>OU015443.1:0-5000000 GCA_907164795.1 Hemaris fuciformis
CGTCAAACTCACGTTTGGGGCTGCCAAAACCCAGGCCATTGCGTTCACTCCCCGGGCCAAGCCTGCAAGGCTTGCCATGGACGGGCATCCGATCGCCTTCGCCAGGAACATCAAGCTCCTAGGGGTGGTCTTGGACGAGAAGTTGACCTTCCGCGACCACCTGCTCCACGTCATCGGCAAGGCTCAGCGGATATTTAAAAAGCTATCTTTGTATGCAAAACCCACTTGGGGGACGCATACCGAGAATATCCGCACCATTTATGAGCACGTGATTGAGCCCATTGTCACCTATGCCGCTGGTGTATGGGGGCGGGTGGTCGAGAAGAAGTACGCCCGCAAACTTCTTGCGAGCGTCCAACGCGGATTCGCCATCAAGGCCATTAAAGCCTTCCGCACTGTCTCCACCACGGCCGCCCTCGCTCTAGCCCAGTTCACCCCTCTGGATCTCAGGATCCGGGAGGTACATCAAGCTGAGAGCACCCGACTTTCCGGGACCACCAATTTCCTCCCAGAAGACATCCGCCTCGAACTCCCCACTCCCATACACCAATTATTACACCCTGCGGACCGCATCACATTTCCGCTGAAGACCTCCTGCAACCAGGAGGAAGTCGACGGAGCGGTCCGCACCAACACTATCCAGATATTCACCGACGGCAGTAAGCAGGATGACGACAGGGTGGGGGCCGCTTTCGTGTGCTTCGACCCTGGCGGGAAGAACACCACGACCACCAAGAAGCTCAAGTTACACGACTGCTGTACGGTGTTCCAGGCGGAGCTATTAGCCATCCTCAGAGCGTGCCAATGGGCTCTTGACCACAGATGCCCTGACGTTGCCATATTCAGCGACTCACTGTCGTCAATTATGGCAATTCAGAACAGGAGCAACACCCACCCTCTGGTGTCCCAGATACATAAAGTGTTATGGGACTATCGGGAGGTAGGGAGGTTGCAACTGTCATGGGTCAAGAGTCACATTGGAATTGCAGGCAACGAACTTGCAGACAGTGCAGCCAATTCGGCCTGCAATTTACATAAAGCCCCCGATTACGCCAACTTTCCCATTAGCTTCATCAAAGCACGACTACGTGGCTCCTCCTTGGACACCTGGCAGTCGCGGTACAGTGCTGCTGAACAGGGCCAACACACTCGGTCACTCTTCCCTGGTCTCGGAGACATCCGCAGGCTGTGGAAGGTGACCGAACCCAGCTTTTACCTCACTCAGGTCCTCACCGGACATGGATACCACAAGGCCTACCTCCATCGTTTTCATATCACTCCGGATGATCACTGTCCTTGTGACGACAGCACCAGCCAAAGCTTGGACCACCTGTTTGAGCACTGCCCGAGATTTGCCACGGCTAGGCACTCGCATGAGATGGTCTGCCAACGGTACCAGGCATCCCCATACTGCGTAAGGGATCTCCTCGCGAGGGGGAAGGAGAAGGCCCTCGCTTCTTACCTGAAGCTGGTCAACTCCATCCTGAGTCAGCTGAAGGACTTCAACGACACCAACACCAACCCGGCTGGGCCCTGAGGTCACCTAGTGACTTCTATATTATTAACAACACTCTTTGTACAAATTACTTTCATTTTTGCGATGTATTTCATTCAATATTTCATGTGCTATATTAAATTTTGTCTCTGTTTATAACTAGCCTTAAGCCCTTTTCATTGTAACCATTTTTCTGATTTTTATTCACGTTTAACGCGCTTTGATATTGTTATTATGCAAACTTGTTTTAAGCTTTTTACCATTTTATTTTATTAATTATTAATGTGCCTTTAAATTTAATTACATGTACCATTGTCTTCGTCTTCCTTGGCGAGCGCGGACCGTGCATGCACCGTGAGGGGAAGCGGTGCCTGCGCGCCCGTGCCTCCCGAAGGAAAGACACCTACCTTTGTTTTAATTTTATGTTATCTGTATATTGTAACGCTTTTTCTCTTTTTTGTATAACTATGACTGCGACTCTGTAACAATTTTAACATGTTTATATTCATTTACACTTAATTATGTTTAGTCCTAAGTTTACCACCTCTTTTTGCTGTACTGATTGTCAACATATTTAATCTTTGTGTCTAATTATTTAAATAAATTTAAACCCTTTTGTTAATCACACCTGACCGGACTCACCACACAAACACACACCCTAACACACCTCACACAAACAAACAAACTCCACACAAACCGACAAGGTACGGGCTATCGTATCCAATAGCGAAGCCCGTTTCCTTGCCGGCACACGCACATGCACATCACCACACCCTTCAGAGAACATACATAACCCCCAACAGAGAAACATAGGAGAAAAAAAAAAAAAAAAAAAAAAAAAAAAAAAAACCTGACCTAACCTGACCTAACCTAACCTGACCTAACCTGACCTAACCTAACCTGACCTAACCTGACCTAACCTAACCTGACCTAACCTGACCTAACCCACGTTACTGCGCGTTCTTATCTTAATTAAGTATTTTTGGATAATGATAGTTTTTAGTTATTGTTTATAAACCATACAATAGATAAATCTCAAAACAATTCAGCAGTATAATTAATATAGTAAAATACATACGATTACATTCACCATAACGACATAACTAACGAAATACAATAACAAAATTTACCCCTTACCCCTAACCTCACCCCCCCCTGATGTGAAGTCAGCAATTACTTGACCTAGGATACCCGAGTAAGGGCTCATTTTAAAGAACTTTTTAAAAGCAGTAACTTTACTCAAACCGATTCATAAAATTGTAGAAAATAAAAATAAATAAAAAGTAAATTAAAAATTAAAAATCACAAAACAGTTTAAGATAGCATAACATAGTTTATAAGACAAATCGCCAAGGCGCATTTTATTAACTAAGTGACTAATTGACCCACAGACCATATACATCTGTGGATTATATAACCACTTTACAATATATTGTATATAAACACATTTACCTGACTAATATTGATGTAAATAAGTATCACACTCGACGTCAGCCCTTGACCGGTGAACTGCTAGTCGGTACACCACATCTGCAAACAAAATAAACAAAAGCATTAATAAATAATATATATAATAATAGACATCAACTATCAAGTCACCAGTGTACTTTAAAGCTCGAGACAAAACTATAGTGAGCCATATACACTCACGAGGTAACAAATCAACAGTCTGGTTCCCCTAACCAAAACAAAACAATAATGTTCCTACACAGAACCCCAGCCAAAGAAACAAACCCAAAAAATATAACACGACCTACAGAGGGAAGCCCCCCCGAAAACATAGCAAAAAATACTGTAGCTCAAGTACGTAAAAGTATAGAATTAAAAATGAACGACACTGAGGAACATAGAAAAACTACTAGTCCAATAAAATTAAAGTCGAAAACAGCACAAATAGCGAAACAGTCTCCCCAACAATCATCAACAGGAACATTAAGTCGGACGGCAGAAGCTAAGGCATGCCTTATGAGGATCAAGTCGCAAATTAACAACAGTCGCAACTTGCGTACAGATATAAAAAATGATGTTATAGAAGCAACCGAAAAACTGTACAAACTGGTTAAGGAAGCCGAAGCGGAAGTCGGAAAACAGATCACAACAGGGGGAAATCAGGAAAATAGGCATAAAATAGACAATGTAGAAATATCCACAGAAAAACAGAAAGAAGAAAAGGATAAAATAGAACTAAAACAGATTTTTGAGGAGCACAGTAAAATGCTGAAAGAAAATAAAGAAGAAATGGAAAAACTACAAGAAATACTGACAAAGCACAGAGAAGAGCTGAAACAACAAGACAGGCCGCGTACATACGCAGAAGCAGCCCAACAAATAAGAAAACCCGGGGAGAGAGCTTTACACTCTGTAGTAGTCACGTCCGAAGATGAAACGGAGACAGGTGCACAACTATTTGATAAAATCAGAAAAACAATTAATGCAAGAGAAGAAGGACTGCAGATAGAAAGAATGAGAAAAGCAAAAGACAGAAAAATTATAATAGGGTGCAGGACGGAAGAAGAAATAGGAAGGGTGAAAAATAAACTAAATGAGGCTGGGAATCTTAATATAGAACATATAGCTAATAAAGAGCCCCTTATCGTTATAAATGATGTGTTAAATTATAATACGGACGAAGAAATAATCAAGGCAATAAAAACACAGAATAAACATTTACTAACAAAAGAAGAAATGGAGAAAACAAAGATTACAGTAAAATATAGAAAGAGAGCACGAAACCCGCTCACTGCGCATGTAGTAATGCAAGTGTCCCCCCACCTGTGGAGAGCAGCTACAGAGGCAGGAGTGCTTCACATTGATGTGCAGAGGCTGAGAGTCTACGACCAATCACCTCTCATACAATGCTCACGTTGTCTGGGCTACGGACACGGAAAGAAATACTGCCGCGACCAGACAGATGTGTGCAGCCACTGCGGCGGAGCACACGTGAAAGCCGAATGCGCGGAATGGATGGCGCAAGCACCGCCAACGTGCTGCAACTGTATAAAGGCTGGTCACGGTAGAATAGATCACAACGCCTTTAGCACCGAATGCCCAGTGCGAAGAAAGTGGGATGCGATCGCCCGGTCCGCAGTAGCATATTGCTAAGGATGACCACGGGAACTCAGATCAGACCGCCTCCCCAAGGGGCGCAGTGTCGACCCTCGTCGCCCAATCAAATCTACAGCGCAAACATCTCGCGACGAAGGAATTTTTGCTGGAAGCGAAGACGAGGAGGGTCGACGTAGCGCTGCTCCAGGAGCCATATGTGGGAAGCCAAGGTAGAGTGAGAGACCACCGGGGGGTGAGGATCTTCCAGGGGATAAACGGGCAGGGGGCCGTTGTTAAGTCAGCCATTGCTGTGTTCAATGACGGCTGGACGGCGGCTCTCTGTCCGTCCCTAACCACGACCAACATCACAGTGGTGAAGATCCACACAGGAACCCGTAACTTAGTGGTCATCTCGTTCTACTTTGAGCCAGATAAACCCATCGGGCCATACCTGGACCACTTGGGGAAGGTGGTTGAAACACTGGGACCCAACGGAATCCTCATGGGGGGCGACACAAACGCGAGAAGCATATGGTGGGGTAGCGCGAGCACTGACACAAGGGGGGAAGACATGACAAGTATGCTCGGACAATGGGGATTCCAGATACTCAACGACGGCCATGCTCCAACATTCGAGACAGTTAGAGGAGGTAAGCTCCTCACCAGTCACATCGATATATCGGCCTGCACGGAGGACATCCTGGATCTGGTGAGTGACTGGAAGGTGGACGACACCATGGCGAGCTCGGATCACAACGCAATAACGTTCACCATCAAGAAAAGCAAAGAAAAGTACACACAAGTAAAATTAAAAACTACTAGAAAATATAACACAAAGAAAGCCAATTGGACACAATTTAAAGAAAAACTTGAAGAGTTAATGGAAAATAACAAATTAACAGACACAGAAATAAGAAATATTAGCAATAAAACAAAGTTAGAGGAAGTTATAAATAAATACATGGAAATAGTTACAGAGGCCAGCAAACATGCCATACCATTAATAAAAAACAAGAACAACATGAACTTACCGTGGTGGTCCGAGAAACTCGCCAAAATGAAGCAGGAAGTCGCCACCAGAAAAAGGAGGATCCGATGTGCAGCGCCGGTACGAAGAGCCAAGGTCGTCGGTGAGTACCTGGAATCAAAAGAAAAGTATGAGAGCGAAGCGAAGAGAGCCCAAATAGACAGCTGGAAGGAGTTCTGTAAGAAACAGACCAAAGAGACCATCTGGGACGGCGTATACAGAATGATAGGGAAAGTGTCGGTGAAGAAGGAAGACATGCCACTGAATTACCAAGGACAAACCCTAAGTGCAGAGGAATCGGCAAAGCGCCTGGCAGAAGTCTTCTACCCAGAAGACGAGCGAGAAGAAGACAATGCAGAACACCGAGCAATCAGGAAAGCGGCCGACCGTATTAATGGAGGAAAAGATGATGATCATCAGGACCCACCATTCACAGTACATGAAGTCCTAACGGCGGCAGAAAGCTTCAACCCAAAGAAAGCCCCTGGAGCAGATGGTCTGACTGCAGACATCTGTAAGCAAGCGATTCAGAAAAATCCGGAATTGTACCTGTCGCTGGCAAACAAGTGCCTTCAACTAGGCCACTTCCCGACCATCTGGAAGGAGGCCACGGTCGTAGTCCTCCGGAAGCCCGGGAAGGAGGATTACACAGACGCTAAATCGTATAGACCGATCGGCCTGTTGCCAGTGATGGGGAAGATTCTGGAAAAAATTGTGGTGGGGAGAGTGAAGTGGCATCTGCTCCCTAGGATGAGTACCCGACAGTTTGGCTTTATGCCACAAAGGGGCACCGAAGACTCCCTCTATACCCTTGTAAATCACATTCGAGACAGATTGGAAAAGAAGACTATAGTCACAGCCATCTCCTTGGATATAGAGGGGGCCTTCGATAGCGCCTGGTGGCCAGCCATTAGAGTCAGACTGTCGGAGGAAGAATGTCCGAAAAACCTGAGACGGGTAGTGGATAGCTACTTCGAGAGCCGCAGTGTCAGGGTTCGCTTCGCCGGGAGAGAGCACTTAAGAGGGACCACAAAGGGATGCGTACAAGGATCCATTGGTGGTCCCATCTTCTGGAACCTGCTCCTCGACCCACTACTCAAGGAGCTTGACCGGAGGGGTGTCTACTGCCAGGCCTTTGCCGACGACATCATTCTGGTCTTCGATGGAGAGACAGCGGACATCCAGCGTCGAGCAAATGAAACCCTCTCCTATGTGCGGGACTGGGGAGTAAGAAATAAACTGAAATTCGCGCCTCAGAAAACCAAAGCGATGGTCATAACAAGGAGATTGAAGTACGACTCCCCAATCCTGCATATGGGAGGGGTGGACATCGACCTGACCAACGAATTAAAAGTGCTGGGACTTATAATTGACAATAAGCTCACCTTTAACAGGCACGTGGCGGAAATCTCCAAGAAGGCCATTGCATTTTACAAGCGTCTCAGCAGAGCAGCAAAAGTGCACTGGGGCTTGAATCCAGAAATTCTTAGAACCCTATATAACGCAGTCGTTGAACCGATCGTGCTGTACGCGGCAAGCGCATGGGCGCCTGCAACGAGAAAGAAGAGTGTGCGGAGGCAACTAGACTCAGTGCAACGAGGTTTTGTGCAAAGGATGACAAAGGCCTACAGGACGGTATCTCTAAACTCGGCCCTGCTGCTCGCCGGGGTGCTCCCCTTGGATATAAGGGTCAGAGAAGCAGCTTTGCTGTTCGAGACAAAGAAGGGGCATTCCCGGAGTGTAGTAGGGGATCGGGAGATGGAACGTCCTGTGGCCTTTGCCAACATGGACCATCCAGCTCAGCGAAAGCGTTGGGAGTACAGATGCCTGATAGACGGTGCGGAACTCGGAAGCCACATCCGTGAATGTCCGAGCATATTCACGGATGGGAGTAAAATCGAAGGTAAAGTAGGAGCGGCACTCTCCATCTGGGAGGAAACCGCCGAAGTTAAAACCAAAAAATTGAAGCTAGAGTCATACTGCACCGTCTACCAGGCGGAACTACTAGCGCTCCTAATTGCCACTGAGGAGGTGATGAAAGGTAGGGCTGCTGCCTATAACATCTTTTGTGATGCCAGATCCGCCCTTGATGCCGTCGCCAGTGGCGATTCTCTCCACCCACTAGCGTTCAAAATAATTAAGAATCTGGAAAACATAATGGAACGCAACCAAAAAATTAAACTTTTTTGGATCAAAGCGCATATTGGGTTGGAGGGAAACGAAAGGGCGGATACATTGGCAAAGGAGGCAGCCCAAACCCTTAAATGTAAACCGCATTACGATCTGTGCCCGGTCTCATTTGTCAAGAGAACTATCCGACAAGAGTCCGTTGACGAATGGGACTTGCGCTATAAAACCGAAGGTACGGCGTCGGTTACAAAGCTCTTCTTTCCCGATGTAAAGAACTCCTACAGTGTAATAAGAAAGATCGAGATAGACTCCACACTTACGCAGATCCTCACGGGGCACGGCGGTCTTTCTGAATATCTGCACCGCTTCAGATGTAAGGAGAGCCCGGCGTGTCTTTGTGACCCTGCAAAAGCAGAGAGTATTGTACATGTGTTAGTAGAATGTCCAGTGCATGCAAAAGATAGATTTATTACTGAACAGAAAATAGATTTAAATATAGAAGTAGAGAACTTACAAATAATTGTAGCAGATAAGAAAATTAGAAATAAGTTTATCGAGTATTGTAAAAAAGTAATTAAAACAGTAATAAGTAGAAATAAGCATTGAAAAGTTACTAAAATATATAATAAAATAGTATATGTTATTAGTAACAATATATGTAAGAATGTAATAAGAATAAGATAAACATGTAATATATATAATGTAGACAAATTAAGCTGTAAGAAAAAACAAGGTTATAGTAAATAAATGGATAGGAAACATAGGAAGTTAGTAAAATAAGCTAGATAAGTGGATTGTATTAGAATAAGATGAAATACTGTAGTAGTTAGTAATAAAATATAAATAAAAGTAAAACAAATTAAAGTAGGCCATAAGTAGGATCTCCTTAAGGAGCAGAATAGAAAGAGGGTCAGATAAAATTAAATATGAACTAGATGTATAAAGACTCTGACTAATGTTAGGGGAAACAGTAAAGCCCTGTGATGACGGGTGCTTTTTTCTAAAAAAAAAAAAAAAAAAACCTAACCTAACCTAACCTAACCTAACCTAACCTAACCTAACCTAACCTAACCTAACCTAACCTAACCTAACCTAACCTAACCTAACCTAACCTAACCTAACCTAACCTAACCTAACCTAACCTAACCTAACCTAACCTAACCTAACCTAACCTAACCTAACCTAACCTAACCTAACCTAACCTAACCTAACCTAACCTAACCTAACCTAACCTAACCTAACCTAACCTAACCTAACCTAACCTAACCTAACCTAACCTAACCTAACCTAACCTAACCTAACCTAACCTAACCTAACCTAACCTAACCTAACCTAACCTAACCTAACCTAACCTAACCTAACCTAACCTAACCTAACCTAACCTAACCTAACCTAACCTAACCTAACCTAACCTAACCTAACCTAACCTAACCTAACCTAACCTAACCTAACCTAACCTAACCTAACCTAACCAAAAATCGGACAAAACCCCATTAAAATATTAGCGAAAAACCCAAATTTCAAAAAATTCTCAACAGTTTTTCCTTAAAATCTCAGTGAAACGATCTGTGACGCTATAATTTTAAAGTGCAGTTCGGTGTGGAATTCCCCGGCCCATCGATTGTTAACGTTTGGGATTTTTCCCACGAGCAGTTTTCGAGTGACAGAACAATATAGTGCATTTTTACCTATTTTTGACAGTTTTCAATCAATAACTCTCTGAAACGATCTTTAACACATACATTTTATTACTTCCCCGTGTTAAGTGTGTCCCCCTCTACAGGCCCACCCTTTTTCAAATTTTTCGACCCATAAACCACAAAGTTATTGACAGTGAAAGTTCGCGGAAATCGACCCTCTGAGTTTCGGGAAGTGCACAGAGTCAGGGAGTGGTCGCAATCCCTGTCCCTTGGTGCCTCCTGGACCGCCAGCTCATCCCCTAGCTGGAGGCACTTCAACCAGGAAGATCGGACACTTGTAAGTACCACTTTAACACCGATCAGTGAGAGAAAGTGTCCAAAATAGACTTTGATCTTCGGCGGCGTGAGCCCTGGACTGCCTCCACGCCCAATTTTTGTGCCTCCGGCTAGTCCTCACCCCCCCCAACATCCCTGCCAAATTTGGTGGAAATTCGTTCGCCGGGTCGGCAGATATTCCTGCGGAAGCTCTCGGCCAATCAGAGGTTTTTAACTAATATCTCATTTCTATATATATATATCGTATTTATCTAAGTGCCTCCAGTTCCGGCTACCCCCTCCCCTCACCCTTATACAATTATATTTTTAATATTTTATTTGTAACGCCCCCCACAATACATCGAGTAGGGGTGAAAAATCACTTTTTCATCTGCCATCTTTTTCTCCCCTTCTTTTTCTCATTCTATACCCCAGCTCCCACCTACTACCATCACGTTTACCCCATCTCCCTGACCCTTCTGGTCTCCGAGATACGAATTTTTGAAAATTAAATTTTGAAAATTTTTTCTGTACATATTTTCGATCATATCTCAGTATATATCCTATATATTTTAAAAATCTTAAAGCCATCAGCCTCTGACTGGCCTTTGCCACCTCCGTGAATATCTCCGACCCTGATCGGACCACAGGAAGCGAGGAAACCAGCACCCATCTCCTTGGACTTGGGCGCCTGGTGGTCTCGCAACCGGCACTTAAATTTGCGCACTCCCCCCTATCCTACGCCACCTAAACCACCTCTCTACGACCACGACAAGAGGCCGAACAACTGCCCAACTCCTGGGTGGTCAGTGGCCACGGAGCGGGCAACATGGAGGAAGACTCCGAGGAGCTCCCGCATCCGGCGGGATAGCAGAATCCACCCCCGCACCTCCCCTCACGCAAACCAAGAACACCAGGAGAAGAAGCCTAACACCACCACCGCCACCACCACGGATAGTGCAGCAAACCTCCCCACCAATGCACGGGCGGACCACCATTACAGACTCCGCGACCTTGAGGAGTATCTGCAGTCCATCTCACCATACTAATCAGTGCAGCCGGGGAAAGGAGCGTACCAAGAGAGTAAACAAAGGGTTGACGCGATCGGCAAGAACTTGCTTTAATCGCACCCAAGGTTGTCTACCTCCAATGGTGACAACACTGATATCCCAGCCAACCATCACCGGCCCCACCCACCTCAGCCAGCGATCAAGACCTGAAGTCCAACATTATGAGTGCGTTCGTGAGGAGCTCAGCAAGCACCCTCACCGCCATGAACGCGCTCCATAAGAAGAATCAATCCCCCCTCCACCAGATCCACAGAAGCACCCAGCCGGACCTTCTTACGCTTCGGCAGTCATCAACGGGAAGGCTTCCAACCCCCACCATCACCAGACCTGCCCCCGCGCCTCCTGCCAATCGACCGGCCATCATAGTCACTCCTAAGGTGGCCGCGAAGAACCCGCAGGAGGCCGTTGAGGCTTTTAAGAAGGCGGTTCTCTTACAAAAATCGAGATATGCTCCAGCCAGAGTCCAGCCGGTGTCCAACGGCAAACTCAGGGTGGAGTTTGAAAACACTGAACAGCGCGACGACACCCTGCAGCGCCTTCGGGGATCTACTCAGGTGAGTGCCGAAGCCGCAAGGCGTCTCAATCCCATGGTAATTATTAAAGGCATCTCAAAGGAGGTCCCGGCCGAGGAACTGGTCGAGATCATCCGGAACCAGAACCCAGAGGTGAGCCCGGCAGACATGAACGAGGGGGACCTGAAGCTGAGGTTTCCAGCGCACAAACCGAAACCCCAAGTTGTACAATGCTGTACTTCTTGTACACCCCACTGTATGGCGGCGACTCATTGCGGCGGGTAGAGTCTGCGTGGACCACCAGAGGGTCCACGTTGAAGACTTCTCCCCGTTTATGCAGTGCTTCCGCTGCCTGCAGTTCGGGCACACTCGCAACAAGTGTAAAAACACCGCCTCACCCTGCGCATTTTGCGCAGACACTAGTCACACAGCAGACAGCTGTCCCACTAGGGAGAGGAAGGGAGCTCCCAAGTGCTACAACTGTCTCGCACATAACACCCGGTTCAGCTCGGGTCTCAACGCGTCTCACTCGGCCACATCACCAAACTGCCCACGCCTGATAGCCATGAAGGAAAAGATAACGACCAAAGTAGATTATGGATACTAGGTCGGAACTCCGGATCGTACAGTGCAATTTAGATCGCTCTCGTAATTGTCTCCAGGAGTTCATCGATTCCTTCGTGGCCAGCGAACATAAAGTTGCCCTCGTGTCGGAACCATACACTGGATCCGGCACGGAGGTAAAACACATCTCCGGTGTGAACGTATACCAGTTTCGCACCGGAGAAAGAGTTAAGGCTTGCATTTTTGTCAAGCCTGACCTCCCTTCTCTAGGTTACACACAATACTCCACATCGAACCTCTGCGTGGTGGGACTCAGCCTAGGACATAGGCGCTACTATGTAGCGTCAGCCTACGTGGAGCCCAACCACGACGAGGACAACACACTCCACCACATTGACACATTCCTTAGGTCGGTAAGGGGCAGTCCTGTAATTCTCGGCGGGGATTTTAACGGTTGGCACCCTGACTGGGGCAGCGCCGTCGCTAATCCCCGCGGTTTCGAGGTTGCTGAGCTGGCCCTCGCCAATGACCTATACATTTGCAACACCGGGTCGACTCCCACCTTCGAAACCGTCACGCACGGACGTACTCGTACGTCCATCATAGACGTGACCATGGCCTCACTCAACATCCTAGAGGCCATTCGGGATTGGCGGGTCGACCTCACACTAGGTACTTCATCACAACACAATGCCGTAGTGTTTCGTGTCGTGACCGGGGCCACCGGGCACACCACACACCACACCACTAACTCCACGTTCCGGTACAAAAGCGACAAAGCTCACTGGGGTTGCTTTACGGGCTCGCTACACACCATCTTTGCCGAGTCCGATGTACTGGAGAGGGAAATACACACCCTTAATCATGAGGAACTCGAGGCCCTCATTGATGAGATCACGCTCAACATACACACCGCTTGCCGCGACTCCATGCCGGTAAAGCAGGGCGGAGGTAAATACCGACCCCCCTGGTGGACCGAAGCATTGGGGACGCGGAAGCGAGAAGTCATCCAGCTACACCGTCGCTTACACACAGCCACTAGGCACGGGCGGCCGCCGGACTCCTTGGTTGAGGAATTTAGAGCCACTAAGGCTCTCTACGCCCAGGAAATTAAGGCAGCCTCCACCAAAAACTTCAGGGAGTTCTGCGAGCTCCAGACCAGGGAGAACGTGTGGTCGCTCACTAACAGACTCCTCAAAGACACCACACCTAGACGCCCTCCTGTCACACTTAAGGTCGGTGACCGGTTCACCGAAGAAGGGGAAGAAACCGCTGCAGCCCTGCTGCATCATTTCTACCCTGACGACGGCCCGGACACCGAACCCAACCACCACATCCTAAGAAACCTCTCCAACACCCTTCCCGATACTCCCGAGGATCCTCTCTTCACTGCCGAGGAGGTGCTGGAGCACTTGGGGTCCATGAACCCCAAAAAGGCTCCAGGACTGGACGGTCTGACCTCAGACATTTGCCTGAGGTTCGCCGAACAGTACCCGGGGCTGCTGACGTCTGTTATGAACAGATGCCTAACCCTCGGGCACTTCCCGCGGCAGTGGAAGGAGGCCTATGTCAAAATCATTCCCAAACCCGGCAAGTCGGACTACACCACCATGGGAGCGTTCCGGCCTATCGGTCTGCTGCCAGTCTTTGGCAAGTTGTTGGAGCGGCTCTTTATCAAAAGAGTCACCTACAAGGCATCTAGGAGCGGCAAGTCAAACGACCATCAGTTTGGCTTCAGGGAGCAAACCAACACCACTGCTGCCCTACGCGCCGCCCTGGAGTTTGTCGAGGGGGCCAGAGCACAGAAGCACCAGGTCGTTGCGGTGTCCCTGGACATCAAAGCGGCCTTTGACAACGCTTGGTGGCCCGCGCTTCTGCATCGGCTCAGAGTGACAGAGTGCCCAACCAACATCTTTGGGCTCATCCTCAGCTACATCACCGATCGTAGCGTCACTCTGGATCATGCGGGGGCTAGGGTCGCCAAGAGTATGTCCAAAGGGTGCATTCAAGGATCCACTTGTGGACCCGTGCTCTGGAACATAATTCTTGACGAGCTCCTGGATCGGCCGCTGCCTCCCGGATGTCGCTTGCAGGCTTACGCGGACGATGTGTTGCTCATTGTCTCCGCTGGGGACGTGAGCACACTCGAGCAAACCGCCAACACGGTCCTGGGAGAGATCGCGGACTGGGGGAGGAGCGTCAAACTCACGTTTGGGGCTGCCAAAACCCAGGCCATTGCGTTCACTCCCCGGGCCAAGCCTGCAAGGCTTGCCATGGACGGGCATCCGATCGCCTTCGCCAGGAACATCAAGCTCCTAGGGGTGGTCTTGGACGAGAAGTTGACCTTCCGCGACCACCTGCTCCACGTCATCGGCAAGGCTCAGCGGATATTTAAAAAGCTATCTTTGTATGCAAAACCCACTTGGGGGATGCATACCGAGAATATCCGCACCATTTATGAGCACGTGATTGAGCCCATTGTCACCTATGCCGCTGGTGTATGGGGGCGGGTGGTCGAGAAGAAGTACGCCCGCAAACTTCTTGCGAGCGTCCAACGCGGATTCGCCATCAAGGCCATTAAAGCCTTCCGCACTGTCTCCACCACGGCCGCCCTCGCTCTAGCCCAGTTCACCCCTCTGGATCTCAGGATCCGGGAGGTACATCAAGCTGAGAGCACCCGACTTTCCGGGACCACCAATTTCCTCCCAGAAGACATCCGCCTCGAACTCCCCACTCCCATACACCAATTATTACACCCTGCGGACCGCTTCACATTTCCGCTGAAGACCTCCTGCAACCAGGAGGAAGTCGACGGAGCGGTCCGCACCAACACTATCCAGATATTCACCGACGGCAGTAAGCAGGATGACGACAGGGTGGGGGCCGCTTTCGTGTGCTTCGACCCAGGCGGGAAGAACACCACGACCACCAAGAAGCTCAAGTTACACGACTGCTGTACGGTGTTCCAGGCGGAGCTATTAGCCATCCTCAGAGCGTGCCAATGGGCTCTTGACCACAGATGCCCTGACGTTGCCATATTCAGCGACTCACTGTCGTCAATTATGGCAATTCAGAACAGGAGCAACACCCACCCTCTGGTGTCCCAGATACATAAAGTGTTATGGGACTATCGGGAGGTAGGGAGGTTGCAACTGTCATGGGTCAAGAGTCACATTGGAATTGCAGGCAACGAACTTGCAGACAGTGCAGCCAATTCGGCCTGCAATTTACATAAAGCCCCCGATTACGCCAACTTTCCCATTAGCTTCATCAAAGCACGACTACGTGGCTCCTCCTTGGACACCTGGCAGTCGCGGTACAGTGCTGCTGAACAGGGCCAACACACTCGGTCACTCTTCCCTGGTCTCGGAGACATCCGCAGGCTGTGGAAGGTGACCGAACCCAGCTTTTACCTCACTCAGGTCCTCACCGGACATGGATACCACAAGGCCTACCTCCATCGTTTTCATATCACTCCGGATGATCACTGTCCTTGTGACGACAGCACCAGCCAAAGCTTGGACCACCTGTTTGAGCACTGCCCGAGATTTGCCACGGCTAGGCACTCGCATGAGATGGTCTGCCAACGGTACCAGGCATCCCCATACTGCGTAAGGGATCTCCTCGCGAGGGGGAAGGAGAAGGCCCTCGCTTCTTACCTGAAGCTGGTCAACTCCATCCTGAGTCAGCTGAAGGACTTCAACGACACCAACACCAACCCGGCTGGGCCCTGAGGTCACCTAGTGACTTCTATATTATTAACAACACTCTTTGTACAAATTACTTTCATTTTTGCGATGTATTTCATTCAATATTTCATGTGCTATATTAAATTTTGTCTCTGTTTATAACTAGCCTTAAGCCCTTTTCATTGTAACCATTTTTCTGATTTTTATTCACGTTTAACGCGCTTTGATATTGTTATTATGCAAACTTGTTTTAAGCTTTTTACCATTTTATTTTATTAATTATTAATGTGCCTTTAAATTTAATTACATGTACCATTGTCTTCGTCTTCCTTGGCGAGCGCGGACCGTGCATGCACCGTGAGGGGAAGCGGTGCCTGCGCGCCCGTGCCTCCCGAAGGAAAGACACCTACCTTTGTTTTAATTTTATGTTATCTGTATATTGTAACGCTTTTTCTCTTTTTTGTATAACTATGACTGCGACTCTGTAACAATTTTAACATGTTTATATTCATTTACACTTAATTATGTTTAGTCCTAAGTTTACCACCTCTTTTTGCTGTATTGATTGTCAACATATTTTGTCTATGTGTCTAATTATTTAAATAAATTTAAACCCTTTTGTTAATCACACCTGACCGGACTCACCACACAAACACACACCCTAACACACCTCACACAAACAAACTCCACACAAACCGACAAGGTACGGGCTATCGTATCCAATAGCGAAGCCCGTTTCCTTGCCAGCACACGCACATGCACATCACCACACCCTTCAGAGAAACATACATAACCCCAACAGAGAAACATAGGAGAAAAAAAAAAAAAAAAAAAAAAAAAAAAAAAAAAAAAAAAAAACCTAACCTAACCTAACCTAACCTAACCTAACCTAACCTAACCTAACCTAACCTAACCTAACCTAACCTAACCTAACCTAACCTAACCTAACCTAACCTAACCTAACCTAACCTAACCTAACCTTTTTTTTTTTTTTTTTGTTCTCGAGGGGAAAGCTGTTTATGGCTCTACTTCCCGCCAGCCCCGGGGGAGGGGGGGGCGGGAAGCGTATGTCGGGGTCACCGGTCTTCCAGCCCGGCGCGCGGCGACGTCATGTCCGCGCAGATGTTAGTGCCGGGCTGGGTCCCTAACAAAATTCCCTAAACCGGCATACCGACCAAAACCCCCCGGTGGCCATCTCCGCGCCGAGTGGGGCGACCGCGGTACGTTGGCGAGAAGCGCCAACCGTAATGCCGCAGCCGCCCGGTGCGCCTCCGAGACGTTAATGTCTCGGCCGTCTCGGAGTATGTAGGGGGCGCAGTTGCACCCCCACTAGCTTGGTTCGGGCACCCCGGTTGTGAATGGGCGCCCGCGACGTACACAGGCCACAATGCCGCCGCCCCTCTCGGGGTCACTTTCAGTGAGGACGCGCCGCCCCCGCAGCGCGCCCAGCGACCCCAAGGGCCCCTTTGAGTCGCCTTTTACGACAGGCAGGGGATACCGTGGTGGGATTCTAACGCCCCCTTGCCACAGGGCAGGGCGCCGGGTCTAGTTATCTCTGTCGACCCGGCGCCTCCTTCTCTGACGTCTTTGGCGGGCGGGATCGTTGATCTCTCGATCCCGCTCCGCGCTCTCCTTCTGCGACATGACGTGCTCGCAGAAGGAGAGCATCGCTCGCCACGACCTCGGACTCCCGACCATTGAAGATACGACGGCCGGGAGCGAGAGGTCGCCACCAACAATAGCGCGGAGAGCGCTGCGCTCCGTCTCCCAGGCTGGACACTCTTGTAGTGTGTGCTGGGCTGTGTCGTCCGGGCAGTTGTCACAGTGGTGACACACGGCCGACTCCTCCTTCAGAGCCACCCGACACAGGTAGTGGCCGAAGCATCCGTGCCCCGACAATACCTGCGTCAGGCGAAACGTCGCCGCACCGTGGCGCCTGTCCACCCACTGGTCGAGGACAGGACGCACTGCCTCGACGGTCCTAGCACCAGCACTGGGATCCTCCAGCCTGGTTCGCCATTCCTCCACGGCGGCCGTACGGAGGGAGGCTTTTATTGCCTCAACCTCTCTCGGGGCCAGTCTGTCCCCGCGACTTGACGCCTCCTCCCGCTGATGATAAAGACGCGAGAGGAATTTGGCGTCAAGATCCCACGGCAGGGACCCGGCCAAGACGCAGGCCGCCTCGTAGGAGATCGTGCGGTAGCCCCTGATCAGTCGCTGCGCCAGCGCACGCTGAGGCCTGCGCAGAAGAGCGACGCAGCGCCTGTTCAGGGACTCGGCCCATACTGGGCTTCCATACAACGCCATAGACCGCACGACTCCCATGTACATCCTTCGGCAAGGGATGCCTGGACCTTCCAGGTTGGGCAGCAGGCCAGAAAGAGCGCCTGCTACCCGCAGCAGCTTCGGCTGCAACGCCTCAAAATGGGCGCGGAATTCCCACCGACTGTCGAGCAGCAGCCCCAAGTATTTGAGCTGCTTGCCGATGGGAATTCGCACGCCCTGAACCTCGATGTGGGCCCCAGCCGGTGGTCCCATCCGAGGCCGGTGAAAACAAATGGCCTCGGATTTGTGGAGGGCCACCGTGAGGCCCAACCGCCGAATCCTCCTCGCCACGTTGCCAGTTCCAACCGCGGCGAGGTCGGCGGCCTCCTGGAAGGTCCCGCCCGTCGCAGTGACGAGCGTGTCGTCGGCGTAACAGAATACGCCGACGCCCCGGGGGTTGGCACCACGGAGCACCCAGTCGTAGCCGTTGTTCCACAGAAGGGGCCCAAGAACCGACCCCTGTGGAACACCGCACGACACCGCTCTTCGGTACCACCCGTTGGCGCCCGGATACACCACGTCCCTGTTGGAGAGGTACGAGTGCACCAGACGCCTGAGATAGGGTGGCACCACGTGGTACCGCAGTGCTTCCTCGATACAGGCCCAGGGCAGGGAGTTGAAGGCATTGGCGATGTCCAAGGACACCGCCACGACGCATTTGCCCCGGGCCACCGCTTCCTCCGCTAGTGCCTTGACCCGCAGAATCGCCGAGATGGTCGATCGGCCCCGCCGGAACCCGAATTGGCAATCGGCCAGGTCCGGGCCGACCCTCTCGAGATGCTCGACGAGGCGCGCATGGACGATGCGCTCGAAGAGCTTGGCGACCTCGTCGAGCAGCACGATGGGCCGGTAGGCCGATGGCGACTCAGCGGGTCGATTGCCTTTCTTCAGCAGGACCAGCTTCCCAGTTTTCCATCTCGATGGAAACTGGCCCTGCTCTAGGCACGCGGAGAACAGGCCGCGGAGCCTCTCCCCCAGGAACTCGACTACGAGCACCCAGACACGTCCTGGGATGCCGTCGAGCCCCGGGGCGCAGTTCTTGCTCCGCAGCCGAAGCACTGCTGCTTCTAACTCCCCGGGCGACACACCCGGGGGAGGACCCTCCGGGGTCTCCCTTGCCGAAACGGACGACGACGACGATGCCGCCGGAGATCTCGGCGGCATCCGTGGAGGAACGACGACGACATCGGTGGCCGGAAAGAGAGCGGCGACCACGTCTCCCAGGAGCTCCGGACGGAGACTCTGGGTGAGGGGGGGCGCCGGCGGGCGTAACTTGTTCAACGCCAGCCGATACGGGCGCCCCCACGGATCGCGGTCCAGAGTCCCCAAGAACTCCTTTCTGGCCGCAGCCTTCGCCTCTTTGATGGCCACCCGCAGCGCTCTCCTGGCCTCTTTATAGAGGCCGCGGAGCAGCCGCTCCTGGTGCAGGTAATCTGCCTGCCGTGTCCGCCGGCGCCTGAGTCTGGCGAGTCGGCGGCGCGCCACCTCACAACAATACTTTAACTGCGCGAGCTCCGCCGACCACCAGTATATTTGGCGCCGCGGAGGGAGGCGTTGGACTCGGGGCATCGCCGCATCGCAGATACAAGTTAGCGCTGCCCCGAACCATTCGGCCTCCTCCTCAACCCGCACCGTAGATTCCGGCGCGGGGAGCCAGGCTTGGACCAGAGCGGCCAGTTCCAAGGCCTCTATATCGAGGCGTTTTTGGGCCCATCGCGGGCCGCCCCCAATCGGGGCGTTCGGTCTGCCGCCGGACTGAATGGCGGCGGGCGCGGAGACATCGAACCGTATGTATCGGTGGTCCGACAGTGTCTCCACGCCCACGAGGACTTTCCAGCCCCGGACACGGCGTGCGACGGTGTCGGTGGCAAACGAGATATCCACCACCGAACCGCCGTTGTGCCTCACGCACGTGTCCACCGACCCCCGATTGAGGACGATCAGACCGAGGGAGGTCGCCCACTCCTCCAGGACCCCGCCACGAGCGTCAGTCGCCGATGAGCCCCAGGCCAGGGACTTGGCATTAAAGTCACCGGCGACGACGACGGGGCGAGGTTGGCTCTGCGACACCAGGGCCCCCAGCCGAGTGAGAAAGGCTTCAAACTCGACTAAGGGTCTGTTGGGAGAAAAGTAAACTCCAACGATCCAGACTCCTCCCAACAGAGTCGCTACGCATCCCCGGTCCTTCGCAACTTTCTCGAAGGGCGGGGAGCCTGCGGCACCCTGGGTAATAACGGCCACCGAACCGTCAAGGTCTCCGGCCCAATTGTCGCGGGGCGGGACGAAGTACGGCTCGGCGACCACAGCCACGTTTACCAACCACTGCGCCATGGACTGAAGGAGCAGATCTTGAGCTCCGGCGCAGTGGTTGACGTTCGCCTGGAGGATCTTGAGGACCATTATTGGGCGACCTCCATTGGCTCACTCTCGGCCTGCGATGGGCGGACGGACTGCGGCTGGGCCGTGGCCTCAGCGGCAGTGCGTCTCTTCGACTTCTTATTTCGGCGGCTCGACTTGGCCACGCAAGCCTTGCCGCCGATTAGATGCCCCGCAGGTTTGTTGGCCGCGGCGCACAGAGTGCAGTGCGGCCCTGCGGAGCAACCTCGCGCTTTGTGGCCCGGTTGACCGCAGCGGTAGCACAAGTTGCTACGGTCAACCTCGGCGGTGCAGCGCTCCCTGACGTGTCCTCGCTCGAGACACCGGAAGCACTGCAGGGGCCTGGGTTCCAAAACGGCGACACGTGCCGCCGACCACCCGACCAGGACACGTCCAGCCCTGGCCGCTTTCTCCGCCGCTTGGGCGGGCGCACGAATCCAGACCACGCCCAAGCCTGAGCGGTCTGGCCTGACCTCGCCCACTTTCAGGCTCTCGGCCGAGCACTGAGTGGCCGCGGCGAAGGCCTGTGCGACCTTCTCGGGGGTGACAGACTCGTCAAGCCCCGAGAGTCGCAGTTCCGCGGTTTTCACGGGGCGGGTGACGCGCACGTCTTCCGACCCGCGGAATACCTCCCTCAACTTAGTGGCGAGGGAGTCGGCCTTCGCCTGGTTTTCGGGCCCAGGCACCTCGATGATGGTGGCGCCCGTCACCGCCTTGCGCCACTTGATGCTGTCGATGCCGAGGTCCTTCAGCACAACATGCTGCTGTGCCTCGGCAACGACGCGGGCGTAGGTCAACCCCTTCTCTTGTGCCCCGGTAGCCAGCGTAATGGTGACTGCGGCTGACCGAGGCGGTCGAATACGCGGCAATGGGCTGCGTTTTGGTTGCAGTGGCATCGACTGGACCACTGCTTTCGCAGCCGTTTTGCGCCCTTTCTTCTTCTTCCCTACGACCGTCCAGCCGTCGGGTTTGTTGACTGGGGCTGGTGGTTGTGGGCGAGGGTCCCTAGGGGCGGCCTTAGGTCGCACGTCCCTTTTTGTCTTCCGCCCCGTCCTGGGCTCTTGAGGCGGAGCCGAGCGTACCGCAGCTGCGTAACTCTGCGCAGGCTTAGGTTTGGCCACCTGTGCCGGCTTCTCATTTAAAGTGCCCTTTGTTGGTTTGGGCATTTTTCCCGCTTTCTGTTTGTCCCCAGCGAGTGGCGGACGAAGGCCAGCCTCGGGGGGCAGCGCCAAGGAGTCGAGCTTAGCGTTAACTATATTAATAATTCGCGCTTCCTGCTCCTTGAGCAGCCTCTTCATTTCCTCCTGCTGGTTGGTCGTCAGCTCGTGGAGGCGGCGGATCTCCGCCATGCGTCCCTCGTCAACCGCCCGCAGCCGGATGACCTCCGCTTCAAGGCTAGCGACCTGGCCCGCCGATGGAACTTCTGCGAAGTCCATCAGTTCTTGGTGCACGTCGTTCAGCTCCCGAACGAACGTGCCCTTCAGGTTGCCAGATTGGCTGGCAACCGCCTTCACTTTTGCTGCGAGGCGGTGGCAGAGGTCGCGTCGGAGTACGACCGTGTCCACCGCCTTCGCAGCCGCTGTGCGTCGCTTTCCCTTGCGGCTCACAGCGCTCACTTTGGCCGCGGGCTCGCTCTCGTCACCGCTGGTGTGCGATGCACGAGAGCGGGAGCTATCCCGCGACCAAAGCCTTCCTTTCAGTCGAGATTGAGGGCGACTCTGCTCAGAGCCAGAGCCTGGCTCTAAAGCAGTTGCCGTCCTCTTTTCCCCTGCAACCTTCGCGGGCGTCGCACCCGACTTCGCCACTACGTCTCCCAACTCCGCCTCCCCGGACAGAACCGAGGCAGGCAACTTCGTCAAGGTGATTTTAGGTATTTTAAAAGTATCCATAAGAAATCCCACGAGTATGGGGGAAAGGGTAGTCCGCCCAGGCAGTGCCCCCTGTACCTGGGTAAGCCTAGCGTAACCCGCCAAGAGTGTCGGCCGGTACTCTGGCGGGAGTCGCACTAGAGACTGAACCTCCCATCAGCCATGCATCCCCTCACGGTGCGCCGCCGCTTGGGATTCGGGGTAACTTTTTATAGAGGTTTTCTCCCTCGCGGCCCGGGCGGTTAAGCCAAGGCCCTCGCGCCGGCCGAACTGCGAGACATGACCACAGCTTCGACCGGATTACGAGTTCGACGGTGGAAACGGGATCCGCCCATTTCCTGCTCGGAAGCAAGAGATTGCTAACTGAGCCCGCCAATGACCCGGGACAGAACCGGGATGGCCCAGAAGGGGCCCCAGCACCGGTGGGGGACACCACAAAGAGATGGCAGAAATCGCCAGTCCCCCCCGACAGGAATTAGCCGCCGGCAAGCATAACTTGTTGCAAACTGCAACAGCTTATGCTGGCCGTCGTTGCCCAGGGTGCACCACGTGGAGGTTTCCTGTTAAAGCACCCCAACCTTTTTTTTTTTTTGTTCTCGAGGGGAAAGCTGTTTATGGCTCTACTTCCCGCCAGCCCCGGGGGAGGGGGGGGGGGCGGGAAGCGTATGTCGGGGTCACCGGTCTTCCAGCCCGGCGCGCGGCGACGTCATGTCCGCGCAGATGTTAGTGCCGGGCTGGGTCCCTAACAAAAATTCCCTAAACCGGCATACCGACCAAAACCCCCCGGTGGCCATCTCCGCGCCGAGTGGGGCGACCGCGGTACGTTGGCGAGAAGCGCCAACCGTAATGCCGCAGCCGCCCGGTGCGCCTCCGAGACGTTATAGTCTCGGCCGTCTCGGAGTTGTAGGGGGCGCAGTTGCACCCCCACTAGCTTGGTTCGGGCGCCCCGTTTGTGGATGGGCGCCCGCGACGTACACAGGCCACAGTGCCGCCGCCCCTCTCGGGGTCACTTTCAGTGAGGACGCACCGCCCCCGCAGCGCGCCCAGCGACCCCAAGGGCCCCTTTGAGTCGTCTTTTACGACAGGCAGGGGATACCGTGGTGGGATTCTAACGCCCCCTTGCCACAGGGCAGGGCGCCGGGTCTAATTATCTCTGTTGACCCGGCGCCTCCTTCTTTGACGTCTTTGGCGGGCGGGATCGTTAGTCTCTCGATCCCGCTCCGCGCTCTCCTTCTGCGACATGACGTGCTCGCAGAAGGAGAGCACCGCTCGCCACGACCTCGGACTCCCGACCATTGAAGATACGACGGCCGGGAGCGAGAGGTCGCCACCAACAATAGCGCGGAGAGCGCTGCGCTCCATCTCCCAGGCTGGACACTTGTAGTGTGTGCTGGGCTGTGTCGTCCGGGCAGTTGTCACAGTGGTGACACACGGCCGACTCCTCCTTCAGAGCCACCCGACACAGGTAGTGGCCGAAGCATCCGTGCCCCGACAACACCTGCGTCAGGCGGAACGTCGCCGCACCGTGGCGCCTGTCCACCCACTGGTCGAGGACAGGACGCACTGCCTCGACGGTCCTAGCACCAGCACTGGGATCCTCCAGCCTGGTTCGCCATTCCTCCACGGCGGCCGTACGGAGGGAGGCTTTTATTGCCTCAACCTCTCTCGGGGCCAGTCTGTCCCCGCGACTTGACGCCTCCTCCCGCTGATGATAAAGACGCGAGAGGAATTTGGCGTCAAGATCCCACGGCAGGGACCCGGCCAAGACGCAGGCCGCCTCATAGGAGATCGTGCGGTAGCCCCTGATCAGTCGCTGCGCCAGCGCACGCTGAGGCCTGCGCAGAAGAGCGACGCAGCGGCTGTTCAGGGACTCGGCCCATACTGGGCTCCCATACAACGCCATAGACCGCACGACTCCCATGTACATCCTTCGGCAAGGGATGCCTGGACCTTCCAGGTTGGGCAGCAGGCCAGACAGAGCGCCTGCTACCCGCAGCAGCTTCGGCTGCAACGCCTCAAAATGGGCGCGGAATTCCCACCGACTGTCGAGCAGCAGCCCCAAGTATTTGAGCTGCTTGCCGATGGGAATTCGCACGCCCTGAACCTCGATGTGGGCCCCAGCCGGTGGTCCCATCCGAGGCCGGTGAAAACAAATGGCCTCGGATTTGTGGAGGGCCACCGTGAGGCCCAGCCGCCGAATCCTCCTCGCCACGTTGCCAGTTCCAACCGCGGCGAGGTCGGCGGCCTCCTGGAAGGTCCCGCCCGTCGCAGTGACGAGCGTGTCGTCGGCGTAACAGAATACGCCGACGCCCCGGGGGTTGGCACCACGGAGCACCCAGTCGTAGCCGATGTTCCACAGAAGGGGCCCAAGAACCGACCCCTGTGGAACACCGCACGACACCGCTCTTCGGTACCACCCGTTGGCGCCCGGATACACCACGTCCCTGTTGGAGAGGTACGAGTGCACCAGACGCCTGAGATAGGGTGGCACCACGTGGTACCGCAGTGCTTCCTCGATACAGGCCCAGGGCAGGGAGTTGAAGGCATTGGCGATGTCCAAGGACACCGCCACGACGCATTTGCCCCGGGCCACCGCTTCCTCCGCTAGTGCCTTGACCCGCAGAATCGCCGAGATGGTCGATCGGCCCCGCCGGAACCCGAATTGGCAATCGGCCAGGTCCGGGCCGACCCTCTCGAGATGCTCGACGAGGCGCGCCTGGACGATGCGCTCGAAGAGCTTGGCGACCTCGTCGAGCAGCACGATGGGCCGGTAGGCCGATGGCGACTCAGCGGGTCGATTTCCTTTCTTCAGCAGGACCAGCTTCCCAGTTTTCCATCTCGATGGAAACTGGCCCTGCTCTAGGCACGCGGAGAACAGGCCGCGGAGCCTCTCCCCCAGGAACTCGACTACGAGCACCCAGACACGTCCTGGGATGCCGTCGAGCCCCGGGGCGCAGTTCTTGCTCCGCAGCCGAAGCACTGCTGCTTCTAACTCCCCGGGCGACACACCCGGGGGAGGACCCCCCGGGGTCTCCCTTGCCGAAACGGACGACGACGACGATGCCGCCGGAGATCTCGGCGGCATCCGTGGAGGAACGACGACGACATCGGTGGCCGGAAAGAGAGCGGCGACCACGTCCCCCAGGAGCTCCGGACGGAGACTCTGGGTGAGGGGGGGCGCCGGCGGGCGTAGCTTGTTCAACGCCAGCCGATACGGGCGCCCCCACGGATCGCGGTCCAGAGTCCCCAAGAACTCCCTTCTGGCCGCAGCCTTCGCCTCTTTGATGGCCACCCGCAGCGCTCTCCTGGCCTCTTTATAGAGGCCGCGGAGCAGCCGCTCCTGGTCCAGGTAATCTGCCTGCCGTGTCCGCCGGCGCCTGAGTCTGGCGAGTCGGCGGCGCGCCACTTCACAACAATACTTTAACTGCGCGAGCTCCGCCGACCACCAGTATACTTGGCGCCGCGGAGGGAGGCGTTGGACTCGGGGCATCGCCGCATCGCAGATACAAGTTAGCGCTGCCCCGAACCATTCGGCCTCCTCCTCAACCCGCACCGTAGATTCCGGCGCGGGGAGCCAGGCTTGGACCAGAGCGGCCAGTTCCAAGGCCTCTATATCGAGGCGTTTATGGGCCCATCGCGGGCCGCCCCCAATCGGGGCGTTCGGTCTGCCGCCGGACTGATTGGCGGCGGGCGCGGAGACATCGAACCGTATGTATCGGTGGTCCGACAGTGTCTCCACGCCCACGAGGACTTTCCAGCCCCGGACACGGCGTGCGACGGTGTCGGTGGCAAACGAGATATCCACCACCGAACCGCCGTTGTGCCTCACGCACGTGTCCACCGACCCCCGGTTGAGGACGATCAGACCGAGGGAGGTCGCCCACTCCTCCAGGACCCCGCCACGAGCGTCAGTCGCCGATGAGCCCCAGGCCAGGGACTTGGCATTAAAGTCACCGGCGACGACGACGGGGCGAGGTTGGCTCTGCGACACCAGGGCCCCCAGCCGAGTGAGAAAGGCTTCAAACTCGACTAAGGGTCTGTTGGGAGAAAAGTAAACTCCAACGATCCAGACTCCTCCCAACAGAGTCGCTACGCATCCCCGGTCCTTCGCAACTTTCTCGAAGGGCGGGGAGCCTGCGGCACCCTGGGTAATAACGGCCACCGAACCGTCAAGGTCTCCGGCCCAATTGTCGCGGGGCGGGACGAAGTACGGCTCGGCGACCACAGCCACGTTTACCAACCACTGCGCCATGGACTGAAGGAGCAGATCTTGAGCTCCGGCGCAGTGGTTGACGTTCGCCTGGAGGATCTTGAGGACCATTATTGGGCGACCTCCATTGGCTCACTCTCGGCCTGCGATGGGCGGACGGACTGCGGCTGGGCCGTGGCCTCAGCGGCAGTGCGTCTCTTCGACTTCTTATTTCGGCGGCTCGACTTGGCCACGCAAGCCTTGCCGCCGATTAGATGCCCCGCAGGTTTGTTGGCCGCGGCGCACAGAGTGCAGTGCGGCCCTGCGGAGCAACCTCGCGCTTTGTGGCCCGGTTGACCGCAGCGGTAGCACAAG
Source organism: Hemaris fuciformis (assembly GCA_907164795.1). Taxonomy (NCBI): domain Eukaryota; kingdom Metazoa; phylum Arthropoda; class Insecta; order Lepidoptera; family Sphingidae; genus Hemaris; species Hemaris fuciformis. Next base: position 26,621 of record OU015443.1, read on the forward strand.
TTGCTACGGTCAACCTCGGCGGTGCAGCGCTCCCTGACGTGTCCTCGCTCGAGACACCGGAAGCACTGCAGGGGCCTGGGTTCCAGAACGGCGACACGTGCCGCCGACCACCCGACCAGGACACGTCCAGCCCTGGCCGCTTTCTCCGCCGCTTGGGCGGGCGCACGAATCCAGACCACGCCCAAGCCTGAGCGGTCTGGCCTGACCTCGCCCACTTTCAGGCTCTCGGCCGAGCACTGAGTGGCCGCGGCGAAGGCCTGTGCGACCTTCTCGGGGGTGACAGACTCGTCAAGCCCCGAGAGTCGCAGTTCCGCGGTTTTCACGGGGCGGGTGACGCGCACGTCTTCCGACCCGCGGAATACCTCCCTCAACTTAGTGGCGAGGGAGTCGGCCTTCGCCTGGTTTTCGGGCCCAGGCACCTCGATGATGGTGGCGCCCGTCACCGCCTTGCGCCACTTGATGCTGTCGATGCCGAGGTCCTTCAGCACAACATGCTGCTGTGCCTCGGCAACGACGCGGGCGTAGGTCAACCCCTTCTCTTGTGCCCCGGTAGCCAGCGTAATGGTGACTGCGGCTGACCGAGGCGGTCGAATACGCGGCAATGGGCTGCGTTTTGGTTGCAGTGGCATCGACTGGACCACTGCTTTCGCAGCCGTTTTGCGCCCTTTCTTCTTCTTCCCTACGACCGTCCAGCCGTCGGGTTTGTTGACTGGGGCTGGTGGTTGTGGGCGAGGGTCCCTAGGGGCGGCCTTAGGTCGCACGTCCCTTTTTGTCTTCCGCCCCGTCCTGGGCTCTTGAGGCGGAGCCGAGCGTACCGCAGCTGCGTAACTCTGCGCAGGCTTAGGTTTGGCCACCTGTGCCGGCTTCTCATTTAAAGTGCCCTTTGTTGGTTTGGGCATTTTTCCCGCTTTCTGTTTGTCCCCAGCGAGTGGCGGACGAAGGCCAGCCTCGGGGGGCAGCGCCAAGGAGTCGAGCTTAGCGTTAACTATATTAATAATTCGCGCTTCCTGCTCCTTGAGCAGCCTCTTCATTTCCTCCTGCTGGTTGGTCGTCAGCTCGTGGAGGCGGCGGATCTCCGCCATGCGTCCCTCGTCAACCGCCCGCAGCCGGATGACCTCCGCTTCAAGGCTAGCGACCTGGCCCGCCGATGGAACTTCTGCGAAGTCCATCAGTTCTTGGTGCACGTCGTTCAGCTCCCGAACGAACGTGCCCTTCAGGTTGCCAGATTGGCTGGCAACCGCCTTCACTTTTGCTGCGAGGCGGTGGCAGAGGTCGCGTCGGAGTACGACCGTGTCCACCGCCTTCGCAGCCGCTGTGCGTCGCTTTCCCTTGCGGCTCACAGCGCTCACTTTGGCCGCGGGCTCGCTCTCGTCACCGCTGGTGTGCGATGCACGAGAGCGGGAGCTATCCCGCGACCAAAGCCTTCCTTTCAGTCGAGATTGAGGGCGACTCTGCTCAGAGCCAGAGCCTGGCTCTAAAGCAGTTGCCGTCCTCTTTTCCCCTGCAACCTTCGCGGGCGTCGCACCCGACTTCGCCACTACGTCTCCCAACTCCGCCTCCCCGGACAGAACCGAGGCAGGCAACTTCGTCAAGGTGATTTTAGGTATTTTAAAAGTATCCATAAGAAATCCCACGAGTATGGGGGAAAGGGTAGTCCGCCCAGGCAGTGCCCCCTGTACCTGGGTAAGCCTAGCGTAACCCGCCAAGAGTGTCGGCCGGTACTCTGGCGGGAGTCGCACTAGAGACTGAACCTCCCATCAGCCATGCATCCCCTCACGGTGCGCCGCCGCTTGGGATTCGGGGTAACTTTTTATAGAGGTTTTCTCCCTCGCGGCCCGGGCGGTTAAGCCAAGGCCCTCGCGCCGGCCGAACTGCGAGACATGACCACAGCTTCGACCGGATTACGAGTTCGACGGTGGAAACGGGATCCGCCCATTTCCTGCTCGGAAGCAAGAGATTGCTAACTGAGCCCGCCAATGACCCGGGACAGAACCGGGATGGCCCAGAAGGGGCCCCAGCACCGGTGGGGGACACCACAAAGAGATGGCAGAAATCGCCAGTCCCCCCCGACAGGAATTAGCCGCCGGCAAGCATAACTTGTTGCAAACTGCAACAGCTTATGCTGGCCGTCGTTGCCCAGGGTGCACCACGTGGAGGTTTCCTGTTAAAGCACCCCAAAGCACCCCAACCTAACCTAACCTAACCTAACCTAACCTAACCTAACCTAACCTAACCTTTTTTTTTTTTTTTTTTTTTTGTTCTCGAGGGGAAAGCTGTTTATGGCTCTACTTCCCGCCAGCCCCGGGGGAGGGGGGGGCGGGAAGCGTATGTCGGGGTCACCGGTCTTCCAGCCCGGCGCGCGGCGACGTCATGTCCGCGCAGATGTTAGTGCCGGGCTGGGTCCCTAACAAAATTCCCTAAACCGGCATACCGACCAAAACCCCCCGGTGGCCATCTCCGCGCCGAGTGGGGCGACCGCGGTACGTTGGCGAGAGGCGCCAACCGTAATGCCGCAGCCGCCCGGTGCGCCTCCGAGACGTTAATGTCTCGGCCGTCTCGGAGTATGTAGGGGGCGCAGTTGCACCCCCACTAGCTTGGTTCGGGCGCCCCGGTTGTGAATGGGCGCCCGCGACGTACACAGGCCACAATGCCGCCGCCCCTCTCGGGGTCACTTTCAGTGAGGACGCGCCGCCCCCGCAGCGCGCCCAGCGACCCCAAGGGCCCCTTTGAGTCGCCTTTTACGACAGGCAGGGGATACCGTGGTGGGATTCTAACGCCCCCTTGCCACAGGGCAGGGCGCCGGGTTTAGTTATCTCTGTCGACCCGGCGCCTCCTTCTCTGACGTCTTTGGCGGGCGGGATCGTTGATCTCTCGATCCCGCTCCGCGCTCTCCTTCTGCGACATGACGTGCTCGCAGAAGGAGAGCATCGCTCGCCACGACCTCGGACTCCCGACCATTGAAGATACGACGGCCGGGAGCGAGAGGTCGCCACCAACAATAGCGCGGAGAGCGCTGCGCTCCGTCTCCCAGGCTGGACACTCTTGTAGTGTGTGCTGGGCTGTGTCGTCCGGGCAGTTGTCACAGTGGTGACACACGGCCGACTCCTCCTTCAGAGCCACCCGACACAGGTAGTGGCCGAAGCATCCGTGCCCCGACAATACCTGCGTCAGGCGAAACGTCGCCGCACCGTGGCGCCTGTCCACCCACTGGTCGAGGACAGGACGCACTGCCTCGACGGTCCTAGCACCAGCACTGGGATCCTCCAGCCTGGTTCGCCATTCCTCCACGGCGGCCGTACGGAGGGAGGCTTTTATTGCCTCAACCTCTCTCGGGGCCAGTCTGTCCCCGCGACTTGACGCCGCCTCCCGCTGATGATAAAGACGCGAGAGGAATTTGGCGTCAAGATCCCACGGCAGGGACCCGGCCAAGACGCAGGCCGCCTCGTAGGAGATCGTGCGGTAGCCCCTGATCAGTCGCTGCGCCAGCGCACGCTGAGGCCTGCGCAGAAGAGCGACGCAGCGCCTGTTCAGGGACTCGGCCCATACTGGGCTTCCATACAACGCCATAGACCGCACGACTCCCATGTACATCCTTCGGCAAGGGATGCCTGGACCTTCCAGGTTGGGCAGCAGGCCAGACAGAGCGCCTGCTACCCGCAGCAGCTTCGGCTGCAACGCCTCAAAATGGGCGCGGAATTCCCACCGACTGTCGAGCAGCAGCCCCAAGTATTTGAGCTGCTTGCCGATGGGAATTCGCACGCCCTGAACCTCGATGTGGGCCCCAGCCGGTGGTCCCATCCGAGGCCGGTGAAAACAAATGGCCTCGGATTTGTGGAGGGCCACCGTGAGGCCCAACCGCCGAATCCTCCTCGCCACGTTGCCAGTTCCAACCGCGGCGAGGTCGGCGGCCTCCTGGAAGGTCCCGCCCGTCGCAGTGACGAGCGTGTCGTCGGCGTAACAGAATACGCCGACGCCCCGGGGGTTGGCACCACGGAGCACCCAGTCGTAGCCGATGTTCCACAGAAGGGGCCCAAGAACCGACCCCTGTGGAACACCGCACGACACCGCTCTTCGGTACCACCCGTTGGCGCCCGGATACACCACGTCCCTGTTGGAGAGGTACGAGTGCACCAGACGCCTGAGATAGGGTGGCACCACGTGGTACCGCAGTGCTTCCTCGATACAGGCCCAGGGCAGGGAGTTGAAGGCATTGGCGATGTCCAAGGACACCGCCACGACGCATTTGCCCCGGGCCACCGCTTCCTCCGCTAGTGCCTTGACCCGCAGAATCGCCGAGATGGTCGATCGGCCCCGCCGGAACCCAAATTGGCAATCGGCCAGGTCCGGGCCGACCCTCTCGAGATGCTCGACGAGGCGCGCATGGACGATGCGCTCGAAGAGCTTGGCGACCTCGTCGAGCAGCACGATGGGCCGGTAGGCCGATGGCGACTCAGCGGGTCGATTGCCTTTCTTCAGCAGGACCAGCTTCCCAGTTTTCCATCTCGATGGAAACTGGCCCTGCTCTAGGCACGCGGAGAACAGGCCGCGGAGCCTCTCCCCCAGGAACTCGACTACGAGCACCCAGACACGTCCTGGGATGCCGTCGAGCCCCGGGGCGCAGTTCTTGCTCCGCAGCCGAAGCACTGCTGCTTCTAACTCCCCGGGCGACACACCCGGGGGAGGACCCTCCGGGGTCTCCCTTGCCGAAACGGACGACGACGACGATGCCGCCGGAGATCTCGGCGGCATCCGTGGAGGAACGACGACGACATCGGTGGCCGGAAAGAGAGCGGCGACCACGTCTCCCAGGAGCTCCGGACGGAGACTCTGGGTGAGGGGGGGCGCCGGCGGGCGTAACTTGTTCAACGCCAGCCGATACGGGCGCCCCCACGGATCGCGGTCCAGAGTCCCCAAGAACTCCTTTCTGGCCGCAGCCTTCGCCTCTTTGATGGCCACCCGCAGCGCTCTCCTGGCCTCTTTATAGAGGCCGCGGAGCAGCCGCTCCTGGTCCAGGTAATCTGCCTGCCGTGTCCGCCGGCGCCTGAGTCTGGCGAGTCGGCGGCGCGCCACCTCACAACAATACTTTAACTGCGCGAGCTCCGCCGACCACCAGTATACTTGGCGCCGCGGAGGGAGGCGTTGGACACGGGGCATCGCCGCATCGCAGATACAAGTTAGCGCTGCCCCGAACCATTCGGCCTCCTCCTCAACCCGCACCGTAGATTCCGGCGCGGGGAGCCAGGCTTGGACCAGAGCGGCCAGTTCCAAGGCCTCTATATCGAGGCGTTTTTGGGCCCATCGCGGGCCGCCCCCAATCGGGGCGTTCGGTCTGCCGCCGGACTGATTGGCGGCGGGCGCGGAGACATCGAACCGTATGTATCGGTGGTCCGACAGTGTCTCCACGCCCACGAGGACTTTCCAGCCCCGGACACGGCGTGCGACGGTGTCGGTGGCAAACGATATATCCACCACCGAACCGCCGTTGTGCCTCACGCACGTGTCCACCGACCCCCGGTTGAGGACGATCAGACCGAGGGAGGTCGCCCACTCCTCCAGGACCCCGCCACGAGCGTCAGTCGCCGATGAGCCCCAGGCCAGGGACTTGGCATTAAAGTCACCGGCGACGACGACGGGGCGAGGTTGGCTCTGCGACACCAGGGCCCCCAGCCGAGTGAGAAAGGCTTCAAACTCGACTAAGGGTCTGTTGGGAGAAAAGTAAACTCCAACGATCCAGACTCCTCCCAACAGAGTCGCTACGCATCCCCGGTCCTTCGCAACTTTCTCGAAGGGCGGGGAGCCTGCGGCACCCTGGGTAATAACGGCCACCGAACCGTCAAGGTCTCCGGCCCAATTGTCGCGGGGCGGGACGAAGTACGGCTCGGCGACCACAGCCACGTTTACCAACCACTGCGCCATGGACTGAAGGAGCAGATCTTGAGCTCCGGCGCAGTGGTTGACGTTCGCCTGGAGGATCTTGAGGACCATTATTGGCGACCTCCATTGGCTCACTCTCGGCCTGCGATGGGCGGACGGACTGCGGCTGGGCCGTGGCCTCAGCGGCAGTGCGTCTCTTCGACTTCTTATTTCGGCGGCTCGACTTGGCCACGCAAGCCTTGCCGCCGATTAGATGCCCCGCAGGTTTGTTGGCCGCGGCGCACAGAGTGCAGTGCGGCCCTGCGGAGCAACCTCGCGCTTTGTGGCCCGGTTGACCGCAGCGGTAGCACAAGTTGCTACGGTCAACCTCGGCGGTGCAGCGCTCCCTGACGTGTCCTCGCTCGAGACACCGGAAGCACTGCAGGGGCCTGGGTTCCAAAACGGCGACACGTGCCGCCGACCACCCGAACCTAACCTAACCTAACCTAACCTAACCTAACCTTTTTTTCGGAAGGGCGAGGGTGTGTCGGACTCACCGGCGCCTTCCGACCCAGCATTGATGTTACCGCCCGTGATGTGCTCGGGCGGCCGCTGGGCCGGGTCCCTACCAAAATCAATGCGCCGTAATACCGACTAAAAACCCCGCGACGGCCACCATCAGCGCATTCAGCGAGGCGGCCCCGGCATATCCTGAAGCAAAAGCTATGGATTGGCGCGGGACCGCCTCTGCGCGGTGCCAAGAGGCACGCCGATAGGATATGAATTATATGTACTCCTCGGGGGCCGCCAAGGTAGGGACGGCGGCCCCGTGTGGCCTCTGGGCGCCGGGCTAGGTGTTCACCCGGCGCCTCCTACGTCGCCTGTTGCGACGAGCGGGATCGGTCTGCTCCCGATCCCGCTCGGCGCTCTCCTTCTGCGAAATGACACGTTCGCAGAAGGAGAGCATAGCTTTCCATGACCTCCGGCTGCCGACCATGGCGGCGACCACAGTCGGCAGCGAGAGGTCGCTCCCTACGACCGCTACGAGAGCGCTGCGCTCCTCGTCCCAGGCTGGGCACTCCTCCAACGTGTGCTGAGCCGTGTCCACACGGCAGTTGCCACAATGGTGGCACACGGCGGCCTCCTCCACTCCAACGATGCGACACAGGTACGCACCGAGCAGCCGTGCCCGGTGAGCACCTGCGTCAATCTGAAGGTTGGCGCACCGTGGCGCCTGTCCATCCACTGCTGGAGGACAGGACGCACTGCCGCGACGGTCGCCACGCCAGCACTTGGGCTCTCCAGCCTGGAACTCCACTCCTCCACGGCGGCGCTGCGGAGGGAGGCCAACATGGCCTCGACCTCTCTGGGGGCTGGTCTCCGCCCGGTTCGCCGGAACGCCTCCTCCCGCCACCAAAACACGGACGAGAGGGCTTGGGCGTCCAGCTGCCAGGGCAGAGTACCCGCCAAAACACAGGCCGCCTCGTGCGAAATCGTGCGGTACCCTCTAACGATTCGCTGCGCCACCATTCGCTGCGGACGATGCAGCAGGCGGACGCAGCGAGCGCCGAGGGAATTGGCCCACACGGGACACCCGTATAGGGCCATGGACCGCACGACTCCAGCATATAGGCTTCGGCAAGGGAAGCCAGGACCATCGATGTTGGGCAGCAGGCGACCGAGAGCGCCTGCTGCGCGGACCAACTTCGGCGACAACATCTCGAAATGCGCACGGAATTCCCACCGACTGTCCAGAATCAGTCCAAGGTACTTCATCTGGGAGCCGATGGGAATCCGCACGCCATCCACCGTCAAGTGGGCCTCCGGCGGTGGCCTAGACTGAGGTCCGTAAAAGCATAGAGCCTCAGTCTTGTGCAGGGCCACCTGGAGGCCGAGGTCGCCGAATCCTGCTCACCACCAGTTCGGTCCCGAACCCGGCGAGCAGGGCGGCCCGCTGTGGGGTCCTGGCCGTCGCTGTCACCAACGTGTCGTCCGCGTAGCAGACGACAGCGACGCCCCGAAGGTTGGCACCACGAAGAACCCAGTCGTAACCGATGTTCCACAGGAGCGGCCCGAGAACCGAGCCCTGTGGAACACCGCACGACACCGCCCGACGGTGCCACCCGTCGGCGCCCGGATACACGACGTACCTATTACACAAGTACGCCTGCACCAGACGCCGAAGGTAGGGCGGAACCTCGTGGTACCGCAGTGCCTCATTGATGCAGGCCCAGGGCATGGTGTTGAATGCGTTGGCGATGTCGAGTGACACCGCCACGACGCACTTGCCCCGGGACACTGCATCCTCCGTCAGTGCCCTGACCCGCAGAATAGCGTGTACCGTCGACCGGCCCCTCCGGAACCCGAACTGGCAATCTGCCAAGTCCGGGCCCGTGCTCTCCAGATGCTCGACGAGGCGCGCGTGCAAGATACGCTCAAAGAGCTTGCACACCTCGTCGAGCAGCACGATGGGACGGTACGCCGACGGTGACTCTGCGGGTCGCCCCTCCTTCCTCAGCAGGACAAGCTTGCCCGTCTTCCCACCGCGACGGGAAGCTGCCCTGCTGCAGGCACGCGGAGAACAGGCTGCGGAGCCTCGTACCCAGCGACTCGACGGCGAGCACCCAAACACGTCCGGGCACCCCGTCGAGCCCCGGGGCCGAGTTCTTGCCCCGCAGCCGAAGCACTGCCGCCTCCAGCTCTTCAGGCGACACCTCCGGGATATCCCTTGCCGAATCCAACGACGATGGCGCCGATGGACGTGGCGCCATCGGTGGAGGAGTGAACTCCTCGGTGGCCGGGAACAAGGCCGCGACGACGTCCTCGACGAGGTCTGCCCGGAGACTCTGCGTAAGCGGGGGCGCCCATGGGCGGAGCTTGCTCAACGCCACACGGTATGGACGCCCCCACGGGTCTCTATCGAGAGACCTCCGGGACTCCTCGTAAGCCGCGGCCTTTGCTCGTGCAATGGCCACCCGCAGCGCTCTCTTCGCCCCTCTGTGGAGGCCGTAGAGCAGCCGCTCCTGTTCGTCGTCGCCAGGTTGACGGACCCGACGACGACGGTGCCTGGAGAGTCGGCGTAGCGCAGCCGCGCAAGACGCGCGCAGCTGCGAAAGTTCCGCCGACCACCAGTACACCTGACGCTTCGCCGGGAGGCGGGTGACCCGGGGCATCGACGCGTCGCAGACGCGCGACATCGCCACCCCGAACCATTCCGCCTCCTGCTCGACCCGCACCGGATCGTCTGGTGCGGAGAGCCACGCCTGAACAAGAGCGGCCTCTTCCGCAGCCTCCACATCGAGGCGCTTAGCGGCCCACCGCCGGCCGCCCGTGAATCGGGTAGCGGGACCACCACCGGACATGGTAGGGGCCCGGGAAGCAGAGACGCTATACCGGATATAACGGTGATCGGACAGCGTCTCCTCATCGACCAGGACCTTCCAGCCCCGGACACGGCGGCAAGGGCCGGAGTGGCGAACGTCACGTCCACCACCGAACCGCCATTATGCCGCACGCACGTGTCCTCCGACCCCCGATTCAGGACGACCAGCCCTATTGAGATCGCCCATTCCTCCAGGGCCCCACCCCGCGCATCCGTCACCGACGAGCCCCAAGCCAAGGACTTGGCGTTGAAGTCGCCGGCGACTAGCACGGGGTGGGACTGGCTGCCTTGCACCACCAGGGCCCCCAGACGGACCAGAAAGCTCTCGAATTCCGCCTGGGACCTGTTGGGAGAGAAGTACACTCCTACGACCCAAATCCCCCCCCAACAAGACCGCCACGCATCCCGAGCCCTTCGCTACTTTTTCGAAGGGCGGGGATCCGGCGGCGCCCCGAGTGATGACGGCCACCGAGCCATCCAGGTCCCCAGCCCAGTCATCCCGGGGAGGGACAAAGTATGGCTCGGAGACCACAGCCACTTGAATCGACCACTGCGCCAGGCACTGAACAAACAAATCCTGCGCCCCGGCGCAGTGATTGATGTTCGCCTGGAGGAAGTTAAGTGCCATATTAACTATGGGCGATCTCCATCATCTCTGAGGTGGGCGGTTTCGGCCCGCGTCACAACCTCGGATCTCGCACCGTGTAAAGGTCGGTGCGGGACGGAGGAGGCGACGCAAGCCTTAGCGCCCACCCTGTGCCCTGCGGGCTTACCCGCAGCTGCACAGATTGTGCAGTGCGGGTCTGCCAGGCAATCGCGGGCCTTGTGGCCCTCTTGACCGCACCGGTAGCAGATCCCGGTGCGGTCACACTCCGCGGTGCATTTGATTCTTACGTGCCCCCGGTACAGGCACCGGAAGCACCGTAAGGGCCTCGGCTCCAAGAGCCGGACCCCAGCTGACACCCAGCCCACCAGGATGCGTCCTGCCCTGGTGACCTTAGCCGCCGCTTTCGCCGGGCACCGGAGCCAAACGGCGCCCAGACCCGAGCGCTCGGCCCGAACTTCCCCCACCCGAATGTCTTCGGGCGAGCACTCGCCGAGCCGGGCGACGGCCGCTGCGACTGCCTCGGGGGTGACGGACTCGTCCAGCCCCGAGATGCGCAGCTCCGCAGTCTTGACGGGTCGGGTGACGCGAACGCCCTCCGACCCGGCAAGTACCTCCCTCATCTTGCTGATGAGGGAGTCGGCCTTTGCCTCCGACTCCGGCCCGGGCACCTCAAGATGTAGGCCCCGGTGGCCCCTCTTCTGGCCTTCATACCGGCGATGCCCAGGCTAGCGAGGTCCACGTGAGTTTTGGACCTCGCGCAGTACCTGGGCATACGTCGTGCCCCGCTCCAACGCCTCCGGCAGCACCGTCAGAGTGACGGCGGCTCTCTGCGGGAGGCGGAGCTGGGGCACCGGCTTGCGCGGCGGCTGTGGTCGGCTGGGGTTTAGGGGGGGCGGCGGTGTTGTGCCCCCAGACTTCTTTTTTCCCCGCTTCACCACCTCGATCCATGGTGTGTCCATGGACTTTGGTGGCGGGGGGAGAGGACGCGAAGCTGGCGTCGGCCGGGCGCGGTTCCGCGCGCTTTCGGTTCCCCCGCTTCCGCGAACGTGGTTGACGGTCGGGAACCTTCGCGGGGGGCACCGCAGGGGGATGGACGCTGGCCGTAGGGGCGGGCGTTTTTCGTTCCCCTCCTCCTTCCTTTCTCTGGTCGGCAGCCAGTGGAGGCCGAAGGATCGGCGCCGGAGGCAGCCTTAACAGAATCGCCTCGAGCTTGGCGTCGAGCATCGAAATTCGACGCTCTACCTGCTCGAGGCGAACCACGTCTACTGGAGGAGGAGCCTCCGGCGCTACTGTCGGCTGCGACTGCGGCCGAACCGCGGCCAGGTCCTCCAGGACCTTTGATTGAGTGGCCAGGGCCACCTCCAACGCCATCACCTTCTCGCGGAGGCTAGTGTTTTCTGCCTCTACGCGGGCTACCTCCGCCGAGGGTGGCTCATTCGGCCAGCTCCATCAGCTCCTCAACGCTGACGTTGACGTCCCTCTGAAGCTCCCCCTTCAGATTTCGGGACGTCTTAGACACGTTGCGGAGCCGATCCGCCATTCTTGTGAGAGCCTCTTTACGCGTGGAGGCTGGCATTTCCGGAATCTTCGGCTTCCGGAATGGGCAGGTCTTCTTCGCCCTGGCCAGCTCCGCCTCCTCTTCAGCTTGCCGTCTGGCTTCGGCAGCGCGCTCTTTTCTAAGAGCCGTCTTATACCGCTTGCTGGTTTCAGCCACAGACTCGGCCACAGACTCTGCGGTGTCTCCACCGCTTCGAGGCCGCCTCTTCGAGAGGCGCCTCCTTTTGGCCCGCGAAGAGTCGCAGCTCAGTCCGGACTCGGAATCGATCCGGGCTGCGCGGTCCTCTCCGCGGACGTCTCCACTATCGAAGCAGCGATGACCTCCCCTGGAGCTAACGCATCCAGGGAAGGCACCCTGCTCACCACCACTGAACATTCTGTAATTTTATTTTTATTTGATTTCATGATTGTTCCCACGAGTATGGGGAAAAAGCGGTCCACCCAGGCAGTGCCCCCTGTACCTGGGTAAGCCTAGCGTAACCCGCCAAGAGGGTCGGCCGGTACTCTGGCGGGGGTCGCACTAGAGACTGAACCTCCCATCAGCCATGCATCCCCTCACGGTGCGCCGCGCTTGGATTCGGGGTAACTTTTTATAGAGGTTTTCTCCCTCGCGGCCCGGGCGGTTAAGCCAGGCCCTCGCGCCGGCCGAAACTGCGAGACATGACCACAGCTTCGACCGGATTACGAGTTCGACGGTGGAAATGGGGTTCGCCCATTTCCTGCTCGGAAGCAAGAGATTGCTGTCCGAGCCCGCCGAAGACCCGGGACAGAACCGGGCTGGCCCAGAAATACGGGCCCCTCCGCGGCGCGGTCAACAGGACCGTCCGCCTGGTGTCGGGATTTGGCCGTCGGCACGGGCCGACGTTGCCCAGGGTGCACCGTCCCCGCCAGCATCCGGACTAGCAGGGCACACTAGGAGGTATCCCGACCTTGCACCCCAACCTAACCTAACCTAACCTAACCTTTTTTTTTTTTTTTTTTTTTTTTTCACGCGGGGAAAATCCCTTTACGGACCATCCCGCCCCGGAAGGGCGAGGGTGTGTCGGACTCACCGAACCTAACCTAACCTAACCTAACCTAACCTAACCTAACCTAACCTAACCTAACCTTGTACTATTGTCACGCGTTAGAAGTTATACTTCATACATAAAGATATATTTTCTTAAATAATATAATAAGTTTTTACTTAATCTTAAAATTAGGATGAACGAAATTTCCGATTCCAATTTGGCCAATCGATAGCTTACGTCACGCCGGTTCCAATGATACCAAACTCGGGTATCCTACGATTAAAATTGAGGGAGTTAGACAGAGGGGGGGTGAGGTAGAATTTGTGATGCCCTTCATATATTATTCCGTACAGTACATTTACATGATACAGAAATTCATCAGAAGTTGACCATCCTGGTCAATTACTAGAAAATCGTGCTAAAACGGAATCAGTAGTGGACCACCCCCACATCTCAATCTTGTAAACACATTTTCGTATTTTAATACCTGTTACCCCAATTAATCCCTAACGAATACGAAAAGCAAAACACTATCATCAACAAGGTGACAAAGTTGTTAATATTTACTTCAAACTTTTCAACCTTAAGAAAATTATGACAAAAAAACGAATAATAGATTTACGGTGCGTCAATCAACAAACAACTGGAGGCTATTTTTAATATTTGAAAATAATGGAGTCGTAGTTTGCGCGCCTTCGTAGACCACATTACAGCACTGACTACTCAATATGGAATTAGTTTAAAAATATGCCGCGAATTCTTATTTTATCTGTTTATGTGCATTGGTGGTCAACTACAGGTACATGGTCTACTACTAGTGCCATTACCTTAGTCTTTTTCTCAGGTTCTAAACTATCTGTGTACCAAATTTTATTTAATCGTTCAGTAGTTTTAGCAGGAAAGCGAGACAGACAGACAGTTACTTTCGCATTTATAATATTAGTAAGGATTAAAAAAATTGCCTATCCTTTTTTAAGTCTCATTTTTGTCCATACCAAAAATCATCCAAATCAGTCAAATGGTTGTAAGTGTGAAAGCATAACACAGGCAGTGTTACCTTTGTATTACAATATATGCTCATCCCACGGGAACCCTACAATATTCCCGGGATAAACGTAGGTTATGTTACTCTCATAGTGTCCCATTTATATTCATACCAAAATCATATAAATCGGGCGAATAGTATAGACGTGAAAGCCCATTCCCACGTGAATACTACATTTTCGGGATAAAAAGTATGTTGCTTTCAGTGGTCCTATCTACCCCCATACTAAAACTACTCTAAATCGTCAAATGGTTTAGGCGAGAAAGCATAACACGGGCAGCGTTACTTTTGCATTACATTATATGCTCATTCCACGGGAACCCTACATATTCCCGGGAATAGAATATAGTCTATGTTACGTTCATAGTGTTCTATTTAAATCCATAGCAAATTCATATAAATCGGGCGAATATTTTAGCGTGAAAGCCCATTCCCACGGGAATACTACATTTTCCGGGATATAAGTATCCTATGTGCTTGAGTGGATCCCATCTACCCCCATACTAAAAATCATATAAATCGGTCAAATGGTTTAGGCGTGAAAGCATGCATAGGCAGTGTTACTTTGACATTACATTATATGCTCATCCACGGGACCCTACAGATTCCTGGGATAAAATATAGTCTATGTTACTTCATAGGATCCAATGTATGTCTGTACATAATTTATTCATATCGGTCAACGGTTTAGGCATAACAGCAGAATATTGACAGAGCTACTTATACCCCTTCCCACGGGAATACTACATTTTCCGGGATAAAAGTATCCTATGTGCTTTGGTGGGTTCCATCTACTCCCATACTAAAAATCATCGAAATGGGTCAAATGGTTTAGGCGAGGAAAGCATAAACAGGCAGTGTTACTTTCGCTTACATTATATGCTCATCCCTCGGGAACCTACATATTCCAGGATTAAAATGTAGTTTATGTTACTTTATAGGATCACATTTATGTCTGTAAAAGAATTCATTCATATCGGTCAAATGGTTTAGGGCGTAAAAGCAGAATATTGACAGAGCTATTTACACCCATTCCCACGGGAATACTACATTTTCCGGGATAAAAAGTATCCTATGTTACTTCGGTGGGTTTTATCTATCTCCATACCAAAAATCATCGAAATCGGTTCAGTAGTTTTTGAGTTTATTCGTAACAAACATACAAAAATACAAAAATACAAAAATACAAAAATCCAAAAATACAAACCTTTCCTCTTTATAATAATAGTATAGATTAGTACCTGGATGACCTGGATGATAAATTGTGTTTTTTGGAAATTATATTTAAGTACGAATTACTAATAAAATGATGAAATATGAATAATGTTACTTAACAACGCCATCTGCTGTTATTTCGTTAAAGCAATTAGTTGCTCACAAAAAATAGTATTATTATTCGCCAATTCGCCAATAGATGTCAGGAAGAGTCTACTCAAACGCATCATTTTTGTATTTTTTCTTCCAACTGAATTTTCTAAAATGATTCTAGCTAGATCGATTTATCGCCCCCGAAACCCCCATATACTAAATTTTATGAAAATCGTTGGAGCCGATTCCGAGATTCCAATATATATATACAAGAATTGCTCATTTAAAGATATAAGATTATATTATTTAAGAAAATATATACGTATTATGTATGAAGTATAACTTCTAACGCGAGTACATAAGTACACACACACACTTTTTTTAAATAATAATTACTTTTTGCGTTAGTTAGAAAAATTTAGGGCCGCACACGTTAAACGTCAGTTAAAGTTAATCCTTTTGTAAATTGTTATCTCTCTTTCACTATAAATTGGTACTGTCAATGTACCTAACAGAAAATTACAACATCAAGCATAACAGAGGTATAGCTTGAATTGATTTACGGCACCAAATGCCGCACTCAGTTTTTTTTTAAATGAATATATTACTTGACCCTATATGAAGGTTTCCTCACGATGTTTTCTTTCACCGTTAAAGTACGTGATAATTCATTGCTAATACACACATAACTTTGAAAAGTCAGATGAGTGTGCCTAGGGTCTGAACCCGCGACCGCCGGAATTCTTGACCGCACGCCTAAGCCTCAATACCATCACAAAACTCAACATAAGTTCACGCATAGTAGTCAATCTTAAGCGTAACTGATTTAACTGGACGGTATTAAACTCCTTTACGTCCAATAAAGGTGTTATATATTTTTCAAAAGTAGTTAACCGTTTCCTAATTGATCCGCGTTGTCTGTTAAGATCATTCATACTTTTAGTTGACATTTTAAATCAATAAACAAAGAAAAAACGCAAACAAGGAATACGCAAGCTTAATAACCACAGCGATTCAAAAATATAACTGCGATCTATTAATAGATAATGCAATGTGACTTACCCGGTCGGAACAGCTGACGCGCTGATAAGAAACCTGTTACAATGCAGCGCAGGCAGCAAACACGGTGTGTGTAGGTCGCTGTAATACTCTCCGACACACTCACTGATATATTTTTACACTCACACACAATTGTCACACTATTTATTTTATTATTATTTTTACACTTCAATTAATCAAATCAATCAATTACTTAATAATTAATAAATAATGAACACTAATGTTTCACAAGACTTATGAGAGCACTCGGAACAAGGTGTGCGCCGGGCAGCGCTCCGCGTAAGACTGCCTGAGCCAACCTAGTGCACGCCTTTTATAGTAACTTCTGCAGGTGGGGGAAGAGTGAGTGTTGTCAATTTGTTTGTCGCCTACCCGCCGCACATCTTGTTTACAATTCAAAGAACGTAGCCGCCGTCATCTTTATATTTGATCGAAATAAAGTAAATATTATAGGTCAATAACCAAGATTAACTGCAAAATTACGTTAGCTGCCGGTTCCAATGACGCAGCAAAGTTACTTTACGTTACTTACTTTTAACTTTAGTTTACGTTACTTTTTAGAAAATTATGAATTTGTATTAGTTTTTACTGCATAGGGAATGAATTAATACACTATATTAACGAAATAAAGAAATGTAACACGAAAATACGAAGTAGGTGAAAGGTTGAAACCTTTATCGGATTCTAACGGAAAATTTAAAATTTAACGATAGGTATGCAAGTGCCTACGAAGAACTATTGACACTATAAACTCAAATAAAAGCAAGGGAATAGGAAAATATATAAGGATTGAGTAACTTCCCTCAAATAAATGGCTGCAGCAGCTGGCTGGCAAAATTCTAAGGTTGATTATTGCCTCCTTTTGTGTTTCTTTGCAATTCCTTTGTCTTCGCATAGTAGCGGCTTACAAGCAGAGTGACCGTGCGTAGTCCAGTTATATCACATCGGGGTCACCAGATGTAAACGCCGGATTCGGTAATTTATTTAAATTTAAACCCAGGCGTATTTTTTATATAATTTTAATTTTTAATAAGGATGAACAGTTAAAATCATAATGACAGATGTTCTTATCTGTCTACACCTATATTGCATTATCTTATACATAAATACAGGTACACTGGTTTATTAGCTGCAAATGTAACTTTGTAATCCTATATATGTATATAGGATTACAAAGTTATTTATGCAGTTTGTGAAACTAGACCGAAATTGCAAGATATTTTAATTTTTCCTTAAGTTATACACTAAACACTAATTGTGTTCCAAATTTGAAGCTTCTATGTCGGCTAGAAGTGCCTTAGAGTTTTGATAATCGGTCAGTGAGTCAGTGAGTGACAAAACTGCGAAGTTTGACTAGTTATAATTCTTAAACTACGGGTTCAAATTGAATCAAATTTGAAATATACAGAGTTTATACCATTCTTGCTTGGTAACTAAAATTTCAGGTTTCTAGGTTTATCCACAACGAAGATATAGGGTGTCGAAAATGGCCTGAGTTGCTTCGAGAAAAGTATAGTACGGCCGTGCCGCTTTTTCGCTCGACTTGGCGGGGGCACTACCGTGCCCCCAGATAACTAAAAATTGATCTACAATTGGACTGAAATAATAAACATTATGATTATGAATTACGAGATTTTATTTCATGTATTATCCATACTTATTATAATCCTTCTTCTTGAACTTAAACGCCTGATAAAGCTTCTAAATATTTTTGAGATTTTCACTTAATGCCTGTCAACAGAGTAGATCTTAGTGTATTAAATGGGGGCTTTTATATTGATACAGCTATTATTTTAATGTTAGCATTATACGAGTATCTACTAATAATACAATTTCGAGATAATATGATGGAGATAAATGAATATTCTTTTAAGTAGATGCATAATTGTGGTATTATTTTAACTTATACACATACATACATACATAAACTCACGCCTGTATTCCCCGAAGGGGTAGGCAGAGGTGCATTTTTACACCCACATTTCGCCAAGTATGTATCAGTCCCACGTAATAGGGGGCGAGCCTATTGCCATTTTTCGGGCACATTTCCAGACTCCGTGCTGTTACCGAGAATTTCCTAATGGAAAAACCCAATAACACTGCCCGACCCGGGAATCGAACCCAGGACCTCTAGATCGCACGGCACATACTTGTACGGCGAGACCACGAGGCAGTTATATTTTAACTTATTTTTGTATATATTCATGTCTAAACTTTAAAAGTACCTCCCGTAAATTTGACAATTCTGTAGTTAGTGCAATTGTGAGCAACAATTGTTTGTCACCAACATTTGTGTGCGGACAACTGAATGCGGATAGTAATGACGTCACTAAACACAACGTAATACAGACATCTCCGATGTATTGAATAATTATTAATGATAAGAGTTGTAATCCTTGCCCTTGTTTGTTATCACTGATAACAGTTTACTGCGGCTGTTACATATTACTTAATTATTTATTGTGGTGTTGGACAGGAAGCAATGGCGGGTTCGGTTCTCGCCCCGAGACAATTTTTAGATACATTGAAGCATATCACGGAAGGGTAGGCAGAAGTGTGTTACAACAA
Source organism: Hemaris fuciformis (assembly GCA_907164795.1). Classification (NCBI taxonomy): domain Eukaryota; kingdom Metazoa; phylum Arthropoda; class Insecta; order Lepidoptera; family Sphingidae; genus Hemaris; species Hemaris fuciformis. The sequence continues at coordinate 45,010 of OU015443.1, forward strand.
TTCTGTTGCGCTTTGCTCGATATGTAGAATTGTCAAAAACTGGGAAATGAATGAATGAATGTTTAGTTATTTCACGAACAATCAAAATTAAAATTGTATGGTGATACATAGAGGCTGTTTTGTGAGGGTATTTATTATTGTTTTAGGAATCAGAAGTGGAGTTAATTAAAAAAAAACAATAACCACAACAAAAATGACTTACATTTACTCTTTTTAACAAAATCAAAATCACTTTTACAAAAAACTAGAACGAAGTTAACCGTTTAATTTGAAAACAAGAAAATTACAATACAATTATTAATGCGATCTACAAAAATGCTGAATTAAGCAGATTTACTACCAACACACAGAGGTTCCCCTTAGGCAAGTTGTCCGCTCCGCAAAAATAGGCCGAATGAAGGCGCGTACGAGCTTATATAGACTTGTCACCGCCACTCTTTCCTCCCTCCTTGATGACGTCTACCCGCTATTCTCCTGACAATAGAATAAAGATATCCATTTGGATAGCAGAGGCGAATCGTGCATGCCTATGTCGTAAATTGTGGACTCACAAACAATGCTCAGGAGGAGAAACCGACGTTTTCTTCTATGAATTTAGTTCTACAGAGCGATGCAAGGCCCTAGGCGATATTTTCCAAGCATGTTTGAATTGTAATGATTCCTTAAGTTTAAAACTAAACGTTTATTAAAATTATGCTTCGATGTTATTCTTTAAATTATAATGTTGATTACTGTAAGTACAAAGAACTGATTTAATCAGTAAAAACTGTTTGATCTCATAAATCTCGTAATTTACTTTAATATCATAAAGATTATGGTGAGCCAGATTACCCGACGTTATACATAATGTTATGCAACATAAGCCTCGTCTGTTTGTTCACGATAAATTTAAAAACTATTAAACGGGCTTTCATGAAGTATAATAGAGAGAGTGATGTACGAGGAAAGTTTAATTGTACAATTTCTTAAGACTTTCACATGCGTTTCTCTATTTTGAGAAGAAATTAAAAAATCTTTAAAGGAAAAACCAAACGTCATTGGTATACGAGTTAGTAAACCAACAAAGGATTAAAGAAAGGTCGTAGCAACGAAACAAAAACACCTCAGTTCTGATTCATATATTTGGTTACACATATAGTTCCTGTGCTCCCTGCTCTCCTGGTACTCGCTCAAAGCCTCGCCTGTATCCACGACACGAACGACGTGACGCGAGCGAACCCGCTGGGCATGCCGATGTTGCAGCCTTGGCCGTGGTGGAATGACGTCACACCGATCTAGAACAAACCACATATAGATATACTGACACATTGTAATTTTTCAGGCACATTTCGTAACTCTGTGAAGTTACTTAAAACTCAATAACTTGTTACTGAGAACATACTAAAAAAAAATGACTTGAAATTTGAATATGCCAAACAACGAGCTTGTTGGTCGTTAAAGAAATAAGCCCGTGGAACGCGGCGCGTGTTGAGTCAGATCAAATTGTGTTGAATCTTATGAGGACATTCACGCTATGAACATCCGAGGTGGCGGTACATAGCTCGGCCATTATATGTGAACACGTTGCGTCGATAGTTCTAGTTGAAGGATAAATGGAAGACTAACGAAAGATATTTCGGGTGAATGTGGAAGGTTGAGTCGGGAAGGGAAGCCCGAGAAGGACGTACAACAACCAAGTGAAGTCAAGACAAGTAAGATGTATGGATGTGGAGCAGGCCAGAGAGGATTGCCAGGATGGTATCTTCAGGCAGTCGACACTCTGATTACTATGGGAAAGGACATGAACGTGAGTGAGGTTGAGGAGTGGTGTATTGGGATGTCCAGGATGTATAGATGAAGTGGTCTACTCGAGAGACGGAGTCAACGAACTGAGCACAGTAGAAATCAATATACTGGGAAGACTAAACGAAAGCGCCTATGGCCTTTGTTGACTAAATGCGTCACGGTGGGAGTAGCTTAGTGTCCATAGGGACTAGGATTGGATGTGGTACCAGCGTCCTCTGTCCGCTGAGCGTGAGCGCGAGCGGTCCGCCGGAGTCGCCGCCGCACGGGCCCACGCGGCCGAGCCCGCTCGTGCACAGCGTGGAGGACACGATGGTCCAGCCGTAGATGTTGGCGCAGTCCAGGTTGTTCACCACCATTAGGTTCACTTGGCGGAGAGACTGCGACGTCGTGATTTGATCCGCTGGAAAAAACATCATGATCATCAGCCCATATACGTCGCACTGCTGGGCACGGGCCTCCTCTACAACTGAGAGGGTTTAGGCCCTAGTCCACCACGCTGGCCCAGTGCGCGTTGGCGGACTACACACCTAAGAAATTCCAAAGAGCTTTTAGGTGTGCAGGTTTCATTACGATGTTTTCCTTCACCGTTTAAGTACGGAGAAAACATCAATATTCATATAATGTACAACGGAGCAGGTTAGGTTAGTCCACCACGTACGAATGGAGAGAACATTCCAAAATATATATAATACGAGTATATGTATATGGAAATAAACGGAATTATTATAAGATAATAAAATCACGAGGATTTCGGAGATTCGGCGAGCAAAACTGAATTTTCGAAGGTGTATGTGTATTCAGAATAAATCGTCACGCGCTTCAACGGCGATAGCAAACGTCGCGTCGTGAGGAGACCAGCACATCTCGTGATAAAGAATCCTTACAAAATACACTTGCAAAACCTTATTAGAAAATACGTTACCGTCTCGAGTGACCCCAAAGCCGGCGACCTGACCCCAGCTGCCTTCAAACGTGAGCAAGGTGAGGGTCCCAGTGGTAAGCCTGATCGGCTGGATGTTGTCTGCAACACAACACGGTCACATGTTTGTGAAAGTAAAGTACGCTACACGAGTATATTATGTTAAGTTTAGTGTATATATGTCGGCACGAAACCACACTCCTGCCTCAACAATCCACTTTGCCCCTGATGCTAATAAAAATGTACACCGACTTTAAAATTGTATCGATTGTGTTAGCCTCCAACCTCCCTGTTGAAATAAGGACGTTTTTTGATTTCAATAATCTCGTGAATATTTTGGCTAAAAAATATTTGGCAAGAATTTTTGACTTGACCTTACTCACAAAAATATGTGCATAGTATGCTCGTTCCTACTCACTGGTGTAGCCGACCCATCGCGTGGTGATGACGGCTATGTCGTTGTTCAGGTTATTGGTGTTGTAGCTGCCGTGCAGCACGATGTTGCGCGTCACTATCCTGGTGCCGCCCGAGAACAGTGACCGAACCCAGCACCACGGTGAGCTCGAACCCCTGGTACCTTCTGTCGCGCCAGCAGTGCGCCGCCGTCACCAGTAGAGATGTAAAGAACTCGAGTCTTTGAGTCCTAAATTTCGAGCTCGACTGACAAATTGAACGACTCGACTCATTACAATAAGACTCCCAAGACTAGAGAAGTTAAGTCTATATGAGCTCTTGAGCGCAACATGGAACTCGAGTCTTTTTAGCGCTCGAGTCGTTTTTACAGGGCGAGTCGCGCTCGAGTCGTTTTCCGTTTGGAGTCCTTTTTAAATCAGGTAATAAAATGTTACTTTTGCGGGATATATTCGTAATCAGAAACGTGTTTTGAAAAAATAAAAGCGTTAATTAATAGGAAAAATCATTTTAATCATCATGAAAAATTTAATAAATAAAATCACAAGCAATCAAAATTGATCTGAGGACGCACATATTTATGTAATAAGTATGTATAAAGCAGTGGCGTGCCTAGGGTCTCTAGCTTGGGCAAGCCCAAATTTTTATTACGGTTTTTATTGTGTATTTTTTGGTCCAGAAAGTCGGAGATCTAATAAATAATATACCTACCGCAAATTATTTACATACAAGATTTTGACATATTGATGTAAGTATACACATACATAAACTCACGCCTGTATTCCCCGAAGGGGTAGGCAGAGGTGCATTTCTGCACCGACATTTCGCCAGGTATGTATCAGTCCCACGTAATAGGGGGCGAGCCTATTGCCGTTTTTTCGGGCACATTTCCAGACTCCGTGCTGTTACTGAGAACTTCCTAATGGAAAAACCCAATAACACTTTGCCCGACCCGGGAATTGAACCCAGGACCTCTAGATCGCACGGCACATACTAGTACCGCGAGACCACGAGGCAGATTTAGGTATATAATAGTACTTGTACAACAAAGAAATAATTTGTCGCTAGTAATAGGTACCAAAAACCATAAAATGTCGGCGAAAATTATTAGAAAAATAATATGTCCAAATTGTGCACAAACGTCATGTTTCTCTAAATTTGAATGCGAGATGTTCAAACATTAAACACGGAATAAATCATATCATATTGAATTTTATTAGACAAATAACTCGACTCGATTTGGTTTCAAACCACATAATTAAAAAGTAAAGAGTCAAATTTTAAAAATTACCTATACTCGTAAGTAAATTTTCTTGAATGCAAGTTTTTTTTTGTTGAACAAAATGACAAATAATATGGATTAGAAATAATACGATGATGATCAACGCGAGAGTTTTGAAATTTCGAAAACGAGAAATGAATACTTCAACGCGTTGTTTACAATATTTGTAAAAAGAAATCAAAGTATGTGGTGTTGTAAATTTGCATGCATTCTACAAGAAGCAGATAAATTATTTAAATCATTACAACAAGAATTCCAAACATTTTAACCATTATATAAAATATGCAACACAAACATAATATAACCTTTTCGTATTTGAACATTCAACTATTCAATTAGTTGTGTACTACTACTCGGATTTATTAAACTTCGCTCATAATTTTTAACAATTTTCGAAATACTCGAGTCTGGCAATTATGTAGGTTTTGGACAAGTTACGAGCCGTTTTTCACAGTATAATTTAATGAATTTACCTTATCTTCGAAGAGCACACACTTTAAGTCGCCACAAGGATTAACAATAAACATCACTCATCTTTTATAATCACTGTAGTAATATTCTAAATACCACAACAAATTCTATTTAACTTGGTTCTTTCGCTCAATATTACTAACAATTGAACTGACAACTAAACGTAAACAATTGACAACGTGTGACCTTGACAAATAAAATGTGCAATTGCATCACCGCACTCCCGACTAGGCTTGTTGAAAAAATATCGATATTTTGAACGATATTTAATATTTCGATATAAAATTCTAAGTATTGAAAAGGTCTACAACTCTCAACGCGCGCGTATTCTTGAGTACGTACTCATACATAGTTTTTAAGTGATTTATGTCTATTTTATATTATTTTTTGTTTTTGTATGTTTGTTAACAAATAAACTTTTTTTCTTTCTTTCTTACTCAAATCATACCCATATATCGATACTGTTTAAATTTTATTTATATAGGTACATATTTTTAAAATATATCGAAACGATATATATCGATTTTTTTTGGATTTCCGACATCCCTACTCGTACGTCGCACGTAGTTCAGAGCGAAAGCGGGATTCTAATGCCCATACTAATTGCTATATAAACGGTATTTTGGTTATATGTATGTTTTAAAATCCAATGGGAATTTCGACGTAGTGCGAAAGGGATGGAACTAGTAAAGTGAAGCCAGATTTAAAGCCCACGGGATAGAGGGAGATAGATATAATTATTATGTTCAATATTGATGTTTACTCTAAACTATTGACGTTCGTGCGCCCGCGTTTCGTTTGTTTGAAATTATATGGGCCGGGATTTGGCGCGCGGCTGCATGGCGGACGGGCGGCGGCGCGGCAAAAATACGTAATTTTATGTTTTTGGATAAAATATTTTGTTGTTTGTATTTAATTATGGAATATCTAGTTTATGTTTCTTATTCGGAATTATATAAGGCAAGCTGGGCTTTTGGGCTTCTATGGAAGTACCGCCACTGGTATAAAGTCCAGAATAATTTGCAACTATTGACATTAGTAAACCTTAATAAGACTCGAGCTCTTTTGAGACTCAAGCTTTAATAAGACTCGAGTTCTATTTTAGCGCTCGAGTCTTTGTATAAAGACTGAAGCTCGGTTCGACTCAAGACTCCGAGTTTAGTTAGTTCACTGAGTTTTGCAAAATTGACCCGAGTCTATCGAATTAGGACTCAAAGACTCGAGTTCTTTATATCTCTAGTCACCAGCTTGGTGTTGGTGAGGAGGGAGGCGCCGCACACGGAGGTGCGTCCTACAGTGAGCGCCACGAGCAGCCCTGCGACGTGGGGGTGCGCGCCCAGGGAGGCCAGCGACCCGCCCGCGATGCGGCCCCCGTCGAAGTCGGTCGCTGACTCCGCAGCCTGCATGCGCCTGGCGGCGGGGATGCCCTCCCTCTCGTGGTAGTCCAGGGATATGGGCTGGGGGGCTGGCACCGCAAACGCGGCGCACACCTGTGGATGGCAGTGTTGTTTATAAGAAGTCATTCATGCATTCAAACATTACCTCATTCGCCATTCGCCAATTGTTTACTCACATACTATGTCCATGTGGGATTGTGCACACCGAATCCCACATAGATGGAATTAAATAACAACAAAACGTATGAAATAGTGGGATTGTACGTACCAAGGCGAGGACCAGAATCAGCTTCATTGTCGCGAGTGAGGGAAATTGATTCCCATGGGTTTTTATATTGAGTGATAACCGATAACTAACCGGATTTGCACGGTACACAATCTCAGACTGACAATTAGGGATTAGCGCTGAATTAATTACTTGTCTTGTGTGTTGATAATAATCCAGAGTCCGCACTGCGACTGATATTTTCTAAATGGAAAACGCAATAAAGTTACCCAACCCGGAAATTGAATGTGGGACTGCTATATCCTGCTAATACAGCGGGTACACAACGCTTGCGCTAGGTTCTGTTTCGGTATTCCCAGTCGGAGCCATGTCACCTATTTTAAATGATGCTAATACAGTGTGTATTCAGACCGTGATCGGAAAGTAAGGCAGATATAGCTGCAAAGATTACAAACACCGTGACATTAAAAAAAAACGTTTTCCTTACACCATCCATTTAATATCTATGATTGTTAGGAAAACGTCAATTTTTTATGTCGGGATTTTTTTAACGCCAATGGCTTTGTTATCACCGCAGCTATTACCTGCCTTAGCTTTCGATCACGGTCTGAATACACCCTGTATATTAAAAATGGTAGCTCTACGGAAATTACGTTTGGCCACCTTACTTTTTGGTAAAATGAAAACGGAAACACCTAAGTATCTCTATAATAAATTACCGTGGAGGCGACCTCGCGCCATTCACCAACCCATTGCCGGATCCGGATACTGTACCGCTGCTTTCAGGGGATCACTTAGGTATCATCATCAGCCCATATACGTCCCACGGCTGGGCACGGGCCTCCTCTACCATTGAGAGGGTTTAGGCCTTAGTCCACCACGCTGGCCTAGTGCGGGTTGGCGGACTACACACCTAAGAAATTCCTAAGAAGTTTTAGGTGTGCAGGTTTCATCACGATGTTTTCCTTCACCGTTAAAGTACGTGATTATTCATTGTGAATACACACATAACTTGGAAAAGTCAGAGGTGTATGCCTGGGGTTTGAACCCGCGACCGTCGAGATTCTCGACCGCGCGCCTAAACCTCGAGGCCATCACGACTTCTTAATTCTTAATTTTCTGTCATCAAGCAAGTATAGTATAAACTCTGTATATTTTAAATTTCATTCAATTTTAACCAGTTGTCACTCACCGACTCACTGACCGATCAGCAAAACTCTAAGGCACTACTAGCCGACATAGAAGCTTGAAATTTGGAACACAATTAGTGTTTCGTGTATAACTTAAGGACATTTGTGCGCGCTCGACAGCGGCAACGGCAATCGAGACAACGCATCGGCATTACTATTATATTTCGACTTCACGAACTCGATTTTAAAATCGTAAGCAGCTAGTTTTGTCGCGTATCTTTGCAACCTGCTGGCGGCCACCTGAGGCAGGCCAAACTTTGGTCCAAATATAAATGTTAACGGTTTGTGATCCATTTTGATTATGAACTGGCGGCCGTACAAATATTGATGATGTTTAACGACACCGCTAATTATCGCTAACGCTTCCTTGTCAAGCTGACTGTATGACCGTTCAGCCGCATTCAAAGTACGCGATGCAAAGCATATAGGTCGTTCACTACCATCGGGATACCGATGCGACAGCACGCTGCCGATGCCGAACGAGCTACTGTCAACTGCAATACCAAAGGGAGCTTGTGATCATAATGTACAAGAACATCATTACTCAAAATAGCGCTTTTGACACTTTTAAAAGCTAGATCGCATTCAGTTGACCAGTTCCAAACAGAATTTTTACGCAACAACTTGTGAAGCGGATACAATTTTGAACTTAAATTACAAATAAACTTAGAATAATAGTTAATAAGCCCTAAAAATGCTCGTAATTGCGTGACATCCATAGGTGCGGGTGCATCGACGATGGCCTTAATTTTGTTTGGATCTGGATGCACCCCGTGTTTATCTATTATAAATCCAACATAATTAATACTGTCCTGCATAAATGAGCACTTTTCTAACTTTATTCTTAAACCGACCTCACGTAGCCTACCAAATAATGCACGTAAGTTAGATATGTGTTCCGCGGTATTTTTACCCGTGATTGCTATATCATCCATAAACACCGCAACTCCCTTTAAACCATTTAATGTTTCTTCCATAAATTTTTGGAACTTTTCTGGTATACACGTTAGTCCAAAAGGTGTACGCTCATAAACAAATGTCCCGACATGAGTAGTGATTGCGGTACACGCCTGGGAAGCCTCGTCCAAAAACAACTGTTGGTAAGCGTTCGTGAGATCAACTTTAGAATATTTCTCGCCCCCACTTTGAGCAATAAACAGTTCTTCAATTCGAGGCAGCGGGTACGGTTCGCGGATTAATAACGGGTAGACGGTCACTTTGTAATCGCCACAAAAAATAATAAATAAATAATAATTACTTTTTGCGTTAGTTAGAAAAAAATAGGGCCGCGCACGTCAAACGTTAGTTAAAGATCCTTTTGTAAAATTGTTATCTCTCTTTCACTATAAATTGGTACTGTCAATGTACCTAACAGAAAATTACAACATCAAGCTTAACAGAGGTACGTATAGCTTGAATTGATTTACGGCACTAAATGCCGCACTCAAAGATTTTTTTAAATGAATAAATTACTTGACCCTATATAAAGGTTTCCTTACAAAGTTTTCCTTCACCGTTAAGTACGTGATAATTCATTGCTAATAGACACATAACTACGAAAAGTAAGATAAGTGTGAATAGGGTTTGAACCCGCGACCGCCGGGATTCTTGACCACACGCCTAAACCTCAATACCATCACACCTTATCTGTCTACACCTATATTCCATTATCTTATACATATAATACAGGTACACTGATTTATTAACTGCAAATGTAACTTTGTAATCCTATATATTTATATGGTATTACAAAGTTATTTATGCAGTTTGTGTATCTAGAAAACTAGACCGAAATTGCAAGATATTTTAATTTTTCCTTGAGTTATACACTAAACACTAATTGTGTTCCAAATTTGAAGCTTTTATGTCGGCTAGAAGTGCCTTAGAGTTTTGATGATCGGTCAGTGAGTCAGTGACCGATTATCAAAAATCGGGAAGTTTGACTAGTTATAATTCTTAAACTACTGGTTCAAATTAAATGAAATTTGAAATATACAGTGTTTATACCATTCTTGCTTGGTGTTTAAAAATTCAAGTTTCTAGGTTTATCCACAACGAAGTTATAGGGTGTCGAAAATGGCCTGAGTTGCTTCGAGAAAAGTATAGTACGGCCGTGCCGCTTTTTCGCTCGACTTGGCGGGGGCACTGCCGTGCCCCCAGATATATTGATATATGTGTATATTTATGTACTAGTATTATATAAGTATGTATTTACGTTTTCTAGTTACGGATATTTATGTTTTGTATATTTTATCTATACTATTATAATAAAGAGGAAAGGTTTGTATTTTTGGATTTTTGTATTTTTGTATGTTTGTTACGAATAAACTCAAAAACTACTGAACCGATTCCGATTATTTTTGGTATGGAGATAGATGTAACCCACCGAAGTAACATAGGATACTTTTTATCCCGGAAAATGTAGTATTCCCGTGGGAATGGGTATAAGTAGCTCTGTCAATATTCTGCTTTTACGCCTAAACCATTTGACCGATATAAATGAATTCTTTTACAGACATAAATGTGATCCTATAAAGTAATATAAACTACATTTTATCCCGGGAATATGTAGGATTCCCGAGGGATGAGCATATAATGTAATGCGAAAGTAACACTGCCTGTGTTATGCTTTCTCGCCTAAACCATTTGACCGATTTCGATGATTTTTAGTATGGGAGTAGAAGGAACCCACCAAAGCAACATAGGATACTTTTTATCCCGGAAAATGTAGTATTCCCGTGGGAATGGGTATAAGTAGCTCTGTCAATATTCTGCTTTTACGCCTAAACCGTTTGACCGATATGAATGAATTATTGTACAGACATAAATGTGATCCTATGAAGTAACATAGACTATATTTTATCTCAGGAATATGTAGGGTCCCGTGGGATGAGCATATAATGTAATGCAAAAGTAACACTGCCTATGCTATGCTTCCACGCCTAAACCATTTGACCGATTTATATGATTTTTAGTATGGGGGTAAATGGGATCCACCCAAGCAACATAGGATACTTTATATCCCGGAAAATGTAGTATTCCCGTGGGAATGGGCTTTCACGCCTAAAATATTCTCCCGATTTATATGAATTTTGCTATGGATTTAAATAGAACCCTATGAAGTAACATAGACTATATTTTATCCCGGGAATATGTAGGGTTCCCGTGGGATGAGCATATAATGTAATGCAAAAGTAACGCTGCCTGTGTTATGCTTTCTCGCCTAAACCATTTGACGATTTAGATGAGTTTTAGTATGGGGGTAGATAGGACCTACTGAAGCAACATAGGATATTTTTTATCCCGGAAAATGTAGTATTCACGTGGGAATGGGCTTTCACGTCTATACTATTCGCCTGATTTATATGATTTTTGGTATGAATATAAATGGGACACTATGAAGTAACATAACTTACGTTTTATCCCGGGAATATGTAGGGTTCCCGTGGGATGAGCATATATTGTAACACGAAAGTAACACTGCCTGTGTTATGCTTTCACACTTAAACCATTTGACTGATTTGGATGATTTTTGGTATGGACAAAAATGAGACCTTAAAAAAGGACATAGGCTATTTTTTTTTAATCCTTACTAATATTATAAATGCGAAAGTAACTGTCTGTCTGTCTGTCTGTCTCGCTTTCCTGCTAAAACTACTAAACCGATTTAAATAAAATTTGGTACACAGATAGTTTAGACCCTGAGAAAAGGCATAGGCTACTTTTTATCCCGGAAAAGGGGTTTTAAGGGGTTGAAAGGGGGGATGAAAGGTTGTATGGAAGTATTGTCATTTTTAAAGCTAGAAGCTTGAAACTTATTTTTTAGGCTGTTGATTTAATATAAATAAATATGACATTCTAAGTTTGTAAAAAAGTGTACATTTAAGGGGGTAAAATAAAAATAAGGGTGAAAGTTTGTGTAGAAATTCGTCATTTTTGAAGCTAGAATGATGAAACGACGTGTAGACGACTGTAACTATACGAGTATTTCTGTTACGCTTTCAAGATTAAATCATTTGACCGATGTAAACGATTTTTGATATGGACATAAATGGGACTCTGTGGAGTAAAATAGACTACAACTTATTTTCATTCTGAACCAGTGGCGGATTTACCAGCAGGCTGAGTAGGCTGGAGCCTAGGGCGGCAGATTTTAGGGGGCGGCAAATGTGTCCCAATTTTTTTGTCTTTCAGAAATAAAAACCGCCTTAAAAAAAAATCACTTTCAAATTTAACTCAACACATAAGTACCTATGAATAATAAACAATGATCAAAATATTTTTTAAGAGTTTTCCTAAGTAAAATAAAATGAAAAATATTAGACTACTTAAAAGTCAAACGAATTGTTACGATAATATAATGTAGTTACAATTATTCTTATTTTTGGAGTCGGTGTCAGACAAGTTAGGTTTGTAACTACATTTATGTACAAATTTATAGGTGAAATGTGCTTGTTTTAATTAGGTATTGTTATTATGTCACAGTACAGGTCATTCTTATATAATTTAACATGTAAAAATCATATTTCTTAAAGTATTCTCGTAGTATAATTGCTAGGTATATTGTAGTGTTACCTTGGCTCAGCGACTCAGTGGAGCTGTGTATAGAAAAACGCCAAAACGAAAAAAGAAGAACAGGAGCAGTTTATCAGTAAAACAATGAAAATTGTCAGTTTTCTTAAAAGTGGAAGGAGAAGCAGTATTGTGAGACCAGGAACTTCAACCACATGCAGTGATACACTACAATCTGAAAAGCTCGGAGTTAAAGCTCCGCGGCCTGCGTTTTGGCCGTTTTCCTTCCCTGTGATCCTGACGCCAGGGCCCTCTTGTCAGTCTACCACTGGCGAGAGCAGGCGTCTCGTCGAGGGGAACGACCGGCCCTAAGAGAGGTAGAGGCCAAAAGGGCCTCTCTACGCATGCCGCCGCCGTGGAGGAGTGGAATTCCAGGCTGGATAGTCGCAGAGCTGGTCCGTCGCAAGAGTGCGTCCTGTCCTTAGTCAGTGGTTGGATAGGCGCCACGGTGTGATAACGCTTCGCCTGTCACAGGTTCTGTCGGGACATGGTTGTTTCGGCTGGTTCCTGTGGCGCGTGGCCAGAAGAGAAGAGTCCGCCGTGTGTCACCACTGTGACAACTGCCCGGAGGAAACAGCCCAGCGCACTCTGTCGGATTGTCCGGCCTGGGATGAAGAGCGAAGCGCACTCCGCGCAGCCGTCGGAGCGGACCTCGCGCTCTCAGCCGTGATTCCTTCCATGGTCGAGAGTCGGAGGTCATGACAGGCGATGCTCTCCTTCTGTGAGATTGTAATGTCGCAAAAGGAGAGTGCGGGGCGGATTCGTGAGCAGAACGATCCCGCCCGCCGCTGCAAGCAGAGAAGGAGGCGCTGGGTAACCGAATACGGCTGATTCGGCGCTTCCGCCCTATGGATTGGGGGATAAGATACCGCCAAGGCATCCCCTGCCTGTCGTAAGAGGCGACTAACAAGGGCCCAAGGGTGGCTGGGCGTACTGCGGGGGTAGTGCGCCATGACTAAAAGCAACCCCGAGATGTGCGACAGAGAGCATGGTCTCTTGACTGTCACGGACGTTCACAATAAGTGAGCGTCCAAAATAAGGTGAGTGGAGGGCATCTCAAGCCCTCCCAATTTTAAGTTGTCCATAATTGGACAGTGCGCTGGGGGGCAACGGACCAAATAGGGCGTTTCTTGCCCTGAGATGCCGTAAAATCGCCCCAAATGCGCGTAATGGTCACCGAGAGGTTTTAAAGGGTATGCTGGCGTAGAATTTTGGTTAGGGACGCAACTCAGCTAAGCTAAGTTGGAAGGTCAGAGACCCCGACATACCCCTGACAAGCCTTCCCCGAGGCTCCGAAAGCTTAAGGCGCTTTTCTCTCGTTAAAAAAAATGACAGAAATAAGACCAATTTAATTGGTCAAAGACACAAGTTGGCGCATTTACTGCTAAGAAAACTCCCTTTTCTGTATATTACTTCGGTTCATTGGCGCTTCCCTTGGTATCTTACCTAGTATTGGAATCCTTGTTCTTTTTGTTGCGAGTACCGTCCAGTTCTGGGGTCATCTGGAAGCTAAAGCCTAGCTGGCTTCGAAAAAGCTTGGTGTGTTGAAACGACTTGCCGCTCGAATCATTGATAACCAGATTCTTTCTGACAAAATTGACCCCCTGGCATTGCGAAGAGACGTTGCATCTCTATGTGTCCTTTATCGCATTTACCGTGGGGAGTGCTCTGATGAACTTTTTGGCTTAATACCTGTTGCTAAATTTCACTACCGCACCACACGCCAGAAACTGAAATTCCATCCCTACCATCTGGATGAATGGAGTTCCTCAACAGTGCGGTTCAAACGGTGTTTCCTTCCTCGCTCAACATATTTGTGGAATCAGTGTTCCTCGGCGGTATTTCGTAATGAATACGACTTAGGGACCTTCAAGAAAAGAGCCTATATTTGCCTCAAAGGCTGGAAACGCACCGATAATTCCCCTGGTATCGTGGGTGTTCATGGGCGGTGTTGACCACTTAATATCAGGTGGCTCACTAGCACGTCTGCCTCCTTTCTCATTAAAAAAAAAATTAGTCTTAATTCTAAAATTATTATTTTTCACCTTCTTTTGTCTGTGTAGGGTATCAAAATGCAGAGGTCAAAAGGGGCGGCAAAATTTGAATAGCCTACAGGTGGCAAATGTCTAAATCCGCCACTGTTCTGAACCCAACCCTGTAGTCTACGCGGACGGAGTCGCGGGCAAAAGCTAGTTTCTAATAAGTTCATTTACGTACCTACGCCTATCATCTCTGTACCACCTAAGGTTCGACTGTCAGAGAATGCCTCAGGCATTAAGTCCACCTTTACATGTATTGTATGAAGGGTAAATAAATAAAATAAATAAATTGACTGCCTTGTGGTCTCGCGGCACAAGTATGTGCCGTGGGATCTAGAGGTCCTGGGTTCGATTCCCGGGTCGGGCAAAGTGTTATTGGGTTTTTTCATTAGGAAATTCTCAGTAGCAGCACGGAGTCTGGAATTGTGCCCGAAAAACGGCAATAGGCTCGCCCCCTATTACGTGGGACTGATACATACCTGGCGAAATGTGGGTGCAGAAATGCACCTCTGCCTATCCCTTCGGGGAATACAGGCGTGAGGTTATGTATGTATGTATGTATGTATGTATGTAAATAAATAAATATCCGATCGGTTCAATTATTGTTTCGGTATATGAACGTAAACGAATATTATTTTCTGAAATAGGTAATCGAGAAAAAATATTTCGATATATAATCAGACAAGTTAATAGTAGATAATTTACTTACCGTATCCAACTCAAACATAATTTTGCATCCGTGAACCTGTGCTAACACTTGAAATGGTCGATCATTGCCACCGCAAACATTAAGAATATAAAAATTGCACTTCGATTCATTATTACTGTCAATATAATTATGCCCACTGCGGGTGTTCTTACGCCACATTTCCTGCCCAGAACCCCGTTTGCACATCACTTTAATGTGGCCTTTTATGCCGCACACATCACATGAATAGTTGTTAAAACGACACACATCCGGACGATGAGCTCGACCGCAACGCCAACATGGCCGCGCGGCAGCGGCGGGCTGAGCGGCGGGCTGAGCGGCGGCCACTCGGTGCACGGGCTCGGCGCGCGCGCCGCCTCCGCCTCCGCCGCTTTATCCCGCGCGTAGCCCGAACCGCTCGCTTGTGCATGCCGATCTGCTGCCTCCAACGCCAATGCCAATTCTATCGCTTTCTTATAAGTCAATTTCGGCTCAGCAAAAAGTCGAGACCTCATTTCCTCGCTTACTAATACAGATACAAATGGATCCCTTAAATTCTCCTCCAGAGAAGTTTTAAATTCACATGTACTCGCCAAGTGCTTCAATGCTTGTAAATATTGGGACTGATTTTCGCCAATATTCTGACGCCTCTTGCGAAATACATGTCGTTCAGCAATTTCCGAACGCTTTGGCTCGAGATGGTCGCCGACTATCTTCACCAGATCCCTGAAGGTTTTGGTTTCGGGGTTATCCGGCGCGCATAAATCGCACATTAAGTCATACGTGGCTTCACCAACTAACACCACTAACGTTGCAACTTCGTGTTCACTTTTGATTTGATTAACCGCCATATACTGTTCGACACGTCTCACGTACGCCGACCACTTTTTACTAGCCAGGTCAAATTGTTCGATTTTTCCGATAGGCATTTTGTTTTAAATAACTTGTAGTGACACTATGTAACAATTATAATGTTTATAATGTGGTTTTCTCGTCGCCAGTCGGATTTAAAGATGATTTAATGCAGAGCGCAAACAATAAGACCGAGTCTGCGACACAACTGAACTTTATTTATCTACCCGCTATATGCAACATCTAGCTGAATGGGAGGTACCTTTGCTGGTGAAATCTGATATGTTTATTGTTTATTTCTGTGTTTTTTGAAGTTATACTTCTTTTGGCGCGTTAGGGAAAAATGATGAGAGTGATTTTTTACGATGCGCGCGCACACCGACACCAAAAAGTTATTCAGAAAAAGTTTGTTTTAAATTTTAAGAATGTAGAATAATGTCAGTAATAAAAAGGGATTGACATATTTATTGGTTGTCAAATATTTATGCGTGCGTTCAGAAATGTATTTTTAAACTCCTTGGTTGTACCTGATTTACAAACGAAGGCAGGTTCGGTAGTCATCACGCTTTGGAATCTAAAACACTCACAACTATGCAATGGAATGCGCTTGGTGTTAAGAAAATTGTTGAGTAATGTTATTCACGTGACGATACTGAAAAGACAACTTAGAGATGAATTGGTGCTTGAGAATTCATCAATTAGATTGATCTAAGATTTCATTGATCCTAAAGGGTATGACCATTGAGTTCAAACGAATTCAGTTCCCGATTCGTCATGCCGTCTTAATGACGATTAACAAAAGATGTTTGTGATCTTTTAGACAGTTAAAAAATATATTAAAAATGTATATCACAAGGTGCATCATCATCATCAGCCCATATATGTACGTCCCACTGCTTGGCATAGGCCTTCTCTGCAACTGAGAGGGTTTAGGCTTCAGTCCACCACACTGATGCTTCAATGAAGAGAATTGAAACCGACTGCATCCCATCCCATATGACGTACTGTTTAATTAAATCATGACTTGCGGAGACACGATTGATGCATTTAATTTTCGTACTTATTTCTTTCTGTATTTTTATCTCAAAAAGTGCTGAACTTAATATTTATTTCCATACAATAAAAAATAGAATTCAGGTAATATGTAAATATGTAACATCCAATGACTGTTAGGGGATACGAAGTTTTCCGGGTCAGCTATTATAAATGTTAATGTTTTGTTTGTTACGCTTTCACGCCAAAACTACTTAACCGATTATCATGAAAATTTGTACACATAGTCTTAGAGATATAAAAAAGGACATAGGATTCTTCTTATTAAAAAAAATACGGAGGATAAAAGAATTGAAAAATGATTGAAAAAAGATTTGAAAGACTTTTGGTATGCAGATAGGTGGGACCCACCGAAGTAACATAGGTGGGAATGGTTATCCTTACTATTATATAAATGTGAATGTAGGGATATTTGTTACGCTTTCACGCAAAAACAACAATTTTGGTATGACCATAAATGAGACCCTGTGAAGTAACATAGGCTATGTTTTATCCCGGGAAAATGTAATGTTCCCATTGGGATAAACATATTATTAAAAATACGAAAATAACTGTCAGAGTTTTACTTTTACGCCTCAACCATTTGAATTGATTTGACCTTTTTTTAAATTCAGTATTTGCCATTTTGGGCACTTGAGGGACGATTTATAGATTCACTTATTATCTTTCTGCGCCCAACCCTGAAGTCTACGCGGACGGAGTCGCGGGCAAAAGCTATAAAAATATAAAAATTGCGATTACAAAACAGGTGTTGTTCGTAGAAGGGTGAAAATTTGGAGTTATATGTATTTTTCAATGCTGAATCATAAAAAAATAAAACTTTTCGGGTTGGACCACCCTAGGGGTATAAAAAATAGATAACTAAAATAGACACGAGAATTTTTATATATATGGCAAAACAACGTTTGCCGGGTCAGCTAGTTTATTATACTTATGAAGCCTACGTAACGTAACCAATTTGACGTTACATGTTAAGACTATACAAGTTTGGTTGTTTACAGTTACAGTACAGCCTAGCCAATAAGATTTCGCTATTTGCTCAATTACTAAGAATAACACTCACTAGTCTTAATAGCCAAAGTTTAAGAAAAAAAAACTTTACTTTTAGCAAATAAGAATTTGTTTTGTTTATACCAAAGCTACCAAACTTTATATCTATCTAATAAATTGTTATGGCACGTTTAGTACTTTAAGCTGTGTTATTGGTTTCTTATTATAATTATTATGAGAGAAAGACCTGCTTGTTTAAACTTATAAAAATGAATAATTACTAATACTAATGTTACTTTTCCGTCCATAAGTCAAAGTAATCATTTCACTTGAGTGAGACTGATTATTGTGATAATTGTTCATAAGCCAGTTTGAAATGAATATTACTTGAATCATTGTCTTTTTTCATTCATATATATAAAAAAAAAAACAAAATACTTTTGTTGGGGAGTGTTTTCGGGTGAAAATAATTACTCCTCTTTCCAATTTAAACTGTATATTGCTTCCTCGGTAGTTGCGTGCAGACTGACACAAACACGCTTCTTATAATCAATTTTAGCGCTTACAATGTATGTCGATTGGGCCCGTCAAACATATTCGGGTCTCGCCCAATCATATTGCAGTGTTACATTTATTGGATACTTATTCTATCTCGCTCTAACACCCAATGCTCGCACTGGGTGTCGGTAGCACACGACATGTGGCTTGGCTCTTAGCCAATTACAATGATTCTTAATGTTACTGAGTTTAAACATAATAAAATATATCTTTGGTGCGGCTCTTGTCCGCGACAATACATAATATACAAATAATTACAATGGTGCGGCTTCTGTCCGCAACAATTCTCCCCCCGGCGTAGTCCCTGGACGAGCCTCTCCTTTAATAGGGAGGACCACAAGCCGCCTCACCGGTCTTCTAAAAATGCCGCCTCGGGTCCACACGTCGGCACTCCGTGCGACGCCGTCCGGTCCCGTGTGCACCTTCCGTACGATGCCCTTAGGCCACACATTCCGCGGAAGGAGGCCGTCAGCGATAATGACTATGTCGTCTGGTTCTATCTCGCGTGCCCGTTTTCTGTGATCGCCTCGGGGCGTTAGCGTGGGCAGGTATTCGTTTACCCACCGCGTCCAGAACGCATTCGCGAGGGCTTGGGACGCTCTCCACGCCCTTCTGTCGGCCGGGTCGCACCCTCCAACACAGGGCGTGCCGTTCGCGGTTCCTATTAAGAAATGATTGGGAGTAAGTGCTCCCTCGTCCTCCGGACTGACGGATACATGCGTTAGCGGTCTCGCGTTTACCGTGTGCTCGACTTCCGCAAGCACGGTGGACAACACCTCTTCCCGGGGCGCCCTACTGTTGAGGGTGGTCGCGAGCGCCGATTTCACCGATCGGATCATTCGCTCCCACGCGCCCCCCTGATTAGGCGCTCCCGGGTCGGTGTATCGCCAACGTACCCGGTGCGTCAGTGCCTCGTCCTGTAGGGACGGCAACCACTCCGCGTAAGCGGTTTTTAGCTCCGCTTCTGCTCCTTTGAAATTTGTCCCGTTATCGGACCATATAGATTCCGGCCATCCCCGTCGCGCCGCCATCCGTCTCATGGCCATTATGGCCGAATCCGTACTCAAGCTGTTTACTAATTCTATGTGTATGGCCCGCGTAGTAAGGCATGTGAACAACATGCCCCACCGCTTCTCCCGACGCCTCCCTATGGTCACCCACATCGGTCCGAAGCAATCTACCCCGCTATATGTGAACGGTCTCGTGTAGGCGCTAACTCGGGCCCTCGGTAGGTCCCCCTTTACTGGCGGCGCGGGCGCGGCTCGCCGAGCCCTACATGTGACGCACGCATGCACTACTCTCTTTACGGCTGGGCGCACTCGCAGTACCCAGAACTGTTGCCTCAAGCTATTTACGATATGTTCTGTGCCTACATGAGCGGACCCGTGTTCCCGTCGTATTAGCAGCTGCGTCAGCTGATGCGTCCCGTCCAAAATGATCGGTGCTTTGGGTATCGACGTGACGGTGGTGGCGTTAATTCGTCCGTTTAGACGTAGTAAACCGTCTGTTTCTAATACGGGGTCCAGTCGTCGCAAACGGCTGTCCCGTCCTACGTTTTCCCCGCGTCGTAATCGCTCGATGTCGTCCGGGAAACTGTCATGTTGTGCTTGTCTATATAGTAGTTCTTCTGCTTTCTGGAAGTATTCCAATTTATTCAGGCGCGCCCGTCGGGTCCACAGGTGGACGGCCTCAATCACTCGTGCCGTGGCACGCACTGCGCGCTCCCATGTGGAGAAACGGCTCACGTCCACGACGTTCTCGGGACTCGACACGCGTGTCGTCAGCACCTCTGCGGTGAGGACCTCTCCGTCGGTGGCCTCGCGAGGCCACCATTCCTCTCGCTCGTAGAGGAACGATGGGCCTACGAACCACCGGTCCTTGCTATGCAGCCGCGTGTTGCCCGTCCGAGTCGCGTCGTCCGAAACGTTCTGGGCGGTAGGTACCCATTTCCACTGTGAGACCTGTGTCAATTCAGCGATCTCACCCAATCTGTGCGCCACGTACGGTGTGTACTTCGCGGAGTCGTTCCTGATCCAGTGTAGCGCAGTCGCGGAATCGGTCCATAGTGTGGTTTTGTACTCGCGTATGCGGTGTTCCTTCGCGATCTCCGCGGCGAGCCGTGCGCCTATCAGCGCTGCCTGTAGTTCCAGGCGTGGAATAGATTGTGCCCTTAACGGCGCCACCTTGGCCTTGCCGGCGACCAAGACGACGTTGATGCTTCCGTCGGCGTGCACATGCCTCCAGTACGCGGCGGCGGCGTATGCCTGTCCGCTGGCGTCGCAGAACACGTGTAACTCAGTCGTTACCGCATTCCCGCCCCGCGCATCATAGCATCGTGGCAGCCTTAAGTCTGCTATGTGCGCCGTGTCTTGTATCCACTCCGCAAATGTCCTGGCCTCCTCTTCGGGGATGGGTTCGTCCCACCCGATTTTAATCTTCCAAAGTCCTTGCAACATGACTTTGGCTGCAATTGTGTACGGGCTCAGGAGGCCTAACGGGTCGAAGATGGACATTACGGCGCTCAGCGCTTCTCGCTTGGTCGGCGGTCGCAGGTTCTGTCTGACGTCGCTGGGTACTCGGTGCATCTTTGTATTGAACGCCAGCTGGTCGACCCCGGCCAGCCAATACACCCCCAGGGTACGTCCGTGCTCGTGCACGCTGGCGCCCAGTTCTCGCGGCGCGGACGTCCGGTTCTCGTCAGGGATGTGTGCCAACAGGTGAGCGCGGTTGCAACCCCATCCTGCCAGCTCGAAACCAGCGCGTCCGTGCACTTCTTGCACCTCCGTCATGGTTCGGGTGGCCGTCTCCTCGTCGTCCATGCTGTCCACCCAGTCATCCATGTAGTGATTCCGCGTGATCGCTACGTACGCCAACGGGTGGCTGTCTCTGAAGTCGCGCGCGTTGTGGTCGCGAACGCTATGAGCGATGAATGGTGAGCTGCGCGCCCCGAATATCACCGAGTTCATTGTAAACTTTTGTGGCGGGTTAGTACGATCGTCGCCTCGCCATAAAAATTGTTGTGCGGCCCGATCCTCTGGCCGTACCCTTATTCTCAGAAACATCTCTCGGATGTCCGCGGTGACAGCGACCGGTTTTTCACGAAATCTGAACAGGATGCCGTGCAACGCCTGGAGGCGATCCGGCCCGTCAAGCAATGCGTCGTTCAGGCACACGCCGTTTGCGCGTGCGGCGGCGTCGAATACAAGTCGCATCTTGCCGGGCTTGTTCGGATTCGAGACCGCGAAGTGCGGCAAGAACCACGCTCGGCTACTTGCCTCCTCTCGGCTGGGGGTGGCGTACCCTTTCGCGATGAGCGTGTCCACCTGGGCAGTGTAGGTGTCTCGGAAGATGGGCGAGCGGTCCATCTTCCTCTCGATACTCCGCAGCCGTTGCCGCGCCATGTCGTAGCTCGGCGGTAGCACGACATCGTCCGTAACCCACGGTAGCCCCACTTCGAAATGTCTGTCCGCGCGCCTTATTGTACGATTCACTATTTTGATAGCGCGTTCTTCTGTCGCGACTGGTTTACGTACGGGCGCTATTCCTATTGCGTCGACCTCGAAGTGGGACTTCACTAGGTCGTGTAATTCCTCCATATCTGGTTGGTGCCGCGGCTCCCCCCGTGTGCGCACGTGCAGGACGTTAGAGTCATCCCGGCAGATGACCCTTCCGACCGATTTGCTCGTTCCGTGCACCACCCACCCCAGTTTGGTGAGGGATGCGGCTGGCGTACCCTTCGCCCCGGTCAACAGTTTTCGCGTCACCACAAGGTGCCAATTGTCCGCGCCTATTAGGACCGTTGGCTTTGCGTTCGTGTAACAAACGTCCTTGCTGCGTAACTTACTGAGGTGCTCCTTTTGCAGGAGCCGCCTCTCGATTGTCTGGCTCCCGAGCGCGAGGTCCCTGATGGTGCGCGCCTTTATATGGTGGTATCGCGGTAGGCTGCGTCCCTTGACGGCGATGTCCACGGTCCGGCTGGCGATTCCATTCTGACTCGATGTCACGCCGTGGATGTTTATCTTTCTCTGCGGTCCGGCCGCTCCGACGATGTCGGCGATCCCCTCGTCCACCAATGTCACCGTGGAGCCTTCATCGAAGAGCGCGAACGTGTTCGCTGTCCCCTTCGGCCCCCTGATGGTGATCGGACACACTTTTAGCAGTACGTTCTCAGACCTGCACGGGGTGGCCGCCGTAGCCGCAACGCGTTCCTCAGTGCTGCCGTCGTTTTCCCTAGACGCATGCAGCAACGCGTGGTGTGGCTGTCGGCACTCGTCCACTCCGCACCGCTTGCCCTTGCAACGGAAGCGCCTGTGCTTGCTATCCAAGCACACGAAGCAGATGTTCGCTTCCTTGGCCCACTCCCATCGCTTGGGCACCGGCATGTCTTTCAGTTTACCGCACAGTGTAGTCCGATGGCCGGACCCGCAGCAGAAGCACGTCTTCGCGGGACGCTCCTCTGTTGCTGCGTACACATTCACTCCGCGGTTTTCTTGATTCGTTCGACGCGGACGCACTTCCATCGGTTTAGGTGCCGTTGCGACCCGTGTCACGCCGGCGTGCGTCGGGGGTGTGTACGCGTGCCTGATCGCGCGATCCGCCTCGCGCATTAGGAATTGTGACAGCGTTACAATCTCTGGCTCTGTCTGACTCGCGCTTTCTTCGGCGAAATCACACCACTTGGATCGGAGGTGTGGACTTAGTTTTTCGGTTACGGCCCGTGTTAGCATGGGATTCAACAAGTATCCTCGTTGATCCATGCCCGCGATTATGGTCACTATGTTCTGTAGTTTCACCGCGAAACTGTTCAATTCCGCCGCGGAGGTTCCTATTCGCGGGAGCTTACCGATGTCGCTCATGGCCTTGTCGAGGATAACCTCTGGTCGCCCGTAGCACTGCTCCAGAGTCCGCATTATCCTCGACGGTTCACTCGCGGTATACAGTAGCGCTGACACGGTCTGTCGGGCTTCCCCTCTCAGCGCGCCCCTAAGCCGCGCTAAATTCTCCGCGGGAGAGAATCCGTGCATTTCCGATGATTCCCTCATAGCCGCCTTGAACGGTAGCCATTCGTCCGTAGCTCCACTGAAAATAGGCAGGTCTTGAGTCTGCCTCGACGGCGTCCGACGCCGCATCATTTGCTCGAGCGTGTCGGCTAACCGTTCAATGCCCCGCTCTTTCGATCGTTGAGGGGTGAGGTCTCTTTGAACGCGGCACTCCACTAATCGCGGCCCGGCGTCTCTCGGCGCGTGTTCGCGGTGCGCGGTGCGCTCGAGTTCCGTAGCGCGTTCGCCCTCCCCCCGTACACGGGAATGTTGTAGCCACTCGTTCACCCGTTGATCGGTGTCCGTGACTTCTTCGCCGATCATGCTTTCGCGCTCTGTATCTTCGCGGATAGCGGCCACGTCGGCTGCTAACCTCTTCTTGATCAGCCTCGCTTGCAGTTGCAGCTCTTGACGCCGAATCTCCGCAAGTTGCAACTCGGCGTCTAATTCCGCTTGGTGAATCTTGGCCACCGCACTGGCCGTTGAACGCTGCGACCTAACCGACGGTGCCCTCGATCTGCGTTCCGGGTTCGCGGGGTTCGGTGCGCGGGGTGACATTATCGACACTTCATTATTCGCCGCGGCGCTTCCTAACGCGGTCAAACGTGCGTCGAAAGGTGCGGGCGCGGATGTGGACGCGGACGCGTTCACGAGCGGCGACGCGGGATCCTCCTCGAATACTTTCGGTACTTGACTACGTGTGGTCGGCATGTTTCCTATACCCTACGCTCAGTCCTACCACCTAAGGTGCTGGAATGCGGCCTGTGCCCTCAGGCAACTCGTATAGGCCGGTGGTGTCGCACCGATCACCACTCGTCGTCGCGAAAGCGACGGTTTACACTGTATCGCCGTGAAAACGACGCTTCACGTAGGGCTCCAGCCGTTTGTCACCGTTAGGTGGCGAGCTCGCTACGGCGTCGTGAAAACGACGTTTATACAGACCCTACTCGTTTTTCGCTCTTCTTGGCCACCGCAATGTTGGGTGGTTTTCTATGGCACGGCGCTCGTCGCACCGTTGGGTGATCTTCAATAGCACGGCGCCCGTCGCACCGTTGGGTGATCTTCTATAGCACGGCGCTCGTCGCACCGTTGGGTGATCTTCAATAGCACGGCGCTCGTCGCACCGTTGGGTGATCTTCTATAGCACGGTGCTCGTCGCACCGTTAGGTGATCTGCTATACTTTCACGCCGCAAGATGTGGCGATCTTCAAAACTTTCACGCCGCAGGATGTGGCGATCTTCAATACTTTCACGCCGCAGGATGTGGCGATCTTCAATACTTTCACGCCGCAGGATGTGGCGATCTTCAATACTTTCACGCCGCAGGATGTGGCGATCTTCACAATGACGCCCTGCCGAGGTTGCTTCGCTGATGTTTTCTTCTATCCGGCTCGAAGGACCAAAACTGTTGGGGAGTGTTTTCGGGTGAAAATAATTACTCCTCTTTCCAATTTAAACTGTATATTGCTTCCTCGGTAGTTGCGTGCAGACTGACACAAACACGCTTCTTATAATCAATTTTAGCGCTTACAATGTATGTCGATTGGGCCCGTCAAACATATTCGGGTCTCGCCCAATCATATTGCAGTGTTACATTTATTGGATACTTATTCTATCTCGCTCTAACACCCAATGCTCGCACTGGGTGTCGGTAGCACACGACATGTGGCTTGGCTCTTAGCCAATTACAATGATTCTTAATGTTACTGAGTTTAAACATAATAAAATATATCTTTGGTGCGGCTCTTGTCCGCGACAATACATAATATACAAATAATTACAATGGTGCGGCTTCTGTCCGCAACAACTTTAAAGATTTCATCGCTAACACAACCCGGCCGGGTTGGCGACGCATGCAACCGGGCCCGGCCGGGTTGGGAAACATACCGGGTTGCAATCTCTAGTCGTGACGTCAGAATTAATTATAATTTTAATTTCCTTAATTTAAATTTATTACTTATATGATATGTACGTCACGCATGGTCAGGCTTAAATCGTTTTTAGTAATATAATTTTTTTTTTATCTCTGCATCACCCTGAGGTTGACTGTTAGAGAATGCCTTTGGCATTAAGTCCGCCTCTATACTTATTGTATAAAAAGTGTAAATAAATAACTAAATAAATAACTCGCCCCTGCCTCTGGCAACTCCTCTTACCCCCCCCCCCCCGTGCCTGGCCCTAAACCCATAGAAAACCGCAAGTTACCACAGAAACCATTCTGTTCACCTTACCCCCAAGTTTGGTATCATTGGAACCGGCGCGGCGGCGTGACGTAAGCTATCGATTGGCCCCATTGGAATCGGGAATTTCGTTCATCCTAATTTTAAGATTAAGTAAAAAACTTATTGAAGTTATTACGATGCGCGCGCACATTGTCATGAAAAACCGACACCATGAAGTTATTAAAATATTATTTTATAATATATTATTATATTATTTAAGAAAATACATATTTATGTATGAAGTATAACTTCTAACGCGTGTACATAAGTACACACACACACGTTTTTTTTTTTTTTTTGTTCTCGAGGGCAAAGCTGTTTATGGCTCTACTTCCCGCCAGCTCCGGGGGAGGGGGGGCGGGAAGCGTATGTCGGGGTCACCGGTCTTCCAGTCCGGCGCGCGGCGACGTCATGTTCGCGCAGGTGTTAGTGCCGGGCACACTACAAGAGTGTCCAGCCTGGGAGACGGAGCGCAGCGCTCTCCGCGCTATTGTTGGTGGCGACCTCTCGCTCCCGGCCGTCGTATCTTCAATGGTCGGGAGTCCGAGGTCGTGGCGAGCGATGCTCTCCTTCTGCGAGCACGTCATGTCGCAGAAGGAGAGCGCGGAGCGGGATCGAGAGATCAACGATCCCGCCCGCCAAAGACGTCAGAGAAGGAGGCGCCGGGTCGACAGAGATAACTAGACCCGGCGCCCTGCCCTGTGGCAAGGGGGCGTTAGAATCCCACCACGGTATCCCCTGCCTGTCGTAAAAGGCGACTCAAAGGGGCCCTTGGGCGCGCTGCGGGGGCGGCCTCACTGAAAGTGACCCCGAGAGGGGCGGCGGCACTGTGGCCTGTGTACGTCGCGGGCGCCCATCCACAACCGGGGCGCCCGAACCAAGCTAGTGGGGGTGCAACTGCGCCCCCTACATACTCCGAGACGGCCGA
Source organism: Hemaris fuciformis (assembly GCA_907164795.1). Lineage (NCBI taxonomy): Eukaryota > Metazoa > Arthropoda > Insecta > Lepidoptera > Sphingidae > Hemaris > Hemaris fuciformis. The sequence continues at coordinate 71,632 of OU015443.1, forward strand.
GACATATACGTCTCGGAGGCGCACCGGGCGGCTGCGGCATTACGGTTGGCGCTTCTTGCCAACGTACCGCGGTCGCCCCACTCGGCGCGGAGATGGCCACCGGGGGGTTTTGGTCGGTATGCCGGTTTAGGGAATTTTTGTTAGGGACCCAGCCCGGCACTAACATCTGCGCGGACATGACGTCGCCGCGCGCCGGGCTGGAAGACCGGTGACCCCGACATACGCTTCCCGCCCCCCCCCCTCCCCCGGGGCTGGCGGGAAGTAGAGCCATAAACAGCTTTCCCCTCGAGAACAAAAAAAAAAAAAAAAAAGGTGTTAGTGCCGGGCTGGGTCCCTAACAATATCCCTAAACCGGCATACCGACCAAAACCCCCCGGTGGCCATACGGTATACGTACGATCGTGATCGTACGAATTGAGTGCTCACACTGTATACGTTTTTTATAAGTCAAATGAGCAGTGTCAGGTTAATTAATTTTTCTACGTCCATTTCTTATGTCAAAACGTACGAATGATTTGTAAAATCCCAACGAGTTCGGATTGTTTTCGGACGTCTGAACTACACGTACGTATACGCACGACTTACTCGCATCCAGTCTGCGCGCTCCCATAGTACTTGGAATGTCGGGATCGTTCGTACGTGTTCGTACGTGTGCGCACGAGTAAAATTCGTACGAAAACGTGTCCAAAGTGCGCGCGGCCTAATGCCGCAGCCGCCCGGTGCGCCTCCGAGACGTATTTGTCTCGGCCGTCTCGGAGTGTGTAGGGGGCGCAGTTGCACCCCCACTAGCTTGGTTCGGGCGCCCCGGTTGTGGATGGGCGCCCGCGACGTACACAGGCCACAGTGCCGTCGCCCCTCTCGGGGTCACTTTCAGTGAGTCGTCTTTTACGACAGGCAGGTGATACCGTGGTGGGATTCTAACGCCCCCTTGCCACAGGGCAGACGTACCTCCTTGGCTGCGTGGCAGTTTAAAATTTTTATATTCATCGAAAAGAAACAAAAAAAAACGCCAGTTAGTCACTACTTGTACTCGTTTATTGTTATGGACTATTGACTGCGACTACTGTGGGTGGGCGGCGGGCGCGGCGGCGTCGGCGTGGCTCATGGCGGCGGCGAGGTCCTCGTCGTCGTCCTTGCCGTACAGCTCGGGGAAGCGCGCCATGCACTGCTGCATCACGCTGAACTTCTCGTAGCAGTCGCTGCCCTTAGGATCCGCGTCGCTGAACGACATATTATACAAAATTGTTATTAAGAGCGTTTACGCAGTTTTAGGATAATTTGAGCAAAAACAGTACTTTTCGAACCCCTTAAAATTGATGAAAGACTCATCGCCCACATATTATGTTAGCAATTATTTTAGGGAATATTGTCATCTAAATAGTTAGTGAAGAATATTTAAAGATTTTTGTGTAATTTCTGATAAATAACATGCATATGTGTATATTTATGTATCTATGTATTTATTTATTTATATATGAATGTGTATGTATGCATGTGTGTATTTATGCGTGTATATATATGTATATTATTTATATGTATTTCTGAAGACAGCTGCCACAACTACAACTTTTCATTCCAGTGGGTTGTCTGGAAGAAATCGCAGATAGCGATAAGACCGCCTGTTGTAACTATATATCTTTTAAGTTGTATGTCATTTATGTTATTTTCCTTGTATAGTGTACAAAAAAGTATATTAAATAAAAATAAATAAATAAAGATAACTGAACGAAGGTTTTCATAAATTCAATTTTAGATTCATTTTCGTGGCTCTAAATTCGGTTTATTTTATTTAATATTTTATAAAAGCTTAAATTATTATACAAGACTTTGCCTGTTTAATGCTGCGTTTATTGCAGTTACTCAAATTCTAGCAAAAATATATGTAATATCTTATAATTAACTAGCTTTTGCCCGCGACTCCGTCCGCGTAGACTACAGGGTTGGGTTCAGAATGAAATAAGTTGTAGTCTATTTTACTCCACAGAGTCCCATTTATGTCCATATCAAAAATCGTTTACATCGGTCAAATGATTTAATCGTGAAAGCGTAACAGACATATAGTTACAGTCGTTTCATCATTCTAGCTTTAAAAAATGACGGATTTCCACACAAACTTTTACCCCTATTTTTATTTTACCCCCTTAAATGTACATTTTTTTACAAACTTTGAATGTCATATTTATTTATATCTAATCAACAAAAATAAGTTTCAAGATTCTAGCTTTAAAAATGACAATACTTCCATACAACCTTTCATTCCCCCTTTCAACCCCTAAAAACCCTTTTTCCGCAATAAAAAGTAGCCTATGTCCTTTTTTAAGGTTTCATTTTTGTCCATACCAAAAATCATCCAAATCAGTCAAATGGTTTAAGTGTGAAAGCATAAAACAGGCAGTGTTACTTTCGTATTACAATATATATTGTAATATATGCATATGCTCATCCCACGGGAACCCTACATATTCCCGGGATAAAACGTAGGTTATGTTACTTCATAGTGTCCCATTTATATTCATACCAAAAATCATATAAATCGGTCGAATAGTATAGACGTGAAAGCCCATTCCCACGTGAATATTACATTTTCCGGGATAAAAAGTATCCTATGTTGCTTCAGTGGGTCAGTATCTAACCCCATACTAAAACTCATCTAACTCGTCAAATGGTTTAGGCGAGAAAGCTTAACACAGGTAGCGTTACTTTTGCATTACATTATATGCTCATCCCACGGGAACCCTACATATTCCCGGGATAGAATATAGTCTATGTTACTTCATAGGGTTCTATTTAAGTCCATAGCAAAATTCATATAAATCGGGCGAATATTTTAGGCGTGAAAGCCCATTCCCACGGGAATACTACATTTTCCGGGATATAAAGTATCCTATGTTGCTTGGGTGGGTCCCATCTACCCCCATACTAAAAATCGTCTAAATCGGTCAAATGGTTTAGGCGTGAAAGCATAGCATAGGCAGTGTTACTTTTGCATTACATTATATGCTCATCCCACGGGAACCCTACATATTCCTGGGATAAAATATAGTCTATGTTACTTCCTAGGATCACATTTATGTCTGTACAATAATTCATTCATATCGGACAAACGGTTTAGGCGTAAAAGCAGAATATTGACAGAGCTACTTATACCCATTCCCACGGGAATACTACATTTTCCGGGATAAAAAGTATCCTATGTTGCTTTGGTGGGTTCCATCTACGCCTATACTAAAAATCATCGAAAACGGTCAAATGGTTTAGGCGAGAAAGCGTAATACAGGCAGTGTTACTTTCGCATTACATTATATGCTCATCCCTCGGGAACCCTACATATTCCCGGGATAAAATGTAGTTTATGTTACTTTATAGGATCACATTTATGTCTGTAAAATAATTCATTTATATCGGTCAAACGGTTTAGGCGTAAAATTTAATTGGCGTTAAAATTTTTGTTTATTTTTTAATTTTTAGTGAAGCCACACCCGGGATCGAACCTGCAACATTATGCGTTGCAAATCGGTTACTTTGCCACTCCGCTACCACCAGTCTATTATATGGTTATAAAACTCATCAACAATACGCAAATGTTTCTACCACACACTCGGCTACCACCGCTTCACACATTTAATACACCTTAAGTAATGCAATTAGATCGTTTGCTTCATGTTGCAATGCAGCAACAAACGTAAGCGCATTACAATTTGATTCAAGACAGTTAGAAATTCGGCCACAAATCGCATCCATACTGTACGCCGTTAACGAGTTCCATTGACGTTATATTATATTTGACTAGGACAATTACTTGACCATAAAGAGGTTACGGTAGGTGACTCAAATATCCGGATAGCCTATAAAGATTTGGCCGAGTATCGTTAGTTTTCTGCTAAGAATTGAAGAGTTCCGTTACTTTGTCATGGATCCCATAATTAGAACTTAACCAAACTCTCATGCAATTACCCTAGAAGTACATCCTAACCAATAATAAAAAGGATTCATCAAAATCGGTTGGCATGATATTGAGTTATTCGTCGATTTGTCACGCACATTGGTGAAAATTTAAGATTTTTGTGGTTTTCTAATGGAAGCTATTATCACAACTGGACCAAATTTAAATGGGACCAATCTGGAAGCATCAGCTTTCAATTAAAAAAAGAATCATCAAAATCGGTCCACACAGTCAAAAGTTCTGAGGTAACAAACATAAAAAATAAAAAAATAAAAATCAGACGAATTGATAACCTCCTCCTTTTTTTGAAGTCGGTTAAAAATACAAAAATCCAAAAATACAAACCTTTCCTCTTTATAATAATATATAGTATCTATCTATACTAATATATAAAGCTGAAGAGTTTGTTTGTTTGTTTGTTTGGTTGAACGCGCTAATCTCAGGAAGAAAGCCCATTTATCGAGGAAGGCTATAGGCTATATAACATCACGCTACGACCAATAGGAGCGGAGCACCAATAAATAAAGTTTCAAATCGGGAGTATTTTTTTTTCTTTTAAGAACTTCCGCTGCGTGCGCTGCGGAAACGGTTAGTTTCGCTAAAATAATGTATGACAGAATTGTTCCCCTTTAAAAGTTCTAAAAAAAAGTTCGCGACAGCATATGTCTATCTTTTAAGGTTGGCTCACTATAACCTTTTTTATGCTAACCAAATTTGTTCTAAAATAAAGCATTATTTGTGAAGGTGTTTTCATAAAGATGATATTAATCCTTATCCAAATAAATACGTTATTCATAACAAGTATTTAATTTAAAAGAAATTTGCCCTTTACATCATTTGATTTCAATGAGTATCTTAGAAGATATCGCAGTTTTAAAATAACACCGCAGCGAAAAAAATATCAAGCGCTCAATTTATGAGTACAAGGCGCCGGCCGGCCGGTGCGCGGCGGCACACGTTTCACATCCATTTGACCGATTTGAATGATTTTTTGGTATGGACATAAATGGGACTCTGTGGAGTAAAATAGACTACTATTTTCATTCTGAAACAAACCCTGAAGTATACGCGGACGGAGTCGCGAGCAAAAGTTAGTATAGTATAGATTTAATCAAAATAAAATGTTGTGGAATTGGAAATATCCCCAAGCAAATAGTTAGTGAAAAACATTTTTAGATTTAGATCCCTTATTCAAGTATTAAAAAATCTAAGGCATTCGAAAAATTGAAAAATTACTGTCAATACATTTTTTTTGACCCATATAAATGATACTTAATTTAATAAAACAACAACTTTTTATAATATAAGAACCAGTGGCGGTACTTCCATACAAGCCCAAAAGCGTTACACGTTAATTGTTTAATATCTCATTCATTCATTCTCAGCCTATCGCCGTCCACTGCTGAACGAAGGCCTCCCCAAGTAGGCGCCAACCATCCCGGTCTTGAGCAACCCACATCCATCCGCTACCCGCCACCTTTCTCAAGTCGTCGGAATATAAATGTAATATCTAGTTTATAATTATTCACTATGGGTTCAGGATATTCTCATTTAAATGTCTAAATTGCTTTTGTTAAATAAAGATTTAAAGCTTAAAGATTATTATTCGAAATTTTGAAAAGCAAGCTGGGCTTTTGGGCTTCTATAGAAGTACCGCCACTGATAAGAATGTGTACTTGAAAACGTACAATTTTTGTTTTGAAGAAGTTTCACTTTTATCGTTTAAGTCATGGTGGCCTCGAGGTTTAAGCACGCGGTCGAGAATCTCGACGGTCGCGGGTTCAAACCCCAGGCACACACCTCTGACTTTTCGAAGTTATGTGTGTATTCACAAAGAATAATTTATCACATACTTTAAAGGTGGGACGTATATGGGTTGATGAAATATGTCTATTTTATCACCCATTTTTAGGGTGAGCTGCATCAAAATAAGGTTTCCAGTCCAAAAGGTCTGATTTTACTTACTTAGATTTTTAGAAGATCTGACTTTATAGTACATACATACATACATACATAAACTCACGCCTGTATTCCCCGAAGGGGTAGGCAGAGGTGCATTACTGCACCCACATTTCGCCAGGTATGTATCAGTCCCACGTAATAGGGGGCGAGCCTATTGCCGTTTTTCGGGCACATTTCCAGACTCCGTGCTGTTACTGAGAATTTCCTAATGGAAAAACCCAATAACACTTTGCCCGACCCGGGAATCGAACCCAGGACCTCTAGATCGCACGGCACATACTTGTACCGCGAGACCACGAGGCAGTCAACTTTATAGTATGGCTGCTATTTTTAACATCATTATAGAACATCATTGGTTCTTTCGTTCTAATCATCACTTATCAATAGTCTTAATCCTTTAAAAAATGATCTGAAAAGCTGACCATTTGCTCAATGACTAACTGACAAATGTACAAAAATCTTACTTCCATATGTATCGGAATAGTTTCAACCCCTGGGTGGAGGAAAATATCGCAAGGAGACATTTTCACACATTAAACTTTTACTCATCAATAATATCATCAATAAATCTCTGAAGAGGCAACATGAACGACCGAAGTGATGCGCCTGGAGGCAGGAGAAGTAGTACCTGTAATGGAAGCAGGAGAAGGCGTCGCGGAACTGGTGTCCGCACGGGCCCGTGGCCATGCCGCCGAGGCACGGGCAGCCCCAGTTGATGGAGCCGTCGGGCAGGATGAGGCCGGGCGCGGGCTCGGGCTCGGGCAGCACCACGGAGCTGGGCGCCGCCAGCGCCTCGCGCGGCGCCACCACCACCTCGTGCCGCACTCCGCCAGACACCACGCTGCTCGTCACTGCCGGCGTGCTCATGGCGCCTGCACACCCACACACTCTCTACAACCACACACCACTGGTCCAAACACTAATTCATAACTCATCCACCACACACAGGGCACTCAGATCAATGTTTTCAATAAGTGTCCAAAAATTAAATAAAAAGGATTTGTGTCACAACTTATATTTACATGATACTATTCCTCTCTATCTATGTCATTGTAGTGTAAATATAATATTAACAAATGTGTTGAGTATTCTTTTGTTAGTAACAGTATTTACAGCAATTACAATTTTGTTTGCAAAATTATTGTTTAATACTAGTTTCTGTTTTTAAGTCCCACATAAGAAATGTAGATGACATGATACTATATACTATGATAATAGAATCAAACCACTGAGTCATGTCTGAGTTGCACAGCACACACTACATGCAATTATTTACTTAAAAATGTTACATGTAATGATTAAGGAAAATGAATCATCTATTTTAAATGTTTGATTATATTTCAAAAAAATAATTAGAATAGTTCATTGAAAAAATTATATAGTGTTATTAATGAAGTATATAGTATGAAACATTGTGTTGATTGAAGTTAAATTGAAACATATTTAATAAAATGTAATGTATTACCAGCAAGTAGTGGTTACAGTTAAATCAGCGCTTGCAGTGACGGAGCCTGGGCTTGCACTCGTAGCTCTGTTGCCAGTGTCAGAGCGGCCCTGAGCTTGCGCAGATGATCAGCTTCAACTCTCAATAGTATTCTTTGCTCATTCACTGAGAGAATATCCACATTAAGCGCCCCTGCTCCCCACTCGCCAAAAACAGATTTTACCCCTTCTTCTATGATTCGCCTCACTGCCAACTCGTTTCGACCAGTTGTACACCTGTGAATTGACATCCTAACATAAACATCCATTACTAATATATTCTTTAATGAATACATTAAGAAACCTTTCAGATTAGCTGCTTTTGAGTATGATTTTATATTGTTTAACTATTGTAAACAAAATAAACACTGATGAACAGAATATACTTGTGTTTTATTTGTGCCTTCCAGAAAAACAAAACATGGTGAAACATTTAAATCTACTTGTATCTTGCAAATAAGCACAAACGCAAGAAAATATCTGATATGTGGTTTTGCGATGCGCAGCTTCAGATTTTAGCGACCAAGCCGATATAAACTTACTCGACGTTTAGGTAGAAATATTGAGGACTCATTCGTCGTTCCCCCACACACAATTACATGAACACAATTGAAGTTCTATGGCCTATTTTTTTTTTTCTATTTCAGAAGTTTTCAACTTTAGCCTATAAATATCGAGATTGGTTAAGTGCTTACTTTTAAGAGTATACAATTTACATAGAAAAAGCGCAGCAATTAAAGGTTATGTTTGTAATTTGTTTCTTCTTGACTTGATTGACAATTTCCTTTTAAATGAAAAGCAAAGGTATTTTGTCCATACAGCCTCGTTATAAATGTTATTACATATTTTTTAATTCCAGGAGTAGCACAAAAATTGCCGTCTATTATAACTTTTAAAATTTAAAATGATGAGTTAAAAATTAAGTCCTTATTTTGTATATTTATTTTGGCTACTCTGCCTCAGATAAAGTCAAATGACATTTTTGAAGTTAAAAAATCACGAAGTGCGAGTACGGGATTCCGAGGGTAAGCCAACTGCCTTGATTAGATCTAAATCTCGAACTCAATAAGCTCAGGCTTCATGGACCTTATACAATAGGCAATAATTGATAAAATAGTAATAATTCCAATCCATCAGCTAAAAGAGGTCCACTGCTGGACATAGGCCTCTCCCAATGACTTCCACAGGGACCTGTTGGAAGCAGCCTGCATCCAGCGATGTCCCATGACCTTTACTAGGTCGTCCGATCATCTTGTCGGTGGACGTCCTACGCTGCGCTTTCCGGTAGGTAGGTTACGTGGCCACGGTACGGTACGGTAAAGTAATAATTGCCAGGGTCAAATGTTTGCAAAGTTCATTGAATTGGTATAACTAATTAACGTCTGAAGACAAACTAATTTTAGAATTGGTTCTACGATCTAGAAACTGTCTATTAGTATTAGTTCGATATAACCATTCAGTTATTGTTGCTGTAGATTCAGATAATTCGGGCGGCATACTGACATTAACGCCCTCTGGTATCGAAATGAGGAGGTGGCCAAGATAAATAAAATTTTGACAATTTTTGTATTACTGTCAGGGCTACACATGGACTTAATACATGGGGCTACATCAGAAACATCTAGTGAAAAAATAAAACGCAGTTCAATATTGTGAGTATTCAATTATACGAATACTTATTGTAATATTATAATGGAGTGGAGACCGCGACTCGGCAAACGTAGTGTAGGGCGCCCTCTGGCTAGGTGGGCTGACGATATTCGCAAGGTGGCTGGCAGCGGTTGGATGAGGAGGGCCGAAGATCGAGCCCAGTGGCGTGCCATAGGAGAGGCCTATGTCCAGCAGTGGACGTAAAAAAGGCTGCTGATGATGATGATGATGATGAATATTATAAATGCGAAAGAAACTTAATTTGTTTTTCTGTGACGCATTTAGGCCTAAACCGCTGGACGGATTTGAACGATTTTTAGTATCGAGATAGATCATAAATAGGAACTTGCGAAAAAAAATAGGGTACTTATTAATACAAATTCGCTTGAGCGTAACAGGGTCTAATACAATAGAAAACAAATTTCCGAAACTTTGCTCAGAAAGATTACAGGCATTACTTATAAGTCATAATAATTTTTTTTCGAGGGGAAAGCCTTTTACGGCAGCCGGGGAATACCGTGGTGGAATTCTAACGCCCCATTTCCACATGGCAGTTATAAGTTATACTAATATATGTAGTAGTAAGTGTGACTGTGGAATGACCACAGAACTCAAAATTGCGCTCAGTTGGAGCTGAGCCCCACACCTAGTATGTATGTAAAGGATTTTCATTTCATATTATTTTGATTCTGGACAGAATTGAATTCCAAGAATTTCTTCTTCTTGTTTTTCGTTTTCGGCGACATTGACTTAAAAATAATGGTTTTATAATATTGTAATATTCTGAAAGTTGAATACTACTACTTGAAGTGGCATCATCACAGCGGTGCCAAGTCACCAGTCACTTAAGAGGTTTGTTGGTATTCGGATATTTAAGTGCGCTCGTAACACGAGCCAAGCCATCAATATTATGGTGATAGTTTTATTTACTACTACTATTACACAACGTTGATGCTAAATTAGGATTATTCATGTCCACTAACTACAAACTAGTTTAATGATAGACACCTTTAAGTATGTTATAAGCTCACTGGATTGTAGTGAATAATTCATGTGACGTAAACAATGGAACAATAGACATTAAGCGCTGCGAACTCTAAGTAGGGCCCAAAATGATATGGATTTAAATGAGTGATTTCTCAACTAAATAATAAATAAATATATGAGTCGTGTATGTGTCGGGTACTACGACTGCAATACCTACCTGTACGCCTGTAAGTATAACAAGCTAAGTTGGAAGATATATTTACGGCGTTGATTTTTTTGAAAACTGTTAATTTTAAGTACCTAACACAGCACTGGTCATCATTGCACAGAAATCAAACCATCCGTTATCTTCACTAATCCAATTGCGTGAAAATAATTCATTTTTTGGCTGAAGATATATTTTACAGGTTCTAAAACATGAATGAATATAATCACAGTTACAAATATCTATAAACGAGTACTTGTTACGGAGTGCAAAGTTTACATAAGTTATTTGTTTGTGTATTTGTTTAATAATCTCTAAATGCTGATAAGTAATTATCTACAGTGATAGTTATTCAGTAATGAAGGCGTGTAGCATGTGTGCCAGTTGGTACATACACAAAAGTTAAGTTATAGTTACAAGTCAATACTTTTGTGGTTTTTTTCACATACATACATAAACTCACGCCTGTATTCCCCGAAGAGGTAGGCAGAGGTGCATTTCTGCACCCACATTACGCCAAGTAAGTATATATCAGTCCCACGTAATAGGGGGCGAGCCTATTGCCGTTTTTCGGGCACATTTCCAGACTCCGTGCTGTTACCGAGAATTTCCTAATGGAAAAACCCAATAACACTTTACCCGACCCGGGAATTGAACCCAGGACCTCTAGATCGCACGGCACATACTTGTACCGCGAGACCACGAGGCAGTGTTTTTTTTCAAATGCCATATAATCCATATATAAGTAGATATTTACAACCCCCATGGCGCAGTTGGTCAGACACCAGGCGGCAACAGGTGAAGCCACGGGTTGGACGCCCGCACCAAATATATTTGTTTCTTAGTTATTAATATGTAGTTAATACCTACTCACGACACATAACTTTTATGTTAGTGAGTTGCAGGGCTCTGTACGTGTCTGTTGAATGTATTTATTTTTTAACCCCCGACGCAAAAAGAGCGGTGTTATAAGTTTGACGTGTCTGTGTGTGGCATCATAGCTCCCGAACGGATGAAGCGATTGCAATTTAGTTTTTTTGTATTAAAGGTGACTTATTTGCGAGTGTTAGATAAGTTTGATGAAAATCGGTTGAGCTGTTTAAATGTTATGGGGGGGTGAAAGTGGGGAAGAATAACCGAATGTCTGCAAATATACTCGAGTGGAGTTTCAAATTAAAAAGTTAATATAAAAATGTATAAATCCCCCGACGTAAAAACCTAAGTTCCCTTTAAAAAGGAAATAATAATAAAATACTGATTAAAATAATTTAAAATAATAAAAAATATATTAATTAATTAATTAATCCGTTCAAACAATGGTTCCCCAACGCGATGTATTCTTTTTTAGAATTATATTAATACATAGGTACTTAGGTACTCTAAGATTGAGTTGTTTTTTATTATTCACAATTTACTACTAACTATGCGTAACTATATGTACCTATTTTAAGAAATAGGTCTTAAGAGACGTGTAGGTGTCTCAGAGCACCAGAATAATTTTTAAAACTAATTGTAATGTTTTAGAATATTAAAAACACAAATGAAGTAAAATTACATTTAAACACGTAATGGCCTCGACGTATAGGCGCACAAAGGTATGTAAAAAATATTGTTACACACATATCAAAGAAAAAAAAATGACATTTCGTGTTGCTGAGGGAGTTTCTTTGCCGTTTCTTCTCCACAGCGTTGGCACGTTTCGGAGCATCGATAGCTTATTTAAACTGACGACTCAAAAGAACTTAAATCTGCAGGCACACACCTCTGACTTTTTTAATATTATGTATGCATTCACAATGAATTATTGCGTACTTTAACGGTGAAGGAGAACATCGTGAGGAAATCTGCACATCTGAAAAAGTTCTTAAGAAATTTTTAAAAAGTAGGTAGTTCGCCGAACCGCACTAATCCAGTTCGGTAGACTAAGGCCTAATCCCTCTCATTTGGAGAGGAGGCCCATGTCCAGCAGTGAGACGTGTATGGCTGGTATAGAATTGAAATAAAATAGATAATTATTTTAATTTTATATGTATTTATTTAAGTTATCATATTAAATTGATTCTCTCAATGATCTCTCCTCAAGTCGCTTGATCTTGATCAATATATTTAAAAACGGATGGTGTGTGGTGTGGCTGAATGCGGAGCTCCTTGGCCTACTGCCACTGTTCCACTAGCATGATTGCACAATGCTGATCGCGCGCCGAGCTAAGGATATCCTTGATATCAACATTAACGCTTTATAAAGTCAGGACGCGTACATACGTCAAAATAAATTATGTATAATTCATATCATGGATTTCTCTGGAAAAAAAAAACTAAATTAATTATATCAGAAAGAATGCCTCGTGGTCTCGCGGTACAAGTAGGTATGTGCCGTGCGATCTAAAGGTCCTGGGTTCGATTCCCGGGTCGGGCAGGGTGTTGTTGGGTTTTTCTATTAGGAAGTTCTCGGTAACAGCACGGAATCTGGGAATGTGCCCGAAAAGCGGCAATGGGCTCGCCCCCTATTACGTGGGACTGATACATACTTACTTGGCGAAATGTGGGTGCAGAAATGCACCTCTGCCTACCCCTTCGGGGAATACAGGCGTGAGTTTATGTATGTATGTAGAAAGAATGTAGCAAATCGCAAAGTAGAGCGGACTAAGTGTAACGGCGATGTTCGCGGAGTGGCCGACTAGAGATGGTCAGTGGACAGCTACTGACTGATGATTATAAAAGCAGGTTTCCATCATGCCAACCCTTTAGTTAGGTTACGTAACACTTCCGCCGGGCACGGCATGCTTTCAAATTGATGTTGAGATGGAAACCGATTTTATGATATTTATCTGGGGGCACGGCAGTGCCCCCGCCAAGTCGAGCAAAAAAGTGGCACGGCCGTACTATAGGTACTTTTCTCGAAGCAACTCAGGCCATTTTCGACACCCTATAACTTCGTTGTGGATAAACCTAGAAACCTGAAATTTTAGCCACCAAGCAAGAATGGTATAAACTCTGTATATTTCAAATTTCATTCAATTTGAACCAGTAGTTTAAGAATTATAACTAGTCAAACTTCGCAGTTACCTACAAAAGTAAGTAAAGCTCATAAGACAGAGCGTGCCGACAGATGCACCGGGCAGCACATTTTTGGCCACACGCGACCGAGACCGACAGGAAACCGGTGATTACAAGTAGGCGGAGTGGCGGCACACAGTCTCGCAGATGTTTATCATCAGTCATCGCATTACTGAATGACACGCCGACCACAACATACGTGATACTTCTGTACGTCTGAGTGTGTGTCTGCGAATCTGTGTGCTTGGGTGGGAATACTAGTTAATGCTGTACAAACACCTGAGCACCGACACGTGTTCTCTTTACTATATACCTATCTGCGGTGGTCGCTACCCAGATATCCCACCCACGGAATATCACGCCTCGCACGAATGATAATTCTATCTACAGTTTTAGTCAAATTGACCATGTTGATTTGAATTTCTTTTCTGCACCAACCATGCTTTATCACTTCATCACCCTAAGGTAGACTGCTTGAGAATGCCGCAGGCACTAAGTCCGCCTATGTGTATATCATCATCAGCCCAAATACGTCCCACTGCTGGGCACGGGCCTCCTCTACAAACTGAGAGGGTTTAGGCCTTAGTCCACCACGCTGGCCTAGTGCAGGTTGGCGGACTACACACCTAAGAAATTCCTAAGAACTTTTAGGTGCGCAGGTTTTATCACGATGTTTTCCTTCACCGTTAAAGCAAGTGATAATTCATTGTGAATACACACATAACTTCGTTTTGTATATGTGAAGCTTCATTAATAAAATAAAAGGATCCATTTCTGTATCTTCAGGTAAGAAGCCAGTAATAGTAGCCAGTAATTTGAGAACAGTACCATCAATCATTATCTTTACGGGAACGTGCTTCGGGAGTGTACAGTGACCGTGATACGGTTTGTGTAGAGTGGAACCAAGTGATGAGGTCCCTTGCACAGTACCCAGTGCATCAACGCGAATATTTTTTGGATATAAACAATACAAAGGATATAATAAACTGTTTCTACTAGAATATCACCTGCTGCCAAGCTTCGTTTATAAATATGTACTGTTCGCAAAAAAAATCAAGGTTGTTTCTTTTGGCGACGAACGCACAAGCTTAGGACGTGCGGCGCCATAATTGCAAGTTTATTTTGATCGCTTCACGATTCATAATAGTACCTATAAAATATAATTATTATGCGTTGATAAGAAACAGAGCGCCGTCCAGCCGGCGGGCGAGCGCCGCGCCGCGCACCGCGGACCACTACACTGGCCGTTGGTGTTCACAGTTCAACTGTTCAGTGATTCAGTGCAGCGCCGACTGCGCGAGGGGACACTGGTGTTGCATGTTACTCATATAAAATGAATATTATTTCGTTACTAGTGTGGACTTTAGAGAGAAACTGTTTCACAGTGTATACGGTATTAATTGTGTGCTTTGTTGGCTTCACGTTACTACATAAAAACAAATTGGAGACGCATTATAGAGCTGTCGCGAAAAAGGAAAAATTGGCGCGAAACAATATTACAAGGAAAGGTAAGCAACTTCGTTACTAGAACCACACTTTATGCATAATATAACCTTACCTACTGTTTATTTTTCTTAGTGCATACATTTTTATCTGAACGCAAATATCCCAACAACAGCTGCGCCGGTAATGCAGGATACGTGCACTTCTTTTATTTTGAATCAACTGTTGTGTATGCATACAAGAATTTACCAAGTACCAACATTTGACTTACACGTTCTTTAAAAATCAAAGAAAACATTATTGGAAAATTTGTAGATTTTTTTTTCTTTGCCCTATCCCACCACACACCCGCCACTGTAACTCCTGTGCTCCAGGATAAACAGCGGCTCGCACAGTATTGACGCCGAGCAATGAAGCTCAGCGAAACTAAGGGGACCTAAATTTGTCATAATCCCGCAACGAAGTTAATCAGAAAGACAGGCAAATAAAAGAGGATTTGGAAAACAAAGAGTTGTCCACTTCCCTCCACAGTAAAGCGGGTGACAAAACATTGAGCTGGGAGGTTTTACCTTCAAAATGTGTATAATTGCTAGAAGAAAATCCATGTAGAGTTTGCAAGCTTTATTCAAATAGACTTTTACAAGTGCCTTTTTTCAATTAAGTTTATTTTTAAACTATTACCGCTTCGAAACGTGTTATCGCTGTGGAGAAGAAACGGCAAGAAACTCCCTCAGCAACACGATATGTTATTTCTTTTATATAATAACTAGCTTTTGCCCGCGACTCCGTCCGCGTAGACTACAGGGTTGGGTTCTGAAAGAAAATAAGTTGTAGTCTATTTTACTCCACAGAGTCCCATTTATGTCCATATCAAAAATCGTTTACATCGGTCAAATTATTTAGGCGTGAAAGCGTAACAGACATATAGTTACATATACATATTTGCCGTCGTCTACACTTCGTTTCATCATTTTAGCTTCAAAAATGACGAATTCCACACAAACTTTCACCCCTATTTTTATTTTATCCCCTTAAAGGTACATTATTTTACAAACTTTTAATGTCATATTTATTTATATCTAATCAACACCCTAAGAAATAAGTTTCAAGCTTCTAGCTTTAAAAATGACAATACTTCCATACAACCTTTCATCCCCCCTTTCAACCCCTTAAAACCTCTTTTCGTTGGTTTGAAAATGTTACGTCCTGAACCATGTGGGGTTTCCTATACCGTAACATCAATCTATATTTTTACAGGGAATATCTTTTCAAAGTCTATTTTATATGTATTTATATTGTTTCTGGACTATTAAGAGATAAAATAAAATAAATTTGTTAACTTTATTAAATTTTTTTATTATCTTTAGGCATTGTAACAAAAATAGTACTTTTTTACTAACTAAGAGGAGACCATCTTCTTTTAGCCTTATAATAAAATTATTAACTAATAACTGCTTTTTGCCCTTTATTTCAAGGCCTAATGAGATAAGGAACAAAAATAAAATAAAAATAGCTTAACTTAATTAGTCTTCATATATTTATATACAGATCCCAGTAGTCGCCTTTTAGACGACGTCCCGAACTACGTGGGGTATGTGACACCCTGCTCCACTTTGCGGGCGATCGTCCACTGCACCTGCGACGCTACTACTAAATCACTGTTACTATACGATCTAGCAACGTTTCAACTCCAGCTACAAGATGATACGCGGAATTCGCGCGGTAGTTTAAAAAGATATAACGATTTTTGATTCGCTGGGGTGTACAAAACCCCACGTGGTGCACGGAAGGTTAAATCGGTTCAGTAGTTTTTGCAGGAAAGCGAGACAGACAGACAGGCAGACAGACAGAGTTACTTTCCCATTTATAATATAATTACACTTTTAATTATTATATTTAATTTAACCTCATACATGTCATAGCGCGATACAAATTGCAGCAACCTCCGATCAGTTTACTTACTCCCAGGGCTTATTATTCTCAATATAATCTGATATTTTATAATATCTAGATATAATATAATATTTTATAGATCTAGAGGTCCTGGGTTCGATTCCCGGGTCGGGCAGTGTTATTGGGTTTTTCCATTAGGAAATTCTCAGTAACAGCTCGGAGTCTGGAAATGTGCCCGAAAAACGGCAATAGGCTCGCCCCCTATTACGTGGGACTCCTACATACCTGGCGAAATGTGGGTGCAGAAATGCACCTCTGCCTACCCCTTCGGGGAATACAGGCGTGAGTTTATGTAAGTGTATGTATTTTATAATAAGCTTTTTTATATAGTTTTTCTTTAATCGATTCTTTAAACTTTTTCAAAGGAAGCCCCCTAATACCCTTCGGAAGTTTGTTACAGAAGCGTATACATTGCCCCATAAAAGAGTTATTAATTTTCCGGAGACGAGTTACGTGTTGTACAAGATTACATTTGTTCCTAGTATTTTTATTATGAACATCATGAATTTTATGAAATTGACCAAGATTTTTTTGGACGTTTTCGTATATGAACTGACAAGTAACGGTAAGAATATTTATTTCCTTAATTTTTTCCCTAAGTGATGCCCTGGGACCTAAATTATAAATAGCCCTAATCGCTCTTTTAGCAAAACAAAAATAGTATTAATGTCCGCAGCAGCTCCCCAAAAAAGAATACCATAGGACATAAGGCTATGGAAATAGGTGAAGTAAACCATTCTTGCCGTTTCTTCGTCAGTCAGACGTCTGATCTTCTTCACTGCATAAGCTGCTGAACTCAATTTAATTGCCAATTGTTGAATGTGCGGTCCCCACTGGAGTTTTGCGTCCACCGTAATGCCCAGAAATGTGGTTGACGCAACAGGATCCAGTTCTTCGCCGTTTATTAGTACAGTGGTTTTTAATTGTTTAACACTGGGCATTGTGAATTTTACACATTTATTAACACATACATACATAAACTCACGCCTGTATTCCCGAAGGGGTAGGCAGAGGTGCATTTCTGCACCCACATTTCGCCAGGTATGTATCAGTCCCACGTAATAGGGGGCGAGCCTATTGCCGTTTTTCGGGCACATTTCCAGACTCCGTGCTGCTACTGAGAATTTCCTAATGGAAAAACCCAATAACACTTTGCCCGACCCGGGAATCGAACCCAGGACCTCTAGATCGCTCGGCACATACTTGTACCGCGAGACCACGAGGCAGTTATTTATTTATTTTATTTAATATGCTTTATTCTGCACCACATACATAAGTAAAAATTAAATTAAAGCTACCTTATAAACTATTGTGCCACAAAGGGCGGTCTTATCGCATTTACATTTGGTTTTTTTTTGCATTTAAAAGTAGATTATTATTATCAAACCAATGAACAACTTTACGAAGTGCATTGTTTACTTCGTCAAAATTATCAAGACGTCTTTTCACGTTAAATATTAAAGATGTAAAACAATAATATTTCGCTTTTACTCTCAACAAGTCATTTATATAAACAAGAAACAAAAAAGGTCCAAGAATTGAACCCTGTGACACTCCAAATGTTACATGGTATATGGAACTATGCGTTTTTAATTAATCGAATAGCCACAGAGCTATAAGTAATGGCTATACATAAGAATAGTAGTTAACACAAGCGCGGCTCGGGCCGGTGCAGAATGCGTCTGCATGTGGCGCCTGTACTACGCTAGGGGCTAGTGACTCGGTGGTGACTCGGCGACCCGGCGCTGCTGCGGGGCGCGAGGGTGCGCCTCCACTCTCTAATACAGGTTCGCTGCTGCGACACACAATGAAAATTATTATTATTTTGGCTCTATTTTATGCTGGTCATTTAGACCTACCATGGCGGTTAACATGTTAAGCGCAACGTATCCAAGGTTAATGATTGAATACGTAAGCTACAAACTACATAAAGGGGAATGCCCAAATTAGTATCGGCAAAAATATTTTTGTGCCAAATTGAAAACCGCTGTATAGTGTTGGTATTAATATACACTATCAATAAAACTAAATAGAACTATCCTAATAAGCGGGGTTCATCGTAACTATGGGGTCAAAGAGTAATATAAACACTGCAAACTAAGCAACAGCAATAATAACCATATGGAGTCTCTTACTCAAAATCACTACCTAAATAAACACACCTGTTATTAATAAACACACGAGGAATTTAAAAACATTCATATATAGTATGTTTATGCGAAATACAAACGCAACTGCAGTTCTTGTATATATATTGAGTAACATATGGTATTGAGTATTGACATTTGACATGACTATGACATTATCCCGCCCGCCAACCAATTTCAGTGTTGCCAAGTGCATAAGTCGATTTATTATTGATTACTTTATAATCGATATTTCCCATGGTGATCATGTTGAAAAAAAATAATTTTGTATTGTCATTATAATTGTAATGATGTTCAATGCATGGTTCCTTAGTAATATGCAGCTTTCAGAATAGTACCGAACTTGTTAAATCTGTTATTAATAATATCTAGAGAGCTATTAATTGATGTGATTGTTGCAAATAAACACGTTGATTAAACGCAATGTGCGAAGAGGCAAAAATCTGTGAAGTAACTTTTTCGAAAAATGTTTGCGTTTGATAGTAGAAACGAAATACCAT
Source organism: Hemaris fuciformis (assembly GCA_907164795.1). Classification (NCBI taxonomy): domain Eukaryota; kingdom Metazoa; phylum Arthropoda; class Insecta; order Lepidoptera; family Sphingidae; genus Hemaris; species Hemaris fuciformis. The sequence continues at coordinate 90,961 of OU015443.1, forward strand.
GGCAACCATCACCAACCATTGCTAAAGAAAAAGAATAGGTTACTTTTATTTAAATAAGTCTTATTATTAACATTTCACACTAGCGAACACACTGGCATGAGCTGGTGATAGCTTACAACAATACTGATATTTCTTTTTTAATAGTAAATGATCAAATAAATTAAAATCGATTTGATATCGTATTTATCGATAATCTGATATACCGTGAACAGATTTTTTGTCATGGCAACATTACTTTATAAACTGACTACAGAAAATGTAGGAACTAGGTAAATAAATAGAAAGACTTATTATCTTAATCTATTTTATCCGACAAATGTAAGATCAACTAATGCGATATAAAACCATTACAATTAAAAAAAGAATTGTTGATATTACTAGCTTGTGGCACAACTTAAAAAAATGCGATACTGCTTTTGGGCATTCTCCTTCCTAACCTTTTTCCTTAACAGTTTTTTATAAACCGACATAATTTGCTCTCTACGTGAAGTGAACATTTACTCTTAAATCAGAGAACAATTAAATATAGTTCATAGATATTAAAATACATACAAGGATAAAAGTTGTAGTATGAATCGGTGGATGCTTAACGTTGCGTGATGCCGTGAGTCGTGACCTCGAAAATATAACGCAATACTCCAGTTGTTGTGTAAATACTACATTTAAATGTAATCAAAATTCGACAGCACCTTACGAAAACTTTAAGTGAGTTAGTTGTTAAAAAGATATACCGAAGCTATTGGGCAGCGACGGGATTGATGGTGCGGTATGGAGAGCGCATCGGAACCGTTCCGCGGACGCCGGACGGACGAACTCATGTCACTGTGATGCTGAATATTAAAAAATATATTGTCACATTGGTACAGAAATTACCGTATGTTTATTCTGTTGGATGTTGGGCGCCCAGACAACACCAGTCTAGCCGTGCTAGTGACACTGCAGGAACTTTATCATTACAGTATCTTTAAGAAATTACCTATAATATTGCTTTTTTGAAATGTGTTAACTGTGAAGGTACTGTTCGACGACTGCTACTGGCGATGAGCACAATGCGCCTGCCACGCTCACAATAAAGGGGATCGAGAAGATTTTGGTCCGCATTCAGTGTCGACGGAGTTTATAATGCACCGACGCAGTAGTGATCTCCTTAGCAAGAGTGCACAGCGGCCCAAACAGATAGGTACTAATAGGTATAATTATGTAGTTTTGTTATGTGGCGTTGTTTCCATGTAAAGCTCGCACGTTCCTTCAACAGGGTTATGGTATTTGTGGGTTTTTATACATAGTCGTAAAACGTAAATATGGTGACTTGACGCTAACCGGACATACTGAGCCTCATCTCATTACGCGACATACTTGCAATATTTTTATGTTTTTATAATATAACGTGCTTGTATGTCAGTTTAGTGGGTGTTTTTACCTTATGTGCGGTGCTCGCTATCATAGCGGATACCAAGATCCTGCCAAACACAAATTGGATGATTTCCATAGAAGCCCAAAAGCCCAATTTGCCTTTCAAAATTCAGAATAATAATCTTTAAGATTTAAATGTTACTTTAACAAAAGCAATTTGATAAATAAAGACCCCACAATAAACGACTGCCTCGTGGTCTCGCGGTACAAGTATGTGCCGTGCGATCTAGAGGTCCTGGGTTCGATTCCCGGGTCGGGCAAAGTGTTATTGGGTTTTTCCATTAGGAAATTCTCAGTAACAGCACGGAGTCTGGGAATGTGCCCGAAAAAAACGGCAATAGGCTCGCCCCCTATTACGTGGGACTGATACATACCTGGCGAAATGTGGGTGCAGCAATGCACCTATCTGCCTACCCCTTCGGGGAATACAGGCGTGAGTTTATGTATGTATGTATGTACAATAAACAATTATAAACTAGACATTACACAATTAACGTGTAACGCTTTTGGTCCTCTATGGAAGTACCGCCATTGTCTCCGACGTATTCTAACCAGATGTGATCAAAAATTTCGCGTTGTTTTTCAGTGAGACGGCGCGCTGGCACCACCGCGGTGGAGTTGGTCACGGCATGGCTTTACCACTTAAGAATGTGTTTTATTCATATTCTTCTGTATTCTTTTTACGATAACTGACAGTAGGTCTTTGAGAGTAAATGTTAATAGTTCAAGGAAAGTAAAGTGCGTAAATTATTATACTTACGCGACTATGTATGTTAATTGTGCAGTGAACCAAATCTGCCAGCGGAGTGATAACCCGCGAGCTTTGATCCCTCGCTCCACTGACCTAGCTATAGCCAATGTAAGATTCGCTGTAGTTCTTGATAAACACCATATATTTGTGGCGCGGCCCCGTATTGAGCGCACGTGTTACGGGATAAGCACTGAGTACGCACTACGCACCTGTGGAGAGAACTCCTGTTGAGATATCTCTCAATGGAATAGTCATAGCAAAAGCGAACATGCACGTAGGTGGTGCAAGCTGGCGTGAACTGCAGAGCACCTCGCGCGAGACTTTATCGCTCTGTTTGTATTCCGACGGTCACTCACCGCCTCGTTGTATTTACTATTTTTATATATCATCAGCGATAAAAACCATACCATGTATGTATTTTAGGGTTCCGTAGTTTACGTCTCAAAACTCTGATAGTTTCGTCATGTCCGTCCGTCCGTCCTCGGCTTACCTTTCAAACGGTGAGTGCTAGAAAGTTGAAACTTTGCATGAATACGTATTTTTACCACGACAATAAAGTGCTAAAATAAAATATATTATTGGGGACATTTATTAAAAAAATAAAAATATGGGAGGTCCCCTACAGGTAAAGTGAGGATGAATTTTATTTTGGCCTGTACCCCGTAGCGTGGGGTATCATTAGATATGTCTTTTACAAAAATTGAGAGGTTGTTAACATTTTTGGATTTAGGTATCCGTTTGTGAGACATTCAACTTTAGAGCGCATTTTTTGTTTCATCATCATCATCAGCCCATATACGTCCCACTGCTGGGCACGGGCCTCCTCTACCATTGAGAGGGTTTAGGCCTTAGTCCACCACGCTGGCCTAGTGCGGGTAGGCGGACTACACACCTAAGAAATTCCTAAGACTTTTTTAGGTGTGCAGGTTTCATCACGATGTTTTCCTTCACCGTTAAAGTACGTGATAATTCATTGTGAATATACACATAACTTGGAAAAGTCAGAGGTGTGTGCCTGGGGTTTGAACCCGCGACCGTAGAGATTCTCGACCGCGTGCCCAAACCTCGAGGCCATCACGACTTATTTTTTTGTTTAAATAGCTCGAAAAAACTGAAAAGTCTCATGATGGTAGTCCATGTGATGAACTTAGTCCATGAACTTTAAAGAAAAAATTAAACGGCTGAGATATGAGGAGTTATAGAGGCCTAACTTGTAAAATTCGATTACTTGGAAATCTTCAAGAAAAATAGCAAAATAATAAGGAAATATGAAATATTAAAAAAGAAATCATAACTAACTATTGGACACGATTTAATTCCATTAAAATTAGGGGCTTATAAAGTTTAAATTAGCCGCGTTATTCAATTAATTTATTAATATTAATAAAAACCAGCTCCGCCTCCTTAATCTGTTATGGGTTACTACGGAACCCTATTGTACGCGTGGCCCGACACGCACTTGGCCGGTTTTTATTTATAGCCACATTACATCACAAAGTGTACGTTTAAAGTTGTACTTATAAACGCTTGAAATAAAATATCGACACAAATATTTGAGAATATAAATGTGAAATTAACAATGAAACCAGTAAGAGGGTCTATAAACAATATTGGTCGAGGTCCCGCGAACTCGTACTGACTACACTAACATATGTAATGAGGTGCGCCTCTCCTCGTGTTAGTGCGCTAACCACTTGCTATGCTCGTTTACACCACACCGACACACTAGTGACTACTGACTAGACAGTACCTAGCTGGCGTTGCTATCAGTTACGTGAGATTCAGACTGCGCCTACCTGCGGCCTGCGACCTCGTGCGGGACAATTATTTTTATGATAAAAAATATAATAGTATTTTTTCTGATGCCAACCGCGCTGTAGTTCAAATATTATGTCGGCGAACAATCGCAGGTGTACTACCTGACACACATTACATACATACATACAACACTTGTGACCCCTTTACTATTGCAAATTTATTTATAATCAATTATACCGGGCTCGTGATTACCGCTGCCGCGAGACGGCGCTCGCCGCAGGCCCCCGTGTTCACTTCGTTACCATTGATTATGTTGTCAGTGCATTATGTTTTCGCATAATACGAAGTAAACATCACTTGTAATTGACACTCTCCAAGTCGCATTTGCCAGGCACAGATTGTTGCGTTGGGATCGGAAGTATCAACACGAAGAGTCTGAGACATTTGTCTGTATAGTCGCGCGTGGAAGTTTGTGTGGTTGAAAAATGTCTCTGAGTGTCGGTAGTCGACGCATTCAATACTCGTGTTTTCGCCGTGGGTGTTCAGATCAAACTGTGCGAGTGTGGGCTTTTATTTGTTTTATTCGCGGAAATATTGCATGGAGCCGCTGTTCCTCTTATAAGCACAATCAAGATCTATTTTAGTGCCAGGCAGAGAGGAATGAGGCGACTATTCTAGCCTAAGAAACCAGTTCAATCACACGCAGAGCACACAATTACAAAGTTATTTTAAACAGGTGTGCGATGTAATGGCAGTAGGAACAATGTTGCATTAATATATTAAGTACCTATACTACGGTACAATATTTACTGTCACCCATACGGGAATCGCATTCAGTTCCCTACGATCACTCGTGCCAATTTATGCTGTGAAACATACAAGACAGAGAATATCTATTGTACCTACGGGTATATTCAGTCACTAATTAGTAAATTAAAAGCAAAAAATCTTTTATTTAAACACTCTAAAAAGAAGAAAATAATTTTTTCCTTAAAAATTTTAACTATCAACTTATAACCTCGTTATATACAATAATTTATGTGATCATAAAAGCTTGTCGCGCGATTTGTAAATAAACTAGTACCAATTTAATTACGTAAATTGATGATTGATCTGCTAAGTTCACTATATTTTCAATTTTAATTTAACTAAATACTCATAATATGTAATTCAACCTCGCGACAAGCATTTATGATCATATAAGTTGTATATAATGAGGTTAAAAGTTGATAGTTAAAATTTTTAGGGAAAAAAATATTTTCTTCTTTTTAGAGCGTTTAAATTTAGTTTAAAACTTTTATGAAAAAGCTTTTTCATAAAAGTTTCTATGCTTTTAATTAATTTTTAGTTATTCGAGTTACTCTCAACAAGCCTATTTGATATCCATATTGTAGAAATGAATTAAAAATAACTATTCCACCATCTTGGATGGTCCGCCATATTGGATTTAAAATGATGGCACACACCATATCGTGCATAGTCATCCAAACTAAATGTGTATACAAAATTTCAGCTCAATCGGTTGAAGATATCTATTTCAAAATTGAGTTCAAACATTCCACCCAAACAAACATACATAGGTACATAATATGTACATACATGGCAAGTTAAATAAAAGCTTTTCAACATGACTGACATTTATGACGGAAAAGCTTAGAAATCCATGAATTACTACAGATCTTGATATCTAGACTAGATCACGAGACCAGCGCCCACGGCAAACTGTCAGCAGAGCGCAGGTCAATGTGCGGTTAGGGTTTTTTCTAGATTCTTCACTTAGGTATTATCGCGAACAGTTTAACGTAAGTGCTGATCTGAAATCTTGACTTAAATTGTAGATTAAATCAAGATATACTATGTTTGTAACAATCTTTTTTTCCATTTTATGCTTTAAATAAGGTCAAGAGTAATTGTTCCAGATTGTTCATGTCACTGTTCTGGTCCTTGGACCAGAACTATTCATCAATATATACGAGTACCTTGTTAAAAATGCGCTCTGCTGAACTACGCTTTGCTAACATGTTAGTTGATCCACTCGAAATGTTGATTTTCACACCTCCATCGAATTATTTCAGAACGTGATAACCCTGACGACAGCGATGGAGACCCGGAGATGCTGGTGCCGGCCATCCCCGAGGACACGCCACACGTCGCGTACAATCCGCCCAGACGGCCTGATGATGAAGTCCTACAAAGGTCCAGAGAGTACTACGAGTTGATGGCCCAGCGAAGGACTGTACGAGACTTCAGCACGGAACCTATCCCACAGGAGGTTTTGGACAACCTCATTAAGACCGCAGGTAAGTTACCAAATATTGTGCGGTGCGAGTCACAACATGGTGAATAAACAATAAAGAGTTGGGTTTTATGTTTATGGGACAGCTCCGTGGCGCAGTTGGCTACTCACCAGCTCGTGAAACGAGAGGCCGCGAGTTTGATTCTCGCACCAAGACAAATGTTCGTGTGATCCACTAATTTTTGTCTCGGGTTTTAGTTTGTGAGACCATAAAGTTCCTCGTAAGTCCACAGTACCCACGACAAAAAACTTATATCTTAGGGTAGGGTCAGAACTATTTAAGAGCGTTTACGCGCCACGCGGCTAGTCGAATTTCGGTAAATATGAGCGTCGATAGTTAATGATATGCAAGGAAAATGAATGAATCAATGTTTATTGAGTTTATAAAATGTTACTTATCATCATCATTGTTCGGAAGGCAGTCAGATAACCGTGAAAACATCAACGAAACTAAAAATCGACGGAGCGCAGAGCCTGAGCGACATATCTTCTCTTTGAACAGCCTTGCGGCGGCGGACTGATTTGCACCGGGCTGTGCGCAGCGTTTTATAGTACACTAGCTTTTGCTCGCGACTCCGTCCGCGTAGACTACAGGGTTAGTTCAGAAAGAAAATAATAGTCTATTATACTCCACAGAGTCCCATTCATGTCCATACCAAAAAATCATTCAAATCGGTCAAATAGACGTGAAACGTGTGCCGGCGCCGTGTACATCATTATTGCGCGCTTGATCATTTTTTTCGCTGCGGTGTTATTTTAAAACTGCGATATCTTCTGAGATACTCATTGAAATCAAATGATGTAAAGGGCAAATTTCTTTTAAATTAAATACTTGTGATGAATAACGTATTTATTTGGATAAGGATTAATATCATCTTTATGAAAACACCTTCACAAATAATGCTTTATTTTAGAACAAATTTGGTTAGCATAAAAAAGGTTATAGTGAGTCAACCTTAAAAGATAGACATATGCTGTCGCGGACTTTTTTTAGAACTTTTAAAGGGTAACAATTCTGTCATACATTATTTTAGCGAAACTTTAACCGTTTCCGCAGCGCACGCAGCCGAAGTTCTCAAAAGGAAAAAAATACCCCCGTTTTTGAAACATTATTTATTTGTGCTCCGCGCCTATTGGTCGTAGCGTGATGTTATATAGCTTATAGCCTTCCTCGATAAATGGCCTTTCTAACGCTGAAAGAATTAATCAAATCGGTCTAGTAGTTCCTGAGATTAGCGCGTTCAACCAAACAAACAAACAAACAAACTCTTCAGATTTATACATTAGTATAGATAGATAGATTTTAAAATATTTATAAAAAATAAAAGAGTTGAGAGGTGTCAAGGGACACCCGGATGGAACGAAGTTCCTTTCGATTAATAAGTGAAGGAATTGTAAGCAAAATTCACTATTAAATATACCAGGAAAGCAGCACACACAAGGCAGTGTTCAATGGACTTATTTCAATAGGGGTCAACTTACTGGTCGTCGATCGTGGAATTAGTACAAAATCTTTGGTCTCCAGCACAACTTGACCTCTCTTGTGTAGTATGGATTGTCTTAAGTAATAAGGCTAATACAAATATTCAAGTACACGTTCTTATATTATAAAAAGTTGTTGTTTTATTAAATTAACTAGCTGACCCGGCAAACGTTGTTTTGCCATATATATAAAATTCTCGTGTCGCGGTGTTTTTTGGCAAACTCCTCCGAAACGGCTCGACTGATTTTTATGAAATATTGTGTGTACCTATATTGTAGGTAGGTCTGAGAATCGGTCAACATTTAAGGGTTTAACATTTAGGGGTATGATTTTTTTTCTATTGACCTAATTTTCTTTATTTTTTATGATTCAGCATTGATAAATTATTATAATCATAAAATTTCACCCTTCTACGATCAACCTCTATCTTATACTGACCGTTTTAATTTTTTTTTTTTTTATAAAATATTAATAAATGATAATAGCACTGAAAAATTAAAATGATATACGTATCATTGTTTATCACGTGTCTGTTATATGTAACAGACACTGCTTTGATCGATATAGGTACTAATTAAACAAAAAAATATGGTCAAAATTGTATAGAGAGTGAGATATACATATACATCTGAGAATAGGTTGTTATCTATTTTTTATACCCCTAGGGTGGTCCAACCCGAAAAGTAATTTTTATTTATTTTGTGGAATTATAATAGCTGACCCGGCAAACTTCGTACCGCCTAACAGTCATTGAATGTCATGTTACATATTACCTGAATTTTATTTTTGATTGTATGGAAATAAATATTAAGTTCAGCACTTTATTGAGATAAAATACAGAAATAAAAAAGTACAAAAATTAAATGCATCATCATGTCCGCAAGTCATGATTAAATTAAACATGTACATATTGTGCAGCATGGGATGCAGTCGGTTTCAATTCTCTTCATTGAAGCACCAGCGTGGTGGACTGAAGCCTAAACCCTCTCAGTTGCAGAGAACGTAGATGCCAAGCAGTGGGACGTACATATGTATATGGGCTGATGATGATGATGAAGCACCTTGTGATATACATTTTTAATATATTTTTTTATTGTCTAAATTTTGATCACAAACAGTATTTTGTTAATCGTCATGGCGAAGGAAAGACGAATCGGGAACTGAATTCGTTTGAACTCAATGGTCATACCCGTTGGGATCAATGAAATCCGTAGATCAATCTAATTGATGAATTCTCAAGCACCAATTCACCTCTAAGTTGTCTTTTCAGTATCGTCACGTGAATAACATTACTCAAAAATTTTCTTAACACCAATAGACTACAAGCCCATGGTAAAAATTAACCTGTGAAATGAACCACCGTGAATTACGCTTAGAAGGCTGTTACTATATCATAAAATAACTCTGAGCGCTATGCCGTCATTTCTGAGCGGTACAGGTGAGTACGAGAGTAAATGGAATTCCTCTGCTACAGGGGTGAAAATACGACTACTTATTAATGTACGGCTTTTATTATAACTTATAGACGATTAAAAATAAATGTCGAAAAACCTAGTGCCGTACTAAAGTGGTGGTACCGGAAGTTAGTGCAAATTTTTAATTCGCCGGCAATTTTATGAGCAAAATAGGTCATTCATTACTGTACGGCATTTGTGTAATTCTTTTTGTATACATATACAGATACTTTACCCATGAACGCCGTACAAATTTTCCAGTGCAGGGGTCGAAAGCCAAGGGTCGCAAACCTTTCCCTACACCATATGATATAAGGTCATTGTAAAATGTACGGCATCTTGTTCAAAATGTTATTTAATACGGACAATAATGTTTGGTAATTATGCCGTCTAAAAATTATAGTTCATATTTATATAAATAAATAAGTATCTTCATTTCAGGATTTACTGAGTTATTACTGCTGTAAGGTCATAAATTTATGTACAGCAACCTTTTTCTTAATATAATGTTATTAAATATTACCGTTGTACCTTATAGCCGTTCACTATAAATGGTAACAAATAAAAATATTAGGATTTAAAAAAAAGGAAATTTCCGAGATTTATAAGATTTTTCAAATGTTCCTGTAGTAATTTGGGAAGTAATATTTTCAAAGGTTATTGTTATTTTACTTGTAACAAATATAAATAAACAAAAAAACCATATGCCGTACATTTTACGTCAGATTATTCTTTACAGCTGATCAAAACTTCGATAACATTTGAGATGTCCCTTGAGGTCATTAATAACTATACGGCATTTGATAAATTTTGTTTTTAATATTAAATAATAATAAAAATTATAATGCCGTACATTTTAAATGGAACATTACGTGAAATAAATCAATTTTCTTCAAATTTTCTTATTACGGCTAAATTTGTCAATTGTTTGTAGCACTGTTGGTTATACCCTTTTTCTTCTATTACAGACAGCGGTCTGAGGCGGTGGATTAATCTTCCATTTTATAGAATAGCGGACTATCAAAATTGTACGGCATTTATTTTTTATCGAAGATTTTCTAGAGCTTAAAACCTATGTTATTGCCGTACAGAAAAAAGTCACCAAGTTACTCTTTTCGGAGGGAAGTAATTTACCCCATACACCTATGTGTCCCACAAAAAATGTACGGCATGCTAGAAAATATTATCTACTCACGAAGTACTCTGAAGATAATTTAATTTTATGTTGTTTCATTTCATCATCATTTATATATAATCAAAAATAAGAGTTGCGTCCCTTGGCTTTCGACCCCTGCACTGGAAAATTTGTACGGCGTTCATGGGTAAAGTATCTGTATATGTATACAAAAAGAATTACACAAATGCCGTACAGTAATAAATGACCTATATTGCTCCTAAAATTACCGGCGAATTAAAAATTTGCACTAACTTCCGGTACCACCACTTTAGTACGGCACTAGGTTTTTCGACATTTATTTTTAATCATCTATAAGTTATAATAAAAGCCGTACATTAATAAGTAGTCGTAATTCCTCCCCTGTAGCAGAGAAATTCCATTTACTCTCGTACTCACCTGTACCGCTCAGAAATGACGGCATAGCGCTCAGAGTTATTTTATGATATAGTAACAGCCTTCTAAGCGTAATTCACGGTGGTTCATTTCACAGGTTAATTTTTACCATGGGCTTGTAGTCTACAAGCGCATTCCATTGCATAGTTGTGGGTGTTTTAGATTTCAAAGCGTGATGACTTGACCGAGCCCGCCTTCGTTTGCAAATTGTTAACCAAGGAGTTTAAAAATAAATTTCTGAACGCACGCATTAATATTTGACAACCAATAAATATGTCAATCCCTTTTTATTACTGACATTATTCTACATTTTTAAAATCTAAAATACGCAATTATTCGAATATTCTGGATATATGTTGTCGATTCAAAACCTTTATTTAAATACGTTCTTTAATTTGAGGGGACCCTTAACCATATTGACGGGATAAACATAAAATGTTTGACAGAATATTAGGTAGAACAGTTTATATGAGACAATTAAATTGTTGTTTTTACCATATTCCTCGCAATTTTCTTAACTTTTTCTTTCATAAGATCCTTCTCCTAACGATAGCGAACACAACAAAAAAAGAATTAGCGAAATCGGTCCAGGCGTTGTTGAGTTATGCGCTTACCAACACATTTTGCGATTCATTTTTATATATAAGATATATGGGTCAAAAAATACTGTATTGACATGACAGTAATTTCTCAATATTTCGAATGCCTTAGATTTTTTATTACATGAATAAGGGATCTAAATCTTAAAATGTTTTTCACTAACTATTTGCTTGGGGATATTTCCAATTCAACAACATTTTATTTTGATTAAATATGTTATAAATAAACCCGAATTTTGAGCCTCGAAAATGACTCTAAAAGTCAATTTATGAAAACCTTCGTTCATACATATATCTTGTTATTTATCAAATTTTACACAAAATCTTAAAATTATAACTATTTCGATGACAATATTCCCTAAAATATATGGTAATTAACATGTTTGTACGATGAGTCTTTTATCAAATTTAAGGGGTTCGAAAAGTGCTGTTTTTGCTCAAATTACGCTAAAACCGCGTAAACGCTCTTAAGGCGCTTTCCTCTCGTTAAAAAAAAGGGTTATTTACGTGACTGTTAGATTCTGATTTATTTATTCTCGGTTCCACTAATTCTCCCTACCAATGTGGCAAATATGAGAATACGAGGTGCTAAGGAGCAGAGAATTTGACGAATCTGTTTTCTCCAAATAACATAATTTTAATGCCATCAAAACCAAAACTTGTAAAAAAAAACAAGTCTAATTTATACGCTAAACACTAATTGTATTCTAAGTTTAAAGCTTCTAAGTCTTCTAGAAGTGCCTTAGTTGAGTTTTGATGATCCGTCAGTCGGTGAGTGACAAAATTAAGAAAGTTTGACTACTTATAATTCTGCTGAATTGAATTTAATGAAATTGGAAATATACCGTGTTTATACAATGCCTGCTTGGTCACTAAAAATTCGAGCTTTTAGTTTTATACACATCGCAGTCATAGAGGATCGTAAATGACCTAAATTGCTTCGAGAAAAGGATATATAGTACGGCCGTCCCGCATTTTTGCTCGACTTGGCGAGGGCACTGCCGTGCCCCAGAAATAAATAAATAATCTCAACACATTCGTGAATTCGTGCAATGAAAGCGTTCCATTTGATAAGTAATTGGGAGCATAAAGTCGGCGCGCCGCGGGGCACGTGACTCCGAACACAACACAACTCGAAGGGCGATAAGCGGGTTTTTATCTAGCCGCAGCGAGTTTTTGGTGCGGCAACAGTCAGCTCGGTACGATACGGATATGTCCGAGACACTTATCACTATAGTCGGCCATGTGGAACCTCTTGCGGCCAGAGAGCTCTCCCGTCCTTCTTGACATATTGTTAAAGTTGCTAGCTCTATAGTCACCAGAAACGATAGGCAGAAATGAAGAGGATGGGCCATATAACACCATTTAATAAACCTTTGCCTTTTGTAAAATGACTTAAAAAATGCTTTGACCTTAAAATGTCCACCTACTTTTGGTAAAGTACATACACAATTCCCGATCTCTGATGTCATCGAAACCTCCCGTGCCTGTTACATTGCCTAAATCTCCGTCAGCGACTTCGATCAACATATTTCTTGGAAAAAGGCCTCTTTTCACCATTTTAATATATCTTTGAACCTTCTCAATCATATAATGTATGTTGCACACAACTTCATCAGTGTTACATTCTTCTACTGGGAAAACCCTGGGGCCCATGATGCTCATGATCCACAGCTGTGGGTCGGCTCTGAGGCTCGCCACGTACCTCAACGACCGGTCCCAGCGGTGGTCGTTGTGATAGCAGAAGTCTTTCGCCGATCGCTTCATTGTATTCCACACTGTTCTGTTGAACGCCATTCCGATGCTTCGGACGGTTGAATGCCATGCAGAAACGACAACGTAGCCGTTCTGTATGTGATAGTCAGAAAGTAGTGGTGGATATGCACCCAAGTTTAACATTTCGCACTGGGGACATTTATTTAACATTAATATTTCCATAACTTTGAGCATATAAATAAAATCTTCAGTAACGATATTGTTTTCTTCGAGAAACACGATGCTACTATTAAAGTCGCGTAGCGCTTCGATGTTCTCGAAAATATGATGAGCTTGCCACCACCAGCGGAGTTTATTTTGGGCCAATATCTCGTCTCTTTTGTTCTGATCTTCTTTACACATGAAACCTTCAGAGCAAAACTGCAAATCCCTGCCCGGGTAAATTCTAGGGTGCAACTGGACGCTGTACGGGTAAAATATCTGCATATATTTTGCAAAAGTTATATTCCTGATAATTCTGTTGATGTCGTAATCGTAGTAGTCGTGTGAAAATATCAGCAGGGTCTTCATGATTCCCACCACGTTCCTTAAGGAGTCTATCAATGCTTTCAAGTAGATAATATTGTCGTGAACTTGTATAACTATGACAAAGGTGCCTTGTCTCACTGTTCCATACAAATGTGTGTTGAAAATTTTCTGTCCCTCGTTTATCAATTTGATTTGATACTTGTAATTAAGTATATTGTCCACTTGATGCAATGCCTCCTTGAATTGAACATCTAAGAATTCCTCAGCCGTGGCGTTATGGTCTCTCTCATCGTAATAATTACGTAGAAACTGGTTCCTCTGCTCCCTTATACACACCACTCGCTTGTGAATAATCAAACTCAAATTTACTAACACAATTATAAATATAAAAATATATTTCAAGCCGTTAATAACCGAAGTCATTATGCGTATACCACAAACTGAAATTTATTTATTTAAAGATAAATAAAAAAGCTACAAATACGCCAAGAGTAAATAAGTTGACGTTTGACTCATATTAAGCTTAGCATTATGACGCCGACGACATGAGTGTCACAGCGATAGAACGAGACCAAAACGTTGCGACCAGTCATGTTCTGCCGGGAGTTTCGTTGCTATCATTACTGTCTACGTTTAATGAATCTCATTTTACGCAATTCATGTATGAAACTGAAGCCACTGCATACACATACATACTCGTAGATTAAAGTTCAGCTTTCACAATACCAAAATATACGACGTTTCCGGAGTCTTTATCTTCTTTTATAAGTGGTAAATATATGCGTATAATTCCATACCACAATTAAAACAAAAATTTCTCCTGCGCCTCTGGAGAAAAAAAGTTTTTGTATGTGTAATTTTTAAATTTCAATTTATTTGCCTCAAGAAAGTATAATTTTTATATTTTTCCAGGGACATCCCCATCAGGAGCGCATACTGAACCTTGGTCCTTCGTAGTCGTTCAAGATCCAAAGACAAAAGAAGCTATCAGAGAAATAGTGGAGGAGGAAGAGGAGTTAAACTACAATAAGAGAATGTCCAGGCAGTGGGTGACAGATTTGAAACCGTTTTCTACAAAACCTATAAAGCCGTACTTAACGGACGCTCCGGCCCTCGTGCTCGTGTTTAGACAGACGCATTCCTGGCGACCAGATGGAAAGAAGAGAATGCATTATTATAGCGAAATTAGTACTGCCATTGCCGCTGGATTTCTGCTGGCAGCCATTCAGGTAATCACAAATTTGACGAATACTGGTAAATAAGCATCTTAACTAATTAATTTCGTTTGGCCAATAAGCTGCCAAAAGTTTGACATACTTGTGCCGTAATTTGTGTGGAGCAACCGACACCCAGTTATGTAAACGCAAGATGGCGTTCATTACAAATCCATCTTCGTCAGGGCGGGCGTCTTCGGGAATCAGAGCCAAATGATTGATCTTATTTTTGTTATAAATCAGTTTCAATTGTCAGAGAAGAAACTTTATGTACTTTTGCATGTAATTCGAATTAGGTAGACAATCAACTTAACTTTTGATTAAAAACGATTCATCGGAAGTACGGTGCATGAGGGCTCCCTCGTTCGCATGTGCCGCCACAAGATGGCCGCTTCGCTGGCATAGACGCGTCGCTCCGCTAGAGTGACGACGACCATAGTCACGTATGCCTGCGTTGTATGGGCTCCGGTATTACTGGTGTCGGTTTGTCGGCAGTACTGCGGGCTGGCGGCGCTGACGTCGACGCCGCTGCACTGCGGTCCGCGCCTGCGCGCGCTGCTGCGGCGGCCGCGCCACGAGCGCCTGGAGCTGCTGCTGCCCGTGGGCCGGCCGGGCCGCGCCGCCAGCGTGCCGCTGCTCGCCAGGAAGCCTCTCCACCAAATACAAATCAACATCTGATGTCCGCCTCCATTGTGATATTTGTTACGTTTTTAAATTTTAATAAATTATCAATTTATAACTGGATTTTTTGATTCGTTTTTACGATACACCGACCTGTCTGCCCGCCGTAACACTCAACCGACTAGACCCGATCTCACTCGACTCTGTATTATCTTCTCGTATTGATCCTATTTGGTTGGATCCTTAGATCCAACCGTTTCCTAAAACGACGAGACCAGAGTATTTTTTATTTAACTCTGACGCTGGCGTTTCAGTTCATATGGATTTCGACTGCCTTGGTATTCAACTCTTATTGAAACCACTAAATTCGATTCGACTTCTTTCGAGGTGAATCCCGTTCTGTTTCAGCATAGTAATTTGTGCTTCGGTTCACGAGTCCATCCTATCCTCGCAACAAATTTAAACCTTATCGCTCAGTCCTGCTCTTTCTGTTTGTACTTCAACCCGCAACATCTGCTAATGTTATACTCGTAGATTCATGAACAATATTCTAGCCCCCTTGCAGTTAGGAATTGCACAATGTATTGGATCAGTGAATGGTTTTCGTTATTTAGATTCAATTCTATTATATAAAAGGTTAATAATTACGTTATGTGTAGATGTAAAGTAAAACATAAACAAAGTAAAAGTTGACACTAAGTAAAATTACTTTTAAACGGCTTCTATTCTTCTATTTATCACTTTCATATCGTCCATTTTTTTCAAAATTGCATGATGTAGGTACGTATTCATTGTAATCAATGGCTAAAATCAAGTCAGAGATACTAATATCCATGATCAAATTAATTGGACTAAATATTAGTTGTTTACAAATTTATTAAAAAGACAAAAATTTCCGATCCAAACACAGCACATGTTTTTGTATGTGAGCCGAGGGTTCAACGACGGCGGCGACGGCGACAGCGGCGCCTGCGGCGGCGACAGCTCCGGCGGCGGCGGCGCCTGCTGCGGCGGCGGCGACAGCTGCGGCGGCGACGGCGACAGCTGCGGCGGCGGCGGCGGCGGCAACGGCAACTGCGGCGGCGACGGCGCCGGCGCTGCGGGCACACGACATGGCGTTTATACAGCGTCACACCGTCACCACACCGAGACACACGGCATCGGGTGGTGGTTATATGCGGGAGACTGTAGCAAGCAGTGGGAGTACCCTGCAGGAGCGGCGCCGACGTCGCCGGCCGCAGCTCCGGTCCGACGGCTCCAGCCCGCCCGAGCGCGAGCGAGAGCCCGAGCGCCCGCGCGGCGTCACCTTGTCGCCATCGCGCCTGCAACCACAACCACACTGCAGGCAGGATCGCTGTGCCGGCATCGTCGGCTTGGATAACTCAAAAAGTATCGAAATCATCATGTTCAAAATCCGATCTCTGACATTCACGTCGCAGATATTACAAAATACTTGGATATTGTTACATATTAAGAAGCTCGTCGCTCGACGAGTACAACAGTGTGTACTGACTGTGCGAGCCGTCCCGGCAGCCTGGCGGCGAGGAACGGCTCTATGCAGAAAGGGTCTGGCTCGGCGTCTGATGACGCAGATGACGTCCGCCTCTGGAGCGGGCGGAAAGAGCCTTCAGAGGTGTCGTCCGCCTCCCCCGCCTGCCCCGCGCGCCCCGCCCGCCCCGGCCGCCTCGCGCTGTTAGGTTATAGCACGCACGTATACAGTATACACACGGTGGGGGCTCGTGGTGAGGCGGCGCGCAGTCCTACAGCACTTACAGCAGTTTACTAAGTGATGTAGCGACCGTATTGTACGAAATCAAAGTCTACGACGACTACAACGTCAGTGAACATCTTCATGATTTACTCGTACCTACTATGCAATGTATGGGACGATCTCAAAGTGACGCGAGTCATAACGTAAGCGCAAATCTGCCTGTTTCTGCTAAATATGGGCTACTGATACTTGCATTTTTTAGTTGCGAACAAGTCTTACCTTCTACCTATTCTCTCCTTGTCACCCGTATGATCACTGTAACAAATTAACTGCTTATTCACATTTTCCTTCCAGATTCGTCTTTAAATCCTTGCTCATTATGTTTACTTAAGGGCAAAATAAAGAGAAACGATAGCCGCAGGGGCAGAAGGCTCCTCGAGTATCGGTCACGTATAGGGAAGCTATTAGCTAGTGTTGCTCGGGCCTCGGCCAACCTCCAGATGGCCGGACAGGAGTCGACGTGAACGTATATCTCAATGAATAATAAATGTGCCTGCATTACTCTTCTCTCATATGTGTACACTGTACATATATGTATGTATGTAGATCACATGATATTTTTTCTTAAAAGGTATGTTTGGTACCCGGGAGGCGTGCCCTGCATGAGCCTCTGACTTTTCGTTATGTGTGTATTCACAATGAATTATCACTTGCTTTAACGGTGAAGGAAAATATCGTGATAAAACCTGCACACCTAAAAGTTCTTAGGAATTTCTTAGGTGTGTAGTCCGCCAACCCGCACTAGGCCAGCGTGGTGGACTAAGGCCTAAAACCCTCTCAGTAGAGGAGGCCCGTGCTCAGCAGTGGTACGTATTTGGGCTGATGACGACGATGCCCTTTTCAAACAACTTTGCCAACAATGTGCATACGAGTATATTTAACCATTGCAGTTGTGAATCCCACGAGATTTGTAATTCAGTTACGATTAAGAAATTGAGAAACGTCCTTATGGGAATTAAACAAAATGTTACTTGTTCTCGAGCTTGTCTTTCTGCTCTTCGTCCGCCTTCTTCCTGGCGGCAGCCGCGGGCTTGTGGTGGTGTCGGCGCGCGGCGGTGGCTCGGTCGCGCCTGCCAATCAACCAATACAAAGTATATTAACACATCTTGCTATTGCGGATCTCAGGCGCGCGGCCTGCACGCTGCTACCAACGCCACGTTACAAACAATTATGAGTGAAAACTTTATTCCCAATACATATCTTATTACAATATAAACTAGTTATATAATTATATCACTTAAAAAAAAATAGACTGCCTTGTAGTCTATAGCGGGACAAGTTATCTGCCGTCATGGCATTGGGTTTTTCTATTAGGAAATTATTATCAGTAGCTACACGGAATCTAAAAATGTATCCGAAAAACGGCAACAGGCTCGCCCCCTATCACGTGGGACTGATATACATACTTACATCTGGTGAAATGTGGATGCAAAAATGCACTCAAAGGTTTAGTTTACGTTTGTTTCGGGGCACGAAAATGAACCTGTTTAATTTCTAACCCAGTGCCTCGAAGACCGTTAAAGCATCATAAATTATGCCACGATCCGTTCAGATGAAACATATAAGACAGTAGGGTGAACAGTTGTCGCGTGATGGTGAGCCACACATCGATGGCAGCGGGCGCTCACTTTCTCTGGAAGTCGACGTAAGTCTTGAGTCTGGCGGTGTATCTGGGCGCGTCGGTGTCGCTCCGCTTGCGCATGAACTCCACGAACTCCTCGTTCAGTTTCTTAGTCTTGTCGTCGCGGTCATCGGGCTCCATGCCGTCGCTGCAGCCCATCGGCGGCCCCTCTCTCTCTCTCTCTCACCGCGACCTGCAACCGACGTCGTGTGTGGTAACACTTCACCACCACGCCCACTCCCGCACAAAGTGGACCGATTCCACAACCAAACATATTAGGATACGAACCTTTCACACATTTGCTGTTGCCAATTGTGGCATTTTATTAACTAAAGTAAATATACAAACAATTTTTACAAAATATATAATTCTAGGACAATACGCGCGACATAGCAAGATTTTGTTTCGAGTGCTTCTACCCTTCTGGATATGAATAGATGTCAGAACGAGATTTAAACAAAAGCCGGCCAGCATTGTTCCTGTCCGCAGAGTTTCATTCATGAGCCCATAAATTTACACTAATAACTGACATACCTGCTTAGTCACGCCTCTGATCCCGAAGGTACGCAGAGTATTTTTTTCCCCAAATGTGATGGCATTGAGCCTATTGCCGTTTTTCGGTACCTCCCAGTCTTCATGTGGCCACTGAGAAATGCATGATGGGAAATCTACTATAACACAGTGTTCATTTACTCGACTCGGGAATCACAGCCAGGACCCAGGACCACGAGGCAGTGCATCATACAAAACAACATGAGAATTTGGCAAATGGATAAATGTTGGTCGTAGGATATTTCTCGCCGGCGTGACTCGTACAAGTGTGTAGTGTCGCGTTATGTAGCGCGGTCTGAATACCTTGTTCCCTGGCAAAAAGCGTTTACCTCCCACATCCGACACAATTACAATTCAGGATTTTAATGTTTGGTGACTGGTATATATATGTACATATCTATACTATTATATCTATACTATTATAATAAAGAGGAAAGGTTTGTATTTTTGGATTTTTGTATGTTTGTTACGAATAAACTCAAAAACTACTGAACCGATTTAAATGATTTTTGGTATGGGTATAAATCGGGTCCACCAAAGTAACATGGGATACTTTATATGACGGAAAATGTAGTATTACCGTAGGAATGAGGATTTGTGATAAATACGATATGTCTGTTACGCTTTCACGCTTAAACCATATGACTGATTTATATGATTTTTGGTATGAACTATGAACATAAATGGGACCCTGTGAAATAACATAGACTATGTGTTATCCTGGGAAAATTTAATATTCCCGTGGGAAAAACATATTATAAATGCGAAAGTAACTCAGTCAGTTTTTTGCTTTTGCGCCTAAACCATTACCAATTTATATGATTTTTATTATGAACATAAATGGGACCATGTGAAGTAACAGACTAAATTTTAACCCGGAAACATGTTAGATTCCCGTGGGATGAGCGTATATTGTAAATGTGAAAGTAAAACTGCTGTGTTACGCTAACAAGCCTAAACCATTTGACCGATTTTAATGATCTTTGGTATGGACAAAAACGAGTCCTTAAAAAAGGAGATAGACTACTTTTTAAATTCAGTAAGTGCCATTTTGGGCACTTGGTCTTGAATGATAGATGTGGCTACAGGGTCCAGGGATCACTTTAAAACCAAAAAAGTCACTTAGGGACTTATAAGAAAACTATTTATTTGAAAGGGCAATGCCCAACTGACTATACAACTTAGTATCAGCACAAATATTTTTGTGCCACAATGAAAACATGTGCATCGTGTTGTAATTAACATACCCTATCAATAAAACTAAATAGTACTTGCATAATTTGTGGGGTTCCATGGTAACTAAAGGGTCAAAGTATAATAAAACCACATAAGTAGGCAGTCAAAGTAAAGTTTTAATATCATTATTATTCCATGTACTCTTCTTCAAAAATATTGTCTAGGAATGGCGCTGGTGTAGTAATATTATTATGCCATCCCCAATTCAAGTACCAAGCAATAGTCATTATGTGGGCACAACAGCCGACTGTGTGTTTGCCCACTAAGCAGCTAACCAGAGATAGCCCTTAGTGTATTTGCTGTATTGACACATGTAAACCTGGCACATCCTATATTGTTAGAGCATCTAAAGCATGATCTAAATGATTAGCATCATACTGTAATTGTCGCTGTAGTGTTCTTCTAGCTGCCATCCAACAAGCTTTGCACACACATTTTAGATGTAAGATCTGGAAAATGGATATAATTGTTAGTAATGTGAAATATTTCATAAAAGTTAAAATAGGGATTCTCATTTAATATGAAGAAGAGATATCCAATTAAGAATAATGTTCCTTTCTTGACAATTGGGAGGTACTCTTTATGATTGTATGCATAGTACAGATATTCCACATATAAAACATACATTTTAATGTCTTAATATAGGAGCTTGAAGTGAGCCAACTTGAAGAACAGCATAACACTCCATGCAGAGAATGCCATCCCGTGAAATCTGTGAAAATATATGTTTACAATAAGACTTTGTATTTAAATTCAAAGGCTAGTATTATACTACCTCTGTGAAGCAGTTGATTGTGTATTGCTTGTTATGTCTGAAATTCCAGGTTTAGTTCCCAAGTTAAAGCTAGTAATAGGTACCAGTTTAAGTATTTGGGATTATATATCCCTGTGTCTTACATAGCACATTAAAGCAGCCAATTAGAATAGTTATAAACATCACAGTAACAATAGTTAAAACCTAGCCTAACAATAAAGTATTGAAAATAAAAACCTGAAAATCTTCATTGGAGCATAAACAGAGTATCTGTGTTTACATATAACATACAATGTAGCTGTTAACTACATTGACAATGACTGTGTTGTAGTCACCACCTCCAGAGAGAAGACAGAGTTCCAACAGTTTAAACACTAATAGTAATACATTTTTAGATATTTACTTAATATTTAATAAGAATACAGTTTTGAATTCACTTACCGGCGAGGGTGAAATCCACATAGAGTATTGTACATGATTTCATTGATTTCTCTCAATGCCTGCAAAGGTCCATAACGTAGCCGAAGGGTACAATTAACACACCGGAGAACTGATATTACCATAATACGAGAACAGTGATATAAGGAGTCTCTGTCTCACAACCACTTTTCACAATAAATTGTACAAGGAGTCTCTATCTCAATTATAAAGTAAGTTACCTATATGGAGTCTCTTTCTCAAAATCACTACTTATTAATATTATATAACTAATAACCACACTTGGAATGTTTAGTTTTGCGAAAAACAAACGTAACGGCCGTTCTTGCATAAACATATAATGACATTATATCCCGCCCGCCAACCAATTTCAAAGTTGCCAAGTGAATAAGTCGATTTATTATTCTTATAATCGATATTTCTCATGACCATTATTTTTACAGAAAATATTTTTGTGTTATCATTATACTGTCAGGATATGCAACGTATGATTAAAAATATACAGCAGAGAAAAATATACACTATTAGAATACTCGAATAATACTTGCTATAATCTTTTAATGAAAATAAATACAGAGCTATTAATTGATGTGATTGTTGACTTTGATAAAAGCAATGTGCGCAAAGCATAAATCTGTAAAGTGCTTTAAAAATGTTTGCGTGTGGTAGTAGAAACAGAAACTTATAGCAACCACCACCGAGCATTGCTAAAGAGTAAGTTACTTTTATTTGAATAAGTCTTATTATTAACTTTTCACGCTAGCGAACTCACTAGCAAGATCTAGTGACAGCTTAAAACAATATAATAATTGTTATTTCTGCTTAATAGTAAATGATCAAATAAATTAAAGGTCGATTTGATATATTTTTTTATCATGACAACTCAGCGTAATAAAACGACAAACAGAAACTGTAGGTAGTAGGTAAATAAATAGAAATACTATTTATCTTTGTATTTTTTAATCCGGCAAATGTAGGGTTAACTAATACCATATAAAATCATTAAAATTAAAGACAAGAATTGTTGATATTACTAACTTGTGGCACAACTTAAAATCATGCGATACTGCTTATGGGCATTCTCCTTTAACACTGTAGAATTTATTTTTGTTGAAACACAATCATTATAAAATTTATATGAATACTAGCTGACCCGGCGAACTTCGTTCCGCCTAACAGTTTTTTTTGTTATTAAATACCTATTTAATTTCATTTTTTCTAAAACAAAATATTTTTTCTAAAATAAACTTAGCCTAAGTTACTCCTTATTATTACATCAGCTATCTGCAAGTGAAAGTCCCGCTAAAATTGGTCCATCCGTTTCAGAGATTAGCCGGAACAAACAGATAGACCTATCCTACCTAAGTGACGTTAGTTACATTTTCTCGATGAATATGTGAGTTGATGAAAAGTTTCGAAATGTGATTTGATACGACTTCGGAGACGTAAATGACTTCCGGTGACCTATTACAACAAATTAATAGAAAAATAAAGATTTATACATGGACTTATTTTCATTCTGCACCTAACCCAGAAGTCTATGCGGATGGAGTCGCGGGCAAAAGCTAGTAAAAATATACGTATTTAAAAAATGAATTCATTCATAAAACCGTTCAAGTGCGAGTCGGACTCGCGCACGAATGGTCCCGTACCATTATTTATAAAAACGGCAAAAAAAAAATGTCTGTTGTATGGGAGCACCCCCTTTAATATTTATTTATTCTGTTTTTCAGTATTTGTTGTTATAGCGCACAGACAACCTAACCTATAGACTCCGCTTCTCTTAATTTTAATATGAAAACAAAATCGCTAAATCGTGGCGGGGTACGGGGGCAGTCGGCTAGTTTTCATTGGACGCTTCAAGACACTGATAACATTCTAGTGCGCACTAGAGATGGGATAAACTAATAATTATCGATAATCTACGAAGTTTATAGTATAAAGGAAAAATAAAAAAACATTAATTTTCATATAAATTTTTAATACTTATAAGTTAAACAATCATCAAAGTCAAAGTCAAATTATCTTTATTCAAATAGACTTTTACAAGTTCTTTAGAATCGTCAATTTTACACTTTTTTTAAACTATTGCCGCTTCGCTACGTGTTATCGCTGTGGAGAAGAAACGGCAAGAAACTCTCTCAGCAACACGACATGTCATTTTTTCTTTAAAAAATAGCAATATATGTTTTTTTCATTACATTATTTCAATTTTACATTATAAATGTCATAATGATACAAACTGTAGCAACAAAACAAAACTCCGATCAATTTACTTACTCCCAAGGCTTATTCATCATCATCAGCCCGAATACGTCCCACTGCTGGGCACGGGCCTCCTCTACAACTGAGAGGGTTTAGGCCTTAGTCCACCACGCTGGCCTAGTGCGGGTTGGCGGACTAAGGCTTATTATCTTCAATAAACTCTGAAATTTTATAGTATGCTTTTTTATAAAGCTTATCTTTAATTGATTTCTTAAATTTTGTCAAGGGAAACTCCCTAAGAGCCTTCGGAAGTTTGTTATAGAAGCGTATACATTTCCCCATAAAAGAGTTATTAACTTTCCGGAGACGAGAAAATAAATATTCGTTACGAAAGTAAATATTCATCAATTAAAAGTAAATATTATTTATCAACTATTGACTTCTAAAATGTATTAATTTTGTATAAACTCTCCTTATTGATTTTGATTCAGTTTTTTTTTTGTTAAATAAGCCAAACGTATGTCGATATATATATTAATTACGCATTTTATTAAATCAATCAAATGATTGACGTTTTCAAAGTCAAACTGATGGTGCAGTAAGTCGGGGAATAATTCTAGGTTTGCTAAAGAATTCAATGTTTTACAAGAAAGATACATTGGATAGCTCTTTGGTTTATTAAATTTCAAATTATTATTATTTATTCAGTTTCAAATAGAAAACGTCGAGATCTATAGTAGGGGAGCCCAAGCGGGGATTTTCCGTGTTACTAAAGCGCGTCAGAAAATCATATGGGGAGAAACGTTGTACCCTGTAATGTACCTCTACCATATATGAACCTTTAATATAGGGGCCTGCGTTGAGGGCAAACTGTCAGACTAGTAAAAAAAAATCGATCCTCAGAAAAACTCGTGCGCGTCAGATGAAGGCAAGGTAAGTTAAGAACAAGCAGAGTAGCTTAGATTTCAATAATCTGACGATTCAAGCGTGGTATAAGGAAATAGGCGAGTGAGAAAGATGTAAAAAAAATACGTTACCTGGAAATACTCGAGCGCGATTAAACTTTTTTTTATTTTGAAGGAAATCTTTTAAGGATTACAGAAAAAATATAATCTGACGATTTTCATGGGGTTATGTAGCTAAAACCACAAATAAAGTGTGGAACGTACAGCTGCTGAGAACTGTATATTTCCCACTCCGCGTCTCTATTTCCTTCTCAATCTATCTCTATCTTTCACTCTCTCGCACCATGCGCACGCTGCCATCTGCCGTCATAATGCCATGTCAGCTGATCACAATAATAACGTATTCTTGTTGTGTCTTAAAACAATTATGGGAAAAATATGGTAACCAACTTCCTGAAGCATACGGAGATATCGTCATAACACCTGACATTTTAGGAGATACTTTAGATTCAGGTACGTTTTATTTTTAATACTATAATATTAAATAAAACAAAAATTATAGAGATCATAACCATTTCTTCTTACAGAAACACAAGATGACGAAGAAATTGACCAAGTGGAAACCAACTTAGAAGACGAATCCAGTGAGGAAGAAGACTAAAATACTTATTTTAATATTTTTTCATTTATTTTTATATCAATAAATAGTAAAAAAAAAAATTCAATTGTCAGATTATCAATATTCCTCCACATTATTGTCAGATTATCATTTAGAACGATTAGGACATCAAATCGAACTGCCTGTATAAATATCTGACGCGCTTGAGTATTTCAAGGCCACATATTTTTTTTACATTTTCAAAAATGTGTCATGACTTTTGATCGCGTTCAAATCGTCAGTCATTTGAATAGGACACTTTTTTGTGTTTACTTAACATTCCCTTATGAACATCTGACACGCTCAAATAACTTTTATTTTTTAATTTTTTTCTACCCCTTTTTACGGCTACCCTCCACTAATCACTCGTCAGATTAATATCGCTCAGATATCAGAAGGACATAGCGCGTATACATTATGAATATCTGACGCGCTCAAGTATTTCCATGTGACTGTTTTTTTTTACATTTTTGAACATTTGTACACGCTTTCCTCCACACTAAAATGGAAAACTTAACATAAACTTTTCTTCCTTTTAGGACTTAATCTTTACAATCCTATAGGTCTCCATGACGCTTTAGTCGCTGCAAATTTAGCATCCCGGGCTCCCCTACTACTACCAACAATTCGGAAACAATCCCCAGTAAAATGTCGCGAACAAATAACGTGATTTTTTCCAGGAAACCAATTATCATCTCGTTTGGTAGCGTCAATCCATATTTTTTTCACTTCAGGGCACTTGGGAAACCTTTTGAACAACAGACAAACAACGATATACAGTCTATAAAAATATCGATCTCAATATTATTTGTCGATAAAACAATAATTATATTGTGTCTCATTACTAGTCTGCGTGTCAAAGAGAGAGCGAGATAATGTTATATGAATTCAAATAAGAAAGAAAGAGATGCAAATACGACTTAAACGCCAGAATTTTTAATATTTTATTTTTAGTATATAGTTATTTTAGTGATTAATGAAAGAATAATAACTTACCTGTGAAATGTAATACGATCTTTTGCAAGACTAGATGTTGTGCTGCTCTTTCCACAAAATTTCACTGAACAATACGGCATTATGACAGTTAATATTTTTAAAACAGGGACAATATGTCACTGCGACACTCGGCGGCGGAATGAGTCACGTTAAGGGGCGGGGCCGGCGGTTATGTCGTGTCAGGGCATAACGTCGGCGAAAGCATGTCCCCAGTAATGCGTCGTCTATAGGTTAGGTTGTCTGTGTTATAGCGGCAACAGAAATACCTACATTATCTGTCAATATGTCAACTGTCTATCTATCATCGTTCATGAGATACAGCCGGGTGACAGACAGATAGACAGACGGACGGACAGATATACAGCGAAGTCTTAGTAATGGAGTTCCGTTATAGGTACCCTTTGGGTACGGGACCCTAAAAATTTGTAAATTTTATGCTCATTTGTAAAAAAACCTGTTTTTTGTCCAACTTAAAGTTTCAACCATTTTATATGTACGCTAGAATAGGGATGAAAATTTGTAACTTAGTGGATTAAGAATATCTGCTTCTTAGAAGTCTATACACCCACCCTAGCCCGAAGCATCGAATTTATTTGGGATTATGTTGATATTATTATTGTTGTTGCTATACTTAAACCAAAATTCACCACTTATTTGCATATTACGACAAACCTTAATGACAATGGAGTATTTAGAGCACATCTACAGTCTACACAGACATACACACACACACACACACACACATTCACAAACTCACGCACACTGACAGACGAACAGCAGAAAAGAGCAAATTGTGAATGAAGTGTGGCGGCCGGAGTCGCGGCGAGAACATTGTTTTACTCTCTAAAAAATAGGTTAATGGGTTCTGTATTCGAGCGCCATGTAACATTGACAACGTATTACTGCAACAATATCACACTCTTTCTTATTCTCACTTCTAACGAATTAATTACAAAGTATATTTTCGTTCAAACAGATAGTTTAGGTCGGCGGAGTTAAAAATATAACTTTGAATTTCTTCGGCATTTTCCGGCAATGTTCGTCGGAAGGCGACAGTGCGCGGTATGCCGCCCGCCCTACAGCAGGCGCACGCGGCGGGCCGGCGCGAACAACTCACTATTAATAAATGTTTTGCAATGTGCTTTGTAATCTCTACCAATGCAGTGTTTGTGTCGTGCGTGTACCAACTTATTGTTACCATCGGTACCCGAGGGTACTTTGGTCTATTTTTACCATAACTTCAATCAAATGTGTTGTGACATTTAAAACAGTTCCGTTGTTTGAATGATCGATACAATTTGCGTTAAGTTTTCTATTACTTCGAAGTACCTAGTTATTTAGTAGACATTATTTTATTTTCATTTGTCAGTGTATTGATAAATCAAAACTTAATAAAAATTGTGTAATACTGCAGTACAATTTACGGTACTAGTACGATATTATTCAAACTTAGTATCGCTCAAAATTCCAGTGCAGTGAGACATAACAGTAGAAATAAAATATATCGAGGGTAAACAAATAAAATATATCTCGGTGTAAATCAAATGCATTCCTGGAAACACCGCGGCGTCCCGTAGCCGCCGCCCGCCGGACAACGCACGTGCTTTTATTTTCTTTTAAAAATACATTCGGCCCGAGTGTCATGA
The DNA here is from genome assembly GCA_907164795.1 of Hemaris fuciformis. Classification (NCBI taxonomy): domain Eukaryota; kingdom Metazoa; phylum Arthropoda; class Insecta; order Lepidoptera; family Sphingidae; genus Hemaris; species Hemaris fuciformis. Next base: position 119,146 of record OU015443.1, read on the forward strand.
TGACGTCACTGAAGGATGGTGACGCCACCGATCCCAGCCGCGAAGACGAGAAGCAAGCGAGCCTAGGGAAAGACTCCAAAGAATTGTCGGACCTGCCTCCGACTGGGACCTCACTACACAAACGAAGAAGAGGTGAGCCGCCCGCGTCCCTCTCTGTCAAATCTCCCCAAACGCCTTCCGACGCCGAAGGATCGTCACCGTGCACAGCTCGCAGCCCAGAAGACTGGAGCCTTAATGATGGAGACATACCAGATGCAGAGCTTATATGCGAGAGCATGCTTCAAAGATTGAAGGAAAAAAACGATGCTCTGTCTAGACGAGGCACACAAGTGGCTCAGCACACGAAGGAGACCATGGAAGCGCTCGACCAGCTCGAGAAACTGCTCGAGCTCTTGGACCAGCTGGTAGCGTTGAAAGAACACAACGCGCGACTCGTGCGCAGGCTGAGAGACGTGAAACATTTAAAAAAACTTCACAGTGCACATAAAAAGATTGATCTGGAAAATGAGAAGCTAAGGTACGAGTACAAGGAGTTGCAGCTGATACAGGAGGCTCTGGACGCTGAGCTGGAGTGTGAGTACGGACAGATGCTGTTCGACTCCATGATCACGGGCGGCAGAATGAAGCGCTCGGGCTCCAAGTGGAAGAGCCACACGAGGTTCGGAGGGTCGCTGCTCAGGAAGCAACGGTCGCGCTCCGCGGGCGGCGAGGACAGCGATGTTGCTCCAGGAACTCCTCTCAGAAGGAGATCTGAAGGCGTTTTCTCTAAGGAAGTAGACAAGTCAAGAATATCCAAATGGACTAAAGTGAAAGCAGCCTTCAGGTAAATGTGAAGACCACTAGCTTGATAACGGTGTTAATATAGGTTCACGTGTAACATAATAACGTGTCGCATTCATTGACTCCGCAACAATCCAAATTTTTTCAAGCATTATTTAAATTGTCAGGGACACGTTCAGTGCACCTAATGCTAAATTATTATAAAGCCATAATCAGTTAGAAATTGATAGTAATGTAGTTTTATTAGTTAGAGATTGGTTGGGCTGCTTCGTTTTTTGATAAGTTATTAGAAGCGGAATAAATAAATAAATTCGATTGAGCAACATTATGTCCATTATTTAGAGTATATTTTCATGCTCACCAAAATTGTAATACAATTTAATAATTTAAAGATTTAATACAAAAATTATTTCTTTCATTCTTCATTTTTAATCAACGTGCTGGCTCATATAGAAGGCGTAATGTACTGGTTATTTTAATTTTATTATTCCTTAAGGAACGAGTCGGTATGCTAAAATAGACCCTGTTGTAGTAGATATACTCGTACAGTATGCCTAGCCCTTTCTTATACCTGCGTTAGTGTAAGAACGTAATTATAATGGATTTATCGCGATAAGTCGCGGGACGTCGCTGGATGCAGGCTGCCTGAGCTGCCTCCAACACCTCCCTGTGGAAATCATTGGGGAGGCTTATTTCCAGCAGTGTACTTCCTTTGGCTGATGGATCTAGATGATTATTGGATTTCATTTGTCTCATACTCTTTAATTCTTTATGTTATCTCTGAGGTGAAAATATTATGTTTGAATTATTATAAGTTGATGTTTTCGTAAAATTGTAATTTGTAGTATTGTAAAGTCGTGATGGCCTCGAGGTTTAGGGACGCGGTCGAGAAGCTCTACGATCGCGGGTTCAAACCCCAGGCACACAATTCTGACTTTTCGAAGTTATATGTGTATTCACAAAGAATTATCACGTACTTTAACGGTGAAGAAAAACATCGTGATGAAACCTGCACACCTAAAAGTTCTTAGGAAATTCTTTGGTGTGTCGACCGCCAACGCGCACTAGGCCAGCGTGGTGGACTAATGCCTAAACCCTCTCAGTTGTAGAGGAGGCCCGTGCCCAGCAGTGGGACGTATATGGGCAGATGTTGATGATGAAAATCGTATTTTGTGATATGTAGTTTAGTTCTTTAGACAATTACATATATGTATGTGTCAGATGCCAAAGGACGGCGCTCGGTGGCCCCACAGCGCCAGGAACTGACCGCACTGACGACTGATGAAAGGAACATGAATGATTAAACTTGATCCTTTACATGCATATTGTAATATTGTATGACGTATATGATGATTTATTTCTTCAGGTGGGAAAAAGCTCAATGGCCTGCGGCGGCGATGGGCGGCGCGGCGGGCGCGGTGGCGGCGGGCGCCATGGTGGGCGCGGTGGCGCTGGCCGGCTCCTCGCCCGCCGCCGCGCCCGCCGCGCCCGCCGCGCCGCACTACCCGGAGCCGCGGGACTCCGCCAGCCTCACCCCCGGGAGCGCCCTCTCGCTCACTCCCAATTCCTCGTGTGAAGAGCTCAGGATGGAAGCGAGTCAGTAGCTCTCTAACATATATTGACGAGTCCGTGTGTCGGCTTCCTATCATGTTGCATAACGAGAGTTGTGTTGCAGGCTGTCGCAAGGGCACGCTGCGTGGAGACGAACTCAACGCGGCCTTCCTTCAGGCGCCTCCGCAGGTAGACACGCTCACTGTGACACGCGGCATAGACAGCACGAGTGACGAGCGACGACTGAACGTATTGAACAGCCAGTTTGTGGTGTGCAGGAGGACAGCTCGGCGTCGCCGTCGCCCAACAAGCTGCACAAGAGTCCGTGGGGCAAGATGCGCGACATGATCCAGACGCACCGCGAGTCGGTGAAGAAGAAGTCTGTGCGCGGGTGGAAGGGCTCGCCGGACGCGCTGCCGCCGCGGCGCCGCTCGCTCAGCGACGGCGGCGACAGCGACGCGCCGCCGGCACTCACGCTCACCATCCCCTCCTCCGAGGAACTCGGTAACGTACCCTCCCCCCGCTTTATTATATGCCTCCACTTGTACCCGACACGAGTCATATTCTGACTCTGGCCTGTGAATAACCTTATTTCCTTGATACATGCAAGGAAATACGTTAAATGCAACAAAAATCATATGCGTGTAATAATGCACTTTCAAAATGCTTATTGCATTTAAAAAGATTACAAGTTCCAAAAGCTTGTTTTTAAAGAAATTCTAGTGATCTTATTCCTGTCATTTTATAAATAAGTGGTGTTTTACATTATTTTATGTAGAGACGTAGCGTTCCGTAGTGCACACGTCATAAGCACAAGGCACATTGAAGAGTTCCATGGCTCGCGTGGACCACCGTGCTAACTACTAACTACTCACTACTGGCACATATTAGCACCTTGTACTACTGTTCATGTTCCCATTACTATTCCAAACGCTTCATAATAACCAAATTACCGAGTAGTGCCACATCCTAACAGCTCAACTCACAAGTCACGCTCTCCTCTGTGACAAAACGTAGCACCTTAACTACTCAATCATCCCACTTATGTTTTATTACAACTGCCACAGGTTCACTAGTTTCGTTTTTCACTCTTTATTCTGCGAATATTTTTTCGAATCACCCGTCGCTTTTTTAATCATTGTTTATGGCTTTATTGAAAATTGAATGGAATCTATGAGTAAATAAAAAAAAATATGTACGAGTGACGGTTTAATAAAATTATATGAAATGAAATTATATTTATTGAATCTATAAAATGTCAAATACATCACTTAGATTCAGTCATTTCAAAATTTGGTTACCACCCTGTTCACTAGAGAAGAACGGGCAAGAAACTCTAGTGTTGCTCTTTTCCAATCAAGAGATAGTTTACAATATTGATACAATGAATGAATTTCACAAATTAGAGCAGCTCATTAATACAATAATATAGGATAGAACATTAAGTTTTCACTGATTGTTGTTGTTGATTGTTTACAACTCAATTATCAACGTAAAAATCACATCATGAATAGGTATAAAAAAAAATAGAAATTACAAATGTAGCACACGATGACAACAGTTCCAGTAGGTTGGTCGCGTGCAATGTGCGGCTCGGGCCCGCGTGGATCATGCACATGGGTGCGAGTTGCGACGCGCGGTGTCGGGGCGACAATGTGTTCCGGGGATTCTTCGAATTCGGGTCAAATATTTCCATTTTACCAGCGTCCTGTTTTGCTCGCTTCTGTTACAAACGGGGCAGTGGGCCGCAACACAAAACATGACACCACATATACTAAACCGTATTGAGTTATAATAAAATCAGACATCCCTCGATAAATGAGTTAGATTTCGCGTAGTCGATGTGTGCGGTCGGCTAGTCCCGGCTAGTGTCGGGTCGGGGGAGTTCCGTGGCGGGAGAGTACAGCGAGGTTTTGTTTGTGAAGAGTGCGAGCCGGCGCACCCGGCGCTGAGGAAGCAGCGCTCGCTGGAGCTGGGCGCGCGGCCCCCGCAGCACCGGCCGGCGCGCGCCTCCAAGTGGAGCAAGGTGAAGCGCGCCTTCCTCACGTCCGCTTCCGTGTCGGTCCCGTCCAGTCCCAACCGGCACAGCGCATTTTTCACGGACGCAGGTATGTGCGGCGCCCCCTTGACCCCCCTCCCCCTCTCGAACCACGCCACACTAGGAGCAGTAGGCACACAACAAACACGTGCGAACAATGTGCACACAATCATCTACTCACTAACCGATATTCGACTTCTCCTTGAGAGTATTTCTGTCTCGTTCGGCACACTCATCTTGCACTGCACATGACGCCACAGAAATAACGGCTCAAGAACATTTCATATCGACTAGAGTTCCTACAGTATGGTGGTCCATAAAATATTTTTCGGTTAATTTACAGACGCCAAATATTTAGAGAATTTCCAAATATTTAGCTTTTGCTGTCAGAATGTATTTCTGGACAATTTTAACGGTAATGCGAAAATAACTGAATAACCCACATCGCTTCAATGCGACGTCGCATCGAGCCATCGACCAACCAACAGGCAACAGCAGCAGTATTAGCGTAAGGAGTCAAATTATCTGAACGCGGAATTTTTGATCACACGCATAGAATTTTTAATAATTGTTAATAATTGTTTTTTTTAAATAATTGTTAATAATTGGTTTTGAAGTTATACTTCTTTTGGCGCGTTAGGGAAAAATGATGAGAGTGATTTTTTACACTCCTGAAGTATTCTTAGTTCTGCTTGGTTCAATCTTTCGGTTTGTATTTGTTTGAGTTCATTTTGTGCAATTAAGGAACGATTAAAGTGAGTCGTAATTTTTTTGCACTTTGTAATCATTGGGAACAGAAATTCTTCGGTTTCCACCGCCGATCGAACACGCAATTGTAATTGATGTATAGTACAGTACAGTTTGCATCAGTGAAATTAGCCATATTAATTTTCATAGCTTTTATCATTTTAGAACCTCTGTCGCGTAAAATACAATGAACTGATTCCGCGCTTAAGTTCCAATCCTTCAAAATATTGTTTATATTATTCGCTATAATTTCACCTGTATGACGACCCTCTAATTGTTCACACTTGAGTATTATAGAAACTCTTTCATATTTATTCGTGGTGCCATGAGCAGTAAGGCTAAGTAACGAGACATTTGCGCTGGGCTCGGACCACACGTCTGTAGTGAATGATAACTTTTCAAATTGCTTGAGTAATTCCAGAATCTTTAAACACATTTTACTATTGATAACAGTACATAGTAAATTTGTGATATACTGTCGACCTCTAAGATGATAACGAGGTAATGCTGCCTGCATTACTCTTTGAAACCCCACACCGTCCACAAAGCTAAATGGCAAATATTGTAACGTAATCATCTCGGCCACCAATCTATCCATTTCTTTTTGTTTGGCATTACTATCACCCCAGGTACTATTATTTTTTAAACAATCTGTTATTGATAATTGTTTTCGACACTCTTGTAAAGGTGGCAGCTGTTTGGATGTTTGTGGTTTTTGTTGCTTATTTTGTTCCAGCAATAAAAGTTATTTATACTTATCACTATGTTTTGTTTTGAGATGAAGTTTCAGTGAAGTAGTGCCACCTCCTTTCCGGGAAAAGTTTTTATCACACTGTTTACACTTTGCAGAATCTACATTAACTTCATAAAAATATGTCCAAATTAAACTTGACTTAGGTCGCATTTTGTCTATAAAAATTAATTAAATACTTAACACAAGACTTACAAAAATTAAGTATCAACTTTTAAATAAAAAACTAACTAGTTATGAAAGAGGTTATGTTATGACTAGAAATAACAAATAAACTGCAAGATTAACGTGGCGCGCGAGCGGTGAAACAAAAACCTGTCGAAATCTGTCGTTTTATTTAGACTCCGCCCTTATCCGAAACTTGTGAAACGGATACGGTTACGGTTACGGATATATTTTTATTTCGGATATCCGATTGTTTCGGTTACGGTTACGAGCTCCGTAACATCCGTGCATGAAATATATAATATTGAAAACTGGCCACTCATCATCAACTCCTATACATCCCATTTTTGGGCACAGGCCTTCTCTAAAACTGAGAAGGGGCGGACTGCACACCTAAAAATTTCCTAAGAACTTCTAGGAGCGCAGGTTTCGCCGTTAAAGCACGCGATAATTCATTGTGAATACACACATAACTTCAAAAAGTCATAGGGATGTGGCTGAGGTTTGAACTTGGGACCTCCGGGATTTTGACTCGACCGCGCGCACAAACTCGAGGCTATCACCAAGACATATCACGCCTTCTTCTATCACCAAGAAATGATTCAAACAACATCGTTAACATTATCATATATAACTCGGAGTGTTGAAAAGTTGCAGTAAAGTAAAGTGATGTACAAATGCTAGCTCAAGGTGTTCATGTAGTTGTCACAAGCCAGCTCCTCAGCTCTACCTACAGCAACATTTGTTAAGCGTGCCGTGCAAGTGCGTGCAGAGTGGGAACATAGGCACATTACCTGCATACAGCGCAACTCGCAGTCGCAAGCATCCGATGAGTGTGCAGTGGGTCGCGTGACCGCGAGGGTCCGAGCGGCAGATGTGCCTACTCCAACTGTAGTAATGTTTCAATATAAACACGCGAGGACTGAGGGCTGAGGCGTGCAGTAAACAGAGCGGATTAATGGTAAACGTTGCAGCCGGAAATTACGGGAAATGACTCACTAACGCAATCCAAAACGATATTTGATGCATGCATCTGCGACTAGCTTCCATCGCACTGCCCATACTATTTTATTACGCCGTAAATATATTATGTACCTACAGCGGCATATACGGTGTATTTATATTATTTATACCAAGTATCATTTGAAGCCAGCTTCATATTAAATAAATAACAATAACATACATACACACCTCGCTTATTCATAGGTTAGTAAGTTTACTACACACCAAGCTCCTTGTGAAGAACCCTTGAATCTCGGGTATGCATGTTTCCCCACAGTGTTTTATTCGTTGTTAAAGTGTATGTAATTCATTTATAACAAGTAACTTTGACAAATCATTAGAGGTGTGGACGTTGAATTCGAACCCCGGACTGCAAGGGTGCATCGGTAGACAACAACTCTAGCTGCATGTCCGCCTTTAGTATAATATTCTTCTCTAGATATTTTCTCCACGTTTCAATACACTTACACATATATTGTTTTCGGATGTCGTTATGGGTGGGTGAGATGTCGAAGAGATTTTAGACAGCGCAACACAATTTTGTTACCCGGAAGAGGTATGCAGGGGTGCATTTGTGCATCCACGTGACGGTTACCAACTGTATTTTAAGTCCCACGTAGTAAATTACGAGCCTGTTGAAGTTTTGCAGGCCTAGACTCGAGACTCCTTGCTGTTAGTGCGACGTTGTCAATGAAAACACCCAATAATACTGGCCGGCCCGGGTTGCGGATCCAACGACGCCTATAAGCCTATTTCTTTATGATAGAGCTTTCATGGAGTTAGTCCAAGAAAATTGCTAAAGTAACGCATAATTTTTTTCATACTATGTTCAACCTCCTCAAAGAGCGACAGGGGGGGGGGGGGGCATCTGGTCCGGGCGATAGCATCATCTCGCCAGCATAAAGTGAGAATCGCAGTCGCAATACATATAAACAAAAATTGAGCACTTATCTAGTGACACGACCTGTAGTGAGTGGTGTGTGGTGTGTAGTGCACGAAGCCCATCCATTAAACGTTGGCGTCACGCCAGACTCTGATATGTGAATAATTAAACAAAGTGAAATAGGGCATTCACCTGGTTTCTCTTATGTAACGCACTATGTACTTGTGGAACAACCATTGAAGCCCAACTCCTGTGTCGAGCAGCATCGCCTCACTACATCGCCTCACTACATCGCCTCACTACATCGCCTCACTACATCGCCTCACTACATCGCCTCACTACATCGCCTCACTACATCGCCTCACTACATCGCCTCACTACATCGCCTCACTACATCGCCTCACTACATAGCGAATACGAATGTTAAAAATCGCTAAACGTATTATCTCTCACTCGACGCCTACATGCTTACTGAAATAAACAAAAATCAAATCTACGGCTTATAAACAGTTTCATAATGGCTCAAGATTAAATTCACATCATATTAATCTTCGTAGCTATAGAAATAATTCCAGTCCTCGCATCAGACGCTACCGTCATGCGCCAAATTGTACAATTTTCAATTCCATCGCGCGCCATGATCGGCCTCTGTTTATGGTTAGGTAAACAAAGAGAGTAATGTAAACAGCTACGAATGTTATCTTCTACGTCTCGTGAACACTTTGGTATTTCGTAAAGCTCGCCTATTTTTAATGTTGCGTAAATAGCAGTTACCGTATGGCTAACAGCTACATTTTGATAGAAAGATTTCGTTGATCTGGCACATATTAGTACACACGGACATATTCAGTACCTACTTCTAGTGCCGTGGCCTCTTCCCTCTTCAACTAATATCCTACACTGCTGTCCGCATGATGGCGTCAGCCAATTTATATACTTTTAATTTACTTTATTATAATATTTATTTACATAAAACGATTAGGAAAAGCTGTACCAGTTTAAATGTTACACATCAAATTCGATTACATATACAAAGTACTGACATAACAATATAACAATTATTATGATAGTACTGATTTAATGTTAGTAAACAATAAATAGCGACTACAATAGTTTACGATTCAGACAAATTTTATTATAATCGTCAATCAAAAGCCAATCACAAATCTATTAATATAATTTTATTAATTACTGGCGCGCCGAGCGTCACTCATTTTTAATGGTGTTTCTCGCCACTCCATCAGCATCCATAGATTTTAACTCATTTTCAAGTTTAATGAGCTTTTTCTTAAATTTTTTATCCAGCTCTTGCCCTTTCTCTGACAACATTCTTCTAATTAAATTTTTCATCTCTTTAACATCTTGTGCGGCACTCTCTACTTTTTCAGTAGCAAAATTATGTATTTTCTCGCTTTTTATGTCGAGAATCGTCGCATTATTTTGAGTAATATAATTTTCTACCTCTAACATTGAGGCGTTTCGATGTACGCAGCTCCTCACGTGAGAGATCAATTGGAAAGCTTCATCCTGTACGGATCTGATGACCTCTATGAGACACGCTTCGTGCATTGCTCCGTGAGCCATCAGCTTAGTAACATCTACCACGCCCTCGATCAACTTTCCCGTCACCTCCATCATTGCGGATTTTATTAATGGCGACTGGAAAATTAAACATTTTATATGCTTATTATATTTTATGTCAATGTTAGGCTCTATTGTTAAACTACATAGTATTGCCACTTACGTGAATAACATAACAATATAATTATTGGTAAAATAACGAAATAATAGTTCTTGTGACCAATTAAAGCCCTGAGAAATTCGTTAGGAACAACATAGTAAAATCATAAAATAAAAGACATCGCTTGAATAATATACCGAGTGGATAAAGTAGATGCACGAATTTAATTTTAAATCTAATAAATTGCTATTAGAAGTTATCCAAATCCGACGTGTCAACAAACGCTATCTTTCACGTTCCAACTTCCAACATCAGCGAGTGTGCATGGCTTGGCTCCGACAAGCCGACACATCAATAGCAATCCACACAGCCAGTGATACAGCTGTTGACGGAGTGTTTAGAATGCTTGCGATTATTAATAGATGAGCCGTTTAAGCTAAGGTTTACATGAAATAATAAAAATATGCACGCATGCGTTACCTTCTCCATGCCCATGTAAACTACTAGTTCGTAAGTATATGCTTAGTACGCTGAAATGTAAAACCTGCTCTATTTAGCGTTTCATTTCAAAACGTATAACACGTATAACGTCTTGGGTATGGCAGAAGAAGCATGAAAGCAAAATTAATGCAGTTGAGATGAGAGCGCTGAGAAGCATGTGTGGGGTGAAATTGGTAGATAGAGTGAGGAACAGTGTGATAAGGGAAAAATGTGGATTGAAAGTCGATGTAGTGACTAAAATTGAAAGGGGGATGCTAAAATGGTTTGGCCACATTGAAAGGATGAATGTTTGCAGAATTACGAAAGAGATTTACTGTGCGGAAGTAAGGGTGAAGTCGGTCGAGGACGGCCCAGGTGCACCTATAAAGATCATATAGGTAATTTAAGTTTATGTATGTATATAAATGTTTTTTTGTTGCCAATGAGGCACGCCTCAGTTTTAACCTATGTCCTGATTGTAATGATTTTGCTATGGATCGACGATGGGGTGTTTGTTATAATAAGTGGTGGATGTTAATAACTATTGATTAACGTTGGAAATCCTGACTTAGTGTGGTGGGAGATGCCTTCCGTACAATATGGATACTAGCCTCTACGTAATCGTTTTTTCACTTTGAGGACGCACAGTGCACACCTTTTTTTTTTTTTTTTTTTGTTTAATGCTAGGATACTACCTAATTGATGTTGCTATGATTATGGTATACATGAAGTGCGCAAATACAATAAAATAGTATTAAGAGCATGGTGCGCTGTTTAGATGACATACATACATACATAAACTCACGCCTGTATTCCCCGAAGGGGTAGGCAGAGGTGCATTTCTGCACCCACATTTCGCCAGGTATGTATCAGTCCCACGTAATAGGGGGCGAGCCTATTGCCGTTTTTCGGGCACATTTCCAGACTCCATGCTGTTACTGAGAATTTCCTAATGGAAAAACCCAATAACACTTTGCCCGACCCGGGAATCGAACCCAGGACCTCTAGATCCCACGGCACATACTTGTACCGCGAGACGACGAGGCAGTCTGTTTAGATGAGTTTATTTCGATTCTGTGCCGGATGCGAAAAGTGTTTCATTAACGTTTGAAAGTGTATAAATCAACGTCCGCCGGCCGCAGATCCTAATTTACACCAGATTGATCCGTGAACGGTTTCATAGCGTGTTTCGTTGAAGAGGAATATTGTGTATTTTCACAACCTATAGTGGGTGATGTCTGGTTTGGTAAAAAAATATCTTTTGCATATTTTCAAGAAAAGCGTTTATAAAATTCGAAGTTTCGGTTGATCCACATTGGTGGTAGCACTATAATGGCTAATACCGATGGTAAGTGCAGGGCTCTAAGGTCGAGTATTGAGTGGCAACAAATGACTACGACTAGGTGTGATGCCCACACACCGATCTCGGAGCGTGACACACTCGCTTATTACACGATGGAGTTATCATTACACGTCTACCACGTGTTGAATATGTAACATAGAACACAGACGTGGCATGAGATCCATCATGGAACATGAAGGAAGTTCGGAAGCGGTATTTTAACTTTGTATTATGATCAGAGAGTTCGTGGAGATGTACCTTGGAGATGACGCACTTGACGACCTTCTTGAGCGATTCGTGGTCGTGGCCGCACGTTTTTATTGAGCCGTAAAGCTCTTTCTTTTGGTCGTATATCTGGAAATTAGAAACGAACACCTGGACCATGGTCTCTTTTTGATGTATTTTGGTTTTTATTTAAACAGCTACACCGCAGACGGTATTTTAACTTTGCGGAAAATTTGTTTTCATGAGCCGAGATAACATTTCAAAAACAATAGGATGTTATTAACAGAACAAACTTAATTTTAGTGAGCGTGCATTTTAAACATTTAAAGAGATAAATTAAATCATGTTGAACGAGTACGAATCGTGCTGATTTATAAGAAAGAAGTAACGTAGTTAGTTAACAGTCGCGTTCCTACTTGTAACGCACCGCTGTGATGCAAGTCTTGTATCGTAGGGACTTTACATTTATATTGAGAAGGTAGAGTTTGCCTTAGACTGTGAATATATAACTATTTATGAATGAAGTAGTAGTGTCATGCATGAGCACTACTCATGAGATAATATTTTTGCCTGATAATTATCGGCAATACGCTTACTTCCTATAACGTTAGTCTTAAATATAATTTGTGAAGCGTGGGTGCATAAACACTGGGATACTGACGTAAATTAGCTCAACACATTGTTGAGGTTACATGAATGTAATTGCAATGTTTATACCACGTATTAGATGTGCAAAGACACACGATCCCTACCGGCTTGAGCCCCTCCTTGATCATGTGCTTGAGAGCGATGACGTTGGTGACGGCCTGCGCGGGGTCGTGTCCCACCAGCGCGTACCCGCACACCACCATCTGGTGCAGCGCCTTCTCCGCCAAAGACCACGTCGCGTTCTGTTTCTCCACCAGACATTGCTCCAACTTAAGCGACACATACATTACCTTATTTTTTGTAGAAAGTCAAATGGAACGCATAATGCAATTTGAACTCATTTTCGCCGACCTGCTTCTCATTGGTCCGCTTCATTCCGTCCACCGTCGTCTGAAGTTCTATTAGCCTGTCTTGGATGTGCACCGTGCCGTTTTGTAGCAGCATTCTGATCTTGATCAGCACAAGATCTACAGACCTGTAGTTCATTAAGAATTAAATTGAAAGTGCTCCAATAAAGTAGCTTTCCTGTGTAACTTGAGCAACATCTGTCAACTGACTTTACATATAAATGCAACACGGTTTATTCATAGAAACGTCGACACCGAGACGAATAACACCATTTTAACAGTTGTGTATAAAATATTAATTTGTCTATCACAAAGAATCTAGCACAGTCTGGTTGTAGTATCCTGTACGCACCTCTCGAGATCCACTTGGAACTTCCTCTCGATGCTCTGCAGCAGGTCTTCGCCAAGTTTTTGTGTTATTTCATCTTCTATTACCTTATCTATTTCGCCTTTAGCCACTTCCATTGCCACTATCACCTAGTAGATATAGCGAGAAATCAGTTATTTTCATTACCTTCAACCATTCTAATGTAATAATTGGTGGATATTGTAACATCTCACCCAACACGAGGCCAACAAAGCAGCGACACACGATGCGACACTCGGCTTCACGTTGCGACTCATCTTGTCCATTTCATATGACATGAAAACATAGAAATCATTCATGAAGGCGCATCATTTACGAGTGATGTACAGTACGCTCCGCCTGCGATACTAAGTGACGACAACCAACAGTCGCCATAGTCCTGAGCCCACAGTACTACTAGCAAGCATTGCGTGATGTGTCTAATAGCGAGTACAAGACACAACGATCTGAAAAACATCCTGATCCGAAACAAGCTTTTGTAAAAAAGATAAAATCATATTTATGTTTGCGCCAAGATCGTTCCCGCGTCCTCTCGTTTCACGGGCTGGCGTCTAACCAAATGAGACACGGGAGCCTGACAATATTAACCAGTGATAAAGTAATAATATCAAACATTTTATTAATCGTTGAAAACATTTTAGACTGTATTTTCTGTTTTCTAAAATAGTCATGACGGGCTTGCTATAATTATTATCACTAAATAATAGGTACATACAATACTTAGGGCTTACTTTGTATTGGTTGCAGATTTCTGAGAAAATCTGGCACGCGATTATTATTCCCAGTTACCAGTTGAGCCCCGATATTCCGCCGTGTATATTATATGTACTTGTATATACACACGCAGTACGCAGAGAAGTGAGGCGTGCCGCGTGTTACATACGTACACGTATTATACGAGTATATGAGTATAATGTTATAAGCGCTGCGTGTTTACGATATTGTCGGCAGTAAAACCAATTTTATAGCTTTTGAAGTGATAGTTACAAGTTCGGCGTCGCGGCGGCGCGGCGGTGGCGACTCGCTCTCGATATAATACGAGTACATACACTGCTCTCGGCTCTCGCTTCCATGCTAATTTTTGTTAAACAATCGGATTCAGACAATATAGAGCCCTCAATTCATTCAACTGGTCTTCCTCGTTAGTATGACATTAACAGTAGTATAACATTAAGATTTGATCCAGTATAATTAAGGCTCAAATAAGTACCTACCTATTATGCTCGATATGTTCCTTAAGCTTGGTGAAGCTCCCAGTACAATGAATGTTCAAAGGTAGCTTTAGCCTCATGTCGACTAGAATTGCGTCAGTTATAGTAAAATGTTAACCCACACCCGTTAGTGGAAATAAGTAAAGTTTGTTGATCATCAGACTGCCGATGCATGGCGCGGTTCAACGCTCTGTACAAAAATATTCAAACAAACTTATTCAAAATGTCAGCTCAATAAATTTATTGTGAATATTTTTCACTTGAGTGGTTGTAGAAGCACAGTCAGGTCGTCGGTAGGCTCAGTGGCGAGGACTTGCAGTTTTTGTTTCGCGGCGACTTGCACGCCCGGACTCGCGCCCGGACTCTCGCCGACGACACCTCACCTGCACCGACAAGTGAGTGTCCTTCCTGGGACAAATACTTTGCAAAACAAACACTTGTAAACAACAATCACGCGTGTGCCAGCTTTCACTAAAACGTTCGTATAATTACGGGGATTTTAATACACAAAACATCTAAACGCAATGTACAAGTAAGTAAGTAAGTTGACGTTTGATTAAATTGTGGGGATTATAATATTAGAATTATATGGGACCAACAGTGACACGTGTATGGTCTGATATTATTATGGTTTAAGAAGCAGTATTTATATACAAATCACATTCATGAAGAGACATTATTGAGAAAACTCAAAGTTAAACAAGAGCCCGCCAAAGTATCAAAGCAAAACCTGACGCCATAACTCAAACATCTGTCTTCATTCCTCACAACATAGTATTTTCAAACAAGACGAAAACATTTGGAGTGGGCGGCGATGATGTCTGTATTATAAAACAATGATTATCACTCTTTGTGAGAGCTCACCGCGTGAGAGCAGCAGACGACGGCACGCAAATCGGTTTTGTCATATTTATCCAATAATGTGTAAAACTGCAACAAAAATTATTAAGAACATCAACACGATGAAGATATCTGCGGCTAGGCTGCGGCTTTCTTCTCCCATTTAAACGTCCACCAGAGCCAAGTTTGATCGATATAACTGCGTTTCTCATTTCTCGCTTTACGATTATTATTTTTTATACTCCAATACATAAATAAAGAGTGACAGATATTATTAGCGATTATTCCTCCCCAATGCTACCGTTTTGTAGAAGCACGGCGCGGTAGAAGTGGGTTCACCTGTAGCTTGGCGCGGAGCAGCGCGTCCCGTGCGGCGCCGCCCAACTCCGCCAGCGCTGCACCCACCTCGCGCGACCCACTGCACATGCATATTGCAATAACCAAATATTAAATGTACTACCTCCCGTGGGGAAATAGGATACAAAAGTGTGTTGCATTACAAAACACAGATAGTCACATTTATCTTTTTACGAAAGTACATCGGTATAAGGGACATTTAATACTTCAGCGCAAATTCATTGAGTATTGAATGTGCATTGTATTTATAAACAACAACGTAAATATACTCACTTTAATATGAAAGAGTAAAGTCGGCTCGCGTCGAGTGTCGCGGGACTGGCGTTTCGTGACACTTGTTTCTTCACGCACTTGACGTCGGGGTCGCCCAGCGGCAGGTACTGTGCAATAATCTTATAAACAAACAGCAAGCACCACATACAAACTACAAGATGCAGAACAAATAATACACTTACCAATATAAACATAGAGACCAAAACGTACAGGACTACTTTTGTTATGCACAAGATCGGACAATCACTTGCTGAAAAATACCAATTCAAATCATCATTACTTTCATCGTGTCAACAAAAGTTACTTAACCCTAACTCTATCAACGACAGAGAACACTTGTTCCCGGAATAGCATAATATATTGGTTGACTGTATGTAACACGTTCGTAGTTTACGCTGAAATCGTTAGGAATATGTAAACTGCACACAGCACAGGTGGTGTACCTACTCGTACATACTGAGTGCACAACGCACATACCAAGGGGAGGATGGTGCCTGTTCGCCTCCATGTGTAGTGAAGGCCGGCGCCCGCACCACGCGGCGTCACACACACACACACAAACAGCGCACGAACACTCGCTCTCACTCACATAGCTCGTAGTCGGACAGAATAGTGTCGCATAATGCAGAACGCTCCAACGAGCGGGGCACGAACTCTATACAAATAATTTCGAATTGAATTCAAGATTTACAAAACAGGTGACATGTTTTACAACTGACAAGGGATATAATTAAACTTCGTGATGTTTTGCCTATGATAATTCAACCTCATTAAATTCTTCTTGTCTCCTACAGCTCGTTGTTACTGCTTTTATCAGATTGATTTAAAAATTATTTGATTGTTGTAAGTTAACGAGCGCGCCCACTAGCGAATTATGATAAAGTTCATAATGGTGATGATTTTAATTGACTTACGACTTAACATGTTCACATTTCATTGCTGTTAATCTGCTGTAAATTTTCCAAAATAAAACAAAACCAAGCAATCAGATGCGAGCCCTTATAAAATTTTATATTCTATTATTGTGAAGGCTTGTAGCGACGTCAAATAGCACTATTATCGAGGTGTAGAGAAGGAACACGACTAACGGATTTTCCAACACAAATTTGGTACCTTATCGCTGGAAACAAGGAAAAATGAAATACAGTAATCGATCACTTTATGATTTTTTATGATTGAAATTTGCTTTGGGACAGCTACCGATACATAGTTTTCCTTTTTCGACACATCGAGGACAATTACTGTTGGAGGAAGTCGCGCGACTGCTGCCGACCGACTCTGGCGACTTCTGGCGTTTCAAGTCTAAGCTTTTCTTCTTACTTAACTTTACTTTTTCAGTCTCTTCTTCTTTACTGACGTCTATTTTGCTTCCCTTTGCGTTTTTGATTGATGTTAGAGATGTTTTTGTTTCCAATGTCATATTGTTCTTTATTTTGTCAATTATTTTTTCGTTCTGTTTCGCTTTGTCCCTTTCCGACGATTGAGCGCCATCGAAATTATAATTTTCATCCGTGTCGAAGCTGTTTACGTTGACGAGCTAAAATAAAACAATCCAATTTACACTATTCATCCCGCTACATTACGCTGTGGAATCGTTTGTCAGCTCTGGTGTTTTCTCATTCTTTTAGAATTGAATTTAAATGTAACAGAAGGTGATTTCTACGTACGCTTTGTTCAATAAGCGATTAGTACGTGACTACTGTCAATTAAGAAAAAAACTGTAAAAGGGAAAACATGTAGAAAACTGCTCTGGATGAAGTAGTTACCTGTGTTGGTCTCTGACAGGAGAAGGCGCACTCGAACGTGCTCCGTGCCAGCAGGTACAGCTCGGCGAACTGGAACATTTGAACAGCACAATATTCAATATGTGGAAATAAAAACAAATTATTTAGATGTTTTTGAAGTGACGCTTCCGGCGCCCCGCCCACGCCATTCCAACGCAAACCACACAACTGTAAGAAACTATTATCGCAGCCCTACTCCCTAGTGGGGCTCCACCGTCTACGTGTCGACTACTAATACAAATGAAGCTTGTTAGTTTAAATACATACAGAAGTAGTTTTGGATTCAGTTTTATAAATCAACAATACGATGTATGCACATGTGAAAATATCTCGTAAAACATGTTTAGTGATTTTGGCTGCGGCGAAAAACGCAACAATAAAAGCTCGTTGCTTTCGCAACGTTGATATAAGACAGAAGAAGATGCTCAATTATCGCGGGCGATACATAACTAAAATAACGCGCGTGTACGGTGTACATGTGTATCTCGCATGCCGCGCTCATTTACCGCCTAAACATTGGAAATCGGGAAATTCTTGGACACAATCCAGCACGATGCTGTTTTTCTTCGTAAGCATTTTACGTTTACCACTTTGGTTATGTTGTAGAAGCACTCGGCCAGCGCCTCCATGGTGCTGTTGTACGCCACGGTTGCGGGCTGGCAGCTCCTGTAACCATACGCATTGCCATATCGTACTTCAAAAACATTCGCATTTCATTAAATTTACACCGGCCGGCGCTAACTCGTCACAGTAGCAGATTCATAGATCAGATAATGAATTATCACATTTTTCACCGCAAGTTTCTATTGCCCAGAAGATGTCTCTAAATTGAAACAAATCCCAATGACAGGTAAGTAGTGTAGATGAAACATATCCTCGTTGAAAGTTTTGCATTACGCATGCACACCTGAGCACGCTGTCGATGGCGGCGCAGGGACAGAACTCGCAGATGCAGTCTCGCGAGGCGGTGACGGCGGCGGCGGGAGCGGCGGCGGGAGCGGCGGCGGAGGCGGCGCTGGGCGCGGCGTGCTCGTCGAGCCCGCTCGAGTCGCTGAGGCCGCTGTACTCGATGCGCCGGCACGAAAACCGACAGTTGCGTGTCCATATTTCTCTGATGGCCGACGTCGTCGCTACTAATTGACGGTTCTCATACGTCTGGACAATCGAGACTGTTTATATTAACCAACAATGTTTTTCACAAAGCACATATGAATTACAAAGTAAACTGTGTACCTACTACAAACACAGCGCGTCCAAAATGGATATTAAGCCGATTTTCTTATAAGCGGAATAAATATAATTGTATATTTACTTTACATACAATGAAGTTGATACGTTGATAGAACTCACAGCAATGTATAGCAGCACAAAGAATACGGCGAATATAATGTAGCCGGGAATCATTGGAAGTCATCAGTCGCCTGCAAATTGTCAATAGACATGGTGAAGGCGGCAGCACAAGCGTCCGCTCATCATCACATACGACACTCAGCCGATCTTACATTTTTCTGTTTTATAATTCAGTGACGATGTTTACATTTTATGTGAGATAAATTTGGTTTGAGTGACAGTTGTCAGTGCACCGACATCTCACGTCAGGCGTTAAGCGTCGCTCAGTGTTGGTGGAAATGTAATCAACAAGTGCTCGTATCGTAAGTTATCGATAGCGAAAAATAAAGCATCGTTCTTCAAATGGTAATATCTATTATATTAATAAATATTTTAACGAGTCTCGGGGCTATTTTTGATTCTGTGATAATGTCATTACAGTTTTTACGTTACGAGCTACATTACAACGATATTTCGGTAGTCGACATAGTTAAGTTCCCAACGGAATTTATCGACGTCAATATGGTTCGTTCTGTACTGTTTCACGAGCCTTGGACATCCAGACAGTTAGAGATTTTCAATTTCTGTTGGGCCGCATACATTGTCCGGTGTCCGGCCGAACGACACGTTTGGCACACGGCATACCCATTTGAGCAGCAGACAGTAATTAACAGACCACCCTTTTAATCTGCCGTGTAACATGACGAAAGCACTACCCCCAGTTTGTAGTGCAAGCATTCATGAGGCTTAAGCTCTCTTTTGTCAAATTCTGTCGAAGCATGTGTTCACTAATATTGAGAGAAGTCACTTAATTTTTTAAATCTCTGAGGACGTGGAATATTTGTAAACGAAGTGGTCACGATATGTCTATCACGTTATGCTAAAGTGTAACTCGATACAACTATCTTAGATTACGTTATAAGGGGCCATCCATAAATTACGTCACACGAAATTATCATTTTTTTTTACCCCTCCACCGTCCTTGTCACAGCTGGTCACATTTGTAAGACTCCCCCCTCTCCCTAGTGTGACGTCACATATTTTGCAATTTTACATCTAAAAATTAGTGGTGGGCGATTATGAATGATTTGACCTACTAATAGGTACTAATGTTGATAAACGATTATGAAATTAGTAACTAATGTATTTTCATAATAGAATGACGTTACTTATTTGTACTACTAATCGTGTGTTGCATAAAATTCGAAAAGTCGAGACTCGAGAGTAGCTCTTGTTTTTTTTGTGACGTCATGATATTTAGGTCCCCTCCCACCCCCTTGTCACACAATGTCACACTCCGTCGATGGCCCCTTAGAGAACGCACGCCGTAGGCCTTTCCCCGCTTATAGTGCAAGGAAGCATTGATAAGGCGTTAGTTGTAAAGCGAGTTGCACGTGGCGCGTGTGTTGGTGCACAGAGACGGAAGGGCTGAGCAGCGGGTGCGAGGCGGGCGGCGTGCGCGACGAGATCGCGCGGGACTACGCGGCGCTGCAGTCGCGCCTGCACCGGGAGTTTTCCGACCGCAGGGACAAGCTGCACGCCGCCAGGCGACTCCCGCCCTGCAACCTCTCCGTCTACGGTTCGTCCATCTCTATTCGCATCGTTTTAGTTATTAACTTGTATACCACGCGGCACGCTCCTGTCACGTATTATAAATAACTTACATATTCTTCCCTGGAACAAACAATCCTACTGTCTAGGATGAAAATGATCAGCTACCCGAAGTGTAGTGGTTCCAGTCAACTAGCATGTCCATTAGAAGGACATATATGCTAAACGCTACTATAAGGGGATTATCCTAAGCGTTATTAAATCAGCGATCTGACTATATTTCAGCATCCCGACCTGTGGCTACTGAGGAACAACTTTCGGCTGATTTTCGCAATCAGTTGACAGAATGGAAGAAAAAGGGGGTGAAGCAACCTCTCCCGGTGCCCGCCAGGCAGGACCTCAGCGAAGACTTCCTAAAAAAATGGGGTACGAAAATAATGAATTTGATTTAGTACAATCCATATTAAGCGATTTAACCTTCTGATTTATCAGTTGATGTATTTTCCTTTTTGTTTGTTTCTTTTTTTGTAGTTAAGGTACATCATTGTAGTTGCTTTTTTCATCTTCTTACATGTCCTTTTTGCAAATTAGGTTGTCTGGAAGAGATCACAGTCAGTGATAAGACCGCCTATTGTCACTTAGTCCTAAGTATTCCTTTTTCTTAATTTTGTTTTGTGTAATATATCCGTGGTGTACAATAAAGTGTTTATAAATAAAATAAAATAACTTCCACGAATTAATTTAAATCATTTCATTTTATACTATTTATAATTTTTTTTATTTAAAGAGTATTTTCAAGAGACTGGCTAATCAGATTGATATGTACAGACAAAGCAGCAATTGCGGATTCCATATACCTACCGCCTCCTCCTCTACTTTCATGTAGCGAGAATGTTTTGTTAAGATTGCATGTCTAGCAATTCTGTATATTTCGAAAATATGAGAATTCCACCTATCTGCACCAAGCCGGTGTGATCAAGTGACCCCTATTTCCATTTAACCATAGAGAAAGACTGTGCTCGTAAATTATTATATGGGTGAGCAAGTTTACTACTGGGTTCTATACGAATTGTTGAGTATTCATTTTCAGATGAATGGAAACGAATGAAAGAAACAAATTCCGTGCCGGCATGGGAAGAAGAGACCAAACCCGACGAAGTTCTCGTTCAGACCTCCACCGGACTCTTCAAGTTTAAAGGTTAGTCATGAAAATGTCGCCAGAATCACAAGCTATACTTTCAGCTAAATTTAATTTCCGACGATAACTTCAAAAGTAATCAATCGAGTCAGTGAGACGTACCTTACAGAGCTTTCTGAATCAACAAGACATGTACCTACCTAACTAACAGTTATCCGATTTAAATCTGAAAAGTAATGTCAGAAACAATGTTGAGAATTCACAAAAAAACAAAAGCATAACTTAAATTTTCGATACGATGTGTTTGCGATTGTATACAATTATTAAATAGTAAGCAATAAGAAGGCTTTAGTACCAGGCTTATAGGATTGTGTATGATCAAGGCATAGGCACATATGATGTATCTACCTAGTATCTACTACATATAGTATAATTAGTAATATAATAAGTATAATATAATTAGTAATAATTATAATGAATTAATTCTCATTATCTTTATAAGAACGATATTCTATGAAGGGGAAATTATTAAATTTTTGAAGTTATACTTCTTGAGGCGCGTTATGAAAAAAAATATGAGAGTGAAATTTTAAGATGCGCGCGCATCACTGTGACGCAAAATTCACATGTCAAAGCTACCTATCTTAAATGTAAGTGTTAAATGGATCAGAAAGGTTTTATTTATTTATTTATTTTATTTATTAAAACTTTATTGTACACACAACATTAAAACTAAGGAGTACAGAGAACTAGAGAAGTACAATGGGCGGCCTTATCGCACGAGGCGATCTCTTACAGGCAACCTGGGATGGAGATGCAGGAAGAGAGATGAAAGGTAGCCGAAGTGTACTGGTATAATATATAAAAAAATATTCATATATATACTTAAACAACCATACATACTTGCATACATACATACATACATATTATACATACACACAAACATCAACTTACACGACATGCCTTCAATTAGTCTAGTAGCTTTGACGGTGAAGGAACTGTCCATAAAAACTGTAGAGTGCACTGGCGTTTTAAGTTTTAAATTATCTGACGACCTCAAGAATCTAGAGTGAGAATCGTGTAGAAACTGAAAACGGGTTTTAAGATAGAAAGGGGTGGCAGGATTAAAGAGTATGTTATAAAGAAGAGAGAGAACGTGCGTATTCCGGCGAAATCGAATAGATAACCACTTGAGCTGAGTACGAAATTCAGAAACGTGATCATATTTGCGCAAGCCAAATATGAATCTGATGCAGAAATTTTGAAGACGCTCAAGTTTGTTTAATTGTTTTAATATGTTTCGGATCGAATATTTTTTCCAAAAAGTTTATGTTTTAGATTTAAGAAATGTAGAATAGTGACAGTAATAAAAAGAGATTGACATATTTATTAGTTGTCAAATATTTATGAGTGCGTTCAGAAATGTAGTATGTTGTGTAAACTAAGAACTATGTATGTGACTGTTGGTCGTATTTAAAAGTTTTACTTCAGTCGTGTGGTACCTATAACTTGTAACGCGTGTACATAAGTACACACACACTTTTTTTTATGACACGATTCAAGTTGAGTTTGGCACAGTTAGATTACGAGTACGTACATTTGGTACACGCGTTTGTATGTTCCAGGAATATCTCGTTCATTCACTCGCAAGCTTCACGAATGGGAGAAGTCCCGCGGAATCGCTCCGGAGGCGTCCACTTCTGCTCTTTTGCGCGCTGCAAAAGCGAGAGCAAAGATATCGCAACCTCCTCTGACTCGCACGCAGTCGGACGGCAGCGTGGCGCCTTCCGCGGCCGGCTCGGGCCGCCTGCACGCCTCCAGCCTCAGCGTCAATGACGTCGACGACTTCGACTCGGAATACGAGAGAGAACATTCTGTGAGTTACTTTTTATTCTTTCAAACATGCAATTTCTACAATTCTTGATCAAATTTTTTAAAAGCTTTTTTTACTAGTAGATCGCATCAGAACGCAAAACTAACACAGGAGCTAAGGACTCGTTCCAGTATACTGTCTGTCTCTGAGTTTTCCTAGTTCACTTTGTTGATATTTCGTTTCTCGAGCAGTATTATGTTACTTCTAATAATCATAGAAAATATCTGGGTGTGTTCGCAGCTCGATGGTCTCGAAGAGCAGGACGATCCGCAAAGCCGCGGCGCGCTTATCGTGGAAGTGGAAGCAGAAGAAGTGTGCACGGCGGCTCCCTTGATGACGGTCTCTCCACGCCATACCCCTCAAAAACCTGTCTACACTTACGGTCAAGCCGAAGCGCGGCTTCTATGTGAAACTAGCTCAGCGGTCACTGGAACCGCAGTCCTGCAGCCGAATGGTGCTGGTAAGCCTAAAATATTCTTAAGGTAGTAACAACGTAAATACCTTAATTTTATCTTACCATAATCATTATTTAAAAGTAAAATATCTATCAAGTTATATCTCAATCGTAATAGCTTAAAATATCCACTATAAATAACAATTCCAACAGTCATGCTTTCAGAGTCCCGCAGAATGAAACCAAAAGAATCTGGTGCTAGATCAAAACCTACAAAAGAACAGGTAAATTAAGAATACTTGTAACACTTAAAATCTTAAATGCATGTTTAAATATAGTAATGGACATATTGCAGATCAAACAAACAGAAAAGAATAGAAGACTGCTAAGTAGACAGACGAGTATAGAAGAAGATGCAATGTTTATTAAAAAAGCTATAGAAGAAGTAGAAAGAGGTTCCAGTAGATATAAAGATGATAACTTGAAGGATGATTCAGTGGAAGAATACTGCCAATATGAACACCATGAAGCAGACGTAAAGCCTTTAAAAACACCAGTTGAATGGATGACAAAACAGACCGCAAAAGGATCCAGAGAAAGTATTGAAGACGACAACAAAAAAAAAGACGCTGATAAGAATAACGGGAAGAAAAAAAACAAATCTCGAGCTAGATTGGAGAGGGAGCAGTCCAAGCCCTCCGAGAGCGACACAGAGCCGGAGGTGAACACGGTCACTGTTGAAATACCACGGAGAAGGAAGAGGCCGCGACGAACCTCAGAAAAACCGAGAACTCCTCCCGCCTCACTGCACTCGGACTCCGAAGGAGAGGTATACACTCATAGGAAACGTATGATGATGTATACAGGGTTATAGGTAAAGTCGTCCTATATCCGTTAAGGGCGTGTAGTTTACATCGTTTCTGACTGATTTGACTATGAGACACCCTATCCTAAATCTAACCGTTTTCGAGATATTTGAATTTAATTGTTTTTTCCAAAAAAAACTCCCGATTTTCGGCTATCAGCTTAGATATTTTGAAATGTGTAAGTCTTATTATTACTATTATTTGATTTTTACATGTAAAATAAGATGCTTTATGACCTCAATAACTAATATTGTACATAAAATGAATGATTAAGTCGCTGTAGACGATTAAAACTTAGAAACTTTAACAAACATTTTGAAAGTTTATTTTTCTCGAAAGTATATCAAAAAATATTATTATGGCACCTGCTTTGCAGATGTGCCTAAAAATATCTACGTTTCATAAGCTATCCAACGAGGTACAACAATCCAGGGTTTTATTAATATTTGGAGAAAAAACTTAGTTTAATAGGCTATAGTGGAGGCAAAAATAAAGTAAATAAAATAATTGATGAGTACAAAATACTAAATTTATTAAACTTTCCAGATATTTTGTTACATCTTAGTATAAATTTTATGTTTATCATGTCTGCCTCATAAGCAGTGATGGCCTCGAGGTTTAGGCGCGCGGTCTAGAATCTCGGTGGTTGCGGGTTCACATCCCCGGCACACACCTCTGACTATTCAAAGTTATGTGTGTTTTCACAATGAATTATCACTTGCTTTTACGGTGAAGCGTTGGCGTTTGTGTGCCTGGGGTTTGAACCCGCGACCGCCGAGATTCTAGACCGCGCGCCTAAACCTCGAGACTTATCGAGGCAGACATAATGAACATAAATTTTATACTAAGATATAACAAAATATCTGGAAAGTTTAATAAATTTTGTATTTTGTACTCATCAATTATTTTATTTAGTTTATTTTTGCCTCCCCTATAGCCTATTAAACTAAGTTTTTTCTACAAAATATTAATAAAACCCTGGATTGTTATACCTCGTTGGATAGCTGATGAAACGTAGATATTTTTAAGTACGTCTGCAAAGCAGGTGCCATAATAATATTTTTTGATATCCTTACGAGAAAAAAAAAAAAAAAAAATCAAGTTTTTAAGTTTTAATCGTCTACTGCGACTTATTTACTCACTTTATGTACAATTTTGGTTATTGAGGTCATAAAGCATCTTATTTTACATGTAAAAATCAAATAATAGTAATAATAAGATTTACACATTTCAAAATATCTAAGCTGATAGTCGAAAATCGGGAGTTTTTTGATAAAACTATTAAATTCAAATATCTCGAAAACGGTTAGATTTAGGATAGGGTGTCTCATAGTCAAATCAGTCAGAAACGATGTAAACTACACGCCCTTAATGGATATAGGACGACGATACCTGTAACCCTGTATATGACATATTATTTTCGTAAGGTTATTACGTATACTCGAGGTTAGGCGCGCGGTCGAGAATTTCGGCGGTCGAGGGTTCAAACCCCAGGCACACACCAGTGACTTTTTGAAGTTATGTGTGTATGAAGGAAAACATAGTGAGGAAACCTGCGCTCTTAAAAGTTCTTAAGAATTTCATAGATGTGTAGTCCGTCAACCCGAACTACACCACAGCCAGCGTGGTGGACTAAGGCCTAAACCCTCACAGTTGTAGAGGAATATATGGGCTGATTATATATATACATAAATATTATTTTATTTTGATTCGTTTAATTCGTTTTACAGGTGTTTGTTTTAAAATTCAAAGCTCCAGAGCCAAGAGATCGTTCACCGGAGGTCATTGTAAAAACGACAAGAAAAATATTTTCCCCGGTAGTACGTAGTGGGGAATCAGTGCCCAGGGCCGTCATACCCGTAGATGTAGAAGACTTGGCTGAAGTGAGACCTTCTGAACACACTTACCGAAACCAAGAGATTAAAAAACGAGAACAAAAATTGGTGAAGTATGAAAAGAAACGGGAAGAAAACCATTCGAAAAGCGCTAATGACTTTTTAGAAAGTGAAGATCAAAAGAAGAGGACCAGACCACCGCTTCCTTCTTCGCCATCATCGCAAAGAAAGCCGCAGCCGAAAGAAACTGCGCCCTCTATTCGAATCATGATACAACGATATAATAAGAAAATCAACGAAGAAGGTACGTCCTATCCCTTACCCACGTGGGACACTCAATGTAAACATTTTTGACTGTAAACATTATTGTTGTGCACGGTACAAGATTAGGTATTTTATTTTATTTTCAATCAAATCAAGTTAATATAAATACTACTATACTTCAGAGTATCCTCTTTTATGCCCATTAAAAATCAAAAGTAAAAAAAAAATTGTGATTATTGTTTTAGTTTTTAAAAAAGTCCCAAAAAGTAACATTCTTCTTTAGAGCACTAGAATAAATTTTGAGTTGGAAATGCTCATAATTTCTAATTCTGAGATGTTATAAAAGATTACAAGGCAAAAATATTATGTTTTTTTCCAACCAAACATTTTGACTCGTAATTAATTTTAAAAATAAGTGGGCCGCCTCCAAGATGTTTAAGTTCTAAAATGTTTTGTTTTTTATAAGCTACAAATTCCACCCCCAAGCTAAGAAAATAAAATTAACTCCATCCTAATAAATACTTTAAAGAGTTTTATTTTCTTAAGGGCCAGTATCTGGAGCTAGTAGTGGGACGTCATCGCCGGCTTGGAGATCACCTTCTACGGAAAGACGGAGACCTCCAGATATGCCTGTTGGAATCAATATAAGGTAACAATACCAAACGCTATTACATTTTTGTTTTCAGAAAGGAACGTTTAATAATAACTGTAATGCTGTAAAACGACCTGCTGTCGGTTTGTCTAAGGAGGATCATCATGCGTAAATGTTGACGACTGTTGTATTTATTGATCTACTCGTACTCGTATATGCATAGGTAGTAAAACACCTTATCGTACACTACTGAAAATACAAACAACGTTCTTCGCTTTAGTGAACAATTTGCGGCCTTAGCACTTAAAGCGACCGTTTCCAGACAACCAATGTTTATCACAGGTTTGAAGAAAAGATAGACAAAGGCGATGCATTTCAAAGGCGTACAGCCTGCAATGTATAGGAACTGATAGTTTCAATTTCATTCATGATCATATTACTATCCCGTTCCAGAACTAAGCCTTCCCGTAGGATTCATCGACGTACCATTGACATTTATTATAGAACATGTATAACTGTATTATAACTCTTTTAATATACCACTATTTTTTAGAAACAATCCGTTCCTGGAAAGAGAAGTTCAGAAATCAGCCAGCGCATGTCAACTTTCCCGCCGGGAGAATACCGCTAATGAGAAAAGTCTCACGCCCGCACCCTCAGTTATTGATGGAGTTCTTAAATCTCACAGTGCTAATGCTCTACATCCCGAACAATATAAACCTGAATCTCCTTCGACGCAAAACAAAATCGAGGACAGTCAAGAAACCATAACGGGCACTGCTAGCACTGACACTATAGTTCCGCGCCTGACAGGGAACAACCCCAAAAACAAAAGCCCTGAGGGTCAATCCTTACCTACAATGAGACAAATGTCAGAAACAATAGTTCCAAGCATATCCAAACTCGTGGCAGACAACCCAGGATTGTTTACTCGGTCGATATCGTCCGTAGAGCCTCCATCCCCGTCGAGTGAGATGGAAGCAACCATGGCAGTGCTGTCGGAGAGAGCGGCCAGGCTCAAGGCCGCGAGAGAGAAGTTCCTGTCGACCAGCGTGCCCATGAGGAGAGAAGGTACCAGTTCAGCGAGTGACCTGCGACCCGCCGACAGGTACGCTCATGAGATAATTAACCATTTCCTTTATGCCTTCCTTGCGCTATGTGCCCGGCCCATTGCCACTTCAACTTGCTAATCCGCTGGGCTATGTCGGTTACTTTAGTTCTCCTACGGATCTCCTCATTTCTGATTCGATCTCGTAAGACGTCCACCCACAAGATGGTCCGACGACCTGGTGAAGGTCGCGGGTCGTCGCTGGATGCAGGCTGCCTCCAACAGGTCACTGTGGAAGTTATTGGGGGAGGCCTATGTTCAGCAGTGGACTTCTTTAGGCTGATAATGAATGAATGAATGAATGAATGAAGAAACAGCTTTGCAGGTTGCCGTGAGCGTTGATTAACTAAAATGAGTATCAGAATAATTTTCAGGTCGAGCCGAATCAGTTGTGAAAGTGACGTGACAGAATCCCAAAGCTCTGGTACCCAGGAGTCGGCGGGGCTGGGGCGCAGCGCCTCCACCGGCATGGTGAACGTGGAGAGGGAGGCGTGGCAGAGAGTCGCTGGAGGTGCCAACATGTTATACATTACATATTGTGACCTTAACTTTACCGGAACTGCGTTCATACATTATATTCCTCTTCTTTTAATTTCGGATTTACTACCGGCATTACGAATACTGTTGTTATATTTATTTTATTTATAATACGGAGCTATCAGTAACGGAGTTAAGACACAAGTGTGCACTAAATGTGTCCATCAAAGCATTAAAGTCGATAATGCTTACCAAATAATGTTACATTATAGTCTAAGAACCGGCTGCAGAATAAGTGCACTCATCGAGTGTTTGCTAAAACATTTTTTTTACGAAAAACCAATTCAAAATCTTCAATAGGTACTTATGCGTAAAAATATTGATTTAGCAAACACTCGAACCTCTGACTTTTCGAAGTTATGTGTGTATTCACAAAGAATTATCACGCACTTTAATGGAGAAGGAAAACATCGTGATAAAACCTGCATACCTAAAAAGTTCTTAGGAATTTTTTTGGTGTGTAATCCGCCAACCCGCACTATGCCAGCGTAGTGGACTAAAGCTTAAACCCTCTCAATTGTAGAGGAGGCGCGTGCCCAGCAGTGGGACTTGATGATGAAACACTCGATGAGTGCACTAATTCCGCAGCCGGATCTCGTACTAATACCGCGGCGGGTGCAGCAGGCGCGGCGCGTGTGTCGCGGGGCGGGCGGGGCGCGCGGGGCGGGGCGCGCTTCAGCCTGGCGCGGCTCGCGGCCAAGCTGCGGCGCAAGGACGACGGCGCCGTGTCGCGCCTGTGCCGACAGAGCCTGCTCGTGCAGCTCATCAACAAGCAGTGAATAAATCATCCCTACTCAATACATCTCTTTATTTTCTCACCGCCTCTAACCCGTCGTTCAATTTCTAAGTGCTCTAAGCTCACTTCAAGAAAAAGGCAACATACCTACAATAATTTTAAAAAATATCGAATTTCACTTTTCCCAAGCCTTATGGCATACTTATTTAAGTTTATACTCTTACATATGTTTACGATGCGGTTACATCATAAATATTTCCTATTTAATTGATGTTTATGACTGCCTCGTGGTCTCACGGTACAAGTATGTGCCGTGCGATCTAGAGGTCAAAGTGTTATTGGGTTTTTCCATTAGGAAATTCTCAGTAACAGCACGGATTCTGGAAATGAGCCCGAAAAACGGCAATAGGCTATTACGTGGGACTGATACATACCTGGCGAAATGTGGGTGCAGAGATGCACCTCTGCCTACCTTTTCGGGGAATACGGGCGTGAGTTTATGTATGTATGTTTAGCTAGTATTGCTGCTAGTTATAGGTAGGCGGCGTCGGTGTGCCGGTTGTGGACACGTGGCGACAGCGCCTGATGTTGCGTGTGGATGAAATGTGCCGGATGATGATGGGTGCAAGCGTAAGCGCAATGATAGGCACAAGCAGTTCAAAGCGTTTCTTACACAGCACAGCAATAGTCACAGTACCTATATACACAGCACAAGAAGAAAATGTTCACATACACAATAAAGTCAAAAACGTAAATAACAATAAAGTAAAAATACGATTTATAAAAAAAAACAAGAATTTTTCTTTATCATCATCATCATCATCACCAGCCCATATACGTCCCACTGCTGGGCACGGGCCTCCTCTACAACTGAGAGGGTTTAGGCCTTAGTCCATTTTCTTTATCGCTGTGTATTATTATAATTACAATGTTTTGCCAACGCAGGGACCTTTCTGATGGTAGGCTTTTGTCGCCGCTCCTGATTAGGCATCTTATGGTTGCAGTCGAATGTGCGTGTAGTGGATTGCGTTTGGAAACTATGTGAATGTCCATAAAAGATATGTTTTGAAGATTTTAAGGGTCTTGGACATGGTTATGATATAATGGAAATGTGTAGCCACACCACAGTTAATATGTGAGGCGGATGGACGAGGACGGCGCCACTGTTTCATATATAGCTATATATTCATGTAATGGGTTGTATTTTGGGTCTGTTGCGTCTTCAACGTTAACGAAACGAGAACGTTTATCTGTCGATCGTCTCGTTGAATTCGTCGACTAGTCCATAATGTTAACGAATGAACATTCTACGTAATTATTACCTATAAAGGTTTTGCCACGCATCGTTCAGCTCGTCGATTTCTCTACTCTTTCATGGAGTGACGGAACTCACTATTTTGTATAGGCATCCTCTTTCCCCATAGAAAACAAGGCATTCGTTCTATCACGCTCATTCACTTCACACAAAAATCAACTCTAAACTGCATCTGTTAGGGCCCTTTATTATAAATTTAGATATTACCCAACTACGTTTAGATATCGACGACGCATTGCCAGACGATGAGAACGTATCGAACTTTGATAGTCCATGGACCGTTCATTCGTTTCTACAACGTCGACGGCCGATTAAACTAAGTAGTTCTTCCATTCAACGCTCATCACTATCGCTATGTATTGAACAGTCCGGCTTAAATATTGTGTCCCCTGTCCTTCGTTACACCTTACCATATGAACACTATAGGGCAAAATAGATTTTAAAAAATCATTGCGAACAAATTCAATGTGTATGTTTGCTGCTGCATGAATAGCTTTGTTCCACTATTCAATATATACCTACACACGTATTCTTTATTTTTCCTTCGCTATAGAACCACCCTACTGCTTGATTACTTCTAGTTTCCTTCATCTAGACAAGTAATGTAGGTACCTAAGTAAAAAACATTGGTGCAATAGGTATGCGTTATATAGAAGTCTTCAATATTTTTTTTTCCGTCAGTCAAATACCGATACCAAATATTTTATGTTTAATAATATAGTCTTTATTTCACGTATTTCTTGCTTATTTTTGGAATACTAGGTTTGAGAAATAATTTTATAAAGTCGAAGGAGTTATTTTAATTTTTTTAAGTTATAGGTACAAACTTGCCTCTTGGTCTCACGGTACAAGTATGTGCCGTGCGATCTAGAGGTCCTGGGTTCGATTCCCGGGTCGGGCAAAGTGTTATTGGGTTTTCCATTAGGAAATTCTCAGTAACAGCAGGGAGTCTGGAAATGTGCCCGAAAAACGGCAATTGGCTCGCCCCCTATTACGTGGGACTGATACATACCTGGCGACATGTGGGTGCAGAAATGCACCTCTGCCTACCCCTTCGGGGAATACAGGCGTGAGTTTATGTATGTATGTATGTAGGTACAAACTTCTTTCAGCGCAAAAATTGAATCTACATGAAAAAATAAAGTTGTTTGTATTATGGCCAAGTGAGTCAAATCCTGGTGTGTGGTATATGTGAATGGTGTTCACCTTCACAGTTGAGTGTGTCAGTGTGTCAGTGAGTCAGTGAGTCGGGAGAAGGAACGCAAGCAGTAGAACAATACCAATGGCTATATGAAAAGGGGATGGTGGTACTAATTACTTTATTCATTATCAAAAACACTACAAATACAGTGATTTTTATTAGTAACAATAAGAATCAAAAGAACACTTACAAACAACAATTAATGGGTAATTTGATTGAGGTAGATTCAATTATACTTATTTTTATAGCTAATTTAGATTTGTGGGAATATGAATGTTCCGAAACATCGTATAAATCGTAACGTGCACAAAATAAAATAATATTCATACTCCCACAAAGTGTTTCCTTAACAATATCAATATCTTTACCGGACGAGACGTTTCATTGCGTGCGAGTGTCGCCTGGCCGCGCTGGCGACAGGCGACAGACGGCGGGCGACAGCCGGCAGGCAGCAGGCGACAGGCGACAGCGGGTACGCAATGAAGCACCCCGCCGAAGTTTGTACACAATACAAGTATGTTTCCAAAGCATGGTTCGTGGCTGGTTTTACATTAACTTACATACAAAATTGAGCCACCGCACTAGTCGTTAATATTTCCATACATATAAACGTTACACAACACATACACCTGTATAAATGTTATTGGTGCTTTGGAACGAACATTCTATCATATACTATGTAAATACTATCAAGTTCCACTGTTACAATTAGCTCTCAAATCTCGTACTGTACTTTTGTATGAAAGTGGTCCGACATTTTTGTAGTGTTGGTTTGTTTACATTTGTAACTTTCGTACGTACGTATACAACTTAAATCTATTTGAATTATCAAAAATAGAATTTAAACAAGGTGCAGGTAACAGTTGGTGGAGCCGCGGGGAGCCGGAGCTCGCTCGTCGCTCCACGACTTGGCGCCGCTACAAGAAGGAAACGTTACGATTTGTACAGAGGTGCATTTGGTCCCCTGGTTCATTATTAACATTATCAACTCTTCGTCTTATCGTAGCAAAGTACACCAATAACACTCAATCGCGCATAAAAATATAAAAATAAACAAAGAAGAACAATATCAAAGCGACACTTGGAGTCGTACGAGAACTGAACCCTTGTTTGACCGAGCGGACTACGTAACATAATGTTGGACTCCTGTTCATAAGTACATTCTACTAATGCCACTTGCAATGTCTAGTCTCCTAAACTGCAACTGGCCATAAGATACATTATTCACAAAAGAAACAAAAGGCGCGTAAAGTGTTTCACTTATCGTACAGAATATATTTAGCGTTAATGGTGTCCATCGGAACAGACACAAGTCCGACACAGTGCATGTGTGTCGTGCACAGTGCGCAGTGTGCGCGCCGCCGTGGCGTGCCAGGTGCTGTAACATATATACAGCTAGCTGATAGCTATCAATAAATTGCCAGCTTACTAACATTGCCTTTTTTTTTAATTGTTTTATTTCATACTTGAACAACATTAAATATATATATAGTTATGTACAACAAATATATAATTTTTCTATTGCTTTGCAGTTACAGATGTATCACGAGGCAAGTTCATATATCAGTATTTATAATTAAATAAAACAGACAACTAATAAACAGTTAAACAGTATGTACAAAGGTAAAATCTGTCACGTGAATAACTATTGCAACCGTTGGAATGTGTAGTGTGTGGCGAGTGTGGGGAGTGTGGGGAGTGTGGGTGTAAAGTAGGGATGGGCGTTGATTCAACGAACTAGTTCAATCAACCGTTGACGATGAACAAACGAACGAACGGTTGATGGGTTGTGAAAAAACTAGTTGAATTCCTAGGGCTTTTCGATCATTTATCTCCAGCTAACTAAATTTCTAGCTAGCTGCTCATTTGCTAACATTAATATTATCAACTAGTTGAAGAATTCAACTAGTTTTTTAACTAGTTAACCAACGCAAAAAAACGGTTACGTTTCGTTGACGCCAAAACGTCAACGAGCCATCCCTAGCTGTAAAGTGTAAACCGATATCCGCTATCCAATACTATGTTCGAGGAGTGCAATGGTGCATAATACCCGCTTCGTAGAAACACAAACAAACGCGACGTTCCCTAGTCGCCGCGGACACAGCGAGCGAATGAGATTCCAATCATCATCGGACATCAGGCACGACATCAGGCTTTTAATGTTATTTTATTATATTTTTCACTCAAAGGACGGACAAAGCCAATGTGTAAAAATGTATAAAATGAAAAACAAACGTCTACGTTTAACTCAAAGTGATCATTTTCAGCTACTCTAACATAACAATAACTCCTACAATATTATCATATTACAATCGTAAGTTTGGCTCGCTTATTCATGTCGGAAACACATTCATAACCTTCGTAATTAAAATCTGGTTCTATAATAAAACATTAAACTATTCAATCAACAATACGGCAACAAATACATGGAGGGAGCCGCGGAGAACATCCTGCGACGAGAAAATAAACTTGCACAATATGTTAAAACCAATAAGCGGCCAAACAAACACGCCATTTAGTCTGGCAAGACTCACTCGCGTGCCGACGCGGAACTACGTGCGGACCGCAGCGCCGCAGCAACACGCGGAGGCGCGGTTACACTTACTACACAACTTACGAATAAGGTTCAACGTAAATATCATTTTACAATATTCAGGTATCGATTATTGCGTCTATAACACTTTTGGTTTATGAATACACGACATGTTCGACGACGCCGTCTGAGAAAGCCCGCGCGCCGCGTGCGTCCACCACGCAACACTGCACAGTGTACACTGTACACTCTGTACAGTAGCACCATGTCGCGAACTACGCTGTCAAATGTGAATGTAGCAGCATGTGTAGCGCTCCGAACGCAACTTCACACGCATCACAAACAAAACACGTCTGCACCGACATAAGTCAGAGAGTCATCGAATAAGTCACCGAGTGCCCGGGATTTTTCAAACGACGTTAAAAGTATAATCAACATATAAACATACAGTTTAAATACATAAATATTGGTTAAAATTAATCGTTAACACAACCTCGAGTGAACTTGTGAGAATATCAAACGACTTACAACACTTAAAATATTAAAGTCATTTGTATGTTTATGGTACAATCTTAATCTATGGTGCATACGACGGTGTCCGAGTAGTTACGTTTATTGGGACATTTACATAGAGGTGCACATCCGTTTCATTTTCTGCTCAGTAAAGTCAACCGACAGTTTTGTAGTATCAGTGGCGGTAATTCCATAGTAGCCCAAAAGCGTTACACGTTAATTGTGTAATGTCTAGTCTATAATTTTTTATTGTGGGGTCAGGATATTCTCATTTACATATCAAATTGCTTTTGTTAAATAAACATTTATAGCTTAACGATAATTAATTGAAATTTTGTAAGGCAAGATGGGCTTTTGGGCTTCTATGGAAGTACCGCCACTGTGTAGTAGGTATATGTCTGGCTAACGTGAGAAATATATGTTACTGCAACTGAAGCTAGTTTGGTAATGATTGCGGTCAACTAAAGCCCGAACGATACATTTTATTGTATTGAATTGTATTTGAAGAGCAACGCCGGCACTGGCTGCGCTGCAGTCACTGCTCGTGCTTTATCAATTTGGCTAACTTTACTGAGCACGACACTTCCACTATCACATTATAATATAACACTGTAAATACAATTAAAACATGAACATACTGCGGGCCTATGTTACTATGTGTCATTAAATTAAAATAAAATAACTATATACGTAAACCGGTAAAATCCGTTAAGGGCGATATAATACAATACTGTATTGAAATATATGAGTCGCTATCAGTAGCTTACAGGATTTGTGTAAGTCGGTGTGACAATATGAACGCGAGTGACGAGTTGGTCGGTCCACATCACTGGGCGGCTCCGGCGACCGGACGTCGCCCTGGTGTGGGGCTCAACAACGTGATACTCAGTGACGAGCCCTGCGAGACACAGTTCCGCGAGCAATGAGAGAGACGCCACACTACGTCCACGGGATTCCGTTTATCAACCAGAATAGAAGCTTTAAGACCCTGTGGAAAACCTAGCGTCGAAGATAAAATTCTAGATTTTAAAGTCCTAAAACTACGCCTAAGTCTAGTTTAACTTAGTGTAATTGAAATTCAGGTACATAGTCGGCGTTTTTTTTACTCCTTTTCAATTTAATCTTATAAAGTGAATTTTTTTTTACACGTTATATTTACAAATGGAGAATACAGTAATTTATAGAGTCAAAAATGTACAATTTCATAAAATGCGGCGAGGGTGAGTGAGACTTTCTGAATTTATACACCACTGTATCTCACGTAACTTATATAAATTGTACGCAGGTGCTTCCAACAGAACGTAAACACGCAACATCCGCAAACCGCACACTGAGACACATACGAGCCACAAACGCCTCAGATGGTGTTCTTGTACAGGTCGGGCTCCGCCTACAATTACGAACAAACCATCGGCAGAAATAAATGTAAACTTTATTACTGTGTCACTGAAACATTTACAAGCGTCTCGTGAGTCTCCATACTCCTGGCAACGGAGGGAGCTGGCTTCACTGTAACGTATGAGTATGTGCGTGTGGACAAACTACCGCGCTTTACTATGGATGACGCGGCACGAGGGTGTGGCTGTGAGCCGAGCGCCGCGTGCGTGTGCGTGCGTGCGTGCGTGTGTGCGTGCGCGTGCGTGTGTGCGTGCGCGTGCGTGTGTGCGTGCGCGTGCGTGTGCGCGTGCGTGTGTGCGTGCGCGTGCGTGTGTGCGTGCGCGTGCGTGTGTGCGTGCGAGCCGAGCTCCACTTTACGTAACACCGAAGTATAACGCTTTGCAACTAATTTATTACATTACATTAACCATATCGCAGTATGAGGGAATTATAGAGAGACTGTCTTAGTTAACGTATTAAAATACACAGAATAATGCGGTTTATATTACTCGATACCATCAGCTGAAGAGAAAAAAAATACGCAACGCGAGGGTAAAAAATGTTAATAAAAACCAGCGCCAGTCCTTACTGCTCTAACAATAAATAAAGTAAAATAACTAACGAGGGTGTGCGGGGTGCGATCGGCGACCGACGACCGGCACTCACACTCACACTGTGCCGACACCGGGCGCCGGTCGTTCACCGCTCTTCAACTAAACTTAATCATTTTAACATTCAAAAATTTTCAACATCTTAAAGAATCTTACAACGAAGAAAATGAGGTAGATAAACATTGTGATATGGAATTAATGAACAACTAACTACATCTCGGTTAAATAAAACGAGGCGAGGCGTGCCGGCCGCGAGCGCCGGCGGCGGGGAGGGCGGGGGGCGGGGAGGGGCTCGCGTAATACCTCTCAACACAACGATAACGCGGTTATAAACTATTTCTCATGTTAAATATCAGTACTTCGTTGTAATAAATTATTATTTTATATATAATCGCTTATGTAGTATAATTATTTTTACAAAATACCTCTACACTAGCCACTCGTCCTCTTAGGTTTTAAGTATCTTTAGAGAAAGGCGCCGGCGGTGCGCGCCACGCTCTCACGGCACTGGAATGTTGCGTGAGTATAGCCATAGCGTCTCAGGCTTCGTCTGCCAGTGCCCCGCCCGCGCACCTTCACCCTTCACCCCCGCACCGCCGCACCTCGGGCCGCCAACGTTTACGTAAAATCAGCCTTATAAAACTAAACGCAGTGTCACGCGATCCAGTGCGGGGTGCGGGCGCGGGGCACGGGTGCCTGGGACGGGAGTGCGCGGGGGATAAACAAAAGGGGGGCTCAGCCGTTGGGCTGCAGCGTGGGAGCCGCAGAGGTGCGGCGCACCTGCGAGTTCATGTTGTCGTCGGGCAGCTTGTCCGGGGCGGCGGTGCGCGCGGGGTGTGCGGGGTGCGCGGGGGGCGCGGGGGGCGGCCGCGACGTGTCGAGGGGCTCGCAGTGTGCGGCGGAGGGGGCGGGGGGCGCGACGCGCTCCTCCGCCCGCCGAGACACGTCCAGCGGACACTCGTAGCGACGGCCTTTACGCATTTTGCCGTTTGGGGTCTTCGACTGTCAAAAAATTACAAAATGCTTTATGATTGTGTGAAAAAGAAAAACAAAATCAACAGCATCGGTCCAAAGTGAATTAAATGGCTTTATGATGGAGTAAGTTTTAATTGGATGTAGATATATGGGTGATTGCGTCGGTGGCGTGTGGGAGTTTGGGGTGACGCGTGGTGCGCGTGTAGCGACAGTGGCGGTACTCACGGAGGGGTTCTCAGTGATGTGCACGTGTCCGTTGAGCAGCGGCTCGCCGGCGTCCTTGCCGCCGCCGTTGGCGAGGCGGGCGGCCAGCGCCTGCGTCACAACGCCTTGCGCATGTTGGTGGCGCGGGGGCAGGGGGGCGGCGCGGGGGGCGCGGGGACGACACCTCCACCGCGCCCCCCGGACCCCCGCGACACACACATCGCACAAAGATACACAAAGAAGAAGTCTTATCCTATCTTCACTTAATATAAATTGGATCTCCATTTTAAATAGGCGTGGCATTGTAAAACTTTATTATTATGCACAGATATGTAGGCTCCGTTATCAACTTGAGTCAGCTCCATAGAGACTATGAAGGTTGCTGATGAGTTTTTGTTTAGTTGGGAGGCTTTACAAACACAAGAGCACACCTACCTTCATTTCGGATCCCTCTTCTTCAGTGCCCTCGCCGGGCGAAGTGTTCCGTCGGCGAGACCTGCCAACGATTAGTTAATTTGTTTGCGTTTAATATGTTACCATTGTTTGTGCATAACGGCGATAAAATGGGTTTCAAGCAAATATACTGTTTTGACACGATCAGTAAACACAGGGAGCAAGCTCGATGAAAAGTGGACATAACTATTCCAAGACCAGCTATTATATATACCTATCAATTACTAATAAGAAATAGCGTGTGGAATTAGTCACTCATGAATCTGCCAGTTGAGCTGCCGTTAGTTGTGCACACAACTTCACAGCGGTCTGTTTGTAGCAGGAGAGCTTACCGTAGTGGCGACCTTGATCTCTTCCTTTTCCTCCACAAGAAGACGGCAGCAGTCGCCAGCAGGCACAGCAGTATCAGCGGAGTCACTATGCCGATACCTGCGGATTTCCGCAAACAAACAACGTGAGGCCCTATATTGTATGAGTTATTGCACCCCACAGGCACATTCATAGTCTTGGCCCGACAGTAGTATTTGATGATTGCAAGAACATTTGTATCGGCCCGGGCTTACAACTCAAATCATCGAAAATGGATAACCAATACAGCTCCAGAAGCTGTAAAACAATTTTCTTTGCAAACATTTTTTTTATTTTTTTATTTTCAAGTTTTACAAAAAACATTACAATGTTAGGGCCTTCTTTTAAGTATTTTTTTAGGTATTATACCTGTGCCAGAACACCCTAAACATACTTTCATAGTGTGCAGGCTGTACTTTATATGCGAAAATACCGTCTGTATAACGTATCTCTCTCAGAAATTTATGCTGAGGTGTGCCACCAGAGCAAATAAGCTCACAAATAACATGCTCTCAATTAACAAGGTCTTGTACTTCGACGTGCTATGTTTTCTGATGTTCACAGCAGTTTTAGTTCGCTCCAGTATTTTATTACTTCAACATTTAGGTTTGTTATCTATCTATACTAATATATAAAGCTGAAGAGTTTGTTTGTTTGGTTGAACGCGCTAATCTCAGGAACTACTGGTCCGATTAGATTAATTCTTTCAGCGTTAGAAAGCCCATTTATCGAGGAAGGCTATAGGCTATATAACATCACGCTACGACCAATAGGAGCGGAGCACCAATAAATAAAGTTTCAAAATCGGGAGTATTTTTTTTTCCTTTTGGGAACTTCCGCTGCGTGCGCTGCGGAAACGGTTAAAGTTTCGCTAAAATAATGTATGACAGAATTGTTACCCTTTAAAAGTTCTAAAAAAAGTCCGCGACAGCATATGTCTATCTTTTAAGGTTGGCTCACTATAACCTTTTTTATGCTAACCAAATTTGTTCTAAAATAAAGCATTATTTGTGAAGGTGTTTTCATAAAGATGATATTAATCCTTATCCAAATAAATACGTTATTCATCACAAGTATTTAATTTAAAAGAAATTTGCCCTTTACATCATTTGATTTCAATGAGTATCTCAGAAGATATCGCAGTTTTAAAATAACACCGCAGCGAAAAAAATGATCAAGCGCGCAATAATGATGTACACGGCGCCGGCCGGCCGGTGCGCGGCGGCACACGTTTCACGTCTAATTATTAATTTATCGGTAAAAAATAGTGTGTTAGTAAATTGAAAATTAAAAATGCGTATAGGTGATAGTGAGTAAACTTACTGAGATAGACGGAGGAGTTGTCCTGCGGATGCGGCTCGATGGTGATGACCTGGTTCCGCTGGCTGACGCCGGGCGGCGCCACGATCACGTACGTCGGCTTCGACGGGTCCAGCCCGGTGATCTGCCAACACCCACGTAATTACGTCACACCCCTCAACCACTATCCATTCTAGCATAAAAAAAGCCTTTTACACAGCTTCAAATAATTAGTGACTAAACTGTTGAAGAATACTTAACTACCTACCCGGTCGACGCACGATCGAGAACCTCAGTTCCTGGGAGCAATTTTGGCATAATCGAAAGTAATTATAGTTTAAAAAAAACCAAAATGTTGTTGTTTGTTTGATTATTATTTTTATACTGTATTTTAACTGTATCACAGTAGGGAGAAAGAAATTACCATTCATCATCATCATCAGCAGCCTTTCTTACGTCCACTGCTGGACATAGGCCTCTCCTATGGCACGCCAATGGGTTCGATCATAATTACCATTAAATAGAGTTAATAAACATACATAGTACATACATACATAAACTCACGTCTGTATTCCCCGAAGGGGTAGGCAGAGGTGCATTTCTGCATCCACATTTCGCCAGGTATGTATCAGTCCCACGTAATAGGGGGCGAGCCTATTGCCGTTTTTCGGGCAC
The DNA here is from genome assembly GCA_907164795.1 of Hemaris fuciformis. Taxonomy (NCBI): domain Eukaryota; kingdom Metazoa; phylum Arthropoda; class Insecta; order Lepidoptera; family Sphingidae; genus Hemaris; species Hemaris fuciformis. The sequence continues at coordinate 160,345 of OU015443.1, forward strand.
ATTTCCAGACTCCGTGCTGTTACTGAGAATTTCCTAATGGAAAAACCCAATAACACTTTGCCCGATCCGGGAATCGAACCCAGGACCTCTAGATCGCACGGCACAAGTTAATAAACATTTGTTGGGTTATCCTACGAGACCAGATATAAAATTGTTACCTATTTTTGACAACAATCTGTAAAGTGTTTGTCACTTTAGTGTCGTTTCCTTTTCGTCTATAGAGTTCTAAAGGTACTACAAAAGATGTTTTTGCCGAGTGCGATCTCTTCCTAGTAACTATCCACGCCCGCGCAATATGGGGAGCAGAATTGAGCAGTGACGTTCAATATAAAAATTAGAATGAAATTACAAAGCAGTATCGAAGTTTTCACTCGGCTGCGGTATTAGTGTGTATAGTCTGGTGCACCATGTTGTCGGTGTGGCGTGGTGTGGTGGTGTGGTGGTGTGGTGGTGTGGTGGTGTGGTGGTGTGGTGGTGTGGTGGTGTGGTGGTGTGGCGGTGTGGTGGTGTGGTGGTGTGGTGGTGTGGTGGTGTGGCGGTGTGGCGGTGTGGCGGTGTGGCGGTGTGGCGTGTCGGACTGACCGTGACGTCGGCGCGCGTGACGTTGAGCACGGTCCACGCGTGCAGCGGCTGCGTGATGTTCTGCGAGTAGTGCACGAGCCGCGGGCCGCGCGCGCCCCACCACACGCGCACGCCGCCGCGCACCGCCGCGTACGAGATCTGCGCCTCTGCAACACCACGCACACGCGTCACGTCGCGCCCCCGCCCCCGCACCCGCACCCGCACCCCACCCGCACGACCACTCACCGCTGATCTGCGCCGGGATGGTGACGATGGCGCTGTGGCCCACGGGCTCGTAGCCGCTCACCATCACGTACAGCTCCCGCGTCAGATCCACATCGCTCAACTGCAACCGAACCGCACTTGCATTCAACATTTTTGTATCGGAGGAAAAACGAAACGAGCGCCGGGGAACGTATCGACACGCACCAGTACAGTGTTCCCGTTGACGTCGACGGTCGCCCACTGGTGGATGGGCAACTTGAGCTCGTCGGAGTAGTGCACCTTGTACTCGTCGGGCACGCTGTTCCACGACACGCGCAGCGTCGTCGAGTTGATCAGCTTGTACGTGAGGTCCTTGAACCGCTGCGGACCTGCCGACATCGCACGCAGTTGAGCCTTGTGCACACGAGTGACACGCGAACTGAATGCGGGTGTGCGTGTGTGCGTGTGTCAGTGTGTGTACCTTCAGGCTGCGTGCTGATGTGTATGGGCTTGCTGAAGTCCCCGCCCAGCAGGCGGCCGGGCACGCGCGCCTGCACGCGCACCGAGTACTCGCTGGCCGGCTGCAGCCCCGCCACCGTCAGCGACTGCGCCGTGCTGCACAGCGTACAAATCAACCTACATCTATCAGGTCTACAACAGTCAGGGCAGAACTATTTTATAGGTGATTTGGATCTGATTCATCGGGTCAAGGAAGAAAAGAACGTACAGCAGAGCCATTGTGCTGTAATATAGAGACCGTGCTGTGCGTGGTGTAATGTATGACACGGGGTATGGGCAAGCAGTGTCACCTCTCGACGCAGTCCTCGTTGCCGTCCACCTTCCTGGTGCAGACCATGTAGGAGTAGGGCTCGGGCTCGCGCTCGGCCTCGTCGCAGCGCCAGCGCAGCGTGAACCCGCGCGCGCCCACCGCCGTCACCTCCACGTCCTGCGGCACCGCGTGCACGGCGCTGCACACAAACACTCGCTCAGCGCCGCCGCCCGCCAGCGAGCGGCGCGTCGGCGTGCCGGACCAGAACCTCACCCGTCGTCGGGCCGGTGGCTCGCCGCCGACGTGGACGTCCACGGCACCAGCGTCAGGTTCTGCTGCAGCCACGGCAGCGTCCGCGTGCCCAGCACTCGCACCTGCAGCGGGCTGTCGCGGGGCACTGCAACCGACACGCCCACACTCACCATGTGCGCTTCCATCACCGAGTGTGCACACATCACTCTAGTACTCAAGTCATGTTAAAAGGTTATAGTTAGATTGTATTAATGAGCTGCTCTAATTTGGGAAATCCATTCTTTGTATCAATATTGTAAACTATCTCTTGATTGGAAAAGAGCAACACTAGAGTTTCTTGTCCGGTCTTCTTTGGTGACGACTGCCTTCCGAACAGGGAGGTAGGTACACCAAATTTTGAAATGACTGAATCTAAGTGATGTATTTGACATTTTATAGATTCAATAAATATAATTTCATTTCATAAATATGAATGTCATTATAATGACATTACAAATTATCTGGGGGCACGGTAGTGCCCCCACCGAGTCGAGCAAAAAAACGGCACGGCCGTACTATACTTTTCTCGAAGCAACTCAGGCCATTTTCGACACCCTATAACTTCGTTGTGGATAAAGTTAGAAGCCTGGATTTTCAGTCAGCAAGCAGACATGGTATAATCTCTGTATATTTCAAATTTCATTAAATTTGAACGAGTAGATTAAGAATTATAACTAGTCAAACTTCGCTAATTTTGTCACTCACTGACTCACTGACCGATCATCAAAACTCTAAGGCACTTCCAGCCGACATAGAAGCTTCAAATTTGGAACACAATTAGTGTTTAGTGTATAACTTAAGGAAAAATTAAAATATCTAGCAATTTCGGTCTAGTTTTCTAGATACGTAAACTGCATAAATAAATATATAGGATTACAAAGTTACATTTGCAGTAAGTGAATCAGTGTACCTGTTTATGTTTAATATAATGAAATAATAGGTGTAGATAGATAAGTAGCGATGGTATTGAGGTTTAGGCGTGCGGTCGAGAATCCCGGCGGTCGTGGGTACAAACCCTAGGCACACTCATTTAACTTTTCGAAGTTAATTGTGTATTAGCAATGAATTATCACGTACTTTAACGGTGAAGGAAAACACCGTGAGGAAACCTTCATATAGGGTCAAATAATTTATTCATTAAAAAAAAACTTTGAGTACGGCAGTTAGTGCCGTAAATTAGTTCAAGTTAAGCTTGATGGTGTAATTTTCTGTTAGGTACATTAACAATACCTATTTTATAGTGAAAGAGAGATAACAATATTACATAAGGATTAACTTTAACTGATGTTTGACGTGTGCGGCCCTAAATATTTCTAACTAAGGCAAAAAATAATAATTTCTTAAAAATTAATAACACCACGCGGCCGCTCTCGTCTCGTATGTAGCAGAGGAATACTACTTACAAAAGTAAGAAAAGCTCATAAGGCAGAGAGTGGGCTTTAAAAAATCTGTTGTTGGTATTCCAGAAGTAGAAAGTACCGAAAAGGAAAAAGTAGGACTATCTACAAAAAGAAATGAGTTCCCTTAAAAAACAAAACTTGTAAAAGACCCCAAGTCTCGCAACTCAGTTCTTTTCCTGTAAAAAGTTCTGAGATCCATGTGATACCAAGCTGATGAAGTTATTCAGTCCTCGTTTAAGGGACCTTCTGTCTTAAGTTATTATGAATTTAGCTTACGAAACAACATCTTATAGTGATCAATATCAAAAATCTGTTATGTTTTAAATAAAATAGTTTGACTTGGCAATCGCACTTAAAGTGAGATACATTGTGTTTTCCCTTGCGAGACTTGGGGTTTTTTACAAGTTTTGTTTTTTATGGGATTTTACATTACACTAAATATGTTAACAATCACGTTAAACAGTAATCGCCTGGACACGATCATATTATGTACTATTAAAATGATGACAAGTTAACAGTTCATTCTGGGAGTTTGAATTCTAACGAGAGGGAGTGATTCAAGCTCCACTACTAGTATCTTAGGAGAGAATCAGAACTAGTGGGTCGCCGGGCCTCACCAAAATGATTGGATAAGTGACCGTTACGCTTATTTGAACATAGTTTAGGAGAGATGTGTTGACCGGACTGTTCGGCCGCGAGTCGGTCGAGTAGTGTGTGTCGGGGTGTGTCGGGGTGTGTCGGGATGTGGCGGGGGCGTGCGGCGGTACCGGCGAGCGTGTAGTCGTGTCGGTGCGGCGGCAGCGGCTCGTCGCGCAGCGCGGAGTGGTCGGGCGCGCGGTGCTGCACGCGCCACTGCGCCACGTCCCACTGCGCCGCGCCCTGCGCCCACGACACCTGCACCGCGCCGCCGCCCGCGCGCACCAGCTGCAGCGGCACTGCAACACGCGCGCGTCACTAACCACTGCCCAGCGACCCGCGCCGCGACACGCCGAGCCACCGACACGCACCTCCTTGGCCCTGGCACACCACCGTCTCCGACATGTTGCTGGCCAACGACCTATTGGTCCTCTCCGAACGGATGTAAGCTCGCACCTGCGAACATCATCACATTACGCAATCGTCATATAACGTTTCAATCGCTCAACGACAAAGGCGCAAGAGTAGCAATGAGAGGGTCGTGACTCACTTGAAACTCGTAAGGCGTGAGAGGCTCGTCGACGTTGATGATTTGTTCCGTGAGGGTAGTCGGCAGGCTGGGCAGCGACGTGCCACCTGCGCGACAACGGGCGGTTAGTGTGGAGTGGGCGGGGTAGTGTGTGCGCGTGGAGTGGACGTACCCGGGCGGTTGTAGTGCACGGTGTAGGCGGTGACGTTGCCGGGCACGGCGCGCCAGCGCACGAGCACGCGCGCGGCGGCGGCGGGCTGGCAGCGCACGTGGCGCGGCGCCGCCGTCTCCTCGCCCGTCACGTCGAGCCGCGCCCACGCCGACGCCGCGCCGCCGCCGCCCCACGCGAAGCACTGGTACACGCCTGCAACCGACGCACCGCTCACGCACCGAGTATCTTTGTACTTTTTCATTTACTATTATTCTGAGGCACAGCAGCGAGGCCTGACCGAGGAATGATTGCGAGTACGTCAAATCAGGCGACACAAGCACACCGGTCCATTTGCAACAGTACGTGCACAAGCTGACCCATACCCGCGACGAGCTTACTGATGGATGGACCGAAGGATGACATAAGGTGTACAATACCGCGATTACTAATCGATGTTCGGTGTGCACTGCACTGCCATCGGCATAGAAAGTAACAAGTCAGCGGTGTAGTTGGCGATCCATGGATATGTAAGAGTAAGTCCCGCTCACCGGCATCGTCCGACGTCACGCTCCGGATGAACAGCTCCATCCGCTTGCCGTCCACGGACGACAACATCACGTTCTGGAACACAACACTCATTGACCTCGCGTCTCATCGATTCTAATCGTGTTATATTACAGCGATTATTCATTCCCCCGTAACTATAATTACACCGGCACACAAAAAAAGTTATCAGTACTTTTAACCAGACCAACTTTTGTCCATGTATTTTGATGCACTGAATTCAAATTCACAATCCGTTTTTTGCTCCATTAGGCTTGAGTTTTAAGTAAACTGCGAAAAACACTAAAAATCGCAAAAAATAATAGTGTTCGATAGTGTTACATAAGTGGGAATTTGAATTCAGGGCATCAAAATACATGGACAAAAGTTGGTCTGGTCAAAAGTAGGTACTGAACACTTTTTTGTGTGTCGGTGTTATTAGCAACTAGACGATGGAACATAGTGTTAGCCTTAATAGTAATATTTAGTAATTATAAATGTATTTCATTGGTTAATGCGTACAAACCTTTTACTAAATTATTGTAGTAATAGTAAAATGGTATAATGATTATTTTATTACTTATAAGTGTAACTAAAATTGTCAATAACTTTAATGATAATATAATTTTAATTAATAGATACAAATTGATTATTGGACTTTATAAAAATACTAGTTTTTGCTCGGGACTCCGTCCGCGTAGACTACAGGGTTGGGTTCAGAAAGAAAATAAGTTGTAGCCTTTGATTGAAGAAATTCGTATATTTTAAATTAAAAAGTTACTAATCTTATATAGCCTGCATCTCAAAATCCTTTCTTAGGGAATGCCTACGTCATAGTAGCTTTATGCATGCAAAGTCTCAGCCCGATCGGTTTAAAATTGACAAAGTTTCATACAATACATCCCCTATTTTATCCCCTTGGGGGTAGAATTAATCAAAATCCTTTCTTAGCGGATGCCTACGTCATAACATCTACCTGCATGCCAAATTTCAGCCTGATCCGTTTGGGCTGTGCGTTGATAGATCACTACGTCAGTTAGTCAATCAGTCAGTCACCTTTGAGTTATACATACCTATATTATGTACAGATTTAAAAATAAGACCGTCAATTGATGTGTATAAAAATGGTGTCGTTGAGCAGTTCGAGCTCGGTCGTTGGAATTCTCAATTGCAAGACGGATGACAGAAATGATATTGTTGAGAAATGTAAAAATTGAAGACGTACTTTGTTTCGCTACGAGTGTTACCCTTTAAAAGGCAAAATTTTCAAATATACTTTCTTATCGGATTTGTTTTACTTAAGTTGACTACATCGGTGTAAGCCGATAAAGATACCAAATTGAATCTGACGATAAGCGCAGCACCATTCACATGGATTATCAAGCTGGAATATAATAAATGGAATATAATTATTGTTAGTAGACACTTAGTGACCGATTCTGTCCTACAAGTGGGACGTTCGAAACTCACGGCTACAACGGTCAGAATGTTAGAGCACAGTGGGTACTTGTTGGTAGTGGGTTAGCGATGAAGTAATGTCGCGCTGGTGACCGACCCGTCCGGTGAGCATGAGCGGCAGGCCGTCCTTGTACCAGGCGACGCGCGGCGCGGGGCGGCCGGTCGCGGTGCAGTTGAAGCGCACGTTGCTGGCCGGCAGACTCTGCTTGGACGCGGGCGGCGCCGCGATCTCCGCCGCCTCCGTCACGCTCACGTTGAACCACTGCGCAACACACCACACACAATACACAATACACAACAACTTACACCCCGTCGTACATTCTTGACAACTCCATGCAAACACAATCGGACGTAAGTACCGTGCACCGAACATAATGTTGCCAATGTATCATCATCATCATCATCAGTCCATATACATCCCATTAATGGGCACGGGTCTCCTCTACAACTGAGAGGGTTTGGGCCTTAGTCTACCACTCTGGCCTAGTGCAAGTAGGCGGACTACATTCCTAAAAAAATCCTACGAACTTTTTAGACGTGCAAGTTTACTCACGATATTTTCCTTCACCGTTAAATTACGTGATAATTCATTTTAAATACACACATAAGTTAGAAAAGTTCGAGGTGTGTGCCTAACAAGCTTTAGGCGCTCTGTCGAGAATCTCGGCGGTCACCATTGTCTATACGGCATTATAAATAGTTATGGTTAACATAATGAGTGCGTGAGTAAATGTTGATTTGCTATGATACAAATATAAGTAGAAATGATTTATACAATGTAAAGATATGTGCCGCGGTCGACGGAGTTACCGGGACAATTAGCAAGGTCCTTCGCACAAATTATTTACGTAATTGTTCTGGACGAAGCCGGGTCGGGAGAACGGGCCCTCACCGCTTGTAAACGTACTTGTAGATAACATAGCGTGCTAATGTTTTCACTTGCCAACCCTTAGCCCGAAACATTTAGCAAAAAATGCCTTCTCTAACTATTTGCCGTCAAATTCCTTTTCAAGTAAGTTTATTACGTGAACTGTTGTCGTTCGTAAATATGACAATAAAATATTTAAACATAACATTAAATTACTAACGATAATTGAATAAGATTATATTATGTGGATTTATAGGTGCGGCCTGCGTGTTTGGGCATTTACAATTTCCATTCAGTGTAAAGTGAGTGGCACCGCGGGAATAATCGTACTAATAAACGATGTCCACTGTGTCAGATATTATTGCATAGATCATGTACCCTTAAAGTCATAAAGTTGGAGCAGGCTCGCATAGAAAGCGTGGGCACATCAGTCGTATCAGAATCAGTCGTCACGAGTGAGCATAGCTTGCATCTAATGTGGCCATGAACCCCTCAAATTTAGTGAAGCCCACGTACACGCATACCATTAAGAAATTGTTGTTGTGGCATCGCGCCGGTATCGGAACAGGCCGGTCGGCGTGTGTACCTGGTGCAGGTGCGGGCGGCCCTGCAGCTCGCAGGAGTAGAGTCCCTCGTCGGGCGGCGCCACGGCGCGCAGCACCAGCACCTCGGCCGCGTGCTCCAGCTCGCTGCGGCGCCCCGAGCGCTCGCGCACGCGCCACACCACCTGCGGCACGCTCCGACTGCTGCGCCTCACTCACGTACATGCAACTTATCCGAACGCAGCCCGACACTGGGATCTTTTCGCCTCGACGTGTATGGCACTCACGTCTTCCAAACTATGCCTACACTACTGCAATTCCAGTGATCCAGGATCTAATGTATTTGGGGACATCATTTATCTTCTATTTGTATGTGTTTTTATTGTTGAGTGGAAGTTAGATTGTAATAAGAGATAGTTTCTAGGTTATGATGTGAGCAGCAGTGTAAGTTTGTCCGGTACCTTGGGCTTGGGGCTGCCGGTGACGGGGCAGGGCAGCACGAGGCTGGCGCCGCGCGGCGCGGCCAGGTGGCGCGGCACGTCGAGCGGCAGCAGCCCCGGCGGCAGCGCGCGCGCCTCCACCGCCACGCGCCCCGCGCCGCTCGTGCGCGTCTTGTTCAGCACAGAGTTGCTCGCCCTGCATCTGTACTCGTATACACATCGACCTATTTATTTTATTGCTTGTATTTAGTCATTACCAGCGTGATCACTCATCAAATATTTTAATAATTATAATAAAACTCTCTAACTACTACTCTATTGTAAAAATGCTAAAAGTAGACCTGTACAAGCCGGCATCTTCCTCCTGGACGTCTAGAATCAACAGTTGGTTGTCCAAAGTAATGTATCTGTAAAAATTTAACTTTATGTCATTTAAAAAGAACTTTTGTTCATCAAATAAACAGAAACAAAACATTTGGAAAACTCATCATGTTTGTAGCTGAAGGCGCCCAGAGGCCACGTGGGGCCGCCGTCCCTACCTTGGCGGCCCCCGAGGGGTAACAATTGCTTCGGTGTGCCTTTTGGCACCGCGCAGAGGCGGTCCCGGGTCAATCCATAGCTCTGGCTTCAGGGTATTCCGGGGCCGTCTCGTTGAATGCGCTGATGGTGGCCGTCGCGGGGTTTTTAGTCGGTATTACGGCGCATTGATATTTGGTAGGGACCCGGCCCAGCGGCCGCCCGACAACGGGCGGTAACATCCATGCTGGGTCGGAAGGCGCCGGTGAGTCCGACACACCGTCCGTAAATAGGATTTTCCCCGTAGGAAAAAAAAAAAAAAAAAAAAAAAGCTGAATCCACTGTTGACGTAGTAAATCGATATGAATTAGTTTACGATGTGGTGTGTGCATGGTATTACCGCGGGCTTGCGGGCAGGGCGCGGCCGTCCCTGAGCCAGGCGTAGTGCGGCGCGGGCCCGGAGCCGATGTGGCAGCGCAGCACCAGCGGCTGCCCCAGCGCCGCGCTCGTGTTCGCAGGCGCCGCAGAGAACTCCTCGTCCATGTCTGCAACAACAGCCATATATTTCAGCGCAAATCCTTCATTTACATTCGAAAGTGATTTTTCTTGCACGGAATTCTGCGACAATCGACGGATTCAATATTTAGGGTGGAATATTTGTGTTCATTCGTTTCCGATGTAGTGTTGTGACGAATAGGGTAAGTTCTGTATACCGTTCTATTCTAATATAATAAAGCAGAGACAAATACAGGTTTTTATTATGTAGTGTTACGTTAATTACGTTCATTGTGTTGTGTGAAATGGTCCCAGAACTATTGTCCCTGTGTCATAAATTTTGAATAAATAAACATAGTAAAGGAAACAAGTAGAGTTATACCTGAAGCCGGAGTGGTTCAATGAGACATGTAATTACAAGAAATATCGTGCATGAAAACACAATGACGGCGGTGGTGTTGTGTTTATGTACGAGTAGGTACTGGCAAGTGCGCCGGCGGAATGCGCGCGCGGGAACGACAGAGCAGACAAGATGTACAGTGCCAGTGCTAATGCCCGCGTACTCTACAAGTACACTAGGAGTTATAATGTGTAAGGCAGCGCGTACCGTAGCAATGCGAAAGAGAAGCATTACTGTGTCGCGCGGGCGTATCTTTTAATACCTCAGGCCCCACGGGGAACGCACCGACGCGACGCCGCGACGCGCACTCTCCGCGGAAACTACTCGCTCGCACCAACTCCATCGACACATACATATATGTATGACGGAGAGTCTTGGGCGTTATTGATTTTAAATCAAACCGTCAAACTTTTGGAGGTAATTACAAATTTAATCGGAAACAAACTTATTACAGAGCTCCGTTCGGTCCGGCGTTCCGAGCGAGAATGAATCATTCTCGATCGAGCGGCTATATTTATACCCTACGTTGGATGCACAGTGGGGATACGTCGACGCTTCGACATGTATATTTAGCCCGTATTCCAAAGTATTCGTGCTTCATACATTCCCGTAATTATTTCATTACATAGTACAGTGACCGATCTAGCATAATAAAACAAAATATTGATAATAATAATTCAGTTACATTTATGGAAACAACGCCAGTTTGAATTGTTGAGACAAAAGCAAAGGCCCAATTATACAATACAGGTATTAATGACCACTTAACGAATCGCCGCAATGTTGAAAAAACTACTCGTTGACTGCGGAGACAAATTATTGTTCAGGTTAGTTAAGATACTACCAGTTCAGTACACAGTATAGATTGATTCAAATAATATTTTGCAGCTATAAGGTTGTTTCCCTACATTTGTTGAGTAATATATTGAAAGATGGAAAGTGGAACAAGAATTATTTACAAAGTATGTGGGATCGTGCGCGTAGTGGCCGCACCGTGTGGTGTTCCGTGTTTGCGGGAACATCGGCACGCTCCCGGGAAACACTACTTTGCGCCCATTTAGGAACTACTCTGTATACCCCATGCTTTGCGCAAAGTTCCACATATTAATGCCAAGTAGCTCTATGATATTGGTAATAATTTATTTGACTTGAACACATACCTATTTGATTTGAACACGATTCTTTTATATATATTTTCCAAAACAAATAGAACACAATAATAAAGGGTTGAAAAATCGTATATCAATCAGCACCGACAGGCTGTATAAAACCGAGCAACACCTAAAATATCGAGTTTATCGCGCACTCTGCCCAACGCTACGCATCGTAGCACCTCTACGAAATTAGCGTAGAGGGAAGATTTCCGATATTTGTTGACTACGTTCCCGAGACGAACACGGTTATATTCGTGTTATTTTCCATTTTTACATTGTAACATAGTGGTGTTTGTTATGTAAATGTACTACATGTATATACAGATATGTGAGACAATATTCCAAGGGTTACACTGATACATATAAAAACCAGAGTAAGTAAAAATACATGATACGGAGCAGTTTGATGACATAGGGTCATAGGGCATAGGTGTAAGTTTTTGATTACGCTATCGACAGATTCATTATTTTTACGAGATCTTGTTCATTGGAGTGATATGATAGTTCATGAAGACTTATTAATCACGGCGCATGTTTTATTTAAAATTATAATTAATGTTTAATATTATTATGTAGCTATTTTATGACAATAAAGCATCAGTAGTAAAAATTAATTGTCTTCCTTATTTCCTACAAATTGATTTACGCATCGCACTCCAAGACCCTCACTCTCTCTCAAGTCTCACACTCTTTGCATGAGAATGACTGGAAGTGGCATAAGGTCAATGAAGCATTGATAGCCTCGAGTTTTGGGCGTTTATCACTTATTTTAAGTGTGAAAGAGAACATCGTGGGGAAATCTGTACACCTTAAAATTTCTAGGGTGTCTGTCTGTCTGTCAACATGCACTACTGCGTACTGGACTAAGGCCGAACCCCTCCCAGCTACAGAGGAGACGTATAGAGACCGATGGTGGTGGCATTAGGTGAACGCGGGTGAATAGTTAACATACGACTGGACAGTACACAAATGTGCACAGGCAACACCTCCACTAAGCTGTGCCCGCTGCGAATACTTGTAAATAGAGGCAGTGAATAACTGTAACTATAAAATATCCCGCGGGTGCTTCTTCGTCACAAATGGAGCAGGATATAAATAACATACATACATAAACTCACGCCTGTATTCCCCGAAGGGGCAGGCAGATGTGCATTTCTGCACCCACATTTCACCAGATGTAGTCCCACGTAATAGGGGACGAGCCTGTTGCCGCTTTTCGGGCACTTTTCCAGACTCCGTGCTGTTACTGAGAATTTCCTAATGGAAAAACCCAATAACAGAATAATCGAACGCAGGACCACTAGATCGCACGGCACATACTTGTACCGCGAGACCACGAGGCAGTCAAATAACATGGAATAAAATCCTAGTATGTGAGCTCCGAACTCCCTGCCACCCCGCGCCCCCGCGCCCCCGCACCTCCGCACCCCCACGTCCTACATGCACTGTAGGCTCTGTACCATTCCTCTCATAACAGTTTCAACTAGCATTGCCACCTGCATTCGGTCCCGCTGCTTCCATTGACGCGTGAAATCAAGAATTCTTAGGTCAATTCTCAGCTTCGAGAAAGTATTTTTACGTTTTTATTTTTGTAAATTCCCAGTCGCAGTACGGAATATGGAATTGTTCCCGATAAACTCTCAATATTACATGGGACTGTACGTGTACATACAGCGAGCGGAACATGTGATATGTATTACACATATTTGTTTCGCGTGTTATATTTGCAAGGGTGTCGTGCACGAACTGAAGGTTAATATATTTAGTTCGCGGCTGTGGCTCGCAGCAACAATCGCGCGTTTACCACTTAAATTGATATTATGGTCGGCACGATCTGCCATCAAATGGTGAACATACATCACATATGTTATAGGATTGGTTTGAACGAATTACATGTATGTAGTTTGGTGCGGAAGTGGCTGGAGCGCCACTCCAGCCGACGGTTAATACCGTTATGAAAAACTCCAAAAACACGCACGCAATTTGTAGTTTTGTGCACACCACATAAATATTGATGGCGCGCGTCGGAGCTAATATCGCAACCCCCCCCCCCACCTCCCCACAAACACACCCCGCGGCGCGCGTGCCCCGCACACGTCCGCTCCAAATGTGATGGAGGCTTGTTTGACAGCGCGGTGTGATGTTACACACGTGTCGGGAGCTGGTGCGGCAACAACGTACAAAGCTTATTATGTACACTTCTTTATAAAGGTCTAAATTCAATTATTGACGGATGTCGGGTGTAGGCAATTCTAAATGACGCAGCAGCTTTAAGTTAACAGAGAGTGTAATCAGTAATTAATGACAGTTAGGTACAATTGATTGCGATCTAATTTGTCAATATTATACTAGAAATCGTTTTTTGTATATAAAAATGTGTTTCGTAATCTCACGGCACAAGTACATAGATATGTATATATGTACGTACAATTACATATTACATTTAGCTGCACTTACATAGTATATTGGCCGAAGCAAAGGTAGAGGAGCATTTCTCCAAGCACATTCATCACGTACGAGTATGCACCAATCCCACGCGGGCGAGTGTGTACATACAATGTCATTGAATATATCAAATCAATAAGAAGTAAGTAATAACTAGTTGACACCTTAACTGATTTTTATTGATTTAAATAAATGTTTAATTGATTTACATCGAAATAAAAAAATAGCTTATGTATTCGGCACGAGTAAGTGAAATGAAATAAATCTCCCCAGCACCGCGTGTGTCCAGGAAGGTCAAACAGCGGCATATGCTAGCAAGTAAGCTGTCTATCTCTAGAGTTGGGCCTACTATCAAACCTCTCCCCCCCCCCCCTACCCGCGCACCCGCACCCGTCCTGTCCACCGCTATACTGCCGCATCCGCGCGGTAATCAATCACAGCACTTGATAGATTGGAGCGCGATGCGATGTGACCGGCGCGCCATCGGACACTCATAATTCACACTTGCTATATTTGTAGCTATTTTCTTACAGTAGTTAGTCAGCGAAGTCCTCGGGGGCGGCGGCTTCAGATGAACCTCTTGCGATATCAGTACAAACAGACGATCTATTACATGGTAAAAAAAACGAAAAATTACAATGTTCTTAAGTCCAGACTTATTAGGAAAGTCAAATATGAGAACAAGCCTTTAATAACGAACATTTCATTTACGTAGATAAAATGATTTTAAAATCAAGTAATTCAGTTCATACATCTTTAATCAGCCCGTTTGTTAATAATGTTTCCAACAGAAAAAGCAAATGAAACGAGATTTACTTTATTCGAGATTTATACCACAAACAGTACGTAATTCATTTGCGTAACAAATTATTTGAAACGAGACGCCAAATCGCGCCCCACTAACTCCATGCTAGATTAAGGTCAAAATCGATCAGTTACGAGCAATATAGTTAATAAAGACTGCCTCGTGGTCTCGCGGCACAAGTATGTGCCGTGCGATCTAGAGGTCCTGGGTTCGATTCCCGGGTCGGGCAAAGTGTTATTGGGTTTTTCCATTAGGAAATTCTCAGTAACAGCACGGTGTCTGGAAAAGGTGTCACGGTGCCCGAAAAACGGAAATAGTTTCGCTCCCTATTACGTGGGACTGATACATACTTGGCGAAATGTAGGTGTAGAAATGCACCTTTTTTTTACGAGAGGAAAGCGCTTTAAGCTCCCCTGTTCGGTACCTCGGGGGAGGCCGAAAGGGGTATGTCGGGGTCTCTGGCCTTCCAACTCGACGCGCAGAGCAATAATTGTCCGCTTAGCTGAGTTGGGTCCCTAACCAAAATCCTACGCCAGCATGCCGACTAAAACCTCTCGGTGACCCTACCCCTTCGGGAAATACAGGCGTGAGTTTATGTATGTATGTATGGTAATAAAGAATATTATCCACGAGGGCTGGTCGCGGGTGCGTGTACGATGTCTGTGAGTAGCGGCAGGGCGGCGCGTGCTCCGGACTGTGGGTGAATTATTCATGGGAACATGTCGACCATCCATCATCCGCCGCGCTACTTTTCCTTGGTAAGCCACGCTAATTCTGGCGGAAGCGAAGTACTGCGGCCGAGGAGATACCCCACTGACGCAGCTATTCTCACGGTTGGCACATACACATTAGCTCTCCAGTGCGTCACGAATCAAACGAGACTCATTTGCCATCTCCGCAGTGGCGGTTTCAGATATCACGCACGCGCCTAAAACTTTTTGAAGTTCAATATATGATTGCTATTAGTGGATGTTGAATGAATTTTTATACGTATTAGTTTAGTTTAAAAAAATATTTTCTTAATATTACTACCAAATGAATAAAATAATATTACCATATAAAAAGCGTACAAGTTGATCGTTTAGGTGTCGAACAAACCGTGATAGAAGCTTGGGTCTCGAAGTAAATAATAGCCGACAACAATTATGAACTCAACGCTCCTGAAATTATTCATGGACTTCTCACTTTGTAATAAAATGTCGGAACTCGTTTCGTAACAAGTTATTAACGAATGGATGAATCCCGGGCGTGAATCGAACAACAGATATTTGCCAATTGTACAATAACTATTACAGGTCTCAGTACATAAGCACGGTCGACTTGCAAATAAAAAATAAAGTGAGTACTTACATCGCGCGTTGTGTGAGGCTGATAACTAAAGTATGGATGTGTTGGTACTGATGGCACCTGTGAGACTGCGCGGAAATACAGATCGACTAAATCTTGTTTGTGTTTTGTTGTTGTGTATTGTGCAACTCTCTCCACAACACAATGGATACAATACAAACGGCATAAAATTAGAAAATCGGAATTAGAACCACCATTAATATGTAATGTATGTTGTTAGTTAATAGTAATGTCCAGTTAGGTCTTTGATCTGTATATACTTCAGTGGAAGAATAAAATAGCTGGCAGTAATAAATTATTATGAAAGATCTGTAATCTGCAGAAAATTT
Source organism: Hemaris fuciformis (assembly GCA_907164795.1). NCBI lineage: Eukaryota > Metazoa > Arthropoda > Insecta > Lepidoptera > Sphingidae > Hemaris > Hemaris fuciformis. The sequence goes on from OU015443.1 coordinate 176,228, forward strand.
AATATTCTACGTGTTACTCTAGCTTGTATCACGAATTGGACTCATCCAACATGACTGTGTGATACATATATAAACCTTCACATCTATATAATTAGTAACATGACACGGTTTATTTGCTACTTGATGTATATTCACAAGAACAGATTGTGTTTGTTTGACATTACCCATCTACCAAATCATAAAGTTGGCTAGTGTTTCAGCACTTTGAGTATGAAGCTGAGCACGTGTAAATCTAGCCTGCTCTATTATTTCGTTGAGACGTTCACAAGAAAGTAACATACACCGCGTCTGTGCCTCCTGCGTTACACAACAACGGCAACGATTTAAAGTAAACACTGACTATAAACGCTGTTGAAGGTAAAAGAGGCGCGAGTAAGGCGTCTAAAGGTTAAAATAAACAAAATAGTAATTGAATACTTCCTTAGTTTTCAGGCCAAATAAATAGACCCCATTTTGTTCTTTACGCACCGTAATAGTCTGGAAATTGTGTTTGTGTAGCTTTAATTTTATTGTTCAATGTTCGCAAATTAATTGGTAAGTTCCCAGGTTGTGGCGAGCGACAAACGGATCAGCCGACTTATTTAAAAGGTCTTTTGTTTGTAATGAACAAAGTGTCTGCGGTTAGATTACTCGCACCGTCTTCATACACCACATCGTTGGAAAGGTTCTTCAAGAAAGTTCTAGAAGCATCTGATGAGGCCGCCACGAGCATGTCGATTAACCAGAGACAATATGTTGTTGTTGGATAACAGTATTTGAATACAAAGTACGTAAGCCATATGTACTCACAAGCTAACTTGAGGTGCAGCGGGTACCCGAGCAGCGGGCCGGCGCGGGTCGAGTAGGTGCACTGGTACACGCCCTCGCCCTCGCCGCCTGCGCCCAGCGCCACCTCCAGCGACCCGTTCCACAGCACGCTGTAACCGACACACAACTGTACTATACATTACCTCACGCCTGCAATCCCCGAACGGGTAGGCATTGGTGCATTTCGGCACCCACATTTCGCCAGTCCCACGTAATAGGGGGCGAGCCTATTGCCGTTATTCGGGCACATTTCCAGACTCCGTGCTCTAACTAAAAATTTCCAAATGAAAAAACCCAGTAATACTTTGCCCAACCCGGGAATCGAACCCGGGGTCTGTAGATTTCTCGGCACCCACTTGTGCCACGAGACCACGAGGCAGTTTAAAGTGGAGGTATTATGTTGCGAAGTGATCAGTTGCGAGAGTACAATAATGAGTGCAACGCACTTGTGTAGTATTTGTTGGTCGCGGCGCCACACGTAGGGCAGGTGTCGCGCGCGGTCCTCGGACTCGAGCGGCGGCGGCGGGCGGCGCGCGCCCACTCCGCCCGGCACCGCGCACGCCAGCAGCGCGCGACCCGGCCCCACCCATTTCACCGGCACATCTGCACACGCACGCAAACTCATTCGTTATTACAAACACACCACTATTACATTTACATCAGTTGTTGATCAAAGTAACATTTTGTGTAAAAAATCGTTACAACATTTCCAATGCCGCTTTACGGCAATACCTTTCGAGATAGTTTTATGTTTCAATAGGACGCGCTCGGCGATATTATCCCATTTGGAAAGACATTTAAGAGCAAACAAATTATTCGAGTGTAACACGACAATAAGGAACAGCTTCTACTTGACTAAGGGGGTCAAAATCGATCGGGAATAACTGAATATAAATGAAGACATTAAGGTGTAGAAATAATTTGTAATAAGCAGGAAGGTCGCACCAACGTTCGTTGGATGTTTCCGTCTCAGCCGAGCGAATGTTTCACTTACCTCGGTACGGTGGCACGGTGGCACGGTGGCACGGTGGCACGGTGGCACGGTGGTGCAGGCTGCAGGCACTCCAAACAAACATGTCGCTACTTACGTTTCAGTTGAATGATAATGCACACCGACTACGTTCGACCCCACGTGAATGCGTTTAATGTTATTTTTATCCCACGATTGGGGTAAATATAAAATTTTACATCCGCAACACTACATGTGGAGTTTTGGAGCTGCGCCGATCTACAAGCTGTTATCTTACCTTAATTAGCTCTAATGAGAGCGCTCCTACAAATTGGAATGAGACACAGCCCCGTGGCGCAGTTGGCTAGACACCAGCTTGCGAAACGAGAGGCCGCGGGTTCGATCCCCGCACCGAGACAAATGTTTGTCTGATCCACAAATATTTGTTTCGGGTCTGGGTGTATGTGAGAGCGAAAAGTCTCTCGTAGTTTCTGATACCCACGACACAAGACTTGTATCTTAGTGTGGGATCAGAACTATGTATGTGACTGTTGGGAGATATTGTAATATCAATAGTAAGTCTCTATCTATCTAAGCGCTTTAATGTTGTAAAGTGTTAAGTTTACCATGTATTGGGTACATGATGAGACGTATCGGCCATTAGTAACCTACCGGTTGTATATGGATCGCATACTCATAAAATACTGAATGAGACAATTAAAATAGAGAATCAATAAATATGCCTTCTATAATATTGAAACCAATTCATTGCAAAGCATGTCTTTGGTCAGTTTTAAGGACTCGTGTGTCCCGCATTCATATATATAATAAAATAGTTTTTTTTTATAAATTTGAATTAAGAATAGAGTAACTAGGAAAATAAATATTTTACTGTAAAAAAGCGTGGTGCTTGGTTTCCATAGTTATATGTAAATATTTAATTGATAGATATGAGTAGAACGATTATAATGATTTTGATAATGTCTTAATAAGCACCCCACGATTTTTATCTAGCGGGCTAGCGTGGTGAACTACGGCCTAAACACTTTTAGTTGTAGAGGAGGTCCGTGCCCAGCAGTGGGACATTTGTAAGTATATATAAGGGCTGATGATTTAAACTATTTTTAATTAATATTTATTAAAAAAATATTTTCTTTTTTTGTCTTCTTGTTTAAAAGTCGTGATGGCCTCGAGGTTTAGACACGCGGCCGAGAATCTCAACGGTCGCGGGTTCAAACCCCAGACACACACCTCTGACTTTTCGAAGTTATGTGTGTATTCACAAAGAATTATCACGTATTTTAGGTTTCGGTGAGGCGGTTGGGTAGGGGATGAGTCTCGCGAACTCGCCCTACGTGTCTAAAACTATTAAATAGACATTTCTGGATAGCAACAATCCGTAGAATTTGTCCTTAATTTATAATGTTCCAATTCTCTTTAAAGGCTAATGAATTTTGTGTTAAAATTCGTGTCATTTTGTATATAGGGTTGTAGGTACTCATGTTTTAGTGACAAGTACTTCGGGGGAAGTGAGCCGTCCGTTCAGAGAGTAGCTTATAGACTTTGGTATGCCGCCAAGCACGCTCCGCTGACTGCGCGGGTAACTTCTGGAGCGCTATTAATCGAGAACACCGATAGAAACGAGCCGACAATCTTTGCCAATTCCGTTTTATAAAATAATTCCATATATTCACAATGAATTTTATGTGAAGGTAAAACCTCATAGCTCAATGTTTTGTCACCCGCTTTGCTATGGAGGGACTTGAACAACTCTTTGTTTTTCAACTCCTTCTTATATTGTCTTTCTGATTAACTTCGTTGCGGGATTATGACAAATGTAGGTCCCCTTAGATCCGCTGAGCTTCATTGCTCGGTGTCATTACTGTGCGTGCCGCTGTTAATCCTGGAGCACAGGAGTTACAGAGGCGGGTGTGTGGTGGGATAGGGTCAAAAATATTCACAATGAAACAATAATGTCACAGTTACATGAAATACAGACTACTGACAACATGCACGGTATCAAATACTTATTTGACGACTGACGAAAATAGTATCTGTGAATGTTGAGAACCACTGTACATATTTTTCCAAATGCACAATATCGAGTGGCGACGTAATCCCCAACATGATCGGCGGGCGAAAAGCGAAACTTTAAGTAGCTTTGCACACATTGATAACAAACGTATCGAGTATCCTTCACGTCGTGTTATTGAATAATTAACGTCAAAAACAGCGCAACTGTCCCGTGGGTCGTAGTGGAATCAGACCACCATTTTGCGCGCCAAATTTATTAATTTTTAATTTGAGCAGTCCGCGGGGCCGCGGGTCGCGCTGCCTCGAGCGGCTGGGCGGCGTGGGGCAGCGCGGGGCGGCGCGGGACGGTGCGGGGCGGCGGCCGCGCTGTACGCATCTACTGCGCAGGTCAAGGTTGCCTGCAACCGTCTCTCTCGCACACACCTCCCCACGTGACGACAATGTCCGTTTTCCAATAACAATTTGTTACACTGTGTCACTGTTATACCGGCTCGCCGGCGAGTATGTTTACACCAATTTATACTTTATTTGTAAACTGCTTGGGTTCAATGTACGCCGCACGCTCGCCTCAAAAACGTACACATGTTTATGAAATTACGACAGGTTTTTTTTATAGTGTCTGCAGATTTGACGCCGAATTTTTGCACCAGTCTGTAGTATTGACGGGGAATGCGGAAGCGTTATTTTTTCAATTACTATTGCGTGTAGATAGTAAACACACGTTGGAGACTTTCTCCACGAGCTGTTACTTATATTATGTAGGTACTCACATGCAAACAAACGTATAAACAGAGTTAAAATTAATGTGTGCTTGCCGACACGTTGCAAAATGGTGTTATTTAGGCGAATAAATATTAATAGTATTTCAGTTGAATTGTTAACATTTAGATTGCTGTCCTTCTGAGAACTGCTCTGTATAGAAGCCGTTGCCTACGGGTCGGTTTGGAAATATAGGGGGGGGGGGGAGTCCCTAAGTCAAGTAAAGCACAAATTCAAATAGAGAAACCCTTAGTCTACCCTGTAATTAATTTTAACGTGTTTGGCATCCGCACTCGTAAAAATATTAATTAAAAACCTAAGTTTACCGGTGACGATATTAGTAGATTCTTGTCAATCTATTGGGATTACATTGGCTGATTATCTTTCAACTTGTACATTATTTATTTGTGCCTTATTTAATCGTCCGATACCCTCACTTGATACGCAAGAGTAGCAGCTGTGGCTGTGTGATGAGATAGTCACTACCATTAAACATTGGAATGTTATGACAAACAGCAAGATACTGGATTCGACCGATGGATTCGAAGTTCTTACAATCCCAGCCAGTCGCTGATGTACTGGCCCTCGTTTAAAACATTACCACTCCTTACACAACGACGTCCCAGCTTTACCACTCCTCTTTGATATGAACATGTCTAGCATTTAGGACATAGGTACTTAGTTTACCGCCTCAGTAATATTCTTTGTATAAATACTGTTTACGAACAAAATACTGGCAGTAAGAAATACAATCAAAGACACAAAAAGGTACAAATTGTAGACTGAGTTTTATCTGCTGAATTATTATTTCAATAAGTATTCCTTATTTGAGCACTTGTCAAACTTGTCATCCAAAGGAAAATTGTTCGGTAAAACAACGCTATATTTATGTCACTGAAAATACATTGTGTTTTATTACGTACGAGGGTTTTGATAATGTTCACAAAAATATCTTCAAATTATCGGAATCCTACAACTCCTTTTTGTGTTAGCTATAGGTATATTAACCTTTTACAAATACAGCCTTGAGTGGTGATTAGTGAATACTAGGCCAGCGTGGTAGACTAAGGTCTTCGAATCGTTAGAGGGTACCGCACGATTTCGCACGAGGCGGCCTGTGTTTTGGCGGGTACTCTGCCCTGGGAGCTGGACGCCCAGGCCCTCTCGTCAGTATTTTTCTGGCGGGAGGAGGCGTTCCAGCGATCCGGACAGAGACCGGCTCCAAGAGAGGTCGAGGCCATGTTGGCCTCCTTCCGCAGTGCCGCCGTGGAGGAGTGGCGTTCCAGGCTGGAGAGTCCAAGTGCGGGCGTGGCGACCGTCGCGGCAGTGCGACCTGTCCTCCAGCAGTGGATGGACAGGCGCCACGGTGCGCCGACCTTCCGATTGACACAGGTGCTCACCGGGCACGGCAGCTTCGGTGCGTACCTGTGTCGCATCGTCGGAGTGGAGGAGTCCGCCGTGTGCCACCATTGTGGCAACTGCCGTGAGGACACGGCCCAGCACACGCTGGAGGAGTGCCCAGCCTGGGACGAGGAGCGCAGCGCTCTCGTAGCGGTCGTAGGGAGCGACCTCTCGCTGCCGACTGTGGTCGCCGCCATGGTCGGCAGCCGGAGGTCATGGAAAGCTATGCTCTCCTTCTGCGAACGTGTCAAAAAAAAAAGACTAAGGTCTTAACCCTCTCAATGGTAGAGAAGGCCCATGCCCAGCAGTGGGACGTATATGGGCTGATGATGATGGTGATGAAGTGTCAGCGACAAGAAGTCGACAATTATATCCATTTTAACCGGTTAATTTCTGGTTGGTTATTATCTGGTGAGTCTTTGTGGCTGTTATGATGGATAATGTAAATTCTTACAAAAGCATTATTTTAATTATATATCCTATATGTTGGATCAATTTAAATAGTATCACTATGGATGATCGTTGACCACATTTCACGGTGTCTGGTAAGTGGTAACCTGTAACGCTCGCCGTGATTGTTTATAAAATTATTTTTTTGGACAAACTCAAAACTGCTTAACCGATTTGATGTTTTTTGACCCTGAGAAAGGGCATAGTAAGTTATATAAAGCCCAGTAATGTACCCGAGTTGTTGTGTATGACGTGACTGTGTTGCCGGCACCAGTCTCAGCTATAATATACATACCTAGTCAGGTCATAAATTCTTTCACATGTTTAATATAAAATAATTGAAACAAGTTTATTCATTATGTAACCATTTATATACCAAAATGAACTTAACAAAACATAGATTCTTATGACACTAAAGTTTATTCAAAATGACCTCCGTGATTTTGAATACAGGCCTTCAATCTGCGCGGCCAGTCGTCTATCGCAGCACGAACGAGGTCCATGTCAATATCGGCGGCTGCCTTAATCAAGGATGTCTTGAGTGACTCCAAATTGGGATGAGGCTTTGAGCACGCCTTTTCCTCCAAGTGTTGCCATATCTTGTAATCTAACGGATTCAAATCTGGACTGGAGGAGGGCCAGTCTTCGTGCCGGATGAAGTCGATTTCACGCGCCGCCAGCCAGTCTTGTGTGCTCTTCGCTCTATGAGCTGGCGCCGAATCTTGTTGGAATACCCAGTGCCTGTTATTGAACATGGTATGAGAAACAGGTTCCACAAGGTTCGTCAGGACTGTATTTTGATACACAACTGCATTCGTTTTTACACCTTTCTCACAAAAATGTACCTCTGCTGGTGGTAGGATATTCGTAACCGCCCGGATAGCGACCACCGTACACAGGGCGTAAAACCCGCCATAGTGGCACATGCAAGTGTGCCGCGTTCCGGGATCAGCCAGTGTATATCCGGTTTTCGGGGGGGCTTCAATCATGGTGAAAGGATGACCGTGCCGGCATATTTTGGCCGGTTTCTCGCGGTCTTTCCTTTGTTCACCATGGTATTTGTCCCTCAAACTTCTTCACAAGATAGGTGAAGACGTTTTCGCCCGGCATGATTGCGTCGACCAACGGGAGATCATCATCTCTCGCTGGTCGGCACTTTTTATGGACTCCATTACACTTACCATCAGGTGCAATGGGGCCACTTTGCCGTGCCAGTATAAAAAAAAACCTCTGTTAAGCCCCAATAAGAAACTCCCAACCATACCATGAGCGAGGATGGAAAATGACCTCGTTGGACACGCGGAATACGGTTGCTCGCTTCTTCACTACTGTGTGCGTACACCTTATCATTTTGTTTGTTGTAGCTCTCTTCTACGGTAAAAAAAATTTCATCCGAAAAAAGAATTTCCTGATATTTTAAACGAATCTTTTGGTTATATTAAAATTTTTCAGTATGTCAAAAATTTGAATTGGCGCGTAACCGCAACGATGCAACGCAATAACTGCAACACGGTCTTCTTTAAGTGTCCACTCCATATTTAAAAATGAGTAAAATTCTAAAAAGTATACATTTTTATTTTCATGAACAATTCGAAATTACAATATTTGTGTAATGTGTAATGTAAATTATTTGTGGCCAGCATTCTAAAAGAAAAGTTTTTACTGTGTGACAATACTTATGACCTGACTGTGTATATATGCTATCTCTGCTTTTTCCCGAAGCCTTACTCGCGCTAATAAAATATATTATATATTATATATATTATATATATCCTATAAATGGCACCTCGTTTAAAAATTGAAACATGAGCTAGGTTTACCACAAAAGTACGTTGCTAAAGTAAACTTATATAAATGGAAAAAATATGTCAAACTGTGAATCCATCATTTAGCATAAATAACATATTTAATTACGTAATTTTGATAAATCTTTTCGTCATCAACAAGAAAAACAATCTGTGGTAAGATGATATTATAATCTAGGAAGGTACACTGAATAGTCCTATGACTTATAGGTTGTAAGGCTGTCCTTAATGAAACATTAGACAAGTTTCTCGGAACGACATAAAGAGATTTGAATAATAAATTAATGAAGTTAAATATGTATATACGAGTATAGGGAAACGACGAAGGTTATACAAAAATAGTTTTTTTTTTTTTTTTTAGGTCTTTATTTATTATAGAGGGTTTAATCAACATGATAATGTCACCCTCGAAATGTCACTTAACTAAGCACTAACTATACTTAACAACTAACACACTTAACAGTAACAAAACTTAACTTAATTTTAACACACTTACGATCTACGTTTAATACATATATTTGCAATTTTGACTAACATTTTTGCCTCATCTGACAGTGGAGAAGCCAGAATGTGATTGCATATTCCAACCGTAAATAAATTGCCGCCAAATTTCATTACATATTTCGTTCTTTCCACTTCGTTTTTTACACATTCCACTAAAATATGATAAACGTCTTCCACTACTTGACATTCGGCACAGTTCGGAGAATTAACTTTACCCATAAGATGACCAAAGCTGTTTAGTGGAATGTGTGCAGAACGTAATCTCATGAGAGTTATTGTAAAAATAGTAATTAAATTGTATTGGGCTCCTTTGGGTACAACAATAAACGCCGCCTACGGTTGTAGGTATTATATAATTCAACGGGATTGATACGTTTTGCAACTAACTGTTTATATAATAGTCGAGATCAAAGACGGACTCGCAAAATTGCATCTGTGTACATCGAAGCGGATTCGGCTGTGTGTGCGTGCGTGTGTGTGTGTGTGTGTGTGTGCATGGGTGTCTGTGTGCGAGAACATTGATGTAGGTCAGTTGTGTTGGTCGGGAGGCCGGGAGGGCAGCGCCGCGCTGCACGCCGCTCTCTCGCTCCGAGGAGGAATTTATTGAACAAGTTAGTTCGTTAGTGTCGTGCACGCCGCACATAGCGCTTCATGGGCGCGCCCTTCACTGTGCACACCGCACACACCGCACAACAAGCATGCAAACTATGACCTGCCACACCAGTACACGGGACAACTACAGTCTTACGCTTTTAAAGAATGATGAAATGATGTATGAATAAGTAGAATATAATTAAAGCGTTATTAATAACGTAATAAATTAACTTTAATAGATGATGTATCAAAGTAGTGACAATACACTTCTGGTAAAGTCGTAGCTCTATCGCAGTCGTAGACTTAGAGAATAGAGATAGGTAGTCAGTCATTGGTATTCGAGTAGGAGTCCTGATTATGTGCAAGTACAGTCACATCGCTCTACAGTCCTCGTGGTCATAAACATCCCTTTACGCAAAATCTCGGAGATAACAAATAAGCCATACCTATACTGTCGCTGACCGGCCGGCCGAGACAAACTGCACTTAAAAAACTATTTCCTTTCATAGGAGAAAGTTGAGTTTATGCCCTCCGTTATATTGAACGTATTATTTTATGATGAACGCGTACGCGCTCCGGGATCCTATAGAACTGTTTTATAGGCCCCAATAAAAAATAATATGGTTCCATTGTCGATATAACTACATATTACACATACAATTTATAAGAGCTAAGCTCTCGCCAAAACTCTCGTAAAATAGCCATCGTAAACCATGTTTTTACGACTTTATCTGTTATTAATATTAATAAAATCCACATTTTTTCTGTTCATATAAATATGCGGCGTATTGTGGTTGAGTGAATGATCGGTGAAGTGCAGGCGCGGCGCACGGTGGCGCACGGCGGCGCGGCCACACGGGCGGCAACTCGCGCGGGAATCACACCTCATTCATTTCACTAATGCATACATTCGCTAACAAATCGCACCTTATTTCACTTTAAATGCGCTCGTTTCTCATCTCGAGGACGCGTATAGCGCACCTACACACACCACTCTCTCGGATCCTCATCACATGGGCAGCGTGCACGAATAAATCGAAAACACAACGCGGCTCAGTGTACAAGGAAAAACACGCAATTACGCTAAGATTTGCACAAACAAACATGTATGAGTTAATTTGCAGCGCGCACGACGCAACGTGCACACAGTAATGTGAGGCGCGCATTACGTCACCCGGAGATGTGATGTGTGCGTCCGTGTGTGCGTATATGCGTGTGTGTGCAGTGCGTACACATAGTGGCGCGTGGTGTCAGTTAATGAGACGGCAATCGGCGGGCGGAGCGGTGTGCATGTGCGGCGTGCGAGTGCGCGTGCGCCGATGTAACGATGACGCAACCCGCGCCGGCGCACACGCAGTGCATTGATCTCGCGCACTGCGACCGACCACTGCGCGCCTCTGCACACTCACCATTAACAAACAAACATATTACAGTATGCATACTCTTGGTCCCCGACATCCTACCATTGTTGTACAATTGCCTATATAATCTACTTTTGATATCATAACACAATGTCACGAGAAAGTGGCAGCTCTGTCACCTGATGGCAAGTGCATGGCAGGCCAAATTTAGAGTCGAGTACCGAAAAACGTTTACAACTCCCCCTGTTGACATAGCTTACCGTCCGATTTAAATACATGTACCACTTGCCTGGCTCAATATCTGGGAGAATACGAATATCCTCCTAAACCTTCTCCCACTAAGCCAACTGATCAAAACACCGGTGCGTCTCACTATGAGACAATAGTACGGTATAGAGTCCATTCGTACCGCAGCGCCAACTTATATCGACTGGACTCTACAAGTTCCGATTTCTTAAGGCGGATCGCGGCTAAGCTATTTCTTTCTTACGGTCACATGCAGAACTTATATCTGTGCGCATATCGAACATTATGTTAATAAAAATACTTTTACACATATGTACTAATATATTATGTTGTAAGGTGGGCAACGTAGATTAAAGTATTGCAGGTCATGCTCCCGACGAAAATATTCATGCCAATTAAATAATATAAATCCGCGAGCCTCGCCCGCTATTTTTGTAGTAATAGTACCGTTTGTCACATTCCATGGGCGTCCTGCGATCTCGCAAAAACAGGTCCGGCGTAAATAAACGAGAAGCTCGCTACCGCAGCTGTAGAGCGCGACACACAGCGACAGCTCTCGCAACGCCTATACGGACAGACAAACATAATGCATATTTCATAAATGCGCGGCCCGGGACGCTCCTACAGGATATTATTAACGCGTGACGTCACGGCTCCCTGCGGAACACGGACGTGACGTCATCGCGACAACATTATTTATTGGCAAGGAATTTCGCCCACGACGACTGATCAAACGATGAATGTAACATATTTGATATGAGCTCGTTTATGCGTCGGCGTTATGCAGAAGGGCGGACGCGTGAAATATGGTGCAGTGGGATGTGCACCCAAACGGAACCCGTGGAGTGGCCACGTGTGGTGACGTGACAAATTGTAACAAAATATGTAAGTACGTTGCGGCTCGATGCTCCGCCGTAGGAACGTCGGCGAGGTAAAACATCGCGTGTTGTGAGAATAACAAACTTATTGAATATGTATCGTAACATCTGGGGAATAACACAACAACATGTTTAAAAATCTGAATGATGATTAATGTATAGCCGAATCGGTCTGCGCTGTGATACATTTTTAGTAGGTAGCTGCCTAAATAATAGGCCGACTCGCGAGAATGAGCCTCGCGGTACAATCGACTCGAATTAAGTGGCAATATTTCGTTATTTTGTCCTGATTCTAGGTAAATTACTGAAATTATAATAACCAATATAATAACCAATTGACTGGAATATCTAGTAGTATTTTATTACAAATAGTTCGCTGTGATAGTTGGCATGTACGTATATGTAAAACTTGAATCGTTTTAAATCAAATTGGAACACAATAACTGAGACACGTGAAGAGAAATATGCCTGCCTACCACTTCGGGCACGCGTTCGCGAGTGAGTTTGTACACAACATTACGTACATATCTGCCACTCTTGCGTGGAAGCACTTCCGCAACATGAAGGACGAACATGAGGGTTCAGGAGTGATGTGACCGCACGAAAGATCCGTCATGTAGCGGTTATGGAGACTGTTACATTCAACAGCGTGTTACATGCTATGAACGTAAGTATTGTTCGACGGCGCGCTGCAACCATTCAGTGATTCCATTCATCTCGCCACGTTCAATGTGAATGTTGGACACAACGATTGAGTTCCCGCGACATGACGAGACTGCGAGCTACCGACGGTCGGCCCGCAGGTCGCAGCGGTGCAGCGCTGTGGTGGCAGGAGGCGGTGGCGCCACACACCCGCACAAAAATACATCACCAAGTATGAATGGAAGTTTAAGTGTTTTTTCCTCTAAAACACTATTGAATAAAACACTTGCTTTCTCACACAATTAATGACCGAAACTGGTTTGGCAAACACATTACTACACCTATTTTATTGAACACGTTCTGTCTCAAGGATACACGAGCAGTCAGTAGAAAAAACATAGACTACAACTAATTAAATACCTTTGAATATTTATTAACATTTCCGAATGTGTGTGTGTCTAGTGTGTGCATGTGTGTGGGTTCGGCGAATATTGAGCATAACAGCCTTACGATTTTGGGGCCGCGTATCGTTATAGCATCGTTTAGAGTGATATATGCTTTGATGCAAAACATGTCAGATTATAAAAATCCATTCTGTAGAGTAAACTTTGGAAACACATCGCTTCACTTTATCAGGATTATTATAGATATCCTGAAATAATTATTCTCGAATTCTTTTTAAAAGTATAAGTTCGTAACACCGCCATAAGCACTTTAGGTGGCCAGCGACAAGACCACACAAGTCGTTTAAGTCTTTTGCATTAAGAAAGTGAATTATTATTACACCTGGCCCTGCAGTAGGCTGGGAGCCTGGCTCGGGGGTGGCATGCGTTTGTAAACAAGGTTGCAGATTAAAAAAACTGCAATGCAAACGGCGACGCTACGGGTTCCTGCGCCGGTCAATGGACGCGCCGAGAGCCCGCGCCAGTGGGAGCCCTATGTCTACTAATTAACTGATATGTAGTAGATGCGAGCCAGAGCATTAACCAGCAGCGACAGTCGACGACGTGCACTGAGCAGCAAGCGGCACCAGCAGGTGGTATGCCGCAACATTCCGTTTGCTCCGACAACTAACGTGCAATCATATTATTTGATGTTTCACTTTACAACGTTTGGATCTCATGTAGAACTCATACGTATTAGTTATGACTTTAGACAAAACCAACAAGAATAGCATGAGACTGCACTTTGTGAATATCTTCAAAAGTCTTTTACTGTCTGCTTCGTGGTCTCGAAGTATTTTCCGTGTGATCTAGAGGTCCCGGGTTCGATTCCCAATTCGGATAAAGTATTCTTGTGTTTTTCCATTGAGAAAATTCTCAGTAGCAGCACGGAGTCTAGAATTGTGCCCGAAAACGGCAATAGGCTCATCTCCTGTTACGCTTGGCGAAATGTGGGTGCAGAAATGCACCCAGGCCTTCGGTGAATACAAGAGTGAGAATATGTACGTATATTTGTAAAGTATTAATGGTAACGTTAAAATCGGCAATGTAGGTAAAGTTTTCAGTATGCAAAGTATAGTTTTGGGTTTTGCTCTAATTATAATAATAATTATTGGTTGCTATTGTGAGAAACCAAAAAAGAAATGACCTGACGTCCATTATATATGTTTATTTAATGTGATTAGACTACTAGAGTGACAGTACTAATAGGCTTTACTCGGTTATATGCGATCCTTTTCAACCAATATGATTAAACAAACACTGTTATCTCAATAAAATTATACATGTGTACCACTCCAAGATATCACATGCCAAAGAACTGAGAAAATATATTTATTGCTGTCACTAATATTTGAGAACAAATAAAAATATTTTCAATGAAGTTTAATCAACGTCATCATTAGCCGGTATACATACATACGTCTCCTCTACACCTGAGAGGGGTTAGGCCGTAGTCCACCACGCTGGCCTAGTGCGGGTTGGCGGACTACACACCTAAGAAAGTGCTAAGAACTTTTAGTGTGCAGGTTTCCTCACGATGTTTTACTTTACTGTTAAAGTACGCGGTAATACATTTGAAATACATATGTAACTTCCAAAAGAAAAAATATATTCCTGGGTTTGATACTGGCCAGCGCGCCTAAACCTCGAGGCTATCACGATTAGTACATACTTATTGTTTTCCATAAGCATAATAAAGTCGCTAGATATAATACAATCTAAGTAGGGTTCGACGAGCCAGCTACTATACTATCTAGCCACGAGCCCACGAGTATATCTTCGCACCGAACTTTTTTTTGTGTGATTCACAAATACAGAGACCGAGAAGTCTCTTTTAGTTTCAGATACCCACAACACAAGACTTGTATCTTATAATGGAGTCAGAACTATGTATGTGACTATCGGGTGTATTTATTTATAGATACATAGATACATACATACATACATGAAGTTGTATGGTGGGCCCTTAAGAAGAAATGTGTGCCTGAGAAGTACCTGCAGTAGATTCGAGCCATGTATTGTAAATGCAGTACTCAAGTCCGGACAGCAGCTGGTCTTACCGCCAGTTTCGATGTCGCTGTTGGTGTGCACCAAGGGTCGGCTCTTAGCCCTTACCTCTTCCTGTTGATTATGGATGCTGTTACGGCAGGTATACAGGAAGAGGCACCCTGGTGCATGCTGTTTGCTGACGACATCGTGCTGGTGTCAGAAAGTGGCCACGAGGTGCAGAACAAACTGGAAGTGTGGCGGCATAGACTTGGAAATGTTGGCCTTAAAGTCAGCAAAACTAAAACACAATATATGTTTTGCGACTATGGCGGTCTTTCAAGTTCTGTGTCCGTCACACTCGATGGAATGTCGATTCCGGTTTGTTCCGAATTTCGCTACCTCGGGTCACTTTTGCAAAGCGACGGAGATATAGACCGGGACGTAAAGCAGAGAATCAACTCAGGTCTCATCCACTATATGTGACCCCAGAATGCCCCTCAAATTGAAGGGCAGAATATACAAGTCCATAATAAGACCTGTCGTTATGTATGGATCGGAGTGTTGGGCTACGAAGAAGACGGACGAAAGACGACTGCATGCAGCTGAAATGCGAATGTTGCGATGGATGTGTGGTATAACACGGATTGACAGAGTGAGGAATAAATACGTTAGAGGAAGTCTGAAAGTAGCTCCTGTGATAGAAAAGCTAAAAGGAAACCGTCTGTCGTGGTATGGGCATGTTATGAGGAGGGATGAATCATACGTAGGTAAAAAGGTGATGGATATGAAAGTTGATGGATGGGCGAGCAGAGGAAGGCCAAAGAAAAGATGGATGGAGTCCGTGACTGAAGATATGAAAGAAAAAGGGGTGAATGAAGACATGACGGCTGATAGGGATGTGTGGAAGGATAAAACATACTGCGCCGACCCCAAATGAAATTGGGAACAGGGCAAGGATATGATGATGAGGTACATACATACATAACCTCACGCCTGTATTCCCCGAAGGGGTAGGCAGAGGTGCATTTCTGCACCCACATTTCGCCAGGTATGTATCAGTCCCACGTAATAGGGGGCGAGCCTATTGCCGTTTTTCGGGCACAATTCCAGACTGCGTGCTGCTACTGAGAATTTCCTTATGGAAAAACCCAATGACACTTTGCCCGACCCGGGAATGGAACCCCGGACCTCTAGATCGCACGACACATACTTGTGCCGCGAGACCACAAGGCAGTCAAGTCAAGTTATTTATAGATAATTATAATTATAAACTCTTCAAATATTTCGTAAATCTTCGCTACAGACAATGATCTCGCATTGTGATTGGAAACACTAGGCTAGATATTATTTCAATAAAATTAATTCCCAAAAACAGATTTTTAATTCAAACAATATAATCATGTGAATCATGTGATAGGACTCTCAGGCGATTCTACGGATTACGTTCTCTTCATATTACATTCATTTCAAAAACATATACTATTAACTAGGGGCAAATATTCTTTTGTATTAAACAGCCACAAGGGAGTAACGAACAAGTTATTTAGAAAGCACTCAAGTGGATTGTTGCCAGAGTCGCACGCAAGTAATTGCGAAAACATCGAAAAAAATAAATAATGCACAACATACATATTTAAACACGTTTTATAAATAGGTACATAATAATCACTGCTGGACACGGGCCTCCTCTATAACTGAGAGGGTTTAGGCCCTAGACCACCACGCTGGCCTAATGCGGGTTGGCGGACTACACATCTAAGAAATTCCTAAGAACTTTTAGGTGTGCAGGTTTCATCACAATGTTAATATTTTTTTTCTAGAAACCGATATGTAATTATATGTAGTGAAAAATGAGTGAGTACGTGCATATGAATAGGAAGTTCGCTGCTGTGTTTAGTGGCGAGGAGTTTGCGCATGTAAACGGGTCCGGCGGCGCTGGCGCAGTGTCGCCAGAACAACAGCTCCGTTTGCGCAGACGCATGCATTAGCCGCCTCGCCGCCTCACGCCGCCTCGCGCCTTACGCCTCGCCGCCGCCGCGTGAACGGCCTCGTCCAAGGCTGTCTGCCTCTGATGCAATTCAATCACATTTAACATTCGTATTGTGTATCCTCTAATCTTACACGTTGAACGAGAGTTTCTCGTGGCTTCGCGTCATGTGTGCAGCGGCGTTCGAGGACGGCGTGTACGCTCCTCCTCAATGAGTGCAAGGCGCGAGGGCTGTGTGCGCGAATCATTCACAATTAGATACCGTTGTTTTCTGGTATAACGCCCTGATTAAATATTTATACCGTCATACATAAATACCCGAAATCTTGAGTTACTCACTCAGCTGTCCTTGTATTTTTTAATGAAAGAAAAAAAACAATTATTGGATCTTCGGATATAACATCAACTATACAAAAAACACTTTCCAGTTTAAAACGACAGCAACTTGATTTTGAAAAAGGAATAGTCTTAGATTTAACTACGTCGTCCGAAAAAATAAATCCAATAGAGTTTAGTATGCCACGAGCAAATAGTTTCATTCATAACAACATTATCGTAAGAGTTTGTTTATAATCCATTTATGTCCACAATATATGACATTGAACAACTCGGTCATTGTGAAAGGTAAACAGTAAGGCACTGCTTAATGTAATGCCCCAGTATGTCTGTTTAGGTTTAGAGGTGGGTTATCGTCGGCAGGCCCCTCACGCACCACATCCATCCCACTGCCGGATATGTTCCCGGTAATACTCGTAGTGGACGTTTTACGACTTGAATATTCTTCGATGGGGTGCAGTACGAGTCAGGCCGTGTGGGCCGTCGGGCAGTCGGAGGGCTGCGGGCGCGGCTGCCTACTGAGCCCTCCCCCTCAATGTTATTGTACTTGGGGTAGTCCTCCTCAAGGTCGCGCGCGGATCAATGTGAACTACGACGTTTGAGCGCATCGCTCTTGCCAAGCTCCACATCATTTTAGAACGACCTTTATCTGTAGCGTCGTTTAGAAATCCATACAATACTATATGAAATAATTACATATAAATCATTACGGGTAATAATGCCATCATATATGAGCATTATTTTACAACCGAAATCTGTAGAACGAACTCTACATATTAGGTATGTATTACAACTTTACAATGGAAAGGACGTAAAGCTAACGAAACCGAGTTCACATTCCACATGTGAGAAACCTCGTATAAAACTGATTTATATAGTGCGTAATCATTTAATAGACAATAATTGCCATCGTTACATTCATGGCAATATACATATTGTTTCGACGATGGCGTGACCTTCCACGGAAATAAATACTAAATTATTTCGATGACTTGAGATACGCGTGGTATAAAATATATTTTTATTGGGGTGTAAAGGTAAGTAAGTGGTAGATTTGGGAATATTCTGTGCGCTGAAGGCTGCGTGGAGGAAGTGCAAGTGCTTTCTGAGAAGAGTGTGGGCCGCACGTGGAATACAAACGCGCCGTGTCCGCGCTGCGCACTTCCGGAATGGTACAATGGCGCGGCGCGTGACCTGCATCACAACTACACGCTATTTTCGGCACATACAAACTATTTACAAATAATTAACCAAAAACCTGTAGCCACATTTATGCGAGATATTATTTAATGGGAATGTATGGGTACCTTACTGTGGTCCCTAACATGGTTGGCAAAGATATTCACAATACGCGGAGCGATCCGAATAGTGCTAACTAGAAGATACTTATATTGATCTCTCACCAGACAATACCTTTACGCCAGCAGTTTCAAAAATATATATCTACATCTATGAAGAGTACGAGTCGATATGTAATCCGTACAAGACGTCGATAAATGTAATTTTAAAACATTTAGTAACTGCAGGTTAATAATATTTAATGTGCTCCTTCATGACACCGTTACCCATCACTTGGCTAAAAATATCGCGTATTTAAAATCATCAAAATTTACATCAAAAGTTAAAAGCTTTCGGTAAATAAAAACACTCGTAAAGACAATGTTTGGTAGTAAAAACGCATTAATCGCTACTTTTTTTTAATCTGGCACGGCAAAGTGACTCCACTGTACCTGATGGTAAGCACATTGGAGTCCAAAAAATTAATACCGACCAGCGAGAAACGATATGGTCACCCGCTGGTCGACACAATCATGCCGGCCTGCACAAATGCTTCTTCACGCTTCGCTTAAAGGATCCAGGATCATAGGAAGGAGGAAACACGTGAGCCGGCAAACTATTCCACAGCTTGATGGTGCGGCAAAAGTAGGAGTTACTGATTACATTACTGTAAAACAACATTGTAATACATATTTGCTGTAATATAACTATTACAGAAAGTGCAAAACGCTAAAGCATTGGTTGATAGCTTCATTTTATTTACATAACGATGAAGAAAAACATGGGAAAATATCCGACATGACTAAAATTAATCCGATATAAGTCTACCGATCCACACTGACCGAAGCCTGATTATTAACCCTTATTAATAATTAAAAAGTGGCCAATAGTTTTATTTAAATATGGACAAAATATAAGAAAACTCCATTACCCAAATACCTGCTAACCTTTATACAAGAATGAGAAAAGAGTTGTAAGTATAAGCGTTGCCCCTTCGGTAAAGAGTAGTGATGGTGTGCGGCGTTGCGAGTGCCCGCGCGAAACTCACAAGCGAACATTCTCTTCGTCTGCATACGAGTACATTAAGTAATTCTCCCGCTTGTAATACCTTCATGTATTACATATTAATGGACATATCTATCACTTGTAGTCTCGTATCTCTCATTTATGCCAACATGTAGGTCACCAATAGATTTTATTTATAGATTATTATTAACTTTTGCTACTAACATAAATGAGCAGACCCAAATTATATTACTGAAAATGAACTTTTTGTATAGTTGGAGTAGGATATCGGAAATTGTGAGTTTTCCCCGGTGTACGAGGGCAGTCCGATAAGTACTTAGCCTCACCGCCCGATGGCACCACTATCGTAAGATAAATTTACCATCATGTAGCACATCTTCGTAGACGGCTATTGTCAAAATTTCAGCCGAATTGGATTTGTAGTTTTGTTTTGACCGCGTGTGTAAGCGGACGTGTCCGCGGATTTTCGAAAAATGGAAAAAGAGCAATATCGGCCGGTGATTTGATTCTTGTTTTTGGAAGGGAAATCGCGCAGCGATATCAAAAAGCGCTTGGATGCTGTTTACGGTGACTCTTCTCCTTCAATGGCGACCGTCAAAAATTGGTTTAACGAGTTTCAACGTGGTCGCACGTCAGTTTTTGATGAGCCACGCCCAGGTGCCCCAAAAACGGCTACCACGGAGGATAACGTGAGAAAAGTCCCGATCTTGTATTGGCAGACCGCCGATTGAAGGTGCGCGAGATAGCTGAGACAGTAGGCATCTTAAAAGACCGCGTGGGTCATATCCTGCATGAAATATTGGGCATGAGAAAGCTGTCGGCTCGATGGCTGCCGCGTTTGCTCACTTCGGACGACAAGCGCATCAGTGACACAACTTCAGAGCAGTGTTTGACACTGTTTAGGTGCAATCCGAAGGGGTTTCTGCGTCGTTTCGTGACCGTCGACGAAACATGGATTCACTGGTACACACCAGAGACCAATAAACAGTCGAAACAGTGGACTTTACCCGGCGAATGTGCTCCGAAGAAGGCGAACACTGTCCCATCGGCCGAAAAGGTGATGGCCACCGTTTTCTAGGTTTCACAAGGTGTGATTTACATCGACTACCTGGAGAAGGGCAAAACGGTCACAGGGCTCTACTATGCCGAACTATTGGGCCGATTCAACGCTGAATTGTAGAAAAAACGGCTCCATTTGGCGAAGAAAAAAGTGCTCTTCCACCATGACAACGCACCGGCTCACACCTCCGCCGTCGCAACGGCCAAATTGGTCACATTAGGCTACGAACAGCTGCTCCATCTACCGTATTCTCCAGATTAGGCCCCGTGTGACTTCTTTTTGTTTCCAAACTTGAAAAAGTCCGTCGCCGGACAGAAATTTGAGTCGAATGAGGAGGTTATCGCCGCCACGGAGGCCTACTTTGTAGACCTCCAGAAAACGTTCTTTTCAGACAGCTTAAAGAAGTTGGAGCATCGCTGGGTCAAGTGAATCGAGTTGAAAGAAGACTGTGATGAGAAATAAATCGCCACTTTTCCAAAATTTTCGTTTTTCTTTTGTAGGCTAAGTACTTATCGGACTGCCCTCGTATAATGAAGCAAAGTCGAGACGGGCCGCAGCTCGTTAGTAATAAATGTAAATATATTAATGAATCCAGCCTGTGTAATCAAATATCATCGCGTACCGTGTACTCGTTAACGTTTTTAATGCGACTCGTGGCTCGTGGCCCGAGCGCCAGTAGGGGCCAGATACTTCGATACGCTCATAACTATCAGAAGCTTCGGTAAATAAATAATGTTGTTATTTAAATAGTTTTTACTTAAATGCCAATGAAGATGTTGCATGCGCCACGTGAAGAAGCGTCGTGGACCCGCACAGAGTTCCCACAAAGAAATTGCTCATAATAACATATGAGAATCGCATTCGCACCCCACATATCACACTCGTACTCGTGCGACACCCGGGTGTAGGGGGCGGGGAGCGGGGAGCAGGGGGCGGCGCGGAGGGAGGGGGGAGGTACACACGTTGCTTTAAAAGAGGTTCGTAATAATTTACTGGATCGTATGTTTTTGTACTATGATAATGTCGGCGCTCGGGCGCGGCGGAAGCGATCGCAGCTCAGCGGAGACCTCAACAACACACTAACACACATTGTCAATGACACACGTGTGCCTTGTGGTACTTATATAAACACGTAGAATAACTACGGTGACCTTTGAGGGACTTACAATATTGTTCTATATATTTCCGGCTAAATGAATTACCTGTACCTATAGAACATTACATACATCATTACATACATCAGATATTATTTTAAATAGGAAATGAAAACGTTTTTGGACATTGTCTACAAAATGAAGAACAGTTTACGCTATCTACCATGTACTGTGTACTTCGACACAGTGGCGGTACTTTCATAGAAGCCCAAAAGCCTAGTTTGCCTTACAAAATTACGAATAATATATCTTTAAGCTTTAAATCTTTTTTTAGCAAAAGCATTTTGACATATAAATGAGAATATCTTGACCCCACAATAATTGTTTATTAATAAAAAAAATGTATAAATTTGTTTAAACTAGACATTACACAATTAAGTGTAATGCTTTTGGGCTTCCATGGAAATACCGCCACTGCTTCAATATATGGGGTGACGTCACGCAGTTCCGGAGTCCCCATTCCCTTAGACAAGAAATGGAATGAGACGTAATGAAATAGTGGCCGCGAGGGCCGAGGGTCGCGGGACCAGCCGCTAGTCGCCGCGACACAGCCGATAGAGCTCGGCCAAAGGGCTCCTTAATGTGTTTTATTTGCATTTTATTACGTAAGGGCTAGAGGCCCGGCCGGCGCGGCGCCGCGAGTGGCACGCGATGTGTGCGCGGACCGAGTACCGACTGCCATTGCTCATGTATACCGTAACGACTTACATATATATTATGTAAATTAATTAAATATATACACATTTAAGTATTTATTTATCTTATTAATTATTATATTGTACACATGAACTACCCTCCCTTCTATCACTTGTTTATGTCCATCTTATGGTTGTCTCTAAAAGATCGCCTCGAGCGATAAGACCGCCAATTGTACTTCATTCTTTTTGTATATTGTTTTGTTCATTATTTCTTAGTGTACAATAAAGTGTTTATAAATAAATAAATATATGTCATGTGGATGTATATTATAGTATCTACTACGGCACGACACAATTAATATTGTAAACTGACACTCCTCCTTCCACTGCTCACATTAATGGACATAATAACTTATTTATTACATACAAATTGTGTCCGTGCAGAGATCGAACCCACCGCCTCTAGTTACCAACCAACAGCTCGTGCAAGCCTCTCAGTGTCTCGTCCCAGTCGTCCCAGTTCGTCGAAAACACGAAATCAAAAACTGCAAGCTGTGACTATTGAGTTGAAGACGTAGTACGGGTCCCGAAACAATGGCTATCGTCGCTACAGTGTTTCATGATACTCTAGTTATAGTGGGTGCGACGTGGGGAGGGGTTGTTGGGGCGCAGGCTCGGCGGGGTCATCGGCCGAGCACTCACACAGTGCACTCCTCAGGGCGCGGTGACCAGCGCGTGCAATTGGTTTATTAGCGGTAGATGCAACAGCTGCAGCTAACTAGCATGCCGCCATCGACCACCTAACACGTAATTAGTATTAGTGGCGCGATGGAGATCGAAACTCTTATGGCGGCTCTTCACTTGGGGTATCGTGTTCGTGTATTGCACTATTTGTCCAAATACAGCAATGCGTAGACGGTCTATTTGATTGTATTTGCTTTATTTGCACGAATATGGCAAACAACGCAAATAGCGAATATGCGTTTCCGTCAACTTGTCGGTTTTTGATTACACATCAAAGGAAGAAAATAAGGCAAATATTTGCGTCGACTTTCCACACTTGGTTCGTTCAGGAGCGCGCGCGCGGCGATCCGCGCTTCGTAATGGATTGGACAAATGAAACCGTATTGCGATTTCTGGAATTATATCAAATGCATCCTTGTATTTGGGACCCCAGAAATACCTCGTATAAAAACAAAAGCCGACTGAACGATGCATGGAATGCATGTAAATCTAATAAGCTGCTGCCACTGACACGTCCATCACTGTGCGTTCAATTTGTTTTGTAAATAAGCAAATATTGGGGCATATTTGACTGATTTGGCCGTACAAGTCCATATGTGGATGACGTATTTGAGGGTATTTGAAATATTTGATTATTTGAGGCAAACACAACAATATGGACTCACGAATACGCTAAGCCAAGTGAGGAGCCGCCATAACAGTAGACCGTACTGTCGGTGTCGACCTTCCCGCTAATTTTCCATGTCAGTACGTAGCAAGTACGGCGCGTTGTACTCGTATGTGTGGCATGAGGAGGTTGCGGTCTCGAGTTCCCCCGCGGTGTCGCGCGCTCGTGTCCGTGTGCAATAGCGACACTCGAGCGTAACAGCGTTTAGCTTAGCCGTTAGCGTGTCGCACTACACAGGGGTGGTAATTATAGCGGGTTCGATGCCCGACCGGAACACTGTCTGATGCACTCCCCACGCAAGCCACGTTACGGGTTTCCGCAGTCACTAACACTAAATAAATACCGTCGAATTGTTCTACATAATATGTAGTGGCTCAATATAATCGCGATGCCCTTTCATTCCACGCGTTGGTAACACTAACACGTATAGTATATTGTAAAATGAGTAACGCTGCCTACGACAGATTTACCGGTCTCACAAACAACCACACATGAAATAAAATTTCTAAATTGAATGTCGCACAGGGGTGTAAAGAATGTTCATTAACATTGGTACGGCAGTGAGGCGACTAGTTGTGCCGTAGGACATGATGTACGTGTCCCGGGCGCGGACTCCCGGCGCGGATCATTAGTTCCCGCCAGCCGCGACACGCACGCATCCATCCGGAGCGCGTCCACAATCACACCTTGCGTGTATCACGTGGAACACGCTGCCGGCTCCTGTTTGCCTACATTCTACAGAAATATATTGTGATCATTTCGTACAATAGATACAATTTACACGTACCCGGGACATTTCTGTACGAGTATTTAACTACACCAGGAAATCACTTCGTTCAACATAACAGGTCATCCTACATTTATTGTAATACTACAGAACAACTTAAAAATACAAACATTTGTCGTTTAGCTTCTATCAACAATGTATAATTCTATACTAACCAAGCTGTCTCTACACAAACCACCGTCATAACAAACGACTTTACGGTGAAGATAGTTGGAGTACTCAGCGTGATGTGTGACGTTAATATATAAATGAGCACGACAAATGATTTCCGTAGTGGTGGTCAGATTGCATCGGCGCGGCCACCTGAACCTGCAGTGAAGCGCGACACGTATTTATAAAATACTAATCCCTTCGGATTTGCGCACAAAGCAAGTGTACGGGTGCTAAACTAATGAGCAGTAAACGTACAAGAAATGAGCCAGCCCGGATATCGAGTGCTAGTAGCTGCCAGCTAGGTACTAGTAGAGCGGCGCGCGGCGGCTGATCCGTGCAGGTGCCCCCACACCTGCACACAACAATGCGACAATGCAACCGGTACTCGCAATCTTCACATTTTACAACATTTATAGATCACCGCTCAATTAAATTCACCGGCGAAAATGCGGGGGAAAAGGCTCCCCTCGCCCTTCTCCGAATTCGCTTACCAAAGCGACTGGTACCATTTGTTTGTCCAACGATCCATATTCGTACAATTCACGTGAGCTACCCAGTTCATAAAAGGCGAAATTGGATTATTAATTATTATCGATACCGCGCGTATCTCAACACAATTTCGTGAAGTTCATTTGAAAACATAACAAGGTTTTTGTATTTGCGCGCGGCGGCTCGTGTGTATAACATCACTAGATAGAGTTACTGGCGGCTCGTTTGCTATGTGAGCCTCTTGGAATTTGATATAGAGAAGTGTATACAAGTAGAGTCGGTGGAGCGCGCGGAGCCGTGATTGTCGCCCGGTCTACAGGGATTGTGTGTGCTAATTCATTTGGCGAACACTTCATGTAGAGGGAACAATTCCACGACTATTGAAAATTACTCAGGGTCAGGTCGGGGGAAACTTGTACACACGTATCCTATAACTATTTGTTACATACTTTGTAAATACATATGTAAAGTGTTGATAGTTATAGAACATAACTTTGTGACAAAATGTCAACAGGCAGTGAAAGAAAGCACAAAAATGCTGGCCAAAATGTGTTGCAGTTTAGTTATGCTTCTTCCTGATTAAAAGTGCCTCCTGTTTGCAAACACCACGAAGTGACACACAGTGGGAGCTTTACTTAGGCTTGACTAGCTGTGCCCGCGACTTCGCCCGCGCGGAAAATTTCTTTTTAATTATTTTTAATAAGAAAATTTATAAACTAAAAGTAGCCTAAGTTACTCCTTATTACATCAGCTAGCTGCCAGTGAAAGTCCCGTTAAAATTGGTCCACCCGTTTCAGAGATTAGCCGGAACAGACAGAAAGACAAAAAAAAAAACATTTTGGTATATGTACCGTGTATACATCCATATGCATTTACTAAAAAGCGGTTATTTCAATATTAAATAATAAATAAATACCCAACAGTCACATACATAGTTCTGACCCCACACTAGGATACAAGTCCTGTGTCGTGGGTAGCAGGAACTACGAGAGACTTTACGGTCTCACAAATACCCCGACCCGAAACAAATATTTGTGGATCACACAAACATTTGTCTCGGTGCGGGGATCGAACCCGCGGCCTCTCGTTTCGCAAGCTAGTATCTAGACAACTGCTCCACGGGGCTGTCAAACACACACTCCAATTTGTATAGATGTACACGTATTTAGTGATCTGATCTTTGTACACGTGATGGTGGGTGGAGGTGATCACGTTTTAAACAAACAAACTAAGGTTTAATTCACATCAAATAAGTAAACAATATCAATTGCTCTTTTAATAAGATAATCAATTAGAGATGTTTGTGGCTTTCTATCGTTACACCAATTGAAAGAATTGGTGCAATTGGTTGTTAATTAAGTGTAATTCATTAAGCCTTGGAGCGATTGGTATCTCCCGTCCATGCACAAACATGGTAATACTGTAGTTGTATGTATGTAAATGTGTTGATTAGATGAGTCGGTCGTGCAGTGCGCCGGCCCGGCTCCCGTACAACACAGCACGCTGCATTACACAAAGAATGTATCCGTTACGACGCATGCCGATGCAAGTACTGACCGACATTCCTAAGCGGAGGTTCTCCCACGGCCGACCCCCCCCCCCCCCCCCCCCCCCCTCGCCCCCGCTACACCGCGCCACCTCCGCACAGTCCCCTCCGGAAATACCTGCGCCCGCGCAACTGCCATGCAAAGCCTAAGGGTGAACGCACTCAATACCATCACACTTCGGAAATCGCGCGGATGCCTCCGAAAGGTCAATCGTGTAATTTATATATTACGTTATGTTTTCACTGCCGCGTTTATTTCATATGGACACACACACACACACATTTACTACTTAAAAACCGATGGATTATAATGAACTGAATAAATAAGTACAATTGAACATATACATACATAGGTACATAGATAAAGTATATTATAGATTACACTATGTCCTCTGTAACAAAACTGCTATCCTACAGCTACAACTATTGAAGGTTTTCTCAAAATAGCTGTCACAGATTAAACAAATGACCTGACATGACATTACGCGCTGCAATTCAATTAGTGAGATTAACTCGGACGATATAATTCACACATTCTTCAAACGTATATCTAACCTTATGTATGTATGCTTTCCAAGATTATCTATGCTTTTGTAAGTGAAAAATGTAATTAATTATGTAAAAAAAGTAATTGAATTATGTATTTTAATCGGAGCATGTTCTCAAATGTACAGGTTGCAAGAGTGGCACCTGGCAGTCCACTCACGGCGCGGCGGCAGAACGGGGCAGCGCCAACGTTAATATGTTAATACTCGCGAGATTCGTGGAAAGGGAGGGAGCAACTCCACGCGATACATTTTTTGTCCATAACACCTTTACGAAGGGCGGTTTGCGTTATCCGCGCCACCGGCTCCGGCTCCAATAGTCCACTTCCGAAAATAATTACCGCGTAGTGAAGGGTTATCGCGCATACAACTGCAACTTTGCGTAATGTGTAAAATAAGCGCTATGGAAATGTGAATATTTACAAAGTTATAATATACGAGTATATACATGATCCATACAATACATTCGCATGTTTTGGTTGGTATTTTCGCCCTTGGGAAATATTTTTAAAATAACTTTTTGTGTAGTATTTGTGAGTGCGTATGTGCACCATTCCCGGCGAGCCTAGTGGTGTCATAGGACGTGGGGCGCATGCAGCACGCCGCAGACCGACATCTCGTCACCGAATGAATGACCACGCCGCATAGCCAAGGTCTACCCCTCTTGTGCCCCCCCCCCCCCCCCACACACACACACCTCACCATACCTCAAGCCATAAATTTTTAAAGCTATGTCTAATCTGTAATTATGGGTAGGTACGTGTCAATAATGGAGATTGTGTCGGCCTCGGCCGCGAGCTGCGACGAGTGAGGACGCGCCACGAGCTTGCAGGAATAAAGCGATCTCACAGCACTTCCTGTTGTTCTGCCGGCCCGCGGTGACGGCGCGGTCGGTTCCATTCTCTCGTCAGCAGTCGGTGGGCGCACGTGTAACACAAACAACCCTTGTGTAACGCAAAGCCACAGACGCTTAGTTTATTTTAGAGTATCGAAGGTCAGGGCTACGACACCGGATATCGCTATCCGACGGAACTTTTTGCGGCGCACAGGCGTATCAAATAGAGCGCTCCATACGAAAAACAATTATATTGGCTTACATGAAACCGATATGCATATCGCGTCGACACGCCGCGTCACCAACAATCACTCACAACATAATTGGACACGATACAATTTAACACAATACTCAGCGCGTGTGCTAAATGGTTAAAAGAAATTGACATTGAACATAAATCTTGGAAATAAATACCGTATGGTAAAATTGGTTTTTCTCTCCTAACTAACTAGCTAGTACAATAAACGACAAGAAGGTACTCTGTGTTAACGCACGGCAAATTGTTCCCACATATTGTCCTGGAAAATGTATGATGATGAAATGTAACTGGCTGCGAGCCGTTTCCAACAAGTCAGTACATCTAGCATCGGACGTCATATGGCTGATGACAATAATGATAAAGTTCTTGCACATATATAACTAACTTAAATAGGTATGTTACTCGCACTAATCCAACATTCGGTACAGTTCTTTCTATTTTTGCCATTTACACATATCTTACACAATAATTCCTAAACAGCCAACCAGCCCATTGACTATTCAGTGCACCATGTGATCAGGCATCTTCGGTACATTTGTCTCATTATGGGCCACAATCTTTCCTTGATAACTCAACTTATCTATCATTTTTCCTTTCTTCTACAACTCCGCTTTCATTCAAGAGGTGTGAGAAAATTCTTCTCTATGTTGAATAAGTACGGGGATGAGTGTGACTGATCCACTTGCGTAAATATTCTTAGGCTTCAGTACTTGAGCAGTGAGTGTACACTGTCCTCTGCGCACGCGCAACACTGCCGCCGGCATCACTTCATCATATCAATATTAGATCATATTGCAATATGCACGTTCCCCCGGGCGAATGGATCGGTCGTATACCAGTTTTAAGTAAGAGTCTAAGATCGCTAATTATTCACACCTCCATAAATTACCATCAGTACAACGATGCATGTTATTTGTTCCTCGGTCGGTAGTATCTCCTTACTGACAATCCCATTCCGTCCCACGTTATATTGACTCATGTAGGTTATTAATGCATGTGATGAAAAACGTTAATATGAGTGCATGGAACTAGGCGCAGTACATGGTGGTGCGGTGGCGGCGTGCACCTGGGTGGCGAGGTGAACGCACTAATAACGACGCAGAGTGACTAAAAGCCTCGGAGGTGACCGCCGACCGCCGCTACGCTAGTACAATTACCCGGCGCCTTGTACCGAGCGCCATGTACGCTATTCACCCGCTTTTCACAATATTTAAATCCAGTCTATTTATTTCCGCAAAAATAAATTGCACTTGTTTCTGTGCGACATAAGTATGCAGTGTAGATTCTCAAGGCGTCGAAACCTAATCCTGATTGGAACTCGGGCTCCAATGTTCCGATTCCAGCTCGAGATTTGTTCGAAAATAGTGTACGAAACGAACGAATGGTGAGTGTACAATACAACTCTACTAACACGTACCTACTCCAAATAACTTGTAAATAAGAGTAGTTCATTATAACCACCATGATCATCATATCTATTTAAAAACAAATATTTTTTGCGAAAAAAGTATTTATCGACTACTTTAAGTAGTAAAAACATAAAATAAATCATCAACAAAAAAACAATCGATGAAAACCATTGAAAGGTACAACAGAAATGGCAAAAAGCTACAAGAACATTACGAGCGAATCATCACAAATGAGGAGGCGAGGCCGATCAGGGAAAACCAATAATGCAACAGACGCACTGTGAGTGTGTCGCAGTCGCGCCACAGCCGCGCCACCGCCACGCCACCGCCGCGCCACGAGCGACACTAGTCTGCACCGCGCCCACTACCGCTGCGAGAATACAACAAATTAAACAGCTTCATCGATTCATTGTGTTTTTATCGACGCGAAAAATATAAGGAAAATCTCCCACAAAATGATTGGCGTCGCGAAAAAATTATGTCAACTCGGAATCTAAATAATCGAAGATTCGTTCACGAGGTGGAAAATTAAAAGAAAAATTGTAAACGTTATTCACCATTATTGAGATTATGAGAACAGCCGCGCTCCACCGTTATCCAATTTGCAGCAAACGTGAGGGAGCGGCGCGCTCGCCCGCGGACGCACTCGCCTCTGCACACCTATACACCCACACCCACACATGCGCGCAGTGAGTACACACAGCAAGCCGACAACAATTACAATTCACTTGGAGTTCCTTGAAACGCGCTGTGATAGCTTTAATGCACCGCTTTGAATCAAGAGCGGAACCAACGCCTTCGTAAAAACTAATTCAGTGAATCTCCCACACCGACATTCTACTATTTCGGAATAGCAAATAATTATTTTCGGACGAAAACAATTATTTTTTGCGGTCCTAGGCATCTTTTTTGTTTGAATGCCCATGTTGGCAAAAAAGTTCTAGGAAAAAAATACTTGATTGTTAAGAAGGTTTGCGTGTTGGAGCAAGTAGTTCCAAGTACCACGCAGAACTAGGGAACGAACAACGTCAGTTTCTACATCATCGGTAGCGGGAAGGTATGCACAAAACGTAGCGATCCTGTTTATACTGAATCACTAACTACAAAAGCATTATCGATACAATTGAATAAGAAACGTAACTTATATACATATGATTGAATCGCCATCATCAGACACCTAACGTCTACTGGACAAACACCTCCTCCAAACATTTCCAGAATGTCCTGATACAATATGTCCGTCTTTTGCATGAGGTGATTGCAGTTAATGAGTTCTTAATAAATTAAGAGAGTTCAAATCGACTTCAATATAGTTTTTTTTTCGTGTTGATCAACACCACGCTGCCGTAAGGACAGTTTATTCCAGTGGAGTGTGCGCGTCTCCCCGCCACAAGAGCCCTCGACAGGACCACCGCTATTCATGGCTTTTCCATTCATAAGTTGTGTTCATGTTTTTTGTTTTACTCTGTAGCAGTTTGATTTGATGCAGGGTCGTTGCACAGCGCGAGAATTACCGCGAGGAGTATCAGGGAGCCGTGAATGGAGGCGGCTGGAATTTACTAAATCATTTACGTTTATGACATAAGCTTTACAGAAGTTTTAACTTCATTAAAGTTTAATATGTTCCTGTAACTCCAAAACAAGCGTATCCGGTTTGAAATCGCATTAATTCATTTAGTATTTACATTCTATTTGCTTAATTCTTAATGATAATAATTTACTGTATCATTGCATGCAAATCGTGAACAAAAATAAGGATTACCTAAATGAGTATATACCTCGATAATACATAAAAAGTTTGCAAAACACATGCGTGGATGTATTGGTTCAATATCATTAGGGTTTCTCGTTCGAAGCTAACTTTCCTCATACTGGGGTTACACGAGTTCGCAACTTTTGGATATGTTTGTGCGCTGAAATCTGTTTTAATTACCGTGAAATATGAAAAAGGTTTAATTTCGGCGTACACTTCGCTCACGTAAGCCGTGACACATACACATACACCCAAGAAAAGAACACATTATCATGAACGCTCGCGCGGCTTAACTCGTTCCGCCACTCCATCAACACGCTTCTAATTAATATTATAATTAAGTATACGAGTATACTAGCTCGTTTGTCAAACGCCGCGGAATCCGAGGTACAAAACTGTAAACATGGATAAAGTTCTTCTATGTGTATGCTGAAGTTGCTCAAATGCCGGTTAATCCTAAGCCACGCCCTGGTATAGCAGTAAGCAGTTAGAAGAGTGCGGCGGGTAGCAACAGCACATTAGAGAGTGCGCGGCGCACGGGGGCGGGTCGCGAAGCGCGCCGCTTCGCACGATCTGGTATGCGCCAGCAGTCACGACACTAACAAATGCCCGCCGGCGACACGGCCTGGGAATCGAACTGCGGACGCCACACCGCACATTTTCCTCGTACTGATTAACATAATGAACATTCTGTGTACCAGCAACTAGTCGCTTTATAACCTATTTATATGTGCAGAGACTTATGGCCGCCGTTTCCATTTAACTAGTTCGCGGAACTGGCGGCCTCATGCAGGACATTTTCCCACACTGTATAACTGAACCGTTAAACTATGGCTATTGGAACTTTAATTGTCTACCTACAAGTTACAACAATTTAGTAATATTAAACATTCATATTTTCAGTAACAATAAACTGTAACACGATATATGAAGTATGAACCAAATATAATAGACCAAACGAACTAGTTACCCAAGAAGTGCCCTGAGGAGTCCCATCTCCACCATAGTTGGCAATGGTGTTGAATTTGAGTGACTTGTTTCATGGGCCGCTTCAGTCGGAAAGTAGACGAATTTCTGGTATTAATAAAATATCGAAAAGAAACCCAAACTTGAGCAGGTACGTCAAAAATTACACATTAACTGCAAGTAATATCATAACAAGCTTATTCGTAGGTAAGTACCGGTTGGAGAAGATGTCCGCATGGTTGGAAGTATTTTAATACACTCTTTCAACTCTGTCTCTCGAAAAAAACTGTGAATATGAGAGTATGTTAAAGTGACAGCGGCACGCTATCGCACAGCGAGTGGTGAGTGGCGTGGCACGCCGACTCACGAGCGACACTACAACGTCATAGTTGTGAACAGGAAACTTAGATAAACGTAGTCCGCTGGCGGCGATATATTTCTAAGAAGCCGGCCGTGACAATTGCTAATTTAGCGTACTATTGAAAGCTATTAGCAAAATAAATGCTCTTCTAGTTGAAATTCGTAACACTGAACTTGCCGAACTAACCATTTACACGCGTATTGCACTGTCATGTCTACGATTATCTCTCAACAATTAATAAAATAATATTGAACTGTGCGAAACTATATATGTAAGTGCTCTTCATACTTGAGAGATGCTATGAAAAGATGGCAGATTTAATTGCCTATTATTATTATTATTTTTATTCAAGTGCAGATCCACCACAATGCCATAAACCAAGAAACAATCGGACTGAAAGTAAATACGCAAAGAGATGCTCGTTGTGCGGTTGTTGCACTTTGGTATGTAATTAATTATTTGACGCCCGAGAGGTTTCCGCTGCAAGTTCCGAACCAGCTGGTACACCCTCTGACACCACACGCCGAAGAACTGTCATAGATTTGAAACAAGTTGCATGCTATTACTGAGTAAAGTATAGCACATCACCAGGTTGTCGCATAGAAAAAAATCATATTAAAATAAATTGTAACGATTGGCATATAGACAAGATGCCGTTATGGTAATGATAGTAGAAAATCATAAATAGTGCACTAAAGTGTGCGAAAATTACACGCAGATTGTACTCGTAACCGTCTGACAACTCGACAAGCCTTCTGTCCTTCGAGGAAAACATGATTTAAAACATTATGAACTTTACGTGAGAAAATAACTAATGATAATGATCTGTGAGGTGTGTTCTATTCGCTGAGGAATGTTCTACAGGAACAATAGGAAATTGTATATACTCCATTTGTAATGAACTCTTCATAAATACTTGTAGCTAGTTACTTTTAGCAATATTATTATCAAAAACAATGATTTTTGTATTTAAATTTCTGTTATTTAAGTTCTACTACCGCTTTAGTTCACATTCATCGTAATCATCAGCCCATATGTGTCCCACTGCTGGGCACGGGCCTCCTCTACAACTGAGAGGGTTTAGGCCTTAGTTCACCACGCTGGCCTAGTACGGGTTGGAAGAAATTCCTAAGAACTTTTAGGTGTGCAGGTTTCATCACGATGTTTTCCTTCACCGTTAAAGTACGTGTAATTCTTTGTGAATACACACATAACTTTGAAAAGTCAGAGGTGTGTGCCTGGGGTTTGAACCCGCGACCGTCGAGATTCTCGACCGCGTGCCTAAACCTCGGGGCCACCACGACTTTACTTCACATTTAATATAATAAAAAAATCATAATTCACTGCGTTAAATGCTCGTTTACTTACATTTATCTGTTAGAATACAACCACATAGGTTCCAATATGCATATAAATATGTATATGTACTAGTACGTTGTCATGGCAAGTCATCTATCATAAGCTATTTTTATGTGCAGACATACTCTATCCAAGTTGTACATGAAAAAATCATTCATTTTTCAACGTAAACATTAAACAATGTTTTGAGAAAACCGCTGCATTGATCATCATCATCACAACTAATTCATATCACAATGCTTAGTTCGGGTAGTGGAGTAGAGTGGGATCCTAAACTTTTATATAAAAAGCAAACATAAGCCGTATCTTCGGTCTCCCCTTGTGACTTCTTTTTTTAATAATTGTGTCTCGTAGGTCTTTACTGTACTTGACCAGCAATGAACTCACAATTTAAAGATACAAAATATTATATTATAACTGCACCAAAAAGATTAAGCACTGAACCGTTTATTAGTTCATATATAGTACTACGCAAATTTAAGTTTTTTAAATTTTTGTTTTCAAGCTGAGCTTGAAGTGTAACACATTCCTAAAATCGTCAAGTGTAAAGGAGCTATTAGTACGCGAGGCAAGAGTTTTTATGAATGGCACGTAGTGAAATGCAACAGGGTTCGTTGAACTATTGACGTTTGAACCAACATGGCCGACACCGGGAAATTGAGAGCACTTAGTCAGATTGCCTGCACGATATTTTTTAACAACTTTTTGCCGTTTCACTTGTTTTATTCAAACTCAAGTTTATTTAACCCAACCGCCCCGAAATGCACGGATACTTTCACGACAAAATCAGTTACCCAAATCCCACATTTTAATAGTACAATATAGACCTTATAATAATCGTAATATACGAGTTTATGCATATTATATTTGTTTATATGCGCTGAAAAAATCTTAAAGTAAAATTATAAAAGAAATTCTTAGTAGTAAAATATCATCTTCAAATCTATCTATCAAAATATCAATCTTAGAACTGTTCCTTAAAGATGAGAAAATTCCAAAAAGGGGATTTGTAATCTTTTTCTTTTATGGAGCAAATCGTTAGAAATTCTATTGTCTGCCGAAGCAATTTTTCATACATACATTCTGAAGGATCTGCTGATATTACAGCGCGTTCCGGTTCAGACCACATTAATTCCACCAAGTTATCAGACTTTGCCCCAAACTCAAATTTCGATATTTCGATGTCGATTAAATTAAAACATAAAATGAATTTACAAAATCAAATTAAAAAACTTACACGCGATGTATTTAGATTTGGTTATTAAATATTTTTTGAAACGTTTTCGATTATATTTTCGATGGAGACGACCACTGCAGGTGCCATCGTTCACACGCCGCGCCGGTTCTATAACTACAATTTTCGAGAGAAAAATTTTCAGAGTTGGTCTTTTAGTAAAATGTAATATGGGACGTGCTGAAATAAGGTAATTTTATTTATGGTGAAATATAACGACATAATTTCATATCACCATCATCATGAGCCCATAAGTCCCACTGCTGGCCACAGGCCTCCCCTACTACTACTAATTTCATATACGAATACATTAAAAATCTTACGCTTCATTGATTTTTACAGAAGATAGCGATAAATATTCATTAGGTGAACTTCTAGATCACTGAGGATCGCAATTCGCAGTGCTGGTGGTTGGAAAACAACCTGTGTACATCGTTTTACCAATAAGCGATTGTATTTATATTGACTGGGTCCTTCCCAGTGAACGAAATTGTTTCTCGATAGTCGAATGTCTAGTTTGTCAGAGCTGCACTTCAATCGGGTGCGAGTGCAGTCTTAGACCACAAGCCCATGGAAAAAATTAACCTGTGAAATGAACCACCGTGAATAACGCTTAGAAGGCTGTTACTATATCGTAAAATAACTCTGAGCGCTATGGCGTCATTTCTGAGCGGTACAGGTGAGTACGAGAGTAAATGGAATTTCTCTGGTACAGGGGAGGAATTACGACTAATTAATTAATGTACGGCTTTTATTATAGCTTATAATTGATTAAAAATAAACGTCTAAAAACCTAGTGCCGTACTAAAGTGGTGGTGCCGGAAGTTAGTGCAAATTTTTAATTCGCCGGTAATTTTAGAAGTAATATAGGTCATTTATAATTGTACGGCATTTGTGTAATTCTTTTTGTATACATATACAGATACTTTACCCATGAACGCCGTACATATACGGCAGGGGTCAAAAGCCAAGGGTCGCAAACCTTTCCCTACACCATAATATGATATAAGGTCATTGTAAAATGTACGGCATCTTGTTCAAAATGTTATTTAATACGGACAATAATATTTGATAGTTAATATTTGTATAAATAAATAAGTATCTACATTTCAGGATTTACCGAGTTATTACTGCTGTAAGATCATAAATTTATGTACGGCAACTTTTTTTTAATATAATGTTATTAAATATTACCGTTGTACCTTATAGCTGTTCATTTTAAATGGTAACAAATAAAAATATTAGGATTTGAAAAAAATGAAATTTCCGAGATTTTTAAGATTTTTCAAATGTTCCTGTAGTAATTTGGGAAGTAATATTTTCAAAGATTATTGTTATTTTACTTGTAACAAATATAAATAAACAAAAAAACCATATGCCGTACATTTTACGTGATTATTCTTTACAGCTGATCAAAACTTCGATAACGTTTGAGATGTCCCTTGTGGTCATTAATAACTATACGGCATTTTGTTTGTTTTATTAAATAATAATAAAAAATATATATAATGCCGTACATTTTAAATGACACATTATGTGAAATAAACCAATTTTCTTAAAATTTTCTGATTCCGGATAAATTTGTCAATTTTGTGTGTCTTCTATTACAGACAGCGGTCTGAGGCGGTGGAATAATCTACCATTTCATAGAATAGCGGACTATCAAAAGTGTACGGCATTTATTTCTTATCGAAGATTTTCTAAAGAGTTAAAAACATATGTTATTGCCGTACAGAAAACAGTCACCAAGTCACTCTTTTCGGAGGGAAGTAATTTACTCTATACATCTATGTGTCCCACCAAAAATAAGCTAAAATAAAAGCCGTAAATTAATAATTAGTCGTAATTCGTCCCCTGTACCAGAGAAATTCCATTCACTCTCGTACTCACCTGTACCGCTCAGAAATGACGGCATAGCGCACAGAGTTATTTTATGATATAGTAATAGCCTTCTAAGCGTTATTCACGGTGGTTCATTTCACAGGTTAATGTTTCCCATGGGCTTGTGGTCTATTTTTTTGTCGTACTATTATAAAACAATAGCTCGGTGTATACATCGTTGTTCAATTATCTCACTAACGTCATGATTTTTTTAAACGCTATGGCACGAGCATATTCCCTATTTATTAGTAGACAATAGTGTGTTCCCGGTTGAAAGTCGGTGGTCACATCGCGGCCAGCCCACCGTCGCTTGGCTGACATCCAACACGACTTACTTGCACTGAACGTAGCATACCATCATATACCGACCTCATTCGTTGCATGTTCAAATACTAAGTATACTAAGTATAATATTACTAAGTATAAATAGTCCGTATGAACTGTTGGGGGAGGGGGCGAGGGGCGAGCTGTCACCACGTTTCCTGGCTGACTGATTAATTATGTGACAATTCGTAGCAAACAAAATAGAAGCGGTCTGTCTCGCCGCGCTCGCCGCTCGCCTACGTATGACGGCTCATAAATACACTCCTTGTTTTGATGTTTCGTTACAATAACAACTCATATAGGTACATTACGTATGTGCACGTGGCCATAGTATTTTACTATTATATCATGATAATATGCTACTTAAAATAATCCCTTACTGTTTCCATTAAATGAGCTCAGTGGAATAAGAAAAGCTGTCTGGTGATAAAACCGTATTTTATTATTACCTGGTTTGTAATAAGAAAGGATTCGTAAGACGAGTTGAGAATCTTGGTCCTTAGGAAACACTTTACATGTGTGGCATCTGCCGAAAGGATATTATTTAAGAGAATGTCCTCATTTCTCTTTAACTATAAAGCACTTTTGATATATCTGAAATTATGACGTTGCCGTTGATTAAATAGAACGTGTTCTGAAGTAGGCCCTTTACTTGTATTTTTTTTTTGTATGCATGGAGAATTGTATTAGGATTTACGGTGCGATAATAATTGCGTAAGTATTTCCAGTTCGTCCTACATGCGGAACAATTAGGAAGGGCCAAATAGATTGTCGGAGTGACAGTCTTTCATCGAAATAATTTTTTTTATGTCTAAATTTAAAATATTTTTAGGAATATACATGTGTTGGGTACATACCAAGCTTAGTAAGCTTTGTAAGCTTATCTTGTATTTTTTTAATCACATACATAAACTCACGCCTGTATTCCCTGAAGGGGTAGGCAGAGATGCATTTCTGCACCCACATTTCGCCAGGTATGTATCAGTCCCACGTAATAGGGGGCGAGCCTATTGCCGTTTTTCGGGCACATTTCCAGACTCCGTGCTGCTACTGAGAATTTCCTAATGGAAAAACCCAATAACACTTTGCCAGACCAGGGAATCGAACCCAGGACCTCTAGATCGCACGGCACATACTTGTACCGCGAGACCACGAGGCAGTTTTTTTAATCAATGAGTCGGCATATACATTATGTGTGTATTCACAAAGAATTATCAGGTACTTTAACGGTGAAGGAAAACATCGTTATGAAACCTGCACACCTAAGAGTTCTTAGGAATTTCTTAGATAGGTATGTAATCGGCCAACCCACACTAAGCCAGCGTGGTGGACTAAGGCCTAAACCCTCTCAGTTATAGAAAAGGCTCGTGCCCAGCAGTGGGACGTATATGGGCTGATGATGACATAAATAGTAATTTTGTGGTTGGGTTGAAATAACCGCTATAAACTTACCACAACGTGATATTATGTATGTGAGAAAAGATTTAACCAGATCAAGGAGAAAGGGAATAGGGCTTAATATATGCTACACAGAACCGAAATAGCTATACGGTAATGTTGAAAAGGCTGATGTCTTACATCGGATGGATGGATCAGGAATGAATACGAGTAGAAGGGGACATAAAACGAGGCCTCCCTTTTAGCCCAGTGATCCCGAGCTCGGGTGCATGTGAGCGACGTGTTGCGGCGCGCGGTGGCGATGTCGGAGCTCGCGAGCTGATCCCCGGCACCGCGACAGAAACGAGCCGTCCCACCGCCCACCACATCCAGCGCTGCTATTTAACTACATATACGTATTTCGGTGCTCATATAGATATTTGTCGGTCGTCGGGGGCGCCACCTCCGCCCGCGCCCGACTCTTTATAGCCATTAATTAAAAGAGAATATATTTTATGGGCGCGTTGGGTTTTGACTAGTGCGCAGGTTTGATTACGTCCCCGGGGCCGACGCTACGCTCCGTGTAAATAATCTCAGTCACACCACTGTTTGCGGTATAATTAATCGCCTCGTTTGAAAATACTATAACTAGTGTTTATAATATTCAAATGTAATTGTGATCATATTATAATGAGTAAGTACATTACGCGACATTAAACGCTTACATGTTCCATTACAACATCCTTTTTTGTAAAGAAAGCTAAAGCAAGGCGTTCCGCTTGAAGGAGCCATCATCCTGTACAATACGGGCGACGTTAAAGTTGATGTGGCGTGTGGGAAAAGCCAATATAAGGGCTATTGAGAAATGGTTATTAAAGTATAAGCCGCAGTCGGCAAGCAGCAAACTCCTCGGGCTCAATGAATTTTACCTTGATGTGAACATGAACTCTTTGTGCCGAGCTATTTCACCTTTAAAGCTCTTTATGCTGCCTCTGACGTGACGCCTTTTAAAAATAACACCTGCCTTAATAACATTTGCGTAATATTTTCGTAGTAAAGATGTGTATCTCTACGCAGTCGGCAATCATTCACAAATGATGTATTTCAAAGCTTCTATCTTAAGCCTTAACCTGATACAAAAGACAGTCGTAATGTCAGTACGATATCGGTATGCTCCTTGGTTGCGATCGCCCTACACTACGTGAGGTGTAATCCGGCCATCAGCTCGTTTTGATCCGGAAACGAAGGGGCCGGTACGACTGTATGAAGTGGTGAAGAGTATGGCAATAATTTCTCATCCATCGACACTCGATTGTCACTTTGGCGACATATTTTAGGTATTATTATTTTTGTGTGTTTTTTAAATGTACATACATAATGTCACGCCTGTATTTCCCGGAGGGGTTGGCAGAGGCATATCTGCGATCAGAAATGCAGATTTCTGTATCCACATTTCGCATTCAGTCCCACGTAATAAGGGGCGTACTAAGACTATTGCTGTTCGACCACATTTCCTGACACCGTGCTGCTACTGAGAATTTCCTGATGGAAAAACCTAATAAAACTTTGCCCGTCCTGAGAATCGAACCCGGACCTCTATATCGCACATACTTGTGCCGCGAGTCCACGAGGCAGTCATTATTTTTTATTTATTTTTCTATACATATAACGTCGTTCAAAGTGACGTCACCACATCTAATAAATTATTTTAATACGCAATTATGGTGATAATTCGTTCGCATTACATGCAACGCTTGTTTCGCTCGCCTAGACCTAAAAAACATACTTTAACAGGTTACCGATCATTTTATGATCGATAGAGGAATGTCGGGCCGCAGGCATAATCCGACCCTCGTCGGTGTGATTCGATCGGACCCGCAGACCGACTAATCAGAAGGGCTAATTTAGGAGTACCGTGGTTAAGGATTTTTTTACTACATAATTTAATTATTTTACGCCATTATTTTTGCTTTCAAAGAAACGTCCGACATATTGGTAATTATTTGTTACTCAGCCAACCCCAACGTTTTTTTTAATACATTGTTTCCATGTTTGTTTTTATCCGAGTGAAGCTCGGTGTAAGGAAACGGGGCAGACCACCAGCCAGATGGTCCGATGACATAGTCCATGTAGCCGGAACGTTCTTGATGAGAGTAGCCCAGGACCGAGAGAGATGGCGAGCATTGGGGGAGGCCTATACCCAGCAGTGGGTGCATGTGGGCTGAGAGAAGAAGAAGAAGAAGAAGCTCGGTACAATAGCAATGAGCACACACGGGCGTATATTACACTCGGCACAGATAGGCGCGTGTAAGTGTGATTCCACGAGGGGAGGCGGCGCTGGCCGGTCGCGGTCACGCCGCATTAGCTCCAATGGGCTCGTAACTAAGCGCCACCGATGTCGCCCATACAAACGTGTACGGAAAACTATTACTGGCTCCGTGTACACTGTGCCGCAGTGGACGATCGGTGGCTACTCTCGCTTTACGTACTGTTTTGTAATCACGTAGCAGATTACATGCTCCTGCGACCCTCGCCACCACTGTCAACTACTGCCGATTTCAGATTTTTTATTCGGCCATGACAATATGATAAATAGCGATGGCCGTCAACTGTTTGACCCTTGAATAGAGACGTAGCAAGTTTAGCACGAGTAAGTAATGTGTGGTACAAGTGCAGCGGTCGCGGCGGGTGCTCGCTACGTACACTCGCCACACGGCACTATAAAAAGCACATTCCCTGTAGCGAGGGCGATCACACGATGTGCGGCGCAACGATGCGAACTAATTAAATTAAACGTTTTATAGATTCCATCGCGTGTATTTAAGTTATTAAATTTAATTTGGTTATTTGTATGCCTTTGTGGACGCCGCAATCGCGTGGAAGTATGCGCGCAACACGATAACGGCGCGCTCGAATAAAAACTTATCCAACGGGATTCCATTATAACTATTAGGTACTACGCTACCAACAAATTACTAAACACTATACATTTTATGGAACGTTCAGCCTTTATATTTATTTGGACAGAATGGAAAATTACTGCCGCCCTATTGAAATGGACTTTACTCAATTTAAAATAAGGAAACGTCCATGTGAGTGTGTACGTACATACGCATGTAGGAGTGTTGTCCAGGCGAGGGCGCGTCCTTGTGCCGTTGTCGTGATGGCAATGTTTAATACCACCCCTGGGCATCGATCGCTGCCGCCTGCCGCCGCCGCCAGCGCTGCCACTCAATGCTGCCATATCACGCGACAAATGTGCACAGATCTAAGTACTAGGAGTCCACAACGATCCGATACTATATATTTAAACGCTAAGCTAACATACTTATGAATCCATTTATAGGTGCAGCTGATTAAATAATTATCCTCATCCTTTGTAACACAAGGTAATTTTTCTAAATCGGATGGCTGATTTGTATTAGGTATATTAGGAATACCTATAATTAGTAGACTGTCGACTAATGTTATATTTTTATGATTTAGACATGAAAAACAACTAATAACTAAGAAGCTGTTTCGGTATGGTATGTATGTGTAGGTATATATCTACCATAAAGTGCTAATTAAATTCAACCTAAGGGCTATTCGCGGTGGAAGCAGCTATCTATCTACGTATAAAGTATTATACGAAATGTACCGGCGGTTTTATCTGGTGACGTAACGTGTTCCAAAGCGAGCCTTTTCTTTACATGATATATTACGCTTATAAAAATGTGACATGCGGCTGGATAGTCCCGGGAGGCCCTCTGGCGACGCAGGTGCTCTTTATATCTGCGTTGTCAAGCAACCAGCCGTGGCCACGGGTCAATCCGCGGACTCCCTCACAAATGGAATACCCTATTGTATACAAATGGCTTCAACTTTGGACATGTTTTATTGATAACCTCACAACGTGTATAAAAAAGCTTGATAAATAGTTGTGAGCTTGAGACGAATGTTATGTGTTATAACAAGAGCGCGTGCTATTGTGCGTGTGTCGCTACTCGCTCGTCGACTCAAGTGCGTTAATTATGAGCAATATATGCCTCCACCGAGGTATATGTATGTCAATATTTACTCAACAGCTGCGCTTCATTTGTATATCGCACCACGAACCACATTCAAGCCGTGGTATGATCCTGACTGGGCGGTTATTATAAATGTCCCACTCTGATAGAGATTCGTGTGGATATTTCGATGCAACACAAAATACCGAAATGAAACATACGCGAATCAATTATGGTTGTCGGTAAAGCCATTTGGTTGTTTGCTCGAAACAGAATTGAAAAGGATTTTACTATTTGGCGGGGCATTGTTTAATTTTTTTATTCATAAACTATTAACATATTAACAGAATTGATTAACTAATAATAAGTTACAAAAGTAGTAACCGATGTGTTCCTACGACTATAAAATTGACAATATTCCAACCAAAACTTTGCTTTCCCTGTTAATGTTCTTTCACAAAGTTCGCTACCGGTGATCGGGTCTCATGAACTTTCAAATTCTAATCCACCAAAGCCATAGTTATATTGTGTCTGTAGTAATTATTATACACATATTACCGGAACTTTTTAAAAGTTAGAGCAGGCAACATATTAATTATAGTGAATGGTAGACATCCAAAATCTGTTTAGCTATTTTGTACTACATATCCACAGTACTACCCTCATCATACGGTACAGCGCACTCACAATGTCTGATTAGGATAAGGAATTAACTTCTAATACATCAATGTAAGTAATAAACTATTAATTCGGTCTAGGGACCACATCCGAACCTCACATTCCACAAGCGACGTACATCAACATGTCAAAAAGTTTTTTTATGAAACGTACGTATTATATTGTACACAACAAAAATGGTCAAAAATGAATGATCAATTCAGATTATTTAATATGCCGTTTATAATTCACATTTAGTATTCTACTAGCTTTTGCCCGGTTCAGAAAGAAAATAAGTTGTAGTCTATTTTACTCCACAGAGTCCTATTTACATATGTCCAAACCAAAAATCATTCACATCGGTATAATGATTTAGGCGTGAAAGCATAACAGACATATAGTTACATATACATAGTTACAGTCTTCTACACGTCGTTTCATCATTCTAGCTTCAAAAATGTCGAATTTCCACACAAACTTTCATCCCCCATTTTTTATTTAACCCCCTTAAAGGTATTTTTTTACAAACTTTGAATGTCATATTTATTTATATCTAATCAACAGCTTAAAAAATAAATTTCAAGCTTCTAGCTTTAAAAATGTCAATACTTCTATACAACCTTTCATCCCCCCTTTCAACCCCTTAAAACCCCTTTTCCGCAATAAAAAGTAGCCTATGTCCTTTCTCAGGCTCTAAAATATCTGTGTTTTAAATTTCATTGAAATCGGTTCAGTAGTTTTAGCAGGAAAGCGAGACAGACAGAGTTACTTTCGCATTTATAATATTAGCAAGGATGAGTGGAATTCAATGTGGCAGTGATGGCCTCGAGGTTTAGGCGCGCGGTCGAGAATTTCGGCGGTCGCAGGTTCAAACCCCAGGCACACACCTCTGACTTTT
The DNA here is from genome assembly GCA_907164795.1 of Hemaris fuciformis. NCBI lineage: Eukaryota > Metazoa > Arthropoda > Insecta > Lepidoptera > Sphingidae > Hemaris > Hemaris fuciformis. Next base: position 220,802 of record OU015443.1, read on the forward strand.
CGAAGTTATGTGTGTATTCATAATGAATTATCACTAGCTTTAACGGTGAAGGAAAACATCGTGATAAAACCTGCACACCTAAAAGTTCTTAGGAATTTCTTAGGTGTGTAGTCCGCCAACCCGCACTAGGCCAGCGTGGTGGACTAAGGCCTAAACCCTCTCAGTTGTAGAGGAGGCTCGTTCCCAGCAGTGGGACGTATTTGGGCTGATGATGATGAGTGGAATTCATTATTTCTCATTTAGTTTCACTGTATACATACCTAGGCCATAGGCCTTCTGGCACAAGTATTTAATACTTATTAGAAGGTCTCATCCATGATCTCATATATTGTACATATATGTTGAATAAAGATTTTGATTATTTATTATTATTATATACATTTTGTTATTTAGAACTTGCATATTGATATCCAGTCGCGTTATGAACAAATACCAAAAACAAAACCTACAACTGATTCGCAAGCAGCCGTCGTGGAGTAGAAAATTATCTGTTACGTTCCGTTCATCCATTGACCTTGCCGGAAGCCCAAAAAATACTCTTCCTTTACCCCACCCCTTCCACCGTCCACGTGACATCACCAACGATCGTCTACCAAACTACCATTCAGGAGTTGTGGCTAAATTAAATAAATAAATACACCCAACAGTCACATACATAGTTCCGACCCCACATTAAGATACGAGTCTTGTGTCGTGGGTATCAGAAATTACGAGAGACTTTTCGGTCTCACAAACACCCAGACCCGAAAAAAATATATTGTGGATCACACAAACATTTGTCTCGGTGCGGGGATCGAACCCGCGGCCTCTCGTTTCGCAAGCTGGTGTTTAGCCAACTGCGCCACGCTGCTGTCAAAAAGTAAAATTAAATATCAAAAAGTAAATATTAAATTAAATTAAAATTGTAAATTAGTCATATTGTACATTATGGTACGGAGTATATAGTATAGTATTGGGAGAAGAAAGCTTGGAGCCCGGGGCTCGCACACATTTGTTGGGCTGTTCAATCCTCGGCACGGAAAACAAACTACGAACATTAATTATTCACAAGTTTAGCATTGAAGTGAAACGAAAAGACATAAAAACAAAGTGGGCCTTGAGAGAGAACCCCTTCCCGTGGAGTGCGCGGGCCTCACCTGCGCGACACGGCCACGCGTAGCTCGCCCAACCCACGGTTTCTACATCAAACATTATCTACACAAATATACATTAACAATCTTAATTACTCGTGGATGTCTAATAAGCAGAATTAATGAGAATTATTTAGTGCTTTCAGCTTAGTGAAGTTGAAAATATATTATAGCCATTATAAATTCATTGAATATATACATTTTTTTTTTTTTTTCAGTAAGCCTGGATTTTTTCATCACGAAATCCTGAATAGCAACACGAACCCTAATAAAGTGTCTCCATCCTTTTACAGCAGGCTAAACGTGATTTTATAAATATACCAATAGTTATTATTCAGGGATAAAGGCTCGAGGGATTATGTTTGTATGTATGAATTACATTATGCGCTGTAGTACAAACATAAATATATGTAGAACATAATATCTATATCTCGCGAGTAGCTCCAGCAGTGAGCGGCGTCGCTTGCGCTGAGAGCGGCGCGGGGTGGCGCGGTGAGTGGGGTAATACCTACTAATAAGCAGCGTAATACGTACCTAGTACGTTGGGCCCCATGACGCATGCGTTTGTTACGGCGCGGTGCGCGTACCCATCCGTACACGCACACACATACACACACACACACTCGCACACAGTGAGGCCATCACGGCCGCGCGCTTTACTTCATATATATTTTTAAACGACCATGCCCTGCCCTGCCGATGGGCATCGCGGAAATTTCTACACTATACGGAAAATTACGCTGTTGGAGCATCTCACGCGCGTGTCGCGTGGAACGTGTTTAGCATGGGTATTCTGCCCATACGTAGCAAATTTATGTCGTGTAAGATCTGTACCGAGGTTATGGCGCAGTTGGCTGTGGCAGCCGGCAGCCAGCGCGTGAGTCGCCGTGAGGCACAGCGAGGGACTACACCAATTAGCATGTGGGCCTCGGAGCCTCGCCTTCGCAGCGAGTGGTCGCGGCGCCGAGTCAGCTGGTCGGAACAACAGTAGTGCCACAAGCACCGCGGTAGCGTGACGTGCGAACCACCACACTATTGCTTTACATGACCGCAACCTTGTCCGAGTATACCAATACATCGCAAACCACACTACGAGCCGATCTATATAACGAACTCTAAGTTAACCTATCCTAGCAAAAATCTGTAATGGAACTCGGCGCGTCACGCTTCACGGCATTCATACATTGCTTAGCAGCAATTGCACAGCCCGTGTAACAAATAATAAGCCAGTTTTGCACGGCCGTTCCTAAAATTATTTTTAAACCAACGCTGCCAATCTATAGATAACATTGATCGTACGACAGGTCGTACATCGATTGTCGTGTACAAGTTGTTATAATAATTTAGGATTGTGTATAATATGTCATAAATATGCTGCGTATTCATAGATCCAAACCGCACTACGCCAGCGTGGCGGACTAAGGCCGAAAACCTCTCAATGGTAGAGGAGGCCCGTGCCCAGCAGTGGGACGTACATATATGGGCTGATGACAATTAATAGATATAATTATAGCTCGATAGGTATCTAAAAATATAAGTATGTACACAATAAATATATGGAGTTTGCATTGAGCCCCTATAGGACTACTCATACTTGCACCACCTGTGAGTGGTAGGACCATGCTGTAGTGGTTGGGTCAAACTACCACCTTACAGAAACCGACGTAAAGTAATCCCGCTGCATTTCGACCGGTGAGTCATACTCATATTGCTGTTGTAGGAGGCAGTACTGCCGCCTCAATTACAAATATTCTTGTCTAATAAACGACCAATAAATACTTCGATGATTCCCTCAAGAAGACCGTTTCCTACGTACCGGAAATTACAAAAAAGATATTAAATATAGTCCGCGATAAGTAATGACCTCACGAGCGTTTTATGAAGTTGTTCTTCATACTATGTGTAACGTGGTGTCGTCATGTTTCCGAAGAGATTTAATTAGGACGTCTTAGACATGCGCAAGAGACGGTGTAATCCTTTGTGACATTGTCCTCTCAGCGATCAGTTCGTCTCGTTTAAAGAGAATTGTATCATCGCGATTCCGCTAAACATTCCGGCTGTTTCAGATTTAAATCTAAAATATTTGACCTTTCCCTCGTTGTATTCGACTAACGTTGGGCACGCGGGAGGCGTATCACTTAATTAGTATTTTAATGAAGCTACAGCCTATAGGTACAAGGAATGTTTGTTTATATTTAATTTGAGTGAGGATCGGTGTATTTGCAGGGTATGTGAGCGAGTGTGCATCGTTTGGCGGCCGATGGCAACATTTGTGGAAACTTATTAAATACTCCGTAGTGTTCCTTGACCTCCTTGCGGCGTACAAACACGCGAAAAAATAGTCTGTCGTAGTGTCTAGCGCCTAAATATGAAGGCCGTTTGGTGTTTAGAAATGTTTATAATTGTCTGCCGGCGTCTGCCCGCTGTCAGCTCTGCGCCGCTCGCCGCTGCTCCGCTGCACTAGCTGTTTGCCGCTCGGACTGTGCGCCCGACGAGCGCGGGAATATTATCTTATTACTATTCGTATTTACTACACCATGCTAGAAAGTCAATCTAATACACTAAAACAATACCACGTTATGTACGAAAGCCACCAGAGAAAATGAGCACATACATAGGTGTGCCTCCTGAGCTGCGTGCGCGTGTGGTGCAGCCAGCGATGCGTCGCCGTCGGTACACTGTGAGCTGTGCCCTAGCACGCACCACCTCTACTTTTGCTATCAGTTTCAAGGCTTTCTAGTCTATTGTGTTCGTCTGTTACATTGCGTCAAAAGTTACAATGTGTGATAAGTCACTGCCAAATGATAACTACGACTAGACCTGCGCCTGACCATCAGACAGATTTTGTTCGATGTTTCACATAAAAAAATGTTTTTATGTGTATGAACAATGTTTGTATGAACAGGTCCGCTGTGCTTGTTCATTTCGTGGGTGTTGGTGAGTGAAGGCGCCGCGGCTGATTCGAGGTTTCCGTAGTTGTATTATAGTGTAAGTGATGCGTAGTAGAGATGGCGGCATGCCGTGTAAGGCACTACGGCGCGCGTTACGCGTATAATATTAGCATGTTGTTTACAGAGCGCGAGCCATGAGACATGAGCCATGAGTTGTGAGGCAGCGCGGGGAGCCGGCGGCGCGGGCCACGACCCACCGGCCGTGTCTCCACTCATTCAATTTATTATTACACAACGAGAACATTACGAAAATAAAACGCCAGACAAACAACTCCTAGCGACATAAGTATACGACGCGAGTATTTATAGCCAGCAGGCAGGGCGGCAAGCCAGGGCGACACAACGGCCTCGCGGCGAGCGTGTTCCACACTTTTTAATTTCACGTCGTTCATGTTCCATAATAACTCTGAAATAATTCCCAAAATACAAAAAACGCGTACACGCACCAATCTCGTGTCGATTCAATAACAAACAGGTCAACGATAAACAGAAGCGCTACGTCACCTGCTCCAGTTAGTGCCTATTCGCACAATTGATGGTGTGCTTCGGTATGCCCTACACCCTTCAGCGCCTCCTAACCCGACCGAGCGGCGAAGGTTCGCGCACTAGCGGCCACCGTCGTGTTTTGCGACGTCAGAATTTGGTCGGTTTGCTTCGCACAAGGTCACTCGATCTAATACACTGTGCGTAAGACACTAGAAAAAAATACTTCATTAACGACCGGTGGCGTGACGTTTCTGAATAAAGAATAAAAGGCGTGCAGACGCGAACGTATCTAATACACGCGAAACGTTCAAATAGCGGAAATCTCAATTATAGATATCGAAACAATTAAAGCGAAACTTATTACATGTTTACTGTGAGAATTTATAGGGGATCGTGGTTTGAGGTAAAGTCATTACTTTACCTTACATTAGGTAAAGTAGCTTATTGTTTGTTTGTATTTTAAACAGCACGAAGGCTTCTGCGACTGTTGGTACTGGCACTGACCGGCGCCGGCGCCAACATAGCGTCAGTATTTTGTTTGCGGAGTGTCATGTATTCCACACGGAATATTTCTATTTCAGTTTATTTAGTTGGCGTGCATGTTCCAATTCATCGTATTCTGTCAAGTAAATGATGTATGTTTATGAAGTCCGTTAAATATGAGCACATCTACGATTAACCGGTAGACTACTGGTTAGGTGACTCATAACTGATGGTTATTTCATTTGTATTGATCGTCTCGCAACAACATCTGTACAAACGTGGATACACATTCCATCGGTTCTACTCTGTAATTGTATCTCTGACGATTACACAAAAAACCCTTGTTGTTCTGGTCAATAAATAAAAGAAAAATGTTATAAATACGTTATATACGCAGACAGTGACGGCGTAATTTATTTAACTTTTTATAATCTCTTCCCCATGTCTCTCCATTACTAAAGCTACGATTAAATTATTTCTTTATTTAAAAACCTCTGTTTCTTTTTTTATATTTAAAAAAATATACGGAATAACATAAGTCGGTGGAATAGTTATTTTCTAAAAGAATCGTTCAAAGAGAATTGTTGTGTTTCTAACAAAAGCGGCCTTGAACCGTCTGCTGACATTACACAGACATTAAAAAGTAAGTCGTAGGCACAGTACACCTGTTTGCATATTTTGTATCTATAATCTATGGCAGCGAGTTCAACGGCCGGGGCCACGACTCGGGCAGGTTCCGAATTTCGACACATCGCTTAGAATTACTTTTATTCAGGCAATGAATATCAGGTATTTAGTAGAGGCCCATGGGGCTGGTGGGGCGGGGCCGGAGACTCGCGGACTGCAGGCTCCAGCCCAGCGCCCGCCGCCAGCGACACTATACACTGCTAAAAGTGAGGCCTCTGGAAAATGCCCAATCACCTTGGGCTCGATTTATTGCGCATTAACTTATCGATACTTTTGTACTCATTTCACATTGATATTAAGTACAGAGCGCAACACGCGACAAAGCCGAAACCGGATCTCTGCATTGCACTTCGCACATTCATGCTGCGAAGCCAAAGAGACAATCATTGCTAAGACTAAACTGAAAGTATGTCAATAATACAATCAAAGCATCATATTGTATGTAAGAACACGTTACATATGGTAACTTAATAAAACAAGCCAAATAACTTAATAAAATAAGCCACTCGGCTTCAACACTGGCAGCACTCTGAGAGTGAACCAAGAGTAAGTACCCGCGCCTTTGGCCAAGATGAATTAACTTAGAACTCGTCCTACATTCTGGGAGCTCGGAAGGCGCTAATATGAGTATTTCCTTAACAACATGTGCGTGGAAGTGACGGCTGGAAGTTGTTCCTCCAATGGACTTGACCTAGGAACTTCCTTCACACATTTTTATCGTATAACATTGTCACGACTGCTTCGTGGTCCCCTGGCACAAATGTAAGGAACGTAAATAGAGATAGGTCACAGGTTCGATTTCCGATGCAGGCAGTGTGATTATATTATAGTACCAACACGGGTATTAGAAACGTACCCGAATCACGGCAATAGGCTGACCATCTAACTCTATTGCATATAATCTAAAAAAACAATTTTAGTAATGTGGGTGTTGAAAATGCACTTCTTCCTGTCCCATTGGAGATGAGGGCGTAAATTTATATGTATGTATAGATCTTCTTTGACTACTCAAAAAAGAACGTAAACTAAAACAAATGTGGAACCAAAACTTCTAGCGATCTTACAGATACATTTTAAATTGAAGTCATTACAACAACTATTTCCGTAGGAAAAATATCTGTACACATATCTCTTGACATGCAAACCACTTCCATAAACTAAAAAATACTGAAACATACACGACATTAGTGTCTCGTAAGCTAACCAACAAGTCGCATTCCCACAGCCAAGTGTACGGCGAAAAAACCCAACGACCGTCACCGCGGCCGTTGCACGAACACTATTCCTTCCGAGACTAGTCTAACCTGATCGCGAATAATCCCAACCCCACCGAATAGCGGCCCACCGGCTCACCGGCCCACTGGCCCAACAGCCCGGCGGGCGGCGGCCCAGCGGCCCGGCGGCCCGACTGCGCACCTAGTGATTGACGCCGACGCTGGGCGCGCTGTATCGATGTACGCTTATCGACATAATGCGTCGCCATTTGCATAACCGGTGCACTTTGTCTACACTCGGTAATGAAACAGGATCTCTTCACACATACTCTCACGCATTTCGAGCAAAATTAAACTTAATTTAGTAAAGAGTAACTAATGTACGTACATTAGAATCGGTATTCTTATCTGATACGAACATATTATTCCTCGTCCTGCTTAATCTAATTAATTATAATCGCAATTCCCACTATAGCATAAGCACAAACACTAAACAATAATGTCTCTTAAAGATGAATAAAACATAACAACTACTTCCAAATTCTAAAATACAAAACAGAAACATTTTGTTATGTTGGCTACGGGTAATGATATAATGTACGTTATATTTTTTTAATAGTTAATTTATAATATGCGTTAATATGCGTTGTTTTTATCGTTATAACGCGTTACATCGAGTGGTATAACGTTATGAGGCATGCAAGCATGTGTATTATTTGTCCATTTAAAGGAAAAATGGCTATATGCACAGTCTTAAAATAGCACGACATTTATATTAGTGTAAGTTGAATATAGTAATTATTGTATAAAGCATCTTGTACAAAAATGTTTGAAACGCCAGATAATATATAAATGATTAAGTGATAATGAAAGGTTTCCAAGTTGAACTGACGTAACGTTCACAAAAACACAATGTGATTTGTGCACGGAAACTAAAGTACGTTAACAGTAACATTTCGCTTCTGTTGCGATTGTACACTGGCGACAAGGAGCAATCTGTGCCGGCGCGATCGCTCGCTATCGACAGGCCGGCGCGGTGGCAGCCCGGGCCGCACTACGGTTACAATTCAAAACCAGGGATGTTATGGAGCTCCGTAACCGTAACCGAAACTATCGGATATCCGAAATAAAAATATATCCGTAACCATAACCGTATCCGTTTCAGAAGTTTCGGATAGTTTAAGAAAGTCTTGTGTAAAGTACTGAATAGATTTTTATAGACAAAAAACGACCAATATCGACTTAATTTTGGACATTTTTTAATCAAGGTAATGTAGATTGTACAAAACAGTAAACAGTGTGATAAAAACTTTAGCCGGAAAGAAGGCGTAGTGCCTTCACTGAAACTTCATATAAAATCCAAGACACAGTGATTAGTAAAAAGATATTTTATTGTTGGAACAAAATAAGCAAAAAAAACATCCAAACAGCTAATAAACCTTTGTAAAATAAACCTTTACAAGAGTGTCGAAAACAGTTATATTTTACTTCAATCTAATATCCGTAACCGTATCCGAAACCGATATAATTTTATTCCTATATCCGTATCCGTATCCAGATCCGAAATATCATATCCATAACATCCCTATTCAAAACCCACTACTCAATGGAACTGTGCCACTGCGCGTGTCCTTGGACATAATCTATTATGTATGTATATTGTAGATTTTTTGTGTGTCTGTATATCTTGATAATCGATCATGGGCCATTTGAATTTCATCCCGCTTCCTTTTTCAATAATAGACGCTTTTATTCGTCTATTTTTACTTTACACGTGAACGAGCCTCTACAGCTAGTCATTGTTCGTCGCGAGTTGATCGGCGCGTCTCGGATCGCTTGAGCTCGGGTTGCGCGTTTAAAGTATTATGTCGTGTATAGAAGCCATTCGTAGGGACAGGTCCTAGGTTCCAAGGTGCCATGGTGGGTCGTATCATGATACGATTGGTACAGAGAGTACTACTACTTTCGGATTCCACATCGGTGACGCCGCTCGGTTTTAATATTAGCACCTGGTGACATTATGCATAAGTACTCAAGTTGAGTTCACTAGTCCGTAACCAAACGTGTTTCAATAAATGACATAGACACGCACACAACCGTGTTTGTACAATCGACAATCTGGTTGAGAAATGTAATGCTGTCGGAGGCCGGGGCACCCCTCGCCAGCGGCAGCGCGTACATCTCCGTGTTCGTCCGCCCCTACAGATAACTCAGATAAATGTTCAAGGTCACGTTCGACAACATTACGTCTTTCCTTTATCGCTGAGCTGCACATAAATATCAGTATGTGGGAATTTCATTTACAAAGACGTTACGTTCCGCGCCTGCCACTCTTATTCTTTGCTTTTTACTTGTTGTCGCAATAATCAACCATATTAAAAGGCGAGATAATAAATCTAAGCTATGTGTAAAATAATGTCCTGCTTTGCGAGTTAGCGTGGGGCCCCTAACGTTACCCCTAAACGGTGGAATTAAAAGTGCTATTGAATGTGCATTGTGCCTAATCCCGCTGGCGAGCTGAATAGACTGGTCCGCGGCGGCGCGGCGCATCACGGGGAACAAACTGGTTCGCCAGTGCGGAGCCCAAACATCTGGGTACAAGATTAGCGGCGGACGCAGCGCATACAACGGAACTTTAACACCGAACAACATGTAGTAACGTCATGTCGCGTCCACTATCTGCTTCCGAGCTCGGGTTCTATGCACTACGCGAACTAGACAACGCCACGCTGTGTTCGCCCATGTAACACCGTACGCATACATTCACCATCTGATGATGATGATTCATCAGCCCATATATCTCCCACCGCTGTGCACGGGCCTGCTCTAGGTACAGCTGAGAGGGTTTAGGCCTTAGTCCACCACGCTGGCCTAGTAGGTTGGTGGACTACACATCTAAGAAATTCCTAAGAAATTTTAGTTGTGCAAGTTTTCGTCAGGTTATCGTTCCCCGTTAAAGTAAGTGAGAATTCATTATATGTAAATACACACACAGCTTCGAATAAACAGACGTGTATGCCTGGGGTTTGAACCCGCAACTGCCAAAATTTTTGACCGTGCGCCTAAACTTCGAGGCCATCACTACTTCATTATTAATCTAATTACTAATTAACCAGTATTTGAATCGAGGGAGCGATATCACAGAGAAAACTTAATACAAAAATATACATAAATATTTGTGGTTCTTACTAAACATTATATAATCTCGTTATGAATATAGTTAAATCACTATCTCTCCGAATTATAACTTGTGCGAAGGTTTTTTCAATTGAGATATTTTTTGTGTTGTTCTGTTGAGTGACCCGCAAAAAATATCATACAAAACCTCTCAGTTGTGAGAGTTTAGAGCAAAATAAGGAATGTCCTCAATGATTTTTATGACTTCGTTTAATTGCCCTCAATTCAGCCATATAATTTAATTATTTTATTATCTGCAATAAAATATGCATAAAACGTTATATCCCACACAAGAAGCATTGTAATCAAACATTCTTATAAATACTCAAGAAACCTAGTTGCTATAAATAAAGCACATTTTCACAATTTATGATCTCAATTAATGACTAGGAGACTAACAAAAAACTAGAAAACCGTTTCAATAACAATAAACAACGGGTATAGAAATAGAATATAAATATGTACACAGTTTAGTACTTTGTACATTGTGAAGGAAAAAACCCGGAGGTGGAACTTTTATTTTTCTAAGTGATATTTAAATTATGCATTTTAGATGAGTGAGTGAGGAGCGTGGGGCCGCGTCAAACTGCTCCTGATTAAGTTATGCAGTTCGGCTCCGTCCCCCTGAACTATTAACCTACCAATAACTTTACTATTAGCGCCATAATCTTTCCGACTTTAACTCAACAACCAAATTGCCGGGATTAATAGTGATGCCGAACGATCTAGAGTTCCCGAGTCGAGCAAATTTATTAGACTTTTCGGCAGGAAACTCTCAGAATATACGGAGTTAGGAAACGTGCCCCAAGTCCCAACAACATTGAATATTTTAATATTAATATTTGAACAACAGTTATTTTAGCCTATTACTTAGGTCATACGAAAACGTCATTATTAAACGGAGGGGAACTGTTTTAGGTCAACAAAACAATTAAATAAACAACTGCAAAAAGACAAATCAATGGAAAAAGGGTTTTGCAAATAACAGAAATTAATTATATTTTAACGTTATAGCACAGTGTTCATAGGACTGCGTATTTGGTAATTATTGCCCTAAAGCTAATTAATTGGATTCTATTGCACAACATTTAGTCGGAGAATACTCTATAATGAAACACCGAGTGTTCATAAATTTGAATGAGAATGCAGACACATTATAAACACGTGGGCAAGTCTTTTATTTAATTGTAATTACTTCGACATTTTTTGTACATCCTCACGACCAACGAGTTAATAAAACTACAGAATAAACCTTTTATACGAGAGCAAGCCCGTTTTATGGAGTTGTGTTAAACAAAAAGAATTATGAAAGGCGGTGGGCCCTGTTGATGGACGTTGCTTCATTGAAACGTTTACAATAACGATAGCCGAGGAGTGCCGGAGCCGCCGTGCGTGCAACTTTACGAAAGCTCATTTCCTTCAAATCAGGTTTGTACCCTCGTCGCTGCGCAATATAAAAGCAATGTAAAAATTGCTCGCAGCGCCGACCGGTGAGCGGTGAACGGTCATCATAAACGCTGAATCTCTGTCACAACACAATGAGGCGGTGTCTCCCCCCGCCCCCCTCCCGCCCCCCTGCCGCCCCCCTCCCGCTTGCCCCCTGCTATCTCGCGGCCCGGCTCCCACTCGCTGTAATGGGCTGAGCAGCGAGCTCCGAGCACCGAACGCACTCGCTTGGGGAAGGTCAGGAACGGGCTCCTTTTAAATTACGCCACACCTCCACTTACACCAGACAGATATCCGTTTTTATTCATGCTCACGAAATATTCAATGTTTTTCGGCCGTTCTTACTAGCGCACTTAAAGTATGCAGTCACACATAACACCTTATCAGATTGCTGTGTTGTACATCTTTATTCTTTAATTAGTCGATGGGTGGCATTTTGTATTACTCTGAATGACACTGATTGTATATAAATGTATGTAATGTTTCTCCAACGATGATATAAAATTCAACCAACAACTGAAATATCCGGTATAATGTGGGAATGTGATGACAAGACTGAATCGAATCATTAAATTATTGGAATATCTAAACGTAATACGACACCTCATTGTCGTTATCTTGTAGATGTTTAGACCTTTTTTGAAGAATATGTTTGCATCCTACAGACAACGAGTGCTAACAAATACTTCCTTAGTATATAGCCTAGATACCATTACCTTAGTAGGTACCTTACAAAAACATCTAAAATAGTGAGGAATTGTCTGCTTCTTTTGCAGATTCACTATTTCTTTATCACAAAAAACTATGAGATTATATTTTTTTTGGTTCTTGTATTATAATTAGTAAGCGATTTGTGTGCAAGGCGCAATGTTAGTTACGTCACATGAGTCAAACTTGGTCGTGCGCACTCGCTAGTAGGTATTACAAGTGTAAGGGCGCTCCAACGAGTAAACGACACGGGGCGACATGCAACGCCTTCTGTCACCAGTCATGGACACTAACAAACAACTCTTTATCTTGCGATCTGAATTGATTCACAGATTGCTTCAAAGTATCGAAGTACAAGTACAAATATGCCTTCCATCTAGAAATCTATTGAATTTTTTAAATGGATTTAACCATTAGGTAATTTTCAAGAAACAAGAGCTATAGGTCCCCTCGTCCCTTATGAAACTTAAAAACAGAATTTGCAAAATGTGGATGCAGATGAATATCTCTTCCTACTCTTTCGAGGATACGGACATGCACATGCAAGAATGCCTGATCAAAATGCTAACAAAACGACAGGTCGACCCCAATACGTTGACTTAATCTGGATTTGTGAATGAATTAGAGAGAAAAGATGAAGGTGATCTGTCACCACTCGACACAGTAACCAATAAAGTTCCTGAAATATGTGAGATAATGCGGTTACTTTTCTAAATCTTACTTAATTCTAAATGTACAACATTCGAACACGGGTCGGTTTTGTATTTGGTACCAATTTAATAAAGTATTGTTTTCATAAATTCCTGACCCCTTTTTGTTTACTTTGGAGCGTAAAGTTCGCATTTTGTTCTATAAAAATAGACTTCTTCATATTGTTTGATACCAAAGAGTTGTGAGTATAATTAAAACTGTGTCGGAACAAACAAGGTTCTTTTTATGAAACTCTTTATGAACTTTTTATGAACAAACAAGGTTCTTTTTATGAGGATAAAGCGACCTGAAACATATTTAAATTGGCCGAAACGTAGCGATGAATTTGCGTATTCGGGATAAGGATTCTAACATTTATTCATTTGTTTACTTAACGAGCTGTTGGACTTAGTGAAGAACGTGTTATAATATATTAATGAGATTCAACTCCCAACCAAACAATCTCTATTCCGTAGGTACCTGCTGCGTATTGATATAGTTGCGAAAACACTCGGCGCCGAAAATTAATGTTGTCTGATAAAGTTTGTTATTATCATGTGTACCGTTCCAAGTGTACAACATTGGATGTGACCGGCGCTAAGTTATCGCTCAATGTGCGAATTACCATTCACCGCTGTATTTTTTGAAGCACTAGGTACTTCTAATTTACCTCCGTTTTTTTTTTAATGAAAACTATCCTATGTTACTTATAATACCTCCAAGACTATGTGTACAATGTTTCATGACGATCGGTTGAGTAGTTTTTGCGTGAAAGCGTAACAAACATCCCTACATTCACATTTATAATATTATAGTAAGGATATTTTTTGTACAGTTATAAATTCCAGCTAATTACCTACATGATATATAACATACATACATACATACTCAGCCTATCGCCGTCCACTGCTGAACGTAGGCCTCCCCAAGAAAGCGCCAACCATCCCGGTCTTGAGCAGCCCATGATATATAAATAAACGATAATTTCCTTTCATTAAAAAAAAACACTGCACAGCATGGTTACCCAAAACGCAAGTTTAACGTTTAGGCTTACTACTCGTATAGATATATAATATTATATCGTGCCTGGATGTCAGGATGCAGTAGTCATTCAGCTCATCTACGCTACTTCCGATATGATTATTTGATGATAGCTCAAGCACTTGATACGGTTTCGCAACAATTCACAATTGCCGTTACGGTCTTGAGTCATCCAGCTACATTCCAAGTTCCTTGCATATAGAGAAGATGCAACCATAAACAAACAATCATTTACAGTTTTTGCTGCCGCAGCCAATAATAAATGATATAAGTAATATTTGCTTAACATTTTCAACAGACGTGTGACTCAAATATTTACTCATGGAGCAAAAAGTGCCGCCTCACGCGCACCCCACACAACACTGGCGTGTGGTGGGCGGCGCGGATCACTCCACATCACAGTTCATAAACCTCAGGGCAGGTTCACAACTCCTAGCACTATAGATGTAGTGGTACCTTGGGTTAAGCCGCTGGTTAAACAAAACTTATTCATACAACACACTGTCTAGTTATTAGAAGTAATCACAATAGGAATCTCCGCATAAACCGCATGGCCCCACCCAACCGTGAAACTACTGTACCGTGTGATCGTTATCGCGAGCCGACCAGTTCCGACGACAATGATTGTGCTGCTGTGGGATTTCGGAAAAACGCTGTGACTGACAGTACTGTTACAAACATTAATAATAAGTTTTAAGTCATCCCAATAACACTTAAATATGAAATTTTAACGGTCTTACGTTGCCCTTAAACTAAAAAATAAATAAATAAATGTTCCAAATCATCAATCCGTATTGATATCGTAATCCTATCTGCAATAAATTAAATTATGCTAAAAGCAACCATGGATATTAATTGTTGCCTCATATTCAGTAATAATTCAGAAGACTAGTGGGTAATAGTTCGGAAGACAGATAAAGATGTAATGATGTAGAATGTGTTTTATTGTTTTACTTCATGGATTTTGTAATTTAACACATGTAATTTTTTAAAAATGAATGAATGCAAAGAGACCGCTAGTAAACACTCTCAGTTGCATAGGATAGTTTCCGGGCCGTGCGTGGTGGGTGGCTAGTGGAGAGGTGGGGTAGGCGGGCTGGGAGGGGGACGGGTACTGCTGGTTTTTGCCTAGTTTTGAATGTGTGAGCGCGCCGACTGGACGCATTGACATTGAGTGACTAGTCGCGCCGAAACTCACTGCGACTACACACCTCGCCGGCATTCGCGTACTACGCGGCCAGTCGTGACCTCCCCGCCGCTCTACCATACTCGTGATAACAATAATATGCGCAATTAATATTTTCGCTAGGTGTATTTTAATGAGTTCGTGAACTCTGTCGAATTAAGTACATATTATAATATTACAAAGTAACGAAACGTAAAAACATTGAATTTATTGTCATCGAAAATTTTGAGTAAATGTTTAGTCGCACGCACACATGTCCATGAGCGAGAACTCCTCTCGTAATTTTCTCGGAAATAATAATTGTCATATGAACAACGACACTGAAGCGATCGCCACACAATGTGCTCTGGTTTCGACAACAGTTTCTTCGTATTATTATGTCGACAACAGTCACATAGACGTTAAAGGCGAAAAACCGGCTCCGAAACCAGAGGCCGCGGGTTCGATACGCGAACCAGAACTAATGTTCACTACTAACTTTATTCTACCTTATTTCCTGTATTAAATTTTATTTGTTTAATGATTTTTTTAAATGACTGTAACAAATTATTCTTCCTACTAAACAAGAAAGTAGTGCGATGGCGTAACAGAAGTTCACGTGAGTTTAGCTTATGTACCTAGGGCTAGGTATTTACCCACGCTCGCAAATAACTTACTGCCATTCTCATTCATAACAAATCACATTTTTATTAATAAGATTTACGATGTGGAAATATTTACTGAATTCATCACAATTCCGCAAAATATTTCAACTGAATTTTGTATTTTCATGTCGGTGATACCTAATATTGGAGAACATCTGACAATAGGATCTATGTGACAGAGTTCAGCTCCATTTCACGTATCCAACATGGCGATAAATGTAGCAGTCATGTTAGCCGATGTCAGGTAATTAGGAGACGTCGAATGCTATATGGAGAGAGCCCAACACTCCCGCGCTGCCCCTCCCTCCCCCCGCCCCGCCCCGCACCGGCTCTATGGCACCGCTCGTGGCCGTGGTCGGCGTGCACCACATTTGGTCAATAAACAAACGTACGCTGTCGGTCGGAGTGAGAAGGCTCGCGGGCGCGGCGGAGTGGCACGGAGTGCGCGCGCGTCGGGCCCCTGACCTTGCTGCGAGCGGCGCCCTCCTCCGCCGTGCGCCGTACACGCTACTTTGATTTCATCTATTTTATATATTCAATATTTATAAAGTATGTGGTCGCGCCACAATACGCACTGCCATCACTATTGGCGAGGGCGACCTACTCGCGACCACGGCTCCGCGTGCAGAAACTACTCGTGCCATAGTACGAGTATTAATAACCGACGTAAAGAATTAGTGATGCCATACGTCTGCAGCGTACACTGTACAGTCTACACGCACGTACATTGAACCTCCTATTGACAGCACGTCTCGTGTATTAAAAACTACATCACACAAATACTTGACACAAATCACACGTCCTTGAAACTGTGAGACAGGTAACAGCGATCGCAGTTCCGACACAAGTTCGTAACTTGTAGAAAAGTATTTTACAGCTGTCGCTACATTTAATTTGATATGAACAAACCGTGTTTTCGTTTTCCTTCCACTATGAACTGTAGGTAGAGTGGGCAATAGTGATCGTGGGAAAGATCTAGACGCGCGCGGTTTCTACTCACGTATGCGACTGTTAGACAAGTCACGTTCAACTCAGTAAAATTATTAAAAACACGTATGTTATTGGATCACCAGCCATTTTATGGTGAGGTATTTATGTGGCGACTTTAAAACCAGGTACATATGTAAAAATTTGGCAATTATAAAGTTAGTAATAAAAATGAATACACCCAACAGTCATATACATAGTTCTGACCCCACACTAATATCAAGTCTTGTGTTGCGGGTATCAGAAACTAGGAGAGACTTTTCGATCTCACAAACACACGGACCCGAAATAAATATTTGTGTCTCACAAACATTCATCTCGGTGCGAGGTTCGAACCCGCACAGACAATTGTACAGTGATACAGTTTTAGACAATTATACAGTTAGTGAAAAAAATTTAATTATCTACTGATTTGTTGATTCTTAATCATAATTATTTCCAGGTGTTATAACTATTAGGTACTTTTCTCCGGTAATCTTTAATTTTTCAGTCCTAAAAATCAATGTGTTTATGATAAAAGTTGGATGATTTCGCCATCATGATTATTCAATACAATTCAAATAATTTATAATGTGGTCGCCTCATTCAACTTGCCCTACTGGGCTAAACACACGCAATTAAGGTCAATTTACTTGAATTATCCTGTCTCTCACACATATGTATGTATAATGTACAGACTTATTATATACAATAACGACGATTAAAGTTAAGGACGTCCCATATCCTCGCAGTGGTGCGCAAAAATGTAATAAAAGCCATTTGTAAAATGGAATTTTGTTATGTTCTAAATGAATGGTTAGGATTTGTCGATGATTAAAGATCCCACGGGAGCATAACCCGTGCTCTTCATCGGGTTGAAGACTCTCGAGACGATGTAAACAGAAACTTAGTATAAGAAAAAGACTCTTATATAGTAGCTGTAATATTGTGGTCAAAAATATAAACTAAATTGTATTAATACACGCTTTTTTCGCCACAATATCCCGTTGATTATGCCAACGTAAAGACTAGGGATCAAAATAGGCAACCCAATCTTCAATTGTTATACAATAGCAAATCTGATCTTATCTATTCCATAATTGAACTCGACGGAACAGATGGAATGTCAGATACTTGGTTCCAACGTAGAGATGTTTCCAAGTGAAATTATCGGTTTTTGGATAATTTGTACTACTCCTGAAATATTCCATTTTGTATTCGTATTCTTTATTAAATTCCTCTCTTATAAAGCTAAATGCGAGTGTCAAATGAGAAATGAAAACTGACTGGTAGTCTACTAGAAGTCCTTTAGACAGACAATCTCCATCATATTTATTAGATTGCTATGAACATCAAGATCGACGTAACGAGAAAGCGAATAACATATATATATATTAGCGAGAATGTCTGTGTTACTAGTAGAGTAATGTATACAGTACAAATATCTGGAGCTGTATCGGGTAAATGAGTGGAGATATTCATTTATGTAGCAGTTGTAGGTCATGTTAGTTTTGGTCGGGTGTGTGCGGCACCCAGCGCCATCTCGCTCGACGTATTTCACTGGTAATGTGAGCAGCAATCTTGTACTTAGGCTGATAGTGGGGGATTTGGCTCGGCGCCCGTTTTATACAAATTAATATTGAGCCAATAACTTTCCTTGCAAAATTACAATAAAATCTGTCTTCTAAGGAGTTATATGTTTGTTTATTGTAACAGCGCTATTTCGCACAATATTTATAACATCGTTGATGCGAGCGACGACGGGCGGCCCATACTCATATGTACTGTACACTGCTAGCGAATACTTACAGAGCAACAAACTCGTCCACACAGATTGTCAACCTTATTCGCAACTGATACTTACATGCGATTTATGAGCTCATTACGGTCTAGCTTCCTAGCGTTTTGGAAACAAGATTTGACGAGTTGTTGCTAAAAGACACGCATAGCGGCATATTATATTGTTACATGTTAAATGTCGGTATATGACCATATCATGCACGGCCTAAAGACCACGATGGGCGATAAATTATATGTCATAGTTGTAACATGTTCGATGGTATATTCGTCCTTTGTAATATAAAATCAGAGCGTGTGAAGTGAGCCGGGCGGCGTAAGGAAAGCAACACTGACATGACACAACATGTTACGCGTGCCGTAGGTACTCGAGTATGATGAACAATTTATTAGTAGTTACGACCTTGGGCTACGGGGCCACGGGGTCACGCAGCTTTTTGCCGCGCTCCGTGAAAATATTAACCGGCCTCTCCCGCATTCCCACTGAAAAATTGCCATGATGAATGGACGCGCTCCAGATTAATTGTCGCACCGGCCGCCCGTTATTGTGACCCACCAATTTACATACATTCTATATACTCGTACCGACATACACACAAACACGCTCGCCAAACGAAACAAAGCACCGTGTGATCATATCGAGCTGTTATTACTGCGTTATCAGCTGGTGAAAACGTTTAATGTAATTTAAAACGCCCCTTTAAATGTATCACTTAATTATTTGTTATCGCATATTTCCATTGATTGATGAATTTACAATGTTCGCAAGTGATTCATATTTCATTGCGAGATTTGCGACTTATGGCCTCACTTAATATTTACAAAGAGTCAAAGAGCTATTGTTCCATATCAGGTTTTTGCTGATGCATCGTATTAGTAGACTTAACTGACTAAGTGTTTGTATAGTATTGACGTTGAGGACTAGGCGCGCGGTGGAGATTTTCGGCGGTCGCAGGTTCGAACCTTTTACTTTTCAAAGTTATGTGTGTATTCACAATAAATTATCGCGTACTTTAGCAGTGAAGAAGTACATCGTGAGAAAACCTACACGCCTAAAGTTCTTGGGAATGAATAGATGTAATCCCCCAACCGCACAAGTTACGCAAGGTACGCTGGGTACTGGACTAAGGCCTTATCTTGCTATTTGTATTGATTTCAAGTAAATTCAGTCAAGCTTAATGCCATTCGTGTCTTGTAACCTGCCCTGGTGGATTGATATTTTATAAATTAATTTACGTTTAGTTTTTTCTAGAACCTACATTTCTCATACTTATGGCCTAATACTGAAATGCTACTCAATCTGAGGGCGACTTATATTTAAGTGGCTGTTATAATTTAAGCGGTATTTACTTAAAAAATGTCATGTAAAAGAACTTTTTGTGGTAATGTTGCCATTTATGGAAATTTAAGTGTGCATTAGTTAATCACAGTCTTAACACCGATAAATGATGTTTCAGTATACCGCTTAAATTATAACAGCCACTTAAATATAAGTCGCCCTCAGATTAAGTAGCATTTAGTATTCGGCCAATATACTGAAAAAAATCGGCCAATTTAACACGTGCGTTTATATACGTAACCGTATCCTCAATGACTGTTAGTTATCAGCTAGAAAACAATGGGAATATTGAAAGCTAACACATTGGTGTAGGTGGGGCCGGTTAAATTAAATTATAATATATTCCGCTGTAACGCTCGCCTGCCGCCCGCAATCCCAACAACACCACACAAAAACAAACTTAGCGCACACACTAATTGGATTTACCTGTTTACTAAACTGGAGGTTGTTAATGTTACAAGTAGGTATAAATAGAAGTCATTACGCGGCGATTCGAAAAAGGATTAACAAGTAACAAACAGCGAATTACTAGACGTAACCAAACAACCACGATATCTTGATGTATAAGAAATATTTTTATTTGCGCGCGATGTACTCGCTCTTACGTGTAACACACCAACTTCTATAACAATATGCTTTTATACCAAAGCTTGTTTAACTGAGATAATACACGTATGTTGGTCTTTGTCACGAAAATCATAATATATTATGTCATATAGATAATAACGAAATAACGAAGTTACGTTTCGTGCTAGACAACAAGGAAAAGCAAATGTTAAACGTTATTAAAAGTTATTCTTCTAAAGAATATTCTATAATCTTCCTCCTTCTATAATATTGTTAGCTGTTGATATGTTTAATGCTTAAAAGGATTAATTTCTTCATCAAAGTTCCATAATCCAGCTGAGGCTTGTGAAAATTCGAAATAACTTAGTTGCAACGTCATGACTTTGTGAAAAGCGCAAAAAGAGGCTGGAACATAATAACACAATTTATTTCCATTACTCGTAAAGGTATGAACTCGGCTGTTACACACAAGGAATCGGCTACAAAAGGAAACATTAGGGCGGCCGACGTTTCGCTGAGTGTGGAAATGTTCTGAGCTCTGACAAAAGAATAAATTCTCTTCGGTATAAGTGGCGAGCTCTGATCAGCTGAACGTGAGCGAGCACATGTAGCACTCGTGCAAAACAGTGCTCGCTCAACTGTCGCTACCGTCTATCAAACATATATTAAATATACCTTTATACACTTATTATTCATGTATTCTCTATACAAAGATAGATTGAGCCCAGTGGCGGTACTTCCATAGAAGCCCAAAAGCGTTACACGTTAATTTGTAATGTCTAGTTTATAATTTCTCTCACTGGTCGGCACTTTTTCTGGACTCCATTACGCTTACCATCAGGTGCAATGGGGTCACTTTGCCGTGCCAGTATAAAAAAAAACTGCTTATTGTGGAACAGGATACTCACATTTATATATCAAATTGCTTTTGTTAAATAACGATTTAGAGCTTAACGATTTTGTTATTCAGAATTTTGATAGGCAAACTGGGCTTTCAGGCGTCTATGAAAGTACCGCCACTGCTTGAGCCTAGCAGTTGGATCAATACGAGTAAAGCTGCGTCACAAATATCAATTGGAAGCCGATGATGGCACATCTGTACTATTGTTCACATGGATCCTGGGAACATGTTATATGTCGCAAAGAGAAGTCGCAAGTTTGCTCGCTCACTCCTAATGAACAATTGAACATACAAAACCAGTTTATAGTTCAATGCTATTGAAGATTAATTTCTCGGTAACAATGCCCATTAATTTACCAGTCGTACCCGAAACTCCGTATTCAAATTGAATATTCTTTCTCCGTTTTTGCCACAGTTTCATTGCTGCTCTGCTACAATTGGTCGTAGCGTGATATGTATCTAGATTAGTCCCCTCAATAAATGGGCTATCTAACACGGTTTTTTTTTAAATCGGACCAGTAGTTCCTGTGATTAGCGCGTTCAAGTAAACAAGCAAACTCTTCGGTTTTATAATATTAGCATAGATGTGAAATGGAGTTATACCGCTTGGTAGAAGAGCATCTTTAATCTACTGCTAATAGCGGTGCAATGACTCATTGTTTCTATTACGTCACTTTGATCATCGATTTTTTTATTATTTATTATCTTGTTATTGGAAGATGAACCGAAACGACGAGGGTTAAAAACCGGGTCACTGAGTTTGTTTTTAAGTGACGAGGCCTCCAAGTATGTAGTTGTTTTGTGTATGAAAGTTCATATCTTGACATGCTGTGCAAAAAGACCCGTTTAATGTTGATCAACACCGTCCGGCCGTCGTGATTACTCATCAAATCTCACGTACTAAAGATTGGACACAAACAATAAGTTGGCAAATAAAAGCAACAACTCAATTATTTTGCAGTCATATACCCATACAGAGTAAGTGATATATGAGAGAGGAGATAATGTCTGGTCGTCCACGCGTGTTCCACAGTAATGAGGCGACTAGACGCAAATTGCCGTCTATTTGTATTGATGTCGGTGGTCGGGGGTCGGGGTACTTAAAGCGACCTTGCCTGCGACTTAATTTTTGTGTTTACCCGAGCAGCTGATCTCCATCGAGCGCCGGTAATGAGCGAGCTGTGCCCACATCTGTTACCGAATTTATATCATTACGCAACATGTAAGCGAGAGCTGTATTGTCCGCTCGTATCCTCTCGGACCTTGTTGGTTAGACGGTAAGATATGAAATTCGAATTCGGTTCCCGCAACGAGACAAATATTTGTATCGTACATAAATATTTATTGTACGTCCTCATAACATATGGACTTAGTGGGCTCAAAACTACATGTGTGTGGTATTGTTTTATGTAGATTTAAATAATAGTGATTGTTGTAGTCGTGGAGCCGAGGGCCGCGGGCGTAGGCTACGTGTGACATCACACATGTAACCTCATGCATAGCCCCGAGCCTAGTGAAGCGAACAATTGCCTGAGAAACTATTAACTGCGGATTACATTTCCTCAGCAGTGCAGATTGTTATTTATTACTGTTGTGCATGCAGTTAATAATGCAGCGCGCTGTTATTACCACTGCTCCTGCACGGAATTTATAAAGATCATAGATAGCGAAAATCTTGTCAGTTTCAATATTAATTATTGTTGATTTTTAACATTAAACCATAATTCGAAAGGTTTCTTTAAGGTTCCTCATGCCGACATAATGCAACAGGCCCTAATATCTAAAATTAGTCCGAAAGTACCAACTCGTAGTTGATGTAAAAAATATTATGCAGGGTTAAAATTTACGTATGTTTAGGAGTATGTATTCATTCATTCATCATCAGCCCAAATACATCCCACTGCTGGGCGCGGGCCTCCTCTACAACTGAGGGGGTTTAGGCCTTAGTCCACCATGATGGCCTAGTGCGGGTTGGCGGACTACACACGTAAGAAATTCCTAAGAACTTTTAGGTGTGCCGTTAAAGCAAGTGATAATTCATTGTGAATACACACGTAACTTCGAAAAGTCAAAGGTGTGTGCCTGGGGTTTGAACCTGCGACCGCTGAAATTCTCGACCGCGCGCCTAAGCTCCGAGGCCATCACTAGTATGAGAGAATGTATAAAATTAATATATTTGGAGTGGAAATTGATGTGTTTAATTTTATCGTTACATGTACTTATTGCTTAGTTCTACTACGAGCATTTCAATGAAATGTTGCACCAACAAAAATATTTATTTTATTGTCGTCGGGGCAGCATCTCAAACACAGCGGAGAACAATCGAAAGTATCGCCGATCGGCCGATTGATCAATATTTATTTTGTTTCAATGGGTAGCGCACTCCATGGCGCACACAACTCAGACGAAATTGCGCTGGTCAGGGGCCACTAGCCATTACTAATATTGTGCGCTTAATAATTCTCAGTACAGACCAATTGTTACTACATATCTTGGAATTGCGCGTAAATATCTATTATTTCGATGGAATCAGTGTAAAAATACCCATATACGCCCACACAAGTGCGCCGGGTTCTTGGATCAGGCTGAACAACTATTTCAAATGGACCGGCTTAATTGTATGTTGAGAGATCGTCGTGATCTTCGACGCTGCAGTTCGGTCACTTTAAGCACTAAAAATCTTTATGGTTCTCTGCAGAAAGAAAATGAATAACATTGTTTAGAAAATTACTGACATAGTTTCACTGTAACTTTGGAGGGCCACGAGATTTTTGTATTTAGTAAATAAACTTTTCGATATGTTTATTACCTAAAGTTCGGTTTAAGTTATTCAATTCGTATTTTAAATTATAAATGAAGACAGATACTGTTACTGTAAAGTGTGCAGGAAATCTTGTCGATATTTCACACAAATGTGATCCCCTTTTGGGAAGTGCATACCTATCTTAGCAATATTTTTTTATATGTATACACTATATACAGTGATTATATTTTTAAAATCTCATTGTAATAGAGTGAATACTAGAACAGAGATAGTGTCTGTATTTATATTTGTTCGTTTTGTAAAGCATCACGACGAGAAATTGTCAAAATCAACATCTCTGGCAACTAAGCAATATGGCCAATTTAGCAAAACATTATAGCCACCCCTACCGCAAGTCCAGAGCAGAGGGTACAAAGCAGGCGTCGTGTTTTAGTAGACAATTTCCGATATATTTATTATGCAAACTGCGATGTAAACAAGGCGAGGAGCGGCTGGCGAGCCGATCTTGAACCGCTAACCCAAATCACTAGGTGAGGAAACTACGTAGTAGACGCCGCCGACTCCGCGCCGACACCGCGCCGCACCGCCCGGGCCTCACTATACTGTACGAGTACTAGCACCGGGGCTTGGGACACGGCCGACCATTACATAGGAAACGTTTGGAAATATTTGTCTTCCAGGCAGAAAATAAGTTAAAATTATACTCATGGACTTGGTGAAGATCGCGGGACGTCGCTGGATGCAGGCTGCATCGAACAGGTCCCTGTGGAAGTCATTAGGAGAGGCCTATGCAAAAGATCAATACCAAATATATTTACTCTTGTTCGGTTTGAGTGGACTCTGAAATGATTTATTCGATTATGACTTCATATAGATATTTGAAGTCATAATCATAGCTATGAATATGAGCTTCATAGATATGAAGCGTGTATTTAGTGATTTACCCATAAATAATAATAAAGTCTTACGTGCTCCTGATCATATCCTAAAATACATCCTCACTTCTATTTTCATTAGTTCAGAGCAGTCTCATTGATTTGAGCTTCTGCAATAAGCTCCACCGAACACGATCATTAAAATTCGACCAGTTCGTGACATCTCAAAATTTTCCGTGTTTGTTGGGTTTTTAAAAACATTAACCTGCTTCAACGGGTATTCATACTGCGAAAAGATTAGTCTACTCAACATCTATGGCTAAATTATCTCTGAGATCAAAACTCTTCCACAAAACTCAAATTCCACAAAGTTCAAATTAGAACTTTTACAAGGGTTTCAATAACACGCTAACAACTAGCCTTTATCAGTCTTCTTGGGGAAATCTTCTTATTACTAAATTTCATGTATGGATGTTGCTACCAGAAATGAATTTATTGTTTTTAAATTTTATGAACGCCACAACTCCAATTTGATATTTACATGTACTCGTTTAATAACAAAATACAATTATGTATAATAGTTCAATTATTCCTAAATAGAACATTTAATTTAATGTTGTTATAGTAACCAACAACTAAAGTGTGCATTAATAGACTGCAGTGTATGTGTAAACATAGTCTCGTCTGCTCGTAGAATAACAGTAGGTACATGTGATGCTCTCGACCGACATCGAAATATCAAAATTATACGTTTTATTGATAGAGTCAATAAATGTTAGTTCCGCAAATATGTACATATACGATGCTGAGTAAAACGCAATGATTAGGTCATGTTACATAACCGTTTGTAGTTATCGTTTCAGAAATTCAATACATATATTTACCGCGCAAATTACAGTTGTTGACACTGAAAGCTCACTAGTTGAAGTTAAAGTTGGCATTCGTAACAATAAATCTTTGTAATCAAACGAACTAGTTACTGATGACTGTCGACAAGTCCATCACATAGTTGAGGGTCGGACAGAGGGTCAGCTGCGAGTAATTCCAAACTTGCATCTTGACTAAAGGGAACAGATTAAAGTGACAAGCTGTTTACCGGACTTGAAATGGTTCGTTAAGAACAGGATGCCTACGACAATCGAAAATCACACTTTAGCCTCGGTTTTGCGACTACGAAACGTAATAACCAATGTTATAGAGTCGCCTACTATTGGGATCATTCCGGGTCTTAGTTTAAGCTTTTTTTTTTCTTTATTTGAAGAAGAGGGTTTAATCACAGAGTGACCCCCATTGTTAACTACAATTCCAATCATGATCTAAAGCCTTTTTTGCAATTTTATATAGCAACATCGCTTCCTTTGATGTTGGCAAAGCGAGAATACTGTTGCATTTACCAGCATCAAAAGATTTGTTTAATAATGTAAATCTTTCGGCTTCATTCCTGACACACTCCAATAATATATGGTAAACGTCTTCAACTTTATTGCAATCTGGACAGTTAGGTGACAAGGCTTTTGACATAAGATGACGAAAGTGGTTTAATGGAATGTGTCCGGAACGAAGCCGAACCGCAGTGATGATGTCGGAGCGGGACATGTTGGCCTGGTCTAGCCAACAGTTACGCGAAAGATGAGGTTGTATAGTCTGGTACCATATACCCTTGGTCAACGATCTCAGATTAAAATACTCCTGCCACAATTTATTACATTGATCTTTGATTACCCACAGGAAATCTTAGTTTAAGCTTGACTACGAATTTAATACAATGTTGAAATATCCGGTGCGTTCCCAGCGGGTTTTGGCGTTGACTTTACACTGCTGCTTCAATTATGACGGTAGATTCGCTGGCTCATTACGGCATCCTCGCCCTCGGTAAATATCCTTAGTTACGACTGGCAATGTATAGTAATTGAAAAACATTACATTAGCCAACTTTAATAAAAGTTTGTGAAAAAAATGACTTTAAGTCCATAATTATTTAAAACTACGTTTTAAGATTTTTTAGCAGATTACTTGCGGCTTGGTCAACAAACCATAATTTTTGCTAATTTTTTTTATTAAACTTAGTGTGAACACCTGCAGCCTTAGCACAATGAATTATCACTTGCTTTAACGGTGAAGGAAAACATCGTGATAAAACCTGCACACCTAAAAGTTCTTAGGAATTTCTTAGGTGTGTAGTCCGCCAACCTGCACTAGGCCAGCGTAGTGGACTAAGGCCTAAACCCTCTCAGTTGTAGAGGTGGCCCGTGCCCAGCTGTGGGACGTATTTGGGCTGATGATGATGATGATGAATATACTTATACAATAAACGTATAAGCAGTGGCGGTACTTCCATAGAAGCCCAAAAGTCCAGTTTGCCTTACAAAATTCCGAATAATAATATTTAAATTTTAAATCATTATTAAAAAGAAGCAATTTGACATATAAATGAGAATATCCTGACCCCACAATAAACAATTATAAACTAGACATTATAAAATTAATCTGCAACGCTTTGGGCTTCTATGGAAGTACCGCCACTGCGTATAAATGCCGAAGACGGCAGGCGAGGTACCCGCCGGCTCTGTCCCAGTAGTAGAACACAAAATACGTTTTAGTGCATTTAAAAGTTTCAAGTGAGCGGGGTGCGCGGAATATGTCGCACGGATGCCGTTCTAACTCGTATGTAGAGCTAGTGACGTGACAAACATTATCTGATCAAATTCTTATTGGATGTTCATAGAGTTGAAATTTTATATTTTAGAATATATTCTATATCACATCAGCTATTATGCGACCCACAGATAAGAAAACAATTTATTTATTATAACACTTTATTTATTTTACACCACAATAAAAGCAGAAACAAAACAAGAAAAATAAAATTAGGCACAATAAATCGGCGGTCTTATCGCTAAAAGCGATCTCTACCAGACAACAATCCAGTTTTCGTAACAAATACATCAGAAAAATTCAGTGTGCAATAATCTCAAAGTTACCTAATATTTATTTCTTTTTAGAACGGATAAATTGAATAAGTCAGCGAGTGTACTATAGTTTAGCTTGGTGCAAATACGATTGTGTCCTGGCTAACAGGCACTATATTTAGGAGACTATAGAAGAGTTCGTCTGAGGCAGCGCAGTGTGATAATTCCTATCTGTTATAACGAAAGTTTTTATATTTTCCAGAAAGCCCTCCCGAAATTTTAAATAATCCAAATTACTGTTATCCAAATTATCAGATAATTACTGAAGGTTTATTTTACCAAAGGGTATCGAACTACGAAGGATGCCAGAGGCGTATATGCTTAATGTTTCCATCCATCGTCTTCCTACGAACCTTATCAAGAAAAGCTTTCAGGCCACGTACCGCCTAGCGCAGCGCTGTACGTACAAACTTCAATATTCATCGTAAAGTGGAATAAGAATATCACTTCTCAAACATAGATATAATTTAATAACATACAAATGTAAATCTCCGGTATTAGAACAATATTAAATGTATACGATATAATGTATATCGGTGAATACAACCCCTTGTACAAGCTTTGTTTACAGAACATAAACAATCATATTAAATTCTATATCAGAGTAAAGCAATCAAATATCTTCGTTCGGTCTAAAAAGTATAGATTTTTCAGTAAGCGCTAGATGGACTTAAAAAACCGTTGTGCGATCGGACGTCCTCTGAGGGTGAGCGTCGACCCGAGGGTAGGTGTCCGGAGGTCAGGACCTGCCTGCTAAACGTACTTTATTATGAGGCCAACACATCGATATGGAGTACACAAAGCATGCGCACTATGCGAACTGTGCGTAATATGCGTCACACACATAACCATAACTCATGGCAAATTGGATTTTTACGAGACTCGTACTAAAATTGCATTTTCAATGCGATTCTAGATAATAATAATGTCAAATTGTACGAATAAGTCGTCATTGAACACGGGGTAATCTATTTGAACGACATTTCGCTTACAATTATGCCCAGAATTAAAAATACCGACTCAAATTGTCGTTCTGCGTTCTAATTTCGATAACGAAAAGTGTACAACATATTTAATGCAATATTGATCGACTCAAAAAAAAACAAGAGACAACTCTTGTAGGACATTTTGAGCGTTATTAAGAAATAAATTTATAAATGAAAGAAAATTAAATTGTGTAACTTCAGCAAATATCCACCCTAAGTAAACGTTAGCAAATCGTGTTAAAAGTTTGCGAACGTTTCCGAACTCTTTGGCCCTTATTGAATTCGCAGCTTTCCGAACGATCTGAAACACAACTCAATACTTTAAGATTTTTATTGGAGGAAGTTTTCTCGTCAAGTCCATAACGTGATAATTTTTATGGGCATTTTATTTTGACGGGGGAAAATATTGCTTTGAAACTTATGGAACGGCAAAAGGTGGCCAGTTGGTTCATTAGGGCTTTATGTTACTTTTGGTAAAGTTCTATCAACCAAACGAGATGAAAAACATCGATAAACGATACTATTAGAAAAAATTTTTAGCGCAGTAAGTTTAATATGCCAACTTAATTTGTTTATAAATACTTGTATGAGCCAGCAGGACTCATTTCCGTTGTACTTTAAAAAAAATATTAAACATACATAGGTAATTCAGGTAAAATGAAGCTGTTTTTAAATTCTGATATAATTTAATTCTGCTATAATCAATTATGGCTTTCACACTGCCACAATCGTTTTTTTACAGCCTGATTCGTTTATTCTGCACTACAGTTATAGGATAAAACAGTATGCAGCGGGCTTTTGTTTTGTCCTCTTACGTGAAACTTAAAAACAGATTGTTTCGACAATATAAACGTTAGTGTATTTTTTATTTAAATTAATTAAAAAAAAGCTATACTACTTTATTACATTATTTTTGCTCTATTTTTAATAGTCATAACTTTATTCGTAAATAAATTTAACATGAATTAACCGTTAAGCATAAAGAAAAACACAACTTTTATTTATTCCGAAAAATGTAAATTTATTTAATGAAATTTGTTCTTAATTGCTAGCAAATTTTCTTTAAATAGACATAACTTTCATTATTAGATTTATATTTGTTTATTTACCTTTTTTCGGCAATAACATAGATACTTACTATATAGTTTTATAAACGTAGAAATCTCCAACCAAAATGATTTATGGTGTATGACGTCATCCAATGGGAATCTTATCTCAGGCCGGACGGCTCACTCTTTATTTTTAAATGGTCATCCATGGGTTTCATCATTAACTGCATTCTTACGTTTTAAGCGAACAATAATGTTTTAAATATCTTAAATGAATTTATATGTTTAAGATTAGATATTCGCGCCAATGTAAGAGACAGAAAGTCATTATGTCTATGCCACTGACAAAGGGAACCTCAGTAAAAATCTCATACACACACGATATCCAAGATGAAGGATGACGATTCTCGAGTTCCTAATAAATAAATAAAAATATTTAAACTTTTCCACCACACTTCAGTATACTTCGCATCGGTAACATAACAACAACCTTTGATAATGATGAAAATATAGGTACGCCGAATTGTTAAAACCGAATGTAAACAATAGATATAAAACAGTAGAAAAGTCTCACGAGACGTATTTATTAGAAGATTGTTAGAAAGGAAGCCTCCGGGCGCTACAGTGTTGTTTTGGAATGGCACAGCACTGTGTGCACATCGTGTGTAATGTATAGGTGTAGTGTGTAGTGCGTAGTGGCATCAACACGGAAACAGTTTGTATCGATCAGCTTACCGTGAGTTGTTTATCCGCGGGCGCTCGTCGCATCTCCTGCTCTATATCTAGACTTACATGCCGGACCAAAAGCACGTAGCTATAAGGTATAGGTAGGCTAGGTTAGGCCGGTGACCCGCTGGCCGGCGACGCAAACAAGCCTGGCGCATGCGTCCACCGCAGTAAACATCGCTGCCCCCGGGCCTGAGCACGTGGAGCCAGCGCTGCAGCCCGCCAGCTGCACTGAAACTACACCAAACAACTGACCGTCGGCGGCTGCCGCGATAACACCCAGCACCAACACTCGCAGTAATGACACCGCCATAAAATCACAAGCATTTGCACAACACTCGAAATATGTTCGATTAGCGGGCTGCGTAAGGACGTACGGCGCAGCCCGCTGCCTCCGGCGCACTGACGCGGCCGCGGCCTCGCCCCTCCCGCCGCCCGCCAGAACCTTGTCCATTCAACGCATTTCTGTCATGAGCAAATCGATAATGACATTATACTTCCGCTTTCAAGCACGCGCGCTGCATCCAAACTAGGGCTGTGGAGTGTGCACCGTGCACTGTGGCCGGTGGATGCGCGCCACTAACGCGCACGCAGGAAATCACATTTTGCAATAATACAATATGATCATGTTTTTAAATGAATGAAATCATGCAGAAACGCTACTAAACTTGCGATATCTTGCGAGTCGTTCACTCGCATAGAGTGACTTACAGTTGTATGTTCAAATGGAATACATTAAGTCACTTCATATGTAGTTTATCTTTTAAAGGTTTCACCTATAACTTTACAAGTACATTCAGATGAATTCCCGTAACCGTTGAATAATGTGACGGTTAAGAAATGTTGTCGGTGATGTTGGTCATCCCTAGCGAAGTATGTCAGTGAGTGCACGGACAGTGCTCGCCGCTCGCTCCTGCCTGCGTTCGGCACGGCAGTGTGTGGCGCGCGGTATGTGGCGTGTGGCGTACGTCGAAGTGTTCGCGGCGCGCTGTGGCGCGAATAGCGTAGTAGTCGTAGAAGGCACTCGCTCCCAAACTAGTTTTTACGTAGTAATACTCCTCTAATTGATTTTTTACGACTTACTATAACCTTTCTAGCTATAAGTCAAGGCCTATGTTTGTGGAACTGGATTAAAGAAGCCTTGATGAACAAGGGCATTTCGAATTATGTGAACAACCATTTTAACTTATTTTGTATAGTATTGTATAAAACATTTGTTCTCAAAATACCAACGGATGACTATCGTGAAAATATGTAGTTATGATCTCTACCAGTTTCTGGGTTAACTTTTAACTCTAAAAGTTTGTGAAGAAGCTTTGGCTCTCTGTATACAGGGCGTAAATAGACCGTGATCGAAAACTGAGACAGGTTAGTTTTCGATCGCGGTCTGTTTACACCTGTGAATTATTGATTATTTTATGCGAACAAAACTGAATAAGGATGATGCTCTCCAAAGGATGGGACTGTGTCACAGGTACAGGTAACTTCTTTTTTTTAACGAGATGAAAGCGCCTTAAGCTCTCTGTTCGGACCTCTGTTCGTAACCTCTGGGGAGGCCGAAAAGGGTATGTCAGGGTCACCGGCCTTCCAACTCAACGCGTCGAACTACTTTTCGCTTGGCTGAGTTGGGTTCCTAACCAAAATCCTACGCCGGCATACCGACTAAAACCTCTCGATGGCCGTCTTGCGCATTTTGGGTGGTACGGTAAATCCAGGGCGAGCGCCTTTAATTGTTCCCCGTTGCCGCCCAGCGCTCTGTCCAAATGTGAACTCATCTGGGATAGAGGGATTTGTCCCCCACTTGACTCTATTTTGGACACTCATTGATGTGAGCATTCACGTGGCCACGTGCTCTGCCGCACATCTCGGGATCGTACACCTCAAGTAAGGACGCACCTCCCCCGTAGTACGCCTAACAATCCCGATAACCCCTATTAGTCGCCTCTTACGACAGACAGGGGATGCCGTACGTTTGCCTGTGTCGCGGGCGCCAAAAATAGGGGTGCCCGAATCGAGTTAGTGGGGGTGCAGCTGTACCTCTTAAAAATCTGAGCAGGGCCGAAACGCTCTCGTCTCGGAAACGCACTGGGCGGCTGCGGAATCATTGTGGGCGCTTCTCGCCCACGCACCGTGGTCGCCCCACTCGGCACGAAGATGGCCACCGGGGGATTTTAGTCGGTATGCCGGTGTAGAGTTTGGTTAGGGACCTAGCCCGGCACTAACATCTGCGTGGACGTGACGTCGCCGCGCGCCGGGCTGAAAGGCCGGTGACCCCGACATACACTTCCCTCCCCCCTCACCCCAGGGTTGGCGGGAGGTGGAGCCATAAACAGCTTTCCCCTCGATAAAAAAGGGCAGGGGATGCCGTGGCGGTATTCTTCGGCCCCTGAACCACAGGGCGGAAGTGCTATTTAACTGGCGCAGACACAGAGAAAAGTCGAAATGCGTTTGATGCATACGTTGAGTAAATCTGAAATCCGTCCAATTACCACTTCTGAAAAAAGTTATTTTGTTTACTAATTATGTACCTACACTGTTTTCAAATAATCGTTATATAGTATTTGTACCTATGATACCAGGCGTGTTAGTTCGGGATTAAAGTTATTGTCTTAATTTTTCTTACACTGAGTCATGTCACTACACTGGTGGGGCACCTAGCCCTAATCTTTTGTGGAAAACATTGTATTTGCAATACTTGGCGTTTTGAAAAGAGTGGACTCGATTTTTTATCGTTGGATGCTTTTCTTTGGCTGCATCTTAATTTAACAAATGATTTTTACAACTGTCCATCCGCACATTACCCAAACACAATGTTTTATGTTAACAATATCGTATGAAACGTATCGTATCGTATGAATGACACGTGGAACGTAAATGGGCACACATACACTTACATTACTGACAGCCCCGTGGCGCAGTTGGCTAGACATCAGCTTGCGAAACGAGAGGCCGCGGGTTCGATCCCCGCACCGAGACAAATGTCTGTGTGATCCACAAATATTTGTTTCGGGTCTGGGTGTTTGTGAGACCGAAAAGTCTCTCGTAGTTTCTGATACCCACGACACAAGACTTGTATCTTAGTGTGGGATCAGAACTATATATGTGACTGTTGGGTGTATTTATTTATTTATTATTTATTTATTACTATCATTGGCTGTCGTACAATAACAAAATAACTTTTCCCAACATAGGAAACGAACTTGGGATCTCAATTCTCACGATTGTACTCGCCATGTATATCGCGGGACATCTTATTAAATATAATAATTCATCCGTCGCAATACCGCGGCTGGGAATGCGTGTCCGGTTTTCCTTCCAAGTATTGACCTCGGTGAGTCATTGTAGGCTCTCGTCACTTACCTTCAGCGGTGAATAGCCAAGAAATGTACCGTGTAAAATTTTGTAACCTTAGTATACGTAAGTTCCCTATCCCATCACACACCCGCCACCGTAACTCCTGTACACCAGAATCAACAGCGACGCGCACAGAAGTAATATCGAGCAATGAACATCGTTATTAAAAATCAATTGAAAAAGTGCATGTACCAAAGAAAAAAATATTTTAATTCGTATTAATATAATGAAATGGCTAAAATGTAATTAATTATTACGAAGTTTAAAAAATAATTGTGTTTATTGGCAAATTAAATGTCGTCTCTTTCCTTAATTGTCGCTTTCAGATATAATAAATGGACATATATTTAACAGCATTCTGTTTAGAACATAAATGCTTGGAGCGTGTTTACTCAATTAAAATCTCCTATTATTAATATCCTTTTATAACAACGCCTAGTGGAGTTGACCGGAAAACAAACAATTTGCGAAAATAAAAAGTTTACAAACAAACAGACTGCTTTAGATTGGCTGAGCTAGACGGTACCTCGCCTAATCGTTGTTTATATAGGGTATAATTATTTTTTCTGTCATTAACACATATTGGATACCTACCCCATTGGAATGTCCAGAGATTTCTCATAGCATTTCTAACTAGTGACGAGAGAGCGCAGTAATCATGTGTTACTGCCATCAAATAACGACACTTGTAGAAAAACAAATACTTTTGGAATGCTATTGGATTTACCACAATAGAGATCACAGGCCATGTACGTACGGGAAAACGGAAGCCATTATTTTAAAGCACGCCAGTTGTGGTTTGTAAGGAACGTACATTATTTCCTTAATTCTAGGTATTGCTTGTTACAGAAATAGTGCTATGTTACTACTACCGTACCATACTAGGTCACTAATTAATGAAACGACTTCCGTTTTCTCCTGCGAATATGGATACTCACCTGACTGTTGTTAACATTCTACA
The DNA here is from genome assembly GCA_907164795.1 of Hemaris fuciformis. NCBI lineage: Eukaryota > Metazoa > Arthropoda > Insecta > Lepidoptera > Sphingidae > Hemaris > Hemaris fuciformis. The sequence goes on from OU015443.1 coordinate 255,899, forward strand.
GTATATTAATGTTGTTGGTACGTGAAAGTATTAAGTATATACCAATTACAATAAATATATATTCAACACTGGGCCACAAACCACGACGGAATGTGATTGAGAGTAAGCTTTTAGTGATCTTTATAAACTTATTATCAAAATTCTTCTGATAAATTTTAACATTTCGAATAACCCGTGGCGCAGTTGGCTAGATACCAGCTTGCGAAACGAGAAGAAGAAACGCGGGTTCGATCCCCGCAGCGAGACAAATGTACCTACTCGAATGTGTGATCCACAAATATTTGTATCGGGTCTGGGTGTTTGTAAGACCGAAAAAATCTCTGGTAGTTTCTGATACCCACGACACAGGACGTGTATCCTAGGCTGGGGTCAGAATTATGTATGTGATTGTTGGGCGTATTTATTTATTTTATACTTTGTTGGTTAAATTGACAATCGATTCGAGTGACAAAGTAACACACACGATATTTTTAATACTGCAAAATAGTCTCGTAGGGATGCATATCCTGTGACGTGAGCCGTGGGTAACAATGGGTCGTATTAATAAGATATTTAACGACGTATCGTCCCTTTCGCGAGCCGCACTGAATGTGTAATGCAACAATGACGTCAAGAGCATGGCTAGATGAGGAACGGCGCATCCGGCCGCCGCTCCTGTTGCGCTACTTGAATTCACTTCAAATCAATCTCGGTATTGTCGCATTTAAAATGAATTTCCCGCGATTGTTCTAACGTAAACACTCTTTTGCAATAAACGTCCACCTTATTGCAGTTGGTTATACAGTGGGCAATAAGTATAAAGTAAGTACCTATAAATAATCCATAATAAGCAATGGAAATATCTAAGCAGAGTGTAGCCAAAATATTGAATTATGAGGTTTAACCCTCACATAAAAAAGACAATTACAATTAGAGAAGTAAGACGCAATTAACGCACTACGGGTAAATAACTAAATGATATTTAATGAATAAATAAATGGAACGTAAAGTGCGAGCTGTTAAGTTAGCATCAAATAATATTCATGGCAAAAACCTTGAAAAGCACGGAAATTCTTCCTAGATTCAAGAGGTATGTAGGTATAATAAACAAAACCAGACGTTACGTGCATACTATTGAGCATATTGTTACGCTCATCAAACCAAAGATTGCACGCCCAAAGGATCTAAGGTGCGGACTGTTCATATTCGCAATCATGTGTTGAACATTGGCACATAGGAGAATCAACCAACTTAAATGCGAATAATTTGCTACGAAAATTGCCGTGACCCGTTAGAAATTGCGACACACAATGATCAATCTCAAGCTAAGTTTTTGCTATGCGATCGCTGACAGAAGGAAAATATTGATAAAGTTGACGTCCCTTTATAGACAGATTCCATCAGTTTTGCCATATGTACATATGTGAAGTCATTTTAAGTACAAGTGTCTTTGGTGTATTAAAAAGTAACAATCGTTTTATTTACTTGGCAGGCGAGCATTCTACCACTGAACTACCGAGTCGTGATGGCCTCGAGGTTTAGGAATGCAATCTCGACGGTCGCGGGTTCAAACCCCAGGCACACATCTCTGACTTTTCGTAGTTATGTGTGCATTCACAATGAATTATGACGTACTAACGGTGAAGGAAAACATCGTGGTGAAACCTGCACACCTAAAAGTTCTTAGGTGTGTAGTCCGCCAACCCGCACTAGGCCTGCGTGGTGGACTAAGGTTTAAACCCTCTCAATGGTAGAGGAGGCCCGTGCCTAGCAGTGGGACGTATATGGGCTGATGATGATGATGATGATGAAACAAAAAATGCGCTCTAAAGTTGAATGTCTCACAAACGGATACCTAAATCCAAAAATGTTAACAACCTCTCAATTTTTGTAAAAGACATATCTAATGATACCCCACGCCACGGGGTACAGGCCAAAATAAAATTCATCCTCACTTTACCGTGGCCCGTGCCCAGCAGTGGGACGTATATGGGTTGATGAATGAAATGAAATGAAAGTTTACTTGCCAATAACAAAATATTGAAACATTAACACTGACACATAATTTATCATCAGCCACATTTTCACAGCTGGACGTCAGCCTCCATCATGCTACATCTCACTTTCCTCTTTAGGCGCGATCGAATATATTTCGGAGGGCTTAAGTTCAAATCTCGCACACACATCTCTGACCTATCGTAATTGTGTGTGTACCTATTCACAATGAATTATTACGGATTTTAAGGTTGAAGGAAAACATCGTAAGGAAAATCTTAACTCTCAGTTGTAGAGAAGACCCGTGCCCAGCAGTGGGACGTATATGGGCTGATGATGATGATGGTGATGATGATACTTAACCTCCAGTCGAGTACCTATTCATTGTAGTAGTTCATTATACTCTAAATAATTGACGAGTTACGCCTAATGCCATTTGCATTGCAATTGCAAAGGCTGGATTCTGTTTTCAACTAACTGTTAAACTGTTAAATGCTAATGCCATCTATTGGGCGATTAGAAAACATTTACAAGAGCCGCGCCCAATGATCATTACACGCTCCTTAGCGCCCTTACGTTAATTTATTTTAGACAAAAATTATTTGTATAGTACAAATGCTGACAAAATGATTATAACCAAGTACATCTTCGTGGCTTGACAGGCTTTAACTTATGCTATTTTTAATTTTTGGTCGCGAATACCAGGGCCTAATCTGTCAGAACATTAATTAATTGGGGTAGGCACAGACCTATTTGCGCGCCTATTGTTGTTTTTCGGGCATATTTGCAGATGTCATGCTGCTACTGAGACTGCTTTTCCTAATGGAAATACTCAATAACACTGCCCGCCCCGGGAATCGAACGCCGCACCCCTAGATTGCACAGCATATACTTGTGCCCCAAGACCACGAGGGAATCAATATACAGAAAAACAAAGTTTCATAAAATTAAAATTACCTTTATTTATAACAATTTATTCAGAAAAACACATTTTGACAAAAAAAGACACGGAGTAAAATAAAAGGTGATGATGTTGCGAGACAGCTATGCCGGAGTCCGTTATACAAATAATTGCAGTTCTGGTATACAAATAATTACACGTACAAAGTTAATTAAGGTTTGTCTGAATTATTCGTATAAACACAAGCTCTTGATAACTATATTTGTTAAAAACAACCCAGGTACCTACATATTCCAAACTAATAACTTAGTCACATACTATAATCGGCAAATAAAAACTATTTTAAGCAATGCAATTGCACTTGATATAACGTGATACATAATGTAACGCCCTACAAATAAATTGCAAATAACCTAAAGTTACAGTAATTAACAGATTATTACGGGGATTTACACGGGAGGGACGCAGAGCAGCGCTGTCACATAGTCTATATTATGTATTTAAATATTTAGTATATACCACGTGCACTAGATTTTTTTTTAAAGGATACATCATACACACTTCATTTTAATTATGTATTTTATATATTATGTAATTTATTGTAGTGTTGGTATTCATGAACTGCCACACAACTATATGTAGTTACCAGACAGCTGCTAAGGGTCCCCCCCCCTCCCTCTCCCGTCGCACTCGCCGCAACGTCAACATTAACTCACAAAACATATCATATCCCTAAATATAGATATCTTAACTTATTCATTTTACCGTCCAACTTAAACTAAATACTATGCTATTGAATCTTTATTTAAATTCATCATTAATTTGAAAAATATTAAAATAAAAACAAGTAATATTTGAAAGTAACCAAATAGATACATTACATTCATTGCAGATAACTCAAGTCCTTGTTACCTACATAATATGATGCAATACCATGTCATGTCATACAGAGCGTAAAAAGATCGTCATCGAAAACTAAGACCGACAATAATGACGTTAATTACAAACACATTGACATTAATAAAATCCCGACATTAAAATTTTTGACGTTCTCCTCACAAAAAAAAATGTTGTGCTAGGAAAACAATTTTTTTGTGGGGTTTCTTTTTAACGTCAATGTGTTTGTAATCACCGTAACCTCTCTTAGTTTTCGATCACTGCTTCGTCACACCTGTATAATAATTATGTCTCCCTCTGTAACACGACATTCAACTGAACAATACACTTGCACAAATCCTGCAATAAAATTGTCTTACTTTTGTAGCTTTTAAAATCATTTGTTTGTTTTTATAGCATGTATAGTAAAATAATCACTTGCAAGACGGAGTAGCGGTGAAGAGAAAATAAAATGTTATAAATACTTTCATTCACAACTAAACCATTCAAAAATTACAACATTCTGATTACAAGTGAATAAGTTTATTATATAATATTGAAATATTGTTACGACACATTTTTATAATGATGTACGCACTTTACATTTTATAAATTCATCAATGTGATAGGATTTGGGCGGTTTTAACAATAAAACAGATAGTATCTTTGCAGTTTTAATAAATGTGGATGAAAGCACACATTATTTTAAAATGCACTTTTTTATGCACTTAGATTTTAACATGTTTACTCGTGGCTATAACTTCCGAGTGTCGCCAGTTATATTGATGGTAGAGGATCGTATATGGTTCCCACATAATAAACAGGGTGTATTCAGACCGTGATCGGAATCTAAGGCAGGTAACAGTTAGTCATTATCCATACAACCATAGGAAAACGTCAAAATTTTTGTTTTTTTTCGGGATTTTTTTAACACCAGGGGATTTGTAATCACCTAAGACACTCCTCACACCCGCACAACTCCCGCGCCCACACTGTCAGTGCTGCACGCGTCCGCATCGACCGGCACTATCGATATCGATCCCGCTCACGTAGCTTTTTTGTTGAAAAAAATTTGTTTTTGGTCGCTTTTTCGTCACGTGTTAATACAATAAAGAAACAATATTTACTTAATTCCCAAACAAGAGAACTAGCCATAAAAAGTATAAGAAAATTGTGGCATTGAACGGAGCAATTCTTATTAATCCTGTCTATACTTCTAATAAACCTCATCGAATAAATTTAACCCTTATTTGGTAGCAAGGTACACAAAAAAAATATTCTGTTAAAAAGTATCGATATAAACCACTTGGTACACCACTAGAAAATTGTCATGTCGACCTGTCGCGTACTATACAATCGCCGCGATACGGCTGCGGGATAGCAATTGAATTTTATGGGCAAGTAATTATTATTTAAAAAAAATACTATGTGGGGCAGGGGAGGTCAGTAGGGGTGCGTGTGCGTGTGTATGTGTCGGTTCAACGTTCGGAGGGGGAGCGGCGCCTGTCGCGGCTGTCCCGGCGTCGCTCGGAGCGCTCGTGTCGCTCGTAGCGCTCGTAGCGCTCGTAGCGCTCGTGGCGCTCGTAGCGCCGCGACCGAGACCTAATCAACAAACACAATATAACTTTTCCACCAAAAAAAGCATACAATGAATACCTCTGAGATGGTTTTACTAAATAAATCATAATTGCTTTGTATTTTTGCTGGGACGACGTTAATGTCCATTTTAAGGTGAAAGGTATAATATAGAATCGAATCATCACACGGTACATGAACTGGAATAGTATAAAAGTTCTGCTTTTTGAGTACAGCATAAATATTTATTTACCGACTCACCTGGCTTAATGTTATACTGTAAACTCGTATTTAAAGCAATAATGTAGTGTACCTGGGACTGTCGCTGCGTTTCCTGCGGTCTCTGTCCACGGAGCGTCGTCGCCGCGACTTGTCACCGTCGTGCTCGGCCGAACTGCTCGACGAGTCGCGCTTCTTTTTAGCCTCTGGACATTGCAATATGCTTTTATCAATTACCTTACAAAAAAGGCTGTTATTATCATAGACAGGAATCCAAAAAAAAATCAATGGGGTTTTTTAATTATAGAGTTCCTATGGCCACCTTCCTGCTCCATCATCAGACCCTGGTTACCATCTGTTATCAAAGTACTCGTCAAGACGAATTAAACGAGCCCAAACTCATGGGGGTTGCGTTTCATGAAGCGTTAAACATTTAACGCAATCTTGTTGGAAGTCGCATTAGAAGTTTCACTTCAAAAAGGATAAAAATTGTAGCGAAACTATTTAACAAAGTATGAATGGAGTTATTATTGGGTAGCGGCACCGACCGGCGGCCGCCTGGTCGCGGCGCTCCCGCTGGCGCGACTTGATGAGGCGCACGATCTCCAGCAGCTCCTTGCGCGCCTCGTCCCGCTCCTCCTCCTGCAACCACGTACAACTTACTACCACTTCACTGCCGCGTGGGCGAGCCGAACTACTGTTTCTAGCACAAAAATCTATTACGTGACACTGATAAACACCTGGTGAAATGTGGGTGCAGAAATGCACCTCTGCTTACCACTTCGGGGAACACAGGCGTGACGTTATGTATGTTATGGAAATTAATCCTTATAATGTCTTGCCTGTTGTCGCACTGCTAGGAACGCATACAATATGCCGTGCAAGTAAGAAATCACGTGATTGGAGGACTGTCACTTCTACAAGTATTATTTGTTTGACGTAGAAATTTTATACCCATTGTTCTACTTGTATGAACGAACCTCGTATACGATAGAATGTAGCCAGAGCTCAGTTCAGAAAAAGTGTATACTACGTCAGAATATTAATAATTCTAAAATATCACTATATAATAATGAGATGACTTACTGTAAGACAAAGCGTTACACATCAAAACGTTACCTTCTTTTTTTCAACATCATTTGTGTCAGTTTGCTGTTCTCCCGGGGTTGGCGAACGTTTGTCTTCTACAGCTTTCGGCGTTTTCGTCCTGTAACAAGGTTTATTTAGTTAATTATAATCCAGGGAATGAATATTTTATATTAGTTCGTCGATTAACTTCTAAGGACTGTCACATTGGGATGTAGAAGGATAAAATTTTAAGTTTCTGTGTAAATACCAAATTCACCTACCTCTCTTGTGAGGGAGACCTGGAACGTCTCTGGCTATTTTGTTCTTCACTTCTTTTTTCTCTCTTTTTGTCTTTTTCTAACGATCTGTCACGTTCCCTTTCCAAAGATTTGTGTCGCTTCTCACTTGCACCAGACCTAGATTTATGGTCGTCGTCTCTTTCAGCAAGTTTGTGGCCCCTGCCATGATCTTTATCGTCGAAATGTTTACGACTCTTACTATCTTTATCTTCTGAATGTTTGCGATCTCTGTCGTTGGATTTAGATCGTTTGCGGCCTCTGGTATCATTGTCAGAATGTTTGCGAGACCTGTCGTCGCCATCCGAATATTTGCAGGTCCTGCTCTCCTTGTCTTCCGAATGTTTTCGATTCGCTCTATCGCCGGAGTCTGCACGTTTGTGATCTCTGCCGTCGTCCGAATATTTCCGAGCCCTGTCTTCGGATTCCGTATGTTTTCGGTCACCGTTGTCTGTCTCCGAATGTTTCCGGTGGCTGCGTTCGTGTTCGGCACCCTTGCGGTCTCGGTCGGCGTCGGTGTGGGCGTGGGAGCGGGCGCGGTCGTCCCGCGCGCTGCGGGCTCGGTCGCGCCGCTCCTCTTTCTCCTTGTCTTTGTCACGCTGGTCTAAGCGTTCGCCGCGCTCTTCTTTTCTGCAAACAAAATGATCAATAACTTCAAACCCTGTTCCATCACGGCATATGTACGTGGCAAATCACCCTGAAATTTTATGCTTCCAATATTGTTACGTTATTAGAAAGAACATTAAAAAATATATATAAATGGTATAAGATACAGGAAGCTTTTATTACTGTTCATGTGAAACGACTTGTTTTGTTCACAGAAGTTTATAATTGTAACCGTTACCTGTTGTCTTTAGCCTTTTCCTTGTCCCTGTTGAAGGTGCTCCTGAGCAGGCTGAAGGGATCGTATCCGTGGTTGGGTTGTTGTGGTGGCGCGGGCTTGGCGGCCGAGCCCAGTCCCTCCGAGTGCGCTGACACGTGCGCCAACCCGTGCGCCGACCCGTGCGCCGGCACGTGCGCCACCGCGGACGGCAGCTTGGGCGCCGCGTAACCTACCGTGGACGACAAACCTTCCCGCCGACGGTGGTCGTGACGAGCGTCTCTATAAATAAATGAATTATTGTAACGGTTCAATATATGTGTCGGATTGCAGGTTGCCCAGATGTGTTAATAGCAGTGACATCGTCATTATTGGAGGATTCATTTCGAGAAGTATTTAAACAATCAACTTCAATCAAAATTCCTTTAAATTTACCAATAAATCGGACGTTTGCTGTCTGCGTGTAGACCGACGAATGCCTGCTCCGCTGCAGCGTGCGGCTTTTTATAGATACTGTAGTGGGACAACCGCCCGTGAGTCATTCTCGTTTATGCAAAAGTGATTACATAGCTCGTCGTATATGGTTAGAAAACATAAATATGAAGCTTGCATTCGGTTTATTTGTTTTCATGTCTGTGTGAGCGTGTGTATAAGTATTGTGTATAAAGGGTAAACAGACCGTGATCGAAAACTAAGACAGGTAAAACTTATTATTATTAGGGAAACGTATTTTTTATTGTCAATATGTTTGTGATCACGGTACGTAATACCTGTGTAAGTTTCAGTGCCGGTGTAGTACCTGGCCTCGTCGTGCTTGGGGTTGACTCCGAGCGCCCGGGCGAGCAGGTCCGCGCGCGAGCCCGCCCCGCGCTCCGCCGCGCGCTTGAGGGGAGCCGCGCCGCGCGCCCCCTCCGGCTCTGCACCACGACACACACATACTTTAACTTGAGGGGTGTGCGAATCGAATAGAATCGAATATTAATATTCGATTCGAAAATCGACGAATAAATAATTCAAATTCGAAAATTTTCGGATAATTCGACAAATTTCGAATAATTCGAATTTTAGTAGGGAACTTTCGAATAGTTCGAATTATTCGATTCGACTTTGAAATTGCTTGAATAATTCGTAAGTTCGAATTATTTGCACACCCCTATTTAACATCGTTTACGAGCTCCTCGTGCACCACGACATGGAGGACACAACAAATCCGTCACAGCACCGTCACTTGCATAAACGCTTATCGTTCAACATACAAAATTGGTTCAACAAGGGAAGTATCAACGACCCCTTAAATTTTGGAGAGTATAGGTACAACATTATCGGACAATTAACGTTATTTCATACAATCCCTAAGGTATGTGGTAAATACGAAAGTACCAATGTGGATATAATGTTCAATTTCAATAATTATTTCTCTGTATGCCTTTATCAGATTTAAAAAAAAACAATAATATATTTGTATATTTCTCTCATAACATGTTCAATATATAAAATTGCCTAACTTATGTTATATTACGCACCACCGTGATCAACGTCTTCTTCAAAGTCTAACGCGTTGTAATCAATTCTCTCGTGGCGGGAATGCTCTAAAACAAAACTCATATTAGAAACAGTCCATTCATAATTAATATTAACTGTATGTATTTAACCAACCAAGTGTTGTATCACATTCTCCCTCCTCTTTCTCTCTGGGGTTTTCCGGAGTGCCCCCTTCATCTGAAAATAAAAATGTATATCAACCCAAATACCTACCACTGCTAAGAAACATGCTTAAAATGTATATTTACACACCATAAACAAATATAGAATAATTTTAACTTATAATTAAGTCACATGTTCAAAGAAAAGATATGTTCAAACTAATTCATTTAATTAAAAAGTAATATAATCACACATACAACAGTAAATTCTCTATACTTAATGTATAAAAAGTGTAAATAAAATAAAATAAATGTATTTTGATACATAATATACTGATATTTAACTACATTGCTTTTGTTTTAATTTTATATCCATTCCAAATGTCTGGCCTACTGAAAGAAATATGTAATGGCTTTTATTTGTACATAAAATATGCAGAGAGTAAAACATGGAATTGCATAAAGTTTTTATTATAAATAGATAAATATAAATAACAAGGACAACTTGAGACAGAATAATACATAGTGGTACTCGGATTGGTGCTCTTCTTGATGATATGATATTGCTTCATGTTGAAAAACTATTGAATTAATATAAAAATGTAAACAGTAAGCAGTATATTGGGCTAACTGAATGCGTCAACCATTGAAATGAAATGAAATGAAATTGCTTTGAAATTGAAATGAAATGAAATTGCTTTATTTGGTCACGTAGGCAATCAAATAGCACTTATGACAAGTCAATACAGAAAAGAAAAATCTTTTATTATTACATTATAATTTAACTATGGTTCATTTTATATAATTTGTACAAAAATATTTACGGTTTTTTTATAATTTATTTTTAGTTTTCATCAGGAAATACATAAAATCTTATTATTATTATTTTAAAGTAAATAACGAGATGGACCTTGTGTATTTCCGAAACGTCACGTATTATTTTAATGGTACCACCGGATCCAAACGCGACCCTGACTGAGAAGACCCGGCGAAACAAACTCAGCGGGCTCACTTTACTACTGGAATTTACGCGGCGCGACCCACACCTGAGTAGATCCAGCGAGTACAACTCAGTGGGCATGTATTTGGTCCAGTAAGGATAACATAATTATATTATATGACCTGCCAAATAAAAATTGCCTTCTTATTATAAATTTGCTCGAATTATTTACTCGATCGGTCGTCATTTTATTTTTATTTTATTTATTTTGTGCACATTTTATATTAGATATCAATTTGTATTTGATGTTTTTATAATGGTTTAAGTTACACTTGGAGCTTTGGGTTAATTTATATTTATTTATGTATTTATTCAAATGATTTGGTTTAAGAAAGAAGAATGTGAAAGGTACTGGGTTCCAAGATGTGGTGATGGCGATGTGCGGGAGAGATCTAATGCCAAATTTCCTTATCCTCTAAATACTGATTTATATTGTAGTATCCCCTTGTCATCAGAACACGTTTAATGTGCACCTTAAATGAATTTTCATTCTTTCCCAATCTATGTTGCTGTATGCAGAGATGGATTAAGGTAGATGTTTTAACGTATAATATACAAAATGGTGTACATAAATAATTATTTTAATATACTAGATATCATAAATTAGACTTTAATGCTATAATATAATGTCTTACATCTATAAACATTTAATAATTTAAACACATTTTTATATGACTTTTAGGCGTGCAGGTTTCATCACGATGTTTTCCTTCTCCATTAAAGTATGTGATAAGTACGTGATTTCTTAGGAGTGTAGTCCGCCAACCCGCACTAGGCCAGCCTAGTGTACACCCTCCCAGTAGTAGAGGAGGCCCGTGCCAGTGGGACGTGTATGAGCTGATGATGATGATGATGATGATATAATATAACGCAGTTAGATGAGTCCAGTTAGTTCCTTTACAGTATTTTGAGGACCCTTACATAAAACTTGCTTTGGAAATGTACACAAATAAAATACACAGTTATATTTTCTCGCGTTCAATTGATGGAAATATATTTTTTACATAGATGTGTGTTAAGGACTACATACATACATACATAACCTCACGCCTGTGTTCCCCGAAGGGGTAGGCAGAGGTGCATTTCTGCACCCACATTTCGCCAGGTATGTATCAGTCCCACGTAATAGGGGGCGAGCCTATTGCCGTTTTTCGGGCACAATTCCAGACTCCGTGCTGCTACTGAGAATTTCCTCATGGAAAAACCCAATAACACGTTGCCCGACCCGGGAATCGAACCCAGGACCTCTAGATCGCACGGCACATACTTGTGCCGCGAGACCACGAGGCAGTGTGTTAAGGACTACTAAAATTTTATTCCACCCCATTCTTCGGATATAATTATCATAACTAGATATACTATCGTCCAGTCGTCATTTGGAAGTACATGTTATAGCTGTGATTATTTTAACTGACAGACAGCAAATATGTATATAAGGTAAGTGTAGGTAAAAAAACGCATTTCTTCGATAGATCACCTCAGAAGTTTGTAGGTGACAAGGTGGATTCGCCCATTGGTTCTGAGGCATAAGAATTCTTCCACGCTGTTATCTGGCCGTCGTAAATATTGCCACAGGGGTAAAGGGGTTGCCGGGTGAATTAATAGGGAGGTGTGCTTTCACGAAAGGCAGCCCCGACATCAGCAGCAGAGTATGTGTTCCCTTTTCTGTTACTATCGCTTATATCGCGATGGTCAACCGAAGTAGGAGCACCTGCGTACCCTAGCTATTTTATTATTTACAGTAAAAAAAGCAAGGTAAGAGGAAAATATACAAAAAAAAAGAGGATTTGATGCGCACAATTGCGTTTGAAAATCATCGTGAAGTTCCAATAGATACGCCGGCGTAGGCCTTTGGTGGTATCTCTATCTAAAGTGGAAACAATACGCGTGTCTTGTTTGCTGAAGGCATCGATATAGCCTTTTCAATCATCGCCGCGGCACTGGAAAGGCAGCTTAACAGGTTTTCTCGACAAAAAAGTATATGAACTCAATATCATAATCAATTAAAAGTGTATTCAGTTCAAGATAGTATTATGTTGTGCATGGTCAGTGAACTAAACGGGGCTGAAAAAGCGGGAAGACATTGACGTTTGAATGTGCGTGCGTGAGAAAAACACAGTGGACGGTATCAAATTTACTTCATAGGAAAAAAAATAACATTTGAGTAGGACTGTTGGCTATTTGTGCATAGTATTTGCGTGGTAATGTAGAAATTTGGTGATGGTGGTTAAGCTGTACTCACTGTCCGGCGCGTGATGTTGTTGCGCGGCGCGTGTCGCGTCTCGTGCGGCGTCTCGTGTGTTGTCTCGCGGCACGTCTTGCGGCACGTCTCGCGGCACGTCCCGCGGCACGTCCCGCGGCACGTCTCGCTGGTCGGCGCGCTCCGAGCGCTCCTGCTCCGCGCGCTAACACAAGGGGAATGTCAACCGCATGTCATACACCTCACTCCACTTACATACCTATGCGTGTTTTGCGAGTATAATATGCACCGGATAAATATAATTATAATAGCGATCACTGATGAATTTTACTTAATAACTTACCTTGTTGTACAAGTATATGCCTTGCGATACCTACATAGGTAGAGGATTTAATTCCCTGATCAAATAACAGGGTTTTTTTGTCCATTATAAATTAGCGGTGGGCGATTATAAGATATACCTAATAATGAAATCATTTGATTATGAAGATGTCTCCTTCAGTCTTGTCAGCTTGCGAAACGAGAGGCCGCGGGTTCGATCCCCGCACCGAGATAAATGTTTGTGTGATCCACAAATATTTGTTTCGGGTCTGGGTGTATGTGAGACCGAAAAGTCTCTCGTAGTTTCTGATACTCACGACACAGGACTTGTATCCTAGTGTGGGTTCAGAACTATGTATGTGACTGTTGGGTGTATTTATTTATTTAATTAGTAGTTGCATTCGCGAGTAACAGTTGGTCGACTAGCATGGTCGTGCGAATAGTGCGTAAATAGCTGAAATTCTAAAAAAAAAGTCAACTTTTATACAATACGATTAATAGTGTAAATTAGTAACATCATTCGATTATGAAAATACATTAGTTACTAATTTCATAACCGATTGTCAACATTAGTAAGTATTAGTAGGTCCCTCGATTATCAAAATTATACATAATCGCCCACCACTGTTATAAATTGTCAGTAATAGCACAGGGTCTGGAAACACACTGGACCGAAAAACGGCAGTGGGCTCTCCCCAGATAAAGACGGAATGAAAAACACAATAGACATATGGAGATACACTACCGACAAAAAGTTTGGAAGCACTTAGAATTTTTGTAAAAACAAATAGCAAATTGATAATATAAAAAATTATCGATGTTGTAATAAAATATAATATTATTTTAGTAATAAGAATATGGTTTTGTTTCATAGTTTAATGGTTGTTTTAATTAAGTACCTAATCACTCTTAATTAAATAATACTATATCTTATATTATTTCTAAAGTAATTGAGAGTATTAAAAGTGCTTCCAAACTTTTTGTCGGTAGTGTACATAGGTGAGGACATTATTATTGTAAGACGGTTGGGTATCAGTGACGGTGCTTCCATAGAAGCCCAAAAGCTTTAATTGTATAATGACTAGTTTATAATTGTTTATTGTGGGGTCAGGATATTCTCATTTATATATCAAATTGTTTTGTCAAATAAAGATTAGAAGCTTAAAGTTTATTATTTATAATTTAGTAAGGCAAGCTGGGCTCTTGTGCTCGTGTGGAAGTGCCGCAAGTGGTGAGTGGATGAGACGTGTTACCTCGAACTCGGCTAGTTTGATGATGCGGCGCTGCGCCTGGCGCCAGTGCGGCGGCGTCACCGAGCGCGAGCGCGAGCGCGACGGCGTGCGGTACCGCTGCACGCACACACACACATACACAACTGTTGCCGACAACTCCACACTGTGGTGGGTTATACACACTATATATTATAGTCGACGCATTATCAACTGACGCTTCGGCTCATAAATCATATTCATCTGTCTCGCTCGCACTTACAGCTCTTATGGAGAGGTGTAGTGATGTGCATAAGAATTGTAGAGGTGCATATCGATAACGGGATAGGTACGATCGATATGCTTAATTATGTTAAATATTAATAGGAATCATTTTACGCTATCTGAAAATAAAAGTTTTGATGTCACCATCTAATTTCTTCAAAACCACGTTAGAAAATAAATTCTCCATTGTGCGTATTGCGTAACGAAGCGTAAGTAATACAATGAGTGTCATAACAAAAAAATCTTATATTTATAGAAAAACGACAACCCTTACTCGTAACGACCAATGAGGAGTCAGAGTGCTAAGGAAGGTCACGATAACGCATCGACCCCGCGTGCGCAGGTACCAAAGTATCGATAACGGGTTGCATTGCGTGCACATTCCTACTCTCAGTAAAATTTATTGCCCAACGATTCAGTTTAAAATGCGTCGACTATAATATACTGTAGGTATGCAGTATCTTAGTCGACACTGCGGTGAAATCTAATAAAAACTTATAACAAACAATTTAAGTTTGTGTTTTTTTATATTTTTTCGTACTATCACTAGACACTAGATTAGGTGAGTGATGTATGGTGATAACCTTTTTAACCCTTAAACGTCAAATTTCAATAGATAATATGCATGAAACTTCATGAGTCAAACACTTCGTTGTGAATATTGCAACCTTGCTGTTACTGAACATTCACGCCAAAATGGCGGCGATTGTTACCAAATTAATGTTTTAATTGTTTAAAATAATATTGAATCGCATACGGAATCGATAAAATAATGACATTCCCTATTTAAGCCAGATCTATTATCAAGATTTTAAATTCAAAGAGCTACTTTTACATTCCATAAAAGGTTAAAAATACTACAAAATAAAATTAAATGTGATTACTATCGCTATATAAATTTAAACTTACTTTTTTGCTTTGATAACTGGTTTGTGGCAACTGCCGACTAAGCAAGTTCATATTTGTTTCTATCCTGATATACACTAACACTAAATACTGTTGCGTCTTAAATATTGGTATTTTGAGGATATAAATATATAATAAATATATACTCACAAACACGCCTCTCCCCTTGATGATTCTGCCGCTTCGAGTGTACGCGTGACGTTCTCTCTCGCGGTACCGCGTCCTGCTCCATGCAAAATTACAATACGATTTTATTATTATAGCACCATACAAATGTTTTCAGAATTAAATAAATACGAATAAATCTCGAGGCAAAATTATATCTAAAATGTATGTATGTATATGGCGTATATTTCAAATGACATTAAGTATATATAAGACCTTAAGCATACTACAGCACTTATGGTCAGATTAGTCATTAAAAAAAACATATTTTTGTTCATAGGAGTAAAACAAAATTTAGAGTTTGATATTACTTACATGATAAATTGGTAAAAACAGCTACCATTATGTATAAACAATACCAATACATTAATGAAATGTAAAACAAATCAACATAATATATTATTTCCAAAAAGCTTTACTACTGGATGACAAGAGTCGCCAATTTCACTGAATAAAAAAAAATACTAGTCTTGACCTATCTTCCTCTGGGTGCAATGTTATATTCCCTACTTTATTTCACTGCATGTCCCTTAAATACATCTAAACACCCATATTTCCTCTTTATCCCATTGCAACCAACTATTTACGCCGTTTCAAGTTTTCTCAATAATTATAATTAAATATAGCTTTTGCTCGCGACTCCGTCCGCATAGACTTCAGGGTTTGTTTCAGAAAGAAAATAGTAGTCTATTTTACTTCACAGAGTCCCATTTATGTCTATACCAAAAAATCATTCAAATCGGTCAAATAGACGTGAAACGTGTGCCGCCGCGCACCGGCCGGCCGGCGCCTTGTACATCATAATTGCGCGCTTGATCATTTTTTCGCTGCGGTGTTATTTTAAAACTGCGATATCTTCTAAGATACTCATTGAAATCAAATTATTTAAAGGGCAAATTTGTTTTAAATTAAATACTTGTGATGAATAACGTTTTTGGATAAGGATTAATACCATCTTTATAAAAACACCTTCACAAATAATGCTTTATTTTGGAACAAATTTGGTTAGCATAAAAAAGGATATAGTGAGCCAACCTTAAAAGATAGACATACGCTGTTGCGGACTTTTTTTTAGAACTTTTAAAGAAGAACAATCCTGTCATACATTATTTTAGCGAAACTTTAACCGTTTCCGCAGTGCATGCAGCGGAAGCTCTCAAAAGAAAAAAAAGGCCCCCGATCTAAAAACATTTATTATTGTTGCTTCGCTCGTATTGGTCGTAGCGTGATGTTATATAGCCTATAGCCTTCCTCGATAAATGGGCTTTCTAACGCTGAAAGAATTAATCAAATCGGACCAGTAGTTCCTGAGATTAGCGCGTTCAACCAAACAAACAAACAAACTCTTCAGCTTTATATATTAGTAAGTCGTGATGGCCTCGAGGTTTAGGCACGCGGTCGAGAATCTCGACGGTCGCGGGTTCAAACCCCAGGCACACACGTCTGACTATTCGAAGTTATGTGTGTATTGACAAAGTATTATCATGTACTTTAACTTTGAAGAAAAACATCGTGATGAAACCTGCACACCTAAAAGTTCTTAATTTCTTAGGTGTGTAGGCCGCCAACTCGCACTAGGCCAGCGTGGTGGACTAAGGCCTAAACCCTCTCAGTTGTAGAGGAGGCCCGTGCCCAGCAGTGGGACGTACGAGTATATGGGCTGACGATGATGATGACTGTGTCTAAGCCTTCTTGCAAATACAAACAATCATTTAATGGAAAAAAATCGTCATTCAATACGATTGTAGCTAATATGCAAATAGATAATATACTATGAATAACTCTAGCAGTCTACATATTATGAGAAAAAATCTAAACTAATGTTTATGCATTTGGTAGGATAACTACAACAAATTCAAATTCTAGTAGACATGTGGTGTATAATCTATACTATTATAATAAAGAGGAAAGGTTTGTATTTTTGGATTTTTGGATTTTTGGATTTTTGGATTTTTGTATTTTTGGATTTTTGGATGTTTGTTACGCTTAAACTCAAAAACTACTGAACCGATTTCGATGATTTTTGGTATGGAGATAGATGGAACCCACAGAAGTAACATAGGATACTTTTCATCCCGGAAAACGTAGTATTCCCGTGGGAATGGGTATAAGTAGCTATGTCAATATTCTGCTTTTACGCCTAAACCGTTTGACCGATATAAATGATTTTTTGTACAGAGATAAATGAAATCCAATGTAGTAACATAGACTAAATTTTATCCCGGTAATTTGTAAGATTCCCGTGGGATGACCATATAATGTAATGCGAAAGTAACACTGCCTTTGTTATGCTTTCACGCCTAAACCATTTGGCCGATTTAAATGATTTTTAGTATAGGGGTAGATGGAACCCACCGAAGCAACATAAGATACTTTTTATCCCGGAAAATGTAGTATTCCCGTGGGAATGGATATAAGTAGCTCTGTCAATATTCTGCTTTTACGCCTAAACCATTTGACCGACGTGAATGAATTTTAGTATGGATATAAATGGAACCCTATGAAGTAACATAGACTATATTTTATCCCGGAAATATGTAGGGTTCCCGTGGGATGAGCATATATTGTAATGCGAATGTAACGCTGCCTGTGTTATACTTTCTGGCCTAAACCATTGGACTGATTTAGATGATTTTTAGTATGGGACTAGATAGGACCCATCGACGCAACGTAGAATATTTTTTATCCCGCAAAATGTAGTATTCCCGTTTGAATGGGCTATCGCGCCTATACTATTCGCCCGATTTATATGATTTTTGGTTTGAATACAAATGGGACACTATGAAGTAACATAAGCTACATTTTATCCCGGGAATATGTAGGGTTCCCGTGGGATGAGCATATATTGTAGTGCGAAAGTAACACTGCCTGTGTTATGCTTTCACGCCTAAACCATTTGTCCGATTTGAATGAATTTTGGTATGGACATAAATGAGACCTTTAAAAGAGACATAGGCTACTTTTTTGAATAATTCAATAAGTGCCATTTCGGGCACTTAGAAGACGATAGGTGTCATTAGACCATTTAAGATTCTAAGGATTCATTAAGTTACGTTGAATATAGTTAAGTGCGGTTAAGTGTCATAAGGTGGTCTTAAGTTTACTTAGGTGACGTTAAACGCACTTAGGTTACTTACTTGCCATTATTAGATTGGTATTGCTACTGGGTGGTTTTAAGTTCTCTTATGTGATATATGATTTTGAAGAGCTTACCCATAAGTAACTTTAAGGAAGATTATGTGCGGTTATGTACAATTAAGTGACGATAAGTTTTATTGGTGTATGTTAAGTGACGTTAGGTGCTATTAGTGGATGGTGAGTGACGTCAGATGCCATTATCGGATGAAGTGACATCAGATTCCATTAGTCGAATCTATAAGGCTACAAGTGCCGTTATTGGAAATCACGCGACGACAGGTGCCATATTTGGCACTTATGGCAATTTTAGAAGAATTTTAGTGGAACTTAAGGAATAGAAGAGTTATTTTTCCGTTTTATGAATTTAGGTGCCATTTTTGGAACTGAAATCGCGAAAAGCACCATTATTTGAAGTCAGTATCCTGGATGACTTGAATTCACGTTAAATGCCATTTAGCACTGTGGAGTAGTGGTGACTGGTACCGGTACAGTAAAATGTTATCATGTGCATTTGTATGGGGCTCGGTGTCATTATGCGATGTTAAGTGCTATTATACGCACCTAGATGACATTAGATACATTTTCGCGATAAATTTATGAGACGATCTGAGGTTATGAAAAATGTCATAATGTCACTTGAGACGACTCTCAAAGACAGAAATGACCTCCATTGGTGAACTACTGCAACAATTAGCGTAATATTGATTTATATATTCACTTAGTTAGTTTCTGCACCCAACCCAGAAGTCTACGCAGACGGAGTCGCGGGCAAAAGCTAGTAATATAATATAATAATATATTCAAAATCAGTTCACAATTTACAACAATAACTTATTAACTATGATAACCACACTAGGCACAGCCTGTGTCGTGGCTATCTTGAAAAACAATTTTGCAACTGTTCGCTCTACAGATCACATTTAGAATGACATCACACATAAACGTATGCATATATATATCTATACTATTATAATAAAGAGGAAAGGTTTGTATTTTTGTATTTTTGGATTTTTGGATTTTTGTATGTTTGTTACGAATAAACTCAAAAACTACTGAATCGATTTCGATGATTTTTGGTATGGAGATAGATGTAATCCACCGAAGTAACATAGGATACTTTTTATCCCGGAAAATGTAGTATTCCCGTGGGAATGGGTATAAGTAGCTCTGTCAATATTCTGCTTTTACGCCTAAACCATTTGACCGATATGAATGAATTCTTTTACAAACATAAATGTGATCCTATAAAGTAACATAAACTACATTTTATCCCGGGAATATGTAGGGTTCCCGAGGGATGAGCATATAATGTAATGCGAAAGTAACACTGCCTGTGTTATGCTTTCTCGCCTAAACCATTAGACCGATTTCGATGATTTTTAGTATGGGAGTAGATGGAACTCACTAAAGCAACATAGGATACTTTTTATCCCGGAAAATGTAGTATTCCCGTGGGAATGGGTATAAGTAGCTCTGTCAATATTCTGCTTTTACGCCTAAACCGTTTGACCGACGTGAATGAATTTTGGTATTGATATAAATGGAACCCTATGAAGTAACATAGACTATATTTTATCCCGGGAATATGTAGGGTTCCCATGGGATGAGCAGATATTGTAATGCGAATGTAACGCTGCCTGTGTTATACTTTCTGGCCTAAACCATTGGACTGATTTAGACGATTTTTAGTATGGGGCTAGATAGGACCCACCGACGCAACATAGGATATTTTTTATCCCGGAAAATGTAGTATTCCCGTGGGAATGGGCTTTCACGCCTATACTATTCGCCCGATTTATATGATTTTTGGTTTGAATACAAATGGGACACTATGAAGTAACATAAGCTACATTTTATCCCGGGAATATGTAGGGTTCCCGTGGGATAAGCATATATTGTAATGCGAATGTAACGCTGCCTGTGTTATACTTTCTGGCCTAAACCATTTGACTGATTTAGGTGATTTTTAGTATGGGACTAGATAGGACCCACCGACGCAACGTAGAATATTTTTTATCCCGGAAAATGTAGTATTCCCGTGAGAATGGGCTATCACGCCTTTACTATTCGCCCGATTTATATGATTTTTGGTTTGAATACAAATGGGACACTATGAAGTAACATAAGCTACATTTTGTCTTGGGAATATGTAGGGTTCCCGTGGGATAAGCATATATTGTAATGCGAATGTAACGCTGCCTGTGTTATACTTTCTGGCCTAAACCATTTGACTGATTTAGATGATTTTAGTATGGGACTAGATAGGACCCACCGACGCAACGTAGAATATTTTTTATCCCGGAAAATGTAGTATTCCCGTGAGAATGAGCTATCACGCCTATACTATTCGCCCGATTTATATGATTTTTGGTTTGAATACAAATGGGACACTATGAAGTAACATAAGCTACATTTTATTCCGGGAATATGTAGGGTTCCCGTGGGATGAGCATATATTGTAATGCGAAAGTAACACTGCCTGTGTTATGCTTTCACGCCTAAACCATTTGTCCGATTTGAATGAATTTTGGTATGGACATAAATGAGACCTTTAAGGGACATAGGCTACTTTTTTAAATAATTCAATTAGTGCCATTTCGGGCACTTAGAAGACGATAGGTGTGATTAGACCATTTAAGATTCTAAGGATTCATTAAGTTACGTTGAATATAGTTAAGTGCGGTTAAGTGTCATAAGGTGGTCTTAAGTTTACTTAGGTGACGTTAAACGCACTTAGGTTACTTACTTGCCATTATTAGATTGGTATTGCTACTGGGTGGTTTTAAGTTCTCTTATGTAATATGTGATTTTGAAGAGCTTACCCATAAGTAACTTTAAGGAAGATTATGTGCGGTTATGTACAATTAAGTGACGATAAGTTTTATTGGTGTATGTTAAGTGACGTTAGGTGCTATTAGTGGATGGTGAGTGACGTCAGGTGCCATTATCGCATGAATCAGATTCCATTAGTCGAATCTATAAGGCTACAAGTGCCGTTATTGGAAATCACGCGACGACAGGTGCCATAATTGGCACTTATGGCAATTTTAGAAGAATTTTAGTGGAACTTAAGGAATAGAAGAGCTATTTTTCCGTTTTATGAATTTAGGTGCCATTTTTGGAACTGAAATTGCGAAAGGCACCATTATTTGAAGTCAGTATCCTGGATGACTTGAATTCACGTTAAATGCCATTTAGCACTGTGGAGTAGTGGTGACTGGTACCGGTACAGTAAAATGTTATCATGTGCATTTTTATGGGGCTCGGTGTCATTATGCGATGTTAAGTGCCATTATACGCACCTAGATGACATTAGATACATTTTCGCGATAAATTTATGAGACGATCTGAGGTTATGAAAAATGTCATAATGTCACTTGAGACGATTCTCAAAGATAGAAATGACCTCCGGTGGTGTACTACTGCAACAATTAGCGTAATTTTTGATTTATAGATTCACTTAGTTAGTTTCTGCACCCAACCCTGAAGTCTACGCAGACGGAGTCGCGGGCAAAAGCTAGTATAAAATAAAGTGTGTGTGTGTGTGTGTGTGTGTGTGTGTGTGTGTGTGTGTGTGTGTGTGTGTGTGTGTGTTTGTGTGTATACGTGTTTCTTATGTAACTATTTTTAGAAGACTTTCCGTGTCTTCGTAATCCACTGTTAGAAAATATTTTTTAATTTTGATTTTAGCATCTTGTAGCGTAGTATTTTTAATTGCACATGTTTTGACTATTTTGTTATATAGAAAAGGAAATAAAAATTTTTGGAACCGCCTTGCAAAAGTGGTGTTTGTCCGTTTTATTGGCAATTTGAAGACTCTAGATTGTAACAAATTTTCATGTTCTGAGCAACTTAGTGTGGCTTTGTGCGTGAAGATGCATGCCCTATAAATGTACAGCTGTCGCACACTCAACGGCATACCTCTCTCTGTCTCGGGTGGAGTCGTTCCGCTGCTCTTGTTCCCGGCCGGCGCGCAGCAGGAACCGGTTGGTGGGCACGTCCGGGATCTCCCGCGGGTCGATGTGCGACGTCTGCACCAGCGGGTGCGCCGGACCGCGCGCCGGACCCCGCGCCGGACCCCGCGCCTCCTCGTCCTCGTCCGCCGACTGGCCCGAGTGGCGCCTGCCACAAACACTTTTTGTTTCACACAATTCTTTAAGCTTTTAAAAATGATAGGTTTAATAATATATCTATTATATTAAGAGAATAAATAATATGTTTGCGTCATTCAACGCTCAAACAAATTAGCATTTGATTCAATACTAACCTTTTCTTTTTCTTTTCTTTTTTATCCTTTTTCTTTTTCTTGTCCTTCTTTTGAGATCGGTCGGATTCTTCACCGCTCTCTTTCGATTCTTTATCTTGCTTTCTTTTTTTACCTGAAATTATATGTTTTTGATCAGGTGTTGACTAGTACAGATAGCATTAGTTTCTTCAATTGGAGTTGTATTTGTATGTGATATAGCAGCAGTATGTGTGTGTAACAAGCAGTGATGGCCTCAGGGTTTAGGCGCGCGGTCGAGAATTTCGGCGGTCGCAGGTTCAAACCCCAGGCACACACCTCTGACTTTTCGAAGTTATGTGTGTATTCACAATGAATTATCATTTACTTTAATGGTGAAGGAAAACATCGTAATAAGAACCTGCACACCTAAAAACAGTTCTTAGGAATTTCTTAGGTGTGTAGTCCACCAACCCGCACTAGGCCAGCGTGGTGGACTAAGGCCTAAACCCTCTCAGTTGTAGGTCCGGCCCGTGGGCAGCAGTGGCACGTATTTGTGGTGCCGATAGTGACCTGCAGCGAGCCTGACGAGTTGTCCGCAGTTGTCGACGCGCACGTCCTGCAGCGGGCGCGCGTTGCGGTCCACCGCCAGCGCCTCCAGCTGCCGCACCAGCGCGCCGCCGCTCGCCACGTGCCCGAACACTACGTGCACACTGCAACCACGCGACACACGTCACTTAGCGACCACACCACACCACAACACCCCACCCAGCCATACTCACTTGTCGAGATGCGGTGCCGGCTGTGTTGTTCTACAACACACAGAACACAACAACAATGATAGCGGGCGCTGCTCGGGCGCCGCCCTCCGCCGCTCTACACAACGCATACACACAGGTTCCGTCACTGCTGGCCACAGGCCATGCAGGACCCACACTGAAACTCAATGCTCACTGTTTCATAAACATTATTTATATGTATCGCTACAACATATCCTGTATACAAGTACATTCATTTCAATACTAAAATAAACACATCATTGACAACCTAACATCGGACAGTAACTTAAAAATAGCAAAGCAATGGGAGTGTGAAAATTTAAAAAGATATTAACATAAATTTAAAAAATATTTCATACTTATAGTACAATGTAAAGTAATGTTTAAGTAGTGGTCCCTTGTTATTTTATAGTAACATTTCTATAACCAGTGCCTTACCACTCCGTTCCATGTAAACTTACATAAAGAATTGTGAACCATTTGTATCCTTTCCTCTGTTGGCCATAGACAACAGAAAAGGCCTGTCATGTTTTAACTCAAATGTTTCATCTGCAAGAATACATCAATTATCAACACTAAAATAAAGTCAAACTGCATGAAAATTATATTTCTTAAACCCTATGTAAACAAGGGGTAAAGGAAACTAGAACAACATTGTTTACCTTCAAATGTACCACCATATATAGACTCGCCACCAGTCCCATTAGCATTGGTAAAATCACCTCCTTGTATCATGAAATCCTTCACAACCCTGTGAAATACCATGCCCTGGAAAATACACAATGTGTTTTAAAGTGTGACACTTTTTTTCTAATGTCCTTTCAACTTTCAGCATTCATTTTATTTTTTATTTTATTATCTTTGGGAAACATACAATACAATTTCTCTTAAAAGACTAAATTTTAAAATAAATACATAGATCAAATCAGTTTCCACTTATAAAATAGAACTTACATGCAACAGCAACACTAAAAGCAACTAATTAACATTTACATATAATTTAAGATTACTTTGTTTTTTTTTTTAATAAACTAATGATTGTTTTGGAAGCAAATAATAATAAATAAATAAATAATACAATTACTATGTTTATAATGAGTGCCTAAGTATATTTCTGTAAGTATTATATTTTTCATTAAAAATATCTATATCTTGAAAACTGTTGTTGTATTTACGACATACTCGATTCAAAAATGTGTTGCTGCAATATTTAGACTTACAAGTAGGTACATTAAAAAGGACTTGTTTGTGTGAGCTAAACCGAGGACACCTAAATCGTATGTTACTAACAAGAAAGTTACTATCTAAAATATTGTTTAAAATCTTAAAAAGAAACACCTGATCTCTCTCAAGTCGGCGAGTGACTAAAGACAACACATGTAAGTTGTTCACACCTGTATCACCAATCCTATAACGCAGATGCTTCATAAATCTATTCTGAACATTTTCGATGTTGTTGATGTGAACTTTGTATTGAGGATTCCAAACAACAGACCCGTACTCAAGAACAGAACGCACAAATGAGTTAAAGAAGAGTATGAGACTTGAAGCTTGCCGAAATTCTTTTCCAATCCTCAATACAAAGCCAAGCATCCTGTACGCCTTAGAAATCATCCATTTAAAATGATAAGAAAAAGTTAGCTTTTGGTCAAGGAATACACCCAAGTCCCTAACTACGTCTACTTCTTTCAGAACGAAACCTTTTAAACTATATTTAAAACGCCAGGGCTTTCTCTTTCTTGTGAATGTTATAATATTACAGCGAGGTTTATTGTTTATTGGTATATCATTTGTCACAATTATTGACAAAAGAGTAATGAGCATCAAGGAAGACCACAAGTCAGTCCCAGTTAAAAACTATGCTATATATTATTACATTCTAACATCTCTTTTTTGTATAAGTCACATGAAAAAATCATAAGCCAGTACAAAATATCATATAATTGTTAGATTAAATTAAGATATATTATAGGGCACATAAAATTATCTACACTTAATTTAAATGTAATAAATATATGGAATCTAATGGAATAACAATCAATTATTACACATCACTGTCTGGCAGAAGCGAAATATGTGTGATCATGGATAATTTGGATATGAAAACATACAGCTACAGAAGCCAGATATAAACCAAAACCACTAGTTAAACTATAAAGAGTCCACTGTACATAGAAGGTGCTAAATTTAATGATAAGGAATCTATAAAAGTACATAATTTTAGGATGTGATTATACATTGTAGGTATCCAATAAATATGTACAAATAGAGAAGTAAATATCAAAAGATATATTGAATTATTAGCTTAATACTGGGTGCCTACATAATTGAACTAAGTTAAAATATATACATCCACCTGTATTTTAACAGTTGTGGAAGAAACCTTAATTAAGTAAACCCTGGTTTTGTAGAAAATTACTAACCTTATATGTGAGCGGCTTTCCGGTGACTTTCCCGAGACCCATTTCTCCTGTGCACAACTCGAGAAAGTTTTTAGCAGTTTTAGGCGCCACATCATTAAATAACTCAAATACAATCCGTCCGGAAGGCAAGCCCCCAATGGATATGTCCATATAAACCCGATCCCGGGGTGGTTTCTCATCCCCGTCTACAGTCATATTTCCTTTTTCGTATCCGTCTAATTATTAATAACTTTTGAACAGATATATATCACGTAAAACTATGGGAAACAATGGAAAAATACAAATATTCCTTAAAAACGCCAAATTTTTTCACGCGAGTCGCGAATCGCGAAAAGACATTAAATGCACAGATTACTTTCAAATCAAATAGAGTTTGCCTTTGCTTACTCCGTTGTACATTGTGAACGAATGAAGAATGAAAATTGAAAACGGAAGGACAATCGAAAAAAAGCATTCAGGTAAAATTTATATTTTAGTTGAATAACAGACTGTCCATTGCTTCTTGGTCATAATAGGGAGGCTTCTGATTTATTGTATAAATTTACAATAACAGTAAGGAGTCCGAAATATATTTATATGTTGCATTACTCTTGGCTACATGAGTCTAAAAATGATGGCCAATAGGTATGGATATAAGAGTACCTATCTAATTGTTTTTTATATAGGTAATTTAATTCTGTATCTTAAAAAGTTCTTAGGAATTTCATAGGTGTGTAATCTACCAACCCGCACTAGGCCAGCGTGGTTGACTAAGGCCTAAACCTTATCAGTTGTAGAGGAGGCTCGTGCCCACCAGTGGGACGTATCATTATCATTAGCAGCATCAACAGCCTTTCTTACGTCCACTGTTGTACATAGGCCTCTCCTATGGCATGCCACTGGGCTCAATCGGCGGCCCTTCTCATCGAACCGCTGCCAGCCACCCTGCGAATATCGTCACCCCCCCTAGCCAGAGAGCGCCCAACACTACGTTTGCCGAGTCGTGGTCTCCACTCCAGAACCAGTTTCCCAAAACGGTTGTCGGTTCCGCGACAGATGTGACCTGCCCACTGCCACTTCAGCTCACTAATCTTTTGTGCTATGTCGATAACTTTGCTTCTCTAATAATTTTGATAATTATTGGACGTATATGGGCTGATAATGAATTCTGTATCCTTTTATGCAGAAGCATCTCACCAGTTTGGCAAGTCAGTGTTGAGAGATTTCTTTTAATGTAATATATTGTTTGGTTACCGCCAAAATCGCATTTGCCGCTCTGGGTGGTGTTGGCAGATAATTATTATTAATTTATATAGTAGTGCCTAAATCCCCTCAGTTGTAGGGGAGGCCAGTGCCCAGCAGTGGGACGTATATGGGCTGATAATGATGATGATGATATATAAATTTAGCCCATATAGGTACGTCCTACCACTGGGCACGGGCATCTGGCCTCATATACAACTGAGAGGTGTTGTATCTTAGCCCATATGCTGCTCGATCGGACTGCGCGCCTAAATCTCACGGTCATCTCGAATTCAGATAATTTATTATAATCGATCTGAATTGAACATCCTTATTAAGTGAGGTTATTTCTACTTTCTTAATCTTTAGTCTTGCGAATATATATTCTGTGGTCTTGCGAGTTGCGTGCGAGTTGCGACTGTTTTGCGCTGTGCGCCGTGCGGGGCATTTTTATTTAAACTGTGGTGGTTGCGCGTCGGTGCGATAAACGGTAATGGCGGACAGCCGGAGTAAGAATTGCGAAGTTTTCTCGTAAACAATCTGATAGTAGATTGCCCTAGGGTGCGTTTTATAGCCAGTATTCGTGATTTTAGCGACAGAACTAACAAACAGTCATGTTAGGCTCCGGTGATAGCGGTTTTGTGATAAAATTGCGAGGCTTGCCTTTTTCTACTACAGTGGAAGATGTCCTCGATTTTTTGAGCAATGTCAACGTGGTAAACGGAAAAGAAGGTCAGTTTTGAAATTTTACTGTTTTTTGTATTATATTGGCCAATACATCTTTACATACATGGTTAATACAAATTTAAGTATTTTTGTAACAAAATTTTTGTTATGTTGGGACATTTCAAAATGGCAGCGATTTAAAATTTGTCATTTTGAGGTGTGTTTGAACGCAGTCTAAGATTAAAGAACTATGCTGGTGCTGAGTCTGAGTGAATTCGCGTTTCTTAGTCATTAAAGAAAAATCAAACTTGTACGATTCCCAAATATATGTGGGCGTGAATGTGCGGCTACGGCTAACGGCATGCGGCTCCGTGGATTGTAAGTGTAACGGCTATCAAACACTTTCTTTTTGCATGCCAGGCACCGCCTTTTGTGTACTCTTAACACTGATGATTACTTGTAAACCCCGAATGCTAATAAAAAGTAAATAAATAATATTCAAAAAGCTTGATTCATCGAACGAGTCGGAGTATGTTAAAAACTATCTTAGTGATTTCTTAGTTTTGTTATGTTAAAAAGTGTAAGCCAATTCTTTGGAAATAGGATGGCATTGTTAATAAAGTTTAGAATAGGTAGTAAAAAATATAATTCTATGTATGTGGAAGAACTTCACTGTAGTACCTATGTAAGCTATAAGATTAGGTTTACTTGACTAGGGTAGTTCCCCAGTCATATTAAAGTATGGGAAGGGAAGACAAATATTTGTTTGATAGACAAATATTTTCTTTGTGCATAGATAAAGATATTAGTGGGACTGATAAGGTATTGCTTACTTTTAGGATTATTTGAAATAAAATAATATTTTATATATGTTCATATATGTAGGTTCAGAATTATTTATTTATCCATCTGTTTTGTAAATTTAAAATGGTGTCAATGCTACAATTTTCTTAAAGGGTGTTTATAGGCAGTAATAGATTGTAAGTTTGTGACACATTGTGAAATTATCAGACTAAAGCAATAAAAGACTGAAAGAAAAAAAAGTTGTATAATTGCAGATTAAAAACTGTTACTTTCTCTAAATGTTTCAAATATAAATATGTGTACTTTATAATTATATAAATCTGTTATTTACTTCTATCTATTGTCACTTAGCATATTTTTATAAATATAAGAGTCACATAACTATTG
This sequence comes from Hemaris fuciformis, assembly GCA_907164795.1. Lineage (NCBI taxonomy): Eukaryota > Metazoa > Arthropoda > Insecta > Lepidoptera > Sphingidae > Hemaris > Hemaris fuciformis. The sequence goes on from OU015443.1 coordinate 284,996, forward strand.
TCTATTAATTGTGTATTGCAGGTGTTCATTTGACTGAAGTTCGTCCTGGCAGACCATCGGGAGAATGTTTTGTGGAGGTGGAGAGCCAGGAAGATGTTGAAGCTGCCCTCAAGAAAGACAAAGAGAACATGGGCAAAAGATATATAGAAAGTAAGTTTTACAATCTCAATATAAACAAGTAGCATCCCTGTTATGTGTTAACTAGCTTTTGCTCGCGACTCCGTCCGCATAGACTACAGGGATGGGTTCAGAAAGAAAATAGTAGTCTATTTTATTCCACAGAGTCCCATTTATGTCCTACCAAAAAATCATTCAAATCGGTCAAATAGACGTGAAACGTGTGCCGCCGCGCACCGGCCGGCCGGCGCCTTGTACATCATTATTGCGCGCTTGATAATTTTTTCGCTAATAAATGCGAAGATATCGCATTTTAAAACTGCGATATCTTCTAAGATACTCGTTGAAATCAAATGATGTAAAGGGCAAATTTATTTTAAATTAAATACTTGTGATGAAAAACGTATTTATTTGGATAAGGATTAATATCATCTTTATAAAAACACCTTCACAAATAATTCTTTATTTTAAAACAAAGGTTAGCATAAAAAAGGTTATAGTGAGCCAACCTTAAAAGAGACATATGCTGTCGCGGACTTTTTTTTAGAACTTTTAAAGGGGAACAATTCTGTCATACATTATTTTAGCGAAACTTTAACCGTTTCCGCAGCGCATGCAGCGTAGGCTCTCAAAAGAAAAAAAAAGCCCCCGATCTAAAAACATTTATTATTGGTGCTCCGCTCCTATTGGTCGTAGCGTGATGTTATATAGCCTATAGCATTCCTCAATAAATGGGCTATCTAACACTGAAATAAATTTTCAAATTGGACCAGTAGTTCCTGAGATTAGCGCGTTCAACCAAACAAACAAACTCCTCAGCTTTATATATTAGTATAGATGTACAACAAAACCGGTGTAGGCCATTTTCACACTTTTCTGCATATTAACAATACACATGAATGTTCTTCTTTCAGTATTTTCTACTGACCGCCAAGACATGGAATGGGCTCTGAATGCTATGCGTCAGAGCGAGAATGGTTTTGAAGGAATACCTAATGTCACCAATGACATGGGTATTGTCAAACTTCGTGGGCTACCATTTGGTTGCTCCAAGGAAGAAATCATCCAATTTTTTGACGGTAACTTTAATTTTATAGCTATGGTATATTGTTTGCATCCAGGGGATGACTAGGATACAGTGTTGATTAGACATATGATTTGTAAATTTAGGCTATGGAGATGTAGTTGGCAGACAAACATTGAAAAATTTATGAAACTAATATTTTAACGAAAGAAACTATGTTTTGCATAATTCATTTAAATGTTTATTCTTTATTTCTTTCTTTAATTTTTTTGTTGAATGACATTGCAGAGTTTAAGTTATAAACATGGCTAGTCTTTTGAAACACAAGCAACATTTATTCCACTGTGAAAATATTATAATTTACAATGCCAACCAAGTGTAGAGTTGTGAAAGCATTGACCACAGCGAAGCATCGGCGGCGCGTTGGCGATATGCATAACATGATCTTTATTTGCACGTCGGTTGGGGCCAGGAATCGCCGTCGCTCCGGACGGGGTTCACTTGCTATCGGACCACACGGGGCGGGCATCGGGAGAGGCGTTCGTACACTTCGTTGACAAGGAGAGCGCTCAGGAGGCTCTCAACAGAGACAGGGAGAAGATAGGACACAGGTGGGGGGTTCAGTTCTATTAAATGAGCGCCCGTGGTTTTATATTGTACCACTGATGTGTGGGGATGTTGGGCAATTGATATTACTAAGAATACCAGTTTAAAAATAATAAATGACAGTATATCAAGATCACGATATTTACTATGATGCCAGGATGGTAGCTTGCAGCACACAATAGTCTTTGCCTATCCCGGTGGGATTCAGGCGTGAGTGTATGTGTATTTATGTTATTTACTATCAATTTGTATATAGTGATTACAAATTCCAATTGTGTTTTATATAAACTATGATAATTTGTTTTAAAAAAGATGATTAGATTTAATAGTTTTAAAGATGTATTTTATTAGTGAGATGCAATTGATACTATGACAGACCCTTGTATATTATGTTTGAATGACTGGTATGTATCATGTTCATTATCTATAATATTATCAAATCCATATGTATCATATAAATCTAGAATAATTATTCATATAGATCTGTATAGGAATGTATAAATTAATATGAGACAAAAGTGTACATTAGTTGATAAAAATTGTTTAGTAATTGCCCTATATGCCCACCGCAGGGTTAAAAAATCACGGCGCCAATTATATTTGGTGTAGTGGGATAAGTTTGGGACCTCCATGCTAATGGTGATGCTTTATGATTTTTAGAACTATATAGATAAGGCAGCAATACGAATCGTTGCCGGTTTATACGGACACAACTTTCTGGGCACTTCTACAAATCATAAAGACCAGTAGCACTTGGGTGGCGTTACAGTTAAACCGCGATTGCCGGTTAATAACGGCGATATACGCATAAACGATAAAATTTGGTGCACTTTACACTGTTGCTGCAGACACTTTACGTTGTTCAGGCCGCGGACTAGTGCTGCGACGTACTAATTAATATTCACATTGAAATTGGTGCGTGCCATTGTCGTATATAATTAAATTGGACAGTATTACAACGTAACGTATCGAGGATGCAATCCTGAACTTTTTAAAGTGTCGCAAAATATACAAAGTGCTCTGAAAGAGTGCAAATGTGATTGGTAATTGAGTTGTCTAAGGTTGGGCGTGCGAGGGACGGAGGGGCACGCGGGGCGGTGGGGGCCGTGGGGCGGTCAGCGACATGCGGGAGGGAAGACGCCGACCAGTGCAGATGTATAGATAATGTTGTGTCTATGGTATATTGTACGGAAACACAAGGTTTTCTCTTTCAGATTAACTCAAATATTGTAATGCAAATTTATGAAGCAAATGTGTATTCTTCACACTTCACAGTGTAATAACCAAATAAACTAAAACAAATCATCGTGTTGTTGCGATTATTATATTATGAATGTGTGATAATAAAAATTGTAAAATATTATTGTATTGCCTTGGAGATGAGTGGAGTTTTTATGTTATTAATATGTACAGAAATGAGACAAGTCTAAGCGAAAATGTCACTTTGCATTCACTTCAATTTATGAAAGAAAAATAAGCAAATTTAGGGTCAGGTCAGTTGCTAGAAATAATTTCATTATATTCGCAAGATATTGAAATTTGAATCGAAGCTTACAAAATGAGGTGTTACGACGAAATTAGTCATATTGTTGCCACATTATATTGATGATTGTGACTATGACATTGACGGACTCGCGGCGCCGCAGATTTTACTTTTACAGAAATCAATTTACGACGCTTTTCTATTAGAATCTTTATTACTGTTATTTTGATAGTAAAAACTAAAAAAAATGAATTGACACGCAGTTCGCGTTTGCGGTTACAATGTCAGTTAATAGTGGATAGTGGGAGGTGATATTTTCGCTTAGAGTGCGCGTGGGTGCGAGCAGCGAGTGAGTGACTAGTGAAGTAGTGAGTGCGCGCGGCCCGCAGGTACATCGAGGTGTTCGTGAGCTCGGCCGACGAGGTGCGCGCGTACGCGGCGCGGGCGGAGGGCGGCGGGCGGGCGGCGCGCGCGCCCCGACCCACGCCGTACGAGCGCGCCGACCGCGGGGACCGCTTCACGTCGCGCTTCGGCCGCGGCGGACGCGGCGCCGGCTTCGCCAGGGGTCAGTCAACTCTTTCTAATACGAGTTTAGATTTTTTTTTGTCAGAAACAAAAATGCATATAGCGATTCAATTTATTATTAGTATACATGTGTGACGAAAAGACTCGACGAAGTTTTTTAAACGTTGCCCAACCCAGCTGTATTCTTCTTTGGGTCTCCTTTTCGAAGTTGCTCCTACCTACTTGTATTATTGTACCGAGGTAAATGTACTCGTGAACAACTTCGAGAGTTACTCCGCCTAGCGCAATCGGTTCCGGTGTAATCTGCCGATTAAACATGACCTTGGTCTTATCCAAGTTCATCCGGAGACCGATTTGTGCTGAAGAATTAGCCAGATCAGACAGCATTTGTTGTAAGTCTGCAACGGTTTCAGCCACGATGACGATGTCGTCTGCAAATCTCAGGTGTGAGATGTACTCGCCGTTAATGTTTATGCCACGTCCTTTCCAGTCCAGTGTCTTAAACATATCTTCCTATGCATTTGTGAACAATTTTGGGTAAATAACGTCCTCTTGTCTCACTCCTCCATGCATTGGAATAGGATCAGAAATGATATCCGACAGAGAACCAAAGTTATCGACATAACCCAAAAGATTTGCGAGCTGAAGTGGTAGTGGGCAGGTCACATCTGTCGCAGAACAGATAACCGTTGGAGGAACCGTGTTCTGGAGTGGAGACCACGGCTCGGCAAACGTAGCGTAGGACGCCCTCTGGCTAGGTGGGGTGACGATATCCGCAAGGTGGTTGGCAGAGGTTGGATGAGGAAGGCCGAAGATCGAGCCCAGTGGCGTGCCATAGGAGAGGCCTATGTCCAACAGTGGACGTGAAAAAGGCTGTTGATGATGATGATGATAGATGTGTGTTTACAATTTAGACGGCCTCAGAGGCTTAGTTTGCAAGACAACAGCTTGTGAAATGAGAGGTCACAGGTTTAATGTTTTCGTGAAAAAAATATTTGTTTTGTGGTCTGATTCTCGTAGTTTATAATACTTATGTAGATTTGCAACTGAATGTGGGGTGAGATGTATGTAACTAGAGCGTGTTGATTTATCACTGATGTGTGCAGGCGGCGGGTTCGGCGGCGGCCGCGGGTCGTTCCGGCGCGGCGCGGGTGGCGCGGGTGGCGCGGGGGGCGGCGGCGGGGGCGGGGGCGCGGGGTGCCACTCGGTGCACATGCGCGGGCTGCCCTTCAAGGCCTCGCCACAGGACATAGCTTACGTAAGTATCCGCACACTACTTGTTTCATATACCTTAACATCCAAGCTTTCACTAAAAATTACTCTTTTAAATCCTCCGAAAAACCACTGTGTGTAAGACATAATAAACATAGAATTAATACACACACTGATCATGATTCATGAATAATGTTACACACGTTATTCATTTACATTTCTTAAATTTTAATGCCCACCACGAATCTACTTTTCAGTTTTTCAAGCCAATCCGTCCTCTAAATATCAACATACTGTATGACAACAGCGGCCGTCCCTCCGGCGAGGCAGACGTCGAATTCGAGTGCCATGAGGACGCCATGAGGGTGAGTCATCTGCCAGCTTACAAATTATAATAAAGTAACATTTATGGGCAGTGCTTGTGATTCAAACTTACGAGAGATTTACTAACTTTAGTGTTTGCTTTTTATGTTGCTACATATAGCAGCTAATATATAAAGTTAATTAATTTTTGTACAGAAATAGACAGGATCCTGGTGACGTTTTAGATAGCTTTTGTCTTAAAGTTTGAGAAAATTTAGGTAAAATTTTGAAGTAATGCCTATGTTGCATGTTTCAGGCGATGAGAAGAGACAAGAACAACATGGACCACCGCTACATCGAGTTGTTCCTGAACTCTGCACCGAGCAGCGCGGGCGGCGGCTTCAAGCCCAACAGGAACTTCAGGAACTACTGAGTGTCTCGCCGTCGAGACACACTACAACTTACGCATTTAGATACCAATCACTTAGCGTTCATTATCGGAAACTACTCCGCCATTAGGCCACACTAATACACTGCGCCCTAACATGATTTAGTTCAAATAAAAAAGGTTATTCGGCAAACTACCGTAACATTTAGGTTTATAGTGACCTAATTAAAATAATGTAGCATTGATTTGTGTTGTAATTTATTATTTAAATATTAAAGCATGTATTAGCTATTTATATCGCTATAGTTTTAATGGCGAATTCGGGTCAATTTTCGTATTATGATATATGATAATACGACAAGTGTTATTATAGTGTAGTGCGGCCGCGGTTGGTATCTGATGTGTGCGTCACAACGGTGGACTTTTAAATATATTTATATTTTACAACGGTAATTGGAAATTGCATTGATAAAGTTACTTGTCCAAAATGACAAGTCGTGAGCATCGAATTGTGAAGATGTTTTGGAAATTTTATTTCATATATCTGCAATGGCTGCACAGTTGTGGCGGATAACGCTTTGCGTTGTCGTTAGTAAAAACAAACGCGGAACTAGGGAAGTCTTATAATAAAGTTGTTACTAATACTAAAGTCAAAGTGTCCTTGTTGATAAAAAAAAATATGTAAATAGCAATGGTGTGTGAAGAGCCATTCCCAATGTATATTACATTGTTTTGATTGAGTACAATATTACTTAGATGCTAAATTATACCATGCTGAGATTTAGTATTTTTATTTTATATGATTTCCGCACAGAGGATAGTTTTAGGTTATGCATTTTATAACAGATAACATCTTTTCCATTTTATTTTCACACAATTTTCTATGAAATTTCTTTTATTTACTGCCAATTCTATTGGTTTCTTAGTAAACTCCTAATTTTATAAAATACTGGAGTGTCTTCAGAGGATATTTTTAAATAAAATGTATTTAGGATGAATAACGACAAATTATAAATGATGAATAGTCTGTTTGACTGACATGCAACAATAAACAATTTTAGCATTCTATATTTTTATAGTACGCGTAGCATTAGATTAGTAAAGTATTTTATTTCTACAATATATTTAATGCCTCGTACAGAGGGGCGTAGTTCCCGCCACAATACTTGTTCGGTCGCCATCACTGTGCAGTTGTCGCACATCGCTACCATAGTATTACACTTTACAATAGATTGTGTTAAATAATTCCAAATCTACCTCCACTTGTAAAAATTATATGTAAAGAGATGAAACACTGGTTTATAATAAACTTTTTCATATTCTGCTGCTGCCTTTCTTTTTAAGTATGTTCTGCCAACCCGCACTAGGCCAGCGTGGTGGACTAAGGCTTAAGAGGGCGTGCCCAGCCGTGGGACGTATATGGGCTGATGATGATGATGATAGTATGTCTAACTAGCTATGTTACTCTAAGTTATGCCTAAATATAAAAGTTTGTTGAGCAACAGAATTATGCCACGATCTAGCTCTAGACGAATGGTACGAAACCTTTTCTTAGGGTACTCAAACATGTGTTATTTAGAGCACCAGATGGCAATGGTAAAAATATATAATTATAAGGTTAAGTATAGCTGGTCTAGACAATCACATTATACAAATTCTGAAGTTTATCAGCCAAACTCTCTTCGTAAGCATTATAACCAGGGCTGGGCAAAATACATGCTTTGCTTTAATTGAAATACAAATTAAAAATACTGTATCGCAAGTAATTAAAATACGAAATACAAAATACATTTAAGTAAGGTATTTGAAATACAAAATACAATTGGAATAGTTTTTTTTTGAAGGCAGTTTTTGTTTTGCTATTGCAGGTCCTGATGAGCACAAACTTAATACTAAATGAAGGCTAAATGTATTTTGAAGCCTCGAGTATTTGAAATACTAGTTACAAAATACTTCGGCTTCACGTATTTGAAATACAAATTACATTTTAAGAAAGTAATTAAAATACAAATACAAAATACGTATTTGTATTTCAATTACAAGTAATTCAGATACTGCCCAACCCTGATTATAACTGCCAATTTAGCGTGTGCAATAATCAAAATTTTTGAATAGTTCGCCTTTGCAAATCGTCAAGTACGTCGAGATGGTATTTGGGAAGCCTGAGGTGATAGATTCACGTGAGCCGCGACTATGGTTAAAATCGACCAAGATGTAGCTCTGTCGCCGACAGAGTACAGACTCGGTGGAAACCGTCGTAAAGCGCTGAAAGTATCGGTGGCGGCAGGATATTTATATGAGTCCTAATAGTCCTCACTACATTTGTAAAATCAATTGTAGAGGAGGCCCCTTACGATGGGACGTATATGGGTTATACGATTTCTTCGTTATTCACGTAAAACACTGCGGAATCTGTATAATGGTGAGTGCACAGATATAATTAAACTAAATGAAGACAGTAGGTAACCTACGGCTCTATTGATCATACATTTCAAGACTGTGAAATGACTCATGTCTTTCAAAGTAGTTGTGATATTTATATTCGCTACTGTGCCCCAAATTGACCTAAATAAATATCCATTATTAATGTAATAGGTTCGCGTGATTTACGATTACAATCACAGTTAATAATCAGATATATCAAGTTGATAACAAGATCATAGAGATAATTTGTATCTATTTCGATGTGGCGTACGATAGGTGAAGTTTCTAACGCCAGGCGGATAACTACAAACAACTCTAACTCTACGCAAGTATCGCCATTTTAAACATGTACCTACCTACTACTTGCCTCGTAATAAAATTCCTGACGACGATTAGTACCTAAATCAACGATAGCAAAATTTCAAAGTAGGTAAATCGACTGTTCATTATAACAAATTTAACAGCAGATTAATTCATTTTTTCCAAGGTAGGAAAACTATCCATCTAATAGAAATACCTTTGCAAAACGTAATTTTCATTAACTCGAACAGCAACTTTTTAACTTGTTTATTCCTCTCAATGTACCTCATCATCATCATCTACAGCCATTTCTTTCATCCCACTGCTGGGCATAGGCCTCTCTTCTGGCATGCCATTCGTGTCTATCCTGGGCCAGTCGCATCCAAGATCTGCCAGCCACGTTAACCAAATCGTCCACCCATCTAGCTGCTGGTCGGCTTGCCCTCCCTCGGCCAGCACTCGGTCACCGCCTTACTCCATCTCTCGTCAGCCCGCCTTGCCAAGTGTCCCGCCCAATTCCATTTAAGGTTCGCAATTGAAGTCCCGATGTCACGAACTTTGGTTTTTTGACGGATCTCCACATTGCGAACACGATCTTGGAGCCTGATGCCAAGCATGAAGCGTTCCATTGCCCTTTGGGATACTCTTATTTGGTGAACACACCCACGCGTAAGCGTCCATGTCTTGGCACCGTAGGTCATAGTTGGCAGGACACATTGGTTAAAAAGACGTGTCTTAAGGCACTGCGCAATTTGGCGGATTAAATACGTCATTCAGTCGACCGAATGCCGCCCATCCTTGCTGTATTCTCCTTGAGATCTCCGCATTCTGATGCTCCTTACCGAAGGACAAAACACTTCCTAGGTATACACAGCTGTCAACAGCCTCAAGGGTCTCGTTTCCAACGACCATTGGATCCAAAATCCCAGGGACGTTAGACATCACCTTTGTTTTGGTCAAATTCATCCTCAGACCTACGGTCAAGGATGCATCAAATAGGTCGTGTAACATGCATTGGAGATCTTCAAAGGTTTCAGCAAACAATACAAGATCATCGGCAAACCTGAGGTGAGACAGGTAAACACCGTTGATGTTAATTCCTTTTTCGTCCCATTCAAGGGTTTTCATGATGTCCTCTAAAACAGCTGAAAAAAGCTCAGGTGAAAGGGTGTCTCCCTGTCTCACACCTCTTTTAATGGAGATGGCGTTTGTAAATTCGTGGAGTTTCACCTGCATTGTTGCCGAACTATACAGTTCTCGGAGCAAATCCACATAGCGAGCGTCTATGGAACAGCGATGTAGAGAGTTAAGAACTGCCCAATGTTCAACACTGTCAAATGCCTTCTCAAAATCAACAAATGCCAAACACAGCGGTCGATTGTATTCATGGTAAATCGTGATAGAACATTTACGTCCTCCACTATGTATTTGTGTGTACTTACGATATAGTCTATTTCGTTGTTTAGTTTACCTACCGTTTGGGCTAGTCCATGTCCACTTCCTTGCTGATCGTTTTTTGAAAAAAGGATTCATAGCAAAAATATGTTTTTGTTCAAGAAAGTTAACTAACATTTGTCCACCGTCCACGACTGTTTCGCAATCCAAAACCAAAATTACCAACAGATTTCTCACCGCACATTCTTTGTCCAATTTTGCATTAAAATCGCCGATAATAGTGACACGGTGTATCGTCTAAAGCTTTAATTATATCGTCGTAAAATATATCCGTCTCTTCGTCTGAGTGTGCTGATGTTGGTGCATATATCTGAATAATTTTGAGAGAGTACCGTTTGTTTAGTTGTAAATTTAGAATGAAATGAATTTTGAAATGCACCTATATACTATTGGTGAAATCATTGAAAGGCGAATCCTAATAATTTTGACATCATCAGACTTATAGTTTTAAGTTGAATATTAAAATTCGAAATAACACACTGATTCCTAAAAATAATACGTTTATGTATCTAAACGTGGATTAAAATCGACGTGTCTATTGTCTACAAGGAAACAAAAAGTGTGTTGTATTTGTTCGTACTGTGAACACCTTTTGATCTGGTTGCGAGAGACAGGCAGCTATAAAAATAAACCTCACAGAATAAATCATGAGGAATCATTAGTGGGGCACTTGAGAGACGTCGAGCCACTGACGAGCGGAGCGGTAAGCGACACAAACAGCGGGTGAACATAATCAACTGAGTGATGTGTTTCAAATCGTACCGACATATGACTTATCAAATATATAAAATGCACATCAATTTCACATTTATTTTAAAATTAGTCATTTAACAACTTACCAGGTACTTATATAATAGTTAGTAGAAAATAAAAAATATCCTTACAATGAAATAGGTACGTTAATACAGTAATAAATAGATATGATAATGTTGCGTATATTATTGTGAGTTGCAAATGGTATGTATTGAAATGTGTGTGCGTAATGTCCGCTGGCGCGCGTGCATGTGTGTGACGGCGGGGGCGCGGGGCCGGTTGGACCGCAGGGCGCCGGCGGCGGCGGTGGCTGGCGGCGGCGGCCCGGCGCGGCAGCGCGGCACCCGCTCGCGACGATCACAAATAAGCGGGCGCCGATCGCTGTTGTCTCCTTGCACCGGCTCATCGCACCGCGACACCCGCCGTGGACACTCGTCTTATCTCCACCCTCTGCTCTGATCAACTAGTGTATAAAAAACCGCATAATTAACCTAGAAATGCACAATGCATGTTAAAAAATAAGTCATCTCGTAACAATTTTATTTATTCCTGGTTAATTAATTTTTATAAACTGGAGAATAGTAATTGGAATAAAAAATAAGAATACAGCATGAATGAACTCATACACACACACACTATTCTTACTAATTGTAAGTACTTAAATAACTACTTACCTACCTATAAAACTTATAGAAACTTCTGCCGTGCACTTGATTGATATAAACGGATGGATAATTATAACTCATACGGATTGTGCGGATTGTAAAATATTTGCAATATGCATAGCTCGTCGATTGCTGTGGTATAGGCACAACTTTATTTTTATTTAGTAATACAGAAGTACCTACCGTTTTCGTCCATGCTTTCAGGTCAGTAGAAGTTAAGCAATTATTCATTTGATATCCTTTTATATTTTCAGGAGATTCGATTGCCAGAACAGGCAAAGTGTTGGGTTTTTCCCTTAAGGAATTCTCCACTTAGTCGGGAAATCGTTCCCAAAAACGAAAATACCCTCGCTTCTTATGATGTGACTTAATGCATTGCTATTGAAACGCAGATGAAGAAATAATCCTCTATCGAAGTAGTGTAGTGTGCCCAAATACGTCTCACTGCTGGGCACGGACATCCTCTACACCTGTGAGGGTTTAGGCCTTAGTCCACCACGCTGGCATAGTGCGGGTTGGCGGACTACACACCTAAGATATTCCTAAGAACTTTTTAGGTGTGTAGGTTTCATCACGATATTTTTCTTCACCGTTAAAGTACGTGATAATAATTTATGAATACACACATAACTTCGAAAAGTCAGAGGTGTGTGCTTGGTTGGGGCTTGGACACGCGACGGTCGAGATTCTCAACCGCGTGCCTAAACCTCGAGGCCATCACGACTTCTTTATCGTAGGTTTATTACCTCATTTAAATACTGGATGTATAATAAAGACTTAAGAAAAAAGGTAAATTCATACATATATAAACTAACGCCTGTATTCCCCGAAGGGGTAGGCAGAGGTGCATTTCTGCACTCACATTTCGCCAAGTATGTATCAGTCCCACATAATAGGGGGCGAGCCTATTGCCGTTTTTCGCGCACATTTCCAGACTCCGTGCTGTTACCGAGAATTTCCCAATGAAAAAACCCAATAACACTTTGCCCGACCCGGGAATCGAACCCAGGACCTCTAGATCGCACGGCACATACTTGTACCGCGAGACCACGAGGCAGTCGAGGCAGTAAATTCAGGAAAGGTATACCTACAAGAATTATTACAGTTCTGGTAAGGTAACTTACCTAGCAAAATACAACAAGTTCGTGTCCTTAAAAATATACACAAATGATATTGAATAAATTTGTCTTTGTTCTTCCCATATTCATTTACCTGTCAACTTTCTTGCTTATCTTTTTTTTACCTACGCAGGGTTTCTCTTATAACATGCCCAAACTACAACAACAGATTTTAGTATATCTATCACTGTAGAGAACTTTAAAACCTCTGAAAAGTGTCTGCAACTAGGATGAATGCAAATCCTTCATTTTTGGAAGAGGCCATGACACATTGCAAATTTTTAATTTCTTTATTTGATATGTTTTGTTTCATCCCTTTCTTGAGATAAACAAACTTGATAGCGCGTTAATATTTTACGTACAGGAATATCTAGTCAGTTACCTATTGAATTTTTACCTGACTACGGCAAAGCCAAAGGAGGGTTATGATTTTGACAGGCTATGTACATATGTATGTATGTTCATCTGTTCCCTCATAGCTCTTTAACTATACTTATTATATAAACAACGTTACTGAAGAAGCAAGATAATCGACACGTAATAGACTCTACCAAGATGCCTTCGTTGCAATTTGACAATAATTTCATACGATAGGACACTATAGTTCACAATTATAATTATAATCAGTGTACAGAGATACACATATTCAAGTTTTGGAAAGCCGTAGTCACGCGTTGTTAAAGTGTTATGGTAATTACCTAATATTACAAATAATAGGTAAATATATGCAATATTAATAATGGGATAATGTAATATGAAGGCTATTAATTTATAATAAGGGTTAAGGATATAACGTATTGTATATTTAACGTATATTTATTAATTATAATATGTAACACGTTACCTACATAGAAACGTACCATAACACTTTGACAACGCGTGACTGCGGCTTTTCAAACTTGAATACGTGTATCTCTGTACACTGATAATTGTATACTATAGTATCGTATCCTATGACATTATTGTCAAATTGCAACGAAGGCATCTTGGTAGAGTCTACGTATGTGTCGATTATCTTGCTTCTTCAGTCCTGTGTCTTAAAAATCTTGTTTCATACTTTTATTAGCCTCGTTTTTTGTCGTAGTTGGGTTTTAGTTTTACATGTCTATTAATTAAAATGTTAACTTTTTTTAAGGACAGAGGATCTTCTTATTGTCTCCATCAAAAGTCTTATGGAAGACCGAAATGAGCATGTTGGGACATTTGGCCTTCCAGCTCAGCGCGCAGATGAACTGTCAACATGGTAGAGTGGAGTGGGATTCCAAACAAAATCCTTTGCTAATATACCAAACCATACCCTCTCGGTAGTTTTCATGGTCATTTGGGGCAACAGGGACTATTAAAATACAAAACTCTATCAATTTGTTAATGGAAATTTTAATGCAATAGCGGACGAACAATTCAGTGTATGTATTCGCAAGTTGAGGCAATCCAAACATACAAAAATAACAAAGATAAGTTGTTATTGCGAATATGGAAATGATCAGAAATGTATACGTCGAAGATAAGTATATGATGGACCGAAGCATAGAACTTTATTTTTCTTATCTGTCGTGTAAAACACATTTCCGGCGGGCATTAGGGCTGCCCTCTCCCTCTGAGAAGTTGGAGGGCTTATGTCATACCGTCAATAAATCGTCGTCTCGCCCTAATTTATATAATACTGTGACAATGGTATGCAATGCAAACATTGAAAAACTATTGGACAACTCTCGCGCGGCCTCACAACCAGCGGAGGGCGGACAACAAAATAAATATTGTCTTCATTTTCAATTTGGATTTTTGGAAAGAAGTATTTTTTGGAATATTTTTATCTCGGTGGTCGCGGGTTCAAACCCCAGGCACACACCTCTGACTTTTCGGAGTTATGTGTGTATTCACAATGAATTATCACTTGCTTTAACGGTGAAGGAAAACATCGTGATGAAACCTGCACACCTAAAAAAGTTCTTAGGAATTTCTTGGGTATGTAGTCCGCCAACCCGCACTAGGCCAGCGTGGTAGACTAAGGCATAAAACGCTCTCAGTTGTAGGGGAGGCCCGTGCCCAGCAGTGGAACGTATATGAGCTGATGATAATGATGATTTTTGAGCGAGTGACGTGTAAAAAACAAGATAAAAAATTCCAAACTTAATTTTGTATAGTACGTACACCTATACATAATAATAAATAGGTTAGATTTTTTTAAAAGACTTTATTATAATCTTTTTCAATAACCATAAGTGCTGCGTATCCAAGAATTAGTATTAGTAATAGTAATTGTTGAACCGACAAAGAATACAAAGAGGTAGGATATTTTGTATGTGCGAGTGTGTGTCGGGCGCGGGGTGGCGCAGGCTCGGTGGCCGCACGCCCGAGCGCCGCCGCACGGGAGCTCGGCAGCCGGCGCCCGCCGCCGGCGCCGCCGCGACGCACCAGCGCTACAGATGCTCCAACCTTTATTATAAACAACTGTACCCCTAAATATTGATCTATTTTTGTGGCATCCCACTCACAGCATCCCACTGTCAGATGCTACCGGGGAATTACTAGTAATTACTAATTATATAAAAAATTATAAGGCTATGCAATTAAACTGTGAAGAATGCTCTTAACTTTCAATTACCGAAGGAGCCATAGAAGATTTTAGTTTTATCACCAATTTTAAAACCCATATTAAAAATTGTAATTTTATTAATTTTAGTAATCCTAATCCTTTTCCATACCATAAAAATTTAACAAATTGTTAAAGTAGTTTAGGCATGAAAGCGATACTCTCGCGTTTATAAAATTAGTATGCAGTTCACGTGAACCCCGATATTATTTTGCGGAAAATCTTCGCAGAACTTGAGGTGTGTTATTAAGTTGCTATTGTTTTATGACCAATAGGAAGGCAATTGAGTTGTAGTGATTGGGCGCCCCTTGTAGGTTGCATCCTGTGCGGCGCCGCTGCCTCCGCCGCGGTGTCGGCCGCCGCGCGCCGCGCCGCCGCCGACCGAAACAGCGCCCTGTAGCCTACACCAAGGTTACATGACGGGCCCTCGATGACTACGTGATAACTTGCTTAATGGAAAACATTGAACTACCAGAGCAAAGATATTAAAAAAATGTCGAAATAGGAGATAGTTTTTTTTTAATCTGGAACTCAGAAGTTGTGCAAGCGTGACGTAAATTACAATATATCATTATTGCAATTTGGAATAAAATCTTGATCAATTTTATGTGCCTTCTCCTGCAAGTTATGCAACATTTTTATAACAAAATAACAGTAACACAAAGTTTACGTTTTGCAGAACTTGCAGGCCGTTGGTAAGTTATCAAATAATTTTGTCAAATAACTATTGAAATAGACAGTAATGAAGAAGTAGAAACACAATAAAATAATTATCTCACAACACCGGAACAGAATTATTTTTATTGTCACCAATCATGTGTGTGTGACAAAATGGCCGGCGGAATTTGGCGCCAAAAAGTATCGCCCGGGCGGCGCTGCTCGCGGCGACGGCGGGCCACGGAGACTTGTAAACACCGCCGCCTTCTGTTCGCACTACTTTTGTATTCCAGTTGTTGATTGATATTCCTATTATTGACTGAAATTAAAACTACTGTACATTTTATTATTATTTATGGCTAAAAGGACGACACACACTTATAAGTGTCTGTGAAAGGTTCATAAAAAATGTAAATTATTTTTATTTAAAAACAAAATTTCACCAACCATGCTGCATCTCTCCACCGCCCTAAGGTAGACTGTTAGAGAATGCCGCAGGCATTAAGTCCGCCTATATACAATTCTGTGTATAAAGTTTTAAATAAATAAATAAAATTAGTCAGTTCAACTAAAATCCAATATCCTAAATAAAATTGTCAGTTTTAGAGGAATTTTAAGGCTGCATCTGTTGCTTCGTTTGATTTAATTTTGTATAAGAAACTTTAACCTCTATTTATTCTAGTTTAATATTATTTTAGTTTTGATATAACTACCAAATTGTCCAGTAAAAATTATATCATACATATCAATTTAATTTTATCAAAAATTAACTTCACTTATTATTCTAGAGATATCACGTAGAGCAAGCGTAAAACCAGCTGTACCTTATCTGTGAGAGCGCAGGTTCCATTCTCATGTCGAAAAAAATTGTTTCGTGTTAGAGTAATGACAGCCAGAGTTGAAGGCCAGCCCATAGTTTTTAACACAAATGACATAAGAAACCGATCTTTTTATTTATAAATCCATTGGACGTAAACTGAATAAATTCTCATTGTATCGAGATCATCATGCCATCGAAACAGAACTACATGCAGTATTATAATATTTTAGTGATTTCGGACAGCCTGAGTAAAATTTTTTTGTCGTTTAAAACATAAGTAATAATAAGTTCTAAAAATTATTTTTATCGTGGTAGAGCCACAGTGTAGAGTCGACTCGACTGAGAAAGATGTATCCCTGTTGCGTTTTCTTTGCTGAGAGAGATTACTGCAGTATGTACAGAAAAATATATATATAGGTCCCTGTGGAAGTCATTGGGAGAGGCCTATGTCCAGCAGTGGACTTCGATTGGCTGATGGATTGGATTGATTGATTGGATTGTACAGAAAAATAATGTGAAAATTTACGTAGGAAAACATCATGAGGATATATAACTACCTCTTAGTCCTAATGCCTCGTGGATAGTCAAATTTCACCAAAGGTAGAGGTGGCAATGCCTCAACAATTTATAACTAAGAACTCATAAACAAAGCTACGCTTTTAATGTCTACGTCACCTAACGTTCGATTGGTAGAGACTAGAGATTGCAACCCGGTATGTTTCCCAACCCGGCCGGACCCGGTTGCATCTGTCGCCAACCCAGCCGGGTCCGCCGGGCCCGGCCGGGTTGTGTTAGCGATGAAATCTTTAAAGTATTTTATGAAAATTTTCTATATATGAATGAAAAAAGATAATGATTTAAGGTTAATATTCATTTCAAACTGGCTTATGAACAATTATCACAATAATCAGTCTCACTCACGTCTCAAAAAATGATTACTTTGACTTATATGGACGGAAAACTAACATTAGTATTAGTAATTATTCATTTTGAGTTTAAACAAGCAGGTCTTTCTCTCATAATAATTATAATAAGAAACTAATAACGCAGCTTTAAGTACTAAACGTGTCATAACAATTTATTAGATAGATAAATAAAGTTTGGTAGCTTTGGTATAAACAAAACAAATTCTTATTTGCTAAAAGTAAAGATATTTTTTTTCCTAAACTTTGGCTATTAAGACTAGTCTAATTGAGCAAATAGCGAAATCTTATTGGCTAGGCTGTACTGTAACTGTAATAACCAAACTTGTATAGTCTTAACATGTAACGTCAAATTGGTTACGTTACGTAGGCTTCATAAGTATAATATAACAAAACAAAAGGAAACAATTATTTTTCACTGCCTCTTGGTCTCGCGGTACAAGTATGTGCCGTGCGATCTAGAGGTCCTGGGTTCGATTCCCGGGTCGGGCAAAGTGTTATTGGGTTTTTTTCCATTAGGAATTTATCGGTAACAGCACGGAGTCTGGAATTGTGCCCGAAAAACGGCAATAGGCTCGCCCCCTATTACGTGGGACTGATACATACTTGGCAAAATGTGGGTGCAGGAATGCACCTCTGCCTACCCCTTCGGGGAATACAGGCGTGAGTTTATGTATGTATGTATGTGTTATTTTTCAGTCTGAAAGAATAATCGATACGAGTATTTTACAACTGTAACTAGTATGAGTAGGCGCTCCCGCGCCTCATTTTACTTACCGGGTCCGCTGACCGGGCCCGGTGACCGGGCCCGGTAAGAATGGCCGGGCCCGGTGGGTGCGTAAAAGGGCACCGGGCCCGGGCGGGTCCGGCCCGGCCGGGCCCGGTTTGCAATCTCTAGTAGAGACTGACGCATTACGTCTATATTTACATTTTTTTATGCATAAAGTATAAATAAATAAACGACGAAAACAAAACGATGACGAGGCAAAGGAATTGAAAATGGAGCTATTAAAGAGCGATCCATCACATTAACTGGATTATTTGTTGGCGGTATGTAAAACAGCGAGCGTGTGAGGTGGTGCCGGAGGTTGGCGATTGATTCGCCGTGACTACGGGAAACGGCTCGCAGCTCGTCAATCAACGTGATCGCTTATTTATTGCCGTATTGAATAAAACAACCGTTTTGATACAGGATCTCATAATATCCATAGATGCAAAGAGGTCCTATTTAATAGCAAATCGTAGTTTTACTTATATGCTTATATGAGTTTAAATATAACATTCCTCCCACAATATGCCTGCCCACAGTTTTCATGACTTTGTGGATGTTCATGGCCACGATGACTTCCTAATATCCAGTGCCTATAATTTCATTTTTTTTAGCAAACTGCTTCCTTTGATTTTAGCAAAGCGAGAATACTATTGCATTTACCTGCATAACAATTGTGTAATAATGTGAATCTTTCGGCTTCATTCATGACACACTCCAATAATATATGGTAAACGCCTTTACTTTATTACAATCTGGACAGTTAGATGATATGGCTTTGGACATAACATGACGAAATTGGTTTAATGGGATGTGTTCGGAACAAAGCCGAACCGCAGCAGTGAAGATGTCGGATGCGGGACATGTTGGCCTGGTCTAGCCAACAGCAATGCGAAAGATAAGGTTGTATAGGGTTTCCAAAAATTACAAGCTACTATATAATTTATTGTTGAATTTTGTTACACATTGTAAAACTTAATCCCTGACCCGTAACAACCCGATCCTGAACGTGTCCCACATATGCATAAGATTTTATTTCCTTTTGACTTTGTATTTTGTGGCATTCAGAAAATACTACAACTTTCAAGCTCAATCGTAAAGTTTTATTTATTTGTATTTCCTTTCATTTATTTAATATTTCAGTCAATGTTTTGGAACACTAGCTTATTGTTAATAAAAAAATTAAAATATATAGTGGACTCCCTGTAATCCAATCCCTGTCTAATCTGGCGCCCCCCTGTAATGCGACATGTCTATCTTGACAAATCTTCACTAATTTAAGATATACATTTCATGTTTAAACAGGTTGGAACTTGACACGCCAACAAAGCACTATAGCACTATAGGGGTGTTAGGCAATACTGTATAATCCGACAAATTCAATAGTCCGACACTGCCCTGCAGAACGTTCGTCGGGTCACCAGAGATCCACAGTACTATTATAATTCAGACGTAATATGGAAATTAGAAAAGTAACACTTATTATAATTTCATTATGTTGTAGACAGGAGCAATGTCCAGGAGAGCAGTTCCATAATATGAAATACAATAACAACTAAATTAAATTCCCCCGCGCATATTCCGTTGATTAAAATGACAAAAGTTCCATTCGGTTTTATTGTTTTTTCAATTCAATGAACATAGTAATTTGTGAAGTCAGTCCTTTGTGACCTATTCATTACTGAATACATATGTGTAATAATACTAATTATACTGTCTGACTGAATGATAGAAACATATAAAAACATCATAAGTATGTTATTAGATATAAAAAATCTAGATTAGTTTACATGTTATAAACGCAGACCTAGATTCTATTTTCCGGCCAGAAATAAAAGTACTGAGTACACAAATGAGCCGTGCCGGAACAAAACAAAGAAGGATCGTTTATCTTTAAACCTTTTATTTTTAACAGCTTTAGGACTATTCAGAGGGTAATAAATTTGGTATTAAATGTAAACATAAAGATGTACTTACAAATATTGCATGAAATATGAATGCATTATGACATACGTTGGAAAACTGAGTTGTTTATTTGACGATCGCTAAATATGCACAGTAACGTATAACATTGTGTTTTACGAAGTGGTGTATAGTGGTGGGTGCGAGCGTGCAGACAGACAGACATTTACATTATTACATGGCATTACGTAAAGTCAATCAGACACCTTGTTGGCGCTCTGTACCGACATGAAGACGCCTAGTAAGTGCGCTGTCACTTCGAGAGCGACGCAATGGCTAGTATTGTTCTACAAATGCTCAATGCATTCTTATGGCTAAATAATAATATGTTATTGTTTTGTATTGCAGTTTAACAATCGCGCAAAAGAATTAAGTTTGCCTTACAATTCGATAATCGTGTACTTGGAATTCGTTTTTGTTTTAAAAAATGATGTTGATCTAATTTGATCCAATTCGAAATAGAATTGTTGAACTAAGGATGGTAATTAAATATAGGTAATACCATCGTGGCCTTAGTCCGCCAGCCCGCACTAGGCCAGCGTGGTGGACTAAGGCCTAAACCCTCTCAGCTGTAGAGGAGGCCCGTGCCCAGCAGGACGTATATGGGCTGATGATGAATACCAACGAATGTGTCGAACTCTCTTCAATTGGAGCTGTTTAGAAAAATATATATTCGCTGATACCTACAAAGTTTCTAACGTAATAGAATTATCAGTGTTTAGTATAGCTGAGTATGCGACGTCGCCTGGTTGATAAGACTGTGGCAAGCTCGGCCACCGTCCGAAATTGTTTACGGTACGGAGGAGGCGGAGGGCGAGCGAAGTACGGTCACTCACTACTACTCGCGCAATGGTAATTACTCATGCAAGCATTGTTGCAACATTCAGATAGATCAAGGTGATGCATGAAGAGTGTTGTTGGCCGGTGGAGTGTAGTTGTGAGCGAGGTTGGTAGTGGTCCGCGCCGCGCCGCCCGAGCCGCCCGAGCTCAGCCGCGCCGGCGACGCGCACAGGCCCGCCGGCGACGCGCCGACACTGCAGGACGCAACCTGCGCGCAACACTGGGGGACAATACGCACATATTGTTGTGCTACTAGCATAATAGCTTTAGTCGTGAATACATCAGTTTATATAATTACTTCTCTATACATAATTACTCTTTTATAATTAGTCTTAGTTTTAGAAATGTATGAGCGATGAAAGCATTGGACGCAACTGTTGTTTGTTTTTTGATAATTTGTTTAAGAACCTAAAAAATAACAAAATTAGCATATTAAACATTAAACTATAGCAATAAGCAAAGACGAAACTTTATTTACCTTAAAAATTAAAATATTTCCGTTTTATCTGTGAACTTTTCCTGCGTATTAACGAACATGCACTGTATTTCTCTGGAACCAATTCTGATATAAACGTTGACGAAATAAATAAAACATTATATAAATTATGAATTTTATCGGTGATATTTCGTTCTACTATATCCTGTTAATATTTTCACGCACAGATCAGTATATTATGCCGGAGTAATTTTGCCATTAACATTACTTAAATGATATTGTATCAGACAACCCAAATCTTAAATGAAACAATATCCGGAATTATCTTTATCTTTGCCATGATAGAGTTAGTAAAACCATCTTATAATTATAATTGGTAATAGTTTCAGCGCTACATTTTTGTCGTGTGTGTTAAATATACAGTTTGGGGGGATTGTGTCCCCGTGAGACTGGGTGCGTGCGGTCCCTGGTCCGGTCACCTCCACCGCCACTGGCAATCCGCGCTGTTTGTTACAGCTTTATTGTACTTCGTTATTGAGAACATTTCACGCACTCATGCGTTCTACAACACTATCAATGTAGAGCACAATAATTAACCCATTACAGCATAAAGTTTGTTATAGCAATTAAATTGATTTACTTTTGATATAGTGTTTAATTAGGGTCCAATTTATAGTTTAGTAAGAAAAACAAAACTATTTATAAAATGATTTTGATTTTATAGCCCGTCCGATATATCGGACGCTATGCACTGTGGCCCCTTACACTACCTTAGGATAGTATAAGCAGAAATCAAGAAAACTGTTAATTGAAATATATTATTAGTTTAAAAATAATAATAAATGAAGACCTACATGTTATGGTAACAAACCCATCACATGATAGTTAATAAATAAATAGGGTGTGGCCTACAAAGCATTTTAGACATTTGAATATAGCTTTTTCTCCACATTGATTAGCCCAGCGGCGTTCTGCGTTTATATGTAGGTACAATCCAATGCTTTTTACTGTCATATCTTGTGCTAGACAACGGTTTAGCTGACCTTTGTCCTTGATGCCTTTACATTCCATGTGTGGCTAGCAAGGTCAGAACTATATTCTATATATCTTCTAAAAACAAACAAAGATTGTGTCTCTTTATTGCAATCATTTTTTTTCGCATGGAGCCAACTGTTCACCACCGATACAGATGTGTTTCTTCCTCGTTCCCTCACTGCTGAGGATCGCGACAACGCAGGATCAGTTTCCACTGTGTGCGGTCATAGGCGGAGTGGACCGCACGGTGCATGCTGCCTCCCAGATACAGATGTATCAGTGGTGAAAAGTCTAGTCTATCTATAAAGTAGCAAACATTTGTCATCATCATTTTCTAATACGCATTCTTTTAGGTAGATTCGAAACAGCTTGATCGCACTTATCCACACCGCCCATCTGCTTGTTATAGCTAGCAATCAGTGGGGGTTGGGGTATTGATACAGCCTTTTTTCATTAGACCAGCGGTGGTCAAAGCCCAGTTTTCAAAGTTGGTTGCTACCGTAACCACATTGTTGTCCTACCAGCGACAGACCTATAATCGCTGTAGCCCCTTTCTTCTCGTTTAAATTTCTGAACATCTTTTAGCGGATAAATCTCTACACGATTGGCCCGTATTGTGACAGTTGCATAATTTACCAACCCTCGGAGATGCTACATCAATGACAACGATGTGGAAAAGTTATCAAAATATATCTTTATAATGACTTTCAGCAGCAAGCTTCGTCTCCGATGGTTTTGATTGGCATCATGTTCATCATCAAACTTACTGTTCTAATCCGCTACCTGACCACTCTGTTCAATAGGTGGGTCAACGTAAATAAGGTTTTCGAATATGTCATCCACATCCTCGCTTTCCAAAACTTCTAAAATCTCATTTACCATCAAGCTGTACAAACAAAAAAACACACACCTTAGAGGCCGCCATGCATAGCGTCCGATAAAACGGACGTCAACAAAAACACATTCATAAATACCAATGTAACAATTGTCACATAAAAATACTATTTTGTTTGCATAGATATAAAATATTAAAACCAAAAAACATATATTCTAATCAATTATCATAAATAATAATAAAAATAAGCAAAATAATAGTTACGGTTTTTTCGAAACAGTCTGGCCGCGAGCCGACATTTTTGAAAATGACAAATAACTGTCGATATTTAATTCCTTCATTAAAAACAATTTTACTAGTATAAAAACATATTATCCAACTTTCGTTTCAAAACAAAAAACTATCGAATAAATGACTTTTAATACCACTAGTATGCAATTTAGTGACGTCCGATTTATCGGACGTTATGCTGTAATGGGTTAATATAATTGTAAAAGTTGTGCCATACATAAATACGGTATTAATTTATACTGATTTGTTAAAACTTATCCAAAAAGTACTTATACGGCATAAATATTGGTTTTAAGGGTCATTAATCAAACACAACATTTACAAAAAAAAACCATCCAGATGTCATAAATTCTTGGCGGGAGTTGCAGCTTAAATATGGTCATAATTTAAATAATGTTGTTTCAATATTTAAGTTTTCATTCTGCTTTCATGGTGTTTTCAACTATCACGGGGAAGACTTCAATTCAACTGTGAAAATCAAATTATTTTAACAGCGAATATTACGAATATTAATTTGCTCACATGCACATGCGAATATTACTTGCTCACATTAAAATAATCAAATGTAAGCCTTCGCATGCTTTTAGCCACTTGTTCAGCCGTTTCATTAAAATTCGCATTCAGGTAAAGCCTGAAAATTCGTAGTAAGATTTCGTACCGGTGAAATACATTGATATGTCCATCATGAAATAATAATCTAGCCTGGTCATTTTGCGTTCCTCTCTGGGTTCCATTTTGAGTGAGTAAATAATACTTGAGCATTCAGACACTCATATTATTTCTCTACAATTATTATCATCAATCATTAGCCCATATATGGTATATCCTACAGCAGGTCTTCTCTATAACTGAGAGGGCTTTCTCTACACTAAATTACAAGTTCTGATCTGTTCCAATATAGGGAATAAATACGGAAATCCCACTGCTTTTAGAACTGAAAGTCTTTTTTATCATTTTAACAGATTATTTACTGCTTTTTATAATTTATCTACTAGATATGTTTTGAAACAAGCACCTTAGTTCAAAAAATGTTTGTTTGCTGAACAAGTATTGCTATCCGAGCGGGAAACAAATTCGCAATGTTGTTCCTACAGTCCGTTGTTGACAGTTCTTTATTCCGAGACAGCGGTTGTCGACATAATTGTACCGACGGGCACCAAACCCGATATAAGCAGCATTCTAGTACATTAGCCTACCCTTAGAAGCTAGCTGTATTTACCTCTTTTTTAAGTAGTACAAAAGGTTGACAAGATATAATCATGATGTTGGTCGAACGTCGACGTTTTTCGGACCAAAGTGTTACGAATTGGACTTTGCCGTACCAGTAACACCGCTTTGTTTCAGCATGCAGCATAGCACTACTAGATAAACTTATTAATAGTCTTCACTTATAAATAAAGTCCGCCCTTTTGTAGCAATACCTAGGTACTAAATTTCCGTGAATCATTACGCGAGAAACCCCGTCTACTGTTTAGTATCGTAGCTAGTATTATTTGTTATCTTGTAATTTATTTCTGTTTCTTTTCTCGTTATAAACTTACTTAATTTAACTTTTACGAAATCGAAAAGTTTGTTTGTGTTAACAGCAAACTCTCCAGAAATACCAGTCGAATTTTTGAAAAAAAAGTTACATAATTATAGCTTGTTTATCGGTTTATCTCAGAAAGGGAGTATATTACTATACAATTAAGACTAAGTTAATTTTATTGAGGTGAATGAAAAATCATGTTCAATAAATTAATGGAAGGATGGGAAACGTAGAAATTACACTGGTCCAAAAAACAACATTACAAATTTCATCATCATCATCATCAACAGCCTTTTTCACGTCCACTGTTGGACATAGGCCTCTCCTATGGCACGCCACTGGGCTCGATCTGCGTGTTTTGCCATAAGAGGGTTATGCCCGTAATCGCCACGCTGAGCAGGCGGGTTAACGATCGCAGTAGTGTCGCACCAGTGAAGCTGCTGCCCATCACTGGCCTGTGTGGTTTGAGGAACGGTTCGCTAATCGGCAGGATGTACCACGTGCAGGAGAGGTTGGCTTGAAGCACTAGGTTGGAAGTCGTGCTCCCTTACATCCCAAACATTACAAATTTATTTCTTAAAATTTGAAACTTTACGATTGCATTCGGCTATTACTAAATGAGTAATAAATTATTTATTTATTAGTAGCTTTATATACTTGACAGTATACTACCTTTGGGGGATGCAGAGATGAAAAGTAGGTGTATTTTGTTAGTTTTATTACTTACTTACATACAAATTCATAAATAAACATAATAGCGTGGTTTAACCGTTAAGGAAAACATCGTGAGGAAACCTGCATAAAAAATCCTATAAATTTTCAGATGTGTCGTCGTCAATCCGCTCAAGGCCAGCGTGGTGGACTAAGGCTTAAACCCTGTCAGTTGAAGAGGAGAACCGTGCACAACAGTGGAACGTAAATGAGTTGATGGTGATTACTAAGTAAATAGCAAAACATAACTGTCAATTATAATATATAATGTATACAACTTAAGCCTAGTAAGTAAAAGACATAGGTACATGATTTTGTATCTCCGATAATATAATATGTAGGTACCTACCTACTGTAGATTTTAGAGATTATATTAATATGTGTTGAAAATAGCGCCGTACTCATCATATTTTTCCAACCATTTTTCTCTTGAGCTCGATCCAATTCTGAATTCTTATCAATTACTATTCCCGGAATTATTTAATATTCTCGGAAATAAAACAATTCACTGGAAAAAACTATTTCTTCGGTGGGCGGTCCAATGAGACATGAGGAAAAATATGGTGAGTTATGCAGCATAATAGTAGGTATTCCACGGATCCATTTCTGGTTACGTTAAATGAACCGAGAAGCACTAGTCCGGCCTAAGAAATATCTACAGCCATTACACACTTCAAAGCAGTGGTAGCATACACTGAGGATTCATAGGATCTTGGGTAAGACTATTCAGCAATAGAACCTGTAAAGCCTCTTATAGATTTGAGTTATAAAACTAAAACAATCCCTTAAAAAGTATGAAAAACTTTTGGTGACAGAAGTGTTACAAACTGCGCGTAAATTCCGTAGATCGTACATGTAACTTCGGTTGTGCTGAAGCTGTGAGCCCATTGAGTTTCATTCACAAACGGTGCACATAAATACGGAGGTTTTCGCGCTCATCGCGCCATTCCCGCGACACGCGCCGGCGATGGTACGCGACACCACCGGACCAAACATTCGCTAATATTTTTAACACGCGATCATTTAGTTAGAGTTAGTTACAGTTCCTAATTAACAATCATGAAACATTCATAGTTAAGTGGGATTACAAGATGCATTTATGCAGCGTGATGTGTCACAACAGTTTCACGAATTTATGAAGTGAGTATAAATTTTATAAGTTTTACTAGCTGACCCGGCAAACGTTGTTTTGCCATACATATAAAATTCTCGTGTTGCGGTGTTTTTTTGCAAACTCCTCCGAAACGGCGCGACTGATTTTTATGAAATATTATGTGTATATCGTAGGTAGGTCTGAGAATCGCCCAAAATTTAAGGGTTTAACATTTAGGGGTATGATTATTTTTCTTCTATTGACCTAACGTTTTTATGTTTTATGATTCAGCATTGATAAATTATTATAATCTTAAATTTTCAGGTTCATCATAACCTCTATTTTTTTACTGGCCAATCTAATTTTTAAACAAAAAATTATGGCCAAAATCTGTATAGAGTAAAATTTTATATGTATATTCAGTAAGTCTGAGAATAGGTTGTTATCTATTTTTTATACCCTTAGGTGTTTAGGGGGGGTCCAGCCCAAAAGTTATTTTTTTATTTTGTGGACATTTTTAAGTTTTTATTTTTTTATGATTCAGCATTGAAAAATACATACAACCCCAAATTTTCACCCCTCTACGAACAACACCTGTTTTGTAATCGCATTTTTTATATTTTTATAGCTTTTGCCCGTGACCCCGTCCGCGTAGACTACAGGGTTGGGTGCAGAAAGATAAATAATAAGTGAATCTATAAATCGTTCCTCAAGTGGCCAAAATGGCACTTACTGAATTAAAATAACGGTGCCTATGTCCTTTTTTAAGGTCCCATTTTTATCCATCACATCAAATCACCCAAATCGATCAAATGGTTTAGGCGTAAAAGTAAAACTCTGAAAGTTATTTTCGTATTTATAATATATTTATCCCATTGAAACATTACATTTTCCCGGGATGAAACATAGCCTATGTTACTTCACAGGGTCTTATTTATGTTCATACCAAAAAAATTGTTATGTCTATTGTCTTTTGAGTATCGTCACGTGAATAACATTACTCAACAATTTTCTCAACACCAAGTGCATTCCATTGCATAGTTGAGTGTTTTAGATTTCAAAACGTGATGACTACCGAACCTGCCTTCGTTTGTAAATTGTAAACCAAGGAGTTTAAAAATAAATTTCTGAACGCACGCATAAATATCTGACAACCAATAAATATGTCAATCCCTTTTTATTAATGACACTATTCTACATGTTTAAAATCCAAAATACGCAATTATTCGAATATTGTGGATATATGTTGTCGATTCCAAACCTTTATTTAAATACGTTCTTTAATTTGAGGGGACCATTAACCGTATTGATGGGATAAACATAAAATGTCTGACAGGATATTAGGTAGAACAGTTTATATGATAAAAATGGTGCTGTATGTGAAAAAAGATTTTCCCGCTTTTCTGTTGAAATTTTTCCTGAATTTTCTTTGCTATAAACCTCACGGAGCCCGAGACCTTTCCAACGAATGCAAAACCGTGGAAATCGGTTCGCGCGTTCTGGAGTTATAGCGTCAGGGAGGAAAACCCGACTTATTTTTATATAGTAGATTATTTATTTGTGTACGACGTTTGATAGTAGTAAACGAGCATAACTCACAGTTTGTGTGTTCTTTTCATTATTAACCATTCTTAATAAGTAAGCATTTATTATGACGGTGATATAGCGGTAATAGGTATATATATATAATTAGATTCGTGGGTCACTATATTCATTGGTTTGGATATATATAGCAGATTAATAATGTTGTGTTTTTGTTTTATTATTAAATTATATTGGTTTTAATATAAAAAAACCACTACATATAGGTATTAATAAAAATAAAAATACATATATAGCACCCAGATGTACTAAGACCTTGACTTGGAAATTAATTTTAATTTTCAAGTCAAGGTCAATGTGCATCGGTTTCTTGCTAATATAAAATGTGCATCATATTTATATGTCAGGTGCAGTTATTAAAAAAAATTGTACATATTTATTGCAAATTAAGGTTAGTTTACATATTTTTTACATTATCAGTATAAGGTTTTTTACATGTAAAAACTCAGGTATAAACTTATATTTTCTTAATTAGTGTAAAAAATATTTGGCATAATATTTTATACGATGCTTATTATACGCTATGTAACACATTTGATTATTAAAAAATCTCTTTTCCGGCCGCTATAAAAACTTCCTTCAAAATGTGGGCCGCATTAGTAGTACCTAATAATCAAAATACTTGGTTACTTTACCTGTTTCCTTTTCTACTTTTGCTCTTATAACATTTATAATCGAATAAAATTCTGGCGCTAGGTACTACCGCCCTAAGCGGAACTAAATCATCTGGCGAAAGTTCTTGCCAATTACGTTAGATGGCAGCCGAAGTACAAATATAGTATTTACAATATTGTCGAACGGGAAAACTAATAAAGTTGTAATATCTTAATAAATATGAAAAGAAAAGTTAAAGCTTTAATATTATTATAATCTATTTGGTCTTAAACAAAGCATCTGCATAAAATTTCGTAAATCTCATAAATCGGAGTACGGAAAAAGCCTAGGTATTGTTTAAAATATCTAGACGAACTTACCCACCTAAGAATAATCTTTTTATGCTCTGTTTTAAATTTAGGGCAATAGATTTGCAATAAACTGCGACTGACACGTCCACCGAGAGTGACGATTACTTGTTTACGTCTATTGGCTTATATGTTTATATTCTTACTGCTCGTGGTCATTCATCTATTATGGGCATTTATAAACTGACCACTAATAAATAAGGAAATAGAAGGATACATTAGTAGCCGTTCGAAATAGAATGAATACAAGCAATTAAATGTATTATAAGTTGTCGCACCTAACTATGATGTCAACTTTTCTTTCCTTCTCATGGTTCGTAAATATATTTATAACTAAATTCCAGATTGTTTTTTAGTAGTTTAAATGATTCCCTAATGTATGTACCAGTGGCGGTACTTCCATAGAAGCCCAAAAGTGTTACATGTTGATTATTTAATGTCTAATTTATAATTGTTTATTGAGGGGTCAGGATATTCTCATTTATATGTCAAATTTCTCTTGTTATATAAAGATTTAAAGCTTAAAGATCACTATTCGGAATTTTGTAAGGCATGCTGGGATTTGGGCTTCTATGGAAGTACCGCCACTGTACGTACTTAGAATATGTAAGTGCTTTTAATTAATAATTGCTTTCTCGCTTGCTTGTATTATTGTATCGACCGGTGGGAGATAATGGTTTCTCCGATCAATGCTCCATCGGAGCTCAGTTGCTTACCGTCAGGTGCATCTCGGTCAATCTGCAATTAAATAAAAAAGCAGGATGTGAATATAATTTTGCAGATGTCTATACGGCATTTTTTCACTATTTCCGTTTGTCACATTAGAATTAATCGAGTAAAACTTTATAAAAATCGGCAGCCGGGCCTAGTTAGATATCGTCGTAATGAAACTTTAGTATTTAAAAAAATACTGAAAATTATTTGAATTTTATTGTGAGGCGTATTAGAAATTGCAATGGAACAGACAGATGTGCCGCCGGCTTTCCATATTATTTGGATATATCAATAGTTTGAACGGCAGTTATGGCCCGTAGGCAATAAACGCTTCGGATGCTCTCCGGTTCACGGAAATGAGTCACTGGGACGGGTTTTTTGCATCTGTATTAAACATTGCGATGTTTTGTCGCGATGATCTGTTATTATTGGAGTATGTAAGTAATTGTGCCGGTGGTGCTGACGCTGGCGATGCGGCGCGGCTCAACACCAGTGCGGTTGTGTCGGCGCGAAGCCGTGAGATGTGGAGATTGGTCGTTATCTCGCAGGAGCGGCGTTATTTATTAACTTGATGTGTCTTTTTAGCTCCGCGCATTCCGTGCGTTCGGCGCACATAGAGCGCGGGTGGACATAGAGGTAGAACCGCCATACCATAGCTACAATTCTGTATTGTCTTTCCTATTGGAAACGATACAATTTTAACCCGGTTTAAATATTTAATAGATAATAAATATTTTATCAGTTACAGTCTTTTAGTGCGCATATTTGAAATAAAGATTTGTGAATCACAGAAATAATAAAAGAGTTCGGCCGGATCGGATGCGCTATAAAGTTTCTCAGTGGGGATATGCTCATCATAAAGTTTATACATTTAATTGCGACAAACATTCAATAGTGTATAAAATTGTATATAAGTATTTTAAATATTAACATAAAAGCATTACATTAAAATAGGTTTATTGAACGTACTTAATATTATCATCTATAAATGGTCTAAAAAAAGCCGTGATGGCCTCGAGGTTTAGGCGCGCGGTCGAGAATTTCGACGGTCGCAGATTCAAACCCCAGGGGCACACCTCTGACTTTTCGAAGTTATGTGTGTATTCACAATGAATATTCACTTGCTTTAACGGTGAAGGAAAACATCGTGATAAAACCTGCACACCTAAAAAGTTCTTAGGAATTTCTTAGATGTGTAGTCCGCCAACCCGCACTAGGCCAGCGTGGTGGACTAAAGCCTAAACCCTCTCAGTCGTAGAGGAGGCCCGTGCCCAGCAGTGGGACGTATTTGGGCTGATGATGATGATGATAAATGGTCTCTTTTTCCTCTGCCGGAGTGATAAAATAACACTTAAAGTTATTTACGGTATTCAAGTTCATAAGGGCTTCCGAGTAGTCGGACGCAGTTAAGTGAAAACTCGAGTTGTTTACTATTTAATTTACCTGCGATGTGAGTCACGAAATTATTTTATTGCGGCCGTGACCTTCAGAAACCTTAGTCGTTTGTCTTGAGCTGACATGTGAGTAAAAGTACTTATGTACGTACGAGACGCGGGCTTGTTTGCTTTAAACCATATTGTGAAAGATTACCACGGTAAAACCTGAATGAATGAATTTCTGTACCTTATTGTGCGAGTAAATTGTTTAGGAAAGTCAAATAATTCTCAATATAAAATATTCATAAAAATGGGCATGCAGTTTGTCTCTGAGAAGGAGCGGTAAGTTGGGTAGCGGCGTAGCGCGGCGCGTCGGCGGCGGCTCTGTGGCGCGGTGAGTGTGTGCCGTGCCGGCGGTGGCGCCGCACGCACACACGCGCGCCCACCTGACGCCGCCGGTGGCGCCAGCCGGCCCCGCGCCCCGCGCGCCCCGCCGCCGACACGCCGCGCCCCGCGCCCCACACACCGCACCGCCGTCGCGCCGCCGCCGTCTTGCCTCGGGGCTGCCAGCGTTCTCTATTAGCCCACATAAAGGCATATTTTCGAGACACAAATTATAATGTTAAATTTATTTTTGTTCTGAATTTAAAAGTCGAGTTGGAGTAATCATGCGGAATCGTCTAAATTGACATAATTAATTTTAGCACCCAAAATGTACGAGCGTTTGAATAAAAATTAAGGATAAACAATTTTTTTTTATAATTTACACAAAAAGAATAATTATACGATTAATATGCGTGTTTAAAAAAAATATATTAACCATAATTACAATGGTAAAAGGTCACGCGGTCGTGCACCAATGAGATGGTCCGATCAAGTAAAAGAGTCGTCGTCCTCCAAATTCTATACTGCCGTAAGGGACGCGCTGGATAGAAACCGGTGGAAGCAGATCATCCGCTCCAGATGTCACCCAAATGCTGACCACGATCCTCAGATATGAGGGACCGACCAGCGAGAGAGGAAGAGAGAGAGAGAGAGAGAGATAATGACAATAAAAATAGTTTTAGGGGATAATAAAAACCTATTATTTTGTGTTCGAATAAAAAGAAATATATTAAATAAAAAACAATGAACAAAAATGTAAAGCAAAAGTGACGTGTTCATTGAGTTTTGCCGAGTGAAAAAAGTTCTCCCCACACGCGAGCGCGGGTAATGGCGGTGTGCAGGTGGGCACGGCGGCGGCGGCGGCGCGTCCGATTCGTCCGGCGGCGCGGGAGCGGGAGCGGGCGCGGGCACGGCGGCGTGCGCGGGCCGGCGCTGCCGCGGCCGCAGTCGAGTGCGGGCGCGCGGCGAGCGATGTGGTGCCGCGTTAGTGAGTGTGTCGCGTGGCGCGAGCGGCCGCGCGACTCGTGACGCCGTCGCCGGCATGTGATGTTTCGGAGGCGCGCCCTGCGTCGCCGGCTCGCGTCGGCCGGCGCGCCCTCCCTGCCTGACGAGCAGCTGCGGCGGCTGGCGCGCGCGCTGGACGCGGGCGCCGCCGGCGCCGAGTGCGTGCCGGCCGCGCGCGCCGCCTCCCAGCTGCGACTCGCCGTCACCCGTGCCTTCAGGTTCCCGGAGCTGCGGGATCTCACCGAGCTCCGCCGGCTGCCGCACTGCGAGGACCACCAGTGCTGCAACCCTTACCACTGGAGTCGTCTCTGCAAGCCCGGTACGGTCTCAGCAACAAGTGCGCACCATAAACACGCATATCTGTGTTATGTGTTACAAAGTGAATGGATGGTCGCCGAATGAATGGTCAATGTGCCGCGGTATCGGACGTGCGTGGAGCGCCGCCACCCCAGGATCTGATTGGTTTTCGGTTACTATACATCCTAACCTCATGTATCCGTGTGGCCTGTTATCTACGAACCACTTGTTGTGACATGCGTGACACACTGCGCGAATGTTGTCGAGAGTTGAGTTGAGAGTAGTGACCGCGGTCGCGGGCTGGTCGGCTGCACGCGGCAGTGCACCCAGCGACTGGCGAGTGTCGCGATGCATTTCCACGCGCCCGCGGGCCAACTTCACGTGTGTTGCATCAGGTTATCATTGCTAATCGTTATCAGTGTGTTTATCGCTACTGTTTGTTTCTGTATGTATTGTTACGTTAGTGGTGACGTCACGCGGCGGTGTTGCGTGCCGGTGCCGCTGCGGCCACAGCGCGGCGCCCGGCGTCCACTGTGCGCTCACCGTCGTCACTCGTAGTCTTCTAGTATCACACACGATCACGATTACAATAATTTATAATATCAGTGCATTGAGTCAGCGTGCTCCGTTCGCCGCCGATGTTTTTTCATCCCTGTGTTAGATCGTGCAAAGTAAACAAAACCGCTCGACTTTGACGGGCTATTTTTAGACTCTGACATCAGTTGGAAGTTTACTTTTTTGAAGTAATGTGGCAAAGGTCGCGCTTTCTTTCCCATTTCGAATATGTCCGCAATTAACTTGTTTCTAATTATAATTGAACGTGATTCCTTTTTAGATTTTCCACTGCTCATTCCTCTCGGGGTTACTAATAGTAAAAGCTACACGAAAAAATTGCGATAAGGAACTGGAAAAAAATGTACGTAGTGAGTGTATGAGGTGAGCCGGTGTTAGTGTGTACGTGTGCGCGGGCCCGCGGGGTGTGTGAAAAGCGGCTAGCAAACAGCTAATCTTTGCGTAGCGAGGGTCATACGTTCGCGATAAGTAGACAAGGTCACGGCGCTGGCGCCGGCGTGCCGCGTCGCTCGGCGCGCGCAGCCCGTTAACTTTTTAATTCGTCAGGCAATGGCGCTACCGCCGCGCTGCCGCCACCACCGCCGCGCCGGCGGCCTTTGTTAGGTAAACGGTTGGCCGACTGTTTGTCACCTCACTCTGATATCATCTTTAAAATCTCTTATACCAACATTTATGTGAATATACTGCCTTGTTAATATTTCACTGAACGTGTAAGCAATACGTGGCGGAGTTATGCGCAGGAGTTTGTATTACAATTCAATAAAAACTTGAAGTACCAGATACAGGTTATTTATCCCACAGTTAACTATTCTCACTCTAAAATATTATCGCCACTAACCAAAATGCCATATAATAATGCGGCCAAAAGCAAAATTGTGTTGGCTCTTTTGATGTTTTCTATGATCGGTTGGAAAGAAAGAAACGTCTTATGAAAAGTTGAAGCATCATTTATGTAGTAGTAATGTGAGAGAAAAGACTGGAATTGCACTGGGATTGTTAATAGGTATCTGTCAAAACCCGTTCAGGTCAAATCATTAGGAAACTCGGGGTTTTTCATGTCAGAATACAGGTTTCATTTTAAAACAAGTGTTTATTTAAATTATCAAATGTTTTTCTCACATCCGGTTGCTTTAGTTTATTCGTTGAATAATAATTCTAATGTTATTGTTAATGATAAAAATATTCATTACTTCGTCTAAACTTTAAGCATTAGAAATATGTAAATAACGCGTCTACTGTACAAACATTCAGTTAATTTATATGTAGAATTGGCTGAACGCAGACTTTCCAATTTTTGAACGCAATTTTGGAATTTAAATTGAGTTATTGAATTAATTACATAAAATTTATCTTTTCTTTATTTAGTCTTCAATGCATGCTTATAAAACACACTAAAGTCTAGAACATTATATTATTAAATCATTCATCATCATCATCATCAGCCCATACACGTCCCACTGCTGGGCACGGGCCTCCTCTACCATTGAGGGGGTTTAGGCCGTAGTCCACCACGCTGGCCTAGTGCGGGTTGGCGGACTACACACCTAAGAAATTCCTAAGAACTTTTTTAGGTGTGCAGGTTTTATCACGATGTTTTCCTTCACCGTTAAAGTTCGTGATAATTCATTGTGAATACACACATAACTTCGAAAAGTCAGAGGTGTGTGCCTGGGGTTTGAACCCGCGACCGTCGAGATTCTCGACCGCGTGCCCAAACGTCGAGGCCATCACGACTTAACATATTGAAAGGGTTATTTAGTAACATTAATTTATCAATAATTTTGGTGTCTATATTAGGCCTTTAGTAAAACGGAATTACTTTCCATTATCCTAATATATAATATCTTACAAACAATTATGTTTTTTGCACGTTTTCGATTTAAGTGACAGTAAAAGTCTTCATTCTGTTCCACCATTTTTAAACCCATTAAAATCTCTTTTATCACTCTGTCCACTTTTTATGCATATGTTCAATGTAAAAACACACCAGAATCTACTGAACCTGATTAATTAAATGTCCAGACAACGTTTGTTGAAAATATTTTTTTGATTAGTAAATAAACGGCGCCTAGGCAAGAGGGTTCAGTCAGTAGGCTTGGAGGAGTGTCGGTAGTAAAAAGTGACCATGACATCGGCTCACGCGCAGTCGCAGCGCCCACACGGCCGTGCGCCCACGTGCCGACACCACGTGGGTGTGCCCACAATGCTTCATCATGTTAATTGAGAAGAAAGCTTACTCAAAATATGAATATTAATGTTGAACACCCTATAGCAACATTATTTTTACTCGTCTCTTGCACTTCGAAAGTTTATTTTTTTCTTATAGTCTTCTGTCAAATTTCATTAAAATTCTCCCAGGCTGGCACGACAATATGAAGTTGTAGTTTTCTTCTATTGATACTGGTTACATGTTGATCTTAACAGCGCTGTGCTTATCGTAAGGTGAACTGCAGCCACTGTTTCTTGTCTTTAAAATACAAATACCACAAACACAGAATG
Organism: Hemaris fuciformis; assembly: GCA_907164795.1. NCBI lineage: Eukaryota > Metazoa > Arthropoda > Insecta > Lepidoptera > Sphingidae > Hemaris > Hemaris fuciformis. The sequence goes on from OU015443.1 coordinate 321,274, forward strand.
TGTCATAGTGTTCACACAGACTGGAAACAGAGCGGTCACTTTTTCATGCTATTATAAAAAACTTAGACATACATATTTTCCTCACACATGACAGCACAGTAGTACCGACGTACGGTAGTCGTGTCTCGATGACAACACATTCACTTTCGCTTTTGGGCTCTACATAAAAGGACACATTACTTGTGCGCAGTTGCGTAATGCGAAATGCGAATATCTAGTCTGGATTTATTCCGTTTTTGGGACGCTTTCCATTTTGTGTCGCCTCACTGAGGAGTTCGTGTTATTTATCGTCTCATTCATTCGTGCTCGTGATGCGAGATAATTTTAAAATAAATATTACTTGAGTTCTCAATACATTTTGATCTTTGGCAGCGTTTATCTATGTTTAGAGAACGAACATATTTTGTAAACATGTTTGGGCACTATGCGCGATTCTTTACAACTTAATGATCTCAAAATGTTATAAATTATCGAACGTATTCCATTGTTGGACATAATTTACGTAGCCAACATGTTTTCAAACAATAAACGACTTATTGATTTCCTTTTTTCATGCCACACGACAATATATCGCTTCATTTGACCTAAGTTCTAAATATCATATTGGAAATATTAATCTTTGGATGCGCATATACATACATTTTATACACGGCTGGGTTATGCTTGGGATTCGTTTGTACTATGAAAGAATTAGGACTGGTCATTTAGTGGTGTTTACTTTAGTTTTTTAATGAACCAAACATTTTTTTCGGCATAAAAATTTACCAGATTCAGTTGAGTGATACTTCAGGCGCCGAATCGTTTTCTTATCATAAACCCAGTTTTACGTTCATATACTTAATTAGTTACAGGCAAGTTTTTATTCAACAATATACTTAATAGATTCATCATCATCATCATCAGTCCATATACGTCCCACTGCTGGGCACGGGCCTCCTCTACAACTGAGAGGGTTTAGGCCTTAGTCCACCACGCTGGCCTAGTGCGGGTTGGCGGACTACACACCTAAGAAATTCCTAAGAACTTTTAGGTGTGCCGGTTTTATCACGATGTTTTCCTTCACCGTTAAAGTATGTGATAATTCAATATGAATACACACATAACTTGAAAAAGTCAGAGGTGTGTGCCTGGGGTTTGAACCCGCGACCGTCGAGATTCTCAACCGCGTGCCCAAACCTCGAGGCTATCACGACTTAATAGATTAACTAGTATTATATATTTATTGTGCGTTTTTTTCCAACTATTTTTAAAGCATTTGCGTAGCGTATAGTGGATACCGGGGTTTTATTCATACGATCGGCAAATTGGAATCTCATTACACGAGAATATAAATCGTGATGAGGCAATAGGTTGTATTATGTGAGTCGCGGTCCACCTGGTGACATTAGATAATGTCTGGGGTGTGGGCAGCCTACCTGCGCGCCGTGGCGCCGTCAATACACTCTTGTCTACTTCGCGATTGATGCAAGGCGCTGCATTCGCTAATAGCTTACAGTAGTCTGTTCTTCACCTATGCAGTACATTTAATATATCTATTTTTTTGGTCTCTGTCTTGTGCTAAATAACATACATACATATCTATGTTTCATCTCAATTTCTTAGTAATATGGGTGTATAATTTGCAATCTTAGTACCTACCTAGAGTAGTTTGCTTAGGACGATAACCAATTAATAGCCGGCCTCTTGGATAGTTTGTCAAAAGATATCAAAGGACCTTTGTTGATGCACGATCTGTTTGTCAGTTCGATACTTGTCAACGATATTCCTACGTTGTCATAGAGCCAGTTTACTAATTGTCGGTTTCCGTGACGCAGACGGCCAGAACCGGCTGTGAAACGAGAGGCCGCGGCTTCGAAGCTGGCACTGTGCTTAATGTTTGTGTTGTTGGGCCCATTCGTAGTGATTGCTATTGTCCTAGTTTGGGATACCAATGTGACATTTCGCTTGTATTAAATCAAGAATTCTGATCACAAGTCGTTGCGAAGATGGGACATGTCGTGATTTTAGTTTCTGTTTGATAATATATATTCGGCTACATCAGTCGGTGTGCGAGCTTACACACGGAAAATCTAGAGACTTCACTCTCATTGGTGACCATCAAACCAGACTAGTGGTAATTGTATTGTGTCCTTAGTATGTATAATTACTTATGTTATGCGTCACACACACTGGGTGACCTTGGCACCCGAGCACTTTCTATTATAGGAACTATAGTGTCGTCAAAAGCTTGTTTAATGCTTAGCAGACGTCGGATTCGTCATGTCGTTTTCAAAAATATTTAAAGCTTATAAATTGAATTACCCACGGTCCGCGCGATTTCCGTCCTCGCCAGTTGTAGGTACAAGTCGGCGGCGCGCTCTGCAAACTCGTAAATTTAACCATCGACATAATATTATGTTGGTTGCGCACCTGTCCGCTCGATGTTCATTTTTTCACCGATCCCATAAAGTATAATATGTAGTTTACAAGCGCATCTCGTCACCCTCACCTTCTAAATATACGCACCGAAAGACCTTGGCTTCCACTCTTAACGTTAATAATGTAGGAATGTCAGCTATGGTGGCGGACATATTTGTGCACATCAATCTCGAGAGCGTAGTAGGTGCGCGCGGCCGCGGCGCCAGCCGGCGCGAGCGCACACTTGCCGCGACCCCGCCGGCCTCTATTTGTGAATGTTTTTATGCGAGCCGGCGCTTTTCGAATGCGACCGACGACCGCGACCGCCCGGGGAACGGATCGGGGGCCGCAGCCCACGGGACGGAGGGGGACTCTTATCTTATCGCGCGCAGGCGTCGACACGACGCCGGCCCACAGGACCGAACAACACCGCAGACCTCGCGCGGAGGTCGCCGACGCACGCGGCTCTCGCTTTTGGCTCCATCACGGAAATCGGTGAGCCACATCCGGCGATTAAGCCCACATGGGCCGTGCATTGTCGGCGGCTCGCGAGCAGTAAGCATCGGGCGCAGGTAAGGGCGCGCCGGTGGGTCCCGCCCGTGACTGGAGCCGCGTGACGCGCTCCCGCACGAGAATCCATCTGTTGATGTTGGACCGTCGCGCCGGTGGCGGCACGGCCGATATTTATTTAGCCATAATTGCTTGTCGGCTGGCTGGCGCCGGCGCCGTGTCGCGCCGCCGGGGGGGCCCGTGCGGGGCTGGCGGGGCCGCGGGAGGAGGGGGCGCGCGCATGAGGGGCGAGCGGCGGCGGGGGACTAGCGCTGCGCCGGCGCAGGTACGCCCGTACCGCTTCGTTACCTCCACTCGATTTCGTGATCTTTTTCTCCCGTTTCGTTGTAGTCGGCTCATGTTTTGGGAACTGTTGAATTTGTGAATGGTATTCTCGTTCAGTCCGGATGTTCGATGCATTGTTTGGCATGAATATTTTTTGTGCACAATTGGTGTTGTCGTTTGTTAGTTTTAAGGCCGCAATATCTCAGCCTGCTGCTCTCTGACAGGAGTGCAGCAGTGGATGCGTTAATTGACTCCGGTGTACGTAGAATGGGTGCGAGTGTGTCGCGCGGCGTGCGTCGTGTGCGTCACGGCGGCCCACTGGCCGGCGGCACCTGTAGCAGAACCGGTCGCTCCCGGCTGGGGCTCTTGCGAAACTGGTAAAATTGTCGTGTTTTATTACCCACACGTAGCACACGGACACGACGTGTTGACGATCGAGCGATTTGCTGCTTGTTTAGGAAGTCCGTTCGGCGAGTACATAATATTATTTTTAGGGCCCCTGTGTCGACTAGACCCGACTAAGTGGCCGTGTAGGCGCCGGCGTCACAATGCGCGCCACAAATTACGATTATTACTTATTTACTCTGCGCGTAATAACTGCGCATTAGAATTAAGTATTCCGCTCGGCTCTATCTGATATTTTATGTACATTAATTCATACACTACGATCTGATGTATTTCTTATAAATTATTAATATAGTGTTAAATTGTTTATATCCTTATTGAATTTTATGTATTCATGAGTTATTTATGTCTCAAACGATTTGCGCTTACACTTTCCTAGAAGATGTGCTTAACGACGTCGGACACTCGAATCTAATAAGGAATTTCAAAAGCACCGAATGAATCACTTCCTATTAAGTCATTGATAATTGCTGGCGCCCCGCCCATCTAATCTATCACTTGACAAAGTTTTTGCGTGGAAACTTTTGTATTTCAAATTAATCTCGGCATTATAATCCGATTTACGATCTTTATGCAGAACTGGTGCTATAAAAATACTTATTATGTTTTCTATAAATTTTAATTTCAACTATGTAATAAAATAAAATTGTCTCAAAGATCATAGTTTCGTTGTACTAGGCTGGAATACAATAATAGCCGCAGTTCTTCAATTCATAAATTCTTTAATTAAAGGCTCTTGCTATACATTTATTTAACCAATATTCAAAAATAATCTCAAAATTTCAGCATAAACTTGTTTCCGAGCTAACAAAAGAAAAATTAAATCGGTTCAGAACTAAAAGCGCAACGAAACTTACTTTGCGTCATATAATGTGGATAAGACTTTCTTTTTTATCACATTTTATAATGTGTATTATCTGCTATAGCGCTTTTTATTTCATTAATTGAGTCGCTTATTGGTCCGATATTGCATCGTGTTGGCGTGCATAAGCGCAGACTGCTACTAGCTGTAGAGGGTACAAGTAGTGAGTGGTAGGTACCTATAGTGGACGGTGTCGGTGCACGCTCGCTGTGCTTTAATAATGTGGCAAGAATGTCCGTCCAGCAGGTTATCGCTCAGCAGAGGCCTTTTTGGGGATTACAGCGACCGTTACCAATTAAGTAGACGATTTATACACTAGCTCGCACACGCGGCTGCGGTCACAATCACTATTAATATGTTACGCGTTTGTGGACATGAACAATTAAGTTCCATACATACATATATAACATCACGCCTGTACTCCCCGAAGGGGTAGGCAGAGTTGTATTTCTGCACGCACACTCCGCCAGGTATGTATCAGTCCCACGTATTAGGGGGCGAGCCTGTTGCCGTTTTTCGGGCACAATTCCAGACTCCGTGCTGCTACTGAGATTGCCCAACGGAAAAACCCAATAACACTTTGCCCGACCAGGGAATGGAACCCAGGACCCCTAGATCGCAATTGTTTACTTTGGTAGTATTGCACATAAGACAGATAATAGACTAAAATACTTTATGACAATTTATGTAAAATCAACAAAGTTCGAATAATGGAATGACGTTTGTTCTAAGACTTTCATGTAATTAAGGATTGCATAAAATATCACTAAAATTGAAAATTTCTTTTATGAAATATTGCTAAGTATTATTAAAGCCGTAGATATCTTCGATGTAATTGCAACTTAACGATTCTAACGTCAAGTCTCATATTTAAGTGCCATATAAAACTATACGAATAACTTTGAAATCGAAATAATCGTTACACTCGTCCATTCTGACCATAACTTTAATTATTTATAAAATTCAATATGTACACAACACATACAGTTCAAATATAATTTCCCTAATCCTTTCGGCCTCGGATGTGAACTCGCTAATGAGCGATAATGAATTCTTGTTTACAGCCGCTACATTAAAACCAAATATAAAATTGTAAGCCATACGAATTGATTAACATTGAACGTACCAATATAATTGCGTAAGTGTTTGACATGTTTGCTATAAAGCCTAAAGCTTTCTTTGATATCGATAATGTATAGAAGGGTTCATGGACTTTGTGTGTGTGTGTGTGATCCCTGAAAAATATTATCAGTTTTGTTTGCATAAATTCAGTAGGTAAAATCCTAGCGCATTGGCGAAAAGTTCCAATAATTGTGACATAACTGGCGAATCGTAATAATTTTTACAATACAACCACCGTATTTCCAATCAGATTTAATCGTGCCATTAAGAAACTCACGAGTCAGATGAGCTCTATACCTATTTTTCTTTTAAAATTTATTTTTGCTACCACTTCAATATTCGTTACATTGCTTTAGCAGATATTGAATAAAAAAATTCTAAACATGGAAGCTTAATTAGTATTTGTTAACTTGTTGGGTAGAGCCTGTGGGAAGAGCGCTCATGATATGCGCGACACACGGTTTGGGAATCCCCTAACATTATATTCTACTAGCTTTTGCCCGCGACTCCGTCTGCGTAGACTTCTGGGTTGGGTGCAGAAACTAACTAAGTGAATCTATAAATCAAAAATTACGCTAATTGTTGCAGTAGTTCACCACTGGAGGTCATTTCTGTCTTTGAGAGTCGTCTCAAGTGACATTATGACATTTTTCATAACCTCAGATCGTCTCATAAATTTATCGCGAAAATGTATCTAATGTCATCTAGGTGCGTATAATGGCACTTAACATCGCATAATTACACCGAGCCCCATAAAAATGCACATGATAACATTTTACTGTACCGGTACCAGTCACCACTACTCCACAGTGCTAAATGGCATTTAACGTGAATTCAAGTCATCCAGGATACTGACTTCAAATAATGGTGCCTTTCGCGATTTCAGTTCCAAAAATGGCACCTAAATTCATAAAACGGAAAAATAGCTCTTTTATTCCTTAAGTTCCACTAAAATTCTTCTAAAATTACCATAAGTGCCAAATATGGCACCTGTCGTCGCGTGATTTCCAATAACGGCTCTTGTAGCCTTATAGATTCGACTAATGGAATCTGATGTCACTTCATCCGATAATGGCACCTGACGTCACTCACCATCCACTAATAGCACCTAACGTCACTTAACATACACCAATAAAACTTATCGTCACTTAATTGTACATAACCGCACATAATCTTCCTTAAAGTTACTTATGGGTAAGCTCTTCAAAATCATATATCACATAAGAGAACTTAAAACCACCCAGTAGCAATACCAATCTAATAATGGCAAGTAAGTAACCAAAGTGCGTTTAACGTCACCTAAGTAAACTTAAGACCACCTTATGACACTTAACCGCACTTAACTATATTCAACGTAACTTAACGAATCCTTAGAATCTTAAATAGCCTAATGACACCTATCGTCTTCTAAGTGCCCGAAATGGCACTTATTGAATTATTCAAAAAAGTAGCCTATGTCCCTTTTAAAGGTCTCATTTATGTCCATACCAAAATTCATTCAAATCGGACAAATGGTTTAGGCGTGAAAGCATAACACAGGCAGTGTTACTTTCGCACTACAATATATGCTCATCCCACGGGAACCCTACATATTCCCGGGATAAAATGTAGCTTATGTTACTTCATAGTGTCCCATTTGTATTCAAACCAAAAATCATATAAATCGGGCGAATAGTATAGGCGCGATAGCCCATTCAAACGGGAATACTACATTTTGCGGGATAAAAAATATTCTACGTTGCGTCGGTGGGTCCTATCTAGTCCCATACTAAAAATCATCTAAATCAGTCAAATGGTTTAGGCCAGAAAGTATAACACAGGCAGCGTTACATTCGCATTACAATATATGCTTATCCCACGGGAACCCTACATATTCCCAGGATAAAATGTAGCTTATGTTACTTTATAATGTCCCATTTGTATTCAAACCAAAAATCATATAAATCGGGCGAATAGTATAGGCGTGAAAGCCCATTCCCACGGGAATACTACATTTTCCGGGATAAAAAATATCCTATGTTGCGTCGGTGGGTCCTATGTAGCCCCATACTAAAAATCATCTAAATCAGTCCAATGGTTTAGGCCAGAAAGTATAACACAGGCAGCGTTACATTCGCATTACAATATATGCTCATCCCACGGGAACCCTACATATTTCCGGGATAAAATATAGTCTATGTTACTTCATAGGGTTCCATTTATATCCATACTAAAATTCATTCACGTCGGTCAAATGGTTTAGGCGTAAAAGCAGAATATTGACAGAGCTACTTATATCCATTCCCACGGGAATACTACATTTTCCGGGATAAAAAGTATCTTATGTTGCTTCGGTGGGTTCCATCTACCCCCATACTAAAAATCATTTAAATCGGTCAAATGGTTTAGGCGTGAAAGCATAACACAGGCAGTGTTACTTTCGCATTACATTATATGGTCATCCCACGGGAATCTTACAAATTCCCGGGATAAAATTTAGTCTATGTTACTACATTGGATTTCATTTATCTCTGTACAAAAAATCATTTATATTGGTCAAACGGTTTAGGCGTAAAAGCAGAATATTGACGTAGCTACTTATACCCATTCCCACGGGAATACTACGTTTTCCGGGATGAAAAGTATCCTATGTTACTTCTGTGGGTTCCATCTATCTCCATACCAAAAATCATCGAAATCGGTTCCGTAGTTTTTGAGTTTAAGCGTAACAAACATCCAAAAATCCAAAAATCCAAAAATACAAAAATCCAAAAATACAAACCTTTCCTCTTTATTATAATAGTATAGAAGTATAGATGACAGTCATAACATTAATCGATTCTTCACGCAATCAGATCATTTAATCAGATGGTCCTAATATCTGTGGCCACTTTTCATGAACCATGAAGGTTCTTCCAACATTACCTGGAAAATTTTATTTGCTTGTAGCTTGGAGTAAATTTTGCTTTTGTTCCCCGTGGGGGTATTGTAGTAAGTCTACCCGGTTCCTCTTATATTTTGGAGAGTAATCCTTGAGGAATATCATTATTTATAAGACTGCCTTAGAGCCTCCTCATTGTAGTCTTTGCTTCACAGTTTACCATTGTGGAAAGTTTCAAATTGCATCTCATCTTGTTTTGATTATTGATGTTTTAGCGTGTCCTATAATCCCTTTCGTCTTCGCATACCCATAAGTCAGTGGCGGTACTTCCATAGAAGCCCAAAAGCCCAGTTTGCCTTTTAAAATTATAAATAATAATTTTTAGATTTGAAATCTTTATTTAACTAAAGCAATTTGTTAAATAAAGACCCCATAATAAGAAAATATAAGCTAAACATTACACAATTAACGTTTAACGCTTTTGGGCTTCTATGGAAGTCTCGCCACTGCCATAAGTATCATATCTGGCATATCATTCAACAATTCAACATATCATCAGATGAACTGCTTGGTGTTGGTGTTACAAAATATGATTAGTGAAGTCATAGACACGCTAGACGTAGAGTTATGAGTCCTAACATGTAACTATTGAGGTTTAATGAAGTCCGCTGCAGACACGGGTGCGAGTAGTAATAAAGGTGTGGATGGTGAATGGACGCCGTTGGTAATTGGGAGTAATTTGGTGTGAGAGCGGCGCCGCGGCTGTCCGCCTCCGTGATTGTTTCCTATGAATAATTTAAAATTTAATATCCCCCTTCTATTATGATTGCATTACTAGTCGTTTGATCTCTTGATTTTTCAATGCTTTACTGCCACTTCGTTATCTCACGATTTATTACATATTAATGTATTCACAAAAAGTAATGATGGCCTCGAGGTTTAAGCGCGCGCTCGATAATCACGGTGGTCGAAGGTTCAAACTCAGGCACACGCTTCCGACTTTTTGAAGTTATGAAAAATCACTTACTTTAACGGAGAAGGAAAACACCGTGAGTTGCAAGATACATACATTTTTGACACTTACAAGAATATTAATACTAGGAGCTGAAATATTTCTGGTCTCATTGCGTGGATTATAACTATAGCTATAAGTAATCTCATGAAAAACAGCTTCTGACCAACTGAGGCACAGAGGCCCTTACTATGTCTGCCTATTAATATCTAACACACTTGCGTCAAACCGAATAAGTTTAACTACCCTACAAATAGCGAATTGGGCTTTCGGTAATCTTATTCAACGAACATTTAACACCTTTTCTCTAATTCACTCAGTAGGACAGCAGTACACCCCGGAAGATCTTATACGTTTCTACCTACGAACTATGGCGTATCTGTACTACAAAATAATTCAGTTATAAATAATACTGTGTCAGTAGCGGTACTTCCATAGAAGCCCAAAAGCGTTACACGTTAATTGTGTAATGTCTAGTTTATAATTGTTAATTGTGGGGTCATGGTATTCTTATTTATATTTCAAATTGCTTTTTTAAATAAAAATTTCAAGCCTAAAGATTATTATTGGGAATTTTGTAAGGCAAGCTGGGCTTTTGGGCTTGTATGGAAGTACCGCCACTGCTGTGTAGTTATTGTTTACACAATCTGATTTCCTATTCATTGTGTTGATATGTGGGGGCGTGCTGCGCTCCGTTGCGGAGACAAGGTCCAAGCTCGCGAGACATCTCTTACGTGCTCTTGCGTCACAGTGCCCACTCCACTGCCGTTTGTCTCTAAAAAAATATTTAGTTGCGTAATCAATAATTAGTTGTTTATTTGTTGAGGTGTATTTATAGCGCAATTATTTGTGCTCTATTTTCTTGGAATAGTGAATTGTTAAATGAATTTTGGGTTTAGCATTGATATATTATAACTAGATCCACTTAGTTCATGTTAACTTAATTTTTTGAAAGCATGAAAGCACTGCGAATATAATTTAGGATCTACTGAATAACGCAGTTAGATGTTGAGTTCCAATCCATATTACACAGTTTTATATAAAATTTTCGAAATGGAAAACTAGGCCAATGGAACGGCTACCGCATAGAATCCTCGTGTCTAAAAGCTGAACGATGTAAAACCGAAAGCCGTGCCGGAAGTGCAGTGTGTTGTTGTATTAATGATGCGTACAGCGAGTCCACACGCTCAGTAACCTTGACGTGAGCCACTTCACAAGTACACAAATCGCGCCATATTTAGGACCTACATAATACACTGGTCGCATTTTCGCTTTCTTTACATACACTAATCACTTCCTGTATCATTGTTTCGCCATTCCGAGGGCATGGGAAATGTTAATTATAGTACTACTAGTATTATTAAATTTATATTCCATTCGAAGCTGCGACTATAGTCGTTAATAAAATAAGTAAAGTTTGTAAGTAACATACGTTGTTTAAAGAACTGCAGTTGTGATGAGTCAGACGCAATCATTTAACTGAATATTTCACGAACATGTTTCATTTCGTGTGATCGTGTCATTTATATTTCTAAGAAGTGTGATCGTGCGTTATAAGGAACATTTATGTATAACAAATTCCCCGCGTTCAGTACAAGTCAATACGGGAAGAATAATGTTTGACCTCTAGGTACATATAAGTTTCTTCGACCTCGATTCCTTATTTGGACCATGGTGTATTAACCATCCGGTGTCTGTCAATTTGTCGTGTTGTTAGGGTAATAGTTGTGCTGCAGCTGGTTGTAGTGGAGAGGAGCAAGGGTCCCGTGGCGGAGTGGTTGTGGCGCCGGGCGGGGTGGTGCGCAGTGTCGGCGCTGGCGCTCGCGTGGTGCCCACGACACGCGGCCGGCCGGCGCCGCCGCTGGCGCCATCCGACATGTTATAATTCGGGCGAGCTATTTCTGTCGATTCACACGCGCCCGCCATACCCGCGCTCCCAACGCTTACCACGCTACCAATGCTACCGCTCTAACAGAACGCTTGTTTTTTAAATTCCACATATCTCTGGCGTACGCTTGCCGCGGACATAGTTTTGGCAAACATCGTTGAAATTGTTCTCAGCTGTCGCACGTTCACAAGCGCCGAGTGTTGATCCAAGTCTCACCGTTCATAGGGCAACGATCAATTACACTGGTATTTAGACATTGACATGTGACATGTGAACAGTCAGTGCACTTCGATTGCAGAAACCGAACAAGTAACGTTTTTAGAAGAATATAAATTAAGTAACCGGGCGTGGAATTCATTGCGCTAAAAATATGGATTGCGAAACAACACGGTAGCTGAGCGGTGTTTCTTTATGTATCGGGTGAAATCTTTATTATCGGTGCGGTCGTTGTCCACGCCTGCCAAAGTTTACACGCATTGTACACAAGCCTGCGTGACATTTAGTACGCGGCGGGAGCGCGCGCGTGCCTGCGCAGGCGCCGCCCGACTCCCCCCCGTCTCCCGTGGCGTCGTCCTTCACCGGCGCTGCGATGCCATGTCGCCATGGACAGTGACGTGCGGATGTGGCGCCAAGTGTCACATTAACATTCAATCAATAAAGTATTTGTCGATGATGACCACATCGCTTTTTATATTCCAAACTTGATCAATTTGCATTTCGCTAGACATCTTTAAAATATGTATTGCGTCTTATTCGCCAAGTCCCTTTTGGTGGTGTCATATTATCACGTAAAAGTTTGGCAGTTTGCGATATTTATAGTGCTTCGCGTTGTATTTACATAGCATTTAGTCAGGCCAACCGGCACACAATCTCCAAGGCGGGAAAGTATAAAAACTACGGAGCACGCGTTTCATTCATGATTCACATTGTAACCGTGAATAAAGCTATAAAATGATTTAATTCTTTTACGAATTATTCGCTTTTTGTGTTCGTTTATAAACTTAGACATGCATAATTGGCCAACAATCGTTACAGCTCACAAAAAGTTTAATTTGAAATCGGTACGAGTTATTCCGATATGAACGTCTATTTTCATTTGTCACGTAAATTGGGCACGTCGGCGTGTCGTTTGATGCCAAATACATGACGACAAAGTGGGTGGGTGATGTGATGCGGTGTACGTGGTGTGATCATCACATGTGTGCTGGTTGCAAGATGCGCGCGGGTTGCGGCGTGTCGGGCTCGCCTGCCGACGTCACGCCACGCGTCGTGACTCACAACTCTCGGACACACACGGGAAACTGCCACGAGACATCTCCCGCGCCTCCATGTGGGATAACTTAGCGTTGGCTTATACGGATGCTGTACGATACAAGCTCCGTTTCAACAAGTATTGCCTAAAATATTTTATTATATTTTTCAATTCGTTTAATGAACATCATGCGGTTTATTGAGGAAATGCGGTCGCTCTGTCCAGTGTCTCTGAATGGCAAGTTAATTCGGAGTGATTCACAACACATGCACCGGTATGGCGGTGTCGGCGACGGTTGTTGAAACTGCGCCGGCGCCGCACGTCCATTTCGCGGTACCTGATTATGCGGCCGCTTGTAAACTCGCCTCGTGGCAGCTTAATGGATCAAATGGCGCCTCGGCGATCGTGCGGGACACCGCTCCGCTCCCGCCGTGGGTTTTACCGAGCGGTTGTGCCGTCTGACGAATATATTGCCGGTCCGTTCGAATTTAATGCGTGTTGGGCCATTATTTAGGATAGAGGTTCGCATGTTTAGCTTCATGTTTTCGTCGTATTCAATACTTATTTAGCATTCAGGCGTGCCGCTGCAGCTCGCGAAACTGGGGAGAGATGGATTACGTTTGAGCAGTTAATCTTTGGTATATTTACATGAATTTGTTTCTTTCTCCAACGTGAGTTTGTGCATTGCGTAACTTCCATATGTTTGCAACACAACACCCCGAGTGGCGCTCACAAACACTGCGTCAATAAATCAGCAGAACAGGATTATCAATAACTGCTACGTTTAATAGGAAAACAGTCTCGCATTCATTACAGCGGCTGAATAAATTTTTAGTTATTTATTACGGAGCGGGCAGCGCTTGCGACACCGCTCCGCCACTCCGCCACTCCGCCACACGTCCCTTGTACCTGTAGTGTGTACCGACTGTCGATACATGATTGATACCGCGAGCACTAGCGAACGGCCGACCGGTCCGCGACTCAGTACGCCGCACCACACCAAGGACAAACTCACTGCCAACCTACGGTATTTATTGCTGTATATTGAATGTTCCGATTAATTACACATGCCGAGCCTCCATACGTGCCTATTGCTGGTCCTGCCGGGCGCGCCGCTCGAGCCCCGCCGCACAATCTGTGCTCTATACTGCCGCCGCAAGAAGTATTCTCGCGCGCCCGCTCCGCACACTAATTGAAACACGATATTGTGCTCCACGACGAACAATACTCGACTCTACTTTGTTCATGTTTCGACTCATTTTGATTCGCGGTCGGTCCGTATTTAAACTTCGAATTAAACCAACTAATGATTTCTAATTAATACATTTAGGAATTTGTACTTTGTCTATGTTCGCGAGGGTCCTTTTTCCCATGTTGCGGATCGGGTTCATGTGGCGTAACACTGCTAAAAGAACTTTCAGTCACGCCACTGTACATTATATTTATATGAAGCTCACAATTGCGAGAAGGTCGGAAAGGCCGTGCAGGGCGAGGTTGTGTAATGTGTTCTATCAAGTCCAAATAAGGTTCGTATTTGTGCGGAGCAGCGGACAAGGCTGTAGTTAGTGCGTCCGCAGGCGGACATGAAAGTCAACAACTGATATTATTTATATCTACTAGATGCTCTGCGTTTAGGGTCATTTACTCTCGCATTGCTTAGTCTTTTTTGAGTGGCGGTGTTGGGGAGTGTAGGAATCTCGCGGGCCAGCACGCAGCGTGCAGTGGTGAGCGTGAGTCACCGGGCCGCACCGGGCTGAACCGGGCCGCGCGCTCGTTGTTCTGCCTGCATACTTGCGTGGTATGCGTTGAATTAGAAGCACGGAATGCGCGGCAAGTGTAACGAGCGGCGAGAGGCCGGGGCGGCGCGCGGATGATGCGCTCCGTCATCGGAACGGTTTCTCTCCGATACAATATAAAACACTTTAAGCGCACTTAACGATTGTATCACGTAATAAAAACGCAATAAAACTGTGCGTTTGATTTATGCTGCATCTCGGAAATGGCGGGTTTATCATGCGGTGGAGCAGGCGCGTGCAGGTGCGCGGGGCCGCTCGGCTCGGCGCCGCTCCACCGCGCTCCGCTGCGGACGATTGTTTTGACATTTCTTGCGCAAACGCACGTCAAGCACTTCTGGGAATGCGGGCCGAGGTATAAGTCATAAAACGTTATTGAATTTGATATTACAATGCGAGATCGATTTGTATTCAGCGAGCGGTCGGCATCGATTCGGTAGAAAAACAAAGTTGACACGTCCGCCGACGGCTGGCGCCGAATTGCAAATGACAATTGCACAATTCACATTCGGAATTGGAAAACGTTAATGGCGTCCGAAATGGTAAATGTGGAATGGCGCGTGGCGGCCGGCGGGTGGTGCTAATGGAATAGATCGCACACCGGATTCTAAGTGGCTTGTTTAACGCGCTTTGAGGCCGCCGCGACACCGCGACGACTTCGTGACGACACCGGCACGGCGCCGGCGGGCCGACCCTGCCGCCTTGTGCCTCCGTCGGACATTCATAAGGAGTCACCTTTGGGAAGTAGCACATTACCGTTTGCATAATAAGTATTAAATTAGAACATAAGACAGTATTGAGATTGGTATTTTACTTAATTTTATTTGCAGTATTTATAACAATAACCCTCTAATAAGATTTTATGTAACTCGAATGCAACTATTATTATCTTCAAAACTTGGATTATTAAGTCTTCCCTGAAGATTTATACATAGACACGGTGGAAATAGCCTGCCTTCTTGTATACCAACTTTGTTTGGTAGTCTCACCGCGCCCACTTCCTTGCCTTTATAAGATTTTTTTTACGATGCATTCCTCCATTTCTATGTCATTCGTGATAATTTCACACACATATTTGTCAACCACTCCAAAAACAGACACCAAATGGCTTTTCTAATTCGAATGAAATTGCCCAAAATTACAATGTTCTACAAAAAATATTCACAAAAGGATGTTTAAGGTGGTCGTTACGAGTTATCAAAATATAGGTTAGTCATCATCGAAGCGGCGGATGATGTTCGGGTTCGATTCTCGGCGGGGTAATTACGTGCGGGCCGGATTCCTTTACCTGCTCCGGTCACTCGTGTGTTTGTTTTAGAGTTGCCTTTTATTTTTGGGCCGATGATTGGTGGTTGTTGAGAGGCTCTTGTAGGAATTCATTATTATCATGAATATTTATAGGTTTGTTTGAACCGCCTTGTGGTGAATACGTATTCACTCCAACTTTATTTTACACACTTCAGTACTGCAAATTTAATGCGAATTTCTAATAAAGATCATCTTACCTACAAACTCTTGGCCTAGACATGTTGCAGGCTTTCGAAGTAATTGTAATAACATTATGAATGTTATTTAAGATAATATGTAGAACATCTTGCTAATCTACTGAAGCCTTTGAGTTAGTTAAATCCTCGTATGTCGGCAAATGTTCCACATACATCGCGGAGTTACTTATAGTGGCGTTGAATAATAGACATACCGACAAGCCAATGATATCGCAATTCATTTTTATATTCGCAAATATTACTCAAAATGAAATAAATAAAATAAATATGAATAGTAGAGAGCACTGTTATTAAGGTGTAAAACCCTGTAAAGACAAAACAAACTGATTTGAATTGTTCACAGAACATTTTTTTCTGTATAGCATTACAAATAAGATTTATTTTACTTTATTATTGCTCTATTATTAAGATGCATATCTGCCTACCCTCTGGGTTTATACAGGCGTGACTGCGAATGATCTATACATATATACAACGTGGAGTTGAGAAATGATCCCAACACGGCACAATTGATGCATGTCATGTCTATACTATATGTAAAAGATACATTTCTGCATGTAATTAATATTTATAATTAATATTCAGTTCTGTTTGTTACAGAAACCCCTCCACCACCATACAGTCGGTACGCGATGGATGACCTCAAACCTAAAGGTATGTACTAAATACTCCATTTCACCATCGTTTCCTACCAGAAATATCTGAATACGATTTCAAATAAGCTGAAACAACTCGGCAAAACATTATTCGGCATCTAGGACGACAACCGCGGGCTCCGAATGCATTTAATAATTTATATTCCTCGATAAATGATGTCAATAAATTTCAATTCAGTATTATGGTGGGTATAAAGGTGCATTATAATGCGATACATCATGGTTGTCGTGTTTGGGTGCGGTGCGCATGCGCATCGTTTAGGAAAAGGCGGGAGATGTAGGAATCTGACCGCGGGCCGGCGCCCGCGCCCTCACCGCTTCCAGGAAGTTGGCCGCCCATAGTGATGTTCCCCAAACAATATATCGACTGTGTTTAATATTTTCAACTCATTTATAAAGTATAATAAAAAAGCGCGTTATTTGAAATAGTATCTCATTATTGGTTTATGCAATAAATTTGTTCGTTATAGCATATATTTTACGTACTCAGTACACAAAATCTCGATTATATAAATATTAACAATGGAAATAATTATGTTTAACACTAATGTAAACAATATTATAAGTTTCCTATAATTTCAAACGGATTAAGTTACGAGACTCATTGAGATACATCTGCAATACACATTAGTGACACACTTGTGTGACGTCACGCGAGGAGGTTTACAAGTGCCATTTACAAACGAGGTAACGTTTAAACGATCCACACAGATCGTAAACAAGCCACACATAATTTCGGATCGCACGTTATTTTCCTAATCGTAAAAATTATTTTAATACATAATGAATGGCTTAACTCGCGTGTTTGAGGAAAACGCTCATAATTTATGGTACGGTTTGTCTAATTTACAACTTTGACATTTGTTCATTTGAATAAAACGAAAACAAAAGCGATTGTCCGTGATTCATTGAGTCGGGCGCGTGTTGGTTTTTTGGCACAATTTGTCTGTCCAGCAAGGTGACGCGCGACTGGTCGCCACTCGTTATGTTTTTGTTGCAACCTGTTTGCATCTAATCAAATTTGTGTGAATGCAGGACAGGTCTGCATTGTGTGGGTACATTCATAACATGATGCCTACTCAATGTTTATATACGAGTAGTACCTATAGTTTAATCCCAGGCACACACCTCTGACTTTTCGAAGTTATGTGTGTATTTACAAAAAAATATCATGGTTAAAGTCCGTCCGTGAAGGAAAATATCGTGATGAAACCTGCACACCTAAAATTTCTTAGGAATTTATTAGGTGTGTGCCCAGCAGTGGGACGTATATGGGCCGATGATGATGCTAGTTTGATATGTAATCTAATAAATAAAATTCTCGTTTACCCATAATTTTTGAATGAATACCTAAATTTTAATAAAAGCTTTTTAGTTCATCCTTAAAATTTGCCTTGAAAAGCCTTCAAAACTACTTAGATGATGACAATAAAAATATAATTAAAATTAAATTGTATAATATACAACAAATCAATTTAGTTATTAAAAGACGGTTTGCATATTCATTATAGACATAAGACGCATTTATTTTAATATATTCGACATTAGCTCATTGGAATCTATGGTAAAAAACGCCTCTTGTAGCTTTAGCATGGATCAGCAGTCTAATTAGCCTGTAAGATCTACAAACAATGATCCATTAATGTGAACAAATACGAACAAAGCACACGCAGACAAAAAGCCATGTTTGCAGAATACGCACGAATGTAGTACGCAGTAGCGGCGGCTGGCGAGGTACTGCCGCGGCGCTGTCACTTGCGCTTATCTGAGCTAATTAAATAGCGGCGACGCTTGCGTCTTCGGACAATTGATAAATCACTCAATAACATTATCTAATTAATTGTCTGTTTCGAAATACGGGGTACAGATGCAAAGTTCATGTACGTGTTCCATTCGAACTGCGTTTCTGTCAGAACAACTCGGTGGACAGTAACGGCACACTATATGATGCCAAGTAAGATCGTTTCTAGATAGAGAATAAGTAGTAAAAGAAGACAATTTTTTCCATTCGAAGATCATGCCTGTTTAGATGTATTCAGAACGATGTTACATTGTAATATCGATTCAATAGTTTCTTCGCGCGAATCTACTCGTAATTTTAGTAAATCAAGTTATCGATAAGTGCGAAGTATCGATAAATAATTAGTAGCATCGATAGTGGTGTGTTGTGCGGGCCGCTGAGCTGGTCCCGTGGCGCATTCCGACGGCGGCCATCTTCACGGCGCATTATTAATGCGGCCCGCAGCGCAGCGCCCGCACCGCCTCGCACGCATCACGCACGCATTTTTCTCATCTCACTACCAAGTACTGTTTGTTTTAAAACACGAGGAATCTTCGGCATAGAGATGGTTTAATTCGAGGGCAATATGTTTGCGTGTTTTAATATTAGAATTTCTTTTTCTTTTTATATTTTAACAGACTTCATATTTCTATGTATGTATACGCTCTATTTAATTTATTTCATTAATGACATATTTTTTTTGTAAACGAGAAACTTTTATGGTATGATAGGGAAACAATATGAATTTGTACGATATTTGCCGCATCGATAATGATTTACATATAGGCCACTTTGTATCTCAGCAAGTACTGATTTAGTGTTGTTGTGGCTTCATGTAAATACTGGCTTATTAATATCACGTTCTTCATTTCTTTACAATCAATTGAAATATCAGACGCAGTCGCGGGCCACTGTTACTTCGTCATAAATTCTGGTATGCGAGTGATTGTTCTGATCCGGCCGTATTTAAATGTAAATGTCGAGCAATTTAAGGGTCGTTAAATTCCCCACAGTTTTAGGCGTGTAATTTTTTATGACACGATACAAAATTGACTAAATGTCGTCCATCACGAGACAGGAAATCCCACGGTTGCAATCAATGCCGGGCTGGTGTGAGGGTGCAAAATTCTATTGCTCGGGATTCCCTCCCTTCATCATAGGTATTCCCGGAGCTCCCCGTGCGAGACGCGCCCCCTACGTTTTTCATTGGATTTTTGGCGCCTGTCTGAGTTCGCCACCGCCTGCGGATCCCCCTTTGTTTGCGTTCGTATTTGCAACGCAATCTAACTCCCTCCGCCGACACTCGGGTTTTACGACCGTCACATCACTTTCACACATGTCGTTTGGTATTTATTGAAGATTTTCAGATCACACGTCATCGCCACCATCTTAAAAATGTATTTGCGGAGAATTGAAGTTTCTTTTTATGATTTGATATGTAATCTGCTGCTGATTGTAGAATAAATATTAGCACTCATTATTAAGTGCATTTGCTTTAACTACTTTTAGTGTAGACTACTACATGTCACACGATGCATCACCAGAGTATCTCGAGTTGACAACGGAAGTCGTTCGTCAAGAGCCGTATCTAAGGTGTAAAATATTCGCGTACCTTTATTGGAGCCATTAAACTTATTTTAGTTAGAAGTCCATTAACTGTATCGGCTGAATGGAGCGAGCCCTTTTTTCCGATACCGCTCCATTACCGCTCTCGCGTGCTTCCTGGAACTCATTCATTTGTCGCCGCGAGACCATTTTGGTCTTTAAGAGCAGCATTTTGGCCGGTGTGTACATATTTGCGTGTGTGAGTTTGACTTTTGGTAGTGAGATGTTGCGGTTGGGGTGTGGGCTTTATGTTTGTGTGTGGAGAGTTGTTTTTGGCTTGTAGGCGGCTGTGAGAGCTGGGTGCTGGTCGGGCGTGTGCGGCGGGTGGCTGTGTTTGTGAGCGGAGTGCGCGATAACACGTTGTCCATTAGCGTTATCGCGAGTTATCGAGGCGCCGGCGCCGAGCTCACGCCGGACTGCGCCGCACAATCTCGATGCCCGCAGCCCGCCGGCTCACTGTTCACTGCATACATACTGCACACAGCACAATGCACAACAACAACACACAACACGACCACTCATTGTTCACCTTAATCACTCTCATTAGCGGCGAGCAAAAATATTACACACATTTTGCATGTTCTCGCAGACAAAGCTTTTGTTATATTATTTAATTGAGACAATACATAGTGAATAAAAAATACCAGCGGGGTCAGATGACGTTTTTAATTTCAGTATAAATTTGAAAACAAACGCTTATTCAAGGCAAATTAAACGTATATCCCCAAAATATTAGAATAATAAAATAGTTATGTAAAGCTTCAAGTACCCCTGTTAATACGTCGCCCACCTCCGATATTGTAGTTAATCTGTGAGTATTTTTTAAGTGCGGTGTCGGTTGTATTGGTCGGCGTAGAGACGGCCGGTAATGCGTCGGTGTCGCGTCCGCTATTTATCTACAAAGAATGTTGTCCAAAGTGCTTTTAAACTTATAACTCGTACGTGGGTTTATGGTAGAAGAAAGTTTAACGGAACGCACTCACAATACTTCACCTCACACTCGTTTTATTGTGTGATAATTGTTATGTTCCTTTTTGGGGACTAATTACACGGACGCTACATTTTTAAAGCTCTACAATGATTGAATGTATGTGTCTATAACTACGCAACAAATGAATGGTGCTTAGTTTTAACAAAAGGTCGAATTTAAAGACTTTTTTACTGTATCCACATCTCTTGTCTACTACTCTGCATCTATTTTGTGAAGGTCTTAAAGTAGAGTCTTCGAAACCGACGTACATGTATGAAGAGGATAACGTCAGTCGAGGAAGCGAAAGAAGTGTATTTAGACCGTAGCATTTGGTGTTTCTATAGTTTCTGCCTATACAAACTGCAGACAGGTGTGAGTTTATGCATGTATGTGGGTTAAATTGCTGGCTATCCCGTAGAATCAATTTAATCTTATTTTTTATCCCGTAGTCGAAGAGTGTCCCGTGTGTAAAATAGCTAAAATATAAATTGTATGTATAGTGGAGATGTAAAAAGTAGTGATGACCTCGAGGTTTAGGCACGCGGTCGAGAATCTCGATGGTCGCGGGTTCAAACCCCAGGCACACACCTTTGACTTTTCGGAGCTATGTGTGTATTCACAAAGAATTATCACGTACTTCAACGGTGAAGGAAAACATCGTGATGAAACCTGCACATCTAAAAGTTCTTAGGAACTTCTTTGGTGTGTAGTCCGCCAACCCGCACTAAAACCTCTCAGATGTAGAGGAAGCCCGTACCTAGCGGTTGGACGTATATGGGCTAATGATGCGCTAGTGTAAATGTACGTATGATGTAAACAGAAGATGGGAATTGTCCGGTGTCGGTTTGTAAACAATCCGGCACGGGTGAGCGCTGCGGTATTCATGTACCGAGCGCCAGCTGTGAGACCTCCTTCACACCTCACGTCATCTCTCCGATGCCACGCGACGCGACCCCGGTGTCCGACATTTTACATTTTCAATTCTGTAAATAATGTTATCGGTCATGCACGATAAAGTCGATTAAATTCCGTACGCAACATAAATAAAATTTTATTCCGTAAACTCATCATAATTAGTGTATCTATAAATGCATTTTATCTTTTATTGCGAACGATCACATGCGAACAATTTACTTAACGTTATCACGAGAATGTTTTGCACCTACTCATTTTTTAATATTCGCTTAGATTATGATCTTACAAACATTTCTTCACCCAACAGAAAATAAAGTGATCATCTTAAATACGTTTTAAAAGCCCCTGTGTTCTCGGCAATGAGATTTAAGAGACTTTGGCAGTCGGACACACCAAATCAAAGAGTCTAACTGATAGAGTCTTCGCCGCAGTCTCGGAATTGCGGGATGAAGAGGACGGCTCTACTGGAATGGTACAATAGTCTCACAGAGAAATGTATCGCTTCATTCAAAGAAGTGGCTGCTTGCCCTATTCACTGATATAGGACATACTTATTCGCCTCGGCAGAGTCGACTGTACTTAAACGATGAAGCCAAGATTACAATACAATTGTGTTTACTGGTAATCATTGAACCAGACAACTGCATTGTCCGTCACGTCCCTTGTAAAGAGCCCCGTATAGATGTCATTGAGCTATCACGTATTCGGCGGCGTGTGCACTAGCGTGGCTGCGACCATGGTAGCAGGGCGGAGCGTGGTCGCAATGTGGTCGCGGCGTGGTCGCAGCTGCTCTCACACTGTTACATCACACACGCACCGCGCTATACTCGTAGTTACGTTAACTACCGTAGTAACGGTAGGCGAATGCCTCGCGATATCGATCAACCACGATTGAGGTTTCTTCTAGGTATGTTTTTAAATATATTATTGTGGATATAAAAAAATATATTAATCATTAGACGTAACTTTTAGAATGGTGAATTAAATTTGCAATTTGGCGTTTTTGGGTATTTCCCTTGGTATAGAACAATAATCAAAAGTCATCGACATATTATAAATTTGTCGGATTCATAATATTATTTCATTCTCATTTCGTGGATGCTGTGCGAGGATTTCACCTTTTGGTATATATTTTTTTCTTAAGTAAGTAATTCCGTATTAAGATATTTTATTTCTTAAATAAGTTTTTCGATATTAAAGCCTGCTGTATAATATTGCTCAAATAGCCAGTCTATCCCTACTGACTTACCCTTGGAATTGGAACGTAGTATCAAATAATTACCCGCTGGAAATCTATAGTTGAGCCAGCAATATATCCTCTTCCGCAAGAGCTTATGTTTTCATTAGATACTGGCCGTGTCTGGGAATAACTTGAGCGATGCGATGTTTCAATACCGCCGTGTTATTGTTGAGAACACCGCGCCGACACGTGGAGCGGTTCACGTCCGTGCCAATATCATGTGCACGTTGTTTTGCTAGCTTTCGTTTGTATGTACCGACAGTTTATACACTTCACACGGGTACTGCACAGATAAATCGTTATACATAATTCTGCCGGCACGCACGACTCCGCTGCGATGGAATTTAGCTTAAATAAATAAATAAATACACCCAACAGTCACATACATAGTTCTGACCCCACACTAGGATACAAGTCCTGTGTCGTGGGTATCAGAGACTACGAGAGACTTTTCGGTCTCACAAACACCCAGACCCGAAACAAATATTTGTGGATCACACAAACATTTGTCTCGGTGCGGGGATCGAACCCGCGGCCTCTCGTTTCGCAAGCTGGTGTCTAACCATCTGCGCCACGGGGCTGTCAATGTCTTTTGAGAGAGAATTTTAATTGAAGAAGCTTTGTTTTAAGTCTTTATTTTCATGTGCCCTCTTTGTCCTCTTTACTATACATTTTAACTCGGCTTCGAAAGCCCATTGTTCGCTTTTTCTTCCTAAAATCAGTCCGTGTTAACCGAGATTTTCGTGTAAGTTAAACTTTATTAAACTTTAAGTTGTCTGGCGACCTGGTGGTCACTATGGAAGTCATTGGGGGAGGCCTATGTTCAGCAGTGGAGTTCCTTAGGCTGATGATAATGATGACCATGAAACTTTGTTTTATTCCTTACACATTGATTCTCGATTCGACTGCCTCGTGGTCTCGCGGTACAAGTATGTGCCGTGCGATCTAGAGGTCCTGGGTTCGATTCCCGGGTCGGGCAAAGTGTTATTGGGTTTTTCCATTAGGAAATCCTCAGTAACAGCACGGAGTCTGGAAATGTGCCCGAAAAACGGCAATAGGCTCGCCCCCTATTACGTGGGACTGATACATACCTGGCGAAATGTGGGTGCAGAAATGCACCTCTGCCTACCCCTTCGGGGAATACAGGCGTGAGTTTATGTATGTATGTATGTATGTACATTGATTCTGTTGCACTAAAAATGCTGGTAATCTCGATATTTGAGTTTTTGAGATTAAAATCACGCAACAATTAATCCCGTATTAAAGATACGGCCGTACACTTGATCTCGCGTCTCGCGATATACGGATAAGTATGCGCACAGCCTCTATTAACATAATGGCGATTAAGTCAAGGACGGTAGTGTAATACGACATACAATCTACAAGTAAGAACACTTGTGAGTTGTACACGCTGTCGCTTGCAGTCGCTTGCCGTATTTGCTATTGTACCGATAGTAACTGTTTATTTATCCCCGTGAAATGTATCTTTCTGAGTGCATATACTTTCCACTACAAGGTACAACTTTATGAGGGAACAAGATTAAAGTCTAACAACTTGAAAGATGTCTACTATGTTTTGTAGAGTACCTATACACACCCTTAAATTTATTGTTAACAACTCTCATTTATTTTTCAACACGGCTTTTTCGTTCATTGTCAAAGTGAGCGGAAGTTATCCGTCGTATTATTTAGTTTTAAATAGTTAGCGATTTGTGTTTTGTACTTAATTGTGTAGGAAATCTTGTTTTTCTTGCATTAAACGTGAGAGAAATCTCGTAAAATGCGTGTCACTTGCGATGTGCGTTGAGTTTGTTGTTCTTAAAAAAATATTATCACTTTAATGGGACATTAATCAGAATTATACAGTTATAAAGGATATTCTGAGGCTTTAAAAACAAGGAAAAAGCAATCAGTTAATGTCTTGGTCGAACAAAAATGGAATCACGCCATGGTTTTCGAAGGGATAGGCAGATTTACATTTGTATGCCAAAGTTGGCTACCTGTTCTCACATCGTTTTTGTGGATGGTGCAATACAGGAGTACATTATTGAGTTAAATATGACGTATATCAACGTCATATTTTTTTGTAGTTTTGTTTTACTACTTCCTACTTTGTAAAATATGCTTTGTCGAAAAAAAAAACGAATTACATGACGCATAAGGAAGAGAGAGAATAATTTTACAAGACAATGAAATAACTACTATAAAATTCGGGTTAATTTGGTTAGATTCCTCACAGCAATAACACGCTATGAGACGTAAGGAAAAATAAGAAATATGATTGGTATTAGCTCAATACAAGAACCATAAAATCCACATACATGTTCCAGAATCAAGTTTATCTCAACTGGCAACATTTCTCGCTCGGAACGAGTGCGCATGTGTGCGTGTTTGTGTGCGTGTGTGTGTGTGTGCGTCTGAAATTTGATACTCCACTAATACGATACGAAAGGTACGTCCTGACAACACGTGAATTCCAATTTTAGCTATTAGTTTTAATAATTGTCCAATTGAGGCTGCAAACAGGTTGCCTTCTCGTGTCGCATTCCGTACAAACACATTGGTATTGGAGTTTGTGTTAAGACTTAAGAGATATTAACAGCTACGATATTTTACGTAAAAACTAAAATGCACACATTTTTCTGTGACTGCAGAAACGTTTTGTTATTGCGATAGCATATTACAATATTATTACCTAATATTTTTTAAAAGTAAAACATTATAAAAAACTTATTAAGTTATATCTACACAGATCTATAAAACTGAGAAAATCTAGCCACAGATCCGACATTAAGCCTTACCATGGGCTGTATTGTGTCGTTCAAAATTGTCTCCCTCATAAACACCTAGAAACATAACAAACATATTAGTTTCGAATCCGCGGCCTCTCACTTCACGATCTTTGTGTAACCAACTGCTCGGCAGACCTGTCAAATCGCAAAATTAAATTGTCAGCACATAACAATAATTCAGACGACGCTTGTTTTCTCGTCGGGCGATAAATAATACGGCCACTCGTGTTTTTATTAGTAATGTGTGTGTGTGTGTGCATGTGTGTGTGCGTTTGTATGTGTGTAGCCGGCCGCAGGTGGCCGTCGTGATGTCATGCCGGACTGGTCCTTCGAGGCGGCATTTTTTACGCCACTCCGATTCAAGATTGATTTTCATATCGGAAACTTTGTTGATACAAGGAAATGTTGAGTGCGGATCCAATCAATGATTTGCGTTATGTGCGGACAATTATAAACAGCAGTAAGCTTGAGTTAACTTAGAGAATTATAGAACAAAATAAATGTTTAACGTAAAAATCTAATAGTCGTGTTAATCCTGAAGAAATTTATTTATGCTAAGCAGTCCCTGGCATAAAGATTTGAATGAATTAAACTAAATTTTGACAAAATAATATTTTACAACAGTTTTTCACATCTGGGGAGAAAGAATGCACCTCGCTGTTTATTTTACTTAAAATTTGTAATTATTAGGTACTGGCTATTTATCTATTATACCTATGTGTGTATAAAACAAAGTATTAATGAGTATGTCTGTATTGTTCACAGAACACGGCGAAAGTACTAAAGATGCAAGGAGGACGGACCACGAGCGGCTTGGCGCCGGCTCGCTGGCTACTGACGGCGAAGGTGAGCTCAGGCTTAGTACATACATACACACACACTAAGACCTGCATCCCCAAGGTGTAACCAGAGGTGCATATCTGCACCCACGTTTCGCCAATTGTCGTTGTTCGGGCATACTTCTAGACTTTCGTTTTGCTAACCTAAGAAAAACCCAATAACTCTTTGCCGCGATTCGAATCCATAATTTTTAGATCGCAGGATACACATTTGTTCCTCAAGATCACGAGGCAGTCTTCCATTTACAGGCTTAGTTGTTGAGCTAACTAGATTTCATAGAAAACTGAGGTTGAGAGTTCATTCCTCCGGTTTCGCGTGACGAGAGTCTTATCAATGTAGTTTATGGTCTAGTAAGTTCGTTGTAGTTTTAATTACATAGGTATTAATATATATACTACAATCACTTCACTTATGGTTGAAGGTTGAATTTTCTCTACAAGGTTCAGTCATGGCCATGTATTACAAACTAAAAGGGAATTTGCGATCTAATCGTATTGAACTTCAAAACTTTTCCCAGCCATTATTAATACCTAGATATTAATTCAAAAACTATTTTTACTGTAGAATGTCCATTGGCAGCCTTAGTAAAGCGTAGATATATATCTGTTCAGTCTCAATACCTACCTAGTCGAGTTCTTAATGTGCCAGGCATCCCGTAGAATATTAATACAGTTGACTCTCTGGGTCATCGCCCCTAATGACATCACGACATGAAATAAGCCGATGACATCGCCTATAAAATTACCATACTTTAGCGTTTTGTACTTATATAGTTTAACTATGAGCACATTAACTACATCTTCATTAAGAGAGCCATGGGAAATGTGCATCCTATTGCTTGTAGAAATAATTCTCACGGTTTATGGTTATTTTCGAAATTAAAACTTCTGATTTTAAATAATTAAGCTGATTTCCGAATGCTTGGCCCATAAACACTCCCGCAGAGTGGAGCAAACTTTCCTAATTTCTCCCTCGATTGCCCGTTTGTCTATCCGTGAATGTGTGATCCGTACCACTTCGCCGCTGGTGGTAGGCGCGCGTCTGGCCGTGGTTCCTATGGCCACGTGTGGCGGCTTAACCTTGACGATCGATTGGCGCGGCACGGCGGCGGCACACCGCCACCACGGCGCCGCACCCACACCACCGCGCCACCACCTTCATGGGATTCCTACCACTCATGGTGGCTGGGTATGCGCTACTCGCTCAATTATGAACGTCGTGCGCCGGCTCGCAGCCCCTTCAATCTCTTATTGAAGACAAACCATAACTCTTATGTAATCTAATGAAAATGTCTTTTGTTTCCCCCTGTCCAGATATCAAAGTTATATCATGTGATACAGCCCAAGATTATCGATGACGGTGTCCCCTTGATACTTGATAGTAATTTTCCACTGTCGTTCTGAGAAATAGTCTAGTATTTACAAGCATCTGTCAACGGTTTCATCATCCCGCTAGAAGGTTCCTTTCTCCGCACGTTTTGGCATACGCGGCGTTTTTTAATCAGGGGATAGGCAAAAAATCCGAATCCATCAGCGAGTGCGGTGTATCGAGTTACGCGAACAAAGAGCAACTGTTAGAGCCAACTCTGCACTGATGTCACATCCAAAATATCATAACCGACTCGATACAAATAGTTAATTTTTTTCCGACAGTACTGTAGCCAAACACTTTTGATATAGTCCATTTGTTTGGCAGCGTCACTATGAAATATTCGCAGAATTATCTGAATATCTAGTGGCCACCAATGAACTATCAATTCGTAGTCTTATTCCAGTTTCCAGTCACATGTTATTTGAATAAATCAACGCGAGAACGCTTAGGTAACTGCAGGTCACATCCATATCTCCTCCTGATAAGTGGTGATGATGTAATTTATAAATAAAGCACGGATGACAATCCGCTCGTCAATCCAACACATACGAGTAAAGTTAGCAGTTGGTGACAGTGTGTGGTGTTGCAGAGCGTCAGAGCTGGGAGACGGAGTGGTGCAGGCTCGCGTACTGGGAGCTGACGCAGCGCGTGGGCCGCCAGTTCGGGGTCCGGGTGAGGGCTGTGGACGTGTTCGGCGGGGGCGGCGGCGCGTGCGGCTCGGGCCGACACGGCCTGTGCCTCGACGCGCTCGACAACAGGGACGCGCCGCAGGCTGAACAGGTGAGATCTCATCTACCAGTAGTAAGATTCCAGCCAGAACAACCTGACAAAGACAAGTCATGTTTAGTATATGTAGTACTGCAATGTTGAGAGGCACGAAAAACCTTATTTTGACTGTATATGCTACCGAAGAACATTTCATTGCTAAGCATTATTTTACTTGAAGAATATTCAAAGTGTATATTAATCGTTTCAATGTGTGTTCATATCCTGCTGGCTACAAATGCACTCACGTGCGACATTCTTCCACGTCCTGCTAATTCAATACAAATGCATGCAAATCAAACATAGTTTCGTAGGAAAGTGTAATATTAATTGAAGTGTGCGGCGGTCTCCGCGGGGGCTGGCAGATAACCTCCCAGATAAGGGTCGAGATAAGGCACATGTACGCCCAAACTGGTGATAACTTGACGCTCTCGGTTCGCACGCGCACCGCCGCACACTCGCATTCTACTTGTTTTAATCTGCATTATTCATACAAAAAACACCCGGCGCAGGGCACTAGACTGAATACAACCTCGGTGGTAGTGGTTAAACAATGGATCTAGAGAAATCTAAGACCCATTCAGATTTCAAGCATACTCCGATTTACATGCAGCGACATCTTTTGGCAAATGTCCATGATACTTTTACTAATCCAACTTCCAATCTGCTACAGTTCACATATTATTTGATTTTATGGTTTAACTTTTGATTCAGCGGAAGACATTTTATAATGCTCTGTACATGAGTGCAAACTTTAAAGTTAACTTGTGTGTTATCTCATACAATAAAATAAAATTGAAAATGTATTTTATTAAATCTGTCTAACATAAAAAACATTGAGCTTTCGAAGTTTTAAACCAGTATATTTATATTGTAATTCTGTGATGAAGTAACCATACGACTGTGTTTATTTCCAGGTGCGAAAGACCCGTGCAAAGATCGGTCTGGGCGTGACGCTGTCGCTGGAGTCGGACGGCGTGTGGCTGTACAACCGCAGCCAGGAGCCGGTGTTCGTGAGCTCGCCCGCGCTGGACGCGGCGGCGGCCAAGGCGCTGCTGGTGTGGCGCGTGGCGCCGGGCCACTGCCTGTGCATCTTCGACCCCGCCTGCCCGCCGCCCGCCGTGTCGCTCCCGCACATCGGGCCCGTCGACCCCAGGTCCGTCCGCATCTCCTTCGCGAAGGGCTGGGGCCCAAAATACTCACGGAGGGACGTGACGGCTTGTCCCTGCTGGCTGGAGGTCCTCCTCGCTCCGCCGAGCTGACGCAAATAGAGTGCTTCTTAGGCTATTTGTTTCTGAGATTCACCAGTGATTTTCGTTTCGAGTACAAAAGTATTGAGATCGCGACCAATAAATATGTATATATTCTATTTATTTTGTTCTCATTGACAAATAGCTGCATTTGGACATTGTGGACTACGGACCATTGCAAGTGAAGTGTATAGACATTTTGTATGGACTTTAAAGTGCACGTTTTATTTTGGGTTTTAATGTGTGTACATTAGAGGTCAGTCTAATAGGAGTTTATAGTTTCTTAAACGTTTATTTTACCAGTTGGTGTATTAGTATTTAATTTCATTTCAGTCGTCCATTGTTGTAGCCTCAAATGTACACATTTTAGAACGCCGATACTGCACTGTCTAACGGGACCCAATGCTTTG
Source organism: Hemaris fuciformis (assembly GCA_907164795.1). Taxonomy (NCBI): domain Eukaryota; kingdom Metazoa; phylum Arthropoda; class Insecta; order Lepidoptera; family Sphingidae; genus Hemaris; species Hemaris fuciformis. The sequence goes on from OU015443.1 coordinate 351,798, forward strand.
GGCCAACAAACCACATTAGTGGATTTTATTTGTTATTTCATTTTGTTATATTTTTATGAATAATCATATAAAATATACAATATTGTGACATTTGTATGTGTCGAAATTTAATTAATGTCCTTCAAGGCAATACATATGGACCGATAAAAAATCAATAAATCAAGCAGTTTTTTTAAAACAGGGGCGCATTAGTCAATTTTCGATACATACAATAATGTCACACTGGGGGTGCTGACCCCCAACAGTCACATTAGACTGTAAGTACCACAAACTGTAAATATTCCAGTTGATAAATTATATTCATTTATATTTATTGAGACCTTGTTGTATGTTGGTTAGAGTTTGGAGTAATGTCAAAATGGACAAGACATTCTTTCACGAGGGGTGGCTCAGGACTGTTAGTGACATTATGTTTTCCTTATTTCTTTAACAATATTAGACGTGATGATTTTTTTTAAGTGATTTTTTATCTTTACCAGTTTATTTTATAGCTATATGATTTCTGCTATGCTTAGTAATTTGATTTAGTTTGATTTCAAATCTGTCTTATAATGAGAAAAAAACTGCTCGCATTTTAGTCGAAATAGAAATACTTATGTTGGAGATACACGAATACATTGCAAGATATCATGTAACAATATAGCAACTCACTCAGATTGGGGCCAGCCAATCTATTAGTGGAGTGCTCGTTCCTCCCCGCGCCCGAGCGCCACCTCGTGAGAGGGTCCGGAAGTGAGGCCGTATGCTGTGGCCGGTATGTTGTGCAGTGCATAGTCTTCAAGTTTTTGGAATTTGTACATAACGTTGTATAGTGGTCGGCTTTAAGGAACCCTGAGACTGTATATATACAAATTCTATGTAATATATAATGTGTAATGAAACATTATTTATAATAAATAAATATGCCTTAATTCTAGCATGTAAATTAGGTGTAACCACGATTTTTTTGTACAAAACGTTTTATTTGACAATGAGTTTTTGTATTGCGAGTCGATATTGTGCAAAAAGGCTGTGTGATAAGCATTTTACAGAACGATGCGGGGGGCCCCTCGTCGCCGGGGCGGCGGCGGCCCTGTAGTCTACGAGTTTATTTAATTAAAAAAAGATCTGCCAATATGAAGTGTAAATCGTGCAATCATGAAATAAATAAGTGTCACGAAATAAACATTGTGCCTTGCGTTGTATTCAAATAATATATGTAAAGAAATAGTTAAACCAACATTGATGTAGGGTAAAGCAGTCAATTTCACTGGCCTATACGTATCTATAGTTTTGTATACAACGTGTATATAAACTCGAATTGTAAGGGTGTATCGCTTACAGAGTGACTTGACAATAATGTTCTTTCTAGTCTGTAAAAATCTTGCTTTGTCATAATCCACTAGACACTAGTGTACTCGTTAAGTGAACGGCCAGTCGTTCGCCTGTCGGTGGCCAGTCGGTGGGCGGTCGGCCGACAGTCGGTGGGCAGTCGGCCATCCTCCACCGACGTCTTCATTACGGCAGCTTGATCACAATCAAATATTGTAACATTGTTTACGGAAGCCATTGTACAAAACGTGCAGTCACAAATAGCACCCCAGCATAATTTCTTTGTTATTTATTTATGTTATACAGCTGTTTAGTCATCGCATTAGACTGATGTAGTGCGTTAAATTGCGTTCTGCGAATTTTCAACAGCGCATCACTCATTTTAAATCCATTGATATTGTGTAGGTCTGTCACTACCACAAGCTATAAGTCTTACTGGATAATAAAAAAATATTTTTATTGAAACTTCACTTAAATCTATTATTATATTTTGTATTAATTTTTATTAATACCTATAGCTTTTTTATTTGCTTGTAGATCATCTATACAATATTTTTTAAGACGAGAAGAATCCAGTAATAGTTAATATTTTTTTGTTATAGTAGTTAATTTATCATTTGTTAATACTCAGACAATGTATGAAATATATTGTTTTTTCTCATTAGCTTATTTAAGAGTCGGTAGTGCGTTGTTGAAAGTGTCGCATGAATTTCTAATATAAACAAATCTTAATAAATGTAGATAGTAATTTGTTCTCCCTGATTCGCCGATTTATTGTTAAGTTGTGAGTCTGACTGATGACGGATGAGATTAGGAATATGATAAATTATGAATAAACAAAGAGAAATATTTTTAATACAACACGTTTCATTTCATCTCCTACTCTGCTATAATTGAGTTATATTACAACATTTACAATTACAAACATATGATGTACTTAAAAATTAGTACTACTCTAGTTTCTTCAGTGTCGTATTTGGTACCAGAAAACTACACAAGCCGCACGCTGAAACAATACATTATACAGATAAGAAAGTGTATAAAGCGCCATCTATTTATATTGTCTTGCATCAAATCTTCTTTTTGCGTTATTAACGTACATTTCTATGAAGCTACAGTCACGTAGCAATAAATTCTTTGAACGACTAGAAAATAATTATAAAATATATTATTTGTATAGAAATATATCTCATTAAACGAATACATTATATTAAAAACATAAATAATCATTTTAAAGGGCATACTTTGGTACCTTAAGAATACGATAGATGGCAGTGTTTTAAATATGACTTACTTGCTAAAACAACGGCGATTGTCACGAAAGGCGGAATGCAACCATATTGAATAAGGGCCGGGAAGGTTACTGTGCCGGTTATGGTTCCGACACGGCCGAACATCAGGAAAGTGGCCATTGCCATGACTCTGCAATAAGAAAAATCACATAATTTACTAACTTTCATTATAGTGGCGACATCTAGTGACAGTTATTGTAATGATTTAAATTAACTGTGGGTGGCACGGATGCAAACCACTGTACCCAAAAACCTAAGCCAGGTTTGAATACGCCATGGTGATGGGGTCAGAACGGGTACGTAGGCCAGCACGCAGCATTTTCCCTTACATCACATGTCTACTTTTGTTTATGAAGCAAATAATTTATCTGGCAAAAACTATTTCGAAATATACTTAGTTTTGGTAAATAAGGGCAGTGTGGTCTAAATAAAGGGCAAGCCTATTGAACTCCGTGTTTTAATGTAATCACGTTCCTACCCGGCGATCTAACTTGGGTCCATTAGTCACCCCCGGCAATTTATGATGCGTGGCCAGCAATTGTTCTATTTTCCATTTGTCAATATAGACCGACAATTGAGAGACCTGAGCGAGGTGGGGAAGAGGTCGACACAGATGCTGGAGAGCGAGGCCGAGCTGAGCGCGGTGAAGGCGAGCGCGGCCGTGACCATGAGCACCACGGCCAGCGAGCCGGAGCCCAGGTACGGCAGCAGCACCAGCAGCGACGCGCTCGCCACGCTGCACGAGCCCGCCACCACCTTCTTGCCGCATCTGGGTGCATGAAAACCAACAAAATCACAATATCCTCATCATCCTCAGCCCATATACGTCCCGCTGCTAGGCACAGGCCTCCTCTACAACTGAGATGGTTTAGGCCTTAGTCCACCACGCTAGCATAGTGCGGGTTGGCGGACTACACACCTGATAAATTCATAAGAACTTTTAGGTGTGCAGGTGTCCTGACGATGTTTTCCTTCACAGTTGAAGTAAGTGATGATTTATTCTGAATACATACATACATACATAAACTCACGCCTGTATTCCCCGAAGGGGTAGGCAGAGGTGCATTTCTGCACCCACATTTTGCCAGGTATGTATCAGTCCCACGTAATAGGGGGCGAGCCTATTGCCGTTTTTCGGGCACATTTCCAGACTCCGTGCTGTTACTGATAATTTCCTAATGGAAAACCCCAATAACACTTTGCCCGACCCGGGAATCGAACCCAGGACCTCTAGATCCCACGGCACATACTTGTACCGCGAGACCACGAGGCAATCTGTTATTCTGAATATACACATAATTAAGAAATGTCAGAGGTGTGTGCCTGGGGTTTGAACCTGTGATCGTCAAGATTCTCGACCGCGCACCTAAACCTCAAAGCCATAACTACTACGAAATTACCATGAAATATGGGTTTCTCATTAGATTTAATTCAGTCAAGAATGAATTATTTCCACGAATATATTGTAATATTTTGGCATTTTAACTAAGTCTTCTAAAAGGAATTGGGTAATGGATCTTTGTGGCTTACAGTCAGTTATAACGAGGACCTATGTATATAGGTTTTAGTTTTAAAGAAGATTTTGTTTTGATTTAAACTTCAATAACATTACCTGTTGATGAGTGCCCCTCCAACTCCGTACGTAAGCACGGATCCCACTCCGACCGCCACACTCTGCAGGTACGTTAGCATGTCTGTTGCTATGGGCACGCAGGGCGCCACCTCGAGGTCTGGCGGCGGCAGGGGTCTAGGCGCGATGGCTGAGCACAGGCTCTCAGATGAGTCGGACCCTATCATCGCAGCCAGTTGAGGGTACCATAGGCGAATGGTGTTGGAGCTAAAATAAATATGTTTTGAGTTACACTGTCGTTTTATGCTGGTAAAATATTGTCAATCACCAGGAAAACTTTATTCCTATGACGTTTATACCATAGAGATAATGATAAAATGCAGTTAAACAAACTTCATTCCTCTGTGCCTACATATTAGATACCTTTTATAGACAATTGCCCACTAAGCAATCACACCACTTTGGGTGATGCAATAATCAACATTAGATTGATCATTAATAATATTTGTAATAAGCGGGGAGTCGCTCTCTGAACATTGTACTGTGCATACCTAATATGCTTTCAAAAATATAATACGTTTATACAAGTGTTCTTCGTCATTTGTGTTCTACCTCACACGCACCATCATATCACATCAATCCACCAGGCAAACCTCTATTTTGAATTAAAGTTGAATCTCGCCCAAAAGAAGATTCCTAAATATTCATAAACAAAATAATTAATTAGTTGAAAATATATTCAGATCAATTGCCTGATGCTAGCATATATTATTGGGCATTAGCATCAGCCAAGTGCCAATGAATTGCCAATAACCGACGCTGTGCGGTTCGCACCGAGCTCGGGCGGCCAAACAATTAATGTAATCTCGCTAGAACTAAATCTATGTAGCTTGAGTTTTTGAAAGTGGGACTGAATTTGATCTGGATACAACTTACACTTACATAATAACAAACAGTTTGATTTGATTTGCTGCAGTATGATGATGAAAATAATAAAATCCTGCAATAGGCAGTGGACATATTTATTTATTGCCTTTTTGTCAACTTTGATGAATCAAAGAACTGGAACTTTTAAATCTACAAGTCGGTTCATCATAGCAACTAAAGAGCTTCAAGCATGCACAAGATCTGAAATCATTGCCGTTCTAAAGAGGTGGACATGTAAGGGTAGTCTATAAGGGCAACAAATTTCAAATGTTATTTGTTATAAATCAATATAGAAGATTGTCGCCACACATCCTTTAGCATTTGCCTTTGTACATAAGATCAAAATCACGGAATATAATAAACCAGCCTTATTTTTGTCCTCTTATTGGTCATTTAATAGGTTGACTAACCCGAACATGCATCCCGAGTGCACTACGCAGATGAGCACGAGCCACTTGGCGTGTGGCGGTCGGAAGAGGGGCGTGAGCTGCGCCACTCCGCCCCGCAGCGCCGCCACACCACGACCTTGCTGCTCTTGCTTTTCCTCCACCAAGGTTTTAATCTGTTGTATTTCATTTGGCTTAGATTGTTTAGCCTTTACATCTGCTATTTAGAGATTATTAGCTGCTGATTCTACTAAATGTATATAAGTTTATAACTGATTATTTTCACTTGCCATTGCTTGGAATGCAAAGAAAGATTAGCCTATAGATGATGATCTTAACGTTCTTTAGAAATTCGTTGCAGTAAAATGTCATATTTATTCATGATTTTTCCTACATAAACTACTAATTGTAATGGCTGGGATTTAAGAATTTCCAAAAAAATATCATCATTTATAACTGGAAGTAAATTTGTGATTTTTCAAAAAGAATTACAAATGTGCTTTCATTCACAACCTACCGGGAACTCTTTGGGGTCGTTGCCAGTATTCATCATGTAGATCTTGTGGAACACTGCCATTGCCTCTTCATTCCTGCCCCTCGACATCAGGAACTTGGGACTTTCAGGCAAACACAGGAACGCTACGCCAGTCAACAGCGGTACCAGTCCAGTGGCCATCAGGAACACATTCCAGGAGTGAATGACTGGAACAACAATAAAATTAAATGTGAGTGGAGCATAGTGACCAAATCGTATGAGATGTGAATCTACTTATATGTGTGGGTTTTAGTAAGTATCCATCATACCTTCGGATTCGGGAGAGATTCTAAGGGTTATCAATTCATATTATGTTTGCCAGTATATCTTTAAATATTTCCAAATCTGAACTGCCTTTACCCCTTTATCTGTGTATAACAATACTGGCAGTATAAGACTAATCAAATTTTGAACAATTTGTCTTTAGATGTCTTTAGATCGTTACCTATAACTCCAGGCCAGAGGGTTATGTCCCAGTCGTTGTTGAGCAGGGCCCACGCTAGGAGAGGAAGCGTGGTGTTGGCCAGCGTGTAGAACAAGCTCGTTAGGAGGATCACTCGGGCTCGGAGTTCTTTTCTGTGCAACTCTGCTATGTATGATATGAGCACAGCGAACGGACCATTGAACCTGAAAACGTGAAAGGAGTAAAGGAAGTGGTTATAAATGTGATTAACATAACTGATTCTTTATATTATATTTTTACACGCCACCTAAGGTTTTACAATCTCGTTAAAATAAGAAAGTACTTAGGCATAGTCACATTGAAACAAAAATTATAGATAAAAATTTAGAATAGCTTTATCATTATTTTTTTTTTTTAACTTTACTGAACTTAAAAACAATTAAAAATTTGAACGTGGTTAAAAGAAATAAATTGAACTCACAGAAACCCGCTGGCGAATCTTGTGACGAGCAGCATCGGGAAATTTTGACTGAGCGCTGCTGCGATTTCCACTAAGCCGGAGCAGAAGAATCCCCACACCATGATCTTTCTCCTGCCGAGGGTGTCTGACAAGAAACCCCACACCATCGCCGAGGAGATCATACCTTCCAATACATATTTTAAATGTTTTTATAATCATTGCTTCAAATATATGTATAATCAACTTATTAACATTTAATCCCTTAACTAAAGTATGTTTAGTTTAAACTTAAGATTTAAAACAGATTCAAGGCATATGAAAAATAATAACAAAAACGGAAATGTATAGCAAATGGTAGTAATTGTATTCCAATTTATTTCCTAAATTAATGAATTATATTGAAGAATTTATGGTCCCTATCCCACCACACACCCGCCACTGTAACTCCTGTACTCCAGGATCAACAGCGGCACGCACAGTAATGACACCGAGCAATGAAGCTCAGCGGATCTAAGGGGACCTAAATTTGTCATAATCCCGCAACGAAGTTAATCAGAAAGACAATATAAGGAGGAGTTGAAAAACAAAGAGTTGTTCACTTCCCTCCATAGCAAAGCGGGTGACAAAACATTGAGCTAAGAGGTTTTACCCTCACATAAAAAAGACAATTACATTTAGTGATATTAGACGCAAGTAACGCACCACGGGTAAAAACTGTATGAATTTAATTGATATTGAAGAATTATGTGCTCTTAACATATCATCAGCCCATATACGTCCCACTGCTGGGCACGGGCCTCCTCTACCATTGAGAGGGTTTAGGCCTTAGTCCACCACGCTGGCCTAGTGCGGGTTGGCGGACGGCTCTTAACATAATGACCAAATTTCTAATTCGAGTGAGACATAAAATTGCAAAAGATTAAGAGATTTTATGCAATATTTCCAATAGGTACAATGATTCATGCTTCCGTTGCGTCGCACCAGCCATCACACAGACACAAATAAGAGCAGACAATGCCTAGATACAGGTGATCCAGCAAAATGATTTGTTTTGTGTCTGCAGCGAGAACAAACAATGCTATTTGAATACACGATAATTATTTTCCACTGAAATGTTGACATTCAACGTTAACAGAATCGCGTATTGCGAAACGTAACTCAAATATCTGGTAGGTCAGGATTTCGTAAGTACGTTTTGGGGAAAAAACGTGTACCTTTATTTGACCTTTGTGATTACTTTTTTTTTCAATTGACGTCATTATTCAAGTATTTAAGAGGCGAAGTCGGTCGAGGACGTCCTAGGCGCACCTATAAACATCTCATAGGTGATTTATTTAAAAAGGGTAACAACTAACATAAAGTGTCCTCAAAACCGACGTGCATGTATGAAGAGGATAATGTCAGTTGAGGAAGCGAAAGAAGTGTGTTTGGACCGTGGCATTTGGCGCTCTATAATCTCTGCCTACCCCAATGCGAGAAAGGCGTGAGTTTATGTATGTATTCAAGCAATAGCTTAAAGTCTACAATCAATTGAAAAACAAGCAAAGCAGACGTGGAGTAAAAAAACATCTTAACAGAACGTGTTATCTCGATGGAAAAAAAATGGCTCAAAATTGTATAGGGTACGCGGGCACTTTTGTATAAGGGTCTAAAAGCAGCCGTGTGAGTTGCACCAACATAGAATGTGGTCGTCAAACAACTAGACCTGAATGTAGACCCCTACCTCCGTAAGTCATGGCGGTGACGGTGCCCATGTCGAGCAGGCTGAGGTTCATGTCGCACTGCGCTCGTGTGAAGATGTAGGATACGGAGCTGGTGACCGACACAGCGCTCCAGAAGGCGGGCAGCGTGCACAGCATCAGGTAGATGTTGTACCGGCCGTAGCCAGTCGCTGCAATCGCTTCCTCGAAGTCCGACGGCGCTGGTTGGGACACTGAAAAGGACAAAAGCTTTTTGAATATTGTTTTCTGGAATCGTGGCCTGGACACAATGATAAAAAAAAAGGTTTACACCTTTATCTACCGTATCAAACTAACCCCAAAAATTCTTATTTACATATCCCTTATCATTCTGAATCTGTTTCCTTATTTAAACCCCTTTAACATTCAGTTTTGCAATTTTGCTATAGAATGTGCTTTCGTTTACTGCATTTTATGACTAAAAACGTAATTTCCTTTGCGTTTTTAAATTTTTTATGCATATAAACAGCAAACTATATTTTAAGGGATCTCAAAAATTATTGCGAAACGTTTTATAAAACGTTGACTCACACGAGGTTTTCTTATGTATCCGAGGTACCTACATTTAGCATCAATACATGCAAATGCTTTCAAATATTGTCCATTGGCCTCTACGGGTACTAAATTTATAATCTATTCAATATTATTTTTAACGAATGGGAGAGTAAAGAGTGTACCTGATAAGTATAAAGTACACAGCAATGTTGGATGGTAAGCGAGTAAAAATATTTGGAAGTTTTGTGTACAGAAAGGCCATTATCGCTCCTCGCGCCGCGTCACAGATGGCGAGTTGTGTACATTGAACAGCACACACAAAAGTACTTTCAGATAACATTACATTTCTAGATTTTGTTCGTTCAGTGGCGTGCCATAAGAAAGGCCTATGTCCAGCAGTGGACGTAAGAAAGGCTGATGATGATTGAAAGATCATCTATTCTTATTAAAATTAGAGTTACTTATTACAGTGCCTATCACACGTTTTTTATTATTATTTATTTCAGCTCCTTTGTATTTAAGTGAGTTACCATGAACCATATTATGAACCATGTATGGGCTAAGATTTACGAATATCTATTTTTAATATTTTCGTTTAAATACTGTAAACATCACTTCAATTGTTTTTTTAGTCTACATTCGCATTTCTAAATTACTATTTAATTGAACAAAGAAAGCTAATCACAACATCAAAACCGTCTAGTTGTGAACATCGAAGGCATCAATGACCAGACAAAACCCTTCACTAGTGGGTTCAAATCCCAGAGACAGATCTTTAACAATTCTCTCTCAATGCTTAATGATGCACTGTTGAATTTCTCAGGCACATTTTAGGTTTAGTCTTGCATCCTGCACAAGGTCGGCATGGACAAAGGTTACCTGAGGCTACGTGAGGAAACCTGCACACCTAAAAGTTCTTAGGAATTTCTTAGGTGTGTAGTCCGGCTACCCGCATTAGGCCAGTGTGGTGGACTGAGGCCTTAACCGTCTTAGTTGTAGAGGAGACCCGTGCTGCAGTTGGACGTATATGGGCAGATGTAACAGTCCAGTCAATGTTAAACTTACACAAAGTCAGAAAATAATGTACATGCTATCTGTAGCTGAAACAATTGTAGTAGTACCTATCACACAATCATCATCATCATCAGCCCATATTCATCCCACTGCTGGGCACGGGCCTCGTCTACAACTGAGAGGGTTAAGGCCTCGGTCCACCACGCTGGCCTAGTGCGGGTAGCCGGACTACACACCTAAGAAATTCCTAAGAACCTTTAGGTGTGCAGGTTTCCTCACGATGTTTTCCTTCACCGTTAAAGTACGTGATAATTCTTTGTGACTACACACATAACTTTGAAAAGTCAGAGGTGTGTCATCATCATCATCAGCCCATATACGTCCCACAGCTGGGCACGGGCCTCCTCTGCAACTGAGAGGTGTGTGCCTAGGGTTTAAACCCGCTACCGTCGAGATTCTCGACCGCGTGCCTAAACCTCGAGGCCATCACGACTTACATAATCACACAATAATATTTGTTAAAAGAAGTGGCATATTCCTAATAATTAACTACCTTGCAAGGATAATGAGCATGTTGCAACAATTTTAGTGTATTTAAGTACACGCTGAATGCACAGAGGTCTGCGGGCGTGGCGGAGGGCTGGCGACACGCCAACAACCATTTTATAGACGTCGGGATTATACGCACGCTGTGCTTCCCATCGGCACATAATTACCAACTTTATGCTTTTGTTTTGATTGTAAATTCATTTGTTGTTCAATGAAAGTGCAAGAAACGCACAGATTTTAGCTTATTTTTCCTTCAGCTTGATTTGGTAGTTACCATCGTTTCGGAGGTAATATTTGGTCACTGAGAGCCATAATATATTAAATTTATCTAGAAGACAGAAGTAAATGAAATATATACAGAGCAAATATGAGCTTCCAGGAATGAGCACTTCTATGAAATAATAAATCTTATTAAATCTAAAGTACTCAGGAAAGACAGTCCTTATCTCGAATTAACAATTAAGTACCTATCGTCAGTATCAATATAACTGAAGAGTACATACCCTGAGCCAATTTCTCCAAGTTAGAAGACGATAGACCAGTTACTTTGTACAGATGGTCATGAGGGATCTCCTCCTGCACCCTCGGCGCTTCGGCATCCTGTCCTGTCGTCACCATTTTTTCTTACTAATTTAGAATGCCAGGATCTATGTATCTAATTATTTAAATTAGGAATTGTTTTTATTTTATTTTATCACAGTAAATTGTTATTTAACAAATAAATCAATCGATTATTGGTAATGAATCGATTTATGACACCGCATGTGGTGGGGTACAAAAGGTTTCCGCGAACACGATCCTGGCATTCTGTTAACTATCGCGCAACTCGTGTTACGAACACGTATGATACAATTTTATACATTCTATGTAAGAGTGTCGTATCTCCAAAGTTTGCCGAGGGATCAGCCCCGCGTGCTGGGTACACAGTTTTTCCGCACATCTCCATACAATATTATCACACGGCAAACAACACTAACGCTGAAATAGACTACTGAAATCCCTATTGATACTTATATGACGGTGTAGTCGGTTTGTTTCGCCTTTAAATGAATGAAATGAAATTATTTATTGAATCTGTAAAATGTCAAATACATCACTTAGATTCAGTCATTTCAAAATTTGGTTTACCACCCTGTTCGGAAGGCAGTCATCACTAGAGAAGAACGGGCAAGAAACTCTAGTGTTGCTCTTTTCCAATCAAGAGATAGTTTACAATATTGATACAAAAAATGAATTTCTCAAATTAGAGCAGCTCATTAATACTATCCCAGATTATTGTATTGAATATGAGAATAACATAGTCATCTTGAATGGAGAAACTGACATTTAACTAGGTTAAATTATAAATTTAAGTTTAAGTTAGGATAAGGTTAAGTTCATAAATACAAATAAGCAAAAATAGGCAGACCAGTCCACGCAAACAGCACCCGTTCACGAGTATGACGCATGTGCCAGCCATCGGTCTCCTCAACCATTTCATAGGGAAGTGACAGACCCGACACACGACGCCGCCGTAAGCACAGACATTTCAGCGAGCATGACATACCTAATTGCTTACAAAGTACTAAACTAATAAGTAAATATGTATAAACAGCTATGTCCATTGAAGAAGACTCAGTCAGACTTGGGATTACAATAATTATTAATTAAACCCAAGCTTCGTTATCCTCCATATATTCTGAAATTGTATAATAGGCTTTGTTACATAACTGTCTCTTAGTAATTTCTTTAAATTTATTGTAGTTTAAGGCCTTAATATGAATAGGGATTTTATTGTAAAAGTGTATACAGTAACCCTTAAAAGATTTGCTGTTCTTGTGGAGCCTGGTCTTATAAATAACTAACTTATTTTTATTGCGTGTATTTCTATCATGTATGTCAGAAACCTTTTTAAATTTATCAATATTCTTATGAACATACATAAGATTTGCGTGTATATATTGAGATGCCACTGTCATAATATCAATTTCCTTGAACTTTTCTCTTAAAGAATATCTAGAGCCAAGCGAATATATAGATCTGATGGCTCGCTTTTGTAGTAAAAATATGGTATTTATGTCAGCAGCACCACCCCACAGTAGAATTCCATAACTCATCAAACTATGAAAGTAAGCAAAATACACTAACCTAGCTGTATCAATGTTGGTCAGCTGACGTATTTTGCTCACCGCAAAGACTGCTGCACTCAGTTTTTGAGCTAATGTTGTTATGTGAGGACCCCACTGAAGTTTGGGGTCTAATGTAATTCCCAAAAACTTAGTATTATCCACAAGGCTCAGCTTATCCCCATTCATTAAAATGTTAGCATTGGCGTATTTTACATTAGGTGTTATAAACCTAATACATTTAGTTTTTTGACTATTTAATAAAAGGTTATTAATGTTAAACCAATGCACGATTTTAGTGAGAGTGCAGTTTACATCGTCAAGAGTTGGTTGATTACGCTTTACCTTAAATACTAAAGAAGTGTCATCAGCAAACAGCACTACATCACAGTCGTCCCTTATAAAATAAGGCAAGTCATTTATGTATATCAAAAAAAGAAAGGGTCCAAGAATTGAACCCTGTGGAACTCCCATAGTAACAACAGACCCAGGAGATCTTTTTCCATTTACATCAACTACTTGAATTCTATTACTTAAATATGATTTAAACAATTCAAGTGGAATACCTTTAACTCCATAATGGCTTAATTTCCTGATAAGAATATCATGGTGAACACAATCAAATGCCTTGGATAGATCACAAAATACTCCTAAAGCATCCTGTGAAACCTCCCAAGCTTCAAAAATATTATGAATAAGCTCCACGCCGGCATCGGTAGTGGAGCGACCCCGAGTAAAACCAAACTGTTTACTATGAAGCAATTTGTTTTTTAAAAAGTAATTTTCAATTTGTATCAACATAAGTTTTTCAAATATTTTACTTATTGAAGGTAAAACCGATATAGGTCTAAAGTTAGTTGGGTCATCTTTGCTACCTGATTTATAGAGAGGAATTATTTTACTTAATTTAATTCTATCAGGAAATATACCACTATTGACACACGAGTTAAAAATTACAGCAAGCTGGGGTGCTAATACATGTATTACTGAGTGTAATATTTTTGTCGAAATTCCCCAGAGGTCACATGTATTTTTTATGTTTATCAGCCTAAATGTTTTAATAACATCTATACTATTAACACAATGGAATCTAAATGAATCTTCACTCCCAGGGACAATTTTCTGCAATAACTCACTTGCAATAGATGGGGAAGAATTTAAGCTTCTAGTTATAGAGACTGGTATATCAGTAAAAAATGTTTCAAAGGCCCTAGCTACCTCTAAGTTAGATTTAATAATATTATTATTAATGTTTAAACTAAACTCGGTGTCTCGAGGTTTAGTCTTACCAGTTTCTTTATTTATTACACTCCAAGTCATTTTAATGGTATTTTTAGCCTTTTTTATTTTATTACCTAAGTATAATGACTTGGCTTTTATGCAAACTAGCTTGAATATTCTAGAATAATTTTTCACATATTTTTTAAATTCTGAACTGTGATTGTATGTTTTTTCATAGTATAGGTCATACAATCTCTTTCTACTTATACTTTCTTCTTTCTTCTTTCTTTCTTTACTTTAAAATACATTTACTATAAGAAACTAGTGTCTGGAGCGGTTGAATCCGATTTTATATGATTTCATCATCATCATCACCCCAAATACGTCCCACTGCTGGACACGGGCCTCCTCTACAACTGAGAGGTTTATATGATTTAGTAGGTATATATTTTAGCCAGTTAGGCCAGCGTGGTGGACTAAGGCCTAAACCCTCTCAGTTGTAGAGGAGGCCCGTGCCCAGCAGTGGGACGTATGTGGGCTGATGATGATGAATGATATGCAATTTTTTGTCGTTTTGTAAAAGTAGAACCCTTGTGGGACTGTTTTCTGTAAAAAGATTTAAGTACATGTGAAAAAAAATCTACATTATCAACACAAACTCTATTACATAATAAATAAGAGAGTACGGGTGAAATCGCGAGGTTTTCCTAGTGTATTCTATGTGTAATTTCTATAGATATAAAGCTAATATTGATAGAAGTGGAGTGACGGTTTGTTTGCGTGTTTACATCTATGGAATTGAATGTTATTTTGTGAATTGTTTTGTATGATTTAAATGCGTTGCATCCTACGCAATGTTAACGGGCTTAAAATAGACGAGGTGCAAGGTGCTTCTCGGTTAATAACATGCTTAAGCTCTCATATTAATAACTCAGGTAAGATGAAGAAGGTTAGGAAGGAACCCCGAACTTACAGTCTGGGGCAGTGATTGCTGTCCGCTTTACAGTTTTGTTCATCAATATTTCATTATCCGTCTTTGTATTTTAATTACATATTTGCGTGACTTGCATAAGTAGTATTGGCCTCAAGGTTGAGGCGCGCGGTGTAGTTAAAGCTCGGCAGTCACGGGTTCAAAACCCAGGCACACATCATCATCATCAGCCCATATATTTACGTTCCACTGCTGGGCAAAGGGCTACTCTACAACTGAGAGGGTTTAGGCCTCAGTCCACCAAGCTGGCCTAGTGCGCGTTGGCGGATTAATCTAAATGACTACACTCTGTAATTTGAGAATATATATTAAGTTTTTTTACATATTGGTACGACCTCAAGTGTATGTAATTGTTTGTTAAGATGCGGATTAATTTGAAAATCAATTTAATTGGCAAGAAAGTGATAATTCTCTTTTGTCTAAAGACAAAACTGTTACTACGAAAATTCCTTTCATCTTCTCATCACGTCCGAGTTTAAGATAAAGGTGCAATGACCTATCCGTGTGTGCCAAAGAGAATGACTTTGTCGGTACATCTATGTATCTTGGTTCGCGGGTCGTTGTGTGTGTGGAAACTGATCGGAAGGTCGTCCCGATAGCTGCAACAATTTTGTTGCATAATGTTTTTTTATGCATCTATACTTATTAATTGCCTTTGTAAATGCATTTATCAGATAAGTTATACAACAAAAAACAATTTTGAATATGTTTTCCGCGGTAGTAGTATAACTGTCATTGATGGTTCAATGGATTGTATGTTGTTTAGCAGAATTTCAGAAAACCATTCATGATTTTATGAGTAGGTATATGAGCAAAAAAAATTGTGATTAAGTATGACTATGTACGGTGAAGGAAAACATCGTGATGAAACCTGCACACCTAAAAGTTCTTAGGAATTTCTTAGGAAAAGGTGTGTAGTCCGCCAACCCGCACTAGGCCAGCGTGGTGGACTAAGGCCTAAACCCTCTCAGTTGTAGGGGAGGCCCGTGCCCAGCAGTGGGACCATATACGTCCCAACGTATATGGGCTGATGATGAATGTAGGGTGTCAGTCTTAAACATGACATCGATGTCGGACCCACCCTACTAACAATGGCATTTGTGCCACAAAGTTGAATCTTTTTGCAGATCGAATGTAACCCTAAATTTGAATATTTATAATTACTAATTATTTCATTATTCATTCATTAACATAAATAATTTTTTAGCTCCATCTATCATTGTGACATTGCTTCAGTTCATTTACTACATAGTAATATAATGTTACAGCAGATGGCGCTAAATGAATTTTTTCGATCTGGCGAGCTGTATGTATTAGCATCATGCTCGACTTGAAAACCTACATAGGTACCGTAATTACATAATTACAAAAAAAGAAATTGAAACCTTTTTCAGGATCGTAGAGGCCCTTTTCGTCCCGGTTATATACAGGATGGATTCAGACCGTGATTGGAAACTAAGGCAGATAACAGCTGAGGTAATTACAAACACCGCGATATAAAAAAAAACCCGACAAAAAAAATACGTTTTCCTTACCACATCCATTTAATATCTATGATTGTTAGGAAAACGTCAAAATGTTTAATTTTTTAACAGATTTTTTTTAACGCCAATGTAATCATCGTAGCTGTTACCTGCATTACTTTCCGATCACGGTTTGAATACACCCTGTATATATTTCTTTATACATTTCATTTCGCATAATTTATTAAAGTTGCGAGTTGCCTCCTTTCCCTTAAAAGTGTTTTTTTTTATCATATTGATACGTTTTCCTTTAATTCATTAACTATGATGACCTAGTAACTCTTAAGGACTGATCTTAGAAGGCATAGACATGCCTCTAATTATAACAGACCTCATCGGTCAATCGAGAATGATTGAGAAGTTTACGAGCGGAGTAATAGATTATCTCATGTTCTTGCTGTACAAATATGCACATATATTCTGTACGATCTAGAGATCCTGGATTCGATTCCCGGGTCAGCCAAGGTGTTATTGAGTTTTGCGCCTACCTTAAACTTAGACCCGAAGCCGAAGCCGAGAGTTATATGTAATCGACGGTTGAATTAAAAAAAAAACAGTTTGAAATAAATAAACCCTTTATATTTTTAATTCCTCTGACGGCGGGATCAAACGCGATAATTTTCAAACGGCAGCAGTCATTGCCGCTGCCAATAAATCTACAAATATATGAAGGAGAACTAACATCAAACGATCGGTTTATAGTGAAATGAAATAATATAAATGGAACAATTGATCGGTGCAAGCCCCACAGTGCGGGGAAATTTGTGCGAAGCCGCAGTAATGCTGATTGAACAGTTCAAAATCACGATGTTACCTCGTGCCTCCTCGGGGTCACTTATTTTGAGGAAAAATTCTTCATTTTATATACACGTTCAAACATTATGTGGAATATATAATATATATTATATACATCTTCTATGTTTGAGGGGAGCTAGGTTGGCTTGCTGCGGATGTAATTCAGGCATAGATAACAGGCATAAAATATTGAGGATTTGCGTTCACACATCTCATTTGATAGTGGCCTTAACGAGAAAAACAAAAGGGTAGTCATGAACAGAATAAAATATGAATGTCGTGATTATTCAAGACGCATTCAATTTTTTGTATTCAGATTCAGATCAATATTCTTAATCTTTCTCAGTTATATCTTTTTCTAAACAAATTAATACCAGACCAACTATTTAAACTGTTCATAAGATTCTTACTGCTTCAGGTAATAGGTTCATTCAATTCACACGTTTCTCCTTGTGCTCAAATCGAAAGACCAACAAACCGAGCCACGGCATAAAACTACACTTAAAAATAAATACCACTCCCAATAAAGTGGAGTAAGCGTGAAAATAAAGTAAG
Organism: Hemaris fuciformis; assembly: GCA_907164795.1. NCBI lineage: Eukaryota > Metazoa > Arthropoda > Insecta > Lepidoptera > Sphingidae > Hemaris > Hemaris fuciformis. The sequence goes on from OU015443.1 coordinate 369,669, forward strand.
AGAAATTGAAACCGCGACGTCAGATAAAGCTAGTAAAATTAATATTCAGTAAAAAACTAGCCATGCTACAAACTGTCTTTCAGCTCCACAATCTCCAAGTTTTAATTCAGAGAAATGTATTTTCGTGTATAACCGTTCCACAGCTTTTTTTTCTGAATGTACTTTTATATTGACCCGTGTAAGTTAATGGATACATAGCAGGGGGTGTACGAGTAACTTGCCATATTTTAAACGCGTTAGTTATTTAACATTTTGTAAGTTGATTACATTTACTCTATTCAATATCCGAGATGTATGTATAAAGGTTAATAAAGGAGCTAAGCAAACCACCAAGAAATTGAATAGTTTTCGGATAAAGATTTTTTTTTAATTTCAAAGAAAAGTGATGCGGTGAAAAATACAGTAGATTCCAAATAAAATGTCGACTGACAAGAAACTACTATGACTTCTTTGTGTTGTAGATGGAAAAAGATAAATGTAAGAATATTTTTTGAGATAAATAAATGACTTAAAAAGTAGAAATGGGTGTACACAATAGGGCACGTATTTAAAATTACTATGTTTTTAAGTTTTAACATACTAACATTAGACATGGTCCCTTTATTAGGCAAGCCTGTATTTAGGGCTACAATCATATTGGTTAATATTTACAAATTTTTAGTAAACTATCCATTGTTAAGGTACTTATGCGCTTAGTATTGATATAAAACCTAAATCTATTTCTATGTCATGCATTCAAAGTCAAAGACAAAGTCAAAATTATCTTTATTCAATTACTCTTTTACAAGTGGTTTTCGAACGTCAGTTTTAAGTTATTGTCACTTCAGAACGTGTTATCGCTTGGAGAAGACACTGCATGAAACTCCTTCAGTAAATTTTAGAAATGTCATATTTTGTTTAACAAGAATATAGCAAATTGTTTAAATATTTTTTTATTGTCATCTTGTCAATTTTACATACATACATAAACTCACGCCTGTATTCCCCGAAGGGGTAGGCAGAGGTGCATTTCTGCACCCACATTTCGCCAGGTTGTATCAGCCCCACGTAATAGGGGGCGAGCCTATTGCCGTTTTTCGGGCACATTTCCAGACTCCGTGTTGCTACTGAGAATTTCCTAATGGAAAAACCCAATAACACTTTGCCCGACCCGGGAATCGAACCCAGGACCTCTAGATCGCACGGCACATACTTGTACCGCGAGACCACGAGGCAGTCAATTTTAATTTTTTGTCAATTTTACATAATAAGTATAATCCAAAAAAACATAATAATTATGTAGTAAAGTTTATGTAATGTTATTTGTTTAATGTATTAACATTAGAACGACCGCGATATGTACAACCGACAACCGGAGCCAAACATGGCTTTTCACTTCGTTAGCGAAGTTATGCTGGACAAGCGCGGTTTTTTTTTCCATTGGGTTATTTCCTACAGCAATTCCGGTTACTATTTTAGCGTTAAAACCTTTATTAGGAACCTACTAGCTACCGCTGTTGGTCTAGAAACCACGACGGTTTGTTTTTTAATGGGAGTTGTATATCGGAATTCCTTAGTTCCTTATTACCGAAGCGAGACTTTTTTCTGCCCTGGAACCAGCAAGATTTTTAGCAGTAGTTTTATCTTAGAATTCTATCAGATAGATGGGATCCATATCCAAATTATCTATAAATAGGCTTATAGTTGTAGCTAACACTTTTATGGCCAATCTATTTTACTATGTATGTGTCTCATTAATATCCGTCAAATTGTATGATAACATCAAACGATAATCCAATGAAATATGTTGTCTCAATATAATTACCAATTTGTTCAATAGATGGCAGTAATTCATTGATAGGGTCAGATAATAGTATTTATTAAAACCAAATAATATATTTTAATATTAAAAACATGTTTTAATTCTTTTTATACTTTAAAAGTTTTTAACAAAAGTTAAATTCATGAATTACTCAAGTATATTTGCGGTACTTTAGTAACAGCCAATATTAATATTTAGCAATGTGGGTAGATTTTATTCAAAGGTCTTTGTAGTGTCTCGAGTTTCTGAGGTGTGGTGGTTAGCGCTTTAATGGAAAATTTTAATGATCTGACATATTATAGTATTATTTTATTTATTGAGAAACATTATGAATGATTTAATTAATATAGAAGTGTTATATTGCGTAGTCTTGATATTTTTGTTTGGGTACATTTTGGTAACGTTTGTCACACGAGGTTCTCCTAATGAAAACTCCGGCAGTCATGGTAAGATTACATTTTATTCAAATAAAGACACTATTATATTATATTTCGATAAGATTATACCTTAGAACTAAAGAAATAGGGTGTTAATATTTAATTATATATGAAGAAGATGTCACAAAGGTCAAATCAGCCCCTACAAGATAATACGCAATATGCTTTTCATAAGCTAGGCTACAACTGAAACATTTTCCATCAAAATAAGTTTATTGTATTAATTATAATCAGATGCGGGAATTCCCTGCGGCTAACCTTAGCCTACCACACTGGCCAAGTGAAGTTTATTAGACTTCATATACCTGAGAAATTCAATGTGAAGAATCGTGCTGAATACGTGACCGTGTCTATTAAATATTTATCCATTTAATTTTACGTATATGATATAATTCGGTTCAATAATGTCAACATAATACTACGCTAGTCCATTGGTGGACATCATTTCAAAATCACAGAACATTTTCTCATCTTTTCCCATTCTATCAAAAATATTTCATAATAAAGAAATTAACAAAAAGCGGTTATGTCTAGCCAACACTAGCTATCCTCGGCGTCACAAGCCCATGAGTGGAAGACTCTTCGCCCCTTTATACGGCGCTTATCCCGATGTTTATAAATGCGTTAGATGGGTGGTCGGGCTGTGGACATTCGTCGCGACGGCACTCCGGCGTCAGAGTGTAGACTGTAGGAGCGAGCTGGCGGCACAGTACGCGCGCAACCCCACATCACCACGCACGCTTACAACAAATGACGCGAAAGTACCGCACGCGAGTCAAATTAAAGTGAACTATAACCAATGGGATAAGTAAACCCCAGTGACATTGCATAGTGAAAATTCAAAAGACGCATATTGTTTTACTCGTGTGATATTAGCTTAAGTATTTAAACTAGATTTATTTGTTAGTTAAGTGTTGTGTTTCAAATGGAGGAACAGGGAGGTAAGTTCCATTTGTTGTTACTACTTTAAATTATGCGTTTATATTTCGTTTATATTTAGGAATTGGTAAAAAAATTGCGTTAGCTAATTTTTAAAGGCTATCATAATAACTTGAAATTAAAAATAGTTTCTGGAGCTATCTGCCTCGAGCTTTCTATGGAGGATCTTTTAAAATTTCACAGCATTTTTGGTATAACGATTCCGATAATAACTCCAATGTTAATAGATCAGTTTCTAAATAATACAACTATGAGCATGTTTCTTAATTATTTTCAATCAATTAATTTTATCAGTATGTGGACACTGGGACATAGAAATCATTTAGGCAAGTAGGTAATTCCAGATCAATTACCTACTATGAACGTAATGAACAATATTTCTTAGTCAGTGTGAGTATACTGAAAATTATTTTTTGACATCAATAATAGCGATTAAATTAATATTTTAATTGTTTTTTTACCCTTTCTTTCCAAATAATACGATTAATATTCAGTTTTATTTTTCATAGGTAAATTTCACAAAGTGCTTCTGAAATTTTTTCATTAGCTAATAGGACTTTGTATTGACCTACGCTAGCTGATATAAACAATAAGTTTAATTTGTTAGTTGTTCCATTACGTTGTGCGTCGTAGTTTATTGAACGAGGTTTTAGGGACGTCTGGACTTTAGCTCTTGGCTGTAATCAGTTTATGGTATAAATTGTATTATAAATTTCTCTCCTGTAATAGTTGGGTAATAACTATTATTTTTACTATATGTGGTGCAGTGTCGGTACTTCCATAGAAGCCCAAAAGCATTACACATTAATTGTGTAATGTCTAGTTTATAATTGTTTATTGTGGGGTCAGGATATTCACATTTATATGTCAAATTGCTTTTGTTAAATAAAGATTTAAAGCTTAAAGATTATTATTCGGAATTTTGTAAGATAACTAGTCTTTTGGGCTTCTATGGAAGTACCGCCACTGATGTGGTGGTCCTTCCGTCAGGATTCCATACGTATACGTGGGTCGTAAGCATTGGTCCATTTCTTTAGTAATTTAGAGTTACAGTTGCAGTGCCCTTGAATATAAAGTAATGTTAAGTCTAATTATTTCAATCTATGTTAATTATTTTTACAACATGAGTGATTCAAAACGGGTTTTCATTTTTGTCTGTTTTCTTTTTCGCTAAGAATAGACCTTCGAAAATACTTGTAACTAGCAAATGAAAAACGTTTCATTTTCTTCAAGGTTTTAATAAGAAAATAATGACGTAGTTATTACCCGCGTGACGTCATGATGGGCGTAGGGGCTGTTAAGGTGGGATTTAACGATGACGTCATGGGACAATATGTCTCCTTGATTTTATTGACTGACTCGAGCATGTCGGTTGGTTCTTATTAATATCGGAGACAAAGGATTAATATATGTTCTCATATTTTCTTAAAACATTATGATTATACCCAGACTTCTAGGATTACATGAACTGAACAAGTGTTCTGTTCTCCGCCCTGTCCAATTTTCAACATCCCCGAAACTTCATCTGTTTTAATTATGCAATCGTTACTTTTCGGAGTCTTTTTACGTGTGCATTGCAGGGAATTTAAGCGGTGGTGTTGAATCAAGGGAACACTCAGTGTTAATCTCTCATAGTATTGGTGTTGCTATCAATTTTAAAAACCAAGATTTTTCCTTCTAATATGATGATATTATAATATTCTGTTTTTTTTTTGATATTTCGGGTTGATGTTTTGATTAATTAAAGAGAATTTCGAGCATAAAATGTTAAAGAAGTATGTATTTGGTTAATTGCTTCGAGTCTTCTTGTCGCACATACAGCAACGTTTTAATACAAGTTTTTGTCAGTGCGTCCCACCTGTTGATAACTTTGTATCTTCCGTTTTGTACTGTAAAGAAGATGACAACAATATGTTTTCAATTGTTCTACCTTTAATTTCTTTCTGATTAATTTAGTTGTGGAACAGAATTAGATAGACCCGCCCAATTTAACTGTTTACGTGTCATTTCTATGCATTGAAACGTCGAACCTGGCGTATTCAAGTCACATTGGTGGGTGAGCAATGAGATAGACTGCTAAGATATGCGTGGTTAAAACGTGAACGCTCATGAAGACTGAAAATGATAGGGTGCACGGATGTTGATCTAATTTTGTTCTACATTGCATTGATCTCCTGCAGCAATGCAATAAGTTAGGTCATAATCTTAAGGCAATCTACTAATTATTAGACTTCACTTCCGATATATTGGTATGACAGAACTTAGGTCTTCATCATTTGCTTTCGATGTCTTTATTTTCAGCGCTATTTAGGTCAGCCAAATAACAATAGTAGTTAAGAAATGATATTGAATGCATTACAGAGTATCTTTAACAATCCAATTGTATTTTGTAATAGCAAATATTAAATTAGAACCGGCGTCGATTCGACGTCTGTTCTAGCCCCTGCATTGCACAACACGGTCACATATGTTACAAAAACAAAAATCTATTTATGTTCACATTCGGCCCGTCGTATCAAGTGCCAGATCACTTTTATATTCACTATTGGGCACCAGTCTCCTCTACGGCAGGGTTTCTCGAACTTTTGGTTTCACGGACCCCTGTTAAAGTTTCTAGGTGACAGCGAACCCCTTAAGTCTTAAGTAATGAATTAACCCCCCACCCCCAAAGAAAATAATAAAATTGACTTTAGAAGAAAATAAGATTTTTATTTCAATAGGCAGCATATCTTTTTAATAATAATTTGATGGGTTAGCTTCTTTCCTGTCGCAAATGGAGTCAATTTTAGCAGTTATTTTGGAAAATTTTACCTTAATTCTGACTCGGTATCGAGTCGATTTCTGTATTTAATTTTTATCATGACCAGGTATGAAAACCCACTCTCACATAAGTATGTTGTAGCTTCTATGTGTGCCGCCCGTGCCTGCTAGGCATCAAGTCACCATTACGTTCGCGTACCTTTGAGAAACCCTGCTCTACGGTAGAGAGGCTTTAGACCCAAGAACTTAGTCCAACGTGATAAACTAGAGACGTGGGCGTTTACCTACTATCATACTTCAAAAAAGATTCCCTGTGCCTTGTAGAAAACTTCATATTTCCAAAATCCTAACTGTTATTAAATGGAAAAGTGAGTTTTTTTACCACTTTATCTTATCATCAGCCCAAATACGACCCACTGCTGGGCACGGGCCTCCTCTACAACTGAGAGGGTTTAGGCCTTAGTCCACCACGCTGGCCGAGTGCGGGTTGGCGGACTACACACCTAAGAAATTCCTAAGAACATTTAGGTGTGCAGGTTTTATCACGATGTTTTCCTTCACCGTTAAAGCAAGTGATAATTCATAGTGAATACACACATAACTTCGAAAAGTCAGAGGTGTGTGCCTGGGGTTTGAACCTGTGACCGCCGAAAATCTCGACCGCGCGCCTAAACCTCGAGGCCATCCCTGCTTTTTTACCACTGAATGTTATAAATTGTTATGTAGGTATTTTGGGGAAAATATTGTCTGAATAATATGCGAAGAAGCATAAGCATTAATTCATTATAATGATGGCTTTCGTGCTACTTTTGTTTATTACACCAAGTAATAATTCGCACGAAGGCTCCGACGCAGGGTTGGTGTTAATATTAATTGATTGCTAGGAATTTCGGTAGGCAGCGGCTGGGTTGTGCCCCTGGCATTACTTTAGTCCATGGGCGGCGGTAACCGCTTACCATCAGGCGGACCGCTTGCTCGTCTGCCTACTATGGCAATAAAAATAAAAAAAAAAAAAACACTCAACATTACGATAGTTGTAAGTTATTGGTTGTGCAACAGTTGCTTCTCTTCATAAATTTTCTATTATGTTTTTCTTTTAAAGCCCACAAAACACTGCTGAAGGAGTTATTCTTTCTTTTAAAATTGGAAGATTTAAAGCGCGATTTAGGTATTTCAATTATGATCTGTTTTAAAAGGTACTTACTAAGCGCCTTTTAGCTTAGTGCCTTTTTATTATAATGCGTACTATAACAAAAGTGCAATTAAATTAATGATCTGTCTTAATAGAAATAGTGAATTCTCGTTATTAAGTTATTAAAATTTTTGACTGTTTCATTGCCTCGCGGCACAAGTACGTATGTGCCGTACGATCTAGAGATCTTGGGTTCGATACCAGGGCCGGGCAGTGTTGTTGGTTTTTTTCACTAGTAAATTTTCAGTATTAGCACGGAGTCTGGAAATGTGCCCCAAAAAGTCCACCTCTGCCTACCCCTTCGGGGAATAAAAGCGTATTATGTATAAAAAGTAAAGTGAAATATATGTATATGAAATAGATTGTGACTTTAGCAATGAACATTCTTAGCCCTGTCTTGCACACGTGCTGAAATATCTTTTTCGCTACACTTTCGTCTTGGCTCTTAATTTTTTTATTCCAACCTAATAGGATGCAAAATATTACCCATGATTGTATAAATACATACATACATACATAAACTCACGCCTATATTCCCTGAAGGGGTAGGCAGTGGTGCATTTCTGCACCCTCATTTCGCCAGGTATGTATCAGTCCCACGTAACAGGGGGCGAGTCTATTGCCGTTTTTCGGGCACATTTCCAGACTCCGTGCTGTTACCGAGAATTTCCTAATGGAAAACCCAATAAAACTTTGCCCGACCCGGGAATCGAACCCAGGACCTCTAGATCGCACGGCACATACTTGTGCCGCGAGACCACGAGGCAGTCTATAATATAAATTGTATAAATGTTTTACTCTAATTCTTGACTTTTGTTAATGCTTGTATGATTTTGTAGATATTATGACGTCATGTCCTGGCGTTATTTAAAATTAGTTTTGTGTACAAAGTTGTCTGTTGTAACAGAAACAATGATTTGACCTTGCCGTACTTGCGTAATAGATTATTTAGATGCTAAATAGTCTGCAGAATAGTCGCAAGTTCGATGCCAAGACGTACTACTATGCAGTGGTGGTAATTTATAGAAGCCCAAAAGCGTTAAACGTTAATTTTATAATGTCTCCTTTATAATTATCTATTGTCACTACATTCTCATTTATATTTTATTTATTTATTTTATTTATTTACACTTTATACAATTTAACACATAATTGTGAAGGTGGACTTAATGCCTAAGGCATTCTCTGCCAGTCGAACCTTGGGAACCTTATATGTCAAATTACTTCTGTTAAATAGAGATTTAATGCTTAAAGATTATTATTGGGTATTTTGTAAGGCAAGCTGGGCTTTTGGGCTTCTATGGAAGTACCGCCACTGAAACTATGAAGTCTGTATTTTAAGGTGATGAGAAGTATTGGGCGTAAATGTACGTAGATACTTGACAGTTTTCCGCAAATCTTTTTAAATTTGCAGTCAACCAACCTGTTTAAGAGTTGCTTAGCGTAGACTCTAATTCTATTTAACATCTGAGGATGTCGATGCCTAGCAGTGGAGAACCTTAAATATGTTTATTTATTTATTTCTGACCAACACAACTTTTACACGATTGTTATCCTAATAGAATTGTGTGAAAAAATATTTACGTAATCAAATTTATATTAGAAATTGTCCATACAGCCATCCTTGAGAGTTCTATCAGAGTACAATGAGATATCAATTAAAAGTGACAATACTAAGGGACGAGGATATTTTTATATTTCGGATATAATATCAGAATCCGCACGCTTTTGGAAAGTTACTTACGAGAATACTCGTACTTATGCTAATTTATGTTTTAATTAAATCTTTTGTAAATATGTACTTATTGACATCTAGTAAACAGAATAAACAAAATAGTCGAATTCAATGTTACGTTACAACATATTAACTGTCTCAACAACATCGAGGAGTCATATCCACTTATAGAACTACCATTAACAATACATTACATTATGGGACTTAATATTATCATGGCACTTAATATTTTCTTTTTACGCTGATGACGTCCCATACTTTGGTAGTGTTTTAATAAAATACTAACTCTTTAAAAGTTATTAGAACCCAACCTGTCCATTAAATTTATTTCGTTCTATAACCACTACCAAAATCGAATTATTAAAAAAAATCATACAAACATGACAAAGAAAATAAGAATCGAATGCGTTATTTATTTATTTTTACTTCAATTTGTACAACACTTACACATATTACGGACTTAAAACATCTACATATTTAAATTAAGATAATTATTTATAGTCTACTCACATTTTCATTGAAACATAACTGATAGCAATATTTATTGCAAAGTATTGCATCAAACTTTGTTGTGATTAAAATAGGTGCATTATCCAGCCTGTAATCTACGAACTGACTGCAAAGCCAATGTCCCTCACTCTTTGTCAATATAAATATTTTGCAATTTGTAACATATCGCGTTTTTATCTATGCTCCAAGTTTCACTACTCAATATGTTCGTAATTTATATTGGCTATACAGTATACACAAATTAATTAAGTTTATCCCAAACTGGCATAGAAAAATGTCATTAACCTGAAAGTGTGAAATCATGGAAGCTGTACATGAAAACACACAGTTTTGGAACTGTTAATGAAGGTTTTATTTTTAGTTTTATCATGGTGCCTTGTCCAAGAAGGTATAAAATTCGTATTTCGTAACAAACTTATCGTTATTTTATTAAATACTTGTATTTATACACGATAACGGTTTCTGCTCTGTGTGCTAATCTTTAAGTACATGCATACTTTGACGTTTATATCCCCAAAGTAATAGGCTGAAATGTTTTTCTACCTTCAATCCATCAGCCGAAAGAGGTCTTGTTCTACCTTACATTTAATCAATTATGTTGCACGTAATAGGGTGTGATTGGGCAAGCTTATTGCCATTCAACTGACAAATTATAGACTACGTACTAATACTTCTACTATACTAATAAAAACTTTACCCGGTCCGGCAATCAAACCCAGGACTTCTCGATCGCACGCGATATATTTATATCACGAGGCTAACGAGGCTGTAAATACTCGTAATATCTTTAAATAGTGTTCTCACAAATCTAGAAAAACAAATCGTATACTTAAAACTTGAAGTTGTTATTATAATTTATTGACTGCCTTACGGTCTAGCGGTACAAGTGTGTGCTGTGCTATCTAGAGCTCCCGGGTTCTATTCTCGGGTCGGGCCAAGTTTTATAGGGATTTGCTCATTAGGACATTCTCAGTAGCAGCAGGGAGTCTAGAATTATCTCCGAAAAACGGTCATAGGCTCACTACTTATTACGAAATCCACCTCTGCCTACCCCTTCGTGGAGTCCAGGCGTATGTATCATTTATAGATAGCATGTTTCATTATCCTCGTAGACCATGTCCACGGTTTCCACGTATTACGTCACATAAAACGTTTGGATAAGTCGTATTTCTGTTTGTTTGTTGAATATAAACAGCTGCGCCCCGGCCGACCTATCATTTAAAATTGCCCACAGAAATAAATTCGCAAACAAATCGGGCAGTAAAGAGTGATGACAAAAAGCAGCGGCTGTGTCCGACCGCGCCCTCCCCCGCACCCCTCACACCGCGCCAACTCCATCAATTTTATTGTTATCGCCCAATAAAATGATCATTGTTTTCCGAACGCCGTTTATAACTGTTTTTATTCTTGATGCCGTAGTCAGGTTTGGGATGTTGGATGGAGATTAAAAAGTCCGGGCTGAGGTAATAAGTAACGAAATAACTTTTCGTTTTATTTATGAGCGTACTTTTCGAAGTTATGTGTGTTCATCATCAGCCCATATACGTCCCACTACTGGACACAGGCCTCCTCTACAACTGAGAGGGTTTAGGCTTTAATCCACCATGTTGGCCTAGTGCGGGTTAGCAGACTACACACCTAAGAAAATCTTAAGAACTTTTAGGTGTGCACAGGTTTCATTACGATGTTTTCCTTCACCGTTAAAGTACGTGATAATTCTTTGTGAATACACACATAACTTCGAAAAGTCAGAGGTGTGTACCTGAGGTTTGAACCTTCACAATTAATTATAACGTTCTTTAACGGTGAAGGAAAACATCGTGAGGAAACCTGCACAATTTAAAGTTCTTAGGAATTTCTTTGGAGTAAAGTCCGCCAACCCGCATCAGGCCAGCATGGTGGACTAAGGCCTAAACACTCTCAGTTAAAGAGGAGGCCCGTGCCCAGCAGTGGGACGTATGTGTACTGATGATGATATGAATGTACTAGATTGTTTTGTATGTTTCTATTTTCGAAGCTCAATATTAAATTTTGGTTTGTTCGTTGAGTTAAAATTCTACTTCTTTTTTTAGTTTATTTCGTTTATGTTACGGGTGGCTGTATGTTATTACAAGGATCATACTTCAGAAGTTAATACCTCCGTAGTGACTCTATGATGTAACCTTATTAAGCTTATATCATTGAAATAATAACAGCTAGAATGTTACTATCAAGTAGTTACCGTTAATATATTTAGGAAGCTATCATTACTACGGGTTAAACCTTAAACTGCGAAAATGTTGCACTTGATATAGATCTTATGATAAAACTAAAACAATCTACTATACATCACTGTTTTTTAACTTCCTTAATCAACTCATAAACTATTTGTAATAAAAAAATATTTTACATTTTTACTTTTTCCCAAACCATTTTAAAATGTTTGGTTCTTTATGTTATTGACATACTTTCGTCGAGTAAACGCAGCATATATTTCTTCTGTTATCTATCGTGTCACAATTGTTACAAACAGAACGCAATTAAAAATAATTAAAAGGATATAATACTGATAAGTTATTGTTGCTTTCTCTCGGGATCTGTGCCAACGGTCATAGGAACGTACCATATTTTTTACATTTACACTTACCTACTATATTTCTTCAATATAAGAAGATTGAATACAATAATGACTGCCTCCTCGTCTCACGGCACAAGTGTTCCGTGCGATCCAGAGTTCGGGAGTTCGATTCCCGGGTAGGAAAATATATTATTAGATTTTCCGTGTGTAAATTTTCGGTAGCGGAACGGAGTCCAGAAATGTGCTTAAAGTTTGGAGTGTATTTTGGAGCGAGTGAATTATGTGAGGAACGCTCATCATCATCATCCACCCAACACCCATATGCGTCCCACTGCTGGGCACGGGCCGTCAAAAAATTTAAATTTTATAAGGAAGTTTATATATTTATATAAGCAGTGATGGCCTCGAGGTTAAGGCGCGCGGTCGAGAATTTCGGCGGTCGCAGGTTCAAACCCCAGGCACACACCTCTGACTTTTCGAAGTTATTTGTGTATTCACAATGAATTATCACTTGCTTTATCGGTGAAGGAAAACATCGTGATAAAACCTGCACACCTAAAAGTTATTAGGAATTTCTTAGGTGTGTAGTCCGCCAACCCGAACTAGGCCAGCGTAGTGGACTAAGGCCTAAACCCTCTCAGTTGTAGAGGAGGCCCGTGCCCAGCAGTGGGACGTATTTGGGCTGCTGATGAAGGAAGTTTATTGTTGCCAACGTATAAGGATAACTCTATCCTTATTTAAATATTCATCTATTTCAGTATTTATTTCAAGCGTTTTGAATTCCCACACATAAATTAGAGCATAGTCGTTTTTTGAAAATGTTCACGGTCAAACGTTTGAAGAGCAAATCATTTGTTGATAAGCACAATGAGTATGCAAATGGCCACGGGTTTCTGATACGTACGACTCGCTCAGTACATTGTGCTCGTTATGGTATTTTTTTGCTTATGGACTAATGAGTGAAGTGTCGAAGTTAACTTGAGTTTGTTGTTTGTAATATAGCACTCGGCAGGAGTAGAAACAAAAAACTGTATTTAAATGTCGAATCTGTCGGCACTTACCTCTCTTAAAACATCATAAGTTATTGTTACATTTTGCCGTTAAAGTACTTTTATTCTAGACGAAACAGAACACCAAAATTTATGAATATATTTTTGTTATATGAAAATATATAGTGTTTGGATTTGTATCGTGCGTGATATTGCACATAACGCTATCGTATTTTTTAATATATATCAGACAACATACTCTTAAAAAAAGGAGTTATTTGTTAAATATATTTTTATCACAACCATTTTTGACGGAATGCGTTAGGATCTAAGCCATATATATAAGATAATATAAGAAAAGTAGATATCTGTGTAGAAAGGTGAATAAGGTTTTTTTCTTTAATAAAATCCCGGTATAAAACAAACTTAAAGCAAGTTTGGAAACTCGCATGCCCTTGTTTAACAAAAGACTTGACGCACCATGTAGCAGACATATTTAAATACCCCAACTTGTGTCTGCCAGACCAACTGAGATTTTGTTCCACCAAAAGTTACTCTTGGTTGTCATTTACTCATCAACGACTCACTGTATTTACTCAGTTATCTGTTACATTGATTGATAAATTGGTGCCTTTCAAATTGACGTTAGCTTCGCTAGTGACACACTATAATGTTGAAAGAGACCTTAACATTTATTAGAATTCTCCATGAGGCTCAAATATCCTTTAAATTCCGTCCTTTATTGCATCGCTTCTTCTCCGTAGCTAAAACTAAATGAAAAGTCAGTGAATCATCATCATCATTAGCCCAAATACGTCCCACTGCTGGGCACGGGCCTCCTCTACACCTGAGAGGGTTTAGGCCTTAGTCCACCACGCTGGCCTAGTGCGGGTTGGCGTACTACACACCTAAGAAATTCCTAATAACTTTTAGATGTGCAGGTTTTATCACGATGTTTTCCTTCACCGTTAAAGCAAGTGATAATTCATTGTGAATGCACACATAACTTCGAAAAGTCAGAGGTGTGTGCCTGGGGTTCGAACCTGCGACCGCCGAAACCTCGAGGCTATCACTGCTACTATCAGTGAATAGACTTTCCAATATAAAGTTGTAGTAAGAACGAATAGCCTTCAACACCAAATTGTGTATCACCGCGAGCCAGTATTGAAGGCCACAGGTCGACTCAGCGGAGTGTCGTGGTGGATTAGTGGCTAGATTACTGTCAGGATCCTGTGAACGTACGGCTTCCCTTCGTTTAATCACTCTCGCCGAATGTTTGTGCAACCTTTGATTTTTGTACTTGTTCATATAATTTCAGCGTTGTTTTTCATTATGTGGTTTTTCAAGGGGTAAAGACCAATAAGGCCCGGTTTATTTATACAGGGTGTATTAAGACCGTGATCGGAAACTAAGGCAGGTAATAGCTAAGGTGATTACAAACACATTTAATACCGATGGTTGTATGGAAAACGTCATTTTTTTTATTTTTTGGCAGAATTTTCTTTAACGCCAAGGGGTTTGTAATGACCTTAGCTATTACCTGCCTTAGTTTCCGATCACGGTCTGAATACAACCTGTATATCTAGGCAATTATTAGTTTCTGCACCATTATCCGCAAATGCCCAAGTTACTTCATCATCAGCCCATATACGTCCCACTGCTGGGCACGGGCCTCCTCTACACCTGAGAGGGTTTAGGCCTTAGTCCACCACGCTGGCCTAGTGCGGGTTGGCGTACTACACACCTAAGAAATTCCTAAGAACTTTTAGGTGTGCAGGTTTTATCACGATGTTTTCCTTCACCGTTAAAGCAAGTGATAATTCATTGTGAATACACACATAACTTCGAAAAGTCAGAGGTGTGTGCCTGGGGTTCGAACCTGCGACCGCCGAAACCTCGAGGCCATCACTGCTACTATCAGTGAATAGACTTTCCAATATAAAGTTGTAGTAAGAACGAATAGCCTTCAACACCAAATTGTGTATCACCGCGAGCCAGTATTGAAGGCCACAGTTCTCGCCGACTCAGCGGAGTGTCGTGGTGGATTAGTGGCTAGATTACTGTCAGGATCCTGTGAACGTACGGCTTCCCTTAGTTTAATCACTCTCGCCGAATGTTTGTGCAACCTTTGATTTTTGTACTTGTTCATATAATTTCAGCGTTGTTTTTCATTATGTGGTTTTTCAAGGGGTAAAGACCAATAAGGCCTGGTTTATTTATATCTAGGCAATTATTAGTTTCTGCACCATTATCCGCAAATGCCCAAGTTACTTCATCATCAGCCCATATACGTCCCACTGCTGGGCACGGGCCTCCTCTACCATTGAGGGGGTTTAGGCCTTAGTCCACCACGCTGGCCTAGTGCGGGTTGGCGGACTACACACCTAAGAAATTCCTAAGAACTTTTTTAGGTGTGCAGGCTTCATCACGATGTTTTCCTTCACCGTTAAAGTACGCGATAATTCATTGTGAATACACACATAAATAATGCCCAAGTTACTTAGATACTTTTTATTTCTTTCTGGAACCAATTCCGAAGTCCATATGACGGGATACCAGCAAAAGTTATCATAAATTAGCCAGTCTATTTAAACTGATGATGTATGTATGTAAAGCTGAATGTTCAGCTGCCAAGTAGAAACGTACCTGAACTTGAAGTTACTACTGCGGTCATTTTGGCGTGTCAATACAAAGAGCCGTACGAGATTCTTTATCATTTGAGCTCTTCACTTATTACTATCGGGGATTCTCGCACCAATTTGTTAATCACGTCAACAGAAAGGATTTAAAAAACATGCCTTGTACTAACTTAGGTATTAGCTTGGGTATTAGCTTAGTTCTTGAAGTGGACATAGAAATACACTCGTGCTTACCGCTTCGTATTCTCATTTTCAAAAATTTGGCTGTGATTTTTGTATGCATCACGATGAAGAAAGGCGTTTACGTCACTACGTCCCAAGACGAAATTGTACTATCTGTAATTGGGACAAAGTGTCCTTTACTTACATTAGTATCTGGACGGTGAACTAGTTAATCTACAATGTCACCTCAGTATCTGTTGTGTGTTGTAAACAACAGTTTGTCGTAACTCGTAATGTGTTGTTTATCTGTTGCGTGTAATGCTGCAATATGCTGCTGTTGACAGCCCCGTGGCGCAGTTGGCTAGACACCAGCTTGCGAAACGAGAGGCCGCGGGTTCGATCCCCGCACCGAGACAAATGTTTGTGTGATCCACAAATATTTGTTTCGGGTCTGGGTGTATGTGAGACCGAAAAGTCTCTCGTAGTTTGTGATACCCACGACACAATACTTGTATCTTAGTGTGGGATCAGAACTATGTATGTGACTGTTGGGTGTATTATTATTTATTTAATAGTATTTCTGAATTCAAATGGCGAAAGTGACGTGTGTAACCAAGAATCTAGTTAAGTATGAAACTCTTAAGGGATAGGCAAAAGTGTTACGTGTAATAAGGGGGCGATCTTATCCAGTTTGCTCGACCACATTTTCAGATTCGCTAATACTGAGAACTTACTTAGGAAAAAATTTGATCGAGCTCGGAGTCGATCCCAGGTACAATTTGTTCAATTGTCGTTTCTATGTCCATTTTATTGTTTCTAGTATTGCAGGTTTCTTTGCAACTGCCAAATACATATCTAAATCATTTATCGTCGACTTCAAAAATATTGACTCAATGTAGTTTATTTAAACGTTTATTGCATGAAACACGTCTGTGAAGAGTTCTATACAAAATAAGTAAATATTTGCAAATTTTGATACAAAAACCTCGTAGAACGTGATTAACATGTTTTGTGTTGAAAGGGGAATTAACACCTTTTATAATAAAATGAATTTTTCTTGTAGCTTCGTTTGCGTTAATATAAATCAAGATTGGAAAAAACAATATTTTTTTTAGCGATATCCCCGTGGATATCCCCCCTAAATTGTAGAGGAGGCCCGTGCCCAGCTGTGGGACGTAAATGGACTAATGATGATGATGATCCCGGTTGGTACTAGACTACCGTAGCAAAGTTGGGGGAAGGGGGGTTCAATGCCTCTGTTCGGTTCGGGCGAGCCTATGAGACTCCATCTTTGACGTCAGAGATTTTCGTTATCAGCTGTTATCAGTCTGCACTCGAGTGGATCTGTTATTACATAGATAAAGGCAAAAGCACCCGCTAAATTGTTTATGTACATTTGTTAACCAAAGCGTTTTTTTGTCCGTATGTCCGTTTAAGTGTTATTGTAGAATCTAACGTTTATTACCAGCCTTATGATGCTACGAAGTAGACCACGTCCTCCAAAAAATATTACAAGTTACCGATATTTCACTTGAAAAGATTTTACTTATGAAAACTGATCATCGATATTTATTAAACAAATAGTTTTGGGCTCCCTTTCATAAGTTCGGGTCCCGGAAAATTTTAAGAGACACTTTTATAATCTTTTTACATACCAAGTCTCATTGCGACTATATAATGTAAATACAAATATCTTGGATATACCAAAGGAGATATTTTAAAATTGGCCTAATTTTTCATTACTTTTCGCAACATGGAATGGGTAGGAGTGCGGCGCGTGCGCACGTCCTTGTGGTATGCTTCCACTCTATCGGCGCCGCGCTGTCTCCATGAGGCGGGTCGGACAAAATTTCCATACCTAATTGTATATATTTGGTTATTCTTTGTTAATATTTAGTTTAAAAAAGTGCAAAGTCCACACGGAGTGCCTACTGAACAAAATCAATTGTGAACATTTCAACACCATCAACATATTAATTTCGATCTGTTTGTAATCAAATTCATAAATTTCGCGTTCACATTTTTTCCTCATGATGGTCGCTAGTCGCTACTTAAGCATGTTCAAATATCCAACAATATCATGACATAGTCACCCTTAAAATAAAATAGTTGACGCGAGCATATTCAGAGGAAAAGTCTTCTGATACCGCGTGTTAGTTCGCGCGGTAATAATTGTTTGATAGCTGTAGTTTCTCTTTATCCTTTATTAGCTTTTGTGTCGTCATAATATACGAGATACAGTGCGAGCGGGCTCGGCCATAGTACTGTTTGTTCTGTAGTATATTGGTATGGGTAACTTATTTATGATTAATGGAAGCGTTTGTAATTATCGGTGATTCATTTAGTGATGATTTGCGATGATAACAGACTAAATAAAACTACTTTTTGGCTCTACTATGTTGTAATAAGTATAAGTAAGGGTACTTATTATCTATTATCCCTATGGGATAGGATCCCAAGTTACTATCTCTCTCTCTCTGGTCGGTCCCTCATATCTGAGGATCGTGGTCAACATTCAAGTTACTATACATATTCATATCTCCATACTACAAATCATTGAAATTGGTCTACTGGTCAATGCGTGAGAACGTAACAAACAGAGTTAATTAGCAATCCTTATTATCGTACTCGCTGTGTTGTGTGTTTCATAAAATGTAGGGTACTTACATGTCCTTTCTTAACATCATATTTATCTCCATACCGAAAATCATTGAAATCGGTCAAACAGACATACAGAGTTATTGTCGCGTTTATGATAGTATGGATGGATATTGCATTATTTCAATACGTACTGACATCAAATAAAGTCAGATAAAAGAAGTTCTCACTAGCAAACACCGTTGCTTTAGGCTTAAGCAATACCAATGTACCAGAAGCAGTGATGGCCTCGAGGTTTAGGCGCGCAGTCGAGAATCTCGGCGGTCGCGGGTTCAAACCCCAGGCACACACCTCTGACTTTTCGGAGTTATGTGTGTATTCACAATGAATTATCACTTGCTTTAACGGTGAAGGAAAACATCGTGATGAAACCTGCACACCTAAAAAAAGTTCTTAGGAATTTCTTAGGTGTGTAGTCTGCCAACCCGCACTAGGCCAGCGTGGTGGACTATGGCCTAAACCCTCTTAGTTGTAGGGGAGGCCCGTGCACAGCAGTGGGACGTATATGGGCTGATGATGATGATGATGATGATGAATACCAATGTAATAAAAGATACATATAAGGCGACAGACACAAGCACCAAAACACGCTTGGTAATTACCGTCACAAAAAGACAAAGAACGAAAATATTTAACCAACAATTAATCTCACACGCGATCTGGCTGAATCCAGTGGGATCCAGAAACAACTGGTTATACTTAAGGCAGTGGTGGCTGATGAACGTGGTGCGCAGATCGCAGCCAATTAACCACGATGCGCTGGTGCGGATCAATTGGAGATTAAAAGTTCGCTGCGTCAATTTACAGCATTCCTTTGACAATCATTAGTAAAGCACAGTGAAGCAATTACAACTGATTAATGCTATTGCGGTATCACAAACAGAATGTCACAGAGGTTACGAAGCTCCCATCGTAGCTTGATACATACTAAGCTCCTGAGAAATAAATGCAATGGAGTTACTTTCCTTTGAAGGCGACTTAATTTGCAAAGCCTTTGTCTATTTTATCGTGGATGCAATGAAACTGATTTGCTAAATTTCATCAAGTTTAGAATATTTAAAATCTTCAGAATAGGCCTGTTTAAATAAAACATCTTCAGAGGCTTGGATCGTTAAAATTCAAGTAGACGGAGCAAATTCACGTTTGTATCTATACATCTATACAAATAAATAAAATTGGAGTGTCTGTTTGTAATATTGAAATAACCGCTTTTTAATAAATGCATATGGATGTATATCCACGGTACATATACCAAAATAACGTTTTTTACAATTTTTGTCTGTCTGTCTGTCTATTTGTTCCAGCTAATCTCTGAAACGGGTGGACCGATTTTAACGGGACTTTCACTGGCAGATAGCTGATGTAATAAGGAGTAACTTAGGCTACTTTTAGTTTATAAACTTTTTTATTAAAAATTAATTTTCGGCGCGGTCGAAGTCGCGGGCACAGCTATCATACAATATAATTGTTGAGCAATCATTAAACTCACTGATTATAAACAAAAAAATTAGTGCTCTTTGTTAGATTATGTTGATCATTAACGTTACCTTACATTATTTTTGTCTGAGAAGTTTTTGCAGTAAGTATTCTATTTTAAACCTCTGACTTTTCGAAGTTATGTGTGTATTCACAATGAATTATCATTTGCTTTAACGGTGAAGGAAAACATCGTGATAAAACCTGCACACCTAAAAGTTCTTAGGAATTTTAGGTGTGTAGTCCGCCAACCCGCACTAGGCCAGCGTGGTGGACTAAGGCCTAAACCCTCTCAGTTGTAGAGGAGGCCCGTGCCCAGCAGTGGGACGTATTTGGGCTGATGATGATGATTCTATTTTAAATGCTCTGAATAAATTGTTCATGATATTATGGCTATGTGCGAATCAAATTTATGAGAAAAATAAAATGTATTGTTTAATTAAAATAATTTTGTCGTGAATGAAACGTTTAGGATGAAATTATTCTCGTGATGAAAATATAATTTTGTATTCTTTACGAGGGTGCTTGTTAATTGTTATAAATCATACTTTTCCTTAACGATACGTCATTTTCAGATTTATAAGTGGAGTTACAAAAGTTGTTAATGAATACATAAGTAAACCAAGGTATTTTTAATATAATCCCCAGTTATCTTAAGAACTGCAGTGTTCATTTTTTGTTTTGTAGTTTATACCTTTGTCTAGTGAACGGAGCACCAATATATGTATTTTATTATAATAACGTAAAAGTCTTCTCAAGCTTATCCACATCTTTATCATTTCTTTATTGGATAAAGTAATCTGGTTGAGTTAAGAAGAAAAAAAAACCTAAGCGCCCTCGTTTTTTTGCAAAATGTTCTTCCCTATCTTCTTTTCAGTCCTCAGACTTTACGTAACATGAGATCAAATAACTTTATACTCGTAGTAATAGCCGCTTAGATCATACTCCAAAGAGTCACATAGAGTGCTATTTCTACCTCCTACCGTAGGATCGATATTCTGAAAAGGGTATAAATTGTAGACAAGAGCGAGAAAGGTATATTGTGATCTGCAGCCACCCTACTGTTCTGCTTTCCTATAATCCTGGGTTCTTTAAACGAAGCCTGAAAAAGGATTTCCGAGGAAAGAATCCAATGAGAGATGATCGTCTCTCGCTAATTGATACACATTCCATTTGGACAGCTCCGTCATTTCCAACCGGTGCGAAATCGCATCGCTGTGCTTATAAAAAATTATACCTACCCTAAAATAGCTCGTAATAATAATAGTTATGGCCTCGAGGTTTAGGCGCGCGGTCGAGAATTTCGGCGGTCGCAGGTTCAAACCCCAGGCACACACCTCTGACTTTTCGAAGTTATGTGTGTATTCACAATGAATTATCACTTGCTTTAACGGTGAAGGAAAACATCGTGATAAAACCTGCACACCTGAAAGTTCTTAGGAATTTCTTAGGTGTGTAGTCCGTCAACCCGCACTAGGCCAGCGTGGTGGACTAAGGCCTAAACCCTCTCAGTTGTAGAGGAGGCCCGTGTCCAGCAGTGAGACGTATTTGGGCCGATGATGAAAATAGTTCTTGACAACTTATGCCATCACGTGAACATAATAGTTATCACATCGTGAGTAATGCGTGATATTACATGGTGCATTAAACCTATGACATTATTGAATCATAAAAGTCGTAAATAAACTAGTTCTTTGCCCTCACTATCACACAGAATGTTTGGGTGCGAACGTAACCTTGAAATGTTTCTCCGAGATAATTATACGAGTATTATGTTATATGAAGTCTTAATATGTTATTTTATTGAAAATAACTGAAATTACGAAATTATATGCGTCACTGTCCTAATAATGTAGGACAGTCAAAATATTAATATACTATTACATGAAGGAAGGCTTGAAGCCGCAAACTGTCAACAGCATCGATGATTTAGTTGATGCGCAGACGAGTGACGATTTAATAAAGTTTCTAGGGGTTAGTAGCAGTAACAATAACTGTCATTTTATTGTTGTTTTTAGCATCCTAAAAAGTTGTTCATTATGATCATGATGTTGTTTTAGAGCAGAACGTAAATGCAAAGTCCTGATTGCATCAAACCATAAAATAGTTGCATTATCATTACCCAACCGTAAAGTTAAAATGCTAATATTATCACTTAACTAGATAGCCCACTCCTTACTTTTAATTACTGAAAACGGCTATAATAAATGTGGGATTGAGGCAATCGAGCGACGAGCTTTGTGTAGTATAATTTTAATTTATCAAGTCGTTTAGTTTTCTACTGCACTCCCGTCAGCTAATACAAAATAAATTTGACCTAAATACACATCCCAAGGCGAATGAAATCAGGCGGTAAACAGCTGTCACGCACTGGAACCGTCTAGCTCTGTCTCTGTAGCTGTATGGGTGCAGTCTACTGTATTCTTCGATATACTCCTATATTTTTATGGGTTCATTTTTATTATGTTCTAAAACTGTATGGAAAAGACCCAGTTTTAAGTTGCCGACAGGTCTTTTAGAAAATTTAATGATTGTCTGAATAGAGGTGATCCCTTACATCGTATAAGTCCTACTGTTGGCTTTTTCAATAGGATATAATACTTTCATGGCCACTTCTCATGCTGTATAGGTATTTTTTGGTGACATGCCTCAGTGTTTTCAACAAGATGCGGGAAATCAACGCAGCCACGCAGCCCTCTGAATATATTTAACTGTATTGTCTGAACAGAGTATTGGTGCGACAGAGCTAGTAGTTTATATATAGGCTGAGGTCCACGTCGTGGCGCTATTTCCAACCGCGCTGCTGTCATTAACAACGTCTAGGTCGGGAATACGAGTTCGACGCACTCCGTTCAAGGGTTCTGGGATGAGAGTGAACATTTACTAACACTTTCACCACTATTATTCTTGACATTAGGCAGTTAAGGATGGCGATTGAAAATCTGCTTCGACTAAAAATCCAAATCAGGCAAATCTCATCTACGGTTTTTGCTCGTGTAATTTTATTTTTTAATTGGTAAATTATAATGAACTAGACACTCGTTGGAAATGATTAAATTATGAAATAAATTATTAAATATTATTAATACATCCTTAACGGTATTTTATATAAAGTATAGAATATATTTTTTATTATGATAAAGAGATTTGACAACACTGACTGTAATATTATTTTACTGTAATATTTTGTTCATAGCATTGTAATTATATTTACACACCTGCCTCATTTCATCTCTGCAGCACCCTAGGTTTGACTATAAGAGAATGCCTTAGGCATTGAGTCCACCTATACAAAATGTATAAAGTGTAAATAAATAAATAAATATTACAGTCCAAAAAATGTTTTAAAACATTTTGTTGATCTAAATGATAAACCAATTGATCAATCAAGTAGTAATATAAAGAAGACAACAATACAAATGTTAGTTGAATTGCCGAGACCATCATTCACGTATGCCCTTCATTATTTTTTAATGATGTCCACATAGATACACAAGAAAACATCCGAAGCATACATATACATATGTAGGTAGCGTCGGAGCAGTATGCAAATGACACGGTGTTGTTTAGTGTTTTGGCAACGACGGCTACTGATATTGGTATTTTTGTTGGCAGAGACCAAAGACCGGGTGCAGAGAGCGCCTTTCGAGACAGCGTTGCATCACGCCGGTACGTATTACTTATTATTATTTAGACACTAGCTGACCCGGCAAACGTTGTTTTGCCATACTTATAAAATTCTCGTATCGCGGTGTTTTTTTGCAAACTCCTCCGAAACGGCCCGACTGATTTTTATGAAATATTATGTGTATATCGTAGGTAGGTCTGAGAATCACCCAACATTTAAGGGTTTAACATTTAGGGGTATGATTATTTTTTTTCTATTGACCTAACGTTTTTATGTTTTATGATTCAGCATTGATAAATTATTATAATTTTAAATTTTCACCCTTCTTTTTGATGAACCTCTATTTTTTTACTGGCCATTCTAATTTTTAAACAAAAAAATATGGCCAAAATCTGTATAGAGTAAAATTTTATATGTATATTCAGTAAGTCTGAGAATAGGTTGTTATCTACTTTTTATACCCTTAGGTGTTAAGGGGGGTCCAACCCAAAAGTTATTTTTTTATTTTGTGGACATTTTAGTTTTTATTTTTTATGATTCAGCATTGAAAAATACATACAACCCCAAATTTTCACCCTTCTACGAACAACCCCTGTTTTGT
The DNA here is from genome assembly GCA_907164795.1 of Hemaris fuciformis. Taxonomy (NCBI): domain Eukaryota; kingdom Metazoa; phylum Arthropoda; class Insecta; order Lepidoptera; family Sphingidae; genus Hemaris; species Hemaris fuciformis. Next base: position 393,753 of record OU015443.1, read on the forward strand.
AATCGCAATTTTTATATTTTTATAGCTTTTGCCCGCGACCCCGTCCGCGTAGACTACAGCGTTGGGTGCAGAAAGATAAATAATAAGTGAATCTATAAATCGTTCCTCAAGTGCCCAAAATGGCACTTACTGAATTAAAAAAAACGGTGCCCATGTCCTTTTTTAAGGTCCCGTTTTTATCCATCACATCAAATCACCCAAATTGATTAAATGGTTTAGGCGTAAAAGTAAAACTCTGAAAGTTATTTTCGTATTTATAATATGTATCCCATTGTAACATTACATTTTCCCGGGATGAAACATAGCCTATGTTACTTCACAGGGTCTTATTTATGATCATACCAAAAAAATTGTTATGCCTATTGTCTTTTGAGTATCGTCACGTGAATAACATTACTCAACAATTTTCTTAACACCAAGTGCATTCCATTGCATAGTTGAGTGTTTTAGATTTCAAAGCGTGATGACTACCGAGCCCGCCTTCGTTTGTAAATTGTAAACCAAGGAGTTTAAAAATAAATTTCTGAACGCACGTATAAATATTTGACAACCAATAAATACCTATGTCAATCCCTTTTTATTACTGACACTATTCTACATTTTTAAAATCCAAAATACGCAATTATTCGAATATTGTGGATATATGTTGTCGATTCCAAACCTTTATTTAAATACGTTCTTTAATTTGAGGGGACCATTAACCGTATTGATGGGATAAATATAAAATGTCTGACAGGATATTAGGTAGAACAGTTTATATGAGAAAAATGGCGCTGTATGTGAAAAAAGATTTTCCCGCTTTTCTGTTGAAATTTTTCCTGAATTTTCTTTGCTATAAACCTCACGGAGCCCGAGACCTTTCCAACGAATGTAAAACCGTGGAAATCGGTTCGCGCGTTCTGGAGTTATAGCGTCAGGGAGGAAAACCCGACTTATTTTTATATAGTAGATTAATACATTTTCAATACTGTTGTAGCAACCCGCACTAGGCCAGCGTAGTGGACTAAGGCCTAAACCCTCTCAGTTGTGGAGGAGGCCCGTGCCCAGCAGTGGGACGTATTTGGGCTGATGACGATGACGATGACTATAGCTAATATGTTATAGCTGAAACATAATTTGATTGTGTTCGATCTTCGTCTCAATTACTTTTAGATATTTTAACGGCTTTACCTGTTAGTATAGTTGTAGAAAGATTGTTTTAAGCGATGATCAAAGCCAAAACTACGATGTCAAAAAAACTGAAATATAGCTTTAGTGTACAAGATTTTTTACTTTAAATTTTAAAAGAGAGATTAAGGAATCATGAAAGAAAAATGAAAGTAAATAAATACACCCAACAGTCACATACATAGTTCTGACCCCACACTAGGATACAAGTCCTGTGTCGTGGGTATCAGAGACTACGAGAGACTTTTTCGGTCTCACAAACACCCAGACCCGAAACAAATATTTGTGGATCACACAAACATTTGTCTCGGTGCGGGGATCAAACCCGCGGCCTCTCGTTTCGCAAGCTGGTGTCTAGCCAACTGCGCCACGGGGCTGTCTTTGTTCTTTTAATTAAAAAACGCAACAATTTTATTAAAATGTATGTATGTTAAAATGTATGTTATTTAGCTAATTATGATTTATATTTTATGAATTATAAAATTGTATCCAACTTTTGAAACCCATAACTGTGTTTTTATGGAAGTTTGCTCGTTAGTTTTTTAGCCTACGTGTATGATCCATTATCTGTTACGTACCCAAATATTATAAATCACGAATGGTAAACATACCACTAGAAATCAGTAAATAAATAAAATAAATAAATAAATACACCCAACAGTCACATACATAGTTCTGACCCCACACTAGGATACAAGTCCTGTGTCGTGAGTATCAGAAACTACGAGAGACTTTTCGGTCTCACAAACACCCAGACCCGAAACAAATATTTGTGGATCACACAAACATTTGTCCCGGTGCGGGGATCGAACCCGCGGCCTCTCGTTTCGCAAGCTGGTGTCTAGCCAACTGCGCCACGGGGCTGTCAAATATATCTTTACATACGTACCTCGTATAGGAACGGCAAGATTACAATCTACAGATTTATGTTTCGGCTACTAGTATTCACAATGAAGAAATAATTATTGTAACACGAGGAAATAAATAAGGAAACTCCTGATACATAGCTGTCGCCTTGCACATTTTCAACACGAAACTTGCGTGTTACAAACCCACCTTGAAATATCCTTTTCATGTTGTTTTAAAAACATTATATTCATGATGTGGGTCTGTGGAAACTTTAAACTAGAATAAGTAGTCTACTACGGTGTAAACTGTTGAATTATTGTAATAAATTAATTGGTTAGTAGTGTTTAATTAGCACCTATTTTACATGACATGTTTAGCATGTGACGTGAACAATTATAAGCCACTGCCTGTTTAAATACTCATATGACAGAGAAAAAGTAATTCGCAGTTGAAATTTGTCTTGATAAACTATTCACCAAGGTCGAGTAATTTAATTAAAATAATTATTGAGAAAATACTTCTTATTGAGTTTCAATTTTTTTTTTATTTAAAAATCTAGTGCAGGCATTTGACCACGATCTCACCTGGTGTTAAGCGACGATGCGGTCGACGATGGAGCATGCCTGCTTAGTAGCAGCCTATTCACGTTTGATTTAAATTTGTCCAGATTATATCGTACGGGAAACACTTCAGCGGGCAGGGCGTTCCACTCCTTTGCAGTGCGCATTAAAAAAGTAGACCCAAATCGTTGTGTGCGGCAAGATGGCATATTAACAACAAAGGAATGGCACGACCGCCCGCTTCTTGTTTCCCAATGGCGGAAAGTGCTCGGCGGAACTAGTTCGTGCAGTTCCTTCTATCTTTGCCAAATATATTTTAAACCAATAATAAACTATAAAACTGTTACTTTTATCTGCTATTTAAGCAGGACAAGCAATCTGAAATTTAATTTCATCACTAAGAATTTTTCTAGTGAATTTAATATATCTTAGCGTATCTTAAACGAAAAAGATATTTCCGTTCCTGAATCCAATTAACCTAATTCGCGATTGGCTTTCTAGTCCAGGTGTGCGTAATCGCGCCAGCTTTCGCAGTTTGTCAAGCCGTGACCCGGGTGTGGCCCGCCCATATTTGCCGGGGCTATTTCGGGCCTCGTTACGTGCCAGCCTGACCTTTATGCTAGGACTAAATGGCCTGGTAATCTTATTAAATTCTCCAGGGCTGGTGCGCTGTCTGCACTTGTACACGGGTATTTCTTGTTTATTTTTCTAAGACTGTTTCTGTGCTGGAATAAGAGTTTACCACATCATGGTTGATTGGAACCGATAGTTTACAGGCCTTCAAAGTGTTGTGCTGCCGGAATTTTAAAATGTAAGCTATAAAGAAAAGAAAATTGTTGCACATCTGACTACCAGTTGCAAATAGACTGTCGGTGCTGCCGAATATTTTTCATATGTAAAGAATAAGGCACTGTTGATATCCGTAAAGGTGATGAAGGGCGCAAAGTGATATGATGTGGTTATAGAATACATGTTGAGTCTTGTATATATTGTATTGTATAGGTAAATTAGCTCTTGGCAACGAATACACTGACTCCCGTAATATTAGTTTGAGTGATCAAATATGCAGACGTGCAAAAGCGTCTGAAATGCCAGATACCGCAGCGTGTGTTGATTGGAGATTCCTTTCGTTTTTATTCCTCATATATTAAATTAATAACGGTTGAAATGTTTTTGTTTATTTTTTCGCTTTGAAAGAATGTTTTCTTGCGCGTATGTTTTATTATTCGTGTAATTATTTTTGGCCGCGTCTAGTTCTGCCGCTCCGTGGGCTAGACTCTTTGATTTGTTTGTTTCGGTTTGTTTACTGATATTTCTACGAAAAAGCTGTTTTCCTTATGATTCATATGATGTTCATTATACAACATATTGTTATTGTTTGTTGGGACAGGTATTGATTTCATCACAAACTTACCAATTTCTACTGTTATTTTTGTTACATAATCATGAAATTGGTTTGAATTAACAGACGTCAACTTAAATTAAATGGTCTGTGAAAAACATACAGCTTGAATATAAGTAATGTGAAGTTTCAATGTGACTTGTTGGTGAGATATTTACATTCGAGGGCCTTCATAAGTATTTTCAGCATTATACATACATACATACATAACCTCACGCCTGTATTCCCCGAAGGGGTAGGCAGAGGTGCATTTCTGCACCCACATTTCGCCAGGTATGTATCAGTCCCACGTAATAGAGGGCGAGCCTATTGCCGTTTTTCGGGCACAATTCCAGACTCCGCGCTGCTACTGAGAATTTCCTAATGGAAAAACCCAATAACACTTTGCCCGACCCGGGAATCGAACCCAGGACCTCTAGATCGCTCGGCACATACTTGTACCGCGAGACCACGAGGCAGTCAGCATTATACCTATTTATATTTTGAACTTGGCGGGTATATTCTTATTATTTTTTGTGTTTTTAGTTTATTATTATTAATTTATTTTTACTATGTAAGTAGCTATATACTCGTAAGGAGCAATGGGGTTGGTATATCCTTGTGGATAAAAACCCATAATAAACAAATAAATTGAAAAAAAAATATCTTTGCGGGTGACTGGTTTTTGTTCATGCCAAATTGCAGAGGATTGCTTGTTACAGAATACTTAGTGATATGGCACTTCTTTAATTTACGTATTATTGTGATAACTCGAGAGTCATTGGATAAACAAAACAAACAAATGAGTTATATTATTCCCTTCGCGAATTTTCCATCGTGCCAAGCACAAAGTCTGCAAGTTTATATCCTCACGAGAACCATAAAGTTAGTTAACATAGCAATTCGTCATAAAAACGGGCCATTAATCTTGTCATATATTCGTACGTCCGAAATGCGCAGGAAATTTCCGTAACAATCAAATGACAAGTATTTTAGTTGAAGCATTAGAGACATCCCATTCTGTGCCAATTCCCGGTTGATTTTTATCTGTACCATCAAATTATTTTGAGTATGTCTGCGTTAATTCTATTTTTCACACGATATACACAATAAGGTACAGCTGTACCACTTACACGATGATATGATATTATTGGCTCAGTTTTTGATGGCCCTGTGTTACCAGTAACTGGTAATGGAAAATATACCACTATGATATGAGGCTATTTATTAAGTTTCTACGGCACCTTCTTAGATTATTTGTTAGGATTAGGACCATTTTGGAGCAAAGTTACTTTCGTGTAGTGGAGCTTTCAACATTTATGCCAAAACTGTGTTTAAAAAAATCCAGTTGTTCTTAGGGTGTGGACGCTACCTATTTTAGACCCTTTTGTCCTAAATCATTGGGTAATACTAAAGAATATTATAATATTTATTATTTTGGGACACATTTATAGTGACTGCCTCGTGGTCTCGCGGCACAATTATGTGCCGTGCGACCTAGGGGTCCTGGGTTCGATTCCCGGGTCGGGCAAAGTGTTATTGAGTTTTTCCATTAGGAAATTTTCAGTAGCAGCACGGAGTATGGAATTGTGCCCGAAAAACGGCAATAGGCTCGCCCCCTATTACGTGGGACTTATACATACCTGGCGAAACCCTCACCTCTGCCTACCCCTTCGGGGAATACAGGCGTGAGTTTATGTATGTACCTATGTTATAGAAAAAGCTGGAATAGTTCGGAACGAAATTTTACAACCTGTGGATTAAATACAAGAGCACGTTATAAAAGTGTGTCAGAAGGATATTAAGACCAATTCTGACAACAGTTATAAGTAAATTTTACATAATCTTCAGAAGTTGCTCACGAAGGCAAGGCACAGCCGGTTTGCTCCGTATATTTTCATTTGGAGCGTGGAACATTAGTCTTTTGTACACGTATGTAGGTGTTAGTAAACATCGGTTTTTCATAAAATAAACATCGTTTAAAATGATTAACTACGTCCCATTTGAGTTTAAAAGTTATGGGGTCGATTTTTCCTTTAAATTATTCATGATTAAATATTTGCATTTTTTTAAATTCTCTAGTAGTATATGAGATATTGTTCACTTCAAAGTATGATACAGTTTGGAGTCGTATTAATAAATATTCGTGTATTTACAAATTAACATTGGCTCGCCATTTTGTAAGCGAGGCGACGCGACGCGTTACTCAAGATGGCCGTGAGACGCGAACGAAAATAAGTTTTCCCGCCAAAATAAACCCTGTCATTGCGATCAAAGAACTCTGCGCGTTTCTCTCTCACTTTATTGTTTCTTTTGAACTGATGCAAGATTTTTTGAACTTTTGCATGCCGCTTTTGTTGAGATGATAAAATCGGTGGAAAACAGAATCCCTTTAGTTTTAACTTTGTTTGTTTTGAAATTATTGGCGTGAGTGATGGGATTCTTGTTATGTCTTTGTTTTGCCGAAAATTGGTATTAGCTGTCATAATGTACCACATCATGTTTTCTCTACATGGTAAACAATAAAGTCGCTTGTTTCGCCTGTCTGTTAGTTTATCTACTAACACCTTCTATACTAGAGTTTAATGCGGTTTTTACCAGCAATTAGATTATTTTTACGTATGTATGTATTTATCTATACAAATATTATAAAGAGACTATATAAATTTTTACTTGTTACAAAGTCCACTGTACCAATTTGGTTCATTTTCGTAGGAGGTAGATCATTGCGAAGGGTAATAGGCTACTTCTTTATAAAGTTGCGCCCGGTTGAAGCAACCCGGTCCATACAATAAAACTTTATTACCTACTTTTATTTTACTTAGACAAAAGAAACAATCATCATCATCATCAGCCCATATACGTCCCACTGCTGGGAACGGGCCTCCTCTACAACCGAGAGGGTTTAGACCTTAGTCCACCACAAAGAAACAATACTTTCAAGGAAATTTTCGTGGCAAACTAAAGTGAAATTCGGTATTAAGTAAATCGACTTATGTGGGGCGATTGAAGACATTTCTTGCCAGTAACACCATGTATTTTAATTGCATTCCGTTTATTATCAATTGCAGTCGTGTCCCTTTGCCGTACTAGTATAAAAGGAAACACGATTTTCTGTCTGGTTAAAAAATACTTTTAAACACAGAGTTCCCACAAACTGTCCAATAAACAGTTAACTTTATAACTGATACTCTTTCGTCTCTATCGTGAAATAACAAATTATGAGCGCCTGTATAAATTGATATGAAAATTTCACCACCCCAATGAACCAGAATATTTTACGAGCGTTAGCAGATGTAGCGGACGCTAACTGACCATGTATAACGATAATGTTATTAAAACTAATTAAAACTAATTTTAGCGGTTGTGTGGTCGGACTGTGGCCTCCCAGCGACCTTGCTGACGTCATGGTTGCCACCCCTAGTTAGCTAATAGCCCTATTGTGATGGTCTGTTAATGGCATTGACAACAAACCTGTAAGGCGGGCGGTAGACAGTTGAAGACTTTTTCTAAACATTTCTTCGTCGTACTTGGTGAAATTGAGTGCATTTTAATGTTTGCAGTATTGACAATTTTGTTATATACGAACCAGCCCATAACTGCCAAAATTGAACTGAATTTACTTTTGAAAAACTTTCGAAAGCTTTGTCCAGTCAGTTAAGTTTGTGAGTAATAGAAGATTACCATTTGTTTTAATATATCTCCACACCAAAAATGATTGTTATGTATTAATTAAAATCGGTTCAGTGATTTAGGTGTAAATAAATAAATAAATAAACATTTTCGATTCAATGTTTATACCGGTATTTACTATTGAAAAACAACTGTTATGTGTTACCATAATTTCTCTAGCTCACTAATTATACGGATTTTATTAGTCTCATGTAAAGAAAATAGTTATTTTTATTCGTTTTGTACACTCGCCTTTAATTCCCTCTTTCTGCTCTAATTGTTATACGACGATGATTAAACCAATTACGTCGTGTAGTGTTAGTAATTTATTACTTTTCTGTTTTAATATTGTAAAGTGATGTAAGTTATTTATTCCTACGTAGGGAATGCTGATCTGATTCACTAAAAAATATATTGATACAACAGCACCTCACTGAATAAGATAATTTTATTTTCTCCCTCGCCTGTGCGCAATTTTGGGTTCAGTGCTCATTCCAGAAAAACTGCATTTTCCCAGGATAAAAATAACGCTATTTCCTTTGCTAAGGTCATCTATCTCCGCACCAAAAATGATTCAAATCGGTCCACAGCGGCTTAAATGTGAAAGTGTAACAGACATACATTCACTTTCGCATTTATAATAATTGTACGGATTAATAGCCGTGGCGCGTTATTTTGAGTACCGTGCACATCCCACGGGAACACTACTATTTTCCGGGATAAAAAGTAGCCTGAGCTATTTCCGAACGTTCTATAATGTACGTACCAAAACTCATTCAAATCAGGCCGAGTAGTTTTTGAAAACAAATCAATCAAATATCAAATATTTCCTCTTTATAACATGCACACCTCAAAGTTCTTAGCAATTTCTTAGGTGTGTAGTCCACCAACCTGCACTAGGCCAGCGGCAGCGTGGTGGACTAAGGCCTACCTACCCCTCCAGTACCCTTTCAGTGGTAGAGGAGGCTCGTGCTCAGCAGTGGGCTATATGGGATGATGATGATCTTAAAGTAAATTACAGTGGAAATATGAAAGTTTCTTTCTCATCTCTCTTGGACAAAATACACATTTAGTATTGGGTGTGGTGTTGCCAGTTTACCGTGCGAGAATAAAAATGAAGGTGAAGTAATAAAATTGAATAGGTGTGCAAGTAAGTAACTTCAAGGTTTATGCTTACTTTTTCTAAGTTACGACAATTTGAAATGGCTAACCATACATCAATACATGAATTATATGTAGTAATGAAAGAGACTCAGGCTTTTAATGCGTATACGGTATAATAAACACTGGCCTTGTTTTTGACGACTCATGACTGACTCAGTCTTTTAGTCCCCAACCTTTAGTCATAAGACTAGCCTTTTTAGTCGAAATCTTTTAACGTAAAAGACTGAGCAGTTACTTAAACAGCTTAAACAACTTACGCAGCTTAAAGAACTTAAGACTGGCAACTCATCGCCTGGGGAGTCGTGAGTCGTAAGGCGTGTGTGTAGGATGTAACTAGTGCTTATGTACCGCCTAGGGAAAAAGTATTCTACCGACAACAACGGTTTTTAACGAAAGGAAAAGTCCTCTCCAGGCACTATTGTCTTACACAAACGCCAGTTCTTTTGTAAAGGACTGCAGTCGTTTAAGCCTTTTAGTCGTTTAAACCGTTTAAGTCGTTTTAGACTACTAGTCTTGTATGTTAACCGACTGAGTCATATTATATAAGACTAACAGCGACAGTCTCAATTTTAGAGACAAGTCGTGTAAAAAAAGGCTTATTATAAACGACTAAAGGACTGGAGTCTCTTTTTAATGTTGACAAAAGAATATGTTTTGTAGATTTGGAGCAAGGGGAGCGCTGGTTTAACATCATAGTATACCTTTCAATGTAAGTATTGTGAAGTCCACCGATTAGGCAAGCGTGGTGGACTAAGGCATAATCTGTTAACTGTAGATGTCTTATGTGGTCCGAGCCGAGTAGTGGTTCGTATATGGATGGAAGATGAGTGTTGCTTCGAAACATAAACCTACTATAAACAATAGTGCTTTGTTCCTTTGTCAACAAGCACTATAACAGACTTATGTCGTGTTCATGAATTGATGTCGTCTACGATACTTCACCAGAGCCGGATTATGTCGAACGCAGACTTGAAGACGTGTCGTAATATTAAATATTTAAACCTTAGACATATTTTAAAAATGAAAATAATGAGACCATTTTGCAGGAATTAAAATGTTCGTTTAAATTGGTATTGCATTTTAGAAATTAGAATGTGCATATTTTTCCTTGAAAACTACGCCAAGATTATGTATAGACGCGCAAATATGTGAGTACTTTGTTATCACATCAAATATGGCGCTTACATTTTGTATTTTTTCTGTCTTTAAAGACACTGACAGCCCCGTAGCGCAGTTGGCTAGATACCAGCTTGCAAAACGAGAGGCCGCGGGTTCGATCCCCGCACCAAGACAAATGTTCGTGTGATGCGCAAATATTTGTTTCGGGTCTGGACATTTGTGAGACCGAAAAGTCTCATACCCTCGGCACAAAACTTGTAACCTAGTGTGGGCTCAGAACTATGTATGTGGCTGTTGTTGTGCATATACGTTCCACTGCTGGGCACGGGTCTCCTCTACCATTGAGAGGGTTATTTATTATTATTATTACTGAATTACAAAATGTGTAGGTGCGGGAATTGAATTTAAGATCCTTTTTCCTGGGTGGCATCTCGGACTTGACGCCATATTACATAGATACTGCATTCGTTATCACTACTTATGACAAACACATAGACTCAGTCCTGTAACCGAAGAGAGATGGGCGGAGGTGCATTTCTACCTATCTTTCGCAAGCTGTTTTATGTGCCACGTAAAAGGGTTAATCTTATGTAAAAAAAATCAGTCTCCATACTGAATACCACTCCTAAGAAATACTAAGATGGATTTCATTTTTTAAAGTCTCCATGCAGATGTCTCCTGATTGATATCGAAGTAACAGTACAATGAGTCCGCCCCTGCGTGCCATACATGCGGCTAGTGTGTTTATTGAGCGGGTGAGCACCGGGGTTTCCCGTGGAAAATACCCGCCGCACGTCGATACTCCTCGCTGCCCAACTAATGTCAGCTTTAGCCTTGATACAGCTCGGAATGTGTCCCCTTTCACGATTGTTGTTTGTACTTCAATTGATTCATTTGTTTTTTCAATTAGCAGCGTAAGGTTTCATTTGTTAAGTTAATGTTTTGTACAAATATTAATAAATGGTAAATGGTGTTTTTAAAATAAAAAAGTGGGGTTTATTCTACTCTGGCCTAGTGCGGGTGTGCGGACTGCACACCTAAGAAATTTTAGGTGTGAAGATTTCCTTAAGTACGTGATAAATCATTCTACATACGCCAAAGAATTCCGCCACGGTACCCCCTACCTGTCGTAAGAGGCGACTAACAGGGGCCACTGGGGAGGCTGGGTGTACTGCGGGGGCGGTACACAATGGTGGCAGCAACCCTGAGATTTGCGGCAGAGGGCGTGACCGCTTGACTGTCGCGGACGTTCACAAGAGGTGAACGTCCAAAAAAGCGTAAGTGGAGGGCATCTCAAGCCCTCCCAATTTGGAGGAGTCCATAATCGGACGGTGCGCTAGGCGGAGGCGGACCATTTGGGGCGCTTCTCGCCCTGAGATGCCGCAAAACCGCCCTAAATGCGCGAGATGGTCACCGAGAGGTTTTAGTCGGTATGCTGGCGTAGGATTTTGGTTAGGGACCCAACTCAGCTAAGCGGACAATTATTGTTCTGCGCGCCGAGTTGGAAGGCCAGAGACCCCGACATACCCCTTTCCGGCCTCCCCCGAGGTACCGAACAGGGGAGCTTAAAGCGCTTTCCTCTCGTAAAAAAAAAAAAAAAAATTTGGGCGCGTGTTTGAGAATCTCGGCGGTCGCGGGTTCAAGTCCCAGGCATACACCTATACCTTTTCGAAGTTACATGTCACATCTTCACAAGATACTTCTGTTACTGATAACGCTGTAGTCAACTTGTTCTTCAGTACAAATAAGTCTGCTCGCGAAATATTATTAATTATGTTGTGGTAAAATTGTGTTATCGAGGAACCGCGCCACATTTCTGTATAAAACTAATGATAAACAAGCAAGCTTTGTTGGTGTAGTGAATGTAAACAGCGCGTATTGTGCGCACTCGGCTGAAAGATCCGCGAATCTGGTTCCTATCAATACGTCACAACGAGACCGCACGCCAGTTAGAGTTCGGTTTCAGATTAAATATACTTTTATTAGTGTTTTTGTTTATTTACTCTAGACTTTTCTTTGGAAAGCAACCGGTCAGTAAAATATGACTCTCTTTAACCATATAAATAATTTAAATTTATGTAGTGATAAGCCATCGTTTCGCCTAGATCTCATTAAATTCTGCAGTGAATTGCAACAATCATTCCATTTTTACTCAGTCCACTCTAAGTGCCTTCCCAAAGTCTGCCTTCCAAAGTATGTATTTAGTTTTCACGCACAAGAAAGAATGGTCTTTCTTGTCACAGCTACAATTTAAAAATTGTAGATACCAGTTTCAAAGCTAAAATCATGTTTTCGCAAAAAATTAATAACCATTTAAATGCATGTTGATTTTTCTAGTTCGTCCACAATCAAATTTCAAATGAATTTCTCTATTGTTAGTTTCTACGGAACCAAAACTAGTGCAATTCACGCTTGTCCGAGTTATTCTGCTTTCAGTGTTGACAGAACAGTGAAGTTTCCCCGAGGGTGAGATTAAGCAGTCCTCAAAACACGAGGAAATTAGCGATGTACTTTAATTAATAAGACTTATGGCAGTGGCGGTACTTCCATATAAGCCCAAAAGCGTTAAACGTTAATTTTGTAATGTCTAGTTTATAATTGTTTATTGTGGGGTCAGAATATTCTCATTTATATGTCAAATTGATTTTGTTAAATAAACCTTTAAAAATAAAAGATCTTATTGGAAATTTTGTAAGGCAAGCTGACCTTTTGGGCTTCTATGGAAGTACCGCCACTGACTTATGGCTATGTCTCTTATTGACGTTCAGATGAGTGGGCGTTTATTTATACCATATTTGTATGCATTATCCGTTTTCTGGTTAAAGAGGATATTCGTAGCGATTATCTCGTTTCTTTATGTGTAGAAATGCATCTGTGCCTCTCCTTTAACGGTTGAAGTCATGAGTGTAAGTATTTGCGTTTGCGAGTGACTTTAATTTAATGTAAAAAACAAGGAAAGACTAAGTAAGTTGATATTATTGGACCGCACTGCACACGAAGCAAATGTTTTACACACTCAGAAATTTGACAGCCAATTTGTTAAGTTTTGTGTTAATCCCGTCTTTCGCAAGCTGGGGATGAGCCAAAAATTCCTAATGCCTGCATCTCCGTTGGATAACCTGTGGGATTAAATTACGCAGAGGAAAACTTTCATTCTTCTATTTATATGTTTGTGTTCTAATAAACTTGTTGTCTTTTGTTTCCATTTTATGTGATAACTTATGTCTGACCATAAAGGCAACAGTTTTAATAATATACGAGTATAACGAAAATTCAATATTAAAATGTTAATATAGAAGTCCGAGTTGGTTAACCGTGTTCTAAAACAGAATAATAGGGATAATTACATATACATTAGCTCTTCATATCTTTGTCATTATATTCATATTATTTTATATATTGATAAATACTTTTATTTTATTAAGTTTTTTAGGAGTACAGCAAAATAATTGCGTTATGTAAATGCAGTACGGTCGGAGTAGTGTATCACAAGTCACAACATAATAACACCGGTCATTTCAGATACACAGAATACTTCCACACAAGTCTAAGGACAGTCATCAATCCATCATGACATAAATAATTTATTGCAATAGCTAATAAATAAAAAAAAAACTAAATATTAACTTCTAAAATCTGCGTGTTTAATATAATTTAACGCGCCACGATTTTTCAAAATGAACCTATAAAGAACATTTGTGTCAATCGCGCGCCTGTTATTGTCTGAAGATAAGAAATTTATTCGAAAAGTGAAAAGATAAATATGCCGAATAAACGTCTCGCGTAGAAAATAAAACTGGGATCGTGTTTAATGTTTCCGTAATGAGGTTAATTGTTTGAGATACGCGCGAGTTACATGTGAACGTGTATTATATAGTTTTCTGTTTACTTGTTGCAAAATAGTACATTGTTTATCCTTTAAATGTGATAATGAGGACAGTTATTTATTTATTGTAACAGACCAACAACCAACAGACCAACAACACATACATAAATTATGTCATTAATATTTTTTTACAAGTAGTTGCATTTTGATATAAATCTTTTATAAGTATGTACAGCGTGCGTTCTCCAGGTCTCGGGTTCGATTCTCGGGTCGGACAAAGTATTATTGTGTTTGTCCACTAGAAAATTCTCAGTAGCAGCTCTGGAGATGTGCCCGAAAAACGGCTATAGGCTCGCCCCCTATTACGTGGGACTGATGCTTACCTGACGAAATGTGGGTGCTAACATCTGCCTACCCCTCCGGAGATTGCAGGCGTTAGGTTATGTATATGTAATTGTATTAAATGTTTTCCATTGCCTGAAAAACAAAACTAAGACAAATTTATGGTTTTGTTATTCCATGTCAATTACAACATTTTAAGCCATTTCAGCTTTAATAGATTGCCGTTGATGCGAATATTAGATAGTATAGTATACTGTTTTCCGAAAATAAATTAATCTAATGGAGTGAAATTGAATTCAATGAGTCGAGATGCGAAGACAAAGTATACGAGCGTGATGTAGCTATTAGAAACCGATAATTATGAATGTAAGGAATAGATGGTTACGTAATTTTCCGCTTTGTTTTGTCAATTCCACGCATTATTTAGTTTTTACTACGATTTCGCTAGTAAAATGTTACTTTGTACAGCTGCCAAATTTAGAAATCTTGGTCCCTATCCCACCACACACCCGCCACTGTAACCCCTGTGCTCCAGGATCAACAGCACGCACAGTATTGACGCCGAGCAATGAAGCTCAGCGAATCTAAGGGAACGTAATTTGTCATGATCCCGCCACGAAATTAATCAGAAATAATATACAGGAGGAGTTGGATAAAAAGAGTTGTCCACTTCCCTCCACAGTAAAGCGGGAAAATTTAGAAATGTCAATATAGCTGCAGATAGTGATTTTTGATATATTAGAATAGTGGACAACTCTTGTTTTCCAACTCCTCCTTTATTTTGTCTTTCTGATTAACTTCGTTGCGGGATTATGACAAATTTAGATCCCCTTAGATCCGCTGAGCTTCATTGCTCAGCGTCAATACTGTGCGTGCCGCTGTTGATCCTGGAGAACAGGAGTTACAGTGACGGGTGTGTTGTGGGATAGGGCCAAAAAATATTAGAATAGTTTGAACATTGCGTTTATTATGAGGCGTAGTGAAGTCAATTTGTCGACCAGAAAAGTAACTTATTTATCACGCTGCCACGGACCATATCAAAAATAGTTTTAATTGAGTGAATTAAAAATTATTGTGATACGTAAACAGAGGTAGGCAGTTATTTAACTAATTCATAAATAAATAAATACACCCAAAAGTCACTCAAATACTAGAAACTACGGGACAAAATGATTGTGGAACTTACTTTATATTACCAGTAACTTATTATTAACAAATTATCTCCCAACCAAATCAACTAAATTTTTTTGAGGTTGTGAAAGGCACTACGGAACCCTGAGGATTTTCCGGTTCCATTGCCCGAGTTTTCCTCCTAAAGTCCGCTTTAAATGTTTTGTGTCCGATGGTCGGATGTCGCACGGGCGTGGGCGTAATGGCGGGTCAATGTACTCTGCACTTTGTTTTTTTACACAACAAATCTTTCGCCGCTGAAAGAAATATCGTTGGATTCTTGAATTAATATACATATGCTCATTTTACTTGCGCGGATTTATGAAAATGATAATTATTGTTGGATCTGGCATATGTTTCGCATTGGGCACATCTTTAGAATGTTTTGATAAGCCGTATAAGTTTTTTAAGTATAGTTAAACAACATACACTGCCTGATTTTATAAATAACAGTCGTAAAAATAACTTCCCTGTTGATAAGCGCGTATTAAAGACACTTTAACGGTGAAGGAAAACATCGTGAGATAACCTGCACACCCAAATTAAGAATATTTTATTCTTAAGATTTTTTTAGGTGTGTAATCAGGCCAGCGTTGTTGACTTAAACCCTCTCAGTTGTAGAGGAGACCTGTGCCCAGTTGATACCACGGGCTGATGATGATATAAAAGATTAGAGATCCTGAAACCCTAATGATGTGTGTCCTGTCTATTCCACCCTTACAAGGTTGGCTATTGTTATGAGATCACATGCTGTTTGAGTAAACATCGACGATCGCTTTTGGAAGTCGCATCTTCGTTTCTGATGCTTATGTTGTAACGATGTTAAATAATTATTCATCATCAGCCCATATACGTCCCACTGCTGGGCACGGGCCTCCTCTACAACTGAGAGGGTTTAGGCCTTAGTCCACCACGCTGGCCTAGTGCGGGTTGGCGGACTACACACCTAAGAACTTCCTAAGAACTTTTAGGTGTGCAGGTTTTATCACGATGTTTTCCTTCACCGTTAAAGCAAGTGATGATTCATTGTGAATACACACATAACTTCGAAAAGTCAGAGGTGTGTGCCTGGGGTTAGAACCTGCGGCCGCCGAAATTCTCGACCGCGCGCCTAAACCTCGAGGCCATCACTGCTTAATAAATAATTAATTAATAAAGGATAATTAATAATTATTTTGTTTTCTTACTGCATAGTGTATAAATTGCAAGTTTGATCCTTATACACAGCAGTAAAATGAAATGAAATAATAAATCACTTAGATTCAGTCATTTCAAAACACCCTGTTCGGAAAGCAGTCATCACTATAGAAGAACGGGCAAGAAACTCTAGTGTTTCTCTTCTTCAATCAAGAGATAGTTTACAATATTGATACAAAGAATGAATTTCCCGAATTAGAGCAACTAAAAACAAATCGATGCTGATATATAAAAATAAAGTTCTATCATAATATGATGATTTAGTGACAATTTTTTTCCAGTAAAATAAAACTTTATAAAATATACAATTTGTTTTGCGTAGAATTTGGCACCTGCATTATTTCTATTCTTAAAAAATAGTAAATATGTTATTACTCTTCGCAGTAATGGGGCATCTTTCATAAAGTGCTTGCTTTCATATTCGAAACGGATCGTTAATTTCGTTTAATGTTTTCATAAAAATATTTTGAGGTTCAATAAACTCCGTTGTCGTAAGAACAAATTAACTAAATCTAATATTTTTAAAATAATCGTATTTGAGTGTTTTTTTTATGACAATTTGCAAAAGGATTTACACAACTCAAAACATTCTTTCTTCTCATGTCACTTAGATATTCCATCGATTGCTTCTTTACCTGCGGCACAAGTATGCGCCGTGCGATATATAGGTCTCTAGTTCGATTCCCGGGTCGGTTAAAGTTATTAGGTATTTCCATTAGGAAATTCTCAGTAGCAGCACGTAGTCTGGAAATATGCCCGAATAACACGCCGATAGGCTCGCCCTAATTACATACCTGGCGAAATGTGGGTGCAGAAATGCTCCTCTGCCTACCCCATCGTGGATAAAGTCGTGAGGCTATGTACGTATGTGACGCATATTCCATTGACACGCAAAGAACGCTAAAAGCTCGTGTTGTAAAAAAAATAACTACAATTCGGGCTTTTACATTATAATACAGATGTTATATATCTTATAGCTTGTGTCCGCCAATCGGCATTACGTGGCGGACTAAGGCCTAAACCCTCTCAAGTTGTGGAGGAGACCCGTGCCCAACAATGGGACGTATATGAGCTGATGATAAATAGCTTGTGTTATGTCTTTGTACTATTGTCGTACAGCAATAATAAAACTCCATTCCACTTAACTCGTTTATTCTCCTCAGAGATGTACACTGTTCGAACGCTCGAATCCGAATGCCGTCAGACAGTATTGAATCCACCGACGTTAGTTTCGCCGGAAACACAAAATGACAAACGGAAACAATACACTTATATAAATTCGACTTGTCGACTCTTAATCATATTTTAAAAATAGTAATAATAAAGTAAACACAAAATATATAATTGTTTGCACGTACTAAATATACACTTTTGACTAGCAGCAAATAATCTACCGGAAATAACATGACGAAATAAATAAGTCTGCCGGTATTATAAGATAACCCTTACAGTACGTACACCAAATAGCATGCTTTCAGTTTACTATTCCTATTTGAAATTGAAACCCACCAGTCTATGACAGCAGTGCCACAGTTTAGTATAAACAAGCGCTGCAATGTACTCGGCAGACCAAACAGCATCCCGTTTTAGTTGGTCAGTGTTTGCGAGACGCATCTCATTCTGAGAAGTAGGTATGTGACGTCACTTGGCTCGGAGTCAAACCGTAATATAGTTACTCAACGTCGAATGACGCTTAGCCGTATCAGTAGCCTCTTAAGGAATGTGTCACATACATACATAACCTCACGCCTGCATTCCAAGAAGGGGTAGGCAGAGGTGCAATTCTGCACCCACATTTCGCCAGGTAATAGTCCCACGTAAAAGGGGGCGAGCCTATTGCCGTTTTTGAGGCACAATTTTAGACTACGTGCTGCTTCTGAGAATTTCCTAATGGAAAAAGCCAATAACACTTTGCGCAAGCCGGGAATCGATCCCAGGACATCTAGATCGCACGGCACACACTTGTGCCGCGAGACCACGAGGCAGTCATTTTACTGCATGCTCCGTCCTAGTGCATCAATTCGGGAGAGGGACCGAGATGAAAGTTCAATTCCCGGATCGAAAAAAATATGTTAGTTTAGAAATGTCGAGCTCAGAACATGGCAAGACGCTCGCGCTGAATATATTTGTGTACATTTGAAGCGTAGCACCGAAAAGTTTCGCTTCGGTACTGTTTTCGCCACAATTATTCACCCAAGAACAATAAATTTAATTTTTGTCCAACTCATATAAGAGAAGACGACGCTTTGCTTTAAAATGCTACTTCTGTGAAGGACATAATTAAAAGTAAATTAATGCTAAAAATATTATTATGCATCTTGAATCGAACCCCAAACGCTCAGACGTCAGACGTTGTTAAATAAATAGGTCGAGCGACTTGTTTGTACACAGAAGAGCGTAGCTGCATAGTGCTTAAAATAGATCGCCATTACAAAGTCCACGGTTCGGTTCGGTGACAGAGCACGTGTCGCCGCTAAAATTATCTATGTATATCTATAAACAATGCTCACGTTTGTTTTTATTTATGTTTTTTATGCGATGTCGTAAGATTTGACGTAGGACGCTTCTTCATAGAAACACGGAAAATTGCGTTCCAAAGGGCTTAGATATAGTATAGGACAATCATACATACATAACGTCTGTATTTTCCGAAGGGGTAGGAGAGGTGCATTTTTCACGATTACGTGGGAGGGGAGGGGTATTCCCGTTTTTCGGGCACATTTCAAGACTCAGTGCTATAATATAAGTACTGAGAATTTCATAATGGAATAACTAGGGACCTCTAGATCGTACGGCACATGCTTGTGTTGCGAGGTCACGAAGCAGTATAGGAAAATGATATGATTATTTACTCGTATATGAGTTTCATATTTTTATGTCATCTAAGCAGTGATGGCCTCGAGGTTTAGGCGCGCGGTCGAGAATTTCCGCGGTCGCAGGTTCAAACCCCAGGCAGACACCTCTGACTTTTCGAAGTTATGTGTATATTCACAATGAATTATCACTTGCTTTAACGGTGAAGGAAAACATCGTGATGAAACCTGCACAACTAAAAGTTCTTAGGAATTTCTTAGGTGTGTAGTCCGCCAACCCGCACTAGGCCAGCGTGGTGGACTAAGGCCTAAACCCTCTCAGTTGTAGAGGAGGCCCGTGCCCAGCAGTGGGACGTATTTGGGCTGATGATGATGTCATCTATAGTGATTTTGTATGTCGAATGCTTTGTCTATAACCTAAGAAAATTTACGAGAGAATACTCAATAATAATGGAAACAATATAGATATAAACAATATAATCTTGTGAATGCTGAAGCATCTTATGGTAAGGATCTTTTGGATCTGAATCATCTCTCACCAGTCAACACTAAAATATGAACTTGATACAAAGGCTTAGTCATCGCCTTGGGCGCTACCACAAATTTTCTGAAAACTTAATACTACATACATAAGAACACAGTTAATTAATGTTTAAAGAATTTACCATAAGCTTCTATATTACAATAGCCCTCAAAATAAATAGAATCTATCAACAAACAACAGAAATATGTTAGGTCTTTTGAAATCAAAAAGTCATAACTATTTTGTTTAAATATAAGTATACCACGGCCCGTCTATTTAGCCATTCTAACTACAGTCTACGTTAAAAGTGGCAATAGTTTAGATAAAAAAAAATGCCCTTTCAAAAGAACTTGTGAGAGTCTATTTGAATTAAGATAATTTGACTTTGGCTTTGAAAAATAACGAGAATTCCAATGACTCATGTACTAAATATGGGATAGTTTACTAGACGAAATAGTTCCACTAGTCTAGTCCCGGATGCAGCGGTTTTTGTTGTGTATCACTGCGGACCATTTCCGTTACTGTTTCACTACTTTATGAGTCTAATTTATTTATAATAAATAAAACATGCAGGCATTCCTGAATCCATTAGTCTTGTGATCTGGATAACCTGAATTTGAAATCTGGACGAGATTTGTTGATCATTTTTAGTTCAGTACCGCAGAGAATCAAACATGTGACTTTTATATTGGTCGAAGCGTCGACGCATCCCCACTGTCCAACGTAGGGTATAAATATAGCCGCTCGATCGAGAATGATTCATTCTCGCTCGGAACGCCGGACCGAACGGAGCTCTGTACTAAGTTTTTGAAATTACCTCCAGAAGTTTTACTGTCACTATTTTTTAAAAAACAATAACGCACAAGACCCTCCGACATATTTATTCTTTACTAGCCCAGCTCCACGTAGGAACATATTTGAATTCCGTATTTTTCCGGGATAAAATGTACACTTATCCTTATTCAAGGTCCTATCTCCATTCTATAAAAAAATCATTCAAATCGGTCCAGTGGTTTCGCATTTATAATATTAGTGTTTCTTATAATATTTAGTATGGATTTGTGTAGTGTTACAAAGTAGAAACGGAGTTGGTTTATCATTGATTAATACGTACTTGCACGTTAATAAATTGTCTAATTAAATTAATGTAGTAAAATAGTCTTGTCACTCAACACAATAATATCAACATGCTGAGATTCACGCTGTATTAACAGAGTCAAGATTGGCTAGCTATTCAACAGACTGATAGAAATACCGACTGCCTGCGATCTAGAGGTCCAGGGTTCGATACCGAGCCGGGCATTTTGTTATTGGGGTTTCGCATCATGAAATTCTCAGTAGCAGCACGGAGTCTGGAAAAGGGCCCGGACAACGGCAATAGGCTCGCCCCCTATTACGTGGGACTGATATACCTGGCGAAATGTGGGTGCAGAAATGCACCTCTGACTACCTCTTCGGGGAATACAAGCGTGAGATTATGCATGGATAGAAATATAAAATTATGACCTATAATTCGTAGGCATTACGTCACATACGGCCAATTTTAATAATCCTGATCCCTGTCTCCGAATTGACCTAAAATTTCAACAATTCAAGTAATATATTTGAGTGTCATTTATTTATAACTTTGAAATGATCGGTCCATTTTTTGGCTCGCACTACATACGTGTCCAACAATCCTTTTGTTTATTGCAATGAGGCTCTAGTACACAGATATCTATATTTACCTTTTAATTTAAAAAATGTGTTCCTGATTACGAGTGTTAATTAATTGGATCTAATTACTTGTTGTCCAAGTAACACGTGTTCAGCTGGACTAGATTCATTACGTAATTAATTTCGTTGCTAATGGTTTGGCTTCAGCTAAAGCTGTACAAGGTCAATCGACCGAGCCTCTGCTAACTTAATAGCGATCGATGTCCTTGTTATTTCCTTCACGGTTAAAGTAAGTGATAATTAATTCTGAATAAACACAATACTTTGAAAAGTCTTAGGGTTTGAACCTGCGGCCGCCGATATTTTTAACTCTACTGCGTGCCTAAACTTCGAGGCCATCACTACTTGTTAATTTTTTTTGGTTTTTATAATGGCATTTAAGAAGATCTTCATAGTGTTGCGACTGGCAAGAAATGATCCTTATTAACCGACTTCAAAAAAAGGAGGAGGTTATCAATTCGTCTGTATTTTTTTTTTTTTTTTTATGTTTGTTATTGTCTCTCAATAGTCAATACATTTATTTCGTTCCGATATAAACTGGTATAAGCAGGTTGATACCGGGCCGAGACATTGGCGTGTGGGTCTAAGTGTTCTACGAGAAATTGTGTCTCCAGCATGGTCATTCATCGAACTAATCGGTACAGTATTGCTACATTCGTAAGTTCTACGAGAATATCGTACTATGTAGCCAGTTTGGGCATATGATCAAGCTGGACTAATCGCGCACCAATCCAACCTTATTACAGAATGGTTCTACTAACACTTTTTTGTTCAAAAGAAATCAATATCCTAGCCATGAAACTTTAATGAACATACATAACCTCACGCCTGTATTCCCCGAAGAAGAAGTCAGAGGTGCATTTCTCCACCCACATTTCGGCAGGTATGTATCAGTTCCACGTAATAGGGGGCGAGCCTGTTGCCGTTTTTCGGGCACATTTCCTGACCCCGTGCTGCTACTGAGAATTTCCTAATGGAAAAACCCAATAACACTTTGCACAACCCGGGAATCGAACCCAGGACCTCTAGAACGCACGGCACACTTTTATGAACAGTCATTATAAGATTGTGTTCACACATAACTATCACGTCTATAAAGACGTTGAAGTGGTGAGCTCATAAGTGACAGCTAAGTTGTAGTTAAGTAGGAAGAAATTAGATTTGTGCGGGCGACAAATCGTTCGTATCCAATTAATCCGACGAGGCGCCGATCGGACGGGGAGGGCGTCCTACGATACCCTGGGGTTGCACAATAATACATAGGTATATGTAGTATGGAACTTTTTATGGATATTTATTTAAGTATAGTACATAGACGTCCCATTACTAGACTTTCTTTAATGACAGCCCCGTGGCGCAGTTGGCTAGACACCACTTGCGAAACGAGAGGCCGCGGGTTCGATTCCCGCACCAAGACAAATGTCTGTGTGATCCAAAAATATTTGTTTCGGTTCTGGGTGTATGTGAGACCGAAAAGTCTCTCGTAGTTTCTGATACCCACGACACAAGGCTTGTATCTTAGTGTGGGATCAGAACTATGTATGTGACTGTTGGGTGTATTTATTTATTATTTATTTATTTAATGATGAGAGGGTTCATAGTTGGAAGTCTTATAGTTGTCCAAATTGGTACACAAGTATTAGTAATGGTTTTAGTTATTGGGCCATCTACAACTATGGTAGTCTATTTAATAATACAAATAATGTGAGGTATATATCTACGTGCCTACCACATAACTATGTTTTGAGTTATTACATACTCGTATGTAAACTTGATATTATGTCTGTTAACATGTGAATGAAACAGGAGTTAAATAGTTGTAGGTATTTATTGATATTTGAATGAAGGTGATAAAAGAGAAAGCTGAGGAGAGAAAAAGTGTAAGGGCTAAAACTTTATGAAGGCTAAAGGATCTTGCCTTGCCTAGTGGTTCGGGAACAGGTCAATTCCATCAACAGAGCTATTTACGAAGACCATAAAACATTTATAACATACATAAACTCACGCCTGTATTCCCCGAAGGGGTAGGCAGAGGTGCATTTCTGCACCCACATTTCGCCAGGTATGTATCAGTCCCACGTAGTAGGGGGCGAGCCTATTGCCGTTTTTTGCAAACATTACAGAATAAACAAGAATTTAAGGGAATAAAGTCTAAACTTTCGCGCAGTTGCATGTTGATACCGGATTCAACAAGTTTTCATGCCGCCGTACATTTCCGTGGAAGCAATAAAGTTAAGAACACACATATAAATCTGTTACAATAACAGAGTGACAAGCGCGCCAATGACAATGTTTCATTGTCTTTTAAAATCGATTGTATCGATTAGTTGGGAATTGAAGCGGTATTGAAAATACTTGAGCTAACGAGACTCAATAGATTCAAGAACATCTCATTCATATTAATGTCGTGTGGGGAAGGTACGTGCATTTATCTGTTCAATATCAAGGATTCGCATCAAAATTTACGCAGTATAACATACCTTACTACAGACTCGCACACATCTTTAAAGGGGTAGGCAGTTAATGTACTGTAAATGTTCACGTTCCTGTTTTTTCATCTATATTTTTGAGTTTTCTGCTATAAAGGTATACCCGGCGATTCTATCGCCAGCACATTTCGGACTCTTGAGTTACTGCTAAGAATTTCTTAACGGATAATTATATTGTCACTTTGGCCGACTGGAACCTGAAGTTGTCTTTATAGAATTTGAATTTTTTGGTTCCTTGATTATCATAATAGCACAGATTATCCTTCCACATATCTGCCACCGCAACTCCTGTAGACCAGGGTCAATGGGGGCATAGAAATGACACCGAGCAGTGTAGCTCAGCGAGTCTAATTACCCTATCTAGATATAACCAGAGAAGATAAATCAGAGGAGATGGAAACATAGTTTGTCAGCCCCGTGGCGCAGTTGGCTAGACACCAGCTTGCGAAACGAGAGGCCGCGGGTTCGATCCCCGCACCGAGATAAATGTTTGTGTGATCCACAAATATTCGTTTCGGGTCTGGGTGTTTGCGAGATCGAAAAGTCTCTCGTAGTTTGACTCGTATCTTAATATGGGGTTCTGACCCCAAGAAAATAAAATAATAAATACACCCAACAGTCACACACATAGTTCTGATGTGTGTGATTGTTGGGTGTATTTATTATTTTATTATAGTTACTAACTTGCCCCCACAGCAAAGTGGGAGACAATTGGATTTTGAGGTGTTATCCTAACTTGCAAGAAGTTTGCGATTGTACTGAATTTTTCTTGTTGTTCCCAGGTTACGGCTGTTTCCAATGGCTGCTGCTGATGTCATGCGGCGGGGTGTACGCGGTGTGCGCACTCAGCACCACCACCCTCAGCTTCGTGCTGCCCGCCGCAGAGTCCGACTTCCAGCTCATGTCCAGCGATAAAGGACGCCTCACAGCTACGCCGCTTATTGGTAATATACTACTTATGGAGAAATATCCCAGTAGATTGGTCTGGGGATTCCTATACCAACTTCGATGAACAACCATAATATCAGGGGAATTGAAGAAGTTTACCATACCATAAACTCTGTCTTTCACCAATCTGTACAGTTCAGAAGTCCTTTTCCCGACTTTTTTTTCTCGAGGAGAATGCTTATTATGGCTCTACTTCCTGCCAGCCCTGGGGGAGGGGGACGAGAAGCGTATGTTTGGGGTCACCGGCCTTTCTTCCTTTTCCCGACCTGGTCTGTTTGTTAATTTTGATGCCTAAGGCTTTACAATGCATCTTCTGACTCGAAAATAGTACGGAAACCTTAGGGAATCTGTTACAAATAACCATCCATAACGATATTTGCTTTGTTTTCCAGGAATGTGTGTAGGATCCTACTTCTGGGGCAACTTGGCTGATGCACGGGGTCGCAAGAAGGCTATCATCGGCGCCCTATTGCTCGACGCATTTGCAGGCTTCCTGTCCAGCGTGGTGCAGTCGTTCCCCGCATTTTTGGCCTGCAGGTATTTATACATAATATATATATAGGACTTAAATTCACTGCGCAGTGAAGTTCAAGGGCTTTGGCAACTAAATATATCGGGTCTTTCGTGTGTTTATATTGCTTACTTGTGTTTCAACCAAGATACGTTTACTATCGCTCTATTCTGTGACATGACGTTATAGTAAGCAAAACAAAAAATGCCATATGCAGGTATAGAAGTTTGAGGACTGATTTTTTTAAAGATGCTTTCATTTTGATAATATTCGATCTCGTGAAGCAAGTCTAGGTAACTCATCATCATCATCATCAGCCCAAATACGTCCCACTGCTGGGCACGGGCCTCCTCTACAACTGAGGGGAGAGGGTTTAGGCCTTAGTCCACCACGCTGGCCTAATGCGGGTTGGCGGACTACACACCTAAGAAATTCCTAAGAACTTTTAGGTGTGCAGGTTTTATCACGATGTTTTCCTTCACCGTTAAAGCAAGTGATAATTCATTGTGAATACACACATAACTTCGAAAAGTCAGAGGTGTGTTCTCGACCGCGCGCCTAAACCTCGAGGCCATCACTGCTTTTTAACTCATCTCCTAGCATTAGCAAGGAATGTATTTAGGTAAATCTATCTAAATATACAATTTGATTACACCATTAAACTAATTTAGTCATCGCCCCATATTAAATTAGTTTTTTACCAAATTGGTCTGGTGCGGGTGTTTAATCACATACTTCGAAGTTCTTTACAGAGAAAAGAAAATAGATGATAGTGATTACCTTTTAAATTTTGACTGACGCGGGTTCAAACCCCAGGCACACACCTCAGACTTTACCAAGTTATGTGTGTATTCATAAAGAATTATCACGTACTTTAACGGTGAAAGAAAGCATCGGTATAAAACCTGTACACCTAAAAGTTCTTAGGAATTTCTTAGGTGTGTAGTCCGCCAACCCGCACTAATCCAGCGTGGTGGACTAAGGCCTAAACCCTCTCAGTTCACTCCAGCAGTGGGACTTAAATGGGCTGATGATGATTACCTTTTTTATATCTCAAGCTATTTCTACACCAATCAATATTAAACTATGGTGTTTCAAAGTGTTGCTAAGCTATTAATAACCTCAAATGAATTGAAATAATAACTCGCAATGTGCACGTGCAAACTAACGTCAGACGACACCAGTTGCGAAATTAATTGCTTTGTATTTATGCACATAAGCACAGGAAAATATAACACATGCATTTATGTTAATGAAAATACGGATGTGGTTATGATAAATTAGTGTGGTTCGTACCTATTGTTTTAATATTCAAGGATTTCTTCCTAAAAGTTATTTTGTTGGGGTTTCGGAACGCCGCGCCGTTACATTACCGATTAGACAATCATATATTCAAGCTGCAATTTCGACTAATTTTACGAGTAGATGGTGTGCTAATAATATTTTATGCTTTATAATTGTTTTTCTAACTAATGTCTGAGCCAGGCATCAAAATCACTTCATAGCCGCAGCCGCCCTGACCTAACTATTCGTTGTAGAATTGTGATGAATGCAGGTTTTTCTCCGGATTTGGGATCATCGGTGCCACGGGCCTTATCTTCCCGTACTTTGGGGACTTTCTTTCATTCCGGCATCGGGACGTCATGCTGTGCAGGCTCGAGGTTTTCTGGACTTTCGGGACTATACTGTTACCAGGTAAGACATTATTTCAAACTTCTGAATATGTATATGCATCTTCAGAATGTAAAGAACTATGTAGCTCTTGCTCTTGAGACCGAAGACAATCCCGTCTTCATCTGGTATAATTTATCATTTATTTGTTCAATTAGTATGGTTACACAAATTGAAAAAAGCTTATTCATACAAACTATAAAACCTTAAACACATTAAAACACACACAGAAGAAGAAAATTAAATAAAAATAATTAAACAATAATGAATGAAATAATTAATTAAAAACAAACATTAATATATCTGGGTAGAAAAGACTAAGAGCGTGGAATATTTACCTTTTTTTTAAATATTTATTTATTAAGACTTTCTTGTTTATATACTAAATCACATTAAGGAACTTAGCTATTATGAAAGAAAACAAGGGGCGGCCTTATAGCTCTCGACAATTTCTTCCAGGCAACCTTAAAAAAAACCTAAATACCTTAAAGTATTGTCACAATGCCTAAATATGTAAGTTCGGGTATTTTACATACTCGTAAGTCGTAATATGTACGTTCAAAATGACGATCAGAAACTAAGCTAGAAATAAGGAAATAAGGAATAAGAATGATCTGAAGAATATAATAAGAAGTCTGAAGAATATAATTGTTTATACTTTACATCTAATTAGTTGTATCGAGTAACATATAGCTTGTATAAAATAAATAAGAGTTGATAAAGTAAATTGAATGTGTGAGG
Source organism: Hemaris fuciformis (assembly GCA_907164795.1). NCBI lineage: Eukaryota > Metazoa > Arthropoda > Insecta > Lepidoptera > Sphingidae > Hemaris > Hemaris fuciformis. The sequence continues at coordinate 421,612 of OU015443.1, forward strand.
AAGTGCACCTAATGCTAGTTGTGATTGGCAGTGCGCGGCTCATGCCAATTAAATTTAGAAATACTACCGCGGCCTTCCTGGTGTCGTCGAAAGGTCGCATTCTACTTCATGTACCCTTGATCGAATTCCTCCCTTTAGTATCACATTAACAATATGTTTTATACGTTTCCACTCTTATCGAGTTGCCAAATTACCTTAAGGTAATATCACCAGTAGTTGACCACTTAAGGACACAGAAATTTCTTTTTTAATGCCTAACTTTAATCATCATTCGAATTCAATGAGTGTTTTGTTTTGTTAACTCTGTGCAAGTCTTTTAACGAAACGAGCTAGTATTTTTTCTTGTACAATGGTGGCATTCAAGTAAAAAAATGAAAATAAAACTTAATATAAGAGATTTAGTAGTTGACCACCTAAAAACTAGTAGTTGACCATGTTTTGCATCAGTAGTTGACCATTCAGATTTTTTAATTATTTGTTAAATAAGAAGGCAAATTAAGACAACTTTGCGTTTTATTTGAAATATAATAACAATAACATCCCCCGCTCGTTAATAAATGTTCTGGCCATTTCCACAATCGACCATTTGCTTTCATCGATGATATTGTAGCTGGTTTTTTTTTATAGCTTTAAGTACTTTTCCGGGATAAAAGTTATTATCGTACTTCATCATCATCATCATCATCATCATCAGCCCATATACGTCCCACTGTTGGGCACGGGCCTACTAGAGTAGGCCAATTGTAGACAATTGAGAGGGTTTAGGCCTTAGTCCATCACGCTGGCTTAGTGCGGGTTGGCGGACTACACATCTACTTCATCATCATCATCATCATCAGCCCATATACGTCCCACTGTTGGGCACGGGCCTACTCTACAATTGAGAGGGTTTAGGCCTTAGTCCATCACGCTGGCTTAGTGCGGGTTGGCGGACTACACACCTAAGAAATTCCTAAGAACTTTTAGGTGTGCAGGTTTCATCGCGATGTTTTCCTTCACCGTTAAAGTGCGTGATAATTCTTTATCAATACACACATATGCAACTTCGAAAAGTCAGTCATGTGTGCCTGGGGTTTGAACCTGCGACCGTCGAGATTCTCGACCGCGTGCCTAAGCCTCAAGGCCGTACTTAAATATGACAAATTCACCATTTACTTTTTGCCGAGGCTTTTGTCAGATTCTTAATCAGACAACAGTAGTTGAAAGTTTACGCATATTTTCAAGCATATCGTTAGGACCTATGATGTCAAATTGATCTAGAGTGGTTTCAAATATGTCATCAGCAATGCTAATTGCTGGTGATCCTGGGATCGTCACTAGCACTAGTTCGTCACCAACAGTAATATGTACCGCAGTTGCTGATGGTTCCATTGTGGTTTCCAAAACACCATCATTATTGTGAGAGGATTTTTTTTTCAGCCGTTCTTATGGGTGTTTTATGAAGACGAACGACATTTACTGCTGAGAGCATTGCAGCTTCAGTATAATTTAGGAATGTACCCATTTTCCCAGACATCTACAAGGTGAAAATTTGGTTTTAGTAACTAATCGTACCTTACAATAAAGGTGGTCAACTACTAAATAAAATTAAGTTAGTGTAAAAGTAAATAAAATAGTTAATTCTAATTGATGATGCCCTTCATATATTATTCCGTACAGTACATTTACATGATACAGAAATTCATCAGAAGTTGACCATCCTGGTCAATTACTAGAAAATCATGCTAAAACGGAATCAGTAGTGGACCACCCCCACATCTCAATCTTGTAAACAAATTTTCGTATTTTAAATACCCTGTTACCTCAATTAATCCCTAACGAATAAGAAAAGCAAAACACTTATCATCAACAAGGTGACAAAGTTGTTAATATTTAACTTCAAACTTTTTCAATCCTTAAGAAAATTATGACAAAAAAACGAATAATAGATTTACGGTGCGTCAATCAACAAACAACTGGAGGCTATTTTTAATATTTGAAAATAATGGAGTCGTAGTTTGCGCGCTTCGTAGACCACATGACAGCACTGACTACTCAATATGGAATTAGTTTAAAAATATGCCGCGAATTCTTATTTTATCAGTTTATGTGCATTGGTGGTCAACTACAGGTACATGGTCAACTACTAGTGCCATTACCTTATGCTCTTCTTTTTATTTTGCTTTATATTGAAAAGTATTTTAAGTCAAAATATTCTCATATTTGAACCAGGCTGTCGTCTAAGTATTCTCTTTATATAAAAATACATACATACATATATAATGCTACGCCTGTATTCCCCGAAGGGGTAGGCAGAGGTGCATTTCTGCACCCACATTTCGCCAAGTATGTATCAGTCCCGTTTTTCGGGCACATTTCCAGACTCCGTGCTGTTACCGAGAATTGCCTAATGGAAAAACCCAATAACACTTTGCCCGACCCGGGAATCGAACCCAGGACCTCTAGATCGCACGGCACATACTTGTACCGCGAGTACACGAGGCAGTCTATATGAAAATAGTAATTGAAAAATCAATATACCTATTATGGTCTAAGTACCATAATATAATTCATTAATTGTTCTTATGTCTATATATTGTGAGAAATCTTTTTATTCGCCATCTATATTGAACTGCTGAAACAAAACAAAAATGCATATTGTTTCTTTCATCACAATTTGTAACAATACCATTTTCATTTTACTAAGTTAAACCAGAAGTGAAGCAACTAATTCATGGTCTTCAACAACTATTTACAGGCATAGCATTCCTGATCATCCCCAACCAGATATTCAACCTAACAGCGGAGGGAGCAGACTTCCAGTACACTTCATGGCGAGTGTTTGTGGCTGCCTGTGGCATCCCTAGTCTTCTGGTTGTTCTGCTCCTGCTACCGTTCCCCGAGAGCCCAAGGTACCTGCTGTACGCGAACAGACCGGAGCAGGCCCTGCAAGTGCTGCAGAGGATTTTTGTAGTCAACACTAAGTTGAATGAGAAGGACTTCCCGGTAAGTATTGCGAGGCGGCTAAGCCATTTGTTGTAATAAATAAATAAATACACCCAACAGTCACATACATAGTTCTGGCCGACATTAAGATACAAGTCTTGGGTCGTGGGTATCAGAGACTACGAGAGACTTTTCGGTGTCACAAACACCCAGACCCGGTTTGCCGGCTCACGTGTTCCCTCATTCCTATGATCCTGGATCCTTTAAGCGAAGTGTGAAGAAGCATTTGTGCGGGCCGGCATGATTGTGTCGATCAGCGGGTGACCATCGTTTCTCGCTGGTCGGTATTATTTTTTTGGACTCCACTGTGCTTACCATCAGGTACAGTGGAGTCACTTTGCCGTGCCAGTATAAAAAAAATACCCGAAACAAATATTTGCGGATCACACACACATTTGTCTCGGTGCGGGGATCGAACCCGCGGCCTCTGTTTCGCAAGCTGGTGTCTAGCCAACTGCGCCACGGGGCTGTCAGATATGGAGATATAGTCCTGTTCTCTTGTAATCAGTATCGTCAGCATATCGAATGTATTGGGACCGCGATGTATTACGAGTAAGGTAATAGTACCAGTAGATGACCACTTAAGGAGACAGAAATTTCTTTTTTAATGTCTAACTTTAATCATCATCCGAATTCAATGAGTGTTTTGTTTTGTAAACTCTGTGCAAGTCTTTTAACGAAACGAGCTAGTATTTTTTCTTGTACAATGGTTGAATTCAAGTAAAAAAATGAAAATAAAACTTAATATAAGAGATTTAGTAGTTGACCACCTAAAAACTAGTAGTTGACCATGTTTTGCATCAGTAGTTGACCATTCAGATTTTTTAGTTATTTGAAATATAATAACAATAACATCCCCCGCTCGTTAATAAATGTTCTGGCCATTTCTACAATCGACCATTTGCTTTCATCGATGATATTGTAGATGTATTGTAGATGATGTTGTTTTTTTTTATAGCTTTAAGTACTTTTCCGGGATAAAAGTTATTATCGTACTTCATCATCATCATCAGCCCATATACGTCCCATTGTTGGGCACGGGCCTACTCTACAACTGAGAGGGTTAGGCCTTAGTCCACCACGCTGGCTTAGTGTGGGTTGGCGGACTACACACCTAAGAAATTCCTAAGAACTTTTAGGTGTGCAGGTTTCATCGCGATGTTTTCCTTCACCGTTAAAGTGCGTGATAATTCTTTGTCAATACACACATATGCAACTTCGAAAAGTCAGTCATGTGTGCCTGGGGTTTGAACCTGCGACGGTCGAGATTCTCGACCGCGTGCCTAAACCTCAAGGCCGTACTTAAATATGACAAATTCACCATTTACTTTTTGCCGAGGCTTTTGTCAGATTCTTAATCAGACAACAGTAGTTGAAAGTTTACGCATATTTTCAAGCATATCGTTAGGACCTATGATGTCAAATTGATCTAGAGTGGTTTCAAATATATCATCAGCAATGCTAATTGCTAGTGATCCTGGGATCGTCACTAGCACTAGTTCGTCACCAACAGTAATATGTACCGCAGTTGCTGATGGTTCCATTGTGGTTTCCAATACACCATCATTATTGTGAGAGGATTTTTTTTTCAGCCGTTCTTATGGGTGTTTTATGAAGACGAACGTCATTTAGCTGAGAGCATTGCAGCTTAAGTATAATTTAGGAATATACCCCTTTTCCCAGACATCTACAAGATGAAAATTTGGTTTTAGTATCTGATCGTACCTTACAATAAAGGTGGTCAACTACTAAATAAAATTAAGTTATTGTAAAAGTAAATAAAATAGTTAATTCTAATTGATGATGCCCTTCATATATTATTCCGTACAGTACATTTACATGATACAGAAATTCATCAGAAGTTGACCATCCTGGTCAATTACTAGAAAATCATGCTAAAACGGAATCAGTAGTGGACCACCCCCACATCTCAATCTTGTAAACAAATTTTCGTATTTTAAATACCCTGTTACCTAAATTAATCCTTAATGAATAAGAAAAACAAAACACTTACCATCAACAAGGTGACAAAGTTGTTAATATTTAACTTCAAACTTTTTCAATCCTTAAGAAAATTATTACAAAAAAACGAATAATAGATTTACGGTGCGTCAATCAACAAACAACTGGCGGCTATTTTGAATATTTGAAAATAATGGAGTCGTAGTTTGCGCGCTTCGTAGACCACATGACAGCACTGACTACTCAATATGGAATTAGTTTAAAAATATGCCGCGAATTCTTATTTTATCAGTTTATGTGCATTGGTGGTCAACTACAGGTACATGGTCAACTACTAGTGCCATTACCTTAGTATACATAGGCATTAGTGCACTCAAAATATGTAAAGTTATATGTCAGCCATAATGTAAACGATAGTATTTGTGGTGTAAGTAGGTATATGTAAATGTTAGTACTAGTTGCAGTTAATAATGCTGTTTAATAAAACAAACGTATCGATGAATTCGGCAAATCCCACAAGATCAGAAGTCTTTACTTTTATTCCTTCTTTTTCCTTAATTTTTCCTGTCAGATCAAATCTCTTTTTCTTTAGCTATAAAATAAAAAAAAAACAATTACGGCTAACTCTATGAGCCCTAGGTTCATTTTGGATTCATTAGGTAAATATTGTATCAATGTGGACGAATCCTGATGAACAATAAATGTAGTCGCTCGTTGTTTGGACGTCGCCCCATGTCTTCTGCATTTTTTTTTCCTAACATCCTAAGGATTGGGTTATTTCAGGTGGAATCCATGATTAGCGCGGGAGACGGTGAAGAGGAGGAGGTGGTGTCTGCCGACAACAACGGCAACGAGACCAAGGCGCCGCTCACCTGGAGACAGCGGTGGGACGCGTTCTGGGTGCGCAAGAAGACGCTTGTCACTCCTCCCTACATCGGTCTTCTCGTGTTGTGCTGCTTCGTGGACTTTGGTCTCATGTTCAGGTATGGATAAATCAACTTTTATATTGCGTACATTTGTTCTCTACGACGGACGGACGGTAAGAAATCGCGCTTAAGGCTACCTTTAAATATGTTCAACCCAAAACATATCTCTTAGTTTTTATTTATTTATGGATGTTTTTTAATGTATGAAACATTCAAAAGTCTATCATGATAAATAGTCACAGTAAAACTGAAAGACATATTATATATCGTCCACGGTCTAAACTTTTCAAATGCCTGTTGGAAGCAATTTTATTCGTCGACTCCTTTCCCCTTTTAAGAGATTATTGAAAATATGCGCAGTGAAGTATTATGTTATGGTCTCTACAATAAATGTTTGCTCCGTTGCAGTTATTACACGCTGATGATGTGGTTCCCGGACCTGTTTGAGAGATTCAGCCAGTTCTCGTCCCTCTATCCTGATGAATCGAAGGGAGTGTGCGAGGTGTCCCTGGCACTCGCCAACGACACATTGGAAACTACTGTAAGTGTTCACATTCATTAGTTTCTCTTCATTGTGATAGGCTGGATGACCTGCATGCCTAGAAAATAGATTTTCTGAAATCATCATCATAATCATCATCATCATCAGCAGCAGCAGCCTTTCTTACGTCCACTGCTGGACATAGGCCGAAAATACATTAATATATTTTTTTTAAGTTCTCTCTTATCTTTGAAACGGCTAGCCAATTTTCATAGGCTGATATTTATGTACTACCTAATCATGCTAGAGCTTCCTAGCATGCCGAGTAAATTGCACTATGTCCATGTGTCTTTAATAATGTTTCCGACATTTGCAAAAATAGCTCAATAATCCAGGCAAATTGGACTTTCTTCTACCACACTCAATCTGTCTATGCAAAAAAAATGTAGAACCTAATTTCATTTACTAATATATGTGTGATTCAGGGTAAATCGCACCAGTTGGGTGATCAGGTGTACATCCACACCCTAGTTGTGGCTCTGAGTTGCGTTCCCACCGCCTTGTGGGTTGGTCTCACCATCAACATTGTCGGAAAGAAACTTATGCTTGGTAAGAACTCCTTCTGATTACTTAATCTACTATATATTTCTCATTGCTTCGTTTATAATTTTAATTATGTCCTTAATTGAACAATGATTATCTTAATGTTAAGAAAGTGAAAGATAATTATATGATTTAATTATAATTCATAAATTTTTTTTTTTCACTAGCAAATTGTATATTTTTATTTGTTCATGTTTCATTTAAAACGTTGTAATAATTTGTGTGACAGCTTATGTGAAAGATTTACTTCAAATACAATCATATCTATATTTAAATAACTAATTATAATTAGTGACTTGGTTTAAATTGTAATGCGTGTATTTATGCTACTTTCTTTATTTCCAGTAATGATGTTAATAAGCTCCGGCCTGGCTGCGCTGGGTTTGAACCTGGTGCGTTCGTCGCTTGAGAATTTGATTTTGTCGTGCGTGTTCGAAGCGATCGTGAGCTGTACCGAGGCTGTGCTATTCTGTGTTATCTGCGAGATATTCCCCACTAAAGTGGCGTAAGTACTGTTCTATATTAGCTAAATCAGACTTCAAAAGTAAACGGTATTGATTTTTTGGAGTTTAATGAAACCGAGGTTAATACACGAGATATCGAAATTGATCAAATGTTGTATATTATTTTAATGTATTCGGTGTTGTTCATTCAGTTTAGGACCCAGAAACATTTTGATGGTCGTCTCGACATTATCAGTTTTACTACATTTTACAACTCCATTGTAAACCGCTAGATGGCGCTATCAATATAATTTAACAATCTTAGTGTTCTCGACGGTCGCGGTCTCGACGGTCGCGGGTTCAAAACCCAGGCACACACCTCTAACTTTTCGAAGTTATGTGTGTATTCACGTACTTTAACGGTGAAGGAAAACATCGTGATGAAACCTGCACACCTAAAAGTTCTTAGGAATTTCTTAGGTGTGTAGTCTGCTAACCCGCACTAGGCCAGCGTGGTGGACTAAGGCCTAAACCCTCCCAAATGTAGAGAAGGCCCGTGCTTAGTGTTCTGTTTATTTCATTATGTGAATTTGTGAACAGGGCAACAGCCATGGCGGTAACAGTGATGTGTGGGCGCATCGGAGCGATCGTGGGCAACGTCGTGTTCGGAGCCCTGGTGGATAAGCATTGCGTCGTGCCCATTTATATGTTTGGAACCTTCCTCATAAGTCAGTATTTAATTTTATTTTCTCAATTTTACTTGTGACAATTTAGCCCTGATGTTTGGGCCCGCATTCAAGACAAAATTTTGGCGGTGCAATTTCAAATCCCAAACGAATTACTACGCAATGAATTGTTTCGCATTTTTACGGTGACAAAAAACATCGTGAGGTATCCGACAAACTTAAAAGTTTTCCAAGAATCAATATTTAGGCGTGTGTAGGAAATTGAGAGCTTAAAATTTTGTATTTTTTTATTCTTTTGTATCTAATATTAGAAATCTTTTATAACTAATAACAGCCCCGTGGCGCAGTTGGCTAGACACCAGCTTGCGAAAGGAGAGGCCGCGGGTTCGATCCCCGCACCGAGACAAATGTTTGTGTGATCGACAAATATTTGTTTCTGGTCTGGGTGTTTGTGAGACCGAAAAGTCTCTCGTAGTTTCTGATATCCACGACACAGGACTAGTATCCTAGTGTGGGGTCAGAAGTATGTATGTGACTGTTGGGAGTATTTATTTAAAAATATATATATAATTGAATACTAAAGAACGATTTAATGCTGTCATTAAATATCCCAAAACCTAGAAAATTTTTTTTTTGCAAAAAAATCTAGTTTGCTGAACGGCTAACAATTCTTGGAGCTATAAGTCTTTTTGTGGAACTGATGTGTGATGTGTTTGTTCCAGCGAGCGGTTTGCTGTGCATAATACTCCCGAAGAGTACTCGGCCGGAGCGGCCGCAGTGAGCATACACTGTCGCCTACACAATGCTATATTTTTATATGAATAAAATTATTATATCTTACACATAACGCGACTTTTATTTATACCGCTACTGTCAAAGTCAAAGTCAAATTATCTTTATTCAAATAGACTTGTACAAGTTCTTTTGAATCGTCAATTTTACACTTCTTAATATTTTTTTAAACTATTGCTTCACAAGCAGTGATGGCCTCGAGGTTTAGGCGCGCGGTCGAGAATTTCGGCGGTCGCAGGTTCAAACCCCAGGCACACACCTCTGACTTTTCGAAGTTATGTGTGTATTCACAAAGAATTATCACTTGCTTTAACGGTGAAGGAAAACATCGTGATAAAACCTGCACACCTAAAAGTTCTTAGGAATTTCTTAGGTGTGTAGTCCGCCAACCCGCACCAGGCCAGCGTGGTGGACTAAGGCCTAAACCCTCTCAGTTTTAGAGGAGGCCCGTGCCCAGCAGTGGGACGTATATGGGCTGATGCTGATTGCTTCGAAACGTGTTAGAACTGAAATTCTCTATCTTCACGCACTTCAATAGTAAAGAAAACATCGTGAGGAAACCTGCACATAGAAAATTTCTCAGGAAATTCTTGTGTCTGATAACACACACTAGCGTAGCGTGGTGGAAGTCTAAGCGCTCTCAAGAATAGAGGAAGCCCGTGCCCAGCAGTGGGACATATATGGACTGATGATGACTAAAGACAAGTGATTGTCAAATAATTGAACATTAAGTGGGAAGCGCTCGGCGTGGTGATACGGGAAGCTATGTTGGTTTAATCATTACGTTATTAACACTAGTATACCATGATCTTTCGCAATAGCAAAACCCTTATAATTCTAAGACTAATTATTAACGAGAGCGTATCTGTGCTACATTTTAAATAATTAAATTAAATACATCCAACAGTCACATACATAGTCCTGACCCCACATTAAGATACGAGTCTTGTACCGTAGGTATCGGAAACTACGAGAGATTTTTCGCTCTCACAAACGCCCAGACCCGAATCAAATTTTTGTGGGATTATTGTGACGGAGACAAATATAGTTAAAGATTGCAATGTACCTATATAATGACATTTTTCTTATTAGGTTTAAATTATTATTTATAAATTTTTAGTAGACTGCCTCGTGGTCTCGCGGTACAAGTATGTGCCGTGCGATCTAGAGGTCCTGGGTTCGATTCCCGGGTCGGGCAAAGTGTTATTGGGTTTTTCCATTAGGAAATTCTCGGTAACAGCACGGAGTCTGGAAATGTGCCCGAAAAACGGTAATAGGCTCGCCCCCTATTACGTGGGACTGATACATACTTGGCGAAATGTGGGTGCAGAAATGCACCTCTGCCTACCTCTTCGGGGAATACAAGCGTGAGTTTATGGATGGATGGAAATTTTTAGTTCTTTTAATTAACAAGAACATAATAAAAGTTTGTTATAAAAGTAAAATATTTTTTTCTTTTAATTTAATTTTATATTTTTTATTATTATTTCTTCTTTCTTGAGTTCGTATTCTAACGTTATCTATCCTGATAGCACATTATTCTTGGTTTTCTCTATATTTAGCTACTGCTAAACTACTGTCCTTCCAAGCGATGTCACTTGTGATTATCGCTAGCATTAACAATCTTCCCCTGTCGCTTCAATTACGCCTTCTCAAAACGTCTCTTTTTACGTATAGTAGTTTCTTTTTAGTTCATGTTGTTCCCACGAGTATAGAACAAAAACGGGCCATTCCCCCAGAGGTCTATTGTAGGCGGATAAGGGCTTTAGTACAACAGGATTCGCCCTGATACCATAAGGCACAAGGTTAGTCGTTTCGTTACTGATTTCCTATAACCACCTTCCAGCTCCATCATCAGATCCGACCCTGGTAACCATCTAAAAATAAAATCAAGGCGAATCAATCGAGCCGAAACTCGATGGGGTTGACTCGTTTCTTTACTGCGTTCCTATGACCACATTCCAGCTCCGTCATCAGGCCCTGGTTACCATTGAAAAACAAACTATTCGTCAAGACGACTCAAACGAACCCAATCTCGATGAGATTGTGTAGTTTCGTTGCGAAGTACTTATGGCTACCTTATAGCTCCATAATCAGATCAGTGCCATGTCATCATAATATTGCATTGTCGCGCGATTTACACATGTGTGCAAAATTTCAGTTCAATCGGTAACCGGGAAGTTGATCAAATTTAATTTGCAAAAAAAATATGCAATTTAATTGCATTAAAATATCGCTGACTTTTTCAATATTTCACAGATGGTACTATTAAGTGTTAGTTTTTTTAAGGCACTTGCTATTTTGTTAGTTATTTTAAAAGTTTTATGCATATTATTTTAAAAGTTATCAATACACTAGCATAATGTCAGTGATACAGATAACATCATGCCATTTGTTCAATACACTTTTAAGTTGTCTTTTATTAGTATACGGTCTAAATAACACATGTTATTTCCAGTCACGAGGCAAATTTCTATCCAAATTAGTGTAACAAAATAATTAAATTTACATAAATATCTAACAATATGTAAATGTTATCAAGTTAAAGCAATTATAATTGTAAAATAATTTTACCAACAATTGCAAGTTGGTTTAATGTATATTTATATGTACACATTTTCTTCTTGAGTATTGTTAAAAGTGAACGTCCACGCGGTTGCGTTAAATAGTAGCAAATATGATTATTTAATTCATTGATTTGCTTCAGTAATATCTAATTGGTTCTTGAAAAAAATATATATGAAGAATACCCTGTGCTAATATTATCGTCATCATTATTATTATTTTTATCAAATGAGAGTATTTTTGTACTTAGTATATATGAGTGAATAGCTTAACGGCCGACCAACGACTGTTTTAAGCAGGAAAGCCCTTAATTACATTACGACATAAATATCTACATTGTTTGTAAAAGCTCAATGGATATGAACCTTTACAGTGTATGTAAATATACAAGACATACTTGAGTATAGAATTACATATAATACCTAACATACATATGTATGTATGCACTAGTTTATAAAGAAACGCTTGTCGTAATCGGTGCACTCTCAAGCGTACTCGTTTGAAGAAATAAAACCAAAAAGAGGAAAAAAGTAGCGACAAAGAATATGTAAATTAGTGAATTCTTAAGTAATTTTGACAGTTTGTGACTGAAAATGTTGGATAGAAAGATTAGAAGATTTCTGTCTAGTGTAACTGTGTCGATTGATATAAGTGGCAAAGATCCTGGGGTAAATATTCCTAAATCTGTGGACGGAGCTTACAGTTATGAACACGCGATATCTTTGGCAGGTTTGTACAATATAGTTATTCCTTTTATAATTGAGAACGCATGCTGTCTCGTTGTTTCGTGGTAAAAGTCTGTTCCGTGCGATCTGGAGGTGCCGAGTTCGTTTCGCTAATAGAGCGAAGCTTACTTGGGTTTTCCGTTAGGAAGTTCTCAGGAGCAACACGGAGTCTGGACTAAAATGTTGCCTGACTTCTATCAATATAGGCAGATAAAGTTTTAAGAAGCACAGTGATTGTTGTTTTTTTTTGGACATTTGGAAATTGGTAGTAATGTAGGTCCACCGGATCCAACAACATTTGGAAGTGGTCAATAAAACAAAAGAGATTGAGAACCTCTAATTTAGGCTATATACATGTGATTTACTTCATTACTTTACTCTGGGAAGTTTTATGGAAACGAACTTTAAATCTCTTGATTCGCGAAAAAAGACAGAACAGCCATCGCATAGTCGGCCTTAAAGCAAAGTTAGGCATGTTGGAAGTAAATTAATTAATTATTAGATAAGAAACAACAACAGATAAGGAGTTAAATAAATTAAAAAATATTATCACTGAATAAATGGTAATAAACTCGCAACGAGACTGTTTAAATAAAAGCAGACGTCGTGTAAAAAATAAATATATAATAATATTGTATTTATTAATGATTATAGTATTAAGAACATGTGTGTAAATAGATGTCTTTGTGTTTTATAGATGCATCATAGGAAAAAAAAATACCTTGGAAGGTGAAGTGGAATTACGTGGAAGGAGTAAAAAAATCGAATTGAATATAAATAAATAAATAAATACCCAACAGTCACGTACATAGTTCTGACCCCACACTAGGATACAAGTCCTGTGTCGTGGATATCAGAAACTACGAGAGACTTTTCGGTCTCACAAACACCCAGACCCGAAACAAATACTTGTGGATCACACAAACATTTGTATCGGTGCGGGGATCGAACCCGCGGCCTCTCGTTTCGTAAGCTGGTGTCTAGCCAACTGCGCCACGGGGCTGTCAAAATACGTGTTCACATACGAATTCCTCTTAGTTTTTAAATCTGGAACCCTTATAGTCCAAACATTTATACAAAATAAGTACCTATGTGCGTGTTTAAAGTAAAAACAATCTCTCTTATTATTGCATTACACATTTTCCACTATTTTAGCATCAGTCAATAATATAGGGGAAATGTCAGAAACAAATATCATAGTGTTTTTCGGAAATGCACAGGAAATCAAATTATTTTATAAAGTCCAGTATTATTAAAAAAAAGTCGAATTAAAGCTAAATAGAATCTACACGTTATTAATATTTCAAAGCAAAATTTTTTTTTATTTGGTTGAACGTGCTAATCTCAGGAACTACTGGTTCAAATTAAAAAGTTATTTTTGGATTGAATAGTCCATTTATGAACATCAATAAATACATGTGACAAAAACAAGTAAAAATTAATTTAGAAGTCTAAAGATTTGCATACGAAGTTACGAATAACAGCATGTCTATGATACTACGTTACCGCATATTAAAAAAAAAACAAGTGTTTTTCATTTCAGAGTCAGAAATTGACTTATCTTCGCAATTGTATTTAGCTCTTCTATGATTTTACGTGTATAATTATTTTTAAATAAAAAGATCATTATTATCTTATTATATTCTCTTGTTATCAGGCAATGGTTGGTACAACCGAGGTCTCCTCGCAATCCTCAGCATAGCTCTTTTGGGCATGGGAATCGACATATTTGGCTTCTCCATCATAGTGACTGGTTGTTCGTGTGATTTCAACCTCAATCTCAGTCAGAAGAGCATTCTCATGTCCATGCCATTTGTTGGTAAGTACTGCAAAATGTTTTTGAATGTAATATTTGTTTCGGGTCTGGGTGTTTGTGAGACCGAAAAGTCTCTCGTAGTTTCTGATACCTACGACATAAGACTTGTATCTTAGTGTGGGATCAGAACTATGTATGTGACTGTTGGGTGTATTTGTATTTATTTAGTTGGTTCATCAACATATTTTGTAACGATAGGCAATTCATTTCCAACACTGAGACGAATAAATTGATACAAAAATACAACAACACACAAAAATACCTATTATATTGGAAGGTAACATAAAGGCTCGCACTCCCATTTATCCATTAAATATCATATAGTTATTCGTGGTGCGTTAATTGCATCTAGTTTTACCGATTATTTTTATCTTTTATGTGAGGGTGAAACCTCATAGCTCAATATTTTGTCTCGCTTTGCTGCTCGGCGCTCGACTGGCTAGACGTCAATACTGTCCGTGCCGTTGTTGATCCTGGAGCACAGGAGTTACAGTGGATGATTTGTGGTTGGATAGGGCCCAAACCCACAAACTAATTTAGTAAAAATATGCGATTTTCTATTTAAAAAAAATGACTTTTCGTGTTGCTGAGGGAGTTTCTTCTCCACAGCGATAACACGTTTCGAAGCAGAAATAGTTTAGTTTAAAATAGCTTAAAATTGACGATTCAAAAGAACTTGTAAAAGTCTATTTGAATAAAGATAATTTGACTTTGACTTTGACTTTGAAGTATACGATCCGTTCTATGGGCTTTGTGACTATTGAGTGCATCTATATGTGAGCTTTGTAAAAGAACTAGTGAGCATTAAACTTTTCTTTTCAGGTGCAATAGGAATGGCGTATGTCTGGGGCTACATCTCAGACACCAAAGGTAGAAAGACGTGTCTCCTGTATGGCATGTGGGGGAGTTTCATAGCCTCCGTATTAAGCGCTTTCTCGCCTAATTGGATCGTGTTGGCTGTGCTGAAAGTCTTCAGTACTAGTTTGTAAGTAGTCGGAAGAAACTTTGTATATAGTTTTTGTTTAACTTTTGCCTCTGTTTAAAAATCATATTAATTGTATTTTTTTTATATAAAATTGAATTCATGTCCACAGTATTGCAGTTTAACAAAGTAACAGTATACATACATTTGTCATCATCATCGGCCCTTACGTCTCGATGGTGGTCACGGGCTTCTTCTACAAAAGAGAGGGTTTAGGCCTTAATCCACCACGCTGACTTAGTGCGAGTAGGCAGACTACACACCTAAGGATTTGCTTAGAACTTCTAATTGTGCAGATTGCCTCAAGATGTTTTGATGATCTCACGATAGACGAGACTTTGACTCGACTAGGCGCCTTAACCTAAACGTTCTACTAAGAAAGGCAATGATTTATTTCTAATTAAACAGCAAAAAATTCTACTTATGTACTTACTCGAGAAGTTACAAGAATTGGCATGTTAAACATTATTCTATTAATTTACATGTATTTAAATTCATTGATAGTCAGTAACCAGTATTATTATGTATATTATGTAGTTGTAACAATGAAATGATAAACTACACCTTATTTCTGAAAAGGTTTCTAGCATAATGATGCATGGGTAGAATATTTTTTTATTTTCATTATAGAAGTGCGTGGTATATTCGAAATCTTGGATGCGGGATTGATACCTGATAACATTAAACTATATTAACTTGATTCAGAATATTTCATTATCAACCCATCCCCATTCCACTGCTTGGCACGGGCCTCATCTATAACTGAGAGGCTTTAGACCTTAATCCACTACGCTGGCCTAGTGCGGGTTGGCGGACTACAAACTTTAAAAAATCCTAAGAAAGGTTTCATTACGATGTTTTACTTCACCGTTAAAGTACGTGATAATTCATTGTGAATACACACATAACTTCGAAAAGTCAGAGGTGTGTGCCTGGGGTTTGAACCCGCGATCGCCGAGATTCTCGACCGTGTGCCTAATCCTCGAGGCCATCACTATATATCTTATTATCTCTTATCAGAATATTTACAGCACGATAATTCACAATGAATTAACACGCAGTTTAAGAATGAAGCAATAATACATCGTGAGGGAACCTGCATACCCAAAAGTTCTTAGGAATTTCATAGGTGTGCAGTCCGTAAGCCCGCACTTGGTATGCGTAATGGACTAACCCCTTTCAGTTCTAGAGAAGGCCCGAGCCCAGCTATAGGATGTATAAGGGCTGATATAGTAATAGTTCGAATGTTTTCATTAGATGCAGTTCAGCGCAGTCATGCACAGTGGCACTTTTGGGAGAGTCATGTGCAGAGAGGGTAAGGGGGTTTTACCTGCTCATCATGAGCAGTGTCCTCATGCTGTTCCTCCTGTGTTATGTCGGTGAGTGAATTTTTCATATCTCCTAAAAAAATCTTAAACATCTCTTAGTTTCATTAGCGTTTAGAGGAAAAAAGTGTTCTAGTAATGGGTTGGCATAAATAAATTAATACTATATTTAATCTTTAAGCATAAGCCTTATGGGCCTATCATTGAGAAGGTTTGGGTTAAATTTATGGGTTTGGCAATAATCATATCATATAGCAGTGATGGCCTCGAGGTTTAGGCGTGCGGTCGAGAATTTCGGCGGTCGCTGGTTCAAACCCAGGCACACACCTCTGACTTTTCGAAGTTATGTGTGTATTCACAATGAATTATCACTTGCTTAACGGTGAAGGAAAACATCGTGATAAAACCTGCACACCTTAAAGTTCTTAGGAATTTCTTAGGTGTGTAGTCCGCCAACCCGCACTAGGCCAGCGTGGTGGACTAAGGCCTAAACCCTCTCAGTTGTAGAGGAGGCCCGTGCCCAGCAGTGGGACGTATTTGGGCTGATGATGATGATGATGAATAATCATTAAGCAACATGAAGTTGGAAAATGTACCTGTTAAAAATACCATTAGTTCAGGCCCTATTACTTAGTACTTAAAACATACCTGACTGACTGCCTCTATAGGGAAGTAGGAAGCAAATGTATGTATCTTCATTATCTTTTTTATTAAGTATTTTTAAAACTGCCTCGTGGTCTCGCGGTACAAGTATGTGCCGTGCGATCTAGAGGTCCTGGGTTCGATTCCCGGGTCGGGCAAAGTGTTATTGGGTTTTTCCATTAGGAAATTCTCAGTAGCAGCACGGAGTCTGGAAATGTGCCCGAGAATCGGCAATAGGCTCGCCCCCTATTACGTGGGACTGATACATACCTGGCGAAGTGTGGGTGTAGCAATGCACCTCTGCCTACCCCCGCAGGGAATACAGGCGTGAGGTTATGTATGTACCTATGTATGTATTTTTAAAATAATGAAATCTTTGTCTTACAGTACCGGGTTACTTCATACTAAATCTCACTTTCTCCGTAAACATTGGTCTGATGACGTTCACTCCGTGGCGTCTGCTGGCCATCGTTATGGCGCTGCCGCTTGGTATCAGCGCTTTTGGCCTTCATTTCTTTTATGAGAGTCCAAAGTTACTTGTTAACTTGGGCAAAGACCTTCAAGCGTTGGACTATCTCCAACGAATCTGGACGAGGAATGGAGGAAGACCGGGTGAATATCCTGTGAGTTATTTATTAGTATTATAATTCTGTTATTTGTCAATATTTTGTCTCCTTCAGTTTTCCGACGGCATATACTCGTATATTATACATGAATATATGAAAAATGCGAGGAAGTTCTTAATAATACTTTGCATAATGTTTGACTATGAAAGAAATTTCTTAGATGTGTAGTCCGCCTGCTTACACTAGGCCAGCGTGATGGACCAAGGCTTTAACCGTCTCAGTTGTAGAGGAGGCTCGTGGTCAGTAGTGGGACAAATATGGGCTGATGATGATAATGAAGATTGACTGTAACGGTTGTAGTTATGTCTTGTTAAAAACCACGTTAAGATGGGTACCATGAGATACCATGAGAATTGGCATCCATAGCTTCTATTAGTCTATAAATATTTTTGTGACAATTCATATTGTTATCGTAGTAGACGAAGATCTAATGCAGGTGTTTATTATTATGCATAGGTAGAACGGGTGCATTTTTAACACTCATGACTTAATGTCTATTTTTGAAACCATTCAAAATCAAATTCGATGTCAAAATATTCACAAATCTGACAAAAGATCTTTTGAATTTCTAAACCTTTTGAAATAACGCTTTGAAACGTGATTTGGGTGTGGAACGGATACGGCGGAAGGAACACAACTTCTAATGTTTAGATTTTAATATTAAAATTATAAAGAGGAAATAATTGTATTTTCGTACATTTTTAAAGAATAAACTCAAATCTTCTTGGCATATTTGAATGCTCTTTGGCATGGACATGGATAGGACTTTGGGAAATAACCTCGGTTATTTTTTTCATAAAACCCCGGGGCAGAATGGGGTCCAACCCCTCAACTTTGATAAATGTCAATCATTTTTAAAATGGGTATCTGACGAGGCTTTTTATTGATATCAGGTGCAAAAAGTGTTCGTGAACGACGAGAAAAACTTGACGGAAAAATCATGTTCGATACTACAGTCTCTCATTGCCCAGACAGTACCGCTGTTCAAACCGCCCCTACTTTGGAAAACATTGCAAGTCTTCTATCTAACCACGATTATTTACAGCACGTAAGTTGCTTTATCTAACATAGCCACACATACATACATCATACATAACCTCACGACCGTAGTCAGTAGACAGACGTGCATTTCTGCTGTCCTGTGGTAAGGGGGCGTTAGAATTCCACCACGGTATCCCCGGCCTGTGATGGCCTCGAGGTTTAGGCGCGCGGTCGAGAATTTCGGCGGTTGCAGGTTCAAACCTCACACCTCTGACTTTTCGAAGTTATGTGTGTATTCACAATCACTTGCTTTAACGGTGAAGGAAAACATCGTGATAAAACCTGCACACCTAAAAAAAAAATGTTCTTAGGAATTTCTTAGGTGTGTAGTCCGCCAACCCGCACTAGGCCAGCGTGGTGGACTAAGGCCTAAACCCTCTCAGTTGTAGAGGAGGCCCGTGCCCAGCAGTGGGACGTATTTGGGCTGATGATGATGATCCCCGGCCTGTCGTAAAAGGCGACTGCGGGGGCAGTGCGTCCACACAGAAGGTGAGCCCGATAGGGGCGGTGGGACTCGAACCAAACTAGTGAGGGTGCAACTGTGCCTCTTAAAGTTCTGAGACAGCCGAGTCGATTTCGTGTCGGAGACGCATCGAGCGGCTGCGGAAACATGCCAATGTACCGTGGTCGCCCTACTTGACGCGAAAATGGCCACGGGGGGTTTTGGTCGGTATGTCGGTTTAGGGATTTTGTTAGGGACCCAGCCCGGCACTAACATCTGCGCGGACATGACGTCACCGCGCGTCAGGTTGGAAGGCTGGTGACCCCGACATACGCTTGCGGCCCCCCACCCCGCCAATGGCTGGCGGGAAGTAGAGCCATAAACAGTTTTCCCCTCGAAAAAAACAGGTGCATTTCAGTACAGTCATTTTATAGTGTTGTTAACAAAGATTGTTATTTTTTATCCTATTTTTGTTGTTATTTATTTATTCTATTTACTAATTTTGATTGTACGGTTTGCCATTACTTGTAACACACATACGATCCATTTCTATAATCTGAAACCACTGCGACACAAGGTTAGCTTAGTGCAGGATCCTCGGCTAATCTGCTTGTTCTTACTTTTTACACTACAAGCAAATCTTTAGATGTATCGTATGATCTTTAGGTGTAATACTTAATCTGGTTTTAAGAAATAAATTATTAGTATTATTTGACACTAATATGCCAGGACTGACCAAATTATTCTTAAAAATTACATAAAATAAGTCAGAAAAGTGGTAGGAAAAAGAAGACACATAGGCAAACAAATTGTACCAACAGTATAGACAAATTTGGAAAGTTTACAATAACATCTAATAACAAGCATAACCAAAGGTTTCTCGTCATTGTTTAAATCGTTTATGTATTTTATAAATAAGAAACGTTCGTAGAAACAAATGTTAGGTTAGCAACAACATTTCTAACAAGTTTTAAGGAGACACAAGTATTGTAAAAATTAATTTATGAACATGTTTTGTGAAACAATAGGTGGAATGCTTTGTTGTTTGTATTTGAAATTTACACCAAATATTTACATAAATACATATGTATGTATGTAATATTGTGCATATCATGTATAGGTATGTATAAGGGATAGTCAGAGGTGCTTTTCTGCACTCACAGTTCGCCAATAGTGTTTCGTTTCACGCAATATTGCAATGTTGCTATTGCCGTTTTTCGGTCATAATTCCAGACTTCGTGCTGCTATTGAGAATTTAACAATGGAAAATCTCTATAACATTTTGCCCGACCCGGGAACCGCGAGACCACGGGGTAGTCATTCAATATTTACACAAAATAAATGCGATTCACGCAGATGTACAGACAAATTTTGTTTGTTTGTGAGTGGCAACCCGCACCAGGCCAGCTTGGTGGACTAAAGCCTAAACCCTCTCAATGATAGAGGACGCCCGTGCCCAGCAGTGGCGCGTATATGGGCTGATGATGATTGTGAGTGGCGCCATCGCTTTCACCTCAAGGTTAACCCTGTCAAACGCAAGGTATCACACCAGTGACTAGATAGTCCAAAGAATATCCAAGATTGAGTGGATTTCGCTTTCCCCTGTCATTTTTAGAGGTTGGTTAGGAATCTTTTGGTGATAATAGACCGAAAAATAACCTGAAGTCCACATCTTGACACAGTGACTCGTAGACTGTTTGCGTCATCTGATTTTCCAAATCATAAACTATATTATGACGAAACAATATATGAAAAACTTACACAACCATTGAAATGAATATACATGTACAATGTATTAAGAACTTTTAATTCCTAAATGTTGTTTTTAAGTCTTTGTATTACATTACACTTGGAGGAGGCCTTTACCTGCAGAGGGGTTCTTGCAGAATAATTTCAATATAAATTACTAACGTATCAAAATTAATTCCTTTCTACAAAACTATAATAACTTATTTAATTAACTAACAAATCTTTTATTGATACTAACAAAACTAATCAACTCTGTAAATAGCATTTTTTTGTAAGAAATAAAAGGCTTTTTTATTTTTATTTTATTATTTATTTTATTATTACATTACACAAAACAATTGCAATATCAAAGACAAAGATCTTCTTAAACACTTTCTAAGCAACCTTGTGGAAATGGCTTGCATCAAACGACAACTTTAGATACTAATTTTGATAAACATTTCTACACATTTAATTTCACATTTCATTGCGTTTCTTGTTTCAGTAACAACAGTCTCGTGATGTGGATGCCTTTAATAGTGGACGCGATTGCATTAAGAGTTCGTGCTGACGGTGTAAATTCTAAAAGTCTGTGTGCCATCATATCTAGCTCGCAAGGACAGAATACCACCGTAACTGAAGTAGGTACTTTATATATATATATATATATATATATATATACTCAGCCTATTGCCGTCCACTGCTGAACGTAGGACTCCCCAAGAAAGCGCCAACCATCCCGGTCTTGAGCAGCCCTCATCCATCTGTAGGTACCTACTTTAATTGTGTTAAATTTTATTGATACAAGTATTTTACGAGGTTTTATGAAATGTCCGTTTACGAACACTAGAATTTTAAGGTACAAATCTTAATGTCTATTTTGATTTATATGCCACGAGTTGGCTGAGTTGGAGATTGTTCTTGCATGGATATATTTGAACTATTATCAGTGATTATGATATCAACTGAATTATGTGCTTATAAATTTTCTATTTAAATTAAATCAGATATTAAAAATCTCTTTTCTGTTAGTTCCATTTACCCTAATTTCTATTATGCCAAAGCAAAAAATCTTATTGTTTTTGTCACCATTCCTAACAATTAATCTTTTTCAGACCTGTATCTCATCAATAGAACGGAGCACACTTCTGTCAGGCGTTGCCCACGGGATCATATTTGCTGGTATCACTCTGTGTGTGTCTAAATTAGCTTCTAAGAAGAAGTACCTGCTGATTACGTTTCTGCTGATCCCCATGCTGTCGACATTAGGCGCCATATTCAACGAGAACAACGTCGTCAGCCTGATTCTGTTTGTCGGCATGCTAATGACCAACTTGTGCATGGGAATACTCTTCGCTTATTACGTCGACATGTTCCCGACTTCTCATCGGTAATAATTATTTTATTTCTACTATGTGCCTGATTACATTTTTTCAGTAATAATAAATTGGCATTAAGTCTGCCTATAAACATTTTGTGTAATAAATAAATATAGCTAATAATCGCACACATATATTTTTTCAATTTCTCGGTAGCAACCATTCTAGAAACCTTCGCTCTTCAAGCAATCTTCTTCTTAAGTGTCCCCCTCACACCTCCGATTTTGTCCACTCTTCCTTTTTCATTCAATCTATTCTCCTTTGGAATGCACTCCCCGCTGAAATTAGGTCGGTTACAACCCGCCTGACATTTAAGTTGAAAGTTCGGCAGCTATTTCTTAAGGAATTGAGTTGATAATATATATCTTCTATGTATTTATGTTAATATATGTAATATGTACGTATGTATATGAGTATGATTCTATATGTGTATATATTTATATTTGTGTGTATGTATACTGGATTATATTTCATATTTTATATGTGTATTCCTATTTTCTTGTTGTTCTTAATATGTTAGTATCTATGTATGTGTGTATCTTCACCAGTTCGTTATTTATGCGCCTACTTCTTTTATCTCTGCATCACCCAAAGGTCGACTGTAAGAGAATGCCTAAGGCATTATGTCCGCCTTTATACAAACTGTATAAAAAGCATAAATAAATATATGTAGTTCTTATTATGGAACTGCGTAATAGTACAAGACTTGTGTAGTATTAGAAACTACCACATGAATTTTTTGTTCTTATTACCACTCAGATATGATGATACTTTTCATTCAAAGGGTTATGACTAGTTATAACAGTGTAAACACTAACACAGTGACACTAAGTAAAAGATGCTACAATAAATAATAGATATTTCATATTTTTGAAAGCATGAAGAAGTTCAATGTAAACAATGGCACAACAGAATATAATGCTAAGTCAAGAATTCACGTGTTGCTTTAGAGTGAATCAACTGCAATATTTATACTAAGAATTTTATGTCCATTCCATTAGGAATATCAGTTTAGCATTTAAAAATTCTGTTTTTTTTTCCCCAGCGGCATGGCGGCGTGCTTGGGCGTGATGGTGGCCAGGCTGAGCGGACTGGCTGGAGTGAACTTCCTAGGATCTCTCATCACCACCCACTGTTCCGCTACCTTCTACGCTTTCGGCGCTTATTTACTCAGTAAGTCAGTTTTATTTCATCACCGTGAAAAGTCAAGTCCATGTGGCGCAGTTGGCTAGACACTAGTTTGTGAAACGTGAGGCCGGGGGTTCGATGCCCGCACCGAGACAAATGTTTATCTGATCTACAAATATTTACTTCGGATCGAGTATTTTTGAGTGACTGTTAGAAGTAGAAGAAGTCTCGCCCCCTATTACGTGGGACTGATACATACCTGGCGAAATGTGGGTGCAAAAATGCACCTCTGCCTACCCCTTCGGGGAATACAGGCGTGAGTTTATGTATGTGTATGTTAGAAGTATCATTTTATTTTTGCACTGGGATCTGGTGATAAATGCAGTCATCGATAGCGAGTAGCGAGTGTCGAAAAAGAGGAACTATTGTATTTTATGAATCATTGCAATTATGTTAGACTGCCTCGTGGTCTCGCGGTAAAAGTATGGGCCGTGCGATCTAGAGGTCCTGGGTTCGATTCCAGGATCAGGCAAAGTGTTATTGGGTTTTTCCCAGGAAATTCTCAGTAGCAGCACGTAGTCTGGATTGTGCCCGAAAAACGACAATAGGCTCGCCTCCTATTACGTGGGACTGATACATACCTGGCGAAATGTGGGTGCAGAAATGCACCTCTGCCTACCCCTTCGGGGAATACAGGCGTGAGGCGTTATGTATGTGCAATTATGTGGGGTACAAAATTGTACGTAGATTGAATTACTCGTCATATTTGACATACAACCCACAAATATATTTCCATTGCCATAATATTTATTATTTTTTCTTTTGTATTGCAGGTGGTGTCGTGGTCTCGTGCTTTCTGCCATAACACGTAAACATAAACTCTGTCACAAACGTGAGACTATTGTAATAATAAATAGTATCGTAATTGTTTTATTTTGCACATTTCCTTTGTTAGTGTGTAAGCGATTTAATTTAATATAACTAGGCAGTGAAAAGGAGTCCACTAAAAGAAGTTATTGAGTGAATATTTTAAATTATAATTATTTATTTCACAAAAAAGAAAAGACAATGACAAACAATATCCAATCCAATCCAATCCATCAGCCAATCGAAGTCCACTGCTGGACATAGGCCTCTCCCAATGACTTCCACAGGGACCTGTTGGAAGCAGCCTGCATCCAGCGACGTCCCGCGACCTTCACCAGGTCGTCTGACCATCTTGTCGGAGGACGTCCCACGCTGCGCTTTCCGGTACGTGGCCTCCACTCGAGAACTTTTTGGCCCCATCGGCCATCAGTTCTCCGCGCTATGTGCCCGGCCCATTGCCACTTCAACTTGCTAATCCGCTGGGCTATGTCGGTTACTTTAGTTCTCCTACGGATCTCCTCATTTCTGATTCGATCTCGTAGGGAAACCCCGAGCATAGCCCTCTCCATAGCTCGTTGAGTGACTCTGAGCCGTCTAATGAGGCCCATAGTGAGAGGCCACGTCTCAGTGCCGTATGTCATCACTGGTAACACACAACTATCGAAGACTTTCGTCTTCAGGCACTGAGGTATTTTGGACGAGAAGACGTCGCGTAGTTTCCCGAACGCTGCCCAACCGAGTTGGATTCGACGATTGACCTCTTTCTCGAAGTTGGACCTGCCTAACCGGACCACTTGTCCCAAATAGACATATTCGTCTACAACTTCGAGAGTCGAGCCCCCAACTGCGATCGGGGTGGGCACAACATGGACATTCGACATGATCTTCGTCTTGTCCATGTTCATTTTAAGACCCACCTGTTGAGAGACTCGATTGAGGTCTTCGAGCATAGTGCTAAGGTCTTCCAGCGATTCTGCCAAGACGACAATATCGTCGGCAAACCGAAGGTGTGTGATATACTCGCCGTTGATGTTGATGCCTTTCCACTGCAAGAGCTTGAAGGCGTTTTCCAGCGCGGCAGTGAACAGTTTCGGAGATATGACATCTCCCTGTCTCACGCCTCTCTGTAGTGGAATAGCCTTCGTGCTCTGATCTTGTACTCGGACCGACATGGTGGCGTTGCTGTATATGCTTTTCAACACCTCGATGTACCGACAGTCAATGTGGCACCGCTGGAGAGACTCTAGCACAGCCCAGGTCTCGATCGAATCAAAGGCTTTCTCATAGCCCACAAACGCTAAACAAAGCGGCAAGTTATATTCCTCGGTTTTTTGTATAACTTGCCGAAGCGTATGGATGTGGTCTATGGTGCTAAAGCCTTTTCGGAAACCGGCTTGTTCGGGAGGCTGGAAGTCATCAAACCTGCGTTCGAGACGATTTGTGATGACCCTCGAAAACAACTTATAGACATGGCTCAGGAGCGAGATGGGCCTGTAATTCTTCAGCAAAGTGTTATCACCTTTTTTGAAGAACAGTACCACCACGCTCCTGCTCCATGCCTCTGGCGTTGAGCCCTCGAGGAGAACGGAATTGAAGAGCCTCTGAAGGACTTTAAGTACCGGCGTTCCGCCCGCTTTCAGAAGCTCTGAAGTGATTCCGTCCTCGCCCGGCGCCTTGTTGTTCTTAAGTTGCTTCAGGGCCATCTCAATCTCACATAGGCTGATGTCCGGGATATCATCACTGAAGTGGCGGATCAACTCGGCTCTCGGGTCTTCGGCCGAGCTAACAGTCGGTTCGGCAACCGAGGTGTAAAGCTGTCCGTAGAACCTCTCGATCTCCCTTAACACCTCTGCCCTCGTCGACACTACGCTGCCGCCCTCCGTCTTCAGCCTAGACAACTGTCTTTGCCCAATAGACAAGTCTCTTGCAAACACTTTGGAGCCTCCGTTCCGCTCAATTGTCTCTTTAATGCTCACAGTATTGTGAGCCCGGACATCGTGTCGCAAGGACTTCCAGATCCGTCTATTGAGCTGACGATATGCTTCGGCGTCCTCGGAAGACTGCAGCGCCATAGATCGACGTTCGGCCATAAGGTCAAGAGTGTGGATCGAGAGTTTTTGAGGTCTATCTCTACGGCGAGGTCTAAAATGCTTAGATCCCACCGTATGGACAGCTTCTACCAAACCGCTGTTTAACTCGTCCACTGCAAGGTTTTCTTCTAGGCAATCAAAGCGATTTCGAAGCTCGAGTTGAAAGCTCTCGGGGTTTTGGATATGGGCGCGAGTAGGTCGGAGCGTAGACTTCATCATGCGACGCCTTTCTAGCTGGACGTTGATATTCAATGAGCCTCTAACCATTCGGTGATCACTGCCGGTTTTCACCCTGTTGATCACAGAGACATCACTGAATATCCGTCTATTCGTCGTCAAGATGAAATCTATCTCATTTCTCGTAGAACCGTCAGGACTCAGCCAGGTCCATTTCCTGTGAGGCGGCTTCTGGAAAAAAGAGTTCATCGCGAAGAGTCCCTCTTTCTCCAGAAAGTCGGCCAGCCTCTGACCCCTGAGGTTCCGTTGCCCATGTCCAAATTGCCCCACTTTCAACTCTGCATCGCTTCTCTTGCCCAACTTTGCGTTGAAGTCTCCCATAACAACATTGAAGTAGGTTTTGGAAGTATGTATGGCCCGACTTATGTCCTCATACATCTCCTCTACTTCTTCATCTGGGTGTGTCGAGGTCGGCGCGTATACCTGTATGACCTTCAACGAATATCTTTTCGATATTCTGAGTATAAGGTACACTACCCTGCTCGACACACTTTCGATGGATACGATGTTGTTGATGAGAGACCTGTGGACGAGAAATCCGACACCTCCTCGGGACTGTTGGTCGTCCCCCCGGTAGAAGAGCAGGTTACCGGACTTCAGGGTTATCGTGTCCTCCCCGATTCTTCGGACTTCCGACAACCCCAGAATGTCCCAGTGTAACCCGCTCAATTCTTCTTCCAGTTCGACAATCTTCTCGTCTGTCCTCAACGTGCGTATGTTGTGTGTTACCAGGGCCAGTCGTCGTCGGGGGTGGTAGCCGGGGCCAACCCGGGGATTCTTAGCACCCCCTGCCCCGCCGTAACCATGGCCGCTACCGTAGCCAGGAATAGCGGGGCTGCCGGGGACTGGGGGCCTGGTCCTGGTTGTACTCATCGAGAGGTATTTGCCAATACTCGCCACGCTTGGCAGGCGGGTTGGCGAGCGCAGGAGGGGACTCGCGTTGATGACGCTGCTGCCCGTCATCAACCGGGAAAAGGGAATAGGGTGTGTGGGTAGAGGATGATATGGGAAAGGAAAGTATGGCCTGTAGGAGTGGATACTGCAGTCACGGAAGGGGAGGTTGGTAGTGACTGCAGTAGCTCGGGGAGGTCGAGGTCGCGTACTCGAAGCACCTATTCTAGGGTAGGCCATGACCACTAGATAGGAGCATCCCTGACCACAAATAAATATATACTCTTATAAAAAATAGCTATGACAACATAAATATGTTTTTCCTTTCGTAAAATATAATTACAAGGAACTCTTTTAACATTAAAATGTACATTAAACTTTTTATATGCAATGTGTACAATGAATGTGTACGCAAATTAACTTTTGTCAAGTAACTAAAGTCAAAAAGCAATGTAACTACAGGTCAATTTTAGTAACAATTTTAGGTTTATCTATCAATTATAATCAAAATATTAATACCTTTAACAGTACAGTGACTTCATATATTGATAAATCAGTAACCATCTGGTAACCGTTTAAAACTAAAATAACCATATAAGTGCGTTTGCTGTTATTAAAGTAATGAATATATGTGCACTATAAGAAATTAAACCCATGTCATTAAAAAAATAATAAACTAAGTAAAATGTATTTGTGTTTACCCCATGTATATGACAAACAATATCGTAATGTTACTTTTCTGTGAAATAACTGTATATATTAGGTCGTCCGGTTAATTTTGAGGGATATAGATATTAAAAACGAAATACTTTTGTATTATAAAAAAGATAAATTAATTTTAATCAAATATGCTCCATTGCTAGCTACAACCTTTTGCCATTTTCGGGCAACAAATGGATTCCATAATTAAAAAAAATATATAATTTTTTTTAAGCTATCGTTTTTGAAGGTTTTGCGACGTGTGGGCGAGCATTGTAATGCAGTAAAAAACAGTATGACAAGAGTGATATTTATAACATTTCATACTTAATCACACTAAAAACTTGCATGGGTTTACTATAAATGAGTTACTTCGAATATGACAGCCCCGTGGCGCAGTTGGCTAGACACCAGCTTGCGAAACGAGAGGCCGCGGGTTCGATCCCCGCACCGAGACAAATGTTTGTGTGATCCACAAATATTTGTTTCGGGTCTGGGTGTAGGTATGTGAGACCGAAAAGTCTCTCGTAGTTTCTGATACCCACGACACAAGACTTGTATCTTAGTATGGGATCAGAACTATGTATGTGACTGTTGGGTGTATTTATTTATAATTAAAGTGCAAGCTAAAACGTGCAAAATCGAATATCTAAGTAATTTGCACCGACGCGACGTGACGCGACAGCTTCATGACACGTTCCCTCAAAACTAACCGGAAGACCTAATATTAGTCTTATGTATTGAAAGTCAGGAAAAGTAAATACAATATATGTATTTATAGTTGTGTTATACAAAAAAATGCAAAAGATTCCAATTTCGCGATTAGCGACAATCAGATTTATATATAAAGAGTCCTCGAAACCGACGTGCATGCATGAAGAGGATAATGTCAGTGGAGGAAGCGAAAGTGGTGTGTTTGGACCGTGGCATTTGGCGCTCTATAGTCTCTGCCTACCCTAACGGGAGACAGGCGTGAGTTATGTATGTATATATGTATGTATGTAGATTTATATATTAAACGTTATACGCTCCTGTGAGCTGTCAAGAGCAAGCATACACGTAGGCGCGTAATCTTATCAAACAATAGCAGGCGCAAGTCGGTTGAAGTTTTTGGAACGTATCAGAAGTAAAAATAAGAGACGGGTCCAACATTTTTGAATTGAAAACTTCTTTAGCCTGTGCTTTTTTTTGGGATGGGTAAAAAATATTGAACTCGCGTCAGATCACGTGACCCTGATCGAAAATGCATAAGACGCATTATGTCATATAAATTGTCATGTTAGTGTAAGATAGCGTGATAAATATTGTAGTTTACACGTCCATGATAGTACTTTTATATTGATAAATAAAGCAATTCGTGCGAAATTATTCCCTAACCATTCCAAAATATTCAAAAATGCACAACGTTAATGTTGAAGTTTTCACTTCTGCCGACACTCCCGGAGTGCCAGTGGCCATGCGTTGTTTTTTTTATAATTATATAGACACATACATATTCTCACTGCCTCGTGGTCTCGCGGTACAAGTACGTGCCGTGCGATCTTGAGGTCCTGGGTTCGATTCCCGGATCGGGCAAAGTGTTATTGGGTTTTTCCATTAGAAAATTCTCAGTAACAGCACGGAGTCTGGGAATGTGCCCGAAAAACGGCAATAGGCTCGACCCCTATTACGTGGGACTGTTACATACCTAGCGAAATGTGGGTGCAGAAATGCACCTCTGCCTACCCCTTCGGGGAATACAGGCGTGAGTTTATGTATGTATGTACATATTCTCAAAGAATTATCACTTACTTTAACGGTGAAGGAAAACATCGTTAGGAAACCTACACAACTAAAAAGTTCTTAGGAATTTCTTAGGCGTGTTGTCCACCAATCCGCACTAGGCCAGCGAGGTGGTCTAATGCCTAAACCCTCTCAGTTGTAGAAGAGGCCCGTGCCCAGCAGTGGGACGTGTATGGGCTGATGATGATGATGACATAGATACACACTCACGTCTGTTTCAGGCACATAATTTGCTGATAAGATAACCCAGTAACTTTACCTACCCCGGGAATCGAAGTCCCCAGACTTTAGATCGCACGGCACACACTTGTGCCGCGGGACATTAAGGCAGTAAAATAAATCAATATATCAATATCATTTTACAATATTTCAACATTTGAATTTATATTTCTATACATATAATCACATTATTTCGAAATATCAAAGGTGCCTGGAATTAAACCTGGGACTGCAGCGACAAACATCGGGTGCCAAAACCTTGACACCATTATATTCTTAGCGTAATTTCTGCATATCTTCCGAATCTGTTCGGTTATTTATTTAAAAATTACGAATACTATATTTTTAAGATCTACACATATTATGTGAAAATGAGTAAATCATTACTTTTAGAGTGTATCAGCCTTGTGGCTAAGTTCTTTAGAGACTAGAATGTGATAGTTAAGTAAGGAAATATACGAATCTTTTTTTCTAAAAATACGTTACAAAGCAGTTGTTCAAAACATAACAGCGTACTTTAAACAAACATTTACACAAACGGTTTTCAATAGCTTTGTGTCAACGCGCTGTAATTCAGTTTTTTATCGCATTTTAACCTAGTACCACGCGAAAATAACTCCGAAACTAGTGATGTGCTTAATAATATTGTACGTCTTTTAATCATTGTATTGTCGTTTATATGTAATATGAATAATACATTAATATTACTTGTATCAATATATTAAAAAAAAAATAATTTGAAATTACTGAGATTTATTTAAATAAATAATAAAGCATTTTTCAATATTGTAGGCACATTTACCGTGTAATAAGGTATATAAATGAGCACTTTAACAAATGTATAATGTTTTTTCTAGTCAAATAAAGGTATGAATTAGTTTTATCCTTCAAATTTTTTCACCAGATGAATATTAATAAAATTAACGTGACGTCGTGTTTCTATGTACATGAATTTATTTAACAGCGCGCCGACCAATAAAAATACCTACACCAAACATGTCAGTTTATTGACATTTACTTATGTAAAATAATTTAATATTCAAATCGTTATAAAAATGTGTGCAGTGTCGTTGGGTATGTGATGTTTAACGTGTGTGATTTGTGTTCAATCCGGTGCCAAAAGTATTTAAAAATAGTTTTTTTCATTTGACTAGGAAGCAGTGTATTGCCAACGACCCATTTCTTTTCCGAAAACAAAATATTTTCTTACAACTTTTCGCTCCTACCCCCAAACAATAAAGTTACATGCCGAATTCGTGTTTTAAAACACACTTTAACTAAACAAGAGTTGGTAAAATGGTGCTAACGGCGGATGACGGTGGCTGGCCCAAGAGAGGGCCTGTGTGGACCATCAGTTCGGGCGACAGACAAGAGATCAAGTACTCATACGGAGAAGCTATTGACTTGGCGGGTGAGTCAAATTTCTTATAGAAAAACTATAAAAAGTGACTGCTTTAACAAGAAGACATATCTCATTACGTGCTTTCTTTTTTCTCGGGCATTCTTCATTTTATTTCAGACTTCGTATGTGTGTTATAAAATTAGAATCTTATTTTGTGACGTAGTTCATGTAATTTTACTATTAGCTTCAAGCTCAGATACGTAAAACTGTTATGTTCGGACCTCAACTGTTTTAAGGGGTTGTTTTTTTTTACAATTAATGTTTGGTTATCTACGTAGGCCTGGCCTTAGTAAAACCTTAGTAACTATTCTAGGATATATCTTGCCTATAGGTAAACAAAGCATCTAATTAGACTAGACAAAATATTTTTTTATTAATATGTCTTAAATACATAATTTTGAATAGCAAATTGGAAAGCAAGTAATCCAAAATCTTTTAAGTCATTCGAATTTTCGAATTACTTCCCTCAAATTCTTACTTCGAATTACTTACTCGTTGAAAAAGAGGCAAAATAGGTACAAAAAAGTCATAATTTAAATAGGTTTTCTGAGCTTTTGGCTTTTTTGGTTTCGAGGCACAGTAGCAGATTACACTCACAAATGTATTCTTAGAAGGGCCAGGCAGAAGTGCATTTCTGCACCCACATTTCGCCAATTGACACAATTCGCTTCCGACAGAGCGCTTTGGAGATCTTTGGGGAGGCCTATGTCCAGCAATGGACGTCATTCGGCTGATGATGATGATGACGATGATGGTAGAACACTAGCTGTTCCCCGCATCTCGGGACATGAATAAAGGAATATTTTCCCCGTTTTTGCAAAGATGCTCGGGTCCTATTGGTCGTAGTGTAATATATAGCCTATAACCTTCCCCAATAAATGGACTACTCAACACAAAAAATAATTTTTCTATTCGAATAATTAGTTTCTGAGATAAACGCGATCAATCAAACAAGCAAACTCTTCAGCTGTTTTCCTATTTATAAAAAATCCTTTTGAAGACAAAAGTTTTGATTACGTAATTCGGGCAACAGATAAATGAATTCTAGGTAAATTTCCGTGTGATCTGCCGTCAACTTAGCAGTGTATTCAGTTTCTTAGTCCAATGTTGATTATATTCTTTGATAACCAGTATAATTACTGATATTTTTTCAATTAAGACGGCTATATAAAAGAAGTAATTAACTAATTAAATTTGTGAATTTAACCAGTTGTACAAAGGAATATTAAATATACTGTATGCTAAGAAAAATATTATGTTTAAGAAAAATATCAAAGAAAATGATTTATTATAATAAGGTATATAAATGCTATTTATTTTGAGAAGTCTAAATTAGAGTTAATCATCAATAATAATACTAAAAAACTGAAGTTTGTTTGTTTGTTTGCTTGATCGCGGTAATATCGGAAACAACTGATTCGATTTAAAAAAAAAATCTTTCAAATCAACGCGCACCGGGCTGGAAGGCCGGTGATCGTACGCTTCCTGCCCCTCTCCCCCAGGACTGGCGGGAAGTAGAGCCATAATTAGCTTTGCCCTCGAAAAACAAAAAAAAAATGAATCAAATAAAGTTGGTAATGATGTATTGTCGCGGTCGAAACCCTATGCATAATTATGATTTTAAAAACTTATGTAGCATGTGGCAATGAGGTTCAATTATTTAATTATTATTTAGCGTTAATCGTAATGAAGACACACACTTCTAACTTTTCGAAGTTACATATGTATGAATTGTCACGCATTACAGTGAGAGAAAACATTGTAAGGAAACCTGCACACCTAAAGGTTCTTAGGATTTATAGGTGTCCGCCAACCAGCACTAGACCAGCGTGGTGGACTAAGGACCCTCTCAGTTGTCGAGGAGACCCGTGCCTAGCAGTGGGTATGAAGTTTACATGAGTAACTATGAAAAAGGGCACAAGGATTTTTCTAAATACCTTCCGAGTTGAAACAATTGTATTATATACAGATATACTAAATAAATAAATACACCCAACAGTCACATACATAGTTCTGACCCCACACTGGGATACAAGTCCTGTGTCGTGGGTATCAGAGACTACGAGAGACTTTTCGGTCTCACAAACACCCAGACCCGAAACAAATATTTGTGGATCACACAAACATTTGTCTCGGTGCGGGGATCGAACCCGCGGCCTCTCGTTTCGCAAGCTGGTGTCTAGCCATCTGCGCCACGGGGCTGTCGAAAGGTAGGTAGGTAGGTAAAATTGTATAATGATAGTCTTATTCCAAGGTCTTCTACTATTAAGTAGAAAATACTGCAATTAATTTCAATGCTTTGAATAGATTAATACATAAATAGAACACTCATTACATACATACATCTCATTACATAAATTAGTTTTGGGGCTACGCAGATAATTGACAATTGTTCGGTCCGTTTCTTGCACAGCCATTTTAATGTTTTCTGTATAAAGTGTTTGAGACCTGTTAAATTCTTATTTGGCATCTAAGTAAAATCAGGTTTTGTTAAAATATGCAGCTATGTAGATGATTGATAGAGATCAAAGAGGATATTGGCAGTCCGAAATAAATTTAAAGAATACGCGTGTTATTTACATCCCACTGCTGGGCACGGGCCTCGTCTACAACTGAGAGGGTTAAGGCCTTAGTCCACCACGCTGGCCTAGTGCGGGTTGGTGAACTACACATCTAAGAAATTACTAAGAACTTTTAGGTGTGCAGGTTTCATCACGATGTTTTCCTTCACCGTTGAAGTACGTGATAATTACATAAACTCACGCCTGTATACCCCGAAGGGGTAGGCAGAGGTGCATTTCTGCACCCACATTTCGTATCAGTCCCACGTAATAGGGGGCGAGCCTATTGCCGTTTTTCGGGCACATTTCCAGACTCCGTGCTGTTACTGAGAATTTCCTAATGGAAAAACCCAATAACACTTTGCCCGACCCGGGAATCGAACCCAGGACCTCTAGATCGCACAGCACATACACACATAGCTTGTAAAAGTCAGAGGTGTGTGCCTGGGGTTTGAACCCGCGACCGTCGAAATTCTCGACAGGGTGCCTAAACCTCGAGGCAATCACGACTTTTCTTAATAGATATACCTATTATATTTAAATTCGCTAATTTTATTAACCCATTACTTCCCAAGCATCGAAAACATAGTATTTTTTCCGCGATAGAGTAAGCCGATTCTTAAGCGACAAAATTTTTAAATTTGAAATAAATACATTATTATCACCTTAACATTTCTTACAGCGCAAATTCTTTTAGAAAAATAGTGTAAAATTACGAATTTCATCACAAACAATAAAAATAATAGCCAGAGATAACACATTGTTTGATCGGACACGCTAATTTCAGAGACTACTAGTTCGTATTAAAAAAAAACAATATTTGCGTTGAATAATCCATTTACGAAGGGAAGCTATAGGATATATTATCACTCTACGACCAAAAGTAGCAGAGTTTACGGCAAAACTGTAATAAAATAATCCTTTTAAAGTGTAAAGTTTCCCATACGGAGTTGTGAGACATAGCTACTATAATATTATAGTATTTATAGCAATTTAATACATTTTCTCCTCCACTACAGTAATTAAATAACATTTACAAAACCTTTGAAAGGTTCGTTTGTCTGCAACACGCATTATGCATAGAAATTAAAACCACCTTATTAAAAATAATTAATAAAGTTAATCATTTTAAAGATAGTGGTATAGAGGTTATTTTCGTGTCGAATGCATATTGAAATATTCCAATACTAGCGGTTCGACCCGTCTTCACCTGTATGTAATGTCATAAACAGTAGCCTACGTCTTGTTCCAAGGTTCCATACATATCTATAAGTTTACCATAAACAGTGCTACCTGGACCCTCAATACCACAAGCGATAATTTATGTGACAACTATGTGGCTATTTTATTTCCAGGCAATGGCTGGTACAACGTCAGTCTCATGATGACGCTTAGTATGACCACCATGGCTATGGGTCTCGACATGTTTGGCTTCTCCGTGGTGGTGGCTGGAGCCACCTGCGACCTCAATCTCGATCTGAAGCAGACCGGCGTTCTGTTGTCCATGGCTTTTGTTGGTAAGCTTTACAATTTTCGCACTTACAAATTAAGTTTTCAGTTTATGATCTTTTTCACATTTACCCATGATACTTTAGGTCCAGTTGCGTATGGCTTGCAAGTTGGGATGAAATTATTCAGTTCAATAATGTGATTTGTTTTGCTGAGCCCCGGGCACAGTATTTTTAACTTCTCCTATTGGAGAGGATAGGAGGTTATAGATGAACTAGGTCATAGGTAGGCAAATAGCCTCTCAAAGATCTCCTGATCAGCGATATTTTTGTGTGAGCCACTATGGATTCTGGTTTCCAGGAGTTGCAGTGTCGCATGTGTAGTTTCATAGTTTCTATTGCTATATTCTTGCCTATAAACTTAGAAATAATTTTCTTAGCCATGAAAGTTTTGTCTGGCTTTGAGTCTTTAAAGAATGCTAATGTTAATTTAAAATTCCAAGCCTCAATGGTTTAAGGTTGAAGAATTGGGAATGTGGAAATATTTCAGTATTTTTCTCTGTTTCAGGTCCAATTGTGATGGCGTACCCTTGGGGATACATCTCCGATACCCAGGGTCGGAAGAAGAGTATTGTGATCTCGATGTGGGTCAGTTTCATAGTGTCTACTGCCAGTGCCTTCTCACCTCACTGGATTGTCATGGCTGTGCTCAAGTTTATTAGCACGAGTCTGTTAGTATTTTCAATACTAAATTTTTATTTAATTAATTACTTAATGCATGAATGCCTGACCCCTCTACATTCTATAGGAGGCATGGGTCATGCTGTGGGACGCGTAGATTTAAAGAAAAACATATTAACCCGTAGTGGTCACACTTCTTAAAAATAACGTAGTAGTCTTTTTTTTTCATGAGAGGAAAGCGCCATGAGCTCGCTACCTCGAGGGAGGCCGAAAGGGGTATGTCGGGGTCTCTGCTAACGGTGACGGGCGGGGTCGTTCGGCTCACGAACAGGCCCCGCGATCTCCTTTTGCGACATTACAATCTCGCAAAAAACGTAGTAGTCATGCTGGGTCTAGTTGACCCCATAGGAGAAATTTGTTGCAACGTACGTTCTTTTCAAATCAATATCTTCACTCGAGCCGTACATGAGAGTAATTCTTACTACTTCCGTTGAATAACTCAATGCTTTTTTTTATTATAAAAAAGCAGTGATGGCCTCGAGGTTAAGGTGCGCGGTCGAGAATCTCGGCGGTCGCGGGTTTATACCCCAGGCACACACCTCTGACATTTCGAAGTTATGTGTGTATTCACAATGAATTATCACTTGCTTTAACGGTGAAGAAAAACATCGTGATGAAACCTGCACACCTAAAAGTTCTTAGGAATTTCTTAGGTGTGTAGTCCGCCAACCCGGACTAGGCCAGCGTGGTGGACTAAGGCCTAAACCCTCTCAGTTATAGGGGAGGCCCGTGCCCAGCAGTGGGACATATATGGGCTGATCATGATGATGATTATAAAAAAAAATCCCAGAAAGTCAAATCTAGAAAAAAAAATTTTTTTTACTAAAATTTCATTTTGATAAATGAAAACGACCTCCGGGGTTTTACTCCGGATATCGAATACTTTGAAAAAAAAAGTGGTGTCTTATCGAGATTTTCAAAAACTGATGACTGGCTCTGATGACTCGCAGGCTTTTGGAAACTATTTAGGGTTATTATAGTACCTTCAAACAATAAAGAAGAGCAACTCAAAAATTGCCTGGTGTCACCTAGACCCATTGTCATTAGTGAAGAAGTAACATAATAATGGACAAAAAGATCATTTCCTTCAAGTCTATGTTTCCAGTTGCAGCTGCACACAGTCGGCAGCTTACACCTTGCTTGGTGAATGCACCCGTGAGAATGACCGCGATGCCTACATTCTAATTTTGACCAGCGTCCTTGATTTTTGTCTGGCTGTTTATGTCAGTGAGTATACCGTTTTATTATAATTGGTAAGAAATTAATGAAGTAACTTCATCATCATCATCATCATCTGCCCATATACGTCCCACTGCTGGGCACGGGCCTCCTCTACAACTGAGAGGGTTTAGGCCTTAGTCCACCACGCTGGCCTAGTGCGGGTTGAATGAAGTAACTTAACTACGTTGAAACACACATACGATCACGCCTCGATAGTGTAGATTCAGAAGCGTGTTTCTACGTCCAAATATTAAGTTCTAGATAATAGAGGGGGGGGGGGGGGAGGGGGGATAGACTGTGTCATTCTTGATAGGCCGCCTTATTAGTAATCCAGTCCAAGAGAACACTAACACTCTCATTCTTTCTTTCTTTATCACTCCTAATGACTTCCACAGGGACTTGTTGGAAGCAGCTTGCATCCAGCGACGTCCCGCGACCTTTACTAGGTCTACTTTACTACTCCATAATCTATTTAAATCGCTATTGGACGTAGTCAATTTAGGTGTCGTCATTTGGCGTGCTCTTATTAAAAAATAAACCATTTTTAAATATTGCTTTGCGTAAGAGTATTCTGAGTCTATAAAAACATTGTTGATATACATATTTTCAGGTTTTGCCTACTTTATATTAAATTTGGATTTCGGCTACGACCTTGGGTTCATTATTTTCACACCGTGGCGTCTCCTGAGCCTCGTATTGGCTCTGTCACTTGGACTGGGAGCTTTTGGTATGCATTTCTTCTACGAGAGCCCCAAATTCCTCGTCAACATGGGTCGAACTGATGAAGCTCTGGACATCTTGAGTAATATTTGGAGGAGAAATGGAGGGAAGCGGGGAAAGTACCCTGTAAGTATTTTTTATGCTTACTTACACTCATGCCTGTGTCTCCGAAAGGGAAGGCAGAGGTGCATTTCTGCACCCACTTTTCACATTGCAAGTTTCACTAAGTAGTGTATAGTGGGCGAGCCTGTTGCTATTTTTCGGACACCTTTCCAGCTTCCGTTCTGCAACTGAAATTTGCTTAATGTAAAAACCTAGTAACCGCCCCGGGAATCAAACCCGTATATTTTTAAGTTAAAAAAGATTTTTTTATCGTGCTTTTAGGTCAAAAACATATACTTAGATGAAGAAGGGAATGAAAGACGTAAAGATGTTTCGTTTCTAAGATCTCTATGGGAGCAAATAGTGCCTTTATTTAAGCCTCCGCTTCTCTACAGAAGTTTACAACTGTACTTCTTGGCCGCTGTGGTATATGGCGCGTAAGTAAAGTGCTTTTATTTCCAACATTAAGGATATGATTATTTTATCTAGAGCGAAAGTACTTAACTGTACCAACAAACACTGAGTTTTTAAGTTTTATTTCTTTTCCAGTAACAACAGCTACTTTGTCTGGTTCCCCATTTTGGTGGAGAAGTTCTTCGCAGGATTTTCATCACAATATTCTATTCGTACCAACACTTCTCACGAGCAAATCAACGGCCTGTGCAACATCATCATCAATGAATACAACGCTTCTGCTACAAACGTTAGTATTTATTTTTAAATGCTGAATTTGACCGAGTACAGATTAATCATCTTTTGGACAGCCTGTAGCTCTTTAATTAGAAGTTAGTCTTTGCAAGTAGAGGCTTCAGGTTAGTTTTCTATATCGTGATAAATATTTGCGTGATGTAAAAGTATTAGTTCCGTGTAAGTGTCTGAGTTCTTTCCTAGCTTCTGATAGCATTGACACAAGACTTTAGTTACGAATCGTGTGACCAATGTGTAAAACACAATAAAAAAAGGTTACAGTTTGACACCACTTAACAGAGTTAAGAAGGATTGCGAGCGATGGATATAGCGAGCAAAGGAACACAGCAACTAGGTACATACATATAGGTATAGCGATAGAAATGAATTAGCGAACGATATAAGGCGTAGCACAAACTGTTAAGCATCTGCTGTCTAAAGCGATTAGGAGCTGACTGCTGTAAAGGTTGATTTAAACGTTTTACCTCTTGTGGGGAGGCTCGCTAAATAAATAAATACACCAAACAATCACATACATAGTCCTGACCACACCCTAAGTTACAAGACTTATGTTATGGGTATCAGAAAATATGAGAGACTTTTCGGTCTCACAAACACCCAAACCCGTTGTTGTTGCGATCTGATGAGAACCAGTGCAACTAAGAAGTAAGCCAAGTTGGCTTAATTGTGCCGAACGGTGTGAGATAATATTAAACATTAATCACCAGTTAAACCATCTATTTGATTCACACAAATGCTTTTTTTCCCGCAGCCAAACTGTTCAACGTCCGTGGACATCAGCTTAGTTTGGGCTGGCCTCGTCCAAGGAGCTAGCTTCGTGATCATACTCCTGGCGATTTCCAAGATAGCATATCGGAAAAAGACACTGACGATCTTCTTTCTGGTGGTGTCAGCCTTATCTAGCATCGGAGCTGTTCTCATTCAAGACAACATCACCAGTTTCATCATGTTCTTCGGAGTTCTGTTCAACGAGCTGTGTATTGGATTTATACTCTCGTATTTTGTGGATCTTTATCCAACATCATATAGGTAGGAACCCAATATTGTTTTATAAAATGTGTTGGAATGACTGCACTTATTACGTTTAATGTATCTGTCGTCATTGTAATCTAAAAATTACCATTTAATTCTATTACTTGAATTAATCAATTTAATTGAATACGTTTAGACGATATATTTTTTTACATTGAATTCAAGGAATCGTGTTGGTCTAGTTTAATGATATATCGTCGTTATCAGTGCATGCTTAATAAGTACCGTACCGATACGGTTTATTTAAAAATATGCGGAATCTGAGGCTTTTGAGGGAATTTTATAGGTATATGAAGTTCTTTAATTCGTACTTGATCAGCAATTATCAACATCCTCGGAGCTTACATTACGACGCATTGTGACACCTTGTTCTATGGCTGCGGTGCTCTCATGTTCAGTAAGTTGAATTCAATACTATACGTACTATAACAGTAGTACAGTAGTGACGGCCTCGAGGAGGTTGAGGCGGTCGAGAACCTCGGCGGTCGCGGCTTCAAACCCCAGACACACACCTGTAACTTTTAGAATGGAATTCCTGTTTATTGCAGTCTAATTGACAACTTTCTAGATTCTACGCCGCAACTGAAAAGTTACGCATGGAAAACCCAAGAGCACTCTATTCGATCAGGGAATCGTATCCTGGACCCTTTGAGTCAGGCACTAATTTATATCGCGGATCCGAAGATTTTTTTTAAAAGGATTAGTCAAATAAGTATTCATAGACCCTTGTAGATATTTATTAATGTTATTTTTTCCATAGGTGCTATATTGGTGTCCTGCTTGCTGCCTCCAGACAAATCTAGAAAGTAATGAAGACACATATTATGTTGTTACCAATTTATCAAATAAATCCGAAGCGCTTTAAAGTACAATAGTATTGTTAATATTCGCCTATGCCTAATAATCAAATGAAATGAAATGATATTTATTGAATCTATAAAATGTCAAATACATCACTTAGATTCAGTCGTTTCAAAATTTGGTGTACCACCTGTAGTGTTTGTATACTAGTCTCGGGGACACGAGTAGTGGGGAATATCGTATCTGTATAATTGTCTCGGGGACACGGGTAGTGGGGATAGTCTCGTGAGAGCCGTTGGCGAGAGCGGACGTGTTACCCTGACTGCTGGTGACGTAACGAGCCAATACTTTACCCTTGTGAAGGCACGAGTACTACACCACCCTGTTCGGAAGGCAATCATCACTAGTGAAGAACGGGCAAGTAACTCTAGTGTTGCTCTTTTCCAATCAAGAGATAGTTTACAGCCGTGCTGCTTTTGCTCGACTTGGCGGGGGCAATGCCGTGCCCTCGGATAAATCAATGTATCAATATCATTTTACAATACTTCAACATTTGAATTTAAATTTCGTAACGTTAGTTATCTTCTATAGGTACATATAATCACGTTATTTCCAAATATTAAAGGTGCATGCCTGGAATTAAACCTGGGACCGCAGCGACAAACATCGGGTGCCAAAACCTTGACGCCATTATGTTCTTAGCATAATTTCTACATATCTTCCGAATGTTTTCTGTTATTTATTTAAAAAATATGAATATATTTTTAGGATCTATGTATAATGTGAAAATGAGTAAATCATTACTTTCAGAATTTATCAATCTCGTAGCCAAGTTCTTTGGAGACTAGAATGTGATAGTGAAGTAAGGAAATATACGATTATTTTTTTTCTACAAATACTTTACAACGACTGTAAAACGAAACAGCGTACTTTAAACAAACGGTTTTCACAAGTTTTGTGTCAACGCGCTGTAATTCAGTTATTTATTGCATTTTATCCTAGTACCACGCGAGAATAACTCCGAAACTAGTGATGTGCTTAATAATATTCTACGCCTTTTAATAATTGTATTGTCGTTTTTGTACATATAATAAATGTATTAATTGTGTCAAGTAATTTAAAATTAATTATAGAATTATTTATATAAATATTAAAACATTTTTCATTTGCCGAGTAACAAGGTAGAAAAAAATAAGTAATTAAATAAACGTAAAATGTTTCATCTGATGAAATAATGGAATAAATTATTTTCATCTTCCAATTTTTTACACTAGGTTATTCGTAATTATTAATTTAATTAGCGTGACGTCAGGTTTCTATGTACATAAATATACTATTATTCATTTAATAGCGCGCCGACCGATTTAAATACACAGGACATCTCAATTTAATGTCATTTACTGATGTAAAATAATTTAATATTCAAATCATTGGAAAAATGTGCGCAGTGTCGTTGGTTATGTGATGTTTAACGTGTGTGATTTGTGTTCAATCTGGTGCCAAAAGTACATATGTAAAAATAGTATTTTTGATTTGACTGGAAAGCGGTGCATTGCCAACCACACATTTATTTCTAGAAAACAAAAAAAAACTTATAAACATTTTGCTCCTACCCTCAAACAATAAAGTTATACGCGGAATTTCTGTTGGCAAACACACTTTAACTAAACAAGTGTTGGTAAAATGGCGCTTACGGCTGATGACGGTGGCTGGTCTAAAAAAGGGCTTGTGTGGACCATCAGTTCGGGGAACAGACAAGAGATCAAGTACTCATACGGAGAAGCTATTAACTTGGCGGGTGAGTAAAATTTTTAATTTGAAAAAGTGACTGCTCCTATTGGCAAGTCATATCTCCATAAGTGTCGGTTTTTACTACATTGTCTAATACCATCCTGGTAATAGCATCATTATCATCGTCATCATCAGCCCATATACGTCCCGCTGCTGAGCAGGGGCCTCCTCTACAACTGAGAGGGTTTAGGCCTTAGTCCACCACGCTGGCCTAGTGCGGGTTGGCGGACTACACACCTAAGAAATTCCTAAGAACTTTTAGGTGTGCAGGTTTTATCACGATGTTTTCCTTCACCGTTAAAGCAAGTGATAATTCATTGTAAATACACACATAACTTCGAAAAGTCAGAGGTGTGTGCCTGGGGTTTGAATCTGCGACCGCGCGCCTAAACCTCGAGGCCATCACTGCTCATCAATACTATCTTATTGATTTTAAATAAGACGAAGTAACATGGTGTATTCACAA
Source organism: Hemaris fuciformis (assembly GCA_907164795.1). Classification (NCBI taxonomy): domain Eukaryota; kingdom Metazoa; phylum Arthropoda; class Insecta; order Lepidoptera; family Sphingidae; genus Hemaris; species Hemaris fuciformis. The sequence goes on from OU015443.1 coordinate 464,667, forward strand.
TATGAGAAAATGAGCCAAGAAATCAAATGAGAACCTTACTTCGTGATTTAAATCTTGTTCTTTTAGAGTCAACATCAGCTCATTGTACGTAAAACTGTTATGTAAATTTCTCTGTGAGAGGTTTTGATTCTCTATGATGTTATAGTTGGTTACCTGGTTAAAGCTCTTAGGTACTAATTAGACTAGAAAAAAATATTTTTTGTTCATGTGTCTTTAATACATAATTTTAAATAGGTAATTGGCGAGCAAGTATTCCAAAATTTTGTGGTAAATCATTCGACATTGATAACAGGCAAGGCATAGGCACGATACTTATAGAAGTATCGTGCAAATATATAAAGAAAGGTGAACGTTACAGTCAAATAGAAATACAAGGATTTAATAGGACCCTACACACTTGCAATGGACAGGGCACGTAACTCGTAGAGCCGACGGCCAGTGGGGCAGAAAGGGTCTCGAATCGAGGCCGCGTACCAGCAAGCGTAGCGTGGGACGTCCACCCACGAGGTGAACTGAAGTTTTAACGAAAATCGCGGGAAGCCGCTGAATGCAGGCCGCTTCTGACAGAGCGCTTTGGAGGTCTTTGGGGGAGGCCTATGCCCAGCAGTAGACGTCTTTCTGCTAAAGATGATAACTATTATAATGATATATAGGATACTAGCATGTTCCCCGTAACTCGGTACATGTAACTTAAAAGATTTCCAAAGGAATATTTTCCCCGTTCTTTGAATGATGCTGTCTGTCTGCTCCTATAACCTCAATAAATTGACTATTCAACACTAAAATATTTTGTTAATTTGAATATATAGTTTCTTCTAGTTGACTGCCTCGGGGTCGCGCGGCACAGGTATGTGCCGTACGATCTAGATCGTGGGTTCGATTCCCGGGTCGGGCAGTGTTATTGGGTTTTCTATTAGGAAATTCTCAGTAGCAGCACGGTCTGGAAATGTGCCCGAAAAAAAGAGTCAGTCAGTCACCTTTGAGTTATATAGGTATAGGATATATGTAGATCTAATGAAGACTAAAATTTTGATTTCGTAGTTCGGGCAACAGCTATATTTGCAGAATATTTGGTAAATTTCCATGTGAACTGCAGTCAACTTAGTAATGTATTCAGTTTTTAAGTCCAATGTTAATTATATTTATTCTTTGATAACCAGTATAATTACTAATATTTTTTCAGTTAATTAAGACAATTATACAAAAGAACCAATTAACTAATGAAATATGTAAATATAACCAGTTGTTCAAAGGAATAATATACAACAATAATATGTTTTAAAGAAAATATCAGAGAAAAAGATTTATTTAAATGTGATAATGCCATGAATATTGCTATTTATTTTAAATAGTCTAAATTAGAGTTAATCATCAATACTAATACCAAAAAGCTGAAGTATTTTTGCTTGAACGCGGTAAACTTCAGTGTGAAGTAGCCCATTTATCGAGGAAGGCTTTATATTATGCTACGACTAATAGGAGCGGAGCAGTAATGGAAAATGAGGCAAAAACTGGAAAAGGATATACCTTTTGAAGTGTAATGTTTTGCATTCGGATTTGAGGAAAAACACTCGTGAAATTATACAAAAATATGTATGTAAATCATTTGAATATTTTAGCAAATCAAGTTCGTAATGGTGTTTCGTGGCGGTTAACACTTATATGACTTTTGAAATTTCAGAGGATCAACTCAGGATGGATGTGAAATCGCGACAGGTCTCATCCACAATATGTGATCCTAGAATGCCCCTCAAATTGAAGGGCAGAATATATAAGTCAACAATAAGACCTGTCGTACCTACTGTATGGATCGGAGTGTTGGGCTACGAAGAAGAAGGACGAAAGACGACTGCATGCAGCAGAAACGCGAATGTTGCGATGGATGTGTGGTATAACACGGATTGACAGAGTGAGGAATAAACACGTTAGAGGAAGTTTAAAAGTAGCTCCTGTGATAGATAAGGAGAAAGGAAACCGTCTGTAGTGGTATGGGCATGTTATGAGAAAGGATGAATCATATGTAGGTAAAAAAAAGGTACGAGTATGAAAGTTGAAGGATGGACAAGCAGAGGAAGGCCATAGAAAAGATGGATGGAATGCGTGAGAGAAGATAAGAGAAAAAGGGGTGAATGACGGCTGATAGGGATGTTTGGAAGGATGAAACCCAAATTAACTCATGAGCAAGGGTAAGGGAATTATGATGACTTTTAAAAGTTAAGTATGTGGCTATTAGGTTCAATTATTTAATTATTATTTAGCGTTTATCGTAATGAAGACACACACCTCTAACTTTTCGAAGTTACATATTTTGTATAATGAATTGTCACGCATTTTAACATTAAGAGAAAACATTGTGAGGAAACCTACACACCTAAAGGTTCTTAGGATTTATAGGTGTCCGCCAACCAGCACTAGACCAGCGTGGTGGAACCTCTCAGTTGTCGAGGAGGCCCGTGCCCAGCATTGGGTCGTATAAGGGCGGATGATGATTGTGTTAATCGTAAAGCGGTGACGATAACACAACTTACTGTATGAAGTCACCATGAATAACCATGAAAAAGGGCACAAGGACTTTGGTAATTACCGTCCGAGTTGAAACAATTGTATTACAGATTTACAATAGGTAAAAATATACAATGATAGTCTCATTCCAAGGTATTTTACCATTATTATTATTTCAATGTTTTCAGTAGACTACCAAATAGAACTCTCATTACATAAATTATTTTTGTGGCTACTCAGATAATAATTGACTAATGACTAGGCCCGTTTCTTGCACAGACTTTTTACTTTTTTGTTTTCTGTATAAAGTGGTTAAGACCTGTCAAATTCTTCTTTGGGATGTAAGTAAAATCAGGTTTTGTTAAAATATGCAGCTATGTACTCTATCAAAGAGGATATTGACAGTCCGGAATAAATTTAAAAAATAGGCGTGTTTTCTTAATAATATATACCTATTGTATTTTAATTCGCTAATTTTATTAAAATACAAGATTGTATGTCTGTTATGTATATGTACGTAAGTAGAGCAAGACGCATTTAGACTAAATGTTGCATACAATTACATAAAGAGCACTGATGACATCAATAAAATTAAGGTTAAAATTAGAAGATGCTAACTTTATTCATTTCGTTACAATAAAACTTTAAATTTTCGTTTTTCGAGTTTTCTGTTTCCATGGAATGAGAGCCAAGCTCGTTGTCTTTCTCTAGACAGGTTCCCAGACTCCATGCTGTCATTAAGATTTGGTTAATAGATGTCAGCCAATGGAAGTCCACTGCTGGACATAGGCCTCTCCCAATGACTTCCACAGGGACCTGTTGTGGACTTCCATTGGCTGATGGATTGGATTGGATAATAGATATATCATGCCTGATGGATATCTATTATATGTAGATATATATAGAATAGATTTTGTTAATAAAAAATCTCAATAACACCTAGCCCGATTCGAGAATAGAACCCAGGACATCTAGATCGCACGGTCTTGGACTGATACATACCTGGCGAAATGTGGGTGCAGAAATGCACCTCTGCCTACTCCTTCGGGGAATACAGGCGTGAGTTTATGTATGTATGTATGTTATAGGTGATACATGCTTGGCTTAATTAGGTATTGGTATTCTGTCACAGTATTTTGTCTTTCGTATAAAATTTAACATGTAAGAAAAATATATTTCTTAAAGTATTCACGTATTATTATTGCTAGGTATATTGAAGTAATTCCATAGCATTATTAATTAGTGGCACAAAGAGGTCGTGTTTTTTAATTATACAAAATTAAACGATAACAACGTCTCATTAGTTGAAATACTCTTGTCCTATTAAACATTCTATATACTTATCAAGTACACAACAATACGTGTGGCATTTCTCGGCGCGCTACAACACTCACACATTTTTTAGACCGGCACGACAAAGTGAGAAGACCGCACGTGATGATAAGTATGGAGCTGTCCAATTAGAGTAACTATTGGCGAGAGCCTTTCAACTCTGGTCAAATTATAAAGTTGAAGAGTTAGATTGCTGTGTGTTTGGTTGAACGCGCTAATTTCAGAAACTACTGGTTCGCATTGAAACATTATTTTTGTGGTCAATAGTCCGTTTATCGGGGAAGGCTATATTATCACGCTTCGACTCAGAGGGCAAATGTAGCAAAAACGGGAAAAAAATTCCCTTTTGATGTCTTTAGTTTCGCATACGAATTACGAGCAACAGCTTGCATAATGATGATATACTAGCGGTTCGACCTACATATCTCCACCTGTAAGTACATACATACATAAACTCACGCCTGTATTCCCTTGTGGGGTAGGCAGAGGTGCATGTCTACACCCACATTTCGCCACGTATGTATCAGTCCCACGTAATAGGGGGCGAGCCTATTGCCGTTTTTCGGGCACAATTCCAGACTCCGTGCTGCTATTGAGAATTTCCTAAAGGAAAAACCCAATATCACTTTGCCCGACCCGGGAATGGAACCCAGGACCTCTAGATCGCACGGCACATACATGTACCGCAAGACCACGAGGCAGTCCACCTGTAAGTAATGTTATAAAAATTAGCCTACCTGGACCCTCAAGACCACAGGTGATAATTTATATGACAACTGTGTGGCTATTTCATCTCCAGGCAATGGCTGGTACAGCGTCAGTCTCCTGATGACGCTTAGTATGACTATCTTGGCTATGGGTCTCGACATTTTGGGCTTCTCTGTGGTGGTGGCCGGAGCCACCTGCGACTTCAATCTCGATCTGAAGCAGACCGGCGTTCTGTTGTCCATGGCCTTTGTTGGTAAGCTTTATAATTTTCGCATTTACGAATTTCTAGTAGTTTATGATCGTTTTCACATTTACCAATGGTACTTTAGGTCCAGTTGCGTATGGCTTGTGAGTTTTGCTGCGACACTCGTGGTTTCTAACTTCTCCTATTGGAGAGGGTACGTGGTTATAGATAAACTAGGTCATTTTTGTGTAAGCCAGTGGATTCTGGAGCCCAGGAGTTGTAGTATTACATGTGTAGTGGCATAGTCTCTATTACTATATTCTTGCCTATAAACTTAAAAGCATAGAATTTAAAATTGAATAATTGGGAATGTGGAAATATTTCAGTATTGCTCGCTGTTTCAGGTCCCATTGTGATGGCGTACCCTTGGGGATACATCTCCGATACCCAGGGTCGGAAGAAGAGCCTTCTGATCTCGATGTGGGTCAGTTTCATAGTGTCTACTGCCAGTGCCTTCTCACCTCACTGGATTGTCATGGCTGTGCTCAAGTTTATTAGCACGAGTTTGTTAGTATTTTGAATATATAATTATTTACTTAATGCATGAATGCGTAACCCTTCTTGATTCTATAAAAGGCCTGTGTCATGCTGTGGGACGCGTAGATTTAAAGAGAAATGGGTTAAAAGTGTCATTAGTGAAGAAGTAACATAATAGTGGACAAAGAGATCATTTTGTTCAAGTGTATGTTGATTTCCAGTTGCAGTTGCACGCAATCAGCAGCCTACACCTTGCTGGGCGAGTGCACCCATGAGAATGTCCGCGATGCCTACATTCTGATCATGACTAGCGTCCTTGATTTTTGCCTGGCTGTGTATGTCAGTGAGTAAATTATATTTTTATTATAATAGAGAAAAATGGAAATATAATAGTAAGTCGTGATGGCACGCGGTCGAGAATCTCGATGGTCGCGGGTTCAAACCCCAGGCACACACGTCTGACTTTTCGAAGTTATGTGTGTATTCACAATGAATTACCACGTACTTTAACGGTGAAGGAAAACATCGTGATGAAACATGCACACCTAAAAAAGTTCTTAGAAATTTCTTAGGTGTGTAGTCCGCCAACCCGCACTAGGCCAGCGTGGTGGACTAAGGCTTAACCCTCTCAATGGTAAAGGAGGCCCGTGCCTAGCAGAGGGACGTATATGGGCTGATGATGATGATGAAATGGAAATAATGAACTGGATGAGGTAAATACGTTGAAATGTACATAAATATGATCACGCCTCTATGGTGTAGATGCAGAAGCGTAGGTATTTATATGTCCGCATTTCAATTTCGATATATTAAATTCTAGATGATAGGGGGAGAGGATAAGCTGCGCCATTCTTAAAACTCGCCCCATTAGTAACCCAGTCCAAGAAAACACTACCACTTGAAATCCTAGACAATTTATTATATTATGGGTTTCTTACCACTCCATAATCTATTTCCATCGCTACTGGGCTTAGTCAATTCAGGCGTACCCATAATGAAACATAAACTTATTAAAGAATATGTTGCGTAAATGTATCATCCTCCTCCTCGCATCGTACTCCTCATTGCTGAGGGTGGTGATCCCCTGTACATGGAGTGATCCTCGTTCTGACTATGCTAAATGTATTAAAAGATATGAATATTTTCAGTTTTCGACTACTTCATAGTAAATTTGGATTTCGCCTATGACCTTGGATTCATTACTTTCACACCGTGGCGACTTCTGAGCCTCGCGTTGGCTCTGCCTTTGGGATTGGGAGCTCTTGGTATGCACTTCTTCTACGAGAGCCCCAAATTCCTAGTAAATATGGATCGTACTGATGAAGCTCTGGACATCTTGAGAAATATTTGGAGGCGAAATGGAGGGAAGCGCGGAAAGTATCCTGTAAGTATCTTATTATGTCCTCATGCCTGTTTTAAATAAAGGGTAGACATAGGTGTATTTCTGCACCCACCTTTAGCAATTCCAAGTTCCACGTAATAAAGGGCGAGCCTATTGCTGTTTTTGGGTTTAATTTCCAGCCTTCATGCAGCAATTGAAAATTTATTAATGTTAAAACCGACCCGGAAATCAAACCCATATGTTTTTAAGTTAAAAAAAGTGATAAATAATTTTAACATTATTTTAGGTACAAAATATATATTTAGAAGAAGAAGGGAATGAGAGAGCTAAAGATATCTCTTTCCTAAGATCTCTATGGGAGCAGATAGCGGCTTTGTTCAAGCCTCCACTTCTTTATAGAAGTTTACAACTGTACTTCTTGGTCGCTGTGGTGTATGGCACGTAAGTAAAGTGCCTTTTTTCCTACATTAAAGATGTGATTATTTTATCTAAAGCAAGAGTAGTTAACTGTACCAACAAATTTAGGCTGAATAATAGACTAACGTTAAATGCCCTGCAATCATAGATGACCCAAAATATTAGGCTGATATACAATATACTTGAAAACTGTTGAGTGGTATTTAGCAAATATCATTTATGTCCAAACATTTTTACTGATAAACCTTAATTTTTTAAGCATGTACGTAACCATATTATTATGTAAATCAGACTTGGTCAGACCTAGCTTAGATAATAAATTAAGTTTTATTTCTTTTCCAGTAACAACAGCTACTTCGTCTGGTTCCCGTTCTTGGTGGAGAAGTTCTTCGCAGGCTTTTCACAACCCCATACCAACACTTCTCAGGAGCAAGTCGACGGCCTGTGCAACATCATCATCAATGAATACAACGCTTCTGCTTCAAACGTAAGTATTTATTTTTAAATAGGTACTGAATTTGACCGAGTACAGATTAATCATATTTTGGACAGACTGTAGCTCTTTAGTTCTATGGAATATTTAATTAGAAGTTAGTTTCTGGAACTAACTTCAGGTTAGTTTTTTCCATTTTGTAAATATCTGCGTGATGCAAAAGTATTTGTTCCGGCATAAGTGAGATCAATCAATATTCAAGAGATTGGGATCAATAGTTCTTTCCTAGCTTCTGATAGCAATGACCCAAGACTTTAGGTACAAATCGTGTGTCCAATGTGTAAAACACAATTAAAAAAAGTTTATTTGACAGCCCCGTGGCGCAGTTGGCTAGACACCAGCTTGCGAAACTAGAGACCGCGGGTTCGGTCCCCGCACCGAGACAAATGTTTGTGTGATCCACAAATATTTGTTTCGGGTCTGGGTGTATGTGAGACCAAAAGTCTTTCGTAGTTTCTGATACCCACGACACAAGACTTGTATCTTAGTGTGGGATCAGAACTATGTATGTGACTGTTGGGTGTATTTATTTATTTACATAACAGAGTTAAGAAGGATTGCGAGCTATTGATATAGCGAGCAAAGGAACACAGAAACTAGGTACATACATATATGTATAGCGATAGAAATGAAGTAGCGAACGATATATCGTAAGACGTAGCACAAAGTGTTAAGCATCTGCTGTCTAAAGCGATTAGGAGCCGATTGTTATAACGTCGGATTTAAACGTTTTACCTCTTGTGCGGAGGCTCGCTAAATAAATACACCAAACAGTCACATACATAGTCCTGACCACACCCTAAGTTACAAGTCTTATGTCGCGGGTATCAGAAACTATGAGAGACTTTTCGGTCTCACAAACACCCAAACCCGTTGTTGTTGCGATCTGATGAGAACCAGTGCAACTAAGGAGTGAGTCAAGTTGGCTTAATTGTGCCGAACGGTATGAGATAATATTAAACATTAATCACCAGTTAAACCATCTATTTGATTCACACAGTGTTTCAAATGCGAGCACTTAGTCGTGACAGTATAAAATGCTTTTTTCCCCGCAGGCAAGCTGTTCAACATCCGTGGACCTCAGCTTAGTTTGGGCTAGCCTCGCCCAAGGGGCTAGCTTCGTGATCATACTCCTGGCGATTTCCAAGATAGCATATAGGAAAAAGACACTGATGATCTTCTTTCTGTTGGTGTCGGCCTTATCTAGCATCGGAGCTGTTCTCATTCAAGACAACATCACCAGTTTCATCATGTTCTTCGGAGTTCTGTTCAACGAGCTGTGTATTGGATTTATAGTCTCGTATTTTGTGGATCTTTATCCAACATCTTATCGGTATGTGAACCCAACATTGTTTTATAAAATGTATTGGAGTGGCTGTACTAGTTATGTTTATCATTTCTGTCAGCATTGTAATCTAAAAATTAATTTAACTATAATACTTGAATTAATGAATTTAATTGAATTCGTCTATGTCTAGACGATAATTATTTTAACTTTAAATTAAAGTAAGCTTTATGGTCTAGTTTAGTGATATTTCGACGTTATTTGTGCCGCCCTGTGGTTTGGGGGCGTAATAATTCCGCCACGGCACACCCTGCCTATCGTAAGAGGCGACTAATGGAGGTTATCGGGATTATTGGGCGTGCTACGGGGGAGGTGCACCCTTGTAGAACATGTAAATTCTCGTGGTGTGCGGCAGAGCCACAGACAACTTAACCTATAGACGACGCATTACTGGGGACATGCTTTCGCCGACGTTATGCCCTGACACGACATAACCGCCGGCCCCGCCCCTTAACGTGACTCATTCCGCCGCCGAGTGTCGCAGTGACATATTGTCCCTGTTTTAAAAATATTAACTGTCATAATGTTCAGTGAAATTTTGTGGAAAGAGCAGCACAACATCTAGTCTTGCAAAAGATCGTATCTTTCACAGGTAAGTTATTATTCTTTCATTAATCACTAAAATAACTATATACTAAAAATAAAATATTAAAAATTCTGGCGTTTAAGTCGTATTTGCATCTCTTTCTTTCTTATTTGAATTCATATAACATTATCTCGCTCTCTCTTTGACACGCAGACTAGTAATGAGACACAATATAATTATTGTTTTATCGACAAATAATATTGAGATCGATATTTTTATAGACTGTACTTATATCGTTGTTTGTCTGTTGTTCAAAAGGTTTCCCAAGTGCCCTGAAGTGAAAAAAAAATGGATTGACGCTACCAAACGAGATGATAATTGGTTTCCTGGAAAAAATCACGTTATTTGTTCGCGACATTTTACTGGGGATTGTTTCCGAATTGTTGGTAGATCTCGACGTTTTCTATTTGAAACTGAATAAATAATAATAATTTGAAATTTAATAAACCAAAGAGCTATCCAATGTATCTTTCTTGTAAAACATTGAATTCTTTAGCAAACCTAGAATTATTCCCCGACTTACTGCACCATCAGTTTGACTTTGAAAACGTCAATCATTTGATTGATTTAATAAAATGCGTAATTAATATATATATCGACATACGTTTGGCTTATTTAACAAAAAAAAAACTGAATCAAAATCAATAAGGAGAGTTTATACAAAATTAATACATTTTAGAAGTCAATAGTTGATAAATAATATTTACTTTTAATTGATGAATATTTACTTTCGTAACGAATATTTATTTTCTCGTCTCCGGAAAGTTAATAACTCTTTTATGGGGAAATGTATACGCTTCTATAACAAACTTCCGAAGGCTCTTAGGGAGTTTCCCTTGACAAAATTTAAGAAATCAATTAAAGATAAGCTTTATAAAAAAACATACTATAAAATTTCAGAGTTTATTGAAGATAATAAGCCTTAGTCCGCCAACCCGCACTAGGCCAGCGTGGTGGACTAAGGCCTAAACCCTCTCAGTTGTAGAGGAGGCCCGTGCCCAGCAGTGGGACGTATTCGGGCTGATGATGATGAATAAGCCTTGGGAGTAAGTAAATTGATCGGAGTTTTGTTTTGTTGCTACAGTTTGTATCATTATGACATTTATAATGTAAAATTGAAATAATGTAATGAAAAAAACATATATTGCTATTTTTTAAAGAAAAAATGACATGTCGTGTTGCTGAGAGAGTTTCTTGCCGTTTCTTCTCCACAGCGATAACACGTTGCGAAGCGGCAATAGTTTAAAAAAAGTGTAAAATTGACGATTCTAAAGAACTTGTAAAAGTCTATTTGAATAAAGATAATTTGACTTTCACTGTGACTTTGATGATTGTTTAACTTATAAGTATTAAAAATTTATATGAAAATTAATATGTTTTTTATTTTTCCTTTATACTATAAACTTCGTAGATTATCGATAATTATTAGTTTATCTCATCTCTAGTGCGCACTAGAATGTTATCAGTGTCTTGAAGCGTCCAATGAAAACTAGCCGACTGCCCCCGTACCCCGCCACGATTTAGCGATTTTGTTTTCATATTAAAATTAAGAGAAGCGGAGTCTATAGGTTAGGTTGTCTGTGGGCAGAGCGCATGGTCTGGCGAATGTCGCGTCCAAAATGGTTCCAAGTGGAGGTCATCTTGAGTCCCTCCATCGCAGAGGAGTCCACATTTGGACAGAGCGCCGGGCGGCAGCGGGGAACAATTAAGGGCGGCTATCAACCTGTATATCTCGTATCGCCCAAACTGCGCAAGACGGCGATCGAGAGGTTTTAGTCGGTATGCCGGCGTAGGATTTTAGGCTAGGGACCCAACTCAGCCAAGCAAACAACGGTTTCATATTATACATATTACAATAATGGCTTACCTAAAATTGCCAGTGCAGCTTATACATGTTTATTTATCTGAATATATAGAGGAACAGCTGCGTGCATAGGCGTGATGGTGGCCAGGACGGGTTCTCTGAGTGGTATCAACATCCTCGGAGCTTACATTACGACGCATTGTGACACCTTGTTCTATGGCTGCGGTGCTCTCATGTTCAGTAAGTTGAATTCAATACTATACGTGCTATAATAGTAGTACAGTAGTGATGGCCTCGAGGAGGTTTAGGCGGCTGAGAAACTCGGCGGTCGCGGCTTCAAACCCCAGACACACACCTTTGACTTCGCAGCTATATGTGAATTATCACATACTTTAATGGTGAAGGAAAACATCGTGAGGAAACCTGCACATAAAAGTTCTTACGAATGTCTTAGGTGTGTAATCCGCCAACCCGAGCTAGGCCAGAGTGGTGGCCAGACTGAGGCCTAACCCCTCGCAGATGTAAAGAAAGCCTGTGCCCAGATGATAATACAATACCATACATTTTTCATTTGAAATTGACGATAATAGTTTTAGAGTAGTCTAACGTCCTTTTGAAATGTATTTATGGGAATATCTGGCCGCAAGTGTCCAACCTTATCTAAGATCTCATCATCAAAGGACATCATAAAATTAATCATAAAGTTGTTATTATTTTAATAGTTTTATTCCTATGGAATTCCAGTTTTTGCCTTTAACCTGACAACTTTCTAGAATCTACGCGGCCCTTCAAAATTTACACTTGAAAAACCCAAGAACACTTTATGCTATCCGGAAATAATAGGTATCCTAGACCTTTTGAGTCAAGCATTAATTGATATCGCGAGCCGAAGCAAGGCTAAGTTGAATAAAGATAATTTTGACTTTGACTTTGAAGAGGTTTTATAAAATGGACTTGTTAAATAAGTATTCAAGACTTGTAGATATTTATTAAAGTTATTTTTTCCATAGGTGCTATATTGGTGTCCTGCTTGCTGCCTCCAGACAAATCTAGAAAGTAGTGAAGACCCATATTATGTTGTTACCAATTTATCAAATAAATCCGAAGCGCTTTAAAGTACACGTATTGTTTTTATTAGCCTATACCTAATAATCAATTATATTTTGTATATACATACATATATTGTATAATGTATATGTTTCTTTATGTATGTAAGTGTATGTATATGAATATGAAACCACTTGTATGTTTTATAAACATTTATAAAATTTTATTTTACCAAAGTTATTATCTCCTTTATTTATTTTAACTTATTGTTTACTTATTTTTAAATATAAAGTTTTACATATATTATATTTTTATATACTTTATGGTACTCTGTTTATTTTTCCACTTTTACTGTTCCTAAGGTTACCTGTAAGAAATAGCCTAGAGCGATAAAACCGCCTCATGTTTTTTTTAATAGTTTAGTTTCTCCATATAATTTTGGTTATACAAGAAAGTGTATAATACATAAATCAAATAGGTGAATAAATTTTATTGCTGTAATAATATTAATTTTGTTTTACTCTCCTTATATTTAAGTTTTTGTTAAACAGTCATGTCTACTGATGAGGATTTATCATAATCATATTTGTCTTTATAAAAATGTTTGTTAGATAAGAAATGTATTTACTCACTTTCTTGCTGTGACTGACTTATTTGACAGTTCCTTGGTGCAGTAAGCTAGATACCAGCTTGCGAAACGAGAGGCCGCGGGTTCGATCCCCGAAATTTCTTAGATGTGTAGTCCGCTAACCCGCACTAGGCCAGTGTGGTGGACTGAGGCTTAAACGCTCTCTGTTGTAGAGGAGGCTCCTGCCCAGGAGTGGGACGTATGTATACTCGTAGGTATGGGCTGATGATGATGATGATAATAATGTTTAGATACATACATATACGGACGTACTGGTAGGTGTAGTACGATCCAAAAATCTTACATTATGTTAGGTGTGAGTTACATGTATAGTCTAAGAAACTATATTTATTCAAAACCCCACGAAACTTAAAGTATAAAATGTATTCCGGTTTCATACCTATGTACCGTAAAATTGTAAACACCGTTAGATTATAATCTGTCTAGCTAGATTGTAAACTGTCGAAAGATTGTGAACTGCTTACAATGTAACGTGTTATTATTCGAAGGATGTCCCCGATTGGTCGGCCTTACAGTAGACCATTCTATATCCATAGAGTTAAGTTACATCATCATCATCATCAGCCCAAATACGTCCCACTGCTGGGCACGGGCCTCCTCTACAACTGAGAGGGTTTAGGCCTTAGTCCACCACGCTGGCCTAGTGCGGGTTGGCGGACTACACACCTAAGAAATTGTGCAGGTTTTATCACGATGTTTTCCTTCACCGTTAAAGCAAGTGATAATTCATACACACATAACTTCGAAAAGTCAGAGGTGTGTGCCTGGGGTTTGAACCTGCGACCGCCGAAATTCTCGACCGCGCGCGTAAACCTCGAGGCCATCACTGCTTAAGTGCTGCTGCTTAAGTGCTGCTGCTTAAGAGCTGCTTAAGAGTTTAGTTACGTTAGGTTAGTATTCAACTAATCAGCGCGCGAGGTGCGTTTATATCCATTACGGTTCACAATCTTTCGACAGTTTACAATCTCGCTAGATAGATTATAATCTAACGGTATTTAAAATTTTACAGTGACATAACTCAGCGTATCGCCGTCCACTGCTGAACGAAAACCTCCCCAAGTAGGTGTCAACGCCCCGGTCTTGAGCAGCCCTCATCCATCCGCTACCCGCCCCTTTCTCAAGTCGTCGGACCATCGTGCTTCAGGACGTCCCACACTACGTCTACCTTTAATTATTTTATATAAGAAAATGCCTTAAAAGACAAGAATGTTCTAAAACGTAGTTTGTCTGCTTATTTGAGAGATACTCAATACGACCTCGTGTTATTGTATTAGTCAATGTTTAAACAACTAGAAGTAAGCAAAACGTTACGAAGACGTACTTTGGCGAAAACAAACGAATTTTAATGGTTAATTGTTAAATTATTTGTTTAAAATTTGCATATAGGTAGTTACCACATTCCTTTTTTCTGTTTGTCACGGCCAAAATAAAAACTTATTATGTTTTTTCTTATTAGTTTACCCTGGTGTATTTCGGTCTTTATAATTATACAATAACTATTGTCATAAAGAATAATCACGTACTTTAACGGTGAAGGAAAACATCGTGATGAAACCCGGCACCTGTTCTTAGGAATTTCTTAGGTTTATCGTCCGCCAACCCGCACTAGGCCAGCGTGGTGGACTAATGCCTAAACCCTCTCAATGGTAAAGGAAATATACGAATCTTTTTTTCTAAAAATACTTCGCAAAGCAGTTTTATAAAACATAACAGCGAACTTTAAACAAACATTTACACAAACGATTTTCAATAGCTTTGTGTCAACGCGCTGTAATTCAGTTTTTTATCGCATTTTAACCTAGTACCACGCGAAAATAACTCCGAAACTAGTGATGTGCTTAATAATATTCTACGCCTTTAAATCATTTTATTGTCGTTTAATATAATATGAATAATAAATTCATATTAATGGTATCAATTTAATAAAAAAAATATACTGAGATTTATTTATATAAATATTATTATTTTTTTACACCAAATTAATTATTTATTAAATTAGCGTGACGTCAGGTTTCTATGTACCTACATAAATCTATTATTTTTTTAACAGCGGGCCGACCCATTCAAATACACTGATCATCACAGTTTATTGACATTTACTTATGTAAAATAATTTGTTATTCAAATCATTGTAAAAATGTGCGCAGTGTCGTTGGGTATGTGATGTTTAACGTGTGTGATTTGTGTTCAATCTGGTGCCAAAAGTATGTGAAAATAGTATTTTTGATTTGACTGGATAGCGGTGGATTGCCAACCACGCATTTCTTTATTGAAAACAATTTATTTTCTCGCTTTTCGCTCCTACCCTCAAACAATAAACTTACATGCGGAATTTTTGGTGAAAAACACACTTTAACTAAACAAGACTTGGTAAAATGGTGCTTACGGCTGATGACGGTGGCTGGACCAAGAAAGGGCCTGTGTGGACCATCAGTCAGGGCAACAGACAAGAGATCAAGTACTCATACGGAGAAGCTATTAACTTGGCGGGTGAGTAATTTTTTTTTATAGCAAAACTTAAAAATGTGATTGCTTTTAACAGCATCTCCTTACGTGCTGTTTTTCGGGCACATTTCCTTATATCGTCCTGGTATTCTTTGTGATTTTATTTAAGACGATGGGTTATAAAATTAGAGTCTTATTTCGTGATGCAGTTTATGTTATTTTAGTATCAAAATCAGCTCATATAGGTACTGGTTAGATATTTACGAATTAATGTTAATTATCTACGTAGGCTTGGCCTTGGTAAAACCTCAGTTATTATTCTAGGTATAGCTAAACAGGGCATCTAATTAGATTAGACAAAATATTTAGACTGCCTCGTGGTCTCGCGGTACAAGTATGTGCCGTGCGATATAGAGGTCCTGGGTTCGATTCCCGGGTCGGACAAAGTGTTATTGGGTTTTTCCATTAGGAAATTCTCGGTAACAGCACGGAGTCTGGAAATGTGCCCGAAAATCGGCAATAGGCTCGCCCCTTATTACGTGGGACTGATACATACTTGGCGAAATGTGGGTGCAGAAATGCACCTCTGCCTACCCCTTCGGGGAATACAGGCGTGAGTTTATGTATGTATGTATGTTTTAGTCCATCTCATTATACAACTTTATATTATTTTTTTTAAATTAAAATATGGCCTAAATACATAATTTTAAATATCAAATTTTAGAGCAAGTATCCGAAATCTTTTAAGTCATTCGAATTTTCGAATTACTTCCCATTCGTTGAAAAAGAGGCAAAATAAATACAAAAAGTCATCATTTAAATTGGTTCTCTGAGCTCTTGCCTTTTTTGGTTTCGAGGCACAGAGGCAGATTACACTCACAGATGTATTCTTAGAAGGGCCAGGCAGAACTGCATTTCTGCACCCACATTTCGATAATTGTGTTTTCCTTCTATGAAATAGAGGGCGAGCCTATTTCCGTTCATCGGGAACAATTCCAGACTTTTGTGCTGCTACTGAGAACTTGTTATTGGAAAAACCCAATAACAGAGACAGAGTCTATCCTGTAATTAGTATTTACTTTTTACATATGCCTAATACAGTAAAAATCCTTGCGTAGTGCCAATTTAATTAAGGAAGAGTTAAAACTATTTATAGATTAAAAGTCGTGATGGCTTCGAGGTTTTAGGCACGCGGTCGAGAATCTCGACGGTCGCAGGCTCAAACCTCTGACTTTTCGAAGTTATGTGTCTATTCACAATGAATTATCACGTACTTTAACGGTGAAGGAAAACATCGTGAGGAAACCTGCACACCTAAAAGTTCTTAGGAATTTCTTAGGTGTGGTCCGTCAACCCGCACTAGGCCAGAGTAGTGGACTAAGGCCTAAACCCTCTCAGTTGAGGAGGAGGCCCGTGCCCAGCAGTGGGACGTATTTGGGCTGATGATGATGATGATAGATTAACCTCCGAAAAATCTCCTCAAAGTCAAACTTATTCGTTACATAAATACGACGGTATACACACACACAGACACTAACTAGGTGTCCTATGCAAGCTACGAGTATGTACACAACGCTTAACTGCTTATAAACAAATGCTTCTGATATTATATAACTTGTGTGATAACAGACAAAGCCTTTAAATATCGTGCAAATATATAAAGAAAGGTGAACGTTACAGTCAAACGGGAATACAAGGATTTTATAGGACACTTGCAATGGGCAGGGCACATAGCTTGTAGAACTGGCGGCCGGTGGGGCAGAAAGGTTCTCACCTGGAGGCCGCGTACCGGCAAACGCAGCCACAAGGTGGACTAACGGTTTAACAAAAATCGCGGGAAGCCGCTGGATGCGGGCCACTTCCGACAAAGAAGGTTTGAAGACCTCGCTTTAGAGGTCTGGTGGAAGCCTATGTCCAGCAGTCGACGTCTTTCGGCTGATGTTGATAATGATGATGATGGGACACTAGCTGTTCCCCGCAACTTGGTACATGAAACTTAAAATACTTCAAAAGGAACATTTTCCCTGTTTTTGCAATGATTACGTAGTTACGTAGTTCGGGCAACAGCTAAATGAATATTTGGTAAATTCCCATGTGACCTGCTCTCAACTTAGCAATGTATTCAGTTTTTTAGTCCAATGTTAATTATATTCTTTGACTAGCTGTGCCCGCGACATCGTCCGCGCGGAAAATTAATTTTTAATAAGAAAATTTATAAACTTAAAGTAGCCTAAGTTACTTCTTATTACATCAGCTATCTGCCAGTGAAAGTCCCGTTAAAATTGGTCCATCCGTTTCAGAGATTAGCCGGAACAAACAGACAGACAAAAATTGTAAAAAACGTTATTTTGGTATATGTACCGTGAATATATCCATATGCATTTATTGAAAAGCGGTTATTTCAATATTTCAAACAGACATTCCAATTTTATTTATTTGTATAGATAACCAGTATAATAACTGTCATTTTTTCAGTTGAGAGGGTTATACAAAAAAGTAATTAGCTAATTAAATATGTGATTATAGCCAGTTACATACATACATAAACTCACGCCTGTATTCCCCGAAGGGGTAGGCAGAGGTGCATTTCTGCACCCACATTTCGCTAAGTATGTATCAGTCCCACGTAATAGGGGGCGAGCCTATTGCCGTTTTTCGGGCACATTCCCAGACTCCGTGCTGTTACCGAGAATTTCCTAATGGAAAAACCCAATAACACTTTGCCCGACCCGGGAATCGAACCCAGGACCTCTAGATCGCACGGCACATACTTGTACCGCGAGACCACCATATAGCCAGTTATAGCCAGTTGTTCAAAGGAATATAATGGATACTGTATGCTAACAAATAAATTATATTTTAAAGAAAAATATCAAAAAAAAAAATTTATTTTATTGTTATAATGCCATGAATATTGCTATTTATTTTGAAAACTCTAAATTAGAGTTACACATCAATACTAATACTAAAAAGCTGAACTTTGTTTGTTTGCTTGAACGCGCTAATCTCAGGAACTCTCGGTTTTTTTAACAGTGAGGGAAAAAATCGCGATGAAACTTGCACACCTAAAGGTTCTTAGGAATTTTTTAAGTGTCCGCCAAACCGCACTAGACCAGCGTGATGGACTAAGGACCCTCTCAGTTGTCGAGGAGGCCCGTGCCCAGCAGTGGTTTTTGGACTGATGATGAGGATTATGTTAATGGCAAAACGTTGTCGATAAAACATCTTACTGTATGAAGTTACCATGAATAGCCATGAAAAAGGGCACAAGGATTTTTCTAAATACCTTCCGAGTTGAAACAATTCTACTAAACGAAAGTGTCACTCAACGAGCTATGGAGAGGGCTATGCTCAGGGTTTCCCTGCGAGATCGCATCAGAATTTTTATATTGACTACTTTTTCTATCTACTGTCCTTGTAAAGACATTTTGGCTAAATTTCACTTCAATTGTGCATTCCGCTGTTTATCCTGTTGTAAAAAGAACATTATTAAACGCAACTTTAGTTTCATAGGACGCGTTAATTTCAGAGACTACTGGTTCGTATTAAAAAAACTCTATTTGCCACGAATAATCCATTTGCCGAGGGAAGCTATAGGATATATTATCACTCTACGACCGATAGGAGCCTAGTATCAATCTAAAATATGGCAAAACTGTAATAAAATATTCCGTTAAAATTGTAAAGTTTCCGCAATAAACATTAACGTCTTCACTACAGTAAATAAATAACATTTACAAAACGTCTGAAACATTTGTTCGTCTGCAACACGTAGTATGCATAGAAAGTAAAACTAACATTTATTCATTATTTGATAAAGTTAATCATTTTAAAGATAGTGGTTTAGAGGTTACGTTCGTGTCGAATACATTTAATATTGACATATTACGATACTAGCGGTTCCACCTATCTTCACCTGTATGTATTGTTATAAAAAAGTAGCCTACCTAAACCCTCAAGACCACAAGCGATAATTTATATGACAAATGTGTGGCTTTTTCATCTCCAGGTAATGGCTGGTACAGCGTCAGTCTCCTGATAACGCTTAGTATGACCACCTTGGCTATGGGTCTCGACATGTTTGGCTTCTCCGTGGTGGTGGCTGGAGCCACCTGTGACTTCAATCTCGATCTGAAGCAGACCGGCGTTCTGTTGTCCATGGCCTTTGTTGGTAAGCTTTATAATTTTCGCACTTACGATCTTTTTCACATTGCTTGCAAGTTGGGATGAAATTATTCAGTTCAATAATGTCATTTGTTTTGCTGTGCACGGGTGTTTTTAACTTCTGCTTTTGAAGAAACGTCATAGGAGGTCATAGATAAAGTAGGTCATAGGCATAGAGGCTCTCGAACATCTACTGTTCAGCGTGTTTTTGTGCGAGCCACAATGGATTCAGGTGTCTGATGGATCTGATGGTGTGGATACTTGTCTATAAACTTAAAAAAAAATCCTTAACTAGGAAAGTTTTGTCTTGCTTTGGCTTTTTAAAGAATGCTAATGTTAACTAAATTTCCAAGCCTAAATAGTTTAAGGTTGAAGAATTGGGAATGTGAAAATATTTCAGTAGGTATTGCTCGCTGTTTCAGGTCCCATTGTGATGGCGTACCCTTGGGGATACATCTCCGATACCCAGGGTCGGAAGAAGAGCCTTCTGATCTCGATGTGGGTCAGTTTCATAGTGTCTACTGCCAGTGCCTTCTCACCTCACTGGATTGTCATGGCTGTGCTCAAGTTTATTAGCACGAGTTTGTTAGTATTTTGAATATATAATTATTTACTTAATGCATGAATACCTAACCCTTCTTAATTCTATAAAAGGCCTGTGTCATGCTATGGGACGCGTAGATTTAAAGAGAAATGGGTTAAAAGTCTTATTAGTGAAGAAGTAACATAATGGTGGACAAAGAGATAATTTTGTTCAAGTGTTAACCCTCTTCTTTATTTAACCCTTTTAGTTCTAGAGAAAGCCCGTGCTCAGCAGTGGGACGCGTGTATATGGGCTGATAATGATGATGATGATGATGATTATAATGATGTATCTTTATTTCCAGTTGCAGTTGCACGCAGTCGGCAGCCTACACCTTGCTGGGCGAGTGCACCCATGAGAATGTCCGCGATGCCTACATTCTGATCATGACTAGCGTCCTTGATTTTTGCCTGGCTGTGTATGTCAGTGAGTATATTATCTTTTTATTATAATAGAGATAAATGGAAATATAATAGTAAGTCGTGATGGCACGCGGTCGAGAATCTCGATAGTCGCGGGTTCAAACCCCAGGCACACACCTCTGACTTTTCGAAGTTATGTGTGTATTCACAATGAATTACCACGTACTTTAACGATGAAGGAAAACATCGTGATGAAACATGCACACCTAAAAAAGTTCTTAGAAATTTCTTAGGTGTGTAGTCCGCCAACCCGCACTAGGCCAGCGTGGTGGACTAAGCCTTAACCCTCTCAATGGTAAAGGAGGCCCGTGCCCAGCAGAGGGACGTATATGGGCTGATGATGATGATGAAATGGAAATAATGAACTGGATGAGGTAAATACGTTGAAATGTACATAAATATGATCACGCCTCTATGGTGTAGATGCAGAAGCGTAGGTATTTCTATGTCCGCATTTCAATTTCGATATATTAAATTCTAGATGATAGGGGGAGAGGATAAGCTGCGCCATTCTTAAAACTCGCCCCATTAGTAACCCAGTCCAAGAAAACACTACCACTTGAAATCCTAGACAATTTATTATATTATGGGTTTCTTACCACTCCATAATCTATTTCCATCGCTACTGGGCTTAGTCAATTCAGGCGTACCCATAATGAAACATAAACTTATTAAAGAATATGTTGCGTAAATGTATCATCCTCCTCCTCGCATCGTACTCCTCATTGCTGAGGGTGGTGATCCCCTGTACATGGAGTGATCCTCGTTCTGACTATGCTAAATGTATTAAAAGATATGAATATTTTCAGTTTTCGACTACTTCATAGTAAATTTGGATTTCGCCTATGACCTTGGATTCATTACTTTCACACCGTGGCGACTTCTGAGCCTCGTGTTGGCTCTGCCTTTGGGATTGGGAGCTCTTGGTATGCACTTCTTCTACGAGAGCCCCAAATTCCTAGTAAATATGGATCGTACTGATGAAGCTCTGGACATCTTGAGAAATATTTGGAGGCGAAATGGAGGGAAGCGCGGAAAGTATCCTGTAAGTATCTTATTATGTCCTCATGCCTGTTTTAAATAAAGGGTAGACATAGGTGTATTTCTGCACCCACCTTTAGCAATTCCAAGTTCCACGTAATAAAGGGCGAGCCTATTGCTGTTTTTGGGTTTAATTTCCAGCCTTCATGCAGCAATTGAAAATTTATTAATGTTAAAACCGACCCGGAAATCAAACCCATATGTTTTTAAGTTAAAAAAAGTGATAAATAATTTTAACATTATTTTAGGTAAAAAATATATATTTAGAAGAAGAAGGGAATGAGAGAGCTAAAGATATCTCTTTCCTAAGATCTCTATGGGAGCAGATAGCGGCTTTGTTCAAGCCTCCACTTCTTTATAGAAGTTTACAACTGTACTTCTTGGTCGCTGTGGTGTATGGCACGTAAGTAAAGTGCCTTTTTTCCTACATTAAAGATGTGATTATTTTATCTAAAGCAAGAGTAGTTAACTGTACCAACAAATTTAGGCTGAATAATAGACTAACGTTAAATGCCCTGCAATCATAGATGACCCAAAATATTAGGCTGATATACAATATACTTGAAAACTGTTGAGTGGTATTTAGCAAATATCATTTATGTCCAAACATTTTTACTGATAAACCTTAATTTTTTAAGCATGTACGTAACCATATTATTATGTAAATCAGACTTGGTCAGACCTAGCTTAGATAATAAATTAAGTTTTATTTCTTTTCCAGTAACAACAGCTACTTCGTCTGGTTCCCGTTCTTGGTGGAGAAGTTCTTCGCAGGCTTTTCACAACCCCATACCAACACTTCTCAGGAGCAAGTCGACGGCCTGTGCAACATCATCATCAATGAATACAACGCTTCTGCTTCAAACGTAAGTATTTATTTTTAAATAGGTACTGAATTTGACCGAGTACAGATTAATCATATTTTGGACAGACTGTAGCTCTTTAGTTCTATGGAATATTTAATTAGAAGTTAGTTTCTGGAACTAACTTCAGGTTAGTTTTCTCCATTTTGATAAATATCTGCGTGATGCAAAAGTATTTGTTCCAGCATAAGTGTTTGAGATCAATAGTTCTTTCCTAGCTTCTGATAGCAATGACACAAGACTTTAGGTACAAATCGTGTGTCCAATGTGTAAAACACAATTTAAAAAAGTTTATTTGACAGCCCCGTGGCGCAGTTGGCTAGACACCAGCTTGCGAAACGAGAGACCGCGGGTTCTGTGTGATCCACAAATATTTGTTTCGGGTCTGGGTGTATGTGAGACCAAAAGTCTTTCGTAGTTTCTGATACCCACGACACAAGACTTGTATCTTAGTGTGGGATCAGAACTATGTATGTGACTGTTGGGTATATTTATTTATTTACATAACAGAGTTAAGAAGGATTGCGAGCGATTGATATAGCGAGCAAAGGAACACAGCAACTAGGTACATACATATATGTATAGCGATAGAAATGAAGCAGCGAACGATATAAGGCGTAGCACAAAGTGTTAAGCATCTGCTGTCTAAAGCGATTAGGAGCCGATTGTTATAACGTCGGATTTAAACGTTTTACCTCTTGTGCGGAGGCTCGCTAAATAAATACACCAAACAGTCACATACATAGTCCTGACCACACCCTAAGTTACAAGTCTTATGTCGTGGGTATCAGAAACTATGAGAGACTTTTCGGTCTCACAAACACCCAAACCGGTTGTTGTTGCGATCTGATGAGAACCAGTGCAACTAAGAAGTAAGTCAAGTTGGCTTAATTGTGCCGAACGGTGTGAGATAATATTAAACATTGATCACCAGTTAAACCGTCTATTTGAGTCACACAGTATTTCAAATGCGAGCACTTAGTCGTGACAGTATAAAATGCTTTTTTCCCCGCAGGCAAGCTGTTCAACATCCGTGGACCTCAGCTTAGTTTGGGCTAGCCTCGCCCAAGGGGCTAGCTTCGTGATCATACTCCTGGCGATTTCCAAGATAGCATATCGGAAAAAGACACTGATGATCTTCTTTCTGTTGGTGTCGGCCTTATCTAGTATCGGAGCTGTTCTCATTCAAGACAACATCACCAGTTTCATCATGTTCTTCGGAGTTCTGTTCAATGAGCTGTGTATTGGATTTATAGTCTCGTATTTTGTGGATCTTTATCCAACATCTTATCGGTATGTGAACCCAACATTGTTTTATAAAATGTATTGGAGTGGCCGTACTAGTTATGTTTATCATTTCTGTCAGCATTGTAATCTAAAAATTAATTTAACTATAATACTTGAATTAATGAATTTAATTGAATTCGTCCATGTCTAGACGATAATTATTTTAACTTTAAATTAAAGTAAGCTTTATGGTCTAGTTTAGTGATATTTCGACGTTATTTGTGCCGCCCTGTGGTTTGGGGGCGTAAGAATTCCGCCACGGCACACCCTGCCTATCGTAAGAGGCGACTAATGGGGGTTATCGGGATTATTGGGCGTGCTACGGGGGAGGTGCACCCTTGTAGACCATGTAAATTCTCGTGGTGTGCGGCAGAGCGCATGGTCTGGCGAATGTCGCGTCCAAAATAGTTCCAAGTGGAGGTCATCTTGAGTCCCTCCATCGCAGAGGAGTCCACATTTGGACAGAGCGCCGGGCGGCAGCGGGGAACAATTAAGGGCGGCTATCAACCTGTATATCTCGTATCGCCCAAACTGCGCAAGACGGCGATCGAGAGGTTTTAGTCGGTATGCCGGCGTAGGATTTTAGGCTAGGGACCCAACTCAGCCAAGCAAACAACGGTTTCAAATTATACATATTACAATAATGGCTTACCTAAAATTGCCAGTGCAGCTTATACATGTTTATTTATCTGAATATATAGAGGAACAGCTGCGTGCATAGGCGTGATGGTGGCCAGGACGGGTTCTCTGAGTGGTATCAACATCCTCGGAGCTTACATTACGACGCATTGTGACACCTTGTTCTATGGCTGCGGTGCTCTCATGTTCAGTAAGTTGAATTCAATACTATACGTGCTATAATAGTAGTACAGTAGTGATGGCCTCGAGGAGGTTTAGGCGGCTGAGAAACTCGGCGGTCGCGGCTTCAAACCCCAGACACACACCTTTGACTTCGCAGCTATATGTGAATTATCACATACTTTAATGGTGAAGGAAAACATCGTGAGGAAACCTGCACATAAAAGTTCTTACGAATGTCTTAGGTGTGTAGTCCGCCAACCCGCGCTAGGCCAGAGTGGTGGACTGAGGCCTAACCCCTCGCAGATGTAAAGAAAGCCTGTGCCCAGATGATAATAATAGCATACATTTTTCATTTGAATTTGACGATAATAGTTTTAGAGTAGTCTAACGTCCTTTTGAAATGAATTTATGGGAATATCTGGCAGCAAGTGACCAACCTTATCTAATATCTCATCATCAAGGGACATCATAAGATTAATCATAAAGTTGTTATTATTTTAATAGTTTTATTCCTATGGAATTCCAGTTTTTGCCTTTAACCTGACAACATTCTAGATTCTACGCGGCCTTTCAAAATTTACACTTGAAAAACCCAAGAACACTATGCTATCCGGAAATAATAGGTATCCTAGACCTTTTGAGTCAAGCATTAATTGATATCGCGAGCCGAAGCAAGGCTAAGTTGAATAAGGATAATTTTGACTTTGACTTTGAAGTGGTTTTATATGGATTTGTTAAATAAGTATTCAAGACTTGTAGATATTTATTAAAGTTATTTCTTCCATAGGTGCTATATTGGTGTCCTGCTTGCTGCCTCCAGACAAATCTAGAAAGTAGTCAAGACCCATATTATGTTGATACCAAGTTATCAAATAAATCCGAAGCGCTTTAAAGTACAAGTATTGTTTATATTAGCCTATACCTAATAATCAATTATATTTTGTATATACATACATATATTGTATATGTTTCTTTATGTATGTAAGTGTATGTATATGAATATGAAACCACTTGTATGTTTTATAAACATTTATAAAATTTTATTTTACCAAAGTTATTATCTCCTTTATTTATTTTAACTTATTGTTTACTTATTTTTAAATATAAAGTTTTACATATATTATATTTTAGTTTTTTTTTTTCATTCTTTTTATATACTTTATGGCACTCTCTTTATTTTTCCACTTTTACTGTTCCTAAGGTTGTCTGTAAGAAATAGCCTAGAGCGATAAGACCGCCTCATGATTTTTTTAATAGTTTAGTTTCTCCATATAATTTTGTTTATACAAGAAAGTGTATAATAAATAAATCAAATAAGTGAATAAATTTTATTGCTGTAATAATATTAATTTTGTTTTACTCTCCTTATATTTAAGTTTTTGTTAAACAGTCATGTCTACTGATGAGGATTTATCATAATCATATTTGTCTTTATAAAAATGTTTGTTAGATAAGAAATGTATTTACTCACTTTCTTGCTGTGACTGACTTATTTGACAGTTCCTTGGTGCAGTAAGCTAGATACCAGCTTGTGAAACGAGAGGCCGCGGGTTCGATCCCCGAAATTTCTTAGATGTGTAGTCCGCTAACCCGCACTAGGCCAGTGTGGTGGACTAAGGCTTAAACGCTCTCTGTTGTAGACGAGGCCCCTGCCCAGGAGTGGGAGGTATGTATACTCGTAGGTATGGGCTGATGATGATGATGATAATAATGTTTAGATACATACGTATACGGACGTACTGACAGGTGTAGTACGATCCAAAAATCTTACTTTATGTTAGGTGTGAGTTAATGTATAGTCTAAGAAACTATATTTATTCAAAAACCCCACGAAACTTAAAGTATAAAAATGTATTCCGGTGTCATACCTATGTACCGTAAAATTGTAAACACCGTTAGATTATAATCTATCTAGGGAGATTGTAAACTGTCGAAAGATTGTGAACTGCTTACAATGTAACGCGTTATTATTCGAAGGATGTCCCCGATTGGTCGGCCTTACAGTAGACCATTCTATATCCATAGAGTTAAGTTACATCATCATCATCATCAGCCCAAATACGTCCCACTGCAGGGCACGGGCCTCCTCTACAACTGAGAGGGTTTAGGCCTTAGTCCACCACGCTGGCCTAGAGCGGGTTGGCGGACTACACACCTAAGAAATTCCTAAGAATTTTTTAGGTGTGCAGGTTTTATCACGATGTTTTCCTTCACCGTTAAAGCAAGTGATAATTCATTGTGAATACACACATAACTTCGAAAAGTCAGAGGTGTGTGCCTGGGGTTTGAACCTGCGACCGCCGAAATTCTCGACCGCGCGCCTAAACCTCGAGGCCATCACTGCTTAAGTGCTGCTGCTTAAGAGTTTAGTTACGTTAGGTTAGTATTCAACCAATCAGCGCGCGAGGTGCATTTATATCCATTACGGTTCACAATCTTTCGACAGTTTACAATCTCGCTAGATAGATTATAATCTAACGGTATTTACAATTTTACAGTGACATAACTCAGCGTATCGCCGTCCACTGCTGAACGAAAACCTCCCCAAGTAGGTGCCAACGCCCGGTCTTGAGCAGCCCTCATCCATCCGCCACCCCCCACTTTTCTCAAGTCGTCGGACCATCGTGCTGCAGGACGTCCCACACTACGTCTACCTTTAATTATTTTATAAAAGAAAAATGCCTTAAAAGACAAGAATGTTCTAAAACGTAGTTTGTCTGCTTATTTGAGAGATACTCAATACGACCTCGTGTTATTGTATTAGTCAATGTTTAAACAACTAGAAGTTAGCAAAACGTTACGAAGACGTACTTTGGCGAAAACAAACGAATTTTAATGGTTAATTGTTAAATTATTTGTTTAAAATTTGCATATAGGTAGTTACCACATTCCTTTTTTCTGTTTGTCACGGCCAAAATAAAAACTTATTATGTTTTTTCTTATTAGTTTACCCTGGTGTATTTCGGTCTTTATAATTATACAATAACTATTGTCATAAAGAATAATCACGTACTTTAACGGTGAAGGAAAACATCGTGATGAAACCTGCCACCTGTTCTTAGGAATTTCTTAGGTTTATAGTCCGCCAACCCGCACTAGGCCAGCGTAGTGGACTAATGCCTAAACCCTCTCAATGGTAAAGGAAATATACGAATCTTTTTTTCTAAAAATACTTCACAAAGCAGTTTTTTAAAACAAAACAGCGTACTTTAAACAAACATTTACACAAACGATTTTCAATAGCTTTGTGTCAACGGCTGTAATTCAGTTTTTTTTCGTATTTTAACCTAGTACCACGCGAAAATAACTCCGAAACTAGTGATGTGCTTAATAATATTCTACGCCTTTAAATCATTTTATTGTCGTTTAATATAATATGAATAATAAATTCATATTAATGGTATCAATTTAATAAAAAATATATACTGAGATTTATTTTTTTTTTTTATTTTTTTTTTTTTTTTTATCCTGGCACGGCAAAGTGACTCCACTGTACCTGATGGTAAGCACAGTGGAGTCCAAAAAATTACTACCGACCAGCGAGAAACGATATGGTCACCCGCTGGTCGACACAATCATGCCGGCCTGCACAAATGCTTCTTCACGCTTCGCTTAAAGGATCCAGGATCATAGGAAGGAGGGAACACGTGAGCTGGCAAACTATTCCACAGCTTGATGGTGCGGCAAAGGTAAGAGTTGGCGAACTTTTTGGTTCGAGCCGCGGATGTTGTAACCACAAAGCTGTGGCTTCGCATGCCAGCACGCGTGGTTCTGGTAAGGAAAGGAGAGGATGGGACAAGCTTAAACAATTCTTCAGAGCATTCACCATGATACAGACGGTAGAACACGCTAAGTGCGGCAATGTCCCTGCGCAACTGTAGCGGCTCCAGGTTGGCTGAAACGTCTGCATCATTCACAATGCGGATGGCACGCCGCTGCAATCCATTCAAGGCATCGAGAAGGTATTTGGCGGAACCGTCCCAGAGGTGCGAGCAGTATTCCATGCCCGGCCGAACCTGCGCTTTGTATAAGCGGAAAAGTTGACCGGGCGTGAAAAACCGGCGCACCCTGTTCAGGATTCCGACCCTGCGTGAAGTGGCGGATATAATGCCCTCGATGTGGGTCCTTGGATTAAGATCGCAGCGGATATCCACGCCTAGGATATTAAGGCCGTTCCGCATTGCGAGTGGAATGCCCTGAAAATTGGGGAGAGGGGAAAACGGGGATTTTTTGCACGAAAACGCACAGACCTGGGTTTTCTTGGCATTGAACTCAACCAGATTCCGGGTACCCCATGTAGAAATGAGCTCCAGGGTCCGATTGAGCTCAATGACAAGCTCCTCGCGTCTACTCTCAGTATCCGCCCGGCAACCTGGTGGCTTACTGCAGTACCGCCCATGGACCGTGCTGTCATCTGCATAGCAATGAATGTTGCCAAGCGGCAACATATCATTGATATGCAGAAGAAACAGGGTGGGCGATAGCACAGAGCCTTGTGGAACCCCGGCACTAACTGACATGAGCTGTGAAGCGTGCCCGTCGACGAGGACACGCATTCTACGCCCATGCAGAAAGCTCGAGATCCACAAACACAAGTTGCCGGGAAGACCGTATGCCGGAAGCTTGGAGAGAAGGCCACGGTGCCAGACCCTATCAAATGCCTTGGCTATGTCGAGACTCACGGCAAGAGCCTCGCCATGCCGATCAATCGCCTCCCCCCAATGATGCAAGGCAAACGCTAGAAGATCACCCGTTGACCGGTTACGGCGGAAGCCGTATTGCCTATCACTGATCAACGAGTGATCCTCCAGGTAGCGGACCAATTGGATGTTAATGATCCGCTCCATCACCTTGCAGATCACTGAGGTTATGGCGATTGGGCGATAATTAACAGGGTCTGACCGATCACCTTTCTTAGGGATCGGTTGCACATTAGCCTCTCTCCAAGATTGAGGCACCACACCTGAAAGATAAGACGCGCGGTACAAGCGTGTTAGTGCAGGAGACAACAAATTATAAATATTATTTTTATAATAATAAATTATAAATATTGTTTATATAAATATTATTATTTTTTTACACCAAATTAATTATTTATTAAAGTAGCGTGACGTCAGGTTTCTATGTACCTACATAAATCTATTATTTTTTTAACAGCGGGCCGACCGATTCCAATACACCGAACATCTCAGTTTATTGACATCTACTATATAAAAATAAGTCGGGTTTTCCTCCCTGACGCTATAACTCCAGAACGCGCGAACCGATTTCCACGGTTTTGCATTCGTTGGAAAGGTCTCGGGCTCCGTGAGGTTTATAGCAAAGAAAATTTGGGAAAAATTTCAACAGAAAAGCGGGAAAATCTTTTTTCACATACAGCGCCATTTTTCTCATATAAACTGTTCTACCTAATATCCTGTCAGACATTTTATGTTTATCCCATCAATACGGTTAATGGTCCCCTCAAATTAAAGAACGTATTTAAATAAAGGTTTGGAATCGACAACATATATCCACAATATTCGAATAATTGCGTATTTTGGATTTTAAACATGTAGAATAGTGTCAGTAATAAAAAGGGATTGACATATTTATTGGTTGTCAAATATTTATACGTGCGTTCAGAAATTTATTTTTAAACTCCTTGGTTTATAATTTACAAACGAAGGCGGGCTCGGTAGTCATCACGCTTTGAAATCTAAAACACTCAACTATGCAATGGAATGCACTTGGTGTTAAGAAAATTGTTGAGTAATGTTATTCACGTGACGATACTCAAAAGGCAAGTTAGAGATGAATAATTGGTGCTTGAGAATTCATCAATTAGATTGATCTAAAGATTTCATTGATCCCAACGGGTATGACCATTGAGTTTAATTTTTGTACTTTTTTATTTCTGTATTTTTATCTCAATAAAGAGCTGAACTTAATATTTATTTCCATTCAATCAAAAATAAAATTCAGGTAATATGTAACATGACATTCAATGACTGTTAGGCGGTACGAAGTTTGCCGGGTCAGCTATTTATATTATAGATGTGAATGTAAATTTGTTTGTTACGCTTTCACGCCAAAACTACTTAACCGATTAATCATTAAAATTTGTACACATAGTCTTCGAGGTATTAAAAAGGAGATAGGATAGGTACTTCTTATTAAAAAAACGGAGGGTAAATAATTGGACAATGATTGAAAAAAGATTTAAATGACTTTTGGTATGCAGATAGGTGGGACCCACCGATACATCGGTACATAGGATACTTTTATCCCGGAAAATTTAGTGTTCCCGTGGGAATGGTTATCCTTACTATTATATAAATGTGAATGTAATGTAATGTTTGTTACGCTCTCACGCAATAACAATTTTTTTTGTATGAACATAAATAAGACCCTGTGAAGTAACATAGGCTATGTTTCATCCCGGGAAAATGTAATGTTCCAATGGGATAAACATATTATAAATACGAAAATAACTTTCAGAGTTTTACTTTTACGCCTTAACCATTTGATCGATTTGGGTGATTTGATGTGATGGATAAAAACGGGACCTTAAAAAAGGACATAGGCACTGTTTTTTTAATTCAGTAAGTGCCATTTTGGGCACTTGAGGAACGATTTATAGATTCACTTATTAATTATCTTTCTGCACCCAACCCTGTAGTCTACGCGGACGGGGTCGCGGGCAAAAGCTATAAAAATATGAAAATTGCGATTACAAAACAGGTGTTGTTCGTAGAAGGGTGAAAATTTGGGGTTGTATGTATTTTTCAATGCTGAATCATAAAAAAATAAAAACTTAAAAATGTCCACAAAATAAAAAAAATACTTTTGGGTTGGACCCCCCTTAACACCTAAGGGTATAAAAAATAGATAACAACCTATTCTCAGACTTACTGAATATACATATAAAATTTTACTCTATACAGATTTTGGCCATATTTTTTTGTTTCAAAATTAGAATGGCCATTAAAAAAATAGAGGTTCATCATAGAAGGGTGAAAATTTAAGATTATAATAATTTATCAATGCTGAATCATAAAACATAAAAACGTTAGGTCAATAGAAAAAAAAAGCATACCCCTAAATGTTAAACCCTTAAATGTTGGCCGATTCTCCGACCTACCTACAATATACACATAATATTTCATAAAAATCAGTCGGGCTGTTTCGGAGGAGTTTGCAAAAAACACCGCGACACGAGAATTTTATATGTATGGCAAAACAACGTTTGCCGGGTCCGCTAGTTTACTTATGTAAAATAATTTGTTATTCAAATCTTTGTAAAAATGTGCGCAGTGTCGTTGGGTATGTGATGTTTAACGTGTGTGATTTGTGTTCAATCCGGTGCCAAAAAGATGTAAAAATAGTTTTTTTGCCAACCACGCATTTCTTTATTGAAAACAATTTATGTTCTTGCAAAAATTTCGCTACCTACCCTCAAACAATAAACTTACATGCGGAATTTCTGTTGAAAAACAAGACTTGGTAAAATGGTGCTTACGGCTGATGACGGTGGCTGGCCCAAGAAAGGGCCTGTGTGGACCATCAGTCAGGGCAACAGGCAAGAGATCAAGTACTCATACGGAGAAGCTATTAACTTGGCGGGTGAGTAAAATTTCTTATAGCAAAACTTAAAAAAGTGACTGCTTTTAACAGCATCTCCTTACGTGCTGTTTTTCGGGCACATTTCCTCATATCGTCCTGGTATATCTTTTTGATTTTATTTCAGACGATTTGTTATAAAATTAGAGTCTTATTTCGTGATGTAGTTCATGTAATTTTAGTATCGGAATCAGCTCATATAGGTACTGGTTAGATATTTACGAATTAATGTTAATTATCTACGCAGGCTTGGCCTTGGTAAAACCTCAGTTATTATTCTAGGTATAGGTAAACAGGGCATCTAATTGAATTAGACAAAATATGCCTGCCTGCCTCGTGGTCTCGCGGTACAAGTATGTGCCGTGCGATCTAGAGGTCCTGGGTTCGATTCCCGGGTCGGGCAAAGTGTTATTGGGTTTTTCCATTAGGAAATTCTCGGTAACAGCACGGAGTCTGGAAATGTGCCCGAAAATCGGCAATAGGCTCGCCCCCTATTACGTGGGACTGATACATACTTGGCGAAATGTGGGTGCAGAAATGCACCTCTGCCTACCCCTTCGGGGAATACAGGAGTGAGTTTATGTATGTATGTATGTTTTAGTCCATCTCATTATACAACTTTATATTATTTTTATCTTTATCTGGCCGCACTAGGCCAGAGTAGTGGACTAAGGCCTAAACCCTCTCAGTTGAGGAGGAGGCCCGTGCCCAGCAGTGGGACGTATGTACATCGGCTGATGATGATGATAATAGATTAACCTCCAAAAAATCTCAAAGTCAAACTTATTCGTTACATAAATACGACGGTATACACAGACACTAACTAGGTGTCCTATGTAATCTACGAGTATGTACACAACGCTTAACTGCTTATAAACAAATGCTTCTGATATTATATAACTTGTTGATAACAGACAAAGCCTTTAAGTATCGTGCAAATATATAAAGAAAGGTGAACGTTACAGTCAAATAGAAATACAAGGATTTTATAGGACACTTGCAATGGGCAGGGCACATAGCTCGTAGAACTGGCGGCCGGTGGGGCAGAAAGGTTCTCGACTGGAGGCCGACAAACGCAGCCACAAGGTGGACTAACAGTTTAACAAAAATCGCGGGAAGCCGCTGGATGCGGGCCACTTCCGACAAAGAAGGTTTGAAGACCTCGCTTTGGAGGTCTTTGGGGGAAGCCTATGTCGAGCAGTTGACGTCTTTCGGCTGATATTGATAATGATGATGATGATAGGACACTAGCTGTTCCCCGCAAATTGGTACATGAAACTTAAAAGACTTCAAAAGGAAAATTTGACCTGTTTTTGCAATGATTACGTTGTTACGTAGTTCGGGCAACAGCTAAATGAATATTTGGTAAATTCCCATGTGACCTGCTCTCAACTTAGCAATGTATTCAGTTTTTTAGTCCAATGTTAATTATATGCTTTGACTTGCTGTGCCCGCGACATCGTCCGCGCGGAAAATTAATTTTTAATAAGAAAATTTATAAACTTAAAGTAGCCTAAGTTACTTCTTATTACATCAGCTATCTGCCAGTGAAAGTCCCGTTAAAATTGGTCCATCCGTTTCCGGAACAAACAGACAGACAAAAATTGTAAAAAACGTTATTTTGGTATATGTACCGTGAATATATCCATATGCATTTATTGAAAAGCGGTTATTTCAATATTACAAACAGACACTCCAATTTTATTTATTTGTATAGATAACCAGTATAATAACTGACATTTTTTCAGTTGAGAGGGTTATACAAAAAAGTAATTAACTAATTAAATATGTGATTATAGCCAGTTGTTCAAAGGAATATAATGTATACTGTATGCTAACAAATAAATTATATTTTAAAGAAAAATATCAAAGAAAATTATTTATTTTAATGTTATAATGCCATGAATATTGCTATTTATTTGAAAACTCTAAATTAGAGTTACACATCAATACTAATACTAAAAAGCTGAACTTTGTTTGTTTGTTTGCTTGAACGCGATCTCAGGAACTCTCGGTATTTTTAACAGTTAGGGAAAAAATCGCGATGAAACCTGCACACCTAAAGGTTCTTAGGAATTTCTTGATGTCCGCCAAACCGCACTAGACCAGCGTGATGGACTAAGGACCCTCTCAGTTGTCGAGGAGGCCCGTGCCCAGCAGTGGTTTATGGACTGATGATGAGGATTATGTTAATGGCAAAACGTTGTCGATAAAACATCTTACTGTATGAAGTTAGTTACTGTGATCAAGATAAGTCATAAACGGTTTTGCTCTGTAGTTTTATTTAAATTTTAATTAATAAATATAAATATAGTACCTTAATTTATGTCTAAATATATCATTTAAACTGTCCATTTGCCGGGTATAGTGTTGTTTCCTTACTTATTGTCCTACACAATCTGTTACAATATCACTTTTGGGCACTTCACTGAACGGTATCTTTAACACAACACAACACAACATTATGGAGGCTACACTGCGGAGCACAGTGCAGGATATGAAGCAGGAGTTCCACAAGAGAATGGCAAATTTTGAAGCAGACCTACTAAAGTCGTCTTCTGCAGCTGCAACATCACCTGGATTGGCTACCGAATTTGCTGCTTTTCGGACTTTTGTCACTCAGTCGCTCAATCTCATCCAACAGCAAATTGATGTCCTAAGCAGCAATATTGACTCCATCGAGATGCAGAGGCGCAGAAAGATGCTATTACTTCATGGTGTTGCCGAGGTGCCGGATGAAGACACTACCCAACTGATTGTGGAGGTGGTAAAACAACAGTTTGGGACTGCTGATTTCAGCAACAGCGACATCCAACGCTGCCATAGACTAGGTCGACCATCGTCTATGAAGAAGCCACGGCCTATACTCATCAAGTTTCTGGATGTTGCCTTGCGGGACAAGTTTTGGTTTAGCAAAACTAAACTAAAAGGTACTGGCATCACCTTATCTGAGTTTTTGACCAAGCCCAGGCATGACATCTTCATGGCGGCACGAGATAAGTTTGGCGTCAATAATGCTTGGACTCGGGAGGGCAACATCTATGTACTGAGTGCTGGCGTGCGGCATCGCGTGGGCTCAATCGCTAGTATCAATGATATTGCTGCTGTTACTGGCAAGCCGAATCCTGCTGCCAAGACAATTATACCCTCTAAGACCAGACGTGCTGCAGCGTCCAAAAAATGAAGTGCTTTCGTTTCTTTGCATAGTCCAGGTATTTCTTCTTTAGTTTGTGTTAAAGTTTGGTTTCAAGGTCTATTATTTGCTTATATATTAGGTTTACTTTTGGTTTATATTTATACTGGATATTTTAGTGTTGAATTGACTTTTAGTGTTTAATTGACTCACAGTATTGATTAGTAATGTAGGTATAAACAAAACAAAAAATTAACCTATAATACTCATGTAAATGTCACCTGTCATCAATGACGTTTTGTTATTGCTCGTTTTTACAATATGTCTTTTTAGTTTTACTCTTATTATTAATTTGCATTTTTATTTTATTTTTTAATTATTATTTTTTTCACTTTTGTTTAATTGTGATTTAGTTTTTAAATTACTGTTTATTTGTATTATATAGTTTTAACCTGGACTTGCACAGTTTTAGTTTTTTCTCAATTTAAGCTTGATATATTTATTGTTTAAATTATTATTTTTGTTGGCACAACCGGCGGATGGAAGTTTACTTTTGCCTTAAGTTTTTAGTAGCTATTTTTTTTATTTTATTTTTTTTACTTTTTTTATTTTATTTATTAATTATACTATTTTTTTTTTTTTTCATAATTATTTTTGCACCTTATATTTACAGTTTTATTTTTAAATCGTATTTCTATTGTTTTTATATATAATTACCTTAATTCACAATGTCTTTAAACAATGTTTTTGTCAATAGTGATAGTGATGAGTTCCTATCAGCATGTAGCGATGACAGTTTTGTAAGTGTTCCATCAATTGCTGATACACTCGCATCTCAGTTTTCTGATGTACCCAGGTGTTTTAATGTAGTTCATCTCAATGCTCAGAGTATTCCGGCTCATTTCCCAGATATGCTGGCGAGTTTTGACTGTACTCACTTACATGCTATTCTTGTTTCGGAATCTTGGTTAAAACCCTGTCTATCATCTTCTGCTTACTTGCTACCGGGGTTCCATCTCATCAGAAATGATCGCACAGTGCGTGGTGGTGGTGGTGTGGCAATCTACCTCCGAACGTACATTCCGTACTCTGTAGTCAGTATGTCACCTCAGCCTCCACCACCGAATGCTGGCGAGCATCTCTTCTTAGAAGTGGAATTCTCGTCTTCTAAACTTCTACTCGGTGTCTACTACTGTCCTTCGCTTCATATAGACTTTTTCTCATCTTTTGAAATTATCGTCGAAAATCTTGTTCCCCTGTACAGTCAAACAATAATCATGGGTGACTTTAATACCTGCCTCCTTAAGAACGACCGGCGTTCTTCCTCTCTTCAGAACATTGTCCAATCCTGTAACCTCTCCATTCTTCCTCTTTCTGCTACTCATCATTTGCCTAACTGTATTCCTTCGCTACTTGACCTCATCTTTGTCTCTTCTTTAGATCATGTTGTCAAACACGGTCAAAGTCCCGCTGATGCCTTTTCCTATCACGACATCCTTTTTCTATCTTACCGTATTCGTCCTCCTAAAGCTTCACCTAAAATCCTTCTACTGCGCAATTTTCGAGGTATAGATTACGCCAATCTACGCGAGGATGCTGCCAACATTGTTTGGGATTCATTATACAGCGCGGAGTGTATTGATGATAAAGTGAACATTTTTAACAACAATCTGATACAACTTTTTGATAAACATGCACCTATCAGATCGGTTAAGGTGAAACATCTTCCTGCCCCGTGGCTCACCGACGAAATTAAAGCGCTGCTGTCAAAAAAAGCGTTGGCTAAATCCAAATATAAACGTCGTCCTAATGATTCAAACTGGCAAAAATATGTGGCAATACGGAATCACTGCAGCAAGGTGTGTAGATCAGCTCAACGCCGACATATTCATTCCTCAGTTGAAAATGGTGATCCTGCCAAAGTTTGGAAATTTCTTAAATCGTTGGGAGTAGGAAAATCTCGGCATGACTCTCTTCCGAAAAGTATCGATTTAAATGCATTGAATTCCCATTTTTCTTCCTCGTTTTCGTTTGATAGAACAATCAAAGATAGTACACTAAAACATCTTTCTACCCTGAAGACTCCCAATTGCTCCACCTTAGACTTCAAGCAATTCGCTGCTTGTGATGTTAGGAAAACCATTATGCTTATCTCATCGAATGCCATGGGTAGCGATTGTGTCCGTCGTGATATGATTATCCCTATCCTTGACGAAATCCTTCCTTGCCTTTGCCACATCCTGAATTACTCTATTTCTAAGGTAACCTTTCCAACCCTTTGGAAAGAAGCCCAAATTATTCCCATTCCGAAGAAATCCAATCCTGCTTCCCTCTCTGAATTTCGGCCTATATCCATTTTGCCATTCCTCTCGAAAGTCCTTGAGCGCCTGATCCATGTCCAACTAAGTGATTTCCTATCCAAAAATAACCTTTTAAATCCTTTCCAGTCTGGATTTCGTCCTGGCCACAGTACCACTTCCACACTTATTCATATCACTGACGGCATAAGAGCTGGCATGGAGGAGGGTAAGCTGACGGTGCTAGCTTTGCTAGATTTTAGCAATGCTTTTAATACTGTCGATTTTGATGTCCTCCTCAGCATATTGCGTTCTCTTAACATATCTCCAACAGCGGTTGACTGGTTTCGTAGTTACCTGTTCGGGCGCCGGCAACGTATTTGCACAGATGATAGTAAATCAGCCTGGTGTAACTTGACCGCCGGCGTTCCTCAGGGCGGCGTGCTGTCTCCTTTACTTTTTGCAATTTTTATTAATTCAATTACAAATAATCTTCGCTCCTCCTACCACCTTTATGCAGATGATCTCCAAATCTACACTCAAGCACATTTAAATGAGATGAAGGATGCGATTGCCACTATCAATGGAGACATTGATCACATTTGTGGATGGAGTAAGGCCTACGGTTTAAAAATTAACCCTAACAAAACGCAAATCATCATTGTCGGCAGCGCAAGAATGATTTCTAAAATAAATTATTTTGATTTACCGAATGTCTCTTGCGAAGGTGTAAATATTTCTTATAGTGACACAGTAAGAAATTTAGGTTTATATGTTGATAAATCTTTCACCTGGGGTCCACAGATCCGTGAAGTAAGCCGGAAGTTGTTTGCCTCCGCTAAATCTTTGCAACGATTGCGTAATCTATTACCCACTGCTACTAAAATCTCTTTAGCGCAAACACTCCTTCTCCCCATCCTTGATTATGCAGATGTCAGCTATCTAGATCTCACCGAAGACCAACTTAACAAACTTGAGCGCCTTCAAAATTTTTGCATAAGGTTTATATTTGGTTTGCGCAAATATGACCATATTTCTAAGTACCGCGCTATGCTCAAGTGGTTACCCATTCGACTTCGTCGGGATACACACGTTCTTTTCCTTCTATACAATATTTTGTATAATCCTCTCACTCCTTCCTATCTAAAAGTCCGATTCAAATTTCTTCATGAATCACATGAGAGATCCTTAAGGTCATCAGAAAATTTAAAGCTGAGAATGCCCGTGCATTCCACAACATTCATGGACAACTCTTTTACCGTTAAGGCTATTCGGTTGTGGAATGCACTCCCAGTTCAAGTACGACATGCACAAACACTGTCTCAATTTAAAAGACTTGTGAAAGATCACTACTCCTGTCAGTCATTTGAAATGAAATAATGCTTCGACTGCTTATTCTTATGTATATATGTATGTATTTATTTATATTTGTATGTATGTATATATGTACGTATGTATGTATTATGTATGTATACATGTTTTATATATATTTGTGTATGGGCTATGTAAATTAATTAAATATATACACATTGATTTATTTATCTTATTAATTATTATATTGTACACATGAACTACCCTCCCTTCTATCACTTGTTTATGTCCATCTTATGGTTGTCTCTAAAAGATCGCCTCGAGCGATAAGACCGCCAATTGTACTTCATTCTTTTTGTATATTGTTTTGTTCATTATTTCTTAGTGTACAATAAAGTGTTTATAAATAAATAAATAAATAAATAAATAAGTTACCATGAATAGCCATGAAAAAGGGCACAAGGATTTTTCTAAATACCTTCCGAGTTGAAACAATTGTATTATTTACAGACTTACAATAGGTAAAAATCTACAATGATAGTCTTGTTCCAAGGTATTTACTATAACATCAAAAATACTGTAACGAAATTCAATGTTTTTAAATAGATTACAAAATAGAACTCTCATTACATAAATTATTTTTGTGGCTACGCAGATATTGATTAATGATTCGGCCCGTTTATTGCACAAACTTTTTACTGTTTTCTGTATAAAGTGGTTTAGACCTGTAAAATTATTCTTTGGCATCCAAGTAAATCAGGTTTTGTTAAAATATGCAGCTATGTACTCTATCAAAGAGGATATTGTTAGTCCAGAATAAATAAAAAAAATAGGCATGTTTTCTTAATAGATATACCTATTGTATTTTAATGTGTTAATTTTATTAAAATACAAGATTATATATTTGCTACGTAAGTAGAGCAAGACCCATTTGGACTAAATTTTGCATACAATTAACATAAAGAGCACTGATGACATCAGTTAAAGTTGAAACTAAAAGATGCTCACTTTTACTTTTGTTAAAAAAATATAAAATAATAATGCCAATTGTGTTTTCGGGTTCCGTGGAATGAGAGGCGATTTCGTTGCCTTTGTCTAGGCACGGTTTCAGACACCATGCTTTTATATAAATTAAACGATAACAGTGTCCTATTACGAGTAGTTGAAATAGTTCTAGTAAACATTCTATCCATTAAATTCACAACAGTAATTATGGTATTTCTCTTTATTCTTTAAAAAAAAATATTTAGTGGCATGACAGAACAACCACGCTTTTTTATTTTACTAAACTAAAGTGTCACTCAACGAGCTATGGAGAGGGCTATGCTCAGGGTTTCCCTGCGAGATCGCATCAGAATTTTTATATTGACTACTTTTCCTATCTACTGTCCTTGTAAAGACATTTTGGCTAAATTTCACTTCAATTGTGCATTCCGCTGTTTATCCTGTTGTAAAAAGAACATTATTAAACACAAGTTTAGTTTGATAGGACGCGTTAATTTCAGAGACTACTGGTTCGTATTAAAAAAACTCTATTTTCCACGAATAATCCATTTACCGAGGGAAGCTATAGGATATATTATCACTCTACGACCAATAGGAGCCTAGTATCAATCTAAAATATGGCAAAACTGTAATAAAATATTCCGTTAAAATTATAAAGTTTCCGCAATAAACATTAACGTCTCCACTACAGTAAATAAATAACATTTACAAAACGTCTGAAACATTTGTTCGTCTGCAACACGTAGTATGCATAGAAAGTAAAACTAACATTTATTCATTATTTGATAAAGTTAATCATTTTAAAGATAGTGGTTTAGAGGTTACGTTCGTGTCGAATACATTTAATATTGACATATTACGATACTAGCGGTTCGACCTATCTTCACCTGTATGTATTGTTATAAAAAAGTAGCCTACCTGAACCCTCAAGACCACAAGCGATAATTTATATGACAACTGTGTGGCTATTTCATTTCCAGGCAATGGCTGGTACAGCGTCAGTCTCCTGATAACGCTTAGTATGACCACCTTGGCTATGGGTCTCGACATGTTTGGCTTCTCCGTGGTGGTGGCTGGAGCCACCTGTGACTTCAATCTCGATCTGAAGCAGACCGGCGTTCTGTTGTCCATGGCCTTTGTTGGTAAGCTTTATAATTTTCGCACTTACGATCTTTTTCACATTGCTTGCAATTTGGGATGAAATTATTCAGTTCAATAATGTGATTTGTTTTGCTGTGCACGGGTGTTTTTAACTTCTGCTTTTGAAGAAACGTCATAGGAGGTCATAGATAAAGTAGGTCATAGGCAAAGAGGCTCTCGAACATCTACTGTTCAGCGTGTTTTTGTGCGAGCCACAATGGATTCAGGTGTCTGATGGATCTGATGGTGTGGATACTTGTCTATAAACTTAAAAAAAATCCTTAACTAGGAAAGTTTTGTCTTGCTTTGGCTTTTTAAAGAATGCTAATGTTAACTAAATTTCCAAGCCTAAATAGTTTAAGGTTGAAGAATTGGGAATGTGAAAATATTTCAGTATTGCTCGCTGTTTCAGGTCCAATTGTGATGGCGTACCCTTGGGGATACATCTCCGATACCCAGGGTCGGAAGAAGAGCCTTCTGATCTCGATGTGGGTCAGTTTCATAGTGTCTACTGCCAGTGCCTTCTCACCTCACTGGATTGTCATGGCTGTGCTCAAGTTTATTAGCACGAGTTTGTTAGTATTTTGAATAAATAATTATTTACTTAATGCATGAATACCTAACCCTTCTTAATTCTATAAAAGGCCTGTGTCATGCTATGGGACGCGTAGATTTAAAGAGAAATGGGTTAAAAGTCTTATTAGTGAAGAAGTAACATAATGGTGGACAAAGAGATAATTTTGTTCAAGTGTTAACCCTCTTCTTTATTTAACCCTTTTAGTTCTAGAGAAAGCCCGTGCTCAGCAGTGGGACGCGTGTATATGGGCTGATAATGATGATGATGATGATGATTATAATGATGTATCTTTATTTCCAGTTGCAGTTGCACGCAGTCGGCAGCCTACACCTTGCTGGGCGAATGCACCCATGAGAATGTCCGCGATGCCTACATTCTGATTATGACTAGCGTCCTTGATTTTTGCCTGGCTGTTTATGTCAGTGAGTATATTTTTTTATTATAAGAGATATAGGGAAATAATGTATTGGATGAGGTAAATACGTTGAAATGTACATAAGTACGATCACGCATGGTGTAGATGCAGAACCGTATTTCTACGTCCACATTTCAATTTAGATATAGTACCTGGATGAGTTTTTTAATTGTGTTTTTTGGAAATTATATTTAAGTACGAATTACTAATAAAATGATGAAATATGAATAATGTTACTTAACAACGCCATCTGCTGTTGTGTCGTTAAAGCAATTATTGTATATCCTTTTTGTTATTTTTCTTCCAAATGACATTTTCTAAAAATGATTCCTAGCTAGATCGATTTATCGCCCCCGAAACCCCTTATATACTAAATTTTATGAAAATCGTTGGAGCCGATTCCGAGATTCCAATTATATATCTATATATATATATATATATATACAAGAATTGCTCATTTAAAGATATAAGATATACTAAATTTTATGAAAATCGTTGGAGCCGATTCCGAGATTCCAATTATATATCTATATATATATATATATATATATATACAAGAATTGCTCATTTAAAGATATAAGATTAAATTCTCGATAAAAGGGTGATAGGATAGACCATGCCATTCTTAAAACCCATTGCCCCATTAGTAATCCAGTCCAAGAAAACACTACCACTTGAAATCCTAGAACCTAGACCTATTATTATATTATGGGTTTATTACCACTCCATAATCTATTTCCATCGCTACTGGGGTTAGTCAATTCAGGTGTGCCCATAATGAAAAATAAACTACTTTTTTAATTATCATTCTAAGATATTCATATTTTCAGTTTTCGACTACTTCATAGTAAATTTGGATTTCGCCTATGACCTTGGATTCATTACTTTCACACCGTGGCGTCTTCTGAGCCTCGTGTTGGCTCTGCCTTTGGGACTGGGAGCTCTTGGTATGCATTTCTTCTACGAGAGCCCCAAATTCCTCGTCAACATGGGTCGAACTGATGAAGCTCTGGACATCTTGAGTAATATTTGGAGGAGAAATGGAGGGAAGCGGGGGAAGTACCCTGTAAGTATTTCTTGACGCTTACTTACATTCATGCCTGTATCCCCAAGTTTTCACATTGCAAGTGCCACTAAGTAGTGTATAGTGGCGAGACTATTGCTATTTTTGGGGCACATTTCCAACCTTAAGTATTACCAAGTTAAAAAAAGGTGTATGAACTAATTTTATTATGCTTTTAGGTAAAAAATATATATTTAGAAGAAGAAGGGAACGAGAGAGCTAAAGATGTCTCTTTCCTAAGATCTCTATGGGAGCAGATAGTGCCTTTGTTCAAGCCTCCGCTTCTCTACAGAAGTTTACAACTGTACTTCTTGGCTGCTGTAGTATATGGCACGTAAGTAAAGTGTTATTTTTTCTACATTAAGGATGTGATTATTTTATCTAGAGTGAAAGTACTGATAATTATATAATATACTGGAAAACACTTCAATATTGATAAACAAATTAAAATTATGCCAAATCATTTTTACGGATAAACCTAATTTTTCTGAGCATGCACGGGAGTATATAATAAAACAAAAAATTATTCGAATCTGGCTTAAATATTATAATATTATTAGTTTTGTTAATTTTCCAGTAACAACAGCTACTTCGTCTGGTTCCCGTTCTTGGCGGAGAAGTTCATCGCAGGC
Source organism: Hemaris fuciformis (assembly GCA_907164795.1). Lineage (NCBI taxonomy): Eukaryota > Metazoa > Arthropoda > Insecta > Lepidoptera > Sphingidae > Hemaris > Hemaris fuciformis. Next base: position 508,394 of record OU015443.1, read on the forward strand.
TTTTCACAACCCCATACCAACACTTCTCAGGAGCAAGTCGACGGTCTGTGCAACATCATCATCAATGAATACAACACTTCTTCTACAAATGTTAGTATTAGTTTTTATTATTGAATTTTACTGAAATCTAATTAATCAACTTTTGAACAGCCTGTAGCTGTCTATAGCAAAGTTAATTTGAGGCTAGTCTCTCAAATCAGAGGCTCTCGGCTTGTTTTATATATTGTGATAAATATTTGCGTGATGTAAAAGTATTTTGTCCGTGTAAATGTTTGAGATCAATAGTTCTTTCCAAGCTTCTGATAGCATTGGCATGACACATTAGGTGCGAATCATGTGTCCAATGTGTATAGTCAGGTCGTCTAATAAATCAGTTCAAAATAAGATCAAAAAACGTTTGTTTAAAACAGTTAAGAAGCATTGCGAGCGATAGATATTGCAAGAACACAGAAACTAGGTACATATGTAAATAGTGAAAGAAATGAAGTAGCGAACAATATAGGTAGCGCAAAGTGTCAAGGGTTTGGCGTCTGAAGCGATTAGGAGCTGACTATTGTAATATTTGATTAAAAATGGACGGGTCGGCGCTGTGGCACGAATCCGGTTTGAAAACTTGTGATGGGGCTGTCTGTGTAGCTATTGAGTTAGTAAAGGTAAATCCAAACATTAAAAAAATATTCTACAGAGTCGTTTGTTTGTTTTTGCGATCTGGCGAGAGCCAGTGCTATTAAGAAATGAGTCATGTTGGCCTAGCTGCGTTGACTGCGTTACTTAATTTTAAACATTTATCACCAGTAAACCCTCTATGTGAATCACACAGTGTTTCTAATGCGAGAACTTAGTCGTGGCAGTATAAAATGCTTTTTTTTCGCGCAGCCAAGCTGTTCAACATCCGTGGACCTCAGCTTAGTTTGGGTTAGCCTCGCCCAAGGGGCTAGCTTCGTGATCATACTCCTGGCGATTTCCAAGATAGCATATCGGAAAAAGACACTGATGATCCTCATTCTGGTGGTGTCGGCCTTATCTAGCATCGGAGCTGTTCTCATTCAAGACAACATCACCAGTTTCATCATGTTCTTCGGAGTTCTGTTCAACGAGCTGTGTATTGGATTTATACTCTCGTATTTTGTGGATCTTTATCCAACATCTTATAGGTATGAACCCAATATTGTTTTATAAAATGTATTGGAGTGACTGCACTTGTTACGTTGAATATTTCTGTTGTTACTGTAATCAAAAAATTATGCGAGTACATTCAATTCTAATACTTGAACTAATGAATATTTTTTTAAATATTAAATTCAACGAAGCTTGATGGTCTAGGTAAATGATATTTCGAAGTTAATTAAGTTAATTAAAGTTCGAATATTGTTTGTGCATGCATAATGAATGAAGCGGTTTGTATTTTTTGTGCGTAATCTGAGGCTTTTAAGATAGTATATGTAAAGTAGGTAAGTAGGTAAGGTATCATACATATATATGTATGGTAGTACTTCCATAGAAGCTCAAAAGCGTTACACGTTAAATGTGTAATGTCTAGTTAATAATTGTTGTCAGCATAATCTCATTTATATGTCAAATTGCTGTTGTTAGTTTAAAGCTTAAATTTTATTATTCGCAATTTTGTAAGGCTAGCTAATTTTTGGGCTTCTATGGAGGTAACTTACCGCCACTGATGAAGGTTGCTAGTAGGAATATCAAGTTCTTTAATTCGTACTAGGTCAGCGTGTTGCACCATTTCAACCGTATGGGGTCCTTTTTGAAGCTAACGAAGTGAATGAATTTGACAAAATACCTAGTTAAAATATTACCAACTATAAAAGCAGTGATGGCCTCGAGGTTTAGGCGCGCAGTCGTGAATCTCGACGGTCGCGGGTTCAAACCCCAGGCACACAACTCTGACTTTTCGGAGTTATGTGTGTATTCACAATGAATTATCAGTTGCTTTAACGGTGAAGGAAAACATCGTGATGAAACCTGCACACCTAAAAAAAAGTTCTTAGGAATTTCTTAGGTGTGTAGGCTGCCAACCCGCACTAGGCCAGCGTGGTGGACTGAGGCCTAAACCCTCTCAGTTGTAGGGGAGGCCCGTGCCCAGCAGTGGGACGCATATGGGCTGATGATGATACGAGATCCAAAATTCCCTAAGGTTGTGTGAAACAAGATTCTTTCCACATATTACATTAATAGCTTACCTAGATTTGTCAGTGCAGCTCTACATGTTTATTTATCTAAATGTTTAGAGGAACAGCTGCGTGCATAGGCGTGATGGTGGCCAGGACGAGTGCTCTCAGTGGTATCAACGTCCTCGGAGCTTACATTACGTCTCATTGTGCTACCATGTTCTATGGCTGCGGTGCTCTCATGCTCGGTAAGTTGAACTAGAACTGACTATGTATAAACATACTTTAATGTCAGTAGTGACGGCATCGAGGAGACACACATCTTTAGTGGCCCTATCCCACCACACACCCGCTACTGTAACTCCTGTGCTCCAGGATCAACAGCGGCACGCACAGTATTGACGCCGAGCAATGAAGCTCAGCGAATCTAAGGGGATATAAATTTGTCATAATCCCGCAACGAAGTTAATCAAAAATACATACAAATGAGGAGTTGGAAAATTTGTCCACTTCCCTCCACAGTAAAGCGGCACACACACCTGTAACTTAATGAAATTATGTGTGTATTCACAATGAATCATAATACACTTTAACTGTGAAGGAAATCATCGTGAGGAACTTGCACACCTAAAAGTTCTTAGGAGTTTTTTACGTGTGTTTTCCGCCAATCCGCACTAGGCCAGAGTGGTGGACTGTGACCTAGCCTTTCTCAGATGTAAAGAAGGCTTGTGCCCAGATGTGGGACGTATATGGACGTATATCGTCATGATGATGATATAATAGCGGTGTAATAGGCGTCCAATTTTATCTTAAATCCCAGTTAATCATTGATTGTAACCTATTTACAGAAAGGGACGTCATAATATTAATAATTATCAATTTGTGATTGTTATTCGCATGTAATGGAATTCCAGTTTATTGCAGTCTACCTGACAACTTTCTAGATTCTAAGCGGCCACTGAAAATTTACGCATGAAAACCTAAGAGCACTTTGTACGATCAGGGAATCATATCCTGGACACGTCGACTCAGAAATTAATTTTATTATGGAACCGAAGAGGAAAACATAAAACGATTTAGTTAAATAAGTATTCAAAGACTCTAGAAGATATTTATTAAAGTTATTTCTTCCATAGGTGCTATATTGGTGTCCTGCTTGCTGCCTCCAGACAAATCTAGAAAGTAGTGAAGACCCATATTATGTTAATACCAATTTATCAAATAATTCCGAAGCGCTTTAAAGTACAATAGTATTGGTAATATTCGCCTATGACTAATAATGAAATAAGTAAATAAATTTTATTGTTGTAATAAGATTAATTTCGTTTTCCGCTTCTTATATTTAAGTAAAATATATATTTAACGGTCAAGGAAAATATCGTGATGAAACCTGCACACGTAAAATTTCTTAGGAATTTAGGTGTGCAGTCTGCCAACCTGCACTAGGTCAGCGTGGTGGACTAAGGCTTAAACCCTCTCAGTTGAAGAGGAGGCCCGTGCCCAGCAGTGGGACGTATATGGGCTGATGACGATGATGATATTAAAATATTTGCCAAACAAATTTATTTTAAGTCAAGTCTACTGATGAGGATTTATCGTAATCATATTTGTCTTTTAGAAAAGTGTTTGTTAAAAAAGAAATTTATTTACATACTTGCTTGCTGTGACCGACTTATTTGACAGTTCCATGGTGCAGTAAGCTAGAGACCAGCTTGTAAAACAAGAGGCCGCGGATACGATCCCCGCACCTAGATAAATATTTGTGGGATCTACAAAATTAGTTTTGTGTATAGATGTTGCGACCGAAAAGTCTCTCTTTATTTCTGATACCCACGACACAAGACTCGTATCTTAGTGTGCTCAGAACTCTGCATGTGACTGTTTGGTGTATGCATTTATAATATTATCGGATACTGAACAAGAGTCTCCTTTGGCTGGGAATGCCGTATAGCGTATGATAGGGCTTAGGTTAGCATTGATAGCGCTAAGCAATTCTAATAATAAGTAATAAATTAATACACTCAACAGTCACACACATAGTTCTGACTAGGGATGAAACGATACCATTAAGGTATACTAGGTACTTCTACTCGATACCGTATCGGTCGTCAAGTATCGATACTTACTCGGTATCGGCCGTCAAGTATCGATACTTACTTGTATCGAATCGTCTTTGGAAAATTTATACTAAAAATCTTAAAAATTATTGGTATTTTTTATCAATAAGTACAAATTATAGGATTTTCAGTCCCATGGCGCAGTTGGCCAGACACCAACTTGCGAAACGAGAGGCCGCAAGTTCGATCCCCGCACTGAGACAAATGTTCGTGTAATCCACAAATATTTGATTCGGGTCTAGGTGTTTATGAGACCGAAAAGTCTCTCGTAGTTTCTGTAACCACGACACAGGACTCGCATCGACTATTGAGTGTATTTATTTATAGGAATTTATGAAAAATGTCTGTTTTGCAGTGCTTCCCAATAATTTTCCAAATGTTTGCTAGTTAGGCGATTTTTGGAAGCAGTGACTGTTGTGCCTGCTTTGGCAAAGAGCATATCGCAAGGTACACAGGTATCTACCACGTTCAAATATATGCGTGCTTGTATGCCAACTACACAAAACTAGATAGAGACTAGGATGCATTCAAACACTTTAATTTAAGATGCGGATATTTTTTTATCGATGTTAAAATGAAATAGTAACTTTGGTATACTGATTACTGATATGAGTACTTTTGACCGATACCTACTCGATACTTCATTTCAAAGTATCGATACTAAAAGTACTTGCTATCGGGGAAAAGTATCGAGTATGTACATACTTGTATTTACTCGTATCGTTTCATCCCTAGTTCTGACCCCACACCAGGATACAAGTCCTGTGTCGTGGGTATCAGAAACTACGAGAGATTTTACGGTCTCACAAACACCCAGACCCGAAACAAATATTTGTAGATCACACAAACATTTGTCTCGGTGCGGGGATCGAACCTGCAGCCTCTCGTTTCGCAAGCTGGTGTCTAGCTTACTGCACCATGGAACTGTCAAATAAGTCGGTCACAGCAAGCAAGTATGTAAATACATTTCTTTTTTAACAAACACTTTTTTAAAAGACAAATGTGATTACGATAAATCCTCATCATCTGAATAGATTAAAGCCTGCAAAGCATAAAATATGTAAGTTTGCTTTTAGTAACTCGCAGGAACTTTTTGCGTATGACTTCATTTAATTTGTCATTGTATTATAATATATGTACATATATATAGTAATGTTTATTTACAGACATTATTTTAGGTTGTATTGTATTTATGTAACACATGAATAGTCCTAGAAACTAAATTAATTCAAAATCCCTATGAAATTTAATGTATAAACAAAAATACATACAATTGATATTATATAATAAATACTATTTTGAAGTCGGTTAAAAATGTATTCCGGCGTCACACACACACACACACAAACACAAATCTTACTAATATTATAAACGCGAAAGTTTGTAATAATGTATGGATGTCTAGATGTCTGGATGTCTGGATGTATGGATATTTGTTGCTCTTTCACGCAAAAACTACCGAATGGATTGTAATGAAAGTTTACAATAATATAGCTTATACATCAGAATAACACATAGGCTATACTTTTTAAAGATAGTGTGTGAATTGTCCAAAATATAACGATAATTGTCAAGTAAGTCGGGAAAAATCTGCTATCTGCGGGCTATTTTGGCGTACGCGTCGCGTACGTCAAACATTTTATGTTTATCCCGCCAATACGGTTAATGGTACCCTCATATTAATGAACGTATTTAAATAAAGGTTTTGAATCGACAACATATATCCACAATATTCGAACAATTGCGCATTTTACATTTTAAAATGTAGAATAATCAGTATTGAAAAGGGAGTGACATATTTGTTAGTTGTCAAATATTTATGCGTGCGTTCAGAAATTTATTTTTAAACTCCTTGGTTTTATATGTTATAAATGAGAAAATAACTATATGACTGTTTCGCTTTCACGCCTTAATCATTTGACCGATGTGAACGATTTTTGGTATGGACATAAATGGGACTCTGTAGAATAAAATAGACTACAACTTATTTTCTTTCTGAATCCAACCCTGTAGTCTACGCGGACGGAGTCGCGGGCAAAAGCTAGTTACTTTATAATTTTAACTTTTTCTTATATACAAGAAAAATGCCATAAAAGACAGGAATGTTCTATATAAAATAGTTTGACTGCTTATTTGACAGATACCCAATGCGACATCGTGTTATTGTCTTAGTCAATGTTTAAACAATTATTAAATTAACAAAACGTTCTTATCGACGTACTTTGCGGATAACAAACGAATTTTAATGGTTGATCGTTTATTTATTTGTTTAAAATTTGCATACAGTTACCACATTCCTTTTTCCTGTTTTTGTTTGTAGAGTTTTGTTTGATTTGATGTTTTTAGAGTTCTGTACCTGAAAAAGAAAAAAAACCCTTATAGGATCACTTTGTTGTCCGTCTGTCTGTCAAGACCCTTTTTCTTAGGAACGCGTGGAATTATTAGGAAATTCATATCAAATACTCAGGTCTACTATCCCTTGGAGCTTTGAAAAATAAAATTTTATCACTGGTCGTGTGTTTGTAGTAGAATGAATAGGTAACAGACAAGCGACGACACTCGTCCCGATACAAAATACTGCATTATACCTTTCCAATCTTATTCAGCTCTTCTGTGTTTACAATGTTAGTGCCAGTTTGATTTGATATGCAATACATACACACATACATACATAAACTCACGCCTGTATTCCCCGAAAGGGTAGGCAGAGGTGCATTTCTGCACCCACATTTCGCCAGGTTTTGTATCAGTCCCACGTAATAGGGGGCGAGCCTATTGCCGTTTTCGGGCACAATTCCAGACTCCGTGCTGCTACTGAGAATTTCCTAATTGAAAAACCCAATACACTGCCCAACCCGGGAATCGAACCCAGGACCTCTAGATCGCACGGCCCATACTTGTGCCGCGAGACCACGAGGCAGTCGATATGCAATAATTATAAGTAAAACATGAATTCCAGAAATTTAAAACTACAATGTGTTCATGACTTTTTAATTTTACCATACTTGATGTTGCGGCAGTAATTACTATAATGATTTAATTGTGAACCATTTTCATTATTATTCCTGAATCTTGCGTTCGTTTTATGTATTCATATTATATAATAATAAATTATGATAAACGCCATCAAAGTATGTCTTTATTTAATTATATTATTTCATGGGAGACTGCGCTCAAAAGCGTACACTTACGACTTATTTGCCCTATTTGTGGACCTTAATCGTTATTGTAGATGTTAATTATTTATGAATATATGTATGTGACCGCGTGTGTGTGATTTAATATTCATCAAAACTATAAAGGCGGTAATAAAAGGACACTATTTAAATTAGTTGCTGATCATCATCATCAGCCCAAATACGTCCCACTGCTGGGCACGGGCCTCCTCTTCAACTGAGAGGGTTTAGGCCTTAGTCCACCAAGCTAGCCTACTGCGGGTAAGCGGACAACACACCTAAGAAATTCCTAAGAACTTTTAGGTGTGCAGGTTTTATCACGATGTTTTCCTTCACTGTTAAAGCAAGTGATAATTCATTGTGAATACACATATAACTTTGAAAAGTCAGAGGTGTGTGCCTGGGGTTTGAACCTGCGACCGCCGAAATTCTCGACCGCGCGCCTAAACCTCGAGGCCATCACTGCTTTTATTTTAAATTAATTTTGCTTTTAAATTAGTTGCTAATGTGCCCTATTTTATTGAAGGGTATTTTATTAGCAATTTTACACGTTTTAGCGCCATCTACCCACAATTCAGTGTACTATGGAGAGAGTGGGAGTTTGACTTTTGGCGTCATTAGCTGTCATTATCAAGCGGAGCGTATTTGGCCGACATCTCCAGTAATTATGTAATAACAGTTTTAAAATTTTATCGATTTTAAATAGTTACATACATGTTATTGTTTAAATTTGTGTGTGTATTTATTTTTAATTAGGTAATATATGCTGTGTGATGGCCTCGAGGTTTAGGAGCGCGGTCGAGAATTTCGGCGGTCGCAGGTTCATACCCCAGGCACACACCTCTGACTTTTCGAAGTTATGTGTGTATTCACAATGAATTATCACGTACTTTAACGGTGAAGGAAAACATCGTGATGAAACCTGCACACCTAAAAGTTCTTAGGAATTTCTTAGGTGTGTAGTCCGCCAACCCGCACTAGGCCAGCGTGGTGGACTAAGGCCTAAAACCCTCTCAATGGTAGAGGACGCCCGTGCCCAGCAGTGGGACGTATATGGGCTGATGATGATGAATATATGCTGTTTGCATTTCTGATAGTCTCTCATATTATCAGTAGTAACATAAGATGTCGGGCTGTAAAATAGCAAACAAAAAATCTATCGCTTAGAGAGTGATTAGATTAGTTCTATGTTTAATCTTTATAGGATTGATAAATAGGTAGCAATATAACAGATTATTTAATACTAGACTAGTGAAGATTAACTACAAAAAATCTCTAGAACAATGTGGCACAAAGATCTCACTTAAGTATAATACTTAGGTTTAACGTCTGGTGCATTGTTTCTTCGTGATACCTGTCTTTAATTAGTGCATTTTTGAACTGTACTTGACATTAAATAATTGTTTTCATTATATAGAGTGTTGTTAGTAATTTGTCTTCTTACTTAAAATGTCAAGAGGCAGTCAAGACTGCCCCGGGGTTTCGCGGCACAAGTATGTGCCGTGCGATCTAGAAGTCCTGGGTTCGAATCCCGGGTTGGGCAAAGTGTTATTGGGTTTTTCCATTAGGAAATTATCAGTAGCAGCACAGAGTCTGGAATTGTGCCCGAAAAACGGCAAAAGGCTCGTCCCCCATTACGTGGGACTGAAACAATACTGGCGAAATGTGGGTGCAGAAATGCACCTCTGCCTCAGTGGCGGTACTTCCATAGAAGCCCAAAAGCGTTACTCGTTAAATTGTAATGTCTAGTTTATAATTGTTTATTATGTGGTCAGAATATTCTTATTTATATGTCAAATTGTTTTGGTTAAATAAAGATTTATAGCTTAAAGATTAATATTCGGAATTTTGAAAGGAAAACTGGTCTTTTGGGCTTCTATGGAAGTACCGCCACTGCTCTGCCTACACCTTCGGGGAATACAGGCGTGAGTTTGCGTACATACGTACTTAAAAAGTCATGGAACCTTTATTTATTAATCGTACACGTACGTACTACAGCTGCTCATCATGGTCATCAGCCCTTATACGTCCCACTGTTAGGCACGGGCCTCCTCTACAACCGAGAGGGTTTAGGCCTTACTCCGCCACGCTGACCTAGTGCGGGTTGGCGGACTACACACCTAAGAATTTCCTAAGAACTTTTACGTGTGCAGGTTTCCTCACGATGTTTTCCTTCACCGTTAAAGTATGTGATAATTAATTGTGAATACATACGTAACTTCGAAAAGTCAAAGCATGCCTGGGGTTTGCATCCACGATTGCCGTGGTTTGACTTCACTGCACGCCTAAACCTCGGGGCCATGACAATTTTTTAGCTGTTCATTATTACATTCACTCTTACGCTTTTATCTTCTTAGGATTGGAAGAGCATTTTCGCAACCACGTTTCACCAATGGTGTCTTTTATGTTATTGCGTAAGGGAGCGAGCATATTGCCGATTTTCGGGCATGTTTCCAGATTCCATTCTGCTACTGAGAATTTTCTAGAGGAAGAACTCGGTGACGCTTTTTTCGATCCGGAAGTCGAATCGATGACCTCTAGATTGTATGCCACAAACCTGTACCGTGACAGAACGAGACGGTCATTTTTTCGTCAATTTAAAAAACCTGAATACTTGATTAGATTTGTATTTATGCAGACTCCTAATTCATTGTAACATTTATTTAAATTTATTGCATTTAATTAAAGACAGCTATGGTCTGGTATTATACGTGTCATCATCATCATCATCAGCCCATATACGTCCCACTGCTGAGCACGGGCCTCCTCTACCCTTGAGAGGGTTTAGGCCTTAGTCCACCACGCTGGCCTAGTGCGGGTTGGCGGACAACGTGTAATTATTGCGAACTTCACATAATAACTACCTGTCTCATGTGCCTAGTTATTTTTATTATCGAAAGACGTAGGTCGGCACCTTTTCCATGTGACTTTCAGCACAGCTGGTTAAACATTTGTGCAGAAAAGCAGGAAAGAAAGCAGAAGCCAGGAAGTAACAACCGTACACAAGGTTTTAAATCCGCCATCAGCTCGGGATCAGCCGGTAATATACGAAAACAAAAAATAGGTAAGCATTTGACATTCGGTGAAGATGTATGGTTTTTTTTTTTTCATTTAACCCTCTTTTTATACGCTTTATATTAGCTTTATACGTATGTTAGTATGTAACGGAATCTTTGAACATGATTTTGACCCCCTTCAAGACATCGGATTAACTCGAAATTTGGCATCCTTACTAAAAAAAAAGCGTGGGGTGCTTTTTAAGATATTATCAAAATGATAATCCTTCTATTCATATCTGTCATCATGCACCCCACGCTTTTTGTACAATAAAATATTTTTTTTTACAATATTTAAAATTTAAACTTTAATTAAAACGTTTTTAATTATCTGTTGGATTTTTTATAAAAGCGTGTTTTTTAAACTATTATTTATTTTTTAGTTGAATTTTCTTTAAAAGCGTATTTTTTAGTTTTTTTAAACTATTATTTATTTATTTTCGATACTGCACTGCAACACTACATTTTTGGCCGTTTTTTGTCTTGTGCCCTTAAAAATGGATGTTTGAGGTAAATGCTTAACGGTTCTCTTAAAGAACATATGTAAAAGTATGTGAAGCCTATCAACTTATACCAAGCCAGCGTGGTTGGGTAAGACCTTTCAACCGTACTTAACAACTGTACCCAGCAGTTGGCGTACACCTTCTAATATTATAGGTTCGTTATAATTGAAAAGCTCACAATACAGCAGAACTTGTTATTAAAGCAGTGACGAGTATCATGAGATTAAAAAATTAATTTAATAGAATATATTTGACTACTTCCTTTAGTCGACAAAGCACCAGTTACTAGAGTAGACGTCACAAAATTTCATCTCATCGACGTGGTAAGTTGATGTTGTTTTCTTAATTAATTAAACCAAAAAAGGCTAGATTAAAATTATATGAAAAAATATACGGTTTTTCTAAATCAGTGCCGGTACTTCCATAGTAGCCCAAAAGCGTTACACGTTAATTGTGTAATGTCTAGTTTATAACTGTTTATTGTGGGGTCAGGACATTCTGATTTATATGTCAATTCGCTTTTGTTAATTAATGATTTAAAGGTTAAATATGATTATTCGGAATTTTGTAAGGCAACCTAGCTTTTGGGATTCTATGGAAGTACCGCCTTTGATCTAAACAGATCGTAGAATAATTGGCGAATGATTAAAAACGGAATTAGATAGTAATTAAAACAACGTACCATTGCTTTTTACGAAGTTCTTGTAATCACAAAATTAAATTGGCTTACCAAAATACTAATTTTAAAATCACTCCTTATCAATGGAGAAATGTTTTAATTTTATAGTTATTACTGACTGCGAATCGAACGAACCACAGAACAGTTGAATAAGTCTAGAAATAAAATGTCAGCATGCCGAGCGTGCCGAACCTACGACTAGACTATCATATGTTTGACACGGCCGCTTCTTAGTAATTCGGGTTGCCTGTAATATCAAGACTTTTATAAACGACAACCAATAACAGCCCATCATTTTTGTTTGAAGTTTTTATCATTGGACATGACAGAATGAACAGAGGGCAGACAAGCGGCGACACTCGTCCCGAAATAAAATAATGTCTATTACCCTTCTAATCTTATTCAGCTGTTCTGTGGAACGAACAATACACATTAAATTTATGATAGAAACTTAAAATAGTGTAAAATGGTCATGGGACATATTACGATGTATTTTTTAAAAAATAAGTCTTCATTGAAGAATAAAGTGAGCGCGTTTGTTGGCTTTGTAAATAGATGGTTGCAGAAGCAACTGAAACTAGGACATTTGTTCGGGCACATTTTATATTAAATGAAATGAATAATATTTTATTGAATCTAATAGATGTCAAAAACATCACTTAGATTCAGTCATTTCAACATTTAGTTTACCACTCTGTTCGGAAAGCAGTTATCACTAGAGAAGAACGGGCAAGAAACTCTAGTGTTGCTCTTTTCCAATCAAGAAATTACAATTTCTGAATCTATACCTGATGGTAGTCACGAGAGATTCTCGCCACACGTCACCCGACATCCTCATCTTGCTGAGATGCTTATAATCATCATCATCATCATCAGCCCAAATACGTCCCACTGCTGGGCACGGGCCTCCTCTACAATTGAGAGGGTTTAGGCCTTAGTCCACCAAGCTAGCCTAGTGCGGGTTAGCGGACAACACACCTAAGAAATTGTTAAGAACATTTAGGTGTGCAGGTTTTCATACGATGTTTTCCTTCACCGTTAAAGTAAGTGATAATTATGAATACACACATAACTTCGAAAAGATAAGAGGTGTGTGCCTGACTCTCGAATGCGCGGCTAAACCTCGAGGCCATCACTACTTCTAATACTAATCTGCCTATAATATGGCGTAAAATATAATTGACACAGAAGTATATATTTATTTATATTTACCTACCAGAGCGGCTAGTGTACAAGGAGTGGTCACGATCAAGTTAGGATCATGCTTTCGACTGGCTAAAGTCTGCAATAATAGTATTTTTGTTAGTGCCTTCCCTCTATTTCCCAATTCCCATCCCGGTACTAATTCACATTTCCATGCCAGTAATAGAATATATTATCGATATCCTTTGGTAGACGTCTATGTTAATAAAGAATCCAAAAGTGGAGGTCATGATGGATGATAATCATATAAATTTAATTTAATCAATTCGACTAATAACAGATTAGACGCGGTGTTACCTCGCAGACACTAGGTATAATATTGTGTCTAGATTTTTTGCTTTTAATTTTTAAAATTAGAAGGTTTAGCCGCGCGGTCGAGAATCTCAGCGGTCGCGGGTTTAAACCACAGGAACACACCTCTGACTTTTCGAAATAACGTGAGTATTTTCAATGAATTATCTCGTACTTTAACGGTGAAGGAAAACATCGTGATGAAACCTGCACACCTAAAAGTTCTTAGGATTTTCTTAGGTGTGTAGTCCGCCAACCCGCACTAGGCCAGCGTGGTGGACTACGGCCTTAAGCCTCTCAGTTGTAGAGGAGGCCCGTGCCCAGCATTGGGACGTTTATGGGCTGATGATAATGATGATGATTGAAAGCACCTGGGTGTTTGTCAGACCGAAAAGTCGGTCTTAATTTCTAGTATCCACCACTAAAACTAATTGTTTACTATGCTAATTTAATGTGATTTTTGGATTGAAAATAATGGCTGGAGCATAGGTATAAAATAGATTATTATCGTTTTTATGGAGAGATTAGCCAAACGAAATAACCAAATTTTAATAGTTTCATTTAAATTCTTTTGTTTTTGGATGAGAACATCTAAACCCAAAACAATGATTTAATTTATTAACGAAGTTATAAAAATCTTAATACAATTAACAAAATGATGGATTAGTATCACGAAATTAGCGTGCAATTATAATTTTTTATTAATTCTATTATCCTCACAAAACTAGTTTAAAGTTCTCATGTTATTTACGTATATGACGTCCATATATAAACGAACGGCTTATTGTTTACAAGATCGTGTGAAGACTGGTTCAATAATAATAGTAATAGTTTTTACACAAAGTCCCGAGTTCCGCTGATACTTCCAGGTTGTCAATAATATGTCCACCATCCTCAATCTTATGTATGCAGCAAAACGGCTTGGGTGTCTTATACGGGAAGCCTCCGTTTTGAGGCCAATCTCAGCTGTAACATACTTATGCACCCAAAAGAAATGAAATGAAATCAGGGGCCACGGCAGTACCCCGCCAAGTTTAGCAAACATTTAACACGGGTGTACTGATAGAACAGAGGAGAAGGGAAATAGACAGTATTTTGTATGGGGACGAGTATCGCTACTTGTCTATCGCCTATTCATTCTACTACGATTACATTCGACCAATGATAAAAAATTCAAACAAAAATGAAGGGCTGTTATTGGTTTCCACACATTTACAAGTCTTGATATTATACGCTATCTGAATTACGAGAACAAAAAGTGGCCGTGTCAAACATATGATAGTCTATTCGTAGGTTCGGCACGCTCGCCATGCTGACATTTCCTTAAGTCATATTCAACTGTTCTGTGGTCGTACCATACTTTTCTCGAAACAGTTCACGCTATTTTCAACCCTTATAACTTCGTTGTGGATTTTTTCTACTTTTGTAGAAGCCTAAATTTTCAGTACACCAAACAGGCATTGTATAAACACGGTGTGCTTCAAATTTCATTAAATTTGAATTCGTAGTTTAAGAATTATAACTAATAAACTTAAACAAACTTAATAAACTTAAAGGTACTTTTAGAAGCTACAAATTTAGAATACAATTAGTGTTTTGAGTATAAATCAAATAAAAACTAAAATATTTGTATAAATAACTTTGTAACCCTTTATAAATATATAGGATTACAAAGTTTCATCTTCTTCCAGGCAACCTTTGCGTCTTACTGCGATAAAAAATCCGTTCATAGTATTCAAGAAGTAAAAGGTACTGGAAAGAAAAAAGTAGGACTATCTACAAAAATAAATAAGATGCCATCAAAAACATAACTTGTAAAAACACAAAGTCTCGCAGCTCAGTTCTTCTACCGTAAAAATTTGTGAAATCCATGCAGTACTAAATTTATACTGTCCCTATTTAAGGTAATAAGGTGTCAAAATTGCTCACTTCTCTTTACATATCATCAAAATAAATGGCAAGTAAAAAAAACTAGATTTTTTTGACAACAAGTTTATTAAAAAACAATGATTTAGATTACAATTAGCGAAAATATAAAAAAATATAGTTATAAAATTGATTGCTCTCCCTCCCAAAATTTTTAATGTAGTTAACATAATAAATGTGTTTACCTAGGAAGGTCTGATTAAGAAGGAAATTATTTTTTTAGTTATGTTAAAGTTATCGAAAAAACTCATTTTCTTTGAAAACCTTAAAGAGTAAAAATGTCTTTATTTAATTTTCATGGTAGGTACAATATTTTAGAATAGCTATGTACGTGCAACTTCCACTTCTTTGATAATACATATTTTATATATTTTTTGTACTACGTCCGAAGTTGAATAATGTGTTTTTATCTATTTTTCTTTTGAAAAGACCCAAAACAATAGAATAACGAATTATACAACTTGAATTCAAAATAATATAAGTAATGATTCTAGAATAAATTTTTGGTACTGATTTAAATATTAAAATTGCAAAAATTTGTTTGTTTGGTATTCTCCCACCCCGAAGTCTTAGAATTTATTTTAATGAATTTCAAGGTAATGTTTAATCACAAAAAAAGATTCTGAAGAATCTTTTCATGTTATTAACTCTACTAGATTAGCCCATACACGTGCCACTGTTTGGCACTGGCTTCCTCGACAACTGAAACGGTTAAGGCCTTATGCGGGCTGGCCTAGTGAGGGCTACCTAACATTTGACAACACACCTAAGAGAGAGAGAGCAGGTTTCCTCACGATGTTTTCCTTCACCGCGTTAGTACTATTATAACTTCGAAAAGTCAGAAATGAACCAGCGATCGGCTAGACTCACTTAGCCTGTAGAGCTTCAGAGTTTTTATTGCTCAATATTTTTTTATTTCTATTTATATACATACATAACTGCCTGTATTCCCCAAAGGGGAAGGCAGAAGAATATTGCTGCAACCATATTTCACCAAATGTGTTTTTGTCCCGCGTATTACGGGGCGAGCTTTTTGCCGTTTTTCGGCCATCATTCTAGATTCCGCGCTGCTACTGAGAATTCTCCAATAATATTGCCCAAACCGGGAATCGGACCCAGGACTACTAGATCGCACGAAACATACTTGTGCCGTGAAACCACGGGGTAGTCACTTTTTATTTCTATTTTGTACTGAAATATATAGTGCAGGAAGAGGGATGTCGTGTGCAAAAGCTTTGGAACTGTTAAACAAACAATTACTTTATCTGTATTACATTATTACAAGTTCCCACACTTTAGGATTGTAACTGAATTAAAGAGCTATGCATTTTTATATGTTTTTCATCGTCATCATCATCATCAGCCCATACACGTCCCACTACTGTGCACGGGCCTCCTCTACAGCTGAGAGGGTTTTGGCCTTAGTCCACCACGTTGGCCTAGTGCGGCCTTGGCGGACTACACACCTCATAAATTCCTAGGAACTTTTAGGTGTGCAGGTTTCATCACGATGTTTTCCTTCACCGTATATGTTATTATTAGAGTGGTATTCGAGTAGCGGAGTATTCATCCGAAAGCATACGATCCTTACTATCACCTTACAATCAGCAATATCATTACTCTAATTGCATGTTATTGTTGCCCAAGCAGGCTGGATAAAATGACTGTTAGGCTATATGAATAGACTCTGGGCATCTGGTAGAAAAGTATTTACTCACTGCTTTTAAAAACAGTACCTACATAAAAACATAAAACATTTAGATTAATGTATATTCGCACATATTAATATATGTGTAAAGTTGAAGTTCAACCTGCACTAAGGCAGCTTGGTGGAGCCTAAACCCTCTCAATTGTAAAGAAGGCTCGTTCATAGCAGTGGAACGTATATGGGCTGATGATAAAGATGAAGGTTAAACTTCAGTCCATACCAAGTCCCCTCACCATTTCAGTGATCAGCATAGAAGTAAAAGGGGGAGATGTAGAACACTGATCTTTGTTAGATGATGAAGATGAAGATATGGATTTCTCAGTACAAATCTACTTGACCCCAATTTAAAAATGAATTTAATTATACAAAGAACTCCCAGACATGCATGTTACATGCTACTTACTTATTCAGTAAGGTCCGTTATTTTGTTAGGCACATATTTATGTTTCGAGTAATTAATGAAACAATGGGACATAAATTGTTCTGGAAAGTAAGAAGACTAGTACTTTTTTTCAACCCAGTTATTATAACATTTTTCTATGTAAGTTCCCTGAATGGGTACCCAGTAATGTTTTTCTCACGTAAAAGGAGCTGTGCTGGTACTGAGAATATTTTAATGGAAAACCCATTTTTTTCGAAAACCCTGCACTTCTAGATCTGGCCGCACTCTCATAATATGCAAATAACAGCAGGGTATCACTTCATGATTTTAATTATTTAAGTTAGGCAAACGAGAATTTTTGAAATTGGAAATTCTTGTAGAATGGGAGTGTTCTGGTTAGATACAGATAATTTAAATATTGGTAATTATTAATTAGCTTTTATGATCGTTTCATATTTAGTATTTGTTCCCACGCCATGAGAAACAAGACATATCTATAAAATTTCAAATAGGTACTTCACTTTGATTCAGTCATTTCAAAATTTTGTGTCCCATCCTGTTCGGAAGCCAGTTATCGCTAGAGAAGAATGGGAAAGAAACTCTAGTGTTGCTCTATGTATTTTTTACTATACTATCTATATATTATACTAAATGTATATGGATATAATAGGCTCGCCCCCTATTACGTGGGACTGATACATACCTGGCGAAATGTGGGTGCCGAAATGCATCTCTGCCTACCCCTTCAGGGAATACAGGCGTGAGTTTATGTATGTAGATATCTTTGCGGAGATAGAACCCATGACCTCTTGACAGACTAGTTTCAAAATAAATGCGCCTCAGACTAATAAAAAATCATTCATAAGGCCTTAGTTCACCACGCTGGTCTAGTGCGGGTTGGTGGACTAGATACTTCAGAATTTTTGGGTGTGCAGGTTTCTTTACGATGTTTCACCGTTAAAGTAAGTGATAATTCATTATGAATACACACAGTAGTATGTAACAGTAATTTAATTTAATTTAAATCATGTAGTAAATATATTTTAACATATTGCAGTGGCAATTGTGATGCAACTCCCAAGAACAAAGTTTTGTAAAAGTTCATTTTAATTGTAATAATAGAAAAAAAATTTGCTAGAAAATACTATGTCACAAAAATTGTTAATTGTAACCAATATTCTAAGCAATGTATTCGATGTTTAAAGCTATTCTAAAGTTACTTACGCGTGTTACAATTAACTCAGCGTTTATATTTAAATATTTTAGAAGAGAGCTGCCATTAGACCGCTGTACGTAGTACGTGCAACGCACTCCTACAAATTAATAGTATAGTGAAAATTTAACTATTTTCATATATTTCATTATTTAATTTTTTGGCAATCATTGTTACTTTTATTACAACTTGCATACACATCAGGTTGATTTAAAATATTTTGTTTGATTTAATTGTGATGGTATACTTTGGGTAAGTCAATTTTAATTAATTTATTTATTTATACTTTATATACATGCAATGAATGTATAAAGGCGGACTTAATGCCTAAGGCATTTTCTACCAGTCAACCTTAGGGTGATGCAGAGAGATATGAATAGGTGCATAAATTCATGTAAAAAAAATCATGTATTTACTAGAAAAACTTAAACTATCTTAAATGTGTACGAGGTGAATAGAAATGTAAACCATTATTATTTTGCACCAATCGATAATATGGATAGAGGATGATGCCGACGTCATGCCATTAAATGAAAGCACGTGCATAACTAAGTTAAAATAAAATAGCCTCTTTTTTCGACATACAAACAAAATCGAAGGGTTTTTTTTATTTTTTTTAAAACGATTAATTTTAACAACTCCAATACATCGTCGTGGCAGCGTCGCGTAATCTGTACGGCTAGACAGTAAATTATATTAACCCAAAATCCGTGGCACAGCGCCTGGCGATGTAGACAGCAGACTGAAAATCTTGGAATCTTAAAATATCGGCAAAACTAGCATGACGCTTTTGCTTAATTTTATACATTTTAGAGGATGCCTTCACAGACACACGATTTTAATAAATATAGCATTCAAGATCTGCTTTTATATCAATTCGTTTATTAAATATGTTATAACTGCCTCGCGATGTCGCGGCTCAAGTACCTACATATGTGCCGTATGATCTTGATGTCCCGGGTTCGTTTCCGGGTCGTGCAAAATGTTATTGGCTTTTTCAATTAGGAATTCCTCAGTGGCACTTAGTCTGGATATGTGCACAAAAAACGGCAACAGGCTCGTCCTCTATTACGTAGGGCCGGTACTTGGCAAAATGTGGATGCAGAAATGCACCTCTGTCTATCTCTTCGGGGAATATAAGCGTAAGGTTATGTATGTATGTAATATCCATATACGTCCCACTGCTGGGCACGGGCCGCCTCTACAATTGAGAGGGTTTAGGCCTTACTCCACCACGCTGGCCTAGTGCGGGTTGGCGGACTTGTTGGCGGACGGGTTGGGTGTGTACCCAAGAAATTCCTCAGAATTTTTAGGTGTGCAGGTTTCATCATTATGTGTCCCTTCACCGTTAAAGTGCGTGATAATTCTTTGTGAATACACACATAACTTCGAAAAGTCGGAGGTGTGTGGTTTGAACCCGTGACCGTCGTGATTCTCGACCGCGTGGCTAAACCTCGAGGCCATCACTACTTACTAGTATGGACATGCCCACCCCGTATTACGTGGAACATAATAAGTGGCGAATCGGTGTAGAAATATCTCTGTCTACTTTATTTGGATACAAGCTTGATTACCTATACGTAGAGCTATGTAAAGATATCTGCATGAGTAGAAGTATGTGTAATTAAATTGTAGTCACGTTTAAATGTATTAACCATTTAGTTTTCCTATTGTATGTAAACTAAAGAGCCTATATTAAAAAAAAAACTAAAAAAATAAGGACAAAAAGTCATTAAATTAAATGGAATTAAAATGTGTGGGAAGCTTTAAATAGCCGTCGTGCGAAATGCGTCAATCATAGACTTTGACAGCCCCGTGGCGCAGCTGGTTAGACACCAGCTTGCGAAACGAGAGGCCGCGGGTTTGATCCCCGCACCGAGACAAATGTTTGTGTGATCCACAAATATTTGTTTCGGGTCTGGGTGTATGTGAGACCGAAAAGTCTCTCGTAGTTTCTGATACCCACGACACAAGACTTGTATCTTAGTGTGGGGTCAGAATTATGTATGTGACTGTTGGGTGTATTTATTTATTATTACTTTTTGTTAAAATGGCGGAAACAACTTTTTATTGTTACCCCGTGCCGACAAAGTGACTGTACTCGCACCTGACAGTACTTTAGGTCTAAAAAGTGTTCTTGTCAGTCGTTATCAACCCTGTGGCAAGGGGGCCCAGCGTTAGAATCCTACCACGGTATCCCCTGCCTGTCGTAACGTTTACGTCACGGAGGCGTACTGGGAGGCTGCGGAATAACGGTGGGCGCTTCTCGTTCACATACTATGGTGGCAGGAAGTAGAGCCATAATCAGCTTTCCACTCGAAACCAAAAAAAGGGACCCAATCCGGCACGAACATCTACGCGGACGTGACGTCGCCGCGTGCTAGGCTGAAAGGCTGGTAACCCCGACATACGCTTCTTGCCCCCCTTTCCCCAGGGCTAGCGGGAACTAGAGCCATAATCAATAAGCCATAATAAATAAATAATTGAAAGATTTTAAATTTTAGTCCAACACGCTGAACCAGTGCGGGATGTGCGGACTCTACTCGTACTAACAAAACATTGTTAACATGACTATGGAAAACTATACCCTTGATACAGGCGTAGAAGACTATTTAATTGTCAATAGTACTGCAGTTTTATTTAATCATAGAATAGTTCTACCATGCCGACTTAAATAAAATAACAGCTGTGTGATTTGAACCTGCGCCATCCCCTCGCGGTCCATTGATAATTGAGCCGTCGCTACGTGTCCAGTCAGTAACATGTAATTGTTTAGCAAGGGCAAGCCGCAAATATTAATCGTCAAATTATGATAATTTAAAACCACAAATTAATTTATTTGCGTAAACGGCAGAGTTTTAGCAAAACCGTGTGAAATATTTGATTCATAAAAATAAAGTTTAATTATTATAATCGCAAAACAAAATAAATAATGAAAATGGATTTATTTTTTGTGCTTATGACAATATTCGAATGTGTGTATTTACAATGAATTATACATGATAATTCATTTTAACGGTGAAGGAAATATTGTTAGGAAAACTACACACCTAAATTCTTAGGCAATTTTTATGTATAGTCCGCCAAACCGCACTAAGTGGTGGACTAAGGCCAAAACTCTCAGTTACAGAGGAGACTCGTGCCCAGTAATGGAATATCTGGTAATGATGATGAGTGTATGTTCGTTAATGATTATGAAATTTCATTCCTCTGAACTCTTTTAGCAAAAAATGTTAAATTAGAAGGTTGGGTTGGATTCTTTAAGAATTTTTAAAAAATTAACATAACAAATAAATTATACGTTTTGTTATATTCTAACCTGACATAATCTTGTCTTGTAATTAAAAAGAAATACGAGATTAATTTATCGTAACATATTGTAGAAATGATGGCCTCGAGGTTTTGGCGCGTGGTCGAGAATCTCGGCGGTCGCGGATTCAAACCCCAGGCAACCTCTGACTTTTCGAAGTTATGTGTGTATACCCAAATCAAATTTTGTTCTATTTGGGAGTTGCATGACAAGTTCCTCTGTTATTTGTAATTATATCTTTACTACATGATTTTTATGAAATTAAATTATTGTTACATGCTGTGTGTATTCATAATGAAATATGACTTATTTTAACGGAGAAGGAAAACATCGTGAGGAAACCTGCACACCTAAAAAGTTGTTAGGAATTTCTTAGGTGTGTAGTCCACCAACCCGCTTTAGACCAGCGTGGTGGACTAAGGCCGTAATCCCTCTCAGTTGTAGAGTGGGCCTGTGCCCAGCAGTGGGACGTATATGGGCTGATGTTTTGTGCTAGGTTCAATACAATGGAGGTGTTTCGCCATCAACCTTTTCAAGCTAAGAAAAACAAGTACTTAATGTTTATCTCCATATCTTTGTGTTGTATCTTGGGTCTAAGGTTGTCTGTAATGATGGACTTAGCAGTAAATATTTGTCTTATTAATTTAGTATCTGTCTGACGTCAATTTATTTTCATATTATGTTCATTAATGGTATGTTTTTTTGTTAAAAAAAAATCAAGGGCCACAAAGTCATTACACACTATACATATACTTTACCGTCATTATATCCAAAAAAATCTTTGAGTCAGTGTAAAAATAGCCAAATTTGATGAATTCCACCTAAGAAATAAATAAATAAATAAAATAAATAAATACACCCAACAGTCACATACATAGTTCTGACCCCATACTAGGATACAAGTCCTGTGTCGTGGGTATCAGAGACTACGAGAGACTTTTCGGTCTCACAAACACCCAGACCCGAAACAAATATTTGTGGATCACACAAACATTTGTCCCGGTGCGAGGATCGAACCCGCGGCCACTCGTTTCGCAAGCTGGTGTCTAGCCATCTGCGCCACGGGGCTGTCATTCCTAAGAATTCCTAAGAACTTCCTAAGAACTTCCTAATTCCATAAGAAGAAATTCCTAAGAACTTTTAGGTGTGCAGGTTTCATCACGATGTTTTCCTTCACCGTTAAACTACGTGATGACTCATTGTGAATACACACATAACTTCGAAAAATCAGAGGTATGTTCCTGGGGTTTGACCCGCGACCGTTGAGATTCTCGATCGTGTGCCTAAACCTCGAGGCCATCACGACTGCTTATAGGTTTTTCGTGTTATAAAAACAGCAATTAAACAATTTCTTTTTTGTAACATGTTTATTTCCATTAAGAATCTTACGTCTTTACTTATGAATAAATACAAAGTTTATAAATAAACCAATACATTTGTACCCATCATCATACATCACAAAATAAGTTATGATTTTCAATGACCAAAAGATAAATTTAGCCCTTTTTTTGTTTCAGACACTCATTAATTCAACAAAAACAAATCGTAAATGACGTGTAATGTAATCGGAGGACGTCATCGAAATGGGCTACATAACCAGTAAAAAAATGGAGCCTGCGGTTCTCGATAAGAGTAAGTATAATTGAATACAATTATATTTTCTACCTACTTCAGTAATATCTACTTTAGAACTGTACATATAATCTACTTTTTGGAAAGTAAAAGCAAAGCATTATCATCATCATCAGCCCATATACGTCCCACAGCTGTTCACGGGCCTCCTCTACAACTGAGAGGGTTTAGACCTTAGTCCACCACGCTGGCCTAGTGCGGGTTGGCGGACTACACACCTAAGAAATTCCTAAGAACTTTTAGGTGTGCAGGTTTTATCAAGATGTTTTCCTTCACCGTTAAAGCAAGTGATAATTCATTGTGAATACACACATAACTTCGAAAAGTCAGACGTATTTGCCTGGAGTTTAATCCTGCGACCGCCACGATTCGTGAGCGCACGCCTCAACCTCGAGTTCATCACTACTTTTAATTCTATACTCCAAATAAATCTTAAGTATTTGTCGTAATATAACTTACGGCATACATAATTAAGAGTTCTTTACTAGAGTTGAAATTGAAGAAAATAGTAAAAAAAGCCTGTATCTTATAGGTTTTATTTCATTTTTAAGGTATTTTTTTTTATTTTCAGGAAAATTACTAAAACTGATGGTGTTTGGAGTGTTGTGTCTGCTGGGAGCTCTCGTGTTGGTTCTAGTAGACCCGATTATATTTCTCACGAGTTATGTAAGTGTTATTTTCATATTTATTTTTTATCCAATGAACCAAAGTGAATGATATTTAATCTCGTATAGCGTTAATGTATATATGTATGTTTGTTTTGATTTATGTTTTGATCAATTTCCCTCAAATTGAATGGTACATCTTCAAATCCATAAGAGGCATGTCGCGTTTGGAATATTCAGCTTTCAAGAAAGAAATGACTGTTAAGAATGAATTAAACAACGGCCCAATATATGGAAAGAAACCTCAAACTAGCGTGATACACAAGTCACAAACCAAAATCTGTGTTTGAATCTGATGTACCGAAAGGAAAATGTATAGAAAGGTGGTTTGTGTGAGAGAGTATTTGAGTGATAGGGACTTAATGACGAGGTGAATTCTGATAGGAATTATTTTTCGCCAACACTGAATGAAATAGAACCAGTGGGGTATAAAAGTTCGGTAGTTTTATGATAAGTGTACTAATAAATTGTAAAACAAACGAGTTTTATTTATCACTACTTATTAAGTTGCAGTCTTTTTTAACACGGGGAAAATGAAATGCAACACAATCGCTCAACATTGTATTTACCTACTCTTGTTTGTTTTATTTTTAACAAACGACATTGACTCTGAATCATTATGATAATCATGCATTCTTATTTTTTATACTGTTATATCACCAACTGTTTGTTTTCCCATTCACAATTTATATTCTGTAACGAGATATTTTTCGGAAAATAAGAAACATATATTTAACAATGAGATATAAGCTAAAGTGGAATTTTATTACTTGTTTGTTTATTCTCATTTTTATTTGATGTTATATCCATGTTTATTACTCAATTATGGTATTATCTTGCCATCCGCCCTGTGGTTGGAGGCGTAAGAATACCGCCACGGCATCCCCTGCCTGTCGTAAGAGGCGACTAATAGGGGTTATCGGGATTGTTAGGCGTACTACGGGGGAGGTACGCCCTTACAAGAGTTGTACAACTCCGAGATGTGCGGCAGCAGAATGCATGGCCTCGTGAATGTCGCGGACGCTCACACCATGTGAGTCCACATTTGGACAGAGCGCTGGGCGGCAACGGGAAACAATTAAGGGCGTTCGCCCTGTATTTACCGTACCGCTCAAAATGCGCAAGACGGCCATCGAGAGGTTTTAGTCGGTATGCCGACGTAGGATTTTGGTTAGGGACCCAACTTAACCAAGCGAACAATAGTTCCACGCGTTGAGCTGGAAGGCCGGTGACCCAGACATACCCTTGTCGGCCTCTGCCGAGGTACCGAACAGGGAGCTTAAGGCGCTTTCCTCTCGTAAAAAAAATATATCTTGCCATGTCTTGAATACAGGACGAAGGTACTGATTTAACAGAGTTGGTACCACAAACCTAATTCAAATCAATTAATGAAATGTTTCTTAACCACATAACTAAGTAGAGCCAGAGAGTTCCCTAAGGGTGCTGAGGGATTATGATGATCCATCAGATTAAGCTAAGTTTTAGCACGCATAGAAGTTTACATTATTCAGCTTTTAAGACACCACAAAAAGTTTTCATGGAAGAAGGTTGACAAGACCAATATTAACGAGAGCGAAGCTGCTGTCCAAAACTAGTAAATGTAACTTGTCTAATGTTCCACTCTTCAGTATGGCCGCATCAGCAACGGATCCTACGTTCACGAGCTCTTGAAGAAAGAGTCACCGGGCATACATCTCTCAGCATATCTTTTTAACATCACGAACGCGGCCCAGTTCGTCTCCGGCGAAGACCACAAGCTCAAGGTGGAGGAAGTCGGACCATTCACGTACCAGTAAGTAATTCCATCATCAGCTATCTTACTTATTCTTATTACTTACCTTACTTATTATTATCTTTTGTAATTTTCTTTCTTTTTTATGTGAGGGCGAAACCTCATAGTTCAATGTTTTGTCACCCGCTTTGCTATGGAGGGAAGTGGACAACTCTTTGTTTTTCAACTTCTCCTTTATTTGTCTTTCTGATTAACTTCGTTGCGGGATTATGACAAATTTAGGTCCCCTTAGATTCGCTTAGCTTCATTGCTCGGCGTCTATACTGTGCGTGCCGCTGTTGATCCTGGAGCACAGGAGTTACAGTGGCGGGTGTGTGGTGGTATAGGACCTATCTTACTTATATTTTAGCTCATATACATCTCTCCGCAAAAATACTTCTATTAGGTAAGGCCTTACGGATTAAATGAGTGGCACGGTCCGAGAGAAGCCGCGTTTAGTTTCCGGTTCGAGCAGTGTTATTTGATTCTGTTATTCCTAAGTATTAACACCGAATATAGAAATGTGAGTGCTAAACGGTTGCATTTTCTCTTTTGGGGGTACATCACTACCCTCAAATACATTCAAATTTCCTAACCTTGTTAGGTTAATATTTTAAAAGGCCATAATAACAAACCTTAATGGGTTCCAACTGACTATTCCAGAGAATTTCGAACACACAGTAACATGGAGATAGACGAAGATGCTGGAGTGATGAGGTACACTCCGCGTATCAAATCTGTCTTCCGCCCGGAATACTCTATAGACAGACCTGAAGATGTACAAATTACTATGCCAAATATCGCTATGCTGGTAAGTGTTCCTTTCTTTTGTAGTGGACAACGAGTGGACAACTTTTTGTTTTCCAACTCCTCCTTTATTTGTCTTTCTGATTAACTTCGTTGCGGGATTGTGACAAATTTAGGTCCCCTTAGATCCGCTGAGCTTCATTGCTCGGCGTCAATACTGTGCGTGCCGCTATTGATCCTGGAGCACAGGAGTTACAGTGGCGGGTGTGTGGTGGGATAGGGATCAAAAAGTGTTACTTTTGACAATTTACGAGAAATTTTTCGGCCTCACATACATCCAGATCCAAAAGAAATATTTGTCTCAGTGCGGGGATCGAACCCACGGCCTAGACAACTGCACCAAGGGGCTGTCAGATTATCTGGATTATATTTGTAAGAGAGTAGTGACTTACAGGATCGGTCTGTCGGGATCAATTGAGTGGGTCGTGGGTTCTATTTCTAGAAAGTTTTTGCTCCAACTCAGCTAAACAGGAAATTGCTTCTTATGACCCTGATAGTATCTGACATTTTTTTTACGAACCATGACATTTCTTTTTAAAATTATGTAATACTAGTTTTATACCCAAGGCTTATATCCATACGAAAAATCATTCAAATCGGTCCTCCAGTTCAGACGTAACGGACAGACAGAGTAACTTTCGCATTTATTAGTAGGAATAATGCCTTAACTAGCCCTTTTGTAGGCCTTTGTGGAAGCTTTGTACGGCTGTGAAAGGTTAATTATGTTCTTCTACTAATTAACTTGATAATGCTTTCCTTTTACAGAGTGTGGCGTCAAAAGTGAGTCAATTTTCATACTTGCCTCGCATGGGCTTCAACCTGTTGACAGGGAGGCTCGACTCCAAGCCTATCGTGAAGATGACTGTGAAGGACTACTTGTGGGGATACGACGAGCCACTGATCAAGCTAGGCAATACTATTATGCCTGAAATCGTTGATTTTGATATACTCGGTATTCTGGATAGGGTGAGTTTAAGTACTAGATTGAAAATTTTCATGTTCATGAAAGAGTACGTTTATAAAATTAATATTAAAATTTTGATTAATACTTTGCGATGTTATTTTTTGTCTCGCTTCCCTTACTTCATATTATGTACTTATGTTTGGCTTTGGGTGTTTATGAGACCGAAAAGTCTCTTGTGGTGTCTGATACCCACGAGAAAAGACTCGTTTCTTGGTGTGGAGTCTAGTTAGTAACTATTTATGTGACTATTGGGTGTTTTCATTAATTTATTTAAATTAACCTTGCTACTTTCGTAAAAAATAAATGTTTTAGTGTAGTGGATTTTAGCCGTAGTTGGTAGTCATTCAATTTAGGGTTCAGTAAATAAAAGTATTTAAAGGAGATTAGCAGAATTTCTTATATTTGTTTTACTTAATAAATTATATCTAGGCAAATGGACTATTTCCTTTTCAATAAATATAAGAAATGATAAAGTTAGTAAAAAAACAAATGAAATGAAAACTTAGTCATAAGTACTTATTCTTCTACAAACCATACATTTATTCATTGTATCCTTATTAACCGATATTTTGTCATCTGTGCATTTCAGCTGTATGACAAGAAAGCAAAGTTTAATTTTGAGCTTAGTATAAATGAAGAGGACAAGTTTGTAATCAAGTCAGTGAATGGAAACAAGGGACTGAATATGTGGGAATACGAGAAACCTGAAAAGAGGTAAGTGGATATGAACAAATAAAGTCTAAATGTCTGTATTTATTTTGTAGTTTGTTGATATACATTTGATAGCTATGATTAAATTATTATATTTAATTGCTTCAAACCTGTAACCATTAAAAGTATGCCAATATATTTCGAAATGGTTGAAAAAAAACATTTCCTGAAAATGTTCTATCGACAAAATTTTCTTTTATGAGTTATTTTATTGCATTTTAGTAACCTTCATAAGCCAGGCCATTACATACATACTTGAATCTTCTCATTTAAAGAAATGCAATATTTTCTCCATAGATCGTCCTGCAACAGCTTCGCCAATAGCTATGAAGGAATCTCATACCCTCCCAACCTCCAATCAGACCGGCCAATCAAGATCTACCGAAACATCCTGTGCAGATTTTTAGAACTAGACTTCATCGAGAAGAAGACGATGGAGTACGGAGTTGATGGTCTATTCTACAAAATCAGTAACAGAACATTTACAAAGAATAATTCAACAGACTGCTTGTGCAGTAAAGGCGTGTGCATTGAGGGGATATCCGACATGGGGCCATGTTTTTATGGTAAGTAAAATGTGTTACCAAAACATAGACTTCTTACAATTGTAGAGAAAAAAAAAATTATAAAGTTAAGGCTCTAATAGAGACGTTAGTAATAATGAGTTAAGACCCGAAAATTCTGGTGGACATGTTAATTGAGGTACATCAATATAAACCCTTTGGATGTAACGACCATCAGGAATATGATCCTCTACTGCTCATTCCACATAAAAATCTGGATAAACATTATTTTCGATGTTTTTTTTATTATAATGAGATGTATTTTTGATAGTCTACCATGATTTATACATTTTCATGCTAAAATTTCAGGGTTGCCAGTAGTATTATCCAACGCACATTTTATGCACGCTGACCCTAAGATCTACGATCGCGTAGACGGGATGCATCCTAACGAAGAACATCATGGCAGTGACTTCACTTTTGATCCTGTGAGTATTGCCTCTCAAACCTTAGTAGAATAAGAAGACAAGAAGTAGTGCGGTACGGCTCGACCCAATATGTTGGCGGAATGGGGGTTAGTAACTATTGTGATTGAGGTAGAAAATCCAGTAAAGGAGTCCACGAACTATGTAGAGACCGAAGTAAACCCTGTGTAGATATGGTTCAAAACCAGCCAGCATAGTCCATTCAATTGGTGGGAGATCCTTAAACCGGATCGTTTCAACGTCAATTTGGAACGAATGGCACTTTATTAGGATCTATAAATACATATTCGTATACTAGTACCGTGAGACAACGAGGAAGTTATTAGTATCCTGATTATTTAATATCCTCCAGGAGGTTAAAGTATATGTTAAAGCGCGCCTACAACACAAAGTGGCTCTCGCACCGTACCCGTCCGCCCCACAGGCTCTCGCACTGCACCGGGAAGCCTACGAGTTGCGCCCGCGGCCATTCCCCCGCCATTCCTTAGTGCCGAGTCGGCTTTCTTCCAGGGAAGGCGCGTGCGCGAGCGTGGCTCGTGCGCTTCCGCGATAGACATTGTTTTAAACTGCCATTTTTATACCTAATTACATTTAATATTATAAATATCGCGCGTGTCTCATTTTGAGTTCTTTTCCCTAATTCTGAGCCCGGTACTCACATTGCACACTGGGAACAGATTAACTATTTGTTCACACACATTTTTAATTTTTAAAAGTATTGTCTACTTGAATAAAAATTATTTTGACTGCTAGTTGTCAAAAGAAAAGGTAGACAAACGATGAATGAAAAGCACATTTAGAAATGTGACTGATTCACATGCATTTAAAATACATGTGGCTTACAAAAATTTGTGCTTACAGAAACTAGGTTTGGTGTTGACGACCAAGTTTGCGGTGCAAGTGAACATTCTTGTTCGAGATGTGACGTTCAACCACGAGGCTAGCAAGTTTTCAGACATGATTGTGCCCGTCGCGTATTTCAAAGTTGTGAGTATAATTCCCACATTTATCCCATTTTTATTGCTTCTAATCGGGAGTTCAGAGAAAGCTAAGGGTTTTCCAACCGATCGTTGTTTGGCCGTTTTATTTTGCAAAAGTAATGGTGCTTGTGTTTTTTTTTATATAATATAATAGTAAATAACAAATTATGTTTTATGAAACTCATAAATGTGGTTCAATTTGAAAAGAAAATGACAAACAAACTTAGTAATGGAGACCAACTCTCTCATAGGAACTGTTTCATGTTGCTGAAGATGAAATATTTCTGAGAACATTAGTTTTTTCAACTGTTTTAAAAAACGACGTTTTTCCTACATAAAAAAATATATCTTTTTTTTCCAGACGCAGCCACCGCTTGAAGATGAAGCCATTTTCAACCTAAGATTCGTGTACATATACGGGCCCTATATAGTTCTTTCCCTCCAGGCATTATTTGTATTTGCAGGGTTAGTTCTCCTCGCGTGCGCAGCTCGGATGCTATACGGGACTTACCCAAAAAGAAAAAACATTCGGTTCCATGTTAAGCTCAAAGAAAAGCCTAGTGCAGAACAACCACTTATGCCATAATTTAATTCTAGAGAGTTCAGTGTTATAGTAAAATAAATAAATTTTACATTCCAGTTTCTCAGAAACTGGAGATAAAAAATCGGAAAATATGATGAAATAATAAAAGATTAAGACTCTAAACTGTAAAGAACTATTTATTTTAACTTAATTAACAATGACAGAGCACTATGAGATTAATCGACCGTAACAACAAGAACCTTTATTAGTTAACGCGCAATTATGCGTACATGTATATTGTTATACAATTATACTAGGCGCTGCGCATGTCTGCGTTTCTCCCAACAAAATAGAATGGAGTCTACATGTTAATGTGACTGTTTAGCATAAACTAATAGTTTGGTGCAGAACCAATTTGAATATTAAATTAAATACAGGTATTTTATTTTCTAAGAATTACATTTATTAAAAATATACATGTAAAAAAATCTACTTATTATATCGATTGTAATGCCCAGTAAAATTGTACCTTATACGACTATACGCACGGCGTCTGGAAATGTGCCCAGTGCCCTATAAACGCCAATAGGCTCACCTTCGGGGCAGTGGCGGTACTTCCATAGAAGCCCAAAAGCCCAGCTTGCCTTACGTAATTCCGAATAAGAAACATAAACTAGATATTCCATAATTCAATACAAACAACAAAATATTTATGCAAAAACAGAAATTTACATATTTTTGCCGCGCCGCCGTCCGCCATACAGCCGCGCCGCCGCGCGCCAAATCCCTGCCCATATAATTTCAAAAAAACGAAACGCGGGCGCACGAACGGCAATATTTTAGAGTAAACAGAAAAAGGGCGGGAAGTGTTCGGATTGGGGGGCGCGTGTTTTGTTTTTCTCACATAATTTTTTTTTTTTCTTGACGGGTGATTAAGTGTTGCTTGTAAGTGTTGTGCGTGGTGTGTTTGATTTAGCCTTTTCTCTTCCCTGTCTCGCTGTATCTGGTGAGTCTTTTTTGGTGATTGTTGGCGAGAGGATGGAGAAGCCTCCTGATCCAGGAGGGACTGTCCCACCGATGCGGTGGGACGGGGAAGGGGGAGGTGAGGGGTGAATTTGATACGCTGTGTGCAATATCTACGAGTGGTGCTTGATTCTCTGTTCGCTATTGTACTGAAGGGATCAAGGGTTGTATGTGGGAGGGACGGGGGGCGCGCCTTTCGGTTTGGAAATTTCCCGCCCTTTTTCTTTCATCATTCATCATCATCATCATTCATTATACATGAAATTAAATTACTGAAGATTTGGCAGCATAGTCTTCGACCTTAGCCGGTTCCTTAAGGAACAAAGAAGAAAAAAAAATCAGTGAAAGAACCAAATTAAATAGAATTTGTTGTGGTGTGGTACCTATTTAGAATATTACTACAGTGATTATAAAAAATGGGTGATGTTTATTGTTAATCCTCGTGGCAACTTAAAGTGTGTGCATGTTTTGCTCTTCGATGATAAGGTAAATTCATTAAATTATACTGTGAAAAAACGGCTCGTAACTTGTCCAAAACCTACATATGCCAGACTCGAGTATTTCTCTAATTGTTAAAAATTATGAGGACGCTTAATAGATCCGATTAGTAAGTACATAACTAATTGAACAGTTGAATGTTCCCATACGAAAAGGTTATATAAAGGTTATGTTTGTGTTGCATGTGGAATTCTTGTTGTAATGATTTAAATAATTTATCTGGTTCTTGTAGAATGCATTAAAATTTACAACACCACATACTTTGATTTCTTTTTATAAATATTGTAAACAACGCGTTGAAGTATTCATTTCTCGTTAATTATGTCACGAAATTTCAAAACTCTCGCGTTGATCATCATCGTGTTATTACTAAGATTATAATACATATTATTTATCATTTTGTTCAACAAAAAAACTTGCATTCAAGGTCACGACATGAAAATTAACTTACGAGTATAGGAAATTTTTTGAATTTGGCTGTTTACTTTTTAATTATGTGGTTTGAAACCAATTGGAGTCGAGTTATTTGTCTAATAAAATTCAATATGATATATTCCGTGTCTATGTTATAACATCTCGCATTCAAATTTAGAGAGACACGACGTTTGTGCACAATTTGGGCATATTATTGTTAGTACCTGGATGACCGAGCTTTGCTCGGAATTTTTTATTTTTTTTTAATTGTGTTTTTTGGAAATTATATTTAAGTACGAATTACTAATAAAATGATGAAATATGAATAATGTTACTTAACAACGCCATCTGCTGGTTTGTCGTTAAAGCAATTAGTTGCTCACAAAAAATAGTATTATTATTCGCCAATTCGCCAATAGATGTCAGGAAGAGTCTACTCAAACGCCTCCTTTTTGTTATTTTTCTTCCAAATGACATTTTCTAAAAATGGTTTCTAGCTAGATCGATTTATCGCCCCCGAAACCCCCTATATACTAAATTTTATGAAAATCGTTGGAGCCAATTCCGAGATTCCAATTATATATATACAAGAATTGCTCATTTAAAGATATAAGATAATAATTTTCGCTGACATTTTATGGTTTTTGGTACTAACTATCACTAGCGACAAATAATTATTTCTTTGTTAGGCCAGTACCATATACCTACATCAATATGTCAAAATCTTGAATGTAAATAATTTGCGGTAGGTATATTATTTATTAGTTCTCTGACTTTCTGGACCAAAAAAATACACTATAAAAACCGTAATAAAAATTTGGGCTTGCCCTAGCTAGAGACCCTAGGCACGCCACTGCTTCGGGGAATACAGGAGTGAGGTTATGTAGATTCAACATTTCTTAAATAATTTTGGAAGATTTTAAAGGACTTCTTAAGATAGTGTCACCTATAAAACTAGGAACTGACTTAAACTCAACTACGAAACTTGATGTCAACTGCTTAATTCTTGTACGCATTAATAGATGGCGCTATCGAGGAATACAAGCGTGAGGTAATGTATGTATGTAGATATGTATTCAATTTATCGAGGAAACTTATAGCCTATATATCCTCACGTTACGACCGATAATTGGAATTCTCGATTAGAAGTTTTGCACTAGAAGCACGAATTCTGACATCGAGCCCGAAAAACGACAATCAGGTAGCCCCTTATTACTAGGGACAAAAACACAATTGGCGATATGTGGGTGCAGAAATGCACCTCTGCCTACCCTTTCGGGGAATACAAATGTATGCATACATACATACATACACACACGATAAATTGAAATAATCAACCGTGCAGCCTGTCCCTAGAGTAGCTACTTCCTTAAATATGACTTATAAATTTTAAATATATATAATTAATGAGTAATAACTTAATCTGTTCTGCAATTACTGAGGGGCTTAATGACTGATGCTACTTGCTGGGTCAGGGTTTACAGAAATTACGTCATTAAAACCCACAGTTGTTGATAATAGCAAAAATACTTTTATGGATGTATTCTTACACTAGCCGGTACCTGCAGCTTCGTCTGCGTGGGCTTAAGATAGCTTCTTCTATGCGTGACTTTCTTAGTACATACACATACATAAACTCACGCCTGTATTCCCCGAAGGGGTAGGCAGAGGTGCATTTCTGCACCCACTTTTCGCCAGGTATGTATCAGTCCCACGTAATAGGGGGCGAGCCTATTGCCGTTTTTCGGGCACAATTCCAGACTCCGTGCTGTTACTGAGAATTTCCTAATGGAAAAACCCAATAACACTTTGCCCGACCCGGGAATCGAACCCAGGACCTCTAGATCGCACGGCACATACTTGTACTGCGAGACCACGAGGCAGTCACTTTCTTAGTATCTTTAACAAATAAGAGGATATTGAGGTGCCCTCTATATCACCAGCTTTGTGTCAATAAAAGACCTTTCAAAATCGGTGTAGCCTTTTGTAGGTATCAGAAGCCAACGGTAATGATAAAACAAAAAAATCTTAAGGTAGTCTTGTAGACTTTCACATTTATATAGTAAACGGCGTTTCATATTAAAATCACTCCACTTTTATTATTTTGTTACGGTTATCTTCTTATATATAAAAAAATGAATTGCTGTTCGTTAAAACTCGAGAACGGCTGGACCGATTTAGCTGATTTTGGTTTTGAAATGTTTGTCGTAGTCCAGGGCAAGTTTAAGAGGTGAGAAATTATTGAACAATTGCAAGGAAGATAGTAAAAACAGCAATTTCATTTTCCCATATAAACTGTTCTACCTAATTTCCTGTCAAAGAACGTATTTAAATAAAGGTTTCGAATCTACAACAATCCACAATATTCGAATAATTGCGTATTTTAGATTTTTTTAATGTAGAATAGAATGAAAAGAGACTGACATATTTATTAGTTGTCAAATAGTTATGCGTGCGTTCAGAAATTTATTTTATGAAACTAAGGAAAATATATCAAACCTTCGCTCAGTTATCTTGTTATTTAACAAAATTTAAACAAATATCTTTAAATCTTCTTCACTAACTATTTAGATGACAAAATTCGCTAAAATAATTAGTAATTAACATGTTTGTACGATGAGTCTTTTATCAAATTTAAGGGGTTCGAAAAGTACTGTTTTTACTCAAATTACGCTAAAACCGCTTAAATGCTTTTAAATTCAGGTCGTAACGATATCGTGATTCGTGGCATACAAAGTCGATGACAAAACAATGCCATACAAAATTTTTGAATGCAGGAAATTCCTTTACGTACGTAAATACATCGCGTGACGCTTCATGTGGCTATCAACCGTTTCTGTGACGCAAATTTTCCAACTTGAGGTACAGGTTATATTTTTCTTATATGCAAGTATGCAACTTCAATAATAATATCTCTTAAACTCGTTTTGGTGACGCAGAAATTCGCCGCAATCCGGGATCAGCATGTTTACATACGGTAACGGTATTATAATCATCATCATCAGCCCATATACGTCCCACTGCTGGGCACGGGCCTCTTCTACAACTGAGAGGGTTTAGGCCTTGTCCACCACGCTGACCTAGTGCGGTTTGGCGGACTACACACATAAGAAATTCCTAGTAACTTTTAGGTGTGCAGGTTTCCTGACGATGTTTTCCTTCACCGTCAAAGTGCGTGATAATTCATTATGAATATACACATATCTTTGAAAAGTCAGAGGTGTGTGCCTGGGGTTTGAACCCGCGACTGCCGAGATTCTCGACCACGCCTTAACCTCGAGAACATCACTTCTTTTACTAACATTATAAAGAAAGAAAAGCAGTTTTATTTGTAATAAATCAACTCAAAAAAAATTACCCATAATAATTACCCCAATAATTACCCAGCCCGGCATTAATATCTGCGCCTATGTGACGCTCCCGCGCGCCGGGCTGGAAGGCCGGTGACTCCGACAAACGCTTCCCACCCCTCTTCCCCTATGAAGTAGAGCCATAATTAGCTTTCCCCTCGACAAAAAAAGAAGGGTAGTCTGGGTAGGCAGAAGTGGATTTTTGCACCCGCGTTTCGCCAATTGATTGAAGTTCCACATGAAAGGACCGAACCTTCCTATTCTTCGGGTATATCTCCAGAATTCGTGCTGTAACTTGCCTAAAGGAAAGACCCAATAACACTGCCCGACCCGGGAATCAAATCCGGGCCTTCAAGATCACACGTCACATATTTGTGCCGCGAGACCATAATGTATAGAAATAAGTTGGCAAAATTGCGAAGACAGATAGAATGGACGTATAAAGTACTCCCTAGCACTGGTATCAGATAATTATTAACATAGAATAGATTATTTATGTAGAAAACAAACTAAAACATATACGTGATTGTTTTAATAATGGGAAAATAATTTTTATTTTTGTTCAACAATTGAACTACGTAACATGAAAAACCGGTTCAAATCTATTTGTACCTATTATTTCAGTGCATGTGTTAAACAGAAAATAAGAATATTACTAAGATTTTGCGTAAATAATTCATTGTTAATGTAGGTATTATTGTTTTAATTCCAAAGAGTTACATACAATAGACAGCCCCGTGGCGCAGTTGGCTAAATACCAGCTTGCGAAACGAGAGGTCGCGGGTTCGATCCCCGCACCGAGACAAATGTTTGTGTGATCCACAAATATTTGTTTCGGGTCTGGGTGTTTGTGAGACCGATAAGTCTAGCGTAGTTTCTGATACCCACGATACAGGACTTGTATCCTAGTGTGGGGTCATAACTATGTATGTTACTGATGGGTGTATTTATTTATTTACAATATAATTTAGCAGAGGTATATTTTGCCTATCCTGCTGGGCACGGGCCTCCTCTACTTTGAGAGGGTTACCTCTATCCTATATTTATAAGGGATAAATTCAGCCAAAAAATATTCGTGGTATTTATTTGCAAATTTCTTACTATATTTTTTGCCTAAAAATAAACAGATAAAAACACTCAAAAGCCATTTACATAGCTCTGACCCCTCACTAAAATACAAGTCTTCTGTCGTTGGTACCATAGTCTTAGAGAGACATTTCGATCTCTACACAGTAAATAGGTCTATGATTCTTAACTAGGTTAAAATCTGTGTTAAGAATCAGATCCTTCCCAAATTAAAATATTGTAACTAATGAGATATTTCCGATATGTTTTTGTTTGTTTTAATTGCGCGGTGGGATTACTCCCATATTAAAGTGAGTTATATTATGTACTAGCTTTTGCTCGCGACTCCGTCCGCGTAGACTTCAGGGTTGGTTTCAGAAAGAAAATAGTAGTCTATTTTACTCCACTGAGTCCCATTTATGTCCATATCAAAAAATCTTTCAAATCAGTTAAATAGACTGGAAACGTGTGCCGCCGCGCACCGGCCGGCCGGCGCCTTGTACTCGTACATCATAATTGCGCGCTTGATAATTTTTTCGATGCGGTGTTATTTTAAAACTGCGATATCTTCTAAGATACTCATTGAAATCAAATGATGTAAAGAGGAAATTTCTTTTAAATTACTTGTGATGAATAACGTATTTATTTGGATAAGGATTAATATCATCTTTATGAAAACACCTTCACAAATAATGCTTTATTTTAGAACAAATTTGGTTAGCATAAAAAAGGTTATAGTGAGTCAACCTTAAAAGATAGACATGTGCTGTCGCGGACTTTTTTTTAGAACTTTTAAAGGGGAACAATTCTGTCATACATTATTTTAGCGAAACTTTAACCGTT
Source organism: Hemaris fuciformis (assembly GCA_907164795.1). Taxonomy (NCBI): domain Eukaryota; kingdom Metazoa; phylum Arthropoda; class Insecta; order Lepidoptera; family Sphingidae; genus Hemaris; species Hemaris fuciformis. Next base: position 546,315 of record OU015443.1, read on the forward strand.
TCCGCAGCGCACGCAGCGGAAGTTCTCAAAAGGAAAAAAATACCCCCGATTTTGAAACATTATTTATTGGTGCTCCGCACCTATTGGTCGTAGCGTGATGTTATATAGCCTTCCTCAGAAAAGATTGTTGTCCGCCGGTCGTTCCCCTCGACGAGACGCCTCCTCTCGCCAGTGGTAGACTGACAAGAGATCGCCGTCCACTGCTGAACGAATACCTCCCCAAGTAGGCGCCAACCATCCCAGTCTTCAGCAGCCCTCATCCATCCGGTACCCGCCATTGTTCGCCATTGTGGCGGTATTTTTCGAGGGCATTTTTGCATTGAACCATTGACCTAACGCTTATGATCTATGACGGTCGAATTGTCAATAAAGACATCATTAACCTTGTGAAAAACATCTAACATTTTAACATTATAATACTTATCCTCCGAATTAAAACTTAATTGTATTTTATATGCATTTTTCGCTTTTGTTTTGAATAATTTAATTAATGCGTTTATATAACGAAAACAATTAATTATAGAAATCCACATTTTGTTGTTAGTTCACATTGATACATAGTATTGAAGAGGCATTTTTTAGTTATTTTGCATATAAAGTCTTGTGAAGGAATCTGTTTTTTACCGTGTCGAGAAATTGGTAAGTGTTGCGCCAGAGTCCAAACCTGGGCTTAAATGCTGACCTTGATATGGTTTATTCGTAGCTACTATACTTAAAGGGCAGGCATGGGTCAATTTTTACACCCATATTAACTTTCCAGTCCCTCGTAAAAGGTGGATGTTGCTGAGAATTTCGTAAAATTCAATAACACTTTATCCCATCCGGAATCGAGCACGGGACATCTCGATCGCATACCGCATATGTCACATGACCATCAAGGATGTTAAGACGTGTTTAGTAAGCACGCTGTATACTAACGCATAAAGCGTTTTGCGGCGTGAGGTCGAAATAAAAACAAAAAATATTTTATTATGAAACACAGTGCGTTGTTGCCAAAGTGCAGTGCGCAGGGACAAACGTCGCGTGAATAAAATTAACAAGTTAAAATAAAAACTGGATCCTTTGTGTCAATTGTAAACATAAAAGTGGTTAACATATTCGAGTAAATGGTAAGTTATTATTTACACCCAAGTAAACAAGCAATTAAAGGATTAAATATCTTAAGTGTTTATTATTTTCATTTATTATATTTCTAACTTCATATAATTATTATATTATATTATGTTTATTTAATGGGAAATTTTCTGGATTTGTGTTTTTGTTCTTGCTTTTGTCATCATCATCAGCCCATATACGACCGACTGCTGGCCACGGGCCTCCTCTACAACTGAGAGGGTTTAAGCCTTAGTTCACCACGCTGGCCTAGTGCGGGTTGGTGGCCTACACACCTAAGAAATTCCTAAGAACTTTTAGGTGTGCAGGTTTCATCACGATGTTTTCCTTCACCGTTAAAGTACGTGATAATTCTTGGTGAATACACACATAACTTCGAAAAGCCAGAGGTGTGTGCCTGGGGTTTGAACCCGCGACCGCCGAGATTCTCGACCGCGTGGCTAAACCTCGAGGCCATCACGACTTTCTTTTGAATTTATGTGTAATAACTAATTGCCGAAAGAAATACTGTCTTTGAAAAAACTCTATTACAAATAGGTACTAAAAATATTGCTCTCAAATTTGCAGAAATGTGTTCTCAATCGTTGCTTACATAATACTATAGTTTAATAAACAATACTCGACCTCATTCTTATAGATCCCACTGCTGGGCACGGGCAGAAGCCCGTTGAGAGTTCTCCCGTAAACCTTCATTATTGGTGTCTAAATTAATGCAAAACACCCACAATACTTAAAATGAAGAAGTTTGTACTTGGGATTCGAACTCGTATCCGCGGAGATAGTGTCTTGGAACTGGTCTAGTCCATCACGACTACAACATTAATTTCGTAGCTTTCTGTTAATTGTCCACTTCAGTCACCAAGTAGTCTAATATTTACAAGATTCAATTATGTAGATCCGTCCTACACCTAGTTTAAACCATCCAGATTTTCTGTAGTGACTTTCTGTATACGAGTTATGCAAATCCAATGAAATCCTGGTGAAGTGATAGTCCATAAAGTCAAAGTCAAAGTCGAAATCACCTTTATTCAAATAGACTTTACAAGTGCTTTTGAATCGTCAAGTAAGTTTTTTTTTAAACTATTGCCGCTTCGAAACGTGTTATCGCATAGGATTCCTATATCGCCCCAAATATTCATAAAACTTTGAAAACGCACGGCACATATTGGTGCCCCGAGACCACGAAACAGTCCAATATTAAAATACTTGTGAGCAGTAAACAGACCCTGATATCGATTCCCGCCTCGAGATAAATGTGTCTTTAGGATGTGATATGTCAAAGTCAGTCAAAGTCAAAATCAATAGACTTTTACAAGTGCTTTTGATCGTCATCATCATCATCATCATCAGCCCATATACGTCCCACTGCTGGGCACGGGCCTCCTCTACCATTGAGAGGGTTTAGGCCTTAGTCCACCACGCTGGCCTAGTGCGGGTTGGCAGACTACACACCTAATAAATTTCTAAGAACTTTTAGGTGTGCAGGTTTCATCACGATGTTTTCCTTCACCGTTAAAGTACGTGATAATTCATTGTGAATACACACATAACTTCGAAAAGTCAGAGTTGTGTGCCTGGGGTTTGAACCCGCGACCGTCGAGATTCTCGACCGCGTGGCTAAACCTCGAGGCCATCACGACTTTCTTTTGAATTTATGTGTAATAACTAATTGCCGAAAGAAATACTGTCTTTGAAAAAACTCTATTACAAATAGGTACTAAAAATATTGCTCTCAAATTTGCAGAAATGTGTTCTCAATCGTTGCTTACATAATACTATAGTTTAATAAACAATACTCGACCTCATTCTTATAGATCCCACTGCTGGGCACGGGCAGAAGCCCGTTGAGAGTTCTCCCGTAAACCTTCATTATTGGTGTCTAAATTAATGCAAAACACCCACAATACTTAAAATGAAGAAGTTTGTACTTGGGATTCGAACTCGTATCCGCGGAGATAGTGTCTTGGAACTGGTCTAGTCTATCACGACTACAACATTAATTTCGTAGCTTTCTGTTAATTGTCCACTTCAGTCACCAAGTAGTATAATATTTACAAGATTCAATTATGTAGATCCGTCCTACACCTAGTTTAAACCATCCAGATTTTCTGTAGTGACTTTCTGTATACGAGTTATGCAAATCCAATGAAATCCTGGTGAAGTGATAGTCCATAAAGTCAAAGTCAAAGTCAAAGTCACCTTTATTCAAATAGACTTTTACAAGTGCTTTTGAATCGTCAAGTAAGTTTTTTTTTTAAACTATTGCCGCTTCGAAACGTGTTATCGCATAGGATTCCTATATCGCCCCAAATATTCATAAAACTTTGAAAACGCACGGCACATATTGGTGCCCCGAGACCACGAAACAGTCCAATATTAAAATACTTGTGAGCAGTAAACAGACCCTGATATCGATTCCCGCCTCGAGATAAATGTGTCTTTAGTTTGTGATATGTCAAAGTCAAAGTCAAAAACACACGTGCTTTTGAATCGTCACTATTAAGTTTTTTTTTTAAACTATAGCCACTTCGAAACGTGTTATCGCTGTGGAGAAGAAACGGCAAGAAACTCCCTCAGCAACACGATTTTTTTTATATACTAATTTTTAATTAAAATTACATTTTTATTTATTATATGACTGCCTCGTGGTCTCGTGGTACAAGTATGTGCCGTGTGATCTAGAGGTCCTGGGTTCGATTCCCGGGTCGGGCAAAGTGTTATTGGGTTTTTCCATTAGCAAATTCGCAGTAACAGCACGGAGTCTGGAAATGTGCCCGAAAAACGGCAATAAGCTCGCCCCCTATTACGTGGGACTGATACATACCTGGCGAAATGTGGGTGCAGAAATGCACCTCTGCCTACCCCTTCGGGGAATACAGGCGTAAGTTTATGTATGTATGTATGTATGATATTATATTTAATTTAACCTCAAACATGTCATAACGATACAAATTGCAGCAACCTCCGATCAATTTACTTACTCCCAGAGCTTATTATCCTCAATATAATCTGACATTTTATAATAACTTTTTTTATATAATTTTTCTTTAATCGATTCTTTAAACTTTTTCAAAGGATGCTCCCTAATACTCTTCGGAAGTTTGTTATAGAACAATTATAATTATTATGATTCAATGTTTTTGGTTAGCGCAATAGGTAAAAGCGACGTGAAAGTGCTATTTAAATGCAAAATAAGTTTTTATTTTACATCTCTGTTTACATATAGCTTATTACTTGATCTGCTTAAATATTTTGAGATTCGTCAAAGAAACACTTTATATGGTCTGAATTGTACTTGACCAAAATGATTGAAATAATTAGAATTAAGTGGAATTAAAAAATAAAAAGAATAGCAAAAAAGCCACCTGCAAAACAGGATTCCAAAATTCATTAATATGAACTAAAAATAAAATAAAAATGCGTATTTTTCTATAACTTAAAATCAACTTACTTTTTCTACTCATCAATATGTAAGTACGATCTATTTTATTTATTTATTAACTTCAATATATACGGTTAATACCATTTACACATATCGAAGAACTCCAAAACATCTAAATGTGTTTGCCATCCAAAAAGGTAGGTAGTACCTACTCACTTCATTAATGTTTACAGTTATTGTTGTTTTTGGAGTCGGTGTCCGCCAAGGAAACACTACAATATACATAAGAATAATACGAAAATACGTTAAGAAGTTTTTTGTTACGTATTAACTGTTTTTACGAATAACAATGTAAATGTCATAAGAACATGTAAACAGGGTTGGGCAGTATTTGAATTACTTGTAATTGAAATACGTAATTGAAATACAAATACGTATTTTGTATTTGTATTTTAATTACTTTCTTAAAATGTAATTTGTAATTTGTATTTCAAATACGTGAAGCCGAAGTATTTTGTAATTAGTATTTCAAATACTCGAGGCTTCAAAATACATTTATTAAAATACATTTAGCCTTCATTTAGTATTAAGTTTGTGCTCATCAGGACCTGCAATAACAAAACAAAAACCGCCTTCAAAAAAAAACTATTCCAAAACAAATAAATATGCATTATTTTGTATTTTGTAATTTGTATTTTGTATTTCAATTAAAAATAGCTAAAATACTGTATTTTGTATTTCAAATACCTTACTTAAATGTATTTTGTATTTCGTATTTTAATTACTTGCGATACAGTATTTTGTAATTTGTATTTCAATTAAAGCAAAGCATGTATTTTGCCCAGCCTTGCATGTAAATGACAAAAGAACGTAAGCGCATTCCAATTTGACAGACAAATTGTGCCACAGATTGCATCTGTAAGCCGTTAAGGAGTTCCATTGATCATCATATTCGACTACGACAATTACTAACCATAAAGGCGTTATGGTCCTTTCAAAATTCCGAATAAATAGTCTTTAAGCTCTAAATTTTTATTGAACAAAAGCAATTTAACATATAGGTAAATGAGAAAATGTTGACTCCCACTAAAATAATTATAAAATAGACATTAGGAATTAACATGGAACGATTTTGGGCTTCTATGGAAGTACCGCCACTGCCTTGAAGTACATCCTGTCCTATAAAAAAAATTATCATCAAAATCGGTTAGCGTGATACTGAGTTATTCGTCCATTTGTCGCGTACATACTTAATGCAAATTATGACTTATATGGTTTCCTCATGGATGCCATTGTCACAACTGGACCGCACGGGAAGCACCAGCTTTCAAATAAAAAAGAATCATCAAAATCGGTTTACCCAGTCGAAAGTTCTGAGGTAACAAACATAAAATACAGACGAATTGAGAACCTCCTCCTTTATTTGAAGTCGATTAAAAATGAAAGGATAGCATAATTTCGGAGCATGACGCAAGTGAATACGGGCTTCCCCGTTTTACAAGGTTAAGGTGAAACCTTTAGCCTGACAGCTCACCGCAGGTATTTACAAAGTTTTATACTTTGTAGACGACTTTAGAATAAATATCTGGTAGTTAATAAAATATTCGTGTACTCTACTGTTCTATTTAGAAGTGTGAAATTTTTAGTAGCCCCGTGGCGTAGTTCGCTAGGCACCAGCTTGTGAAACTAGAGCCCGCGAGTTCGATCCCCGCAGTTTGTGTGATCCACAAATATTTGTTGAGGATCTGGGTGTTAGAGAGACCTAAAACTCTCTCGAAGTTTCTGATACCCGCGACATAGGACTTGTATTGTGTAGGGTAGTGGTGGTACTTCCATAGAAACCCAAAAGCCCAGTTTGCCTTACACACATATCTCTCAAGTTGGATCAAACTGTATGTAAAAATTGATTAAAATCTGTTCAGTACTTAATACCCTTCATCGGTACATGCGTGTGTTGATGTTTATGTATGAGTATTAGTTCTTGTCAGAATAAAATCATTATATCATACTATTCACAAACAATATCATTGAAAATTCGGTGGCAAGACACAAAATGTCTTGTAATTACTAAGTGAGACGACAATGTGAGGTCAAAGCGTGTGTAAATTTATCAACGCACATTGTATACTTTTACAACAGCCCTGACAATTTATATGTACTTAGTTTACTGCCACGAAAACTCGGCTGACATTGGGACAGCGAGCGCGTTTTTAAATACGTCAATTTCATCATAATTATACCTCATACTTATTATTATTTATTCTTGATTGACATTTTGGATAATTTGAGGAACTGGTTATTGCATCTTGCACAGATAATTCACTTAAATTGACCATAAAAAGCATATGGAGTCATCGATTAAACAGGTATTCTACAAGATGAGTTATCTTTACCATTCTAGTCGCTTGAGGTTGAATAGGTGGGGTATGTCGGGGTCAGCCTGCTAAGCATGATGCAATGACTGGTTCCTTATTAAGCATAATATGCTGGAATACTGACTTAAATAAAGCACGTACATAGTATGTCTTTAGATCCCACATATTTATACCTCGAGACCGCGATGCAGTGAGTAGTATACGAGTAATGTAAAGGTAGTATAAGATAATAGTTAGGCTGTTGGTCCGTATGTTTGGTAACCTCTTATCTGGGGGCACGGCAGTGCCTCGCCAAGTCGACCATAAAAGTGGCCGCGCCGCTTATGTATCTCACTTTTAGTTTTTACTGCTGGATATAGGCCTCTCCTAATGACTTCCACAGGGACCTGTTGGAAGCAGCCTGCAAACAGCGACGTCCCGCAACCTTTACTACTGAACTGGCCGGTGGGGCCAAAAAGTTCTTGAGTGGAAGCCACGTACCGGAAAGCGCAGTGGGACGTCCTCCGACAAGACGGTCGGACGACCTAATAATGAATAATATTTAGTCAACACAAAATATATAAAAGACTGCCTCGTGGTCTCGCGGTACAAGTATGTGCCGAGCAATCTCTAGATAATGACCTCTAAGGTCCTGGGTTCGATTCCCGGGTCGGGCAAAGTGTTATTGGGTTTTTCCATTAGAAAATTCTCAGTAGCAGCACGGAGTCTGGAATTGTGCCCGAAAAACGGCAATAGGCTCGCCCCCTATTACGTGGGACTGATACATACCTGGCGAAATGTGTGTGCAGAAATGCACCTCTGCCTACCCTTCGGGGAATACAGGCGTGAGTTTATGTATGTATGTACAAAATATTTTTAAGAATGCTACCTCTTTTGCCGTTTGGTTTGTTTGTTCGTAAATTCAATTGCCATTCCATAAAGTAATAATAAGTAATATTTATATTTTCCTTGTTACATAATTTATGATGTTTTTGTCATTGAACTATTTATTTTACGCGTATTTTTATTGTATACTCCATTCTTACTCGTGTAGATCCGTAAATAACTTAATCAGCCTCTTTCAAATCGAAAAATATAAATAAAGGTACTAAATAATAATGGTTAACAATATATAAAAACTTCATTCGTTCGACACACAAGTAAACATTTTGTTTCATACTTGCAGATACTATTTAAAACATTTTTTATTTGCGAAACGAGTTCTTGTTGTTGCATTTGCAAGTTTTCCGGTTCAACATAATTATGACAGGGCTTTGGACCATTTTTTATTGGTAATCCTGAACATGTTTTTAGTCATTATTAAGGTTCCGTACCTGGTTAAATCTTTTTGCTGATGTTTGGTTTCAATTAATTGTGAAAGTGTAACTAATTTTTTATGTTTTTTTTTTGTTATTTTGTTTGTATATATTACTTTGGTTCATTGTAAATTCATTAATGTAAAAAGTATCATGTGTAAGTGTATCAAGAAAATTGACAGAACGAGTAAAGCAAAAAATTGGAAATTCTTGAATTAAATTAAATCGTGAACTTTCAAAAAACAGAAAGTCGTCAAAAACAGAATTCTAAAATATTTACATAAAAATATACGGAACATTAGGTGCGTTAGTTCAATTTGTAGGTGTTTTTTGTTAAGGTTTTGAGAAAGGCCAATGACCATCAGCGATAAAAAGGCCCATGATGACGATGGTTATTTATTAAGGATAGTCTGGCTAAGTATTTTATTTCAAAGTCAAAGTCAAATTATCTTTATTCAAATAAACTTCTACAAGTTCTTTTGACTCGTCAATTTTACACTTTTTAATATTTTTTAAACTATTGCCGCTTCGAAACGTGTTATAGCTGTGGAGAAGAAACGGCAAGAAACTCCCTCACCAACACGACATGTCATTTTTTTTAAATAGCAATAAATGTCTTTTTTAAATTACATTATTTAAATTTTACATTGTAAATGTCATAACGATACAAACTATAGCAACAAAACAAAACTCCGATCAATTTACATTACTCCCAGGGCTTATTATCTTCAATAAAATCTGAAATTTTATAGTATGCTTTTTTGTAAAGCTTATCTTTAATTGATTTCTTAAACTTTGTCAAGGGAAGCTCCCTAACAGCCCTCGGAAGTTTGTTATAGAAGCGTATACATTGCCCCATAAAAGAGTTATTAACTTTCCGGAGACGAGTTACGTGTTGAACGAGATTACATTTGTTCCTAGTATTTTTATTGTGTACATTATTCAGAAAACATATAGTGGTGATGTAAATTTAAATGCATAATGACGTATCATTCTACTCAGTCTGTCATCAACCACTAGTGGACGCTGACCTCCTCAATCGCCAACAACACACCGCCATTCGCCACCTATAAAAGTTAAGTGTCAAGGTATAAACTGCGAACTTAGACTGTCTGGCTGTTGTACCGTGGCACTGATTCTGCGTTCAAGAGGACCCTGGTTTAATATCCGGGTAGAGCAAAGTACTACTGGGTCTTTTCTTCAGCATGATCGGTAGCAGCATAGTCTGGATACGTACCCGTAAAACGGTAATGGTCTCGTCTTTTATTCTGTGGGACCGTCAGCGATACATACATGCGTAACCATGTAAAATCTTTGGGCCTTACTTATAAACGCTAATCAATTTAATACATATATACATACATAAACTCACGCCTGTTTTCCCCGAAGGGGTAGGCAGAGGTGCATTTCTGCACCCACATTTCGCCAGGTATGTATCAGTCCCACGTAATAGGGGGCGAGCCTATTGCGGTTTTTTTTGGGCACAATTCCAGAATCCGTGCTGCTACTGAGAATTTCCTATTGGAAAAACCCAATAACACTTTTCCCGACCCGGGAATCGAACCCAGGACCTCTAGATCGCTCGGCACATACTTGTACCGCGAGACCATGAGGCAGTCAATAAATTTAACTACTACTTAAATATCCTCTGCCTCGTTTTTCCTCACGTCATAGGCCAATTCTTAGAGCAGGATAAAAAATGTTTAAGTATGAGTTTATTTAACTAACGTATAAGTAAGGTTCTTTGTGTTTAATGTAATCAGACATACTTCATACAACGATAAGGTTAAATAAGGCCAATTACGGCCATTTACCCGAATGGGTATTTTACATACGCGTTTCTCCATTTTAGATCCCATGAAGGGCTTTTAGGCCAACTGTCAGACTCTAGAATGCCACTGCAATTATTCCTAGGACCTCTCGATCCCATCGCAATCCTCCAAGACATCAGTCCTTGAAAATATTAATTAGTATGTTTTAACGCACAATTTTTTTGTGTACAGTTAGTAACACAAGGCTGAAGTTATGCAAAATGGGACGAAAGCTATCAGGGATGGTGATGACCAGCAAAAATACTATTTCCAGCGGATTAACTAATAGAAGTAAGTACTTATGTAATTATTGCTTCGCACAAGTGTGTGCTCTCTAGAAGTCCCGGGTTCGATTCCTGTTTGGGGCAAAGTATTATTTGGTTTTCCATAGGACATTTCCATTAAGTAAGTAGTGATAGCCTCGAGGTTTAGGTGCGTGGTCGAGAATCTCGGCGGTCGCGGGTTCAAACCCCAGGCACACACCTCTGACTTTTCGAAGTTATGTGTGTATTCACAATGAATTATCACTTACTATATCGGTAAAGAAAAAAATCGTGATGAAACCTGCACACCTAAAAATTCTTAGGAATATCTCAGGTGTGTAGTCCGCCAACCCACATTAGGCCAGCGTGGTGGACTAAGGCCTAAACCTTCTCAATGGTAGAGGAGGCCCGTGCCCAGCAGTGGGACGTATATGGGTTGATGATGATGATGAGGATATTTCCAGAAGGAGCATGTAGTCTGGAAATGTGAGCGAAAAACGGAAATGCCTCGCTTCCTATTATGTGCAACTTTAAATGCAATTGTCTAAATGTGTATGTTATAAGTATGTATGTATGTGAAAAACTGTGTGCAACATTATGGTCAGTACAGTGGCGGTACTTCCACTGAAGCCCAAAAGCCCAGCTTCCCTTACAAAATCCAGAATAAAATCTAAAAGTCATAATAAAATCTATAAGACTGCCTCGTGGTCTCGCGGCACAAGTATGTGCCGTGCGATCTAGAGGTCCTGGGTTCGATTCCCGGGTCGGGCAAAGTGTTATTGGGTTTTTCCATTGGGAAATTCTCAGTAGCAGCACGGAGTCTGGAATTATGCCCGAAAAACGGCAATAAGCTCGCCCCCTATTACGTGGGACTGATACCATTCCTACTTACATACCTGGCGAAATGTGGGTGCAGAAATGCACCTCTGCCTACCCTTTCGGGGAATACAGGCGTGAGGTTATGTATGTAAAATCTATAAGTTTTAAATCTTTACTTAACAAAAGTAATTTAGAATATCCTGACCGCACAATAAAAAAATATAAACTAGACATTAAAAATTAACATGAAAAATACTCAGGAGATGAACAGTTCCCAACTAGATTAAAAAATTATTTGTTTCAGAAAAAATCCACAACGCCGTCTCCTTAGCAGTGCTGTGTATAATTATTCCATTTTTAGCGATCTATATAGATCCAATATTTATTTTAGCTAAGTATGTGAGTATAGCTTCTTATTTTTAAGTACCATTACTATTTTCTATCACTAGGCAGATCCTGTAACTTGTTATTCTTGCGTGTGCCATTATGGCGGGCTTAATGCCTTACATCGGATGCAGGCAGATATGGATATTCTACTCGATTTATTACCCCGGTCCAACCGATTCATTGGTACCGAAATCTAAGTTGATTACGGGGTGACTAACATTTGAAGTCATCCATAAATTACGTCACACAAAATTCATGATTTTTGACCCCTCCCCCGTCCTTGTCACAGCTGGTCACATTTGTAAGTTTGTTTGCGGTTCCGAATTAGTTTTATGTCCAATTAAATTATTTTTTAATAAAATTGACATCAAGTCAAACACTTCAAGAAATTTCAAGAAATCACCGCTAGCCGCAGGCGTGATGCGTTTGGCGGCATTTATTAAAGGGATTAGGTAGTCGGCGCTTGCCACGTAACACTAGTAGAGCGAGTAGCCGACAAAACAATTTGAATCTTATGTTTATAGAAGTAGTGTTGCAAAATGACTGCCTCATGGTCTCGCGGTACAAGTATGTGCCGTGGGATCCAGAGGTCCTTGGTTCGATTCCCGGGTCGGGCAAAATGTTATTGGGTTTTTCCATTAGGAAATTCTCAGTAACAGCACGGAGTCTGGAAATGTGCCCGAAAAACAGCAATAGGCTCGCCCCCTATTACGTGGGACTGATACATACCTGGCGAAATGTGGGTGCAGAAATGCACCTCTGCCTACCCCTTCGGGGAATACAGGCGTGAGTTTATGTATGTGTATGTATAATTAAAGCGCCCCCAATTTTTACACACAACGAGTATTTTTGTTACCATACCATTACATACCTAATATTGGCGTTTCGTTTTCCTAAATAAGTACTTACTACATATTTAAGTAGTAGTTTAGTTAAATAAAGTTTATAAGTAAGGCCGTTAACGAATAGAAATGAACTAAATGCTAATTTCTAGAAACTCCGCATCGCAAATGGTAGCATCTTACACGACTTTCTTCAGAAGGAGGTTGAAGCATCCCGACTATTGGTGTACGTGTACAATGTGTCGAACGCTGAGCGCTTCCTCAGCGGAGAAGACGAGAAGTTGAGTGTGCAAGAAGTGGGACCATTTATTTACCAGTGAGTATGGGACGGAAAATCTACATGGTCTGAGCAGTGGCGGTACTTCCATAGAAGCCCAAAAGCGTTACACTTTAATTGTGTAATGTCTAGTTTATAATTGTTTATTGTGGGCTCAGGATATTCTCATTTATACCTCCAATTGCTTTTGTTAAAGATTTACAGATTAAAGATTATTATTGGGAATTTTTTAAGGTAGGCTTTTGGGCTTCTATGGAAGTAGCGCCGCTGGGTCTGAGAACGTAGCCTGAGTATTACTTTAGTTATTAAAATTTTTGGAGGCCAAAAGTTGTTTTTTTATGGTGTCTAGCTCTTCTTACCTCGAATGCTAAGTTCTTAAGTTAAACTAAAAGTCTAAGTTCTTAGCTTCAAAACCCATGTCATGATTTCATTTAAGTTTGAGCTACGTGTTTTTTTTTATTTTATTTTAAAGAGTATTAAGTTCAATAAATAATAATAATAATTGTTTAGATGAGTAGGTATAGCTTATTAGCCAGCCAATTTCGAATTTTTGGGAGCGAATAGACTTGCATAATATAACATTTTAGACTCAGCTGTCAAACTACCAGATAATGTGTTTAAATCCCATTCTTACTTGTTCTTTTATCCACAGATTGTTGTAGTCATGATCAATACAACGAAGGTGCATAAGTTTGCTATTAAGTTCCATGAATACATTACGCCGACAATAACAACCCTTCATTCTTTCGCAGAGAATACAGAACAAATGAGGATATACATTTTGATACAGCAGCAGGCGTTGTGAGATTCATCCCACGGTTCAGAGCCAAGTTCGTCGAGGAGGGCTCATTCGGCCGCCCCGAAGACACGATTTTAGTTACTCCATACATACCGTATCTGGTAAGTTCTTATGAGACGATTTTGTTACGATACCAAAAGTCTTTATTTTATTTTATTATATCAAATCTTATTATTATACTAGCTGACCCGGCAAACTTCGTTCCGCCTAAGAGCCGATTCTTTATTTTTGTTTTTTATATATAGCATAAGCAGTGGCGGTACTTCCATAGAAGCCCAAAAGCCCAGTTTGCCTTTTAAAATTCCAAAAAATATTTTTTAGGCTTGAAATCTTTATATAACTAAAGCAATTTGCTAAATAAAGACCCCATAATAAACAAATATAAACTAGACATTACACAATTAACGATTAACGCTTTTGGGCTTCTATGGAAGTCCCGCCAATGAGCATAAGTTACTCCTTATTACATCAGCTAGCTGCCAGTGAAAGTCCCGTTAAAATTGGTCGACCCGTTTCAGAGATTAACCGGAACAAACAGATAGACAGACAGACAGACAAAAATTGTAAAAAACATTATTTTGATATATGTACCGTGTAAACATCCATATGCATTTATTAAAAAGCGGTTATTGCAATATTACAAACAGACACTGCAAATTTTATTTATATATTTATTTATTTGGATTATCTTTATTATCAATCAAATGCGACCATTGCCGGATATAGTCTTCCCCCAAAGACATAAAGACTAGCCTTAGGGTTATTTTTAAGAATTGCCTATTAACCTATGTTTTTTAAATTTTGTTTATTATTTTTTGACCCAACGAGAATTAAATCTATCTGTCCAGACACTTGAAATAACGATTAATGGTCCAAAACTGTATTATTACAGAGCGCCACATCATTCTTCAGCACGTACCCCTTCATGATAAAATCAGTGTACAGCATGTGGGTGAAACAGCATGCTCCAAAGCCGATTAGAACTATCGACGTCCACAAATACCTGTGGGGCTACAGGGACAAGATTCTCGACTTGTGCAATACTTTGGTTCCAGGCCTCGTGTACTACAATACCATAGGCGTTTTGGACAGGGTCTGTACCATTTTGTAAATAAACCAATTATATTGTACTAATATATTAAAGTCGTGATGGCCTCGAGGTGTAGGCACGCGGTCGAGAATCTCGACGGTCGCAGGTTCAAACCCCAGGCACACAATTATCACGTACTTTAACGGTGAAGGAAAACATCGTGATAAAACCTGCACACCTAAAAGTTCTCAGGAATTTCTTAGGTGTGTAGTCCGCCAACCCGCACTAGGCCAGCGTGGTGGACTAAGGCCTAAACCCCTCTCAGTTGTAGAGGAGGCCCGTGCCCAGCAGTGGGACGTATATGGGCTGATGGTGAATATATTAAGCTGAAGAGTTTGTTTATTTGGTGATATCTTCATAAAGAATTTCTTGGGTATGTGGAGTCAAATACTTCAATCATCATCATCATCAGCCCATATACGTCCCACTGCTGGGCACGGGCCTCTTCTACAACTGAGAGGGTTAAGGTTTTAGTCCACCACGCTGGCCTAGTGCGGGTTGGCGGACTACACACCAAACAAAATTCCTAAGAACTTAGGTGTGCAGGTTTCATCGCCATGTTTTCCTTCACCGTTAAAGTAAATGATAATTCATTGTGAATACACACATAACTTCTGAAAGTCAGAGATGTGTGCCTGGAGTTTGAACCTGCGACCGCCGAGATTCTCGACCGCGCACCTAAACCTCGAGGCCATCAAGTTCAATATCATGGAAAAGTCTATATCCCTCTGACGTGTGCTTGGAACCGCGATCATCTCGACAGCCTTCATAGTAGATACCGTTTAGCCATCCTGCATTTTTTTGTGGTATATTTAAACTCCACTTGCCTAAATATTTGTTTTGGGTCTGGGTGTTTGTGAGACCAAAAAGGCTCACGTGGTTTCTGATACCCACGACAATACTCATATCTTAGTGTGGGGTCAGAACTATGTACATGACTGTTGGGTGTATTTATTATTATTTTGACACATACACATACATAAACTCACGCCTGTATTCCCCGAAGGGGTAGGCAGAGGTGCATTTCTGCACCCACATTTCGCCAGGTCCACGTAATAGGGGGCGAGCATATTGCCGCTTTTCGGGCACACTTCCAGACTCCGTGCTGTTACTGAGAATTTCCTAATGGAAAAACCCAATATCACTTTGCCCGACCCGGGAATCGAACCCAGGACCTCTAGATCGCACGGCAAATACTTGTACCGCGAGACCACGAGGCAGTCTAATAATAATATTATTTTGAATAATAATAGTATTATATTGAAGGCCAGCATAATAATAATTAATGGTATATTATTATGGTTGCAGTTGTATGATTATGATGCAGACTACATAGTGGACATGGATATTACCAACAGCAAAAAGTTTCAAGTGAGATCAGTATTGAAAACACGACGTAAGAAGACATGGAACGTCAGCGATCTCGTTGATACGTGAGGATTGTGACTTCTTTTGTTCTTATGACTTTTTTGATTCTTATCTGGGCACGTGCCTTCACTACAACTGAGAGGTTCTAGGCCTGTACGGGGTGGCGGACTCCACACTTATGAATACTTAATGGCATGCTTAACCTTAATTCTGTGAAGAATATCCTTTCTTGAGACTTCCTCTTCATTCTTCTTCATACCAAAAAAAGGAAAAAAAAAACAACAAGACATCATCAAATCATCAAACATCCTTTTCTTCGTTCCGTCCAGACTTTCACTTCACACTCAATAAAATTATATTCAGCTGCTTTTAACTATACCCAATGTCCCGTATCAAAATGTATGCACACAGTTTAAATTGTGGCACAATTAGGAACACAAAAAAAAATTAATGATGGTAAAAATTACAATATATTCTAAAGGAGATCATTAACAACATGGTCCGTTAGCCCGTCTAACTTTTTTCATCTTCCGTGAGGACACAACTACTCCTCTTTGTTGCTCGGCGTTGACGTCGGCGTCACGACGAGCGGTGTGGGGATGGCTGCGATTTCTCCAGAGGTACTGGCAATTAGCTCGGTTTCCACGACAGGAACCGCCTTACAAGTGGTCGTGCCGATACTCCAGACCATGCGGTCATGCCGGTACACTCCGGTGTACAATTCCCCAATAATCGGAATTCAGGATAAACTGAACTAAAGGAGAATGCCCAAAAGCAGTATCGCATTTTTTAAAGTTGTGCCATAAGCTAGTAATATCAACAATTCTTGTTTTTAATTGAAATGGTTTTATATCGCATTAGTTGATCTTACATTTGCCGGATAAAATAGATTAAGGTAATAAGTCTTTCTATTTATTTAACTAGTTCCTACATTTTCTGTTGTCAGTTCATAAAGGAATGTTGCCATGATAA
Source organism: Hemaris fuciformis (assembly GCA_907164795.1). NCBI lineage: Eukaryota > Metazoa > Arthropoda > Insecta > Lepidoptera > Sphingidae > Hemaris > Hemaris fuciformis. Next base: position 563,108 of record OU015443.1, read on the forward strand.
AAAATCTGTTCACGGGATATCAGATTATCGATAAATGGGATATCAAATCGATTTTAATTTATTTGATCATTTACTATTAAAAACGAAATATCAGTATCGTTGTAAGCTATCACCAGCTCATGCCAGTGTGTTCGCTAGTGTGAAATGTTAATAATAAGACTTACATACATACATACATACATAAACTCACGCCTGTATTCCCCGAAGGGGTAGGCAGAGGTGCATTTCCGCACCCACATTTCGCCAGGTATGTATCAGTCCCACGTAATAGGGGGCGAGCCTATTGCCGTTTTTCGGGCGCATTTCCAGACTCCGTGCTGTTACTGAGAATTTCCTAATGGAAAAACCCAATAACACTTTTCCCGGCCCGGGAATCGAACCCAGGACCTCTAGATCGCACGGCACATACTTGTGCCGCGAGACCACGAGGCAGTCGAGCAATAAGACTTATTTAAATAAAAGTAACCTATTCTTTAGCAATGGTTGGTGATGGTTGCCATAGTATTTTGTTTCTACTATCAAACGCAATCATTTTTCGAAAAAGTTACTTCACAGATTTTTGCCTTTTCGCACATTGCGTTTCATCAACGTGCTTATTTGCAACAATCACATCAATTAATAGCTCTCTAGATATTATTAATAACAGATTTAACAAGTTCGGTACTATTCTGATAGCTGCATATTACTAACGAACCATGCATTGAACATCCTGACAATATAATGACAATACAAAAATATTTTTTTTCAACATGATCACCATGGGAAATATCGATTATAAAGTAATCAATAATAAATCGACTTATGCACTTGGCAACACTGAAATTGGTTGGCGGGCGGGATAATGTCATAGTCATGTCAATACCATATGTTACTCAATATAAATATACAAGAACTGCAGTTGCGTTTGTTTTTCGCATAAACATATATATATGAATGTTTTTCATATTTCTCGTGTTTATTAATAACAGGTGTGTTTATTTAGGTAATGATTTTGAGTAAGAGACTCCATATAGTTATTATTGCTGTTGCTTAGTTTGCTGTGTTTATATTATTCTTTGACCCCATAGTTACCATGAACGCCGCTTATTAGGATAGTTCTATTTAGTTTTATTGATAGTGTATATTAATCCCAACACTATACAGCGGTTTTCAACTTGGCACAAAAATATTTTTACCGATACTAAGATCCATAGTCAATTGGGCATTCCCCTTAGCAGAATGAAGCTTACGATTGTTTTTAAAACGGAATGTATTGATTAATTTGCAGTTATAATTCGGGAAGTGATCCAACGTGCGCCTGCTTCGGTAACGCGCGGGCGACTGGCTCGCCGCAAGATCGAATAGATAAAATAACGGTCACCGCGCGACGGTTGGCTGTTTGAATAATCGCGACGTTACACCAACTTTGTAGCAAGAAACAAGTGCCCTAACAAATTGCAATTATATTTACAATATAATTTCTACAGCTGGATCGTACGAAAAAGAATTGTCAAGCTTTTGATTGCACGACCAAGGTATTCAAAATATGTTTGAATATATTACTGATGTTGTTTCAGGAAACTTGAATTCAAAGACACGTACGAAGGCGCAGCGTTTCCTCCAGAGATGACTCCTCAGACCAAATTGAACTTCTACCGGCCTGGTATCTGCAAGACCCTTGCAATGGAATACAGTGGAACTACTCCTATGGAGCTGGGACCAGAAGCCTTTGTCTACCGGCTGACTAACGACACGTTTGCAAACAAACACCTATGTGATAGCAAAGGTGTATGCCCTCAAGGCGTCATTGATCTCTCCAGCTGCTTTTATGGTGAGTTGCTGCTTTTTATGTATGCCTTCGTATTCACAATGAATTATTACTCATACTGGCCGTAGCGTGATGATGTGTAGTCTTTCTCTATAACTGGACTATTTAAAACAAAGAGAAACTTTGAATTAAAACCGGTAGTTCCTGAAATTAGGGCATTCAACAAAACAAACAAGTTAACAAATTGTTAAACTTTATGATATTAGTATCATCATCAGCCCTTATACGTCGCACGGCTGGATACGGGCCTCCTCTACAACTGAGAGGGTTTAGGCCTTAGTCCACCACGCTGGCCTAGTGCGGGTTGGCGGACTACACACCTAAGAAATTCCTGAGAACTTTTAGGTGTGCAGGTTTCCTCACGATGTTTTCCCTCATCGTCAAAGTAAGTGATGATTCATTGTGAATACACACATAACTTCGAAAAGTCAGAGGTGTGTGGGGTTTGAACCTGCGACCGCCGAGATTCTCGACCGCGTGCCTAAACCTCGAGGCCATCACGACTTTTGTTTATAGTATTAGTATGTATATATGTATGTATGTATGACTAGCTCTTATCTATAAACAAAGTAAGCTATTCATATCCTTGCATTAATTGATCAAGTTGTATTCTAGTTATGTCATTCTTCAATCATTAACTGTTAATGACATTAGTTGGTCTATACACAATGGAGATTGTTGCTTTGTGTGTAATTTAAATAATCAGCAGCGATTCAATTGTATCATGTTTTTGCGGTTTAATGTATTCTCGTAACTATTGAGTTAATTGATTATGAAACATTGTTTTAAATAGCTTCAAGGGTTAACCGTGTTTATTCCGGAATTTTCTTTTAATAAATGTATATGTCACCGTAAAATTGTAAACACCGTTAGATTATAATCTATCTAGCGAGATCGTAAACTGTCGAAAGATTGTGAACTGCTTACAATGTAACGCGTTACTATTCGAAGTCTGTCCCTGATTGGTCGGTCTTACAGTAGACCATTCTATATCCATAGAGTTAGGTTGCGTTAGGTTAGTATTCAACCAATTAGCGCGCGATGGGCGCGATGGGCATTTATATCCATTACGGTTCACAATCTTTCGACAGATTACAATCTCGCTAGATAGATTATAATCTAACGGTGTTTACAATTTTACGGTGACATATACATCCAACAGTCACACAAATAGACCTGACCCCATCTGATCAGGCCTGGTGAGTCAGAAACGGAAAAATATAAATATTATAGTTATTCTAAAATACATGTACATACATAGCCTTACGCCTGTATTTTCCGAAGGAGTAGGTAGAGATTGCATATTTGCACCAACACTTCGACAATTGGCTTTTTGTCCTATATCGGCTATATAGGTTTTTCAGACACAATTCCAGACTCCTTGATCGTACTGATAAAAACCAATAACATTTGTTCTCGAAAATTGAACCCAGGGCATCAGATCTCACGGCACATTCCTATTCCACAACCACGTGATCACGCAGTGACAAATTTTCTAAATAATAATACCAATTTCGATAACCCATAAAAACATCAGGATCTGTTTATCAGGTTTTATCTGTCGGAATGTGACAGCAATGATGGCGCCTTTTTGTCATGTAACCTGTTTATTAATTTGCCGCGCGTTTGCTCTGAGGAAAATGAAGGACGAACGTTAAACCTACAGTCTGTTGCCTGTCACTTTGTTACAATTTATGTCCATGTATTTATAAAGCAAATTTAATAAGGAATTACTCAGTTATTGCTTAACAACTAGCACGTATGGCGTAAAGGAACTAAAATCTTTATTGGCGCATATTTTCAATAATAATGCATTTCCTTTTAAACGAAGGCTATTGGATCGATAAATATATCGAGAGCCGCTATTCACTTTGTGCATTATTTTTGACTACGTCACGATAGAATAGTTCTTTTCTTTTATTCATCTAGAACCTAACATTTTCGGGATAAATAGTATATATAATGACAGCCCCGTGGCGCAGTTGGCTAGACACCAGCTTGCGAAACGAGAGGCCGCGGGTTCGATCCCCGCACCGAGACAAATGTTTGTGTGATCCACAAGTATTTGTTTCGGGTCTGGGTGTTTGTGAGAGCGAAAAGTCTCTCGTAGTTTCTGATACCCACGACCCAAGACTAGTATCTTAGTGTGGGGTCAGAACTATGTATGTGACTGTTGGGTGTATTTATTTATTATTATTATAACAAAGTCAAATATCTTTAAAACGCTTAAAAAAGTAACAAATACAAGTCTAACAAAACGGAACAAACAAACCCACTTTCGCATTCATATTATTAATTGGGATTTATGAAAACAACAGCCACATACGGACAGTCCCGTAGGACAAATGACGTATCATTGGGTAGACTTATGAAAGATAGAAAATTTTAGTCTTTTTGTAATAATATTATTGTTCCGTTTCAGGTTTACCAATAGCTGTGACAAAAACTCGTTTCCTAGACGTCGACCCTGCCTTTGCAGACCGTATCGAGGGCATTCATGCAAACAGAGATGAGGATGATAGTTACCTAGTTGTAGAACCTGTAAGTATGACGCTAATATCATTGTAGTACCAGCTAAAGTGTGATGATCTGACTATAAATATTCTTCTTATATTAGCCCATAGATTTGACACCTTTACACTACTGTTGAAAATCGGGTGTTAGTGTTTGACAGTGGTGTTTTGCAGATGTCATTCTACGCCTTATGATGTTTATTATCAGCCCATATACATACGTCCCACTGCTGGGCACGGGCCTGCCCTACAACTGAGAGGATTTAGGCCTTAGCCCACCACGCTGGCCTAGTGCGGGTTGGCAGAGTACACACCTAAGATATTCCTAAGAACTTTTAGGTTACTAACTTTTAGGTTATTCCTAAGAACTTTTAGTTTTAGACCACGACTGCCTCGTGGTCTCGCGGTACAAGTATGTGCCGTGCGATCTAGAAGTTCTGGGTTCGATTCCCGGGTTGGGCAGTGTTATTGGGTTTTTCCATTAGGAAATTCTCAGTAACAGCACGGAGTCTGAAAATGTGTGTGTAAGTAGTCAGTTATTATAAATTTGATATTAATTTCTTCACAGAAAATTGGGCTAACTGTTGAAATTTCGCTGACGCTCCAGCTAAACTTGTTACTGGGAGATATAAGCTACATGCCGGATCTGGCCAAGTTCAAAGACTTATTGGTGCCAATAGCGCACGTGAAGATGGTATGAAAATTAACATAATAAGCATTCATAATAGGCATGGTTTAAAGTTTAAACAATTCCTAACAAAATAAATAGACACAGTGCATCATCGTCATCGAAACGTCTAAATAAAAGCAGGATACAGAACAATTTAGTTATCGCCATGGAGATAGTCTAAATGAAAAAAAAATACGATTCCAAAGCGGATGACGTTGAAAATAAAAAGTTGATAACTATTTGAATTTGATCCCTTTTAAAATGCACAACAATGGCTTACTGTAAAGTTTTTGTCTAGAGAATAACCTCGTACATTCGAAAACCATATTAATTCCGACTGACAAACAACCAACTTGAATTCACAGCTTCACTGTGACAAGTTAGGAATTAAATCAGAAATTATTCATTTCTACATTTTTCAGACGCTACCAGAGCTGCCGGGAGCGACAAAAAATTCCTTGAAGCTTCTTTACGTGACAGGTCCTCAGATTTTACTAGGTCTTGAAATTGTGTCATGGGGTTTAGGCCTTATCCTCATAGTCTACTCGTTAAAACTAGCTTGTCACGAATGGTTTACACAGAGAAGAACACTGAGAAGAAAAGATAATAATTTAAAAGGAAAAGTGAGCGCGGAACTACCTCTAATTAGTTAATGATTGGTGATATTAAAATAGTAAAATTATTGTGGTTTTTTATTTACGATCGACTTCGCCAAGATTTTGAAGGTACGGATTAATATTTGTATAGTCTTGTTATTTATTGCATGTGTAATTTGTATTTTTTGTTGGCAGAAACCTTTGTGTGAATATTCGAGTAAAAATTTAACATTAATATTTCCTGACAAAGTACGTTTACCTGAGGTTACTTCAAGGTGACCGAAACCAACCAAATTTTACTTATATATTGTACTAGCTTTTGCTCGCGACTCCGTCCGCGTAGACTACAGGGTTTGGTTCAGAAAGAAAATAGTAGTCTATATTACTCCACAGAGTCCCATTTATGTCCATACCAAAAAATCATTCAAATCGGTCAAATGGACGTGAAACGTGTGCCGCCGCGCACCGGCCGGCCGGCGCCTTGTACTCGTACATCATAATTGCGCGCTTGAGGTACAGTGGAGTCACTTTGCCGTGCCAGAATAAAAAAAAAAAAAAAAAAAAAAAAAAAGCAGTGATGGCCTCGAGGTTAAGGCGCGCGATCGAGAATCTCGGCGGTCGCGGGTTCAAACCCCAGGCATACACCTCTGACTTTTCGAAGTTATGTGTGTATTCACAATGAATTATCGCTTACTTTAACGGTGAAGGAAAACATCGTGATGAAACTTGCACACCTAAAAGTTCTTAGGTGTGTAAGTCCACCAACCCGCACTAGGCCAGCGTCTATGGCCTAAAACCCTCTCAGTTGTAGGGGAGGCCTGTGCCCAGCAGTGGGACGTATATGGGCTGATGATAATGATGATGATGAGATTTTAAAAATGTAGAATAGTGACAATAATAAAAAGGGATTGACATATTTACTAGTTGTCAAATATGAGTGTGTTTTTGAAACCTATTATCTGATACGATTTCAGGAAATACTACATGAAAGGTGTGTCTAGATTATGATGTTGATAAAATCAATAAAATCCGCGAGTAAGCCAATTTTTAAGAATAATAAATAGTAATGATTAGCGTATATCTTGTTTTATATGTAAGTAGCAGTCTATCCCGGCTTTGTTCTGTTATAAATTGATTCAATATAAAATAAATGCTAATATGCATTTTCCGCAAATCAAGCCATGTACTTTACGCGAGGCTATATATAAGGGCATTCATTAGCCACGCGCCCGCAGTAGTAAGACTCTATCCACCGGTAGTAAAACTCTAGCCATCGTCAAGTCCGGTTCTATTAACAGTTCAGTAAAGTTTAGGTCCATCATTTGTGTAAATCTATAAAGTTTAATTATTAAATAAACTGGAGTGTGAAAGTGACTTTTTTTAAAAAGGTCCCACAGAGCCCCATCCTTACAGTTCGAAGGGAATTGTCTATTTTACTTACGTACAATTATTAATTCGCCCAACAGTCACATACTTAGTTCTGACCCTAAACTAAAATAAAGGTCTTGGGACGTGGGTATCAGACACTACGAGAGTGTCTTCCATCTCACAAACACCTAGACACGAAACAAATATTTATGTATCGCACAAACAAATGTCTCGGTGCGGGGATCGAACCCGCAGCCTCTCATTTCACAAGCTGGGGTCTAACCAATTGTGTCACGCGGCAGTCGAAGTGTATCGATGTTGGTAGTTTATATATATACATAAGTACACGCACATCTTTAAGACTCCTTGTTGTTACTGATCAATTTTCACAAATAAATGATATTTTTACCTGACTGGAATATTTTTTGAATAGTCCATTTCTAGAGGAAGGCTACACATCACAGTACTAGAAGCGGACCAGTAATGAAGAATGTGACTAATCGGAGAAAAATATTTCTTATGACTGCCTCGTGGTCTCGCGGTACAAGTATGTGGCGTGCGATCTAGAGGTCCTGGGTTCGATTCCCGGGTCAGGCAAAGTGTTATTGGGTTTTTCCATTAGGAAATTCTCAGTAGCAGCACGGAGTCTGGAAATGTGCCCGAAAAACGGCAATAGGCTCGCCCCCTATTACGTGGGGGCTGATACATACCTGGCGAAATGTGGGTGCAGAAATGCACCTGTGCCTACCCCTTCGGGGAATACAGGCGTGAGTTTATGTATGTATGTATTTCTTATGAAGTCTAACGTTTTGGAGTTGTTGGTAACACCTTGCCAAAAATAAAATAGTGTTACGTAAGAAAAAGGTGTTGTCTAAATTGTAAATAATTCCTCTACTAACTAATCCCATTTGGAATTACCAATAAAGCTGTCAGAACAAATATCCATTTGTAGCGTGGCTATTAAGTATAACAACTTAATTTGCAATATGTAGATAATTATTTGCTATTGTTTGTCGTAATATCCTGAGACATTTATTTTTACACTAACCAAGTTACTCGAATACTATTCTGTATTAGCAGTAGGTACTTTTGAGTAGTCATCATCATGAGCCCATAAATGTCCCACTGCTGGCCACAAGCTTCTTCTTGAGCTGAGAGGGGTTAGGCCTTAGTCCACCACGCTGGCCTAGTGCAGATTGATTTTTAACGAGAGAAAAGCGCCTTATGCTACCCTTTCGGTACCTCGGGGAGTCGGGGGAATGTCGGGTTGATGTAATGTATTTGGTTTATTCGTCAAGAATAAGAGTCAAGGAAAGAGACGAGGAATACAAACATACATACACACAAAGTATTACTGTTACTAACAATAAAAGATAAATTTTCAATATACGAGTATCACATAAGGTATTATTACTGGTCAAAGCGTTTACGCGAGAACACGTTGTACGATTAATGTTTTATTTTAACATGTTAAATACGAATTTAAACGGAATATATAATTGAGTGCGTTTTAATTTACAAAACTTGTGCTTGAGGTAAGGTCAGTTAGTGTTATCAGGTTTAATATTTTTATTTATAATTTCATTTCATTTCATTTCATTTCATTATTTAATATTTCATGCCAAAACTGTGGAGTGCGTTCGACATTTTACTATATACTCGTATTATATACTCACATACATTTACGCTTGTAAATGGTGGCCCACACAGTATTACTCAAACTATATGGGCCATATACGTCCCACAGCTGGGCACGGGCCTCTTCTGCAACTGAGAGAAGTAAGGACACTTAGATAGGCACAGGATTATTTCTGCGTTTTAAATCCTTTATAAATCTACTAGCTGACCCGGCAAACGTTGTTTTGCCATATATATAAAATTCTCGTGTCGCGGTGTTTTTTGGCAAACTCCTCCGAAACGGCTCGACTGATTTTTATGAAATATTGTGTGTATATTGTAGGTAGGTCTGAGAATCTGTCAACATTTAAGTGTTTAACATTTAGGGGTATGTTTTTTTTTCTATTGACTTTATTTTCTTTATTTTTTATGATTCAGCATTGATAAATTATTATAATCATAAATTTTCACCCTTCTACGATCAACCTCTATCTTATACTGACCATTTTAATTTGTTTTTTTTTATTAAAATGTAAATAAATGATAATAGCACGGAAAAATTATAATGATACGTATAACAGTCATTGCTTTGATCGATATACAAATTAAAGAAAAAAATACTGTCAAAATTGTATAGAGTGAGATATACATATACATCTATAGTTATTAGTATTTGCCCTCCAAAATCCTACCTTACGCCCGAGTCGACCATCAGACCTCGTGGGGGGCGGGCAACGTGTACAACGGAAACTTACACGGCTAACAAGGTAAAGGTGACCCATTTTTACTGGTGGTAGGGTTTAGTGTTAATTGGCTTTTTTCCACTTAATGCTGAACCCGGTCGGGTTGGTACCACCGCCCAGCCTATTTCTACCGTCAAGCAGCAATGCGTTCCGGTGGAAGGGCTGGGTAGCCGTTCCTACCTTTCCCCAGGGCCTGGTGGGTCAAACGTTGCCCGTACTTGCGGAATCTACGTCTTGGTTGCTGCGTGGGTTTAGGGTGGCTGGGGTGGGGTACAGGGAGACCCGATGGGAACGGTTCCGTCGGCCGCCTGCCGGTCAGTTGGGGACCTGAACCCGGGGACTCTCTTTCAAACTCCCTCCCCGGGAAGCTGTCCCGCCAACCGGCGAAAATCCCGTTGTGCAGGCGTCATGCCAGAGTGGGAGACTGGGGTGGATCCTGCCGTCTGCACGCGGGGGGGCATCGGGGGCCCTTCCGTGCTCCACACCTCATCCTCTCAGAGATCGCGCAGCCACCTTGCACTACGATCCGCACACTTTTACGGGTGCCGTTTTGGCAACGCCACAGCCCTCTCTATACACTCCAATCAATATGAAAGGAAAAAATAAAAGAAGCAGGCTTTCTACGGCGGTCAAAAAATCCACATTCAAAGTGGACTTCTGTAATGTCAGGGGTCTACACAGCAATCTCGACGCCGTTCATCACCACCTTGAAACGGCGCGGCCTGCCCTGCTCTTTTTAACGGAGACGCAAATATCTACCCCTGATGATGTTTCGTACCTTAACTACCCCGGCTACGTACTGGAGCACTCATTCCTACGTAAAGCCGGGGTGTGCGTCTTCATCAGGGGTGATATATGTTGTCGCCGCCTTCGGGGCCTCGAGTATAGGGACCTGTCAATACTATGGCTCTGTGTTGACCATGGGGGACGTACCCGTGTCTACGCATGCCTCTACAGGTCCCATGCCAGTGATGTGGGGTCTTCTCGATTATTCGAGAACGTCCAAGTGGGGACGGACAGAGCTCTCGAGCAGTACCCATCCGCGGAGGTGGTGATCCTTGGTGACTTTAACGCTCACCATAAAGAGTGGTTGGGGTCCCGGATCACTGACCTCCCGGGTCGGTCTGTTTACGAGATGGCCTTGGCTTATGGCTTCTCGCAATTGGTGACACAGCCCACCCGTGTCCCTGATATTGACAGCCATGAGCCCTCCTTGCTGGACCTTCTGCTGACCACACACCCGGATGGATGGACGGTGGTGGTCGATGCTCCTCTAGGGTCATCTGACCACTGCCTAATCCGCGCGTCAGTCCTTGTGGAGAACCTCAGTCAACCTTCAGCGACTGGGTCTCGCAGGGTCTGGCGGTATGGCTCGGCAGATTGGGATGGACTTCGCGAGTTTTATGCGTCCTTCCCATGGAAGCGGTTTTGCTTCTCCTCCGATGATCCTGACACCTGTGCAGACTGCGTCAGGGATGTAGTTCTTTTGGGGATGGAGTTGTTCATTCCCAACACTACAATACCGGTGGGGCGCCGTAGCCGGCCTTGGTACAACAGTGCCTGTGCCGATGCTGCGCGCCTCAAACAGTCCGCATACTTGGCGTGGCACGTTGCCAGTAGGTGCCGGGATCCTATTGCCACGGAGGAGAAGCGGAAGTTTAATGCCGCTTCTAGGTCTAGTAAAAGGGCTATTGCCAAGGCCAAGGCAGAGCATATTGCCAGGATTGGCGAGCGGCTAAAGAGCTATCCCTCTGGTAGCCGGGCCTTTTGGTCGCTTGCCAAAACGGTGCAAGGCAATTTCTGCCAGTCCAGTCTCACGCCACTGCGTAAGACTGATAACAGTCTGGCCCATAGTGCAAAGGAGAAGGCCGATCTCTTGGCTGAATCCTTTGCCTTAAACTCGACTTTGGATGATGGGGGAGCTTCTCCACCGATAATACCCCGGTGTGAGTGCTCCCTGCCTGGAATCCGCATCACTCAGCGTGCGGTCAGGCGGGAGCTCCAGCTCCTCGACATCCATAAGTCGAGCGGGCCTGACTGTATCCCCGCGGTGGTTCTTAAGACGTGCGCCCCCGAGTTGACCCCTGTCCTCACGCGTCTCTATCGACTTTCTTTTAAGACTAACCGGGTTCCGTCTTCGTGGAAGGTGGCTCATGTCCATCCTATTCCCAAAAAGGGAGACCGGTCGGACCCCTCCAATTACAGGCCGATAGCAGTCACGTCCTTGCTCTCCAAAGTCTTGGAGCGGGTAATTAATACTCAGCTCCTGAGGTACCTTGAGGATTGCCAGTTGATTAGCGATCGTCAATACGGTTTCCGTAACGGTCGTTCAGCTGGCGATCTTCTTGTGTACCTTACGCACCGTTGGGCGGAGGCTGTGGAGGGCAAGGGCGAGGCTATTGCCGTCGGCCTGGATATTGCGAAGGCGTTTGACCGGGTATGGCATCGAGCTCTTCTGTCGAAGCTACCATCCTACGGAATCCCCGAGGGGCTCTGCAAGTGGATCGCCAGCTTCCTGGATGGCCGGAGCATAAAAGTCGTCGTTGACGGCTGTAGCTCCGCGACCAAGACCGTCAATGCTGGTGTTCCACAGGGCTCGGTGTTGTCGCCGACGCTCTTCATCCTGCACATCAATGACATGTTGTCTATTGACAGCATGCATTGCTATGCAGATGATAGCACGTGTCATGCGCGATACATCGGCCAACGGAACGCCTCTCGGAGTTCAGTAGAGGAAAGTCGATACAAACTTGTGTCTGAAGTCGAAGGCTCTCTGGGGCGGGCTTTTGAATGGGGAGAAAAGAACTTGGTTCAATTCAACCCATTGAAGACACAAGTTTGCGCGTTCACTGCTAAGAAGGACCCCTTTGTCATGGCGCCACAGTTCCAAGGAGTCACGCTCCATGTTTCCGAGAGTATTGGGATACTTGGCGTCGAAATTTCGAGCAAAGTGCAGTTTAGGAGTCATTTGGAGGACAAAGCCAAGTTGGCCAGCAAAAAGTTGGGCATCCTGAACAGAGCCAAGCGGTACTTCACGCGGGACCATATATTGACGCTTTATAAAGCGCAAGTCCGGCCTCACATGGAGTACTGCTCTCATCTCTGGGCAGGGGCTCCCAAATACTTGCTCGACCCACTTGACTCCTTGCAGAGGCGTGCATTTCGCATTGTCGATGATCCCAATCTCACGGACAAAGTGGAGTCGTTAGGACTGCGGAGAGACTTCGGGTCTCTCTGTGTGTTCTATCGACTCTTCCATGGGGAGTGTTCTGAGGAACTGTTCAGCATGGTACCGTCGTCACCTTTTTACCATCGCACTACCAGACATCGCAGTGGAGTTCATCCATACTACCTGGAGACAATCCGTAGTAGTACGGTGCGTTTCCAGCGTTCTTTTCTACCACGCACGTGCAAGCTCTGGAATGAACTCCCTGCCTCGGTGTTCCCCGAGCGCTATGACTTGTCCTTCTTTAAACGAGGCTTAAAAAGAGTGTTAACCACACGGTAGGCAGCGGCTGGGTTGTGCCCCTGGCATTACTTTAGTCCATGGGCGGCGGTAACCGCTTACCATCAGGCGGACCGCTTGCTCGTCTGCCTACTGAGGCAATAAAAAAAAAAAAAAAAAAATATATAAAATTCTTGTGTCACAACTTGTGTACATTCACATTTATATAATAGTAAGGATAACCATTCCCACCTATGTTACTTCGGTGGGTCCCACCTATCTGCATACCAAAAGTCATTCAAATCTTTTTTCAATCATTTTTCAATTCCTTTATCCTCCGTATTTTTTTTAATATAAGAAGAATCCTATGTCCTTTTTTATATCTCGAAGACTATGTGTACAAATTTTCATGATAATCGGTTAAGTAGTTTTGGCGTGAAAGCGTAACAAACAAAACATAAACATTTATAATAGCTGACCCGGAAAATTTCGTATCCCCTAACAGTCATTGAATGTTACATATTTACTTACATATTACCTGAATTTTATTTTTGATTGTATGGAAATAAATATTAAGTTCAGCACTTTATTGAGATAAAAATAAATTAAATGCATCAATCGTGTCTCCGCAAGTCATGATTTAATTAAACATGTACATATGGGATGGGATGTAGTCGGTTTTAATTCTCTTCATTGAAGCATCAGTGTGGTGGACTGAAGCCTAAACCCTCTCAGTTGCAGAGAAGGCCTATGCCAAGCAGTGGGACGTACATATATGGGCTGATGATGATGATGCACCTTGTGATATACATTTTTAATATATTTTTTAATTGTCTAAAAGATCACAAACATCTTTTGTTAATCGTCATTGCGAAGGCATGACGAATCGGGAACTGAATTCGTTTGAACTCAATGGTCATAGCCGTTAGGATCAATGAAATCTTAGATCAATCTAATTGATGAATTCTCAAGCACCAATTCATCTCTAAGTTGTCTTTTCAGTATCGTCACGTGAATAACATTACCCAACAATTTTCTTAACACCAAGCGCATTCCATTGCATAGTTGTGGGTGTTTCAGATTTCAAAGCGTGATGACTACCGAACCTGCCTTCGTTTGTAAATCAGGTACAACCAAGGAGTTTAAAAATACATTTCTGAACGCACGCATAAATATTGGACAACCAATAAATATGTCAATCCCTTTTTATTACTGACATTATTCTACATTTTTAAAATCTAAAATACGCAATTATTCGAATATTCTGGATATATGTTGTCGATTCAAAACCTTTATTTAAATACGTTCTTTAATTTGAGGGGACCATTAACCGTATTGACGGGATAAACATAAAATGTTTGACAGAATATTAGGTAGAACAGTTTATATGAGAAAATTAAATTGTTGTTTTTACCATATTCCTCGCAATTTTCTTAACTTTTTCTTTCATAAGAACCTTCTCCTAACAATAGCAAACACAACAAAAAAAGAATTAGCGAAATCGGTCCAGGCGTTGTTGAGTTATGCGCTTACCAACACATTTTGCGATTCATTTTTATATATAAGATTACTATAGAGGGCGAAATATACATATACATATGATATCGAAAAGTCAGAGGTGTGTGCCCGAGGTTTGAACCTGCCCACCGAGATTCTAGACCGCCTGTCCAAACCTCGACGCCATCACTACTTAAATTTTATTTTATATTCAGTGAAAAAAAAGATTTAACTTTCAATCAAATCTTATTTTGCAACATACTGTGTCATTCGTAAATGCCATTATATTTTTAATAATTTTATTGTTGTAGGTATTTTATCTGAACCATAATTAAGTACAAAGATAAGGAAAATTTGGAATATTACCTACTCGCTGCGTTAACAAGTTTGATCACCTTAATACGTTTCCCGTTTTTTTTTACGCAAGGTAGGTTAATGCGATGTCTTTTTTAAAGCTTGTTTTGCTTAAAAAAAAGAATCTGCTATAAAGTATATACAATTTCGAAACGCATTACAGAACCTACGGACCTTCCACTATATGCATCAAGTCCCCTATCCAGCGCCAGTTTAAATGAGCAATTCTTGTATATATTTATATATATAATTGGAATCTCGGAATCGGCTCCAACGATTTTCATAAAATTTTGTATATAGGGGGTTTCGGCGGCGATAAATCGATCTAGCTAGGAATCATTTTTAGAAAATGTCATTTGGAAGAAAAATAACAAAAAGGAGGCGTTTGAGTAGACTCTTCCTGACATCTATTGGTGAATAATAATACTATTTTTTGTGAGCAACTAATTGCTTTAACGACACAACAGCAGATGGCGTTGTTAAGTAACATTATTCATATTTCATCATTTTATTAGTAATTCGTACTTAAATATAATTTCCAAAAAACACAATAAAAAAAAAAAACCGAGCAAAGCTCGGTCATCCAGGTACTGTGAGTGGTTTGTGCTCAGCACCTAACTCCAAGACTTTTTGCTCTCACAACCTATCCCAAAAAAAGTTACGCAAGGCTGTAGCTAGGGCTAGCCCATTGAGTGGCAACGTCTTACCTTTTAAGGTATGGTAGGAAGAAAACAAAACCGATTGTATAGTTTCATAGTTGTAGAACGCAGGAAGAAAACGATTAAACAAAACAAATTTTCAATTTTTTTCTATTTCTGCAATAGGTACTTATAACCACGGATAGCCTACCTTAAATTCTATTTGAGCTACGGCTTTGAGGTAATCTAAATATTTGCCTCTGTGCGGACATCGAATTTGCATCCTCTCATTACACCGCGCTAAACATTTTTAAAACGAAACAATTCCATCGCGTGAAGGAGCTGCAACTATGTAACCAAATTTCTACAATACGAGTGTGCTTCCTTGTCGTGATGGCCTCGAGGTTTAGGGACGCGGTCGAGAATCTCGACGGTCACGGGTTCAAACCCTAGGCACACACCTCTGACTTTTCAGTCATGTGTGTTTTGACAAAGAAATATCACGTACTTTAACGGTGAAAGAAAACTGCACCCCTAAAAATTCTTAGGTATTTCTTAGGTGTGTAGTCCGCCAACCCGCGGTAGGCCAGCGTGGTGTAATACGATGGTTAATAAAATGTAATAAGTATTTCATGTATTCTTACAGACATTTCAATAGGGAATAAGGAGAAATGGCGCTCATCACTAGAAATGAAGCTGCGAGGCAAAAACTTTGGAGTGAGTACTTTATATCTAATTAAAGAATACCTAACTGTGAAGTTTATTATATCTTAAAATCTGCTGTAAGTTGTGAAAAGTTTTTTGCAAACAAATACGTAGACTTTACATAAATACATACATAAACTAACGCCTTTATTCCTTGATGGGGTAGGCAGAGGTGCATTTCTACACACACATTTCGCCAGGTATGTATGTGTACGTAATAGGAGGTGAGCCTATTCCGTGTTGCTATTGAGAATTCCCTAATGGAAAAACCTAATAACACTTTGCCTGGCCCGGGAATCGAACCCAGGACCGCTAGATCCCACGGTACATACGTGTACAGCGAAACCACGAGGCAACGTAGACGTAGACTATATTACCTTCAAATTCCTTTTTTCATAATGGGTATGTCTTTAGAATAGATAGAAATGTCAATAAAATCTTGTTGAAGTAGAATAGCTTATGGATTTACCTAAATGCTTTATTTTAAATAGCTTTTGCCCGCGACTCCGTCCGCGTAGACTACAGGTTGGGTTCAGAAAGAAAATTAATTGTAGTCTATTTTACTCCACACATTTATATCCATATCAAAAATCGTTTACATCGGTCAAATGATTTAGGCGTGAAAGCATAACAGACATATAGTTACATATACATAGTTACAGTCGTCTACATGTCGTTTCATCATTTTAGCTTCAAAAATGACGAATTTCCACACAAACTTTCACCCCTATTTTTATTTTACCTCCTTAAAGGTACATTTTTTTACAAACTTTTAATGTCATATTTATTTGTATCTAATCAACAGCCTAAAAAATAAGTTTCAAGCTTCTAGCTTTAAAAATGACAATACTTCCATACAGCCTTTTATCCCCCCTTTCAACCCCTTAAAACCCTTTTTCCGGGATAAAAAGTAGCCTATGTTCTTTCTCAGGGTGAAATCTATCTGTGTACCAAATTTCATTTAAATCGGTTCAGTAGTTTTAGCAGGAAAGCGAGACAGACAGACAGACAGAGTTACTTTCCCGTATCAAAGTAGCCCAAAGTAGTAAAGTAGTGTATAGTTATTTGTATTAAGAAGAAAAGTCAGTTAAAGGTAACAGACCAGTTATCGGAAACATGTCGCAATCATGATGGTGCCGATTAAATATACATACCTCGTGGTATCGTGGTACAAGCACGTGTCGTACGATCTAGAAGTTTCGAATTCAATTCCCAGGTCGGGAAAGGTGTTATTGTTTTTTTTTTTGTAATTTGCCAAAAAGCTGGACCTTTTTGGATAGTGTCAAGGTATAATTTATCATGAAGGCAACACCTTGAAATTTTCCCGCATCGTTAGCTAGTCAGACGATAGAACAGATTTCATAACATATTTTTTTTAGGTTTTTTTCATTGAGATAATTTATTTTTCAGGAAGGATTTTAATATTATCGTCTGCAGGAGTCGCGTTATTGCTGATTCCAATTATATTGACCATAATGGATCCCATGTTCATCATAGCTAAATATGTAAGTGTCCTACATCTATACTAATAAATAAAATTGGTGTGTCTGTTTTGTCTGTCTGTCTGTCTGTTTGTTCCGGCTAACCTCTGAAACGGGTGGACCAATTTTACCGGGACTTTCACTGACAGATAGCTGATGTAAAAAAGAGTAACTTAGGCTACTTTTATTTTAGAAATTTTAATTATTTTATTATTGTAAATAAACAATAAAAAATAACTATTCCGCGCGGGCAAAGTCGCGGGCACAGCTAGTAATAAATATTATGCCCGTTTGTATATTATTGACTGCCACCAGGTCTTTCGGCTCAAGTATATGCTAAAGCCCTATCCCCAAACGGCCTTATCCATTGCGAGGCTCCGGGCGGCAGGTCTTTGCGAGGCCCTTTGTCCTTTGTGAAAAGTATTCGAGGCGTGTTATTCAACTACTACATAACGATTTTTTCAATTATGTTTTAGTTGACTAACTTTATTTTAATTTACCGCTATGTTAAAACCTAAATAAAAAATTAGGGATCAAAACCAACAGTTTTAATTAAAAAGATCTTTTTTTTTTTTATTTGCTTGCCTTGCGCGAGACCCTTGCAAGAGCGAGGCCTCGGGAGATTGTCCCGTTCGCCACCCCCTAAGGCCGCCGCTGCCTATCCCACCACACACCTGCCACTGCAACTCCTGTGCTCCAGGATCAACAGCGCTACGCACAGTATTGGCGTTGAGCACTGAAACTCAACGAATCTAAGGAAACCGAATTTGAGATGATCCCGCAACGAAGTTAATCGTAAAAATGATATAAAGGAGGAGTTGGAAACAAATATTTGTCCACCTCACAGCAAAGCGGGAAACAAAACATTGAACTCTAAGGTTTCGCCCTCACATAAAAGATAAATACAATTAATGAAACTAGATACAATTAATTAAATTCATAGATGAGACCTAAAGTGCGAGCAAGCAATAAGCAACGAACGAACGAGGTCGCGGGTTAAGTTTAAGTTTCAGTCAGTATTTTTATTATTTCCGTTATATTATGTTACATAGTTTAATATGAGCAGAGATGCAGCTAGCGATTTTAAAATCAACAGATCAATTAAGAAATTAAAGCACGATTATGAAATCCCAAAGATACACATGAAAGTATTTGGCTTCAAAAACTTAATATTTCATCGATTTTCATTCAGCGAGAATCAATAAACCGTATTATCAGCACTTTATGGTCCTTAAAGTCATTTCCTTTATCTTTATAGAGTTACGTTTGTATCAGATGAGGTGTTGAATTGCCCCGTATCGTATCGTAGTTACGCAATAATTGATAAAAATTACGAAAGACTTAATATACCGTGAATACTATCGACGTACGAGTATGTTAATAATAAACCATACCTATACCATGCCATGGAGCGGGCAATGCTTGGAGTTTCTCTGGTGGATAGAATTCGTAATGAAGTCATCCGCCAGAGAACTGGAGTGACTGACATTGCCCGCAGGATTAGCACGCTAAAGTGGAAGTGGACCGGCCATGTCTGCCGACGGACGGACGGACGGCCGTTGGAGCAGACAAGTGTTGGAGTGGAGACCGCGCTTAGGTAGACGTAGTGTAGGACGCCCTGCAGCACGATGGTCCGACGACTTGAGAAAGGTGGCGGGTAACGGATAAGGGCTGCTCAAGACCGGGATGGTTGGCGCCTACTTGGGGAGGCCTTCGTTCAGCAGTGGACGGCGATAGGCTGAGAATAAAATACCATATATTTATCTATTATCGAATTTTACTTCATTTATTACCTTTAATTTAATCAATCTAACAAATAGGTGTAGGTAAATGATATTTGGCAGTCTAAGTTAGGTTGTTTTGGGAACAGTCCAAATAGCGAATATCGAAGAGAAATAATTTCGAAAGCCTCTCACCAATCACCTATGCTGATAGCTGCCGACCTTATTATGTATCGAGTACAATTTGAGTCTCCGTCAATATCACACAGCTTACCAAAAAATGCGCTCGGATTGCCCCAATTGGGCCAATTCGTACCACACACCATTTCAATATAGTTTGACAGTTAACTCTACCACTTATTTGTGCGGAAAACGTGACGCATGACGTGCAACCCGCACTAGGCCAACGTGGTGGACTAAGGCCTAAACCCTCTCAGTTGTA
Source organism: Hemaris fuciformis (assembly GCA_907164795.1). Lineage (NCBI taxonomy): Eukaryota > Metazoa > Arthropoda > Insecta > Lepidoptera > Sphingidae > Hemaris > Hemaris fuciformis. The sequence goes on from OU015443.1 coordinate 582,705, forward strand.
GAGGAGATCCGTGGGAAGTACATATATGGGCTGATGATAATGATGTCAAAACAGCATAGAAATTATTGTTTTACATACAATAAAAAATACATTTCGTGTTACTGAAGAAGATTTTTTTGCGTCGCCTTTTCTCCACATCGACACGTCCCGAAGCTGTAGTAGTTTATTTTAAAAAGACGAATCAATTAAGTAAAATAAAAGTGTCATTTTAATGACGAATATTTTGACTTTAACTTGCGCCCCTGGAAAGCCGATCCTTGCTATTCCTAATCATTATATATGCCAAGACACATGCTATTTAGAATGACTGTCGAGACTAAGCGCCTGTGAACAAGTAACATTTTTTTGCACCTCGAAGACTTTGCTCAGATTATTTGTAGACAGAAACAGAATTAAAATTGTGCCCTAATGTTTTTATAACGCCCTGTCATTAAAATTATTTTGAGTGTTAAAAAAAATATCAAATGCCTAAATTTATCCATTAGAATTTTCGATGTATGAAGTATATGACAGCCCCGTGGCTAGACACCAGCTTGCGAAACGAGAGGCCGCGGATTCGATTCCCGCACCGAGACAAATATTTGTGTGATCCATAAGTATTTGTTTCGGGTCTGGGTGTTCGTGAGACCGAAAAGTCTGTCGTAGTTTCTGATACCCACGACACAGGACTTGAATCCTAGGGTGGGGTCAGAACTAAGTATGTGATTGTTGGGTGTATTTATTTGATTGATATGCATTACACTGCTAAGTAGTTACTTATTGGTATATTTATAAAAACGGTTTATTATCCAAAATAATTAATGAACAATAAAAGCCATTACTATACATTACATTTCAGAAATTTCGTCTATCAAACGGAAGCATTTTGCACGAGCTGCTCCAATCAGAGATGGAAGGAGGTCGGTTTGCGGTTTACCTATTTAACATCACCAATGCCGATCGGTTCATGAACGGAGAAGATCACAAGCTCAAATTGGAGGAGATAGGACCTTTTACTTACGTGTAAGTTCAACTATTGATATCGCGAGAACAATAAATGCGTTGGATTCATCGATACTGACTAAACTGTGTGAGTTCTAACACGTAATCGTGAAGAAAAACATCGTGAGGAAACCTGCATATCTAAAAAAGATGTTTAAAGTTCCTTAGATTTGTAGTCCGCAAACCCGCACTAGGCCATTGTGGACCTAACCCCTCTCAGCCGTAGGGCAAACCCGTGCTCAGCAGTGAAACGTGTATGGGATGCAGATCAGTGGCGGTACTTCCATAGAAGCCCAAAAGCGTTTCACGTTAATTTGTAATGTCTGATTTATGATTGTTTATTGTGGGGTCAGGTCTCAGGATATTCTCATTTATATGTCAAATTGCTTTTGTTAAATAATTATTTAAAGCTTAAAGATAATTATTCAGAATTTTGTAAGGCAACTTGGGCTTTTTGGGCTTTTATGGAAGTACCGCCACTGATGCATAGGTAGATAGAACTATATTTCAATTACACACCATATTTCTAATGTTTTTGTTGGCTGTGACGATGCTTCATGCAATGAGGTATAACAGCATATTTTAACTATTTTTCTTTTACCCGTTAAAAATTAATACGATTACGTTATCGTCGCTACAATTACGCTGGCCTATTTCTCTATTATAAAATAAAAAATCGGCAATCGAACCCAAAACCTCCAGATGACAGGCCGCACAAATGCCAACCAGTAACAAATCATTGAGATATTATTACTACGTATAGAGAAGACGCCACACACCACTACTGTGTTCCGTTCAAGTGCGGCCATCCGGCCGCACTTCACTCAGTTGCTTGCTAGCTCTTGAGCGTTCGAGTCGTGTTTGCTTTTATACCGAAAAACGTTGAAACGCATTAAATATGCCGTCGTGTGTGTTACGATATTGTACTAATAATTCAAGTAATACAGCGAAGTGCAAAGGAATAACTTTCCATCGGTGAGTAACTAGATAATCATTTTAAAATTTATTAACAACAAAATATTTAGCGGACGCCATGTTGCGTCATTTGTCAAAGACTAATAATTAAGATGTGACATTCTGTGAGTAACACAAGTGATGTCGGTAGAATTAGCTTTTATAGCGGGAAATAATAATATAACATATATTTAGAAAATAACTGACTGTGGTGATTCATTGAAATAAGATGATAAATAATTAATTATTGCATATTGTAAAATATAATTTATTACATTTTGTTTATTTACGGTTTCCACGTCTGGGCCGTAAAGATAGAAAAATATGGATAAAAGTTGTCCAAGATAACCGCAGTGAAAAGACCTGGTTGCCATCCAATCATACTTATGTATGCTTGTTGCATTTTCGCGAAGAGGATAAATATACCATAAAAGCGGCAAGGCGTTTTCTGAAGAAGTCTGCTGTAACATCCTGCACAATTCTTCAACTAATATAATTAATAGCAGTACACACATGAACAGACATGACGACGAGCAATATGAAATTATGTCGGCTACCCGCTGCTTAGAATCTGACATAGAAGCCGAGAACAACTGTGGAATTTTTGCTGGCATACTCAGTAGCGAACAAATCCCATTTGGTTCCCAGTTGATCGTCGGATACATATCTGGCTACATTAACCGGATTCTGACAAAGTCGTTAAAATGCGAAGTATGTGTGGATAGCTTAAGCACAACAGAAAGGTTGCCACATCATAAATTAATAACTATCAAAGATATAGATGGCTTCTCGTACCCCACAGAAGACTCTATAAAATATGTATCGCCACGGAAACTGTAATACGAAAACTTATTAAACAAAGTGGTGGAATCAGTCTAAACACGAAGCCAAAACTGATCAGACTAATATTTTTTTTTATATAAGCGGCAAAAGTTTACTAAACTAATATTGTTTAGGGGTTTTTATTTTATTTAATCAGTACACCTGCTTATCCTTCACACAATTCAAGGAATCTTTAGAAAAAAAATGAATCAATCAATGATAAATATAATAAAACATAAATGAATTAATTAACTTAAGTTTAATATTCATATTATAATATTTTCTACTGTTTGAGAATTTTAACTAAGCTTGTGTTAGGCATGAAGCTATAATTATGTGAGTTCTGGTCCGTCAGCAATTTAGTCTATGGGAATGACAACTTATTGGAGGACGTTGAACGAAACGCGTAAGCGCCATGAAATACACGGCGCTTTAGACCTTTTGGTCGCGAGAAAACTACACTTGAAAAGCGTTGTAGCGCTGCGTGTTTATACTGTTTGGTTAGACGACTTGTATTGTTTCAGCGCTGCAGTGAAGTTTAGTTTTAACTCAAAACAAAATGGAGCATGATCTTTGCTTAGCGTAGGTTCTCTATACGTAGTAATATTAGCTCAATGTAACAAACATGATTACTTTCCAGCGAGTACCGCAACCATGACAATCTGAATCTCTCAACGCCTGGTGAGATGAGCTACACGCCTCGACTCAGATCGGAGTTCATTCCCGAGGAGTCGGTGGCAGACCCGCGTGACGTCCCCATCGCCATGCCCAACATACCAATGCTGGTGAGATATCGTATATGTATACGACCAAAGTACATAGTTTTGTCAGCAATGTTAATATTGTCTGTACTCTGTAGTAAGACATTAGTTATTAAAGTTTAAGTATAAAAAGTATAAGGACACATAAACAAAACAAGAGCTAAGCAAGTATGCATACACAATACTAAAAACTAATGTTAATGTTTAAGAAAGTATTAATGAATCGCGGAATCAGATAAGCTAGTTAATAATAACTAACGGGATTATGATAATATCATTGACGGTACTTCCATAGAAATCCAAAAGCCCAGTTAGACTTTTAAATTTCCTAAAATCTGTATAACTTGAAATTTTTATTTTACGAAAGCAATTTGACATGTAAATGAAATAAATAAATAAACTAGACATAACACAATTAACGTGTAACGCTTTTGGGCATCTATGGAAGTACCGCCACTGGATAATGACCACATTCTATGATCATTAATTATGGCTCATAAAAATTATGGAAATCTTCGTATTCACGTTTAAAACGTGTTTTTTATTAACTTATATCACGTGTACACGTGTGCGCGAGAGAAGACAGTGACACACAGATTTTTTTTCCAAATATTTTTGTACAAGGCACATGATAAAGTTAAAAAAAGTTTCAAAACGAATCCAATTATCTCTAATTAGTTGAATAAGAACGTAGCATATTTGAGTGATGATTCATTGTGAACATAACACAGAACTTCGTAAAGTTATGAGTTAGGGTAGGGTGTACGAATGGTTTGTCTGTTTAAAAAAAAAGTATATTTCTATAATTTAAAGAAAAAAAAATTACATGTCTTGTTGCTGAGGGAGTTTCTTGCCGTTTCTTCTCCACAGCTATAACACGTTTCGAAGCGGCAATAGTTTAAAAAAATATTTAAAAGTGTAACATTGACGATTCAAAAGAACTTGTAATAGTCTATTTACTTTCATTGACTTTGACTTTGACTTTGCTTTCAATAGTAAACCATTGCACCGATTAAAATGATTTTTGGTATGGAGATGGATATGATCTTGGATAAAGACATAGGGCGCATTTTATCCCGGGAAAATGCAGTATTCCCCTGGAATGAGCACGGAATTCATAGTTGCGCTCTGGCTTTATATATAAATTGTTCGCGACTCCGTCCGCGTAGACTACATGGTTGGGTTCAGAAAGAAAATAATTTGTAGTCTATTTTACTCCACAGAGTCCCATTTATGTCCATACCAAAAAGCATTCAAATCGGTCAAATAGACGTGAAACGTGTGCCGCCGCGCACCGGCCGGCCGGCGCCTTGTACTCGTACATCATAATTGCGCGCTTTATCATTTTTTCGCTGCGGTGTTATTTTAAAACTGCGATATCTTCTAAGATACTCATTGAAATCAAATGATGTAAAGGGCAAATTTCTTTTAAATTAAATACTTGTGATGAATAACGTATTTATTTGGATAAGGATTAATATCGTCTTTATGAAAACACCATTTACAAATAATGCTTTATTTCAGAACAAATTTGGTTAGCATAAAAAAGGTTATAGTGAGCCAACCTTAAAAGATAGATATATGCTGTCGCGGACTTTTTTTTAGAACTTTTAAAGGGGGACAATTCTGTCATACATTATTTTAGCGAAACTTTAACCGTTTCCTCATCGCACGCAGCGGAAGATCTCAAAAGGACATAATGCCCCCGATTTTAAAACATTATTTATTGGTGCCCCGCTCCTATTGGTCGTAGCGTGATGTTATATAGCCTATAGCCTTCCTCGATAAATGGGCTTTCTAACGCTGAAAGAATTAATTCAATCGGTCCAGTAGTGTCTGAGATTAGCGCGTTCAAACAAACAAACAAACAAACTCTTCAGCTTTATATATTAGTATAGATTTATCCCAAAACAATATCAAGGTTCAAAGGAAAAAGTACTGGATATTTTTTTGTACAAAAAGAGAAGTTCAAACATTTATTTTTAATTTTTTTGTATTATTATTTCGTTGAATTTCCCAATGTTCGTAACAAAGTTAGACATTTTCTGCAAGTTTTTTTTTTAAAGATTAATGCCTACTTTAAATTATTCTAAATTAAGTTATCGACGGGTATTGAATTGAATATTCTGACACTAATATTAATTATATTGTATAAAAAGAAGTTATAATAAGGATTATATTAAAAGAAATAAAAAGCAGACTTTTACTTTTTACTTTATAATATTGCAGTTAATTATCATTATCAAGCTCGGTGGTCCCGGATTCAAACCCTAGACACACACCTCAGACTTTTCCAAGTTATGTGTGTATTCACAATGAATCATCACTTACTTTAACGGTGAAGGAAAACATCGTGAGGAAACCTGCACACCTAAAAGTTCTAAGGAATATCTTAAGTGTGTAGTCCGCCAACCATAAGGCCAGCATGGGGGACTAAAGCCTTAACCCTCTCAGTTTTAGAGGAGGCCCGTGTCCAGCAGTGGAACGTATATGGACTGATGATGATGATGATATCATTATCAAATTAATCGCTTCAAAAATTACTACTTCTTTTCCAGAGTGCTACCACAATAGTCCACTCGTCACCGCAGTTCGTCCGGGATGTGTATAGTATGCTAGTGCATCAGTTTAAATCGACTGCCATCGTGAAGATGGACGCCAACCAGTACCTCTGGGGATACCGGGACCCCGTGCTCACGGTGGCCAACACCCTGGCTCCAGGCCTCATACACTTCAGCACCACAGGCATCATGGATAGGGTGGGTAAGCTTACATCTTTTTGTTTAAACCCTGAGAACCATCACTGACATACCAATGGCGGTACTTCTATAGAAGCCCAAAAACCCAGTTTGCCTTTGAAATTTCAGAATAATAACACTGGTCAACATGACTTTTTGCCGTTAATCCAATTGTACTTTTTCGGTATCTTTTATGTATAAATATTAACGGAAAAATAATAAAAAATATCTATTACATCGAAATAAATAAATATGTACAATTACATATATGTACGATATATTTGGCTTAATTTTGTGAGGGTATATCGAAAAAGAGTATTGCAACAGCTGATCTTACTTACATAGACAATATTATTGTTGGTAGTACACGATATATCCTTAAACCTGTATATTTTCAACTCGTTATTGTTCGTTCATTGATGTTTAAATTTTTTTATATTACTTTAACACGTACCATTACGTAATACGAGTATTGCTAAGACGATGTGCAGTTTCTAGTGTTTATTCCAAAGTGTTGTTGTTTAAATTGTGAAGTGCTTTTGTCAATTTGAATACGTTTCGGTTTTGAAGAAGTGTACTAAATAGTAAATACATATATGTATATAGTTTGCATTATGAATCGAAAGTGTTTCAATTCATCGGATCTCTTCTATTTTGTTTGTGGGGAGTTTAATTCAAGTTCCAATCGAGAACGTCCTACGCCGTTACTATATAACATTTACAATTTGTATTTTGGTTTCAAGATTTCTGAGAATATTAATCAACCTTGGACACCAAGTTTTTTTAAATTTAAGAAATGTATGTTATTTGAGAGGGTGGTTTAATGGTACCCACCGATTAATGCCTTTTTCTAAACCTGTACCTAATTTGGAGGGAACAAAAGATCATGAGAATGATTGTTATTTTTGTTTAAGGAAACTGAAGGGATATTCTTATAAAACAAGAAGTAAAATTGCATATCCTGTTGTGGAATCTGTAACTAAACCGATTCCTTAAACTGAAGACAGCCCACCACCTCAACCTACAAATAAATTTCAAATAATCTCTTTTTTCTTAGAAAGTGGTTGTTAAATATTTTTTTTATGAATGTATTTAAACTAATCTCATGTTAAGGTATGGAAAAATACAAGTTTCAAACCGCGGCACTAAAAAAAAATATTTTTTTTTGACCAGTGTAATCTTTAAATCTTTATTAAACATAAGAAATTCGATATATAAAGACCCCACAATAAACATTACAATTAACGTGTAACGCTTTTGGGCTTCTATGGAAATACCGCCAGTGTGACATACCAACGTTTTTATTATCCAGAAATATATGTTTATGAGACAGAAATATCTCTTACAATTTTTGACAACGACGATACAAGTTGTGTTATTGTATAACCGTTTAGGTTTATCGATTTCTTTAATTTTCATCTGCTAATAAAAAATAATGAGACTATTTGTTGTACAGTTATACGACAACGGTACGAAATACCGCGTGGTGTTGGGAACTAAGGAAACAGACAAGTTTCAATTGAAGACTGTTACCAAATTCAGGAATGCTGAAGTTTGGAACACTGACGATATTCCTGAAAGGTAACGCTAGATCATCCCTCGAATATCCTTTTTATTTAAGTTACTTTTTAAAGCTATGTGTAGATTTGTGTAAAGGAAATTATTGAGATAGTCTTATACATAAATGGAACTAACAAAAGTACAAATTACCTAGATACGTCTGAGCCTAAATGAGCATCGAATTCAGAACGCCTATTGTAGGGGGAATTTCAACTCAGTTTTATGGATTTGATAACATAATACTATAATGCTTTTTCAGCGTCACCACTTTCAACGATACGTACGAAGGTATGGCATACCCCCCCATGCTCACTGAAGCGACCCCAATCAACATCTACCGGCTTGGCATCTGCAAGTCTTTCAACATGGAGGTCTGCGGTCGAAAGACCTCAGAGTATGGGCCCAATGCGTTCGTTTATAAATTTAGAGACCAAATGTTTTATAACGAGCGACTGTGTAACAGTACTGGGTACTGCCCTGACGGTCTCATGGATATGTCCCAGTGTTTCTACGGTAATTTAAACACAGATAATTTCTTTGATAAATTCTATTAGCGTTTAATTGCTGTTAGGCACGAGCCTCCTCTATAGCTGAGAGGATTTTGGCCTTACTATGCTGGCCTAGTGCGGGTTGGTGGACTAAACACCTAAAAAATTCCTAAGAACTTTTAGATGTGCAGGTTTCCTCACGATGTTTTCCTTTACCGTTAAAGTACGAAATAATTCTTTGTGAATACACACATAACTTCGAAAAGTTAGATTCATCGAGATTCTCGACTGCGTGCCTAAACTTCAACGAAATCACCTTTTTTAAGGGTTTTACGACTTAATTTTTTTTTTATTAAACTCGTTATTTCTGTAAGAAGGATATTAATGTTGACTTACTCATAAGCACGGAAAGTTTTTATTTTTTATTTTGACCCTCAGGACTGCCAATGGGCATGTCAAAGGGTCATTTCCTCGACGCTGATCCCGCATTAATGGAGAGAATTGAAGGTCTAAAACCAGATCCTGAGAAACATTCAAGTCATATAGTTATTGAGCCGGTAAGTCTATTAGCCAGATTTTCTTAATTTTTATTAAAAATAAACGATATGGGAGCTCTAAAAACCAATGTGGTGAAGTTAAGGCACATCCTGTTCTTATAGAAGACCGTGACTTATCGTGTCGTCTCGTGTTAATGGACATAAGTTTTTAAAAGACTTGTTAATGGCACGGAATAAGAAGGAGACATGCGGTCAAAAGCGGTGCTGGAATGTCCTACCTACCTATTCTATTCTATTCTTTGTAGAAAATCGGGCTGACATTAGAAACGTCTATGTCGATACAAGTTAACATAATGGTTGGCGACGTGAGGTACAACAGCGACGCCAGACGATTCTCAGACATGGTTGTACCCATCGCACATTTTAAAATTGTAAGTATATTCATATTTCTTCATTGTAACATCATTTTTAAGAAGCCTGTATTTCAAAAATAATTTCAAAATGAAGACAACAGATGAATTACGGTTGCGTAATAAAAGAAGTGTGTTCTGTACTTCTTTTCGTGAAACAAAACCTTAATTTCAAATCAGAATTTACACACAAATTAATTACGTTTTTTAGTTTCAATCCCGTTACCTAATTCAACATTTAACAAAATTTTCATACTTGTGAATTGGGTTTAATTATATTTTTGTTTGTTTCCAGAGTCAACCGCAACTCCCAGCGATAGCAATAACAGCACTAAAATTCATATACATTACAATGCCTAAAGTCCTGTTCAGTCTACAAATAGCTCTAGTTATTATAGGTCTAATACTTCTGGGATACTCAGCGAAACTTCTTTACTGGCAAATATTACAAAATATCGACACAGACCTGCCTAAACATGAGATCAAAACAGACGCACCTCTTTTGGTGGTACGTAACGTCAAATGAAACTATCTAGAAGTTTCCAGAAGGCTACGGATCTAAATATTGTTATTAAATAAATATTACTCTGAAATTGCAGACAAAAGATCATGCCATCAAGGAACACGGATCAAGGGGTCTACTTCTAATCAAGTGATCTGTCACTTGATTACATCGAAGTAATAAACCCCGCTAAGGGTGAAATAATTGCTATTAAAAGTATACTGGTACAACAAAGTGACCGCAGTACCACCTGATGGTAAGTGGTCGGCAAAAACTGTCGCAACAGTTATGCCGACATGCTCCTAACCGGACATAGCAGAACGCATTGTTGTTAGTCGGATGGCTTGAGAGATGTTAATATTTTACCACAGAAACGGTTTAAAAAAAACGCATAGGATAATTATATTGCTTCGGCAAACGCACCAGCGACTCTCATAACTGTAAAATGCTATTTGGCAACTCCCATATGTATCCTGGCTGGTTAACATTACAAAAAAACAGTCGAAGAGAAAGAAGTTGAAGAAAAAAAAATTGGACACCCAAAAACCTCGGCATCAAATGTAACGTAACAATTTTTTTGTGAAAGTAAATCAGAGTAAAGATTAATGACATTTGGTTTTTTTAATTTAAACAAGTGGACAACTCTTTGTTTCCCAACTCCTCCTGTATATTATTTTTGATTAATTTCGTTGCGGGATAATGACAAATTAGGTTCCCATAGATCCGTTGAGCTTCATTGCTCAGCGTCGATACTGTGCGTACCGTTGTTGAGCCTAGACCACAAGAGATACAGTGGCGGGTGTGTGGTGGGATAGGGACCAATAAATTTAAATGTGAAATGTCGACAATGCCTAAAAGATTAGCGCCATTAAAATTATTTTTGAAATAACACAGAAAAGGTCACAGGACATTAGGTTCTAAGAATTAAAAGCCTAGAGACACCAATAAATGTCCACCCACACGTTGTGAGTACGATACAGTAAGTTCTATGGGAAAATCTTAATAGTTTTATTTACACAAACATGATTTCACTTAGGATGTAATTCAAGCCGAAGATTTGACTTGGCTAGTTTTCATATGCAGGCTACATAAATGATAATAAATTTTATGATTATAAAAAAAAACTTGGCATCCATATACGTCACAATTATTTTGCCGGCGAAGTAGCCAAGGATGCATATTTATTCGTAATGTTGAACTTGGCTTCCATTTCACATGTATGATTTGATGGGATATATTTACTTTTTATACAGGAATTTTAGTATCGATTTTAAGCGAAGCCGTGATGGCCTTGAGGTTTAGGCACGCGGTCAAGAATCTTTACGGTCGCGGGTTCAAACCCTAGGCACATACTTCTAAGTTTTGGAAGTTATGTGTGTATTCACAAAGAATTATCACGTACTTTAACGGCGAAGGAAAACATTGTGATGAAACCTGCACGCCTAAAAGTTCTTAGGTATTTCTTAGGTGTGTATTCCGCCAACCCATACTAGTACAGCGTGGTGGACTAAGGCCTAAACCCTCTCAGTTGTAGAGCCAGCCCGTGCCCAGCAGTGGGACGTATATGGGCTGATGACGATGATGAAGATTATCTTATGATACAATTTAAAAATGAAATTGAATATTGCAATTGTTATCGTAATAATACTTCATTAAAACTCATTGTTTACACGCAAACATGACTTAACTATTTTTTTTGTTAATATTTTTTTAATGTCATTTTTATTTCAATTCACATTGTCTTATTGACCAATTATGCAAAATTGATCGCACCGGTTCATAAATCAATCAAGAAGACGTTTAATTGTTCTTTTTTGTCGCAAAACAATCGTCCACTTTATTTATTAATTCACTTCCCATTTGAATGTAGTGTGAAACTAATGATAGGCACTATATTAGAGCCATCCAGATATCTACAGTATTTGGTACTTTGTTCACACCTTTGTAATTATGACAAAGAGGTTTAGTATAGGCGCGCGGCTAGAACAAAATCGGCGTTCGCGGGTTTCCTCTTATACACATCTCTTTTTTTCGTGTACTCGTATCGTCATCATCATCAGCCGAAAGACGTTCACCACTGGACATAGGCCTCCCCCAAAGACTTCTAAAGCGCTCTGTCGGAAGCGGCCTGCATCTACCCGTATATTCACTATGAATTATCACTTATTTCAATGGCGAAGGAAAACATCGTGAAAAGCCGTGCACACCTTAAAATTCTTAGAAAATTTCGAGGTTTTCAGTCCGCTAACCTTATGTGGGGTTGGCTGGTGTCGGCAAGTGATTCTGATCTACCCTGTTTACCCTAATGACTAGTTTTTAGAATAGCAAAATAACTTGCCTCTTATTTATCATCAGCCCATATACATACGTCTCACTGTTGGGGCACGGGTTCTTTGCTACCGCTGAAAGGGCTTAGGCCTTAGTCCATGTAGTCCTATGTATCTAGTTTATTATTAATTAATTATTGAATTGACGCGAAAACTACTGTATAACTCGTGGCCTCGCGGTACTAGTATGTGCCGAGCGATCTAGAGGTCCTGGGTTCGATTCCCGGGTCGGGCAAAGTGTTATTGGGTTTTTCCATTAGGAAATTCTCAGTAGCAGCACGGAGTCTGGAATTATGCCCGAAAAACGGCAATAGGCTCGCCCCCTATTACGTGGGATGATACATACCTGTCGAAATATGGGTGCAGAAATGCACCTCTGCCTACCCCTTCCGGGAATGCAGGCGTGAGTTTATGTATGTATGTATGTTAAAACACCGTTAATACCCTAAAAGGGGCCTAAACAATATTTCATTGAGCCATAAATAATGCCGAAAAATTACCATATTCCCGTTATAGTCATTAATAATACATAAGAATATTTAACTTTAATATAATATTTACGACACCTTAGTAGGGTATACGCTACTTTTGTTCTTAATGGCATCTAGTTATTCATAAGTTACTTCGATGTAATATATCTTTAGTTCTACGTCGTACCTTTGACTTTGATCGTATAAAAACACTATAAAACATCTCTGTCGGTCGGAACCAATAGGTTATTTTGTAGTTTTTATGTTTACGGTATATATCACGACTGCCTCGTAGTCTCGCGGTACAAGTATTTGCCGTGCGATCTAGAGGTCCTGGGTTCGACTCCCGGGTCGGGCAAAGTGTTATTTGGTTTTTCCATTAGGAAATTCTCGGTAACAGCACGGAGTCTGGAAATGTGCCCGAAAAACGCCAATAGGCTCGCCTCCTATTACGTGGGACTGATACACACCTGGCGAAATGTGGGTGCAGAAATGAATGCCTACCACTTCGGGGAATACAGGCGTGAGTTTATGTATGTATGTATATCATTATTATAGTTAAAGTGCGACGTGCGGACATTATGGCCCCACGTTCGATTTTCAAGCTAGGTATTATAGAGTTTTTTTTTTCTGAAAAATTCTTGGTAGTTAGAATTTCACCTCTTTGATAGCCCTGTGGCGCAGTTGGCTAGTCGCCAGCTTGCGAAACGAGAGGCCGCGGGTTCGATCCGCGCACCGAGACAAATATATTATGTATGTATGTATGAACTATGATCCACAAGTACTTGTTTCGGGTCTGGGTGTTTGTGAGACTGAAAAGTCTCTCGTAGTTTCTGATACGCACGACACAGGACTTGTATCTGAATATGGGATCAAAACTATGTATGTGACTGTTGGGTGTATTTATTTATTTTACTCAACATATACGGTTAATACCATTTACACATATCGAAGAACTCTAAAACATCTATATAGGTACATAATACAATACTCAAATTACAATATACAAATTAAAAATAAAATAAAATATATCACATAAAAACAAACAAAACATAACTACCTATAACAAGACAAGAAACAAACATAAAATCGTAAATAAAACTAAGTAACACTTTCACAATATTTGAGACAATTATACTTTACTTGCGGCCATGCATCCGCAAAAAGATCACAGTCCGGGTTAGTTTCCATCAGAGCATTGAGAGAGCTTAGAACTCGCGGTATGGGAGAAAAGGAGCGAGTATGTTTGTGAGTGTCTATCTGTGTATATGTGAGAAAGACGACAATATTTTACTCCATATCAATTTTATGAATCAGTATTAGTCGAACAGATCCGTTCAGTTTGTAGTACAATTAACGACCGCATCTTAAGTAACAAGTACAAGCCTTAGATGTATTTCTTCGAACTGTGACTGTCATATTATATGTTCAAGGACATGCAAATGTACATAGTAGACACAATTGTAGTCCATGTCGACTGCTTTTATAAATAAATACAGCGAACAGTGACATACTCGTATGTACATAGTTCTGAAACTACAAGAGACTTTTCGGTGCCACGAACACACAGAGCCGAAACAAATATTTGTGGATCACACAAAACTTAGGCTTAATGCGAGGATCGATTCCGCGATCTCTCGTTTCACATGCTTGTGCTTAGGCAATGGCGCCATGGAGGTTGTCAAAATAATAATCTAGATTTAGATTACAACACTTAAATTTCCTACTGTCATTGAATATAATCTTTTATCTATTTATAAAAGAAGGCTTGTTCAGTTCATAAACCTAGGTCCTCTTATGCAATCTGGTGTCTGGCTTGCATAAAGACAGGCAAAGTATAGCGTGGAACGAAGAGGGAAAGCATTTATAGCCTACTAAATAGTATTGAACGTGGAACTTTCTAGAAGTTATGGTACCGCTGGACTCCAGTTGGAGTTTTTAATCACAGGCCACAGCTGGCTTAGAAAAGAAAGGCTGAGATTCAGCGCCATGGCTATTTTAGTATGTAGCACAAACATATTTTCACGTATAGATTTTTTTAAAATTTGAATTTTATCTTTTATATTTTCTTAATGCTGTACTTTTTTATTGTTATTTTATAACAATTTAAGAATACTTCCAAAGAAGCCAAAACATAAAAAATTCAAGAACATAGGCATTTCATCACGTCTTCGCTACGATCGTTCACCATTAAGTGCTTTGCCTTTGACTGTCTAGTTAGTTTCACGAAATTAGTGTGCAACGTGCGTTTGAGAGGTCTCGAGTTAGATACCCGAGTTGAACAAAGTGTTATTGAATTTTCCTATTAGAAATAAAATATACATGAAAAACAGCGTGTCTGCTATGAAAAAAAATACATTAAAACATCAAAAAGTCTATAATTTTTATTGTCTTTCTAGATATACGTCGACATTATGCCTCGTCATCCCAAACTAGTTTATATCGTCCGTAATTGAAAAACAATGTATTCATTGAGTATTTGTGACCGGCGCAGAGTCTAAATATACGGTGACGCATCTAAAAATACTGAGCGCATTACAGTATCGCTTCTGTGCGGGGCGGACGTGTGTGAGTGACCAGTGAGGAATGACACTCGCCGCGCAAACAACACATCATGGCTAAATGCACCGGTAAGTGTCTTTTACAACTGGTTAGGTAATAGAATGATACATTATAACGTTATGAGGAACCTCTCGATAATTAACAAGTCATCTTTATTCGCATTTATTATTTTTAATTGGTGTGTACATCTTTTCATAGATACTTTTATGTAATACGCAGATATTTGCATTATTTTCTCAGTTTGGATGAAAGAAAATTCGTTTTTACACTGTTTTTTTTGTCACTAAAATGTATTCGATTCCACGGTCATCGGAAATATTAAAAAAAAAAAACAAATGAAGTGCATTTTATGTATATATGCATCCTCTAATAGCCAATTTCAATAAACAACCCCGATATTTCTGAAAAGATCTTACTATTAACCAATGAAAATAATTTATTTGACAGCGTCACTTGCAATCTTCAACCTGTTTGCTCCATTATTGAAATCGATCTAGAGTCAAAAAAAAAAAGATTATTTCTTGAAATACTGCAGCCTAGAGTCTAGCACACATTATCTTAGACTTTATCTTAACATCGATTTTTAATATGAGTGGTGGACATTTGCATGGACTAGATTGTGAATGAGTCTGAGGCCATAAAATACCACTTTTTAGGCTCCTCAGCGGTAGGACTACCCTCTTGTAAAAAAATTTGTTGTTCGATCGTTTGCTAGATGTAAGAAAAAAATGTATTTAAACATCTTAGGACAGTATTATATCTAGAAATCATGACGTATATGTCTAATCAAAAGAAAATGGAAAGAATAACGTCTGAAAAGTAAAAAACTGAAAAAGTAGGCAATCCTTTGCCGAGCAATGAAACTATACTCGTAAGTTAGCGAGATGAATCTTGTAGTCTACAATCTTGATGCTCTAAATATTTCGTGATCGATGGAGATAAGTTATCTGTACTACAGATGGTAACGACACGATAAGTCCATGATTATCTGTTCGGTAAACAACTCAACTTTATTTGGGTAGTCTCTGCATTTTTCTACACATATTTCTAATGTCGAAAGGCTTGATAAAAGCTATATAACTTATATGTCAATACTAACCTACCCTAACATATTAAGCTGAAGAGTTTGTTTGGGTGGTTAAGCGCATGAATGTCAGGAACTACTGAATTGGAATTGTGAAAATATTTTTGTGTTGAATAGACAATAGCAAAAGTTGAAGAAGAAGAGAAGAGTAGAGAAGTAGACAATTTACTTGCGCTCGCTCGAATTTACCCTCAATAATGCCCACACGAGCAAAATGTCGTCGTTCAAGTGACATCCGATCAATCCACTTTCTTTATAAGTATTTTACAGTAATAAAACTATAATAAGTTGACATAGACATTCTGAATAAATCGTTGCTATACAATTCAATATTCTTCCTTTATATTTTTATATTTTACGAATAATAATACAAAATACTACAGTAAATAATTTCAGTATACTAGAAAAGAGGAGCGGACAGTAGGTAATTAAATTATTATCAGCCCATATACGTCCCACTGCTGGGCACGGGCCTCCTCTACAACTGAGAGGGTTTAGGCCTTAGTCCACCACGCTGGCCTAGTGCGGTTTGGCGGACTACACACCTAAGAAATTCCTAAGAACTTTTAGGTGTGCCGGTTTTATCACGATGTTTTCCTTCACCGTTAAAGCAAGTGATGATTCATTGTGAATACACACATAACTTCGAAAAGTCAGAGGTGTGTGTCTGGGGTTTGAACCTGCGACCGCCGAAATTCTCGACCACGCGCCTAAACCTCGAGGCCATCACTGCTTTCAGGTAATGAAAACCGGGTAAAAAATATTCATTTTGAATTCTAAACTTTCGCTTTCATAGTTGCGAGCAACATATAGTGTGCATATAAATTATATTTTATTAACCTTATATATTAAAATGTGTGTAGTCCGTCAACCCGCACTAGGCCAGCGTGGTGGACTAAGGTCTAAAACCCTCTCAGTTGTAGAGGAGGCCCGTGCCCAGCAGTGGGACGTATTTGGGCTGATGATGATATATTAAAAAATTATTAAGTCAGGGGTCACAATTAACCCAAAAAGAATAAAATGTGATGATGTAATATGCTGGAAACATTAATTTCGTATTATATGAATTCCTAAAATCCGGCTTATACATATTCCCTAAGGCGTAGGTAGAAGCGATTTCTACAAGCAAGCTGTTAGAAGGCGGAAGTATTACCATACATCGGCAATATTTACAAAATTCATGCCGCTACTGGAAAATTTTACATACTCACGCCTTTATTCCCCGAAGGGTTCCGCATTTCGCCAGGTATGTATCAGTCCCACACAATAGGGGCCGAGCATATTGCCGTTTCTCACATTTCCAGTCTCCGTGACTGCTGTTGCGAATTTTTAATGAAAAAAAATTCTCCCCATCCGAAAATTGAACCCGGGATTTCTAGATAGCAGGAACATACATACATGTGCCGCGAGACCACGAGGCAGTCTGAAAATTTTCTTAAGAAGAATACAACCAAAACCACTTTTTCTCATCCAGGCTTAATTAAGGGCTGCAGGATCCTGTTGTCAGGCACAATCTATCAATTCTGTGTCAGTCTATGTACGTCCCATTTTTAGTGAAGGTTTTCTTTAGGATTTAATTTAGGCCTCAGTCTCTCAGGAGCTCCTCGTGCTGTGTAGTGGTCATATCTTCATCATCATCAGCCCATATACGTCCCACTGCTGGCACGGGCCGAGAGGGTTAAGGTGGTCCACCACGCTAGCCTAGTGCGGGTTGGCGGACTACACACCTAAGAATTAGACAGCCCCGTGGCGCAATTGGCTAGACACCAGCTTGCGAAACGAGAGGCCGCGGGTTCGATCCCCGCACCGAGACAAATGTTTGTGTGATCCACAAATATTTGTTTCGGGTCTGGGTGTTTGTGAGACTGAAAAGTCTCTCGTAGTGTCTGATACCCACGACACAAGACTTGTATCTTAATGTGGGTCAGAACTATGTATGTGACTGTTGGGTGTATTTATTATTATTTATTTATTTATTAAGAATTTCCTAAGAACTTTTAGGTGTACAGGTTTCATCACGATGTTTTCCTTCACCGTTAAAGTAATAATTCTCTGTGAATTTGAAGAACATAACTTCGAAAAGTGCGAGATGTGTGCCTGGGATCATATCTTACTTCAGAAATAATAATCACATCAACTTTAGTCATGTAAGTTGACTCAGAACATTTCCTTTCAATTACGTGCTCATTCATTATTGCCTAAATAAGCAGCTGCTCTATGGGTTTGAACTTTAACTTTTTATATTAACTAAACTAAGCCCCCTAGATCATCACGCCTTCTTTAAATTATGCATTATCATTATGGTAATACATACATACGTATGTACATTTAAAACAACCCAATAAATAACAAAAACCCGAATTTAAAATTCATTAATTATACATTATATTCATGTGCTTGTTTTTATATATATATATATATATATTGTGAAAGACTATATTATGGACGGCATCCTATTATGGGCTGTTTAATATTAAGCACTTTTGTCCCATAACATCCAATTTACTCAAAATATTCGCTAACAATGGTTTTAATCTCATCTAATCGAGTCATTAAGAAATGCTTAAAGTGGGGACGACTTAAGGTTTTTGCTGAGTTGATGTCGTTAAATCATTAATATATCATGTATAATACATACATAGGTACATAATGTGCTTACCATCAGGTACAGTGGAGTCACTTTGCCGTGCCAGTTTAAAAAAAAAAAAAAAAAAAACAGTTAATATAAATGGGATTTAAATTATGTTTAAAGCTGATGTCATAAATATTAGTTTGTTTATATGATGTCACAAAATGTTTGTATAATTCAATACTTTGTATAAAAAAATTATAAATTACAAAACATTTATAAAATTAAAAATTATTTTTTGAAAGCCAACGGCTCCGCAGCACTAGACTGTGTTCAATTGCCAGAGTCCAAAGCGTCATTGGGTTTTCCATCAGGAAATTCTCAGTAGCAGAATGGAGTCCGGAAATATGCCTGAAAAACAGCAACAAGGATTTCAACAGGCGGCGAAACAAGAATGCAAAAAGTACCCCATCTTTCCCAATCGGCGGCAGCACGGAATCTTAAAAAGTGTTCAAAAAGTGGCAAAAGTCTCATATGATAATATGAGACTTAAACTTTTCCTAAATGTATATTAAAAATAATTAAGTGTTCGGTTTTTAAGACAAGTAAAAACTATTATTTTTCTTCTCTCAGCGATTAATAGGAAAACCGGTAGACCGTGAATGCAGTTTAAAAATTAAAACAAAAGTTATTGTACATTTATACTCTATATTTTACATACTAAATCTTAGTATTATTATCGTCAAAGAAACCGAGACAACCGCGGAAGAACGGTTCCAAAACCTTAAACCTTGAATAAGTTACGACGCAAACAAAATATTATCTGAGCCAACCAAGGAAACGCCAAAGTTAATTATGAGATTGACCTATCTTTTGCTTCAGTAACTGCACTTTGCCCGTCAACAGTAGCGGTAGCCCAGCAATAGGATGAATAGCTAGATTTAAAAGGATAAAGGTGATTTACCTTTTAAATACTTGTCCCTTAGACACAGTAGTTATTTATGGGCACCACAAAGATTTGTCTCGGTCCAATGCTTGAAAACGCGGTCTTCTTCCAACTGCGCCACTGAGGCTAACAAAGGGTAACGAGTTTGATAATAATAGTTTGATTAAATTTGTACATACATACATACATAAACTCACGCCTGTATTCCCCAAAGGGGTAGGCAGAGGTGCATTTCTACACCCACATTTCGCCAAGTATGTATCAGTCCCACGTAATAGGGGGCGAGCCAATTGCCGTTTTTCGGGCACATTTCCAGACTCCGTGCTGTTACCGAGAATTTCCTAATAGAAAACCCAATAACACTATGCCCGACCCGGGAATCGAACCCAGGACCTCTAGATCGCACGGCACATACTTGTACCGCGAGACCACGAGGCAGTCATTTATTCATTCGGGTTTCTTCGCTTTGCTTACAAGTTAGTGATTTTAGATATTATATACTGTATTTATATTGTTTTTGATAGCGTCCATGGTGCAGTTAGATAAACACCAGCTTGCGAAATGAAAGGACGCGGGTTCGATCCCCACACGGAGACACATGTTTGTGTGATCCATAAATATTTGTTTCGAGTCTGGTGTTTGTGAGACCGAAACATCTCTCGTCGTTTCTGCTACCCACGACACAGGACTTGTATCTTAATGTGGGGTCAGAACTATGTATGTGACCGTTGGGTGTATTTATTTATATATTTATATTATTAATTTGTACGCTGTATTTATTCAGTTCGCCACCTAAAAACATTTTACTCAGAAAGTTACGAAGTGCTTTACAAATATCCAATGGTTTGAAACAAACAAACGAAAAATCTCATGAATTGATTTGAATTTTGAACCCCAGTGTCACGAGTATCTTGTCTGCTGTACAATCTTGTAACATTGATACTTGATACACAACACCGGGCAATTGTCACGACATTGTCATTTGACGCTCACCGCTAAGCGTTGTTGTGAAATGAGTCGTGCCAAGTGTCCCCAATGCATTCTTTTTGGACGATAATTGTATTTTAAAGAGTTAATTTTTTGCTCGACGTAATGTGATTAGCCTCAAAGACGTCACACTGCCTCGTTTGTTTCGAGGCTCAACTGTGTCCTAGGATCCTCCTGGATGGTGGAGGATGGAGGATGGTCCTGGGTTGGTTTTCGGGTCGGGCAATTGTTGTTGGCAAAAGTCGTGATGGCCTCGAGGTTTAGGCACGCGGTCGAGAATCTCGACGGTCGTGGGTTCAAACCCCAGGCACTCACCTCTGACTTTTCGAAGTTATGTGTGTATTCACAAATAATTATCACGTACTATAACGGTGAAGGAAAAGCACCAAGCTTCTTAGGAATTTCTTAGATGTGTAGGCCGCCAACCCGCACTAGGCCAGCGTGGTGGACTAAGGCTTAAACCCTCTCAGAAGTAGAAGAGGCTCATGCCCAGCAGTGGGGTGTATATGGGCTGATGATGAATAATGAATGAAATTTTTTGTTGCGTTTTTATTTTAGGATATTCTCAGTAGTTTGGAAATTTGCCTGAAAAACGGCAATAACCTTGCAATATATTACGATATACTTAAAATGAAATTGGCGAAACATAGTTGCAGAAATGCACCTCTGCCTATCCCTTATGGTACAGTCGAGATATTGTATCTATAAAATGTCTCTAGCACTTACATATTATGTCTGACATTGTCCTCTAAACTAAATATTTTACATTACAGGAAAGCTGGTGACAACAAGTTCGTTGGGGGTCGTTTTCGTGATATTACCCGCGATATCACTACTGCTGAACCCGATCCGACTGCTGGTCAACTATGTGAGTACTGAGTTTGCTTCATTGAACCAATTGATGTAATTAATATACGTTGTATGCCCAATTGAATACGCCTTGCAAGTTTTGGAGAGAGCGTAGTGCGTATCACTGCTGTAAACGATGCAATACTATACAGGTCCTTCTGACATCCCTCCAGTTCCTGGTTAATAACTGATGAAGGAAAAGTATTTTACTTTGAGAAAGTCACTTGATGTTAACTACCTAGAGAACTTGCTCCTGTAATAAGATTTTGTTACGTTGTAACAAGTTTTTAAAACATAAAATAAATACAAATAATAACTACATACAAACAAACAAATAACCAGTTGTTACAATTGAATGGAAACCGCGCGCTTTAACTAGCGATAGCAGCATAACGACCATATAAGGTATTCGTTGGTGCCGGAAAGCAAATTCTTTCTAGAACATCGGATAGCAAACGCCACAGTCAGAAATTTCGAGAAAAAATACAATAGCGGTCGACGGTTCAACTTCCTGCGAATGATTCCATCTCGCTCGTTTCTATAATTGCTATCTCAGTCCCACAGGGATTTACAAAAATATAGAGGGTAGTTGTGGTGTGACTTGCTTCGGTTGTACCGTTCTTTCCATATCTCTGTCTCATGTCATACGGAACAATCTAGAATCTGGCAGTACGCATTGTCGCCTCAGGAAGGAAATAGGCCGACCATCGGGTCGAACAAGTATCTATATAAGAACGAATTCGCGGAGAGAGAATGAGAAATGCCGACGCCAGAGAGTTGTGATTAGTTCGCATTTTTAAACAGTAGTAAAATCAGTGCTATACTAAAATGAAAAAGAAAAAGAAATTAAAAGCGGATTGCATCATTTTCAACCCCCTTGGAAACTGGGGGTCCACCGCTCGGATTGAGAACTACAAGCTGCACGTCCACCGTACGGGTTAGGAGCTACGAGCTGCAAGTCACAGTACGTTTTGTGAACGACAGCTGCATGTGCTAGTACGGACTGTACCCAAAGGCAACGCTTCTGCCCATCGACTCCAGCTGACCTCTGCGGCTGAGGGCCTTCCGAAGTATCACCGAAGACCCCCCCCCCCCCCGCGTCACGGGATCGAAGGACCAAAGTTAAGTCCCCAGTGCACATAGGGTTTATTAAGACCAGAAGGCTTTCCTGTGCCAAGAATCCACACCCCGGGTGTAGTAATAACTTTAGATTATATATTTTTTTTTATAAACAGTGGTAACTGTCTTGATTATATTTTTAATAATTAATTTGTTTATTTTTAATAAACAGTCATAACCGTTTTAATTGTGTTCTTCGTTGTTCCCGCCGTCAGGCGGATGTACCAATTTGTACGATTTAACCTCTATATGTTTTTTTTTATATTTATCTTCTTTTTCTGCCTGTTTTAATTAAAAGTCTTGTGGCTAAGAGATATTTTAGCAGGCCGCATTAATCTGCATTAATAGAAGTCGTGATGGCCTCGAGGTTTAGGCACGCGGTCGAGAATCTCGACGGTCGCGTGTTCAAACCCCAGGCACACACCTCTGAGTTTTCGAAGTTATGCGTGTATTCACAATGAATTATCACGTACTTTAACGGTGAAGGAAAACATCGTGATAAAACCTGCACACCTAAAAATACTTAGGAATTTCTTAGGTGTGTAGTCCACCAATCCGCACTAGGCCAGCGTGGTGGACTAAGGCCTAAACCCTCTCAGTTGTAGGGGAGGCCCGTGCCCAGCAGTGGGACGTACTATATGTGCTGATGATGAGCCTCTGACAGATGGATAAATGCCGTTTTTCGGGTACAGTTCTAGACTCAGAGCTGGAATTGAGAATTTCCTGTTGTAAAACTCCAATTTACTTTGTTCGCCTCGGGAATCAGACCCGGGACTTCTTTTGACGAGCATTGCAATTTAATATTTTTGCCGCAAGCCCACGAAGCAGTTAACGGATAGGGCTAGAAGCTCTCTTTTTTTTTAATCACATACTTATATTAATTATATAAATGAAAATTGCCACATATGTTTTTTTGTGTACGCAATTGACATTTTGTTTATCTGCAAATTGTCCTTGCTTTCAAGATTTTATCGTAGTTTTCATTTTATATCTTTGCGGAAATTAATATTTGTAAATATAAAAAATAACCGGTCTTATAAAAAAGCACGGTTTCATAAAACAAAAAAAATAATTGAAAATTTTAATTTATGAAGTCTTTAAATTATCCCATATTAACATTTTAACATTGAAATATTGCATGGAAGAACGAGTCTGTATGTCGTACATAAATAAATAATAAATTAATAAATACACCCAACAGTCACATACATAGTTCTGACCCCACACTAGGATAAAAGTCCTGTGTCGTGGGTATCAGAAACTACGAGAGACTTTTCAGTCTCACAAACACCCAGACCCGAAACAAATATTTGTGGATCACACAAACATTTGTCTCGGTGCGGGGATCGAACCCGCGGCCTCTCGTTTCGCAAGCTGGTATCTAGCCAACTGCGCCACGGGGATGTCGAACATGGCGAACAATATCCCATTCATATTTGTGAAAGCGTATGATTAAATCAATGACGCACATTTCTTTAATTTATAATTCGTACAATCACCCCACGTAAGTTGGCTCTGTCAAAAATATGCAGGGATGTGTTAATGTACGTGTTGAGACAGTTTTGTGACAGACTACCTCGTGGTCTCGCGGTACAAGTATGTGCCGTGAGATCTAGAAGTCCCGGGTTCGAATCCCGGGTCGGGCAAAGTGTTATTGGGTTTTTCCATTAGGAAATTCTCAGTAGCAGCACGGAGTCTGGAAATGGCAATAGGCTCGCCCCCTATTACGTGGGACTGATACCTGGCGAAATGTGGGTGTAGAAATGCACCTCTGCCTACCCCATCAGGGAATAAAGGCGTGAATTTATGTATGAGACAGTTTTCCATTTAGAAATACAACTAGCACGTTGCAATTTCCAGGCCACACGAGTTAAAGAAGGTTCGTTTATGTTCGAGACATTCCAGCAAGAAGTGGAGGGTGCCCACTTATCTCTCTACGTGTTCAACATAACCAATGCGGACCGATTCATGAGCGGGGTAGATGAAAATCTCCAAGTGGAAGAAGTAGGACCATTTACATATGCGTAAGTATATTTTATTTCCAACTAGTGGACCCGACAGACGTTGTCCTGTGGACAATTTTAAATCCAAAACTTCAATTTTTTTCCAATCTAAACCATTCTCAAATCCAACTGAAGACAAACAAAAAATTTCATCTGCCTTCTTTTAAACAAAGAAAATGAATTGTTTAAGATTCTGAAGTTATGTTTTGATATACGAAAAATTAAAATCCTAGCTCTCGATCACAGCGCCACCTAACGGGTCTAATTTCAAATCTTAATCATTCTCGAATCTACTTGAACAAACAGAAAATTTCATTAAAATCGGTCCAGCCATTAAAAATTAAAATCCCAAAACTCGATCCCAGCGCCACCTATCTGGTCCAATTGCATATCTAAACCATTCTTGAATCCACCTAGATACACAGAAATTTTCATTAAAATCGGTCCAGCCGTTAAAAATTAAAATCCCAGGCATAGGTATCCGTTTTGATCATCGACGTAGCCATTAACTGAGAAACTTGAAACCTAAGAATGAGAACCAAGGAGTTTAAAAATTCTGTTGGATAATTAGGCTTGATATATTTTCCTTAGTTACACAAAACAAATTTCAGAACGCACGCTTTATGCGTTTATTTGACAACCAATAAATATGTCAATCCCTTTTTATTACTGACACTATTCTACATTTAAGAAATCTAAAATACGCAATTATTCGAATATTGTGGATATATGTTGTCGATTCGAAACCCTTATTTAAATACGTTCTTTAATTTGAGGGGGCCTTTAACCGTATCGACGGGATAAACATTACATATTTGACAGGAAATTTGCTATAACAGTTTATATGGGAAAATGAAATTGCTGTTTTTTACTATCTTCCTCGCAATTATGCCATAATATCTCACCGCTTAAACCTTCCCTGGACTACGACAAACATTTCAAAACCAAAATTAGCTAAATCGGTCCAGCCGTTCTCGAGTTTTAGTGAGACTAACGAACGGCGATTCATTTTTATATATGTAGATATATAGAAGATGATAGGAAGTTTCTTAGGTTACGCTAAGTAAGCAAAGTGGACTAAAGTCTCAATTTTATCGACCGAAACAGAACCCTAATAACAGACTATACGGTTTTAAATTATTATATTAATATTATTTTAAATTATCTTTGAATTTTCAAAGTTACTTGTATGAACTTAACACAAATTAATAACAAAGTAAAATTAAATAGAAGCCATCATCATCATCAGCCCATATATGTTCCACTGCTGGGCATCGGCCTCCTCTACAACTGAGAGGGTTAAGGCCTTAGTCCACCACGCTGGCCTAGTGCGGGTTGGCGAACTACACACCTGAGAAATTCCTAAGAACTTTTAGGTGTGCAGGTTTTATCACAATGTTTTCCTTCACCATTAAAGTAGGTACGTGATAATTCTTTGTGAATGCACACATAACTTCAAAAAGTCAGAGGAGTGTGCCTGGGGTTTGAACCCGCGACCGTCGAGATTCTCGACCGCGTGCCTAAACCTCGAGGCCATCACGAAAAACACTGTCCGACCCGCGAATGAAACTTAGGATATCTCGAACGCGGGCGACAGACTATGATCAGGGGTGGCCACCGGGGGGTTTTGGTCGGTATGCCGGTTTAGGGAATTTGCTAGGGACCCAGCCCGGCAATAATATCTGCGTGGACATGACGTCGCCGCGCGCCGGGCTGGAAGACCGGTGACCCCGACATACGCTTTCCGCCCCCCTCCCCCCTGGGCTGGCGGGAAGTAGAGCCATAAACAGCTTTCCCCTCGAGAACAATAAAAAAAAAGGGCGACAGACTATGACAGATAAAGTGAAGATAGATATTCAACTACTGTATAATTATAATTATATAAGATTGGTACAAATAGTTTTTGTAGCAAAAAATAAAATTGCATCGCTTAAAAAAACAAGACAGTAATTTGAGACGTAGGTTATGATATAATGTCGACGCGATCATGTAAACAGTTTCATAAGTTACGCAATACCCGTCATTTTTTGTCACCAGTTGTAATTATAGAAGGTCATGTTCCTAATGGTCGTTTTTGTTGCACAATCAAATGCAATTAATGAACACAATAACTCTAAAGATCCCGAATACCAAATCTCAATAAAATACCAGTTTTTAGTATTTATTAATTAAAAATAGATCATAACTATATTTTGTAAAGTTCATCGAATTATGCATAGCAAAGTAGACGATTATGTAACATGTAAATGTCAAATTTTCGCTGCGAACAAACGTTACAAAGGAAATAAGAATGTTGTTGACAGATATGTAATTGCTTCCACCAGATCTCAGCGAGCCACCCCCCACCCCCCAGGTTCTGTCTGATCTCATTTTATAGGAAATGTATTTTAAAAGGAATGGATAGAGTTACTAAAATGGTTTTAACAGATTTAGTAAAAATATCAGATATATAATTAAATCACAAAATGTCTTTACACGTTTATTCTTATCACTTGTACTACATCTGCCTCCTTCTACGAGATACAGGCGTGTGTTTAATCTACAAATCACAACAATAATGTTTACATACATACATAACCTCACGACTGTATTCCCCTGTATTATGTAAGGGGTAGGCAGAGGTGCATTTCTGCACCCACATTTCGCCAGGTCATCAGTCCCACGTAATAGGGGGCGAGCCTATTGCCGTTTTCGGGCACATTTCCAAACTCCGTGCTGTTACTGAGAATTTCCCAATGGAAGAACCCAATAACACTTAGCCCGACCCGGGAATCGAACCCAGGACCTCTAGATCGCGCGGCACATACCTGTGCCGCGAGACCACGAGGCAGTCAATAGTGTTCCTTATTTTAATTGCGATAAACCAGCCGCATTAAATTTAATTTTTTAGTGAAACTCGACAGAACGTGGACGTGGACCTCCACGATGAAGAGGGCGTGATGTGGTTCACTCCTAAGATGAAGCTGCGCTTTGTCCCCGAGAAGTCTGTGTCCAGACCGGAACTACTCAATGTTACCGTGCCTAACCTCGCTCTACTGGTAAGATACGCATCTATCGTCGAAGGATAGAGAGATGTGCATTTCTGCATCCTCGTTTCGCCAAGTTTATTTTAAGTCCCATATAATAGGGGCGAGCCTATTTTAATTATCATCATCATCAGCCCATATACGTCCCCGGGCACGAGCCTCTGCAACTGAGGGTTTAGGCCTTAGTCTACCACGCTGTCCTAGTGCGGGTTGGCGGACTATATATACTAAACAATAACATACATCACTGCTGTATAATCAGGTTAAATACCTTCCGCTTCATGAATAAATGTTTTGTAATTATGCCTTGCTACATTTTATTTCTTAAGATCAAAAGGAAACAACACCAAACATCGTATAAGACAGATTTATAGTGCTTAAGAATAAATCTGTAATAAAATAATAAATAATATATGTTAGACTAATCAGCAACGTGCACGAGTTCTTAATCCTTTAGCAATAAAGTGAGCTCATTGAAGCTGGTCTATGGTTTGATTTAATTTATACCATCCAACTGCAAGGTCTAAGTCTAAGATTCTCTTTGTAACCGTGGGAGGACCTCACATATTAAAATTTGTGTTACCACTTCTCAATTTTGTCCTTCTCTTTGTTTTTCAGAGCGCTACATCTTTAATCAGCCAATATCCCTACCTGATAAAGAATGCTTTCAACTTATTCGTCCGACATCTGAAATCGGAGCCGGTGATCACCCTGGACGTTCACAGCTACCTGTGGGGGTACCCTGACCCCCTCATCGCTGTGGCAAAGAGACTTGTGCCTGGACTCATCAATTTTGATAACTTCGGGATTGTAGACAGGGTAAGGATATTTTATGTTTGTGCTAAGTGAATTTAAGTTTAATTTTTTAAAAGCACTCCATAGTAACATCATGGTACCTGATGGTAAGCATAATGAGCAGCTTGATATTGTCAAATGACGATAGACTCCTTTTTATTTTGTCAACGACAACTTGCCATGATGCTTCTTCATGGTTTTAAGTTCTCTGTTTGATACTAGAAAAACTACAGATGAAACAAGCCTTGTTAGCCGAACAATAGATTACGTGTCATGGCCGAAAAGTGATAATAGGCCAGCGACAGTCATAAGTCCAAGGTTTTGTACGCACTGTACAATATTTGACGTAACATTCAAAATTAGTAATATTTGTTACTCAATGTTTCACAGCATTTTGATCGTTGAAACAACTATGACTATTCTTTTTTCGCTTAACAAAACAAAAGGTAATATGAGTATATACTCACGCCTGTATTCTCTTAACGGTGAGCAGAGATTAATCTCTATACTCTAGTTTTGCTGGGGATGTTTTCGACGGGGGAGCGAGCGACGAGGAAGACAATTATTTTAATGTCATAAAATTGGTGTTTCAGCTTTACGAAAACTCGACAATGTACCGAATGAAGGTCGGCGTGACGGATGGAGACAGGTTTTCCATTAAATCTTTGATGAAGTACAGGCGCGAAGACTTTGACGCCAAACTGGATCCAATAGAAAGGTAGGATTAGACGTGGGGTATTGATTATTATCTGTATCTTACCGGTGTAAAACCTGTCATATTGAGCGAAACATGTGTGCCGCGTTTCAAGATGAATCGGTTTATAATGGAACGACATAATGTCAATTATAAACTTATGCCAGCATCCTCGATAGCGTAGGACTAGGTGATTAATTGCTATTTCCACGTTTCGGCGTCTTAACTGTAGTGTTTGTACACTTGTCTCGGGGACACGGGTAGTGGGGGAACAGTCCCGTGCGAGCCGGTGGCGAGAGCGGACGTGTTACCCTGACTACTGGTGACGTAACGAGCCAATACTTCATCCTTGTGAAGGCACGAGTACTACAGTAACCGTTTGGAAATACTGCCAGGGAAACCTTATTATCAGCCCATATACGTCCCATTGCTGGGCACGAGCCTCCTCTACTACTTAGAGGGTTCAGGCCTTAGTCCACCATGCTGGCCTAGTGCGGGTTGGCGGACTACACGCCTAAGAAATTCCTAAGAACATTTAGGTGTGCAGGTTTCATCACAATGTTTTCCTTCACCGTTAGAGTACGTGATAATTCAATGGGAATACACACGTAACTTCGAAAAGTCAGAGGTGTGTGTCTGGGTTTTGAACTCGCGACCGTCGAGATTCTCGACCGCGTGCCTAAACCTCGAGGCCGTCACGACGACCTTATTCTACCAAGATTTATTGGTAAAAAAAACTACGTGTAAATTGCACGTTAAGGAACTTAATTTATCTGAAACATGCTGTTACCTAAAAGTTCATACCATAATAAATGTTCAATAATTCCTCAGCTATAAATTTGAAAACACCTATGAGGGAGTAGCCTATCCACCCGGCCTTTCACCACAAACACCCATCAGCATCTACAGACTGGGCGTGTGCAGAACCTTTGACTTGGTCTTCCAGGAGACGAAGACTATGGAGTACGGGTTCGATGCCTGGTTGTACAGAATCAACAACAGTACTTTCGCTAGAGATTGCAACACGGATTTCTGTGGGATGATGGATTTGTCCAAATGTACTTTTGGTAAGCATTTTTCTGTTAGCAGTTCATTTGATCCTAAATTAATATTGATATATTAGAAGGATTACGAAATAAAAAAAAAAACATAGGTAAAACTAAATAAGAAAAGGCTTGGGTTATCAGTCCCATTTGAAATACCAAATGTATAAGTGATAATATTATTCCAGCGTTATTTGACAACCAGCTAGCAGTATTTATGTTTAGGAAGACCCAAACAATATAAATGTTATAAATAATTATGTTCCATCCCATTAAAGAAAGAAATACTTCCCATGCTTGTTTAAAACATATGTTTATAATCCTTTAGTTCATTATGCCCTGATATCATCGCTAAAACGTCCTACAACCGCTAGCGATGAGTGCATAGTGATAATATCCTGCTTATCTATTTGATATTCTATATTTTGATACCTATTAATCACAATATTGTCGTTAACTATACGAAACAAACTAAAATAATATTTGCAACCTTTTTATTTTCAGGAATCCCAATAGGAATGAGTAAAGCGCATTTCTTACACGCGGATCCGAAAATATACAAACGAGTTAAAGGTCTGAGGCCGAACCAAGAGGCACATGATTCCTTCTTCCTTGTTGAGCCGGTTGGTTAAAATACTTCTTTATTGTTAAATTGTCTTCCTTATAGGTTACCTGATGGTATGGTTGGGAGTACCAATTGTTGATGATGTAACTCTGAATAGCTAATATCGTGTTTCGTAGTCAACATTCAAATTTCAAATGAAACTGATAAAATTAATAGAGTGTAAATAAACCCTCTCAGTTGTAGAGGAGGCCCGTGCCAAGCAGTGGGACGTATTTGGGCTGATGATGATGATGATGATGAAATAATGGTCCTATCTTTCGTAGACTGTAATCTTATCTTCAACCCATATACGTCCCACCGCTGGGCTCGGGCCTTTTCTACAACTGAGAGGGTTTAGACTTTAGTCCACGCTGGCGAGTTGGCAGACTACACACCTAAGAAATTCCTAAGAACTTTTAGGTGTGCAGGTTTCCTCACGATTTTATTCTTCACCGTTCAAGTACGTGATAATTCATTATGAATACACACATAACTTTGAAAAGCAGAGGTGTGTGCCTATGGTTTGAATCGTCGAGATTCTCGATCGCGTGCCTAAACCTCGAGGCCGTCACTACCACTACTGCCATGTAAATGAGAATTTAAATAATTGGCATAAGTGCTGTCTATACAAATTTCTTACAGAAACAACGCAGTAACCCGATGGTGATGGCGCCCGAGCCAATAAACAAACCGAGGACCTCAAAGTAACCATATACGTTTCTTATTTCCAGACAATAGGATTCACATTGTCAGCGTCACTAGCCCTGCAGATGAATATAAATCTAGGCGACATCAGCTTTAATGAAGTTACTTCAAGTTTCTCCAACATGGTTGTACCTGTTGTCTACATTAAAGTTGTGAGTATGAACAATAACTATTCATCTGATTTTAGCGTCCCATACCTAGATTTAGTTGCTTGGCATGGATAAACTTTGCCCCTGTTTCTCATAGGATTTAAGATGTCAATATGCGCCTCAGCAGGTTTTATCAATGTATCGAAAGGCATCAGAGTATCGTCATTACGAAGCTGGTCGAATCTTGAGTTGTAACAAGCAACTACAATAATATTTTACAAGTCTACGCAATTATGCTGGCCTGGTGCATCATTAATACTTCACTTAATTTGTTGTAACTTTGATTCGTCATCAGCCCATATACGTCCCACTGCTGGGCACGGGCCTCCTCTACCATTGAGAGGGTTAAGGCCTTAGTCCACCACGCTGGCCTTGTGCGGGTTGGCGGACTACACATCTAAGAAATTCCTAAGAACTTTTAGGTGTGCAGGTTTTATCACGATGTTTTCTTTCACCGTTAAAGCAAGTGATCATTCATTGTGAATACACACATAACGACACATAAGGCCATCACGACTTTGATTAGGCCAGCCCATTCAAACAACAGTCAGAACTGAC
Organism: Hemaris fuciformis; assembly: GCA_907164795.1. Classification (NCBI taxonomy): domain Eukaryota; kingdom Metazoa; phylum Arthropoda; class Insecta; order Lepidoptera; family Sphingidae; genus Hemaris; species Hemaris fuciformis. The sequence goes on from OU015443.1 coordinate 614,908, forward strand.
TATGGCGTACCTCTACCACTTATAAAATATCATAATCTATTATTTTTTCAGGTCCAACAAGACGTGTTCGAGACAGTAAAAGGAATACTGAGACTAATACACGTCATCGGGCCACGAATACTTTTAGCTACAGAAATAACTTTATTTATAATCGGTTTTGCATTTTTAGCTTATTCTATACATATATACAAGAACAATACATATAGCATTGACCAAAGAAAGAAATGTTTAGAAATAAACGAGAAGCAGAATGCACCTCTTATAGCATACTTGAAGACTTAGTGGGGAAACAAAAGTCACTAGACTATTGTTTTATGCCAAATGCAAATCACATTTTATAGGATGGAATTAGTTATAAAGTGTTGGAAAGCAAAATGCTTTGTTGTAAAGCAGTATGTTTGTACTTAAGTTAATGAGCCTATTACGTCAATGAGTTTTTGACAGATTCATACATTTTTCGTAAGATTCGATTGCTAGAACTGACTAAGTTGTCTGGCTGATGAACAGTTGTGGAACAGGTTGTTTTCTACAAAAGTCTATACTCGCAGTTTTGTTTTTTGTTTTGTATAAACAGAACCAAACAAAGCCAGTAAGCCGCGATATGTGGATATTAAATCAGATTAAATTTATAAATTCAAACGAAATATGGAAGGTTTTATAATTGATATTGATTTATATTATGCTATGGATATCATAGTAAACGTCTAAGACCTGGATAACAATTTTTTTTCACAATCAAAGTAAGGTTTTACCCCTACTGATAGTTTATAATAATTGTGTAATTTGCATTGTAGAATAACGTTCCAGAATAATTAAAATAAATTTACCTACCTTCAGCAGCAAAGCTGTAAGAAGTTATAAATATTTAGGAAAAATATAAAAAGTACTTAGGAACAATATTGTATTCTACGTATTGATGATTGAGTAGTCTAGAATGAAAGATAAAAGTTATGTATCTGAATGCCTTCATGGCACAATGGTTAGATTGTACCTGTGATTCGAGAGGCCAAGTGGTCGATCCCGTAACGAGACAAATATTTTTGGCATTCTCAAATATTTCTAGGAGTTTATGTATCTTTTTTACCTTATTACTTTCTGACACCTACAATACGGCACTTGTGGGGTCAGGACTATGTGTGTGTGAGTGTTGAATAATTATAATTAATAAATGATTATGCTGTGCGTGCGTGATCCCTAAAAATACACTTGTTTACGACTGAAATAAATGTAAGTTTACCATTGCAATGTTGTTAATGGATGGTGTGCATATTATGCCTTTTATTCACTTTATACCTCCCCTAGCTGACATAAGCATTGTAAGCTCTACACCTTTGAAATCGACATACAAAAAATACTTCTATTCACATTTTAGATTTCAGTACTTGGATGCTTTGCTTTGCTCGGTTTTTTTTTTTAATTGTGTTTTTTGGAAATTATATTTAAGTACGAATTACTAATAAAATGATGAAATATGAATAATGTTACTTAACAACGCCATCTGCTGTTGTGTCGTTAAAGCAATAGATGTCATACTCAAACGCCTCCTTTTTGTTATTTTTCTTTCAAATGGCATTTTCTAAAAATGATTCCTAGCTAGATCGATTTATCGCCCCCGAAACCCCCTATGTACTAAATTTTATGAAAATCGTTGGAGCCGATTCCGAGATTCCAATTATATATATATATATATACGAGGGCAGTCCGATAAGTACTTAGCCTACAAAAGAAAAACGAAAATTTTGGAAAAGTGGCGATTTATTTCTCATCACAGTCTTCTTTCAACTCGATTCACTTGACCCAGCGATGCTCCAACTTCTTTAAGCTGTCTGAAAAGAACGTTTTCTGGAGGTCTACAAAGTAGGCCTCCGTGGCGGCGATAACCTCCTCATTCGACTCAAATTTCTGTCCGGCGACGGACTTTTTCAAGTTTGGAAACAAAAAGAAGTCACACGGGGCCTAATCTGGAGAATACGGTAGATGGAGCAGCTGTTCGTAGCCTAATGTGACCAATTTGGCCGTTGCGACGGCGGAGGTGTGAGCCGGTGCGTTGTCATGGTGGAAGAGCACTTTTTTCTTCGCCAAATGGAGCCGTTTTTTCTACAATTCAGCGTTGAATCGGCCCAATAGTTCGGCATAGTAGAGCCCTGTGACCGTTTTGCCCTTCTCCAGGTAGTCGATGTAAATCACACCTTGTGAAACCTAGAAAACGGTGGCCATCACCTTTTCGGCCGATGGGACAGTGTTCGCCTTCTTCGGAGCACATTCGCCGGGTAAAGTCCACTGTTTCGACTGTTTATTGGTCTCTGGTGTGTACCAGTGAATCCATGTTTCGTCGACGGTCACGAAACGACGCAGAAACCCCTTCGGATTGCACCTAAACAGTGTCAAACACTGCTCTGAAGTTGTGTCACTGATGCGCTTGTCGTCCGAAGTGAGCAAACGCGGCAGCCATCGAGCCGACAGCTTTCTCATGCCCAATATTTCATGCAGGATATGACCCACGCGGTCTTTTAAGATGCCTACTGTCTCAGCTATCTCGCGCACCTTCAATCGGCGGTCTGCCAATACAAGATCGGGACTTTTCTCACGTTATCCTCCGTGGTAGCCGTTTTTGGGGCACCTGGGCGTGGCTCATCAAAAACTGACGTGCGACCACGTTGAAACTCGTTAAACCAATTTTTGACGGTCGCCATTGAAGGAGAAGAGTCACCGTAAACAGCATCCAAGCGCTTTTTGATATCGCTGCGCGATTTCCCTTCCAAAAACAAGAATCAAATCACCGGCCGATATTGCTCTTTTTCCATTTTTCGAAAATCCGCGGACACGTCCGCTTACACACGCGGTCAAAACAAAACTACAAATCCAATTCGGCTGAAATTTTGACAATAGCCGTCTACGAAGATGTGCTACATGATGGTAAATTTATCTTACGATAGTGGTGCCATCGGGCGGTGAGGCTAAGTACTTATCGGACTGCCCTCGTATATACAAGAATTGCTCATTTAAAGATATAAGATCTATTATTATATAATCGTTGTTAATAAACATCACTAGAATAATCTATATCAGAACTATCGCTGTATTCGTAGCTGCAGCTGAATGGTTTCTTTTTCTTCCTCTTTTCCTTATTTAAAATTTTCCTTATATCTTCCAAAGGAGGATGATCATGTATTACTGGCTCGTAGTAGCTCTGTGCCGGCACCACGATTGGAGGCATTTGGTACATTGTTAACGGCACTGTCTGGTAAGGACAGATGGGATAACATGTTATTGTATCACAACACCCACCTTTGTTTTCTGGGTTTGGTGGATTCACATGTGGTAATTCTGTCCTAAGAGCTGGTGGCTTCTGTATACTTGACATGGGATACTTCTGCTTCGTTGGCTTTTTTGGAGGTTTCCGTCTAGGAGTTTTAACTTTAGCTTTCGAGGCTTTAAAGTTTCTCCTAGCTGGAGACTGTGATTTCACTTCTAATTGAGGCTTGGTTTCTTTCGGAACGTCTAGCCTTTCCGTCTTCGCTTTTTCCAACATTTCTTCTATAAACGATAACTCTGGTAATTCTGGTGGCAACGTCATTGATATTAAATCAGCTAAGGACATTTCTCTACTAAACAGTGAGTTGTTAGCAATAGATTCATCGTTAAAGTCCAGTGTAATAACTTTAGTTATAACTAAAGAAAGTGTTATATACACACTCCGCATGATGCACACAACCAATTTTAATAGTCCAAATGAAAATTCTAGCACAATAGTATTGTTCATGCTTATTGCAAATGAATGGAATCATTGTTCAATTATAAAAAGCGTTGCAAAAGGAAAATCAGAATCGTGTGAAGAAATGAAACAATTTAAGTCATTTATTTATTAATAATTATAAAAATATAAAATAAAAAAAATTACAACTACTCTCATTTTTTTAATACCTGAAATGATACAGATAAATTGCTTATTGTTTTATCATCAGGGGGCCTAAACACTAGCTCTTTTTTTCCTTCACCAATGATATGCTGCGATACTCCTCCCCGCAGTACTACTTGTTTGTGTCTACGTCCAACCCGTGGTTCTTCGCCATCATCAGAAATAACCATCACCTGAGATTGCTTAGCAGCATTTTGACCAGCTATTACCTTTACTGTCTGGAATGGCTTTCCACCCGAATCTCCATCACCAAGTAATTGGGCAGCCACGTCAGGACTTATTCGTCTTTTAATTTTAACTTCACCATCTTTTGATATGTAAGTTAAAACGGGCTTAACAAATTCACCTTCACTTTCCTCAATGTTTTCAACTTCTCCATTTCTTCTAAAATTTCGCATACGTCGTCTATTAATTCTCTTATTATTTCTTCTCCCACTTCTTCTATCGTTTTCGGAACTGCTTGAACTGCTTATTTCTTCGTTCGTAGAAAACCGGTTCCAAGGTCGTTTTTCTCGACTTTTTCTTTCAGGATATGGCAAAACAACCAGAGGAGGTGGCCCTATCATTGATGGCATTGGGATCGGCATAGGAAAAGCTGGGGTTAGAATAGGTTGTGGAGGTCTAGGAGGCAATGGTTTTGGAACGTCTTCTGGATTACGACACCTGCACTTTTGATGGCATGGAGAATAAAATGAGAAAAAGGCAGGAGTACACGAGGGAGTGCATACACAAGGTGGGCAGGGAGGACAGTTGTTTGGCCTTTGTTTAGCTTGACAGAATGAGGGAGGTGGCATTGCAGGTATGGCAATTTGAATCGGCAAAGGCATTGGAAAAGGTACAGCTATGCCCATGTTCTGCTCTGTCGTCGAGGTTGTTGTCGTGGATGTCGTTGTTGTTTCCGAAATATGTATAGGTATTGGAACTGGAAAAGCTATGGGGGGTGGAGGTGGTATAGCTATTATTTGTGGCATTGGATGGGGCATAGCAAACATTGGAAACTGTAAGTTTACAACGCGAATTTCTATCAATAAGTGAATGATGAAACTCCATTTTGGTATCGCGTTCTGAAACAATAGGCTTAAATTAATAATGTGCGTTATCGTATGCAGTTTTCAGTATATTTCTACGGACATGTTGTTCCAGCTATTATAAAATTATGCGTATCTATAGGTATCGAAATTTGATACATTTGTTTAATTTTGAATTAATCATCTAGCACAATATAATCTATGATTGGAATCAGAAAAAATAACCTAGAACTTACAATCATTCTGCGTCAACTCAATTTTTATGCTTGGCGCACATGTAACACTTTCATGACTGTAAACCACTTTTATACTTCCATATTTGTTACATAATAACGGTGTATTGTGCAGATGTTAAAAGAAACGCACGTTTCACTTGAAACTTTACTCGTATAAACAATACGAAATTGATTGCCGCCGCACAGTCAATGCTGTAAAATTTTGTCGTAAATAATATGTAACTTAATGGCTAAATCGATTACAGAAAATTGATTTAGGAACAGAGAAATACATTCAAATAAACATATTTTTTTCTGTATGGCCAAGACAAAGTAGCTCTACTCTCTGAAAAATATATTGTAAAGAAATTAAATGAAATAATATTTTTTGAACCTATAAAATGTCAAATACATCACTTGGATTCAGTCATTCCCAATGATTGAATCTAAATGACCGCCTTCTGAATAAAGTATAGGCTCTATCCCACCAAACACCCGCCACTGTAACTCCAGTGCTCCAGGATCAACAGCGGCACGCACAGTATTGACGCCGAGCAATGAAGCTCAGCGAATCTAAAGGGACCTTTTGCCACAATCCCGCAACAATGTTAATCAGAAAGACAAATAAAGGAGGAGATGGAAAACAAAGAGTTGTCTACTTCACTTCACAGCAAAGAGGGTGACAAAACATTAAACTATGACGTTTCACTCTCACATAAAAAAAGACAATTACAATTAGTCAAATTAGACGCAATTAACGCACCACGGGTAAACAACTATATGAGATTTATTGAATAAACTGGACCTAAAGTGCGAGCTGTTATGTAGACTTCCAATAAAATAGGCATGGAAAGGCAAATAAAGGAAGGAAGTCATCACTAGAGAAGAACAGGTAAGAAACTCTAGTATTGCTCCAATCAAGAAATAGTTTACAATATTTATACAAAGATTTCAATTTCCGAATCAGAGCAACTCATTAATTCAATTACAATTTATTGTATTGAATAACGTAATGCTGTATTGAACGGAGATACTAATACAGATTAGATTAGCGACTAGCTAAAGACAATTGCAATGTATCTTACTTGGTATACATTTAACAGACCTATGCTCAACTAGATGAACAGGCATTCTTCCCAGCACGCAACATACTACTGGCAATATTGAAGCATGTATTCTACCTTGTATACTGTCGTCGCTATCTGCCATATATTCGCATAACTCAACATCAACACTCGTTTAGTGTTTATCTATTAATTTATAAGATATTAAATATATTTCTGCTAAAATTTGAGTAATAAAATAAACGCAGCATTAAACAGGCAAAGTCTTGTATAATAATTTAAGCTTTTATAAAACATGGGTCGCTCAATTGAGATAGTACCTAAATCCGCAACATTTGAATAACTTCAGTTTGTAGTTTCCCTTTTTTCAGAGCATAAATCTTTCTTTTATCTCTTTTTCAATATAAGCACCTAAGTCGCAACATCACTTTTATGTAATTGGCTGACAAATTTACTTAAATTTATGAGAAGGGGTCTCAAAGAAATATTAATAGATTAAAATCATTGACGTCTATGATTCATTTATATTTAATAATTATTTAATATAAAAAAATATATAATATATAAAAAAAACGATACGATCGTATATACGAGTCTATTTTTATGTATTTTAAGATTGTAGCAAACAAGTAGGCATTCGTCGCTGGATTCTACAGAATCTATTAAGCCATGTCAATTCAAATACTAAGAACTTTCTTTCCCACGTTCCGTGGCTAGTGTACGAGTAGTTTTTTGATATTTTTTGATAATATATTTTTTTTATTTGAGAATAATTAAGTAACTACACTTTAAGTGATAGGCACAGCGTAGTGCAAATAGAGTCCTAAGTAACAAGAAGGAATCATTTAGAATTACGAGTTCAACAAATATCAGTCGCAACTTCATAAGGATTTGAATAGGAGCTCTACAAAGACAAAAAGTAATTGACAAAATATTTAATTATTGAACAATTACATTGTAAAAAAAACAATAATGTAACATACAAATTACAAAATTAGAAAACAATAAACTACACACAGGTTGATTTCCATGGTTAATTATTTTTCCCAGAATTTCCCTTATGTTGTCGTTGTTTGTGTTTCTTCCCTGGGTTCTTATCAGTTACAGGGACGAATGTCTTTTCTTTTACCCTATCGTTTCGTTTCACTTCTTCTAAATCATCACCTTCACCTTGTTCGCTTTTATTATTCTCTACCTCATCTTTAACATGTTTGATTTCTGTCTTTTCATCTTGATTTTTTACACTTAACCAGTCTTTTGCTTCTCCAGTTGATATTTTCTTCTCATATATTACATAACCATCTTTCGTCACGTATTGGAGTAAAGGCGTGAGAAGGTCTTTATTTTTATTGTGCTTTTTCTTGATTATTTTCGAATGTTTGTTGGACTTTCTCCCGCTTCGTCCTACTCTCTTCTTCCACCACCCTCTCTCAGATGATGCGTCACTTGATTCGTCAGATGTATCAGTATCAGAACTAGTCTCTTCAGAGACTACATGACGTTTCTTAAATATACCATTTTTCTTGCGTTTTTGCTTAGGTTTTCTTGGAGGTGGATGTTTTTTGTACGAGGGATCAGGTGAGTAAAATGGCATGACTATTACAGGGAGTTTGTGCGCTGGTCCTGGGGCGGACATCGGCATCATGGGCATTGGTACAGGTCCAGGAAATGGCATAGGTCCCGGTATTCCAGGAGGAACTGGGATTGGGATCGGTTCAGGCATTTTGTCTGGAGAAGGACTTTGGTAAAACGGCGGGAGCATTGGAGGTAATGTTTGCATTTGCGGATTATCCGGGTTTTGTGGTATACTTGGAAATACAGCGTTGGCTGGCATTTTGCAGTGCATCGGTAGGTTCTGCGGAAAGTATTGTATGTTGGTAGGACATAATGGTAGCTCAGGTTCTTTGGCGCTGCAAACTGTAGTAATACTTAATAAAGTTAAGTACCACCTTAATAAATCCATTTCCACCTATAACAAATTATTATTTTTTTGTATCTTTTTTACTTATTGTTAAAGTAATTGCAAATGTTTTTTTTTTTATTAAGAAGAATCTTAACTTACTCCAGCCCATAACCCGCCGAGTTCTACCAACTTAATGTATTTGTAGCAGGACTTCAATTTCTTTTGTTAACTAATTTCTGCCAGATGTTCGAAAGAAAACAATCAAGCGCAGGTGCGCCACAATACCAATTTTATGCAATCCCTTCACAATAAGTCTCATTGTTGTAAGCCATATGTGTAGTTACGAAGTTCGATTGAATTCTGATAGCAAATGTTACATTTCATAAACCTTCATCAGTTTAGGAGTAGGCAGAAATGTTTATTATTATTTCGTTATTTTATAATATAAAAAAATGTTATATGTCTCATTATGTTTTTGTTACCTTTCTAACGAAACATATATTAAGGCATTTTATTCGGCTATGGATAGTACGTTATTTTTTTCATATAATAATTAATAAACTAATGTCAGATATTATTTGTACAGTGTTCGAAGAATAAAACTTCCCTGTCCAAAATAATGCACCATTAAATAATTATACCGCGAAATAAATTTCTTAAACTTTAAATTGGGAGAGACTTAAGTATATATTATGTTAGTTCTTATTTTATTAAAACATTTTTACAATAAGCATATTACTCATAAATATATGATAAACTTCTTACGAACATACATACTAAACGACAAAGTTTAACTACGTACCATTAGGTAATACGACAAAGATCAATTGTACTTCAATTTTTGCTATATATTGCTTGCAAGCTTAAGTCTTTTTCAGTCGATATGGCATTTTCCAAGTGAAAACACATACTGTGATGACATAGAAAATCTTGAAAACGAAATTAAGGTATGGTATTTTATTCAAGGTTTATTATTGACATTCAAAAAGTTCTCATGGAACTAAAAATAACTTTAATTTATTTTGGCACGATAAAGTGACCGCACTTGCCCTGGGTGGTATGTTCAGTGCAATGTTAACCATTCGATCACGAACAAGTCGTGATGGCCTCGATGTGTATTCACAATGAATTATCACGTACTTTAACGGTGAAGGAAAACATCGTGATGAAACCTGCACACCTAAAAGTTCATAGGAATTTTTAGGTGTGTAGTCCGACAACCCGCACTAGGCCAGCGTGGTGGACTAAGGTCTAAATCCTCTCAGTTGTAGAGGAGGCTCGTGCCCAGCAGTGGGACGCATATGGGCTGATGATGAATGTTAACCATAAAACAGAATATAGGCGGACGAGAAATAATGGTCGTTTTAACGTTAGTGTTATTTTTTAATTTCAGATGTATATTTCACCATGGATTTGGAGTGTACAGTTGCTCTACCTTTCCCTACACGTGGTTCCCCAGTTTCTACCACCTTCCGGATTACCTTTCCCTTTTCCACCTCAAATGCCAGATGGAGCGGCCATGCCGCCAATGGCTCCTATGCCTCCCATGCCAATGCCTGTCCCACAATCTTTAACGCAGCCACAGCCCCTTCCTCTCCCGATGTCTATGCACCAGCCAAGACTTCCTGTGGTAGTGATGCCGTACTACTCCAAGAATGAAAAACCTCTCACCAAATACAATAAAAAGAAGAAAAGACGAGCTATAAAGAAAAAGTTTGAGGATTCATCATCAGATAGTGATGGATCTGATTCAGCATCTAATGACTTCGATTTTAGGGCCAAGAAACATCTCAAGAAAGGCAGACGTCAAGTCCTCACTCCCGTAGTTTCGTACGTCACAAAGGATGGTTATGTTGTATACCAAAAGAAAATTAAAAAGGATAGAGCTAAGGACTGGCTGGAACTTGGAAGAAAAAAGAATAATCTTGGAAGTCAAGAAGATAGTGCGGAACTGCTAGAGGATGTAAAGCGTAAGCTACGGCATGCAAGGAAACGGAGCCGTGACGATTGAAACTAGTGTGCTTGCTATTTTTTATGAAAAGTTTTTTAAATAAAATTTGTCTTTATTTTTACGGCTAGCTAGCTTCTTTTTTTCATTATCATATTACACTACACAACTACGTGCATGGAATGGAACAATAGCTTGTTACGTTTAAGTACATACGTATAAAGGTAAGGTGCAACGAAAAAAATCGTAATAACCCAAGCTAAAAGCTGCGACGTAAAGAGGTAATAACTATGTCTACAATCTAAATTATTATTCAAAGATTAAAATTTGATATTTTTTTGCAATTCTAAATATTTCTTACAGCGTACTTATGTTCCGTACCCAAATAAACATGAAACAATTGTTTATACTAACAACGCTCGTGGCTGTTACATTAGCTGCACGTTTATTTAGAATATATAAAAATCACAACGAATTTGAAGACATTGCTGAAATGAAACCAAAAAACTACTGGCCGTGGTCCCCCGGATACAAATACGATGAACCTAATTACGTTTGGCCGTTATATTTTACTGGATGATTTTATATACCTAATAAAAAATATAAAATAGAAATCCATTCATAAAAAAATATAACTCACAAATATTATGTAAATGCAATTTTTTAATTTCACCAAAATAAAAATGAAAAAAAAACATTTCATAACATATTGTACAAAGAGCATTCATTTATATTTTTATTTCAATGCTCTTCCATTAATGTGATTCCTGATTTATAATTCGACCATACCTATAAACGGAGCTACGGTTTTTCTTAACTAAAAACATAGGTACCTATTTTGTTTCGCTTCTTCAACCTTGCAGGTAAGTGATAACAACTAACAACCTATTGGGAAAAATATTAGGTACTATAATAATATACAGCGAGATCTCTTGAGTCTTGTCATTAATTTCCGAACGACTTATATGTCAATTGTCATGAACGTTGAATCCGGTATCCTGCTGTTCGTACGTCATTCGTTTTCCGAAAGTTCTGTTCGCAGTGAGACGTGTTTTATGTTTATGATTCCACTATCTTAAGAAACCGGTGTTCATGGAAATTTAGTGGTGTAAAATGTTTATTCCAACCAAATGTTTCTTTAGACATCTTTGTGCTGGTGATTAAATGATTTAGAATATGTGACTGACAAAGTGATTATGTGCTAGTGTTGTGGGTAGCTCGGTTTCGAATTGTGTGCCGATTGGTTTTTTAAAATGGATGGGATTAATCTAAGAAAAAAGACAAGGATTCCCGCCACATTCGAGTCCGAAGGGAGTTCTGATGACGACGTGTGAGTAAAACTTGTTTCAAGGTGCTAAGGTTATAGCGGTTGATGACCGGGCTCATTAGTTATCTATAGGACTTCGCTTCTCGGAATTTTAATATCGTATGTAGTGAAAACAATGATAGTATAAGATTTCCAAAAGTGGTGTTACTTTAAATTCCATGATATGAAGGTTTTTAGGCCGTTTTGTTATAATCCGACTCTATCGTAACTACGCACTTATCTAGTGCAAGTTTAATTAGATTATGACAATAAATATCAAAAGTTTTTAGCCCAACAGTTATATTCCACTAAAAGAGTAATATTTTATGTAAGTTAATAGTTTCATAACCCAATTAACTTGTCATGAAATATCCACAAAACTTTTTGTTGGTACAAAGACCACTTAGTGTGTTTATTTATATTTAATGTGGGCACAATGGTTAATATAATATGGAAAACGCTTCCTTCTCCATATATATTCAGACATTTCTAATAAACCAATTAACAATCCTTTTTTTATAATGGCAAAAAGTAAAAATCTCAGATTAGTAAAGGTTAAGATTCCTTTCAATAGTTTTATTGTAGTATGTTTGCTCGGATAAGGGCTTTTTTTACTGAACTTACATTTACACTAAGGCTGCAATATGTTTAAGACAGAGATGTATTATAGACTGTTACAATACATCTATGAAATTAAACAAATAAAATATTTACTTGCATCTACTTCCACTTATACAATATCACTTATATCATACAAATATTGAACGAACATCCTATTTCAGCTCATTTTAATGTCATAATTGTATGACATAAACAACCACCTTCTGAAAAATGCAATAATTGGCAAAATGGGGCAAACATGCGAATGCATATAATCTAGTCTCTAATAATGAAAATGATGCAGAAAAGATCCGTGTAAAACAATTTACATAGTATCATCTATCTATAGATAAGTCTATCTATGTGTATGTATCTTGTCTATGTCTTCCAATTCCGTATAAAAATATTCTAGATATCATGCAGATCAGCTGCAGAGTTGTTATTTATTAGTCATTTAGTTGTGTCAATAAAAAAAAATGTATTGTCTACTTAACCACATTTTAAACAAAGTACTTTAGTAGAATAAATTATGAAACAATAAAAATAATAAGGTGAAGTTGTTTCTTTCAAACACCATTAATAATAACAACAATTTTTTTTTTATAGCTTAGACATAAAAATACATGAAATGAATGTATGAAATGTAATTCACACACCAGCAAAACATTATTTATGAAGAAAAATAAACATCACTTCATGTTTCAATTCCTCCTACTTACATTAATTCTGATTATCTGTTATTTTAGTTTATCTACATATGTGAAATGATGTATGTATATGCATGTTTCTAGGAAAATAGTCATTTTTAAAATACAGCCAACAGTCACTATACATAGTTCTGACCCCACATTGAGATACAAGTCTTGTGTCATTGGTATCAGAAACTACAAGAGACTTTTCGGTCTCACAACCAACCAGACCTGAAACAAATATTTGTGGATCACACAAACATTTGTCTCGGTGCAGGGATCAAACCCGTCGCCTCTCGTTTCGCAAGGTGGTGTCTAGCCAACTGCGCCACGGGGCTGTTAAAAGTCATACATTAGCAATATTTTTTTTCTAATACAAATGGAACAATATATCACCAAAATGGAATGGCTGAGTCGGGAATTTACCATAAAAGTACAACAGGTAATAAATGTACATGGGTTTCTAAGAGTTACAACATGATATCACAGTCATAACAGTAAAATAAAAAGTAAAGTAGACCACCAACCTAAAATAGGCCTCAATGATGGACTTAGGCCTAATACCTGTTTGTTGTAGAGAAGGCCCATGACCAGCAGTAAGACCTATATGAGCTGAGAATGGAGAGTAAAATGTATTGAACAACAAAACATAGTATTATATTTCAAAGTAATTACTCAATGTCATTAGTTAACATAAAACATCAAAACTTTAAAAAGAGACATGAAACAATATTTATATAGAATTGCATAAACAACATTAACTGTTTTTATTGTAGCATTGTTTGGAATGACTAATCACTTATTGTATTGCATTTGGCTATGATAATAGAATTGTTTTTATATAATATGTTATTTGTACTCTTAAAATGACTAATATTTTATTCATTTTGAATTATATTTTCAACACTATGTGATGTTATTGTCAACGTAGTTGTACTATATAATATAATTTAATATTTTTTGAGAAGTGTAACTTCACATTGATATATATAATGTATATGCCTACTGGTCAGTGTTTGAAATTCAATTTTTTTAAATATTTATTTTTGGCAACATATGTGACTGCTACATATTTTTATCAACAATATATCCTGCCCTAATGTAATTCTCTTCCGCCTCACAATGAACTACTCATATTTGTGTCGGGGTAATTACCCTGCTATAAGTTGATAAGTTGAATAAGCATGGGTGGTTCAGTGCCCTTTGCTATTACTGTGTTACACTCATAATCCACAAAATACATAGGAAGAATGCAATGTAACATAGTTTAGGAAGTTGCTAGACCAATACAAGAACTCAATAATATATTGTTAGGTCTCAATCCACCACACTGTCTAAGTAAGATTGGTAGGCTCACAATGCCTAAGAAATACCACAAATTAATGCAATCATCATCAGTCCTTATACGTCCCTCTGCTGGGCATGGGTCTCCTCTACAATTGAGAGGGTTTAGGCCTTAGTGAATCATAATTAATGCCTTAGTAATGAATGCAATGTAATGATAGAAAATTTAATCAATATCGCAGGTACACAGATTTCCTCGTGTTTTCTTTCGTCGCGTCGTAACTATCCCAATCCAAAACTAAACGGTGTGTTGTATATCCGAACATGTAACCAGGCTTAGCCACCTGCCTCACAATTGTAGACCATGTGGTTCGATATAGACTTAACTTGCTGATTTACTAAGTCACAATGGCCCCGAGGTTAAGATGCGCAGTCGAGTATATCGACGGTCGCAGGTTCAAACCCTAGGCACAAACCTCCGACTTTTCGATGTTTCGTATTTATTCATAATCAACTAGTGATAGTTCATTGATAGTTCACGCACTTTAAAGGTGATGAAAAGCATCGTGACTCGTGAGGAAACTTGCTCATCTAAAAATTCTTAAGAAATTCTAAGTCCGCTAATCCGCACTAGGCCAACTAAGTGGACTAAGGCTTAACTCTTCTCAGTTGTAGATGACGTTTTTCCCTTGCAATTAGACTTTAGACGCCAACAAATAACAGCTATTAGAAATTATGGCACGTAAATCTGTTTGCTCGTACTGAATCGGGCACAGTCCGTTATCACGGCACTCGAGATCGTCCGGTTCATAGCGATTAACACTTTATATAAACGGCGTGGTGTTGCGCATAATGCGCCTGATTACGTTATCATACAGCAACAATTGCCCTTATCAACGCATTAAAATGTGATTCATTGCCACGGTAATGGAACCAAACGTTAAACTGTAGTGAAAATATTTGTGAGTTTTGTGCACTAGAGACATATCTTCCCGTTTGATATTAGCGGTTGAACTTCGATTCGTCTCGGCGGAATTTTTGAGAGAAAAAAATGTATGTACATATTTCCCCTAGGTCCCATCGATTTCCATTTCAAAATCATTCATATGGGTTAAGTAAGTTTTGAGTTTATCAATAATAAATTATCGAATGTGGCCTGCTTATAGTATTAGAATCGATTATATTTTTTCTGACATGCAAAATATGAAGCTATTCGTAATAGTAAACATTATTTAAAAATAATACTGGAGTAATTAATCCTAAGATTCAAATTGCATATTTCTATGTACTCAAGGTCTTTGATATGCGACCCTGTGAGACATAGCAGTATTCTCACTGAACTGAAGCTTAAAAAAACAACTCTTTTTTCTTGTAGCTCCGTACGCTTTTTTAAAACAGATATCATTACTTTGGGTATTTAAGACCAATTTAATCATTAACAAAAAGGAAAAATATGTTTCAATTGATATTGACCGTAATAACATAATTGGGACAGTGTTCTTTAGCAAATAAGTACCTCATTAAGAAAAAGGTGTTCGCTGGTAAAACCAGATTCGCACTTATGGTTCTTACTGAATAACCTTAGGGCCCTTAAAAAGAGGTAAAACTAGTTTCTGTACATGAAGGTTGTCATTCACAGCCACAAGGTCGAGGCACTTTCTTTCCCCAGTAGGTATTTCTGCCCCCTATATAAGGTTTATGAATTCGCCACATAAATAAAATTAATCATCATCATCATCATCATCATCAGCCCAAATACGTCCCACTGCTGGGCATGGGCCTCCTCTACAACTGAGAGGGTTTAGGCCTTAGTCCACCACGCTGGCCTAGTGCGGGTTGGCGGACTACACACCTAAGAAATTCGTAAGATCTTTTTAGGTGTGCAGGTTTTATCACGATGTTTTCCTTCACCTTTAAAGCAGGTGATAATTCATTGTGAATACACACATAACTTCGAAAAGTAAGAGGTGTGTGCCTGGGGTTTGAACCTGCGACCACCGAAATTCTCGACCGCGCGCCTAAGCCTCGAGGCCATCACTGCTTCAATATCAAAATATCAAATAAAATTAAAAAATCTTTGATAATAGGCGTCATTTTAGAAAAAAAAGTAGACTGAACCAAGTCCGTCTCTAGTCACTACATAAAAATCATGTGAATGGGTCTAAGGGTGAAATTTGAAAACGCCCTGACTGCACGATTTCCAACATAAGAATCAAACTTACTAAAATTTAATAACCATATGACTCCAATTTTGTTTAGTATGCCTACATAGTTACTGTAAATGTATAATTATCTTTGTGGACAGTACAATTAAATGGTTTAGTCGTCCATTACTTCAACAGCATTTTTTTTAAATCCCATAACGTTATACATTTACTCCTAATTTATTACAATTATTCAATATCACGATATGAAAATAACAAGCAATGAATTCGTAAGCTTGTGTTTTAGTCGCGACGATGTGTACACGGAAAGAAACAATATTAATCTTTTTACTAATGTTTAATTTAGATAATGCAAGACATGTTTATTGTTTTGATTAGGTAATTACACACAGTATAGCATATGTAATGGTTGACAAAAATAATCTTTTGTTTTTACCATTTTAATATACATTACCTAGATATTCTTCTAGTATTTTCCTTTATATCTCACTAGTGTAAAACAAAAACGTTTTATATTATACTAGCTTTTGCTCGCGACTCCGTCCGCGTAGACTTTAGGGTTGGTTTCAGAAAGAAAATAGTAGTCTATTATACTCCACAGAGTCCCATTTATGTCCATACCAAAAAATCATTCAAATCGGTTAAGACGTGAAACATGTGCCGCCGCGCACTGGCCGGCCGGCGCCTTGTACTCGTACATCATAATTGCGCGCTTGATAATTTTTTCGCTGCGGTGTTATTTTAAAGCTGCGATATCTTCTAAGATACTCATTGAAATTAAATGATGTAAAGGGCAAATTTATTTTAAATTAAATACTTGTGATGAATAACGTATTTATTTGGATAAGGATTAATATCATCTTTATGAAAACACCTTCACAAATAATGCTTTATTTTAGAACAAATTTGATTAGCATAAAAAAGGTTATAGTGAGCCAACCTTAAAAGATAGACATGTGCTGTCGCGGACTTTTTTTAGAACTTTTAAAGGGGAACAATTCTGTCATACATTATTTTAGCGAAACTTTAACCGTTTCCGCAGCGCACGCAGCGGAAGTTCTCAAAAGGAAAAAATACCCCCGATTTTGAAACATTATTTATTGGTGCTCCGCTCCTATTGGCCGTAGCATGATGTTATATAGCCTATAGCCTTCCTCGATAAATGGGCTTTTTAACGCTGAAAGAATTAATCAAATCGGACCAGTAGTTCCTGAGATTAGCGCGTTCAACCAAACAAACAAACAAACAAACAAACTCTTTAGCTTTATATATTAGTATAGATCCAAAAACAAATTGCAGTTGATCAAAGTGGTGGACTACTGGCTTGAAAAGCTCTGCTTTTTTATTGGCCTGGCAATGTCGCAATACGCACTTAATAGTAAGTACAGTACGGTCCAAATAAACTATCACCCACCAGTCGAAGCAATTATGCTGCCCTGATGTAGTTAATAGCCAGTTTCCAGTTAAAAATGGTTTATCTGTACTGAAATATGACTAAGAACAACTGCTATTATATTATGTTGCTAGGCGAACGTAGATTGGCCTCTAGAAGGCCGTAAGATAATTACGTCAAGACATTGTAATATATACGTATTCAGTTTATATAATTATCAAACGGAAAAGTCGTTAGTTCACGTCATGTTAAACACGAGATTTGATCGTCTTAAATAAGTATAGCAGTACCTGGATTTTTTTTTAAATTGTGTTTTTTGGAAATTATATTTAAGTACGAATTACTAATAAAATGATGAAATATGAATAATGTTACTTAACAACCCCATCTGCTGTTTTGTCGTTAAAGCAACTAGTTGCTCACAAAAAATAGTATTATTATTCGCCAATTCGCCAATAGATGTCAGGAAGAGTCTACTCAAACGCCTCATTTTTTGTTATTTTTCTTCCAAATGACATTTTCTAAAAATGATTCCTAGCTAGATCGATTTATCGCCCCCGAAACCCCCTATATATACTAAATTTTATGAAAATCGTTGGAGCCGATTCCGAGATTCCAATTATATATATATACAAGAATTGCTCATTTAATAAGTATAGCATTAAGAATTTTAGGAGCCATATAACGTTTCAGAGCTAATGATTACTGTGAGGATGTATAAATTTTGTTGGTGGTTTGTACCATGTATCTTCACACTAACAATCATTCAAATGACATCCGGAGAATTAGTATCCAAGTATACATTTAAAAATATATTAAGCTATACTCCCATTGTATCTAATTCTGTCAGGAAACAGCCTGTTTCCAATGAGACCACAATTAAATTACTTCCTAGCGACTCGCACATTGCACGGAACCATAGTATTTATTTCTTTAAAAATTCTTTACACCTTCATCAGCCCATATAGGCCCCAATGCTGGGCACGAGCCTCCTCTACAACTGAGAGGGTTTAGGCGTTAGTCCACCACGCTGGCCTAGTGCGGGTACACACGGGCGGACTACACACCTAAGAAATTCCTAAGAACTTTTAGGTGTGCAGATTTCATCACGATGTTTTCCTTCACCTTCAAAGTACGTGTAATTTCATTGTGAATACACACATAACTTGGAAAAGTCAGAGGTGTGTGCCTGGGGTTTGAACCCGCGATTGTTGAGTTTCTCGACCGCGTGCCTAAACCTCGAGGCCGTCACGACTTACATATTTTATGCGTAAATGTATTCATGAAACATCATTTCGTGGTATAGGTAATTAGCATAAATGCGGGCGGTAAATGTCTAGCCGCAACCAAGGACGGAACTTGTTTATGTTATCCAGTGGGCCTGTCGAGACTCGAGACCTGCCCGAGCATGTATCTGGTGGCACATCGCAGGACATAGTTTTACTATACTAACACATTACACATGACAGCCCCCGAAAAGTCTCTCGTAGTTTCTGATATCCACGACACAAGACTTGTATCTTAGTGTGGGATCAGAACTATGCATGTGACTGTTGGGTGTATTTATTTATTTATTTATTTACAT
Source organism: Hemaris fuciformis (assembly GCA_907164795.1). NCBI lineage: Eukaryota > Metazoa > Arthropoda > Insecta > Lepidoptera > Sphingidae > Hemaris > Hemaris fuciformis. Next base: position 634,007 of record OU015443.1, read on the forward strand.
TAATAACTAGCTTTTGGTGTTGAATATGGTGACGTACAGAATTGAATCGAGAAATTAAATAAATATATATGTACTTAACCAGTCTGTGTACTGAACGCAGTAGGTTACTAACGCATGTAGGATTTATGAAATTAGCAAAATTTACAGCAAACTAGACAAGATATTACTTTATCATCATCATCCGCCCATATACGTCCCACTGCTGGGCACGGATCTCTTACATAACTGAGAGGCTTAGTCCACCACGCTTGCCTAGTGCGGGTTGGCGGGCTATACACATAAGAAATTCTTACGAACTTTTAGGTGTGCAGGTTTACTCACGATGTTTACCTTCACCGTTAAAGTACGTAATAATGCATTGCGAATACACAAATAACTTCGAAAAGTCAAAGGTGTGTGCCTAGGATTTGAACCCGCCGCCGCTAAGATTCTCGACCCCGTGGCTAAACCTATATACCCTATAACCTAAACGATGCCATCACTACTTTATATTATTACTAGATATTACTTTAAAAGTACTTATTCATCAGTTATTTAACAAGGTTAAAATATATCAGCTTTTAGGGTTTCCCCAGAAGTTGAAAACATGATTGCTTGAAAACCGGAAAAGCAATTACTTTGTTTGACGTGGAGCTCGAGCATTATTCAAATTAACATTTTTAAATTTGTACAGACGTGTATGAATATTAATCGCATTACGCATATTAACAGATTCCCATATTTAAATAGGTAGTTTGCGAACAGTTTACCAATAGTTTTTTCTGATTGTATTCAGATAGTTTTATTAACATAGAGAAAATATATTACGAACTTATTTGACAGCCCCGTGGTGTAGTTGAATAGACGCCAGCTCATGAAACGATAGGCCGCGGGCTCGATTTCCGCACCGAGACAAAGTTCTCAGTCGTCACCATAATTCTGATCTTATGTTGGCTCATCATCATCAGCCCAAATACGTCCCACTGCTGGGCACGGGCCTCCTCTACAACTGAGAGGGTTTAGGCCTTAGTCCACCACGCTGGCCTAGTGCGGGTTGGCGGACTACACACCTAAGAAATTCCTAAGAACTTTTAGGTGTGCAGGTTTTATCACGATGTTTTCCTTCACCGTTAAAGCAAGTGATGATTCATTGTGAATACACACATAACTTCGAAAAGTCAGAGGTGTGTGCCTGGGAACCGAAACCGAAACCGGATTGGTAGACCTTATATGTATATGCATTTGAAATTGTCATGGACGTAGGGTTCTCCAATTTTTTCGTCGTAGTTGAAACGATCGATAATTTGTTGGTCATACTATGCTTATAATACATATATATATATATGCATATGTACTATGTAGCATATTATGTTATGAATATAAAACAGTCAGAGGTTAGTGAACTGAGACCGCGACACGCGACCTTTGCCTCGTGAAACCGTTCCGTTCAAGAAAAATTATTGCTTATATTATTCTGCATTATAATAATAATCTCCGTGGCGGAGTCGGTTAGAGTCCAGGCTGTCCAACGAGATGTGATATGGTGATCCGGATTATCTCCGTTGCTCGTATTGAAATGTAGTTTGAGTTGCATATTATCACCGTAAACTGATCATTGGCACGTGAATCCGGTGGTACCATTAAAATAATACGTGACGTTTCGGAAATACACAAGGTCCATCTCGTTATTTACTTTAAAATAATAATAATAAGATATTATGTATTTCCTGATGAAAACTAAAAATAATTTATAAAAAAACCGTAAATATTTTTGTACAAATTATATAAAATGAACCATAGCTGATGAATTATAATGTAATAATAAAAGATTTTTCTTTTCTGTATTGACTTGTCATAAGTGCTATTTGATTGCCTACGTGACCAAATAAAGCAATTTCATTTCAAAATAATGCCGCGTCAGCCAAAGAGTGTTAATAAATTATGCTGACATATTTTGTACGGGATATATCAACACAAGTTGATCCTGAAACACTAAGAAGAACATTAGGTATCATAAGAAGCAGGATCAGTTACCCTAATATTATAAATACGAATGTAACCTTGTTATTCTTCCACCAATTTTAATAGTTTTGGTATTCGGATGATGCCGTGGGCTTATAGGCAAAACTTATTCAAAAATTTAATATACTAATATTAACGCGAACGATAAGATAGCTATAGTATAAATCAGTGTTTAATAATGTAAAGCAGATGTCCAGAAAATTATCTATTCTGTTTGCCAACGGATCAGTAGTCGTTGACGCATTCAAGACATGTTCTATAAGTAATACTTTTCATTCGGCTGGCTGAGATGGCGATGAATTTATTATTTTACTTTAAAAAAAAACGTAATCATCGTTATTCGAACTAAAAGATTATATTCTGTCTAAATATAAATTTGTAAAAACCACACGTTCATCCAGTAACACAATTTTAACACATTATTCATGTCAATACGATTGTGTATACAAACAATTTAAATAACAGACGTAGTTGAGGGAAATTTGATTCCTAATGTTTAACCGCTAGAAGTCGTGATGACCTCGAGGTTTAGGCACGCGGTCGAGAATCTCGACGGTCGCAGGTCCAAACCCCAGGCACACACCTCTGACTTTTCCAAGTTATGTGTGTATTCACAATGAATTATCACGTACTTTAACGGTGAAGGAAAACATCGTGATTAAACCTGCACACCTAAAAGTTCTAAGGAATTTCTTCACTTGGTCCGCCAACCCGCACTAGGCCGGCGTGGTGGACTAAGGCCTAAACCCTCTCAGTTGTAGAGGAGGCCCGTGCCCAGCAGTGGGACGTGTATGGGCTGATGATGATGATTTAATCGCAAGTCGCTTTAGTCGTGAGTCGTGACTATGCCACAAATACGCTGCCACGGTTCGGATGGTACCGTGTTTCTACAATAAAATTATTTGGAAAAAGAAACGTAGTGATTGTAAATGTTTATCTTTTGAGGTGCGTAGTTCTGGGCCTTGAAGATAAGGCCTTCGTCTCTCCTAATTAGAGCCTACTAATAATTTATAACGTATTAACTATATAAAGTGAAAAGCCGCCTTAATAAACGTTGTTTAAGTCTGCTTTGATCATACAGTGTTTTATTTTGCTATGTCCTATGACTTACGACCCAAGAGGAACAAAATAATGTATGTACATAGCTATGGGCAGTGTATACTAACTACATTTATAAATGAACAATATAATAATACAGAGAATATATCGAAGGCCGGCGATACACTGAAAATTTTGTGCACGGATTTTAGGGCATGAATAACTTTGCAAAGAGAATAAAATATCACTTAATATATAAATACATCCAACAGCCATACTCTTAAAACTACAATAATATTTTTGTTGGTGTAAGAGACTTCTAGACTTATTAAAGCTAAGCATTTCAAGCTGACAAAGAGAGAAATGTACATTTGTTTCTCATTAGCGTCTTACTATCTCTCTAGGCCAGTGGTCGGCAACCTTTTGGCAGGCTAGGGCCGCAATGTGGCAAAAAAACTAAAGGCGGGCCGCACTTGTGATGTTTACCCTAGATTCTACGTAATACCTATGTATAATTGGTCAAATCCCAAAGAAAAAAATTAAAATGCTAACTGATGCTAACATTCACGGGCCGCAAGCAAGACGTCAGCGTCCGCGGGCCGCGCGTTGCCGACCGCTGCTCTAGGCGGTAGTCTATCATTTTCTACGAAGAGAATGACATACATACATACATACATAAACTCACGCCTGTATTCCCCGAAGGGGTAGGCAGAGGCGCATTTCTGCACCCACATTTCGCCAAGTATGTATCAGTCCCACGTAATAGGGGGCGAGCCTATTGCCGTTTTTCGGGCACATTTCCAGACTCCGTGCTGTTACCGAGAATTTCCTAATGGAAAAACCCAATAACACTTTGCCCGACCCGGGAATCGAACCCAGGACCTCTAGATCGCTCGGCACATACTTGTACCGCGAGACCACGAGGCAGTCAAATCCTTCCTAATAATTCACGTAAAAATGTATGTTGAATTCTTATGTTAATATTTTTAAACTGAATTGCATGGTTAATTCCCAGCGATACGAGGGACGTGGTGGTACGGCACAATCGGAGCTCGTCCCGAGTGCTGCTAGCTGACTTGGGTGACGGCGCCGAGGCGGACCTGCTCGGCACCACCCCGCCTCGCTCCCGGATCAGAAACAAGGAGAAACGCAGGTAAATTCTCCAGAATAACACGAGGAAATGTCTATAGAATTTTGTCGAACATCAGTAACGGAGACACTTAATAAAAGTATGGTCATTTATTTATCTTGACACGTTTAGCACAATCAATTTTACTCTTAAATTATACATGATACAACTTAAAATAACTTAAATGACAGCCCCGTGGCGCAGTTGGCTAGATACCAGCTTGCGAAACGAGAGGCCGCGGGTTCGATCCCCGCACCGAGACAAATGTTTGTGTGATCCACAAGTATTTGTTTCGGGTCTGGGTGTTTGTGAGACCGAAAAGTCTCTCGTAGTTTCTGATACCCACGACACAAGACTAGTATCTTAGTGTGGGGTCAGAATTATGTATGTGACTGTTGGGTGTATTTATTTATTTATAAAATTCTTTGATATTTGAACATAAACTAAATAAATGAAACTATATACGAGTACGACTACCTCGTTGTTCTCGCGGCACCTTATTTCACCCCTGAGTCAAATCAAATCAAATTATCTGTATTCAAATAGACTTTTACAATGTCTATTGAATCGTCAATTTTACACTTCTTAATTTTTTTTAACTATTGTCAGTCGAAGTGTCTTAAAGACTAAATCGCCCAGTAGGCGAAAAGTCCGTGTAAATGCGTGAAAAGTGTGTGAAAATCCACCAAATTCTAGATCCATGGCTATATATATAACAACGAAAGTATCAAGATTGTTGAAAGCCATCGATAAGGTTTCAAATTTCAATCAATCACTCGCATCCACTAGTACCCAATCGAATATTGCATTGAACTTAACCACCGTTTGACCTCGTCGCCCGCCAGTCAACATGGTACAAGGCCGCAAACATCAAATGTTTGGTTATCAATTAACGCTGGCAGCAAAATGAAATTGACTTGTTAAATGGAAACGAGCAAGTAACTAAAATAGGTACATACTGCATAACCTCACGCCTGTATTCCCCGACGGGATAGGCAAAGGTGCATTTCTGCACTCATCTTTCGCCAGACATCTAAAAATATGTAACTTCTGAAACTGTACATTTCTAATAAGTAAAAAAAAAATATTCATCAACAACAAACCAAAAATATTTTGCTGAGCTTGAATTAAAACCTACTTACTAGTTCCGCAAAGGTATTCATCGCATGGATCTTCCGGATCAAGGATAGTGGTAATAAAAATCATCAACCTTTCACATACTGGGCGTCCGCGTTAGTCATCATCAGGCCAAATACGTCCCACTGCTGGACACGGGCCTCCTCTACAACTGAGAGGGTTTAGGCCTTAGTGCACCACGCTGGCCTAGTGCGGGTTGGCGGACTACACACCTAAGAAATTCCTAAGAACTTTTTTAGGTGTGCAGGTTTTATCACGATGTTTTCCTTCACCGTTAAAGCAAGTGATATAATTCATTGTGAATACACACATAACTTCGAAAAGTCAGAGGTGTGTGCCCTGGGGTTTGAACTTGCGATCGCCGAAATTCTCGACCGCGCGCCTAAACCTCGAGGCCATCACTGCTTTGTTCGCTTTAGTACGTCCTACATATGTATGTACTATATCGGTCATATTCTATGGGACAATTGGGTCGTCGAAGTAAAGTGTTTCATTACAAACATCCGTATAATTGGCATCAGCGCGTGCCAAATTCGATAAAACAGGATTGTTTATGCGTCTGATAAGGTCGCGGATTCGGGGACATGTGTTTTAAGGCGAATGTGTGGAGAATATAATTCACATCAAAAATGTTTTAAAATGGCCCCTAATAATTACTTCAATGGACCGCATATTAAAGCAGTGTCATTCAAATAATTAAGGTCAAAATATTTCTGTCGCTTTTCAACACCAAATGACGGAGAAAAGAAAACCAAGAAGACTTTCTTCTCAGACTTGTGCAAAACACTACATACATATTAAGTTTAGTCTTGTATTAGTGAGCCTATCTACGATTAGCTAAGCAAACTTAATCGTAATGTTACCCAACATACTTGACATCAACATGCTAGATTTTTACATCAAGTGCGAACTCTACTCAAACTTACACACCATTAAAAAAATATTTTTAAATCAACTTTATCTTCGTCGTATGGATGTAAACAAATATGCTTTATCACACTTTGTCGTAAAAAAATGCATTGAGATAGATGGCAAACGCAAGAACTTGTTGATGTTCTTTTGTACGGATAGCGCAGTGGAGGCAAAAAACGGACTAATTATAATCTACCGGTGCCTTCAAACCGGTATGGGTCCGATGCCTTTCCGATTCTTCATTCAGGAATTTTTGGTACCGTTATGAAACCTGTCCACTCAAGGGAGTGGACTCTCAGATCCTGATCTTATATGTTCAATATACATATTATAAGAATGTCAATCGCATATAGGTTGATGTGTTTATAGATACTATTCTTCAATTAATATCAATACTAATAATATAAATGCAAAAGTATATCCAATAGACTGATTTGAATGATTTTTGGTATGGAAATAGATAAGATCTGGCAATTAACTAGTAATTATTTAATAATTTATTTCCACACCTAAAATCATCTAAATCGACTGATTGGTTAGCCAGATAGTTGATTTCGCATTTATAATATTACGGTTGGACGGTGGTCTAAGGCCTAAACCCTCTCAGTTGTAGAGGAGGCCCGTGCCCAGCAGTGGGACGTATGTATAGGGGCTGATGATGAAAAAAAATGATTTAATTTGTAATTAATTCTTGATAATCATAGACGATATATTATTTTACTTAGGCCCACGGACATTTACGGAAATTTAAGCGTCACCAATATGGACGTAAGACTGTTCATGTAAAAAACACAAAACAGTGCTTAAACACCTACAGAAAGTGTAATTTAAAAGAGATTGGTATATTTGTACTCCTAGAAGTAGGTACACATTACCGATGTATACGTATAGGTAGGTATATGAAGAGATGTATAGATGTTGAAGATGCAAAAGGGGTGTGTCAGTGTCGCAGCTTATGGCACTCAATGGTCTCTGCCCACCCCTGTGGGATTCAGGCGTGCATGTGTGTGTATGGTATATTGGTTTCTGTATCAATTTATGCCCTATTCAATGTTCGCTTGCACATAATTTGGGAAACGCTGGCCTAGATGGCATGTTGCAATATTGTGCAACATTTTCCATATTAAACTCTAACTAATGATAAAGGCGAAAGCGACCTTGTATTGTAACGCATTAACGCCTACATCGCTAAACCAATTTGGATCGATTTTAATATGGCGATAGCCTAGTCACTGGAGACACTAATAGTCTACGTTTTTATAACTTTGATTAATCAAATTGACTGCCTTGTGGTATCGCAGAACAAGTATGTGCTGTGAAATCTACAGGTTTCCGGTTCGATTTCCGCGTCGGCACAGTGTTATTGGCTTAGCTATTAGGAAATTCCCAGTAATAACACGAGTCTAGAAATTGTCCGAAATAGGAAAAAGGCCGCCTGTTATATGGGTATTAAAATAAAATTGCCATAACGTAAGTGCAGAAATGCACCTGTTACTATGTGTGTGTGTGTGTGTGACTACATTAACAAGTCATTTCAACATTTCAAAACAACAGCTCAATTTAATTACCCCCTAAAATGATTAGGTAGTGATTAATTAATCACCAACCAAATGCTAAGGCCAAAGAAACAACACTGTATGGTGTGAACTAATTCAATTCACTTCCATTAAATTAATTGAACAAATTTGAGTAGTTTCAAATGTTTATTATCACTCATCGAAATGATGTTTCACTTAACGCGACCTCCACGAACCCCGGTCAATTCTGATCGCGTGTAATTAACAAACAACACTATTCATATCGACCTATATGCTTCATTGGTCTCGCGGCTCAAGTGTGTGGTGTATCGTGAGTTACAAGATTCGATTTTCGGGAGGGAAAAAGTAGAATTGGGTCTTTATATAAGAAAATTCTCATTAGCAAAACGGTCAACATCGACAGTATTGACCTTTATTACGTAGAAATCAAAACATGAATAAACATGGGCTTAAAAATATTCTCCTGACTTCTTCGAGAATAAAAGTCTGATAGTAATTTATTCATTTGCAGTTGCTTAGATATCAGTCGTGATGGCCTCGAAGTTTAGGCACGCGGTCGAGAATCTCCACGGTTGCGGGTTCAAACCTTTGACTTTTCGAAGTTATGTGTGTATTCACAAAGAATTATCATGTACTTTAAAGATGAAGGAAAACATCGTGATGAAACCTGCACACTTAAAAGTTCTTAGAAATTTCCTAGGTGAGTAGTCCGCCAACCCGCACTAGGCCAGCGTGGTGGACTAAGGCGTAAACCCTCTCAATTGTAGAGGAGGCCCGTGCCCAGCAGTGGGACGTATATGGGCTGATGATGACGATGATGAGTTGCTTAGATGGTAATTATAGGAAGTGAAACACTTGAATATAAATAATCTACCCACTGCCGCGTTGGCGTCCTTGTCGCTCTTATCAGCCACTGATAACGTACGTCTGGTTCTGTCACCGCCGTGCCAACTTGATTATAAAGATGTAACAGATTTCCGTGAATGTCAATAGTATTGGTCCAACATATGGTCTGACGCCATCCGACAGAGAATCAATGTTATCGACATAGCCCGAAGGATCAGCGAGCTGAAGTGGCAGTGGGCAGGTCACATCTGTCGCAGAACTGATGACCGTTGGGGGAAACGTGTTCTGGAGTGGAGACCACGTCTTGGCAAACGTAGTGTAGGACGCCCTCTGGCTAGGTGGGGTGACGATATACGCAAGATGGCTGGCAGCGGTTGGATGAGGAAGGCCGAAGATCGAGCCCAGTGGCGTGCCATAGGAGAGGCCTATGTCCAGCAGTGGACGTAAGAGAGGCTGATGATGATGGTCTGACTTGGAGTTAACATCTGTTGAGAGGGTTAACCATAAGTCAACATAAGCAGAAGCAACGCGTTATTGAAGTGAATGAGTGACGCGCAGTGTTTTGTTTTATCAGATAATGCATTTACATCTGCCTCAGGTGCTCAGTTTATCTGTTTATATACCGCTTGTAGTATGTTAGAGGGTTTAATTTATACCAGAAAGGAAATTATCATTAATACAATATTTAGTTAAAGCTCAGTTAATCTGCTATTTTTTCGAAATATTTTGCATCTTGATTATATGTAGTAGATTATATGTATAATATATATATTAAAAAGTAGTGATTGCGTCGAGGTAAAGGCACGCGGTCCAATATTTCGGCGGTCGCGGGTTCAAATCCAAGCACACACTCGTAATGTTTGTATTCAAAGTGAATTATCACTAACTTTAACGGTGAAGGAAAACATCGTAAGGAAACCTGCAAACCTAAAAGTTCATAGGAATTTCTTAAGTATGTAAATAGTAATAGTCTCAATTGACGAGAAACAATTATATTATTGGCAACTCATTATTGGTCAAAATTTATGCAGAAGTTATAACGACTTGAACCTAAAACACGAAGCAAATGTGTGAGACCAATTACTTTCCCGAAGGCTTAATTGCGTGTCATAGGAATACAGTTTCTGCCGATATAGAGTTAATTAAGAACAATTTATAAAACCTATAACAATTACTCAAACTAGTTTAGTTCAAGAATGAACGTGATAAATATTTGTTTTTGGACAAGTTAGCACAATTCTGCCAATTGTTGATGGAGTAGTTGATGCCTTATTTGGATCGTACTGTATTGTATATGCCGCATTGCCGCGCGATCTAGAGGTCCCAGGTTCAATCTCGTGTCGGCAAAGTGTTATTAGGTTTTCCATTTGGAAATTCTTAGTAGTAGCACGGAGTCTGTAAAAGTGCCTGAATAACGGCAAAAGGCTCGCCACCTATTACGTGGAACTGATACATACCTGGCGAAATATCGGTGCAGATATTTCGCTCTTTTTTTCCTCTGCCTACCGCTTGGGGACCACAGGCGTGAGGTTATTATATGTATGTATGTTTATCATTTGTGATATCGTCTTAGAAGGATGTATTAAAAGAGAAAATATTTTGAGATCGCATACATCCATGTTATCAGATGATATTTTGCGCATTAGTCACGCTCTGGTCGCTGGTAGTGATATAAATAGGGCTGGCCGCGAGATAATAGTGTTATCAGACCATTGATAAAATATAATTGACCGGAATACATATAATTTTGTTGCGACTTTATTTTTCTTCTCTTCGTAATATCCTACGGGTGCAAGTTTTTTATACATAGACTAGCTTTCTGGCTGAGTTTCAGTCGGTCTTAATCATCATCATCAGCCCAAATACGTCCCACTGCTGGGCACGAGCCTCCTCTACAACTGAGAGGGTTTAGGCCTTAGTCCACCACGCTGGCCTAGTGCGGGTTGGCGGACTACACACCTAAGAAATTCCTAAGAACTTTTAGGTGAGCAGGTTTTATCACGATGTTTACCTTCACCGTTAAAGCAAGTGATAATTCATTGTGAATACACACATAACTTCGAAAAGTCAGAGGTGTGTGCCTGGGGTTTGAACCTGCGACTGTCGAGATTCTCGACCGCGCGCCTAAACCTCGAGGCCATCACTGCTTTTTTTGGCCTTAATAAAGCATATATATATGTCGGAGAAACATGGTTCTCTACGACATCATCATTAGTGGATGCTTGCTTAGTGGGCGTTATGAGGGTGTTATGCGAGCACAAAACACAATGTTCACAGTTATTCACAAGTTTATTGAAGTAATTACAACAGAATTAAACAGTAACACCGAGCAGCGGGTTCAGGGCACCATTCTACTTTTACTATCTTTACATTACGACTTGATTCTTTAACATCAATCCAAAGAACGTACTACACAACTCTCTGCCTGTCAAAATATAGCGTCGCCTCGACCCCGCTCTAGAACGTATTTCCATACGTTCTCTGCTCTGATTGGTTATTACATCAAATACGATATTCTTTTATTACATTCTTAGATTTAGAATACAAAACTAGATAATTTTAGAAACAAAAAGGAAATGAGATCAAATAAGGTTTGTACATTATTCATGCAAACAACAATCAAATCCACTCGTAGCTTCCTCCGACATATATATAAATATATATATATATATATATATATGCTTTATTATATATATATATATATATATATATATATATATATATAAATGCAGAAAAATAAGTAATTATAGATAGAGAAGTTACAAGTTCGCCTCAACTATTTATATTAACGCGACTCATCAATGATGAGTTCGGAGCTTTTGGTTTAATTAATTACAAGGCAACTGTGTGATTTGTTTTTTTTAACAAAAAAAATATACGTTCTCTTCTTTGCTGTTGGTAGGATATTCGTATCCGCCCGGATAGCGACCACCGTACACAGGGCGTAAAACCCGCCATAGTGGCACATGCAAGTGTGCCGCGTTCCAGGATCAGCCAATGTATATCCGGTTTTCGGGGGGGTTTCAATCATGGTGAAAGGATGACCGTACGCTTACCATCAGGTGCAATGGGGTCACTTTCCCGTGCCAGTATAAAAAAAAATACACAGAAATAATGGGAACGTGAATAAGACTCCAAAAAACTGGTTAAAATATCCCCTTTCTTCTTTAATTTGGCCACCACCGTAGATAACATCCCATGTTGACAAAATTTTGATAGGAGTGGATACAAGAACCATAATAAAATAAAATGAGTACGTAGTTCAAGTAGCGTTGCTAGTTTCATTGAGAAATGTGATCTCTACATTCTGAGGGTCTTCAACCGTGGCAATGTAGCCACCGTATTTCTCCATATCTGTGTTTTTCCTGAGAGACAGAGGGAGACGTACCCGTGACGACCTCAATGATTGAGAAATGTGAGGTAATGCGGGTCGGTCCAGTAATGAGATTTAGACAGATCCAGCGTCGCCCAGGCAAAATGTCATTATAACGTAGAATATTACGTCTTTTAGAGGTCCATCTATGTCGTATCAAAATTTATCAATTCGTTCATCATCAGCTGACATACGTCCCACCGCTAGGCGCAGGTCTTCTCCATAACTGGGAGGGTTTTGGTCTTTGCTCGCCAAGCTGGCCTAGTGCGGGTTGGCGGACTATCAATTCGTTAAATTTACCATTTATATTTTTTTTGCGTTTTTTTTTTCAAAACACGACAATTCCATTCCATTTTGTTGTAGGGATTAACACAAGGACGGTATCTTGACCGCTTATAACTTATGTAAGTATCACGACATTCAAATGTCAAATCCTATGATAGGTTTTTCTTATCGTATATAATTTAATAGCTTACTAGCTATTAAATTTATTTACGTTACTACTTACTACGTAAATAAAGTGTAAATTTATCATCTTCAACTGGCTGTTGAATCTGTATTCAATATGCCCAACTATTGATTCTGGATAGTCTACAATTAAAGGCAACAACCTAATCTGACGGTCTCCGTAGCGGAATTGCTTTGAAACCAACGAAAAGTCGCAGGTTTAAGTTCGCATCAAGGCAAATATTTGTCCGATACACGAGTAGTTGTTTCGATCTAAAGTATTTTTAAGTGCGCAAATTCCTTCAATTTGTATTAAAATATCCCGCGCGAAAAATTCCTAGAGACGTTCAAAATTGATGTGATGTCAGAAAAACGCGCCAATTAATACGACAGACTGTTGTAATTCACTCCTACACGAGTCTATTTCAGACCGACGCAACTATCTGCATAGGGTAAATTATTTATTGTCCGTCCGATTACACGTCATTTTTTTCTTGTGGCCACTTAGTATGCCAGTGCGAGTTTATGCTGATCGTTTGGGGGACAAGTGTCTGTACTGTTTCCTCTTTTTTGTCCTGTCTTAGGAAATATTTTAGCCGTTTATCGATTTGAATTTAAATTAAATAAAACTTTAATTAGTTAGGGCAAAAACTGTTACTATTGCCGCTAGTTTTGTTTATTTAAGTAAATGTGTATTAATACAGTATATTATATAGATTTATTATTACATTATTACATAAATTAGTACATGTGTATTAAATTTTCAGTATAGCAGGGGAACTGGGACATCCAATAGACATGCGGACCTTCCGCTTAGCTTTAAACACTATTGAAATAGACTAAGTGAAATTATATTTAGGAAAAAGATGCGTTAAACATCAAAAAACTGTTGGTTAAAATTGCTTATATTTTTTTATATTTAGTGTTCATTATTTACAAGCGATGGAGCCCAGGTTTACTCAGGAATAATTATATAAAAAGAGTCATCATCATCATCATCATCAGCCCATATACGTCCCACTGCTGGGCACGGGCCTCCTCTACAACTCAGAGGGCTTAGTCCACCACGCTGGCCTAATGCGGGTTGGCGGACTACACACCTAAGAAATTCCTAAGAACTTTCTAGGTGTGCAGGTTTCATCACGATGTTTTCCTTCACCGTTTAAGTACGTGATAATTCACTGTGAATACACACATAACTTCGAAAAGTCAGAGGTGTGTGCCTGGGGTTTGAACTCGCGACCGCCGAGATTCTCGACCGCGCACCTAAACCTCGAGGCCATGTGATACAGAGAATACTCATTACAAATTCAGCTCAAACTATTGTGGTTACATATTATACTATTGGTATACTTTTGTTATAATGCTAGTTATGTAACCAGACACTAGTTACATCGTGCATTTGCCTCTTCGTCGCGATTAAATATTACTATGAGTGTAATGGTCAACAAAATACATTTTAATTGTAAACAAATATTTGTTTTCAAAAACTCTGATCTCATGGTTTATTGTTCGTAACTTTTCCTAGTTGATACTTGTTTACTAACAATATTATCATCATCATCAGCCCATATACGTCCCACTGCTGGGCACGGGCCTCCTCTACCGTTGAGAGGGTTTAGGCCTTAGTCCACCACGCTGGCCTAGTGCGGGTTGGCGGACTACACACCTAAGAAATTCCTAAGAACTTTTTAGGTGTGCAGGTTTCATCACGATGTTTTCCTTCACCGTTTAAGTACGTGATAATTCATTGTGATAATAAATAAGTCGTGATGGCCTTGAGGTTTAGGTACGCGGTCGAGAATTTCAACGGTCGCGGGTTCAAACCCCAGGCACACACCTCTGACTTTTCGAAGTTATGTGTGTATTCACAATGAATTATCACGTAACAATATAATACAAATTTTAAATAAACCAATCAAAAACTCTTATAATAACAAACAGCTGAAACAAGTCACAATAAATATCCAAATATTTAGATCTGGATTACAAGTTCGTTGACTTGTGGGCTGTTAGCTCAACTATCTTACTATAGTCGTTAATATCACTAGTTTGGCGCCAAAGAGCCCCGACCAATGTCCTCAATATCTTCAATGGGAGAAGGAATATTATTATATTTATTTCTTTGTTTGTTTCAGAACCATGATCGACTCGGGCACGTGTGTCTCCAGACCGCTCAGAGAAAAACAAGATCAAGTCGATTTCTCCAATCCGAGCCAGATGCCACCAGGTATTTAAATTTACATGCACGGATTTAATAAGCAATTCTTTTCTAGCACGTTGAAATTATCTGAACCGTAATTAGAGATGTAAAAAACTCGAGTTATTGAGTCCTAATTCGATAGACTAGGCTCAATGAACTAACTAAACCCGGGGTCTTGAGTCGAGCCGAGCTTCAGTCTTTTCACAAAGACTCGAGCGCTAAAATAGAACTCGAACTCTTTAAAAGAGCTTTGTCTACAGCTTTTTTACTGTAATGCTAATACCTTCGGAGTTATTATATTACTTTACCGAGCGAAATCCGCGCTATTGTTGCAATATCATCGATATCAGTGGCGAGCCGAGATAGGCTTAAAGATACTGGCATACCTTTTCGCAGGAAGCTAAGCTCTTAAATAGAACTAGAGCTCTTTAAAAGAGCTTTGTATACAACTTTTTTCTGTAATGCTAATACCTTCGGAGTTATAATATATTACTTTACCGAGCGAAATCCGCGCTATTGTCGCAATATCATCGACATCAGTGGCGAGCTGAGCTGGTAGGCTTAAAGATACTGGCATACCTTTTCGCAGGAAGCTAAACAGTTTTACATTAAAGGGGATTGTTAAAATTAACAGTAGTATAATTGTACGCAAATCAATACAATGTTTGATGATGATGATGATTGTTTTTTAACAAATATCCCTTTGTTATTTTATTAAGCCTTCTGCGCACGTAATCAAGTTAGAAATTATTTACACTGGTTCTGCTGTTTATGGCGGGGTTAGATATTATACAATAATAAACAACATAGTGATGTATGTCTTTCAACTTTATCATTTGTAAGTGGTAGAATGCCGCTAGTTTTGTATTTTTATTTATTTGTTTTATTTAATTTACGAATAAAAAGATATAAAGTTTGTATTTATTTTCACTTTTATTAAAAAAAACTTTGCGAGTAAATAATAGTGCAGGATTCCTTCTTACCGAAACTTGTGTGTATTGGTACTTATTATTAAGAAAAAAAAGATAAACGTTGGCCTATTTGAGTTTGTTTTTAATGTAAATGGGAATAAATTTTAATATTTACGCCATAAATGTTCTTTGATCTCAAGAATCAATATGTTTTGTATTTCAGTCGCGGAGCGTCTCAAGAAGCGGGCCAGCTTGAAGCTGATAAGGTCCAAGGAGAGAGACTGGAAGCAGCAGGACTCCAGCCAGAGGGAGATAAAAATCGAGCCACCATCTGCAGTTCCAGCCGTGCCCACATTGGTAACTATGTCTATTTTTATACTAGCGCTGCATACTCATCATATTCCTATATGTCTGTTAGTACATTGACGGATACTACTATCTCTAATCCATCGACAGAATTATGCGTATTCGTTAAAAAATATTCAGAGGAAAACTACGAATGAAATTTATGATTTTTTTTATATCATAAAAACAGGTTTTAAATGTTAATTCTATGACGAAGTTAGCCTATACAAAGGACAAAACAGTACCAGACAATATCCCACAGTTTAAATGGTTATTACAGATAGTTTGACAGCCCCATGGCGCAGTTGGCTATACACCAGCTTGCGAAACGAAAGGCCGCGGGTTCGATCCCCGCACCGAGACAAATGTTTGTGTGATCCACAAATATTTGTTTCGGGTCTGGGTGTTTGTGAGAGCGAAAAGTCTCTCGTAGTTTCTGATACCCACGACACAAGACTTGTATCTTAATGTGGGGTCAAAACTATGTATGTGACTGTTGCGTGTATTTATTTATTTATATAAGTCGTTGGTAGAAACTAAACTAACCGTCATTATGTCTTACCTGATCTCCTACAACAGACCTCTCTTCCTCAGGTGGAGTCATGTAACTACTTCATGTCGCTGACGTCACGGCCCAAGTCCGTGCAGCCCGACCCTCAGGAATTTGAGGTGGAGGAACGGCGCCCCGACCGCGACAAGGAATTGCCCGAAGACCGCGTCAACTTCCACAACACGTTCTGCATGCTCATCAACATGGGCAACATCGACAGGGGGTGCAAGCGCACTGTGAGTACACTCATCATTTGCTAGGGTGGAAGTGTATGCAATAGGCTAATGGGGCTTACCAATTGTATGTCACTTTTATCTAAGAGTGTAGTCTTGCTTGTATTAAGTAAATTTCTGCACCCAATTTTCGCCAATTATGTATTAATTCTCACGCAACAGAGGGGCGTCATTGGGGTTCGTCGAGGGTTGTCATTTTTCTGCATTTGAAGAATTTTGTTACTGAAAAGTTATTAATGGAAAACGTGGTAGGTGCGTGATGGTATAAACAAAAAAAAACTAGAACGTACGTTCTCAATAATTTATTTAAAAAATCGCCTTCTTACAGACATAAAATTGTAGGTTTTTTTGGTTTTAAGTTAGTGATGTTTATACATACCTAAAAATTTCCTAATAGCAAACTCTTAAGTTTATAGCACTTCTCATAATTCAAAAGATTAATATATTTACGGATTTCTGTCGATCATGTTACTAATATCGAAGGAATTCCGTAGATTAGATAGAGCTGGCGTGCCGTGTATTTATTCACACTAACATCAGATCCGGTTATCAGACTGTGCTGCTACTGAGAATTTCCTAATGGAAAATCCAAATAACACTTTGCCCGACCTGGGAATCGAACCCAGGACCTCTAGATCGCACGGCACATACTTGTACCACGAGACCACGAGGCAGTCACACAAATACTTTAATGTGTTTGTTTTTTGTTTTCTACCGGAAGAACATGAGTTCATGCCACGATAAGAAGCCAAAGCATCCCATAGGCGCTCATTTTAGGTTGTTGATTTTAAACACCATTAATTATAAGTACATGTAGTTTTATAACATGTTATGGGACTTGCGGTATAGTATGGTTGCGATCGAAAAATAAAACGGGTTAGGTAACCTGGTCGAATAAAAAGTTATTTGGTTGTCCCGTGAGGTAATTCTCGTGGGTCTGTTTATGTGCCCTAAGAGACAGCTATAGTCTTGAAAACATAGCTGCAAACCCAGATATGGTTTAGAAATCTACTCTTCGTAGTTAAGATCTCTCTTCGCTCCCCCTTTTTTTAAACGAGAGGAATGCGCCTTAAGCTCCCCTTTGGGAACCTCGGGGGAGCCCCGTCGGGGTATGTCGTATGTGTATATTTTTGAACACACCCGTTGTGCTCGCAGATCAGTCGCGAGGAGAAAGTGTGGCAGAACGAGCTGAAAGATCTGATCTGGCTGGAGCTGCAGGCGCGGTGCTCGTGCCGCTCGCTGGCGCAGCAGGACGCCTTCCTGTGCGCGCAGCGCCGGGTCGTGCCCGCGCTCATCACCAACATCATGGAATACCAGTAAGTCGCCTGTGAGTGTTGCAGCGCAGGCTCTCAACACCTCTACACATCTATACGGCTGGCAGAACGAGTAATAGTCAATTATTTCAAGAATTGTTGAATGTAGGCCAGGTGGAAGTGGTAAACAATAAAATAGTGGTCGCGGGTACAATCCCCAGGTACACACTGACTTTTAGAAGTTATGTGTGTATTTTTAATGAATTGTCACGTGCTTTAAAGGTGAAGGAAAATATTGTGGGGAAACCTGCGCACCTAAAAGTTCTTAGAAATTTCTTAGTTGTGTAGTCCGCCAACCCGCACTAGGCCAGTGTGGTGGACTAAGGTCTAAATCCTATCAGTCGTAGAAAAGGCCCGTACTCAGCAGAGGGAAGTTTATGGGATGGTAATGAAGTGGTATGCTCGTATCTCCGAAAAAAATGCTAGAATATGCTTTTTATGCAACTTTCGGAGTTTAATTCGATGCCATGGACAATCAGCTTTCAATAGCATTAGATTATATCCAGAGTATTTGTTATCAAGTTATTCCCATGCCATATTCGAGGACCTATTATCTTTTGCAGATTCATAAACAAAAACCCATGCAAAAATGATTCGAAGCTGCAGTTCTTCCAGCCGAGCGACGAACTAGCCAACGAAGACGCTCAAACGTATGCAGGTGAGTCTTAAGTCATTTTCTTTACGGTTATTAGAGAGATACAGTATCAGTGTGCTCAAGGTTTTTCCTGATACGCGTAAACGAAAGGCCAAGTTGGATCGACAACGTAATATATTAACGATTCAAACCTATCAAATTTCTAGTATTTAAAATACGGTAAAAGGAAACAGGCAACAAAGAGAAAGATTAGATTATGTTATTGGGCCTACGGCTTTTTTATTCATAATACGTTCATATCGAACGCAATAGCGACGATTCCGACATATATTTTTGCCTCTTCCACTATTCATAAATTTCTTCATAAAACTTACTTATTGGGCTATAAGGTAATCATGTGTAATATGAGAAAAAAATAACCGTTTGCAGATGACGAGAACGCCGGTTGCCTAGACTTCGACTGCCAACAGTGTTCGGATGCGATCGGCAAGGCGATGGAGGAAGTATACTCGCTACTTGAAGCGTTCTTCGACGCGATGGCGCTTTACCCCTCCAGCAAGGCCATGATGGTGGACCACCCTGAGATCGCCACTAAAGCCTTCGAGAACAGGATCAAGGTAACCAGACCCATCTATTTGGAAATGTATAATATGTAACCACAACAGTTTGAGTTGAATTTATGAGTATTCTCTGTATCACATGTGATGGCCTCGAGGTTTAGGTGCGCGGTCGAGAATCTCGGCGGTCGCGAGTTTAAACCCCAGGCACACACCTCTGACTTTTCGAAGTTATGTGTGTATTCACAATGAATTATCACTTTCTTTAACGGTGAAGGAAAACATCGTGAGGAAACCTGCACACCTAAAAGTTCTTAGGAATTTCGTAGGTGTGTAGTCCGCCAACCCGCACTAGTCCAGACGTGGTGGACTAAGGCCTAAACACTCAGTTGTAGAGGAGACCCGTGCCCAACAGTGGGACGTATATGGGGTGATGATGTTGATGATTCTCTGTATGTAGAACGCGACATAGTGACTTTCCTGCATCCGCAGATTCCGACACGATAGAGGCTTTAGTGTCTCTTTTGGATGACTTACAGCTTAGAAAAAGCGGCTAAAATATTATTTAGTTAAAACAGGTCACTATGGAAGTCATTGGGGGAGGCCTATGTTCAGCAGTGGACTTCCTTGGGCTGATAATGATGATGATGATGAAAACAAACCTATTATTATTAACAGATCTATCACTATTGTATTAAATTTGATGTATGATGTTTGCAGACGATGTGCCTGTGGTTCAACCTGTCGCTGAACATGCGGCTGAAGATGTCGTCAATTCGAGCCATGCTGCGGGCGCTGCGACTCAAGCTGCAGCGGCGGGCACAATCGGCTGATATCAACAGGTACACATACAAACATAAACATGAACATGAACACGGTGACGAACTTGCCCACGAACAAGTTGCAGTACACGCAAAAGACCACGTGCAAAAAACTATTGCTTCTAATAATATAAAATTGGTAATTAAATAGGTACAAAAAATCATAAGGAATTAGATTTTATTAAAATAGGTGGGTTTTAGAAAAAAGATATGGGTGTAACTTACAATTGTCTTAACTGAAGTGGAAAATAGAAAGGAACATATTCAGAAATTAAGAAGTATAAGATACAACAAGATAATTACACGCCCCAACATTTTAACTAAATTGAAAACCCAGTGGTGCAGTTGGCTAGATACTAGCTTGCAAAACGAGTAGCCGCGTATGCAAAACCCTGCATCGAGACAAATGTTTGCGTAATTCACATATATTTGTTTCGAGCCTTTTTTTTACCAGAGGAAAGCGCTTTAAGCTCCCCCTATCGGAACCTCGGGTGAAGCCCGTCAGGGTCTCTGGCCATCTCAGGGCGAGAAGTGCCCTAAATGGTCTGCTGCCGTCTAGCGCACTGCCCAATTATGGACTCCTCAAAATTGGGAGGGCTTGTTGTTGTTTGGTTTTTGCTTGTTTCGGGCCTAGGTGTTTGTGAGACCGAGTAGCCTCTCGTAGTTTTTGATACCCACGACACAAGACTCGTATCTTAATGTGGGGTCAAAACTATGTATATAAATGTTATTTATATCCTAGTTTAAATAAAAACTCGATTGTTTCTTGGTTTTTAACGCTTTTTTCTAAATATATAACACTTGTTTCTCAGGCAGCAACCCGAGCCTCAGAAGCCGACGCAAGTGCGGTTCGTGAACAATCCGTCCGACTCGAGCGGCAGCGACCTGAGCGCGCACAGCGACGCCAAGGAGGACAAGGACGACGACAAGGAGAGCGACAAGCACGACGACAGCGAGCTCAGCTGCGACGGCAAGGACTACTGCAACAGGCGGGATGACGACGAAGTCGATAGTGGCATTGAAAGTACTAGTGAGTAATTATTATTCACATGAAGAAGGAACTCCATTACTAACTAATTTTTAAGAGACAGGGAACCAAGAAATATTATTTTCTTGGGAGATAAAGAGAAAATCTGTTGATAGTCTATTATCTTAAACGAAAATGCGGAAATAGCTTACCAGCTGTTTATTGGAACTCAGATTTGTTATATTTGAAATATTCTTAAATATGGAACAGTTCATAAATGATCACCTTCAGCCCCTTCACCTTTCACTGCCAGTCACAGACCTTCTCTGCTATTGAGAGCGTCGATTTTAAATTCCTCATTGTTCGTGTCAACATCGACGCCTACAATAATACATTTATACAAAGTATATAGACCGTGTTGAAAACTAAGACAGGCAATAGCCGCGGTGATTATGAATACCGTAACATTATAAAAAATCCCGCCAAAAATAAAATAAAATTACGTTTCCCTTACAAGCACGAGTATTAAATGTACATAGTTAGGAAAACGTAAAAAAAATTTTTTTTTCAGTTTTTTTATGTTACGGTATTTTTAATCACCGTGACTATTGCCGGTCTTAGTTTTCGATCACGGCCTTTATACACCTTGTATATAATCAGGTGTAAACTATTTTATTTTATTATCCATGTTTTAAAACAATTAGGTTGTCCGTTTGTAGGAAACAACGAGCAGCTAACACCCGAGATAGTGGTGTCGGACGCACCGCGGGAGACTGAAATCCACGAGGAAGAAGAGGGTGAAGGGGAGGGCCAAGACGAGGGGGAGGGTGACGGCGAGATGGCGCTGCAGCACGAGCGCGCGTGGGTGCAGCAGTGCTCGCGCTCCGCCACGCACATGTTCCAGCTGGCGCCGCTGCACGACATCACGCAGCTGCGCCTGCTGCAGCGCTGCCCGGTCTCCATTTACAGGTGAGATACGACCACCATCATACCCCCCATATCACCCATTATCATCAACATCATCAGCCCATGTACGTCCCACTGCTGAGCACGGGCATCCTCTACCATTGATTATATACACTCTATATATTTCCCACTATACAACTAACTACATCTCTGACAATGTTGATATCCTTCATGGCCGGCGGCTGACCACTCTCCGTGTTCACCAACAATCAACCAACCAACAACGAAAATTAAAAGCGTTAGCCGACGTTTTAGATACAGGGTAAACACAGTGGTCTTGGTTTCTGTGCAATAGTACAAGCTATCATTCTTCTTGACACGGAGAAGATTCTAAATATGCTTCAATCGGATCCGGATTTTGAATCGATTTTCAGATCGACTCGAATCTCTTAAAGTAATATAATGATCCATATAGAGGTAGAACGCCAAAAGAAACGAAAGGGGCAGTCATTGATTTTGCATTCTATGGTCGCATCATCAGGCCATATACGTCCTAGTGTTGGGCACCGGCCTCCTCTGCAACTGAGGGGTTAGGCCTTAGTCCACCACGCTGGCCTAGTATGACTATACACCAAAGATTTTTTTTTTATTAAAATAAAGTGCCTGGGATTTGTTCCCCGACCGCCGAGCTTTGACTTGACCTTGCACCTAAACCTTGAAGCCACCACGACTAACACCTCCCACCGTATGTCCTTTTACATCGTTCACTATATCTATCACTTCATCTCACATAAAATTTGTTTAATATAATGTTCCATTTACAGAGAGCATCATCGCGAAATTCTGAAGACACAAGGCGTGCGCCGCTGCATGATGTTCATATTCAAAATGAGGAAGCATATCCTCAGCAAGATCCACCTGACCCTAGAGAAACCAGAGGTATTTACTTCAAAATATTCATTGCCTTATGATCAATGCTTCATAACAGTCCATATAGTCTTTATATTACATCCTATATGAAATCAAAAATTTACACATTTGCATTACCACATGTCTACTTCATTTTTGAAATTTATCATGTGTTCTATCAACAGAACCTCAACACCGACTCGTATGCCGAGGAAGACAATGATCAGGTGGTCTTCGATGACGAGGACGAGATTGACGAGTCTGCTCAAGACGAGAACACCAAAAAGATGAACGAGTTAAAGAGGTACATATTATTAGACTCTGTCTAAGCTTAAATAAAAAATACATGCTTAAAATTCATGTATTGAAATCAACTCTTCTTAAGCTCCTCCTTCATCCACTTTGGTTCCATCACAACCAGCCCGCACCAAAAATATGGGAGCAATTTAAATAAAGATCAGATATATAAAAATGAAGACACTAGCCAAGCTTATTGAATTATTCCCTTGATCATAAGCTATATAAGATACAACAATTATATACTACATATAGGATTAGAAACACGTCAGCCAATAACATAAGCAACAGATTGTTATGATGTCTTTTATTAATGGGAATTTTATGTGGTTTTGTCGGCTTATCTAAGTTTAGTTAGAAAGGAAAAAAAATGTGTGCCACTTCGAAGTTCAAATCATCATATTTTAATTCGTGATAATAATAAAAAGTGTTATTTTACTAATTAGTGATAATTTGAAATTGTTATCTACTATTGTGGATATGGCTTTTACCGTAATGTTGACTTTTTCTAGGTATGGATGTTGGTCAAAGGATCACATCGCGATGCGGCTGCCCTCGTACCGATCTCATTTCCTGCTGCTGAGCAGCATTTGCATGGAGGCCGTGCATGATTACCTCGCGTTCAGGCTGGAGACCAGGCCTGAGCATCCGTCTTGTCTCACTGTAAAACAGGTGAGTTTAATCATTTAAAAAAATGTTTAAGTATGTTACTAACAGATCAAAAGCTATGTATAAACCGTAGTGCTCGTCATCTAGATTGTAAAATATCAATGTTTCAAATTCATTCAAGTTTTTTGCTTGATTGATTACGAAAGATCGAAAGAAAAAAAAAATATTGCCAATTAAACAACCAGGAAGGCTCTTCACTTCACTATATTTGTAGTAGTAGAATTTACAAATTCTTAGTGTGATGCTTGGTACGAGTTGCCTACCGCGATTTTGAAATGAAAAAAAAAATGGTAGTCTCTGAATGTAAGATATTGAAATTCATCGGCACATAAAGTGTAAAATTTGGTATAGTAACATGAGCTGGTATATTAAGAGGTCTGTCCGGTGGCAAGGGTGCGTTAGAATCCCACCACGGTATCCCTTGCCTGTCGTAATAAGCGACTGAAAAGGCCTTAGAGTCGCTGGGCGCGCTGCGGAGGCAGCGCGTCCTCACTGAAAGTGACTCCGAGAGTGGCGGCGGCACTGAGTGGGGCGGGGGGGGGGTTGGTCGGTATGTCGGTGTAGCCTGTAGGTTAGGGTTTGGTTGGATACCCAGCCCGGCATTAACATTTGCGCGGATGTGACGTCGCCTCGTGCCGGGCTGTAAGGCCGGTGACCCTGACATACGCTTCCCACCCCCCTCCCTCAGGGCTGGCAGGAAGAAGAGCCATAATCAGATTTCCCCTCAAAAAAAAAAGTATGTCAAGGGACAGGTGTGTAACTGAGGCATTATTTCTCTCGTCAGTTGATCCACGAGCTGAAGGAAGGTCTGGACATCTCGTCGGAGCTGCGCGCCGACTGGGTGCGTGACGTGGAGGCCTGCGTCAGCGGAGCCCGAGCGCTGCACGCGCCGCACCTGCGACACCTGCGCACGCTGCTCGCCACCTTCGACCACACCGCCGACAGCGTGCTCAAGGTACCAACATGATACAGCACATGCACGTGCAGGCCTGCGTCAGCGGAGCCCGAGCGCTGCACGCGCCGCAAATATTTCGCGTGGTCTCCACTCCAGAACAACGTGTTTCAACGGTTATCTGTTCAGCGACAGATGAGACCTGCCCACTGCCTTCAGCTCGCTTATCCTTTGGGCTATGTCGATAATTTTGGTTCTCTGTTGGATGACATCATTTCTGATCTTATCCTAGCAAAAATGTTTTGGTAATATTCCTGACTATACACGTTGAAATGTATTAATTTTTGCAGCAATACCTGTCGTACCTGACGATGATGTCGGAGACGGAGCAGCTGCCGCGCTCGTGGCTGCAGGCGGAGTGGGAGTTCGTGGCGCGCCTCGCCAAGCGCACCAGCAGCGCCGCCTACCACGGACCTCTCGCCTTCACGTATGTGCCCTGCCTTTATTCTACTACACCTTACCCGCTTTACACCACTTCTCTAAATGATTTTCATATTGAGTTGTATAAAAAATAGAAGAAAATGAAGAAACCTACTTTTATAATTTATTAATTAATATTGACCCTTTGACTATAGATATAAGTAGTAGAGCCACGCCGAATTAGTCCTTGGCATCTGACCCAAAGAAAAAAGAAATTCTGCCTCCAGCCGCTATAACGCCAGTTAGAAAGAAAGCAAAATGCAATCCTTATCAAACACTTATATGTATTGAATACTATTTATGTTACAGCAACATCGCATGCAACCAGTTACACAGAGTGCACAAGTCGCTCAAAAAAAAATTCGATGATATGATGGAAGCGGAAAAAGTCGAGCCGGAAAATACCAGGTGAGTGGGCAATTGTTTTCCTGCAGTAGGAATTATAAGGGTTACTCCACGCTTGTTATATTTCAGTGTAATTGATTTTTAAAAGGGCTAAAATGTTGAACATTGCAATATGTGTTATAAGTTCAAAGTATTTCACACTGGTTCGAACCAAAAGATTTGCCGAATCTTTCTAAGCTGAAGAATAGCTTACGTATAAGCGTAGCGTGAAGAAGCCACGCAGAACGCCGTCATAAGTGATCTGAGATTCCAATTAATACTATAATATTGTGCTATGCCATTAAAAAAGTCTTAAGCTTGATTTTTTGTGATGAAAAGAACTATTGTAATGTGTACTTACCTTTGCGAAGATGTATACAGAGTGTACAAAAACCGTGATCGAATACTAAGACGGGTAATAGTTACGGTGATCACAAACACATCGACGCTAAAAAAAAATCTCGACAAAAAAAATTACGTTTTCCTAATCAACACATACACTTCATACTTGCGGTTGTTAGGAAAATGTCAAAACTAATAAACTATTGGCTGTGTTAGTTTTGGATGACGGTGTTTATACCCCTGTATGTGTTGGAGGTAGACTCGGCAGGTGAGTGTTGAAATGAAATGAAATGAATGAAGTTATATTTATTGAATTCATAAAATATCAAATACATCACTTAGATTTAGTCATTTCAAAATTTTGGTGTACCACCCTGTTCGGAAGGCAGTCATCACTAGAGAAGAACGGGCAAGAAACTCTAGTGTTGCTCTTTTCCAATCAAGAGATAGTTTCATCATCATCATCAGCCCAAATACGTCCCACTGCTGGGCACGGGTCTCCTCTACAACTGAGAGGGTTTAGGCCTTAGTCCACCACGCTGGCCTAGTGCGGGTTGGCGGACTACACACCTAAGAAATTCCTAAGAACTTTTTAGGTGTGCAGGTTTTATCACGATGTTTTCCTTCACCGTTAAAGCAAGTGATAATTCATTGTGAATACACACATAACTTCGAAAAGTCAGAGGTGTGTGCCTGGGGTTTGAACCTGCGACCGTCGAAATTCTCGACCGCGCGCCTAAACCTCGAGGCCATCACTGCAAGAGATAGTTTAGAATATTGATAGAAATAATGAATTTCCCAAATTAGAGCAGCTCATTAATGCAATGTGGTGTTGCAGACAGGCCGTGTTCGCGGCGTGTCGGCTGGCGCAGAGTATCTACGCGGGCGAGCGCGACGCGGCGCTGCAGGCGGCGCAGTGGGCGCGCGCGCTCGCCGCCCGCCTCGCCCGCGCGCACCCACCCGCGCACCCACCCGCGCACCCACCCGCACACCCACCCGCACACCTGCGCCAGAGGGAACAGATCTTCGTGAGTCCTCTACGTTTTTTTTCCTATCCCACCACACACCCGCCACTGTAACTCCTGTGCTCCAGGATCAACAGCGGCACGCACAGTATTGACGCCGAGCAATGAAGCTCAGCGGATCTAAGGGGACCTAAATTTGTCATAATCCCGCAACGAAGTTAATCAGAAAGAAAATAAAGGAGGAGTTGGAAAACAAAGAGTTGTCCACTTCCCTCCATAGCAAAGCGGGTGACAAAAACATTGAGCTGTGAGGTTTCACCCTCACATAAAAAAGAAAGACAACTACAATTAATCAAATTAGACGCAATTAACGCACCACGGATAAATAACTACTTACATATATGAGATTTATTGGGTAAATTGGACCTAAGGTGTGAGCTGTTATGTACACTTCCAATAAAAGGCATGGCAAAAACGTCGAAAAGCATGGAAGTTCTTCCTAGATTCAACGAGGTCTGTATAATAAACAACACCAGAAGTTATGTACATGCATACTATTGAGCATAATGTTACGCTCATCCGACCAAAGATTGCACTCCCAAAGGATGTGATGTGCGGACTGTTCATATTCGCAATAATTTGTTGAACATTGGCACATAGGAGAGGTTCTCTATGTTTCCTTCCTCGCACAACATCTTTGTGCCATCAGCTTGCCGCGCCGGTATTTCCAGACAGATACGACTTAGGGCCCTCAAGAAGAGAGCCTATATTTTTCTCAAAGGTCGGCAACACACCGATGATTCCTCTGGTATTATGGGTGTTCATGGGCGGTGTTGACCACTTAACATCAGGTGGCTCACTTGCTCGTTTGCCTCCTTTTTCCATTAAAAAACTACATAGGGTCTATGTAGCTTCAACCTCTATACCAGGGGAACCTCTATAACTGGGGCTGATGCTCGACGGAGCAGGCCTGAGAGATGGCGTCAAGTGGTTATACAGGGTGTATATAGATCGTGATCGAAAACTAACTAGCAATAGCCACGGTGATTACAAATACCGTGATATTTAAAAATAAACCCGACAATTTAAAAAAAAATCGCGTTTTCCTGACAACTACGTACATTTAAGACTCGTGATTGTAAGGAAAATGTAAAAAACAAAAAAATTGTCGAGATTTCTTTAATGTTATGGTATTTGTAACCACCGCGGCTATTGTCTGTCTAAGTTTACGATGACGGTCTTTATACACCCGTATACTGAAAAATCTTTCACCCAATCGAGTTTTAAGTAAATGTTTTGACGCAAATGACATTTAACTGCTCTTCAGAATTCACATTCAAACCATTACATTCGATTCATTAGTTTCCCAGTTATAAATGATTTATTCTCGAGTATAATATTTCATTACACAGTCTTTTACACCCAGCTATGAAAAGATTCAGGTAGACATAATAAACACACGATACTTTTACATTTGACAGCCCCGTGGCGCAGTTGGCTAGACACCAGCTTGCGAAACGAGAGGCCGCGGATTCGGTCCCCGCACCGAGAAAAATGTTTGTGTGATCCACAAATATTTGTTACGGGTCTGGGTGTTTGTGAGAGCGAAAAGTCTCTCGTGGTTTCTGATACACGACACAAGACTCGTATGTTAATGTGGGGTCAGAACTATGTATGTGACTGTTGGGTGTATTTATTTAATTTGATTTCGCAGGAAAGTCTGATGGCCGTGCGTGATTTCGTCGTGAAAAACGTCGAGCACATTCTGAAAGTGAGCCACTCGTCGGAGGAGCACTTGAGGGAAGTGAGCGAGGGCGTGAGCGGCCGCGTGCGGGAACTGCTGCTGCAAGTCTTCAAAGTCGGCTTTGAGGTGACATACACTTGATACTTACTTCTTTCTCTTCTTCTCCATACATTTACCCATAACTGGACGTAGGATGTACGGCGTAGTCTGACTACTTCAAATAGTTATATTCGATTATTTTTTATCGACAATCGAATAGAAAATCGAATTTAATAAAATATTGTTCTTACATTGGAGACGATTTTTGACAATACTATGAAGGGCTATAAGAATTTTTTAAATAGATCATGGTCTATCTATAGAGTATTGTGTAGAATTCGATAAAATATCCGTAATTTTGATTCTTGGAACTATATGTAAAGAATATCACTACACTAGTGTAGTGATATTCTTTATGGATTTATTATCTTTTACTTTTTATTATCTATTACTTTTTATTATCTATGACTTTGTATTATCTATGGAAAGGAGTCAGTTAGGAAAAAGAAGGCTTTAAATGTTGTTTTTTGTTAATTCAGAAAACGCAAATATCGTCTTTATTTCATTATAAGGCATATTACCATTAATGTTGTTAGTAAATTAATAAATGATTATTCAAAGGTATGTCAGGGTAAGTAAGGTTTATTTATTTTACCTTACCTATTACCTTATTGATTAAGACCAAAAATACTTTAAAAAGATGATCATCCAGTCTACATTTATTAAATAGGCACAGCAAGATTGGCAAAACAATAGTCCGTTTTTTAGTAATTGAGGTTACAATGTCTGCCGGATTAAAAAGAAGAATGATAGTTACACACTACGATATGCGTAGGTCACGATGACGATGTTCTTACTACGTGTAGCACAGCTATCCGGGCGGATATAAATATTCAATCATTAGATAAATAAATGTATAACTTAAAAGGCACATGTATGCACGCAATGTAAACGTAGTTACTAACGCACGCATCCGCGCATGCACGCACGCCTGCCAATATTTATAAACAAACTTTTAGTATATTTATATATATTATTTACTATAATTACACTGATTTTACTATAAATTAATGCTTAAATAGGATAATAAAAAAACAGTCTAGTTTGGAATCCAGGATGAAACAGCCTGATTATTTTCATAGTATATTTCCTAATAATTATCTATTCAACAGTGGAAAATCAGATAGTACTCAAAATTTCCTGTCACATGCGCCAGCATTTACTCGTAAATCTTCGAGAACTGATTATTGAATTATATTTTATAATTCCTTATTTCACTCTGCTATTATATATTTACTCAAGATGTCTTAACATGTAATAATTATGTTTTATTAAATTTATATCTTGTATCTATGTGTACATGTAAGGTATTTCAAAAGGTGCAAAGGGCGATGGTAAAGCGCTTGGTACTAACGCTTTGCATGGTGTGTAACCGCACATAACACGTTGTACTTGCAGCTGCACAAAGAGCTGTACAAATATGCGCTAGCGCCGTTCACTCTGGTGGAGGAGAGGAATGTGCGACGTCAGAGGCCCGCGTCCCTCCAACCTCTCCGCACCCCGCCGAAGCCGCTGCGCCGCCGCCGACCAGAGACAATGCTCGTGCACGAGTCCTTCAACCCCATGGTAACCTGGGACGCGAGTGCCCACGTGTGTTCGGTGTTCGGTGCTTTGTTCGGTTCGCTCGGTCGTTGCTGTGTTCGTCGGCTTGTTTGTCTTGCATTGGTTGTTCAAGGTTGCAGGTGGAAATAATTGTAACCAACTTTTTGACATATTTTTGTGTTATAGGCCAGATAAGGTGCAAAATATGAATTTAATAAATAAAGACTGGTCCAAACTCAAAATTATGTCCAAAAAATAGTTGCTACTGGTTTATGTGTGTGCGCTTTAAGGCACTTTTTTAATTTATGGGACTAAGATACATTTAGCTAAGATACTTTTCGAACTATTTGATTGGAGTAACGTGTGTATCCATAATTTTACAATCAAATTCTAGGATAAAATTAAACTCCCCCAGATCCACAAAGAGCTGCAGCGTTTCGTGAACGACGCGCCGCTGAGCCGACCCTCCATCACCAACAGCAGCGCCGCCAGGAGCCATTGGGCTAAGCTGGTCCGCTCCGAGAGCGTGGTGGAAGAGAACGAGGCCAGCGTGTTCGATACACTCAATAATCTAGGCGAAAATCAGGTAAAACCATATTTTATTTTATTTTTTTATTGTAGTAACTGCTGAATTACCTACGATTATTCTAGAACCCAGACAATAACTTTTAAATCATAAATATCAGTCATTGCTCTTAAAATCGTGTCAAACATAAGTAAAATCCATTGTTTCTAACGATGACATTGCCAACTATGTGGGTTTCTCTTAGCAATATGTTTTAAAAGTCCATCGATTCTTGTGATCTTTTCCCTCGTTGCCTGTACGGGTACCTTATCGACTTCCGTCTAGGGCTCAGGGACCTAGTAATACCGAGACCGAGAAGAAAATGACGGGATAAGCCGAAAATTAATCGACTAAATTAAGACCAGGATCCAAGAATGGACCGTACGTAGGACACTGCTTAATAACGACACTACGGGCTGATATACAGACCGTGATCGGAAACTAAGGCAGGTAATAGCTAATGTCATTACAAATCCCCTGGCGTTAAAAAGAAATTCCGCCAAAAAATAAAAAAATAAATCGTTTTCCTAACAACCATATACATTTTATACCTATGGTTGTTAGGAAAAATTCAAAATGTTCTTGAACGCCAGGGGGTTTGTAATCACCTTAGTAGCTATTACCTGCTTTAGTGATCACGGTCTGAATACATCCTGTAGATACATATGTGGACTATAGCAGATATAATACATGTTCCCCAGACTCAGTCCCGCGTGGAGGCGCTGCTACTGGGCGGCGCGGGTGGCGGCGCGGCGTGCGGGGCGGGGGGCGCGGGCGGCGCGGGGCTCGTGGGGGTCGCGGGCGGGGAGGCGCGGGTGAGCGGGGAGGAGTGCGCGTGGGCGGCTCGGGTGGCGCGCGCCGTCATACAGTTCGCGCGCTGCTGGATGCACTTCGTCATGCTGCGATGCGACAGGGGCAGGGGCACGCGGCCCAGGTCTGTACTACCTTCCTCAACTAAAACTTCTTTACGCACGCTTCACTAGGGGAGGAAACTGGTGAAGGCCTGACGAGAGCGTTACGAAAACTGTCATCGGGCTAGACGAACGAAACTGAAATGTAAGTTACTGAAGATAGAAAGAGAGAGAGAGTTATGTACGTTTCGTATATTACTGTAAGGGCAAAAGAGAGAGAGAGGTGCACGCATTTTCTTTCTCTTTCTCTCATAGCCCGCTCATGTATCCGATAAGTTCAGTTGTGTGGTCACCACACTTTTTTTACTCCAGATCCATCAAATAGTCTTAACAGTAGTTTCTACACGTAAAATCGAGTCCACTTTTGAACATAAAATTCGGAAGAAAATATATGGTAATAATCATCTCACTCACGGAAGCTATAATTTTTATAGGATAAAATGTATGACCATACTTGTGACAACTAACAAACGTGATCGACTAACTTATATTAGTAATAGGATCAGTTATAATTTTCAAGACAAAATTAGTATGACATTTATTTCCATAAGACAAAGAACGATTTTTACAAAACTTTGGCATTCAATAAAGTTGACTGTGTACCCAGTGGAAAATTATTTACCTTTTAATTAAATTGAAACAATTAAAATAAAAACAATTTTTTAACGTTTCAAATACTGTTTTCTCTGCAGATGGGCAAGTCAAGGCCTAGAGTTCCTAACATTAGCCTGTGATCCGTGCAACACTAAGCACCTCAGCGAGGAGGAATTTAAGGTAATTCAACATGTTGTGTGAAGGCAGAATTACATCGACTTGTGAGAACTGTCGTTATCGTTTAATTTTTTGTGGCAGGAATTGAAGCAGCTAATGGACGGGTGCATCTCCCACGTGATTGGGTCCAGACCCCCGCCCGCCAAGACTCCTGAAGGACCCGCCCCGTCCCCCAGACCGAGACATCGGCTACATGTAAGCTTTATTACCATACATTTTAATTGATCTTATTGTAACGTTTTCTACGATCGAATTGACATTCAAACTAGCCAATTCTAAGACTAATTTGAAGTCCGGAAGTAGGCGATCACCTCATTAACCAATGTCTCCTTAGTCATTGTAAGATTATTTTTTAGTCTTTTGTGTTTTTACCCACAATACAAATAAGTTCCTAGGATGGTGGTCCCTCTATTGAATAGACTATTCAACTTCAGCCTAAGAAATTTTGCACTATAGTTTTTTGCCGACAAAGCTTCAGTACAGTCTATGTATATGTTAAGATAAGTACCAATCATCATCATCAGCCCCGATGCTGGGCATGGGTAAAAAAATTGGTATGTGAGTTGAATAAGGCCTAAACCCTCTCAATGGTAGAGGAGGCCCATGCAGTGCAGTGGGACGTATGACGTATGACGTATGTGCTGATGATAATGATGATTATGTGGGTTTCCTCACGATGTTTTCCTTCACCGTTAAAGTAAGTGATAATTCATTTTGAATACTTACGTAACTACGAAAAATCACAGGCCGAGCTCTGCCTCGACCGCGCTCCTAAACCTCGAGGCCATTACTGCTATCAATGATATGTGTCATTAATTAAATGGATTTATACCGACAGAGTCCCCTGCCGTCATCTCCGTCCGCCAAAGAGATGAACGCTCCACCTACACCGCCTGGGGAGAGAGAACCGTCCCTCGTCTTGGTCGAAGGAGATCCTTCTTGTAAGTGCAGTTGATTTGTTAATGTCAGCTTCTGTAGCGAAATAATGAGGAAATCAAATATAAAAGAGAGGTGTCAATGAATCTCTTTATAAAAAATGACCAGTTCTTAAATGTTTTGTTGTGTCAGGATGTTGATAATATGATAAAAGGTTTGAATGTGAGTGAGCAACTGTTGAGTTACGGAGGGTATGTAATTTTAATGTTTAAAAACAAGCATAGACAAACAAGAAGTGTGATTGGATGCTTAATAAAAAAAATATTGAAAATGATATATGCCTTAAGAAAAAATTTAATGAGAGAATCTAAATTGAAGGTTCGGAAAGACCGTCTGCGTAGAATATATAAAGATCATATATCTTCTCCGCCGAAAATAGACTGATAGTGATATAGAAATTAGGGATTTTTACCAGAGGTTTTTTTTTAAGTTCAATTTTTTTTTCTTAAGCTCCCCTGCCGGTTCTCTGAGTTTCCATGCAGCTCAGTTTGCGTTGTAACTGTCCACTTATATGAGTTAGATAGCTTAGTGTTCACGTAAAGGACAGCATGTAACCTGACTAGACTGACTCGTGTTCTCGAGGCATAAGTGTGTGATGTGTGCACCTTTGGCGGCCAGAGGTCTGTCCATGTTATCGGGAATATAGGCGTTGCAGTGGCGGTACCTCGATACAAGCTCAAAAGCGTATATATGTTTATTGTGGGGTCAGTATATTCTCATTTATATGTGAAATTGTTTTAGTTAAATAAAGATTTAAAGCTTTAAGGTTATTTTGGGAATTAAGTTGTGCAAGGTGGTCTTTTGGGCTTGTATGGAGCGTGTATGTGGCTGCAGACGGCGCGGCGCGTGGGGCGCGTGTGTGTATGTGTGTATGTGTAATGTGCGGCAGCGTTCCGGCGGCGCGTGGCTGCGGCGGTGGGGTCGCTGGAGCGGTCGCGCGCGCGCTCGCTGCAGACGGCGCGGCGCGTGGGGCGCGTGTGTGTCGGCGTGTATGTGTAATGTGCGGCAGCGTTCCGGCGGCGCGTGGCTGCGGCGGTGGGGTCGCTGGAGCGGTCGCGCGCGCGCCCGCTGCAGACGGCGCGGCGCGTGGGGCGCGTGTGTGTATGTGTGTATGTGTAATGTGCGGCAGCGTTCCGGCGGCGCGTGGCTGCGGCGGTGGGGTCGCTGGAGCGGTCGCGCGCGCGCTCGCTGCAGACGGCGCGGCGCGTGGGGCGCGTGTGTGTATGTGTGTATGTGTAATGTGCGGCAGCGTTCCGGCGGCGCGTGGCTGCGGCGGGGGGGTCGCTGGAGCGGTCGCGCGCGCGCTCGCTGCAGACGGCGCGGCGCGTGGGGCGCGTGTGTGTATGTGTGTATGTGTAATGTGCGGCAGCGTTCCGGCGGCGCGTGGCTGCGGCGGTGGGGTCGCTGGAGCGGTCGCGCGCGCGCTCGCTGCAGACGGCGCGGCGCGTGGGGCGCGTGTGTGTATGTGTGTATGTGTAATGTGCGGCAGCGTTCCGGCGGCGCGTGGCTGCGGCGGTGGGGTCGCTGGAGCGGTCGCGCGCGCGCTCGCTGCAGACGGCGCGGCGCGTGGGGCGCGTGTGTGTATGTGTGTATGTGTAATGTGCGGCAGCGTTCCGGCGGCGCGTGGCTGCGGCGGTGGGGTCGCTGGAGCGGTCGCGCGCGCGCTCGCTGCAGACGGCGCGGCGCGTGGGGCGCGTGTGTGTATGTGTGTATGTGTAATGTGCGGCAGCGTTCCGGCGGCGCGTGGCTGCGGCGGTGGGGTCGCTGGAGCGGTCGCGCGCGCGCTCGCTGCAGACGGCGCGGCGCGTGGGGCGCGTGTGTGTATGTGTGTATGTGTAATGTGCGGCAGCGTTCCGGCGGCGCGTGGCTGCGGCGGTGGGGTCGCTGGAGCGGTCGCGCGCGCGCTCGCTGCAGACGGCGCGGCGCGTGGGGCGCGTGTGTGTATGTGTGTATGTGTAATGTGCGGCAGCGTTCCGGCGGCGCGTGGCTGCGGCGGTGGGGTCGCTGGAGCGGTCGCGCGCGCGCTCGCTGCAGACGGCGCGGCGCGTGGGGCGCGTGTGTGTATGTGTGTATGTGTAATGTGCGGCAGCGTTCCGGCGGCGCGTGGCTGCGGCGGTGGGGTCGCTGGAGCGGTCGCGCGCGCGCTCGCTGCAGACGGCGCGGCGCGTGGGGCGCGTGTGTGTATGTGTGTATGTGTAATGTGCGGCAGCGTTCCGGCGGCGCGTGGCTGCGGCGGTGGG
The DNA here is from genome assembly GCA_907164795.1 of Hemaris fuciformis. Classification (NCBI taxonomy): domain Eukaryota; kingdom Metazoa; phylum Arthropoda; class Insecta; order Lepidoptera; family Sphingidae; genus Hemaris; species Hemaris fuciformis. Next base: position 669,575 of record OU015443.1, read on the forward strand.
GTCGCTGGAGCGGTCGCGCGCGCGCTCGCTGCAGACGGCGCGGCGCGTGGGGCGCGTGTGTGTATGTGTGTATGTGTAATGTGCGGCAGCGTTCCGGCGGCGCGTGGCTGCGGCGGTGGGGTCGCTGGAGCGGTCGCGCGCGCGCTCGCTGCAGACGGCGCGGCGCGTGGGGCGCGTGTGTGTATGTGTGTATGTGTAATGTGCGGCAGCGTTCCGGCGGCGCGTGGCTGCGGCGGTGGGGTCGCTGGAGCGGTCGCGCGCGCGCTCGCTGCAGACGGCGCGGCGCGTGGGGCGCGTGTGTGTATGTGTGTATGTGTAATGTGCGGCAGCGTTCCGGCGGCGCGTGGCTGCGGCGGTGGGGTCGCTGGAGCGGTCGCGCGCGCGCTCGCTGCAGACGGCGCGGCGCGTGGGGCGCGTGTGTGTATGTGTGTATGTGTAATGTGCGGCAGCGTTCCGGCGGCGCGTGGCTGCGGCGGTGGGGTCGCTGGAGCGGTCGCGCGCGCGCTCGCTGCAGACGGCGCGGCGCGTGGGGCGCGTGCTGGAGGCCGCGCGCGCCGCCTACGAGCCCAAGCTGCGACAACTCACCTTCAAGTGGCAGCGGGGACTCAAGATCGGCGCCGGCGCTTTCGGCAAGGTATGCTACCTCCTACTATGGTATCTGTAGTGTCCTCATCTATCGGCGTTGGATCCTATAAACTACTAAACCTTACTTGCAATAGCGCCTGGCTCGTCCACTCAGCCCAATAGTTTAAAAGTAGTAGTTTAAAAAAAAACAAAATTTAAAAAAAAATAAAAAAAAATTGACTATTCAAAAGCACTTGTAAAAGTCTATTTGAATAAAGGTGACTTTGACTTTAACTTTCACTTCGATGTCCGGTAGTAGTGACCTGGTTTGAGTGGGGAACAGCGTTTGTATTATAATTTATTTTCACGTTTACCTTACAATTTATTATTTACATTACATGTACACTACAGTATCGATAGTGCAATCTTAAAATTTTATATCGATAACAGACCTTTACAAACAGTAGTGTTGGCCTCGAGCTTTAGGTACGCTATCGAGTATATGTCAGCGTGGGTTTGAACCTCAGGCACACACCATTTACTTTTCCAAGTTATTTGTGTAATCACAATGAATTATCACTTACTTTAATAGTGAAAGAAAACATCTAAAACCTGCACACCTAAAAGTTCTTAGGAATTTCATAAGTGTGTAGTCCGCCAAGTGTGGTGGACTAAGGCCTTAACCCTCTCAGTTGTAGAGGAGGCCCGTGCCCAGCAATGGGACGTATATAGGCTGATGATGAGATCATAATAGGATAGTGAAATAGGTGGATTTTTGCTAGTATTTTTTCTAGGACCCCTCACAACCTGTGTATAATTTTTTTGTATAATTAAGGGTTAATGTTCGCATTTTACAGGTGTACACGGTGGTGAACACGGAGAGCGGGCAGCTTTTGGCGATGAAGGAGATCAGCATCGGCGCGGGCGACCGGCGCGCCGTCCAGCGAGCCGCCAACGAACTGCGCGTGCTAGAGGGAGTCGTGCACCCGCACCTCGTGCGATACTACGGCTGCGAGCTGCACCGGGTGACTACACCACACTTCTAACCAACACTGAACAACTGTTCATGGGTCGCTGGAGGCGCTGGTGTGACGTGTGTGACGTGTGTGTGACGTATGTGACGTGTGTGACGTGGTGTGTGCAGGAGGAGATGCTGCTGTTCATGGAGCTGTGCGTGGAGGGGTCGCTGGAGGCGCTGGTGGACGTGTGTGACGTGTGTGTGACGTATGTGACGTGTGTGACGTGGTGTGTGCAGGAGGAGATGCTGCTGTTCATGGAGCTGTGCGTGGAGGGGTCGCTGGAGGCGCTGGTGTGACGTGTGTGACGTGTGTGTGACGTATGTGACGTGTGTGACGTGGTGTGTGCAGGAGGAGATGCTGCTGTTCATGGAGCTGTGCGTGGAGGGGTCGCTGGAGGCGCTGGTGTGACGTGTGTGACGTGTGTGTGACGTATGTGACGTGTGTGACGTGGTGTGTGCAGGAGGAGATGCTGCTGTTCATGGAGCTGTGCGTGGAGGGGTCGCTGGAGGCGCTGGTGTGACGTGTGTGACGTGTGTGTGACGTATGTGACGTGTGTGACGTGGTGTGTGCAGGAGGAGATGCTGCTGTTCATGGAGCTGTGCGTGGAGGGGTCGCTGGAGGCGCTGGTGTGACGTGTGTGACGTGTGTGTGACGTATGTGACGTGTGTGACGTGGTGTGTGCAGGAGGAGATGCTGCTGTTCATGGAGCTGTGCGTGGAGGGGTCGCTGGAGGCGCTGGTGTGCGCGGGCGGCGCGCTGGCGGAGGCGGAGGTGCGTCGCTACACCAAGCAGCTCGTGGCGGCGCTGCTGGCGCTGCACGCCAGGAACATCGCGCACCGGGACGTCAAGAGTCAGTGCCCACCAACACTACCATCATCATCAGCCCCATGCCGCAGCTGGCTAGACACCAGCCTGCAAAACGAGAGGCCACGGGTTCGATCCCCGCGCTAGGACTAATTTTTGTGTGATCCACTAATAGTTGTATCGGGTCTGGGTGTTTGTGAGACCGAAAAGTCTCGTAGTTTCTAATACCCACGACATAAGACTTCTTCTATCTTATTGTAAAATCAGAACTATGGTTTATGACTATTGGTTGTATATCGGCCCGTATACATACGTCCCACTGCCCGCCCCTTCTCTACAACTGAGAGAGTTTTGACCTTGATCCTCCACGCTAGCCTAGTACTGGTACACACCTAAGAAAGTCCTAAATTATGAGTGCATGTATCCTTACGATGTTTTCCTTCGCCGTTAAAGTACGTGATAATTCATTGTGAACAGTGGCGGATTAAGACAACTGCCGCCCGTAGGCTATTCAAATTTTGCCGCCCCTTCAAATCCCTTTTCATAGACCACTTTCAAAAATTTGATGGATCCGGTGGACCCCCTGCAGCTACATAAAAAAAAAGACGCGATGCAATTTTAAAATATGAATCTGCCTATATTGATAGGAGAAGTAAAGCCAACATTTTAGTTCGAAACCAAAATAATTTTCATGGACCCCCGCTTACGATTGTGAACCCCGATTTTTTGTCACGCCCAACGTAGACCCCCGTCGAGTCTACCGTGGACTCCTGAGGTTCCACCTGGACCACTTTGGGAATTACTGCCCTACACAGATAAAAAAGGTGAAAAAAATATTTTAGATTTAAAAGACAAAAAAATTTTTTTTATGAGAAAGGAGGCAAACGTGCTAGTGAGCCACCTAATGTCAACTGGTCAACACCGCCCATGAACACCCACAATACCAGAGAAATTATTGGTGCGTTGCCGGCGTTGCAACAGATATTAAGCCAAAAAGTTCATCAGAGCACTTCCCATGGTAATTGCGATACAGGACAAATAGTCGCAACGTCTCTTCGCAATGGCAGGGGATAAATTTTGTCAGTAAGAATCTGATGATTCGAGGGGCACGTCGTTGAATGCGGTCAAATGGAAGAAGCTGGTAGAGAGGGGCTCCAGTCTAGAGATGAGGACAAAATTCCATATGAGGCTGGATCTGCTCCTTATCCAATTATGGACACCTCAAAATTGGGAGGGCTTGAGATGCCTTCCACTCACCCTATTTTGGACACTCACTTATTGTGAACGTCCGCGACAGTCAAGAGGCCGCGCTCTCTGCCGCACATCTCGGGGTTACTTTTAGTCATGGCGCACTGCCCCCGCAGTACACCCAGCCTATCCTGGGCCCCTGTTAGTCGCCTCTTTCAGCAGGCAGGGGATGCCTTGGCGGAATTCTTACGCCCCCAATCCACAGAGCGGAAACGCCGGATCAGTCGTATTCGGTTACCCGGCGCCTCCTTCTCTGCTGGCGGCGGCGGGCGGGATTGTTCTGGTCACGAACCTGCCCCGCGCTTTCTTTTTGCGACATTACAATCTCGCAGAAGGAGAGCATCACCTGCCATGACCTCCGACTCTCGACCATGGAAGGAATCACGGCCGAAAGCGCGAGGTCTGCTCCGACGGCTCCGTGGAGTGCGCTTCGCTCTTCATCCCAGGCCGGACAATCTGATAGAGTGTGCTGGGGTGTTTCCTCCGGGCAGTTGACACACGGCGGACTTTCTCTTCTGGTCACCCGCCACAGGAACCAGCCGAAACAACCATGTCCCGACAGAACCTGTGACGGGCGGAACGTCCTCACACCGTGGCGCCTATCCAACCACTGTCTATGGACAGGACGCACTGCTGCGACGGACAAGCCATGGGACTATCCAGCCCGGAACGCCACTCCTCCACGGCGGTCAAGCGTAGGGATGTCCTTTAAGCCTCTACCTCTTTTGGGGCCGGTCGTTCCCCTCGACGAGACGCCTCCTCTCACCAGTGGTAGACTGACGAGAGGGCCCTGGCGTCAAGATCCCCAGGGAAGGAAACCGGCCAAAAACGCAGGCCGCCTCGTGGGTAATCGCGCCCTTGATCATCCGCTGCGCAACTACCCGCTGCGGTTGTCGCAGAAGGGCCACGCAACGTCTGCCCAGGAACTCGGCCCAAACGGGGCAACCGTATAAGGCCATTGATCGCACGACTCCGGCGAACAATCTTCGGCAAGGGATGCCGGAACCTTCGAGATTGGGCAGCAAAGTAGATAATGCACCCGCTACCCTAATCAATTTCAGCTTTAATCTACCGAAGTGGGCGCAAAAATTCCACCGGCTATCCAACACGAAACCAAGATATTTCATCGTGGAGCGGATGGGGTATCCACGCCCTCTATCGTCAGATAGGCCCCTGTAGGTGGCTGCTTCCGAGGCCCGTGGAAGCAGATGCCCTTGGATTTCTGAAGGTCCACCGCGAGGCCCAGCCCTCGAATTCTCCTCACCACGTGGCTTGTGCCCAGCACGGCGAGGTTGACGGCCTCCGGAAAGGTGACACGGTGATTCCGGCACACGCTGTCACCACCGTATCGTCAGCGTAACAAACTACACCGACACCCCGGAGATTGGTACCACGGAACACCCAGTCGTACCCGATGTTCCACAGAAGGGGCCCAAGGACCAACCCCTGCGGGACACTGCACGACATTTCTGTGCGGTGCCATCCGTCAGCTCCCGGATACACTGCATCCCTGTTGGAAAGGTATGAGTGCACTAGGCGTCGGAGATAGGGCGGCACCACGTGGTACCGAAGAGCTTCCGCTATACAGGGCCAGGGCATGTGTTAAAGGCGTTGGCGATGTCGAGTGACACCGCCACCATGCATTTGCCCTGGGCTACTGCCTCCTCCGCGTGCGTTTTCACCCGCAGAATTACGGTGACAGTTGATCGACCTTCCCGAAACCTATACTGGCCTGGCACGATGCCAGGTCTGGTCCGATCCTCTCCAGGTGCTCGACGAGGCGGCCATGAATGATACGCTCATAGAGCTTGGCTACCTCGTCAAGCAGCACTATGGGCTGATAGGCCGATACGACTCTGCGGGACGCTCATTCTTTCTCAGCAAGGTTCATTTTCCCAGTCTTCCAACGCGACGGGAAGATGCCCTGCTGTAGACACACGGAGAAGAGGCCACGGAACGTCTCACCGAGGTACTCGACGACTTGGACACACACACGTCCTGGGATGCCGTTGAGCCCCGGGGCAGTGTTCTTTCTCCGCAGCCACAGTACTGCTGCCTGAAGCTCCTCAGGCGTAACGCCTGGAATTGGAACCTCCGAGGTCTCCCCTGCCGAACACGTAAATGATCCCACCAACGATCCGTCCCTCACCGCCCACGGACGTGGTGGCATCGGTAGAGGAGTAAAATCCGGGGTGGCCGGAAAAAGAGCAATAACGACTTCACTCAGGAGCTCCGGTCGGAGACTTTGGATGAGAGGGAGGCGCCGGTGGAAGCAATTTATTGAAAGCTAACCGGTACGGCCGCCCCCAAGGATCACGATCCAAAGTCCCGGACTAAATTCTGGCCGCCCCAGTTTGCGGCTTGATCCAACAAATAGTCGATTTTTCCGACACTCATTGACTTGTTCCTGAGAGGAATTAAATTGCGCGACCCGTATAGTATATGGCATCCCCGCGCCGGTACTATCATCCGCATAATTAGGGATGTTATTAAGTAACAGGTCATTGATATGCAGAAGGAACAGAGTCGGGGATATTACACAACCTTGAGGTACACCAGCGTTCACAGGCGTAGAGTCCGAGCTTAAACTCCGAACTTTTCAGATCGTAGTGTATCACTGCATGTGGTTGAATTTGCAGTGGATAGGTACCTACCTACCTTCTTGCATGGTAAACACATAGATCGTAACTACATATTGATGAAGAGAAAAAGTTAGTTGATTATTAACTTAAATAAGAATACGCAATTTTTTTTTACTTTTTAGTGCATATTAATTTATTTTGGAATAGTTTTTTTTGAAGGCGGTTTTTATTTCTGTAAGACAAAAAAACAATTGGGGCAAATTTGCCGCCCCCTAAAATCTGCCGCCCTAGGCTCCAGCCTACTCAGCCTGCTGGTAAATCCGCCACTGATTGTGAATACGACAAGATATCGAAAAGTCAGAAGAGTGTGTTTATTTAACCTATCAGTCATACAGTCATTCAGTCATGACTTAGACATGAACTGTTTGTAAAATATCTTTAACATACTACATAGGGGCCGTTAAACTATTACGTATGCTAATTTTTCACAAGTTTTAATTTTGTTGTCAGTTTAATACTAAAATCAAAATACATATGTTTTTAGGTGGCAATATATTCCTGACGAACGACGGGCATTGTCTGAAGCTGGGTGACTTTGGGTGCGCCGTGAAGATCCGCGCCAACACCACCGCGCCGCACGAACTGCAAGGATTCGTCGGCACGCAAGGTAATCTTTAACTATAGTACAATTATTATACAGGCTGTATAAACACTGTGATCGAAAACTAAGGCAATAGCCATGCAATAAGCAATAGGTGGCTATTGCCTGTCTTAGTTTTTGATCACGGTCTTTATACACTCTGTATAGTGGTTTAAAAACCAAATATATATTCTTTACTAGCTGACCCGGCAAACTTCGTTCCGCCTAACAGCCGATTTTTTTTTTCTAGTCTAAGTTACTCCTTATTACATCAGCCATCTGCCAGTGAAAGTCGCCTTAAAATTGGTCCACTCGTTTCAGAGATTAGCCGGAACAAACAGACAGACAAAAAATTTAAAAAACGTTATTTTGTTTTGGTATATGTACCGTGTATACATCGAGATGCATTTATTAAAAAGCGGTTATTTCAATATTACAAACAGACACTCCAATTTTATTTATTTGTATAGATTAATTTCTCAAGCAGGAAATGATGCAGCTACAAAAGGATGCACAACAATCATAATGACGTTGCCAATACTTGCAGACGTGCGAAAGAGAGCAGCATATTCCTATTTCTTGAAATATTTTTACATGATTTAACTGCCTCATTGAAAAACTACATATGAAAATTGTTATCTAAAATTGTTGAAGTATCTTATCATTCTACTGTAAGTATAATAACTGAATGTATTTGCAGCGTACATGGCGCCCGAGGTGTTCATGAAGCACAGCCACGGTCGCGCCGCTGACATCTGGTCGCTCGGCTGCGTCGTCACTGAAATGGCTTCCGGAAAGGTAACATAAACATTTTTCCTTGTTCTCTTTTTTACCATCTGTTGGTGAACACGATGCTGTCAAAATAGAGATCATCATCATCATCATCAGCCCATATACGTCCCACTGCTGGGCACGGGCCTCCTCTGCAAGTGGGAGGGTTTTAGGCCTTAGTCCACCACGCTGGCCTAGTGCGGGTTGGCGGCGGTGGAAAATAGAGCGCCAAGTAGCAATATTTTCTTGTCTGTCGACACTCGATAATAACCAGCTTGAATGCTTCTTTACGCTACGCTTAATGGACTTAGGATAAGTAGAAGGTAAGAACAAGTGGGCTGACCACTAGATACACATTTGCTGATCAGTTGAGATACTTCTTTACGCTACACTTTATCAACCCAGGATAGTAGGAATGAGGCGACATGTGGGCTGACAAACTTTTCTCCAAATTCATGCTCGACAAAGACACGAGTTGGTTAACCTTTTCGTTTGAGCTGCAGTGAAAGAGACCTCAATGCTGTGAGAGTTACTACCTCAACTATTATATTCTAGGCAATCCTGAAGTATTACTATGTTTCTCAACCTGTTTCATTATAAGATACAAATGACCCTGAGACTAAAACAATGATATTATTAATGTTTATTTGTTTATTTTTATTTGTGAATAATTGATTAAATTTTTATATTATTAATTTTTGTTTTGTCGGCAGCGTCCGTTCCCGGAGTACGACAACTACCAGATAATGTTCAAAGTGGGCATGGGCGGACGGCCTGACGTTCCCCCCACTCTGTCGGAGGAGGGCCAGGAGTTCTGCAACCTGTGCCTCACGCACGACCCGCTCAACAGGCCAAGAGCAGAGACACTCACGCTGCACTCCTTCCTCATGGTAAACAACTCCCATTCACTCTTTTTATCTTTCTTTCTCTCTCTCATACTCATATCCTCTCTTTCTCTCAATATATAAAAGTAATTTTAGTAGAGGCAGAAGAAAAGGTTTTAAGTGTGTTGTTTATTTAAAATTGCCTCGTGGTCTCGCGGTACAGGTATGTGCCGTGCGATCTAGAGGTCCTGGGTTCGATTCCCGGGTCGGGCAGGGTGTTATTGGGTTTTTCCATTAGGAAATTCTCGGTGACAGCACGGAGTCTAGAAATGTGCCCGAAAAACGGCAATAGGCTCGCTCCCTATTACGTGGGACTGACACATACTTGGCGAAATGTCGGTGCAGAAATGCACCTCTGCCTACCCCTTCGAGGAATACAGGCGTGAGTTTATGTATGTATGTATGTATGTTTATTTAAAATGAAGCGTATTTTTTATTAAAAGTTTAGATTTAAAAAGGATGCTATGTTCAGCCCAAAATAATGAAAATAAGAGTCAAACCTATCTTTGTATCCAAATAAGAATGCAAATGTATTGAAATTTGAGATTTTTCAAAAAATAAAATACTATAATTTTTGTATTTTGAGAAATTTATGTAGCATACAAACATTTGTGTTGGAGTTAAAATAAATTATTTTATTTGTTTCAGATAAAATCAGACTTTGACTGCCAGTGTGGCCCTGGACACTTGATGCCGTGACTGCTGACTAGACTGTTATGTTAGGAAAATGTCTGTTGTAAAACGATGTTAATATTCACCAACTTTATAATTGTTAAAGAAATGTTATTCCACACACATGTGCAATAAGTACAATATTGTTTTATTATGTTTGAATTTTAATTAATGCATAAACTATTTGTAAGATATATGCTGAGTAGAAATGAATTGTGTTTTTACACATTAAAAGTTATTGTTTAAGATATCATGAAATTAATTTTAATCACTCTTATTTTAATCACTGTTTTGGTCCCAATTAATGACATTTGTATCAAACTTGAACTGAATTATGTTAACTATAATTTTTTTACAATTATGAATTTTATCAGTTATTTTTTTATTTCACATTACCAACCCAAATAATAAGTCTAAAAGTGTTTAATGACTATAAACATGCATTTGCTCTATAAATGGGATAAGATTTGCTCAAAGCTATCTATAAAGTAGAGATTTTTAACAAATATGTTATTCTGCTTTCTTAATAAAAAATTTGGACACTGCAATTATAGTCATCTAATAGTCAATGATAATATTAATAAGCCTTACTTTTAAAGGAAATTGAGTACAAAAAATAGTTCAAAGTAGTAATTTTTATCTCGGGTAAAAATGGAATTTCCACTGCTTTCTACATTCCAAGCATTTGATAAATATAACTCTACCTAATTGTATTTACAGTGGAGTACAGAATAACTATTTATTTTTAGCACATGGTATCAATATTATTCACGATTGTAAATATAATTTAAATACAATGTTTAGAAAATTTATTAAGCAATGTTGTAATTGTTGGTATATAAATATAAGTATATTATATAAATGTATACAGTGTTTATTTATGAATGTACCCTTGATGTTTTTGGGAAAATTCTTGTGTCTATTAGATACATATATGAAAAGCCTAGGTCATGGCTAAATAAAAGTGGGTTATCTAGATGAAATGACTGCTTACGGCGGCGTCGTGTGCCATGTCGGTCACCTCCCTATGAAATGGTTGAGGAGACCGATGGCTGGCACTTGCGTCATACTCGTGAACGGGTGCTGTTTGTGTGGACTGGTCTGCCTGATTAGTTTATTTATATTTATCAACTTTTAATTTGGTGAAACGTCAGTTTCTCCATTCTAGATGGCTATATAATTCTCATATTTAATACAACAGTTTGACATTGAATGAATGAGCTGCTTTAATTCGGAAAATCTAGTCTTTGTATCAATATTGTAAACTATCTTTTGATTAGAAAAGGGCAACACTAGAGTTTCTTGACAATTCCTCTCAAATATTAGAATAACCTTAAAATTACTTCTTACAAGAAGAGATTATATGGCTTCTATATAGAGTTTTTTTGGAGTTATACTTCTTTAGGCGCGTTATGAAAAAATGATGAGAGTGAAATTTTAAATCTGTGACGCAAAATTAACAGTATGAAGTTGTCTGCTTAAATTAACAGTGTATGAAGTTGTCTGCTTAACCGCTCATTAAGTCTCGAAAAAAAATGTAAGTTTCAAATGGATCAGGAAGGTTTTAATATGTTTCAGATCAAGTATTTTTTCAAAAAAGTTTATGTTTTAGATTTTTAAAATGTAGAATAGTGACAGTAATAAATTAAAACTAAAATTTGAAAAGGGCAATATAAAGAGTCCTCGAAACCGACGTGCATGCATGAAGAGGATAATGTCAGTGGAGGAAGCGAAAGTGGTGTGTTTGGACCGTGGCATTTGGCGCTCTATAGTCTCTGCCTACCCTAACGGGAGACAGGCGTGAGTTTATGTATGTATGTATGAAAATAAGAAAATGTCAATTATGTTCTACGCAACTACCAGGACATCATAAATCAGCAAGGACAAAGTACTAGCATTAAAAACTGTATACTCGTATAATCCATTCGAAATTTAAACCACGATGAATTAAAAACAAAACTTATTAATGATAGCATTTCACCTCTCTAGCTTTCTGAATGCCTAGTACCATTAATGAGTCAGTTTCAATTTTATTAAAACTAAAATTGAAAATAAGAAAATGTCAATTATGTTCTACGCAACTACCAGGACATCATAAATCAGCAAGGACAAAGTACTAGCATTAAAAACTGTATACTCGTATAATCCATTCGAAATTTAAACCACGATGAATTAAAAACAAAACTTATTAATGATAGCATTTCACCTCTCTAGCTTTCTGAATGCCTAGTACCATTAATGAGTCAGTTTCAATTTTATTAAAACTAAAATTGAAAATAAGAAAATGTCAATTATATTCTACGCAACTACCAGGACATCATAAATCAGCAAGGACAAAGTACTAACATTAAAAACTGTATACTCGTATAATCCATTCGAAATTTAAACCACGATGAATTAAAAACAAAACTTATTAATGATAGCATTTCACCTCTCTAGCTTTCTGAATGCCTAGTACCATTAATTTTATTTAATCTGATTTTACTTTTAAAATTCTGCTCACGTCACGTGCCGTCAAGACCGAGTCGTGACGTCAGAATTCAATTTATTACTTATATGATATGTGTACGTCACGCATGGTCAGGCTCAAATCGTTTTTAGTAATATAACTCGCCCCTGCCTCTGGCAACTCCTCTTACCCCCCCCCCCCCCCCCACACCCACACTCCTGGCCCTTCACCCATAGAAAACCGCAAATTACCACAGAAACCATTCTGTTCACCTTACCCCCCCCTCCGCCAGTAGCCCGAGACACCCCACCCATCCCCCCTCACCCCCCAAGACACCATACTCCAATAGCAATCACTCTGCTCTGTCATTCACTCCCTTATAGCAAGAATCCTACCCCCCCCCTCCCCCACCATTGAAAATTTTTATTGCAGGAATCAACTCCCCACGAGACCTCTTCCCCCCCCCCTTCAGAAATTCTACCTCACCCCCCTCTGTCTAACTCCCTCAATTTTAATCGTAGGATACCCGAGTTTGGTATCATTGGAACCGGCGTGACGTAAGCTATCGATTGGCCCAATTGGAATCGGGAATTTCGTTCATCCTAATTTTAAGATTAAGTAAAAAACTTATTATATTATTTAAGAAAATATATCTTTATGTATGAAGTATAACTTCTAACGCGTGTACATAAGTACACACACATACTTTTTTTTAGAGATTTTATACTATTTAATGACTTCGCATAACGTCAAAAGCCTTGCCCCTTTGTACTCTCTGAGACTCGAACCCTCTAAATGACATTTAGCTCGACAACTTATTACCATAGGACCATATATAAATATTGCGGATATTTAGAAGAAGAAAACAAAATACGGCCATTAATATATATTGAAAGAGTAACATTGAATTGACACAGACACTTAGTCTACTTGATATGTTTCGGTTACAATAGTCATTCGCTAAACGAGTGGAGAAGATTTAACGCCCCTTAGCTGATTTAAATGATTCAAAATTATGTTGAGAGGACTATCCTTACAGCCTCCACTAGGTTGTGAAACGAGAGGCCGAGAGGCTTGATCACAAAGACAATTGTTGGCGTAACCCGCAAATGTTTGCGTCAAGTTTGAGGGTCTGTGAGACCTCAGTCTCTCGTAGTTTCTGCTATTCACGACACAAGTTGTTCCTTAAAAGATTTTTATTTGCGTCTTTTAAGTGTGTTTAAATTCCTCCTCTCGTTTATTTCTAAGTTACAAGTTAATTTCGATTATGATATATTTAACACTATCTACTTTCTGCTAAACAACAATAGAAACGATGGTTAAACATCAATTAACATTAAAACATTTAAATTTATATGCGGAAAACAATTTTCTTATTTTTTCAAATAAATAAGTTTGAAATTTCTTATTCTCGTGTGGATATTTTATTTTTTATGCTCAATGAGAAGATTTTTTAAATCATCTGAATAAAATTGTTATATATATATTTAATATTTTTCTTACCTTATCAAAGCATAATACTACGAATTAATATAATTAACTAGCTACATAGTGCATCATAACATATCACATAAATATTTAACAAATAAAATATATCCTGATTTTTATTATTTCTTAATTAAAGCTTAATCATTTAAAATGCAGCAGAAAATATCATTTTTATAAGAACAGTATATAAACTCAACATTTTATGCATAAAATTTAGGTCTAACCAGACAAAACATTAAGTCAATCTTTGAACTCCTATTTAACAGGATGTAAGCGTCAATAAATATTGTAAAGACTCATAACATAGTACATTTAATAAAATCTAGAACAGCTTATGTGTTAAACTACGAACAAACAATAAACATTTGGAAATATTCTACATCTAATTATATTTTAATAGGTAACACCGACATTTTTGACATTACATAGCGGTTCACTACCTTAACATTTAGTAGGTGAACACCATCAATTCTAAATACTTTTAGGTGATTCTTTAAATGGCTGAAGGCGAACAAAGAAACACATGATTTACTCCGAGTTAATTTAAATTTGATGATGATAATACCTCAATTTAATTGGAAAATAAATAATGAAAATACAATACATAGCCATTAGTCAACATTGATATATTATTAAGGAATCAATCAGCCATTTTATGATTTAAATTCAAGTACATAATATATTTTAAAAATTCCTCTAATACATTCATAAGATACGTCAAGGTTCAAGACAACAAGATCACTACACATTTAATTAATAACCACTAATATAATTATATTAGATATTTTTAATATAGCATATAAATGCGCAACAGCATGAATAGAGACAAATTTTATTAGATTTTCTCGATATTTTTGAATGCAGCAAACATTTTTTTACATCACAATTTATTCATCATTTTGATAAACGATTGTGGATTCCCTTTAATGGAACAATTTTTCAATTATCTACAATGAACAGAAAACATAAAACAACTTAGTGCCTCTTTCTTATCCATTTAACTGTATAAATAACTTTTATATAGAAATTTTAATTTTAAACTGGTATAATATAATAAAAAAGTATGTGTATAGGTACTATGTAAATAAAGTGATACATAATTATAAATATTTTAAATAGTATATAAAAACATTAGGGATAATATAGAAATAAACAGAATAATTAGAGACATTATATCAACATCGCAAATTGATTTTAAGACTATATACTCGTTGATCAATTATGTGCATAAAAATCTCGTAGGTAGTCATTAATGGAATGAACATGACTATTTAAAACTTTTGTTAAAGTTGGATGAGTATTACCACATATAAATTCTTTTCTACTTTTTGTAAAGATTTTTTTTAAATTTTAACGGTAAATAAATACCGTTCATATTGTAGTTTTTTTTTTTTTTTAAATAATTCATATGAGTGTACAAGTTTTTAATAGACTTTCGTATTTCTATTGATTAATGATTTATACAATCCTACGCTTTTATTTCTAGTAATAAATGGACAGTGAGCTAAAGTATAAGTAACACTAAGTAAGTACCTAGTGATATTAGGAATCAACAAACACGGCGGTGTGACTTGGCTTTTCTCTCGCGAAAATTTACTCAATATCCCAAAAGCCACAATTCTAATATTAAGATGAATAACTAAATTATATTAATTGATATATAAATACTAATTTTAATGTAATCGACCTGATATGGTCTTAATCCTAAACCTTAATATTAAACTTTGATATGTTTTTGATATTCTTGGCCATGTCACGACATGACAGTCCGCGATTGATATGTATAGGTAATAGTATATATTATAATATCTATAATACTGCATTTGTATAACGCCACAAACGCTTGTTTCTATTTAACCATGGGGCGTGTAGTCGTATCGTTTAATACAATGAAATAATTAGGGATTGTAAATATTGAATTAATTTTTCCTGCCAAATTGTCAACGAAAAATAGTACTTATTTAAAAAGGTTATTTCTCATCATGGTATGTAAAATGTGACTAAGCTGTGTCAGACGAATGGATTATTTTTGTACCAATTTATGCTTTCAATGTCATTATTAATTCATCAATATCGTTATCATTATCTGAACTAAAAATACATTCAACTTCACGTATACAAATGCAGTCTAATCTTACTTAACTCCTAATCTAGCTTAAAGTAGATTAATAATACCCAAAATAGAATGAAATTAAAGCCATGGTTAATAATAATGAGATCATAATACGAGTAGATTAAGAATTCTTGAGAGCAAGGCTGCACTGCAGAATTTCTGTCTTATGTTCCGTGCAGTGAATGTTATTTAACTTTAAAACTTTCGTAATGTTTGTCAGGATCATTTATAATTTCAAAATAAAACCTTGTGATCAAACCCCCTAAATATAAATAAAGATAAAAAAATAAAAATTACTAAATATTTTCGATAATTCCTCGCATTATTAATACAGTGCGTTTATATTTGTTTTTATTTTGTCATTTGCACGGCGAAGCGACACTACCGCATCTAATGATAAATAAGTACGGTGGTTTCCAAAAGCTAGAGCATTCCATCTCTCGTCACTAGACGCAATCAGGTCATGCTGCTCTGGGTCTTCGGGCAATATCACGTTATGGCATTTTTCATATAACTGCTTTTGAAAAGATCACTTTGTTACTACAGTGCAGCCTGGAGCCAAAAGTACCTACTTATCTTTTTTATTACCAATATTGTATAGCAATAAAAATATTGATTAAAATAAGTATGTTGGAATAAACATAGGTATATATAATTTAAAACATTATTAAAATAAATAATTATTATATGAGATATGTTGATTAATGCAATAGTATCATCATATAGAAAAAAATTATGAGTACATTGCATAAATCTAATGATATTATTTAAGACTATTCTACAGTATTTTACAATGTATTTGAACAATCAAAATACATGATCCTAAACTTTATCACCACAGCATTGACGTTGTATTATGAAATTATTTATATTTTAGGAAATATTAGCTTATGATTTCATAGCAAGTTGAGAGCATTTAAGTCTTCAATTTCATTTAATATTCAATAGTTTAAGTCTCTACGATTCATTTCAAGATTGATATGTATAGTTATATATTTATGTAGTAATATAGTATATTCATAAAAGACAGCTTACCTATATTCATCTATATTGATATGTGTGAATTTATGTATCTAGTAATTTTATTACATATATTATACAGTATAACATTTTTCTAATGTACGTTGAAGTACGATAAAAATATTAATAATTGAAGCATATAGGGGAATTTTAAATTAAATTGTAATACGAAATTACAGAAAACTACTTATAGACTATAAATGGCGGCCATGACGCCTAATTAACTTTAAACTCATCGAAATAGCAACATGTAGATAAAATTGTAACATCTATCAATTAAATATAGAGTATAAATACCTCAGCGTATAATATTTAGTTAGTTACTGTTGCTAAGCATTTTCCTTTAGGTTTTCTGTTCATAAGTTTTCAATCCATCACGATTTTTGATTTAGTTTAGATTTGATATAGTTTAATAAAATATATCAAATGATATTTTTTATTTCAACATTTATTTTTATTTTTCTATCAATGCTTTATAATTTTGTTCACACTACTCGTATATAGTTAAACATGCGTATGTAAAAGTGGCATGTTATATTATTTCGATCATTCAATTATACATATTTCAATGGTACAAATTCTAAATGTAATTTGTAATTTTTTTTGCCTGTCGTTTCCTTCTTATGCACCTTAGATTTTTTCATGCTTTTTTAATCATATATAATGTTAATTTAATTGTTAAACCACTTAGTTGACCATTTCGTCGAGCTTACCTTATTCACCTTGCTTTACCGTATTTTATGTTATTTTTATATTGGTGCTGAATATTTTATGTCGAGTAAATTAATTTTTACTAACATTTTTGTCTTTTGTAATGATTTTACCATTGTAGTTTTTCCCCAAGATTTTATTTTGTCTTTAAAAATATTTATCGTGCATTAAATTCTTTGTTAATTTTCTAAACCGCCGCTTTTACAATATTTTTGTAGATATTGTAAATTTTTACATCTCTGTTGAAAAACTGATCCTGCGTGGTCGCGATCCTCAGCAGTGAGGGAACGAGGAAGTAGTAGAAGATGAGATTGCTTGAGGTTTAAATTTTTAACATATTTTTTTCAATATTTTGCGCTGACATATTTGTAATCAAAATAACAAATTGATTTATAATATATAATTATCAGCACGTCTACTTAGCGGACGTTTAATATCAATTAAATATTTAAAAATTAAACGATATCGCTTATAGCTACAATTTCCTAAAACTTTTTTTTTATTTAAGTAGAGTTACCTAAACTTTAAAAGCAGATTTTGATATGTATCGTTTCATATTATAACTATACTTATGTGCGTACTCAATGTCATATTTACGATTACATTTTTTATCTTAACATGTACTATCATTTATTTAATTCCATTTCAATAATAAAGAGGAATTCGCCGATATTTTAAGCAGTTTTCATTTCTTACTTGATTATTTGTTTCCATTGATATTTTATCTTATTAAACAATCAGTTATTTTTCTTAATTTTCGGTCTTCCGTGCCTGAAACATGAGTTTCATAGAGTCTAGAGCCTCTTCCAAAGACTGGCGGAAAGCCTCAGTGTTGGTAACGCTTGAGGACGTGAACGAGGAGATGCAGAAGATGACGCAGTCCTTCTTCGGGTTGTAGCTGCAGCCGTAGCCATCAGGGACAACTGCCCCATATCCCATGAAAGTGCCTTCAGTTGTGGTAGCCACCTAAGGAAATTTACAAGAGTTTTACAATATCATACATAACCTCACGCCTGTATTCCCCAAAGGGGTAGGCAGAAGTTCATTTCTGCACCCACATTCCGCCAGGTATGTATCAGTCCCACGTAATAGGGGGCGAGCCTATTGCCGTTTTTCGGGCACAATTCCAGACTCCGTGCTGCTACTGAGAATTCCTTAATGGAAAAACCCAATAACACTTTGCCCGACCCGGGAATCGAGCCCAGGACCTCTAGATCGCTCGGCACATACTTGTACCGCGAGACCACGAGGCAGTCACTTTAATTTCAGCTAAATCTTTAATTTAAATTGGTATGAGAGAATACGTACAATTATGTATGTATTTTAGTCCAGTGGTAGAAACCACGAGGCAGTCAGTTTTACAATATTAATCTTCATTTATGTAGATTGTAGGTATTGCAGTGACCATATTGCTCTTGTTGATAAAGTACACTGCAGTCTAGGTGAAATATCAACAGGCTGCAGAATTTTTTGCCTATAGACATGGACTTACCACAACGCCTTTCAAGAGTTCGAGATTCGGGTTACATTTACTTGGTGGTTCTGCTAATGGAGCTCCATAAATAATAGGAAAACTGCTAGTAATTTTAAATTTTATTTTTTTAATTACATTAGGGGCTGATCAGAATGGTCTTTAATCAAGTTGGTTGAACTGTTATAAATTTCACTACCACCCGCTCACTGGCGGTACTTCCATAGAAGCCCAAATGCCCAGAATGCCTAAAATAGACATGTGTAACGCTTTTGGGCTCCTATGGAACTACCGCCACTGCACTAGGTATATTTTACCCACCTGACTAGTGCTGAGTTTGAAGTGTATCATCTGTTTGTAGGTTTCGTCTGTGAACAATGGCGGCAGTTGTCCGAGGGACTCCCTAGCTGCCTCCCTCAGCCCCAAGAGATGGTTGTCGATCCCACGCCCTAGGATATTGTCTTCCATTATAGCCGTCTGCTTACGAGCCGCTTCTTCGAATAGTTCTAGTTTCTTCTGCTCCTAAAAATATTACACTATCATAAGTTAATTTAAGGAGACATTGTGGTTAAATCATAGTACCTGGATGACCGAGCTTTGCTCGGAATGTTTGTTTTTTTTTTAAATTGTGTTTTTTGGAAATTCTATTTAAGTACGAATTACTAATAAAATGATGAAATATGAATAATGTTACTTAACAACGCCATCTGCTGTTGTGTCGTTAAAGCAATTAGTTGCTCACAAAAAATAGTATTATTATTCGCCAATAGATGTCAGGAAGAGTCATCTGAAACGCCTCCTTTTTTTGTTATTTTTCTTCCAAATGACATTTTCTAAAAATGATTCCTAGCTAGATCGATTTATCGCCCCCGAAACCCCCTATATACTAAATTTTATGAAAATCGTTGGAGCCGATTCCAAGATTCCAATTAAATAGATAGATAGATATATATATACAAGAATTGCTCATTTAAAGATATAAGATTGGAAGTGTAATGGATATTATGAAAAGCATATGGCAATATATACTTCATCTATTGTATTTTATCGTAGCAAAATTAATGCTATAAATGAAATAATAGAACTGACTTATTAGTTATTTGTTAAAAATTTAGAACTGTTGTAAATTAAAATTCCATATTATTAGGAATCAACGGGCTACGCAAGAACGGCCTAACAACAGTTAAGACATGATTTTGTTATAGGGTAATGTAGGTAACGAATCATTATTTCCATAATTAACAATTTAAACAACTTTGTCTCATGATTGAACTAAAACATCGTAATCTCAGTAGTAAGTAACAATTTAAGGTAAAAAGCTCACCCCGTATAAATTGAAGGACACCTTTTTCTGCCCTTCATCATTGTTCTCGTTCAGGGGAGGTGTCTCTGCAGTACACATGGCCGCTGCCCACGCATGGGCTCCGGTGTGGGCCGACCTGATGTTGTCAACTCGACCGTTGCGGAAGCGGCGAAGAGATGCCGACTCATATGTTGTCACTAGATACCCGTACATCCTAAGACGAAGATTAACATATTTTAATAATCCAACCGATGTCTTCTAAAAGAAAATCTTCGTTAAACGTTGATTCGACAGCACACTTCATTCAATACGTAAGATTGTTGATCTTATCATCGTTCTCCCTTTTCGAATTTCTTTTTCCTTGATAGATAACCTCTTTAACGATGTAACGAATAACGATATTCCGACGACTAGAGAAAGGTGGCGGGTAACGGATGGATAAGGGCTGCTCAAGACCGGGATGGTTGGCGCATACTTGGGGAGGCCTTCGTTCAGCAGTGAACGGCGATAGGCTGAGAAGATAACCTCTTTCATACTTCTTATCTCAAGTATAACGTTATCAACACTGGCTTCAATGGTAGAACCTAAGATAGTAATTTGAAGACTAATGTTTACATTCTTACTTGTAATAAGCGTACTGCAGCGCGAGTTGTATGTACACATCGGGGCTGGTCTTGCAAGACTTCATGAATTCTCTGCCGTAACCGCGGTATGTGTACACCTTGAAGTCCAGGTCAGATATAGCTCTGAAATAGGTAAGGTTTTTTATGAACATTCTATTCCTCAAAGTGGAGATCTTGATCGGATTCTTCCGATGGATAGGTGTATGTATACAGTTCATCTAGGTTCATCTTAAATAATATTGTTTCTACAAGAGGACTAAATTTGTTGGTTTGTCTGGTGTTTCACAATAAACTGCGTACAATGTGCAACATCCTTAAAACATTTAATTGTAAAAAGTATGTGAGACAATAATCAATACGCACCTCAATTGTGCAGACGAAAAGTTTTAAAAGCACAGAGAAGTAGGCCCAAAGTTTGGCAATATTCTCTCTTCTGGCATGTTATTCAATAGTTGATTTCTCACCGGTCCAAGTCCCTGGCCGCCTGCTCTATAGTCCTCTGCACGTCAGGACTGATGTTCCACTTCATGGCCTGTGGTGCGGGCAGCAGTGCTGGTGGAGGTGCGGGCCGGTCGGACACCTCTGCACGAGCCAAAGCTCTCTCAGCCAATCTGATGACGGCCACGCCTTCTGCGGCGCTGTGCTCGTAGCACATGCCCACAGTTCCGTCCGAGGAGATGATCAGCTGAAATAAGACAATTATGGGTTTGCACATCCATGATATTTCTTAGTGTGCTGACTTGGCAAACTGTGTGGCACTTGACGTTAAGTGTTTCGCAAATATCGTTCTTGTTTACCTAGATGCTAATCCATCAAACCAATACGAAACTAGACGTTCATTACGGCTAATACTCCAGAACATACAATGCATATACGCCATTGTATCACTCCATAAGTGGTAACAGTTTAAACCAGGAAGGTATTTTAATTATAATGAGAGAAATGAGTTCCAGAACACCTATTCAATTTCAATTTCCTACAGTCTTTCATCATCAGCCCATATACGTCCCACTGCAGGGCACGGGCCTCCTCTAACATTGAGAGGGATTAGGCCTAGTGCGGGTTGGCAGACTACACACCTAAGAAATTCCTAAGAACTTTTAGGTTTGCAGGTTTTATCACGATGTTTTCCTTCACCGTTAAAGTAAGTGATAATTCATTGTGAATACACACATAACTTCGAAAAATCAGTAGGGCTACCATCAACTCTTATTGCGATTCATTTTACGACCTAAACAGAAGTGAACTGAATCGTTATTTCGTACCATGACATCTATAAAGCGGTTCAGAATCAGTATAGGCTCAACTGCTTTGTAACAATTCAGTTTAAGAATTGAATGAAATTTGGTTCGTAAAGTATTATTGTTCGTTCATTTTCGTACCATGACCCTCTGAAACGACCTAAACTGAATCAAATCAAATCAAATCAAATCAAATTATCTTTATTCAAATAGACTTTTACAAGCTCTTTTGAATCGTCAATTTTACACTTCTTATTTTTTTTAAACTATTGCCGCTTCGAAACGTGTTATAGCTGTGGAGAAGAAACGGCAAGAAACTCCCTCAGCAACACGACTTGTCATTTTTTTTTTCTTAAAAACAGCAATATTATTATTATTTTTTAATTCACATTGTTTCATTTTTACATAATAAATGTCATAACTATACATGTCATAGCGATACATGTCATAGCGATACATGTCATAGCGATACATGTCATAGCGATACAAACTGTAGCAACACGATACAACTCCGATCAATTTACTTACTCCCAAGGCTTATCTTCAATAAAATCTGAAATTTTATAGTATGCATTTTTGCAAAGTTTATCTTTAATTGATTCCTTAAACTTATTCAGAGGAAGCTCCCTAATAGCCTTCGGAAGTTTGTTATAGAAGCGTATACATTGCCCCATAAAAGAGTTATTAACTTTCCGGAGACGAGTTACGTGTTGTACAAGATTACATTTGTTCCTAGTATTTTTATTGTGTACATTACAAATTTTATTAAATTTATCAAGATTCTTTTGGACGTACATTAAGTTTTCGTATATAAACTGACAAGTGACGGTAAGAATATTTATTTCCTTAAATTTTTCTCTAAGTGAAGCCCTGGGACCTAAATTATAAATAGCCCTAATGGCTCTTTTTTGCAAAACAAAAATAGTGTTAATATCCGCAGCAGCTCCCCACAAAAGAATACCATACGACATAAGGCTATGGAAATAGCTAAAATAAACCATTCTTGCCGTTTCCTCGTCAGTCAGACGTCTGATCTTTTTAACTGCATATGCCGCTGAACTTAATTTGCTTGCCAATCGTAGAATGTGCGGTCCCCATTGGAGTTTTGCGTCTACCGTAATGCCCAGAAATGTAGTAGACGCAACAGGATCCAGTTCTTCACCGTTAATTTGTACAGTGGTTTTTAATTGCTTAACATTGGGCATTGTGAATTTTACACATTTAGTTTTATTTGCATTTAAAAGTAAATTATTATTATCAAACCACTGAACAACTTTACGAAGTGCATTGTTTACTTCGTCAAAATTATCAAGACGTCTTTTTACATTAAATATAAGAGATGTATCATCCGGAAACAGCACTATATCGTTTTTATCCCCTACGTAGTAAGGCAAGTCATTAATGTACACGAGAAACAGAAACGGCCCAAGAATTGAACCCTGTGGGACTCCCATGGTAACCGACGATCCTGGAGAAAGTTTTCCATTAACGTCAACCCTCTGGACTCTATTATTCAAATACGAAGTCAGAAGATTGAGAGCTCCGTTTCTAATGCCATAATAATGAAGCTTCCTGACAAGAATGTCATGTTTGACGCAGTCAAAGGCTTTGGACAAGTCGCAGAAAATGCCAATAGCATCCCGCGACTCTTCCCATGCCCTGAACACAGTTTTTAAAAGTTCAACTCCTGCATCGATAGTTGATCTACCCTTAGTAAATCCGAACTGTTTCCGATGAAGTAAGTAAGTTATTTTTATTGAAAAAGTTCAGTAATTGATTAAGTATAATTTTTTCAAATAACTTACTAAGAGTTGGTAAAACAGAAACAGGTCGAAAATTTGAAGGGTCTGAGGTATCACCAGATTTAAAAAGTGGTATTACCTTACTAAGCTTCATCAGGTCAGGAAATACTCCAGATGCGACGCAACGATTGAACACAGCTGCCATGTGAGGTGCTATAATATTGATAATAGAGGATATAGTAACTACTGATATTCCCCACAAGTCTTTAGTCTTTTTTTTACTAATTTCTTTAAAGGCTTTTAAAATATCATAATGACTAATTGCTGTAAATTCAAACGATGCATCACATTGAGGAACATTATCTTCAAGAAGTAACACAGCAGACCTAGAAGACGACTGAAGATGTTGAGTAGTTACTATGGGAATATTTGTAAAAAATCTTTCAAATTCAGAGGCCACTTCAGTGTCTTTTGAAACAATATTATTATTAACTTGAATCCTAAATTCATTGTGGTGTGCTATGTGCCTTCCCGATTCAGAATTGATAATGTTCCAAGTGGCTTGTATTATATTTGGGGCTGATTTTATTTTATTTTTAAGGTACATTGATTTGGCAGCGGAACAAACTCGTTTAAAAACCTTAGAATATAATTTTACATAGGCAATAAATTCCGGATTTTGGTTATACATTCTTTCATTATATAAATCATACAATTTATTTCGGCTTTTAAATATACCAGTAGTTGCCCACTCACTAAATGTCAAACTGTTCTTCAAATTAATAGTTTTTGATTTAAAAACCTTATTGTGTTCCATATTTATATGACCAAATAAGGATGCATACATTTTGTTGGCATCTTGATGAGAGGACAACTTGGGTAGATTTTGTTCCATATTTGTTTTAAAATTATTTAAGCGGTTAGCAGTAATAGGAACAAATGTAATACTTTTGCTTGTTACTTTACATGTATGCAAAGGTAAAGACACCAACTGGCCACAGTGATCAGAATCAAAATTATTAATAATAACACTTGAAATTACTTTAACATTTGTAAAAATATTATCAAGACATGTTGCACTTGTGGCAGTGATTCTTGTTGGTTCAAAGAAAACATTATTCATATTATATGATTTAAAAAGATTTATTATGTTACTGGTTGCCTGAGAGTTTTCTAGAATATTTATATTAAAGTCTCCGCAAATAATCACCCCTTTATTCGAATTACATATTTTGTGCAAAGCATCTTCCATGATTTCCATGAATGATAAAAGCAATGCACATGGTGGCCTGTATACACTTAGAACAATAAACTGATCACATTCAATACAAGCTATTTCTGTAACACGTTCAACAGAAAGTCTCACTATATCAATTCTTTCTTTATACTTTATTAATTTATTCATAATTATTAAGGAGTAATGTATCATATTTGTTCTGTTGAATGTGCTAACAACATGATGGTTATTAAAGTTAAACATCAACTGATGGGACTTCAGCCAATGTTCAGTTAAGCACAAAATATCAATATTATTTGAATTTAGAAAAAGTTCTACTTCCAATTCTTTATTGTTTAAACCTTGTATATTTTGATGAACCAAGTTAATAGCCTGCTTATTTTTGCTACAATTTATATCTAATTCACTAACATAGCCAGAGTTTGTCTCTATTGTCTTATAACCTAATTTAAATGCAATGTCTTAATGTTCAGATTTCTATAATCTGAATTTATATCAATCTGCTCAATAGAGCATAGTCTATTAGCCAAGTTATTGGCTGATACCCTAATATAATATGATAGCACATCTGCTATCTGTCTCTTAATAAACAAAGGGAGATAAAAATTATCTCTTGTCCTAGAATAAAATTTACTAACATACTTGTTAGTGTCAATAACATGGAATGATTTATTGTTGTTGCACAACATGTGCATTGTTAAATTTAACTTATATCTAATATTATTTTCTTCCGCTGACAATTTTTCACTGTAGGGTAATGTAAACATGACTATCTCCTTCAGATTTAATAAACAAAGCTGTTCATAGAATTCTATTAATTTATTTTTGTTTAGATTACCCCTATTACCAATTAATATAATTAATTTAGTGTTAGGTTTAAACTTATTGCAATTAATTAAGCTTTTTGCAATCTCTAAGTAAGGCTTATTAGGCATACAATTATTTAATAATGTTTCTCCCCTTTCCAAACTAACCAATGTTCCCATTGTCTTGCCCATTTCATCGCTGTACATAATTACATGGTCACTTACTTTGTATGGGATGTTCAGTTTATTCCCATATTTTTTTTTATAATCGCTTAATAACTGTCAAAAAGTAATACATTTACCTATTTTATATTACTATTTTTTTCAACAGAATTTAATAGTTTCTGTATCTTTTAGGACTTCTGTGTAATTTTTTTACTTTTTATGGTAATAAGTGATAAATTGAAGTAAATTGTTGTTGTAAAATTGTGATTCTGTGATCATATTGTTACAATATTCATTTATACATTAATAATAACAAAGGTGTCTGAAGCTGCTGTAAAAGACGTTCCTAAATTGTTTTTAGATGACTGAATATTTGATTCTTTTCGAATTTATGGAATGTGACAGTGAAGCCAGCACGTCAAGCCGTAAAGGAAGGTGCAAAGTTAGGGAACAGTCGGAATTCGACTGATGGATCCATTTGTTTACTTCGGTCATCGGTGGTACTGAATTTTCCAATATCGGCTTTCTAAACATTTGGTTTTAAGTTTGTGTGAGGAGTTAAGACCCTTGTTCAAGGTGCCGGGTAAAATCTACCGGTCTGCCTGTGGATAAAAAAGTAAGAAACATTTTAGAATTAAATAAAAGAAAGACATTTCATTACATGCTGGATTTTATTTCATACATGTACCTAATTCCAACAACTCATAAGTATTTTTGTATGTACAAAATAGATTAATATGTGTGTTTTCTTGTTAAAGATATTGACTGCATTGTAAATTTATGCAACTGGGTCCTATTAAAAACCCATTGTGGACATCAAAGGACACCTAATGGCACAGCAGACAGTATCATCCATAATAGCAGAAGGGACCACCTGCATTGTTTCTCCACAGATGACAAGAAAATATGTATGCTATCCTAAAACCCTGGCTGAAAGAAATAATACATGGGCTAGGTAAAAGTGGTTTTTTTTTATAAATATTAATACCTTTTTATGTGCATAACACTGCTGATCAGACACCTTAAAATTGAGGGTTGTAAGGACTTGTCCACCACACTGCCTTATTGCAGATTGGTGTTGTAATACCTAAACCTATACCTTTTATTCAAAAAGCTTTTAAATGTACAAGTTTCTTTAATTTTTTTTCCTTTATTGATGTAAACAATAATAATTTGGTAATTTTTTATTACAATCTATTACAAAAACAATAATTTGTTGCAGGTTTTATGAGAATTTCATCTTTCCAGGTGTTTTGGGGTGTATAGACTGTACACAAATAGCTATAATAAAGCCTACTGAACATGAAGAACATTTCTATTGTAGACATCACTCATTAATTGTCCAATTGGTGAGATTGATCATCTATAACTTAACAATCATTGTAATAAAAAAAAATTGTTTATCAATATGAGTGCGTCATGTTTTTTCTAGATATGTGATGCAGACATGCAAATCACCAGTGTAGATGCTAGCTATGTAGGCGCTACTTGCCTTAAACATTATAAACATTTAACATTATAAAGTGTAAATAATTTGCTTAGAACATTAAGCAATGTATTTATACACTTCATTGGTGTAACCCAAAACAGTTTATTTTTAAATTGCATTAAGTTAATTACCATGAAGCTTTAAAAATAATTCTTGTTTTGTCGCAGGAGATTCTGGGTATCCATTACGCAAATATATGATGACTCCAGTTAATTTTGCAGTCCCAGGTACAACAGACAGCCACTATTCAGCACTTCATGTTCGGACAAGGAACATAATAGAAAGAACAATTGGGCTTCTCAAAGCATGTTATTGTTGCCTTTTGGTGCACAATGTTGTACTACAAACCAAGAGTGGCAGCATCTATAATGAATAATATTTTATTTACTATATAATTTAATGTATTTTTATATACCACCTTATTTGTATTTCATATTTTATAGTTGTAAATAAAATATGTTCAGTACCTTCCTCGCATAATTTTTTAAATTTCTTTTATTTATTTTACCAAAAGTTTAAAAATGTTATTTACTCGAAGTTTCGCCTGCTTCTGGGTTTCCGCAATTTCCTCGCTTGTGATGTTTTTATTATAACCCACGGCTATATCCTTGTGCTTTTAAAGAAACTCCCATAAGTGTTCGAGTTCGCCATAAGTAACTGTACACCGTACAGCTTTACTATATTGAAAAAAAAAACAAAAAAATACCAATGGTGATACAAATGTTTTTGTAAGCGAAACGGGGTAAAAATTATAAGAAATCAGTATATATATTGATAATGCTAAATATAAATTTTCAAAATATCAATAAGCCCATTGTTTAATACAATTTTAATTCAAATTTATTAAAAACGTAGAATTAACAAATCAAATCCACCGCCACATCAACCTCGACTTGATGATGCGAATGTTGAATAACACATGTTCGAAACTTGAACCAATTTTTAATGTCAAATTATTTAAAGAGTTATATACTTATTAAAATTAAAATACCTTTATACGTCACTAAATATATTTTTTAAAAATTAAGTATATAAAAATACTTATGTACACGCGTTAGAAGTTATACTTCATAGATAAATATATATTTTCTTAAATATTATAATAATATATTATAAAATAATATTTTAATAACTTCATGGTGTCGGTTTTTCATGACAGTGTGCGCGCGCATCGTAATAACTTCAAAAAAACTACTATAACTGTCACTATTCTAGGTACATTCTTAAAATTTAAAACAAACTTTTTCTGAATAACTTTTTGGTGTCGGTGTGCGCGCGCACCGTAAAAAATCACTCTCATCATTTTTCCCTAACGCGCCAAAAGAAGTATAACTTCAATAATAAGATAAACATAAAAATAGGATTAAAATAGTAATGGTAAATACCGACAATTTAAAATGTTGAGTTTCAGAACGCACTCTACTATAGTGGATGAAAGAAACGATAAATGCGTTGTCTCTTTCAATCAAAGCGATCCAGTTTTAAGTTTCGTTCATTCACTAGCTGCGAAACAATTCAAATGCGACTTTGTTTAAAGAACGTCATGGTACCAAAATAAACGATTCCGTTTAAGAACCTAAACTGAACTGCTCTGCAATTGAATCGTTTGTTAAAAGGTCATGGTAGGCCTACAGAACTGTGTGCCTTAGATTTGAACCCGCGACCGCCGAGATTCTCGACCGCGCGCTTCAACCTCAACGCCATCACTACTTCACAGTCTTTCAGCAGTGGACGTCATGCGTCTGATAATGATGTAGATACCTGTACGGTCTTGTCGAACCAGCGGTTGGCGGAGTGGTGTCGTGTGCCGGCGCCGTGCATGGCTCGGAGCATGGCGTTGGTGTGCTCGTCGGTGTCGGCTCGGTCGCCGCCGCCCTCGTCCACGCACAGGATGCACAGCGCGCGAGATATCAACTCCATGTTGGTGCGGTTGCTCTCGTCTGTTTGGATTGGGGTTTTGTGAGTTTGAAGTATTAAATCTTAATCTTTATAAACGTTAAATAACTAGATACAGCGGTAGTTTTAGAACTTGTTAAACTTGTGAAGGAACAGTGATAAAAATATAATTTCGCGCTGACGCTTTACATATTTATTTACATCATCATCATCATCAGCCCAAATACGTCCCACTGCTGGGCACGGGTCTCCTCTACAACTGAGAGGGTTCAGGCCTTAGTCCACCACGCTGGCCTAGTGCGGGTTGGCGGACTACACACCTAAGAAATTCTTAAGACCTTTTAGGTGTGCAGGTTTTATCACGATGTTTTCCTTCACCGTTAAAGCAAGTGATAATTCATTGTGAATACACACATAACTTCGAAAAGTCAGAGGTGTGTGCCTGGGGTTTGAACCTGCGACCGCCGAAATTCTCGACCGCGCGCCTAAACCTCGAGGCCATCACTGGTTTTAAGGCCATCATTGCTTTTTTACATATGGATGAGTTAGTCTGTAAATGGCTTAAAGGGTTTATATTGCATATCTGTATTGTTAGCTGTATCATTGTATTGCTATATTAAAGCATGCTAAATGGTGTCTTTAGCAATCTTGTGTTCAACATGTCATGATGAATTATATACGCCATATATGTATATAATTCCCCCATATATAGGTATTTACCTATATGGGGGAATTCTTCCTTGTTAAGTACGCCAAGTTTTACATTATATATGAGTGTTTGCCAGTTCCGATGGTCCCAAGCCAATTTGTTTCATACTAATTAAACATGCTAATAAACGTAGGTGAATTTATTTCAAACGTTTTTTAATTGAAATCTTAACCCTTACCTTTAATAAGCTGCTCCCTTGCCCTGGCCCACTGGTCTCTGTTCATGGAAGTGAGCAGCCCGACCCTGGGAGCGGTAGGTGCACCCGACGCGTCCACCATAGCGTGTAGTATCTGCGCCTGGATCTCTCCAGGAGTGAGGCGTCCGCGATCTGCTGCCTTCACCGGGATCGGATAGAACTGAGATAGACAATTTATGATCAGTGAATTATTATGCAAGTTTACTAAGATAATAGAAATCTTTGTCAATTTAGAAATAGTTTGCTTATACGTACGCTTACGTCCATATTATCCGAATAAGCTACTTTTTATTCCGGATCATTCAGAGGTTATAAAAAAATGTTTTATCAACATGAAAGAAGCCCCTTTTTTTTTAAGAACTGTTTTATTCTTCTTTATTACATTCGATATAATATTGTATTATATTCGTACCTTAGTCGTGGATATTCTCCGTACCACTCTTTACATCTGATAATATTTTAAATTGAGGCCATTTGCGAAGTCAGTTGAATTTTAACATTTTCGTTGAAATAAAACACGCAAGCCGGACTGCTATTTCACTTTTAATTACCAATCGTAACTTTAATGTGGCATATACTTCGCGACCTACGTACACAGATAAATAAGGGCATAGTTTTATGGGAGTATACATTCCATTGATTTTCCTCGTACATGAATAAAATGTTTCTGAATTCAGTTTATCTTTATCATGCCAAACTTACATAACATTGGCACAAACTAAGCAAAAGTTGCGCCTAGCCAAGTTACATTGACAGCAGAAAGTTTGTAAACTAAACATTTAAGTGATGAATTTCACCACGAAACCCTAAGTGGTAAGTAAGTTATGTCTAAGTTAGACAGTGTAACTAAGTTAGCTGACTTGCGGGATGCGGAATTGAAAACGTAAAGGGGATCTTGAGGGGCCGAAGAGGATGTTGATAAATTAAATTTCTTCGATTTACTCGTTGTCTGTCTTTATGATACATTTGCGTGGAATTTGTACAGCGTTGATGTTGGTTGTAATGTAATTGGGATATTTCGTTGGAATTACTGTACTACTGAATTAAAAAATCTTTTTGTTTCGAAACATGAGATAGATATATTTAAATAATCTCCAGCAAGAAAAAAATAAAACCATTGTTACGTTGTGACAAGTTTTAAAAACATAAAATAAATCTGCCCCGTGGCGCAGATGGTTAGACACCAGCTTGCGAAACGAGAGGCCGCGGGTTCGATCCCCGCACCGAGACAAATGTTTGTGTGATCCACAAATATTTGTTTCGGGTCTGGGTGTTTGTGAGACCGAAAAGTCTCTCGTAGTCTCTGATACCCACGACACAGGACTTGTATCCTAGTGTGGGGTCAGAACTATGTATGTGACTGTTGGGTGTATTTATTTAAATACAAATAATAACTACATACAAACAAACAAATAACCAGTTGTTACAATTGAATGGAAACCGCGCGCTTTAACTAGCGATAGCAGCATAACGACCATATAAGGTATTCGTTGGTGCCGGAAATCAAATTCTTTCTAGAACATCGGATAGCAAACGCCACAGTCAGAAATTTCGAGAAAAATACAATAGTGGTCGACGCGACGGTTCAACTTCCTGCGAATGATTCCATCTCGCTCATTTCTATAATTGCTATCTCAGTCCCCCAGGGATTTACAAAAATATAGAGGGTAGTTGTGGCGTGACTTGCTTCGGTTATACCGTTCTTTTCATATCTCTGTCTCATGTCATACGGAACAATTTATAATCTGGTAGTACGCATTGTCGCCTCAGGAAGGAAATAGGCCGACCCGATATGTACCTATATCAGAACGAATTCGCGGAGAGAGAATCAGGAATTTCGACGCCAGAGAGTTGTGATTAGTTCGCATTTTTGAACAGTAGTAAAATCAGTGCTATACTAAAATGAAAAAGAAAAATAAATTAAAAGCGGATTGCATCATTTTCAACCCCCTTGGTAAGTTTAATATAGTTAATTCCAATATTGGCTTGGTTGCTGTTAGGTAACTAATTTTTCGTGTCTGGATTAATTTGATTACTATTCAACAAGTGGTTTCTTCAACCTTTTAATAGTGGAAAAATTGCTATGGCTATACATATATATATATTTCTTGATAGTGGTATAACAACGAAATGTGACAGCGAGTATCTTAAAATTAGTAAAATATAACCTTATCTATTTAATCTTTCCGATAAGTTTTAAATATGTTTCGCCGCGGTATTTTTATTCATTAACATTCTATTATACCTAATATTAATGGCCGCGATAATTAATTCCCACTGTGTATTCCACGCGTATGTTGATAATATCGGTGGCTTGTGTGTTATCTTAATAAGAACTTTATATCATATCATCATCATCAGCCCAAATACGTCCCACTGCTGGGCACGGGCCTTCTCTACAACTGAGAGGGTTTAGGCCTTATTCCACCACGCTGGCCTAGTGCGGGTTGGCGGACTACACACCTAAGAAATTCCTAAGAACTTTTTAGGTGTGCAGGTTTCATCACGATGTTTTCCTTCACCGTTAAAGCAAGTGATAATTCATTGTGAATACACACATAACTTCGAACAACTTTATATCCTAAAATATTTTTTTTTGTTCATAAACATTCTAAATTTAAATACATACTTGTAAATAATAAGCTTTTAGTTTGTGTAATCAGTATTCTATTAAAAATTGCCACCGAAAATTTGTATTAGTTTGTTTAGATTTTAAAGCCAGTGAATTTTTATAATTGTTGTAATGTTATACATAAACTATATTTCCTCTTATTAGTTCATATAATGTAATAAAAACACATAGCTGTGAGATTTATTTTCTAGATTAGCGTGATGTTAACACGTTAGCTGCGGCACCAATTTTTGCATACTTTCCGTTCCTGCGGCACGAGGTATAATCGACCCGTACCGTGACCAGACGTTAGGGCGACACGCGGTCTATTAGACCCCACCTCCTTTTACAGACTAAAATCCATTTTTTGGCGCGAAATCAAAGATAAATGAGAATTTTGGTCCTTATTGATATAGACAGTGAATTGATGAACCCTAATCCACCGTCGCCCCGGGATCTGATGGCTAGTTTAGGAATTATTAGCAAAACAAAATATGGGATCTTATACACCTCGTAACGCACTGAAATAGGGCAAATTTTCGCTGCGATTAGTGATGGGAAAAATAATATCGACGTTTTTAAACTGTCTTAACTACGCAACGACTTGACCGATTTTGATCAATTATATCTCATTAGATCGTTTTAAGGGCAAAACCTGGCAAAACAACACAAAGCTATCAAAGGATACATTTTTTTTTAAATAATCTAAATTGTGCTTGAAGGCGCCATAAAGAAAAAAAAACCGGCCAAGTGCGAGTCGGACTCACGCACGAAGCGTTCCATTCTATACCATTAAGAGGCACCTATTACAGACTTATTATTGGAAAATAATGGATTACGGTTTATGCATAAGGTTTATCTTTCTATTTGTATATGAAAATCTTAATGCGGTTCACAGAATAGAAAAAAAAGGCAACCAGAAGTAGAAAAGAAACTGTCCTATTTATTCTGCCTCGGGCTTTAAAAATACAATTATTAGAACTTGAATTAACATTAAAAAATCAGTATCAATATACTTTTTTTATAAAAATCTCAATATATATGTTGTACTTATTTATGAGTGTTTTTTATTGAAACAGGGTAGACAATAAGATTTTTTGCACTGAGTGCACTGAGTCAAAATCTTTTTGGATTTTTTATCAGCTTCACGAGATGGTAAAAATGTGCGTAGTTTTTGGTAACAACCAACACATCTTCTCCTTTTTTCACCTTTTTCGAGGCAATGGCGTGCGCTTTCAGGTGCTGAAAAATAACAAAAATGTAAAGATAACGTAATAAAACTTACCTGTTTTGGCTCTGTTTCTGGGTTTTTTAAAATTAACTTCTTCCGACATCGTTTAGACATGTTCGGCGCTGTAAAAGGACGTGCTCTCCAATCGACGTGATGCACAACACTGGTCGCGGGAAGCTCGCGTTGAGTGCGGTACGAGGTCAGGGGGGATATGGGACGTTTTAGCCTCGTTCCGCACTGCATTAAAATTATATTAATTCAGTGCGGCACGAGGCCTAAGACATCCGGTACCAAGGTAGGTACACCACCGAGTCCGGAACCATTAGTGATCTCAAATATATATTTATCTCTTTCCTACACTGGACCAAACCAAAGTTATGCCATTCGCACGACAGAGAAATTCACTTTTTTGCTTGCCGCACCACAGGGAAGTTGCATCAGGGGTGATTTAGGCCTCGCTTCGCACTTAACGTGTTAAGATAAGAGAAATTTCTCGATGTATCGGCGAAATAAATTTCAAAGGTCATTGCTTCGCTCGTTGTATTCATATGTAACTACCTGTACCTACTTGTGTAGAAGTTTAAGTGTAATTATTTCTTTTGTACTCATCGCGTCATGGAAAGGTGATCGTCCGGCATATAAACAGTTGGGGTTTGATCCTGGGTTGGGTAATTTAAATAATAATTATTAATTATATTGGCATTTGAATTATAACCATATTTGGTTTAAATATATATAGTTTTTCAACTGGACCTAAATATCGCCACTCCACTCCGCTATTTTTTTAATTACTTCGCGAAAGATGCCGACGCCCATTCCTAGTCTCGTCTAGTGCCTGGGTGTCGGATCTTTCGCGCTACAAGTGTCGTTTCGACGCGTTCCAGGAAACTGGGGGTCCACCGCTCGGATTGAGAACTACGAGCTGCACGTCCACCGTAGGGGAGAGCAGGCAACGCTTCTGCCCATCGACTCCAGCTGACCTCTGCGGCTGAGGGCCTTCCGAAGTATCACCGAAGACCCCCCCCCCCCACGCGTCACGGGATCGAAAGACCAAAGTTAAGTCCCCAGTGCACATAGGGTTTATTAAGACCAGAAGGCTTTCCTGTGCCAAGAATCCACACCCTGGGTGTAGTCATAAATATAGGTTTTTTTTTATTTATTTTTTAATAAATCGATTGTAATTTTGTTATTGTGTTCTTATTTGTTCCTGCCGTCAGGCGGACGTAACACCATAAGATGGTTGTAATTCTTTTTAAGTGTACAAATAGTTTATTTATTATCAGCTAACACTATTTGGTTTAGTGGTGGACTAAGGCCTAAACCCTCTCAATGGTAGAGGAGGCCCGTGCCCAGCAGTGGGACGTATATGGGCTGATGATGAACACTATTTAGTTGAAAACTAGGCGAGGAATTTAAAAAATACTATAAATAACGCATACTTGACAATACCTGACTTTGACAGCCCCGTGGCGCAGTTGGCTAGACACCAACTTGCGAAACGAGAAGCCGCGGGTTCGATCCCCGCACCGAGACAAATGTTTGTGTGATCCACAAATATTTGTTTCGGGTCTGGGTGTTTCGTCAGACCGAAAGGTCTTTCGTAGTTTCTGATACCCACGACACAGGACTTGTATCTTACTGTGGGGCCAGAACTATGTATGTATGTGACTGTTGGGTGTATTTTATTATTATTTAATTACATAAATTCAACAAAAAAAATACTTACATAGTTCCTACAGGCCACAACAACCAATTCCTCCAACTCTTCTGCTCCATTCTTGACTTTTGGGAGGTCCAGTCTGTCCCTCCCCACTTCTGGAATGCGACACACTCCTAGCAGACGATAGAACTGCTCCATGCATAATGGCTGACCTTTCTCGCGGCTCGTCGCACGTTCTAGAGGCAATTCACCCCTAATAACAAGGAAAAATTGGTAAAGTATGAGTAAAAAACACTCTTTTAGAATTTGAATCCTAAGGATAATATGTAGGAACAAAATAAATTTGTGTTAAAAAAAATCAATCATTAAAAAGGTGCTTTTATTGCATGTAATAAAAGATTAGAATGGCAAAAAAAAGGTTCTCGAAGTTTTTTCCGCTATTATTCCTTTCTAAACGGTTTGTATGGGTCTCTTTGGTCGGTCTACTCTTCATATACTTCCTTATACTGGCAAATACAACTAGGACTATCCGTAGCAAAGAATTTTTCTATAGGTTAATCTAATATTGCACTATTAATCAAAAAGAAAAAACATGGCAAGTAGTTTATCTTTCTTTTTTCACAAAATTTTGATATTCTGGTCTATAAATTTATACATTTTGGTTATACCTGTCCAGCATCTCTTTATAATCCAGCAGGTCATCAATGAACAAGGCTCCGAGGTCAGCGACCTCCTCCATCTTGGCGAAGTGTCGGCGAGGGAACACCATGCCAGGGTTGGAGTTGATCGGGAGTGGCAGACGAACCTTCAGATACATGTCGTCTAGCCACCAGCTGGTAACCTACACACGGAATTAAGTATAATAGAATTAATAAATTAAAGAAGGTACTTCGATAGGTTAACCTTAAAAAACACAAAACATCTCCCAATGTTTTAGATCTTAGTTTTAATTAAGTATAAAGAAACTAGTATTTTAAAATGGAAAGCAGAGCATTTTATATTTTAGTTTAATAGCGTGCTCGAAAACGGAAACTATCCTGCGTATTAATCAAGGAAACGATCCTGGGGGTTCTTTTACAACTTTGAAACGCCTTAAACTCGATGGAAAGAGATGAAGTCTTAGTTATTGGGTTTTATTTATTTATTTTAGAACTCCATATACAAAACTGTATATATGCGGACTTAATACCTGCGGCATTCTCTAGCAGTCTACCATAGGGTGGTGGAGAGATAAAGCATGGTTGGTGTAAAAAGAACATATACATAGTGTAGACCACATATAAATACTCGCATACATATCGGGTTTTGACAATATAATAAAAAATGGATCGTGTTTCTGAATGTCTTATTTTGTTAATTCTTGTCGTGTAATCATGGCTCTTTTACTCCAAGAAATATGCCCATATATTGTTACGCAAATATTTAATAATAAAAAGTATTTATATTATAAAAAATAAAAGGAACGTTAATCAATAATTTATTTATTTACAAAACTTAAAAATAGCGGCTATATGGTACTGTCGGACTTAGGAAAAACAATGTTCTTCTCCGGCGCACAGTCCGGCGCTTAGTTGTACTCGCTGTTGTCTCTACTTCATCATCATTGTCCCTTCTGTATTTAAAACCAGTGGATTTATCATCATCATCGTACTCATATTCTTTTAAGAAATATTCATGCTCATAATTCTTAGTCGTTGTTTTGATAAATTCATTATTAAACAGATAATTTCTAATGGAATCTATTCTATCTCTCAAAAACTTCGGCTTTGTATAAGGCTCATCAAATGAGGGTTTCTCCAAAGTAGTTTCAAAAGTTGATTTTGAATTTTGTTCAAACTGCTTTATGGCTGATAACCCACTTTTCTCTTTAAAATTAAAGCTTGGTTGCCTGAGAAAATCATTTCCATATAAATTATCACCGTTTTTGTACAAAGGTTTTGGTCGGAAATAATTTGCGGATTTATCAATGGGCTCA
This sequence comes from Hemaris fuciformis, assembly GCA_907164795.1. Classification (NCBI taxonomy): domain Eukaryota; kingdom Metazoa; phylum Arthropoda; class Insecta; order Lepidoptera; family Sphingidae; genus Hemaris; species Hemaris fuciformis. Next base: position 706,895 of record OU015443.1, read on the forward strand.
AACTTTGGCCTCAAAATGACCTGCCTCGGAATATAAGTTGCAGCTTTAGGTATAAACACGCGTTTTCTGTGCGCAGACAGTTCATTTCTAATATTATGTGGTTTAAGAAATCTATGAGATAGTTCAAATTTTGTTTCTCTATCCGGTAAAATTTTGTTCTTGTTAGAAAATCGAATTCTTTTCATTACTTTCCTTTGTTTCAGCGGAGGCATCTTCCGAACTGGATACAAGTTTGTTTTTGAAAAAGGGTCCAACAATTCCATTTTATTTGATTTGATATTCACATAGTACCTATGGGTTGAAGTTTTCTGTACCGTTTTGTTCTCAATTTTGTTTTTATTGTTCAATATTGGCTTCAGCAATTTTATTGTCTTATTTACTTTAGCTTTCTTGGTATTCGAGTGAATAATTTTCGACGTTGATGTTATAAACGATTTTATAGTAGTTATTCGTGCGGTTGTAGTTAAAACATTTGGTCTTCGAGTAGTCATTTGTATTGGTTTCTTTTGTGCATATATACGTAAATCAACTTCATCTATATCATTTGGTTTATATGTATTATATCTTACTGTTCTAGCCCTTTTTGTTGTGGTTGGCATTGTTGATGGTATATCCTGATTCTTAAAGACTCCGCTACCTATGTTCTGAAATGTGTTTGTAAAAGCAAGATCTTTTGTCTTTCCAGAATAGTTTATGTTTCCTACATTGTTATTCACTATAGGGGTAGTTGAATAAATAGTAGGAGTAAGTGATATTTCATTATTAGATGTCAAACTTGTTGGAACATCAATATTGTATACATGTTCATTAACTTTGTCGTCCGATACATCCACTTTAGTTATTTTTATGGATCCTAACATACCGTTTTCATCGTACTTATTGGCATGTGAATTGATTTGATATAACATTAATGGTATAGTTGTTTGCGATATTATTTGTTCGATGTTTGGTTTTGGTAAAACTGTACGGTACATAAACGCTTTACTTCTTTCCTTATCGTAATCATGAATAAGTTCAGGAGTTATCTGCGATAAGCCAAATAGTTTGTATAATTCTCCTGTAGATATTTTCTTGGCTCGTAATAAAGTATTTTCTACACTTTTTTTATTTATACGCCCATCAAAACTGTCTGCTGTACGTATAAAATCCTTATTCGTGTCAATAGCTTTATCAGTATAATTCTTTTTCACCCCGCGCATAATATCTTTTATTTTAAAATTATCAGACTTTACATCATTAAGCTGTGTTATATTTCTATTCCTCAATTTTTTAATACCAATATTCTTTTCCTCACTACTTTTATCAGTGACTTCGGAAGAAATAAGAAAATTGGACGTTGTTAGATATTTTCCATTAGTCTGAAGTTTTGAATAAATCGGACTTCTAGTAATAAAATAAGTTTTCTTTTCAGTAATAGGGCTAGTGAAAGTAGACGCATTATGTGCATTTTTTTCATTAGATATATTTATTGTGTCGAGTATCTTATGGGGTTGAGTATTAGTCAAAATACGTTCCCCGTGTTTGTTACGAATATTCATAAGTAACAGTTTCTTTGTAGTTAAAATTGCAGAGTCAGTTTTAAATGTTATAGGTTCACTCGATCGCTCGTTTACTTTATCATTTGACATTTCATTTTCACTAACATAATTGTAATTTGGAAATGATGTACTTTTATGCTGGCCTATTGTAGAAACAGTGTTATTTTTTGTTTCAATTTTTAGCACTGGCTTAAAAGATTTCTTGATATTGTTAGACGTTTGAGTTTCGTGGTTACTACTTATTTCATTATTTTCAACAGGATTTGTATAATTTCTATATTCTTTATTATTCTTTTTTAATACCTTCCTTTCGTTTATCGGTATAATATTCATCGTTGTATGTAATTTATAGTCACTAGTACGACGTTCAAAAAGAGATTTTATTGAATTTATAGATGGTATTGTTTTTCCAATAGTACCATATTGTGTACTAAAAGATCTTGTATAATCTATAGATTTTGACAATTTTTCTGCAGATCTGTGGCTTTGCTCATTGGTAATGCCAGGTTTTGTAGACTCGCCAATTAGAGTTTTAGTCATGTTCTGTTTATCAAAGTATGAAATATTCTTTAACAACAAATTATGTGGCACTTGATTCTTCTTTAATATAGCGTTACTATGTATATTACCAATCGTTTCTGTAACATCTGAAATCTCTATATAATTAGGCAGAGTAATATAGCGATCTGTATTTAGATTATTTGTTTTTGAAACCTTTTGGTATGAACGAGTAGTTGGGTGCGTCAATGTTTTAATGTAATCTTCTTTATCTTTAATAGTATTTGTATGTTTAATGTTAATTGTCGCGTTATCTTCTTCAATCCTTTCATCTACAATGGCTGAAGGTGCCTCTTTAATTGATGTCGTATTTATTAATGTTTGCTCATCAATTTTAAAAGGAAAACCATAAAACAACCGTTTTTTCGCATTTATAACCAGTGAAGATTTTAACCCTCTCAGTTGTAGAGGCGGCCCGTGCCCAGCAGTGGGACGTATATGGACTGATGATGATGAAGATTTTATATTCCATGCAAACTCAATTTTTGTGAAATGATTTGTATCTGGTTTCGTGGAGCCTTCGACTTTGTGCATAAATTCCCCCTCCTGCTCTGTGAAGGTATGTAAAGTTGGTGTTATTTTATTCTTATTTTCTTCCTTGGTTTTTATTGATTTTTTTTCTGAGGACCCAGTAGATACTAAGCCTACATCCTGATGAAAATCATTTTTATTTTCAATGAGAAGATTGTCAATTGTCGTTGTTGTATTGCTACTGGTTTCTATTCTTGCGTCACTTTTTGCTTGCATATCGTTTCGAGATATAATATAATTCCGTTGTTTATTTTTTTCATTATCAGTATGCATTGCTAGGGAAGAGATATTTATGACCAAGAATTTATCATTGTTTACTAAATTTTCTTTTTGTGAATAATTTGTCGACTGCACTGGTAGTATTTTGCTTGCATTGGGGATATCTAATAGATCGTATCTATTTGTGACATTATTAAGTCGATCAAAATCATGTCTTGTACTGTCGTCGTAGTTTAACTTAATAGTACCAATTGTTGTTGTTTTATTATGTGACTGTGTAATATTTAATTTCAAGTTTTTACTTTTGTTAATCAAATTAGTTTTTACTTTACTTGAAAATATTTCACCCTCTTGCGTGGTATTTGTCTGATTCAATAATATTTCTTTCATTACTATTTTATTTTTATTTATAGCAATAGTTTTATTTGTTGGTGTACTTGCCGAGTTTTCGGTCGATTTAAATAATTTTGTCGATGTCGTATGGGACTGTTCTGTCGTATTTGAATCCCTGGTATTATCTTGACTTATTGTTTGACTTTCTAAAATATACGATTTTAATGTAGAAATAGGTTGTATATCAATAAAATTTGAAATATTTGTTACTGTTGTTGTGCTCATATTCTTACTATGATTTTCGGTACTAAGTTTTCTTACTGTTGAAAATGGATCAGTATTATGTATTGTATTAACACTAACACTTGAAGGGGCTGGTGTTGTATTTGAATATTCTGTAGTTCCCCGAGTACCGCGTGGGCTTTCAATATAAGTTGTATACCGTTCAAATTTTACTTTTGCTGCCTCTGACGTATATCCATGGTTACGGCTTGCGCTACTAGGTACTGAAAGCCCATTCAAGTATGTATTCTTATATGGGCTTTTACTCAGTGTAGATGTTGACATTAAGTTGTTAATAGTATTTTCGTCAATATCTTCCATTATTGTGCCCGTAATTTTTAGAGCGACTGACGGTATACTGACATTTTTTACCGTAGGGCTTAGAACTTCAACAGGTTCCGTCACTATACCTACATCTTCATCTTCATCTCTATTTATTTTAAAAGGTCTTTCAACAGTAGTGGTATACTTTTTAGTAGCGTGCTTATAGGTACGGCTACTGCTTCTGTCTAAAACTGAATTAATTTCTTCAGCTACAACTTGTGAGTGCATTAAATCGGTTGTATCTTTTACCATTGCTTGAGTCTTAGCTTCCACAGCAATTTGCGCTGTAGTTGTGGTTATTATATTTTCAGGCACAAAAGTATGCATAGCAGGACTTCCAGTTGCACGAGTATAAGTTTCAAAATTAGGTTGGTTAGTCAAAAACATTTTTTCTGTGGGTGTTGTAATTGTGGTAAGGTATATCGTATTTTCAATTGGTATTCTATTTGTTGTGTGATGATTTGTATCAGCTTCTTGATGTCTTGTTGCAATAAAAGGCGTAGTTTTTGTCCTAAAATATTCATTGGTAATATTGTGTGTCTGAGGTCTTTCTATCGTAGTCGTATATATTTCTAAACCAGGTGTATGTGAAAATACGTTATTAAAACCCCTTTGGAAAGAGAAACCAGCACTATCAATGAATGATTGAGTGTGCATAACATTTAATGAAGATGACTTGGTGACCATATTTTCTTTAATGTTATCGGTACTTTTGTTTATAGATTCAAAACGCATTGATGGTCCAGTAGAATATTCTGTATCACCTTTTTTTAATCTTTCTGTATATGTTCTGCTCGTGTATTTTTCAGTAGCACCTAAGCTAAGACGTTTGATCTTAGTGGTTTGAAATCTAAAATCCGTTGTGTATAGCGATGAGTTATTAATTTCAGGGTATTTAATGGGATATTTTATTTTATTTACCCAGATTCTTGTGTCATCCAAAACATTCCATTGAGTGAGCTTTTTAGTTGAGTGTATACGTGGAATTTTAGTTACAGAAGTATTCTTTTCCAACTTGGAGGAGTTTAGCAATAAACTATATTTATTCTCATTGGTCCTTATGGAAATTGATGTATGTTTATCATGAACCACTCTTTCTGCGTCCATTGGATTTGTCACAGATTTTAATATAAACATGGTATTCTTGCCATTTTCTTCGGTGGTAATTTCAGTGGTAATTAAAGGCTCATTGATATTATTTAATTTCACTTTTTCTAATTTCGTGGCATCTGCATATTGCACTTTTGCGCTTGAATATTCTTTAGTAATATTATTCATTTTAAGATTGTTTGTAGTTTGGTGTAAGTTGTATTTGACTGATGCTAAGGATTCGGTAACATGATTCGATTTAACATCACTAGGTTTGACAAGCACCGGTCTTACATTCGGATTACCTTTAGTGATATGAAATAGAGGAGACCTGAGACTAGTACCGTATTTTTCAAAAGTGGATGAGGTTGGCAATGCACTTTTTGTAACTGTACTTGTATTTGTTAAAACTGGTCTAGTTCCACTTAAAGATATAAATGTTTCGCTGGCATACTGTTTAGTACTCACATCTTGAACTTCATTATTATTCGCGTAAATAGGTGTTGATGTTTTATCTACAAAACTGTCAACATCCTTAAGTGACTTAGTAAATGTTTGTGTTTCGCTTATTATGAACTTTTCTGTGTTCTTATTTTCAAAATTGTTAATCATTTTAGTACTATACTGTGATAATAATATACCTGTGAGTGGTCGCTTAACCGTAGTTGATACAGTTCTTGAATCAAGGCTTTTATTCAATTTTTTTTTTTTAATTGTTGAATTAGCTAAGATGTTTGTTAATCTAGTTATTTTAATGGGAGATATCATTTGTACGGTTGAAACTGATATAGCGTCTTTGTTGGTCTTTTCATGATATAAATTTGGTTCTATGTGTTGTTTTTGCAATACATGAAAAGCTTCAGTAGACGTATCACTTACTTTAGTGCTATTTAAGCTCTGAAATACTCTTGAAATATCTTTATTTTGATTGTGATGAAAATCCCCGGAATATTGAAATATCACAGTATTCTTATTCTGGAGTAACGTCATTGGTTGTGTTGATCTGATATATAATTCTTTATTTTTAGGAGATAACGTTTGATCTGCAGATATATTGAGTTTAAGAGAATCCTTCAGTATTTCAATTATTGTAGATTGTTTGTTGTGAACTGCATAACTAGACTTTGTAGCATTGCTTACGTGATCATTGAGAATTTGAGTAGATAATTTTATGGGAATTGTTGAGTTATCAAATACTGAAATACTAGTTAATGTTTGAGGCGTTTCGAAAAATGAAACACTATCATTGTTATTCAATGACCTATTCTTATTTTCATGAAGATTATGTGTAAAAGATTTTATTGAGTAATTAGTTTTGAGGACATTAAGTAATGGTTTGGGTGGTTTAATTTTTTTTGGGTCACCACTGTTCAGAGTTTGTCCTGAATTTTGTACTGTTATTGTAGTCTTTTTACCTTGATTTACCAAAACCTTGTTTTCTTTTGGTATTGTGTTTAATATGAAATTGGTTCGATCTAATGGAGTACTGGAAAAAATTGTTGGTTTTTGGAATTTAGATTTTGGGCTTTCCTTGTTGTTAATTGTATCGTTTTTTCTAGTGTGTGTGAATTTCGAGAATGTTTTTGATATTATATCTCCAGGTTTTTCACAGCTGTTAAGTCTTGTTATGTTATCGACCTTATAATCTTCTGTTGCGGTTTCTTTGTTTATTAACGGGGTTGAAATTAATTTATATAGATAATCATATTTTAGTGCCTTAGTCGCGTTTTGTACTTTACCGAAAATAAATAATTCGGCTTTCTTTGCCATAGGCAAAAATATATTTCTTCTTGTGTTTTCAGCCGTTCTATTTTCCAGATCTATTGGAGTAATTTTGTGGTGGCTTGAGTGATGAACAGAAAAGTTGTCTAATTCAAGAGAATATTTTTCTTTTTCTATCCTCGAGGGATAAGTCATTTGATTGTCCGTATAAGTCAAATTCTTCCTGACGTTCATGTTTTTATCTTCCGAAGTATAGTAACTCACCGTTTTATCAGTAGTGATTCTGTTGAAAGGAGTACTAACTTTAGTTGAGATTATCTGTTTAGCAGGTTCAGAAGTCAGTTGCTGTAAAATCATTGCTATGTCCTTTTTTAAACCGACCGTTGTTTCGTTTTTGTTCATGACATTATACCCATTTACGTTTACTGATATGTTAAAGTCGTTACGGACTGTGGTGTTGCCAAAAATATAGTCTGGTATCTTAGAATTTCGGTCGTGTACCACAGTTCCGGACTCTTGAGCAGTCAATAGTGAAAATGTTTTTGGGCTCGAGGTTATCACATGACTTGTTGTAAAAGAAAATGAAGAATCTTTGTTGAAAGTATTGTTATATTCTGTGCTTGTTTGTAACGTTGGATATAGAATTAGATTACCTTCAAAAGATTTTTTCTGTATTTTAGAAAATTCTTCAACATTTCTATTATCAAATGACAATAATGTCGACCAATAACTAGATGTGGTCTGCGATTTTATAGGCTTCTTGTTACTAAACACTTTAATTGCTCTAGGAATAAGATTTATTTTTGAGCTTTTATTTAAGAATTTTGTTGTATTCGTTTCGTTAAATTCATCAGGCTCAAACATATGACCAATTACAATTGGTTTTGTTTTATATTTGGTTATAACCTGTCGTATTGGTATAAATATTTTCTCATATTCTTCTGATACTTCATGCTTTAGTACAGGTTTATTTGTTGCATTAGAATATCTTTTAATTAAAGATGTTTTTCTATAAAGATCTGGAGCTCTTGTTCTGAATGTATCTGCTCTTTCATTTTTAGTATTATTGTATTCATTCAGATAATTTGCAAACGTATTATTTGTAAAGTCCATTGTTGAGTGTACTGAAACTTGATACTTCTTTAGATCAAAGTTAATATTTTTTAAAGGACGCTGTTTTATGTTTTCTTTTGATTCAGAAATGTTAATTGTTTTCGTTGTAACTGATCCAGGAACAGTCTTGTTATAATTATCATCTGAACGTTTTATTTTTGCCTTTTCCAAAGGTGATTCTATTTTAAAAGGTGTCATATATTCTTTTCCTGTCCAAATTAAATTATCGCTGATGGGATTAGCTGTAGTCACTGAATATGCCTTTGAAAAATTTGTTGCTATATAATCTGTACTCTTTGAAGTAGTCTTATTGTACATAAGTTTTTCACTTGTTTGCATTGCTGCAATGTTAGATATTTTTGTCGTATTCAAATCGTTATTAATAACTTGAGTAAACTCGGTTTTAGTCACATTGTTTTTCATAATATTTACTGGGGTTAATGTAAAATGCATCGTTAAATGATCGTTCTTGACTACTTTATCACGTTGTGTTAAATATTTTATAGAAATATTCTCAGTGATTTTTTCTAAAGGAAACTCTATCGGTGGAGCTTGCTTATTTGGGATGCTTAAGCCGTATTGCATTGTTTGCATCGGTGTATCCGTAGTAGCGTTCATATTGTGGAGATATCTATCAGTTTTATCCAATGACTTTCTATTAGAAAGAGTAGACATATGTTCTGTGTAGGCTTCCATTGATACACTACTGATATATTCCTTTGTATACTTATTAAAAGTATTTGAGGTAATTGGCTGATAGGATTTTAAAACAATATCTTTCAACGTTTTTGGTCCCATGTCATTATTATTTGTTGGAACAGTAGAAATATGAATATTTTTATCGTTTTCTTTTAACGTAATTAAATTTTTAGTTTCCGACTTTATCGTAACTGGGTTCTTTAACAATAGCAATGTTGGCAAGAACGCAGTTTTTCTATGCGTTTCATTAGAAATGTTTTGTGCAGAGTTGTTATTGTAATTTTTATAATTTATAATGTCTACCGCCGACGTATTTCGTAACTTATCAGTATTTTTAAATTTTTCTGTATCTTCTTGAGTTTTGTAATTCAGTTCTAATGTATTACTTGTATTTGTTTTGTCTAAGCATTCTATATGTTTATCACTATCCCCTACACTTCTTAAAAATTCACTACCAACATTTTCCATTTTCTTATCATCATACATTTTGAGCAACTTTTTGATTTTTGATGTGTCTTCATAAATTTTTGTATTCGGCTTTATTCCAATTTTCGCATTATCGAAAATTTCCTCTGTTTCTAATTTACTGTTCATAAAATCCATTTTACACAAAACTGTTGTATTATTATCACAACACAGTCTACTGAAATCGGTATGATTACTTCTTGTAGTTACATCAATATATATTTTAATAGTACCATTTCTTCTCAAAACCCTAGACACTTTAGTGAGATTTTTCCTTTCACTTTCTATCAAAAATGTATAAACCGACCTTAGATTACAATCCAAGACTACATTTTCTTTATCATACTCTTCACTCGCTCTGTCATTTGGGTCGTATTTAGCATCGATTATGTCAATATCTATAGTCGATTTTTGGTGAAGGATATCGTGAAGTTCTTTAGGAATAATATTCACGCTGCTTTGATCTCGCTCATGGGATGGATGTAATGTAAGAATAACAATTACACTATGTTTTGAGTTACTCCTTACATGAGGTTTGGCTTTGCCAAATAAATTATACCTTCTGATATAATAGTTATGAAAGTCTTTTGTCTGTATCAGAGCTTTATATAAAATGTTTTGTAGTTCCAATTTTGCTATACTATTCATACCAAATTTATCATCACTACCACCTGTATTATTTTGTGTATTTTTTGCACAGTTAATATACTCATTCCACACTTCATTGTCAATCGTTATGTTTTGTATATTGTTTATTTTACTTGTCAATTCTTTACGCAGATTGAAACAAGTGTTGTTATAAATCTTTTTGTAAATTTCTAAGTCCTTACCGTCGGGACCCAAGTCTGCTTGCAAAGAGTTGGTGTCCCCGTTGAATGTTACGTTCTTTTCTTTCTGCTTGAGGGTTTCATGCATACAAACACATAAACTCTTTAAAATTTTCAAAGCCACTTCGAAGAGATGTTCGTCACTGGTAGCCGAGTCTACCGATTGCAAAATCTTCATCAACACCGGACTATTATTTTTTGAAATCATTGGCAATAATGCTTCACTTTGCAAGACGGTTATTAAGAACAAAAAAAATATTTTCATTTTATGTTGGTAAGTATGTAGGAGGCATATTTCATTTTTCTCTGTTACAGTCCCAGGAACCGTATTATACTGGCGATAAGTGAAAACAATCCTGTTTACATAACATTGTTTTGTATTACGATGTGTGGGAAGTAAACTGTACACGTTAAAGCTGATAAGCTCACCTTTGTTCGCTCAGTTCATTACATGAAGTATAAATCTCATTATACTTGCAGGAAAATTCACAATTTCAATCTAGTCGCCATTGAAATTTTTTTTATCACTAAACTGCGCTTAAATCCATTTCTAAGACTAGCATATAATATAACTGAAATAAATTTAGTTTTAAAGTTTCTGGTCACATATTTTTTTATGGTTTTCCCTTGGAAAATTTTTCAGTAGCAACACGGAATCTAAAAATATTCCAAAATTGTAAAAACGGTCTCTCACTTTGTGTGTCTATCTCTATCATTTTGGAGATGAAGATGTATAAGTACATGTATTAATGTTTTTTCTTTGTTGCTCGTAACAAAGGAGTTTTCACGTAATGGCGACATTGATTCATTATTATCATATCTTTGACAAAACTGAAACTTACCCAATTATCCATTTCCTTCTGGCGCTCCATAAGCGTCTCTTGGAGCTTCGGCCCAAGCTCCTCCATGAAGGCCCTCACTAGACCCTTGGTGTGCTCCAGCTGCTGGGGGCTGACCACCACCTCCGCGAACTCCAGGTAGGAGTCCATGGTGGCTTGCAGGTCCGGCACCGGCAGCTTCGGCAGCCGGGCATTCTGTGATAAAACGAATTTTGTAAAATTTTATTGGCTGACATTTAATAATACACAGCAGCCATTTTCTCAAATCAATCAAGATAGTCTACAGTCTTATTTTAATATAAATGTGAATTTCACCAAACGTAAGAAATTATTGATCCATCATCATCATCTATCAGCCAAAGGCAGTTCACTGCTGAAAAATAGGTCTCCCCCAATGATTTCCACATTGACCTGTTGGAGGCAGCAATTAGTCGCATCATAGTTCGCATTCATGGGTTAGTATAAGTCATATATTTTCAATAAATCATGTTTTAACCTACTTTAATTGAGCAATAGTCAGAACTTTATTTTAGTGAAGTCACGTTTCGAAAACCTTGAAGTCATCACGACTACAATATTGCCATAAGATGGTGCGTAATTTCAGCCCATTAATTTCAATATAACTGATACTCAAATTGTTGAAAAGTAATAAAAATGTGACTCACCTGGAAGTCCTCGTCGTCTGCGCCGTAGACCTGGGTGCTGAGCCACCGCTTCGGCAGCGACAGCAGAGTTTCGCCCCATGCTGTAACATAAAATTATTAATAGTATATTGATTCTCCATACCAATAACTATCACAAAATGAAATCGAATGTTACTATTTTCTATGCTTGAAAAGACCAGAACTAAAAGATTCTCATGCATTAAAGCTGGATGTAGACCAACTACTTCGTTGGTCACGCGGGGAAGGTATTCAATTTAAAAATTTCGGGTTCGATTCCCGGATCGGGTAAAGTGTTATAATTGGGGTTTTAGGCAATCCTCTGTAGCATTATTAATGTGGGAAAATGTTCAAAAAGCAGGAATAGGCGCGCCCACCATTACGTGAAACTTAAAACATAGGAGGTGAGTTGTAAATGGAGAAAAACACATCTTCTCTTCGAAGGCGCAGGCGTCCGTTTGTAAATATCTAATTCAGTAAAAATAATTCATTTTCTAAACCTGAAAACACAGTACAAAACGTCCAGACGCATTTCCATAGTACCAAATCTCTATTTTTGTACACCCCTTTATCGCTGAAGGAAAATAAAAACACTCATAACAAAAGGTTAGAACACGAACACAAACCAATAATTCGCAATTCGCCTAAATCAACGAAACACTGTGTGTACATTCGTACGGGTAAAAACAGAACTTGAAACAGGGATGGACACAAGTTTACAGGGAAACCTTAGCTATATTACATCTGTATATTTTAATATAAGTAGATAAGAATTTGGGACGACCTTAAGAAATATTTGATAAAAAAAAACTTTAATTTAAAAAATGGCTCTTTAATATCATTTTGGATTAAAAAATTAGGCCACTCCGATTACAAATTTAACTTTAAAAGTTTTAGAGATATATTAATATTTTTTTTAAAACCCAATCTATTATTTCAAAGATAAATATCCAAGTAAAATACATTTAATTCTTACATAACTGGACTGCCTCAAGTATGAGCCGTTCGATCTAGAGGTCCGTGTAAAGTGAAATTGGGTTTTTCCATTAGGAAATTTTCAATAGCAGCACAGAGTCTGGAAATGTACCCAAAAACGGCAATAGGCTATTACGTGGGATTGGTATATACTTGGCGAAATTTGGGTGCAGAAATGCACCTTTGCCTCCCGCTTCGGGGAATACAGGCGTGAGGCTATGTACTTACTCACTACTCATATATGTATGTATTTACCAACAAATCAACATTAACAAAAATTTAAAAGACTAAAATATCTCAACGCTATTTGAAGAACACCGTAAGTCCCGAGTCCAACCCCGTATTAAAGAGTGTAGGCGCTCTTGGAACAGCGTAGTGAGTTAGAGGTAATATCCTGCGAGAAGTGCAGCTGTCCGCCTTCGTACAACCAATCTATTCCACACGTACCTACTTAGTTCCCTTTTTATTTCTTACTACTGCCTCTTACAGTTACTCAAGTTAAAGAATAAAATATAAACAGTCCTACACTGTATGGATAAAATAATTGTTTTTTTTTTTACATTTTGAAAATGTATATATAAGTCCACTTAAAAAGCGTATTAGTATATTTTATGAGTAAACGATTACGATTATCTGGCACAATTTAATCCCATTACGCCAGGGTGCCAAACTAAAATAACATGCTTTCGAAATTAAAAGGGCTTTATTAGATACATATCAGAGATTTTTGGTCTTTGATTTAAACTTTATGAAGAAATAACCGAGATGGTACGTACTACTGTCTCTCAGATAGCTGACAGGAAGTGACCGTTATTGATGGATTTCATTCGTTGATAAAGACTTATTTCATTTTCTGCAATTCATTCCCACCGTTAATTATGGGGATGAAATCAAAGCCTTCAAGTACAGTAGAATCAGGTTATAACGAGGACCAAGAGACTGGTGATATAACATCGTACTAACCGGAGGCCGTACTAAACGAACAGACATTATTTATTTATTTATTATATTAAAACCAATCATATGCCTATACTTACGTCGCTAAAAACAGTTGGTTGTTAAATGCGAAGTCGTACTAAATGGACTAGATACACTGTATTCAGGTATACATATCAACCACTAACCCGTTGGATAGTTTTATACTTATAACTAAAAAATAATCGCGCTGATTGATCAAGCTTAAACAAAATATTCTATACGAGCATTTATCTCCCGACCAATTCACTTCGACTACAAAACCTATTATACCAAAGAAAGTATTCAATATAACCCAGTATTAAAGCCATTTCTTCTCGCCAAATGAGTTCGCCCATTGCTCTAATGACACTGGACAAATTAACGTTTATTACGGCCGGGAAGGGGCGAAAAAAGATGAATAGGTGAGCTGTGGAGCGGAGTTGTCGGCGGACCGGGCGGACACTGATCGATGGCGATATGTTCGCCTTATTTATTAACCGGGGTTGGAATTAGCTGAATTAAATCACGGTGACAGGCTATATTGAACCTCTAGAGCGATGGAATGAAGGCTTCATTAAAGATACGGTATTGACGTCACAACGTAGGGTCCTAACCACTAGACGATGACGTCGTCATTGGCGCTCTATAGTCTTTGCCTACCCCAACGGGAAACAGGCGTGAGATTATGTATGTATGTATTGACGTCATGATTTTTTGTTTTAAGCAAATTTCACGCCATAATAAAGAATTGTACAGGGCTCAGTGTTGGAGAATAAAGAAAAAAATTCTACGCGATTTTTTTTAGTTAATTAATTTTGATATTAGTGAAAACTGCTTATATTTATTTATTTAAAAATTAAGAATATATGAAAAATGTTACTGTTCGTTTCCCGAAAAAAATATTACATTTGAGGGTATTTAAGATAATGTAAATGTAACTCAGTCACGACAAAAAACTTAAAATGTGAATATGGTAGTATGACCTTAATAATTCTGTTGGTTAGAGGGTACCTTATAAAATGGATGGACACAGTTATTGTAATATAGTGAGGTCACGAGTGGAATCCCCTCATAGAAACTTAGTTATTAATTCTTTATTGTCAACCAAAAAACAAAAATACAATCTAAAATAAAGAATAGATAATTATAGATATATGGCCGAATACTGAAACGCTACTTAATCTGAGGGCGACTTATATTTATGTGGCTGTTATAATTTAAGCGGTATATACTTAAAAAAATGTCATGTAAAAGAACTTTTTGTGGTAATGATGCCATTTATGGAAATTTAAGTGGGCATTAGTTAATCACAGTCTTAAAACCGATAAATGAGGTTTACCGCTTAAATTATAACAGCCACTTAAATATAAGTCGCCCTTAGATTAAGTAGCGTTTCAGTATGCGGCCATTAAACTACATATGTCTGTAAGTCATAAAAAATACTGTGAAAGAATATCTTCATCATATCTCTGTGTAAGATATCTTTGTGGTTAATAGTTCGAAAAATCAAGTAACTAGTTGCAATACGTGGTAACAATATTTAAATGCCTACTATAAATACTTAGCAATAAATACTGTATATTGCCTCTACCTACTGTTTATTGACTGCCTCGTGGTCTCGCGGTACAAGTATGTGCCGTGCGATCTAGAGGTCCTGGGTTCGATTCTCGGGTCGGGCAAAGTGTTATTGGGTTTTTCCATTAGGAAATTCTCAGTAACAGCACGGACTCTGGAAGTGTACCCGAAAAGCGGCAATAGGCTCGCCCCCTATTACGTGGGACTGATACATACCTGGCGAAATGTGGGTGCAGAAACGCACCTCTGCCTACCCCGTCGGGGAATACAGGCGTGAGTTTATGTATGTATGTAAATACTGTTTATTCTCAGACTCATAACCACCCAAAAAACACTCAAAAAACACCGAAAATGAATTTAACAATATTTTTGCGACACAATGGAAGAAGTAACGTCTTATTAATAGTTAATACCATTTACAATGTTAAGGGGTGGAATACCACCCCCGCTTGGTGAAGTATAATTAATATTAGTACAAGCCAGGTGCAATTTCACACGGGGCTCGTAACACAAACATAACGCACCCTCTATACGGGGGTGGGTTGCGTATAAAAACATGACACCATACATTGTGGGAGATAATATTATTGTACAATTTGTTGATATTGTTTTTGAAATGCGACGCTTTTATAAGTAAAAAATATTGTTTTTATTATGCGAAAAATTATAGTATTTGATTGTAATTATTTGTGATCCAATAATAATTTCAACTGGCGATAAACCATTGCAATTGTTTTATTATTAGTAGATACAATTTTTATTTTTATTATTGAATAAGTAATTTATAAATACAGTTTTCTTATTCTTCCTCGCTGACTTAAATTGGATTGGTATTTTTTCTATGCTATTAATATAAGTTGAGATCTGTTTTAGATACAATAGATGAAAAGATCCTAACTATGTATGTGTATTCCTTATAGGACGCAACGCCCATTTAGATATTGCTTTTTACTCTACAGTCTTTTCTTGAGTTCCTTCATAACAGGGTAGTAAACTTAATTTTGAAATGACTGAATCTGAGTAATGTGCCATTTTATAGATTCAATAAATATTATTTCATTTTATACCCAAACAAAATATGACATACTATTTAAAAATTATTTGCTACGATTCCTTTATTTAAAAAAAATGGTAGATAAAACATAAGCATGTTGCTGACATTTATCTTTCAAGTAAAAAAAATGCTGGCTGTTCATAAAAAGTAACCGAATCAGCCGCTGTCGACTGATGAAAGCGCTAAGGGGTCCGGTAATGCAATAAAAATGCACGCAGTGTCCCTCGGCCTGGCCGCAGCTTAATTAAGTTAGTCTCGGCAGATGTAGAGATCGAGGGACCCCGCTCTAGCGACAGGGATGGACAATTGTATTTTTTTGTTTGATTTTTGTTGGATTTAGACGTGTAGGATGGTTTTGGTGACACAGGAATAGGTTTTTTATTGTCAAATAATTTAAAATCCATTTTAAGAGAAATTATGGTGCAGCCTGACCATATTTATCGACTCAAGACTCTTCGCAAGAACCACGTCTTTTTTAGCATTTATGTGTTTTTTATCATATAAATTACATATACATACATATATATAACATCATGCCTGTTAATAAAAAGGTTTCAACTATTCTTTGGGTTTAGAAATAGTGATTCTGATTGTTTTAAAAATAATTTCTGCAAGGAATATTGTATTCCCTGAAGCGGTAGACAAAAATGCTGTCTGCACCCATATTTCGGCAATTGTGTTTTCGTCCTACGTGATAGAGGCCTATTACCAGTTTTAGGACATAATTCTAGACTCTGTGCTGCTACTGAGAATTGCCTAATGGAAAAACCCAATAACACTTTGAACGATCCGGGGATCTAACCCGGGACCTTTAGATCACACGGCACATACTTGTGCCACGAGACCACGAGGCAGTCTAGTCGAGGAACTAGAAAATACTTCAATCAAAAAGGTATAATTTGAACAAAAAAAACACCTATATTTTATTAATTACAAACTGTTAATTACAGGTGGAGTACTATTACTAGCTCAGAAATGAATGAATTCATAAAATAAATGAATACACCCAACAGTCACATACATACATAGTTCAACCCTACATTAAGATACAAGTCTTGTGTCGTGGGTATCAGAAACTACGAGAGACTTTTTGGTCTCACAAACACCCAGACCCGATACAAATACTTGTGGATCACACAAACATTTGTCTCGGAGCGGGGGTCGAACCCGCGGCCTCTCGTTTCGCAAGCTGGTATCTAGCCAACTGCGCCACGGGGCTGTCAAATAAAAAGCGTGTCCATGAAATCATTATTTTAACAGATCGATGGCCTTGAAGCATGTCTTGTCTTAACGTCTTCAAAAGTGCCCTTTGATATTGAAACATTCATTTGTACGACCCCGTCCGACATGTAAATATTAAATGAGCTCATAATGTGGCGGCGCCGGTGTCGAGGGAGTCCCCCCCCGGGCTGTGGCGGTGTGTGCGCGCGTCGCCATGGCAACGCAGGTGCGATCGATCCATCTCACCTACAGCCTTCCCCCTCCCGCCACCCTCACACCGCCAGACCCCGCCAGGTGTGATATGTCGAAAGGTAACTGTTATGAATGTTTCGCCAAATTTTTTCATAAAACATATGGGGGTTGAGTAATTTTTCGTTCGATTAATGATGTGTTTTTTATGCTGACAGCTTCTGTGTCGCAGTTAGATGGGCAAGCTGATAGATAGCTAGCTGCGCGGGTTCCATTCCCGTACAAGGTAAACATATATGTTTTACATACTATGAATACATGAAATACACAGGGTCCATATCGTTATTTACTATAAAATAATAATAATAAGATATTATGTATTTCCTGATGAAAACTAAAAATAAATTATAAAAAAACCGTAAATATTTTTGTACAAATTATATAAAATGAACCATAGTTAAATTATAATGTAATAATAAAAGATTTTCTTTTCTGTATTGACTTTGATTGCCTACGTGACCAAATAAAGCAATTTCATTTCATTTACAATGCCATATACAATATCATTATGTGCCAAACCTGTATAAGAAGAGGAGATGTAAATTCAAAAATCCTACATGGGGAGTCATTTCGCGTTGATTCCATTGCACATGTCGCGTACAATCAACACGTCTTGAGTTCAATACCTGAGTTGAGCAACGGCTCACGGACTCGTAGTATCAGGTGTGAGTAGAATTAGTACAAAACCTCAAAATATGTCCGATAAAAGGCGATAGAATAGTTCCTTAACGCAGTATCTTGTGTAACTTGGGTATTGGCGCGTAACTCTGCCTATCCCCTCGGGCATACAAGCGCTAATGCATGAATGTATGCAGAATGTAGATATTTCAACCGATACCAAATGACATGTTTGTTCATTTGGTAAATTGAAAATGTTTGTTATGTCTAATTTCTGTATGACGTCAACTGCGTTTCATTTATATTTAGCTTGACATGCTTGTTTATTTATACAGCAAATATTATTTCTACCTTCAAAGGTTTTCAGTCAAGTTGTTAAGGTTTTAAAGGCAAGCTCTAAATAAACATATGTACATACATACATAAACTCACGCCGGTATTCCCCGAAGGGGTAGGCAGAGGTGCATTTCTGCACCCACATTTCGCCAAGTATGTATCAGTCCCACGTAATAGGGGGCGAGCCTATTGCCGTTTTTCGGGCACATTTCCAGACTCCGTGCTGTTACCGAGAATTTCCTAATGGAAAAACCCAATAACACTTTGCCCGACCCGGGAATCGAACCCAGGACCTCTAGATCGCACGGCACATACTTTTACCGCGAGACCACGAGGCACGAGGCTCTAAATAAACCTATTCTGAAAAGTCTTTAATATTTTTTTTTGATTTCACAATTGCAGTATTAATTGAATACGTCACAAAAGTGATGGAATAAAAGTAAAAATATAACAGTAATTGGCATGGAGTCTACCCAGTATATTGATTAGACAACATTTTAAACTTTACTATTATAGTTAGACTGAAGGTAGAATAGAAGTGATAGAAGTTACCTTGTGGGCAATTGGGGCTTTCGTACAATTCATTATAATACAGTAATACTCATTAAATTTTACAAAGTCAGAAGACTGTCTAAACCATTGGATACCATGGGGTACCATTAAGTAGTCTGTAGTACGACCACTTTTCCCGATAAACCTTGTTTCTTCGTATTGCAAAAAAATAGACTATACTAAGATCATGGTTTTGTAGTCTTCAGTCGATTATAGTGACACGAAAGATCGAAATTACTTTGTTTGTTAGAGTTCCAAAAAATAATTTGAAACAATTAATATAATGAAAATTAGCTCTAAGTAATACAATATTATTTAATCAAAATAAATGTAAAATATGACCAGTACGTAATACCAGAACTGTATTCAACTAGGTGTATGACGTCATTAGTTCAGCAAATAGAAAATAGAACACATACATACATTAACTCACGCCTGTATTCCCCGAAGGGGTAGGCAGAGGTGCATTTCTGCACCCACATTTCGCCAGGTATGTATCAGTTCCACGTAATAAGGGGCGAGCCTATTGCCGTTTTCGGGCACATTTCCAGACTCCGTGCTGTTACCGAGAATTTCCTAATGGAAAAACCCAATAACACTTTGCCCGACCCGGGAATCGAACCCAGGACCTCTAGATCGCACGGCACATACTTTTACCGCGAGACCACGAGGCACGAGGCTCTAAATAAACCTATTCTGAAAAGTCTTTAATATTTTTTTTTGATTTCACAATTGCAGTATTAATTGAATACGTCACAAAAGTGATGGAATAAAAGTAAAAATATAACAGTAATTGGCATGGATTCTACCCAGTATATTGATTGGACAAAATTTTAAACTTTACGATTACAGTTAGACTGAAGGTAGAATAGAAGTGGTAGAAGTTACCTTGTGGGCAATTGGGGCTTTCGTACAATTCATTATAATACAGTAATACTCATTAAATTTTACAAAGTCAGAAGACTGTCTAAACCATTGGATACCATGGTGTACCATTAAGTAGTCTGTAGTACGACCACTTTTCCCAATAAACCTCGTTTCTTCGTATTGCAAAAAAATAGACTATACTAAGATCATGGTTTTGTAGTCTTCAGTCGATTATAGTGACACGAAAGATCGAAATTACTTTGTTTGTTAGAGTTCCAAAAAATAATTTGAAACAATTAATATAATGAAAATTAGCTCTAAGTAATACAATAATATTTAATAAAAATAAATCTAAAATATGACCTGTACGTAATACCAGAACTGTATTCAACTAGGTGTATGACGTCATTAGTTCAACAAATAGAAAATAGAACTACCCACACAAATACAAACAGTGTGACACGTGCACCCAATATCGCCACAATTTGTCGCGGTTTGCTCCCGGTTTGTTTCACTCCGCAGCGCTAACGACGTCACAACTTACGCTAACTACCACCCCCCTCACCCGTCGCATGAACACCCTCAATACTCTAGAAGGGTTGAAGGCTGCCACTGCAAGGTTATAAGATCGAGTCCTGAAGGTCGAATTCATTTAAAAATAGCTTTACGTATCAAATATTGTGATCGGCTGTAAGAATACAGACATTTTGATTTAAATTCTGAGAGTTAAAGCTTGAGTCACAAGGTTGTAGGGTCAGATTAAGAAGGGCACTTGAATAATTTTTAAGGGACGGGGTGAGTGTGAATGTGAGAAATCTTACTTAGATGATATGGGAAATATTGAAGTGGAATTTTTTGTATGCATGAATAAAGTCACAATTATGTTTTAGAAAATCTTGAAAATTTATACCGGGAATATAGTATTCAAAGAGTATCTTTTACTGCATAACTTTACCACGTTAGTTCACAATTTTGCGTTATATTTTAAATTATTTTCTTAAGTCCGTTCTTGGCTAGATCTTTATCAAAAATATTTGTTTTGTTTTTACATTTAAAAATTTATTAGTAACCTATTAGCACATTCACTGAAACTTTTATTGCGTATATTGAAGACGATAGCTACCCCTATACTAAGCCCGAAAACAATAGTTATATGAAACAAAGGTTTACAGAAATCTGTAAATTGTTTTTTTATTCAAAAACATTCTTCCGAACAATACAATTGTATAACAGTAGTACAATATTATGTAAATTATAAATAGAATAACAAACAATTATTCAAAGGTAGCTTTAGTAGCGCTACGGCTTAATTAGCTCTACGGAACGGCTACAGTCATGGCTACGAGATGCTACGAGCATTTCAAAGTATTTTCTAGAGAAGTAAAGTAACGAAGTATCTGTTCCGAGAGATTTTATTTATAAAATTAATCAAGTTGTTGGAAAAAAATTACGTTAAAGTTGTCACTACAATAATTGGGTGCTTGTTGCAAGCTCATAACTCTATTTTTATATCTGAAAGTCTGTTATAATGAAGAGAAAATAATGTAATAGCTCCTTGCATATTTTGATTTGAGATCTTACATTTTTAATGACAAAATTACCATATTATTGATTATTAAAATTCCTTTTTATACTACATAGTAAGTTCAGTGAGATTTTAAAGTATCAACTGATTACTTTAGCAAAACAAAAGAAATGCGAGGCATTTTAGTTGGAATTTCTAATATGAATGAGTAAAGACTTTATGAGTAATGGAGTGAGGTAAAGCGAAATTACTCTTATCTCATCCCCTAAAACAATCATTGAAACAAAATATCCCAGAAACAAACCGCTTAACCACTCAGGCAGTCATAATCACTACCATAAAATGTAGTGGCAAAAAATTCTCCCACATAAATATAAACCTACAATTAACCCAATAAAACCGAGTAACCTAAATCCACAACAATTACATTATTGAGAAGAAATATGCAACAGCAGAGTCCAAGTACAAAAACCTGAAAATACTCCACAATACAATACATGTCAAGTTATTTATAATTCTTTTCATCCCTCCACCCTCGCAAAACGTTGCCGCTGTAATATTTAACAAGCGAGCGGTGCTTGTTAAATTTTCACGCTCGGGACCCCTGGGCCGACCCCGGGGTGACCCCGCGTGGCTCCAGCGAGGTGGACTGAGAACCCTTTTGAGGTTTAACTTGTCTAGAAACCGAACTTTAAATATTACTTTAGGTGATGTGGTTATTTCAAACTAGGTAACCGCAGGTTTGGTAGTGTTAATATAGATTCTGTTAATTATTATTATAACAAAGGCTGTAACTTCTGCCAGGGTCATGTCTAACTTTTTACGAAAAATTTCTTCAATGTGTTAGGAGACCCATTTTCGCATTTATTCACGATGATTTTTATATTTGCAAAATTTTATGTTTTGATTTATAGTGAAGTAGTGATGGCCTCGAGGTTTAGGTGCGTGGTCGAGAATTTCGGCGGTCGCAGGTTCAAACCCCAGGCACACACCTCTGACTTTTCGAAGTTATGTGTGTATTCACAATGAATTATCACTTGCTTTAACGGTGAAGGAAAACATCGTGATAAAACCTGCACACCTAAAAGTTCTTAGGAATTTCTTAGATGTGTAGTCCGCCAACCCGCACTAGGCCGCGTGGTGGACTAAGGCCTAAACCCTCTCAGTTGTAGAGGAGGCCCGTTCTCAGCAGTGGGATATATTTGGGCTGATGACGATGTTTTGATTTATAGATGTAAAATTAATGTTAAATTTTATAGCAATAAGCGTATTGGTATTATTCAACGCTACTTTCACACTCTATTAGATATGTGGCCCGCAATAAGAACTCAAGTAAGTATCATGTAGTATTCCAGATTCAATTAGTTACCTTTTTTTAAATAACTACAACCAATAGTCACAATATAGTTACCAATCCATAAGCCTTGCGTCGTAGTATTCTGATACGCTTATTGCTATAAACTACGACACTTTTCGGTCTCACACACACCTAGAAATCCAGTTTCGAAAAGAATATTTCTGGATTACACAAACATTTGTCTCGGTGAGGATCGAACCCGCGATCTTTTTCACAAGTTGCTGTTTAGTCAACAGTACGACAGAGGGCGTCAAAACTGTAAAGGTAACTCATTAGTTACTCAAGGGTGGCATGGGTGTGCGTACTGGCGATAGTTTGTAATTATTGTTGCTCATTACCGAATACTATTTGCACAGCTTGCTATAGCCTGTATTCCCCGAAGGGGTAGGCAGAGGTACATTTCTGCACCCACATTTCGTCAGGTATATATCCCACGTAATAGAGGGCGAGCCTATTACCGTTTTTCGAGCACATTTCCACACTCCGTGCTGCTGCTGAGAATTACCTAATGGAAAAATCCACTAACACTTTGCCCGACCCAGAAATCGAACTCAGGACCTCTAGATCGCACGGCACATACTTGTGCCGCGAAACCACAAGACAGTTTTATAAACTGAAAATCATATTTACATTAACTTTCAACTCCTAGATTGAAGTAATTCGAATACCATAATTCCTAAGAAAAATGTTTTCTTATGTTCAATAACTGAGAAATATATATCTATCCAACAATAGAACGCAAGAGCAAAACTCATAAAATATGAATGTAGCTGTTTCGCCTTCTTCTACCTCTGGGGATATACTCGTACCTACTTAGGTAAACGTACTTACATTTTATAAAAAATGAGAACTTCTACTGTGCTGTTGTTTAGTAAGTGGGCGAGTAAGAGGCCTCGGATTCTGTTTTCGCATCTGCATAAATATATTTTTCTACGCCTGTATAATATCTGCCTAAGGCAAAGCTGCATTTCTGAGTGTGATTTTAAAACATTTGTGAAGAGTTACAGTGTACTTATTACTTTTGCACATCGCTCCTTATTTGAATACGCTCAATGCTATCTCCGAGTCTGGATTTGGATAATAAGTAATTTATTTATTTATTTATTCTTTATTGTACACCATATAATAAGAAAACAACATAGGTATAAGCAACTCTAAATAAGGTAGTGTTACAAATGGCGGCCTTATCGCTGTCGGCGATTTCTTCCAGGCAACCGTTAGATGGACTGGAGAGATTGGAAGCATAGAGTGTATTTTAAATAAAAACAATTTGATCATCATCAGCCCATATACGTCCCACTGCTGAGCACGGGCCTCCTCTACTATTGAGGGAGTTTAGGCTCAATCCACCACGCTGGCCTAGTGCGGGTTGGCGGACTACACACCTAAGAAATTCGTTTTTGAAAAACTTTTAGGTGTGCAGGTTTCATCACGATGTTTTCCTTCACCGGTAAAGTAAGTGATAATTCATGGTGAATTTAACACATAACTTCGAAAAACAATTTATAATATTTAAATTAAAATCTCCTGTCGTGAGTACCTGGCATTACGAACGACTTTCACTCTCACAAACACCCAGCCCGGATACAAATGAAACGATTTTAGATTATAGCAGAACATTAAGACCTATTTATTTATTCGTACGCTACGTTTGATCTCTACACGCCCATCTCAAACAATGAATAAACAAACAAGTCTAGTAATTAAAACAAAAATCCATGGCGGAGTGGAATCGATGGCACTTGACGTTCGCTCGAGGGCTCGTTACGGGCGGAAGGGATAGGGCCAAAGGGATACTGTTTACATTTGATTTGGCAAAAAAAACACTCCACTTTTTCCTACTACCCTCCGAATATAAGGGCTAAGCAAAATAATTGGAGCTGCGATAATTGCTTGTTTTGTAAGCGCCATGGCGTAGCTAACTTGGAACACTACCGTGTTGGTATCACTGTCTTATAGTCAATCTTATTTAACCAATATTTTTTGCAGTGTAATTTAAATAGAATATCACTGACGACACTAAGCCCACATCAAGTGCGATATTTTTAAAGCAAAATTTTCAATAATGAAAGTTACAATGTTTGCAAGAAGTGTAAATAAATTAAATAAGGAAAAGTTGTCTTTCGAGGCTAAAGAGTTTACTTTTTAAATGTCAATACGAATAAAAGCCATAGCTAACAAATATTTGTTCAGTATTGAATGTTTGTGACGTTCCATGTTTCCATGCTCTACAAGATAGATCTAAGAGTAGTGATTTTTTTAATTATACCACTCGATTGACTGCCTTGTGGTCTCGCGGTACAAGTATGTGCCGTGCGATCTAGAGGTCCTGGGTTCGGTTCCCAGGTCGGGTAAAGTGTTATTGAGTTTTTCCATTAGGAAATTCTCAGTAACAGCACGGAGTCTGGAAATGTGCCCGAAAAACAGCAATAGGCTCGCCCCCTATTACGTGGGACTGATACATACGAAATGTGGGTGCAGAAATGCACCTCTGCCTACCCCTTCGGGGAATACAGGCGTGAGTTTATGTATGTATGTATGTAATTATACCATCTTTTTTAAATTCCGTCTTTTATTATGAGCAGATCTGGATCTGCGCTGCAAATGGGTCTTCGTCGCACGGCAGTACAAAAATAACACGACACTCATTAAGTGATGATACAAAAACGACGTTTCAAAGAGCTTAAAACATCTGTATTGGGGCGCACCTCGACCTGCACTCCGAACACGTCACCCTCCGTAATTTGACTAATTACTGATAGGTAACTGCGTCACCGCACCCCTGTATCCACAAACAAAATCACCCCCAATACCACAGCCAATCCAATTCCTACCTTATTGCCTTGTATTAGGTTACAAAACCAACTAGCATGTGACAATTAAATCTTTAGACATTCGAATACTCGAAAATGTTTGCTACATTTCGATTGCTCTGGAATTTCTACTTTGTTACAAGTGCAATTAGGTTGGTTTTAATTAGTTTCAAGTGTCAAACGGGCTAGCAAAGTAATAGGTTCATTTCCATTCGTAATAAGTATGAATAATACAGTGCTAGGGAAATTCTGTTTTCCCAAGTAATTACTTTTAGTTGGTACTTAAGTACGGGCATTTATTGATTGGCGTTATCAACCTATTTTAGTACAAATGCGGGACGTGTTTTAAAGAGAGGTGGATTAAACGTTCGTAAAGAGACAAGTAATTGCATGACCAAATAATTAGGTTCACGTTGTGGAACATAAAAATCCTTTAAGTGTTAATACTCGTTTCAACAATTATTATTGTAACAAAATTACATACATACATACATACATAAACTCACGCCTGTATTCACATTTCGCCAGGTATGTATCAGTCCCACGTAATAGGGGGCGAGCCTATTGCCGTTTCTCGGGCACATTTCCAGACTCCGTGCTGTTACCGAGAATTTCCTAATGGAAAAACCCAATAACACTTTGCCCGACCCGGGAATCGAACCCAGGACCTCTAGATCGCACGGCACATATTTGTACCGCGAGACCGCGAGGCAGTCACATAAAAATCCTTTAAGTGTTAATACTCGTTTCAACAATTATTATTGTAACAAAATTGTATCTTTATTTATTGTATAAATCTCATAGCGCTTTCAATTATTTTTAATTTACAACTAAAGCGTATATGTAGTTGTAGCTAAGCTAGTATATGTAGTCCCCATCCTAAAATACGATACAAAAAATGAGGTATTCGGCTTTTTACTTTGTGCATTTTTTGTGTGTTATAAACATAGTGACTTTTTTCTAATTATCTATTGCTTAAAACATATTTTAAGTACTCGAGGTCTCGTGGTACAAGTATGTGGTGTGTGATCTAAAGGTCCTGGGTTCGATTCCCGGGTCGAGCAAACTGATATTGAGTTTTTCCATTAGGAATGCACCTTTGCCTACCCCGTTGGGGCAAACAGGCGTGCGGTTATGAATTTATATTGAATTCAAGACGGAATCCTTCGAACGCGGGCCCAATTTATGCGTGTAAGATTTTTTTGACCCTCCAAAACTCATTTATAATAATAATATTTAGTCCCCCAAACTTCTTCACAAGTAAGGTGAAGAGGTTTTCGGCCGGCATGATTGTGTCGACCAACGGGAGATCATCATCTCTCGCTGGTCGGCACTTTTTCTGGACTCCATTACACTTACCATCAGGTGCAATGGGGTCACTTTGCCGTGCCAGTATTAAAAAAAAATCGAATATATTATACTTTTAGTTTTGGAATTACTATCTAGGTTGGCTATACCTAATACATTGTTTTAAAGTTACAGTTTTAAGTTTAAACTATTCCTTTGTAATATTTAGAAAGTGTTCTTAAAAGCAAATTATATAAAGAAAACTACTGTTTTCTTATGGTATACTTGCCATAAGAAGGTAAAATAGGTTCTCAAAATAAAAACATTTTTTTTGTCGTAACAATTTTATTCGATCACTGATTTGAATCCGTCCACTTTACATACAACTATATCATGTTTGATAGTAAGGTATAATCGCTAATAATTTATAATTTTATTACGGTCACTAGATACAAGATAATGAAATTATATCTTGAAATATTACCATTGCATCCAAGAAATTTAATTCAAATATATTATTGAATATATAATATCAACAAAAATCTAGATATTATATAGCATTATGATGTTGCAGAATTATGTAAAACTAAAAAAATCTAATCTATTAAACAGTACAAAACATTTTGTTTATGTCTTCGCGATATAGATGGGACCTTGTTTTTTTTTTCTTAATATTTCAATCCACAAATGCATTTAATTTAAACTATTTGTGTCGCTACGAAATACTGTCCAAAGCTGTTATAATTAATTATTGAATTAAAGTTCCATTACTTGTCATTTATTTAAATATATGTAAAACTGTTGCGGTGTTTTCTGTAGACAATTCTATAGTATATAGTGCACATTTCAAGATAAAACTTCAATATTTATATATTTTTAAATATTTTACATAGCTATTCTAAAAGCTATAACGTACACGAATGAATGAACGGTATTACATGAATAAAATATAACAATAAGATTAATATATTTTATATTACATTATATGTGTTTCGACTAATTAATGCGGTTACTAATAACATGTTCCTAACTACAAATATCGAGATTCAAACTCCATAGTGTAAAATACTGCACAGATTATAAAATCGGTCACTCGGTATTTGAATTCTCAGTTGATTATTTGAATGATTCGATTTTATAATCCAATTCTTGTTATTTTACACTACAAAAAGCATATTTTCCTACATTTAACGCATATTTATCATAATATATTTAAATAGAACTGAAACATCTAGACAATTTGTCAGCATGTGGTTAAAAGATGCAATTATTACATTAAAAGCTAAACAGACCCTTGAAGTAATCTTTGAATTTCTTTACAAGTCACACAAATACTATAATTTTAATTACTTAGAATATTTTCTACATTATGATATTAAATATACACCGTGATTGATTAATTAATGAATTAATTAATTAATTTCATAGCATTTACTCATGAGTATTATTTATTGATTAATTAATGCCACATCGGGTGCTACATAGTCCGAGTGTAATGATAATAAGATTACAAATAATTTATATTTTGATATTAGAGTCGGTTACACTTAGTCTAGAATGTGGCAATTCACATTGGTAATTCTAAATGTATTTAGCGATAAATACGATTCCCACTGCTCCTACCATTTTTTGGTAAATATAAGCTTATTGCTCTATGAATATGACGTAAAATAATCTAGTTTACAATAGTCTAGATATATATCTAGGCATCTACTAAGGCGCATAACGCAGGGATGCCTTAATTATGTCGACGGGACCTAATGATAATAGTGAAAACGTCCCTTATATCCTAATCTACGTCAATATCGAAATACTATAGACTGTTTGAGGTATATCCATATGTATATGAGACATTTACATAGTCCAAGTATTTTACAACTTTATATTCGAATTTTATAGTTATAATTATGGTAAGCATTTCAAAGAAGTATTAATTAACAGAAAATGTTTAAGAAATATACTAAAATATTGGCTATTATAAATTAACAATTTAAATATTTTTGCTACTAAGAACCATCTATAGGAGAAAAAAATATATTGAAATAGTTAAAGACGTGATCTACCTTTAATGAGGTTTCACAATTTTATATATTATTTATCGATATTTATTTATCCTTAAACTGACTGACCACTTCATACGATCAGAAAAGTCATTCAAAATTTGTTTTGGGGATTTGAAACCAAATCCAAAATTGGGTATTTTAAACAACCACCTTATTTAAAGAAAGCATTTAAATCAGGAATCTAAGTTCGCTGTCGCTTCATATTTTCAGCGTTAATAATAATTATGTAAGTATTTTCATCCTCTTAATATCCATACTCTTCTAAGAATAACAATTACAATACTAATTTCACGCAGCCTTCATTAACAATATGTACAAAAAAATATTAAGGCAAAAATATTTTAAAAACACAAGTCATGCTAATTAATCAGAAATAATTTAGCATTTAGCGACTAAAAGCAAAAAAGTTAATTTTTTTTCTTAAACGAGAAATGAAAGAATAGAAAAATGAAATTCGCTTAAAGCAAATATGAATTAAATGTCTTTTAGTAATTGCAATCTAAAAACAGTAGATATCGAATGGGAATAATGACATATTCGAAATTATAAATTTCAGTAATTGTTAAAATTATGCATTGTTTTTTTTTCTACAATTTACCTAAATAAGTTTTAAAGTACCATTAAGTTTAGCTTAAATTAAATATTTAAGTCGCTCTGCCTATTAACGATTCCACTAATAATACAAAGCAAAAACAAAAACAATTCGACTACATTAATTTTAAACACATCAAAACATTTTTTTACAAAAATAAATCGTGATAAGAAAAAAATCTGTAATATTCTCATCGAAATTTAAAGAAAGGAATATTTTATACAAATAATTTGAAATCAAATTTTAAATATGATGTCCCAAAAAAAACATTATACTTAAAATAGAGAATATGAGATAGAAGAGATAAAGAGTTAAAAGATTTAAGATAGAGATTTGGGCCTAGAGTGATATAGTAGAGCAAGCTAAGTACATAGTATATTAGATAGAGTAGAACTAACGGACGGGAGTTTGATCTAGACCCGTGGCTAACTGCAAACATATATTTATAAACGCATACATCGCGCTTGTATCCCCGGGGTTATAGGCAGAGGTGGATAGTAAAAATATCAAAGCAGCGTTTTATGGCGTGTTCTTTCTTTATCGCTGCAGCTAATAATCTCCTTCAATTTGTCAGCCTTTTAGTATTATTGTATACGCAATATTTGTTAATTTATTGAAGTTAAGGTTAATACCTGT
Organism: Hemaris fuciformis; assembly: GCA_907164795.1. Lineage (NCBI taxonomy): Eukaryota > Metazoa > Arthropoda > Insecta > Lepidoptera > Sphingidae > Hemaris > Hemaris fuciformis. The sequence goes on from OU015443.1 coordinate 736,773, forward strand.
ACTTTACTTGTAAAGTTACAATAAATGTTAATCAAAGCCTTTTATGAGTAATTTCCGACTGGTGAAAAAGCTACTTGCTTTTCCAAAATAGATATTTTTGAGTTACATAATAATAATTATATTTGACCTCAATAATTTAAAATAAGACAAAATTCAACTTGTACCTCTGTCTCCTCTCTCTCTCAATTATGCCCTTAATTAACTTAATGAGGAATTCTCAAAAATATTGTAAAGCCCTTTTTAAGCGCTAATGGATTAAATTAATTAATTTTCAGTTAATATATTTTTAAAACTTGTGTTTTTTATGAAAATGTTACGCACTCAGGAAAATAATTTGTGGAACAGTTAAGGCGACGGAACTTTATATTTGACTCAGTTATTTTTTTATAAAATACTGTTTGCAGTTAGACCACGTACGAAAATCTTTATAAATAGTAAGTAATACGTTAGAAAACACGGAAATATTCTATTCTACACACGCACAAGTACTTGTATAATGAATAGATGTTATAAAGAGTAGCCAAATGACACAAACTGTGTTTTTGCGATATATGAATCTAGGCTGAAAATTCGCCTATTAATGATTATGAAATATGTAAAGATATTAAAGTTTTTATTGTGTTGATTTTAATAAAGTAATGAAAATGATGACGCATATATTTTCTCATGTTTTATGGCAGTTTGTAAGTTCAAATTTTAATCTACTATATGTATTTATATTTTGTGATGATTCACGTACGAGATTCTAATAATGAGTAGTCGATTGAAAATTAAAAATAAAATTTTAATATGACTCTTAGCACCAGTCAAACAGACGTCTTTCTAAAATCCGATAAATCCCCTAAAAGTCTAAGCTGTTTGGTTCCAAAAATCTCTAAACCCTCTTGTGCAAAAACGAGTACCTAAAGGCTTTATATACTACAATGTAAAAGAATTAAAAACTTTATCATATGCGCGTGATATGATAGGTCCTATCACGAATAAAAAGTATATAGACGATATATGCTACAATCCATAAAAGATACACGATATAAAACTAGTATATGTATACTTATTTACTAATGATATGTATGCGATATAGGTTTGTTATTGCTATATTGTGTTGTAAAAGGAAAATTATCCTTGACTAATCAACAGTACATACGAACAATCAGGCTTACATCCCCAAAGGGATAAGCAGAAGTAGTTTGCTACATTCACGTGTCGCCAGCTATGTTTCAAGACTCACGTAATCAGAGGTCCGCCCAATACCATTGTCGGGAAAATTGCTACTGTGTTTTATAATAGAAAACAAAAACACTTTGCCCGACCGAGAATCTAACTCAGGACCTCTTGAATGCCTCACGCTTATCCCACAAGACTTAAACAGTGCAATTTAAATTTAGTGAACCTTTATATAATTAAAGCCTTGTAGTAATTTTGTAATATATGTTTTTTTTTATTCTAGCACGGCAAAGTGACCCCATTGCACCTGATGGTAAGTGTAATGGAGTCCAGAAAAAGTGCCGACCAGCGAGAGATGATGATCTCCCGTTGTCACCATGGTGAAAAAAGGACCGACCGCGAGAAACCGGCCAAAAAATGCCGGCACGGTCATCCTTTCACCATGATTGAAGCCCCCCCGATATGTATGGGTTTCTATTGATTTTAAGTTTACTTAAGGTCAAAGTAATTTTCCTTACAACACATTGACAACATACAATATAATTAATACGTTCATACAACACTATAATTGCACATTCTAATAGAATATGTTAAATTCACAACATAGTACATAGCTATTGAGTGACTATCAGCTCGTGTATTTTGATAAATTCAAAATAAATACACAAAAAATAGGTAGAGATAGCGAAATATATAATATGTCCAATGGATATATATCTGATCAAATAATTCTATGTACTTACGAGAGAAAATGTTGACTCGTGGCAAACTAAAAGATAGCTTAGCTTGATGTTATTGTTAATACGCATCTATTACTGTTGTTTTGTCTATTCGGCGTCTTAAGTGTCGTTTTTTGTGATGTATATTTTCAAACTTCGTGAAGCTATTATATTTTCTACTAGAAAAATACAATAACATTTTGTCCAACTGCAGCGATTTGAACCAGAGAATCGATGGTGAAACATCTCGCTGGCTCGCTACGAGCAACAAGACAGCAAGATAATCTGATCTAAAATATGTGATAGCTTTAATTTTAGAATTGAGAGTAAGTACATCAATAGAAGATTCAAAAGAACTTGTAGAAGTCTATTTGAATAAAGATAATTTGACTTTGACTTTGAAGGCGGAAAGCAGGTAATAGAAGATTTTCATTTAATTAAATACTCTACCAAACATATACACCCAATGAATAATTACATAGTTATTAATCAATATACACGAAGCAATATACACACATACACTTAAATATACATATAACCACAGCGTGATTATAATTTTCACTACTAATTAATTGAATTTCGGGAGAATTTGACGAGAAAATTGACTCTATCCTTATATACTCGGAGAGTCCGTTACACACACAATTACAAATTACAATATAAACATACCTTAATATAGACAAAGTTATGTGAAAATTAGATTACATTAATATATTGATGAAGAAATCGCCTCTTAGACGTTCAATATTCTTAACGCGCTGAGTACCACGAGGTTTTAAAAAGTTCATTAATATTTTCCGTTTTCAGTCGTCAAAATAATATCCTTTAATAAATTTATATCTTGGAGTTTAATATTTTTAGATTTGATTTACAATCAAAGTCCTCACGAATCCCGAAGGAAAATAGTAAGATCTATTTGCTGTTACAACATCTACGTCTCAGTAATTTAATAATCATTTAATTTATATATATTTTTTATTTTTGAATAGCGCATTGAATAGTTAATATGATTCATCATCAGCCCAAATACGTCCCACTACTGGGCACGGGCCTCTTCTACAACTGAGAGAGGGCTTAGGCCTTAATCCACCATGCTGGCCTAGTGCCGGTTGGCGGACTACACACCTAAGAAATTCCTAATAACTTTTAGGTGTGCAGGTTTTATAACGATGTTTTCTTTCACCTTTAAGATAATTCATTGTGAATACACACATAACATCGAAAAGTTGGAGGTGTGTGCCTGGGGTTTGAACTTGCGACCGCGCGCCTAATCCTCGAGGCTATCACTGCTTGAATGCTTGCTTGAATATGATGATTAATACTCCCAAAATTTCAATCGAAATCTCGTGTTAAACAACGCATTAAGAAATTGCATACTTAATATAGAGAACAGTTGTGCGCGAAACAATACAATGTGCTTGGACAGTCAGATCTACGTATTCTATTGTACTTTGCAGGCTAGGTATTAAATTTTCATCTTAACCGAACAAATTTTTTCATAATTATCTTAGGAATTTGTCAAATGTCCTCTGAATAGATTTTACGATCAAAACTATAGATCTGCTTTTTGGCATAATTATTTATATCTTGCATTTTTTTTATATATATCATAACCATTGTTTATAAAATCGTACAACTTTTTAAAATTGGTAATCGATGTACAGTTTGGAAAAAAAATGATTTTAAATGTGTTAATTGGTCTGATAATATCGACCTAGGATTAAATTTTATTATGCCCTAGTACATTTACGAAATTACACTTGTTTCCTAGTCTTTCTATCATATTCAAAGGACACTCGACATTGTATCAAAAGCAACCGGTGTGCGCCAAATGCGCCAGCGATGCGTCCAACCGATAAATTAGCTCAATACAATAATTTGTAAGAAATATCCATACATTATACACATAGACACGTTTAACTTTATACATTCGTTCAATTGACATGTCGGGCTCGTCGCAATATCTTGTACAATTACATTAAATTACATTTGTAATATTTGACTCTTGCTATAAAGTTTAGCGAAAATAATTGAATTATTCGATGGGACGACACTACCGATAAATATTGATATGTTTATCGAGTGGAATTTTACTTTGGAAGGATAAGTCCGAAATATCAGGAGAGCCAGAACATTTATGATAACTTCAAGCCTCCTTAAGCGGACGATTTTATAGTATTTAATTCAATAAATATTGGCAATATTTTTATAAATAAATGAATATACTCGTATATTTCAATAAATATTGGCAATATTTTTATAAATAAATGAATATACTCGTATATTTCAATTTGATTACTGGACAGAATTTTAAAATACTATTTTCAAAATATGAAGATATTTAATATTTTAATTTATATATGTTTTTAATAGTTTCCTTTAATAATGATGGAAACAAATTCAAATGTATAAATTGATATCTATAAATATGTATTATTAAGGTGTCGTCCCACCAAACGCAACTAAAAATCGATGTACCTGATTTTTTAAAAGCTATTATATAACGTGGACGCAATTTGTCCGTTCTACTATACACACGAAAATAACTTACCCTAGTCCATTCTACCTTAACGTTACGTGAATCAAAAGATTCTGATATGTTTCGTTACCTTGGTTGCAACTTATCACAAGTTGATTCTTACCTGCTAATCTATCTAATTGATATTGATTGATATAATTGTTAAGAAGCGTATCTTATACTAATATTGCTGAAATAGCATAGGAATATCTTATAATACGTCTAAAAATATATTATGACACAGAAAATATTAATTGATTTTATGTACATTTTTACGATTTTCTGTGCGCTAGAGAGGTGAGATTGTGCCATTCCATAATATATTTTTTTTACTTGCAAATAACATTAGATGTTGCATTATTCTATTTTCAGTTATGTTAATTTGTCATAGATCTTCAGTTTCAATTCTAATTACTTTTTATACAGGGTGTATTCAGACCGTGATCGGAAACTAAGGCAGGTAATAGCTAAGGTGATTACAAACCCTTTGGCATTAAAAAAAATCCCGATAAAAAATTAAAATTTTGAAGTTTTCCTAACAACCATAGGTATAAAATGTGTGTGTTTATTAGGAAAACTTAAAAAAAATTGTCAGAATTTTTTTTTCGCCAGGGGGTTTGTAATGACCTTACCTATTACCTGCCTTAGTTTCCGATTAAGGTCTGAATACACCCTGTATATGATCGTTCATTGAATCTCTTTCCACAATCTACCCCTTTAAGTTTTACGTAAGACTACGTAAAAGTATTCACATCGAGTAACACATAAGCGAGATCACAAAATGTGTAAGTGCCAAGATTTTACCAATAAATATTTCTTAGGCCCTTACCTAGTGCAACGTGGTTCATTGTGTCATTATACATGTTTATACATATGTTATTATATACCACTTCACCATCTACACATATATATACCATATACAAAGTATCTTTGTGAAACTTTCCTACTGGTGTACACAGCGTTGCATTATACCTCTATTCTTTGCCTTAGATTGAGTGTTACATATAAATTCCTATATATTTATCAGAAGACATAATCAACAGTTGTATTAGAACAATACAAGATCAACAAGAAAACAGCTCGACTAGTGTACGCACTCCCGCGAAATTTCACATCGTAATATCTGAAGAGATGTACATACACCAGTCGCCCAACACTACATATACAAGCACATCTAATAGACACCTAACAGAGACTAAATAACTCGCCGCAGATGTAGCGCGGCTCAGTGATCGAAGGCAATAAGACTTTTATAATTAAACAACAAGTAAATTCAAAAATATCGACAACAACACTGAATAAGATTTAGAAACCTTGCCGGAATGGGTTCTTGATTGTGGGGGCGGCTGGTGCAGGGGCCGGCGCGGGCGCGGGGGCTGCAGCCATACCCGCTCGGAACGGGTTGCTTGGTGTCGGCTGCGGCTGAGCTGGCAACTGCCTCGGCTGGTTATACTCCGGCTGCTGTTGGTAATCTTGCTGCTCGTAACCTTGACCGTAGTTCTGGTAATCTCCTTGATATGACTGATCGTACGAATAACCACTCTGTGTGGCATCCACGTTAGATTCCTGCGTCGCTGCCACCTGCCCGGACACGTTAGAATATTCTAGATGGTTTTTGTATTCCCCATTGACGGGTCTCTGGTCTTGCATGCTATACGTTTGATATTCTTTGTCAGGAGGATCGGCCATGAGGATATTCGCCTCGTTCTCAAACGGTTTGAAGTCGTAGATGTGCCTCAAGTACATAAGTACTGGAGCGTAGAGGAGGTTGCTGAAGGCGATAAGTAGATTCAGAGCAGTAAAGCCGATGGCCTCGACTACCTCCCCAGCAATGATTGGTCCGACAGCGTACGCGAACGAGTAAGATATGTCAGCGATGGCGTAAATACTTCCATACACAGACACATATCGTACGTCAACCAAATATCCGAGAGTGGGCAGCAACGCAGTGTCAATCAACGCGATCCCAAAACAGATGCCGCAGATTGGTATCATCAACATTTTGTAGGAGCTGGCGAATGGTATAATGAAGCAGCACAGCCCCTCTAAAGCCAATCCTCCAGCCGCCATAAGCCATTGATGCTGTGGATACTTCTTAGCCATCTTAACCGTGATTATAACACCAAGTACGTGCGGGAAGAAAGCTGGCAACCATATCATGCCAATCTTCCAATTGTCTTTTGTTAGATTTTCTTCCATCCATGATGAAATGGTCGGCTCCAGGAATGCAAGGGCCACATTAGACATCATAAGAGCTCCGGCACACACTGCAATATATGGGTCGATGAGCAGTTTCCAGATCGGCGTGCCCGCTGTTTTTGGCTGATTGGCTTCCTTTATCTGAGTTTTAATTGGCTTCATGACCAACAGCAACATGAAGCCATCCATCAACGATATCAGAGCTAGGATCAAAAATGGCACTTCTTTTCCCGCAAACTGATATAACGCGCCTCCAAATGGTGGCGCCACAAGGCTTCCAAAACTAATAAATGCAAGTGCTATTCCCAAAGCTTTAGATCGTTCGCTTTCTTCAGTAAATCGGTCTGCAATCATAGCCAATCCAGAAGTATCGGCGAAAGCTGAGCCAACGCCTTGAAGACTTCTGGCGAAGAACAACATGCTGTAACTCCGACCACACGCAAAAATTGACGTGGATAGAAACATAATTATGAGTCCTATCATCATGGGTATGTCGTACCCTATGCGGTCAATTAAGGCACCGGAGAAAGGGTTGATCATGAGTTGAACTATTGCTTTAGAGGCAAAAAGCAGGCCTGTAGCGGAATCTTGGCCTTCGTGGGAGGCAGGGATAATTTTCGTTGGTATAATGGTTCTGTTGCCTTCCGTGATAGGGGGTAAGGTTACAACGTGGTCGTAACCTGCTTCGCCCCACGCGCCAATGTACCTCAAGTAATCCGGTATGATAGGTACGATGACCATGTACAACATATTGTCTAACAGCAGGGCTATACACACTATGACGAGGATAATCTTCCTCTGAGTGGTTGGTTCCTGTATCTTCTCCCATAATATCTCCCGGACCTCCCTCACCTCCAAATTTATGACAGGGATGATGGAGTTGTCTATCTTCTGCCATATCGTTTGTGGTCCCTCCGCCATGTTCGCTTCTTTTTGTCTGGGCCGTTAGAATTTGTGTTGAAGATCAGTTCTCATCTTCTACACCCGTTGCTCACAGAACATTTACGCGACGTCCACGATCAGGACTCGTCGACCCTCGGATAGGACTTCGGAACCTGACAACAAACAGAAATGATCATTGTGTTATCATTTCCTCGTAAGGGAAGGAAACTGCCCAATGTTAAGGGCTGGATGGGTTGTGTCAAAAGGATTTTGAGTCGATCTTTGTTTCTGTCAGTTGGCATGGTTCCTCCGTCCCGAGCAGTGATCACAACGAGATGTCGAATCCAAAGACGATTCAGAGTCCTTTTGAGCATAAACAACTTTATATTTGCAATAGTGGAAACAATTTATTAAATACGAAAATCCAAGTAGATTTACTTGAGGGGATATAAGTACGCTTACATCGGCTTGAATAGATAAGATATTCTATCTCTTATTTATGATTTGACGCTACCTATATTTGAATAGATTTATAAATAAAAAATATCAAAATCAATCATTATTATTAAACGTTAAAGGTAAGATAAACAGCTCTTAAATCACATCAACCATTATAAAGTTTTATTTTAAGCTTTGTTAAGACTTTCTTCCACAATACAACTGAAAAATATTAAACTTAAACACAATCAGTCTACATTTTTTATTTAAAAAAAACTAACTACTGATTTAAGTAGAAACTGAAATCCCATTGAATACTAAAATATAATAACCGATATGATACAAGTATGGCACAAATATGTGCCGTGCGATCTAGATCCTGGGTTCGATTCCCGGGTCGGGCAAAGTGTTATTGGGTTTTTCCATTAGGAAATTCTCAGTAGCAGCACGGAGTCTGGAAATGTGCCCGAAAAAACGGCAATAGGCTCGCCCCCTATTACGTGGGGCTGATACACACCTGGCGAAATGTGGGTGCAGAAATGCACCTCTGCCTACCCCTTCGGGGATTATAGGCGTGAGGTTATGTATGTATGTATGTATGCATAACACTTCACACATTTAAAACAAAATATATATGCCGAAGTCGATCGTATTTCTTATACTGCATAAATCGAGGAATAAAATGTCAAGAAATTCGATCACAACAAAACAGCTAATAAGGAAAATTCCTCCGTTTTAAATCCAAAAGCAATTTCCCAGATGTCGATGTGACGCGTTAATCTGAATGGCTTGTTTTACACAAATCCAATTTGTTTGGCCGCGAGGGGAGACCGGGGCTCCGTGAGATTAATAAAAACACGAGCTCACTGCCTCTTGCTGCCTTTTACTTGGCAACTTAACGAGGTTTTTTCACGAGTTAGTTTATTATGTTGCGTGTACTTTCTTAAATTTTATTGGGATGTATTTTGTAGTCTGTCTGAAGTATTCTAATGGTTTTAGTATTTCGTATTTATAGAACATTATGTTGTTATTTACAGTTTCGTTTTAGGATTTTTGTAATACCAGTAATAATGGTAGGTAATACCAGTTTCAATTTGACAGCCCCGTGGCGCAGTTGGCTAGATACCAGCTTACGAAAGGAGAGGCCGCGGGTTGGATCCTCGCACTGAGACAAATGTTTGTGTGATCCACAAATATCCACCGAAAAGTCTCTCGTAGTTTCTGATACCCACGACACAAGACTCGTATGTTAATGTGGGGGTGTATTTATTTTAAAAAAATATATATGGAAGTAGCGCGTGGTTAAATCTCAATACTGTTATGTACCTGAATACAATATCAAGATGCAATAATATATAATATTTCTTAACCTATATCCAGTAGAAATTAATCTTGTTGGGTTCCAAATTATTTCAGATTTGACATTTATAAAACAATATCATCTAACGAGACACTGTCGGCTGTCGCGGATTCAATCAACGTTACGAAAATAATATGTTCGTCCAGAAATATTTTTCTCACTACAAATCGAGTTATGTACCAGGCTGATTCAAAAACAGCATATACATGCTCAACTCTATGACGGTAACAGCGATAACTAGTAAAATGGCTAGTAAAATTGAAGAATCTTCACAACAATTTTCTGTATATATTTGTATTATATGTTTTTTATCTATGTTTATATATGTATGTGTATTATGTGTATTGTATGTATGTAATTTGTTTACAATATTTTTTGGACATTTTACACACCTGCCTCATCTCATCTCTGCATCACCCTAGATTCGACTGGTAGAGAATTTCTTAGGCATTAAGTCCACCTATACAAACTTTTCATGAATTGGAAATAAATAACTGTCTTAGTATATTAGATCATCATACTATTCTCAAACATCCTTAGTAGAAATACGACTCAAAAAGCATTACTGGCAAATCAATTAAAAAGGCTGTATTGAACTGTAATAACGCGGCAAGAGAAAAATGACTACAATATCGTCGATATCACCTCTAATCTCCCTGCTAGGGGAAGTTTAATCAAGGGTAATACCACTAAATCCACGAGCAATCTTTTGAAGCCTTGCCAGTGTCCGCACCATTTGCGGAGATAAATAGCCGAGCTCAAAGCTTCCGTTGAATGTAGATGAGCAAAAAACCGGACGGTTAACGAGGTGACTTCTAACGAGCTATACGAAATTGCTATTTTTATAGAAACTTTTATAAAATATTCTAATAACACGATATTTTTCTAAGGTTTATGACTATAGAAAAACTAGGGCTATGTCCATGATACTTCTTACATAATTAGCATAAAATGTAAACTTTATGTTTTATTGAAATATTTTAGAAGTAAGGTTTCTTTAATGTCCAATAGTAAATTGTTTTGCATTTAAATGAAATTGAGGATAAAATTTAAAAAAAAACATTTTAAGATTTAAAAATTTTGTGCTTCACATAAGAAAAATATGACTGTGTTTTATACAAATAAAACTATTAATCTTTTTTTTAATAAGGCTTCTAAAACTAATCACGCATTATTAAGAGGCAGATGGCAAAGACACCATCTCCAGCCAAATCCAAGATACGAGTACATAATACCAAATTGTGTGTGCATTCATAACAAAAGATTCTCGTATTAATATGGTGAAGAAAAACATCAGAAGAAACTTGGGTACTAAGAGTTCTTTACAATTAATTTCTTAACGCTTTGTCCTTACTTTGACTTTGACTATTACATAAAAATAAATCATGATATAGGTATCTATACAAATAAATAAAATTGGAGAGTCGGTTTGTAATATTGAAATAACCGCTTTATAATATACACACACATATTATACCAAAATAAAGATTTTTACAATTTTTGCATGTCTGTCTGTTTGTTCCGACTAATCTCTGAAACGGGTGGACCAATTTTAACGGGACTTAGCTGGATAGCTGATGTAATAAGGAGTAACTTAGGCTACAAAAAAATAATATTAAAGAATCGACAGTTAGGCGGAACGAAGTTCGCCGGGTCAGCTAGTTCACAATAAACATCAACTGGAGCGCTCTGACAAAAATGAAACTTTACAAGATGGCGGCTTTACTTCCGATTTTGGCCAATTTCCGCAGTGTATGAATTATTAAAATACTAAACTAAGTGGGGTTGCTAAATTCTTTTATTTCATTTTCTGATAACCACGGCACATGACTTGTGTCTTAGTATAGGGTCAGAACTAAAATAACCTAATGTTAAAACTATCCTCGTGATGCAAGAAGTATGACCTATTTCACAATCTATAATTATCATAAATCAAAGAGCCACTATTCCAAAACACACGTATAACCCTCAAGGAAGTACGAAAATAAACCACCGCCTCACAAAAACCTATTCAAACTTCGAGGCAAGTCGTAAATAGTAATGACTACTTCCTGTAGGCTATTGAAAATTAATAGTTCCTTATGTCGGGGTGAAAAAACCCAAATGAGTTTTCCCACGAAACGGCGGGCCAAGGCTGTGCCGGCGCGGGCGGCGCGTGGTACAAATTACGAGCGGATTGTAAAACGACCAAATAAATTTGATCCCTTATCTAATGCTTCGTAATTTCCTTAGGTTACGTGCTTTATGAGTTCTACTTTCGAGTAGTGTAGGTGGGAAAACGATGTCGGGGACTTTAAGCACTTTATGGTAATTGCATTGGTCTAACATAGTATCGACTAGAACGAAACAATAGTTTTATATACATACATACCAGTGGCGGTACTTACATAGAAGCCCAAAAGCCCAGTTCGCCTTTTAAAATTCCGAATAATAGTTTTTTAGCTTGAAATCTTTATTTAGCAAAAACAATTTGTTAAATAAAAGCCCTATAATAAGCAAATATAAACTAGACATTACTCAATTAACGTTTAACGCTTTTGGGCTTCTATGGAAATCCCACCACTGATACATACAAACATAACTTCACGCTTGTAGTCCCCGAAAGGATAGGCAGAGGTGCAATTCTGCTCCCACATTTCGCCAGCTATGTATCAGTTCCACATAATAGGGGCGAACCTATCGCCGTTTGCTATTGAGAACTTCCTTACGGAAAAACCCAATAACACTGCTCAAACCGGGTATCGAATCCTGGACCTCTAGATCGCACGGCATATGTGCTGCTAGACCACAAGGCAGTCACACAGAAACAATATTTAAAACCCAAATACACGATATATTAGTTCAATTGGATTATTAATTCCTCGTTCTATGGATACCCGAGAATTTGCAGAAGTCCACTGACTTGTATTAAGCCAGCTTTATGGAGTAAGACTAAACTCCTCGATATCAACGAATCACATCAACCATTATAAAGACGACATTGCCTACATATTATAAGTTGTATATGGACTGAAGTTAATAGAATTAGCTCGCACTTACTAACAGTATAAACCTCCGCGTAGAGTAAGTCATAATAATAAATAAATAAATATTTGTTTCGGGTCTGGGTGTTTGTGAGACCGAAAAGTCTCTCGTAGTTTCTGATACCCGCGACACAGGACTTGTATCCTAGTGTGGGGTCAGAACTATGTATGTGACTGTTGGGTGTATTTATTTATTTATTTAATATTAACAGTTTTTTAAGTTACATATTTTAGCAAGGCAAAGTGCCCCTACTGCTGATCTAACTTATGATCAGCTATCACAACGCTGTCATGCACTCTTAATAGACTGTCGACTAGTCAGAAACGATTAATATAATTGAGATTCCGAAAAGCATCTCCGGGATTTTACTCCTTCGGTGTAATAACCTTTATCCCGCCAAATACTTTATCAGTAAGGAGATAATATAATCTTGCGATGTAGTGATGGCCTCGAATATTAGACGCGCGGTCGAAAATCTCGCCAGGCACACACCTCTGACTTTTCGAAGTTATGTTGTATTCATAATGAATTATCACATACTTTAACGGTGAAGGAAACCTGCACACCTAAAAGTTCTTAGGAATTTCTTAGGCGTATAGTCCGCCAATCCCCAGTAGGCTAGCGTGGCGGACTAAGGCCTAAAACCCTCTCAGCCGTAGGCCACAGGCCGGAGTCCTGTGCCAAGCAGTTGACGTGGACGCAGATGATGAATATAATAATATTGAACAGTACAGCCGTACCAACCTAAAAAAATACCATATCGCTAAATCCCATGTATTGTACCATGAACCCGCACTACTCCGGTAGCATTCCGGCTCATTAATCACGTAGGCATTAGTGTAAGACCCTGCCGAGTTGCGTGCTGTACTCACAGAACTTGGTAAGCTCCCACTGAACTTGGAAGCATCGCGTGATTAAATATAATGTAATTACGCTCATTGAGTATTCTTGAAATGTCAGTAAATTCTACGTTACAAACAGTATGTAATGTTTTAGGAGATCAATTTGTGATAATTTATTAGCACACAATACTAATGACAAAAAATTCTTTTATAACCAGGAATATGGCGACCACGTCACAAAAAAAGAAAATCACCTGCTATGACGTATTAAAGCGGCCATCATAACTGGATACATATATCAGTGGCAGGACTTCCATAGAAGCCCAAAAGCGTTAAACGTTAATTGTGTAATGTCTAGTTTATATATACTTACTATGGGGTCTTTATTTAACAAATTGCTTTAGTTTTATAAAGATTTGAAGCTAAAAAAATATTATTTGGAATGTTAAAAGGCAAACTGGGCTTTTGGGCTTCTATGGAAGTACCGCCACTGGTATATATGTATATAATAATATATTTTTTGGTCTAATTATATATATGTACATATATAGTCGTTATCACTTTCCCCCCTTCGACTCCACTTAAGTCTATTGGTTCTACATTTCGCCTACCATCTACAACACAGCTATTTTCCAGACCAGTATAAGAACTATAAATATTTGCTATAAAAATGTATAAAATAAGACCATCTAGAAATAAAGAACGACGTCTGTTATGGTTGCAACGGTTGAGTGTGTTGTTCGCCCGCTGGGAAAGGTCACGCAAGCGGTCGATACTGCGGTACGTGGGGATTTTCAACACGAAAATTATTTTTTGTACGTGTTTGGGACTTTTTGTATTGTATTCCATAGCTAAATGAATGTTTTTCCATTTGTTGGTAGGTATAGGCAGTAGGGTTGACAGACAAGTGGGAAACAAGCACATATCTCTAGCTCTACATAATTATACTAAAACATTTTATAACCGCCTTTAATCATTATGATGATGATAATCATCGTCAGCCCATATACGTCCCACTGCTGGACACGGGCCTCCCCTACAACTGAGAGGATTTAGGCCTTAGTCCACCGCGCTGGCCTAGTGCGAGTTGGCGGACTAGACACCTAAGAAATTCCTAAGAATTTATAGGTGTGCAGGATTTATCACGATGTTTTCCTTCACCGTTAAAGTACGTGATAATTCATTGTGAATACTTCGAAAAGTCAGAGGTGTGTGCCTGGGGTTTGAACCCGCGACCGTCGAGATTCTCGACCGCGTGCCCAAACCTCGAGGCCATCGACGACAACTGCATTATCATTCCATACAATTTCATGACTATTTTCAAAGTACTCAAACATTATTAATTTAGACCTACGCTTTTCATCTCTGCACCATCTAAGGTTCGACTGGAAGAGAATGCCTCAGGCATTAAGTCCACCTTTACATCATGTATGTATTAAGTGTAAATAAATAAATTATTTGTGGCTCCTTGCAACTAATTGTAAAGCTCACACACACGATATAGTATTCAAAAACTGAATAAAGGATATACAAAAGGCTTCTTTGAGCAAAATATACACACAATACCCATTAAACTAATGTAAAAAATATACTAAATATTTATCAAGAGCATAAAAGCATCAAAACGCGATGGGAATTAGAATAGGTTCCAGGGGGTGCTGTGACGTAACAGGATTACCTTGGGAATAAACATTCACATTAAAATGAAATGAAATTGCAATATCTGTCGGTCTCGTACCCCTCGGGAGGTACCGACGCTGTTGAAATTGACTCTGCGTGGTTAATATTAACTTACGTAGCGCAGTAAGTTGTGTAGTGTGAAACCACATAGTAAGGAGTTTGATTCTACATCGAGAAATTATAGGATTGTGTGGCTTTTTTGGGCCTATCCTACCACACACCTGCCACTGTAACTCCTGTGCTCCTGGATCAACAGCGGCACGCACAGCATTGACGCACTGAGGTTCAGTAAGTCTAAGGGAACCTTATTGGTCATAATCCCACAAGCAAGTTAATCAGAGAAAAGATACAAAGAAGGAGTTGGAAACAGAGACATTATTATGTGGCTTAATATACGTCTCGGAGTTTGAGTATTTTGAAAACAAAGTTCTCATAATTTATTTATCTTAATGTGATGTCTGAAAATGGAATAACCAAATACCGTTTAGATGTTCATAAATGTGTAATAAATACAAATTTTTATGTCGAATAGAAATCCCGGTTTTGATTTTCAGGTTGGATGTAGTGGCACTAGGTTTTAACAAGTCCGATAAATTTCAATAAAAAGTGGGGCTGAATATATTGAGCGTCAAAACTCAATTCTGTCTACCCTGCAAAGATCCTAGCTTGAGAGTATTTATAAATAAGTATTACATTACCATTACTTGAGCGAGAAAATAATTGACATCAAGGTTTAATACCAATTTTTGTAACTAAACTTTTTTTAAATTTCATTATGAAGAAATCTACGAAGGTTTTCAACCGTTTAATTAAATCAAAGTTGCTTAGTTATTGCACCATCATCATCATCATCATCAGCCCATATACGTCCAACTGCTGAACACGGGCCTCCTCTACAACTGAGAGGGTTTAGGCCTTAGTCCACCACGCTGGCCTAGAGCGGGTTGGCGGACTACACACCTAAGAAATTCCTAAGAACTCTTAGGTGTGCAGGTTTCATCACGATGTTTTCCTTCACCGTTAAAGTACGTGATAATTCATTGTGAATACACACATAACTTTGAAAAGTCAGAGGTGTGTGCCTGGGGTTTGAACCCGCGACCGTCGAGAATTTCGACCGCATGCCCAAACCTCAAGGCCATCACGACTTCTATAAATTGCACCATACTCATGCAGGTTTTACTAACTCAATGTAAAAGTCATACTAGTTTCAACAAATATACATACGTATTTATACAGTTGTATCCAATATGTTGTGCCGGCGTACTGTCGGCGTCTTCAAAGGGCAGGTGAGAGAGGGCGAGTTAATTTGACCGGGGGTTGCCCCCGTCCCGGCGGACCGACCGGGGGGACACGCCACGACTGGGGGGCGTGAGTATTGCCAGGTGGTATGAAACTTCGGAAAATTTGGAGCTTAAATTTATTTCAGCTTTATTTGGAGCTTAACGAATGACATTCAATTTTAATTTAAGTTCCGCTCAATGTTTGACCCGTAGCCAAATTTTAAGCATATTATTTTGTGGTATAAGCGCGATTTTATTGCAGCATTTTCAATAACATTGCCATTAAAATGTTTTGGGTTTGATACCAAAGTTATATATTACATATATTATTCGGTTTTTCCGTAAAATTAAATATCACTCGCAGCTTAGATGTGAAATGAACTGCTAATGATTATTAATTAAAACCAATTATATTTTAAAATAATTTGTTTTGTTACCTTCACTTATGTTAAAACATCATACATTTTGATTTAAAGAGGAATTTCTGGAATTTTACTAGTTAGTCGGAATCTATTTCAAATGTTACCTACAAAACATTCAATGTTCAAAGTCAAAATTCAATAATCCTCGACCATATCTTTACTGATGATGATCATCATCATGATGGCCTCGAGGTTTAGGCACGCGGTCGAGAATCTTAACGGTCGCGGGTTCAAACCCCAGGCATACACCTCTGACTTTTCCAAGTTATGTGTGTATTCACAATAAATAATCACGTATTTTAACGGTGAAGGAAAACATCGTGATGAAACCTGCACACCTAAAACTTCTTAGGAATTTCTTAAGTGTGTAGTCCGCCAACCCGCACTAGGCCAGCGTGGTGGACTAAGGTCTAAACCCTCTCAATGGTAGACGAACCTCTTACGGACGTATATGGGCTGATATATAATTAATGAATGAATGAATGCATATCTTTACTACTAATAAATTAATTTTAAAAAATTACACCATTCTGAGTCTAGCAACACTGCACGTGAGGGAGGTAAGTGACCCCTCCCACTACGTTCCAAGCTTTCAAGAGGAGGATAAAGCCCGCCGGGCGAGCTTTGAATTTTTTATAACTTTTTTGGCAAGCTCTCTCGCTAACGGTTTTTACGCTAAATTTATATTGTCGGCATCGGGAATGCGCAAATATTCGTTCGGAATAGTTTAAGTAGGGTTTCGGGCTTTCAATGTAAAGCTATTTACCGACTTATAATTTTTTTTTTTTATTTTTTATACTGGCACGGCAAAGTGGCAAAGTGAGTAATTGCCGGCTTTTGAACTTTACATACTAAAGTTATGATCGTCAATAAGGGATGTGAGTTTTCTGGATTAAGAGAATAATACTTTGACTTCAATATAAATTTTAAACTTTAATTTAATTCTGCTCTAAACACTGCCTTCTCTTAAATAAACTTTTGCATTATGATTCTATTTAAATGTTTGTCTGGCGTTTCAACCCGAAACAGAACTGCATTTGCTGATGCTCTAACATAGTCACTTTGTTAGTACTAATGTGATAAAATAAATATAATTATAAAATAATTCACAAAGAATGATTACGTACTTTAACGGTGAAGGAAAACATCGTGATGAAACCTGCACACCTAAAAGTTCTTAGGTGTGTAGTCCGCCAACCCGCACTAGGCCAGCGTGGTGGACTAAGGTCTAAACCCTGGTAGAAAATGCCTTAGGCATTAAGTCCACCTTTATACATTCATTGATGTATATTGAGCATAAATAAATAAATAAACCCTCTCAGTTGTAGAGGAGGCCCGTGCCCAGCAGTGGGACACTGGCTGATGATGATAAAATAATTATATAGTAAAAGAAAAAAACAACAATCAAATAAGTCATCTGTAAACATTCTGTGAGCGTGTTCAATAAACATTCCACCTGACCTGATTCATTCATTATTTCGCTTCAAGGAAGGAACGAACTGCTGATTATGACCGACCGTCAGATTGTAACATAAGATAATAAAAAAGTGTTATTGAGTTTTTCCATTACAAAATTTCCTTAGCAGCACGATGTCTAAAATGTAAATGGATTTGCCACAATTAGGTGGGGCTACACAGTGGCGGTACTTCCATAGAAGCCCAAAAGCTCAGCTAGCCTAACAAAATTCTGAATAATAATCTTTAAGCTTTAAATCTTTATTTAACAAAAGCAATTTGACATAAATGAAAATATCGTGACCCTACAATATAATCAATTATAAACTTGACATTACACAATTAACGTGTAACGCTTTTGGGCTTCTATGGAAGTACCGCCACTGGGGCTAAAATATAATAATAATTATTTTTCTTAATACACCCAACAGTCACATACATAGTTCTGATCCCACACTAAGATACAAGTCTTGTGTCGTGGGTATCAGAAACTACGAGAAACTTTTCGGTCTCACATACACCCAGACCCGAAACAAATATTTGTGGGTCACACAAACATTTGTTTCGGTGCGGGGATCGAACCCGCGGCCTCTCGTTTCGCAAGCTGGTGTCTAGCTAACTGCGCTACGGGGCTGTCAAAATAATCGATAAAACCATGGTGTGATAGACACCTAGGCCTATCTACCAGGTGCAGTATATTCATTTTGTGATGCCAGTATTAAAAAAACAGCTTTGAGTAATTGAAAGAAACAGACTATAAAATGAAAATGTTCCAGTCTCACAAAGACGCGGATATAGAACCAACGGCCCTCGATTCAAAACTTGGTGTTACCAACTGTATTCGAGGTTTGTTAATACTAGAACAGAAACATACGGGTATGTATATGACCACTTCTGTTAGGTATGTTCTTTATAATTACACTTTCCAATTAAACAAACCATCAAGTAAAACAATTTATATGTCCTTTATACGTCTAAAGGGAAACTGTTTTCGAGTCCAATTTTTAATATCGACCCCACATAAAGGCGCGGTTGGGGTGCTTTGTACTGCGCCCCGGGGCTGTTGTAACCGACAGGGGCACCACCGGTCTACCACCTATGTGGCTTTTGTTTTTTAAATTGGCGAGGTCTAAGGTTCGACTAATCCAAAGATTTACCTTAATTTTTTATTCGTGAATATGTAACTTAATAGAATGGCTTCTGATAACTTTCTGTTACATGTAGGGTTGCCAACTATACTGTTTTAAACAGTATTATACTGTTTTTCACTACATTATACTTTTTACTGTTGAATAAAAATAAAGTATACAAAATACTGTTTTCAGCATTAGAATGCTTAACACTAAAGTGTTTAGCTTTGATGAAGTTTTTAAAAAAAGACAATAAATTAATAAGTTGTGTGAGAAGCTCTATAAACATTTTATACCTATAAAACATTAAATAAATAAAATACTGTTCATTTTTCTTAAATACTGTTCAATATTCTTTTTTGACCTAAATATACTTTATTTATTTTTAAAAAAGTTGGCAACCCTAGTTACATGCAATAGAAACCTATTGGAATTATTGATTAACAAAATTAATAAATTAATATATCCATGCAAAGTTTCACTTTTCTAGCACTAACCGTTTGGAAGGTAAGCCGTGGACGGACGGACGGACATAATGTACCTAAAACTATATTACTTGCAGCACATATAACAATTAAGAAACATATAGATAAAAACTCATTAACAAGTAACTGTTTAGTGCTTCTTAAAATAATATTCTCAATATAAGAAGTTGAAGACTATTCACAAATATAATCATTGAAAAACATCATCTTAGATCTATAAAGAATGTTCTGAGAAACATCCAATTATAATCCACAAACGTTTCAATTTATTTTTCCAATATCCGCCACAGTTAAAACATCAATGAGGACGATGGGGGGTCTTTGTGCGACCCCACGAACTTGTGTTAGTGACAGATTTCCTCTGCTCCATCGGTCTACCACCTGCAAAGTCTTTGTCGTGGCAAACGGGTTTGTTATTCAACAGTTAATTGCTTTTTTATTGTGTAACTACAACCCCGAAAAGGTTAAGTGGAGTATAGTGGAGTTTAGTAACTCATCTCCGGAAAGTTAATAACTCTTTTATGGGGCAATGTATACGCTTCTAAAACAAACTTCCGAAGGCTATTAGGGAGCTTCCCTTGACAATGTTTAAGAAATCAATTAAAAATAAGCTTTACAAAAAAGCATGCTATAAAGTTTCAGATTTTATTGAAGATAATAAGCCCTGGGAGTAAGTAAATTGATCGGAGTTTTGTTTTGTTGCTACAGTTTGTATCGTTATGACATTTATAATGTAAAATTTAAATAATGTAATGAAAAAAAGACATATATTGCTGTTTTTTAAAGAAAAAAATGACATGTCGTGTTGCTGAGGGAGTTTCTTGCCGTTTCTTCTCCACAGCTATAACACGTTTCGAAGCGGCAATAGTTTAAAAAAATTAAGATGTGTAAAATTTACGATTCAAAAGAACTTGTAAAAGTCTATTTGAATAAAGATATTTTGACTTTGACTTCAATCGGTATAGTTTGTGAGAAATATTGGTGGTAGAAAAGGTCAGGAAAGGGAGTGGTGAATCAGCGGTCCCATTTTAAAAGTCAATTATTGTTACCAGTGTAAGGATTTTCGGTGTCACTATCACTCAAACTGATAAATATAATTTTGTCAAAGACACTCGATTTTTGTCAATTTCAAATCAAACTACTTCTCGATTAGACTACCTTGTATCACTCTCAATATATCATTAAATTAGAAAGAAAATATATAATATATCTGACCTACAATAGCACGCATAACTACTATAAGTATAAATCAAATTACGTGATTTTATTATTTTGTTAACAAAGAAACAAAAAAAACACACTTATTGGAGGGGATTATTGTGTAAATCCTCTCGTGCACAGAAGCGCCCTCTGCGGGAGGTCGCGAACAAAGCGTGGAGGGCTCTCGAAGGGCCGTGCCCTATCGCTGCCGGGACCTACACTGCGACACACTTACGCCTTCGGAAGGGTTTAAAGATTTTCGATTTAATTCTAGAAACGAGTCTGATGAGTCTTCAAAAACATTTCATTAATGTTTTTCATTATAAAATACAAATTATGGTTAAGCAATTACATTACCTGCCTCGTTGTGTGCTCATTAATGCGCGATGTGAAAGCGACAGATTCCAAATTCTCAGCGGCAACACGGAATCTAGAAATTTGTCGGATACACGACAGTGAGCTCGATATTTGGTATCCATTTGACTACAACATGTCAGGGTATAAACATATTTTATAAAAAAATCCCTCATTAACGATACCAAACTTGCTTAATCATGTCACATTCTACCAGGAAAACAGGAACAAAAGAACAAACCGCGTATCTACTAAAATCGTCCACAGAACTGTAACATGTTAAGGCGTGGTTGAGATACCATTGCGGAAAAAAGGGCGAATAAAAACCCAACATAAAGATTAAGATGTTCATGTCCCTGATAAAAATGAAGAAGGGCATTTAACGCTGATTATGTGTTATCGCAGTGCCTTAAGACACGTCTTTTTAACCAATGTGTCCTGCCAACTATGACCTACGGTGCCGAGACATGGACGCTTACGCGTGGGTGTGTTCACCAAATGAGAGTAGCCCAAAGGGCAATGGAACGCTCCATGCTTGGCATCAGGCTCCAAGATCGTGTTCGCAATGTGGAGATCCGTCGAAAAACCAAAGTTCGTGACATCGGGACTTCAATTGCGAACCTTAAATGGAATTGGGCGGGACACATGGCAAGGCGGGCTGACGAGAGATGGAGTAAGGCGATGACTGAGTGGTGGCCGAGGGAGGGCAAGCGCAATGTTGGCCGACCAGCAGCTAGATGGGTGGACGATTTGGTTAACGTGGCTGGCAGATCTTGGATGCGACTGGCCCAGGATAGAGACGAATGGCATGCCAGAAGAGAGGCCTATGCCCAGCAGTGGGATGAAAGAAAGGGCTGTAGATGAAAAATGATGTGTTATCGCAGACTTAACTTGTAAGAATTAGGGCGATGCATGGTTTCTACACATGTTCAAGGCTAGACGCTATCTGTTTACATATTTTTGCACCACAATTACTTCAACAAGTAATAGTAGAAGTAATGCAAATGATATGATGATAATGATGTCACGAACAGTTAATTAACAAAACTCTGGAGATTTCCTTAGTTTTAAGCAAAATAGATCATCAAGGTTTTACAAATCAAAAAGGTATAATACATTTTATAACAAATTTTATTGATTTCTTCTGACACGCTAAATTGTCATGCGCCCAATTTCGTAGTGGCGAAAGGGATCGCACTGGCATCTAAAGATAAATTAATTAATACAGTGTTACCCAAATAGTGACAAATGCCAAGAAACGATTAGAAGCATCTCTAAAAACCTGACATTATTATGTTGGCATTTTGTAAATTAATTATGGCATTGATTCTTCTACGATAAATAAGTGAGACTCAAAATACCGTTTCTACAAAACATAAAAAAGGTAGACGGTGAAAAAAACCCCGAAAACAAAAAGCTACCCGCCGACACTCGTAAGTCTGGCGAAATAAATTGCACTTTTTCCTAGCTTTCCATTTCAGGAGAATGGGGCAAAACTGGATTATGTCCGCGTCTCTTGGGACCCTCAGTTTGGGGATTGCCGGGAGGGATGGCGGGAAAAGTTTACGTAAGCCGAATGTAATCTTGTTTGCGAACAGGTCACTGTGGCACGAGCACCCTGTATTTTGGTATATTGGCCGTTGTTTAAAGTTAGAAGGTCTACTCGAAAACAATATTTTGGTTGGCCTAGAACGTATGGATTACAAAAAAGTGTCCGATTTGAACTAAAGAAGGGTTAAGTAAAAAGTTATCTTTAAAAGTGAAAAAAATAATTAATTGCGTGATGTGAATTTTTTATAACCGCTTACGAAACTAAATATAAAATTGTACTTTTTCGTGATACTTAATGAAGATCTTACGCTAAGAATAATTGTATAAGTAAATAAATATAACTATAAAGTATATGTATTAGAAGGGTGGTTTCAAAAAAGTCCCTTGCAATAATGTTACAATGAATACAATAATAAAAAATTGGTTCAAAGTATCTACATCGATTAAATAAGAGGTTAGTAATTTATTTATTTTTTTATTTTAGGAAACTGGAATAAATATCATATATGACATTGTTATTAAATATTTACATTTGGTTTATACACATGAATTAAATCGAACTTTATTAATTTTAATACAGTTTTATTTTAATTTAACAACGGTACAAACACTTCAGCGGGCAGATATGACCATATTATCTAAATTTCAATCAATAATCCTGCTTTCATTAGAAAAATATATTTATTATAACCTAGGAGAATATGACCGGCGATAAAAAGTTCAATAGAAAGCCAAGCAATTACCTGACTGGGAACGAACCACTCTACATCGTGTGCTCATTAAATTTACACGGACTGCGAAACAAGACCCGGCATAATTGCAGACAGAACACGAGAGGGGAGCTCGCCAGAATAAAGACATTTCTCTGTAGACGCTGAACAAAATACTATTATTCAAAATTGAGCTCTACCACATCGGAATATGGTTTAAAAAAGCTTTTCTTATCTGATGTAGCTAGAGGGTGCTATGGGGTTATGTGTACTACTGAAATATAGACTTTAAGTTCAACACTCAAGGTTGTAAATTGGATTTGTACTGGTTTGGGAGAAGTCACCACATGTGAAGTTTGGTGTAAATAATGATATCTTGTGTTGGTAATATTATACAATGTTGAGAGGTTTTGGGTGTCGGGTAAGTTATGGGTGTGGTGTTCGGATCTTGGTGTGTTTACACATATTGCTTTTGGAATTAATTGTTCTCTATAGTTCTAGAATCTTCGGAAGTTATAAATAAACTCAGAGTTAAACTTTGAATAATGATATGTAATTATAAGTCAAAAAAGCTTTAAAAAATATTACAATCACTTTTATTAAACTAGCAATATTATTCAATAAAATAAGATATCGTTCAATACTAGCTTAAAGAAAGATAAAATAGAATTTTTTGGACCCTCTATCAAGCAAGCCCTATTTATCTGCATGAAGATTAAACCTGCTCTCTGCCTCGTGGTCTCGCGGTACAAGTATGTGCCGTGCGATCTAGAGGTCCTGGGTTCGATTTCCGGGTCGGGCAAAGTGTTATTGGGTTTTTCCATAAGGAAATTCTCAGTAACAGCACGGAGTCTGCAAGTGTGCCCGAAAAGCGGCAATAGGCTCGCCCCCTATTACGTGGGACTGATACATACCTGGCGAAATGTGGGTGCAGAAATGCACCTCTGCCTACCCCTTCGGGGAATACAGGCGTGAGTTTATGTATGTATATATGTAAGATTAAACCCCAATTTTCTCGTTTCATGTAAATGATCTAACATAAAAGAAAATACAAAATTCAGTGAATACGGCTAGGAACACTTCTATAACAAAGAAACCACACCCATTTAGATAGAGCAACCTCGTAAACAAAGAAATGGGATTTCCTTCCATCGCATGAATTACCATCGTAAATCTTGCCCTGCCCTCGCCGGGTACCGAACCTGCAGGCGTTGGCTTTATCGTCCCCCATTGCCAGCGTGGCCCGAGGCATTTTTTCGCCAAATTGACATTTCCCTTTATGTGTTTCAAATGTCAGTCGCGAGGGTTTTTGAAATGGCGCTTGGGGGTTGATTGGCTCTATATTAGACTAGCTTTACAAAATGAATATTTTTTCGTCGTTTATGACACATTTTACATTACTGCTCCGTTCTTATGGGTCGTAGCGTGATGTTTTATAGGCTATGGGCTTCCTCGATAAATGGACTATTGAACACAAAAATAAATTTTCAAGTCGATTGAGTAGTTCTTGAGATTAACGCTTTGAAACAAACAAAAACCTTTTTAGTTTATCATATTAGTATCAGTGGCGGTACTTCCATAGAAACGCAAAAGCGTTACACGTTAATTGTGTAATGTCTAGTTTATAATTGTTTATTGTGGGGTCTGGATATTCTCATTTATATGTCAAATTGCTTTTGTCAATAAAGATTTAAAGCTTAAATATTATTATTCGCATTTTTAAGACAAGCTAGGCTTTTGGGCTTCTATGGAAGTATCATCACTGGTTAGTAAAGATATTATTTTATGACGAGATAGTTCTATCACTTCAGGTCGATGTCGCTATTTAAATAGTAGTTGGATTTTTGCATCCTTCATTATAGAGTCTATCGTACAACATGCAAGAAATCTGCTTGTGTACTTAAAATAGTCTGATTTAAAATAGAACGGAATAGTTATGCCAACCGGGTAAAGATAATCATTATCGTTTCTCGTCTATTGCAGAAATATGTGTAGGTTCACAGAACAGCTGATTAAGATTAGAAGGGAAATAGACAGTATTTTGTATGGGGACGAGTGTCACCGCTTGTCTGTCACTATTCATTCTACTACGATCACACGACCAATGATAAAAAATTCCACAAAAATGAAGGTATATTATTGGTTGTCACACATTTATAAAAGTCTTGATATTACACGCAAGCTAATAGCAATTACTAAGAAGCGGCCGTGTCAAACATATGATTGTCTAATCGTAGGTTCGGCACGCTCGGAATGCTGAGATTTCCTTTCTAGTCTTATTCAACTGTTCTGTGGTATAGCTAGTAGCAGAAATAGAAAAATAATTGAATGGTTCGTGGTCTCGTGGCACAAGTATATGCCGTGCAATCTAGAGGTCTTGGGTTCGATTCCCGGTTCGGACAAAGTGTTGGGTTTTTCCATTAGGAGATTCTCAGTAGCAGCACGGAGTCTGGAAATGTGCCCGAAAACGGCTCACCTCCTATTACGTGGGACTGATACATACCTGGCGAAACCTGCCTACCCCTTCGAGGAGTACAGACGTAAGGTTATGTATATGTAGAAAAATAATTGTATAGATTGGCATTAGTGTGTCGAGTGACAATGAACAGAGATCTCTAGAAACTGATGCTATGTTTGGACAGAACCGCGCTTACCATAACGCAAGGTAATTTTTCCCATAAAAAAATCATATTAGTATTGCGCAAATAATAGATACGAGTACAGTGGTGACTGTTCTCGGAAGAACCCACAGGACACATTACTGACGCCTCATTTCCCGAGAGACGTGGGGCGGAAATAAGCCAGACGGACACTGAGCGGTTTTATTGATATCACTCGCATTGACACTTACTATTTAGTCTTACATCTACTTTTGAAAAGAAAAAATTCGATACTTTTCTTTTATAACAATAAAAATTACGTAACTAAGTATGAAATGAAATGAAATGAAATTGCTTTGAAATTGCTTTATTTGGTCACGTAGGCAATCAAATAGCACTTATGACAAGTCAATACAGAAAAGAAAAATCTTTTATTATTACATTATAATTTAACTATGGTTCATTTTATAAAATTTGTACAAAAATATTTACGGTTTTTTTTATAATTTATTTTTAGTTTTCATCAGGAAATACATAAAATCTTATTATTATTATTTTAAAGTAAATAACGAGATGGACCTTGTGTATTTCCGAAACGTCACGTATTGTTTTAATGGTACCACCGGATCCAAACGCGACCCTGACTGAGAAGACCCGGCGAAACAAACTCAGCGGGCTCACTTTACTACTGGAATTTACGCGGCGCGACCCACACCTGAGTAGATCCAGCGAGTCCAACTCAGTGGGCATGTATTTGGTCCAGTAAGGATAACATAATTATATTATATGACCTGCCAAATAAAAATTGCCTTCTTATTATAAATTTGCTCGAATTATTTACTCGATCGGTCGTCATTTTATTTTTATTTTATTTATTTTGTGCACATTTTATATTAGATATCAATTTGTATTTGATGTTTTTATAATGGTTTAAGTTACACTTGGAGCTTTGGGTTAATTTATATTTATTTATGTATTTATTCAAATGATTTGGTTTAAGAAAGAAGAATGTGAAAGGTACTGGGTTCCAAGATGTGGTGATGGCGATGTGCGGGAGAGATCTAATGCCAAATTTCCTTATCCTCTAAATACTGATTTATATTGTAGTATCCCCTTGTCATCAGAACACGTTTAATGTGCACCTTAAATGAATTATCTGATAGGTCAGTTACAGATTTGGGGAGCTTATTGTAAAATTTTACGCAGTTGCCTACAAAGGACTTACTGGTTTTTTCTAATCTTAATGAGGGTATCACAAGTTTATGTCTACCCCTGGTATTTACATTATGTATATCACCAATTTTACTAAAGCTAAATACATTCTTACGTACATACATAATATTTTGATAAATGTATTCAGACGGCACGGTCAGTATATTACAGTCCTTGAATATGGATCGTAAGGAATCACGGCTACGTAGATCATAGATGGCGCGGACTGCTCTTTTCTGTAGTATGAAAATGCTGTTAATATCAGCCGCCGATCCCCACAATAGAATGCCATAAGACATTATACTGTGAAAGTAAGCAAAGTACACTAACCTAGCCGTTGAAACATCCGTGAGTTTTCTTATTTTACGAACCGCAAAAGCTGCGGCACTCAGTTTACTAGATAATCGCTCTATTTGCGGACCCCACTGCAGTTTACTATCTAGAGTTATTCCTAGGAAAACAGTTGAAGTCACCAAGTCAAGTGTTTCTGCGTTTAATGTAACAGGTGATATTACATTCCTAACATTTGGTAATGTAAATCGAATGCATTTTGTCTTTCCTGCATTGAGTAGAAGATTATTACATGAGAACTAATTCAAAATTAAATTAAGTACATGATTTGGAATAGCTAGATCTTTATCCTTACGATTTATTTTAAATATTAGTGACGTGTCGTCAGCGAACAAAACTATGTCTGTAAATTTCTGTACCATGTAAGGGAGATCATTTATATAAACTAGAAACAAAAAGGGGCCCAGAATAGAGCCCTGAGGAACCCCTATTTTGACTGTTGATCCTACTGAGGTGACGCCGTCCACACATACTTTTTGTTCACGACCCGATAAATAGGACATTATAAGTTGAAGAGAGGAACCACTTATGCCGTAGTAACTCAGCTTCGTAATAAGGGTCTGGTGATCAACGCAGTCGAAAGCCTTCGAGAGGTCACAAAAAACCCCAAGAGCATCTTGTGACGTCTCCCAGGCTTCCAGTACAGATTTCATCAAAGATGTTCCTGCATCTCGCGTAGACCGACCCTTTGAAAAACCAAATTGGCTACTATGTAATATCCCATTTCTATCAAATATGCCTTGGTACTCAAGATAAAAGTTATTTTTGGGGCCGATCAATGAAGCACATATCGCTGTAATAATCCAAGTTTTATTGGTGTCTTGGATATTAGGACAAAATATAACTGGTGCTAAATAAAGAGTTTTAAATAAATAAAGTCCCGTAGCGCAGTTGGCTAGACAGCTTGTGAAAAGAGAGGCTGCGGATTCGATCCCCGCACCGTGTTTTTGAGATCCAAAAATATTTGTCTTGTGAGACCGAAAAGTCGCTTGTAGATTCTGACACCTCCGACACAAAACTTCTATGTATGCGACTGTTGGGTGTAAAAAAAGCATTCTGCTAAATATTTTGCATGTAGGAACTGTCAAAGTGTGAAAGAGCCCTTAACAGTAGCCATTTATAAAACTATTCGTGTACTAGGGGAGCATATCTGCCCACATCTTGTAAATATTGTTGCAATAACGTCACTGACAATACTAATGTTTCACGCGCCATTTGTTGGGGCGTGCGATCTATCCACAGATGATATATTTCATCCATTATAGTCCCACGCTATCAAAGCGAAAATTATTACTATGATGTGGTTGATTTTTCAGGTAGATTTAAAAAAAACGCGTTCTGACCGACTCGTGGTGTCGCGGTACAAGTATGTGCCGTGCGATCTAGAGGTCCTGGGTTCGATTCCCGGGTCGGGCAAAGTGTTATTGGGTTTTTCCATTAGGAAATTCTCGGTAACAGCACGGAGTCTGGAAATGTGCCCGAAAAACGGCAATAGGCTCGCCCCCTATTACGTGGGACTGATACATACTTGGCGAAATGTGGGTGCAGAAATGCACCTCTGCCTACCCCTTCGGGGAATACAGGCGTGAGTTTATGTATGTATGTATGTATTTAAAAAAAGGAAGCTAGGCAAGAGGACTCGCGATTGATTACCGGGTCGGGCAGTAATATTAGGGCTTTTCTTTTTTTTGTTTAAAATTTATCAATACTATATGCATTTATATTTAAACTGAAACTTATTACAGCTTCCAGTTCTTTATAAATCAAACCTGTTTGATTTACCCTCTCAGTCACCTTTTTACCGTTTCTTAGGAAACCACATATTTGAAACTAGAAACACCATCAAAATTAAAAAAAATCTATGCCCAAGGACATCGGATAATGCCATTTCCATATCTATACGGTATAAAATAACCCCTGTACCCCGGTAGTAATCCCTCAGCCCGCAGCCCGCTGGGCGGCAACGCCGCGCGCTGTTAAATACTTGCGGGTACAACACCAATAAATGTAAGCCAAGGGGAAAATGTCTACAGTAAGAACACGATTGTCTGACAGTACTAATGTAAATGCGAAAATGTTTGTCTGTTAGGCTTTTGCTTATAAAACGATTAGTTGATTTTAGTGAATTTTTGTATAGAGATAGATAAGTTTTCTATTTTAATTAAAAGTCATATGCATGAGGTGATGTACATATTTTCTTGGATTCAAGAGCCGGTAAAAGCTCAGGTGCGTGAATTCCGCAGACCTGCACTAAGTGATGGACTAAGGCCTCATTAATTTTAAAAGAACAGACCAGCTGTGGAGCATTTACGGGCATTATAAAAATTATTAAAATTCAAATGCCATAAATTTTTATTACCAACATAAAACGCGGAAGAAACCAGGGCACAATAGCTGGTTAATACGCTTCGGTGAGGGGGAATTGTTAATTAAAACTGGGATTAAGTTTGTTTGGTGTCGCTGTTGTGAACCGCGCTCGGAACATTACGTTACAACCCATTGTAGCTATATAAGATATTGTATATTTAAATGTTTTAATAGTTAGATTGATGAAATAACTCCAATAACACAAATGGCTGACAAGAAAATCATATACGTATAGTAGATTTTTGCAAAACGACAATACTTGTATGAGCCACAAAAATTTCTATTTTAATGTAGACCAAAAGTTTTTGAAGTTATACTTCTTTTGGCGCGTTAGGGAAAAATGATGAGAGTGAATTTTTTACGATGCGCGCGCACACCGACACCAAAAAGTTATTCAGAAAAAGTTTGTTTTAAATTTTAAGAATGTAGAATAGTGACAGTAATAAAAAGGGATTGACATATTTTTTTAATTTTAAGTAGTTTTGATTATTTTATTTATTTATTAGTATATCTATATTGTTAGAAACTAAAATTTAATTATTCAAATCTTTTAAAATGACTGTTATTTGACCTGATGCCGTAACTATAGTAACCAAATAATAAGACGCGTAAAAACTTTCAGGCCGATCAAGAAAATATACGATCTGTGTCGTTTTCCCGCGCTTGCTCTATATTCGCCAATGCAGTGTTGCCACCCACACCAACTTATTTCTGACAATATATATATATATATATATATATTGAATATTAGTGATAAAACTAATTTGAATAAACTGTTTTGAGTGCATTTATAGATTTGAGGTTAATTGTCGGTATGTATAATTTATTTACATCGTTAATTAATTATTAAATTATTATTATCTTAAAAATAATTTTTAATTTTTTCGTTTTGTTTTATTTCTGGTATATTAACAAATTTTATGTATAAATAAAAATATTTTTTTTTTTTATAATATATTATTATATTATTTAAGAAAATATATATTTATGTATGAAGTATAACTTCTAACGCGTGTACATAAGTACACACACACACTTTTTTTAAGACTGTGTGTTAGGTTTATCTAATTTGAAACAGAATAAGAAACGTATGTCTGATAAACGCTATTCCTGCAGCACAATTATGAACAGTGTGATCTAGACGATCATTGAATGTTGGAAATTTGCCCGAAAAACGGCAGTAGACAAGCATTGATGCTGAAACTAGTACACACAGTAGACGTATGTTTTTTTTCTATGCCTAAACAATGTCACTTATATAGCGACAAGTTTTCAACAGTACATTTTTGAAGTTATACTTCTTTTGGCGCGTTAGGGAAAAATGATGAGAGTAAATTTTTACGATGCGCATGCTCATCGTCACGAAAAAGTTATTTAAAAAAGAGTTTATATGTTTTAGATTTTAAAAATGTAGAATAATGACAGTAATAAAAAGGGATTGACATATTTATTAGTTGTGTATATTTATGAGTGCGTTCAGAAATGTAATATGTTGTGTAAACTAAGAACTATGTATGTGACTGTTGGGCCTATTTATAAGTTTTACTTCAGTCGTGTGGTCTAAAGCACACTCGTATTTTTTAAAATATTATTTTATAATATAGTATCATATTATTTGAGAAAAAAATATTTATGTATGAAGTATAAATTCTAACGCGTGTATATAAAAGTACACACACACTTTTTATTTTTAATATAAGATTATTCAAGAGTAGAATTTAAGCACAATTGAACCTTAAATTCAGCCTGAACAGCGAACAAAGAAGAGCAAATTAAAATCACAAAGCAGCACAAACTGTGACGAATGCATTAAGGGCAGTAACTCGGGGCAACAATAGTCACGTACGTGAGGGCGCAGGGGAAGGGCCGCGTCGGAAACAGTTAGCTACGGACAGATAAATAGCCCTTCTGATTGTGCTCAGAACCTCGTGATCTGGGTACCGATGAGACTTGATTAACTGCTATTTTTTGTTAGGTTCTATGAGGAGTGTCGTTAGTGTAAGGATGCGCTATTTGAACAATAGGTACGGGTACCTATCCGGGGCTCAGGTAGTGTTTTTTTATTCTCCATCAGAAAAAAATTTGCAGCCGAAATATGGCCGAAAAACGGAAATAAGCTCGCACCTATTATGTGAAACTTCAGTCACAGTTAGTGTAAAATATTAGGGAGAAATCTACTATATTGCAGATGGCATATTACTGATCAAGTCTAAATAAAGTTACTTAACATACATTGTACTGGCAAAATCGTAATATGAAATTAAAGTCATATTTTTTATTCATTTCGTATAATATGTTTATCATTAGTGATTTTTCTTGTAGAAAGATAATTTCAAGGTCCTCTAACTCAATGCTTATTCATTTGTATGCATTGCAAAGCCCCTTTAAAATTGCTATATTTAGAAAGTTCTTAAACTCGAAGACTAGAGTCAGAAGTTTGGTAACCTCATCACGTTCTTGCATCCTAATCGCTAAGATGACAAACATTATCGAAGCGGTATCTCATAAAATTTGCGCCGCTCCATTACCCCGGGAGTGGTGTGAAATTTTATCGCCATGTCCATCTTACACCCCAATTACAAGCGGGTCCCTATCGGTTGAATTCATCACGGGCTGTCAAAGCAAGTGGGGCGGCATTGTACTCGCACCCGATAGAAACATGACAATCCGAACAATTGTACGGCGAGGATCTCTCAAAAATTATTTATGATTGTTATTTGATTGCTTTTGTAGAGTGTTACACACGATTTGTTTGAAAATTGCCTTCGTTTATATTCTCATACGGGGTGTATTCACTATAAGGTTGTGACCTTAATTTGTTATTTTTGTTTCGATTTTACGATAAAGGTCAGAGCTATTCAAAGGTCGTTTAGGCAAGGTTATGAATAAGTAATTTACATATATAGAACCTATTTTCAAGTCGATCGAAATCGATCAAATTCATAATGGAAACATTTATACGAGAGTTTAACGAATAATGAAACTGTTTAGCTGGAATAATACGGTTATTGTCGTAATGAGTTTTGATCTTTAATCAATAATCAAAAGTTTAATGACGAAAAACTATTTTGCATCTCTTACCAGTTGACACAATTATGACTGGCTATTCTTTACCGAAAATAAAACATTTAACTACTCAAAATTAAACAGTTACTATTATTACCCGAAACAATCTACACCAATCCAAGATTTGCGTTGATATAAACAACAAACTCATGATCCAATTAAGCGTTATTTAACTTTCATAACAAAATGTTTACCCGAATATAAATTTCCCTTTAAAGGTAGTTCCTATCAAAGGTAGCACGAACACACCCGATCAATATTACTGAAGGTGGGCGCGCCGCGTTTCGCGAACAGTAAATAATAAATACCCGGCGTCTGAACCGTTTGTTCCTTTGTTACCTTCGCGTGTA
The DNA here is from genome assembly GCA_907164795.1 of Hemaris fuciformis. Lineage (NCBI taxonomy): Eukaryota > Metazoa > Arthropoda > Insecta > Lepidoptera > Sphingidae > Hemaris > Hemaris fuciformis. Next base: position 770,135 of record OU015443.1, read on the forward strand.
CTAAATGGATTCTGAAATGGCACGTTTATAAATATTATATTCTTACTGTGCTTCGGTTATTTTTATCAGCGTAAGTAAATACATATTATGTTATCCTTTTATCCTGAAGAAACGACAAATGCGTAGTTATATTCATTTATTTATTTACTCTTCTTATATATTAAGTATAAAGACGGACTTAATGCCAAAGGCATTCTCTGACAGTCAACCTCTGGGTGATGCAGAGATTAAAAGGTAGGTGTATAAATAGTGAAAAGGTTAAAAGAATATACAAAAAAATATATAAATAGAATAACTAGCATCATTCAGTTATACTAACATATGTACCCAGATAAATAAATAATTATAGACACATAAAAATACACATACAACATATAGAATACATATTTGCAAAATATGATATATACACACACACACATAGTTATACATTTTCTTATAAATAAATGTGTTTTCTATTAGGTTTCTTCATCTATATTTTAAGTAGGTAATGGGGTATGCTGTTGCTGAGAATTACCGAATGGAAAAATACTACAATTCGACTTGGAAATCAAACCTTTATCTCTGGATCGCATGCCACGAAGTGCACAGTATCAACAAGAGCTTCTTATGCTTCGTTAAAAAAAATGTCTTAATAATTTACAGTTCTTATAATATTTTATTTTACAGAAAGGTTACGTTCGTTTATATGCGTCTAATCTTCTTTATTTTCACATTTTTTTCTTTATAGCCTAGGCTATCATCATCATCATGCCATACACATCCCACTGCTGGGCACGGGACTTCTCTACCATTGAGGCTATGATTGTGCTAAATATCATAAAAGTTTTTAATGTTATTATTGTTAATAGATGATTTATTTAAATAAGGTAATATAAAGAGTTCTCGAAACCGACGTGCTACATGCAGGATAATGTCAGTTAAAGATGCGAAAGAGGTGTGTTTGGCCGTGGCATTGGGCGCTCTGTCTATTGTCTCTGCCCACCCCAACGGGAGATAGGCTTGAGTTTATGAATTAATGAATGTTAAAAGCATAACTAAGATGCTTTAGTATAAGGGTGCTAACCGAATTACCCTTATTTATGTCGATTTATTTGATATACCAAAAAGGATAAAGCGAGAACCCTATTTTAAGTTCCAAAAAAGATATGAATACATATTTACAATCCAAAAATATTTCTACCAACATGAAATTCAAATAGCACCCGTCATCCACTGGGATATCTAAAAGCATTTCTCTATATCTGTCAATCGGTCCGTCTGTCTGTATATTAGCATAGAACATGGGTTGGGACTCACGCCCGCGGCTGGCGCATCAAATATTCATAACGAGGGGCGAACCCCTGTCTCCCCTACCTGGCTTGAAACTAACTTTGTACGGCATTCATGCACGTAAATATTACTAAGAGTGTTCGTTGGAAATAATTGGAAGGCTTGGAATATGACTTGTACTAAAAAATATATTTAAAAAGCCTGAAAACCTGCAATAGCCCTGCACAATTTTATGTGGAACTAAAAATACAATTGGCAGAAAGTGGATGCAGAAATGCACCTCTGCCTAGTAGGTACATACTTACATAAACTCACGCCTGTATTCACCGAAAGAGTAGGCATAGGCGAATTTCTGCACCCACTTTTCGCCAGGTATGTATCAGTCCCGCGTAATAGGGGGCGAGCCTATTGCCGTTTTTCGGGCACATTTCCAGACTCCGTGCTGTTACTGAGAATTTCCTAATGAAACAACCCAATAACACTTTGCCCGACCCGGCTACCGAACCCACGACTTCTAGGTCGCACGGCAAATACTTGTACCGCGTGACCACGAGGCAGTAGGACGCCAATGTAAAGAAAATAGTATTATATTATATTATAATTAAGAAATGTAGCCGAAAACTGTACTAGGCACACCTCTATTATTATAAGTGAGACTTATAAAACAGCTGGCGAAACATAAGTGAACAAAAACTATGCCCACCAGATCCTGAGACCTGTGTGGCCTGTGAAAAAAATTGTTGCAAAAATTAAGTGCACAACAATCTAAAATATTATTCTCGTAACCTTAGTACAAAGTTTTCATATCCTAACAAAACCAGGGGAATTAGTTTTCCTTTAACCAAAGGCACCGTAACCCGCGGAAAATCCCAAACCACCCTAAAACAAAACAGTGCAATAGCCAACTTCAATAATTTGTTAACATCCCCTACCGTCTCGCCCCTGTCTCCCCTTTCGTAATTGCATCAATTACCGGGTCCCGCGTTCGGTTCCCGCTCAAGTTACAGTCGTTACGCCATACTCTAATGGATAACTATTTCCAGTTAATTTTTCCCCGTAATAGAATTATTTACGAGCAATTTGGGGGATTTTGTTGAGGTGAAAGTTGCCAAATTTATACCGTAATAGGAGTTTAAGACCTCTTGTTAGAATACCTGTTAAAGAAAGCTTTATATAAACTTCCACTTTACCTTATTCAGGCTTGAATAAACATTTTTTATAAGGTCATAACGATATATTTAACAGCTCGGATAGCAATAACGGCAAATAAAAGCTGTTATAGATAAGAGCTAAATCCTCATTTGAAAATTTAAATAGGCCGACATAAATATATGACTTGAGAAAGGTGGCGGGTAGCGGATGGATGAGGGCTGCTCAAGACCGGGATGGTTGGCGCCTACTTGGGGAGGCCTTCGTTCAGCAGTGGACGGCGATAGGCTGAATATATATATATATATAAATATATGTTACTGGTTCGAAATAACTATACTTTTTTCTAGACATCTCACATTGGACTTGATAACGACCGCTAGTATTTAATTATTATAGATGTGGAACTTAAGATAATGCTGAAAATACGTAAGTGTAAACTGTAAATATGTCACACTGTCTGACTATCCCGTGGTCTCGCGGTACAAGTATGTGCCGTGCGATCTAGAGGCTCAGGTTCGCACCCCGGATCGAGCAAAGTGATATTATGTTATTGAATAGGAAATTGTCAGTAACATGGAGTCTGGAAATAAATATGCCCGAAAAACGGCAATAAGCTCGCTCCTTATTACGTGGACCGATACATACCTAGTGAAATGTGATATGTATGTAATGTATATATGTATGTAAACATATCATTCGGTTATCAGACGTGTACATACGCTCAGTGGCGGTACTTCCATAGAAGCCCAAAAGCGTTAATCGTTAATTGTGTAATGTCTAGTTTATATTTGGGTATTATAAGGTCTTTATTCCACAAATTGCTTTAATTGAATAAAGATTTCAAGCTTAAAAACTATTATTTGGAATTTTAAAAGGCAAACTGGGCTTTTGGGCTTCTATGGAAGTACCGCCACTGCATACGCTATAACGTATATACAAAGCTACAACCTTCCTCCCGAGGTAAGAAATTGTCGATAAGGCAAACACTTCCTTTCATAATACTAATGGATATTTTTCATTTCTATAATGCACACACAACTCGAAATCCCTTCATCATTCCCGACCATAAATATAATTTTCCCCAACGTAACCTCGTAAATTCTGTATACATTGCTTTTGAACTACGTGATCCGATTCGGCACGTTCATACTAACCGTTCAATGTATGTCAACGCGAACGAGAAATTCATGAATAGTATTCGGGATACGGGACATGGGAACAAATTGGATTTGTAACACGTTGAGCGAGATCGTATCAGAAATCGTTTTATTTTCGACGGAATATCGTCGGGACCTGCGGGGACTTAAAATGCTCCATTGATGTAATCAAGGTAAGATGCTATAACATGTTCTTCGGGGAAGAACAAACCTGGCTTAATATGTATTGTTAGCCTAAATAGTAATATTTAGTAATTATAAATGTATTTCATTATAATACCTTACAATATTATATATTTACATTATTAAAAGCTTATGCGTACAGACCTTTTACTAATAATTATTATAGTAATAGTAAAATTGCATATTGATGATTTTATTACTTATAAGTATAATTAAAATTGTCAATATCTTTAATGAGAATATAATCTTGATTAATATAAATTAATTATTGGACTTTATAAAAGTATTTAAAAATAAGACCGTCAATTGATGTGTATAAAAATGGTGTCGCTGAGCAGTTCGAGCTCAGTCGTTGGAATTGTCAGTTGCAAGACGGATTAATATTTTAAAATATAAAAGTTGTTAAGAAATATAAAAGTTGAAGACGTACTTGTTTCTCAACGAGTGTTACCCTTCAGTATGTATATAGTTATAGCTTAGTCGTGATGGCCTCGAGATTTAGACACGCGGTCGAGAATCACGAGAGTCACGGATTCAAACCCCAGGCACACACCTCTGACTTTCGAAGTTATACATTAACGGTGAAGGAAAGCATCGTGAGGAAACTTGCACACCTAAAAGTTCTTAGGAATTTCTCAGGTGTGTAGTCAGCCAACCCGCACTAGGCCAGCGTGGCGGACTAAGGCCTAAACCCTCTCAGTTGTAGAGGAGGCCCGTGCCTAGCAGTGGGACGTATGTAGGCTGATGATAGCTTATTCTATATTACTCGCGTCTGTATTTCCAAAGGGGTAGCCAGAAGTTCGTTTTTGAACACTTTTGCCGCGTTTCGTGGCAGTCAAGTTACTTTATAATCCACTGATTTACTGCATTTATCTATTTTATACAGTCATTTATAAAAGACTATGAAATAATGTACTGCAACATGGTTGCTCATGTAACTTAACTTAGATGGTGAGAGTTCAATATCACGGTACCTGCTGGAATATAAAAATAAAAACATGTATCGATGTATAATTTATACAAACAATTTGTATAAAAATATCAATTACATGATTTTGTAATTTTAAGTGATATATAATATATCAGTAATGTATACCTACAAGTTGATAAAAATCGGTCAGTCTGTGCCCTGAAGTATCGGGGACTATCTTTGACAAAAACTGTTACCGGTAAAATTGTTTCAACTTTTGAGCTGTAATTGTTAAAATTTCTCGCCAATCGACACTAATAATAATAATTCAGTGACTTATGACGTAAAAAGACACGCCTAAAACAATAATACCATCAAAGTGCGCTTTAAAAGTAAACATACAATCACCCTCGACCAACATTCAACTGCTATTTAATAATGTGCTCTAAGCCTATGTCTTAAAAGTCGTAATTCCCTCGCTTAAACATTCCCAGGAAGTACAGCTAACGATGAGCAAATATTTGCCAAACAATACCTTGATTGAATAACAGGGGATGACGTAATGGTGACTAGGCAAATAAGGGTGAAGTTTTGTACAAAGTCCTACATATGTATCAGTTGTTTTGTAATTAAGTCATTGGAAATCGGATTTTTTTAATGTTTTTTCAACTTTAAGGTTAGTATTTAATTTTTAGCCAAGATTCCGCCTACGTGCACATCAAAGTGGATCCAAGGTGAAATGAAGAATTTTTTAGTAATATCAGTGGACGTATGACTTGTCAATACTATTTAGAGACAAGATAAAAATAAATCTAGACTTAATTTGTTGTCAAAATTGCTTCGGATCTAAAAAGTGTTATAATAAACTTTTTTCACTGTGTTAAATAATAACTCGCGTGATAGGGATGAATACGCTATAAAGACGAGTTAGATTAAAATTTAAAAATATCCGTTATCTGAACATTGATATAATAATCTCACCTTCACCAATATTCAAAATATGATAATTATAAAAAGCCTTAAAAACTTTTCAAATCAACAAGAGATTTGTCTGCGATAGGGGCTACGTTTGAGTTGAAGTGAGGAATAACTAGCGAGGGTCCAATATAAAGAAACCTCTTGACCCGCTTTGAACACAGCAAATTAATTTAAAACGTCAATAAACAGCCAACTAAAGTCCCCAATTACGTAACCTCGTGAATAACTTCAAGGACTCGTTAATTAGCGTCACGTATTCGGTGCCATCTCTGGCATAGTGCCACAGTCTGCCAGTTGGCAATGGAACGTGCCAGTGACGTAACTCACTCACCTGAATCTCTGAGCTGCAGCGAGCCGACCTTGTTGGTGAGGTAGCCCCGGATGGAGCTCGCGACGCGAGAGGGCGAGGCGGCGGCGGCGCCCCCCCTTAGCGCCCCCTGCAGCCGCCCGAGCAGCGCGCCCCCCTCCGCCTCCACGGTCGGGCCCCCAGGGGCGAAGCCCCACACCAAGCGAACGCGGAAGTAAATTTAAAAAACCCGAAATTTATCGATACTTCTATACTAATAGTTACCAGTACGTTATGTATAATTTGAACGAGTAAAGATTAATAGTAATATATGTAATTCAGTGCATAGTTTGATATGTATCGGTTAATGATTTTGGTTCAGGTCTCGACCATGGTGCGCCAGTCTTGTGTCTGCAACAAAATAAAATAAATTTGCATCATTATTCGGAACATTATGACTCAAAATCTTTAGGAGCAAACAGTTATTTTTTATAATATTATATCATAATAGTATTGGCACTACTTTTTTTTATCAAAAATACCTCTACAATTAGGAAACTGAAATAAAGCGAGCTGCTAATTTGCCGTTCCAAGACTCAAACACTACAAATCTGTCTCCAACAAAGAATAATCTCAAATATCGCACAAAAGAGGCTGCGAGCGGATGTGTACGGGCGGAAACCGCCACTCGGGCCACATCCGGCCGCCATTGCCGGATGCAGACGAGCTCTACGACTTCCGCTGAGCATTGTGAAACGCAATGTAACTTTCAAAACTGTACGCTTTTGTGAAAATGAGAGGAAATATTTTATGACGCCAATATAAGAGAGAAAATTTATCGTGTTTTCTTTTCAGTGTTAACACGAGGAAAACTGTTATAGATCACTTGACCTGTTTGTGAAAGAGTAGGGCTTTGAAGATTGTGGTCAAGAGGCTTTATCCAGCCATGTTGGTCTTTAATGTGAACTATAGGGTGTGGCATCAGAAACTCTTTGGAAATCTGCCAAAGATAGATCTATAGCTACATGATTTATAGGTTTATATATGTTTGTAACCCAGTGAATGCAAAGATCTTTTGAAAAAAAGATAAAAAATAAGGTTAAAAGACTGCCTCGTGGTCTCGCGGTACAAGTATGTGCCGTGCGATCTAGAGGTCCTGGGTTCGATTCCCGGGTCGGGCAAAGTGTTATTGGGTTTTTCCATTAGGAAATTCTCGGTAACAGCACGGAGTCTGGAAATGTGCCCGAAAAACGGCAATAGGCTCGCCCCCTTCGGGGAATACAGGCGTGAGTTTATGTATGTATGTAAAAAATAAGGAAGATAAAATGAACATGAAACATGATGCGTATATCAAAACATAAACTATGTAGTCTCCACTAATACAAATTTCTTGTGAGACCAAAGTTGCTAAGAGTGTCTGAAATGACAAAACATGTTATATAGAGCTCGGAACTGTGTTCTTCGTGTATTATTTTTTTATTTCAACTCAAAGACAACTTATTAATGGAATATTATTGAGACAATTAATTCGCTTCATTAGTAACAAATATATTAACATTACTTATTTACTAAGACACGCCAACAAAATGAATTTTAAGAAGGTATTAATATAAGATTCATAATCTGTCAAATATTGCAAGGAATAAGTAAATATATAATACATACTAAATTACCAAGTAAAATTAATTAGTACAAAAATCTACTTACACTATCTAATTCTACATAAACATTCCGGTCTCATGAATACCCATACCTCATTTTTTTTTATGAATAACACGCATCTGTTTGGTTGGGGGATACATCCCACGGACTCTCGTTTCATAACCATTTACCCGACGGAGGGTGTCAAAAGCATGTGAATAATTACCTACATATTTTAGGAAATTGGTATTTTATAGTTATGCTATAAGTCAATCGAATTGAAATAACTGATCGTAGTTTGTATAACGAACTTAAATTACTCAAACAACTGCGCGACGGAGGCCAAAGCTATATGTGAAATAACATGGTTTTAAGAAAGAAGTATTTAATAGATGCTATTAGATAATCTAGTTGAAAAAACTACACTTGGTTCGCTTGCGTCATGGATCAAATTTTTCAATCCGCTCAGGTGCCTCGGTCCGACGGCATGTATAGTCTCAAATTCTATTGTTCCCTCTCTATAGCTTAGTGCCTTGTGTTTTATATTACAAATTACGTCATTTCAAAGTTACAGTTGAATTACCTTGCGTCAATTATATTTTCTTATTTAAAACAATTGTGGTTGGTCCCATTTCAGTGTTTAAGTAATATTGAAATGTTTTTAAAGCTCATATAAGCTTATTTATCTTTGTACACAGTACATCTGCATACACTAATTAAGGGTACTTAATATATAAATGGTATAGAAAATGAATATCAAAATATGAACATTTATTTCCCCATAACAAAATTATATATTGTATTTCAAAGAAGGTCAAAACAGTTTCTTGACAAGATCCATTATATATTATTAATTGCAGATATCATACATTCATCATCATCATCATCAGCCCAAATACGCCCCACTGCTGGGCACGGGCCTCCTCTACAAATGAGACATATTATGCATATAATATACACATCATGCATTCTATTTTCAAAAATGGGTTTTTCAATTAATAGTGATTTATACTAAATAAAAAAAATATTAGCCCTGATAGTTGACGAAGTAACTTTATATCTGGGACTTATTACATGATGAATTTAATAAAGAAAAATATTTAATAAATATTTCTGGAATAAAAAAATCTTTACATACATAACGAAACGGAATAGAAAAAACAGTTTCAAAGAATACATTTATTTTTATATGTAGCTCGTAGCATTTGCGTAGCGCCATGCTACGTTGCGCTACGCCAATCGTAACTAATATGATTTAGTTACTTATTAAAAGTTAGTTTTAGTTAAAAGTTTTAACTTAAAACTTCTAGCTTTACTCAATACTACGTCTATTTAATATACTTTAGGGGAAAATATTAATATAATACCCTACTATTCGAAACTAAATTGCGAAAATTGATCATAAACCCCACTCTCGGCCTTAAATCCAGCATATTTTTAGAAATATGCTTACAAATAAACTTTATAGAATATTAGTATTTTAAACAATTAAAAGTTATGATTCTATAATTTTATATAAGTAAAATACTTTAATTGCTTTAAATTACGTATTTAAAAACTTTGGGTGTGGTTGCCGCCGTAGAGCGCGCGAAAAACGTCGGACCTCGGAACAAATTTAAGTAAATTTATTTTTTGAAATATTTATTCTTAAACAAACCTTTGTATAGCTTGGGTTTAACCTTTATTTAAACTTTCAACTTTCAAAATATAGATTTTTATTTAAAATAAAATTTTAAGCCTATCATTTTTCACTACTACACTTTTGGTTGAATTCAAAATTAATGATCAATTAATAATTATAATCGAATAGTAAGTAGTATTGGGCAATTAGAATATTTTTTTAATTTCAGATTAAACGTAGTGAAATATAACACTGTATATACAAAACTATTTTAGAACACGTGCTTAAAATTTTCTAAAATTAATCTAAACTATAATATATGAAAAGACACAAAAAGTGCAAGTTTGTTTTTATAAAAGTGCATATAAAAAGAAATAAATGAAAAAGTACAAGCAAATATAAAAAAAATATCTTAAAATAACACTTTTAAGAAAAATATAGCCCTCTCAGTCACACACGTATACCTACGCATATATAGCACTCTGTCGCACGCCTCTTACGTAACCATTACATAACTCATTCATCGGCACAGATTAAAAATAAATACATTAAAATAACACGACAAACGGCTACCACTACTGCACTACATTCAAAAATGGAATCTAAGCACGCTCAAACAAAACGTTCCAAATTCAAAAAATTAAACATGGCTTTATACATTTAAAGAAAAAATATTGACCTTTATTTTGTGTCGGGTCGTGCTTGGCACACCTGGGATCACCTCGCCCAGACTGGCATCCCGAGCCAGTGAGCCTGAAAAGGCTCTATTGGCATGCGCACAACGGAGCTCTGTGATTGGTTGAGCCGTCGTTGTGACGTCACACTCGACCCACCAATGAAACGGGTCTGAAAATTTCACGTAGGTATGTTCAACGTGGTCGATAGCTAAAAATATGCCCGAGGGCGTTGTGTTGGGAGCTGGTCGATATTCCGCTCGCGTACTACATTTATCTTATTATAATGACGGGTTTGACATCATGAAACATATCACATCTTGATCCAATTATGGTTTAATAGTGTCATTATGTCAGAGGAACAATCAGGTTTTCGATATTTATTTCCTTTTAAAACTGTCAAATATTGGGTATATTCGCCCAATAATAATTATGTAACAGATATATAAAGGATGGATAACTTTTTTCTTATTTATAGAAATTAGATTACATTTTCTATGAGAATTAACAAAAAGATTCGCTGCTAGAAATAAACCTCAACTAATTCTAGCGTGACCTTTTGTTTTATTTGCCCGGTGACATAATTATAGGTCATCTCGTATAATATTTTGACCTTCAAAATTATTTTATATAAAATCAATTTCGTTCTTAACACTTTCTTATTGCTTCTAATTATATTTGTCTTAATATAAACGCCGAATACAAAGCAAGGCATAATGTAGCTCACAATCCCATGTATCTTCCTTAGTAGGTATATAAGAAAGCCTCATTAGAGTGATTTAAAAAAAATCAAAAATTATTGCGGTTCTAAAATCCTCTTTATAGAATTACGTTGGATACAAAATTTAATCAATTTATTCAACTTGCCTCGTAATCATACACCTAAATCATTGAACTTTGTAAGTAGTAGAGCCAAGGCAACACAAAGATATTTTTTTACGGTACTCCACCGGAGTGGCAGCATTATATCGCAGAAAAACAAAATAAATAAATAAATGCACGAAACAATCACATACATACTTCTGACTCCACACTAAAATCAACTCTTGTGTCATCAGAAACTACGAGAGATGTTTCGTACAAACACCCAAACCCGAAACAAATATTTGTGAATCACACAAAAAAATTGCGGTGAGTAGATTGAACCGACGGCCTCTTGTTTCGCAAGTTGGTGTCTAGCCAATTTGCCACTGGGTTGTCAAATGAAACAATACTAGTGAGTTTTATTGTGTGATCATTGCGGGATGATCTGAGGCGTCTCTAGACAGTACACATAGTATTTTTACCGCTCTATGGTCATACAGTCTAATTACTTATTAGCCCATATACGTCCCATTTGATATGCACGTGCGCCTTGTGGAATAACAGAGGTTAGGCCTTAGTCCACTACCAGTGTAGTGTGGCGAGTGCCGATCTAGTTATAAGTTTCATACTTATTCCCATTGCTCGATCATCATCATCAGCCCAAATTCGTCCCACTGCTGAGCACGGGCCTCCTCTACAACTGAGAGGGTTCAGGCCTTAGTCCAGCACGCTGGCCTAGTGCGGGTTGGCGGACTACACACCTAAGAAATTCCTTAGAACTTTTTAGGTGTGCAGGTTTTATCACGATGTTTTCCTTCACCGTTAAAGCAAGTGATAATTCATTGTGAATACACACATAACTTCGAAAAGTCAGAGGTGTGTGCCTGGGGTTTGAACCTGCGACCGCCGAAATTCTCGACCGCGCGCCTAAACCTCGAGGCCATCACTGCTTTTTTTTTCTCGATATATTTCCTAAACATTAAATTAATAATCTAGTCGGCGGGCGCGCAGGATCTCCGCTATTCTCCTGTCTCCATCTTCTGTAAGATTATAATAGATACCCAGTCGATTGAATAAAACGTTGAATTAAAGTTAAGACTACAAACTGTATACTTTGTAAAATGTGAAGACGTGACGGGAATTGGATGCGAACCATTTTCCCATTGAATTTAAAACTTTAAGTTGCTTCAAACTTGAGTTAGAATTATTTCGAGAATTCTAGTAATAATGTCCATATACGCGTAGAGGGTATCTTTAAACATCAATAACAGGTATGTACAAGATTTATTTAGGCTCATAGGAACGCAGATTAAACCAAATCATGAATTTAAATGCGCGAGAATTAAACAAAATTACGGTACGTACTTACTATTGTAAAATAAAAAAACACTAAATAAAATGAAGATTCTGTTTTGTTTTAATGAAAAATAGAACAAGTTTTTTATTAAGCTTTATACAGGATGTATTCAGACCGTGATTGGAAAATAAACCTAAAACCATTGGAATAAAATGTATGAGGTTGCTAGGAAAATGTCTTTTTTTTTATTTTGTGTTGGATTTTTTTTTAACGCCAGGGGGTTTGTAATGACCCTAGCTATTACCTACCTGCCTTAGTTTCCGATCACGGTCTGAATACACCCTGTCATCATCATCATCAGCCCAAATTCTTCCCACTGCTGAGCACGGGCCTCCTCTACAACAGAGAGGGTGAATACACCCTGTATACAAAACAAAGTATACAAGGCGAATAAACAATATTTCTCTCCCCAGTTAATCAGTACAATTTATAACACACCAACTCTCATAAGTCTGTAAAGTCCTTAGTGTGTTATTACGCCGACGTGCAAATGAATCTTCGAATTCATTACCATGTAATTAAACCCATTTATAATGTTGAAATTATTTTTGACATAACATTTTTGACAGCCCCGTGGCGCAGTTGGCTAGACACCAGCTTGCGGAACGAGAGGCTGCGGGTTCGATCCCCGCACCGAGACAAATGTTTGTGTGATCCACAAATATTTGCTTCGGGTCTGGGTGTTTGTGAGACCGAAAAGTCTCTCGTAGTTTGTGATACCCACGACACAGGACTTGTATCCTAGTGTGGGGTCAGAACTATGTATGTGACTGTTGGGTGGGTGTTATAATTTCCCCTTAGATTTAAAGATATGAAAATATTGCGTGTTTCTCACAGCTTCTTTGAATTTTTAATATGAAAAGTGATGTACTATAAGAGTATTTTTAACTTACACAAGATGGTGACAACAAAACTGATGCTAATACAATCATGTCATATTTTAGTATCAAGTAATCAAAGAAAGTCTCATTACTCTGTACAATACTGACAGCCCCGTGGCGCAGTTGGCTAGACACCAGCTTGCGAAACGAGCGGCCGCGGTTTGATCCCCGCACCGAGACAAATGTTTGTGTGATCCACAAATACATATTTGTTTCGGGTCTGAATATTTGTGAGACCGAAAAGTCTCTTGTAGTTTCTGATACCCACGACACAAGACCTGTCATGTCAATGTGGGGTCAGAACTATGTATGTGACTGTTGGGTGTATTTTTTTATTCATTATACCGTTAGATTCTTCTTCACATAAACGATAATTTAAAAGACTCAAAATTGCAGTAAAAAGAGCCGTGAAACCATACTATTTGATTGTTGCAAAACCGTAAAATTAACATTAATTATTGAATCTGGTAATGCTTCAATGATTGATAACAAAAACATTTATATTAAATTTTAATAAACAAGAAAATCATCATTTGGGATCATGAAAACTTCTACGTTTTTCGTTCTATCTATTTAATTCCTTGCGTTCATACAATTACATTATATCCCGGAATAGTAAAGAAGAAGCATACTCATACTCCCTTATTTGCCTGAGTTAAAGCCCCTCGTAAAGGGAATAAGTAAAGGTAAAGGGAGTAAGTCTAGTCCAGTTTACGGGCATGACAAGCCGAATAACAGCTCATAATAGTTTGCCCGACCAAGGAATATAACCCAACATCTCTGTATCGCATACAGCAACGAAAACTGTTAGAGCTGATAAGATAATCTCTGCAAAGGCACTTTGATTGTAACATGAAGAAGTAATAAGGCAAGTCGAATAAGGAAAGAAAGTATCTATCCATATAGTATGGTACAGACATACATACATAAACTCAAGACTGTATTCCCCGAAGGGGTAAGCAGAGGTGCGTTCTGCACCCACATTTCGCCAGGTATGTATCAGTCTATTACGTGAATAGGGGGCGAGCCTCTTGTCGTTTTTCGGGCACAGTTTCAGACTCCGAGCTGCTACTGAGAATTTACTAATGGAAAAACCCAATAACACTTTGCCCGACCCGGGAATCGAACCCAGGACCTCTAGATCGCTCGGCACATATTTGTACCGCGAGACCACGAGGCAGTCGTGTAGTATGGTACTGTTAATAAAAATAATACAGGTTTAAATTTAAAATGATTTTAAAATTTAATCAGTTTAAAAATATTATTACCTAACATAAAAAAATTGTCCCACGGTGCAAGTGTAGGTATGTAATGCGATTCTGATGTATAGCAAAGTGTTATATGTGTGAAGAAGAATCTCATCACCCGGCACGGCTCTGTCGAGTGATGAGAGACACTTCATTCGAACAGTACTGTCATAAAGTGCTTTGTAGTCGCTTTACCGAAGCAACGCATAATAAAATATTTTTATTTCATTATCAGCCCATTAACATGTGTCCCACTGTTGGACACGGGTCTCCTCTACAACTGAGAGGGTTTAGGCCTAAGTCCACCACGCTGGCCTGGTACGGGTCAGCGGACGTATACGTAAATATATTTATTTGCCCATAGATATAATTTATTTATTACACAGCCTTCGTGGCGCAGTGGGTTCGAGACCAGAATATGACTAACCAAAAGCCTACGACCTTGTCGTGGGCACCAAAACAAATTCTTTCGTATTTTCTGATACAGACCTGATGCTGGTGGGAGACTCAAACTGGAACGCCGTAGTCGCTTTCTGTGAAACCGTCATGGTAAAGAAAGCTACTGCAGAGCGTCGAGCAATTCAAGTCAAGTCAAGTCTAACGGAATTTTATAATTTGCCTAAGTAGTAAATCTGCTTAGTGTTAGTCCGATGTGAGCTTCATATGCAAGGCACTGGAGGCAAATCGACGCGTTCTTTTTGAGTTCCCGAAAATCTTTCAAAAGGAAGAAGAGTAATGGGGTTTTTAGCCGGTAAGAATCCGGCATACCCCGTTTGCTTTCTGCAAGCGGGGATCCAAGAGGATTTTCCCTATGATAAAAAAAGACTTAAGACGCGAATTCTTTTGCTCGCGACTCCGTCCGCGTAGACTACAGGATTGGGTTCAGAAAGAAAATAAGTTGTAGCCTTTGATTGAAGAAATTCGTATATTTTAAACTGAAAAGTTACTAATCTTATATAGCCTCCATCTCAAAATCCTTCCTTAGGGGATGCCTACGTAGCTTTATGCATGCAAAGTCTTAGCCCGATCGGTTTAAAATAGACAAAGTTTCATACAAACTTTCATCCCCTATTTTATCCCCTTGGGGGTAGAAATAATCAAAATCCTTTCTACGTCATAACATCTACCTGCATGCCAAATTCCAGCCCGATCCGTCCAGTGGTTTGGGCTGTGCGTTGATAGATCACTATGTCAGTCAGTCAGTCACCTTTGAGTTATATATAAAATACACGTCCCACTGATGGGCTCAAGTCTTCACTTTAAATATGAAGGATTTTAGTCGACGTTGACACAGTGAACAGGACGTACATTTAAGAATTATTTCTTCAATTTGCGCAATCCTAAACGACCACGCGCTAGTAATCTGTATAAAAAAGCGAATTCATAGATAAAGTCGCAAACGAGAGATTGTGAAGATCCCTCAGTGGTGGTGCTGAGGTCTGGTGGAGCGGGAGGGGGGCGCGGGTTGCGGGGAGGGGTGGGTCGATGGCGCGGAGCATGCGCGTTGCACGCAATTCCGCCGAACTGGAGCTCTGTCTAGCCCCCAACACGGGTAGCGTATCGATATCTTCTGGATGGAACTTACTAACTATGTAATAGTCAAGATAAATCATACTTTTAAGTAACAAAAGGAGTTTATATTAATAAATTTTGTAAATAGGACATCACAAAATATCATTGTCAATGACAAAATTGGTTATGATTTTTTGCTGAAAATCTAATGAAACATTATGAGCGAGCGATGTGACTTTGTCATTAAAGTAATTAATTAAATCTTTTAATAATTTAAATTCATATAAAAATAAATGAAAAAATAATACACGGCTTAGATTCAATCATTTCAAATAAATACACCCAACAGTCACATACATAGTTCTGAGCCCACATTAAGATACAAGTCCTGTGTCGTGGGTATCAAAAACTACAAGAGACTTTTCGGTCTCACAAACAGTCAGACCTTTAAACAAATATTTGTGGATTACACAAACATTTGTCTCGGTGCGGGAATCGAACCACGGCGCTATCAATTCACAATAAAAGCTTCCATCAAATTTAAAAGGCCGTCATGAAGAACGTACAAAAAACTATAGTGTTATTTTCTAAATAAGTTTACAACAAGAATACAGATATTTATTTTTATGTATTGGCATGGTACCATGTACCTTTGTTTTCCAACTCCTCCTTTATATCTCTTTTCTGATTAACTTTGTTGCGGGATCATGACAAATTAGGTTACCTTAGATTCACTGTGCTTCAGTGCTCGGCGTCAATACTGTGCGTGCCGCTGTTGATCCTGGAGCACAGGAGTTACATTGGCGGGTTTGATGTGGGATAGGTACTATGTACCTGATGGTAACGATGTCGTATACTCTGTGTCGAATTGTGATGGCCTTGAGGTTTAGGCACGCGGTCGAGAATCTCGACGGTCGCGGGTTCAAACCCCTGGCACACACCTCTGACTTTTCGAAGTTATGTGTGTATTCACATAGAATCATCACGTACTTTAACGGTGAAGGAAAACATCATGATGAAGCCTGCACACCTAAAAGTTCTCAGGAATTTCTTAGGTGTGTAGTCCGCCGACCCGCATTAGACCAGCGTGGTGGACTAAGGCCTAAACCCTCTCAGTTGTAGAGGAGCCCCGTGCCCAGCAATGGGACGTATATGGGCTGATGATGATGATGATGATGATGATGGTACCCTGTATACTCCCATCTCACGCGATACCCTCATGCCGAGCTGCTGAGATTCTTCTTCACGCTACGTTAAAGAGACGCAGGTATATGAAACTTCATGGCTTCGCAATCGAGCACTCGTGATTCTGCTAAGCAATGAAGAAGTTTGGATAAGAAGAAACAACTTTTACATCAGAGCAGCTCACAAAAACGCTAGTGAATATAATAAATGAGCTATTTATGTTTGAGCTAATTGTATACTTTGTGCAATCAAAAAAAAAATTTAGCCAAGCGAGCAAACCGTGTGACAACATGCAACCCTTCAACTAGCATTCAATAAATCGCGTGCGTGTATTTAAGCCAGCGGCGAATGCTTTGATGTAAAACATCAGACGCCTCTAACTAAACTATCACTCGTAACCTAAATCATCCTTTATATTAAAATTCAGTTCAACTTGTGGGATTTCTAAAAACCCTTTTCAAGGTGCCTTTCTCCATTTCATACCCAACCAGGACGCCTTCCTTTTTTAATGATTTCTCATTTTGTGTCTCCTAGAGGCTTCATACATTTAGGGTTACTGCTCTACAAATATTCCTTTACATATTTTTGGCTATAGTCCTTTTTTCGATTTCCCCTGTCACAAATGCGTTAAATAGTTCTTGATCATTTCATCTTCAATAAATACTAACACGCTAATTTTTTTACTAGAAATAGGCAAAGGTGTTTATCTACACCAACACCAATAGAGTCGTGATGGCCTCGAGGTTTAGGCACGCGGTCGAGAATCTCGACGGTCGCGGGTTCAAACCCCAGGCACACACCTCTGACTTTTCCAAGTTATGTGTGTATTCGCAAAGAATTATCACGTACTTTAACGGTGAAGGAAAACATCGTGATAAAACCTGCACACCTAAAAGTTCTCAGGAATTTCTTAGGTGTGTAGTCCGCCAACCCGCACTAGGCCAGCGTGGTGGACTAAGGCCTAAACCCTCTCAGTTGCAGAGGAGGCCCGTGCCCAGCAGTGGGACGTATATGGGCTGATGATGAACACCAATAGTTTCCAAGTGCCAAGAGAGAGATAGCGGGACCTGCTACTGGATGAATTTAAGTTGAATTTGTTGGATGTAGGCTGGATCCAAAGCATTTTATCTAATCCAAAGTCTGATATAGCTATACGGTTATGCCAACTAATCAATTAAATTCATCCAGTAACAGCGTTCCATGCTCCTTTGTTACTTGTTATTGTTATTAATATAAGTATACATACATACATACATAAACTCACGCCTGTATTCCCCGA
This sequence comes from Hemaris fuciformis, assembly GCA_907164795.1. Lineage (NCBI taxonomy): Eukaryota > Metazoa > Arthropoda > Insecta > Lepidoptera > Sphingidae > Hemaris > Hemaris fuciformis. The sequence goes on from OU015443.1 coordinate 788,271, forward strand.
AGGGGTAGGCAGAGGCGCATTTCTGCACCCACATTTCGCCAAGTATGTATCAGTCCCACGTAATAGGGGGCGAGCCTATTGCCGTTTTTCGGGCACATTTCCAGACTCCGTGCTGTTACCGAGAATTTCCTAATGGAAAAACCCAATAACACTTTGCCCGACCCGGGAATCGAACCCAGGACCTCTAGATCGCTCGGCTACTACTTGTACTGCGAGACCACGAGGCAGTTTAATAATACATTAAATAATATAATAAAGAATAACACAGTATATAAGTAATAAGAATAAGTAACAAGAATAATACAATATATAAGTATATTGTAAGTAGGTATACTTGTTATTGTTATTAATATAAGTTAACACTTAGTATGTTATTAAGTTAGATGTAGATATAATTATGTAAAAGATATGATGGGGTTGTCATATCTTTTTTGATAAAAACCCCGAAATAAATAAAGATTTAAAAAAAAAGAGAGAGAGATGGCTGACTTTTGCAATTATAGAACTCATTTTTAGACTTGGTGTTAAAAATAAGTACTGAGAAATTTCAAAAAGAATATCCAGCAATGGATTACTCGACCTAAGGATCAAAACAGTGAGCAAACATGACCATAAAGTTTCAATAACGAAAAACACACTAATAATGTCTGTATAACCCTGTCTGGACTAAGGCCTAAACCCTCTCAGTTGTCGGGGAGGCCCGTGCCCGGCAGTGGGACGTATATGGGCTGATGATGATGATTATGATGAATGTCTGTATATGATCCCTAATTAAATAAATGAATACATCCATCAGTCACATACATAGTTCTGACCCCACACTGGGATACAAGTCCTGTGTCGTGGGTAGCAGGAACTACGAGAGCCTTTCGGTCTCACAAACACCTAGACGCGAAACAAATATTTGTGGATCAATATCAGACATGATAAATGGGATAAAGTATAGAAATTATGTAGTCTATATCTAATTCTGGACAAGTTGAGAGTTCCCGAGGGAGCAGTCGTATTACTTTATGCGAGTCCTCCAGAGCACCGATGTTTATCGCGGTTAAACTCACATGACATATAATAAATATTTTACTTCATATTAGAAAATGGTTTTTGTCGCTAATACATACATGCCTCGTGGTCTCGCGGTACAAGTATGTGCCGTGCGATCTAGAGGTCCTGGGTTCGATTCCCGGGTCGGGCAAAGTGTTATTGGATTTTTCCTTTAGGAAATCCTCAGTAACAGCACGGAGTCTGGAAATGCGCCCGAAAAACGGCAATATTACGTGGGACTGATACATACCTGGCGAAATGTGGGTGCAGAAATGCACCTCTGCCTACCCCTTCGGGGAATACAGGCGTGAGTTTATGTATGTATGTACATACATATGTAAAGTTGTTCGTTTGTCGTTATTTATATGCAGCTTGCGAACCAATATCGGTTTCGATTCCCGGGTGGGCAAAATGTTATTAGATTTATCCATTAGAAATTCTATGTAACAGCACGGAGTTTGGAAATGTGCCTGAAAAGCGACAATAGGCTCACTCCATGAACACAGTTGGCAAAACTTGGTTTGACAAATGCGTCTTTTCTAATCTATTGGGGAATATAGGCATTAGCATGTGTGTATGCAGATATTTAACTTCTTATCTCTCTCTCTGGTCGGACCCTCATATTATCTGAGGATCGTGGTCAACATTAGGGTGATATCTGGAGCGGATGATCTGCTTCCACCGGATTCTGTCCAGCGCGTCCTTTACGATAGTATAGAATGTGGAGGACGACGACTCTTTTACTTGATAGACTCTTCACTTCTTATATAAATATTAAAATATATAATAAATAAATAAATAATAAATAAATACACCCAACAGTCACATACATAGTTCTGATCCCACACTAAGATACAAGTCCTGTGTCGTGGCTATCAGAAACTACGAGAGACTTTTCGGTCTCACATAAACCCAGACCCGAAACAAATATTTGTGGATCACACAAACATTTGTCTCGGTGCGGGGATCGAACCCGCGGCCTCTCGTTTCGCAAGCTGGTGTCTAGCCAACTGCGCCACGGGGCTGTCATATGACACTTAACTACACTGTCTCATTGGACATCTCATCATCAACCCATAAACGTCCCACTGCTGGGCACGGGCCTCTATCATTGAGAGGGTTTAGGCCTTAGTCCATCACACCGGCCTAGTGCGGGTTGGCGGACTACACACCTAAGAAATTCCTAAGAACTTTTAGGTGTGCAGGTTTCATCACGATGTCTTCCTTTACCGTTGAAGTGCCTTAGTGATAATTCGTTATGAATACACACATAACTTCGAAAAGTCAGAGGTGTGTGCCTGGGGTTTGAACCCGCGACCGCCTAGATTTTCGACCGCGCGCGCCTTAACCTCGAGGCCGTCACTACTCTTCTATTGGATCATTATAAAGTGGTAATTACAAGCCGTGCGATTGAAAAATCCCGAATTCAATTCAACCTCTACCCATTGATAACCACATCACACACATAAACTCACGCCTGTATTCCCCGAAGGGGTAGGCAGAGGTGCATTTCTGCACCCACCTTTCGCCAGGTATGTATCAGTCCCACGTAATAGGGGGCGACCCTATTGCCGTTTTTCGGGCACAATTCCAGATTCCGTGCTGCTACTGAGAATTTCCTAATGGAAAAACCCAATAACACTTTGCCCGACCCGGGAATCGAACCCAGGACCTCTAGATCGCTCGGCACATACTTGTACCGCGAGACCACGAGGCAGTCATCAGGCAGTCATTGATAACCATTTTTTGACATTTAAGAATCTATTTGGGCCGCATTTCATACATCATAAAGTTCTAATGCGGTCACTTTGCCAGGCTCGTATAAAAATTATTAGGCAACTTAAAAAAAAAAATTAGAAGCAAAAACATTTTACGGGTAAAAAAATGCCGTAGAATTACTTAACTTAATTTAAAAGGATCCGATTAACCTAACTAGCATTAAATATACCAACTTTGAGCACAAAGTGAAATACGTCTGACAACCCTTTTACGGGAGCTAAAAAGTAAATTTTCTACTGAATAGTTACAATTAAGCAATTATATACTTTAGCTTACCAACAATACAGTTCATAGTCGCTTGGTATATATTTCAAGACTGCCAATGTGGGAAAAAATTGCCTGACTTAAGACAGTACAGCGTATTTGAAACTAAATCTTATGTCGGTTGAAATAAGATAGTATTTTGTATACAGCTATGTTTTTTCTTATGATTTAAAAGGGATTCCTGAGATGCTTTTTATCCCGTATCCCAGTTGAACGGTTCGCGTTGCAAATAGAATTTTAAACGAGTATAGCTTGTCTTTGTGAAAGTTGTTGAAAAACTCGCGATACTGTTAAATGTGTTGAATAAGGAGTCTTAAACTCATAATAATTGCTTTTTTTATTCGTTTTTTTTTTTTTTAATAGTCTTTTTTTGATAACAAGACGAGCGCAATGACGCTTTGAGCACATTTCCAGACCCCGATCACAGATTATTTTAGCACTTTAGATCGCACGTCATCTGAATGATAAAGGGAAGAAGAGAAAAACTCAAATTATTTGGTTTCTACCAATCTCATCAATTCCATCGTATGACCTTATTTTTGTTTACTTCCACGAGAAGATGACATTGACACCAGTGGCGGTATTTCCATAGAGGCCCAAAAGCCCAGCTTGCCTTACAAAATTCCTAATAATAATCTTAAAACTTTTAATCTTTATATAAAAAAATAAAAAATAAATTTGACATATATAAATACAATACTGACTCCACAATAAAGAAAAATAACTAGACATTACACAATTAACATGCAGTGGCGGTACTTCCATAGAAGCCCAAAAGCCCAGTTTGCCTTTTAAAATTTCAAATAATAATTTTTAAGCTTTAAATCATTATTTAACTAAAGCAATTTGTTAAATAAAGACCCCATAATAAGCAAATATAAACTTAACATTACACAGTTAAAGTTGAACGCTTTTGGGCTTCTATGGAAGTCCCGCTACTGTTAACATGTAACGCTTCTGGGCTTCTATCTTATATGGAAATACCGCCACTGCATGACACCTAACATTGAATACAGTGTGGTCAAAAAAAGATCATTGACTACCAAGAAACGCTTTCACACCAGACTATGTTATACTATTAGAAATTTCCTTATAGATGACCCAGTAACACTTTCCCCGACCCGACAATCGAGCCTCAATTGCACGCAATAATACTATCGAACCAACAAAGCTGACCTATTTTTTCATCTGATAATATATTGTTCCATGCCTTCACTATTCCCTTTACCGTCCATATGAACCGTAAAGGCATCAAATAAACTAGGAGCGTGTCATATGAAATGGTTGCTCGGTAAGGTCAGAGGGTGACATTTAGAAGCACCACCACATTTTGTAGTCTACGTAATGGGTCTGTGGAACTTTTAGTTTCGTATTACGGCTTTGGGAACGCTTTTTGTGGGTACAACGTTGAGCTTAAAAGCTCGCAAGCTTTGGTGTCATTACATGTTTAAAATCTGTTTAAATTTGCGTCTATATAGTTGGCTTAAGTGTGTTTTTGTCGTATATTAATTAAACTGCCCCTAGCAACCCTTCTCCAGTGTGGTCCCACTGTTAATTTCAATTCGTCTTCCCATCTTTTTATGTTGTCTTCCTTTTTTTTCTGTTTCCGTCTCTAGGGTACCAGTCTGTGACTATTTTGCTAGAGGGACCAATGGAAAATGTTAGAGGAGGCCTATGCCAACCGGCACACTGAGCTCAGAGACATACTATAAGAAAATAGAATCAACATAAAAAAGAGCTCAGGATAAAAGGCTAAATGAAATGAAATGAAATGAATTAAACTGCCACGCTAGAGTAAAAATACCATATAGTGAGTCGACTAGCAAGCAGCGACTACAATTACCCTTTACAAGTCGACAAAATTATGTAGGCCTGATGTAAAACTGGTTTTACATAGGCAGATGACGGAGTAAGACCACTTGTGTTTAACACAATGACAGGTCTTACAAATTCTGTGCGCTGTCTGTGCGGTAATGTCTCTCACAGAATGAAAATACTTATTGCATGATGTCGATTTTATGTGGTGTCACATCCCGGTGGAGCCGGACAATTTATATCTATTTTAGTACACGCCACGTCACTCTACAATTTCCAAACTTTTCACTTTGCTTAATTTAAAAGACATGACTGAGGTGTCGAGATTTACATGTCCGTTCGGGTTGCTGAATGCGAAGTCCAGGGTTCGTTAAGTGACGATTTATTAATGTTTTTTTCCCTGAATGTTAAAGAGACTGACGTCTTTACTAAAGTGCTTGTTTATCTACATGTTTCTAAATTAATTTTCACGTGACTATTTGTATACAAACTTTACTAATCTGACCTAAATATTAAAAGATGACGGAATGCTAAATACAATTGTATGAGCTATGAGTAATTAAGAAATATGGATGTATTTGTCACTTTACATACATACATACATACATACATAAACTCACGCCTGTATTCTCCGAAGGGGTAGGCAGAGGTGCATTTCTGCACCCACATTTCGCCAGGTATGTATCAGTCCCACGTAATAGGGGGCGAGCCTATTGCCGTTTTTCGGGCACAATTCCAGACTCCGTGCTGCTACTGAGAATTTCCTAATGGAAAAACCCAATAACACTTTGCCCGACCCGGGAATCGAACCCAGGACCTCTAGATCGCTCGGCACATACTTGTACCGCGAGACCACGAGGCAGTCACTTTAATTTCAGCTAAATCTTTAATTTAAATTGGTATGAGAGAATACGTACAATTATGTATGTATTTTAGTCATCAAAGGAGACAAGCTTATTAATTTACAATGATAATTACGAAACAATTAGCATTAATCATGCTCTATGCGTCGGAAACTCAATAACTAAATGCATGAGAAGATCGATCGTAATTATGGCGAAGCGATGCGTTGCGGTCGAACCGGGATCGCGTGGGATTACTCGGGGTCGTGTGGGATTACTGCGTGTCAGCGGGACGCGTGTGATTTATACCCTAAGTAGCATTGTGGTGGGATGTCATAGGGGTCGTGATTTACATGTTTGTGACCGGGGTTTAGAGGAATAGTCGAAATCATTTATTGGAGAATTCTTAATAATTAGAATGCGTCATTGCATACAGGATTTGGGAATGGAATTTTAGGCACTCCTTCAACTTTTTGATTCAACGGTGGAGTGAAAGCTGAATATTAGCTAAAAGTTCTACACTTAGAATTTCTTACTTGTGTGAAGTTCACTCACCAACTTGATTAAAATATAACGCGTCTTATTGATGGGAAAAGGTCCGTGCCCAACAGTGGGATGTAAATAGACTGATAAAAATAGATTAAGTAAATAACGTCACTAGAAAGAAAATTTCATGGTTTCTAAGATTAAGTTAAATGTGGCAGAGGTATATGAAACTACGAAAGATTTTAGTTATAATAAAGTATGACCAGCCAGTATCGAAGTACTGATTGCATTTATTACTCGATACAATCATTATGACTTATACAGGATGTATTCAGACGGGATTTTCTTTAACGCCAGGGGTTTGTAATCACCTTAGCTATTACCTGCCTTAGTTTCCGATCACGGTCTGAATACACCCTGTATAAAACTGAATGCACTAAAACACTGATTATCACAGACTCGATATCGCCATTCAACCGGATACGAATATTCAGGAATTTAAAAGTAGGCCTGACTATCCGGACACAAATGTGGCTCGCGCAAACAAGGGGTTTGTGAATTAAATTTTCGGTACAGAAAAACAACATCTTTCTGGATACATGACTATGATACAAAAAAATAGTACCAGAACATCATGTAACCATAAGAGCTAACTCAATTTTAGGCAGGCAATACACATTCCCGTCACGATTCCGTTTATACGGATCAGGCTCTGATCCACAGCGGCACGTGCGCAGTATACCTTGATCAATGCGGCCAAAGTTTGATTACAATAGTTCTTGGCATGCTTCTAACCACCGATGCAATCTCTGCCGATCTGTATCTCCGGACCGATCGAATAATCAGGTTGAAAATTGCAAGTGACGCTTTCAAATAAATTACTGATATTTTTTTTCACCTCTTTATTTTTACATAATTGACAGCCCCGTGGCGCAGATGGCTAGACACCAGCTTGCGAAACGAGAGGCCGCGGGTTCGATCCCCGCACCGAGACAAATGTTTGTGTGATCCACAAATATTTGTTTCGGGTCTAGGTGTTTGTGAGACCGAAAAGTCTCTCGTAGTCTCTGATACCCACGACACAGGACTTGTATCCTAGTGTGGGTTCAGAACTATGTATGTGACTGTTGGGTGTATTTATGTATTTATTTATTAATTACAGAATATTTAGGTCACATATTGATGAAAAGTATGTGTACTTAACTAAATTTTTTTAGTACCTCCGTAAATTTTTGTGCTCAATAATATTTTAATCCACAAATACACACACATTGACGCCTGCATCTGCCAAAGTATGGGCATAGGTAGAGGTACATTTCTGAACTTATTTTTCGCTTGTTCCAGTTATAAGCAAGGCAATAATTTCTTAATAAAGTATTCCAACTACATTTTTCTCAACCTGGGTATTGAACACGGGACCTTCAGATTGTACGGCATATGTATATTCTTTTCGCTAGAACCCACTTAGCAGCTTTTGGTTGGTTTTTGTAACTGCACATCTTTAATCTAAAAAGCTAACTTTTAAGCCCCCGAATCCAACCTTCAAAAATATTGAATACTGTTTCCTTCAATCTCCAGGATATTTTCTTTAAAAGAACCATATTTTCTTTCATAAAACTGTTTCCCGGAAGTGTTTTATTAAAAATAATGATGGGGAAAATGACACGCCAATGTTTTGCATTTAACGAAACGAAACATTCATCATCATTAAATAGCGCAGTACGCTGGAGCCACCCCACGTCACGAGTTATTATAAAAACACAATAAATTTGCATATCCATTCATAAACTTAGTTTTTTTAAGCATAGAAGAAGTGATAATAATAATAATAAATACACCCAACAGTCACATACATAGTTCTGACCCCACACTAGTACAAGTCCTGTGTCGTGGGTATCAGAAACTACGAGAGACTTTTCGGTCTCACGAACACCCAGACTCGAAACAAATATTTATGGATCACACAAACATTTGTCTCGGTGCGGGGATCGAACCCGCGGCCTCTCGTCTCCTAAGCTGGTATCTAGCCAACCGCGCCTCGGGGCTGTCAACTGTAACTGGGAATGCTAGTATGCTTGTGTGATTTCATGATATATTGTCTTTCGCATTTGATATTGGTCGGTGTATTGAGTGGACGTGCTTTCGGTTAAAATTTTAAATTCAATTAGTTAAACTGTGTTTATATACTTTCCAAAATCGTGAATTTTGCAAAATTTCGTTGTGAATGTACTCACTTTTGTGTTGCTGAATGTACTCCTGCTCCGCACCACTACCAGCCAGCGTTTAACTTCACCAGAACAACACCTCACTTTAAGACAGTTAATATGACTTCACTAGAGGACATCCAATCTACACGAAAGACGCTTGAAGGCAGCTTTTCGCAGCGAATGGCCCAACTCGAAGCTCAACTTCAGACTGGGGGAGCTGCCAAGGACACCGTCGCTCGGGTTGCCGAAGAGTTCCGGACCTTTCGGGAGCTCACGCTCAACATGCTGCGATTGCTGAGACAGCAAATAACTCAATGCGCAAACATGGTCGATGCGATGGAGACCAGACACCGTCGTAAAGCACTACTTTTGACTGACGACGAAAACTGTAATGCCGCCGTGTTGTCCATAGTAAACGGTACGATGTTGGTGAAGGACGTCACAGGTGCCTCCATCACTGCCTGTCATCGTATAGGGACTCCAAACAAAGGACACCATCGGCCTGTCCTGGTCAGGTTCTCCAGTGTACTTCATAGAACAGCTGTTTGGCGAGCCAAATCCAAGCTGAAAGGCTCAACTGTTTCGGTTAAGGAGTTCCTGACAAGATCGCGACAAAACATATTCAGCAAAAGTCGGCAGCATTTTGGCATGCGGTCTTGCTGGACTCAAGACGGCACTGTTGTAGTCAAAGTTCCGGATGGAAGCCGCGTCAAAATCACAACACTAGACGAACTTAATTCCTTATTGGCAAAGTATTCCCAGACATCAAGTTTATCTTTATCGGCATTAATAAGCCACGGGTCCACGGAAACATCGCGCTCGAATATAAAACCGCGTAAGCCATGACGATCGCTCAGCGCTTACTAATACTTTTATTTCATATAATTATTATTGTTCGTCTTTTTTAAATAATACCCTCTAACTGTTTGTTTTTCGTCTTGTCACTTTCAATTTATTTAATTTTTATTGATCGTCTATATATTTAATACTACCCTCATGTAGTTGTTTTTTTATATTTTATTTTTATATTGTCACTTTCATTTTGACATCTGGGTATAGACGAAGTCGCGTTCCATACCACAATATTGTTTATGTTTCTTTTTTGTTTGTTGTTTTAAACGTTTTTCTCGATTAATATCAGCTGGCGGGTGGTGCAGAGTATGTTTGTTCAGATAAGTACTATATATTAAGTAATTTCTGCGCCCTTATTTTTTTTTTTTTGACTTATTTTTTATTATTATTTAATACCTGTTATTTTATTATAATATATTTGTGTAATATTATTATGTATTCTGATGATGACTCTTATATTTCTGCCATTGAATCTGGATCCCATAGTGACAGTAATAGTGACGACAGTTTTTGTTCGACCTTTCCCACTACTGAAGATTTGCTGCGTGAAAAATTTCAAAACCCAAACCGTTTTGTTTTTAATGTCTGTCACATTAACGCGCAAAGCATAGCTAGTCATTATAATGAACTAGTTGTGTCTTTCGCTGACGCTAATCGGCTTCGCCTCGACCAACAATAACATGTGATCTGAGGCTTTTCTTATTTTACCTGCCGAGGGGTGTAATATACTATTATTCATTTTGTGTCGTGATTTCTTTTATTTATATTTTTCGAATGAATTATGATTCTAAAATATATTTTCACACCTCCGCGCCGGGCGGAAAGTGTCAACTTTCGTCCCGCTACGCTAAACGAATTTCCCGCTTTCCGCCTCCGTTGAGGTGAAAAATAGTATACAGCCCTCGGGAAGCAAAAAAGAAAACCTCAGAGCACATGTTTGTTGATTACATTACATGTGATCTGAGACTTTTCTTATTTTACCTCCCGAGGGGTGTAATATACTATAATCATCCTTACTAACATTATCTGTCTGTTACGCTTTTACGCCAAAACTGCTGAACCGATTTTAATAATTATTTGTGTTGTGAAGACGAATGAGACCTCGAGCAATGACATAGGCTGATTCATCATCATCAGCCCAAATACGTCCCACTGCTGGGCACGGGCCTCCTCTACAACTGAGAGGGTTTAGGCCTTAGTCCACCACGCTGGCCTAGTGCGGGTTGGCGGACTACACACCTAAGAAATTCCTGAGAACTTTTAGGTGTGCAGGTTTTATCACGATGTTTTCCTTCACCGTTAAAGCAAGTGATAATTCATTGTGAATACACACATAACTTGGAAAAGTCAGAGGTGTGTGCCTGGGGTTTGAACCTGCGACCGCCGAAATTCTCGACCGCGCGCCTAAACCTCGAGGCCATCACTGCTTGCTTATAGGCTGATTAATTTTATAAAATTGCGCCTGGATGGAGCCAGGCCTTACAGCTTATCAACTATGTAGTATATTAATATGCTGGTGATAGGATATTTGGATATTTGTATCCACCCGGATAGCAAGCACTGTACACATAGTATAAATACCGTCATAGTGAGACACAGTCTATATATGTATATCCAGTTTGCATCATATTAGCAAAATTGGGTCAACTAATAAGACATAACCGTTTCTTGACAGCTAACACTCTAATTGGACCGCATTACACTTTGTTGCTACGTGACAGTTTTAAATTAAACCTATATTTTACATACATACATAAACTCACGCCTTTATTCCCCGAAGGGGTAGGCAGAGGCGCATTTCTGCACCCACATTTCGCCAAGTATGTATCAGTCCCACGTAATGGGGGGCGAGCCTATTGACCTATATTTTATAGGTATGGAAAGCTCACAAATCCTAAGGTAACTTGGTGAACTTATGGTTCTCTACCCTGGAACGAAGCGTTTATTTCACAACACTGAACCAGTACAGTCTTAGCATACTAAAGACCACATGGAGATCAGATATCACCTGTCTTATCACTCGGTCACACAATGACGTGTAGACTCCTAACTTATTCATTTAAGACATCATTGACAAGACGTCCACTGCTAGTTACAGGCTAGAGCTGACTTATAGATGACTTTTTGCAAAAGACCTGCTGTTGTTATTTGATGTTAATATTTCATACAGAGGAGTCTTCAATCGCCATTCGCTAAATGAATACCCTTCGTAAACTATTTTAAATCATTTATCCCTACAAATCCCAAACATTTTACCATATTAATATTTAAGTCCATTTCAAGCCCCTAACGTACTTTAAGCCCAGTATGCACGATGTTAAACTTTAATAAAATTTCAATCCCCAACAAATTACAGAGGATTCCAAATGGCTTGCAGTTAGTGTATTAAATATTTCGAGACATCGCCATATGCCGAAGACAAAGTTTTCACGTCTCGTAGGTTCAGCCAGTTATCGACCGCGGCCACGCCCACTGCGCCTTCCCAGCCCCCCTCACACCCTGCGACTTTCCCCCCTTCCGACTCCCACATCCCTCTCCCCCGGCAGCCATCCCACTCATCCAAAATGGTCACATACAGATTTGGCATCAATAATCGAATTAGCGGCAATCTACAATTCCACAAACGTTTAGCGTTAAGAACTTCGGTGAGATACTAAATGAGCCGGCTTTATTCGGAAGCTGCATCCATGAAATATTGATATAATCATATTGGAAAAGCTAAATAATTATCAAACGTCTAGAACTAAGCATGGTAGGAGATAAATACAGACAGAGATTTGGTTTTATACGACAGTACCTTTCTCTATGTTATATATGTATTTTTTTTTGTATGATTTTGAACGTGTACAATAAAGAGTTAAATAAATAAAAAAATATAAACATCAAGGGAGACGCCAAAAAACCGTGTAATAGAGGTTTCGACTTATGGAGTATTTTGACTTAGTCGGTTTGTTATTCGACATACAGAGGTTGAGTTTAATTCTTATAAAATTTGAATTAGATATATCATGTATGTTCGAGAGGTCCAGTGTAATTTTTCGAGTTACGGAGGGAAAATATGTACTAAAATTACACTGGTCAACAAAATTGTAACTTTTTTTGTCACACGAATACTTGTATCAAATTTTGAATGTATTAGGGCCACTAAACAATACTATATCATTGAAAATAAATGTACACATCAGGTTTTCTTGTGACATTGATACATTTGTTTTCGTAAAAAACGCGAAAATCAGCTATTCTTAAAGACATTTTATTGCTTAATTTACAACAAACTTATGATTTTCGTGAATATTTAACATTTAGTAGGTCCCTTCTAAGTCTCCAACAATAATCTGCTAGCATTCTCGGACTCCATTTCCCTTGATAGGTTTTTCCATTAAGGAAATGTCTTGATGGAACTTTTTACCTTGTACGTCACTCAAATTGGCCGGAAAAAAACAAATGAGAGTCCAGCATAGGCACTTTTAAAGACATATTACATGCCAAAGCTTTTTATGATATTATAAGTTCATTTAATAATTCTTGGTAGATTTCTCATTATGGTTTCAAAGAAAATTTTAGACAACATTCACAAAACATTGCCAAGCGAGTTTTTCCTCATCATTCAGTTATTGTTCAAAATTCTTTATTATTCATTAGTTGCAGCATTTGTGAACCTACAAATATTCTGGATAGAGTGTTTGGACATAGCTGTAATATCTTTTGTTTGTGTTAAACAAAACCGAGAATCGCTAATATGATTCTTTGATTCTGTTCAATTCATTGGCATAGCAAACGGTAAATCCTAGGCATTCTTGTTTAACCCAATCTTATAGCAGTCTCACACACGTTACACAACATTTATGAGCAACTCAGGATTTATTTTGATACCTCATTGGAAAGAAAATAGTCTAAGTAGCACTGTTCAATTAATGATGTGAAATTTCGACGTTGAGGTGTAAAAGTTAAGTCTCCACGCTCGTAACAGAAACTGTTTGGGTTGTTAGAACACTTCTATGGCATATTTACGATGCAACTAAAATAAATATAACGTAAATTATTGGAATGCAATAGTTATAGAGTCACCTAAAAAAAATATGCAAACAAAGTAATGTATGTGAGGCGAGATATGAATATGTAGCTGTCACAAAAAATCTGGATGTGATTGAAAGAAAATGAATATATATTTTTAATTAGTGTACACTAACATAACCAAAAATCATCACAAAGTTCGTGTGTCTAAAACAGTGTTGACCAGTGTTATTGGAGGGACTCACTGATTAATTTAACTAATAGAGGGTTGAGATTTCGATAAATGGAGGTTTTGGTGTTTGAAGGGAAGGAGAGAAACATTTTTTCGAGATTCGGAGGTTTTCAACTTATCGAGGTTCGACTTAACGAGGTTCTACTGTATTTAGAAATGACCATGTAAAAAAATATATTTAGAGATATAGGTATATTAATGACTGCCTCGTGGTCTCGCGGTACAAGTATGTGCCGTGGGATCTAGAGGTCCTGGGTTCGATTCCCGGGTCGGGCAAAGTGTTATTGGGTTTTTCCATTAGGAAATTCTCAGTAACAGCTCGGAGTCTGGAAATGTGCCCGAAAAACGGCAATAGGCTCGCCCCGTATTACGTGGGACTGATACATACCTGGCGAAATGTGGGTGCAGAAATGCACCTCTGCCTACCCCTTCGGGGAATATAGGCGTGAGTTTATGTATGTATGTATGTGTATATTATTCGTATGAGTGTGAAAGGGCGTAAATATGTACATACTCTCACGCTTGTATCTTCGAGGGGCAAGCAGAGGAGTATCTCTGTAACTAAGTTTCTGCAGTTATACTGTCCTACAGCCTACTATACAAATTGGAATGACTAAAAACTAATCTAGTAATTAAACCTGTGACTTCTCGATCGAACCAACATGGTAAAAATAAAATTCCTATATTTGCTTCTGCTGATGTTGACCTCTATATGATGTGACGCTTTTAAACCTGACCTTTATTAAACTAGGAATAGTTTAGTGGTGTTGCGTCCCATGTAGGTATGTGCCGTGCTATCTAGAGGTCCCGGGTTCCATTCCCAAGTCGGGCAAAGTGTTAATTCGTTTTTCTATTCGGAAATTCTCACTAGCAGCAGGGAGTCCATAAATGTGCCTGAAACGGCAATAGACTCGCCCCCTATTACGTAGGCATACATACATACATACCTGGCGAAATGTGGGTGCATAGATGCTTAGTCCTTCTATGCCCACTCCTTCTGGGAATACGAGTACAGACGAGAAGGTATGTATGTATCAGAGGCGGTACTTCCATAGCTCAAAAGCATACAAGTATAGTTCCATTATTGTAACTGATGAAGTAGGAAAGGGTATTGGAGTTCTTCTAAAGAATACCCTCAGTCACACACTGATCAATTACTGTATACCAGGATCTAGTTACAATCATATTGTAGATATGCTGTTAGAAAAGAAATATGATGAAAATTCATGCCTAACAGTACTCGTAGGAAGTTGCCACAACTTAAAGAAAAATGATGTCACTAAAGCCTTTGAAAAAATGTTAAAACTCAACTTACCTAGGATCATATTGTGTGCCTTCCCATACCTAAATAATGTATCAGATAAATTAAATAATTATATTCATATGTTAAATAGACATATGCAATTTTTAACGAGTCACTATAGTGACAAATTTTCATTTTTTGACACCAATATATTTATTGGAAAATATTGTAAATTGACAAGAGATACATTGTATCTACCAAATAGATTTTTAAGACTTATTGCTACACCTGTAGCTAACTATATTAACACAGTCATAAGTAGTATGACTAAGTCCCTTTGTACCCCCACAATTAGTAATGTTACTAAAATTAATGTGGTGAATAATTTAAACTTTTAGATGTGACAAAAGGAAACGGTTCTGAATATTTAGTTTTATCTTATCAAAATATAAACCGTTTCTCTGGCAAAATATTAGAAATAGAACTTTTTAGTGATACATTTAATATAAGTATACTGTGTTTTACTGAGACTTGGTTGAAGGCACACCTTATGAGTTTTAATGTGAATGGTTTTAGGGTCGCTAGTTCGTTTAATAGAACCTCGGCGGAAGGTGGTTCGATAATTCTTATCCGAAATCACATTACCTTCAAAGAAAGGAAGGACATCTCCTGCCTCTCTGTTGAACGAGTGTGTGAGGTTGCATGTGCGGAAACTGATTTATATATAATATTGTGTGTGTATAGGCCTCCTTCGTCGCATATTAATATTTTTCTATCCACAATGGAGGATATTCTTAAAAAAATTAAAAATAATAAGATGGTTTTAGTATGTGGGGATTTTAATATTAACTTAATGGTTAATTCAGTTGATAAATGTAAATTTGTGTCATTATTTAGTTCATTTAATTATACTTGTTTGTTTTCTGAACCCACTAGAATAACTACTGAAACAGCAACCTGCATTGATAATATCATAACCAATTTCGAAGTGGTTGAAAAGTATACACAAATAGGAGTTAGATCGGACCATAAATGTTTGTTAGTCAAATTGAAACATAGAATTGAAAACATAAAAAAATAATTAAGTACAGGCCATTGACAAGACATAACCTAGGTAAATTTAATATCAACCTAAAATCAAAAATTAATATTTTAGAACCTAATTCTGACAGTCCCAACGATATATATTCTTCATTACTTGATACAATTTGCAAAGAATTCTACAAAGTGTGCAAAATTAAAACTGTAAAAATTAAAATTAATTCTAACATTAAATTTAGTACTTGGGCGACCAAAGGCATCCGACGTAGTAGAGAAATTTTATATAACTTGTATGACAAAAGGTCCTATACACCTGATGTCAATTTTATAAACTATGTCAGGCAATATTCTAAAATATTTAAAAAAGTATGCATGCAAGCTAAAGCAGCTTATATTAGTGAAAAGCTGAGATTATCTAGCAATAAAATAAAAACAACTTGGCAAATTATAAATACAGAAACTGGGAGAAATAAGGTTACTGACAACAAGATAACCTTGGCTATAAACAACAACCTGGTTTCAGACAAAGTTAGTATTGCTAATTACCTAGAAAAGTTTTTCACAAATATACCTTTAGAGACAACTAAATGCTTGCAATCATCAGCAGTCTTGGCTGAATCACTTTTAAAAGAAAATGTTGTTGGAAATATGCCCATTTTCAGTTTTGAAAGAGTGTCTTGTTCCGAAATAATAAAAGCTTTTAAAAATCTTAAAATTAAGGCTACTGAAGATATATGGGGACTGTCGGTTAAGGCTATTGAAGCTATTATATTTAATATTGCTCCAATATTGACGGTTATATTCAATTCTTGTATAAGTGACGGTATTTTTCCCGACTTAATGAAAATCAGTAAAATTGTGCCCATATTTAAGTCGGGGTGTCCAAATAATCCATCAAACTTTAGACCCATCTCAATACTACCAGCTCTTAGTAAGGTCTTCGAAAAGATCATGCTCACTCAAATGCAGGAACATTTTGATAGAAATGGGATATTACATAGTAGCCAATTTGGTTTTTCAAAGGGTCGGTCTACGCAAGACGCAGGAACATCTTTGATGAAATCTGTACTGGAAGCCTGGGAGACGTCACAAGATGCTCTTGGGGTTTCTGTGACCTCTCGAAGGCTTTCGACTGCGTTGATCACCAGACCCTTATTACGAAGCTGAGTTACTACGGCATAAGTGGTTCCTCTCTTCAACTTATAATGTCCTATTTATCGGGTCGTGAACAAAAAGTATGTGTGGACGGCGTCACCTCAGTAGGATCAACAGTCAAAATAGGGGTTCCACAGGGCTCTATTCTGGGCCCCTTTTTGTTTCTAGTTTATATAAATGATCTCCCTTACATGGTACAGAAATTTACAGACATAGTTTTGTTCGCTGACGACACGTCACTAATATTTAAAATAAATCGTAAGGATAAAGATCTAGCTATTCCAAATCATGTACTTAATTTAATTTTGAATTGGTTCTCATGTAATAATCTTCTACTCAATGCAGGAAAGACAAAATGCATTCGATTTACATTACCAAATGTTAGGAATGTAATGTCACCTGTTACATTAAACGCAGAAACACTTGACTTGGTGACTTCAACTGTTTTCCTAGGAATAACTCTAGATAGTAAACTGCAGTGGGGTCCGCAAATAGAGCGATTATCTAGTAAACTGAGTGCCGCGGCTTTTGCGATTCGTAAAATAAGAAAACTCACGGATGTTTCAACGGCTAGGTTAGTGTACTTTGCTTACTTTCACAGTATAATGTCTTATGGCATTCTATTGTGGGGATCGGCGGCTGATATTAACAGCATTTTCATACTACAGAAAAGAGCAGTCCGCGCTATCTATGATCTACGTAGCCGTGATTCCTTACGATCCATTTTCAAGGACTGTAATATACTGACCGTGCCGTCTGAATACATTTATCAAAATATTATGTATGTACGTAAGAATGTATTTAGCTTTAGTAAAATTGGTGATATACATAATGTAAATACCAGGGGTAGACATAAACTTGTGATACCCTCATTAAGATTAGAAAAAACCAGTAAGTCCTTTATAGGCAACTGCGTTAAATTTTACAATAAGCTCCCCAAATCTGTAACTGACCTATCAGATAATTCATTTAAGGTGCACATTAAACGTGTTCTGATGACAAGGGGATACTACAATATGAATCAGTATTTAGAGGATAAGGAAATTTGGCATTAGATCTCTCCCGCACATCGCCATCACCACATCTTGGAACCCAGTACCTTTCACATTCTTCTTTCTTAAACCAAATCATTTGAATAAATACATAAATAAATATAAATTAACCCAAAGCTCCAAGTGTAACTTAAACCATTATAAAAACATCAAATACAAATTGATATCTAATATAAAATGTGCACAAAATAAATAAAATAAAAATAAAATGACGACCGATCGAGTAAATAATTCGAGCAAATAAATAATAAGAAGGCAATTTTTATTTGGCAGGTCATATAATATAATTATGTTATCCTTACTGGACCAAATACATGCCCACTGAGTTGGACTCGCTGGATCTACTCAGGTGTGGGTCGCGCCGCGTAAATTCCAGTAGTAAAGTGAGCCCGCTGAGTTTGTTTCGCCGGGTCTTCTCAGTCAGGGTCGCGTTTGGATCCGGTGGTACCATTAAAATAATACGTGACGTTTCGGAAATACACAAGGTCCATCTCGTTATTTACTTTAAAATAATAATAATAAGATATTATGTATTTCCTGATGAAAACTAAAAATAAATTATAAAAAAAACCGTAAATATTTTGTACAAATTATATAAAATGAACCATAGTTAAATTATAATGTAATAATAAAAGATTTTTCTTTTCTGTATTGACTTGTCATAAGTGCTATTTGATTGCCTACGTGACTAAATAAAGCAATTTCATTTCATTACACGTTAATTGTGTAATCATCATCAGCCCAAATACACACACACACATAGCAGGTTTGAACCTGCGACCGCCGAAATTCTCGACCGCGCGCCTAAACCCCGAGGCCATCACTACTACTAATGACATTTTTTTTTTTTAGGGGGGTGAAGTGGTTCGCGTCCGTAGGAAGATTACCTAACCAATGCCCTACACGTGTCCCCCGGGTGGTGCAAAACGAACCACAACGCCGAGCCTCGGGCGGCGGTCAACTAACCCGACACTACTGGCCTAACAAGCCAGTCTTCCGTGGGTATTAGGAAATGAATAACCACGCCCGCAACCGCTTTATTGCGATCGGGTGTCTTGGCTTCATTGCCTGGACAGAGAGGAAGACATCCTCTATAAAATAATTACCCCAATTCCACGGTGGGATACGTGCCAATGGAATGCATGGCTGATGGGAGATCAGTTCTTAGCGCCACCCTCGACGGATCCGGCAAACGTCGTTGTAGTTAGCCTTCTTGGGGGAATGGGCGTCACCCCTCAAGTGACCTTTTATATCGACCCTACTCGTGGGAACAAAAATGAACATTAACAAT
Source organism: Hemaris fuciformis (assembly GCA_907164795.1). Lineage (NCBI taxonomy): Eukaryota > Metazoa > Arthropoda > Insecta > Lepidoptera > Sphingidae > Hemaris > Hemaris fuciformis. Next base: position 807,585 of record OU015443.1, read on the forward strand.
GAAAAAGAAAATAAAAATCAAAAGATGATACAACAAACGCTTCATACAAGTTTATTTAAACATAATAGGAGTTATTCCCTGGGCGCGATACCTGATGATATATCGACACAAAATATTACAAACAAAAAGTCTAATACAGATATAACACCAACTAGCAGCAACCGAAATACCGAACAAGACAACACATCATGGCAAAATGATCAGGTACCTATGAAAAGGAAAGCTGAAGCGAGTCCTGAAATCAAGTACAAAAACAAAAAAGTACTTAAAACAACATACGCAGTCCCAACTCAAAATAGTTTTGAAGCCTTGGAACTTTCAGATGGTACTGAACCTCCTAAAGAGCATAAAGAGCCTAAACCACCTAAACCAGAACCCATATTTGTCACTGGAGTCTTAGACATAGGGAAATTAAAAGACCTCCTCGCAACTATTGAAGACGCTGATAAATATACGATGACAACACTAAGATCAGGTCATATAGTAAAAATAATGCCAGTAGATGTAGATACTTATAAAAGTATAAGAGCTAGTTTTATAGAAAAAGATGTGAGTCACTATACCTACAGACTGAAAAGCGAAAGAGCTTATCGTGTAGTTCTACGTGGCCTACACTCATCTGAAGACACTGAAGTTATAAAAAAAGAACTTCAAGAACTCGGACATGAAGTCAGGCATATAATGAATATAAGACACAGAAACACAAAACAACCATTGCCCATATTTTATGTGGACCTTGAACCAAAACACAACAATAAAGACATCTTCAAAATTTATAAATTGAATCACGTCAAAATCTCATTTGAAGCGCCATATAAAAAATTTGACGTCCTACAATGTAAGAGATGCCAGAGATTTGGACATGCAAAAAACCAATGCAACCGACCATTCAGATGTGTTAAATGCGGTGATGATCATCCCACATCAAGTTGTCTAAAGAGGCCTGATACTGAAGCCACCTGCGCAAATTGCCAAGAAAAGCACCCAGCAAGCTACAAAGGCTGCACGAAATACAAGCAATATAGAGACTTAATAATGAAAAACTCCTCTAACAGAAACAGAAACACTGAACAAAAAACTAAAGAACTGCCAAACTTTAAAATTAATACAATTGAACAAGAAAATAACCAAGACAAAAAATATTCGCAAACAAAATACACTACATATGCACAAGCAACAAAGACCAACATCCCAACAGGAGCGAAAACTGACATCAAGAATCCGAAAAATTTTGTCGAAGTACTGGATGTGATGTTTGAAAAACTTCAAAACATGATGAATGTTATGTTAGACAACATGATGGACCGAATGATCCAATTAATTACAAGTCTTATAAAACACCCCTAAACTTAAGGGTAGTTACCTGGAATGCCAATGGACTGACCGAACGCAGACTGGAACTTGAACTTTTCCTAAAAACTGAAAAAATTGATGTGGCTTTAATTTCAGAAACGCGTTTTACCCTTAAATCTAATTTTAATTTGCAAAACTTCAAAGTATACACAACAAACCACCCTTCAGGTAACTCTCATGGTGGAACTGCAGTTATTATAAAGGATAACATAAAACACTATCCTCTTGAAGAATTCCAAACTGAAAGGATACAGGCTACCTCAGTCAGAATCCAAGATGACAAAACGGAAACAACATTATCTGCAATTTATTGCCCACCTAGGCATCCTATTACCTCAAATGATTTTATAAATTATTTCAAAACACTAGGTAACAGATACATCTCCGGGGGTGATTGGAACGCAAAACACGTTTACTGGGGCTCTAGACTAACCGCACCACGAGGCCGCCAACTATATACAGCTATGAACGATCTCAATCTGAACTGCGCTTCACACGGAAACCCTACATATTGGCCTACAGACCCAAACAAAGTGCCAGACTTGCTTGATTTCTATATTATCAAAAATATATCGCTAAGTCAAATAAGCATAGAGGAATGTATTGACCTTTCATCGGATCATACACCTGTTATAATTAATGTCATGAGCAAGGCTGTCCAGATTGAGTGTCCTCAAAGACTGTATAATATTAAAACTAACTGGGATATCTACAGAGCCAAAATATCAGAAAACATAAATTTGATATCGACACTAAATAATACGGATGTTGTCGAATCTACTATTGAGTCATTTGTCAAGCTTATCCACCAAGCTGCTAAAGACTCAACACCTCCAGTAAGACCGAAAATTAGTTGTAATTCTTTTTATTCTAAATTAATTAAACTCAAAGTACAAGAAAGACGGCAGCTGCGGAAAATATGGCACTTCACAAAATATCCACAGGACAAAAAAGCCTTCAACAAGGCTTCGGAAGAACTTAAAAACATGATCTCCCAAACAAACAATGATCGCCTGCAAGATGAACTGTCTAAATTAACCCCTTACGTAGACACTAACTACTCTTTGTGGAAGGTAACAAAAAAGTTCAAAAGACCTACAGCGCATATACCCCCTATAAAAACCAATGAGGGTAAGTGGGCAAGAACAGATCTAGAAAAAGCCCAAGTGTTTGCCGAGCACCTTAAATCTGTATTTCAACCACTTTCTAGTAACGACTCAGAGCATGACAGAGAAGTGAGCGAATACCTACTTTCACCATTGCAGATGTGCATGCCAATAAAAAGTGCTAGTCCCAGAGAAGTACATAGAGAAATAATAAAATTACAAGATGGTAAAGCACCTGGATACGATTTAATTGATGCACAATTGCTAAAGCAACTTCCTAAGAAGGGCTTGATGTACATAACAGCAATCTTTAACGCCTGCCTAAGGCTTAACATCTTTCCTGCCCAGTGGAAAATAGCGCAAATTATAATGATAGCCAAACCAGGCAAACCACCTCACGAAGCTAGTTCTTACAGACCGATAAGTCTTCTCTCTGTGATGGGGAAACTTCTAGAAAAGATACTGTTGAACAGGATGCGCGACTACTTACCGGCAGTGGTGCCGCTTCACCAATTTGGCTTCCGAGAAAAACATGGAACTATTGAACAAATCCACCGTATAACGGATACTATAAGCCGTACATTGGAAAATAAACAATTCTGCTCTGCTGTGTTCCTAGACATCAGTCAGGCTTTTGACAGAGTGTGGCACGATGGACTTCTGTTCAAAATCAAAAAGTTGCTTCCTCATTCACTCTTCCCAATACTGAAATCGTACCTCCACAAACGATGTTTTGAGGTAAAATTCAAGAATGAGACTTCTGCTTTAAAAGAAATTCTTTCAGGAGTGCCACAGGGAAGTATTTTGGGCCCAATACTTTACCTCCTTTATACTGCAGACTTGCCTACACAAGACGATACTATTACTGCTACATATGCAGATGACACAGCCGTCCTTTCTGTCCATGATAACCCAGCAATAGCATCAGCAAAACTACAAGCTCACATCTGCAAGATTGAAGAATGGCTAGATAAATGGCGCATTAAAGCCAACCAAAGCAAATCTGCCCATGTAACTTTCACCCTCAGAAAACCGACTTGCCCTCCTATAAAACTTTACAATGAGGATATTCCCCAAACTGAGGATGCCAAATACCTTGGAATGCATCTTGATCAAAGATTAACTTGGAGAAAACACATCTGGTCTAAGCGTAAACAACTGGACACTAAAGTAAGAACAATGTATTGGCTAATAGGTCGGAAGTCTCATTTGTCACGTGAAAGCAAGATTGCAGTATATAAGACAATATTAAAGCCAATATGGACATATGGTATTCAACTATGGGGAACTGCTAGTAACAGCAATATCGAGATTCTCGAAAGATTTCAGAGCAAGACATTGAGAGCCATGTTAAACATACCATACTACGTGAGCAACAAATATATACATGAGGATCTAAACATCAATACAGTCAAGCAGGAGATTGCTAAACATAGTGAAAAGTATCAAGCTCGAATATCCACCCACGTCAATGAACTGGCCTCCAAATTACAGGGTTCAGGAAGTGTCTCACACAAGAGATTAAAGCGACATGATGTCCCTTCGCTGGTTGCTAGATTTGATTAAAGAACGCTGAGGAGTTCTTTGTGCTCTTAATGACATAATCGCAATTTATTACCAACTTATTGGCTTATTGTGTCAACACAGATCGCCAAGTTGCAGATAGACAATAATAAAAAAAAAAAATTAAATGTTAAACTGCCTCGTGTTCACACAAGTATGTGCCGTGCGATCTAGAGGTCCCGGGTTCGAATCCCAGGTTGGGTAAAGTGATATTGGTTTTTCCATTTTTTTAAGAAGTTCCCAGGAGTCTGGAATTGTGACCGAAAAACGGCAATAGGCTCACCCGTTACGTGGCACTGATACAGGTTTGGCGAAATATGTGTGCAGAATGTACCTCTGCTTACCCCTTCGGAGAAAACAGACGTTATCTTTGTAAATACAATTAAATATTTTAATATTAAAAATTATTTGAAAACATAAAAGAGAATTACAATTACAGCCCACCTTTGTTGTAAGAACAGAAACAATTTCCAACTAGCCAGCTGTTTCAGCGAACGGCACGATGCTAAAACAATTACTGTTAACAACAGAACGCGGTTACAAAGAAATTCAATTCAAAGTTTATTGCAACAAATTGCACTTGTCTCGTATATTTTTCGCTTTCATAACAGCTTACTTCGTGGATATTTTTATATCCGAATAGAACTGCAAAATTTGACGTAAGATTCACGTCACCTACACAAATCTTATCATCACCATCAGCCCATATACGTCCCACTGCTGGGCACGGGCCTCCTCTACAACTGAAAGGGTTTAGACCTTAGTCCACCACGCTGGCCTAGTGCGGGTTGGCGGACTACACACCTAAGAATTTCCTAAAAACTTTTAGGTGTGCAGGTTTCATCACGATGTTTTCCTTCACCGTCAAAGTACGTGTATATTCTTTGTAAATACACACATAACTTTGAAAAGTCAGAGGTGTGTGCCTGGGGTTTGAACCTGCGACCCTCGAGATTCTCGATCGTGTGCCTAAACCTCGAGGCCATCACGACACAATTAATATATCACCGGCATAATCAAGGCGACTGACAAGATATACTCGTAATCGTTCAGATGCTTTTGCGGAAAACTTCATTATTCCAATTTTAATACCAATCAGGTGGCATTTCGGTCGTCATAGCCTGTCCCTTCTTCATTTTTCTTCCACTTAATATAAGAAGTACCTCGTAGCTTTAAAAACATGGGGACATAGGACCCCTTAGTGACACATTACAAGTGAGTTTTTTGAACTCCTCAATGTTTAGGCTTAAAAACAGGGAGCGGAGGTTAAGTGTCCTTCACGAGAAATCTCTGAGAATATATTTTATGGAAACAAGATCATAAACAGAAGCTGTTTTCCACATTCTCAAGTAACAGGTAGCAACGATGTCCGTTTGTGTTAAACATTTAAAAAGCAAAGGTTCATTCTGTTACATGTTCCTGGCATATTATCTAAATATATATATGTCGGGTTGGTCATTAGTACAGGACTTCAACTGACAGCGAAACGAAGTGTGCAGATAGCACGCTCGGCAGAGTCTAGCTCACTTCCGTGCGGAGTCGAAGAGTGGGGACGTCAAGCGATGTCGACGAGTGGGAGTGGCAGCTTGAACGTCGTCAATTCTCATCGAACCACCGCGCGGACAGCAAGTGCCTAGGAACTGTCTCACGTTTCGTTGTACTATAATTTGTCAAGTTTTATTGGAAATATAGCGTCTGAATGTCTTAAAAGTTTTTCACTCAGCCTATGTTTCCGACATATATAACTCAAAGGTGACTGACTGACTGACATAGTTATCCATCAACGCACAGCCCAAACCACTGGACGGATCGGGCTGAAATTTGGCATGCAGGTAGCTGTTATGACGTAGGCATCCGCTAAGAAAGGATTTTGATTAATTCTACCCCCAAGGGGATAAAATAGGGGATGAAAGTTTGTATGAAACTTTGACAATTTTAAACTGATCCGGCTGAGACTTTGCATGCATAAAGCTACTATGACGTAGGCAACCCTTAAGAAAGGATTTTGAGATGCAGGCTATTTAAGATTAGTAACTTTTCAGTTTAAAATATACGAATTTCTTCAATCAAAGCTACAACTTATTTTCTTTATGAATCCAACCCTGTAGCCTACGCGGACGGAGTCGCGAGCAGAAGCTAGTAGTATTTGATTAACAACGCCATCTATACGAGTATGTGTGTGACTGTTGGAAGCATTGCGTATAATTCATAAAGCGTAATAGAGTTTGTTTCTATTACATCGCTCTAAAGGTCTTTGGGGGAGGATGAGGGCTATGTCTCCATATTGTGTGATTGCCGAGTCGGGCAAGCTCAAAACCCGTTTGAAAAAAATCAATAACATCACATCATCATCATCATCATCATCAGCCCATATACGTCCCACTGCTGGGCACGGGCCTCCTCTACAACTGAGAGGGTTTAGGCCTTAGTCCACCACGCTGGCCTAGTGCGGGTTGGCGGACTACACACCTAAGAAATTCCTACGAACTTTTAGGTGTGCAGGTTTCATCACGATGTTTTCCTTCACCGTTAAAGCAAGTGATAATTCTTTGTGAATACACAAGTTGTGTAAGTTATGTAACTTCGAAAAGTCAGAGGTGTGTGCCTGGGGTTTGAACCTGCGACCGTCGAAATTCTCGACCACGCGCCTAAACCTCGAGGCCATCACACATAACATATAACATCACGAAATGTGGAAATGTGACGACACTAGGATAGTCTCCAATTAATATAAGCCACAATTGGCGATACTAACGTGCTGAAATACACCACTGATAACGATGTACATGAGTATGTATTTATAGACTACTCTAAATGTGTAGAAATATATTCGAATTCGCCGCCCTATTATTTATTCAACCCGTCACTACTAATATTTAAAGCTTGCACAGAGAGATCGGAATGCAAACAGTAGCACTATATTTACCCTGAAACGAGATCCATATTCATTTGTTTTTTGCTATAAAAAATATGAGACAGGTTTTCAAAACACACGACAAAAATTTACAACAAGCATTACCGACAAAAAACAGGTTTGTTTTACCTGTAACTTTAAAAAGGGCAATAAACTCATTTGAATGAAATATTAGGACGTAAATCTCAACTTCTTGGTAATGCAAACTTAATCTTCGTGGCAGAAAATCAGATCATATGACTTAATATGATCCGGATATTTTATCGAGACTCCAAAGAATTTTAGCTAGTGTAAAAGTATTACCAATGAGTCTTAAAAAATCGGAGCCTCATGGTTATAAGTATGTGCCTTGCGATCTAAAGATCCCGGGATTGATTCTCGGTCGGGCAAAGTGTCTTGGGTTTCTCACCTTTGCCTACCCCTTATGGAAACACAGACGTGACGGGTATGTAAAAATTCTCAGTAGCAGCATCGATTCTTCAACGTGCCCAAAACACGATTCGTGTAACTTACCTAATATAAATTATTTACTTCAAAATAGGCTTACCAACTTACTATTGAAACTTTATTAATAAGTTAAGGTTAAAAATTAAGCAACATTTGCTACTCCACATTTGTAATCCAAATCAGTGCAACCCCCTATTAAGTGGGACAAAAAAATATGTAATATATTTTATGGTAAACTGTCATACACATTCGTCAAGTCTTGAGTATTAAGGGAATAGACTGTTGATACATTATTGTTGATATTATTATTATTATTGATACATTATTGGTTTGTCGCGGTCGGTCCTTTGATCGCCATGATTGATAGTCCCCCAAACTTCTTCACAATAAGGTGAAGAGGTATTCGGCCGGCATGATTGTGTCGACCAACGGGAGACCATCATCTCTCGCTGGTCGGCACTTTTTCTGGACTCCATTGCGCTTACCATCAGGTGCAATGGGGTCACTTTGCCGTGCCAGAATAAAAAAAAAAAAAAAAAAAAAAAAAAAAAATTATTTCTTTTATTACATTATTCCGGTGGAGTGGAGACCGCGCTTAGGCAGACGTAGTGTGGGACGTCCTGCAGCACGATGGTCCGACGACTTGAGAAAGGTGGCGGGTAACGGATGGATGAGGGCTGCTCAAGACCGGGATGGTTGGCGCTTTCTTGGGGAGGCCTACGTTCAGCAGTGGACGGTGATAGGCTGAGTTTATGACATTATCAACATGATGTAGTTCATTAAGGAGATTGTAAAAAACACTTTGTATTCAAGTTACTCGTACTTTGCACGAGGTACATCGGTGAAAGAATCATGCGAGAGATTATAACTGAATATGTCTATTAAAAAAAGAGTTTATTGAGTAGTGGTCCAACATCAAACATCAAAAGGAAAAAATAGCATCAAAATATTTTAATTCAAAAATTACATTTTTTATTTCATAATGTCTTCCCATATTTATTCTGTTACGCTTCACTGCTCTTGCACTAAAATAACTGAGCCGGAGTTGTTGAATGCCGGTAATATTGGCAAATTTTTGGATGATAATTGTACATCGGAAAGCACTTTGCAATGTTTTGCTTTTAGCCAATTGAGTACGCTCTATTTGTGAACTTTTCTGTTGGTTTATTTCAAGCTTTGAGTGACTTACTGAATACTTTATTATTTGGTCCCGTACTTATCGGAGTACAATGTTATCAAATAACATTCATCATCATCAGCCTCACTTACGTCCACTGCTGGACATAGGCCTCTCCTATGGCACGCCACTGGGCTCGATCTTCGAATAACATTACAGTGCCGAAATCTCATGTATGTCGTTCCCGGAAGGGGTAGACAGAGGTGCATTTCTGCACCTATATTTCGCCAAGTATATATCAGTCCCACGTAATAGTGAGCGAGCGTAACGCCGTTTTTTGGGGTACATTTCCAGACTCCGTGCTGCTACTGAGAATTACCTAATGGAGAAACCCAATAACGCTTTGCCCGACCCGGGAATAGAACACGCGACCTCTTAATCGCACGGCAAATACTAGTGCCGCGAGATAACGTGGCAATCAAGTCGGAATACGATGTGATTGAATAATAATATATTTCTAAAGTGAAATTAAATTAAACGGAATGAATATATTAACAAGACAAGTCATTTTATGATCGGCTGATTTCTATTACTAAAACATACTATATTGGTTCTAAGAAACGTTTGAACCATTTAATATTTAGTTTACATTTGAGGCTTACAAATATCTCTTATAAAGGTCTAAATAACCACTATATCTAAACATACATACATTTCCAACGTTTAATTCCTTGATTGAGTGCCTAGTTAGTACCGCAGTAAAAAAGGTGTGGGATCGAAAGGTCCCGAGTTCGATTAACGGGTTAAAAAAAAACAGGAATAGCAATGTCGACATTTATATATATAAAAATGTTAAGTTGGTTTGCGTACGCTTCAAAAACTCGAAAAGTTCTGCACCGATCGAGCTGAAATTTTAGCATGATATATAATCCGCATTAAGGGAGACCGCGAAAAACCGTTTTTTCAACGTTCATTAGTGTACTAGTGACCGCGCCATCTGCCGGAAGCGAGAAAAACACTCGCTGTCATTCGCAATAGTAATGGCCGATGTGAACGATTTTTGGTATGAATATAAAAGGAACTCTGTGGAATAAAATAGGCTACAATTTATTTTCTTTCTGAACCCAACCCTGCAGTCTACGCGGACGGAGTCGCGGGCAAAAGCTAGTTGTGTATAAAACATACGAAAGCTAGGTGCAGAAATACAAGCACGCATTTATCTTATACCTATTACCGGCGAATGTTCTTAATTAAATTCTGATTAAAATCGACAGAATCTCATCCTATTTAATGACAACATAACATGTCTTCGTACATAAGGAACTCTTAAATAATGTAATGGTACCAGTGTCATTACATGATATAACATTAAAATTAAGTAATAACACTAAAACGACACCCGGAGGTTACGCGGCAGTTGTGTAACACACAGACGGACACCCTAACATAAGGTCAGAGAACAAAACAGTTACGTGTATAGTTTCTAATGCGGTAAAACTCCAGTACCCTGATTAAGGCTAAAGATAGTTTGATAAGTATGATCTATGAAGAGTCTTTTGCTTGTTGACACAGGGCACTTTGGCAAACATTTGGACTTGGCTTACGCCAATGTTGGCTAACTCTTGGCTAATTGTTTAATTGACAAAAATTTCTATGTGGTTATGCAAAGTGTTTTTACTTTGTGTATTTCTTTTTGATTTTTATTGACTGCCTCGTGGTCTCGCGGCACAAATATGAGTCGTGCGATCTAGAGGCTTCGGTTCCCGGGTCAGGCAACGTAATATTGTTTTTCTTTCATTAGATATTCTCAGTAGCAGCACGGGGTCTGGAAATGAGCCCTAAAAAAGGCAATAACCTCGCTCCTACCTACATTCATAACATCACGCCTGTATTCCCCGAAGGTGTGCATTTCTGCGCCCACATTTTGTCACGTAATAGGGGGCGTAATATTGCCAATTTCCGCAACATTTTCAGACTCCGTGCTACTATTGAGAATTTCCTAATGGGAAAAATCAGTATGCCCGACCTGGGAATCAACCACGGGAGGTCAAGATCGCACGGCATATCCTTGTAGGGCGAGACCACGAGGCAGTCAACCTATTTACCATCTAAAAAGTTATTTCCTACTAAACGTTTAAGGTGAAATTATCAAAGTTGTTATTCAAATACAAATTTGTAGGTCCGAAGACCAAACAATTAGAGGCGCAAGTAATAGTGACCGCAGTAGGTCAGCGGCCAGCGGACCGTTTGCGTCATGTTCTATGTGTATATTGTGCGAGATTACTCATTAGTTTCACATTTTTATGTTGATCAAGTAGTAACGGCCTCAAAGTTAGTTACTCGCGCGGTCGAGAATCTCGGCGGGCGAGGGTTCAAACCCCTGACACACACCTCTGACTTTTCAAAGTTATGTTTGTATTTACAATGAATTATCACTTTAACGGAGAAGGAAACATCGTGATGGAACCTGCACACCTAAAAGCTCTTAGGTGCATAGGCCAACCCGCACTAGGCCAGCCTGGTGGAATAAGGTCTAGTTTTAGTTGAAGAGGAGACTTGTGCCCAGCAGTAGGACCAGTGGCGGTACTTCCATAGAAGCCCAAAAGCGTAATCGTTAATTTTCTAATGCCTAGTTTTTAATTGTTTATTGTGGGGTCAGGATTACAAGTTACAAGCGCGAGTAATAATAATAATAAATGCACCCAACAGTCATATACATAGGTCTGACCCCACACTAGGATACAAGTCCTGTGTCGTGGGTATCAGAGACTACGAGGGACATTTTGGGTCTCACAAACACTCAGACCCGAAACAAATATTTGTGGATCACACAATTATTGTCTCGGTGCCCGGATCGAACCCGCGGCCTCTCGTTTTGCATGGTAGTGTCTAGCCAACTGCGCCACAGGCTGTCTGTTTAGCCTACAATACCAAAAACTAACCAAATCTGACCATTACTTTAGACTTGCAAGAGTAATTTAGTTATAGAGTTTACGCAATTATAATATTAGTATAGATGTATGAATTGTCTCTATCGACATTGTAATGGCGGCATAAAAAAACTAATTGATGCGGCCTTACTATCTCAAGAGAATGGCATCTCACAATTTCTTAACTACTCGTATAAAGATGTTTTGAAAAACAAACGATACGTAAGTCGCAATGTACATATGTATATGCTAATTATATATGTCTGTATGCTCATAGTGTATAATAGTTGTTTCTCATTTCATGTCTGTAACAGCGGCGTGCAATAGAGAGGTCTGGGGTTCGATTCCCGGGTCAGGAAAACTGTAAGTGGGTTTTTATCGGAGGAGGTAACTTAATCATACAACAGTAAACTATCCATGTTTCTCCTCTTTATATTAGTAAAGATTACTATTACCTACTGCTTCGTGGTCTCGCGGCACTAGTATGTGCCGTGCGATCTAGAGGTCCTGGGTTCGATTCCCGGGTCGGGCAAAGTGTTATTGGGTTTTTCCATTAGGAAATTCTCAGTAGCAGCACGGAGTCTGGAAATGTGCCCGAGAAACGGCAATAGGTTCACCCGATAGGTTCACCCGATGAAAGAAAACATCGTTATGAAACAGAGAGTGCATTCATATGTCCAGATTTGATATTAATCACACTTGCAAGGGTTATCTTCACCATTTAAAAGTCCTATCTAGTAAACAGCAAATCTGCAGCTTTTAACGGCCAATACTATCCAAAGCAAAACCATTCAATAACACTTCACTCGACCGCGGAATCGAACCCAAGACACCACCATCATACGCTTCATCTTCATCTATTACTTAAGGATGTAATTACTGAATCCAAAAAGAAAGGTTAAAAGTCGGAAGCGGTTTCCGTACCATACTGTTACCACACAATAATTGTTCGTGTTACGTCAAAAATATGAGCGAAACGACAGACTAAGTGCATTATATCATCACAAGAATGGATTTAGTGGTTCCTAATTGTTTTTAATGATATTTTTTAGAATTGTACCTTAATATTACGTATTGATTCTCATATTTTTGGTGTATCAAAAGTTTGATAGATTACTCGTAATAATTATTAAATAGTGACAAAAAAATGTTGAAATGCTAATCATCTTTTGAAATCATTGCTTAATCTTGGTAAGAGTTTGTTACGTCCGCCTGACGGCGGGAACAAATAAGAACACAAATTCAAGATTACAATCGATTTATTAAAAAAAAACTATATTTATGACTGGTGGATTCTTGGCACAGCAAAGTTTTCTGTTCTTAATAAACCCTATGTGCACTGGGGACTTAACTTTGGTCTTTCGATCCCGTGACGCGTGGGGGGGGTCTTCGGGGATACTTCGGAAGGCCCTCAGCCGCAGAGGTCAGCTGGAGTCGATGGGCAGAAGAGTTGCCTGCTCTCCCCTACGGTGGGCGTGCAGCTCGTAGTTCTCAATCCGAGCGGTGGACCCCCAGTTTCCTGGAACGCGTCGAAACGACACTTGTAGCGCGAAAGATCCGACACCCAGGCACTAGACGAGACCAGGAATGGGCGTCAGCATCTTTCGCGAAGCAATTAAAAAAATAGCGGAATGGAGTGGCGACATTTAGGTCCAGTTGAAAAAAAAAATATTTAAACGAAATTAGTTATAATTCCAATATAATTAATAATTGTTATTTAAATTACCCAACCCAGGATCAAACCCCAACTGATTATATGCCGGACGATCACCATTCATTAAACCATTCATTAAACTTCTACACAAGGACATATGAATACAACAAGCGAAGCAATGACCTTTGAAATTTATTTCGCCGGTACATTGAGAAATTTCTCTTATCTTATCATCACGCTAATCTAGAAAATAAGTCTCACAGCTATGTATTTGTGGTTTATGTAAACATTACAACAATTATAAAAGTTTTACTGGATTTAAAGTCTAAACAAACTAATACAAATTTTCGGTGGCAATTTTTAATAGAATACTGATTACACAAACTAAAAGCTTATTATTTACAAGTATGTATTTAAATTTAGAATTTTTACGAACAAAAAATTATATTTTAGCATATAAAGTTCTTATTAAGATAACACACAAGCCACCGATATTAACAACATACACGTGGAATACACAGTGGGAATTAATTATCGCGTCCATATTGATTTGGACTAAATTAATATTAGGTATAATAGAATGTTAATGAAGAAAAATACCGCGGCGAAACATATTTAAAACTTATCGGAAAGATTAAATAGATAAGGTTATATTTTACCAATTTTAAGATACTCGCTGTCACATTTCGTTACGTTGTTAAACCACTATCAAGAAATATATAGCCATAGCTATTTTTACAGTATTAAAAGGTTGAAGAAATCACTTGTTGAATAGTAATCAAATTAATCCAGACACGAAAAATTAGTTAACAGCAACCAAGCCAATATTGGAATTAATTATATTAAACTTACCAAGGGGGTTGAAAATGATGCAATCCGCTTTTAATTTCCTTTTCTTTTTTATATTTTAGTATAGCACTGGTTTTACTACTTTTCAAATATGCGGACAATTAATCACAAATACGAATCACATAAAGTTGTCGTGCGGACTCTCTGGCGTCGAAATTTCTCATTCTCTCTTCGCGAATTCGTTCTTATATAGGTACATATCGGGTCGGCCTATTTCCTCCCTGAGGCGACAATGCGTACTGCCAGATTCTAGATTGTTCCGTATGACATGAGACAGAGATATGGAAAGAACGGTACAACCGAAGCAAGACACACCACAACTACCCTCTATATTTTTGTAAATCCCTGTGGGACTGAGATAGCAATTATAGAACGAGCGAGATGGAATCATTCGCAGGTAGTTGAACCGTCGACCGCTATTGTATTTTTTCTCGAAATTTCTGGCTGTGGCGTTTGCTATCCGATGTTCTAGAAAGAATTTGCTTTCCGGCACCAACGAATACCTTATATCTTATATCTTTAAATGAGCAATTCTTGTATATATATATATATAATATATAATTGGAATCTCGGAATCGGCTCCAACGATTTTCATAAAATTTAGTATATAGGGGGTTTCGGGGGCGATAAATCGATCTAGCTAGGAATCATTTTTAGAAAATGTCATTTGGAAGAAAAATAACAAAAAGGATAAGTATATACAATAATTGCTTTAACGACACAACAGCAGATGGCGTTGTTAAGTAACATTATTCATATTTCATCATTTTATTAGTAATTCGTACTTAAATATAATTTCCAAAAAACACAATTTAAAAAAAAAACCAGGTCATCCAGGTACTGGTCGTTATACTGCTATCGCTAGTTAAAGCGCGCGGTTTCCATTCAATTGTAACAACTGGTTATTTGTTTGTTTGTATGTAGTTATTATTTGTATTTATTTTATGTTTTTAAAACCTGTTACAACTAACAAGTTCCTTTAAGTCATAAATCATTATCTGCGGGTGATCGTGAGGTCCCGGGTTCTATTCCCGGGTCAAGCAAAGTGTTATTGGGGTTTCCCATAAGGATATTCTCAATAGCACGGAGCAGAAAAACGACAATAGGCTCCTCTATTACGTGAGACTGATATATACCTGGCGAAATTTAGGTGCAGAAATGCACCTCTGCCTGTGAGGTTATGTATGTATGTAAGTGTTATATGTTGGCAACCTTCAAATACACGTATTTACATAATTATTTTTATAAGAAAGAAGGAAATACTAATAATTTTACGGTTTAACATTATGTCCTTTAACAAAAGGACGGTCATTCAACCAGACGTAATCGCTTTGTGTAGAATGGTAATAGGTTTAGTACTAAGCACGTCATAGCTCAAACATTTGTAGAATATTGATGGAAATCACGCGATCGTTGCGTTGGCAGCGCATCACCGTGGCATATTCTCATGTCGTAGACATTACTTCTCTATGGTACTCGTCCTATATCCTAAATATGTACCTATATATATACTTTTTTACGCTTGTAGGCCTCTGCTACCCCTATATAAATCCCTATTCGACAGCCCCGTGGCGCAGTTGGCTAGACACCAGCTTGCGAAACGAGAGGCCGCGGGTTCGATCCCCGCACCGAGACAAATGTTTGTGTGATCCACAAATATTTGTTTCGGGCCTGGGTGTTTGTGAGAGCCAAAAGTCTCTCGTAGTTTCTGATACCCACGACACAAGACTCGTATCTTAATGTGGGGTCAGAACTATGTATGTGACTGTTGGGTGTATTTATTATTTATGCAACCCTAAAATGACAATCCCGAGGCACCGTTGGCTAGACACCAGCATTTGAAACGAGAGAAACAAATATAATATGTTTCCGATCTAGGTGTTTGTGACACCGTAAACTCACGTAGTTTCTGGTACTCACACAACAGGACTTGTATCCTAGTGTGGGGTCAGAACTATGCATGTGACTGTTGGGTGTAGTTATAATTTAACATATAATTATTATTTATAGTTGATGCACCCACGTTATGCCAACTATTATGTTCCACGTGGACGGACGAGCCATTGCCATTTATGGATAACCTTTTTTGATACTATGCTCCTATTGAGAACATGCGAACGGAAAAATCCCATAATACTTTGCATGTCCCGGAGAACGAATTCAGGACCTTTCATCAATCCGACGGCAATTTCATATTTTAGTCCACTACGCTAACCTATCAAGGGTTAGTTGACTAGATATGTCCAGTAATTTTTGAAGTTATACTTCTTTAGGCGCGTTATGAAAAAATGATGAGAGTGAAATTTTAAATCTGTGACGCAAAATTAACAGTATGAAGTTGTCTGCTTAACCGCTCATTAAGTCTCGAAAAAAAATGTAAGTGTCAAATGGATCAGGAAGGTTTTAATATGTTTCAGATCAAGTATTTTTTTTGTACCATCTTACCAAATTAAATAAATTGATGGCACATATTGTTATCGGAGTATTGTGACCGCAACGTTTAACATGAGATACAAAACCGATGCATTTATTAACGAAATCGATTAGAAAATTCTATAGATACGAAATTTGTGTTTACCAATTTCCATAGCACGGAAGCACGAGGTAGTTTTACACACCAAATATTTACAAATTGCGTGATTTTTTTACATTAAACATAACCATATGTCATTTTTCCTATTAACGCAAGCGTATTTCATATGACCTCATAATAACTGTCGAGTTATGCTTAATTCAAATGCAATGTACCTTACATCAGCATTTACGCCATCTTAATATTTTATGCTCACAGACATTTTTCCTGCTAAAATTTGCTTTCCTACTTTCTCGTTTATCTTAGATAAATGTTTCCAACTGCTGTTGACCTTCTTTCTTTCGGTTTCATTTCGATGTGACATGAATACTTTTTCCGGCTTAAGTTATTCATCTTCATGTTTCAGGTTTTTACACCAGTGCCTCGTGGTTCGCGGCACAAGTGTGTGCCGGTGCGATCTAGAGGTCCTGGGTTCGATTCCCGGGTCGGGCAAAGTGTTATTGAGGATTCTCCATTACGAAATTCTCAGCAGCAGCACGGAGTCTGGAAAAGTGCCCGAAAAACAGCAATAGGCTCGCCCCCTATTACGTGGGTTTAACATACCTGGCGAAATGTAGATGCAGAAATGCACTACTGCCTACCCCTTTGGGGAATACAGGCGTGAGGTTATGTATGTAAATGATGATTTTTAATTTTTTTAAGAAACCCAAAAAGGACAGAAGAGAGTGAATACAGTGCGGTCAAAATAGGGTTTCAAATTAAAATCGTCATCAATCCATTCATGCGCGCCTGAAAGAAATTAGATATACATCATACATACATCATCAGCCTATATACATATGTATACCTAAAAACTGAAGCTAAATGCCCCTCGGTAGCGATACCAGAACGATAACCTTAAGATCTTTAATCGCGATTTTTTACTACCGAGTGGATTTCGCTTAAATTTTGCACATTGTGAGGTAATACCATCACGAACATATGGCTTAAATTAATGTCATGACATATCTCGTGCACTAATAGGTCATTCAAAAATATCGCACATTTGCTTAGGCCTCTGTGAAAACATACCACTAACCTAGATAGGAATGCAGATGTTCGGATCATGCCCTATAAACTTATAGAGAAATGTCTGTCGCGAGGACGATTAGCTCAGAATATATTAAGAGCCGCTTTGATATGTGGCATCCACGACAACAATGCAATCCTCATTAAGCATTTCCTATGTGTCGCTGCTTTTAGAACTGTTGATATATGACCTAAGAAATGGCCTGTGTCGGTTACCTAAGTGGGATTGTAAATTGTAGGACCATGGCGTAACCGAGAATGAGATACGGTTTGGATGCAGTGGTACCAGGCACTCAAAGAACACTATACTGTCAACGGTCTTGTTTAGTATTCAGCCCAATCACACGCCAAAATAGCCAACGAAAGTGTGTTGTTGTCCAGAATGAGTCTATGTTTATCCGATAATACAAAATAATACCACACCTCTGACTTTTCCAAGTGTGAATTCACAAATAATTATCACGTACTGTAACGTTGAAGGAAAACATCGTCAAGAAACCTGCACATCTAAAAGTTCTTGGAAATATCTTAAGTGTGTAGTCCGCCAACCCGCACTAGGCCAGCGTAGTGGACTAAGTTCTAGACCCTCTCAGTTGTAGAGGAGGCCCGTGCCCAGCAGTGGGATGTGATGGCTGATGATGATGAAGATGATAAAATCAACAGAATTGTCTATTTGGAAAAAATATCGTATCTCTTATAACCATCAAACACCATTGTATTTCACCTTATGCAGTGACCTCAAACTCCAAATTCACAGGTCAGTGTACCAAACGTATAAAATACACGCTAATCATAACAATAAATATATAAACACTTATTTACTTCCGTATGAACCCAGTCGAATTCACTTAGCATCAGATTACGTTCGGCCAAAAACATATTGTTACTAAACACATAGGTCTACCGTTTCGTAAGCTTTATGAATTTATTACTTATTTACACTGCACATAATAATGAAGTCGAAATGTAAACTTAACATCATTTTATAATGTACATGATATATTTAAAAGCGAAGCGGAAAGCGGGCGATGAAATTATAATTTTAAGCTTAAATGGGAATATAAATTTGCTTTTGTTTGTTTGTGTAAAAAATTAATGCTATGTCCTAACCAGTGGCGGTACTTCCATAGACACCTAAAAGCGTTATACTTTAATTTGTAATGTCTAGCTTATAATTGTTTATTGTGGGGTCAGGATATTCTCATTTATATGTCAAATTGCTTTTGTTTAATAAAGATTTAAAGCTTAAAAATTATTATTCGGAATTATGAAAGGCAAACTGGGCTTTAGGGCGTCTATGGAAGTACCGCCCCTGGTCCTAACAAAATAGTCAATTAATTATAAAAATCAAGTAAAAATTATACTTTTAAATATCGTTTACAGTATATTGGCAGGTTCCCAAAATAATAGAATATCTAGATAAGAACAAGTAAAAAAAATTAAACTTTTTATTTGGATCTGTTTTCCCACTAAGAATTGGTTCAATTAAGTTTTTAAGTCCTTTTAACCAGCTGTGGTCCTCAGTTTCGCCCGCGTCAAATTACGTTTTCCGGGATCGACAGTAGCCTATATGTTAATCTACGACATCAGCTACCCCAATAACCAATTTCACCAAAATTGGCCCAGCCATTTGGGCTTGTAGAAGCAACACATAAATAAATAAATAAATACACCCAACAGTCACATACATAGTTCTGACCCCACACTAGGATACAAGTCCTGTGTCGTGGGTATCAGAAACTACGAGAGACTTTTCGGTCTCACAAACACCCAGACTCGAAACAAATATTTGTGGATCACACAAACATTTGTCTCGGTGCGGGGATTGAACCCGCGGCCTCTCGTTTCGCAAGCTGGTGTCTAGCCAACTGCGCCACGAGGCTGTCAACACACATACAAACATACTTGCAAACTTTAAATATATTAATTCAATCCCCGCTAACATATGAATACTGTACACACCCCAAAATTTAGAAACAAAACCGATGGCTCTACTCTATCATTAAAGATAACGTAAAATTTCGCTTTATGAGGCAACAGTAATGTCGATGCTTCCGCGTAACACTTGTAAGAAGACAAAGCGTTACGTCACGCCGGAGGACGGAGGAGGCCTCATGCGAGAGGTCAACATATGTACATACATATGTCACGCCTCAAAACCATACCCTTAATGGAAATTAACATTTGCGTGCGTAGTTTTGGGCGGACCTACTAACCCTTTTTGTGTAGCAAAGGCCTTACCCTTTACAAACCATATCATCATATAGTTCCTTCTTACAATCGCATCTGAACTTTTTTTTTATTTTATTTTTTTATACTGGCACGGCAAAGTGACCCCATTGCACCTGATGGTAAGTGTAATGGAGTCCAGAAAAAGTGCCGACCAGCGAGAGATGATGATCTCTACATTACTGAAAACTGTTTATGTCTTATAATATGCTTACAATGACTTAATCCGTACTTAGGCAGTAGTGATGACCTGGAGGTCTGATGAAGGGCCGATGATGATGATGACGTTGAAGTAACATAATATTATTTAGGTCATCACTAATCCGATCATTATAGGTCACTCGGACGTCCTCGACCGACATCACTTTGATCATCCTCGCTCTAAAACCACATTGCTGCAGAAAAAAAAATTAATACATACAAACCTGCATGGTGTGGTCAGAAATTTATAATATCACGTTGTCCGACCTGGAAATTAATCCCGGGACCCCAAAAACACACTTGGTATCACTACACCAAGGGACTACGGTGCAGTCATTATCATATGCATGTACTGTTCATACATATAATGTGATCCTATTATGATACACGGTTGTGATTTCTATAAGCATTACACAATTGACCTTACAATATGTACATGTTCCCATGGTAATGGCCGCGCCGAATCTTCACAATATCTGAAATTACTCGCGGAATCGCCGTCATTACGACTTAACGCTCCACAAACTCATTGCCTCATTGTGTTACAAGAATGCACAAATGACCTGACCGAGTGATTTTTTTTTGTGACCTCTGGCGTAGGAAATTAGATCTTTTTGCCTATACAATTGTATTTATTAAACAGATGGATTCTAGCCTATGATTTGGCAACTCAAAGCTAAGAAATTCATTAAGAAGGGTTCTCATATACACTGGTTATTCCATGATAAATGTATGATTAGATTTTCAAGTGGATAATTTGACATGACAATCAAATTTATACCCACCATGATTTGGTGATGCAGGTCTGACCAATATTGCTAAAATCATTAGCGTTATATTAAATGCTAACAAAATAAGGTCATCTGTTAGTAATAAAATCTTATTGTGCTATAGATAAAATTTGAAAATTTAGATTTTTTTCTCGCTAAAAAAGGTCAACTTAAGGTTTTATTGATGAAGATTATAAATTAAAGAAGACGTGCCCTTAACAAATAAATTTTCGTATGTTATCCACGATTTGGATTGGTCAAGACTTAACTTTTACCGTGGTCTTGCATAGATTGACAGACTTAAACAAGAGGATATTCTTTTAAGTGAATAATTTCATAATTGCCCTCCAAATAATCACGATACGGCACCATTTCTATTGCAAAAAGGTAAAAATTCATAGAAAATATCAAGTTCACTCGGAATCAATCGATTGCCACTTCGCGGCAGTAACTAGCGTGAAATATTACCAACTCCAGCTCATGCAACTAAAGGAAAGGTTAGTTTTTAACACATAGAAGTAATTATGTCCTAAATGCTACGTGTTGAAATGATCCCTGAGTTTTAACAGCACGAAATTTTTAAGCGTAAATGACTACCCTCTAGAGACCACATCACATTAAAAAAATAGTGTATAATACTATACACATTGCTGTATCCCGCAGCACACGTACACGCTGTGTGGACTAGTGTTCCCGAGTTCGATTCCCCGGTCGGGCAAGTGATACTATTTCCTTTAAAGAAGTTCTCAGTAGCAGCATATATTCTGCAATGTGCCCAAAACACGATTTCCGTAACTTACCTACCCAAAATATATTATTTACTTAAAAATAAGTATAAAAACTTAATATTGAAACTATATTCATAAATTAAAGCTGTGATGGCTCGAGGTCTAGGCGCGCGGTCGAGACTTTCGGCGGTCGCAGGTTCAAACCCCAGGCACACACCTCTGACTTTTCGAAGTTATGTGTGTATTCACAATGAGTTATCACTTGCTTTAACGGTGAAGGAAAACATCGTGATAAAACCTGCACACCTAAAAGTTCTTAGGAATTTCTTAGGTGTGTAGTCCGCCAACCCGCACTAGGCCAGCGTGGTTGACTATAGCCTAAACCCTCTCAGTTGTAGAGGAGGCCCGTGCCCAGCAGTGGGACGTATTTGGGCTGATGATGATGATGATTCATAAATTAAGGTTAAAAATTAAGCAACATTTGCAGCTCTACACCTGTAATCCAAATAATTGCATATATGTATATTTCGCAGGGAAAATTAATCAATCCCGACTTTACATTTCATTACTATTGTTAATCAAATAGCTACGGTGCATGCGAATTCTGCAAATAAAATAAATGTTAAAGTGTTTTTTTATAATTTATTTACTCAATAGATGTATTTTATTTATTTATTTACATATCTAACCTTGTTTTACAGTTTTTGTTTGCTGATGTTTATACTAGGCCATCCCTGAGTTTATGTAGTATTTCCATTTCAAAGTTTTTGAATCATAATTTTAGTTGATATTGATCCGCGCTCCATGCGGGCGCAATTTTATGTAATAACTTTGATTTTGTATAACCTTTCCCAGGGTTCTATATAAGCCTATAGCAAAAATCATTCAAATCGGTTGAAAAGTCTATGACTTTGTTGCTAACAAACAAAAGATGAACGGAAGAAATGAAAAACATTTTTTATACTGTCTTGGTATAGGTACCGCGCTGGAACATCATCATCATCAGCTTATTTACATCCCACTGCTGGGCACGGGCCTCCCCTACAACTGACAGGGTTTAGGTTTTAGTCCACCACGATGGCCTAGTGCGGGTTGGTGGACTACGTTTTCCTCCCGATGTTTTCCTTCCCCGTTAACGTAAGTGATGATTCATTGTGAATAATTCACTTCGAAAAGTCAGCGGTGTACGCCTGAGGTTTGAACCAGCGACCGCCGAGATTCTCGACCGCGCGCCTACTCGTATACCTCGAGGCCAACACTACTTCCGCTGGAACTGAATGGCCCATTAACACAACTCCCTCCTGTCTACGCCGTTCCGCTACCACAATATTTCCTTGATTCCTTCTTCGATGACTTAACGAGGACGCACATGCACAGAAGATGGCTTAACTGATCCTTCAGATAACTGAAGTCGTGATACGCTTGATAGCATCGGCCTCGGCCTGATCTTTCACAGTAGATGTGAGATTTTTGCAATAATTTGCACGATTTTATGATTATGAAATTTTAGAATTACGTACACCAAAACACTATGAGTATTCTTCGTCTAGTGCCAACTCGCGCACGCTACGGTGTTATTCTGAGTTCGATTCCTAGGTTGAATAATTTCTACAATTCAACCACGACCGCTATTTTCCTCCGTTTTTCACCATGGAGGTGTGATAAGCCATAACAAATGATAGGAATTAAGAAATTCTCAAGAGCCTAAAAAAATAAAAAAATAAAACATTATTATCGTTCTATAACACCAACAAACGAAATGTGAATTAAGAAATATATCTATACGATCCCCTCCGATATACAAGTGATTTTTGAAAAGGAGATCAGACCGAATATATATATATATATATATATATATATATATATATATATCTACAATTATTAGCATATTAATAACTGATAATATCTTAATTACGCGATCATTAAAGTCTCTCAAATCGAAAAAGATTTTTATATTTTAATTTTATTGTTCTGAATCCTAAAATAAAGATAAAATAAAATTATGCATTTAGGACTCTGCTGCAATAAGTGCGTAATATTTTTATAGCAGTAGGCGCCCGCAACTTGCGCCTACTTCGGACGGCCATGGTGAGAAGAGGGTCCGCAATAGAAGTGGGACCACGCTTCCTGCCGCACATCTCAGGACCGCTTTCAGTGAGATCACGTCTCCCGCTCAGCTCTAATAGTGATCTGAGTGTTCCCTGGAGGACCTATCTATACTATTCTAATAATATCGAGGCCGAACTTTATTGAACTTGGTATTTAAAACACTTTTCAACCCACGATGATTACCTTTAGTTAGTGTTGCCATCATTGAAGGCAGTGAGGAGTCCTATTAAGTTTGGAGAATTTTTTACGCCTATTTATAAGATAGGATGATTCATAATGAATAAATTATTACTTACTTTAACGGTGAAGAAAAACATCGTGAGGGAATCTGCACTCCAACGAGTTCTTAAGAATTTCTTAGATCTAGACTAGACTAGTCCGCCAACCCGCACTAGTCCAGCGTGGTGGACTAAGGCCTGAACACTCTCAGTTGTAGAGAATTCACGGGCCAATAGTGGGACGTATATGGGCTGATGATGATCATGACAGGCGTCATCTGCCGTGGCGTAGTTGACTAGTCACCAACTTGTGAACCGAGATGCAGTGGATTCGATCCCCGGGACAAAAATGTGATCCACTTATATTTGTTTCTGATTGTTAATTAAACCGAAATGTCTCTCGGAGTATGTGACACTCACGATACAAGACTTGTCTTAGTGTGGAGTAAGGACTTTGTATGTGACTGTTGGGTGCATTTATTTCTATAAGTTATCATCCTACAGGATGATTGGAGTGGTTGAAAGAAAATCATTGACCAGAAGAACAATACTGTTAGCTGCCGAGTGACCGGACGTTAGAAAGGCTTTTGTGTTACGCGACGTTACGTCATCGACCTCATCGTGATAAATGTAACAATGTGCTTGGAATCTATTGAGCACGAAGTAATTACAGCCATAATTTTATTAATATTGTTATTAAAATACATTAATATACATACATATGTAGCAATGTTCTAGTATTTTAAATAACGTCTAAGTCGACTGCCTCGTGGTCTCGCGGCACATGTGGTACTTGTGTATGGTAACTAGTGTGTGATTCGTTCTTTAATGATCCTGAAGGAATCAATTGCATCCGAAATGAAAGTCATTTAAATAAGACTGCCTCGCGGTCTTGCGGTATAAATAAGTGCCGTGCGATCTAGAGGTCCTGGGTTCGATTCCCGGGCCGGCCAAATTGTTATTAGGTTTTTTTATTTATTAGAAAATTCTCAGTAGCAGCACCGAGTCTGGAATTGAGCCCGAAAAACGGCAATAGGCTCGCCCCCTATTACGTGGGACTAATACATACCTGGCGAAATGTGTGTGCAGAAATGCACCTCTGCCTACCCCTTCGGGAAATACAGGCGTGAGGTTATGTATGTATGTATGTGTCTAAGTCTAATATAGATTCCGTCTACATAATAACCTACATAATTATAAGATTGTCGAGGTATAGTAGTTTGGAGTAGTAGTTTGGACTCGGTATGATAAATCTGGGTTCTAATGATTTGAATCCGAGATGTCTTTATGCTAATTTGTGCGGCCGGTAAAGTGTTATCGAGTTTTTCCATAAAAAAAATCTCAAAAGTCTGAAAACGTGCCCGAGATATAACAATAGGCTCGCCTACTATAACTTGAAACTAAACAGAACTGACTAAAAGTAAAGGCAGAATAACACCTATGCCTCCCGCCGTGTGTGTAAGTGATACATAACCTCATGCCTGAATTCCCCGAAGGGGTACGCCGATGTGCATTTCTACTCCCACATTTCAGTCCTACGTAATAAAGGGCGAATATATTGCCGTTTTTCTGGCACATTTCCAGACTCCGAGCTGCCAATCATAATTTTCTAATAGAAAAATACAATAACCACATACATACATAAACTCACGCCTGTATTCCCCGAAGGGGTAGGCAGAGGTGCATTTCTGCACCCACATTTCGCCAGGTATGTATCAGTCCCACGTAATAGGGGGCGAGCCTATTGCCGTTTATCGGGCACATTTCCAGACTCCGCGCTGTTACTGAGAATTTCCCAATGGAAAAACCCAATAACACTTTGCCCGACCCGGGAATCGAACCCAGGGCCTCTAGATCGCAAGGCACATACTTGTACTGCGAGACCACGAAGCATACAATAACCGTTTACCAAATAAAATAATATAGATATACAGTTTGTCTTTCACAGTCACACATATACCTAAACTTTAGCAATGTAAAAATACCCTCATAAGGAATAAAAGTACATTCGCGGTCACTCACTCGCTGTCACTGAAATAACATCAGGATGGGTGTAGAATTCTCGTCATTTTCCGGTATACCGGGCTGATTCGTTTAATATTTGATCGTCTTTCCGGTTTGTGGTGCATTTATTACCATTTTAACCAGACTTTAATTAGGGTTTTCGAAATTGTGAGAAATACTTGAACTAATGTTCCGATTTTATCCTTATGGTACCTAGTGTGTGATACGTTCTTTAATGATCCTGAAGGAATCAATTTCATCCGAAATGAAAGTCATTTAAATTGGACTGCCTCGTGGTCTCGCGGTATAAGTAAGTGCCGTGCGATCTAGAGGTCCTGAGTTCGATTCCCGGGTCGGGCAAAGTGTTATTGGTTTTTTTCATTAGTTCTCAGTAGCAGCACGGAGTCTGTAATTAATAATAATAATAATAAATACACCCAACAGTCATATACATAGTTCTGATCCCAAACTAGGATACAAGTCCTGTGTCGTGGGTATCAGAAACTACGAGAGACTTTTCGGTCTCACAAACACCCAGACCCGAAACAAATATTTGTGGATCACACAAACATTTGTTTCGGTGCGGGGATCGAACCCGCGGCCTCTCATTTTGCAAGCTGGTATCTAGCCAACTGCGCCACGAGCCTGTCAATTGTGCCCGAAAAACGGCAATAGGCTCGCCCCCTATTATGTGGGACGAATACACAATTGGCGAAATGTGGGTTCAGAAATGCACCTCTGCCTACCCCTCCAGGGAATACAGGCGTGAAGTTATGTAAGTATGTATGTATAATTATATACTTACATCACTCTGCGATCTCACTGAGGTCTTTGCCCATCAGTGGGCGTCTTGTGACTCAATAGTTGCTGTAGTTAAGATCCAGACCTTGCTGTTACCTATTACGAAATAGTCTTAGTAAGCAAGGACGGTCAAAAAAGGCAAAAGCTCTTAACTCGGTGGTTCCGTATGTGCGCATGCGCTGTAATAATGATTTCATTTTAAGAGAGCTAAATTTATCTCATACCTTTCTTATATGCGTCTTACAAGTAGTGAATAGATAATAATGTCCCCATTTTATTTTCTTAACACATCTATATGCATATAATTACGCCTGTATCCAGTTACGGGTAGACAGAGATGTATAACAACATATCATCATCAGCCCAAATACGTCCCACTGCTGGGCACAGGCCTCCTCTATTACTGAGAGGTTTTAGGCCTTAGTCCACAACGCTGGCCTACTGCGGGTTGTCGGACTACACACCTAAGAAATTCCTAAGAACTTTTAGGTGTGCAGGTTTTATCACGATGTTTTCCTTCACCGTTAAAGCAAGTGATAATTCATTGTGAATACACACATAACTTTGAAAAGTCAGAGGTGTGTGCCTGGGGTTTGAACCTGCGACCGCCGAAATTCTCGACAGCGCGCCTATACCTCGAGGCCATCACAGCTTTACAACATTTACTTTACGTCAATTGCGTTTTTATTCCCCATTAAACTCGGAGCGAACCTATTGCCATTTATCAGAGCCATTAAAATATTTCGAGTTACTAATAAGAATTTCCCGAAAAAAAATGGAATATACCCGAAAGGTTGCCGATTACACGCGCCATTCGAGGCCATCACAGCTTTACAACATTTACTTTACGTCAATTGCGTTTTTATTCCCCATTAAACTCGGAGCGAACCTATTGCCATTTATCAGAGCCATTAAAATATTTCGAGTTACTAATAAGAATTTCCCGAAAAAAAATGGAATATACCCGAAAGGTTGCCGATTACACGCGCCACTTATACCAAGTGTCCAAGAAGCAGTCCAATACAGTACTCAAACTGAAAGACCACCTTTGCGACTCACAAAACCACATAAGAATCGCCACAACACTTTCGTAACCAGCCTGTTTAGTTCTACTTTTAAACAGAGCTAATTCATAATTCGACTTATGAGCATTAACCGTATTTCTCATGTTGATTCTGATATGAAAATCAATCCAAACGCTGAACTATCTTAAACCGTACATCTATACAGTTCACAAATGACTTGCGGTTCCAATACTATCCCGCCGCTGTAACTCTTATGTGGATGGTGTGAAATTGCCTAGCAATAACACTGCCCTCGAATACTCTCCATTTATATGCGAACATACTCAGAAAGAGACACCGTATTTACGGGTTGTCTACTATCATAAACCCTTAGTGTTGCATTCTAGCTATCGTGTTTCCCTATTCTGCTTTTTTATGAAGGCACTCATGTAGCCGGAATCGACTTTTTTTCGCAAAATACTTTCCCGTGACAAAATTAAGTAAAATAATAGAATTAGGTGAATAAAGAAATAAAAAATTTGACGTCTTCCTAAATTTAGGGTCATTGTGTTTCTAATCACCGTAAGTAAGTTTCGATCACGGTTTTTTTTGCACCCTGAGTATAAATACTTAGTTAATTGATCTTTGGAACGAAATTGAATCATACAATCAACATGAGGAAAGCCTCATTAGTTTTTCTGTTAATCAGTTCTCAATAGCAGCATGGAATCTCAAAATACGTACAGAAAAAACTGACTCTATGGGACTTTAAGCACAGTTGGCGAAACGTGGGTTACTTTTTTGTCTACACTTCAGTTATATATGCGTGAATATGTAACATATGTATTCTTACCACTGCCAAAGGCTGCGTTTTTGATAAATAACTGAGGAATCCTATGAAATGGCCGTTACTGCCATCGCAACATTTCGTCCACTTTAGGAATATGCGATTTGAATTAAAACGACTTTGGAGACATAAATGTTGGACCAGTCGGCGCCACCAAGAGGTCCCCTACTGCCATAGCATACAAACGCTCTAATTATTATATTTTTAGATACTCAGAACTCCTGCTATCACTTTTTATCTGTTCGTTTATCAATTTTCCTCAAAAAGTAATGAAGCAACATCAAAAATGAAAAAATCCTTAGGTACGGAGTCCGCCAATCCGCACTAGGCCAGCGTGGTGGACTAAGACCTAAACGCTCTCAGTCAGTCATTAGAAGGTCAAACAAATGTTTGTGTGATCCCCAAATATTTGTTTCGAGTCTGGGCGTTTGTGAGACCGAAAAAGTCACTCGTAGTGATACCCACGTTACAGGACTTGTATCCTAGTGTGGGCTCAGAACTATGTATATGACTGTTGGGTGTATTTATTTATTTATAAAGATTGGCGTATACGTTAAATTTCTCAATATTATCAAATACTTTATGCGTACTTACTCTCCCACGCTAAATAGTTAGTGACGTATGATACACTCACCTTACCAGAGGAATATATCTGGAGTCAGGCACTTAAATTTTTCAAAAACTTATATTACATTATACCCAACCTGGGAAGTAATACGGCACCACTTGATCGCACGCTTACGCCTACCGAACTTCAAGAAATTAATAATTATGTTCAGAAACTAATTTATGAACATCTCAAAAGCTATTTCAGATGAATTGCTAATGAAATGAGGTTAATTCCGAGCGAACGCAGACAAAGCCACGCCTCAAGCGAAATTAACTTTCTGTATTAATAAAAACTTTTAAAAACGTTAAATAACTTTATATTTCTTTGATTCAGATTTTTTATTTATAAACTTTAAATCCAATTACTCATCAACTTTGTGAATTTTTATTCATCATCATCATAATCAGCCCATTAACGTCCCACTGCTGGGCACGGGCCTCCTCTATTACTGAGAGGGTTTAGGCCTTAGTCCACAACGCTGGCCTACTGCGGATTGGCGAACTACCCACCTAAGAAATTCTTAAGAACTTTTAGGTGTGCAGGTTTCATCACGATGTTTTCCTTCACCGTTAAAGGACGTGATAATTCATTGTGAATACACACATAACTTCGAAAAGTCAGAGGTGTGTGTCTGGGGTTTGAACCCACGACCGTCGAGATTCTCGACCACGTGCCAAAACCTTACTATAAACGACTTATTATAAAACTTATTATAATACTTTTTTGATAGTGGGTATTGTTTCGCCAAACCTTAAAGATTTGCTTATTTCAATTACTAGATTACACCGCACACATAAACTCAGCCCGTATCACGGAAGGGCTAAGCAGCACCCGCATTTCGCAATTTTTATTTTGTTTCCCCACATATTAAAAGTGAACATATTGCTGTTTTGCCAACATATTTTCCAGATTGCGTACTCTGCCTACAACTTTTTAATGAAAAGCCCAATTACATTCGACCCGGAAATCGATCTTGTTAACTTTAGGCAACTTTATACTTGTGCCGCAAGACCACGAGGCAGGATTAATATTAATAGGATAAAAGTCAAATGGCTAAGGATGAATCTGTGGAGGATCCTCTGAATTGTAGAGTGGTAGAGCGGAGACGCGAAGAGTGGGGTCGGGTATATAGAGATGTCGCGGTTCTGATGCGGTCTGAACCGGCGCTTTCTCGCGCGTGTGTGCACGGACGCCCGCCAAGCTATTTGTGTGCTAAGTGTATTGTTTGTTCTGTGGGCGGTGGTGAGTACGGTTTATTATTTCGTCGATTAAAACTGCTTACTTACGAATATTTTAGGGTATTAAGAATTGTTGTTTTTGTTTGGGTAAATTCAATTATTAAGGGGATTTTTTTTCTAATGTGTGTGTCAGCTATTTGTTTAGCAAATTATAATATATAATAATGTAATTTACGAAATATGTACGGTTGTACATTAGTAGGTAGATGTAAACTCTAAAATTGTCTATTGTTATTTTATTCATATTTAAAATACCTATATTTAAACTATATATATTTCACGCTATACATAGTTATCTAGCTCTTTTGGTATGAAATTATAAAATATATTTATAATTTCATAGCAAAAGAGCTAGATTTCTTCTGATTATAAACGCATAAAAATTTAAAAGTAATTACGTTACTCGGATGCGTATAATTGCTACATAAAAACTTATGTCCGCAAGGCTTCGCAGCATCTGCTTGGTACTTAAATTAAATTAATAACTTCAACTGGTCTTAACACCAGACTACTTCTATAAAATTATCAGCCTAAGTGCCTTGCGGAACTTTTCTTATGTTTTTTAACTTAAAACGACTTTGACGTTTCTATAATTAACGTTTAAAGCAGAACTATATTATAGAAACCGACTTTTTACATGAAGAAAGATTTTGGCATAGTTCAGATACATTCTTTCATTATTATACGCTCTTCTAGACCAACAAAGTATCATAAAAATATTAGAAAAATGACATTTCTATATTCCACGCAATCTTGAATGCTCAAGAGTTTTAGTCATTATTTAAAAGTCTTTTTAATTATATAAAATAGAATTAATAAGTTTTAATTGTTTGAAGGCGTTTATGCTCTGAAGTGAAATAAATTGCATCTGTCACTGACCTGTTTACTAATCTATAAAATTACCCAACAACACTCTGCCCGACCTGATTCGAACCTTGGACCTATAGATCGCACAGCACATACTTGTGCTGCGAGATGACGAGGCAGTGATCTATGAACTGGTACGAAAGATTTGTATTTCTAATACATTTTAACTTTTTGATTAATTAAATGATTTTTGGTATGGTATGGTTTGTAGATGGGTCCTTGGCAAAGAATATAGGTTAAAGTCAAAGTCAAAGTCAAAATCACCTTTATTCAAATAGACTTTTACAAGTGCTTTTGAATCGTCAAGTAAGTTTTTTTTTTTAAATTATTGCCGCTTCGAAACGTGTTATCGCTGTGGAGAAGAAACGGCAAGAAACTCCCTCAGCAACACGAAATGTCATTTTTTTTTATATGATAATTTTTAATTAAAATTACATTTTTATATATTATATTTAATTTAACCTCATACATGTACATGATACAAATTGCAGCAACCTCCGATCAGTTTACTTACTCCCAGGGCTTATTATCCTCAATATAATCTGACGTTACTTTTTTGTATATTTTTATTTACGCCCGGCCGATTATTATAACCGCTAGTATAAAACTTGAAACATACGTTTAGCAAACCAAAATAAATTCTTAGGAAATACGACATATAAAATAAACCCTTACTTTTATACTGATTCTGTTTTTACCGTTCTTCTTTGCCTGAAACTTCGCTACTTATCTACGCAACTGCTACTGAAAATAATATAAGCTAGTGCTGTAATAAGCCATTAAAAGTTTCTAACAAATAAACTGTGAAATAAAAACTGCTTTCAGTTGAAAATAGCACTGTATTTTTTTGCACTTAGTCATGAGTTTTTTTAGTGCATTTTAATAAATATATAATCTCTTAATCACATGCAAAATAATAGTAAGAGAATATAGAAATAAAAAAAAACTCTATGACTTACATTTGTCATTTTATTTGATAGGTATACCAACGTCAATATATACAGATACACTGTACAGAGTATATTAATACACTTGACTATGAGACAAGTGTACCACACAACGACATACACGTAAAGTAAAATAGTAGATTAAAAAAATAGTATATGGTATATAAAAATTCTAAATCTATTATCAAAGAAAACATAAAATTCCTGCGAAACACACAAATATTTTTATAATTGTGGAGAACGAAACAAATACCCTTTTCAAAAGACATGAAAATAATACAGTTGTTGAAAATAATATACTTGTGTTTTGTTTTACCAAAGCACCTACCCCATATTTTTAACTGTATACAATATAAATGTACGTTCCTACTTTATTCGTCTCCTGTTGGTCAGTTGGCACGAAGTCACCTGTGAAATGTGAAGGCGTCGCTTCAAAACCCTCACCTGGAATATTTGTTTTGTATTTGAACTATTTCCAAATTTACGTAGTCCGAATTTTTCGGAATTTATGTTTCGAAACAGATTTTTATTGCGGGGTCAGAAAAACGTGTACACTTGTCGTCTATTTAAACCTAAAATACATTTCTTATAATAAAATATTATTTCATTAGTATAAGGATTTTTTAATAGTATACGTGAAGTATCGATTAAAATAATCTAAATAAATCTTGAGAAACTGGATGTAATTCAAGGCAGAATAAATCTAGAAGTAGTCTTATAAATTTTAACTACGTTATTTATTGTGATTTAATATTTTAATGCATATTTCTTTGTATTGTAAAATATGTTAACTATTTTATATTTCAACAAGTTTATCTATTACAGACTCAAGGAGCTTCAGAAGCAAACATGGCTCATCTTAAACTAGTGGTAAGTCATCATTTTTATTTTCATTAATTTACATGTTATGTGCGAGTGGAATATTTATAATTACTTTTGTACTATTTTGGAAAATATACAAGCTCGAAACTTTATGAGGTTTCACAAAATTCTACCTACAGCCGACATATCTCTTATATTTTTAAGTCACTTGATGCCAAAAGCTCATCAACATTTTACAAATAAAGATATGATATTCACTAGCTCCAAGCAGTTACACGAGCTTACTATTTTACTTAAGCATTTGGAGTTAGGCGTTACATAAAATCCGCCGCTGTTTTCTCATTGCCTACATATCAAACAATCAACAATCTAGCACAAATATTTGTCGAACCCGGGACCTTTCGCACTTTCGGCCCGTGTTGCTCAACACTTGCATCAGAGACACCAAATTCTCACACCTATACTGACCACTTGTTTTGACTTGTCATTGAATGATGGGCATTATTCAAGATGCTATGTGGTCGACGTGGTACCTTATATTATCCGGGTATTTATTTGAAATGAAATGAAATGAAATTGCTTTATTTGGTTACGTAGGCAATCAAATAGCACTTA
Organism: Hemaris fuciformis; assembly: GCA_907164795.1. NCBI lineage: Eukaryota > Metazoa > Arthropoda > Insecta > Lepidoptera > Sphingidae > Hemaris > Hemaris fuciformis. Next base: position 841,129 of record OU015443.1, read on the forward strand.
TGACAAGTCAATACAGAAAAGAAAAATCTTTTATTATTACATTATAATTCAACTATGGTTCATTTTACATAATTTGTACAATTTTTTTTACGGTTTTTTTATAATTTATTTTTAGTTTTCATCAGGAAATACATAATATCTTATTATTATTATTTTAAATTAAATAACGAGATGGAACTTGTGTATTTCCGAAACGTCACGTATTATTTAATGCTACCACCGGATCCAAACGCGACCCTGACTGAGAAGACCCGGCGAAACAAACTGTATTTATTTATATAGCACAACCACATTACATATATTAAAACATTTTTAACCTAGTAACATGTTCTAAGGTCTGTTAGAATCTGTCATGTCATCAGTCAGATCTACATTTACCGAAAATTAATATTAATAAAATTATAAGTTACATAGCGTAGTGATATTATGAATTTTATATATTTACAAAATACACTATCCAATAATATGTAAACTATCAACGACTATAAAATTTAAAAAAAAATGTGTCAAGGGGATCAGAAACTACGAAAGACTTTTCTTCAGTTAAGTCTGCTTACTTAAGGAAAGTCGGAATGACTAATATGGAAAAATTGGGGGTTCCATCTCCGCAAGAATCATTATTCGTACCACGAACTTACTCATTGAAGAAAATTCATTTAAAGAATGATATTTGGACTAAACTACGCTTACCATTAACACCAGTGAAGTCAATTAGCTATACCCTATAAAATATAGGTGTACCCCATTATATTATATGGCGATACAGGCATAAATGTATGAATTTCGGCGGTCGCAGGTTCAAACCCCAGGCACACACCTCTGACTTTCGAAGTTATGTGTGTATTCACAATGAATTATCACTTGCTTTAGCGGTGAAGGAAAACATCGTGATAAAACCTGCACACCTAAAAGTTCTTAGGAATTTCTTAGGTGTGTAGACCGCCAACCCGCACTAGGCCAGCGTGGTGGACTAAGGCCTAAACCCTCTCAGTTGTAGAGGAGGCCCGTGCCCAGCAGTGGGACGTATTTGGGCTGATGATGATGATGATGTTGAAATTATATTCACAATCTAGCTAATACTTGTTTAAAATTTGTAAGGCTAGCTTAGTAGAAGTGAATTAAGGTCACCGTACTGCAGGGGTCTCCGTACAAGACCTCATTTCACATGTACACGCTAAACAAACGCATTATGCAGCCGTATAAACAGCGTTTGCGTAACATATGCACGACAAAAAACACACCACATACAGATATGTTTACGGCTTAGATGTGCGGGGTGGACAGACTTAACAGCTTCATGAGTTAAAGTTTTTAAGTACATATATGTAGCAGTGGTGGTACTTCAATAGAAGCCCAAAAGCCCGGCTTACAAAATTCCGATTAATCTCTAAGCTTTAAATATTTATTTAACAAATGCAATTTGACATATAAATGAGGATATCCTGATCCCAAAATAAACAATTATAAAGAAGGCATTACACAATTAACGTGTAACGCTTTTAGGCTTCTATGGAAGTACCGCCACTGATATGTTGTCCTCTTTGTATTCTGTAAAATATTAGATAATATTTGAAACGGAGTTAGTTTATGAAACGAGACATTACGACTTCGATCCCAGATTTGAAATATATCGTTAAAAAATGTCCTTAAGCTGCTTCGTAACGTAAAAAGTCCTACAAGATGTATTAAAAGTTTTAAACATTACAGAAAATTATTGCCTATTTTGTCTATATTGTTTTAACAAGATAAACACGAATAAAATTTAACATAATTGCCCTGATTTTAAATTCAAACTACAACAATTTCATAATACCGATTAATTACATTACACAAACCAGTGAAAGGTTTCAATGTAATTACCTAAAATCTAGGCTTTATCCCAAATATCTAAGTCGGTAAATCAATGAGACGCCTCGCGATGCGGGCGCCGCGACGACAGGCACTTTCACTTTCATGTAGATAACAATGGCGGTACAAATAAAAATAATCACATGTACATTTAGCTCGTATGTGTATAATAATTTCATACTGATTATATCTTGATGCATATAAAATTGGTTAAAATATAAAGAAAGTCAATAGAAACGAGGATTAATGACAAGATTTGTAAAAAACAAAAATACTATTTAGGTATTTTTGTTCTTTTACAAAATAATCGTTATTAACATAATCTTTTAAAAAAAGTTATGAAAGGATTATTATTTAGAATAGGTACCATTATTTTGCAATTGTGTCAAAAGAACAAAATGCATAAGAAACTCTCTAAGCAACATTTTATTTTTTCATTTTATTATTCAGACCGAGATCGGAAAGTAAGGCAGGTAATATCTAAAGTGATTACAAACCCGTTAATGGCGTTAAAGAAAATCCCGACAAAAAATAAAAATTTTGGAAGTTTTTCTAACAACCATAGGTATAAAATGTACGTTGTGAGGAAAATGTAATTTTTTTTTGTCGGACTTTTTTTAATTCCAGGGGGCTTGTGATGACCTTAGCTATTACCTGCCTTAGTTTCCGATCACGATCTGAATACACCCTGTATATCATCATCAGCCCACGAATTACTGGTCTACTGGTCACGGGTCCAGTCTACATATAGATTGTTAAACAAAATTAAACAAAACAATATCTACCCAGATTTGCTCATCAAATACCAACAAAAAAACACATATACTTAAATTTCATTGATAAAATACATAAGGACTCGTGACAACAGTTCTGCCGGTCCATGGTTGCGTCAGTCGATTCGAAGACCGCAGAATTACGTCACAGCTCTCGCACACGCCTAGCACAATACACATCATCAATCTTACTAGTACCACGACAAAATGGCCGAGAAATTTCGGCACTCACAACTGTCATTTTTTAAGATTTCTAATTAGTTTGGTAAACAAAGCGCACAGAGCTGCCACTTCGCAATATTTTAGACAATGCTTTCATGTGTGCAGTTTTTTTTTCAATAGAAATAACAAAGAATTAAAATGTAAAGAATATTTTGAGAATTTTATAGTGCAAAAAAATTAATAGTTCTGAGTAAAATTTGTGATTGAGTTGTTATAGATTCGTCACATTTTTAATGTCACTTTTTTATGATTTTGACAAGGCGTACGTTCATTAGTAAACTTGATTAATCAAGATATCGTGAGGAGACTATTATTTTTTTTCTACCAAAAATTACCCAATCCAAAAACAGAGGATTACTTTGCTACAAGTTTTTGCTCTAGTCTTTTTTCACGTCAATTTATAATTGACTTATCTTAATCTGTTTTTACAATAAAATAAAATCATCTACTAATAATATGCTTTTAACGATTGATAAGGGTCTTTAATTATGTCATTATCAGACCTGAAACCGCCCTATTCGTTAAACCAGGTCACAGACAACGTTTAATCACTTTTTGCTTTATAATACATTCAAAGCTGTACAAAATAGCGTCTTTACGTACAATGCAGTGCCGTCTCACATGACGTATGACGTAAGTATAGACGGCGAGAAAGTAAAGTCAAGGCCGCGGCTGATGTGCACCGCGCGGACACTTCCGCGCTTACGTCACTCTACGCAAGCTCGCGTACTCGACCTGCACTTATGACCTTTTAATTAAATCGTCATTTCTCTATTATTACCCGCGATTTCGTCAATATAGGAAAACGAAAAAATAATAAGTTGACATGTCGCGATAGATTTCGTCAGATGTTTCATAAATTCTACTAATACAACAATTACGCGGCGTATTGTATGGAGTAACTACCATCAATGAATGTGTAAAATTATTGCATGGAAAGGTCAGGTCAAGCTATTATAAGTTTTTACGCTTAGAGGTTCCGGTTTCACAATTTGCTCATTAATGATTTGTTGAAATAGTATGACATCTTCATCGCTTGAGGCAGAATGATCACGTGACTCGAAAAACAAATACTATGCTTGAGAACTCAAACTAGGCCAAAAATGCTGGTCTATGGTTCAATCGCGTTTCGCTCCGGGTTTCCTACGACGGAAAAAGTGATGTATATTTCATAAATTAATTAAAGCATGCTTCAAAACCCTGAACGTCAATTGTCAGGCTCTTCTCCTACTTCGCGGGACTTAGCACGATTAGCCAATCCTCATTTTTATTCACTAAATAAAACATGCATATTTTTACATTGTAATACAAGTTACATCATTGAATACTCTAATTACTGTATAACGTTAGATCACAAGACATGACCTGAGATGAATTTGTGTCAGAATCAGTATCATATGTCATGCTCTAGATGCCGTCTTAATGGCCCGTAACAGGTACATTGCACTCGACTTACGGTTCTAAAAAAAGCAAATGACCCCAGACTCATGTGGCCTTTCACCTAAGTGACTTTTCAATACATTATTCATTATTACCGCATAATGGTTTTCGGTTCCTAATGACTGTTGTTTTCTGATCGCGACTTAAGAAATGTATACGTAAAAAAATAATAGATATGATATATACTGCCCGAAAAACAGCATTAGGATCGCCCCCTATTACGTGGGACTGATACATATGTACATATCTTGCGAAATGTGGGTGCAGAAATGCACTTCTGCCTGCCCAATATAATAAATAAACAAACACTCAACAGTCACATAAATAGTTCTAACCCCAATCTAAGATGTGTCGTGGGTATCAAAATCTTCGCGAGACTTTTCGGTCTCACAAACACTCAGACCCGAAACAAATATTTGTGGATCACACATTTATTTCGGTGCGAGGATCGAACCCGCGGCCTCTCGTTTCACAAGCTGGTGTCTGCCCAACTGCACCACGGGGCTGTAAATTTACCTCTGTTTAAATGAATGTATAATTTTAAGGAGTACTTTTTGTTTTGAAGAAACATATCATACAACTAGCTGTGCCCGCGACTTCATCGGCGCGGAAAATTTATTTTTAATTATTTTTAATAAGAATATTTATAAACTTAAAGTAGCCTAAGTTACTCCTTATTACATCAGCTATCTGTCAGTGAAAGTCCCGTCAAAATTGGTCCACCCTTTTCAGAGATTAGCCGGAACAAACAGACAAACAGACAGACAAAAATTGTATCCATATGCATATGCAAGCGGTTATTTCAATATTACAAGCAGACACTCCAATTTTATTTATTTGTATAGATAAATTGCTATTCCTTCAGCATGTGGCTCAGTACGATGCCCTCAGTCCTTGAACTCCAACATCCTACACGTAATGGTACAAAAACTCCTTCAAATCCTTTATCTCCTTATATGGAACAATAAAGTAGCCATTTAGATGTAGTAATGGTGATGTGTGGTAGCTACGTCTAGAAAACGGCTTGATTCTATTTTTAGTTTATTAAGTTGCTATGTAGGGTAAAAGCCAAGCAAATATATGTACTTACAACTGCAATTATATATCATACTAGCTGTGCCCGCGACTTTGTCCGCGAGGAAAATTAATTTTTAATAAGAAAATTTATAAACTAAAAGTAGCCTAATTTACTCCTTATTACATCAGCTATCTGCCAATAAAAGTCCCGTCAAAATCGGTCCAGCCATTTCAGTGATTAGCCGGAACAAACATACAGACAGACAAAAAATGTAAAAAATGTTATTACCATACATTTATTAAAAAACTGTTATTTCAATATCAGAAACAGACACTCCAATTTTATTTATTTGTATAGATTACACTGTTATTTTATTCGATAAAATGTTAATCCCAAGACAGAGTAGTGATGGCCTAGTCGCAGGGTCGAGAATCTTGGTCATTGGTTCAAACCCCAGGCACACACCTCTATTTTTTTAAAATTATGTGTGTATTCAGAATGAATTATCGCATACTTTAACGGTGAACGAAAACATCGTGAAGAAACCCGCACACCTAAAAGTTATTATTCAAATCCCATACGTCACATTTGCGAGATAGAATCGAATTTGGCAAAGCAGGTCAGAATACAGTAAATCCTCGTTTTAATAAAACATATTTCCACCAGTAGAACTTATCTTCTGTATCAACCCATTTCGTTCCAACTAGGCTTTAAAGACATGTATTTACTGTTATAATACATACTAAAAACATAACACTAAGTAAATTTAAAAGGTTACTTAACAAAACAGCTCCTAAACTCATATAAGCATAGTTTACACGTGTGACATAACAAGGCTCGACCGCAGGCACTCGAACACATTACCAGCACACATGGCGGTCCTAGCAGGGTTGGCACGCGGGGAGTTACACTATAATACATCCATTAACACCTATATTCTTGAAGAGGAATATTACGGAACCGAAAATTCGCCAGCTGTGCTTTAAGTCCTGCGAAATACCGACCTACCTACTGCCATTTTCAAATCCTGTGTTGCTATTGAAAATTCCCTAAAGAAAAACCCGGATAATACTTAGCCCGGATCGAAAACATAACTTGAACACCTACACTGTAATCAGTTTTGCAGCAGATGTAAAGATCTGCGTGTTGTGGCAAAAATCGCTCTACCTTCGTGTATAGAAGAACATTATTTTATTTCTATTTATCATATAATCATTGACAACAATAACATTTTCTAAACGAGCATAATATCGTAGAATATTCTGGAAATCTCGTCCGCTGTTCGGCTATTCTCGCGAGCGTCACAACCTATATTCTAAAATAAGTTCTATTATTCCGCTGTCGGTAGCCCTGTGTGCCACGTGTATTGTGAAACTGGAGCGGAGCACCTCTCACTCAGGAGGGAGCGGAGGGAACGCTGGCCACGACACACGCCTTTCCAAAACTTTGTTCTAGTTTATACTAACATTATTTAGACTCATTTGTGGTGTACAAAACTAAGCCTGGTGTCGAGGATAAGACGCAAGATGGAGACAAAATTGGCATAATGTGGCATGCCGGGAAAATAGTTTCGTTTTTTTCCCTTATGATGAATATTTCTTTTTTCAATTGCATTATGTTCTCGCCCTTATCCAAGTTGAAATTCCACCAAATAATGTTGGTATGGGCAGTTACCTAACTAAAAGCTGAATATAAATTGTCCGCGTGTAGTCCCATTTGCTTATTATTTTCATACCCGGCATAAAAGTCTCAACTGGCAACCACCTTGCCGTAAAGTCAAGGTTTTATGAAGCTAGTTCCGAGTTTCCAAATTCGCGTGGCAACATAACCAAACCTGTTCCCAAGTTAACAACTCCCATCCATATTGAATCGCTTAATTAAACCACTATTACCAACTCACCGATTATTGGCAAATTAATTATACCCACGTAACTTCGCCTGGAAATCATCGATTTTAATTAAAATAGTTAATCAACTTGGCCCTATAATATTCATGCGAAATTAAAAATAAAACTAATAATTTGGAAGCCACATAACTGTAACTAACTTACGCTGATGGTCACTTTAAGGTTTAAAATGTGTCAGTCTTAAAGACTAAAGCATTGAAAGTGATAATGATGAAATCACTAAGAAATCAAAATTATATAAAAAACGTCGCTGTCCTCTCAGATCGTCCTGTCAAATGAATTCCTCACGACCTGATCGATTTAGAAGAGGGTACTTTAAGATAACGCTCGTCAAGAAATGCTAAACACCTTCGGAAGTGTCATCCAACTTAATCTCTCCTATAATCTGTCGTGAAATGATTTCCTATGATCGTGAGTTCCTCAGATCAATTACGGCACAAATATCATTTCCACGTATTGTTGCGTCATCAGTTCTCATGTCATTAACACCGTTTGGGGGGGCGAGGGTTCGATTCCCCACTTTCTCCATCACAATAGATAGCAACGCTGCAATGGGATATTGAACTTGCTGTGAATTTAAGGTCTACCGCAAATTTTATTACATATTGCTTATCTTAACATAGCAGTTGATAAGACCCCAGGTCTTGGTTCTTCCTGGTTCTTCAGGTTTTGTACGAAACGAGAGACCGCAGACTTTGACATCCATAAACAAGATATTTGTTTCGGGTCTGGGTGTATGTGAGACCGAAAAGTCTCTCGTAGTTACTGATACCCACGACACAAGACTTGTACCTTTGTGTGGGATCAGAACTATGTATTTGACTGTTGGGTGTATTTATTTATTTATTTATTAACTTTTATCTATGGAATGCAAAAAATCAGATGACTGAATATTTTATTCCTTAATATTTCCATAATTAACGCTGATACCTATCTTTGTTGAGCCTAAAAATACCAAATTAGAACAAATAAATAAAGAGGAAAGTAAGAAATTAAGGGAAGAAAAGTCGTTTTTCAAAATAGTTTCTGGTATCCACAGAAAAAAAACTTGCATCTCATAGATTCGTTGTTAAATATACTTATTCATTAAGAAATCACTATAACTACGTAATACTATATATAACCATAGAGTATCGAAGCAATCAGCCCTTTCCTTCCGGTAAGGAACTTTACCCATAATGATAGTAATGATGTCTCTATTACCGTATTTACTTATTATGTGCATTACTTGTACGTATGCCTTATGTGTATTTACATTTCCTTTCTCCGTATTAACTGACCTGATGTTGTGTATTTTTTTTCTGATAATGAGAAGAATTCTGCGAATATACATTGTGTATTCAGACCGTGATCGGAAACTAAGGCAGGTAATAGCTAAGGTGATTACAAACCCCCTGGCGTTAAAGAAAATTCTGACAAAAAATAAAAATTTTGACGTTTTCCATACAAACCGCGTACATTTAATACCGATGGTTGTATGGAAAACGTCAAAATTTTTATTTTTTGTCAGAATTTTCTTTAACGCCAGGGGGTTTGTAATCACCTTAGCTATTACCTGCCTTAGTTTCCGATCACGGTCTGAATACACCCTGTATGTAATAAGTCGTGATGGCCGCGAGGTTTAGACACGCGGTCGAGAATCTCGACGGTCGCGGGTACAAACCTCAGGCACACACCTCTGACTTTTCGAAGTTATGTGTGTATTCACAATGAATTATCACGTACTTTAACGGTGAAGGAAAACATCGTGATGAAACCTGCACACCTAAAAGTTCTTAGGAATTTCTTAGGTGTGTAGTCCGCCAACCCGCACTAGGCCAGCGTGGTGGACTAAGGCTTAAACCCTCTCAATGGTAGAGGAGGCCCGTGCTCAGCAGTAGGACGCATATGGGCTAATTTTGATGGCATTAATCTTAAGCAGAGTTTATTGTATAGGGAACTCATAGCATTAACAATAGTTTACGTTACTTTTCGACTAAAATCCTATAAAGCAATTGTTCACTTCTTACGTGACAATGTCAAACTAACAATCTACGCTATATTTTATAAACTGGGGTAGTAAAAATTACGGTTATCTCTCACCCATCGAAACTATTATGTCGGCCAGTTCACAAGTCACAAATAGCGGCGATAACCTCCAAATTGCTATGTCGGAAGAGCTCATTTAAACACGCGGTGACAACCATTACATAAAGACTCATATTGTAAGTATAACACAATGAGAATGAGTTAGGCTCGACACACGAATACGAATTTTGGGTATTATTAATTTCGTAGTACCTTATCGCCGACTGTATCGAAATGTTTAATAAAAATAACCTTCTGTTTACCTCCTACAGGATGAAGGCGCTATATTATGTATTAATACACGAATAAGCGACATAAAGCCAAGATACAATCAGACTGTACTGTGGATCGAATGTGGAAAGTTCAGTCAGCGAATGATACCATTATCTCACATAAAACTAAGGTGGCTTTATTTTGTTACTAGCAGTGGAGCCCAGCTCCACCAGGTGCAATTTTGATGTTCTTTCTTATTTCCCAGAATATTTCATTTTTCCGGGATAAAAAGTAGTCAAAGTTACTCTCCAAGTATCTATCTATTCCCCATACTAAAAATCATTCAAATCTGTTCAGTAGTTTTGTGTTTATTTTTTACAAACTGCAAAATATAAAACGTTCTTTTGTTAAGTTATATCAAATTTTACTCAGCACTTTGCCTCACTATCCGAATCATGCGATAACAATCTTGACACTTCATTTATACTCGGAATCGCCTTACGACGTAGTGATGGCCTTGAGGTTTATGCGCTAGTGGACCTAGCGTATCTCGGCGGTCGCGGGTTCAAACCCCAGGCACACACCTCTGACTTTGCGAAGTTATGTGTACATTCATAATGAATTATCTCTTTCTTTAACGGTGAAGGAAAACATCGTGATGAAACCTGCACACCTTAAAGTTTTTAGGAATTTCTTAGGTGTGTCGTCCGCCAACCTAAGTCTAAAGACTAAACCCTCTCAATGGTAAAGGAGGCCCGTGCAGTGGGACGTATATGGGCTGATGATGATGATCGCCTTACGCCTGTAGTTTCAGAGGGAAAGGCAGAGATGTTATACACTTCCCGAACCCAATCATTCACTTTTCTCGATATATTACTGGTGTAAAACAAAAGTTGAATATTGCATTAATTCCAGCGGATATTAGTCGCTTTTGTACAACAAGCCTTAAACACGACCGGTACAGCACGAACACTTTTGATCTCTGTGGGAAAATAACTTTACATAACCGTTATGAGTTATAACGCATCGCCGCACAGCAATGCAATAAGATTAGAGTTAATATGTATAATAACATGTATATAACGTTTTATGTAACGTGTTAATTATCTTAATAAATGCTAATATGTTAGAATGCTGTTTTAAAGATAACGGTTATTTTATTGTGTATGTTAACTGGGTTAAAACGTATACTTATGTAAAAATATCAATGTTTGAGTAGTAAAAAAATATTTTATTATTATCATTAAACGATTTAAAAGATTATTATGATTTTAACCTACTGAGCTATTTCTTTAATGTGAAGTAAAACATCACGAGAAATTCCGCCCCAGCAGTGAGACGTTTATGGGCTGATGATGATGATGTAAGAACGCCGCATATGAACACCAACATCAAAGGAGTCGTTTATATATTTAATTTTAATTTTGGCGACGAAATATACTTTCTAATTTCATATTCCTATTTCTATAATAGTCTGCTGAATAATGAACTCAAATATATAATACAACCTCATTATTTAATATACCATTTAAAAACGGAAATCATCCTACAAAGTACAAAATCCCTAACAACAAAACAAGGCTTTTGCCTCTTAACGAGCACTTAGCGTTCTCTCCTTGTTGACATTTTTAATAATACAAAAAATATGTCAGTGACCCGTTTAATGAGGCGGTTACGCAAGCCGCGGAGAAAATTGGCGGGAAAAACGCCGGCGCCATTTTGTGTATTGGAAAGTAAAATGGCGTGTTCCGTGTTCTCATGACGAGTGTCGCCGGATTATGACTGGGTACTACGCTTAACATAAGTCACAAGGATTTTAGCATTTTTATTGTCTTTATTAGAATACAATAAAAATCAGGAAAACTATGTGCCTCGTGGTCTCGCGACACAAGTATGTGCCGTGCGATCTAGAGGTCCTGGGTTCGATCCCCGGGTCGGGCAAAGTGTTATTAGGTTTTTCCATTAGGAAATTCTCAGTAGCAGCACGGAGTGTGGAATTGTGCCCGAAAAACGGCAATAGGCTCGCCACCTATTACGTGGGACTGATACATACCTCGTGAAATGTGGGTGCAGAAATGCACCTCTGCCTACCCATTCAGGAAATACAGGCATGAGGTTATGTATGTATGTATTTAACCTTTACTCCTATATTTAAGGCAATACAGATTTTGACAATCTATGCGATAGAAAAATAGATTAATAGCTTTCTTGACAATTTGTCCCAAGCTAGAGCAAAATTGGTCCAACGATTGGGGCGTTTAAGCTTTACAAACAAATTTCGATACTGTTTAAAAATAGTAAATCATAAATCTTTACAATAAACAACATAAATATAGGGAGCAATTCAAATAAACACAACTAATATGCTATTTTTATTTTATAAATAATTACAAAATCAATTTAATCGTACAAATATGTTCCATAACATGTCATCCTAAAACCTATTCGTATTTATTCACATAAAGCACGTTCTAAAACCCCAAATAGCGACTTTCTAAGAAATTAACCACTAAGATGAATTCCGAACAAATTATTTTTTAACATAAACAATTTGTTTTTATGCAAATATCCGTTAAGCATCCGCACGAATCGTATCTGGAACGCTACAAAGAGTAATTAAATGTCGTAAAATGTTAAGAGGCAATTACTAATAATGAGTTTGTGTCATATTACGTAGACGTTTCGTAAGTAGCTTCCGAATCCTAATATAAAGAGGAAAGTAACTTATGTTTGTTACGCTTTCACGCATACATAAGTACATACTCACGCTTGTGTACCCAGAGCGATAGGCAGGGATGCATTTCTGCTCTCACGCCAATTGAGTTTTTAAGTGAAATAGAGAGCAAGGTTATAGTGATTTAGTCGATTTATTAAACTTATAAATACCTGTTGTGATCGGTTGAAGGTACCCTATTTACTTTATCAGCCTATATTCATCCCACTGCTGGGCAAGGGCCTCCTCAGCTGACAGGGTATAGGCCTTAGTCCACCACCCTGGCCTAGTGCAGATTGGTAGACTACACACCTTTTCAAATGTGCATGTTTCCCTTCACCATTAAACTACGTTATAATTCATTATGAATACACACTTTATTTTGAAAAGTCAGAGATGTGTGCCTGGGGTTTGAACTTTGAACCCGGGACCGCGGAGTTATTGACTCGACCGTACGCCAAAAAACTAAAAATACGTCTCAGCTTGCCTCTTCAAGGCAACAAGCGTGGTATACGTAGAAATATGAATCGGTAACCCATATGGGTCACGACTTGTTAGTGTTCTAACCAGTAACTAGACAGGCCTAATCGCAGGTTATGTAAGGCGATACATATCCGCGCAACGTCGCGGGAACGTCTATAATTTATTATATTACCATTGTGCACTATTGTGCGGTCGAAATTGCTAGAACAATGCCGACCACTGTCTCTGAAACCAACGTTCCCGTGTGACGCATTCTACCGCATTTATCTATGAGAATAGGGTGACGGCGGTAAAAACATACACTGATGGTACTAGCAACCTGTTATTACAGATCAAACCTTATGTCCGTTGCGTAAAGTTTCATTTAGAACACAATAATTAGAATTTCTTTTGAAAATATACGTCTATCAGAATTTACGAGATATTTTTTGGAATGTGCCAAGACGTATGTTTGTCTTTGCGTTTGGCATAATTCTTTTTCATACAAAATATGGTTTATTAAGTGGGTGATAGCTTGGAGGATTGAACTGTCTGTCAAATTGCAGTCTCGGCGACTCCCAGTTTGGCAAAAATAATATTATCATGCGACGCACTAGCGATTATAGCCAAAAAAATTAGTAATCGGTTTTCTATTTGAATCCACACTCTGAAACTTGTCATTGAAAAATATAACGAATACGACCTACCTCTCTACATATGCTTTATTGACTATAGCAAAGCATTCGACTCTATATCCCACAGTGCAATTTGGCGAGCTCTATCAAAGCAAGGAGTGAACCATGACTATATTAATATATTGAAGGAAATATACAACAAAAGTAACGCTAGAATTAAGATAAACGAGTATGGCTCAGCCTTTGAAATTGGAAGAGGAGTGAAACAGGGAGACCCCTTATCTCCAAAACTCTTCATTGCAGTACTCGAAGAAATATTTAGAGCACTTGACTGGGAAGATAAAGGGATAAATATATATGGCAAACGCCTCTCGCACTTACGATTCGCGGATGACATTGTACTGCTCTCGGAAGACCCAAAAGAAATCGAATTCATGATACAGTCACTCAGCAAAGAAAGCAGAAAAGTAGGTCTAGAAATTAACTGGGAGAAAACTAAATTAATGACAAATAGGCAAACCATAACTATAAAGTCAGACTCAACAGAAATAGAATACGCCGAAGACTATATTTATTTGGGACATCTACTATCCTTCAAGTCTTGCAATGATAAAGAAGTAGAGCGAAGAATTAAAACAACCTGGAACAAGTATTGGGCAATGAAGGAGGTATTCAAGAGTAATCTACCAGCTACACTGAAAACTAAAGCTATGCAGACGTGTTTAGTACCCTGTCTCACTTACGCTTCCCAAACATGGCCTTTGTCAACAAAACAGACTCACAAGGTCAAAGTGTGCCAAAATAGTATGGAAAGGAGTCTCCTGGGCCTTAAGCTAATCGATAAAGTGAGAAATGAAGATGTTAGGAAAATTACTAAGTCAAAAGACATAGCAAAAACCATAATGACCCAAAAATGGAAATGGGCTGGGCATGTCCAAAGATCAACAAGGAACAAATGGACTAGAATTGTTACTAACTGGTACCCTATCCACAAGAAAAGACGGAAAGGAAGGCCATTCAAAAGATGGAGTGATGACATAGTTGCCACGGTGGGAAATACATGGAGCAGACTGGCAAGAGACAGAGCGAAATGGAAGGAAATGGAGGAGGCTTTCACCGCCAGAGCGGTCCTTACAACAAAACACGTTAACGTAGTTTAATATAATATACTAACAAATAGAAATAAGTACAATACTAACACTAGAAATAATGTTTAGAATTAATGTTAACTAGGTGTAAGGAATAAATAAAGCTTTATTATTAATTTGAATAAACTTGCTCATACCATAGTACCTACTGGGTTAATAAAGGGGTCTACGACCTTTCAAGCTAGTATCGTCCATATCAGAAACCACAAGAGACTTCTCAGTTTCATATGCATCCAAATGTTTTGTGGATCACACAGTCATTTGTCTCGTTACATATTATGGTAGTACCTTCATTATGTCAGCACGTTAAACTGCTAATTCAAGATACTGTTAAAAATGTTAATGCATAATAAGAGATGTCGCAACTAGTTAATTAAACTGTAGTTAAAATAGTAACAGTGGTTACGGCTAGCGCGTAATATGTAATAGCGTTTTAACTTTCTCGGACATTACCTGTTATATTATGGTAATCTGGCTTATATCAATTAACATTAAACTCATGAATATATAAACAAGAAAAGAGCCTATATTGTCCTCAAAGGCCGGCAACACATTCCTCTGGTATTATGGGTGTTCATGGGCGGTATTGACCACTTAATATCATAAATAAATAAATAAATACACCCAACAGTCACATACATAGTTCTGATCCCACACTAGGATACAAGTCCTGTGTTGTGGATATCAGAAACTACGAGAGACTTTTCGGTCTCACAAACACCCAGACCCGAAACAAATATTTGTCGATCACACAAACATTTGTCTCGGTGCGGGGATCGAACCCGCGGCCTCTCGTTTCGCAAGCTGGTGTCTAGCCAACTGCGCCACGGGGCTGTCAATATCAGGCGGCACACTTTCTCGTTTGGCTCCTTTTTCCATAAAAAAATTAAAAATAAATAAAATACCTCGAGAGTCAAAGACAGTAAAGTTAATTTTTCAGAATTTTACACTTATCATAATAACGTGTATAATGTAATAATAATAAATAAATTCATCATCATCATCATCAGCCCAAATACGTCCCACTGCTGGGCACGGGCCTCCTCTACGACTGAGAGGGTTTAGGCCTTAGTCCACCACGCTGGCCTAGTGCGGGTTGGCGGACTACACATCTAAGAAATTCCTAAGAACTTTTTAGGTGTGCAGGTTTTATCACGATGTTTTCCTTCACCGTTAAAGCAAGTGATAATTCATAGTGAATACACACATAACTTCGAAATAATTTCTGTTCCGCTCCTTCGGTCTTTAAATGTTGAACACGATATTCCTATCAAGAATCCTAGATATTCATCGGCAAATAATAATATTGTACCACACTACAATAACAGAATCAGAAGTCTTATTAAAATAGTTTTCTATCGTTTGACGCGAGCAATTTATAAAAATTCACGATAAAGACAACTGACATCTTGATCGGACGCAGCAAATTTAAACCACTAGTCAAATAATGGATTCAATAAATCTTCTTTTTTTGTAATAGATAATTTCTAGATACTAGGATGACATATAGATTCTAGCATAATAAGATTCATCATTGATGAACCACAGTAAATGGGCGACGAAGCAACTTGACCCAAAATTTTACAATTGCCACCTAGTGTCTTGCCAAAGACTAATGAAACATTCAACATAGCCCTTTAGAATTCGGAAACCCGCCTCCTCCACTAACCTTTACACAGTTGCTGAGCATTTAAAGTTAATCGTCTGTTGGACACGCTCAGAATAATTAACAGTTTGAGAAATCTCCGCGCGTGCCGTTGCCTCACATCTGCATTGCACATCAATAACCGTTAGTTTAAACAAACTCCTACACTGGTTGGGAAGATCTCTTTTTACGTGATTTGAAATTGTAATTCCTAATTAACTATTAACTTTCTGTTGTAGCTTTATGTTGCTTTCGGTGGCAGGTGTGGCGTTGTCATTATATTATTCGACAATATGTACACGCTTTATTACTTTTTTATTATTCTTTACTTCATAAAAAAAAAAAAAAAAAAAAAAAAAAAAAAAAAAAAAAAACACCTTTTAAGTCCGTCCCTATTAGCATAAATTAAATCATGGTTAAGGCTAATATTATGCCTTCGATCTTCAATCTATAAGTGCTCACCAGACGCTTTTTGAGCTGAATATAATTTTACATTATTATTTTATTTTATAACCAATAATATTAATAGATATCTTTTAGGAAATTATACGCGTCCATTAATATCATCGTAAAAATAATTTCAAACTTTTGTATTGGGAAGCGCTACTGGTGTTGGCTAAAGTTCTGGTACGTATGCTGTATTATATGTAGTTTTAATCAAAGTTTGTACTATTGCAATTCAATAGTTTTATCCTATCTTGTGTAATAATGTATCTATTATTAACTAGAATTGTCATAACAACGTGTTCACTAGTCAAAATACAAATATTACTTGTGTAGGAACAGACAACATCTATTATCTTGTATTGTGCCACTCGTTCTTTATAGAAGCAATCATTGTATTGAGGGGAATGTTCCCGAGATTAAACAAATTAACATACATTAATATTGCCCCTCGCAAAGCATTCGCCGTAGGAATGGCTCCCTCATGATTTCACGTTCTATCTTCTATATATTATTCAAATGGTTTTGTTGGGAGGATTATCTAATATTAAGTTTTATATTTGATTCGCGCTCATTTTATAATACATCTACATTTTTAAACATATTCGTACCTTTTAGATCAAATAAATATAAACACAGCCCCGTGGCGTAGTTGGCTAGACAGCTTGCGAAATGAGAGGCTGCGGGTTCGATCCCCGCACCGAGACAAATGTTTGTGTCATTCACAAATATCTGTTTCGGGTCGTGTTTGTGAGACCAAAAAGTCTCTCGGAGTTTCTGATACCCACGACACAGGACTTGTATCCTAGTGTGGGGTCAGAACTATGTATGTTACTGTTGGGTGTATTTATTAAATAATTTATAAAGATTCACGTACATAGCTGTATATAGGCGGACTTAATGCCTGCGGCATTCTCTAGCAGTCTACCTTAGGGTGGTGGGGAGATGAATGCTAAAGAAACTTGTAGTGTAGAACAAACATACATTTTTTTACCGACTAATGACTCACCTAGTGCGATCCGATTAGTACTACTATTACTCCCACTTTGTCATTCAAGCTTGCCGCAGTTATAATAAAAAACAATTTACCTATACTAGGTCTAAGGTATATGTGGTAACATTGCTAGGCTTAAAGTCATCATTGCCTTGTCCTGCTCCCAATTTCATTTGGGGTCGGCGCAGTATGTTTTATCCTTCCACACATCCCTATCAGCCGTCATGTCTTCATTCACCCCTTTTTCTTTCATATCTTCAGTCACGCACTCCATCCATCTTTTCTTTGGCCTTCCTCTGCTCGCCCATCCATCAACTTTCATAACCATCACCTTTTTTCCAACGTATGATTCATCCCTCCTCATAACATGCCCATACCACGACAGACGGTTTCCTTTCAGCTTTTCTATCAGAGGAGCTACTTTCAGGCTTCCTCTAACATATTCATTCCTCACTCTGTCAAACCGTGTTACACCACACAGGGCTAGGCTTAAAGTAAATCCTCGTTTAATAGCAAAGAAATTCTCAGATAAGATCAAAATAAAGAGATGAGCGAAAGTGTGTGTGCATACAAACACACCGGATCTACATAGTTATGATAGTTTTCACCAGATGTGGACGTGTGTCGCCTGCGCACGATTTGTTTACCAACAACGATAGACATCTGCCCATTAGTACGCATGCGCTGTTGCCAAATACTTTTTACTGTTCAATCGTGGAAGAATTTTTATTGACCTTCATATTTACTTCATTGTTGACTAGATCGTTATTAAGTAGTTACTATGAAGAGGCATCTTAAAATAAAAATCTTATATATATTTACGTACATTACCCGCGTCTGTATTCCCCGTAGGCGTAGGTAGAGGTGCATTTCTGCACCCACATTTCGCCAGTATGGACCAGTCTCACGTAACAGGGGGCGAGCCTTTTTCCGTTCTTGGGGCACATTTCTGGAAATGTCTGGGACTCCGGGCGATTACTGAGAATTTCCTAATGGATAAATCCAATATCACTTTTGCCCGACCCGGGAATCGAACCCGGGACCACTAGATCGCACGGCACATACTTATGCCGCGAGACCACGAGGTCTCGATAAAAATCTTCTGACAATATAATCCTCCACTCCAATATATCTTGTGCACCTTGCTGGCTTTTTAACTTCTTCATGAAAAAGGAAACAGTAAACTATAAGTAAGAATTTCCACAGTTTGATATAACCGCAAAGAAACGACTTTAAAATCATTTGTGTTCAAGTAAATTAAATAAATTCTACAATACTAAAAAAATTGCGCAACCCACACTGCCTAAATTATGTGAAACGCAATTTCTTTGAACGTCTTACAGCCTTTCGAAGACTTTGCTATTTCATCTCAAGACTGCCAACAAACATTGGTCAATTGCTAGAGCCAACGTTGGCGCCAAGCCGTTACCATTCTGTTGTCACTAAGAATGTCGCAAGTTGATGGCAGGAACACCGCAGCCTCACCTTGGCAGCGATCTGTTACGCAAAAACTTGCAAAATACAACCATTGGATAATTGGCGCACTTACTTTGTTTATTCGATCATTTGCGGAATTGGGTCAGGGTTGAACTTCTTCAAGAAGACATTTTATGACACACTCTTAGAAGTCGATTTTGTTATAGTAATTTTTCTTGCATGTACAATGTACATATATGACAATTATTTATATTCCGGGTACCAACCGAGTTAACTCTCGTTAGTAATTAACGAATGAAAATTTTTAATAGTGTCAAATTAAGCATTTTACCTTCGAATACCATCACTAGGCATGAGCCTCCACTACACTTAAGAGACTTTAGAGTATTAACTGTATATCTTAGAAATTTAATATGTAATGCCGTCAACCTTGCGATGTTATCAAGAACATAAATACACCCAATAGTCACATACATAGTTCTAACCCCACACTAAGACACGGGTCTTGGGGTCGTGGGTATCAGAAACTACGAGAGGCTTTACGCCTACTGCGCCACGCTGTCAAATTGTAAATCGCAAAGCCCTGAGAATATGTCGCGTTTCATTTGAACCATCATTAAATTTAATATAGTACATCGCAACCACACCATTAAAATCATCAAAAGCATATTGATACACACGTAGCTTGCGGTAACGAGATATGGATTGCAAATTCTGGATGCACTCCCGATAATTACACGGGACAATGGGTTTGTTAACTGATTGCGCTCCATTTACAATACACCGTTGGGATGGGATGATTAAAATGAAGCCGTACGTGAAATTGTATGATTAAATAGATACAAATTACACCTACCTATTTTTATTCAGGTAATTTACGAACAAGGTTTTTTTACATAATTAAAAACTATTAAATAACAAAGATTAAACCAGTTTAATACTTCGCACTGCTGTCTCGTTGGTCACGAGTCATCAGTCATGGGATGGTGCAGTCCCGTGTTCGATTTCCACGTCAGACCAATTGTAAAAATTACCCAGAAGAATAACTAGAATTCATCATATGAATATAAGAGAGCTTATACTCAGTAAATTAATAATGTCTCACTGTTTATTACCTGCTATGTAATAAGAAATCTTGGGTCCCAAATCATGGGGCACACCTAAAAGTTTTTAGGAAATTTCTTAGGTGTGTAGTCCACCAATCCGCACTAGGCCAGCGTGGAAGACTAAGGCCTAGACCCTCTCAGTTGCAGAGGAGGACCGTGCCCAGCAAGGGACGTATATGGGCTGATGATGAAATCATGGTTGTAGGTATACACAACTAACTGTCTCTTCGGTGATAGTCCTAAAAGATTATTTAGTAATAGTGTTTAATAACATTTATTTTCTTGTTTCAGACGGTGTCCGCTCTACTACTGCTGTCGATAGCGTCTGCAACTCCTCACAAGCACTTCAAACGTGATGGTAACAACACCACTTACTATAGACTATGTGGCCAGTCTTTATAACTAGAGGCAGTGGGTTCAATACCCACATTATGCCTATTAAGGTCACCTATAATTATTTGCTTTGTATGTTTGTGAGATCATGAGTCCCTGATAGTTCGTGATGCTCAAAATACAACTTTATGTAGGGTCAAGACTTTGAATGTGACTATGGTCCATTATGACTATGTGACTATGGACTAAGGCCTAAAACCCTCTTAGTTGTAGAGGAGGCCCGTGCTCAGCAGTGGGACGTATTTGGGCTGATGATGATGGTCCATTTATGTACGAACCTACACGTCCAATCACAAAATTATAAATCTCTTTAACTCCATGTATGTATGTCCTGCGCTGGCCAGGGATCTCCTCTGCAATTGAGAATTGTAAAAGTCACAAATTGACGGGCATGATCTATTGACATGTAATACTGGACTCCATCAGAAGAATTTAATTATTCATTAAATATCACATAGCTTTTTACCCGTGGTGCGTTAATTACGTCTAATTTCACTTATTCTAATTGCCTTTTTAATGTAAGGGTCAAACCTCGTAGTTCAATTTTTTGTCTCCCACTTTGCAGTGGAAGGAAATGGACAACTCTTTGCTTCCCAACTCTTCCTTTATCTTTTTACTGATTAACTTCGTTGCAGGATCATAAAAAATTAGGTTCCCTTAGATTCGCTGAACTTCAGTGCTCGGCTTAAATACTGTGCGTGCCGCTGTTGATCCTGGAGCGCAGGAGTTACAGTAGCGAGTGTGTGGTGGGATAAGAAAAACCCCCATCAGAAGCCAATGATAAATTAACCGTGTCAATATAGTGACGCAATTTTGGCTACCACCAAAACACACAATTACAACACGACACATTTTACCGTTCTGTGTAAATGTTAGCTGAGTCTAAAAACATAATGACATCGTTGGCCAATATGTTAACAACGAAGTAAATTTACTAGATGTCATCACTTCGAGAGTAATAGAAAAAATACATTGGAATTATTTCCAAATTGTAATTATTCTAAACTTAGCTATTACGAGTATTATTCAAGCACGGTCTTTATAAGTGATTGCATATTTTTATTGATTTAAAATAGCATTTGAGCAAATGCATCTTTGGTCCTCGTGGTTAAATTAAAGGCTGCGATCGGGTGATCTAGGATTTGATTCCTGCCTTTTCTATATTGAATAGAAAGTAAACGAGCAGAATAGGCAATTTTTTATAATTATATCGTTTGCGTTGGCGGCTTTTCAGAAGTATATACCTACTCTTCTGGTTACTAAGTACTTATAGGGATAATTATGGGTGGACTAAGTTTTCTTTTAAGAATTTAGAAATAACTCCTACCAACAACCCTAAGTAATTTCTTATATTCTACACCCAACCTAAAAATATTCCCAAGTAAGGTTTACATCTTCAAAATCTACTCATAGTTTTGCAGTAAATGAAATATAAGATAGCCACGCGGTAGGCCGGCGTGCGCTCGTCAAACTCTCAAGTAGCTTTCGACCCCAGCTCGCTCTCATTAAAAATGGAGAGCTATTCGCCCCGTCTTCGCAATGTCACATAAGATTCTGTGGAATATTATTACCACAATATTAATTTATAAATGTGTTATGTGTGTGTTAATATTAAGGTTGAGACGCAAGAACTTAAGATTACAAACTTCAATTAACGACGTCTTGGAGTCAGGGCCAACTATAATTAGTACTGGTTAGTTTTTGTAGTTTAAAATAGGATATGGTAGCTTTGATTATAGTCATCATCTTCAATTAGAATTTTAATCATATCACAGATCCTTAGAACTAGAAAAAAAATATTCAGACACCTTTTAAATTTAGTTGTAGGTAAAAGATAAAACTTCACATCTTAGTCATAATCAAAGTGAAATTAATAATGATTGCCATGTTAAAATAACCTTAGAGAGTCAAATTAATTAATAACATCTAGGTATTGTTGCGAGCAGTTTGGAAAAAACTAAAGTAGGTACTAGATTTGGATAGGCACAATATTTCTTAAGATTTGATGTTTTAAAAGTAAGAAAAATCGTTCAACAAAAAATGTATTGACGTTTTTGTCCCCAGCACCTTTGAGCTCTTCGTACCTGCCACCGTCTTCTGGCGGCCATGGCGGCGGTCATGGTGGTGGCCATGGGGGCGGTCATGGTGGTGGCCATGGGGGCGGTCATGGTGGTGGCCAAAGTGGTGGACACGGTGGCGGTTTTGGAGGTGGTCACGGAGGTCACGGCGGCGGTCACGGCAGCAGTCACGGCGGCGGCCACGGAGGCGGCCACGGCGGTGGCAGACCTTCCTCCTCCTACGGTGCACCCAGACCTTCAAGCAGCTACGGGCCACCAAAACCTTCGTCAAGCTACGGCCCGCCCAAACCCTCATCCAGCTACGGTCCGCCAAAACCATCCTCCAGCTACGGACCCCCCAAACCTTCCAGCAGCTACGGCGCCCCTGCCCCATCTAGTTCGTACGGAGCACCAGCTCCATCCAGCTCTTACGGCGCCCCTGCCCCATCATCTAGTTACGGTGCCCCCGCTCCCTCTAGCTCCTATGGCGCACCCGCTCCTTCCTCTAGCTATGGCGCACCAGCACCCAGACCTTCTTCAAGTTATGGAGCTCCTAAGCCTTCGAGCTCATATGGCGCTCCAGCCAAACCACCTGCAACAAGCTATGGTGTTCCTACCGGCCCATCTACGACTTACGGAGCACCCAAGCCATCCAGTTCTTATGGAGCGCCTGCACCGTCCAGTTCGTACGGAGCCCCAACTCCTTCAAGTTCATACGGCGCTCCGTCCTCCTCTTTTGGCTCTGCTTCATCGTCCAGTTCCTTCAGTTCTGGTGGTTCCTTTGGATCTTCTGGACCATCAAGCTCCTACGGCGCTCCCGCTCCATCCACTTCCTATGGAACACCAGTAGCCCCTTCATCATCATACGGCGCCCCAGCAGCCCCGTCCAGTTCTTATGGCACTCCAGCTGCGCCGTCGTCGTCTTATGGGGCCCCATCGTCAGGTCACGGTGGCAGTAGCTCGTTCGCCAGCAGCTCGTCCAGTAGCAGCAGCGGTTTTGGTGCCAGCGCCTTTGGAAGCAGTGGACCTTCCTCCAGTTACGGCGCTCCCTCAGCCCCATCAAGCTCTTATGGACCTCCGTCAAGTAGCTACGGTGCCCCTAGTGCTGGTGGATTCTCCTCTTCAGGTGGATTCGGATCAAGCGGGGGTTTCTCTGGAGGATTCTCTTCTAGCGGAGGATCTGGTGGATACTCTGGTGGATCTGGACACGGATCCGGCGGTTCGGGAGGTTACTCTTCGGGTGGATCGAGCGGTGGATACTCATCAGGCGGATCCGGTGGTTATTCTTCAGGTGGAGGATCTGGCGGATACTCTGGTGGATCTGGACACGGATCTGGCGGTTCGGGTGGATATTCTGGCGGATCCAGTGGCGGATACTCCTCTGGTGGATCTGGACACGGCTCCGGCGGTTCGGGTGGATATTCTGGCGGATCCAGTGGCGGATACTCCTCTGGTGGATCTGGACACGGCTCCGGCGGTTCGGGTGGATATTCTGGCGGATCCAGTGGTGGATACTCATCTGGCGGTTCCAGTGGCGGATACTCATCTGGCGGTTCCAGCGGCGGATACTCATCTGGCGGTTCCAGTGGCGGATACTCATCTGGTGGATCCGGAGGTCACGGGTCTGGCGGTGGAGTGCCCGCCACCATCAGCCAGGGCTACTCCTCCAACGGAGGCTATGTGTACTAAGCACTAGGGCAACACTAGTGTTAATGTTACTGTAGTCAATAATTAGGGTAGTCACGTGATGAGCTCTGGCGAATGGTGCTATTGTATCATTAGGTAATCAAATCTATTCTGTTATATTCCGACTAAGATTCTCGATGAATACCGTGCGAAATTTGGCTACGGTGTAAACCAAGATGTCTGTGCCTGCAACAGAGCGTGTGTACAAAAAGTATTACGTAATTTAATATTAATTAACGAATTGTACAAAATATTTTAATAAGTATGAAATAGAAGTATTTTTATATAAATTAAACGTTTTGTAAATAAATTGTGTTTCATTTTGGTGTTGAAAATATGAAAAAATCCATGTACTTGAAACACTGACATTATTTGATTACTTCTTCTCAGAAGCTTTATGACCATTATGATAACTGAATCAGTTGACTTACATATATACTTCATCTCACGCCTGTATTCCCTGGAGGGGTAGGCAGAGAAACATTTCTGCGTTCACAATTTTGTCAATTGTGATTTCGTCCCACGTAATAGGTGCCGAGCAAATTGCCGTTTCTCGAGCACATTTCTCAAAATATAATTTTTCAATATTATTTTTAATGTGATTCCAAACTCCCTGCTGCTTAGAATTTCCTAATGGAAAAACCCAACAACACCCGACCCGATCCGACAGTAGACATTTCTTATGTAAAATTAGGGAATACAGAACACTTTAGAATACTTGTTTTATTGATTTAATATCAGCTGGAACAAGGGTGGGGTGTTTAATTAATCATAGGTTGCCGAGTCAAAAAACTATAAATAAAAAGCCCACAATCAACATGCTATAAGTTTTATTACATCGCAGCAGCGACCGCGTATTTCACAACATACAATCCATATGTCACATAATATAATATTTGTTCAAAATATTCAACAAGAACTAGGAATAAGTCAATAGTAGGTATAACTACTAACTAACAGTGGACGATAGCTTCCTAATATGTGCGTACACTACATCGCCTCGTCAACTGTGGACCATTTGTAACCTTGTATACAAAAATACTCATGTTTCGCTATCTTTAATCGAGTTAATATTGGCTAATAATAATGTACAAATTTGTAATTAAAGTAAAACAGAAATTGACACAGCAATTTATGATCACGTCATTAAAGTCAGTAAAATAAATCCACAAATTTCAATTAATTTAGGATTAAAAAATACAAAATAACTGTGTCGTGAGATTATAATGACGTTACTCTGAACCACACTGAAATAAATTGGGTATTTTTTTTACACCAGAATAATAAAACAATGAAACAACTGAATGGAACCTGCGCTAAATATTGTTGGTCTAGGTTTTTTAAATGGCCCATTGAATTGACTAGGCGATTACAAACAATAACTATACAATATCATATCGACAACAAAATATATTTCTGTACTTATTTTTTAAAATAATATTTCGCTTACAGCTACAACACTAAAATATATTGCTTTTTATATTATTTTACAATGTTAGCTCTGATAAATTATATAATTATATATAAACAATAACATACTATAAATTTTTCATATTGTATAGATATATTTAAAGGATATTAAAATTTTAAATACCAACTTAATATAAGGGCTCATGGACCCACCGATTCAATGCTTGTAGCAAAAGACCTATGTTTTTGGGACGTTTTTTATATATGTATAATTTATATCTTTACATATTTAATGAGACCCATTGAATACTCATATTGATAAAGGATCTCGTTAGTATTCATTCCCTAAAATTGATCAATGTCAAAAGTTTAAATTTATTCACCTTCCATCGTTACTTTTTAAGTAACATTCGAATTGATTTTAATCCAATGTGGTAATAATATACTTTTCTTTCGTCTTATGCATAGTTCTGAGCCCGCTCTAAGTTACAAGTTTATCATGGGTATCAGAAACTACAAGAGTCTTTTCGGTCTCACAAACACCCAGACCCGAAACAAATATCTAAGGATGACAATCATTTGTCTCGGTGCGGAGATTACATTGTTAAGAACGGGTCTACTAAGATCATTTTAGGTTATAAAAGACTGTTACATGATTTTCAAACATATTATAAATTTCTCTTCTACATTGATCAATCTTTCAGAAACTGGGTTCAAATTTTTAAAAGCTATTGTAAACGGATCATAATTTGTTATAAATCATTTTATACTACAATATATATTTAAGTACGCGTCGTATTAGAAAGCAACGCCGAAAGAACAACAACCATTACTATATCTACACTTATATGATATGTCCACATTAGTTCTAACGCTATATATAAGTATATGATTTAAGTCACGTACATTGATATGTATAGTTCGTCATAGTCTCAGCGGGTAGGTAGAGGCGAGTGCTATATCACAATAGTTGTGGACAGGGGACTTGGACCAATCCATCCCGAAAGGTGAAATAGAACAATTTTCGACCAAAGCAAGCGCGCTACTTTTTTTATTGAATTTTCATTTATTAACTCCTTATTGAATCATTAGTATCTGTTCGTTTGTTTCGCCGCACTGTAAGTGATTTTCTCAATTGTGTCTCAGTCCAAAGTTGCTATTTAAACGGGTCGAAATAATTATGTCACCATGCTATGAACCGATATGTCACTCCCAAACGCTCAATTTTGACTGCACTTTGCACTTAAGTACTTTAGAAACTTGAATGCAAAAAAATATACTTAAAATTAACAATTAGCAGGAGTTACTATTGTATACTATATCTCGAAATGTATAAATATTATAATAATATGGCAACTTTGTACGCCAAGTGCCCAGTCCACGTGGAAACACCGCAACACAACATCTACTATATAAAATTTCATAGAAAACAACTCGAAAGCCGAACAACACTTAGAACACGACACCTCTTGAATAAGCTTAATACTGTACACATTAATCAAACGACGGCAAACTCCACCGCTGCGTAATGGCGGCCACACAACACATATTTTATCGATACACATCAATCAAGGGCTAATTAAGAGCCCTAAATCTATTTCTTGGTCAAATGATACCTTATTTAACCAGATAGGAATATGATTATACATACATACATAAACTCACGCCTGTATTCCCCGAAGGGGTAGGCAGAGGTGCATTTTTGCACCTACATTTCGCCAGGTATGTATCAGTCCCACGTAATAGGGGGCGAGCCGATTGCCGTTTTTCGGGCACAATTCCAGACTCCGTGCTGCTACTGAGAATTTCCTAATGGAAAAACCCAATAACACTTTGCCCGGCCCGGGAATCGAACCCAGGACCTCTAGATCGCTCGGCACATACTTGTACCGCGAGACCACGAGGCAGTAATATGATTATATAGATTGATTTCAATTAAATAGATTAAAAGTATTCATGGAGTTCTTTGGCAAGTTTCTCATTTGAATTTACACGTGGTTGCATGCAATTTGACAACCTCAAAGCAGTAGTTCAAGAATATTTTTATAATACAACGACAAAATATGCGTACCAGAAATAAGAGAATTCAATAAAATTGCTAAACTTTCGTACAATATTTATCGGTAACTGATATTGTTTATCTGTAGCCAATTGATATTAATAGCTTCATTTCTATTATGTCTCGCAATCGGATCAGATGTTTAGGCCGATTGTTATTGAGTTTTGCTCTCCATTGAATATTTATTTAATATTTTTATGATACACACACACGTATACAATAGATAATAGATTATTATTTGAAAATATTTTTCATACAACGTTGTAATGTTCAATTAGATTTCGTTTTTAATTGCATAAAACTTTAAACTTTATACTTACAGAACACTTTATTGAAAATTCGAGCAATATTCAATAAATTTTCTTTTTCTGCATTAGCAGTTACTTCAAGTTATTCATTTTTTTAAAGAATGTCGCGCATGTGCCTGTATGGTCTTATCTGCTCTTCTTAAATCCTTCATCGACAACACACAAAAGAACACCGTCCCAAAAAGCTTTCGCATAACAAACAAATATATCTACTTAAACAATAAATTCGGTTTCTACCACACTATGTAAATAAAGCTCATATAAAACTCGTACCGCGTCTAAACCGTACTAGCTACCGAGTACACTGATACAAAAGCTGCTTCAATAAAAATGTCTAAATAAATACGACTACAAACTAAATTGTGTTCCATTAAATTGTGTGCTTCACAAGCGATATGTCTTGATATTCTTGGGGGGACTCAGCTCGTATACATCATGCGAAAGAAACTTTTTATTCGTATAAAATATTTCTTACTTCAAAATTAATAAACTTGAAAAACATCTTACAAATTACAATAAATTTAATCACTTTCAATAAGATTTAATTATACAAAACTACATGACCTGAACTCATTCCGAGGAGGATATCTATTTGAGGACTAAACGTGCTAGATTTATTCAAACATTTTTGGAGATCATCTAAATTCCTTCGTCGTTTTGTAGGTTGTATATCTTTAAACTGACCTGAGATATTCGAGAGCAAAAATTTAAATGACTACTGAGATTTAAATCTAGTAAAAATGTATAAATAAATAAATAATAAATAATACACCCAACAGTCACATACATAGTTCTGACCCCACACTAGGATACAAGTCCTGTGTCGTGGGTATCAGAAACTACGAGAGACTTTTCGGTCTCACAAACACCCAGACCTGAAACAAATATTTGTGGATCACACAAACATTTGTCTCGGTGCGGGGATCGAACCCGCAGCCTCTCGTTTCGCAAGCTGGTGTCTAGCCAACTGCGCCACGGGGCTGTCACGCTGTTATGCACGCAATAAGAAATCAATTTATTCCGCATGAATATACAAAATGAGTCCCCAGCACATGTGCGCGATGCAACCACACTGTAGTCACGCCACGTTAAAGGATTTGTGGTACGCGTGTTCTACAAAGCACATGTACGCTGAAGTGCGCTCCCTCTACATTAATTGACTTAAATAAGGAATCTTCATCGATATAAACAACGTATCACTAACTTCCATTGATATGTGTTAGTTGCACACGTAACACTAATAAATACACGATACATTTACTCGTTTATACATCAACTATAAACATATATCTAATTATATATGCGTTAATTTACACACGACACTAATATCAGTTGCGCGTGAACGTACAGTATAGATAAATATATACTCTTAAAGGAATATATTAAACGCAACACAGCGGAAGATATGTATGAATGTTGAGCATACGATCTAAATGTTTAGAAAAATACAGAAGTCAAACGCTTTACGTTTCGATGTAACGTTCGTAATTTTAAAATGATTCGTCGGTTCAAATTAACGTGTTAGTAAATTCATCGCAAAATACGTGGCGTGGCGCGGCGTGGCAGTGGTGTGCTGCACCCGTTGCATGTATAGCCTAAATTAATGTTATTCTCTGATAAGAGTGTAGTATCCAAGATTCTTGTCGGTCAACTTTTTTATCTCACTCCAAGGTTTGTTAGAACGGTACCAACGGATTGAGTATCAAGTTCCGAAAGACAACAACGTCTTATCTTTCCACACTGTCTTACTTAGCATAGAACCTTCTACCAGTTACATTGCAATTATCCTAGATTTAAAGAGGAAGCAATTGGGTTTAAAAACTATTCCACAGCTTGATGATAAGGTTTAAAAGACTGCCAAAACTTGAAATTGAGTCACATATTTCGCACCAGCACACCACTGCCCACCGCTCAGCTGTAACCCAAACCAAAAGGATCTAATAACCGTACTTATCTCAGAAAGCCGTCTGCTTGCCAAACGGCTGGACCGGCGGAGGAGCGCTGCTGTTGCCGAACAGCGGCGTGGGTCCATCATTCGGATCGTCCAGTTCATCATCATCAGGTTCCAGGGCCGGATTGATTCTGCCAGACTTCTCATCAGGTCCTACCAGGGTGGAGGCGGCGCCGTACAGCCGGCCGGGCACTCCGCCCAGGACTGACATCTGTTCGCCAGCCTCCGAGGGCTCGTCCACGCGCCTGATGTCCTCGGGGATGTTGACCACGCAGTTGAAGTAGTCTGACTCGGGGCTCAGGTATCCGGAGTTGAACAGGAACCTGTGGGGAAGGAAGCTTTAGTAACTTTCTGTCCTTACAATGTTTAATCATTCTGACAGCCCCGGGGCGCAGTTGGCTAAACTGACATGCGAAACAAGAGGCCGCGAGTTCGATCCCTGCCCCGAGACAAATGTTTGGGAGATTCACAAATATTTGCTTAGAATCTGGATGTTTGTGAGACTGAAAAGTCTCTTGCAGTTTCTGATACCCACGACACAAGAGTATGTGGTAGTTGAGTATTTATTGTTTTACTTGCAAATAGTTCAGTGCGGTTCAAATAGTAACTAGAAAGAAGAAGATACTAGAACTGTTTCTCAACAATTGTCACTCCGGCGAGTTTCTTATAACTGCTGTCCTCGCGTTTAAAGGTAAAAATTCTACATCCATGTCTCACAAGCTGTTCAAGTCACATGTAAAAAAAAAACGAAAAAAAATCCTACTAGAAAATTTTCAAGATTTTTTAATGTGAATATCTAATAACACTTTACCCGACTTGGCAATCGAACTCGGGATACCATTGTCCAATTTATGTAACGGCTGTAACTAGGCCATAACTCTCTGATACCGATTATGTTACCAAAGGCTTTGAGCTCGGCTGAGTACTCTACTAACGAATATTGGATAACCTACTTAATGATCACAAACTAGCTGTATGTAGTTTAACCTGTTAACCTGTTATTTTAACCTGTTAGCTTTGAGGAGCTAACACTTTGCTTAGTAGATTACATCATTATCCGACAGAAGGGTAATTTGAATCTCGGATGAAAAGCTTAAATTACATGACAAAGTTTGCTGGTTTATAGGGACCTTTCAACTGTATGTATTAATTGCGATAGCATATGTATGTGAAACAGGTAACTAGAGACTGCATGTAACATAACGAATTCTGTTACATAATACAGTTGAAGCAGTGATGGCCTCGAGGTTTAGGCGCGCGGTCGAGAATTTCGGCGGTCGCAGGTTCAAACCCCAGGCACACACCTCTGACTTTTCGAAGTTATATGTGTATTCACAATGAATTATCACTTGCTTTAACGGTGAAGGAAAACATCGTGATAAAACCTGCACACCTAAAAGTTTTTAGGAAATTCTTAGGTGTGTAGTCCGCCAACCCGCACTAGGCCAGCGTGGTGGACTAAGGCCTAAACCCTCTCAGTTGTAGAGGAGTCCCGTGCCCAGCAGTGGGACGTATTTGGGCTGATGATGAATACAGTTGTCTGTTTACAGAATACGAAAATAATAAAAGTTACTACGTAAGATTCATTGACTAATGCCAAATATTACAATGCAGATACAGTAATACCCCGTACTTACGCAATAGGGGGGACTAAGCGATAGCCGCGTAAGTCGAATTCGCGTAAGTCGGGGTTCAATATTGCATACAAATACGTATAAAGTTTGTGTAATCGGGACCAGAGCCTAAAACAATAATTTAGAAGAAACATGTTTAAATTTTTTTAGATAATAAAAGCAATTTAAATTACTATGGATACTATAAATTACTATAAAACAGTGATGGCCTCGAGGTTTAGGCGCGCGGTGAGAATTTCGGCGGTCGCAGGTTCAAACCCCAGGCACACACCTCTGACTTTTCGAAGTTATGTGTGTATTCACAATGAATTATCACTTGCTTTAACGGTGAAGGAAAAAACATCGTGATAAAACCTGCACACCTAAAAGTTCTTAGGAATTTCTTAGGTGTGTAGTCCGCCAATCCGCACTAGGCCAGCGTGGCGGACTAAGGCCTAAACCCTCCCAGTGGGACGTATATGGGTTGATGATGATATTAAAAATATATACTTATATTGTGTTATGTAATTCGTGTCAAATATATGACAAAATTTTATTTTTGCATAAACTTGATACTAAATGCGTATGCAAATACAAATATTCGTTAAAACACCGATCTAACACATTAAATAAACATTTCATACGTAATGACACAGTATTCACGACAAACAAGTAAACAGCCATCTTCCTAATTGTATCTAAGTGTTTTTGCGCAGTAATAGACGACGATATTACAAAATACCACTTTTCTTTGCTTGTTTTCAATTATTGGCAAGTTGAGAGTAATAGATAGGAAATGACATTCTTAAGGCCGAATACTGAAGCGCTACTTAATCTGAAGGCGACTTATATTTATGTGGCTATTATAATTTAAGCGGTATATACTTAAAAAATGACATGTAAATTAACTTTTTATGGTAATGTTGCCATTTAAGTAGGCATTAGTTAATCACAGTCTTAAAACGGATAAATGATGTTTCAGTAGACCGCTTAAATTAAAGCAGCCACATAAATATAAGTCGCCCTCAGATTAAGTAGCGTTTCAGTATTCGGCCATTAGAGGCTCGATGTACATTTTCAATTTTAATGTTAACTAGCTGACCCAGCGAACTTCGTTCCGCCTAACAGTCGAATTGTTTTTTTTTGTAGCCTAAATTACTCCTTATTACATCAGCTATCTGCCAATAAAAGTCCCGTCAAAATCGGTCCAGCCATTTCAGAGATTAGCTGGAACAAACAGACAGACAGAAAGACAAAAATTCTAAAAAAATGTAATTTTGGTGTATGTACCGTATATATGTATGTATATGCACATGCATTTAGTAAAAAGCGGCTATTATAATATTACAAACTCTCTCTCTCTGGTCGGTCCCTCATATCTGAGGATCGTGGTCAACATTAGGGTGACATCTGGAGCGGATGATCTGCTTCCACCGGATTCTGTCCAGCGCGCCCCTTACGGCAGTATAGAATGTGGAGGACGACGACTCTTTCACTTGATCGGACCATCTCGTTGGTGCACGACCACGTGACCTCTTGCCTTCGGTGAATATTACAAACAGACACTCCAATTTTATTTATTTGTATAGATAGATGTATAGATAATTACGTATGACATGTGATAAAACCTTTCTATTTAATGGTTTGTAGAATTGCAGATAGAAATAGAAAAATAATAAATGTTTGGCTATTAAAGATTTACGTCTTAATTTTATAATCATTTCAGATTACAGCTAACCTCTGCGGTGAAGTTAGTTAATGACGGATTTATATTATTCTATTAGTGTGGCCATTAGCTATGATAATTTCCTTGATTATATGTTTATTAAATGAGTAAGAACCAATGAGAATAACTTTTATCGTTATTGTGTCGAAAAAAGAATGAAGATGCAGCAAAAGATTAATATTCCAAGGGGAAAGCCGTCTTTTATATAAAATGTAAATTTGCTGATGTTATGTTTATATCTGCACGGATAAAGGCACTAGGACTGGATATCGGCCATATTTCTACAGGCAAGTTGCGGGATCAGTTAGGATCCAATGCACACAAAACATCAATTGTTTCAATTGATGAAAATCGAAATCTTATCTCTTCAGTCTTTTTTGTATTTACACCATACACTACTCGTAAGTGCCTTTATTATTTAACTTCCCTCTTACAATTGCTTAGATATACACAATCCAATCCAATCCAATTCATCAGCCTTCCACAGGGACCTGTTGGAAGCAGCCTGCATCCAGCGACGTCCCGCGACCTTCACCAGGTCGTCTGACCATCTTGTCGGAGGACGTCCCACGCTGCGCTTTCCGGTACGTGGCCTCCACTCGAGAACTTTTTGGCCCCATCGGCCATCAGTTCTCCGCGCTATGTGCCCGGCCCATTGCCACTTCAACTTGCTAATCCGCTGGGCTATGTCGGTTACTTTAGTTCTCCTACGGATCTCCTCATTTCTGATTCGATCTCGTAGGGAAACCCCGAGCATAGCCCTCTCCATAGCTCGTTGAGTGACTCTGAGCCGTCTAATGAGGCCCATAGTGAGAGGCCACGTCTCAGTGCCGTATGTCATCACTGGTAACACACAACTATCGAAGACTTTCGTCTTCAGGCACTGAGGTATTTTGGACGAGAAGACGTCGCGTAGTTTCCCGAACGCTGCCCAACCGAGTTGGATTCGACGATTGACCTCTCTCTCGAAGTTGGACCTGCCTAACCGGACCACTTGTCCCAAATAGACATATTCGTCTACAACTTCGAGAGTCGAGCCCCCAACTGCGATCGGGGTGGGCACAACATGGACATTCGACATGATCTTCGTCTTGTCCATGTTGATTTTAAGACCCACCTGTTGAGAGACTCGATTGAGGTCTTCGAGCATAGTGCTAAGGTCTTCCAGCGATTCTGCCAAGACTACAATATCGTCGGCAAACCGAAGGTGTGTGATATACTCGCCGTTGATGTTGATGCCGAATCCTTTCCACTGCAAGAGCTTGATATACACAAGGAAACAATAAAATCATTTTATGTCCTACTAAAACAACAAACGAAACAAACAAACGACTGCCTCGTGGTCTCGCGGCACAAGTATGTGCCGTGCGATCTAGAGGTCCTGGGTTCGATTCCCGGGTCGGGCAGTGTTATTGGGTTTTTCCATTAGGAAATTGTCAGTAGCAGCACGGAGTCTGGAATTGTGCCAGAAAAACGGCAATAGGCTCGCCCCCTATTACGTGGGACTGATACATACCTCGCAAAATGTGGGTGCAGAAATGCACCTCTGCCTACCCCTTCGGGGAATACAAGCGTGAGGTTATGTATGTATGTAAAACATGAAAATTCATATCACATCAAAGAGCGCAGAGAACTAATTAAAACCGATATTACTGGTCGTTTGTTGGCAAAGCGTTGTCAATGGCAGACGTAGTGTTTTACCCAGAACACAAAGCCAAAGCTCCGCTCTGAAGGATGAAATTAAACACGAGTCTCGCCTCCCACAGAGATTACAATTTGTAGGCGAGTTTTAATGAACATCCAATTACTAACTCCACGAATAATTAATTCACGAGAAACAATTTGCCTTTTCTGTGTACACCTAGTTTATAAGAGCATGGAATTTTGTTTGTAAGAACGAAATGTTTGCAAATGACTAATGAATATTAAATTACTATGAAAAGTTTGTTTGCAGCTATGGCTCGTAAAAAGTGATGTCAATTGCTGTAAAACATATTTTTGGTTACAATTGAAAAATAATGAAAATAGCGTTCTATTAGTTCGTTGCAAAATCAATGGTTTATAAATTTACTGAGTAATATTATCATCAGCCGATATAAGTCCCACTGCTGGGCACGGGCCTCCTCTACAACTGGGAGGGTTTAGGCCTTAGTCCACAACGCTGGCCTAGTGCGGGTTGGCGGACTACACACCTAAGAAATTCCTAAGAACTTTTACGTGTGCAGGTTTCATCACGATGTTTTCCTTCACCGCTAATATAATTGAAGCTTCATTGTGAATGCACACATGACTTCGAAAAGTCAGAGGTGTGCCTTGGATGTGAAACGGCGACCGCCGAGATTCTCGACCGCGCGCCTTAATCACGAGGTCATCACTACTTTTTTGCCATAAAATTTGCCATATTTAAATAGGTCGGGATATTTATTTCGTGTACCGGGTCAGGTAAAGTGTTGCTTGTTTTTTTTTTCATTATTAAATTCTTATTAGCAGCACCATGCGAGCTGGAAATATAGTAGCTATACCTACACATTTCTTTTTCATTTTACCTACGAATAAAGTCAAACGTGTATTTTTGCTTGTATGATATAAAAATCGAAGTTACTCACACAGACAGCCAAGAGATGAAGGCGAGCGTGAACAGCGACATGACCATCGCCATGGTTCTGAACGGGAACAGCTGCACCTCATTCTTCT
The DNA here is from genome assembly GCA_907164795.1 of Hemaris fuciformis. Classification (NCBI taxonomy): domain Eukaryota; kingdom Metazoa; phylum Arthropoda; class Insecta; order Lepidoptera; family Sphingidae; genus Hemaris; species Hemaris fuciformis. Next base: position 877,098 of record OU015443.1, read on the forward strand.
CGTCCCAGCCCGGGTAGTGGATCAGCGCCGGCAGTCCCAGGAGCTTCTCCCCGCCAGAGAGTCGAACCAACAGCGCCACGATGTACGCCGCGAGCGAGCCGTAAGTATTGCAGTGCTTCTTGAAGTGCACCACCATCAGCAGTTGCGGGAACAGGATCACGTACACCAAGTCCGAGCACATCGACCTGAGAACACATGGTTGATGTAAAATTTGCTTACAGAATTTACCTATCGACCCCTCCTAACTGTACCGGGGTGCAACGGATTTTTGGCTAGTCTACAGTTTTTAACCGGTCAAAAGTACTTTATATTGGCAAAATCAATGTCGGTGCTTTTATTATGTACGAGTATGTATTGACTGCATCGTGGTCTCACGATCCAAGTATATGCCATGCAATCTTGAGGGTTCGATTCTCGGGTCGGGAAAAATGTTCTTAGGTTTTCTATTAGGAAATCCTCAGTAGCAGTTCGGATTCTGGAAATGTGCTCGAAAAACGGTAATAAGCTCGCTCCCTATTTCGTGGGACAAAAACACAATTGGCGAAATGTGGGCGCAGAAATGCACCTCTATCCTCTGCCTATCCCATTGACATATGAGGTTATGTATAACACATTTTATTGTATCAAGAACTGCACTGAACATCTATATTATATTCAAAATAGGGTTGTTTATGTCGAAAGCTTTTAATTCATCCTATAATTCTCTGAAAATGAACATTTTAATAAAACCCTGCTATAACAACGAATACTATGGAATATAATATGTGCCTGTCAAAATTGTAATTACGAAATAGGCAATATCAAAGGCAATTAGAGCACGTATAATTGGAAGCCATCATTTAAACATTATAATAATTAGAAATAATTGGTTAGATTAATACACATGGATTCGAATGTACAAGTAAGTAGAACGAACGTGATTTTAATTTAATTTCAACCTATTATTCTTGTACAAGGTTTCAAAGCTCGCGCTTTAGATTACATGGGATAGATACTTAAGTACAATCAAGTTTAACGACAGCATTTCGATCTCTAGTTTCTTTATACTATTCCTTCAGTCGGATGAGATTTTTCTTCACACTACGTTGATATGACCCACTAAAATATAGTTTAACTGCCTCGTGGTCTCGCGGTACAAGTATGTGCCGTGCGATCTAGAGGTCCTGGGTTCGATTCCCGGGTCGGGCAAAGTGTTATTGGGTTTTTCCATTAGGAAACTCTCAGTAACAGCACGGAGTCTGGAAATTTGCCCGAAAAACGGCAATAGGCTCGCCCCCTATTACGTGGGACTGATACATACCTGGCGAAATGTGGGTGCAGAAATGCACCTCTGCCTACCCCCTCGGGGTATACAGGCGTAAGTTTATGTATGTATGTAATATAGTTTAACAATACAAAGAGTAAACTGTATAAGTATTAGTACTTATATCTCACATTAACGATGAAGAAAAACATCGTGACGAAGCACGCCAAACAAATTCAACCAAATGGGCCACGCTCACGTATACCGAAAATAAACCAGATCGATACGCGTGGATTGTCCCGCCAGATGAATAATATATCATCGCAGGGCAAAAGGCTGGCTTTGCTTTTTTAAACAAATACACGTTTCAGTACTTTTAGACCTATGTCTTGCCAGTTATTTTAAATCCATAATATAGATTTTACTGCTATTTTTCGGGCATATTTTCAAGAAATTATTAGAGTTGTTTACATAATTCGTGATAGATTTAGAGACTAGTCTGTAAAACGAGATGCAATAGGCTCGATCATCGCATTTCGAAAAATACTTGTAGTATCTAGAAAAGTTATTAAGGGTCTGGATGATTGTATGAAAGAAGAGTCCTACGTACATAATCAAGTACACTTAACAACTACACTTAATCATCTCTTTGTTTGTGTAAAAGATCGCACTAAGCTATATATATAGCATATATATATTTACATATGTATTTAAGTATAGGAATATGTATATTAATATAAATTTATTTGTATGTTTTATACTTATTTAAAAATTTAATTATTATTATTTTCACTATTATTTTGCTACACACTTTATGCTACCCCTATTTATTTTTCCTGTTCTATATCCAAAGGTTGTCTGGAATATATTGCCTAGAGCGATAAGACCGCCTCTTGTATTTTTTTTTTTCTCCATATATTTTGTGTTCAAGCAAGAAACTAAATAAATAAATAAAAATAAATAAGCTATAAGACCTCCATTTCTACATGTATTTTTAATACGTATCTAAGATAACCTTACGCGTTCTCATAAATCGTGTTGCAAAAACGTTCATCATCATCAGCCCAAATACGTCCCACTGCTGGGCACGGGCCTCCTCTACAACTGAGAGGGTTTAGGCCTTAGTCCACCACGCTGGCCTAGTGCGGGTTGGCGGACTACACACCTAAGAAATTTCTAAGAAATTTTTAGGTGTGCAGGTTTTATCACGATGTTTTCCTTCACCGTTAAAGCAAGTGATAATTCATTGTGAATACACACATAACTTCGAAAAGTCAGAGGTGTGTGCCTGGGGTTTGAACCTGCGACCGCCGAAATTCTCGACTGCGCACCTAAACCTCGAGGCCATCACGACTTTTTTAAAAACAAAAACGTTATTTCCCTACATCTGTGAAGCAAGTAAATCCAATCGGTTAAATAAACATTCTCTTCCCCTTTCCGTTCTATCCTCTTTGCATAACCAGGAAAGCCGGGATTACATTTCCATTAGCCGCTTCGCGTTCCTAGATCGACGTTTGCACAGCGACGTCCTATTTAGGTTGCGCAAACAAATTCATGTACCCTTTCTTTTATTGAAACTGCATCATAAGTATTCAGATACGTCTGCAGAGGACTATTTCTAAACCCATATTTTGCTAGCTGCGATTTGAAAACTCTAGTAATAGGAAAATTTAATGTAACTGAGAATTTTCTGATTGAAAAACTCAACAATTCTTCAAACTCGACGCGGAAACTCTTGACCTCACGCCGTACACTTGTACCGCGAGACCAACGAGGCATTATTTTTAAGCGCTTAAACATTTATATTATAATTTAACCCACATTTAAAATTAATTATAGCAAATTAATTAATTAATTAATTAAAGTAAGCAGTGATGGCCTCGAGGTTTAGGTGCGCGGTCGAGAATATCGACGGTCGCAGGTTCAAACCCCAGGCACACATCTCTGACTTTTCGAAGTTATGTGTGTATTCACAGTGAATTATCACTTGCTCTAACGGTGAAGGAAAACATCGTGAGGAAACCTGCACACCTAAAAAAAAAAGTTCTTAGGAATTTCTTAGGTGTGTAGTCCGCCAACCCGCACTAGGCCAGCGTGGTGGACTAAGGCCTAAACCCTCTCAGTTGTAGAGGAGGCCCGTGCCCAGCAATGGGACGTATTTGGGCTGATGATGATGAAATTAATTAATTAACTGTAACGAACAAAGTTCAAGACTCGTTCGAATAACATCATTTTCTGAAAACTCACTTTTTTTTTATTTCAACATTTATAGTCTAAGTCTTCAAGTTGTATCGTAATTTTAATGGTTAATTTGACTATTAAATTCACCGCTAACATTCATAAAAACAATCATAACCTATCAATTTATAATGTCACTGTCTTATCGATTTTGAAACACGTCATTATTTTCATCATCGAAACGGTTATTGAACTCATAAAACTGTGCGATACATACGGTAATGAGATTAACGCAATGCGTATAAGGATCGGAACAGTTAAATTTTTATGATCCATTGTGGAGTTTTCGTGGGAGACTTTATGTTGCAACGCTTCGAGGCTGGTAATGGTGGTTGCAGGCAGCCGTGTGGTCGCCGTGATTGCGGCTCGTGATCCGCGAAAATCACTGTAATCAGCGCTTAAATCGTATCGTTATCAGAAATGATGCTATTAACTTGCTGTATTGGTGTTGGGTTCTCTTAGTTTAGAAGCTGTATTAATATGCATCATAGTACACGGTCAATTTTGTCTGAATTAACTGGTAAGTATACTGGCGAGATTTGTATACTTATTATATTTATATATTTACTATTAAACCTATATTCATAATTCATTACTTCTTTTCTTTGCCAAAAATATATAAGTTTGTGTATGTACACATATATATATATATGTGTGTATCTTCATAAATTATTTTATTTGCACACCTGCTGTTCACATCTCTGCATCACCTAAGGTTCGACTGGCAGAGAATGCCTTAGGCATTAAGTCCACCTTTACAATTATATCATTGTATAAAGTGTAAATAAATAAATAAATAAATAAAAGTCTCAACGTTTAACTTGCACTTTTTGAAAGAAAATGTAAAGATTGTATGGTAAAACGGATATATCTGAGGTGAGGTGAGGTAATCTAGGTCGCCGACCCTAATACCTTTCGTATGAAATGGGGTCGGGATACAAATGTGGGATCGGGTAAAGAAGATAACTATATTACAAATTGAAGTTGAGGATATCGTTAGCTATTTAAACTTACTGCGTTAAATACATTTTTAAATTTAAAATTCATTTATTTTCATAAACTATTCTTTAAAAAGGCGTAACAATGTTTAAACCCATTCTTGTTTTGCTAAATTAATACGTAGCAAGCAAAATTTGATTTAAACGCAAACGGTGATGACCAAACTGTACCTACATAGTGAGCAAGCACTATTTACTAGGTTTACTCTTTTGATGGCTCAAACGTGACTACATACATAAACTGCACCATAACTCCCATAGCTTAGTAATGGATCACGACCGCCCTTCACCCAATCTATGGGTTCTTAGGTTGTGCAAGCCGCCCACTCACGCGCTCACCCAGTTTGTCACTAATTAGATGCAACACCTTTCAAGTCTTACACACACTCACGCCTACCCATCGAAGGATAGGCAGAGGTATATTTAACATATTCTTTATTTAAAAATACCTATTAGCCCTATTTTCCATAAAACAACGTTGCTGAAACAGACTCGTTAATTCTTACTAATGCCGTCCAAGCAAAAGTATTTGTTGGTAACAGTTTCACGTCAAAAATTGGCAGATTGAACCGATTTAAATGACTCGTCGTTCAGATTTGGATGTCAGGCTGGAAAAAGCAATTTTTTTGTAGGAAAAATGTTCGATATCCAAAATATTCCTTTTTTAATAATTCATATCATTGATTGACAAAATATATCACATTGCGCTAAGTTGGCGACGTCGTGGGCAAAAGTTAGTCAATTAATAAAAAAATCAATTTTCTGTCCCCATATTTATTATGAATTGCTATAAAAATAAGTTATTGAATTAAAAATGGAGCATAAACAATTATTACTTGAATAAGCAATTTTATTTAAGCAAAGCAATTTTATTTTGATATTTTATCTATTCGATATAAAGCAATAAAATTTAGGCATTAAGATTAAGTGGCGTAGTCATTTCTAATAAACAGAACATAATGGATTTACACAATAAGGCATTAATTGGAGGTCGTCTAAAATGTTGCAAATTTGGTGATTTGCTAAATCAAAATTACACGATATTTAACTAAACAAATAAACTATTTTTACTAACACCGGGGCCCAGCTCCGTCCGGGCGCATGTACCTATATAAAATTAGGCATTATTTGTCTATTTAAGTCCTATCTATGTTCATACTAAAAATGATCAAATCAGAAGAATACACATAAAAAGGTAACAGACAGAGTCTTCCTTCTTAAACAGACAGATAGAAGACTTCCCACGAACTTCTGCCAAAATCTTTTGACCGCCTCAAAATAAACTGAATATGTAACTATTAGTATGTACACTTACCATAGTCCGTATATGGAGGGAATGGTGAGCGCCATGACGGTGGACAGAACTCCTACCACGAGGATTGACACGCGCATCACCCATATGATCTCCATCTCTGACGCATTCTGCCTGAATATCAGCTTGTACACGTTCCTGTACAGAACAACAATCGCTTAGTAACTTCAGTCAAATTCGAAGATACGCCTTATAAGTACTGACATCATTTTTATTAAAGGTAGGGTAGTCACCGCTCGAATATCCACCACTGTGAATAACGTGTACTACCTACCGTTGTTATCTACCCACGCAATTATTTGGATGATCTAATTTTTCAGAGTGCCATCACTATACCTCGTCATTAGGCAATCTATTCGTTATATACCCTTCTTGCAATCATTTGCCAGTGCGGCTACATTGACGTGCTCAAAAAAAAACATTATAATATCTACCGCCTGTAATTGGGTTGACATTCGCAAGGTGGGTGGCAGCGGTTGGATGCAGAGGGACGAAGATCGAGCCCAATGGCGTGCCATAGGAGAGGCCTATGTCTATGGACGTGAGAGAGGCTGGTAATGATGATGATGATGAAATTGGGTTCCCAATACAAGTATAAATAATTTATCATCGGCCCAAACATGTCCCACTGCTAGGCACGGTCTTCCTCTACAACTGAGAGTGTTTAAACCTTAGTCCACCACGCTGGCCTAGTGCAGGTTGGCGTACCACAAACCTAAAAAAATCCTAAGAACTTTTAGGAATGCAGGTTTCATCACGAAGTTTACCTTCACGGTTAAAGTAAGTGATAATTCATTGTACAATAAATGAACACATAGCTTTGAAAAGTCAGAGGTGTGCTTGGGGTTTGAACCCGCGACCGCCGAGATTTCGATAAACGGGAAACTAAAAATAATAAAAAAGAATTGGTAGACAATGTAAAACATTGTTTGTCTAACCTGGCAAACATCGAAGAGGCGCTGAGGACGCTAGAATCAGCCGAAGACATGACGGCTGCGGAGACGGCGCCCAGTCCAAAGAACGAAATGTAGTCCGGCGTCAGGTGCTGTAGCACCAATGGCAGGATCATGGATGTCTGTTCTGATGTCAGCTCGCCGTTTACTGTTAAGTCGCCGCGGTAGTCTGTCTCGTTCCATGCTATACCAACCATGAATATTTGATGAGTTCTCTGCCTCGTGGTACAAGTATGTGCCGTGCGATCTAGAGGTCCTGGGTTCGATCCCCGGGTCGGGCAAAGTGTTATTGGGTTTTTATATTAGGAAATTCTCGGTAACAGCACGGAGTCTGGAATTGTGCCCGAAAAACGGCAATAGGCTCGCCCCCTATTACGTGGAACTGATAAATACTTGGCGAAATGTGGGTGCAGAAATGCACCTCTGCCTACCCCTTCGGGGATTATAGGCGTGAGGTTATGTATGTAGGTATATCAATCAATAGAATTAATAAATGTAATAAATATTAATGAAATTCTTTATTTAGATTCAGACATTTTTCAATTCAATTCACTGTTAGGATTAATAGAATAGAACAGGTAATATGCAATAATTTTAGTAATGCGCTTTAAAGTTTTTTACAAGAAAATAATGAGAACTGTAATGAATCCTAAATATTATTTAAGTATGCATATTGAAATGATTGGTGTGTGCAACATGTCGTGTTTTCAAAGATAAATTTTCAGTATTCTTTAAGCTTACTCCTTTAAATTTCCAATCACGAAAAATACACCGTTTCTATGTTATCAAATGGTGTTTATGTGAATTATTTAAATACCGTATCTTTATATTAAATTACGTTCTGTACCAACGTTAGACAAATACATGTGATTGTTGATTTTTGTCGATCAAGAATGATTTAATAAAAAAGTGATTGATCAGGACAGTTTCTGTTCTTACCGGTGCCCTTAGCAATGGCTCCAATGAGAACGGGCGGGATCGCCATGAATATACAGCCGATGGCAGCCACATAGGAGAGCACTTGCGCGCGCCCTGCGGTCTTACTACTCAGCACGCGTTGGAAGTACACCTGGCCACAAAACAAATCCCATTAACATTCTTGTGTACTTATATTAATATATATAGTTGTTCCATTTATTATTATTGTTGTATATTATTTTACCCTTTTACTGTTTATGCCCCTACCTTTTATCTCTGCATCACCCAAAGGTTGACTGTTAGAGAATGCCTTAGGCATTAAGTCCGCCTTTATACGCAATGTGTAAAAAGCATAAATAAATAAATAAAATAAATAAATAAACATTCCCTTAGAGGCTTAGCCTATTACATTCATATAGCAATTCTTGCTCTGGGTTATTTCACTAATACTTCTAATATTAAAAATTATTGTTAGTTTCAAAATTCAATAATACTATAATGAAATTGAAGATTTAATTAGAATCTCTATGCTATAATTACCTATAGTATTCCCCCTGTATATTCTGTATCACCATTCAGGCCAAAATAACATACAACAAATTTCGTAATGGTAAAACACTAAAACTCCTCCACTCACCTGCCAAGGTATCCCTCCAAAGATCAACAGCAGCCCGTAATCAATATAGAACCAGTAGTACTCCGGCTCTATTTTTCCAATCCAGTCCACCTCCATGGAGCCGAGGGGCTTGACGTGCGGATTGGCCCACGCGAAGGGGATGCACATCCAGAGCCCGATGAAGATGCAGAACAGCTGGATGACGTCAGTGTAGGCGACGGAGTAGAGGCCGCCGAACAACGTGTAGAAGACGGCCACGCAAGCACTGAATATCACTGACGTGCGTTGGTCCATGTCGATGATCACTGCTAAGGTGGCACCTGCACAACAAATCAATCTCGTTTTAAGCATTTTGACGACATGCCAATGAAGGTCTTATAGCATGGTGATGTAGTCAACAAATATTTTATACTTTTTTGCTGCTGCTTTAATAAATTTGCGCACCGAAATCTCTCTCTGTTAATTTTCAGGACCTCGCAAAGTGTTATTGACTTTTTACTTTAGAAATATCCTAAAATACGGCATAGCGAGCATCGGGTACACAAACGTAAGTCATTATGTATGTAAATAAAAAAATACTAAAGTGAAGTAGTATTAAACACACATTTTCCGACACCCCTAGTGAGATAACCGGCGACAACGTAATCCTAGCTCTTCGCTTCAACGGCTTAAGCTCTTGACAACACATCACCCTCACAATGTGACCCGTACAAGGGACCGGACTTACACGAAGACATGAGGTTTTGAAGCTTAGTCCATATTTAAATGGTATAATTAAAAGTTAATGGTATAATTAAATTGTAGGTATGCGTGTAAGTAAAGGGTATTATTCAGATGAATAAAAAAAAATAAAAAAAGGGGGGGCAAGGACTGACTCACGTTATGGCTTAGTGTTTTAAGTGCGATTTGGATTTCAAATCGCAGGCACGAACGTTTTATTCTTCCGTAACTATGTACCATGTGGCTTTGCACGCATCAGTGCGTTGGAACAAAAAATAATATGTTTATTAAATTGAGAAATGTAAAAAAAACAAATTCTTATTTTAACTAATGACAAATAAAAATGCTGGCTTTATTTTTAAAGATAGACGCAGAGAAGACGAAGAGAAGCTAAGGCGTAGAAGACATTTATTTTAACCAGCCCTGTCACTGGAGTAAAACATTTTTTGCCGCTATCTTAGATTTATGTCAACTCACGACAACGGATTTAGAATATTAAGAAGGCTGAATTTTTCACGAGTCTGATTTTTCTTAGAAACTTTAAAAATATTTTTTCAATGATTTTATCTTTCTAACTTGAAGTGGTACAATAATGAACCGATGTAAAGCCCTATATAACTATATTAATCACATTTCGGGGGTAAGCAGAGACTACATCCACGTCTGTACCCTAATGCCAAATACCACGCATATTTCTATACTTCCTTTTTCTCATAGATTTTTTTCGCAGCTCCCTATATAAAAATGTTAGTCCTTAATCATAGAATTACACCTATGATCATACCAACGATTAGTTATGAAAAACTACCATTAGAATAATTACACGTGTGTATAAATAAACTCGTACTAAACAAGTGAACTGAACAAGTATTGCCATCTAGCGTCATCTGTTAGAACTATTTGAAAAACTCAATATTTGGATTTTAGAGAGATAGGGGAAACAGTATAGTTATTGGCCACTTAAGCGACTTCAGGATTTAAAATTTCAATAAAAATAAAAATTTCAGTAGGAAATAAATAAAAGTTATGACATATGGTTGCATATTAATTTTTTTACTAAATAATTTGTCTTACACACACTTTTATCAAATATTGTAGAAATAAAATGAACAAAAAGACAAAATACTTAAAATTACAGTAATTGGCCATAACATTGTAGTTATTGGCCATGAAATCATACAGTAATTAGCCACACCGAGACATCAAATATAAATTGAAACTTGAACAATTCTATAATAACTAAAGCATATCTTCTTGATGATCTTCAATCTCAAAAGACTCAGAGTCATCATCATTCAATAAAAAAACATTTATGGCATACAAAATCAGACAGATCATCGTCATCTGGTGCTCTTCGTGCTTGATTGGGATACAATGACGATTATAATATTTATTACAACTATCACATAATAAGGACTTTTTTTAGCAGCTAGATGATGGCACATATCACAAGTAACTACTTCTATATTTGATATCATTGGTTCATAATTATTAGTTACGTTTTTGATTTTTTTTCCTACACCTTTATTTGTCTTCAAAACATTTTCTTGCCGTGCAGCTGCTTTCTCCTTTCTTTTTCTTTTTCTTTCCGTTTTTTGATTCTCTCTTTCTCACTTTTCTAGTTCTTTTTTCCAATAACTGATCTAAATTCCTCGGAGGCAATGGAAAGGGATTTTTTCCTTATTTTTGTCTCCTTTAGCGGCAAGCACGCGACCAGTAGACGGACATAGCTGAAATCCCGTCTCGTCAGCGTTGAAAACACGTTTTGGATCCTGAATTTCCTCTAACAAGTTTTCACTCGTCAAATAGTTTCTTACTTCAAGAAATAATTTCTTTATGTGAGCATCAGACACGTAGGCACTGGCTTTAGTTACTCCTTCGCTGGTTCTTTTGACTAAACTAGGGTCACGTTTTAAGAAACCTTTTAGCCATCCCTGACCAGGTCGATTATTGACAAAAGGAGTAACACGTGCATTATATCAATCAAATAATTTTGAACAGTGTCGAGAACATCATCTAGCTTTCTAGGAAAGCCATTTTAATCAATCATTCTTCGATAGCATTTTCTTCGTCAAATGTCGAATACGGTGTTGGCCCAAATTGAGATTTTGAAAATTATAATATGACGCTTATTATCGTAGCAGAAGACGTTTTTTTCATTAACATTTAACAACGCTATTTATTTATTTAATTTTATTTATAGTAATTGGCATAGGAGGCCAATAACTATAAGCTATTAAAAAAATTGTGACAGTTATTAGCCACTACAAAATTTTGAGTTAAAGATGACACTAGGTAATTTTTTGCCCTAAATTTGTTTATAACGCATACCAAGACACTATTTTATAGAATTTGAATAGCGGAACTAGTACATATAATTCATAAAATATTGCATAAAAAAAATTAGCAGTCTTAACATTTTTTTTAAAAAATTACTTATTTTGTACCTCCCGGCAAAATATCACACGACGAAAAGTAACCAGTTCCCCTAGCGGAATTTTGTTAAAACTATTTGACAGATGATGAAATTGTTGCCATTAATGCAGTTTTTAATCTATTATTCTGTTAGGTTATTGCTTATTTTAGGCCGTCAAAGTTGAAATGGCCAATAACTGTATAGGGGCCAATAACTATAGCGTTTCCCCTATTAGGAATTGGTATTGAAATAATAATAATAATAATAAATAATAATAAATCATTTATTTCAGACCAAAATCGTCCATATATAAAAATACAGTTTAAAAAATACATACATTTATCCCGCCACATGTAGGCGATTCCATGTTAAGAAGAATGGACAATCCATCTCCATTCTATTCGCAATGAGTTGCAGGTAACCGTTGGAGCTGCCACGCACCCGCCGCATCAGGGATGCTGCTCGTTTCCTAAGTATTGCGGCAAAGCCGTCAACACCGGCGTCTGCAAACATCCCCGACGCGCTACAGAAACGCGGCAGCCCCATCAGTGCCCTGAACCCATTGTTATATTGGACGCGCAAGGCACTGCAAGCCAGTTGCGTATACTTGACCCATAGGCTGCAGGTGTAAAAAGACTGACAGAAGGCCTTAAATAATGTTATTTTCACCTGTGCGGTACATTTCGCAAACCTACGGGCCAACATATTCGCTCTGACCGACAATGCCCTGCGTTCCCTCTCCATGTCAACATCATCTTTGAGTGACTCGGTGACCCAGTGACCCAGGTACTTTACCCTCTCCACTTTATTCAGAGGCTGGTTATTTAAGAAGACCGATGGTACGTCTTTATAGAATTTTGTGCCTGCCTTGAAGACCATCACCTCACTTTTTGTGGTATTATACCTGAGTCCATGAGCCTCCGCGTAACACTCGCACATTGCCAACAACTTCCTGAGGGCACTGATCGACGGACTCAGCAGCACCATATCATCAGCGTAGCTTATATTGTTAACAATTGTTCCATCTATAGAACAGCCTGCTACGGTGCTGCTGAGTTCACGTATCAGTCTGTCCATATACAGGTTGAAATAGCCTCATTAATAAAAAAATAAAATACCATGATAAAACTTGATAATGATCTGCTTGAACGTAACCGTTCTAAATGGATAAATAAATAAATAAACAATCTAAAAACAATGTAGGTTTTTTATAGTCATTATAAATTAAAAGTATTACGATAAAAAACCAACCTATTTTCAAAATTTACCAATCGTAAAGTATGATTCTTATAAAATGAAGAACAAGTAACGCCATCTAGTTGGCTATTTAAACAATAAAAATATCAAAACTGCAGTTTCATCGTGACTTTAATCTTTTGTTTCGATTTTTTAAAACAGTAAAACCTCTATTAATGTTATGGTAGTGAACCCTATTATATGTCATTCAGATATATTATACATTATTTATGTATGTGACTGTTGGGTGTATTGTACTATTTACTTGTACACTGAATTGCTTGCTAACGGCACTCTTGTTACAGTCTGCAAAGACACTAACAATGTAACAACATAGTGAATTAAATATAATGAGCACAAAAAGCATTTCGCACTGAGCATAAACGTAAATTCTCCTATTTAGTATTATACATCGCGTGAACATTCACAATTTAGTTTTATTTCATTTTTATGAGTCTCACTGCGGAGCTAAGTCGTGGAATTGTGCGCGTGTCGTCTGCAAAATGAACTTGAAACGCTTTAGAAGCCTACATTTTATTTTATAACATTTCATTTCCATACCGGCATAAATATTATTGTAAAAACCTATTTTATTCATGTCTAGAAATACTTTCAGTTATACTTTAAGACCTTCTAGCTAGCATAACTTTTAGTTAACACCGTTATGAAATATGTTAGCTTTAAAATTATACAGGGTGTATTCAGACCGTGATCGGAAACTAAGGCAGGTAATAGCTAAGGTGATTACAAACCCCCTGGCGTTAAAGAAAATTCTGACAAAAAATAAAAATTTTGACGTTTTCCATACAAACCGCGTACATTTAATACCGATGGTTTTCTTCACATTATTATTTTTTTATAATAAAGAAACCGAAAATTTGTCATTTGATTATTAAAACATCGTGAGGAAACCTACACTTATAAAAATTCTTAGGAATGTCTTAGGTGTGTAGTCCGCCCACTCGTACTAGGCAAGGATGGTGAACTAAGGACTAAACTCAGTTGCAAAGAAAATACATAACTTCCATTATTAATAATTTAATAACCCAAACGATTCGGAATGCTGTTTTTACTTAAGCAAAACTTACGAGAAACTCTAACGTTTCAGTTTTAGTGGAATGAATAAAGGGGTCCAACTTCAAAGAAGCTAGAAGCGAACTACCGCTTCGAAGGAAGTCAGCGTGTTTTAAACCAAACTATACGTCTAAAACTTAATACTAAGCAAACAGAAAGTTGGTCTACGTACGAGTAACTTCATCAAAATTGTACAATATTTAAGCAACGTCATGAGAACATCTAAATGTGCATGTTGTAAGCACTTTCCTAGAGTTTGAAGGGGCAAGAGATACTAAGACATTTCATATCGCATGAGAAGACTTATTAAACATGTTTAGATACATGAATTTCCCACCTGACATATTTTACGCCAGTTCGAGAGCTCCTGGGTTCGGTTTTCGGATCGGAAAAGTACTAAATCCCCCTCCCTCCCTCCTAGTAACCGATACTAGTATCTAACAGTGAGATGTATAAAGGCTTATATTTAATAGCAGATAAATTTTCGCACTTAATTAAGTACGTCAGACATTTCCATTATGTTAAATGAATTGATAACCAAAATCATATGAACAATCTCACTGTTTTAATCTGTAATAATATATAGATGAATACTGCTAAGCTAGTGAAAGTGCCGATATAACAAGTCACCGGAAATGGTTTTAATGCAATTGGTCGGTCGGAGGCGGCACAGGTTATATAAAGTTTGGCGAGTATCCACACGGAGACTATGTCCAGAAGTATCTACAAGCTAATAAATAAATAAATACACCCAACAGTCACATACATAGTTCTGATCCCACACTAAGATACAAGTCTTGTGTCGTGGGTATCAGAAACTACGAGAGACTTTTTTGGTCTCACATACACCCAGACCCGAAACAAATATTTGTGGATCACACAAACATTTGTCTCGGTGCGGGGATCGAACCCGCGGCCTCTCGTTTCGCAAGCTGGTGTCTAGCCAACTGCGCCACGGGGCTGTCATGATGAATGATGATAATATACATATAGTATATCGTATAACAAGGAAAGATTATATAACATTGAAGATTTAATAAAATCCCTTACGAAAATTCTAAAGCGAAAAGATTTAAACCACCGTAATAAAAATTCTAGAAACGTCGCCGCATCCGCTTTAATAAACATCGAAGAAAAACCATCGAGACAACTATACGTTGCTGAGAACACGCCAATACGTAATAAAGCGGAAAAATGTTCGACCGCGGGAAACTTTAGGGATGCAGGTCACGCGCGACGGCCGGTGCCCCGGGGAACAGGGACAAGCCTAGTTATAATTATTCATTGTACGAAAAGGCTTTTTTGTTCGTCGTCTATATAAATATACAGTCATATACAGGATGTAAAAGACCGTGATCAAAAACTGAGACAGGTAATTTTCATCATTCATCATCAGCCCAAATACGTCCCACTGCTGGGCACAGGCCTCCTCTATTACTGAGAGGTTTTAGGCCTTAGTCCACAACGCTGGCCTAGTGCGGGTTGGCGGACCACTAAGAAATTCCTAAGAACTTTTTAGGTGTGCAGGTTTTATCACGATGTTTTCCTTCACCGTTAAAGCAAGTGATAATTCATTGTGAATACACACATAACTTCGAAAAGTCATAGGTGTGTGCCTGGGGTTTGAACCTGCGACCGTTGAAATTCTCGACCGTGCGCCTTAACCTCGAGGCCATCACTGCTTTGAGACAGGTAATAGCAATGGTGATTGCAAACACAACAAAAAATCCCGAAAGGAAATTTAAAAACTTAAATTTTTCCTAAGAACCATAAGTACTAACTGTCTCAGTTTTACATCACGGTCTTTTTACTCCCTGTAAAAAGCCTAAGGAATAAATTTATGTTAATATTATATAGGTGTAAACAAACCGTTATCGACATAGGGAGATAATAGTATGTTGATTAGAGAAACGTCAAAATTTTTATTTATTTTTGAGGATTTTTAGCGCCAATGTATTTGTAGTTCTGACCCCTTTAATCAGAAAGTACTAAAAAATTCCCTTCTCAAAAACTCCCCAACTGAAATGAATTTGTCTCGGTACGGGCTAAACGGCAACGTCTTGTTTCAAAGGTTGGTGGCAAATATTTTGTAAAGACTGGTAATTATCAAAGATTTCCCTGGTGTTGTGTGTTAAATCTTTATGGTTTCAAGGAAACGATATGCTTTTTAATTCACTAACGACAATTTTCCCCATCTTATTGTCTTTTTGAAATCTCAATCGCCGAACGAAATAATTCGTATCGGTTTTTGTGGGACGATATCATACCGTTCGGGTCATTATTAATATACCTAATTATCGCAATTGACCGCGTCGTGTCTCTAATGTCTTTTATATAATGAACACGGACAAAATAAAGTTTATCTAAGTTTAATTGATAATATATAATGCTGAACCGATTAAAATTACGCTGGGCTTCACCGCAAGTACCTTTTACAGTTTACATTTAAATGACAAAACGCAACACAAAGGTAGGTAAACATAAATAAAACACCAGTAGAATTGAAAAGGATCTTTGAGGACGGAAAACTAAATGAGTTTGTTCAGAAAGGGTTTTAAACGAGGCCTACTGCTTAAATAATAACATAATTCTTTTAGAAATGTCAAAGAGCGTCGAAGAGACACCGCCCACTTTTACCTCGTGTTTAAACTGGACTGCTCTTACAGAATATTTGAAATAAAGCAATTAGTGTTGAATAGTAATTGCTATCATTTAATCTAGAATTTCTACCTGAAACATCAACGTTCTTAAAGTTGTAAGTCATTCGTGAATTTCGTTTGTCTGTCAACGAGTCCTGTCTCGTTGATCCTGCGGCATTAGGATGCTCCTGTGATCAAGTGGATCCAAGTTCGAGCCAAGGCTCCAAGGGTCAAGCACAGTGGTCTTTCTATTACGAATTTTTAGGATATTAGAGCATGGAGTATGAAAACGCGCCCGAAAAGTGGGGGTGAGCTGCTGTTCCGTGGGATTTTAAATGCTGCAACGAAATTTTTGTGCAGAACTACACTCTGTTAACCTACGAAGATCTTGGCGTTAGTTTAAATGTGTTAGTTCTATGTCTATACTCTATAGACTTACAAATAATAATTTATCACTGGCCACCATCGTTATAGAAACGCCAAGGAACGTGAAAAGAAAAACAAAAATGTTGTTGGATCATTGGCTATTGCCTTTAGTAAAGATACTGCTCCTTTATTGTAAAACAGTTATTTCACTTGGTAATAAAGTATTTTATATATTTTTTTTTATCTGAATTTAACTTAGCTTTACTATAAGAGGTAGGTACTGTGAATTTTTTTTCTGAGAGATGAGTTAAGTTCTCAAAGTCTATCGGCTTGCTCGGGCTTTAGTGATCTGCTGCAATGAATGGAAGCTCTATTCGTCGTAAAAGGCTACTAAAAGAGCGATGCGCTTTCAAAGCAATTCTTTGCATTTATTTTTGTCATCATGCTCATCTCATTTGAACACCCGAAATAGGTTTTCAAATGTAAAAGCAATGCCTTTCCTCGAAGCATATTCTGAATGACACAAGGTGAGCTATTCAGTACTATGGAATACTGGCATGATATTCCTCATGTTTTTCAGAAAATGTTGGATTTTCTATGAGTTTAAGGTTCATCCACGACTACTGTGTGAACTGGAAATCCGTTGATACTAGCATAATGCGATTATGCAGCCCGAACCATAAAAAGCTTTAAAAAAGGTTATCATCAATACATCAACTACTTAAAATAACCCTAAAACTTCTAAAACAGATAATTAGAAGCAGCCATAACCTAGCAACGCCATTAAGAATAGAAGAAGACCAATTTATAAAAACACTTTCAATAAAAGTTTTTTTTTATTTTTTTTATAGTTTAATGGAATAGGCGTATGTCTTCCATCTCACCTGATGGAAAGTGTAGATGAAGACTAGGGTGGTACACGCCCATCCAAAAGAAACCTGTTCACTCTACTCTTAAAGGCTCCAGAGTTCAACTTATCGGGAAAAATAGACGCAGGCAAGTCGTTCCAAATCCTGGCGACTCTCACCAAAAACGATCTGTCAAACCGTTTAGTTCGACTTTTGGGTATGTCAACAACATATGGATGAAACTTTTGCCTGCGCCTAGTAGTCCGATAATGGCTCAATCAGTTCGAAGAGAGCCTTCGAGCACTCTCCAAAGTGCATCCTATAAAAAACCGATAAGCTGGCTACTCGACGACGATGTTCAAGGGTATGTAGTCTGCTATTTGTAAGCTTTTCGTTGTTAATTAACCTACGGGCTCTTCGGTCAACTGAGTCCAAAGCATCAAGATGATATTTGGCTGCACCGTCCAAGAGGTGACTGCAGTACTCCATGCAGGATCGAACTTGGGCAGTGTAAAGATTAAGCAGCTGTTCAGAGCTGAAGTACCGCCGAACCTTAGAAAGAATTGATAATTTCTTGGACGCTGTTTGTGCCATAGACTCAATTTGTTGGCCAAAGTTGAGGTTAGAGGTGATGGTAATACCTAGAAGCCCTAGATGGCTAGTGATCGGTAAGGATACACCTTCGAAAATGGGTGTTAAATCGAAGTTACTCTTTTTCGCGGAGAAAAGACACGCCTGTGTTTTGGAAGGGTTGAACTGGACAAGATTGGCGTCACCCCAATCGGACACCCACTGCAATGTCACGTTCACCCTTTCAATCATTGACTCTCTCAAGGACCGTATTTCCTCTGGACTAGCTCGCGAGTTGGACATGTACCTCTCAATTACGGTGCTGTCATCGGCGTAGCTAATAATACCGGGTGTTAAAAGATCGTTTATGTGCAGCAGAAACAAGGTTGCAGAAAGAACAGATCCCTGAGGTACCCCAGCATTGATTGCCATTAGATCTGAAGAGCAGCCATCCAAGACAACTCGAATCGATCGTTCCCTCAGGAAGTCACATATCCAGTCGCAGAGCTGAGCAGGTATGCCGTATGCTGGAAGCTTACTAAGTAGTGCCTCGTGCCAGACCCGGTCAAAGGCCTTTGAGATGTCTAGTGAAACGGCTACTGCTTCACCGTGACCCTCCAAGGCCTCGCTCCAAATGTGGGTGGCATATATTAGCAAATCTCCGGTCGAGCGTCCCCTACGAAAACCATATTGGTTATCACTAAAGAGCTCGTTTGCCTCAAGATATGCCAGGAGACGATTATTTAATATACGCTCCATAATATTACAGATTATAGAGGTGATCGCGACAGGTCTGTAATTGGCTGCGTCTGCACGGCTTCCTTTTTTAGGTATAGGCTGAACATTAGCAAGCTTCCAGGATCTCGGAACCTTGCCAGTTTCTAGAGAGAGTTGATATAGACGAGTCAGAACAGGAGACAACTCGGGTGCACAACACTTTAGTACCACTGCTGGAATGCCATCAGGACCACTGGCCTTATTAACGTCCAGGTTCAGCAAACATTTAAGTACCTCTTTTTGGTGGATTTTAACGGCGCTCATTTTAGGGCCAAACGGAGGTAACTGAGGTGGACACTTGCCGTTGCAGTCCAGACGAGAATACTCTGCGAAGAGATTGGCAAATAAATTAGCCTTCTCCATAGCGCTGTGGGCCAGGGATCCGTCAGGTTTGTGCAGAGGAGGCAGCGAAGAGCGACAGAAGTTTTTCTCGACCGACTTGGCGAGGCTCCAGAAAGCCTTGCTCCCTGAGGGAAAGGAAGCTAACTTTTCCCCTATTCGGCCAATGTGGTCAAAACGAGCTTTTCTTATCGCCTTTTTACAGGATTTAGCGGCTGCGTTGTATGTTTCCTTCTTAGCCTGGAGATCCAAGGCTTTGCTTTTACGAGTGTCAACCCAAGACAAGTAGGCTTCACGCTTACGCTTTTCAGCTAAGAGGCATTCAGCATTAAACCACGGGCGAGCTTTGGTCTCAAGGGATACTTCAGCAAAAGGAATAAAATACTCCATAGCTTGATTAATCACACTCGAGACAGTTGGTAAGTATAAGTAAAAGGTCGCATCACTAAAAGTATAATAATAGTAATACCCTCGTTGACTGCTTTTACACGAGCTGTCGCAGCTATTTCGGTGGCTGATCGATCGCTTCGTAATAACTATAATATCAGGTACGTGGGAAGGTAACACGTGATCGTTTATTTGCTTGAACTTGTATCGACTAACCTTAGTTTAACGTCAAAATAACAACGTTGTATATAGCTGAACAAGCAGTGATGGCCTCGAGGTTTAGGCGCGCGGTCGAGAATTTCGGCGGTCGCAGGTTCAAACCCCAGGCACACACCACACACGCACAGTTATGTGTGTATTCACAATGAATTATCACTTGCTTTAACGGTGAAGGAAAACATCGTGATAAAACCTGCACACCTAAAAGTTCTTAGGAATTTCTTAGATGTGTAGTCCGCCAACCCGCACTAGGCCAGCGTGGTGGACTAAGGCCTAAACCCTCTCAGTTGTAGAGGAGGCCCGTTCTCAGCAGTGGGATATATTTGGGCTGATGACGATGACGATATAGCTGATTACTTGTAATGTACTTTATAAATAAGTACAATAAACAGACCGCACATACGAGTAATATAAAGTCTTTTTTTAAAGTTTCCTGATTGCGAACGAGAAGAATGCCGTCCATATGAAATTCGACACAATTAAGCAAGCCTTTCCCTTTTATTTACACTGTTAATGTTGTTTAAATATTAAAACTCACGAAGAGCAGGTAATTGAAACACTTAAAAGGGTTCTGACATCGCCAGCAATTTGTATTTACATAATTAACGGAAGGTCTTCGGGTCGAGCGGAAAGAACATCCCGACAATAAAAATACACGGTAAAAAGAAAATATTGGAAGCTAAAACGACGATGTAAAAATAAAATAATAAATGCATTTTTTTTTTCTTCAAAATATATTTTGGATCGTCATTTGTTGCAAACTGATACTACCGCTGAAAAGTATTACAATAGTGGAAAAGAAACATAAAGAATAAATGTGATGAGTCGATTTATGTATTGATTAAAGCCTTTCAGAATATATTTCGACTTGCTACAACTTGCCGCTTGTATTTCCTTCTGTCATAGATCCAGAGATAAATGAAAATGTATGTATGCATGAGCTTATTGCTTGCAATCCTGTTTTATGTTACGATTCTTATATCAGACAGTCAAGATGTGTTCCCGAAAACCACAATAAGGTCTCCCCCTATTGCGCGGGACTTAAAACACATAATGGCGAAACCATGGTGCAAAAATGCGCCTCTGCCTATCCCTTGTAAAATACAGGGGTGCATTTTATATCGTTATAAACCAATCGTACGCTAGTGTACAAAGCAAATTTATGCAAGTAGAAACTCAGTATGTAAATTACAGGCGACAGAACAACAGAAATAGCGACATGTTTGTTTAACTTCGCTGAATTAAATGTATAAGGCAATAGCTAGCTAGAAGTTCGGTCAGCTATAATGGTGTTTATAACATTACACTTATTATTTCTTTTCATGGAATCGTCTGAGAAATTGTTCTATTCCTTCTTCATAGAATAAAAGCATTTGCGATATATAGCTGTAGTCCGCAACTCCGTGTGCGCAACTTTAAACTTCAAAATTACTAATATTTAGTGCTTGCCATAAATTTTATTAAACACTAGCTGACCCGGCGAACTTCGTTCCGCCTAACAGAAGTTTTTTTATATAATTATTCCTTATTTTATCAGCTATCTGCCACTGAAAGTCCCGTTAAAATTGGTCCACCCGTTACAGAGATTAGCCGGAACAAACAGACAGACAAAAAATGTAAAAAACGTTATTTTGGTATATGTACCGTGTATACATCCATATGCATACATATATAAACTCACGCCTGTATTCCCCGAAGGGGTAGGCAGAGGTACATTTCTGCACCCACATTTCGCCAGGTATGTATCAGTACCACGTAATAATTTCCTAATGGAAAAACCCAATAACACTTTGCCCGACCCGGGAATCGAACCCAGGACCTCTAGATCCCAGGGCACATACTTGTACCGCGAGACCACGAGGCAGTATTTACTTGATCACGTAAATCGTCACGATATTCTACTGCCGCTTCGAATTACTGAAAGACGAGGCGACAGACTTGCACGAAGTCTGCAACTGTGTCTCATACACGGAAAAAGGCTCGCCCCCTGTTACGTAGTAGTTAGTATGTGCCATGTGGTAGAACGTGGATGTTGGACACACTTATACCAATCCCTTTGTTTACCTGATGTAGTGTACACGTAATATTAATATTAAATTGTAAGGTAAACGTGAAAATAAATCATAATATAAGCGCTGTTCCCCACTCAAACCGGTTCACTACTACCTCTGATATCGGACCGAGTGGACGAGTCAGACGCTATTGAAACCAAGCTTTAGTAGTTTTATTTATACAAACCAAACCTGAAACAACTGGACATAACACCTAGCAAGGCAAACGTACTAACACTTGATAATTTAGGTAACTACTACGTAGTCTTTCGCATGGTAAGAAAAATACATGTATCTTTGACGCTGTCCTGCTTTTTCATCATCATCAGCCCATATACGTCCCACTGCTGGGCACGGGCCTCCTCTACAACTGAGTGGGTAGTGGGTGCTGATGGGTGTCCTGCTCTTTATTATCTCCTTATTTTTAAATACGACAATCTACCTGGGCGTTTTCAAATGCACCAGTACAATAAAACCTTAATCTAGTTAATGTATGTAAAGATAGTATTTTGAGTACATCGAAAAATTATCTCATCACAGAACAAAGAATTCTATCCTTCGCGATTTTTCAAATTCATAACTCATGCTTTTCCTATTAAGTACCTATTACTACAATTCTGAGCTGCTGACAAAGTGCTGACAAAGACGAGGTATCTGATGGAAAACAGACCTTATGAAGTATCGAGTAGTAGGATCTAATCTTCACTAAACAATGTGTACAATTCGTTTCCGACAATTTGCGTTTTTTTTTTAAATTTCATTTGTCAATTTTTATTCTCATTTCAAACACTTTTTTAAAAGAATTTTTAAGTGCCAGTTAAATAAGGGCTCAACCGACATAACAATGCGAGACGAAAGCGCCTTACTGCCGCGAATATAAATAACATTTCTCAAGTGGCGCGGCGTGGCGAAAATAACATTTCAACTGTCATTCAATTAATAGGCAGGCCCATTGTAAAAAAGCGAGGGAAAAACGCCACCAACTCTTTTCTGCTCTCTCATGAGTATGAATTATAAATAAATCACATTTATCGTGTGAAAAATATGTGGATTTGTTGATTTTTTACCAAAAATACAACCGTTAATCATGACAATAAATTGTCTTATATGTAAGTCATCCTCTCCTTTCCTCGCCAGAACCACGCGTGCGGGCATGCGAAGCCACAGCTTTATGGTCACAACAACCGCGGCTCGAACTAAAAATTTCGCCAACTCTTACTTTTGCCGCACCATCAAGCTGTGGAATAGTTTGCCGGCTCACGTGTTCCCTCCTTCCTATGATCCTGGATCCTTTAAGCGAAGCGTGAAGAAGCATTTGTGCGCGCCGGCATGATTGAGTCGACCAGCGGGTGACCGTTATCGTTTCTCGCTGGTCGGTATTTTTGTTTTGGACTCCACTGTGCTTACCATCAGGTCACTTTGCCGTGCCAGAATAAAAAAAAACAAAAAAAAGTGTATAGTAAATTTGATATACATCTTTCTAAGTCTTAAGCATTGGAGAAATTGGGAAAAAATTGCGGCACTGCCCCTCGCATGCGCTGAGCCGTCTTCATAGAATCGTAAAAGTCGCTAAAACTGCGGCCAGGGCAGTTTTTTCATTTAATGTGACCCCAAAATAGATGGCTGTTCATATGGTCTCATTTCCATGGCTATTATTGACTTTTGGTTGATTACAAGTAAGCATTAGGCTCCCTTCATATTGATAAGCAATTTAGAAATTGTTTCGTTCTATGTCGACATAGGTAAATTTTTTTGAAATATAAAGGACACTCCCGTCACCAGATCACTAAATTATCTGTTTAAGTTACCTTCAAGTATTCAGTGTAGAAGGAATTTCGTCGAGTTCGAAAGTCGTAGACCTATCTCCCAAATTTTTATTTACTACAATAACTTAACATAATTAAGTAGAATGAGATTTGTAATAAATATTCTCTCATTACTCTGCCTCGTGGTCTCGCGGCACAAGTATGTGCCGTGCGATCTAGAGCTCCTGGGTTCGATTCCCGGGTCGGGCAAAGTGTTATTGGGTTTTTCCATTAGGAAATTCTCAGTAGCAGCCCGGAGTCTGGAAAGGTTCCCGAAAAACGACAATAGGCTCGCTCCCTATTAAGTGAGACTGATACATACTTGGCGAAATGTAGGTGCACCTCTGCCTACCCCTTCGAGGAATACAGCCGTGAGGTTATGTATGTATGTACTGTCTCATTAGTAGAAAGAAATTTCCTATGGAATACCATTCTGAACGTAAATATCTTGAATTCTAATTTTTTTTAGCTATTACAGAAAATGCCAACATTTCAAACAAGCTAATTTAAAATAAAATTATAATTTGCATACCTACATTTCGTTGTAAATTGTTTGAGGTTCATTCCAACTGTATTAAATAAACTGAGGCAACTTTTAAGACCTATAAGCAGGGCCGAAGCTAGACTTGGAGGGACTACGCCCTACCTTAAAATCAGTGTCGGTACTTCCATAAAAGCGTTACACGTTAATTGTGTATATTCTCATTTATACATTTGTCAAATTGCTTTTGTTAAATAAACATTTAAAGCTTACAGAAATATTCTTCGGAGTTTTGAAAGGCAAGCTGGGCATTTGGGCTTCTATGGAATTACCACTGCTTAAAATACCAATGCCCTTACTATATAATAACTGCTCACAACAAAAAAAAAACAGAACGAGCGTATAGTCTTATAATAGTAAATCGATTTTTCTTTGCGTTCTACACGCAGGGTACAATCGATTTACCATAACAGTTTTTTTTTAATTCCGACCTACCACGGATACCGTACCTAAAATTTAAGTCTAGCTACGGTCCTAGGTATATACCTAGGTATAACATATGTTATACCGCTGAATTTATAAGAATCAAAAGGTACTATTATAGATAGTCAGTGCAAAGAACGACAGAAAGACTGATAATCTTCTTAACAATATCCATTCAAATTCAATTTAGTAAAAACCATTGACTATAACCTTTAAGATATGTTTTCTTTATGTAAAGAGAATGTAAATGTATTCTGCGGTTTAAAAAGTACGAAGTAATATACAAAAACTTAGTACAAAATTACAAAATTAAAACGGTAATTTATTTATTATGAAATATGCAACACGATGTAACAACTCGATAAAAGGTTGATGAAGGTACACGAAATACTCTATTAAAAATGAAAATTAAACACGGAAACTCCGTAGCTATCTACTATTATTTGTAAATACAATTGGAGCGCTTGCAGGTAAAAATTTTAAAATTGGTACAATGGGTGCGCCATTGTACTCATATACACAATATATTTTCATCTTTCCATCGAGTGAACATAAAATATAACATCTTCATTTAATTATCTACTATTTACCACGTAACACCACGATTTTTATCAACCAAACATTAGGCACTGCAAAACCTACACACATACATGGCTCAAAACTGTGAGACCAAACAAACATTCTGAGCGCTCAGCGTCCATTAAGACATCTTTTAGTCAGCTAAATTTAACAAAAACTGTTTTTGAAGCAATTATTCCAAGTTAATAATATTATATGTAGACACTTTTTTGGTATTAAAATATCATGCGAAACGCTGGTTCAAATTTTTATTGGTGTCAGAAATCATATAACTTCTTTTACTTTATTTTCGAAAACTACCAGCAGTTCCAAACTCCTTCCTTAAAAGACCTGGCGAAATACACTGACAGCAGACTAATACCAAAATACTGTATGAAAATCACGACTTACCGAGCGCAGCAAGAATACCAGCCGCCCAGAAGACCTCGCCACACAGAGCTGGTAAGAACAGCAGCCCACCCATGCGGCTGCCGAAAGAATCCTGCAGGGGGTCCAGCATCGTCACGTATCCTTGCCTCCTCATTGGATTCGCGAAGAATATACCGCCTGGACAGAAAAGAAGAGAATTTTCTAGAAGGTACTATAGTTTTGATTATTCTAATAACTACT
Organism: Hemaris fuciformis; assembly: GCA_907164795.1. NCBI lineage: Eukaryota > Metazoa > Arthropoda > Insecta > Lepidoptera > Sphingidae > Hemaris > Hemaris fuciformis. The sequence goes on from OU015443.1 coordinate 902,975, forward strand.
ATAGTTTTGATAAACCTAAGTAACATTATTATAGCTTTTTCTAACTGTATAACCAGGTTGATCCTGTGAACTTATCCTAACGTTTGCGTTTAAAAGGTTTTTATCATGAGAAGAGATGAATGCCATCGGGTTAAACCACCAGGAATAGCAGCACGGAGTCTGATATTGTGCCCGAAAAACGATAAAAGTCCTTAAAAAACAGCTGGTATAAAAAGGCTGTAGAAATACACCTCTGCCTATCGCTTCGGGGTGCAGGCGTGACTATGTTTGTATCTGTATGTGACTGTCGGCGTCGGTCTGTGTTGAACTAGCTTCTCATTTAAAAAAATCGGTGCCCAAATAGTACATAGTTCAGACATGGTTGTTAAGGAAAACCTTCATAATAAAATAGAAGGCCAGGTACGTACCGAAGACAAGCGAGAGTGCGTATCCGAAGGGCGCCTGGCACCATACCAGGCCCGACGTGTAGATCGCCTCCGCCGTGCCGTTGATGTAGCCGCCGCCCACCCATGTTGCTGCACAAATAATAATCAGTGTAATAAATAGCTCATCAGTCTCATCAAAAGATCTCCTGGAGCTTTTAAATCTCGGTGGTCGCGTCTTCAAGACCCAAGCACATACCCATCTGAGTTCTCGAAGTTATGATTGTGTTCACAATGTATTATTATGAAATTTAATCATGAAGGAAAACATTGTGAGGAAAGCTGCACTCCTAAAGATTATAAGAATTAGATGTGTAGTTAGTCCATAAACTCGAAATAGGCAAGCGGGGTGGACTAAGACCTATAGAAATTTAGCATCAAAGTGATTGAGGTTGAGCCCAAAGTAAACAATTGCTTAAAGATAACTCGAGCTTTTGTAATCAATATTATGAAGAAAAAAAAATTATATCTAAAAACCCATACCTAATCTTATAAATAAAATCATAAATAATCTTGAAAGTCCGTCCGAAAATTATGATATAACGACATCCTAATCAATAACGCGTTATTCCCAAAATCTCTATACACCCATGGAACAACTTTTATTGTCACGTAAAGGCCCAAATGAAATTACTTCGGTCAGGTCGGGCATTCACGGTGCAAATTAATTAAGGCCGCTATTACCATCGAAGTCCAGCGTGAAGTTAAACAATTAACGACTTATGTAATCGCGGAATAAATAGCTACTAACTACCTTACGATGTAGCCTGGCCCTTCCATCATTACAGTAAGTAATTATTTGTGTACTTTCATAAAATATACAGACACCTTGTTCAAACAGTACATACACATTTGGTATGGGTGCTTGTAAGAATAAAAAGACTTTCATAGGTTCTCAATTCTGATACCTACGTCAGAAAACTTGAATCGTATATTGGGGTTTTATATTATATTGGCATTTAGTGTAAAATAGAAAAAAAATATCCTCAGCCCGTACATGTCCCACTGCTGGGCACTGCTCTACAACTGAGAGGAATTAGGCTTTAGTCCACCACGCTGGCCTAGTGCAAATTGGCAAAAAAAATTATTAAAGAAATCAATATGTATTTTGCCTTCCAAAAACAATCTTAGCTTTCGCAACTCTCATAACGCCACGGAATAACGCCAGATGCCAGTAGAATATCTAGACAAATATTAGTACGAAACAGTGTAGGTAAATAAGACCTAGAACGAAAATAAGGTAGTCTGAAAACGTTCTAATTTAAAGAAATTTATATTCATGAAGTTAATAACTTGCTAGTCTTTGTTTGTAGGCTATGGGCTGTTAAAAGACAAAAAAAACCTCAAGCACTGTTTTGTTCTTTTGGCAGAAGGATGTTTGTGTTTTTTTTTACTTCTCTGGAGTTGTAAACCCTTTCCTTAATTGAAAGAGAATGCATAACTATGGAAAATTCGCTTGTAAAAAAAATAACTTAAATATCAAAAAGGTTTAAAAAGCCATTAAGATAAATTAAGATCCTTTATTAAATCTACCATTTTGTCTTGTGCACATTAGTTCTAGAAAATATGACGCACCTTGAACCATAAGGCTATATGAGGTCTTATTGTGACTTGAAGTATGTCACAATTACAAGCGAATGTATATAGAAGAAATTACTGTATGCAGAATTTTCAAAATCGTTGCTATGAGAGAGACTATGCCTACTAACAGATATGGATAGTATGGGATACATAGTAGCCATGATAACAATATCTGAGAATCAGTTTTTATGACTAAGTAGGTCAGATTATTAACAACGTTATATTTCGAGTGAAAAATCTTAAGTTTCAGGCACCTAAAAGAAAATTATTTGAATATTCATTCATTTGAAAAAATAGCTTAGTGCTGTCCTCAGTAATTGAAATACATATATAAATATATCACTTCTTCGATTATTTTTAAAATTATACTTTTTCATTAAATAATATCAAAATATTTCTATAAAAAGGCAGCCTAATACCCACACTGTGTAACAAGTGACACTTTCCAGTTGGTCCCAAAGTATAAGTGAATGCCATGAGATCGAGAAGTCCTGATTTCGATTTCCATGATTCCCATTTTTGAGTTTAAGATAAACCCTGTAGGTCTACAAAGACTAATCGATTCCGGATATAGCAAATCTTTATTGGTACTAAGAAATCCTTAGCAGCACCACCGAATCTAGAAATGAGCCCAAAAAACTTCAATTGCCTCGCCCCTATTACGTAGAGTTTGAAACAGCTGACGAAATGTGCAAAAAGAACATACATACAGTACGTCATCTTCGGTACTGACATGATCGTTTTTCCGCAGTTTAAATAAATTTGGAAAGATCTGAATTCCATATTCAGTCACCAATAATCTTTTTCTTTCTCCTTAAGTAGTAAATCGGCGAATACTAGTACCCACCTGTCATGGTGAAAATGCCGACGAATAGTCCAATGGAGCGGCCTGCAAGCATCACCTCCTCTTCAGAGTCATTGCCAGGCGGTTTCTTGCGCCCAGCCCAGATGCCCACAGCCAGAATCAGCACGTAGAACAGAATGATCGAGATCACGCCTGCTATGTTGATCATCTTGCTTGATTTTCTTGCTCCTGAACAAAATACCACGATTTATCAGATTTCAGTGGTGTTAAATATTAGTTTAATTACAAAGGATCATGTTTTCAGTGTAAAAAAAATTATGACACTATCATTTAATATAGATTATTGTATTCAGGGGCTAGGTTACATTGTTCAACAATGAAATATTCAAGTCGATGTATAGACTACAATGCTCTGATTGTTACAAATTTGAGATACAAGTTATGCAACAACTCGAGCCGAATCAGGCGATTTACGACGATCACTTCAGTCATATATACCTATATTAATATATTTACTTCAGTAAAGAAATTATCACGGATATATGCACATTTAATAATTAATCCAAAAGTAAATCTTCAACAACCTTAGTTATTAAATCAGAATATAAATGGATAGCTATTTTGATCGATTTTAATTATTTATAGTCTGATGTAAGCTTTCAACTAAAAGGGAGTTACCTGAGATGTTTTAAATAATTATAAATTCCTAATATACTAGTCCCTTGCGTTAAAATGTATTCATATAAAAATATGGTACAAATAACATAATAACCTAGAACATAAGACAAATGTAGACACTCACCTATTTATATGTAAAATATTCCACTTGGGTAGTGAGAGCGGCGCCTCCCGACGGCGGTCACTGGGGGCTCGGGCGGCGAGCACTCGTCTCACAACCCTCAACCATTACCAATATCCTACAGAATGTAACACTGAGTGTCGCGCAGCACTGTCGCCCACTGGTGCACCTAGGAGCGTCGCCCACCGCGTTACACGCTAGGCTCACGCGCGCCACAGCTGTCGCCCCATCGGAGAGAGGTTTTCTGTGAAGGGCTGTTCCTGGTCCTGAAACTTAGTCCGCACATGGGTGCCCGTGCCACATTAATGTACGCTCCCTCGCCTCACTTTATGCTCCACATTACGAACGCTCACGTGTATTAAAATGACAGCGGGTCGCGACGCTGGAGCGGCGACGGAGGCGGGGGCGACGGCGAGAGGCACCGGTCGTGCTCTGGATCGATCCTCTGACGTCATTGGTCCGCGGTGAGCGCCACGGCGCAGGTGCTGCCCCTCCTCCCCAGCCAGCGCCGCGAGCGAGCCCACGCTCTACGCCCACGCTACATTTCTTGCCAAGTATTCCAACTCGCCCCCACCCGCTGAAACAAAGTTGCAATGAATAGCATAACGAACAAAAAGCTACGACCAGCAGCGTGTACTGTGAGTGGGTCTCGTAACGGCACGGTACCAGCCCGGAGTCCCATTGACAAATTGATTGATGTGTGAACCGCCCGTGTCCAGGGTATCAGGGGGCACAAAAGTTCACAGCTATGCCATCAGGTACACCACATTCTTTTACAAAGAATATTATAATCGCTGCATTGAGACTGCCCTGGTTAAATGGCATATTTTTAATTTCGCTGAGTATTTTTAATTGATACGTAAACAATTGAGCACAATAAAGAAACAAACCGTATAGGGAATTCGGTAGGCGGTGTGCCAATTAGGATATATACATCGTTGTCAATTCTCAAGCCGACTGAAACTACAGACAACTCACGCAACGAGGCCATTACCAGAATATTTACTACTCCATTAAACTCAGTATTAATGACAAAATGGCTCATTATATTCAAATTTTTGATATCATCAATATCCAAAAATATTGTTATTAAAAAACTTTTATCGTTGAGCGCTAATTATATTTTCCTCAGTCACTTAGCTGAGCTAAAATTAGACGACACGATAGCATGTGGGTACTATTAAAATCCCCAGCCGTACGTATAAGATTTCTTTTACCCACAAAAAAAACAATATCGATTGTAAATATATTCGTGACCCTAGATTTATAACAAAATGAATTAAAAATATTTTGTATATTGTTACTTATAAGTTATAACTCAGCATAACAGACCACACCTAGTTATGCATAAGCTTTGTTTATAAATCTATGGTCACGCGGTTTATTCAATATAAGGTACATTACTACAGTTTAATTTTTTTGTTAGTCTTAAGTTGCATTTGTTTCATTGTTATATTCCCCTTTTTTATTTAAAATCGCTAATAGCGATAAGACACACATACGTAGTATTAAATAATTTAGTTTTATTTTATTTTATTTCTGCTCTTACAATAAAGCATATTAAAAATATTTAGGCAATGGATATAACATTAATTTATTGTGGTATGAATTGTCAATTCCCTGTGAGACGTGCCTAAAAGTTTTTAACAAATGAAATACGAAACAAACTTTTTACATAAATCAAGACCTTTATTCAAATAACTGTCATATTCAAATAGCAGACAGTTTTGTCTATGGTATGTTTTAAGTGACGTCGTGAGCTAGAATTTTAGGTTTTGATATCAAAATTCGTGTTTATTTACAAATGAGAAAATCAGAAGTGTTTTAATAACGTAAGGAGAAATCTTTTACTACTGTCTCCTATTATAAAAGTTAGAAAAGAACATGCATGACACAGTAAGTAAACATGATTTATTTAAATTTTTTTAGATATCCTATACGTACTTAAGTAAGTCGTGATGGCCTCGAAGTTTGGGCACGCGGTCGAGAATCTCGACGGTCGCAGGTTCCAACCCCAGGCACACACCTTTGGCTTTTCGAAGTCATGTTTGTATTCACAAAGAATTATCACGTACTTTAACGGTGAACAAAAACATCGTGATAAAACCTGCACATCTAAAAGTTCTTAGGAAGTTCTTAGGTGTGTAGTCCGCCAACCCGCACTAGGCCAGCTTGGTGGACTAAGGCCTAAACCCTCTCAGCTGTAGAAGAGGCCCGTGCCCAGCAGTGGGACGTATATGGGCTGATGATGATACGTACTTTATTGTTGAGATAAAATTTCGTACCTCTTCCGTGTCTAGAGTGATGTAATAATCCCCGGATGATTCCAAATCTCTGTAGTCTTCCTTGTGAGTAAGGTCATCCGGTTGGCGCCTACTTGGGGAGGCCTTCGTTTAGCAGTGGACGGCGATAGGCTGAGAATAAGGTCATCGGAAGATTTAAGTCGGTAGAATTAACACCTACGCGGATGTAACGTCTCCACGAGCCGGGATGGAAGGCCATTTTCCCGGACATGCCCGCACTAACCTCCTCCACTAATCCTAGCGAAAAGGAGAGCAGCAATCAGCTTTCCTCTTCTTTAAAACCACCACGTGGGCTTAGCATATGATGTAGGAATTAGTTTTTTCCTTTATCATATTGAGACTACTTATCTTTTATATATCAGGAGAGAAGTAATAAGTTTGGAAATAGAAAATAATTGCATAAAATATTTAAATACTATTAAAATAATTCCCTAGCATTGCGAACAGACGTCGCGTCTCTATGTGTCCTTTATCGCATTTACCATGGGGAGTGCTCTGATAAACTTTTTGGGTTCCATCCCTACCATCTGGATGAATGGCGTTACTCAACAGTGCGGTTTAAACGGTGTTTCCTTCCTTGCACAACATCTTTGTGGAATCAGCTTTCGTCGGCGGTATTTCCAAATGGATATGACTTAGGGGCATTTAAGAAAAGAGCCTATATTTTCCTTAAAGGCCGGCAACGCACCGATGATTCCTTTTTTTTTTTTTTTATACTGGCACGGCAAATTGACCCCATTGCACCTGATGGTAAGTGTAGTCCAGAAAAAGTGCCCACCAGCGAGATATGATGATCTCCCGTTGGTCGACACAATCATGCCGGCCGAAAACCTCTTCACCTTACTTGTGAAGAAGTTTGGGGGACTAATACCATGGTGATCAAAGGACCGACCGCGACAAACCGGCCAAAAAATGCCGGCACGGTCATCCTTTCACCATGATTGAAGCCCCCCGAAAACCGGATATACACTGGCTGATCCCGGAACGCGGCACACTTGCATGTGCCACTATGGCGGGTTTTACGCCCTGTGTACGGTGGTCGCTATCCGGGCGGATACGAATATCCTACCACCAGCAAAAATTCCTCTGGTATTGTGGGTGTTCATGGGCGGTGTTGACCACTTAACATCAAGTGGCTCACAAGCTCGTTTGCCTCCTTTACTACAAAAAAAAATGCGTTTGGTGTATGTATTTATATTTTTATTATGGCACAGATAGTACGGCTGGCAGATGTGTGGAAGACGTGCAACAAGATCCGCGCGGCGGCGTTCCGCGTTGGACTCGATCTCTGGGAGTGGTATCTACCGCTCGACCCCGAGAGAAACTCGCTCATCTCTGGTACTCCATCTCTCTACCACCATTAATGACACCATTAAGACTCATGCATTGTATTAAAATAATTTTGTAATTTGTCGTTCAGATATGGATAATAATTTCTCGCTATGTGGTACAATTTACTATTTTTATAAAACAAAGTCAAATAAGAAATGATGATGATATCAGAGCTATGTGATTATAATTAAACATTACTGTAAATATTGTGGACTCGTTACTCGTTGTTCCTGTGGTGGTACTTCCATAGAAGCCCAAAAGCCCAGCTTGCCTTACGAAATTCCGAGTAATAATCTTTAAGCTTTGAATCTTTATTTAATAAAAGTATTTTGACATATAAATGAGAATACCCTGACCCCACATTAAACAATTATAAACTAGAGATTATAAAATTAACGTGTAACGCTTTTGGGCTTCTATGGAAGTACCGCCACTGCGTTATTCGTATATCGTCACGAAACATGCATTTTTTTCTAATAACCAATCATTTACAAACCGTATATACAGGGTTACAGGTTAAGACCTATATCCGTTAAGGGCTTTTAGTTTACATCGATATTGGCTGATTTGATTATGAGACACCCTATCCTAAATCTAACCGTTTTCAAGATATTTGAATTTAATAGTTTTTTTCCAAAAAAACCTCCCGATTTTCAGTTATCAGCTTAGATATTTTGAAATGTGTAAGTCTTATAATTACTATTATTTGATTTTTACATGTAAAATAAGATGCTTTATGACCTCAATAACCAAAATTGTACATAAAATGAATAAATAAGTCGCTGTAGACGATTAAAACTTAAAAACTTTAACAAACATTTTGAAAGTTTATTTTTCTCGAAAGGATAAACAAAAATATTATTATGGCACCTGCTTTGCAGATGTGCCTAAAAATATCTACGTTTCATAAGCTATCCAACGAGGTAAAACAATCTAGGGTTTTACTAATAGTTCGTAGAAAAAACTTAGTTTAATAAGTAGGCTATAGGGGAGGCAAAAATAAACTAAATAAAATAATTGATGAGTACAAAATACTAAATTTATTAAACTTTCCAGATATTTTGTTCATCATGTCTGCCTCATAAGCCTTGAGGTTTAGGCGCGCGGTCTAGAATCTTGGCGGTCGCGGGTTCAAATCCCAGGCACACAAACGCCAACGCTTCACCGTAAAAGCAAGTGATAATTCATTGTAAAAACACACATAACTTTGAAAAGTCAGAGGTCTGTGGAAAAAACTATTAAATTCAAATATCTCGAAAACGGTTAGATTTAGGATAGGATGTCTCATAGTCAAATCAGTCAGAAACGATGTAAACTACACGCCCTTAACGGATATAGGTCGGCTTAACCTGTTACCCTGTATATTAGGACAATAAGAAGTACATTATTATTAGCAAGATAGTAAATGATCTATGTATTTATTCCATCAGAGTCCAAGTTTGTGTCGATCCTTGCGGGTCCGCTGCGCTCCGTCATAGGCTTGTCTGATGCCGAGATCGCGCAACTGGCAGACTACTTCCGAGCGCAAGATGGCCGCATCCTGTACCACCAGCTGTGCCAGGTCATACATGGAGAAGGTCTAGTACTGTGCTTATATAATAAAGTTTCCTTGACGATATATTAGCATTTTAAATATATTGTGGCGAGTCTTAGACCCTGAATCATATTGATGTGGGTTTGGGGTAACTAATTTTCATGCATCATCATCATCATCATCAGCCCAAATACGTCCCACTGCTGGGCACGGGCCTCCTCTACAACTGAGAGGGTTTAGGCCTTAGTCCGCCACGCTGGCCTAGTGCGGGTTGGCGGACTACACACCTAAGAAATTCCTAAGAACTTTTAGGTGTGCAGGTTTTATCACGATGTTTTCCTTCACCGTTAAAGCAAGTGATAATTCATTATGAATACACACATAACTTCGAAAAGCTAGAGGTGTGTGCCTGCGGTGTGAACCCGCGACCGCCGATATTCTCGACTGCCCGCCTAAATCTCGAGGCCATTACTGCTTCAAAAAGCATCCAATAAAAATATTCCGGCACAAGCCTAAATCTTTAAATAAATCCTACTTAAGAAAGCGTAATAACTAGGCTATCTACGTCCTCAGACGCCAGTGGGCGCGACAAAACGACGGCCGACTGCATCCTGGAAGCTTGCCCTCCTCCACCGGAGCCGGAATGTCACAAGCTAGATCAATGGCAGCTTCGGAGGCTGTGCTGCTTGCTGGCCACCATAGCAGACCGAGAACTACCACTCAAGCCATACTTTCAGGATTATGAACTTGTGAGACTATTCTTTAATCTGTGACTGATTTTAAACCCATGGAAAATGATTGTATTTTTTACTGACTGCCTCGTGATCTCGGGGTACAAGTATGTGCCGTGCGATCTAGAGGTCCCGGGTTCTATTCCTATATTATTTTTATATAAAAAGTATCCTGTATTACTTCAAATACCTCGCAAGAATATGTATACAAAGTAACAAATATCCGTACCTCTAAGAAATTATTGTTTAAGGTTGCAAAGAACGACGGCCGCATAACGTTTGCGCATTTCGCCCGGCTCCTCAACTACATCGGTGTGATCGTGTCTCCCGAGGACTTCAACCTGCTGGTGCGCCGGTTCATCAAGGACTCCTACACGCTGGACTACGTTGACTTCCTCAAGGCCGTAGAAGCTGTGAAGAAAGAGGGAATATATGGACTTGGGCCAGTGAGAACAGTCTTGCTTACTTCTTACGTCATATTTTATTATGCTTGAATCATAAATAATATACCATTAGTGAAAATGCCTCAATATCTTTAAAAAAAACCATTAGGCTAATGGCTATTTAGCCTAAATATAATTTTAGCACTAGATCTTATTCTTATACTAGCTTTAGGGCCCGGCTCCACCAAAGCGTAATTTTACAATATTAAGTAGCCTATGTTGAAGGAAAACATCGTGATAAAACCTACACACCTAAAAGTTCTTAAGGATTTCTAAGGTTTGTAGTCCGCCAACCTGCACTAGGCCAGCGTGGTGGATGAAAGCCTTAACCCTCTCCGTTGTAGAGGAGGCCCGTGCCCAGCAGTGGGCTGATGATAAAGTAGCCTATGTCCTTACCCAAGGTTTCAAAAAAATCATTCAAATCGTCCAGCAGTTTAGTTTTGAAAGCGACAGACAAAAAGTTAATTTCGCATTTATGATATCTATGGACATGAATCAATACGTAAAACTTTTTAATATTCGGATTAATAACGGTTCCATTATTTTTTATTAAAGTATGGAACTCTACAATTAATGGCAAATATCGTTTTATAATCGATTTACTATCATTAAATACGTAATTCTGACACCTTTTCTTCTTTCTTTCTAGGAGTACAAGAACCCGAACGCAGTAATCGACACGACCCTACCGAAGTTTTCTCGGCCAGAAATAGCGGCGGGGCTCTCAACGGCCCCGCTAGGCGCTGCTGACGTGTTCCACCCAGCTCTGACCCCTACAAGACCTTCGCGACATCTAGTGGACCTCATGCTCAGGGTGCAACAGTTCGTGATGCAGCGGAGTATCAGAGTTTCAGAGTTCTTCAGGGTATATCTTATACATTAGATTTTCTTACGGGGCTAACTTAGTAGCATCTAATGTTAGGTGTGGTAAAAATGTTTGTATTAAAAGTTGTTAATTTGAAGTCTCTTAGATCAATCTCTTAAGATATTTATTTTAAGTACATTATATTTCATACCTAAATGTATATATTTTTTCATTTTAAACATATGTAATTAAGCCTTGAGCATTTTTTTTATTAAAGATACTTAAAGTAATAGGTACACATAAAAAGTATAGTTAATTTTTTAATTCTGCCAGTAATTTATTAATTAAGGTAATTGCTTTGACGAACACAAAGTGCATTACATACCCAAATCATTTTTAGTCCCAGACCTATTTTTTCCACCAATTATGCTTTAAATGATGATCTCGTATAACTACCTTATATATATTTTTTTTTACTTTACATTCTGGGTAAATCATTCATTCCGTAATTTCATTATTTTTATAAATTGTGACCACCCACTCTATGCTTCTGATCACTCCAGTCCATTCAACGGTTGCCTGGAAGAAATCGCAGATAGCGCTAGGGCCGTCATTTATGTCACAACCCTATTTTAATGTTACTATTACCTATTTTGTTCGTTTTATTTACTACTGTAGTGTCCTGATCTATCAGGGTTGGTTCATATAAATAAAAATACTAAAGCTTACTTGCAATAGCGTCTGGCCCGTCCACTCAGTCCGATGTCCGGCGTATTAGTGACCCGGTTTGAGTGGGGAACAGCGCTTATATTATAATTTATTTTCACGTTTACCTTACAATTTATTATTTACATAACATGTACACTACATTTACAATAGAGCATAAATAAATAAATAAAATGTGTCTGTTTAGGATTACGACCCTTTGAACAGTGGACGTATAGCCCCGCAGCAGTTCCGTCGCGCGATGGACGCCATGGGCTTAGGAACGATACTGTCTCCCTCTGAGGCCCTCTGTGTTCTTCGCCACTACTTAGACCCCAACGACAACGAGCGCGTGTGCTGGCGTACCTTCGAGGACGACTGCGATCAAGGTACGCTCCTATAGAATAAATGCGGCTAAGTTTGCAACACTGACGATTGGCAGTACAAACAGCGACTGATCAAGAGTTCTGACCGCCCTAGGCTAATTATGAGGATGCGCCCCCGTCAGATGTGTGTATGTTACGGTCGGCCTTAAAAGTATTATATTAGTCTTGACTTTGTTTACTAGTGTGAAATTTTTAACAAGGTTCATACTAAAAGCAGTGATGGCCTCGAGGTTTAGGCGCGCGGTCGAGAATTTGGCGGTTACAGGTTCAAACCCCAGGCACACACCTCTGACTTTTCGAAGTTATGTGTGTATTCACAATGAATTATCACTTGCTTTAACGGTGAAGGAAAACATCGTGATAAAACCTGCACACCTAAAAAGTTTTTAGGAATTTCTTAGGTGTGTAGTCCGCCAACCCGCACTAGGCCAGCATGGTGGACTAAGGCCTAAACCCTCTCAGTTGTAGAGGAGGCCCGTGCCCAGCAGTGGGACGTATTTGGGCTGATGATGATGATGATGATACTACCTATAAAAGTTTTCAGATCGATCTGCAAGCGAAACTAACGTTGTCCTTTTAGTCTAGTCGACAAGTTGAAAATGGTCCAGAATAGAGATACTACTCTTAAAATTATGTGTGATACCTCATTGGTTGCGGAATCACTCCTAGAAAAATGTGCCAAAAGCGTGTATTAGCACATGAAAAATTACAAAAGTTATAAACAATTAAAGATGAAAAAAAAGGCATTTCGTTTTTGCCAATATTTCATAAACTATTAATACTTAAGACATTTAAAAAAAGATTCTAAAAGAGGAGGATATTTCTAATAGAAAACTCCTAGCTCCCGGAACTCTATCTCCATTATTTATAATTTTAATTTAACGCTGAAAATGGGTCTCCGCGCGACAGGTTTTAGGTTGCGCGCGCGGCGTCAAAAGCAAGTACGACACATTTATTAATTTATTTAAGGTATTGAATATATTTTTTTAACATTTGAAAAAATTATGGTGTATTCTGAACACATTAAATAATTTATTCCCGTTGGAAATTTTACTTAAAGTTAATTTTTCCACAAGTTAGACGATTGTTAACTAACAAAATTTTCTCGAACTTCCATCTTCATTGTAAATGAAAAAAAAAAGTTTTAATTAACGGTTTTAACTTCATCAAATTGAAATTTTGATTTCTTTCTTCTTCTTACATCTCTTTTGTATGTGGTCACTTTGCATCTCTTGATTGCCTCTGACTCAAAATTTACGAACTCTTTTTCGTCACGCAACGTATCAAGATAAGCGTGTAATGTCTCATAAAGGGTAACAACGCTAGATAAATCAACAGAACTTGCTTACGGTGCGTTTCTATGTGGAGTGTGATATATTATAAATATACGTCATATATCCCTTTACATCAGTGGCGGTACTACCATATATTATACCCAAAAAGCGTTACTCGTTACTTTTACAATGTCTAGTTTATAATTATTTATTGTAGGGTCAAGATATTCTCATTTTTATATCAAATTGCCTTTGTTAAATAAAGATTTAAATCTTTAAGATTATTATTCGCAATTTTATAAGGCAAGCTGGGCCTCGTTTTTATCGTAGTTGGGTTTTAGTTTTTACTTTTTTTGTATCAATTTATTTGCAAAGTATATTTTAATTAACAAACTAAACTGAGTAATAAATTGTCAGTCTCAGGAATTAAGAGAATCTGGAAAGATTTCTTATTCTATCTAATTCTGCAAGCTTATGCCACGCCACACATAGCCTATAATTAGCGGCCAATTAAGACGCTTCTAACAATACCTTATTTCTCTTATTCTGGCTAGTAGTTTAGAAGGTATGAGGGAACAGATAAGCATACCATAGAAATATCATAATTATTGAACAAATACGGACAAAATCACGAGCCAATGCTAATAATATTTTTATTTTTTTAAATGTGCAAATAATGTCCTTTCCAATGATACCAAACACGGCATATTTATCTAAATTTATTTTTTAACACATTACTTTATGATCGCTAGAGAGCGCCATATTAGATTCAATGACACGTCGTATAGCCTATAGCCTGCGGACGATCAAGACGCTTCTAACTATACCACATTTGTCCTGTTATTAAGTAATAAGTAGTCGAGGAGCTATGAGGGAACAGATGAACATGCATACATACATACTCGTACATAGCCTGTTAAAATCATAACCCTCCTACTTTGACTTTTCCGTAGTCGCGTAAAATCAGGGAGTCCCAAGCTTTTTCAGCTCACAGCGCATTTAGTTTTAGTGTTTTGTTTCGGTCTAGTTGAAATATTTAATGAAATGTAATGAAATAATATTTATTGAATCTATAAAATGTCAAATACATCACTAAGATTCAGTTATTTCAAAATTCAGTGTACCACCCTGTTCGGAAGGCAGTCATCACTAGAGAAGAACGGGCAAGAAACTCTAGTGTTGCTCTTTAACAATCAAGAGTTAGTTAACAATATACATAGATACAATGACTAAATTTCCCATATTAGAGCAGTTCATTAATACAATCTCAGACTGTTGTATTGAATATGAGATGATGTAGGTTACATGCAATGATGCGTGATTAATAGTGCATGCGAAGACACGATTTCAGCGCGCCCCCCCGATGCTCGCGCCCTAGGCTGCAGCCTAATTAGCCTAAGGGTTAATCAGGCCCTGAGTACAAAAGATAGTGATCGTTCGGGTGGAAGACACGTCATAACTGTAGAAATTGCGATGTAAAACGAAGAATATCAACGCATTTTTTTGTCCGCTAAAAGTCATACGCGAATCAAATGGTATCGAATGAACTGCTAGCTTCAGCCTCGTCTCCTAGACAAATCGATACATAACTCTGCAAATGCCAATATAGCATCTTAGATTGGAAGCTGACTCTGAAATAAGACACTGGACATTGGACTTTACTTTTATTCCCATAGATTTTGTAAAAAAAACCGTTAACGAAGATTTGAAACTTAAGACGTTAAAGAAACTTGCTCTTGATTATGCATGTTGATTTTCCTTCTAGTGTTCACAATAAAAGAGTTGGAGAAACATCCGGAGGTGCAGCCCGGCGCGGCTGCTGAGGTTGTAGCGGAGCTACCTCCGCTCGGCTCTGCGGAGGACCGCGGCGAGGGCGTCCGCGACGTCGACGCCTCCGAAGCTGCCTTGCTGCGGGTGCGGGCTGCATGCAAAGAACGCTCCATCGATTTGCGGCCGGCGTTCTCAGACCATGATGAGTAAGCTTACGAGAGTTACCTACTAAGCTGATAGGTGTGATGGCAAAAGAAGAAGAATATTAGGATTAACTTGTACTTAAAATGACTCCCACAAAATGGCTTTTCTACGAATTCTCGCCCTTCGCTGGTGTTTTCACTAACTTCATTAATTAGAAAAAGTCTGAAGCTTTCCCGTCTCATTTATTTTATCGTTAAAACATTTCCGTTTAAAAAAAATTGTTTAGCGCCACTAATTGTAATTTTCTAATAAATCAATTTTTGGTGCATTAGTTATCAGTATGGACCAGCTGTTTGTACACACAATAACACTGTATGTGTGTCAGACACAACAACGGGCACGTGTCGCGCGCGCAGGTGCGCCGCGTGCTGGCGCGGCTGGGCGTGCTGCTGGCGGCGGCGCACGTGCGCGCTCTCGAAGCGAGGTACCTCGACGACCTCGGCTTCAGCTACGTACGCTTGCTCGACGAGGTATCACTGCTGTACAATAAATATCCAACAGTAAAGGGAAACAAAGTGCGAGCTGAAGTGGCAGTGGGCAGGTCACATCTGTCGCAGAACTGATGACCGTTGGCGGAAACGTGTTCTGGAGTGGAGACCACGGTTCGGCAAACGTAGTGTAGGACGCCCTCTGGCTACGTGGGGTGACGATTTAAGGACCCAACTCAGGTACACGGACAATTGTTCCGCGCGCCGAGTTGAAAGGCCAGAGACCCCGACATACCACTTCCGCCCTCCCCCGAGGTACCGAAAGGGGAGCTTAAGGCGCTTTCCTGTCGTTAAAAAAAGAAAAAAGGTGGGGTGACTATATTCGCAAGGTGGCTGGCAGCCGTTCGATGCGGAGGGACCAACCCCAGTGGCGTGCCATAGGAGAGGCCTATGTCCAGCAATGGACGTGAGAGAGGGTGGTGATGATGATGATGATGAAAGGGATACATCTTAAGGAAACCTGTACATATGAGTTTCTACACAAGGAAACCCACTCTCAATTTTAGAAGTGAAACGTTACAGCAGTATGTTGTAGGAGAACACTTAAACACTGAGATCATGTTAAAGATTATTTTAAGCTGCTATTATGAATGCTTCTATATACTACAGCGTACAGGCCTAGTATATATTTAAATGAGACTAAACATCGCGTTTGTTAGATGGAAGAGAGACCAGCGGAGAGCGCAACGATTGCTGGACCGTCTGCTGCACCCAAAAAGCCTCGAACCACAACCGTCGACCCTATGGAGACTGACATCGTGCAGATACTCGCCAAAATCAAGGGAAAGGTAATATGCAACCACAGATTGTATATACCTACAAATATTTTAGACCTACATAAATGCAATAAGAGTCAGATAGATAGTGAGATATGATGGTATGTCAGCTCAGATTTAAATACAATAAATTAACAAGCAGTGATGGCCCCGAGGTTTAGGCGTGCGGTCGAAAATTTCGGCAGTCGCAAGTTCAAACCCCAGGCACACACCTCTGACTTTTCGAAGTTATGTGTGTATTCACAATGAATTATCACGCTTTAACGGTGAAGGAAAACATCGTGATAAAACCTGCACATAAAGTTCTGCACACAAAAAGTTCTTAGGAATTTCTTAGGTGTGTAGTCCGCCAACCCGCACTAGGTCAGCGTGGTGGACTAAGGCCTAAGCCCTCTCAGTTGTAGAGGAGGCCCGTGCCCAGCAATGGGACGTATTTGGGCTGATGATGAAATTAACAAAAGCCGATTACGATATTTTGTACTAATCAGAAATGGCTAGTTTTTACCAATTTTACGAGTCGCTATCTGATCGTACCTATACCGACAGATATCCTTTCTCAAACAAGCGGTGTTTTTTATCCTCTAATGGCTTACCAATTCTGACAACATACGCCTTAAGTTTTTGATAATATTTATGCTAAAAGCATACTATATGAAATTGGGCATCAGTCATCACCAGCGCTTCTTTTGTCAAAAAGGTAATTCTTGAATGCATTTTTACCAGATGGTGCGCGAAGGCATACGGCCGCGAGAATTCCTCAAGCAGTTTGATCCTCGTAACGAGCTGGTTATACCTCGCGCAGACTTCTACCGCGGCTTAGCGGCGGCAAAGCTCTCGCTCTCACCACTAGAGATGGATACTCTTATGGAGGTGTAAGTATCATAAATTGATTGCTCAGGATATACTTTAATAAACAACCATTCTTATTTTAGAACAAATAACCACACCCCATAAGTGAGACAAGTTGTCTCACTTATGGTTGTGAAACTTGGTCCCTTTCCAAAAATCACTGTAATATGCTCAAATACTGCCAAAGAGCCATGGAAAGAAGCATGACGAGTATCAGAAAACAAGACAAAGTAAGAAATACAACTATTAGATCTATGACTAAAGTCACAGATATAATTACAAGAATAGACCAGATGAAGTGGAGATGGATTGGACATATACTAAGAATTAAGCAAGACAAATGGAGCAAAATAGTCACAGACTGGTACCCTAGAGATGGAAACAGAAAAAAAGGAAGACAACATAAAAGATGGGAAGACGATTTGAAATTAACAGTGGGACCACACTGGAGAAGGGTTGCTAGAGACAGGGACCAATGGAAAATGTTAGAGGAGGCCTATGCCAACCGGCACACTGAGCTCAGAGACATACTATAAGAAAATAGAATCAACATAAAAAAAGAGCTCAGGATAAAAGGCTAAATGAAATGAAATGAAATGAAAAACCACACCCCGCCTGATGGTAATTGTATTCATTCATCATCAGCCCCTCTACGTCCCACTGCTGGGCACGGGCCTCCTCTACAACTGAGAGGGTTTAGGATGTAGTCCACCACGCTGGCCTAGTGCGGGTTGGCGGAGTACACACCTAAGAAATTCCTATGAACTTTTATGTGTGCAGGTTTCATCACGAGAGGTTTCCTTCACCGTTAAAGTACGTTATAATTATTTGTGGTAAGTGTATTGCTGTCCACATATATTATATGGAGGAGAGCGCCAACCCCGCCTTATCTCTGGAAACATTTGTACATACATACATACATAACCTCACGCCTGTATTCCCCGAAGGAGTAGGCAGAGGTGCATTTCTGCACCCACATTTCGCCAGGTATGTGTCAGTCCCATGTAATAGGGGGCGAGCCTATTGCCGTTTTTCGAGCACAATTCCAGACTCCGTGCTGCTACTGAGTATTTCCTAATGGAAAACCCAATAACACTTTGCCCGACCCGGGAATCGAACCCAGGGCCTCTAGATCGCACGGCACACACTTGTACAAATAGAAGCCAGCAAACTTCTTGGAATACTGAATGACCAGTATGAAATAAGTACTCATTTATGATACCTGTAACATTCATTATTACAGATTGAAAACTACTATGTTGATAACAGTAGTAGGAGTCCAAGCACTGAAAAAATCGATATTTTTTTCAGTTTCTGCGCGCCTGGTCGTCGCCGCTACATCGAGTACGAGCGGTTCTGCTCGACGGTGGGCGAGGCGCAGACGCAGGGCGGGCTGGAGCGCGCGCCGCTGCTGGAGCCGGTGCCGCACGTGCCCACCCTCGACACCCCGCTCAACTTCCTCAACTTCGAGGAGCGCAGCATCGTCTCCGGCGCGCTGCAGAAGCTTGCCAAGTTCCCAGACCAACTCTCCAACATACTCGAAGTGTTTCAGGTTAGCAATCACTTCCCCGAAAGCGACCGTATTAGCCCAAAATATTAGGGAACATTTCAACGAAATATTTTTAACGTCCATTTATAAAACGAACGAGTGATCTGATGAAAGTTGCAGATTATTGCTAGATTCAATACGCTGTCTGAATACTTTCATGATATGAATGTGAACAATAAGTTTTTTTTTTAACTGAAGCGTCTCGGCTTTTAAAAACAGTTGAAAATATTAAAGTGGGCAAAAATTTACGAAAGAGAAAATCTTCTCAAATATTACTAGCCCAACAAAACGTGAGAGAAAAGGTGACACTTGCTTGTATGACAGTGGATCGAACCTCGATTAGCTGGTAGAATATAAGCTAATTTATTTTATTTACGTACATATGTAAAATAGGAATAAAAGTACGCCAAAACGCAGAAAGTATACATACGGTGCCGAAACGTGGTCCACAAATTCAAAGCCGTTCAGCGTGCTATGGTGCGGGCAATGCTTAGAGTTTCTCTGGTGAATAGAATTCAGTCATCCGCCAGAGAACCGGAGTCATTGACATTACCCGCAAGATTAGCACGCTAAAGTGGAAGTGGGCCGGCCATGTCTGCCGACGGTCCGACGGCCGATGGAGCAGACAAGTGTTGGAGTGGAGACCGCGCTTAGGCAGACGTAGTGTAGGACGACCTGCAGTACGATGGTCCGACGACTTGAGAAAGGTGAAAGGCGGGTAACGGATGGATGAGGGCTGCTCAAGATCGGGATGGTTGGCGCTTTCTTGGGGAGGCCTACGTTCAGCAGTGGACGGCGATAGGCTGAGTATTAAAACGCAAAAAAACTATCGGAAACAAAACATTCCTTAACAGTAAAAAATACTAAATGCTTCCATTCCATTCATTATCCAGTATGTGGTAGGATATGGACAAGGAGCGGTGCGGTACGATCCCACGGGTGTCGGCTGAGCGCGCTCTGTGTCAGCGCGGCTTGTTAGCGTTGATGTCGGCTCGCGAGAGAGATCTACTCTACAAGTGCTTCGGCTACAGACGCGGCTGTGGCGACGAGGTAAATAATATTTACATTTGTGGATGATGAGCAACCCTTAATCCCTTTGCTAGTAGTAATAGAAGATGGTAAGTCATATATATAGTTGAAACCATAAAATACATTTTCAATTAGTGGACGCCTTATGTGTGTATTCACATTTTAGTGTATGCGAAAACTTTAACGGTAAGATTAAACGAATGGAAATGACAAGACCTTTCATTTTCATAGTTACTATATTATGTTACCATTGACATAACCGTGAATGGGGAACGTCAAACGTCAACATAAAGCTCACACCAAAGTGGCAGCTTGTGATTGTCGTCAAATGCAACCGAGGCGCCCGGATTAACCGAGTGGGGCTTCGACAGAGATCTCCGACAACTCCGACATGGCCTAATTTCGTCTCGGAGGCGCACGGGCGGGTGCGGAATTGTTTTGGTCGCGTCTCAATGGCTTGACGCAAAGATGACAGAAGGTTTGAGCTGCTATGCCGGCGTAGGATTTTTTTACTTATGGACCCGGCATGAGTAGAGCGTGATGTCGACGGCCGGTAACCTCGTTGTATAGGTACTTCCAGCCACCCTCCAGTTCCACCGTAGGCTGGCAGGACGTAGTCATAAGAAGCTTGCCCTCGGCGAAAAAATGAATGCAAGACTTGAATTAAGATATAAAATTGATACTCTCTTCTATTTAAATTCGTTGATAATTTATATTACAGGATCGTTTTCAAGATGGCGCTTATCGTTCAAAGCAATTTTATAATCAAAATGCATTGCCAGAATAGTTCTACAGGCGCAAAAGCGATGGGTTGCAGGGTAGCTCGTTTCATACTATACATTCCTTCTTTGTCTTTTCTACAGGTGAACTACCGTGCGCTATGCAGAGCGCTGGATATTTTATTCGCCACTGCAAGCTCACAACCCTGCTAGCTTCATTGTCTCAGTCCAACAATTTGTTCCGTCATTTACATTAAAATGTTTCTATTTTATGCTTGTTCTTTATTACAATTTGTGAAATCATCCATCACACCAATCCGAATTTATTGAAAACTAGCTTTTGCCCGCGATTCCGTCCGCGTAGACCTCTGGGTTGGGTGCAAAAAGAAAATAAATGAATCTATATTAAAGAAAAATCTATTTGTTGTAGTAGGTCACCGGAAGTCATTTACGTCGAAAGTCGTCTCACTCTCAAATGACATTTCGACACTTTTCATCAACTCAGATCGCCTCACCAATTCATCGCGAAAATGTATCTAACGTCACCTAGGTGCGCTTAAGATCGTATAATGAGCTCAAGTGCCATCTAAATGCACCTGTTAACATTTTATTGTATTAAAATCACCCTTATGTATCGTAAGTCTCAAAAATGGCACTTAACGTCATTTACAATATATGCTCATCGCACGGGAATCTTAAATTTTCCCGGGATAAAACATAGTCTATGTTACTTCACAGGCTCTCATTTATGTTCATAGGTAGGTACCAAAAATCATATAAATCGGTCGAATGGTTTAGGGGTGAAAGCTTAACAGACATATAGTTACTCATGCATAGATAACATACACCCATTCCCACTGGAATACTAGATTTTCCGGGATAAAAAGTATCCAATGTTACTTCAGATACTTATAGGTGACCCCACGCTGGTAGACGCTAAGCTGCAGTCTCTTGATCATCGGCGCAGGGTAGCTCGTCTGTCGGTCTTCTATAAAATATATTTCCGGGAGTGTGCGAAGGAACTGCACGAACTAGTTCCGCCGAGCACTTTCCGCCATTGGGAAACAAGAAGCAGGCGGTCGTGCCATTCCTTTGTTGTTAATATGCCATCTTGCCGCACACACCGATTAGGCTCTACTTTTTTAGTGCGCACTGCAAAGGAGTGGAACGCCCTGCCCGCTGAAGTGTTTCCCGTACGATACAATCTGGACAAATTGAAATCAAATGTGAATAGGCTGCTACTAGACAGGCATGCTCCATCGTCGACCGCATCGTCGCTTAACACCAGGTGAGATCGTGGTCAAATGCCTGCACTAGTTTAAAAAAAAAAAAAAAAAAAAAAACTTCGGTGGGTCCCATCTATCTCCATACCAAAAATCATTCAAATCGGCCGAGTAGTTTTCGAGTTTATTCGTAACAATCAACCAAAAAATCCAAACCTTTCCTCCTTATATGTAGTACATATTGATATGTATTATTGTGATTACCTATTCACTTTTAATTTTCTACACATCAGATCACCAGGTTATTGAACTTACTAGTCAATTATTACCCTTCCCATATAAAACTTGAAGGTCATTAACCTTGTCCTTGGGAATCTTATAAAACCTCTGTCAATGCCCCCGATAATAGGGATGTTGACAAAAATTTGGAACTGTTTTCATTTTATAGATAAGAACGTAAATATTACGAAAAAATATACTAAAATTTTTTATTCATCAAATTTAAATAAAAAAACGACTTTAATTAGTTTAGTGTTTAAATTTCGCGCCTAAACGCTCCAAGCTGTCACCTGGTCTGATGACGTAACAGTGTATTAAATACAACAAACTGCTGTTAAACTAGGGATGAAACAATACCATTAAGGTATCGATACTTCTACTCAATACCATATCGGTCGTCAAGTATCGATACTTACTCGGTATCGGTCGGCAAGTATCGATACTTAGTCGTATCAAATCGTTTTTGGAAAATTTAGAATAAAAATCTTAAAATATAATAGTATTTTTTATCAATAAGTACAAAATTATAGGATTTTCAGCCCCGTGGCGCAGTTGGCTAGACACCAGCTTGCGAAACGAGAGGCCGCGGGTTCTATCCCCGCACCGAGACAAATGTTTGTGTGATTCGCAAATATTTGATTCAATAATATTGTTATAATATTGTTTGGGAGACCGAAAAGTCTCTCGTAGTTTCTTATACCCACGACACAAATCGGTTAAAAATATCTGCTGCTTCAAAATTAAGTTGCAAGATTTCATCCAAACAAACATACATACATACATTGCAAGTTAAATAAAAGCTTGTAAAAAGTACTTGTAAAAAGTGTAAAGTTCCGATTTATCGAATCGAAAAAAACATCGATGTTTTTTCAAAGTGGACAGTGAACACCCCTAGGTTAGACAACTTGTCTGTGATTCTTCATACATTGTGACGTAACGCGCTCCGATTGGCGTTTGCAGTCACGTGATATTTGGAATTATTTTAAACATTTTTAATTATTTTTAATTAATTTATTACTCATATTTACATTTACAAAATATGATTTTCAGCATTCTAATATTCCCTGCTATGGCAAAAAAATAACTTTTCATACATTCGCTATTTATGTCAACATCCCTATTGTTTTTCGATGACCGCGCACTTGTCTGTGCCGCGCACACATCGCCAAACACCGAGATGACAGCGGAAAATGCCACGGAAAATTTAGCCATTAACATTTACATGAGTCATAAATTCACACTGGGAAACCAATGACTCGGTGAGCAATAGTTAATAGCGGAAGAGAACTTCAGAGAACAAAGTATGTTTTGCAAAAATATCAAATTTACATACACAGACAAAATACACTACTCAACACTAAAAAAATATCTGATTTGGTTCATATTGTTTTGTTTCATATCGAGGTTGACTATTAATAAATATATCTAGGCATTTTATTTTAATATTACGTCTAGAAACTGAGAAATATGAATTTTAAGTTTTTGACGTAAGTTTGATTTTTATATTGCGGATATTTTGAAAATAAGATTATTTTACTAACAAAACTAACTTAAAAGTTAGTTTGATTGGTAAACTTGAAAATGTCACGCGTGTGTGTTAACAGTCCTAACTAATTTTGTTACATTTGTGTCGAATTTACGCCAAAATCGAAAAAAAAACCTCTTTCTGACCTAATTAATAAGTGTTACTTAGCCTATTTTGACCGTGATATGAAAAACCAAGATAAGACGTGGGTTCCTAAAGTGTCAAAGGTGCTATACGAATTTGAACGATTGGTACAATGGAAGAGTTAAAAAAATGCCATTTGCTACGCCCATGGTATGGACTGAACCAACAAATCATGCCGTGGTTTGTTACTTCTGTTTAACACAATTAAAGGGGTTTTCTGAAAAATCCAAACGAAGTATTAAGTATGCCGATGTGTCATCGGTAAAGAAACCTCAGCCACATTCTGACGAGTTACTTGTACCCAAGGTCCCGGTTTCTTTAATGAAAACAGAAACTTTAGAAAGCTATTCTTCGACAGACAGCGAAAAAAGTGACGAACAGGATTTTATACCCGAGGATGAAGATGAAGAAGCCGTTTGAAGATTCGTCTTTTACGTCTACTCTTAACCATACTGAAAAACAAGTATGGGATGCTTTTATTGACGTGACAAAGAATTTTCTTGGTAACAACAAATCCGCTGACTTTCGCCAAAAAATTAAACTGATGCTGGACTGTTTTCATGAAATGGGATGTAATATGTCATTAAACCTGCATTTCCTTTATTCGCACTTGGACTTTTTCCCCGAAAATATTGGATCAGTTAGCTATGAACATGGGGAACGCTTTCATCAAGATCGAAAAACATTTCCAAGGAAGATGCGAGCCTGCTATGCTCGAAGATTACTGTTGGAGCCTTATTAGAGAAACTACAGGATCTCACTACAAGAGGAAAGCCAACTTCACTTAAAAAACTTCGCCTTTTCAATCAAAGCATCAAACCTAGCGGTGAACTTGATTCTGCAAGAAAATCATATTTTTGACTAATTTCATTTATCTTAAAAATGAGATGTTATGTAAAAATCCTATTTACATATTTGTATTAGGCCAATAACAAGGAATTATAATCACATAGTAGGAACTCAGATAAAATAAAAAGTTTGTTATTTGTTGAGTAGTGATATGGATAACGGTCTGCGTTATAGCCTAACCAGCTGTCTTCAGTCGGTAGTTAACACAAAGCCACAAGTACATAGGTTATGGATACAATCTTCTGGCTATGTACTTAAAAGGTTGGAATAGAAATGTGCTTCACTAGCACATTACTTGTGACACAAACGCCAATAAAAGTCAATATCTTTATTTACAGATTTAATTATGACATACAACTTGTATATCTGTGTTTGTTCATGTCGAAATACTTAATCTAAAAGTTTAATTTCATCTCTACTCAATGGAAGAAACACAGTTTGTACAAAATACATGATTTTGAATTCTTCCTTTCCCAAATGACATACAAAAAGTACAACACTATTGCAATGAGATCCGCAACACTCGACTGTCTGTGGGAAATAGGGGGACAAAGGAGGAGACAGACTGGGGTCCGAAGTGACGGGCACGCACGCACGCATACACACAAACAGGCACGCACATATATGCAATTGACTCGCCACCATATGGGATTGGTTATTCATAAACTCTTGTTAAATTATTATATCAATTACTTCTACAATTCAGTACGAAAGGTACGATTTCGAAACACTATGTCAAAATCTAATCAATTAGTAATAATACTCAAGTGAATCTATATTTCATATTATATTATATTAAATTACGCGACTGGCGCCGAACTCGGCCGCTTCGCAACGACAGTATTTTAAACCTTAAAAAATCTTAAAAAGAGTACTCTCTTATATTAAATGTGGAATGGAATGACGCGGCCCCTGCGCGGCGAGGCGAGACATGCGCAGAGGACGCTCATGACCGGTGTGACTTAACCTGCAACAAAAACGTATCGTATAAGCCATGCTACAAGATTCCTGGGCGCGCAGCCGACGCCAATCTATTGATTATGCCAAAATGATAATTTTCCCACTCCACATCCTTAGAGGCATCTCAGTCTTATGATTGTGTGTGAACCTAATGCAAATAATTGTTATCTTTTAGGTTTCGTTGGAAAATAAAACTACACAAATTTCTTTAACAAAAAAAAGTTGCAGAAGTCATTGATATGTGAAAATAATTATTTGCTGCGAACAGGTTCTCACCTCACTATTAACTATACACTATTGGACTGAGATGATTGGCAGGTACTGTGGTCTAGTAGGGCTGGTGCCTCTGGTTGGCGCGGCCGCCGCCGCCGCCGCCTCCACGCTGCTTGCCGCCCTGGTACCCTGCTAATACCGCATACAAGTTAGAACTCGCGTCACTCAATGTTAAAAACCGTAATCGTAACACTATATCGCTTTTTTTTAATTATGCTCAATGAAAGGACAGTCGTCACAACCCCCAGAGTGAATTTACTGTTAATAGTAAATTAATTAATTAGTGCATGAAATTTAATGCTACTCTACATCAATGTGTGCCAGACTGCAACATATGATACAATAATCTAGAAAATTTTCGAAGAAAAAACCGTGCCACAATATGCTTGTCGCGCTCGTATAATACCAAGTCAAATACGATTATTATGTATCACATGAATACAACAACCTATGTCTTACAAAATCTAGAAATACCGGTCATACACGGCTATTGCCCCATATTACGAGAATTAAAAACATACGTATACACTGCACTACATAAACAAATTTTATATAGTCTAGGATAAGTATAGGGAATGAAAATTAATTCAGCATACTCATACCAACAACTTATTAAAGTATAATCAACCAACAACAACATGAAAATTTCTGGTCCAATTTCACTCGCCACTAATTATATATTGGCCGTAGGTTACAGATACAGCGATTTTACATTAGGATACGTAACTAACTAAAATTTTGTAAAATTCCGCCAACTACCCTAACAATCTAAAAGACAACGCCTTGAATCATGCTAATGTAGCCAAACGTGTAGTCTCGATTGCACGTGCGTTTAGTTAACATTCGAACGACGACTAAATAAATGTTAATGGATAGCGCAACAGAAAGATCAAAGCGGTGCAAACATGACAAAAGCAAGTACTGACATGTTTGAGGCGACACACGTTTCTCTGGACCCTCTACTTGGTAGGTGCGCGCTATGTATTTAGGGAGTTAATCGGTACAAAGCCCATTTTTATTAAGGCTAGAAAATCGCGTGTCGCGTCGACGTGACAAGCGAGCGGGCCGCGAGCGTACCTTTCCCGCGCGGAGCCGGACGCGCGCCGTACCCGCCCTCGTACCCTCCGTACCCGCCATAGTCTGCCCGCAACACAACACATTAATCCACGTCGTCACTCGCCACTGCATCACTCGTGCGCGGGGGGCGCTTGGCCTCCACAACAAAGCTCTATTAGCTGTTTGCTCGATGCAGCCTGCTTATAACGTAAATGACTGCGCGTCCATTTCCCCTCAACTAAACATTCTTTCTGCTATATAATTTACCTTAATAAGCAGAGGCACTATACATGGGTGTAGCATTTTTTAACAGACGAGATTGCAATAAATCTCTTCTGTCTCTTTTCAAATTTACGAGAAGATAAATGTGTGTATGAAAACATGTAACCAAGTTAAAGTTTGCATTTTATCGGCGACTAAAAGCATATTTTTTATCCGACTACATCTAGAAGACCATTACTTCGACTGATTAAATCTTATCAAGAACTAAATTTTATTAGTCTCGATCTGTGAGCGAGGCACACCCAGTCCTTTTTGTGAGAATATAATGTTTTTAATTCAAAACATGTATCATGTAGTACAAATTAAAATTATTCATTTTCCATGCCCAACCCAAAGTAGAAGTCTGTTAGACTATAGTACCAAAATGGCAGTGAGTAGTGTAGGACAATTATATCCAATGAGCATGCATGCAGGTGTTAGTAAACAATCGTACAACCCATATGCGGCGAAAAAAGCACGTGTAATCAGTGTGATCGAGTGTGAGGCGGGCGGGCTGTGGGCTGTGGGCAATGAGCGATGAGCAGAGGACAGGGGTCACAGGAGTGGGCCAGGGTGATATATGGAAACACATTGAGAATTTTATTAACAGTGCTTTATTCAAAAGCTTTCATCATATCTTTATCACTTTCACAATGTCTCTCCATATTTTACCCCATTTCCCAAATGTAGCATGTGGCGTGAGTGTCAAAAAGTAAAATAATAATACCAAAAATAAACTCGGGCGACATTGCTACATATGTCAAAGGTGGTATTACAAATAAACACTTATAAACATAAGGCAGGTAACATAATATGTACAGAATATATATGTAGTACCCGTTCGAGACAATGACAAAGAGCGATCGGCTGAATGGGCAACTGCGCCTACGTCTATCACTCGCAATATAACCCAATAGCAAATAAAAAGTGATATTTTGCAAATATATAATATACGTAATGATTACTCCTAATTTAGTCGAACGATTGGGCCGACCCATCGTTACTCTGATTATACACACTGTCGCCTCGACAACATCCGCTACGCATAATCTCGATATAATATAAGTTATTTATATAATATCGATAGAAAAATAAATACTCTCTACACACTAACGTTAATACCTAAGCTTCGCGTGATGTCCAACTAACTAGATACACAGTCAGCACGAGGAGCACAACAAGGACATCTCGGGGACGGAGGCGCGCCTTGCTCGCACCGCTAACTAACCTAGCCTTACTCTACGCGTACAATACACCTACACTAGGGATCAGGTAACATCAGTCGAGGTAACGTGTCGCAGGGCGGGCCGGCGGGGCTCGCCCCCATTAGTATTGCTTGCCGCGTTTACCGTAATTGGGGTATCCGGAGTAATCGTAACCGCCGTATCCCCCGTAGCCGTCGTAGCCGTAGCCACCGTAGCCGTAGCCATCGTAGCCACCGCCATAGCCGCCCTGGCCGTAACCATAGCCGCCATAGCCTTGGTTGCCCCAGGGTTGACCGCCGTAACCGCCGCGCCCGCCACGACCACCGCGTGTACCTCTGCCTCCGCGTCCACCGCGACCGCCCATGCCTCCGGGACCGTCCGGTTTAGGTGTCGCTCTCTTAACATCAACCTGACCAAATTCATAAGTCATTATTAACAAGTTATTCACATTAAATACAAAGCAACAAAAAAATCTTAAACAGAGTTTATTTACACACCTCTTTGCCAGCGATGGTTTGTTTAGGAGTCTTCAACAGTTCATTAACCACTTGTTCAGATTCAAATGTGATGAAACAGAAGCCCTTCCTCTGGTTCTTTGTTTTATCAAATGGCATTTCCACTTCAATGATCTGCAAAACATAATTAATGTTATTGATTTTCCTGAAACTGATTTTAGTGTATAACATAAAGAGGCATCAGTGGCCCGGATTTATCTTCACAAGCAATCAAGATAACATATAATCTCACCAAAACCGGAGCTTTCATCATGAACTAACAAGTGTCTCAATACTATTTGTCAAAACAGGTTTTAAACTATTAATAACCATATTAATGTTCAATAAAAAAGAAATAGTATGTTTTACATACATTGCCAAAGTTGCTGAAGAAGTTCTTGATCTCATCATCTGAAATCTCGCTGCTAAGGCCACCAACAAAGATCTTGCCATGTCTTGCTTTTGCCTTCTTGGGGTCTACTTTCTTATTGTTGATGGTATGTTCACCCACTGACATAACCTTGTCAATGGAATCTGGTGCCTTGAACACAATGAATGCAAAGCCCCGTGACCGGCCCGTGTTTGGATCAGTCTTCACATTGATGCTCTCAATCTCACCATAAGCGCTGAAGTGATCACGCAATTCCTCTGCACAAAAAAAATGTGCATATTAAGTAAATTGATGATAAAATGTAAAATTCACTAAATATTTCATAGGATCTCAGAAATGTGGGTAAAGATTTCTTCAATAAACATTCAGAAGCAGAACTGAATTAAGTCATCATGAAATTAAATGAATTGAAAAAAGATATGCAGTGTAATAGTGTAAAAAACCGAACTTACTGTCTGTGGTTTCCCAGCTGAGGCCTCCCACAAATAGTTTTCTGTAAACATTACAGCAAAATTCAGTTAAAAAGTGAAAAAAAAATGGAAGACTTGTGTCTCGATTCAGAAACTGACTTAAGATTACAATTAAAGTTTAACATTAACACTATGCAGTACTTGTTTACAGTACTTTACAGCTACATTTTTGTTCAAAACAAACTCCAAGCACTGCAGCAAAACAAATTGTCAACCTGTAAGTTACAAAAAGTAAATTGGAAATTTACATTATCAATCAGTGAGGACAACGAAATGATACCAAGTATATATATAAATATAACATTACAGTGATATATCGCAAGATTTGAAATAGGCAAGGTGAACGAGGCCCAAAAGTAAGTGGCCGAAACAACTAGTCAGTTTGGTCGTTGTTTTACTTTAGTGTGAGCCCAGCGGATGGATATATACCATGGGGTCCTCCGGCGGCTGCGGCGGCGGCGGCGCAGGCTCACACCTGCAGAGAGACACAGCGTTAGTGGCGCCCAAACTGACCACGCCACGCCGGGCGCTTCCGATTCTAGCACCGATTTGAAATCTTGCACCTACACGCATGACGCATACTACCACAGCGTAAAAGCCACTTGATAACGGCACCGACGCCGGCCCCCGCGGCCCCGCCTAGAGACGCGCGCCTACATGACGCCATTCCGTGCGGCTCCCGCATTATCTACATTTAAACCAAAATAACTCTCGACAAATAAGTCTGAAATCAAAACTACGACTTGTGGAGTTAAATCGGAACCGCGAACAACACACTGCAAAGGTGAAAAGATAAAATTTTGAAAAGATCGCAAGGATTAGGACAGATTTCGTAAAGCCGATAATGATAAAGCCGGACCGCCGCCATTGTGACGGGCAAAGATTCAGTACTGAAATAAACTAGAAAAGCTTAATAACCTGATAAAATTAATATTATATTACTAATAAATCTGTAGTGAAAAAAACATATTATAGTCCAACAATGAGAGAAAGAATTAAAACGCAAAAACCAACTGTACCTGTCGTCATCGCGTCCGGGGGCTTCGGCACTGTTATTTTCTTGTCCATCTCCTCCACCGTTCTCTGCATTTCCATTAAGCTGATTTTCGGTGGTAATATCTTGTGCAAAATTGTCGTTATTGGCCATGACTTAAATTTATGCCTAAAATTAACAATAACTAAAACTACTGTCTGTACGCGACCTTCAACAACGAATGCCAAATGCAGAAGAAAGAAAGGAAGTGCGCGATGAGTCGGCGCGAAAACGTTTATTATGTTGGTCAAAAGCATAGAGACGCTGTTTTTTTTGCTACGATCCCCTCCTGCTTTCTAAACAGCCAATCATAAGTTAGTAGTACAAAGAGTTCAATGGCATCTGCCCGGCGCAAAATAAGGACAGATATATCCTATCCCTTTGTTAGAAAGAGAAAGACAATAATTACAATGAATCGATAATCATGCCAACATTATCACAAAATTTACCGCTTTTGTAACTTTTTAATTTTGTCTTTACTAAGGCAATCGGTAAATACAGCCTAGAATGATGCATCTTCATAAATTGAAGAATAACCACTTCTTTGCTAATAATTTTCACTTAAGATTACACTTACATATATACAAGTTACACGTACATAAATATGAAACATATACATCTATTTTGATAATAAGTAAAACGTCACGTATTTACGTATTACTTACCTATTAGAGTCGTTAGGTAATAAAATGAAGAAAACGAACATTTCAGACTTAGTTTACTGATTATAATTGACTGTATAATACCACCACACTAACTGTATAATATAGCAAATTTAAGTTTAAATAGTCTCATTTTATTAGCAGAGAAAAAATTTGCGTCGCTGTATCCTTTTGGATTAAGAAATGCAAGGAAAGAAGTATATATTGATAAAGTGTATTTATTTTCAACATTTAACTTGAATACAACTTACGAATATTATGTTAAACAATGTAAACATTACTTATAGGTAAATGGTTTCCAGTAAAATTAATTTTAAATGATTCAATTTCTACCCTTTACACATTGTAGCTACATGTATTTAAATCTATATTATGTGAAATAAATTAAAGAATAATTTATACCGTAAAGTGTATATTTATTGTTTTAGGTATTCATTAACAAAAAACAATAAACTATCAAAATAAAATTTCCTAAAATAAAGAATTATTAGGTAATATCGTCGGGTAACGAGAGGTACAAAGAAAGAAGATAATAATATGGCGTAATAGATTTATTACTTTCCTTTTTAAGTATATATATAAATTAAATCTCTTATTTCGTCAATAAAATTGTAAAGAAATAAAAATTAGTTTTAACAATAAATGGTAAAAAAGGATAAAATTATGAAAATAGTGGGCAACATTGGTATAAAATTGACACCCGAACGGTGAGGTAGGCTCTTTTTCTGTTTTCAGATCTTATTTATTGTGAAAAATACGCGAATTTCGTGATAATTCGTTGCATACTACGCTACTTTGATGCCTAAATTTTACTGAGGTAAGTTTTTTTACGTTTAAAAATGCGCAGCGCTTGTAAGCCCGTAATATTTTGATTGTCGGCAGATGTATTTCTTTTTAAAGGTTAATCCCTTTGGTGTTTTATTCGGTACATAGGTATTGTGAGTGTGAGTTTAGAGAAATTTGACAGTTGTTATGAGAGGACGCGCGTTTTGAGGTGTACAATGACAACAATACGTCGTGTGTTGAATGTCTTGCGTGAGCCCCGTCGTCGCCATGCGTGCTCTGACAGCATCAACTACCACTTGTGTTCACCAGCGCTCAAACGCCCGCCGTTGTAATGTCCACCTGCGGGCGATGTAGTAGCTCATTCACTAGTTCTTTATCAACTTTACGAAAAATGTTATTATATATACAGAAATGTATATTTGAGCTATGTGATGTTCTGTTTTATTGTGCAGGCACTTAACTAACGGTCATTTACTTATTCGTGATAAAAATGTAAATATTAGTAAATGAACTTTCTTTGAGGAGATTCACCTGCAAAGTGCTTTTGTTGTTTTGTAGCAGATATCAAAATTTTTAAGATTATTCCAAATTTTTTTTTGTTCAACCATTTATTTTTAAGAGTGTTCTTTGTAATTTATGTTAATAGCCATCTTGAGTTAACATTTAAGAGAGCATATTTAGAGACTATGAATAACATGGAATTTTATTCTTGTCCCTGAAGAATATACAAGGCAAGAACTTGTATGTTATCACATTTATTTAGTATTGTCATAAAAAACATTTCCAACAATAATGTTTGTTTTATGAAGACATATACAAAATACTGACTTATTCCTTTATTATTCTAGATTCCTTTACACAAATAATAATAATAAGTTAGTAGTACTCTTGTTTCTAAGACTGAAGTATTGCAAATTATGCAAAAATATTTGAAATAAAAATGGTACATGTAATTATATTATTTAAGTAATTGTGTTCCTCATAATTAATAAATTATTCTAAAAACTACTATAAGAATCAATCAGTTAATTGTTCAAAATGAATGTCATTACAGAATTAGATAATGTTACTAATTTGGAATTAGTTAATAAGTATGATAAGGATTAAATGCCTACATAATTAATCCTTAAAATGGCAGAAAATGATAAATAAAAAAATTGTTAAATTAGCCTCTTAATCAGAATAATTTTTATTTTGATTAACTAAGCAACACTAAGTTTTGCTGAAATTAAAGTAAGCAAAAGTAAAAATAAATTTATAATCAGCTCAAAGCAGCTTCTAATTTCATAAAAGTAATATACATGTAAAACCAGTGTTCAACAACAATTCACATCAATGTTTTGAGTTATTGGTGTCCTAATAAATAATTATAAATAATACAATTTTAATAATTACACATCTGTATGTTTTTGGATAAGATTTATAAAATATCATTGTTATACAAGATATAAAAAACTGGACAACTAGTTAAAATTAATAAAAACCTGATAGTGCATAGTTAGGATTATACAAAGTACAGTTCAGTTAAGTTTTCAGTTATTTGTGCTAGGTTGGCATTATGTTGGTACCGCACGATTTCGCACGAGGCGGCCTGCGTTTTGGCGGGTACTCTGCCCTGGGAGCTGGACGCCAAGTCCCTCTCGTCAGTGTTCTTCTGGCGGGAGGAGGCGTACCGGCGAACCGGACAGAGACCGGCCCCAAGAGAGGTCGAGGCCATGTTGGCCTCCCTCCGCAGCGCCGCCGTGGAGGAGTGGCGTTCCAGGCTGGAGAGTCCAAGTGCTGGCGTGGCGACCGTCGCGGCAGTGCGTCCTGTCCTCCAGCAGTGGATGGACAGGCGCCACGGTGCGCCGACCTTCCGGCTGACACAGGTGCTCACCGGGCACGGCAGCTTCGGTGCGTACCTGTGTCGCATCGTCGGAGTGGAGGAGACCGCCGTGTGCCACCATTGTGGCAACTGCCGTGAGGACACGGCCCAGCACACGCTTGAGGAGTGCCCAGCCTGGGACGAGGAGCGCAGCGCTCTCGTAGCGGTCGTGGGGAGAGACCTCTCGCTGCCGACTGTGGTCGCCGCCATGGTCGGCAGCCGGAGGTCGTGGAAAGCTATGCTCTCCTTCTGCGAACGTGTCATTTCGCAGAAGGAGAGCGCGGAGCGGGATCGGGAGCAGACCGATCCCGCTCGTCGCAACAGGCGACGTAGGAGGCGCCGGGTCAACACGTAGCCCGGCGCCCAGAGGCCACACGGGGCCGCCGTCCCTACCTTGGCGGCCCCCCAGGTGTATAATATCTGCTTGGTGTGCCTCTTGGCACCGCGCAGAGGCGGTCCCGGTGCAATCCATAGCTCTGGCTTCAGGGTATTCCGGGGCCGCCTCGTTGAATGCGCTGATGGTGGCCGTCGCGGGGTTTTTAGTCGGTATGACGGCGCATTGATTTTGGTAGGGACCCGGCCCAGCGGCCGCCCGAGCACATCACGGGCGGTAACATCCATGCTGGGTCGGAAGGCGCCGGTGAGTCCGACACACCCTCGTCCCTCCGGGGCGGGATGGTCCGTAAATGGATTTTCCCCGCGTGAAAAAAAAAAAAAAAAAAAAAAAAAAAAAAAAAAGGTTGGCATTATGTTAAGTCCACAATGTTTGAAAATTATATTGCTTAAGTTATAATAGCAGGATAAGTAAAAAAAGAAACAAAATTAGTGTCAGTGGGTACATTATATTAACATTCAATTCTAAAACATAAACACCAAAATTTAAAACATGATGCATTTTCAGAATATGTCTATCAACTTTAAATTCTTTTTTATGGCATAAATTGTTACAAAAAAAACAGATATTGTAATGAATCATCCGTGATTTAGAAACATTTTCTTTTTATGTAAAAAATTCTTTAAATAAAGTTAAGTTAAAAATTGTTTTTTCTCTTTCACTTATTACATATATTTCAACACGTGTTTTCTGAATAATGAAAGACAATTTCTTAATAAATAATGATGACAAAGATTTTTCTCTACATCAATTCCATTTTTTTTGTGCAATTTGTAAGTATAATGATGCAGGATAAAACTATTGAACCCTGTAGTATGTCAGAAGGTGGATATCACCCCATCTATATAATTCATCAATAAAGTATTTAAGACCATTTGATGACCTCATACTTGTTTTAAAATATTTCACAAACCTTGATAAATATTTTTTTTTCATTGCACAATACAAGAATTATCTTTGAATGACTAATCTAAAACTGACGCAATTTGTATTAAATGTGGGGTTTTTTTGCATCCTATTGTAATTTGTTTTGTGTTGGTGAGTGAGTGATGTGATGTGGTGTCCACAGGGCAGCTTATAGCAGAGGGCTGTATCGGCGCAGTGTTCACAACAGCGATGGTAATGGAGGCGTCCCCGTCCCCGCAGAGCGTTGGCCGCGAGTTTGTCCGCCAGTACTACACGCTGCTCAACAAGGCGCCGGCCCATCTGCATAGGTAAACAGATTCTATTTTTACATAAATATACTGAACATAATAACATCGTCATCATCATCAGCCCATATACGTCCCACTGCTGAGAGGGTTTTTAGGCTTCAGTCCACCACATTGGCATAGTGTAGCTTGGCGGACTACAAACCTAAGAAATTCGCTATAACTTTTAGGCGTCCAGATTTCCCTTACCATGTTTTCCTTCACCGTTAAAGCACGTGATAATTCATTGTGTACACATTACACTTGGTAAAGTCAGAGGTGTGGGCCTCGGGTTTGAATCCGCAACAGCCGAGATTCTCAACTGCGCGCCTAAACCTCGAAACCATCACTGCTTCTTCATCACTCTTAATATACACTGAAGCTTGTATTCTAGAAATACTTATTTCGCCAGTTGCGTTTTAAACCCCACTTAATTGAGACAAGTCTATTGCCATTAATTTATTTGAATAGTTTATGCAAGTTTAATAAACCTTCAACACATTTTCTAACTATGGTTTGAAAATAATACTATACTGACAGCAAATGTTAGAAAAATATGTAATTCAATGTATTTAATTTTGACTGCCTCGTGGTCTCGCGGCACAAGCATAATTGCCGTGCGATCTAGAGGTCCTGGGTTCGATTCCCGGGTCGGGCAAAGTGTTATTGGGATTTTTCCATTAGGAAATTCTCAGTAGCAGCACGGAGTCTGGACATGTGCCCGAAAAACGGCAGTAGGCTCGCCCCCTATTACGTGGGACTGATACATACCTGGCGAAATGTGTGTGCAGAAATGCACCTCTGCCTACCCCCTCGGGGATTACAGGCGTGAGGTTATGTTAATGTTTATGTATGTTAATTTTGATGATATTCATCATTCATATTTTCTAGTGCCTTCAAATATGTATGTGTTATTAGATTATACTAGAAAGGCGGAGTGTGGTAGAAATTATGAATTTCACGTACAAATCATAATTGCTCAGTTTCATTACAGTGACATGCTCTTCTAACTGTTACTACTAATGACACTTCTAAATTCCCTTTCCCAACTCTGTAAATAGTATTGTAACTACGTCTTAATAATGGCGAAAGCTTGAAGACGGGTGCAACCACATGGTTTATGGTTTTGTATTAGATAGTCGTGATGGCCTCGAGGTTTGGGCACGCGGTCGAGAATCTCGATGGTCGCGGGTTCAAACCCCAGGCACACACCTCTGACTTTTCGAAGTTATGTGTGTATTCACAATGAATTATCACGTACTTTAACGGTGAAGGAAAACATCGTGATGAAACCTGCACACCTAAAAAGTTATTAGGAATTTCTTAGGTGTGTAGTCCGCCAACCCGCACTAGGCCAGCGTGGTGGACTAAGGCCTAAAACCCTCTCGATAGTAGAGGAGGCCCGTGCCCAGCAGTGGGACGTATATGGGCTGATGATGATTAGATGCTTTTTTAACACTGCAAACATTGGTAAAATTATATTACATATAATTGTTGTAGAATAGTTTTCAAGACCATAATTGTCCTCCATCTCTTAATCTCATTCTTTTTAAACGTCATCTAGCATAATATCAGTAGGCCGGTATGAATGCTTAGAGTGATGATAATTTCTCGCTACTTTGTATTTTTCTTTGTATTTACTACCAATAATGTACAAATTCAATTAAGCGAGAGATGTTACTCAATCCTGAATAGTAAAGATTTTAATAAAAAATACACCCAACAACCACAAACAGTTCTGACCCCACATTAAAATATTAGTTTGTGTCGTCAGTGTACGAGAGCCTTTTCTATACGCAAATAAAAAATAAAATTATGTAATTCAAACTCTTTTGGACTACCACAAACAAAGAATTCGCATCTGTGAAGTGACGATCCGTTATCTTCAGGCTAAATATAGTCACGCTCCTTAAAAATGTAATCTAGATAAACTTGAATAATAACTTGTTATCCATTCGCTTTGTTCAACAAAAATGCTCGTAACAAAGAAACGTCTGAATGCTTATGTTTAATTTTGCACACATTTTTTGGGAATGAACAAAGAGCTGGCCATATACAGTTATTGGTAATATACAGCTTGGAGAACTGTGGCCCACTGGCTGCCGAACCCTTTCTACCATAATCTGGTATAACAGGTTATTGGATAAATGAATGAATGAATAATGAATGGATAAATGACTGCCTCGTAGTCTCGCGGGACAAGTATGTGCCGTGGGATCAAGAGGTCCTGGGTTCGATTCCCGGGTCGGGCAAAGTGTTATTGGGTTTTTCCATTAGGAAATTCTCAGTAACAGCACGGAGTCTGGAAATGTGCCCGAAAAACGGCAATAGACTCGCCCCCTATTACGTGGGACTGATACATACCTGGCGAAATGTGGGTGAAATGCACCTCTGCCTACCCCTTCGGGGAATACAGGCGTGAGTTTATGTATGTATGTATGTGGATAAATGAGTGATATAAAAGCAAATGGAAACATTTAGCAGTCCCCTTTGACCTCAATGTGACATCTGTTGCTCCTTTTATAGGCTTACTTAGACAGGTTTGTTGAAATAGTTTGTATATGACCACCTGTGATCGTATATTGCCAATGTAACAAATAAAGCATTTATGTAATAAATTAAGTAGAATAAAAAAAAAAAACACAAAAACAACTCAGAAAAAAACAAAAAAAAAACAAAGGCTAATATTTTAGAATCCTTAGTATGAAAGCATTCAGTCACAAATGGTGTTTGAATAATTTTAATCATAATGAAAAATTCATTTTTTTTCCATGTTCATGAGATTTAAAGTCATTTTCCCCTTTTATACATTTAAACAGGCAAGATTATACGACAACAGTGCCGCGGATATTTACAGTTATAAAACAACGACAAACGCGAAACCTTTTACTAGTCGACAAAATTATGCCGGCTTGATGGGAGAGAATGTTTGGCGCGCTATCGCGTTGCATTGTTTGTTGTTGTTTGTCCGCGCGGTGGCGCACGTGAGCGTGTGATGTTACGTTATCAGGCACGTCACACACTTGACGCCACTTACTCCTTCTTTATCTCAACCAGTGCCGTAAATAGGGCGGTGCCACCGGTACCCAGGCACAGGGCGTAGACTCTGGGGGCCACAAGAATGGCCAGACCAGACAGGACTATTATTTTTTCGGTTTGCTCCTAAAAAGTTCCCGCTTAAAGTTAAAGTAGGTAGTAGGTACTCTACCTATAATAAAGAAATAAAAGTAATATCTAAAAAAACAAGGGCGCACTTATAGAAGCCCGCACAGGGCGCAGAAAAGGCTATTTACGGCACTGATCTTAACGACACTATCATATATTATGCATACGGAGTGAGCAGCGTTTCAAGCGACCTGCTGTGTAGTTTTGTACGTCAAAAGGTCATTGCAGCATAAGTATTAAAATAAGGTACTATTTAATTTCACAAATAAATACTTTTTGCCACTGTAAGTGTTATCTTCCAGACAGCCGTTGGTTTAAAAGTAAAGACAGCAAAACATGATTATAAATAATAAATATTGAACATTGGACCAATAAGAACTCATAAAATCCTAATTTAAAATCGTATAAAGATGGAGCGTCATATCGACTGCATAGTGATGGAACTTCCTTAACCCGCCATCACTCGCGCGGGGTGCTGTCAGCACCCCACGCATTTTTGAACGTAAAAATGAATTATAATTTGAATTATAACTGAAAAGGCTGATTATTATAATGTTTTGTAGAACAATAATAAAGTTGATTATAAAATTTATGTTAATTATATACATACTTCATACAACACAAAATAATAAAGTGCTGGTATAATTCTATTAACTGATATTATATAAATAAAAATGCACTTTGAGTATGTGGGGTGGCCACAACACCCCGCGAGTGCTCACGAGGCTAAAAACCGCGCGAGTGATCGAGGGTTAATTTGATTTTGTTGTTTGTTGCAGGTTCTACAACAATTACTCGTCGTTCGTGCATGGCGGGCTAGACGCGCCCAACCGCGAGACGCTGCCGGTGGTGGGACAGAAGCAGATCCACAACCGCATACAGCAGCTCAACTTCCGCGACTGCCATGCCAAGATCAGTCAGGTAACTTATCACCCTTATGTCACATGGGTTGCTTGAATACAATTTAATAATTGAAATAAATAAAGAATTTTATATAAATGCAACAAAAATAAAAGGCAAGGTCATGTGTGTTGGTTGAGCCGTCGTTGAAATTAAGTGCAACTCGGAGTTTTGATTTGGTAGCTTCCGTCATACAAAATTCATTATTAGATTATCACTTTGCATAAAAAGTATAATAAACACAAAACTGAAGTTTACTTTTAGTCTTATTTCATTTGAATTTTTTAGTTAGTACCCATAATAACCCAATGTATTGTCGGCAGGTGGACGCGCAGGCGACGCTGGGCAACGGCGTGGTGGTGCAGGTGACGGGCGAGCTGTCCAACGGGGGCGCGCCCATGCGCCGCTTCACGCAGACCTTCGTGCTCGCCGCGCAGTCGCCCAAGAAGTACTACGTGCACAACGACATCTTCCGCTACCAGGACATCGTCTTCTCCGACGAGGAGGGCGACGGCTCGGGCCGCTCGGACGCGGAGGAGGAGGAGGCCGGCGGCGCGGGCACCTACTTCCCGCCGCCCCCCGCCGCCTTCCCCGGCGGCTTCCCGCAGCCCCCGGCGCCCCCCGCCCCCGCGCCCGTGCACCACGCGCCCCTCGTGTCGCCCCCCGCGACCGCGCCCCCACCACCCGCGCCCGCCGCCCCGCAACCCGCGCACCATCTCAACGGACACCCGCCCCCGCACGACGAGTCCGCCAGACACCTCGTCACTGCACTGCAGGGTGAGCCTGATCGCCATCATTTTATTGGCTATACTAGACATACATTGAGACTAAGAGACTAGCATGGCAAAGTGACCTGCACATATACCTGATGGTCGATCCAAATCATCACAGCTACTGGAATCTAGTAGAAACTGGATATATACAGGCTAAACAACTGCCATATGACTAAATTATAGCCATAATGTTGAAAATGTTCATACTACAATTGTGCCCTTTAACTTGCAGCGACGAGCCTAGCGAACGAGCCGGAGCGTGAACCAAGCGTGGCCTCGCCGCCGAGCAGTGTGAGCGCGGTGCCGCCCGGCATGCCGCCGCCGGAGCCCACGCCGGAGCCAGTGCAGGAGCCCGAGCGAGAGCCCACGCCTCCGCCCCAGCAACCGCAGCAAACTGGTTAGTGCAAAAACATTTACTTTTACTTCTTCTTTATTTATCCCCGCTATATTGTCATACGCAAATATATCATGTTTGGGTATCAGGCTGGTGATCAGAGTGGTGCATGATCGAAGCCGTTATAATTGGTAGACACTACTCGAACAACACTGCACTTCACTTTATCGTGCTAATACATACATTATAATGTGCTAATACGTACGTTGAAACATGTGTTCTCTAAAGGGGTAGGCAGAGGTGCATTTCTCCACCCATATTTCACCAGGTATTTATCCATCTCACGTAATAAGTCGCAATAGGCTCGCTATTGCAGTTTTTCGAGCACATTTTCAGATTCTGTGCTGTTAATGAGAATTTCCTGAAAAAAATAAAATGAAATGATATAATTATTGTGTACATTGCAGCGGCGCCGTTGCCCCCCGAGCCGAAGACGTACGCGAACCTGCTGAAGTCTGGGTCTAGCCACGGTGGTGGCACGCGCAGTTCGCCGCCGTCGGGTCCGGCCGCCCCCGCGCCTGTACCCGCCCCCGCGCCGGCACCTGTCCCTGCGCCTGCGCCGGCGCACGCCGCACACGCGCCGCCGCATCCTGCGCACGCGCCGCACCCCGCACACCCCGCGCACCCCTCGCACCCCGCGCACGCCTCGCACGCCTCGCACGCGCCCCCGCAGGACCAGCGCCCGCGCATGCCGCGCCCCACCGCACAGGCGCCTCCTCCACCAGGTAATATACATTATATCACACCTATTGGTATTACAAAACTCCATATGAAAGTTTTTGTTCGTGAAGAATAAACAAACTAGTCACTTGAGAGGGTAATATAAATATTGCCTATACAGGATGTATTCAGACCCTGATCAGGAAACTAAAGCAGGTAAAAGGTATGGTCATTACAAACCCCCTGGCGCTTAAGAAAATCCCGACAAGACGTTTTCCTAACGATAATTCCTAAGAATTAGACGTTTTCCTAACAACCACAAACATTTTATACCTATGGTTATCACGGTATGAATACACCCTGTATAAAACTACTTCACCATAATTTTAATGTAAGTAAGTGTGTGCTAATCCGAAATAGCCCAGTGGGTGTGGACTAAGGCCTGTCAGTTGTAGAGGAGGCTTGTGAGACAAATATGGGTTGATTATGATGATATTGCTGTATTGACAGAACCTCATTGTTCTTTTGGCAAAATGTTCGTTGGATATATAAGTTGGTTGTTTGGGAAAGTAGTGGTGAATAAGACTAATGGAGCTGTGTATTGAGGTGTGTGTGTGACCGCAGCGGAGGGGTCGCGGCGCTACTCGGACGCGCAGCAGCTGTTCCTGGGCAACCTGCCGCACGGCGCCAGCGAGGACGAGCTGCGCGCGCTGTTCGGGCGCTTCGGGCCCGTGGCCGAGCTGCGCGTGCACCGCCCGCCCGCCGCCGCCGGCGCGCACAAGCACCCCAACTACGGCTTCATCACCTACGAGACCTCGCAGGCCGCGCACGACTGCCTCAACGCCGCGGTACATCCACTACCTACCGACATTCCCAGTGGCACTTACATACAAGCCCAAAACCTTACGCATTAACTGTGTAATGTCCAGTTTGTAATTGTTTATTGTGGGGTTTTTATTTAACAAATTACTTTTGTTCAATAACGATTTAATGCTTAAAGAATTTTAAAAGGCAAACTGGACTGTTGGGCTTCTATGGACGTACTGCCATTACACATTTCATGTCGTCTTCCATGCCTTTTATAGTAGTTAAGTAGTGATGGCCTCGAAGATTAGGGCGCGCGGTCGCTCCCCAGGCACACACCTCTGACTTTTCGAAGTTATGTGTGTTAAGGTGTCAAGTTATAGGTGTTCATAATGAATATGAATTATCACTTAATTTAACGGTGAAGGAAAACATCGTAAGGCAACCTGCACACCTAAAAGTTAAGTTACACTAAATCTGAAGTGGTACACAAAATTTTGAAATGACTAAACCTAAGCAATGCATTTGACATTTTATATATTCAATAAATATTATTTCATTTCATTAAAAGTTCTTAGGAATTTCTTAGGTGTGTAGTCCGCCAAAACGCACTAGGCCAGCGAGGTGGACTAAGGCATAAACCCTCTCAGTTATAGAAGAAGCCCGTGCCAAGCAGTTGAACATATATGGACTGAAGTTGATGATTATTTGTCTTATAGTATTGCCATCTCAATCTCACCATGCTAACAATATAGTGTTAGTGATGTTTTTTAATTTGACTGGCATCTAAGTGTGAGTGCCTATTTGAAATTAGACTTCCAGCAATCGCACTCAGAGACTTAATTTACGCTGGTTTCTTGTGAGGCGACGGTGCTACCAACATGACCATTAACGAGCTGACCTGCTTGTACTACTGTCTGAGCCGGCCTCGGCGTGGCTTGTATAAAAGTGACACATATGTGCGATATATTGAAGTGTTTGTTTCTGTGAGCAGCCGCTGTTCTTCCCGCCGGACAGCGCGGACGGCGTGAAGCTGAACGTGGAGGAGAAGAAGACTCGTGGGCGAGAGGCGCCGCGCCGCCGCCCCCTGTCCTCGCACCGCGCCGCCTTCCAGCCGCGTCCTGCCTACCGCCGCTAACCGGCGCGCACTCCGCACCACCCCACTACCCCACCACCCCACCACCCCACACTACCACTCTCTACCCCACCACTCCAACACCCACAATTCCGCGCCACCCATACTCGTGGACTTGGAGAAAACGTAATCTTGATTAACATTGAGGATTGGAATGACAAAGTTTAATTTGTATTAATGATTACAGATTAAAGTAATTTTAATGAATAAAGGAATCGCATAGTGATGAATGATTACTTTTTAATTGTAATCATAAATCTGGAATCATGATTACAGCTTGCATGTTATTGCCGTAATCCTTAATTGAATCATGATTACAATTTGTCCTAGTCTGGTTTTAAGTGTTCAATTTCGCGTCGTGCTTAGCTAAATCCCCAGTGCGCCTCCCACGTCGCGACAACGTAAAAACTCGTTTTTCAACATTTTCTTCACTCGGTCGATATACAAATGTACAGAAATAGTTTATCGAAAGCGTATCGGCGGCGTAATGAGTATCGGTGGCGCAGCTTTCGAACATTTCTTTGTATCGTGACCATTACCACGGCCGTCCTACTGAATTGTTCTTGTTTCGCAAAATAATACGGGGTGAAAATGTTATCGGTACGAAGCGTTCCCGACGGGGTGACCTTTTTACCCGGGAACATTTTAATTTGTGTTAACTCTAATGTCGGTAGGGACGCAGCACGCAGCGAATATAATATTAAAATAAACGCGCTTCGCAAAATGCTTTTCTTACGTTTATGTTTAAGTAGTTAGATAGACTAAATTAATTATTTGATTTAATGAATGGAGTAGTGAACGTCGGCGTGGAATCCACGTGCTCCCGGCCGGCACAGGAACCCAACCTTATGCAGTTTATTTTTATTGCATTCAAATATACTTTTACTGATAAACTAAACTCACTAATCTCACGATTCGTATACATTTTCATAGTTCATTTATATAGGGTCAGCGCCCGGTCTTGTCGTTACTAACGCTTTCACGCATGATCTCCTTACTCGATATGGAACTTAGGTATTTTGTGTTGTAGAATCAGCCGCCGATGGTGAAGGTGACGCGCGACGGTTGGGGAAGTGTGTTGTGCCGTCGTTCGTCCCGTCCGCCTTATTTCTGTCTTGCGGCCAGCCTGCGCCGCGGACGCTTCGACGCCGACGTTCACGTCACTCAACTCGGATGAGACTTATCACTAGAATATCACTAGAAGATCGACCGTTCAGGCGTATGCACATTCGGAATTTCATTATATTGTCGTTTCATTAGGTGCGTCATAAAACACCCGAAAAGAACATAAAATTACTCTTACCCT
The DNA here is from genome assembly GCA_907164795.1 of Hemaris fuciformis. NCBI lineage: Eukaryota > Metazoa > Arthropoda > Insecta > Lepidoptera > Sphingidae > Hemaris > Hemaris fuciformis. The sequence continues at coordinate 947,675 of OU015443.1, forward strand.
ACACTATAATATTATCAGTAGTGTCGTGCGGTCGATCGTCCAGTGATCGTTTGTGTTAGTATCGACTATGGACTTTTTAAAAATGTGAAATCGAAAGCAAGCGCATCTAGTCGCGCAGTGCGAGCGCGCGCTTGCTCAACGCGTTGACTGTGTCATGTGGTTTTATATATACTTGTATATTTTACTTTGTAATATACACACGCGTGTCAGTGACCGCGACGCGTTCGTCACGTGGACGACGCGAAGCACTCTACTTACGTGTTGTGACTACTCGCGGCTAGCGGCTATCGAAGTCGATGGACGGCGTCGCGGCAAATTTTTCCTTCTTGAATAATCAAGACTAAAACGGCTATTGTGTGTTCTCATGGTATGTCTGTGTAGTCGTCTTGTTTACTGTGTGAGACTGTGCAGGGTTGTCAGGACCGCGCCGTCCGTACATCGATATCGATAAAGCTGCGCCGTGCCGCGCCAAGCCCGTGCGGCACTCGTCTTCACTTAGTTACGTTAACATTAAGCTTATATGTAACGTGTTTTGTTTATACGAACTCAATAATAATGACATGAGTTTAAAGTAATTTATGATGTATTTAGGTATCGACCCGAGTGGTGTGAAGTTAGCGTAGTATCGGCTAGTTGCGGCCGGCCCCCCGCGACCCGGCCCCACCCCGCCGCCACCATTTATAGACTGCTATACCATGAAGCTAAATGAAATAATGGACCATATTTTGGAGATTCAATGTTGCCAAATTTTAATTATTACATTATATCATGGTTTCCAACTGCAATAGGGACCGTCACAAATCCGTTCACACGCATTGTTCCAAGTGGAGTAGGGTGTAGTTAGTTGTTAGCGTGTTGGACTTTGCCGCCACTATGTGGCGTGTGAAGACTGACGCCATGACTGAGGGCGGCGTGTGAGCGGCCAGCGGGATGCGGGGGGAGGAGGAGAGGGGGGAGAGCAGGGGGCAACAGCCGCCCGACGGGTACGCATGTGTTTAAAGTACTTGTGTTTGTAACTTGTTCGTTATTTTTTTATCTAACACAATAAAATGATCGAACTTTCATATTGTAATTTTCTTTATGTACCAAACCATTGTCGATGGAATTTCATTTGTGTAGTGCGTAGATACTATAGAATTGTTCGTGGTCGCGGTGAAGCTCGGTTGTACCCTGAAAACGGATACGGATCTACCATTCATCAATTTCTATGTTTTAGTGACTAATATTCGACCAAGCTTCACTATCATCACGAATAATTTGCTAATATAAAATAATTAATAAACAAAAAAAAAACAGATGAGTGTATATAGATAATGGTTGCGCAACATGGCGCCCGTCGCTATATGCGATTAAATATGTAAACAAGATGGCAGCCCAGCCAGTTTCCGCAAAATGTATTACGCATTTTATATTTTAAACGTAGCATTGCGTAGCTCCGTGGAATTATATTGTTTTTGAACTTCTTTTATGTATTGTTTGAATAACTAATAGGTTTGACGAGCGGTGTACGCGAAGAACCAAGGTTTTATGTAAGGAGTTTAGTTCGTCTATATCGTCCTTACAAAATGTCAATAAACATGTACAACAGGTGGTATTGCCCATAAAATAGTAATTTTCAGATACAACAGATGATATTCTTGAATGACGTAAACTCGCGTACACCGGCCGTTCATTCATGTATCATAGCGTTTAATGAATAAGTTGTGAATTTTTCATACAAATTGCCAGTGACTGCTCACTACGATAACTTATTTTGATTGTCCGCGAATTCAACTGCCTTTAAGCAATATACCGTAAATATAAGGAAATGCCGCGGTGGTTGCTTGCTACCCAACTTGAACGAAACAAATGGGTTTTTTTACCACTTTGATTTATATATTTTTCCCCTTCCTTTTAACAGGACAACATATTCCATATTAGTCAAGGATTTTTGCGACATAAGTAAAGCCCCCTGCAAGTTAATTGAGTTCTTATTCATTAAGCAGATAAAAAGGCACATGACATATAATTAAATTTTGTTATCAGCGACAATAATTGGAACATAATTTTTGCTCTTGTTCAAATTTCCATAATAAGCCATTCAAGCAAAATTTATGGATGAAATAAGCTAATTTTATACATTTTTCATTGGATATATCGATTTTTTATTTGTTTATGGGGTTAAGTTCGGGTAGCGAGTGACCAGGACGCGGTAATGTACGGACCTGTATGTAACTTGTGTTCCCCATGCCGATGTACCATATATGAACATTGTAAATGCCTCGGCGTCACACGACGGATATTGCGTCTGTGTGTCGGAGCGGCCTGTTTGCACTGAATCGCCACTATCGGGAACATTATGTACCAACAGAGTTGCCCTCTGTTTAATGTTTTGTAATGTCAATTGTATTCTAACTCTAGTGTGGCGAATCACTGCAGTACCATCGGCGATATTTTTTGTATGTGTCAATGTATGCGTGGGTGTTTGGGCGTAGAGTGAGGACGTGGGTGCTGGGCCGCTCCTCGACACGACTGCGTCGACTCGATCGCTAACTATAGTTCCACTATACTTATGTTGAGGTAGTGGCGCCGCGCAGTACTACCTTATTCTACTTTTACGATCTATCTCTTAGCTACTTTTATGAACTTTTACCTTATTCTTCTAAGTATTACGTTAATGCTTGAATCGTGTTCTGACTAGGAATATTTTCGGTGGGCTAGGGCTGCGCGACCGGGCCATGCCTCACATGAGGACGTTGAGCAACCCAGGTGGCGGGACAAGAGCCGAGCGGTGTCCACTTTCAATGTGTCTTATACAAAGTTCAGACCCCATGCTCGTAGCGTCCGACGTGTGTATTCGTGTCTTTGATATTATTGCAGACTATTGTATAATTATTTATAGTTGAGGGAGCATCGGAACGTACAATCATAGTTGTGATTTAAAGAAATATTTTTATATTGTTTGTAAATACAAAAATATATTTAACGGCCATAGTGTCGCTGAGACGCCAGCCTGCGAGCATTCGGCGCTGGTCGCTGAACTGCGGAGATCTGACACCCGTGTATCCGACGGCGCCTGATACTGTCGTTGGCACCCAAAATAGGCATATTAGTAATGCAGCGAGCTATATTGTACTTGTATGTTTGATTTGACATTCGCTCACAAACCGATGCTCCCTTGATCGCGTACATGTTTTGTATTGATGGGGTCTAAAATTTGTGCTATGAAACAGTGTTGTAATTGTTCAGTAATATGGTGATGCGAGCGTGCGGCCGGCCGCGGCGACAGCTCGCGTCGTCCTCTCTAATAGAGATGTACTTTTTGTAACAAACTTGACTTTTATTTCGTATCCTCTTCACTCCCTGATTCTTAGTCGTTTTTTTCCATAAAAAATTACAAATGTGTGCTACACATAATACATGTGTCAGATCACCAAACTTAAAGAATGACATGTTTTAATACCTACAGTTCATAGACTTTACATACATCATCATGATCAGCCCAAATATGTCCCACTGCTGGGCACGGGCCTCCTCTACAACTGAGAGGGCCTTAGTCCACCACGCTGGCCTAGTGCGGGTTGGTGGACTACATACCTAAGAAATTCCTAAGAACATTTAGGTATGCAGGTTTCCTTCAGCGTTAAAGCAAGTAATAATTCATTGTGAATACACACATAACTTCGAAAAATCAGAGGTGTGTGCCTGGGGTTTGAACCCGCGACCGCCGAGATTCTCGACCGCGCGCCTAAACCTCGAGGCCATCACTGCTTACATACACTACGACACATTTTCTTTATATACGGGACTACTCCCAATAGTATAGTACTTTCCAAAAAGGGAATTAAGAAAGGCGATCATGAAGTTGTAGCTCCGCAAGCCAATGGACATGGTTCTGTTATGGAAAAAGGAGGTTGAACAATTATTCTGTTGTACGTTTAGGCAGCAGCCTCAGCGAAGTTTGGAAATATACCAGACAATCGGTACGCTTTTCCTGTTTCATTAAATGCATGAGAGTATGTACATATATAGGTACTATGGTGAAAGCAAAACAAGGAATAAACGGTTCATGCAGAAGAGCTTTATACTTGAATTATGATTTTTAGAGTAGATACCCTCAATATGCATAGCATTACCCCACCTCATCGTAGATTTGGCCTATGTCTATTGTCTAGACGTGAGGTCGTCTTATAGTCCAGACTACAGTATGCAGTATCAACAAAATTTATAAGTATTTACCTATTTCAAAGTCAAATGAATTCATGAATTATGACCGAATTTTGCAACCACCAAAGCCGTTTATTCATAATAGTATTAACTTTACTACAAGACTTTTACTAAAAATAGTGCGTAATTTATTGAGCTTAATAATTGGTGGAAAAGTCTTACCAAAGGACAGTTTAAATCTGTGATCCTTTTATATTACTAGGTAGCCTAATTTTATGTAAATACATTTTACGGATAACTACTGAAACTCACGCGCGAGCTTTCAGAACAGTAAAACCTAACCACTCGCACATATTATATCTATTTTTTCGCTTTTGTAGCTGTTCATTGATTGCTAAGCTTACTACTTGCTTCTTGTGTTAAATCAATATCCAGCATTGCACTTGATACAGTTTTAAACATAAGAATCAAAATGATGAACAGAAGCGCTTAGACGCTTGCAAGTCGGTCGTCAGTCAGTCAGCCGCGCGCTCTCAACACAAGAGCTCGCTGGACGGAACCTAGAACACAAACTATACGGTAAGTTTTTACAAAATATCTTATTAGTCCACTAGAAATTTCTTATAAGATCTATATGGGTAATAGACAATTATAAGTTATAAAACTTTCAATATTGTCACTTGTTTTTCTTGTTTTAAGTTATGAAAACTTTTATAGCGACTGTGTAATTACGATAAGGCAACAAGATAACGTTTTTATTACAATTGTTATATTATATTAAATGTTTTAAAACCAAGGAGCACAAATTTACCTATAAAAAGTTTCATTTATCGCGAGAAATATTTTCCATTTATGGTTTGAAAGCAATTTTTTAAGTTTTGCGTAAAAAAAATCTGAGCCATCTAGTGGTCTTAAATCTTAGGTGAAATGTCGTCATGCCCCAGAGTGATTTTGTTTTTTTTTTAATGTAAGAACTCGTTTAGGGAATTGGGATTTAGGAAACGGGGACCGATCTTCCCATCGTTGTTAATTTTTGTGTAGGTAAATGCATATTAGCGAACGCGGCTCTATCTGTTAAGTTAATAGTTCACTGTGTTTGAAAGCATTTAAAAAAAGTTATATTTTGATATTGTCTACCACGTCTTGTACGGGTATCTATTTATTCAACTAAAAAAATAGTAAATAAAATTTAATAAACGATGTTTTATTGTGTTATTAATTTGTCCATGAAATTTTGAAATAAATTAAACTAAAACTAAAAAAATATGTTTTGTTCTAATATTAGCTTGATGTGATAAATAAGCACATAGATACAATAAAATCATTTTTTTTATTAACACCAATTTTTCATAAATAATCCCATTCTACTCATAACTATATTAATTTCTAAAATATACATTATCAAATCAATATGAAATTAAAATAAAACGTTTCTTAAGATCTTCTACTAATAATACCTACTAACCAAATACATTAACGTTTGCGTAAATTGATACCTTGTATATCAATAATCAAAAAGTTGCAAACAATTTACAAAACATGCTGATTATTAAGAATTCTAAATTCGGTTGTTGTAAAACTAAAATGGTCGTTGTGCGTGCAGCGTGCATGAGGTTAGTCAACCTCAGTGCATTTCCCGATGTGCCGACTCAGCGCGATTGGCGACCAACGACCATACAGTATACACATAGACTTGCATTTTGTATTCTAAACATTTTACTGATACATGGCTATGTATCATTGACTAGCACTATAGAAATAGACGCTAAAGTTAATTTGATTACTTGAAGATTTTGTTAAAAGGCAATAGGTACTTATTTTGAATAACTAAGAGAGCCAGTTGTGAACAGACTAATTGATTTTTTATTTGTAAACTTATATGGAGCAACGATAACTTTTTACCGGTTCATATTACCAGTATACCTACTATACAAGTATTTGATTAACCTTTCTTTACAGTCTGCCCTTTAACCAACCAGTGCTTCCATATAGGGATTATGGCCGATGAATTGTCAATCATTAATCTAATTATTTATTAAGTCGTGATGGCCTCGAGGTTTAGGCACGTGGTCGAGATTCGAGAATCTCGACGGTCGCGGGTTCAAAACCCAGGCACACACCTCTGAATTTTCGAAGTTATGTGTGTCATCATCAGCCCATATACGTCCCACTGCTGGGCACGGGCTTCCTCTACCATTGAGAGGGTTTAGGCCTTAGTCCACCACGCTGGCCTAGTGCGGGTTAGCGGACTACACACCTAAGAAATACCTAAGACTTTTTTAAGTGTGCAGGTTTCATCACGATGTTTTCCTTCACCGTTAAAGTAGGTGATAATTCATTGTGAATACACACATAACTTGGAAAAGTCAGAGGTGTGTGCCTGGGGTTTAAACCCGCGACCGTAGAGATTCTCGACCGCGTGCCCAAACCTCGAGGCCATCACGACTTATGTGTGTATTCACAATAAATTATAACCCTTACTAGGCCAGCGTGGTGGACTAAGGCCTAAATCCTCTCAGTTGTAGAGAAGGCCCGTGCCCAGCGGTGGGACGTACCTATATGATGATGATGAATCTATATGAAATCCAAAGCTAGTCTTACTAAAATATAGACTAACGCACGCGTGGGAATGCTTTTGTTTATGAACATAGTGAATCCGTTTCAACCCGACTACATGTCACTAATGCGTTTGCAAGTTTGTATTTCTAAACATGTAACTTAGTCTCAGACATACGAAAACACGCACACGTTTACTTTAAAAATCATGCTCATAAAAATAATGTTGAGTCATATTGTTCTCATTTGTTAGTACCTATTTAGGACAGATCAAATGGCTCTAATTCTCTATGAAAAAATATGTGTCGTAACTTTAGTACCATTTGCATTGTTAGTTAAATATACAATCCATTTTTAATTAAAGAAGTAGAAGCCCCTAACGTGTGTAATATTTATATTAGTTTCATGCAAGTATTTATGTTTCTTTATGAGAAATCTTCACTCTCGGGCAAAAAGTAGAGTACTTAGTTCCTAAAACTAATATTATCTATGTTTTCTAGTTACTGCCTCGGCTTCTGGGTAAATCGCTTATTTCGTTGAAGTTTTTTTTTAAATCAAAATACAGAGACATACAGTATATCAGTTAATAATCCTTTTATAGAAATAATTGAATATGTAGGTACAACTCAAAAGTATTTACCTATAGGTATTTTAAAATTAGGTAAACGAAAGAAAAGATCATCGAAGGACGCTATGAATTTGGGATTGAGATTGCAGTATATAGGGCATAGGCTTTTTTGGCCTTATCCCACCACACACCCGCCACTGTAACTCCTGTGCTCCAGGATCAACAGCGGCACGCACAGTATTGACGCAATGAAGCTCAGCGAATCTCAGGGGACTTAAATTTGTCATAATCCCGCAACGTTAATAACGTTAATCAGAAAGATAAATAAAGGAGAAGTTGGAAAACAAAGAGTTGTCCACTTCCCTCCACAGCAAAGCGGGTGACAAAACATTGAGCTATGAGGCTTCACCCTCACATAAAAAAAGAGAAAGACAATTACAATTAGTGGAATTAGACGCAATTAACGCACCACGGGTAAATAACTATATTATGATATTTATTGAATTAAATTGGACCTAAGGTGCAAGCTGTTATGTAGATTTCCAATAATAGGCATGGCAAAAACGCTGAAAAGCACGGAAATTCTTCCTAGATTCAACGAGGTCTGCATAATGAACAACACATACATAGGCATAGGCTATAGCATATTCTGTAGTACCTACTCTCTAATTCTCTCGTTTTCCGTTGCAATATTTAGTTACGCGAAAACATTAGTCCTGCAATATCCATCGCAACGTTGCCAGAGCTTCTGAACAACCAATAAATCGAGTTCTATTTATTATTATTGAAGATAACTTTAGCAAACTCCGTTATATGACTTCTTGACTAAATATAGGCATAGTTACACCGATGGAATTACGATAAAAAACTTCTAGCTTAATAACATTATCAGTGTAATCATTCCAATATGACTATAAAAGTAAATTAAAATATTTAATTAAAACATTACCAGCATTTGAAAAAAACGCGATGTTTTTATACAAAAGTAGTGTTGCGCTGGCGGCGGGGTCAGCCGCTATCGGCGGACGGTGTGTCGATAGCGCGGCTTCCGTCGACGAAGCTCTGCCGCGCTCCTCCCGCGCTCGATCCTCGCTGACCCAGTTTTTATTCGCAAATATTCCACATAGATAGAATTCACACGTTTCAGTTCCTGTTTAAGTCAACACCCTTGTTTTTCAGTTTGATTCGGGTGAACATGTGACAAGTTTTATCTGAAAGTTTGTTACATGAATAATTGACCTTAAACATCAAATTCAGTCCATTCTAAGTGAAACAGCATTTCAACAACTGGTTCGGTAGTGCCAGCAGTGGCGGTACTTCCATAGAAGCCCAAAAGCGTTAAATGTTAATTGTGTAATGTCTAGTTTATATTTGCTTATTATGGGGTCTTTATTTAACAAATTGCTTTAGTTAAATAAAGATTTCAAATCTAAAAATTATTATTTGGAATTTTAAAAGGCAAACTGGGCTTTTTGGGCTTCTATGGAAGTACCGCCACTGAGTGCCAGTACTGACTCTTATATACAAACTGATTTCAAAAACCAGTTTTCTTACTTACAACATCTCTTGCATTTGACAAAAACGATCGTAAAATGTAGCACATAATTTGGTTCTAACCTTACGTATAATTCAAAGGACATACAACTCAAAAACCCCCAAACCATCAGCTCTATTTGTTATAATTATAACATCAGATTCAATATTAACAATGATTCATTGAATATTTCCGAGAAGTATTAACTCAGTGAATGGATGTATAAAATATGGGCGACGGATGTCACAGATAAAGCTCCGGTACGCTCTACAGCATTAGTGCTCTGTAATCAACTTTACAACATTCCCAAACCCTTCAACTACAGAAGTTATCCTACTCAATTTTCTCAAACATTGATTGTGGGCTCGAAAACATCCATGCAGTAGGTCAGTTAAGTCAGTTTCAATTCTAAGAAATAGTATGGCAGTTTAAACCAGGTGACCGTTCCACAAATACATGCGCACAAGATGGCGCAGTTTTCAGCGCTCGTAAAACGTGAGCTCCGACCGACATTCGGCAGTGGTACCGACCCGCAGGTTATCGCCTGCAGATAATAAAAGTTCAAAAATAATGATGACACTGGTTTTTATTTATAATAATAATCACTAACGCGGCTAACAGAATTGGATCTGTATGATAAACTTAAGTAATCTAGAAGCGACACGTCCTCCGCGCGCTCCGTATGGTAGAAATGCTGTGACATCGAGGCTTAAAGGGTATCAGCCAATAAAAACATTGTATTGTTATTAATTTATCTAAGTACATTGAAAAAGCAACAATCTTTCCTCCTAAAACTACAAAAAATGCATGATCTTTTTTCTTGTATCATTTATCCGACCTGTTCTTTGCATATTCTCTTGAAATCTATTCATATTCTCTTGAATTCTCTTGAATCTTTGCATATTCTCTATCAACCGTGTGATAAAACTACAGAAAAATATTGAATGTGTTATTGTCCGTGAGACAAGGCTGGCGGTCCGCTGAAACACCAAATCATCAGAATTTCGGAATTATATGCGTACTTATTATACTTCCCACAATTTAACAGCGAAGGTTAACATTGTAAGAAATCGTACTGGTACATAGAACATCACTTCCACCTATATAGTCACCAATGCTCCTGCGCAAAATAATCACGTCATGAAGTAATTGTGCCAACTTGTGTTATGTGTGCCACGGCTATAAAACTCAATCAATACGGGAATGGTGACGGTCATTTTGCTAGGACATCGGACATCTGACCACTCGGCCAATTTACTTAATATGTCATCACAATGTTTAGACGTCCTTCACTCATTTATTGTTACTATAACGAAGCAACCGTTGTCATCATATTTAAATTAAAAAAATACATTTTGTTTCTTAGAACATTTTTGCTTTAAATATTTTTATCATATTCCCTTGTTTTTTAAATATAAGTATCCGCTATTCAAGCTGTAGCGTGGAATGAGATTCAAAAATAACGGTTAATGAAAGTCAAGTTTTATTTGCGCACCATTTCCTATTCAAATGATTCAAGAATAGCTCAAAGAATAGGGTTCGTTTTACAGTGTTTTGGGAACCTAGAATTAGAGAAGCTAAAGGGGAGATGACTGCCAGCAGTAATTAAATTAAATATTTTTTATGTACTAAAAACTGCCTGGAAATAATTTATTGGAATATGGCGTCACACAACTGTTCGTGACTATATGAAATGTAATAAATATGCTTTTTAAAACATTAATGAAATACCACCATTATGAATAGATGAAAAAGTGCTAGCACTGATCCCCGATAGTGCAGTCACTTTACGGATGTAGAATACAAAAGGCGATTCAAACGGCCTCGTACATCCAGGGAGCACCGTTCATGGTCTACATTAATGGTGATAGGAGCGTGTCTCCAGTATTTGGGTCAATAGAAACAAATGGCCGTCGTGATTGTAGACTCAGCGCACACCCGGCGCGATAATTACTTCAATGCGATCGCGCTGCATCAGGCGCTGGCTCGGGGGCTCGCCGCACATGACCTCACTCATGCATTTGACATGTATGATCGAGAAGCCTAATTTTTTTTATTTTATTTTATTTTATTTTATTTTATTTTATTTTATTTTATTTTATTTTATTTTATTTTATTTTATTTTATTTTATTTTATTTTATTTTATTTTATTTATTTTATTTTATTTATTTTATTTTATTTTATTTTATTTTATTTTATTTTATTTTATTTTATTTATTTTATTTTATTTTATTTTATTTTATTTTATTTTATTTTATTTTATTTTATTTTATTTTATTTTATTTTATTTTATTTTATTTTATTTTATTTTATTTTATTTTATTTTATTTTATTTTATTTTATTTATTTTATTTTATTTTATTTTATTTTATTTTATTTTATTTTATTTTATTTTATTTTATTTTATTTTATTTTATTTTATTTTATTTTATTTTATTTTATTTTATTTTATTTTATTTTATTTTATGTTATTTTATTTTATTTTATTTTATTTTATTTTATTTTATTTTATTTTATTTTATGTTATTTTATTTTATTTTATTTTATTTTATTTTATTTTATTTTATTTTATTTTATTTTATTTTATTATGGTAACTATATTCACGTAATACGCCTGTTGTCAGGACAGACATTAAGATCCATTCTACAAATTCCAGATAGAGTCTAAAGCTCTGACTTTTCCAAGTTACGTGTCTATTTTTTTCAAGGGGAAATAAAACAAGAAAAGAGCCTACAAATTCCCTTAACTTTTCACTAAACGACAATATTGTATCCCCACTTGAGCATGTTTTCTGCGCCCATAAAAAAAAGTCTTCCAACTGTCTGGCGTGGAACTTAGCAAAATGAGGGTTGGTGGTCTCCTCAAGAGGTTTTCTTTTTCCTTCCTCAAGAGAGACGCGTTCCATTCTAGGACCCTCGCTTTATAATTATAATTACTATAATCGTGTATCATTATCTGGCGTTGCCGCTATGAAACGGCTTGTTTTGTTGTCCTCACTTACCCCTGAATTTATTAATGCATGAAGACGCTGCATTGTAACGTTACAATGCTGATTGAAAAAATTATAGTTTGCGATATAACGCGTCCCCGTGTCATCGCCTAGATGGGATGACGTAATTGGCTTCAGGGGACACGCAAATTCGTATTGCAGATGTTTCATTAAGTACTTACGCAACAACTATTAAAATTACAGATCTTAAAATCTTGCTATTTGGATTAATATACCTAATATATTTATATAAAATCATACACAGGCAAACCTCTCTGAATAATAACCTCTATTCACTCCATTATAATTATTTTTAATTTTAAGATAATAAAACTAAACGTTAGCTAATATCAAGCCTACCTATCACGTTACATAATATTCGAGGAGCTTTGGCGCAGGCTAGTCAGTGAGACGTGACGTCTCGGGTTCGCACAAATACGACTATGTTTTGCGTCTCGGGGTTTTTGATAATCTTGATTTTATTCATTTTTGGTTTATATCCTGGCACTAAATAGTCATCAGTCTCATCATCTAACCGTTAGTGAAAACGCGAGTTAAGTTTCAAATCTTTGTGATAAACAATAACACAGAAGCTTCATGTAAGAATGGCTTACAGTGCAGTAGCGGAGTCATTTCGCGGAAGGCGGTGATGAATGAGCGAACAACCAGATGTGAGGATGAGGTCATCCTAGACACCCCGCCTCCCGCCTGTCGCCCCTACATGCATCATATCCATACATGATATCGTTAAAAGTTTTAATGCACACATGATGATGCCAAAAGCTCGTCAGTAGTTTTGTGCAGAATAACTTTTGTTATGCACACTGGAGGGAATAAAGAAATATTTTTTGTACGTTCTCATACACATGTTTTTATCTCGAAACAGCTTCTGGAAGCTACATATTTCCGCGCTGATTTTAATTTTAATACATTGAAATCAATTGTACAATATAATTGTGTTCAACTACTGATGTTATACCTTCATAACGATAGCAACGTGTCATTTTGTTACTACTGCCCAGTTGCTCCCTAACTAGGTACCTACATCGTATTTCATCCATTAACAGTAACCCGAGTTCCTTAGCCATATGTGCTGTGGTTTGGCGAGCTGGAGGGGTCGTGAGCGTAATCTACCTACCGCTTATTCCACGAATTGCCACTTCTTGCTTGAGTATAGCTTCTATCACTTTCACTCTTAAGTGAATTGGTGTGAGAACGACTGGTACCGATATAATGGTTGGGATCGTGAGGTAACAATAGCCCCTCGGAGCGATACCCTTTGGTTATGATAGGGACTCCTTTCTTACGTGCCATTGACATTACGCACCCTTGTGCATTGTTGATTCTTGCGTAATAATACTAATAATAATAAATAATAAATCATATGTTTACTAATATTAATTATTGTTTTTACTTATTCTCAGACACTTGTAATAGATGGTAAATATCATCTGAATGTACCTAATCACAGATTTCAAATAATTATGTACTATATCTATTTATTATTAGCAAAGTCCTTTTTAGAACCCCAGCAAGCATGTTTTCCAGAATCCTCAATACTTACTTAGTCATTTCATTCTACTTGTAAAATGAATATCAAGTAATGTCATACAATAATAAAAAAATGTAGATAATTTGTCTAAGGTGAAAGGTGTATTTTTTTCACATACCCCGAGGGTAGTTAATTTTAATTTTAAGTAGCTAGCATTTGGCACAAGGCCTGCGTCTGTGTCTGCCATACGAGTTAGTGTCGCGGCGAAATGAAATCATCGCTCCATATATCGACATAGCTCGACACAACTATAACTAAACATTTAAATTCTTTCAGACTGCCAACCGAAACTTACTATTCATCATCATCAGCCCAAATACGTCCCACTGCTGAGCACGGGCCTCCTCTACAACTATAAAGAGGATTTTAGGCCTTAGAAACTTACTATTAGGAAGGATAAATTCAAAATTTTATTTCTTATTAATGCGTTAGGAATAACGCGGGTAATAATTTGTATGTCGGTTATGGACAGCATTTTTATTCATTTCTCTGTGGACGTCTCGTTCTAGCTTAAAATTTAGAACATTGCGTGATAAATGTACTACCAACTATATACCAAGTGCATTATGTAGACACTGATGAATTCATCTTAAAGTCTTTATGAGAACTTTAATACTTTTAATTATGTTTCCATATTAAGTTAACGTCTAACATTTTAATGCAATTTTCTGAACCTTAATTAAAAAAATATTTGAAAATGTCTCTTGTCCACACCAATTCCGGTTATTTCTACACGGTTTTAGTTAGACGGTATTACAACTGGACTAAGTACCTATGCAGTAGTACGCGCATGCGTTCTAATTACAGCCTAGTCTACACTAAGTTTAATAATAAACCTGATTTATTTCTATAACTATAATAAATTTATACATTTTTTTAGTAATAATTAACACTCAATTTCTTAAAGGACGTTTTACGTAAAAATATTAGTATTACGTATTAATATTACGTAAAAATTAGAGTAATTTTAATTTTATTAAAGTCTTCGACTTGTTAATTCTATATAACAAAATGTTTCAACAAGGCGAACATTGCTCAATAAGAGATTTCATACCATGGTTTATGATTTAGCTGATTAGTCGTTCAGAATCTGCGAGTTGATGAGTTTTTTTAAATATAATTATCCACACAATATGTTATATATTATTTATAAATGCGAAAGTAACTCTGTCTGTCTGTTTCGCTTTCCTGCTAAAACTTCTGAACCGATTTAAATGAAATTTGGTACACAGATAGTTTAGACCCTGAGAAAGGACATAGGCTACTTTTTATCCCGGAAAAGGGGTTTTAAGGGATTGAAAGGGGGGATGAAAGGTTGTATGTTATGTAGACGACTAAAACTGTGTATATGTAACTATATGTCTGTTATGCTTTCACGCCTAAATCATTTGAGCGATATAAACGATTTTTGATATGGACATAAATGGGACTCTGTGGAGTAAAATAGACTACAACTTATTTTCTTTCTGAACCCAACCCTGTAGTCTACGCGGACGGAGTCGCGGGTAAAAGCTATAGTAATATAATTAATAAATGACCTATTGTTGTTTTATCACCAAAAACGTCAATTTCTACGCGTTAATGTTATCAGGTGGCAGGTGGCAGGTAGCAGGTAGATGGCAGGTAGGCTCTTCATCCAAATAAAAAAGCTCCTCGTAGGAGCTCGAAATTTGTTTTTGTGAACACGCTTCAATAGTTATGGAAAATACTCGTGCAGTTTAGTAACAAGATTTTTTTTTCCACAGGAGGACAAAATCATGAGGGGTCTTCTTGTGCTGGCCCTCGTGGTCGCGGTAATATGCACCGCCGACGCTGAGGTATATCATCATCATCATCATCATCAGCCCATATACGTCCCACTTCTGGGCACGGGCCTCCTCTACCATTGAGAGGGTTTAGGCCTTAGTCCACCACGCTGGCCTAGTGCGGGTTGGCGGACTACACACCTAAGAAATTCCTAAGAACTTTTTAGGTGTGCAGGTTTCATCATGATGTTTTCCTTCACCGTTAAAGTACGTGATAATTCATTGTGAATACACACATAACTTCGAAAAGTCAGAGGTGTGTGCCTGGGGTTTGAACCCGCGACCGTCGAAATTCTCGACCGCGTGCCTAAACCTCAAGGCCATCACGACTGAGGTATATACAATCTATATATTTCAATATATTTAACGAATAATATGCATTCAGAAAAACATTCGTATTTGATCGATGATGTCATCTACATTAATTTATTTATCCCTAACAGGAGATATCATTATTTTAATTAAAGCTATTATGGGAGCATGATTCAGTTGGTAAACATCTTGGCTCGATACAAATTAATAGTAATATTTAATAGATACGATTATATTATACAAAACGATTCATTGTTTGCACGAATTTAACAAATAATGAATTTATCAACCACACGACGTCCACTGCTAAACAAAGGCATTTTTCAAATACTTCCAAAGTGACCTATTTGAAAGAGGCCTGCATCCAGCGACTTCCTGCAAATTTAGTTATATCACCATTTCACTTTGTGCAATCTATATCGGTGATAAATGCTTTTTATTTACGCAGAAAATCCGTCGCCGCCACCGGCGCTTGCGCACTACAACGGTGCGCCCGACGCAGGAGACCGCAGAACCCGCGGCGCCGGCAGTAGTCGCTGTGCCCCACGACCGCGGAGACATCTCCGAAGCTGAACATATTGAGCACGGCATGGCAGAGAGCCTGGACGAACGTCGCTTCCAGGTGACTTAAATAAATACGACTACACCCAACTGTCACATACAAAATTCTGACCCCACACTAAGATACAATTAGTCTTGTGTCGCGGGTATCAGAAACTACGAGAGACTTTTCAAACATACACCCAGACCCAAAACAAATATTTGTGGTATACACAAACATTTCTCTCGGTGCGAGGATCGAACCCGCGGCCTCTTGTTTCGTATGCATGTGTACCCAACTGCGGCATGGAGCCGTCGAACTTGAATCAAGTATCAAGATCTTACGAATTCATTTGTAGAAATGTGCTTACATACTTATTTGCTTTGTGCAGGCGAAGAGGGATGATCAAAATAAAATCGATTTTATAAAATTTTATTCAAGGATATATTTTTTGAATTCAGGAGGCAGAACGCGCTCGAGTCAATGAAATCCTCAACGGGGACTCTCACGAGGGTTATCCCGAAAACGAGCTCAACATGGACGGTAAGTTATTTCGTAGTTTTTTAGGTCCATAGACATATATTATGTTATTATAAAATTAAACAATAATTGTATCTATAAATACCATAATTTTTCACATAATTTTTAAAGAAGAAACTGATTGTTCCGGTGATATAAATTTTCAGGCAATCGATATTTGAGATTTGGTCCATAACGGACTAATTATTATTGGAATTTCCATTACGCAATTTTCAGTACTTAGTAGCTAGTTTTTTTTTCCAAAACACGGCATTAAGTCCCGAAAAACATCATACTCCTTGCGGACACAGTTGTGATTGTATGCATGTGCTATAACAAGGTTTTGTTGGATTAGATCCGTGTCTGAAGGTGCACTGCAGCGCCGGCCGCGTGTGCGAGATCGACGAGCACGGCGAGGCTGTATGCAACTGCATCAAGGACTGCCCCTACGAGACAGACTCTCGCCGCAAGGTAATCAACTTCAAATAACTACACCACAGGAACATATTTAAAGCATTGTTCATTTCCTACAAATAAAGTGTTACAATTTATATTCACTTTAGATTTAGAGTTGTCAAGAAAACATAAGCTCTTATATATAAGCTACATTAACAATGTGGATTCTCATGAAATCATGCAGTATCAGTTTATGTAATTTAACTGTACCGCCCACTTACCTATTCGTCATAAAATCCTACGTCCTTTATGAGTATGAGAAGCCGCTAAGCATGCCGATATAATAAAGTGTGTGTGAGTTTTAAAGAGGTAGTCTTATGTCCTAGAATAAAATATAGTACTTAATACAACTTTTCATTCTTGGACCGTAGGTTGTCTGGAACTGGAAGAGATCGCAGCTAGCGATAAGACCGCCTGTAGTACTTATTACTTTTTCTCATAGTTTTACCTATAGTTCATTTATGTGTAGGTAAGTAAGTATACTTGTATTGTGTATAAGAAAGTATATTAAAAAATAAATAAATTGCATTTTCCACAGGTGTGCACCAACTACAACGAGACCTGGTCCTCTGACTGTGAGGTGTACCGTCAGCGCTGCCTGTGCCTCGACAACTCGCCTCTGTGCCGCGGGGCTCAGTACCACCACGTGCAGATCGAATACTACGGAACTTGCAGGGAAATGCCGGTATGAACCAATATAAATATTGTTATTTAATTCCGTGCATGGAAACTATAAGTATAGGAAATTTACTTGCGGTTGTCCTTCTTTTATTTGAGGTATAAACAAATCATACTTCTTTGATAATACTTTTTGTGATTTATCATACTTTTACTATTCTGTTTTATGTCTCATTCAAATACTGTAACGGACCAACCAATTGCTGTATTGGCATAATATGTATGTTATTGTAGGAATGCTCCGAAAGCGAGATGTCCGACTTCCCTCGGCGCATGCGCGACTGGCTGTTCAACATCATGCGCGACATGGCGGAGAGGCGCGAACTAACCCCACACTACCTGATGATGGAGCGCGAAGCCGAATCAAACCTCACGCGCCGCTGGACCAACGCCGCCATCTGGAAGTGGTGCGACCTCGACAAACACGACAGCGACAGGTTAGACCATACCATACATCCAACATGAAGAAGCAACGGCTAAAATTCCAACAGCTTGGCTTAGCAACTATATTTTGTTGTTTTTTTTTATATAAGTATTTATAAAAATATATGGCTTACTTTTCTCTTTTTTTGCTCCTTTTTGTAATCTGAACCACATGTTATTTTTTTTGCCACAAACAACCTCATTGGCCTATTTTAATCATTGCACATACATATGTATATAAATATATTATTTATACGTTCAACTACTAATGGCTCTACTTTACCGAAAATAAATTATCTAATTATGGATTCCCTTCACCATAGTATGCTATTGCCGATGGATATGATATTCTATGTAGACAAATTTGTAGAGGGACCTACATGATGTTTAAATAGGGATAATTTTTCGTACACGTCGATACACAAGAATTAACATGGTTAAAAATGTAAGAGTTTATGTAATAGGGCGGTGTCAAGACACGAGCTGTTCCCAATCCGAGCGCATCTGATGGCCCTCGAGCACTGCATTGCGCCATTCCTGGACGTGTGCGACAGTGATGACGACCACCGCATCACCCTTGCCGAGTGGGGCAAGTGTCTGCAGCTTGATGAGGTCATTATTATTTACCTATTTCTTTTAATTTATTTATACTACTTACCTACCATTGCAAATCGAGGGCTTTGGGGCGATGGAAACGAAATAGAAGAATAAGACCCACTTAACCTGGATTATAATTTTATTCATACCACAATTGCAATTTATTTTTCACAATTTCATGAGTGCAATTGTAATAAATTATTGTTAAGTCTCCACGACAGATAGGCAAATGATATCAACATCAAATTAGATATTTTTTGTTGGCTAATAAGTTTACAATGTATCTGAAATTGAGTTTTCGGAGAATAAGTGAGTTTTTGTTTGGTTTTACAGTACGAGCTTGAAGACCGTTGCGACGAGTTAGCGGACGACGACGCTGGGTACTAATAATAGGGAAAGCCCCAGTTGGCTGTCTCCTCCACTGCCAATACCTACTTACCTAATAATAATAGAAAGAGATTTTAGTTTGTAATTATTTAGGTTTAGCGGCCGAATATTGTACACGATAACAGTACATGCAGCACCTACTAACAACGAAAGATTTGACGAAGGTTGAAAAAATGCATGTTGCAGACCTGTGTTGCCATCTGTTATCACATCTTACTAACTATAAGGCGTCGTTTACGTAATCCCATTTGAAAATGTAAATAGCTGTGATGATGGTACCAAAACTTTTTTCATTAAACCAATAAATACATTCAATAAATTCGTCTTTTACTATTCTTACATACACTCACATTTTTAACCCGTAATATTAGTCCCACGTAACACGCTCTTTTCCAAACTCCATGCAGCTGAGAATATCCTAATAAAAAAAAACAATAACATTATTTGACCCGGGAATTGAACCCGAAGCCTACTACCATTTTACTATTCACATAATGTAGATAACATGTTTTTTTTTTATGAACGATTCCCTTTCTTTCTTATTACCTAAATTAAGTTCATGAAAGGAATATCACAACAGCGTTCGCCTATATGTTTTGAATAATTTTCAATAAGTGGCATAGCTGGAAAGACAAGTACTAAATGCAGTTCCCCAATGACTATGATACTTAAAATTGCTACTACGTCGTGACTCCTCCTCCTCCTCGCATCGTTTTCCTTATTTTTGAGAGTCCAAGAAAAGTCTGTACCAAGAGTACTTAGTCGTTCTTCAGCTTCTCACTATGGACCGACCATCTGATGGGACATCAGCCTCTCGGACGTTTGCCCTCGACTTTGCCTGTAACCATCAGTTGTTCAAGGTTATCTCCATCGTGTCTAATATAAGAAATATAGATCTAGAATAACTCACGCCTGTATTCCCCGAAGGGGTAGGCAGATGTGCATTTCTGCACCAACATTTCGCCAAGTATGTATCAGTCCCACGTAATAGGGGGTGAGCCTATTCACGTTTTTCGGGCACATTTCCAGACTCCGTGCTGTTACCGAGAATTTCCTAATGGAAAAACCCAATAACACTTTGCCCGACCCGGGAATCGAACCCAGGACCTCTAGATCGCACGGCACATACTTGTAGCGCGGGACCACGAGGCAGTCACGAGGCTATAGGTTTTTTCATTCAGAAAATATGAGATATTCGATTTTATTTTTCCAAGAAACAGCGATATTGAGAAAAAAGCTGATTTAAGTATATCTACTATAACTTGGTACTAATTGAAATTTAAATGCTATAAAATCCTAAGCAAAGATCTGAAATTATTAAAAAAAATGAATTAGTTTTTCTCTTTTTTTCTATTCTCAATAACTATCTAAAAAATGGGTAAGATTACAGAAGAAGCCTTGTAGAATGGTCAGTGTTTGCGAACCGTAAGTTTAATATTTCAAATATCAAGCTATTGCGTATATTTGATTGCTTTGTTATTACAAAGCAGGTATAGAACCAGCATACAATTTACCACGTTGAGATGTGATTGCTACAATGAATCTTATTACCTAGGTAACCTTATTCCCACTTTTTGTGCCGCGCCTGACGCCTTAGCAACATTCATGCTTTGAAAAGAGTTCATCGAGAAATCTACATCGAATGTCCTACTATAACAGTTCTCTTTGTTATTATACTTATTTACTTATGCATGCTGAGCTATAAATGGTTGTAACATTTATATAATAATCTTAGCGTTTGTTTTAAGCTAAGAATCAATGTAAAAAGCGATGGCAAACCTAAATAAAGAAAAACAATAATAATAAATGTCTGTGCCTAAGTAAGTATATAGGTATACTTACTTAAGTACAAATAAAAAAAATGACGATTTTAATCGTACCGCTTCCAAATGACTTGAATATTGTGTTCAAAAAGTTATTAATCCTCAACATTATAGTCGATTTTTACAGATGAAAGCTTAATTGGATATCTAGATGATTTGTTAATAAAGCCTGAGTTCTGACAAAGAAACTGTACGGTGGGTTTCTGACTTTATATTTTAATAATTCATGCATACAGTAAAAGTATAAGCATACTACGGAATACATTGTTGTCGCCATACTTTTGTCGCGCATAAAAAACATTGTGGACGCCTCTCATCCATATACTGCGATCACCATCCTTGACGCGAAGATAGCCATCGGAGGTTTTTAATTCGGTATGCCAACGTAGGGATTTATTGATAGCGCGGCAGTTCGGCCGTGTGACGTCTTCGCGCGCCGGGCTTGAAGGCTTGTGGACCTGACGTACGCTCTTTGAAGGCTCGCGGGAGGTAGAGCCATAATAACCGTTTCCCTCGATAAAAAAAAAGGAAAAACGAACCCTTGATCCGCCTGCTGAGTTGGGGAACCTGATACCCTACCATACTTACACCGGCCTATCCCGAGGTATTTTGATGTACGCAAAATGTTTAACAATAATAACAATAATAAATAAAATATCATTATCATCATCATCATCAGCCCATATACGTCCCACTGCTAGGCACGGGCCTCCTCTATAACTGAGAGGGCTTAGGCCTTAGTTTAGTCAAGATAATCCTATTTTCATACAAATATACCCAAAAAATCTTGGGGAACAAAAGACCTGTAACCCGTCCCAGTTTGAATCTGGAGCAGTGACATAATATTTTTTATATTATGACTTTCCTCCGTGTGAACCCATATAAAAAATTTAAAAAAATTATAATCATACCAAAACGTTGAAAACAACGATCAATAAATAAGGACGAATTAATTATTATTTTTAATAACAATTTACAAATGTGAAAAGATAAATTAATATTAAATTATTCAAGTTAAAATAATGCGTAGAAAGGAATGGTACTAAAATAGTATTTCCATAAGTTGCCACTACGTTACGCTTGGCAGCACTGTGCCATATCGCTCGCGCGCCATAACTAAACACAGCGGATTGGATAACAAGCGAGTTGTTTGTATTTTATTCCACTTCCGGTTACACGCGATTGGTTGGCCAATGGCCATACTGTTGTTGCGAGCGCCGCGGCGCTGCCATCTTTTGCCTAGCGATTTGGCTTGGCGCCTTCCTGTGTTGGTTGTTCACTGTAGTGGCCATAGTGAG
Source organism: Hemaris fuciformis (assembly GCA_907164795.1). Taxonomy (NCBI): domain Eukaryota; kingdom Metazoa; phylum Arthropoda; class Insecta; order Lepidoptera; family Sphingidae; genus Hemaris; species Hemaris fuciformis. The sequence goes on from OU015443.1 coordinate 969,861, forward strand.
TTACACGTTTCAAAATGGTGAGTTTTTCAAGATTTCGTGAAAATAAGTCTGTGTTGTGGAAATTTTATAGTGCGATTCGATAGATAGTGATGTGGTACACTTACTGGCGAAGTTTCAACCTCGTACAAGTTAAATTAATCGGACTTTTCGACAATTTTAGGCTGGAGGTAAAGCGGGCAAAGATTCTGGTAAAGCTAAGACGAAAGCAGTATCGAGATCAGCTCGGGCGGGACTGCAGGTATGTTTATTGGTTTTTATAATTTATTTTAGGATTTTACTAGTGCTAATCAGACTGCAATTCGCTTTGAAACAAAATTTCACAAAATTGAATAATTTGAATGATTTGTCTAGTATGGCGGCGGTTCTTGCGTTAGGGAGGAGAAAAATCAATATTGTTACAAAGTATAACAATGAACTGTATTTCAGTTTCCCGTCGGAAGAATTCATAGGCATCTTAAAAATAGGACAACGAGCCATGGACGCGTCGGCGCTACGGCGGCTGTGTACTCGGCAGCTATTCTGGAATATCTCACAGCCGAGGTAAGCTACGCGTCGCCCAATATGGCGGCAACGGCAATTGTACAATTATAAAATTAAATTACCAGTGTATTAAAGTATTCAACAACATATTAGCTTCCTGTATAATAAAATTGAAATTTGTGTACTAATTAGTGTTAAATACTCGACCAAAACTAAGAATTAAGCATATACTGAGTTTTGGCGGGAAACTTAATGAAGGTTATATTCAGAACAAAGATTGTTTTTAGTTACTATTTTAAGTTTATTACTTTTTATTATTCGTTATCTTTAGTGCAATTAGGAAAGAATTTAAAACTTGTGCTGCGTAATTAATTACAGTCGCCATTCAGCATATTTAAACAATGCAATTGTTGAGCAACGAATTATAAATTAGATGTTTTTATTATTAGAAACTTGTTTCTTACAATTTTCATGTATTATTATAGGAATTTATTTATCCTAGATGTTTGTATGAGTAAGGCTAACTTTTAATGCTGCTATTCTAAGGTGCTGGAATTGGCGGGAAACGCGTCGAAGGACTTGAAAGTGAAGCGCATCACTCCGCGGCATTTACAGCTCGCTATTAGGGGCGACGAGGAGCTAGACAGTTTGATTAAGGCGACTATTGCGGGTGGTGGTGTCATCCCACACATACACAAGTCTCTCATCGGCAAAAAGGGAGGCCCTGGAGCACCCGTCTAAGATTAGGTATTGTTTTTTTAATTTTTATTAGCTATAAATTGTTGTACAATTGGCATTGTAAACGTTTTTTTATGGCTACTAAATGCCTTGTTACTAAACTTTCTTTGGTGAGAATAAAACATTAATGAAATTTGTTTATTTGTTGTACACAGGCCAATTTCACCCTAACATATAATGCATTTGACTCCGGGCACTTTCTATGCAGACCTCTACATCCTCATCGGTAAACATAGTTTGACATTAAGTTAGTGACATGGACAGTGGAGTGATTCCAGAGAACTGTTGGTCTGGACTAAATCCGTATATTATAAGTGCTAGACTAAACATATTTTAGTATTAAGGAGATTTGAATATAATTGTATTAGAATTAAGTTTAATTTCTGTTTGAGGGACATATTGATTCTTGTAAGTTCTTGTGTATGGATATGCAGTTGTTTGCATCTGGCCTTGTTGCTACTGTTTTGAGGCCACCATAAAGAACACACTTTCCACTGATTACAAATCATTAACAATTTAGTTTGAAGCTCTAAGCTGTTGTCATTATTTGCAGATTTTGTATTTTTTTAAGTGACATTGTATTAGCAATAGTTTAAATACATAATGTTGATCTAAATTGTAATTTGGTATGATTGAACTGTTACAAGTTGTAAGAAATGTATTTTGATCTTTGAAATATATTGATAAAGAGCTGATGTTTGTTTACTTTGAAATGTCTTTTATTTATTATACCTTGCTTATCTCACTTCACATCTCACCATGTGTTGTCTGTAAGTCTGTGCCTGTGACCAGTACAGATAAGCTCAAATACAAAATGTTGAGTTCATAGATGGAAGTCTGTTCAAACTTCGAAGTTACTACACATTCAGTAAACTTTTTGAAATAACTCTTAATATTTGTATCTTTAAATGAAAAATTATTTGCATAATATACCAGTAATAAAAGTAAAATCCATCACCTCTTTCTATAATAAACTATATAGTTTTTATTTCATGTTAAAGCAAATAATATGAGAACATCAAAAAGTATTGTCATCAACAAATAAACTCTTACCAAATATTATTTTGGTATCCAGGCTTCTCGATTCAAATGTAAATACAGTAGGTGCTGGAAGATTTTAGAGGTCAGTAGAAATATTGGGAAGATATTACAAGGTGTCCATGAATAGTTAATTTATTGTTTAATTGCATATATATTTCCCAAATAATACCTCATTGGTATTCAGAGCATGTATTTAATTGTGTACAGAAAACACTCATAAGTTTACTGGTTGCTTCCCACGACTTTGTTCGCGTCGGTTTCAATATTGCATCCATGTATCATTCACAGAAATAAATCGAAAACCAATGATAGAAAAGAAACTTGTATAATTTTTCCTGGATATGATAGATTCGGGTAGATACCCGCCTTAAGCCTCTCAAAATCATCTACATATGTGCTAAAAAATATCTAATGGTTAAGCGTTTATGTGAAAGCTATCTATGGCAAACATAGATCCACTTGGTGGTTAAAAATATATGAGTGTTATTGTCTGAAGTCTGTAGGTAAGTTTGTTCCGCCTTATCTCTGAACTGAAACTGGTGGACCGATTTTGACGGGAATTTCATTGGAAGTATGGATGGTAGAGGACTAGAGGTAAGGAGAATCATCTGTGTAGTACACAGTGTGTACATGCAAATATGTTCGTCAAAATGTATTGAATTAGGGTGGCGCCACATCAGCATCAGGGTAAATTTTAAACGAAGCACCAAATATAATAAATAAGTTTGTAATCTCGCCGGTGTCTATAAAATTAGATAAAAACAAAATAAATATGTCTTCATTAATTAAAAAAATATATGAAAATGAGCAATGTGTTTTAAAGTAAATTTTTCATAAAACATTGATTTAGGTACATACGGTTGGTTAGAAATATGAAAGAGGCTGAGGCGAGTCATTTTTTCTGTTTTTGGGTTTACGCCCACTTGGACAATTTTTCGCCACAAAAATTTTACCCATAATTACTGTTCTATTATTCGCAAACTTTTTCATAAAATTAAATAATAAAAAAGCAATAAACGTACTATTCACAGTTCACACAGGATATGAAATCACTCTAGCTATACGCGTTTTCTCATAATAACTGTTTAAGGTTATATTTACTACATTATTTTGTACTACGCAAATAATTGACATTTTCAATAAGTAACTACTTTAGTCGACAATAATATTTTTTTTAACTCGGCGTACTTCAATTCGTTTACAATTGCTACGTTCATACCATACCCTTTGTCTACACCAGCGCTATTCTGGAAGGTTTTTGAACTGTTGCTTACAGCTGGACACTTTTTTCGATTTTCTACCATATTAGATGACTCTCCTTACCCCTACCCTCCATAATTGGCAGGTAGCTGATAACTTAGGCTATATAAAAAAAAAACATTAAAGAATCGACTGTTAGGCGGAACGAAGTTCGCCGGGTCAGCTACGAATAGTATTTAGGATGTAACTGTAGCTAAAATATCTCAACTCTATTTAAATAAATAAAATATGCACGTAAATTATAAAGTGGAATCATTGAAAAGAAAAAGAAACATGAAAAATAAAATGCTATAATTAAAAGGAACTGGATAAAAAAATAAAAAATAAAATCATGGCATAGACTTTGATCATAAATATCTATGATTTGAAACTCTAGTTATCTATGATTATTTGTATTCAGCCGCCATTTTGTTACTTGTTTGTCTCGTGTCAATTGTTACTTGACTTGTTAGTTGTTACAGAATTCACCGATTGTTTCCAAAAAATAAAGGTATCCAGAATAAGTGATACGTTTTCGTGTATAATTAGCTTTTTGAGTGGCTTTGGTGGGTGGAGATATTAGCATTGTGTGAGATTGCGTTCAGGAGAGTATAGAAATGAGTTCACGTCATCGAGATAGAAGCCGATCACGGTCTCGCGACAGGCACAAGGAACGGGAGAGGGAACGTGGCAAGACCCGCGATCGTGATCGTGATAAGGATAGGGACAGGGAGCGGGACCGTGAACGCGACCGGGATAGGGATCGTGAGCGTGAACGCGATCGTGATCGCGACCGTGATAGGGACCGAGAAAGGGATCGGGAAAGGAACAGACATCGCTCTTCCAAAAGGTGAGTACTACTTCCATGATCCATCTCATCTAAATCCATGCAGGCACCTTTACACACTACTTAAAATGTAACATTTCTTTAACTTTCGTAACTTTTACTAAAACATTGGTCTCTAAAAAAATATTAAATTTTTTACCTATAAAATATAACGTCCCATATCATCTATTAAGACAAGTCATTCAATCGAGTGCAGTAGTTTCTTAATTGACATAGACCTCATAAGAATGTATAAGCAAGAGTTGAATCGACTCTTACACATCTGTTATAATAGGATCTTGGTTCCTTTAGCTTAATACCTACTTTAATAGACCAAGACTAAAACTGCTTATTTCATATTTTCAATATTTATAATTAAGGTGATTAAGTTGTAACATCTTATATATAAAAATGAATCGCAAAATGTGTTGGTAAGCGCATAACTCAACAACGCCTGGACCGATTTCGCTAATTCTTTTTTTGTTGTGTTCGCTATCGTTAGGAGAAGGATCTTATGAAAGAAAAAGTTAAGAAAATTGCGAGGAATATGGTAAAAACAACAATTTAATTTTCTCATATAAACTGTTCTACCTAATATTCTGTCAAACATTTTATGTTTATCCCGTCAATATGGTTAAGGGTCCCCTCAAATTAAAGAACGTATTTAAATAAAGGTTTTGAATCGACAACATATATCCAGAATATTCGAATAATTGCGTATTTTAGATTTTAAAAATGTAGAATAATGTCAGTAATAAAAAGGGATTGACATATTTATTGGTTGTCAAATATTTATGCGTGCGTTCAAAAATGTATTTTTAAACTCCTTGGTTGTACCTGATTTACAAACGAAGGCAGGTTCGGTTTGAAATCTAAAACACCCACAACTATGCAATGGAATGCGCTTGGCGTTAAGAAAATTGTTGAGTAATGTTATTCACGTGACGATACTGAAAAGACAACTTAGAGATGAATTGGTGCTTGAGAATTCATCAATTAGATTGATCTAAGATTTCATTGATCCTAACGGGTATGACCATTGAGTTCAAACGAATTCAGTTCCCGATTCGTCATGCCTTCGCAATGACGATTAACAAAAGATGTTTGTGATTTTTTAGACAATTAAAAAATATATTAAAAATGTATATCACAAGGTGCATCATCATCATCATCAGCCCATATATGTACGACCCACTGCTTGGCATAGGCCTTCTCTGCAACTGAGAGGGTTTAGGCTTCAGTCCACCACACTGATGCTTCAATGAAGAGAATTAAAACCGACTAGATCCCATCCCATATGTACATGTTTAATTAAATCATGACTTGCGGAGACACGATTGATGCATTTAATTTTCGGACTTATTTATTTCTGTATTTTTATCTCAATAAAGTGCTGAACTTAATATTTATTTACATACAATCAAAAATAAAATTCAGGTAATATGTAAATATGTTACATTCAATTACTGTTAGGGGATACGAAGTTTTCCGGGTCAGCTATTATAAATTTTAATGTTTTGTTTGTTACGCTTTCACGCCAAAACTACTTAACCGATTATCATGAAAATTTGTACACATAGTCTTCGAGATATAAAAAAGGACATAGGATTCTTCTTATTAAAAAAAAATACGGAGGATAAAAGAATTGAAAAATGATTGAAAAAAGATTTGAATGACTTTTGGTATGCAGATAGGTGGGACCCACCGAAGTAACATAGGTGGGAATGGTTATCCTTACTATTTATATAAATGTGAATGTAGGGATGTTTGTTACGCTTTCACGCAAAAACAAAAATTTTGGTATGACCATAAATGAGACCCTGTGAAGTAACATAGGCTATCTATGTTTTATCCCAGGAAAATGTAATGTTCCCATTGGGATAAACATATTATAAAAAATACGAAAATAACTGTCAGAGTTTTACTTTTACGCCTCAACTATTTGAATTGATTTGACTTTTTTTTAAATTCAGTAAGTGCCATTTTGGGCACTTGAGGAACGATTTATAGATTCACTTATTATCTTTCTGCGCCCAACCCTGAAGTCTACGCGGACGGGGTCGCGGGCAAAAGCTATAAAAATATAAAAATTGCGATTACAAAACAGGTGTTGTTCGTAGAAGGGTGTGTTTCGAACTGTGACACAAGAATTTTATATATATACATATATGTAGATGTATATGTATATCTCACTCTATACAATTTTGACCATATTTTTTTGTTTAATTTGTATATCGATCAAAGCAATGACTGTTATACGTATCATTATAATTTTTCAGTGCTATTATCATTTATTTACATTTTAATAAAAAAAAATCAAATTAAAATGGTCAGTATAAGATAGAGGTTGAATGTAGAAGGATGAAAATTTATGATTATAATAATTTATCAATGCTGAATCATAAAAAATAAAGAAAATAAAGTCAATTGAAAAAAAACCATACCCCTAAATGTTAAACCCTTAAATGTTGACCGATTCTCAGACCTACCTACAATATACACACAATATTTCATAAAAATCAGTCTAGCCGTTTCGGAGGAGTTTGCCAAAAAACACCACGACACGAGAATTTTATATATATGGCAAAACAATGTTTGCCGGGTCAGCTAGTTTTGTAATAAAAAGCTTAAAGGCCACTATTTTTAGCAATATTATGTAAACATAAAATTTGCATATATTGATATAATGGTAATATTTTTATAAACTCAAGTTGACACCAAAAAACTATTAATACACCTGTATAGTATTAATTTGTAATGTTGACTCATTTGACAAATATATTAAAATTGTGTTAGAATAATAAATAAATTAAAATTAAACTACATTAATGTTAATTGAGTTATGATAAATTATAACAAAAATTTTAATGGGTTCAAACCCCAGGCATTGTATTTGCATTGAATTATTATTTACTTTAACAGTAAAGGAAAGCATTGTGAACCTGAAACATGAAACCTGCACTCCTAAAAAAGTTCTAAGGAATTACTTAGGTGTGTAGTCCGCCATCATCATAGTGAAGGAAAACATTTTATTTTATTTTTATTTTATTATCTTGTGATCATTGTGATAAAACCTGCACACCTAAAAGTTCTTAGGAATTTCTTGGGTGTGTAGTCCGCCAACCCGCACTAGGCCAGCGTGGTGGACTAAGGCCTAAACCCTCTCAGTGGTAGAGGCCCATGCCCAGCAGTGGGACATATATGGGCAGATGATGATGATGATGTAGTCCACCAACCGGCACTAGGCCAGTGTGGTGGACTAAGGCCTGAACCCTCTCAATGGTAGAGGAGGCCTGTGCCCCGCAGTGGGATGTATGTCCCAGCTCCCCTCAGACATAATTTTGAATTTGATCCAAATTCTGCAGGAACACAATTTTTTGGGATGCAAAGTAGCCTATCGTCTTTTCCAAAGTCTTGCCCATGTCCATTCCAAATAAATTCAAATCTGTTAAGTGAGTTTGTTCATCTAAAAATCTATTCATCTTTTTCACACCTCAAATAGTAAATATTTTTAAATTACACATTCAATTTGTTATTAAAAAAAAAAATTAATTAGTACCGGTCTTATAGTCTCATAATAGTTTTAACAAGAGAGGAATAATAATGGTCACTTTTTGTTACAGTATGAATTAATAGCAGTTGGACCTAGTTCTGTACTAGCTCAATTTAATTTAAAAAGTAGTCTTTTTTTCTCCTAACTTTTATGTCCATACCAAATATCATTCAATCCGGTTAAGTTGCTTCAGAATTGAGTTTTGTTACGCAAACAATATTTTATGCAGCTATAAATATAATTGCTTAACAAATTTTGTTAATGTGAATACTCAGGGATAAGGAGCGTGAGCGGAGTCGCAGCCGTGAACGGCATAAGGAGAAGCGGCACTCGCGCTCTCGCAGCCGCAGTAGAGGACGCAAATCCAAGGACAGGTATGTCTCTGCATTATTTACGATGTTCAATACTTATATAGGTTCTGCACAGTATCATTTTAAATTATTAATGGTGGTTCCTAGATTTATTTTGTTCCCTCCTTTTTTTTAAATAAAAATCTAATCCAGTGCCTCATGATGCCCCAAATAAAACAGAGTCAAAACGAAATGAACAAACATTATTTATTCTACATAAAGACTCATTACATCATCCTATTTTTCTTGATCTTATCCACTGTAATTTTTTTGGCCCTACTAGAGACTAATGGCCGAATACTGAAACGCTACTTAATCTGAGGGCGACTTATATTTAAGTGGCTGTTATAATTTAAGTGGTATACTGAAGCATCATTTATCGGTTTTAAGACTGATTAACTAATGCCCACTTAAATTTCCATAAATGGCAACATTACCACAAAAAGTTCTTTGACATGTCATTTTTAAGTATATACCGCTTAAATTATAACAGCCGTATAAATATAAGTCGCCCTCAGATTAAGTAGCGTTTCAGTATTCGGCCATAAGTCACTTATTTTAAGATGCGCTGAAATGTAGCCTTTTTAGGGTTCAAAAATTCATTTACACTGTGTTTATTTATGGTGATCCCTAGACAAGTATGCACCAAACAGTCAAAATTATCTTTTTGGATGTAGTCTTGACCAAGCTGTGCGTTGATTACTTACACGTCTTTATGTTGTAATTATCACTTATGAACAATTACAATGTTATAGTAACAGAGTTTTAGGTAAAAAGGTTAATTGAAATTGTATGTATTTACAGGGATGGAACAATTGCGCTGCTTGACCAAATGGTCGGTACAACAACGAAGGCGACAGCACGGCAGGTGACCACCAATGGTGGCCTTAACCCGGCCACGCAGGCTGCCATCCTAGCAGCCGCCGCCGTCGCACAGGTGCTCTAAAATACATAATTTATGTTCCTAAAAATATTTGTTCCCTGTGGAAGTCATTGGGAGAGGCCTATGTTTAGCAGTGGACTTCCTATGGCTGATAGATGCATGATATTTGTAAGCTGTTGCCCAGTCACTAGAATTACCTCAAAAAAGACAAATAGTGTAAACATTACATAGCGTGTACTGTTGTGTTGCCAGACATACGTGGCGCAGCGTCGCATCGCGGCCCCGGTGCAGCCTGCAGCGGCGGCTGCGGCCGCGCTGTCCGCCGCCACGGCCATCCCGCCGCCCACCTCCGTGCAGCAGAAGCTGGAGCAGCTGCAGGCGCGCCACCGAGACAAGGCGCCGCACCACGAGGTGCACGAGCACGACCACCACCCCGACGACGACGACCACGACGACGGCCAGGGACCCGTGGGCGAGACCGCCGCCGAGCGCCGCGCCCGCCGCCGCCGCACGCGCTGGATGGGCTCCGAGCACGACAAGACCTTCATCCCCGGCCTGCCCACCGTGCTGCCGTCCACGCTCACGCGCGACCAGGAGGAGCAGTACCTGCGTGAGTGTCCGCCCGTGACGTGCCCGCGCGCCGCTCGCGCCCCACCCGCCCCACCCGCCCCACACGCCCGCCGCGCGCCCACCCCACCTTCCCACGTGAGCGAGCGGCGCGCGGTCTATGCGCTATGTGTACTTTATTAAACAAATGTCTGGATTCATTTCGCTTTCTTGGAGAGTGTGACCCGTCCGGCAACAGCATTCCAATCATCAATAACGTTTCCATCCCGGGCTGCGGGTGCATCTGAACGCTTCGGCACTGGACACACTCTCTATTTCGTGTTTGTAATAACGAAATGGGATTCATTTGCAGGATTGCTTTGATCCGTTTAATGTAACCGTACTCGGCCCGCAGCCGGCGCGGCGGGTGCAGACGCGGCTCGTCTCAGTGCCGGCTAATGTTTCTATGTGTGTAAGCTCTGCTGCGCCGCCCGCGCCAGTGCGCATGCGTGGCGCGGGCGCGGGCCGGCGCAGACGAGCTAACTGTCGGCGGCCGCGGCCCCGCTCATTACAGTGCAGCTGCAGATCGAGGAGGTGAGCCGCAAGCTGCGCTCCGGCGACCTGGGCATCCCTGCAAACATCGAGGAGAGGTTTGCACTTGCCACTACTACCGCCGCCGGCGCCGCCCGGCCGCGCGTCTCACGCGACCGACCTGCACTAAGTATCGAACGCAGTATCCCAATTTATTATTGTTTGCATTCACAGCCGGCACAGATAGCGGCACCATGTCGTCGGGCCCGCCGCGGTTCCGTGACCGATCCGGTGTTGAGGGTTCTTCGATGAATCGCTTGTTTTATGCGTTTACATTGCCGGGTAACAGTCGAACATTCGGGAAAATATTTTGGCCGACGAGATCAAACAGCTTCAAAGAAACACATGTAATGTACATCGCGCGCACAATTGTATTATATCCATTTTGAAAATTAGAATTTGATGACTCGGTGGTATTGATTTTGTTACAAACATATGTAAATGATTTGATGAGTTGAGTACTGCCAGTCGGCTGTGCACAGTGGGTAGAGCACACGGCACGCCGCTCGCACGTCGATCCTCTCAGAGCTACTAATGCGCAATTTTCTTCATTTTGCAGGTCACATACAGACTGCACTAATCATTCAATATAACTAATGAAAACAATAATTGATAACTTTTTTCAGCTTCGACACGTCATTAATTGAATTATTTTCAGGGCTAATGACCTTTTCGTTAAAATTTCAGGTTGAAATTAATCAATTATTTTTTTCTCAGCGCGTTAGGTCGATCCTAGGGTTAGGTGTAGTTGAGTCGTAGCCGGCACGGATGGCCGGCGCCGCGCTTGCTGCCGCTGCACTGAGTACATTGCGAGAGTTGCGGTGCAGCAGGCGCGGCGCCGGTCGTGCAAGAGCCGACAATGAGCGTGTGTGGTTCGCAGGTCGCCGTCGCCGGAGCCCATCTACTCGACGGACGGCAAGCGGCTGAACACGCGCGAGTACCGCACGCGCCGCAAGCTGGAGGAGGAGCGCCACCGCCTCGTGCAGCGCATGATGCAGATCAACCCCGAGTTCAAGCCGCCGCCGGACTACAAGTACGTCTATATACATCACGCCTCCGATATGAAGAATATCCTGTATACAAACTTGCACACTTAAAAGTTTTTAGGAATACCTGTTTGTAGTCCGCTACTCCGAACTAGACCAGCGTGGTAGACTAAGGCCTAAACCCTCTCAGTTGTAGAGGATGCCTGTGCCCAGCAGTGGAACGTATGTATATGGACTGATGATAATGATCCTATATAGGTGACCCTAATGCATAACACTGTAGTGATCTGGGTGATCTACTTAACATGAACACCTTTACATGTTAAATACTCACCTCTTATATATATATATATCATCCCAATAATTTTAGTTTCCTATCCAATAATTTAAAATTTATTTTATTTGAATGACGTGAATATTTTTATAATTATGTAAAATAATGTAAATTTATTAATCATTCTCCGCAGACCTCCCATTATACGCGTGCACGACAAGGTGATGATACCACAGGAGGAGCACCCCGACATCAACTTCGTGGGGCTGCTCATCGGGCCACGGGGGAACACGCTCAAAGGTAACTCAGTGGGATACGTAAGGTTTTAAAATTAATGTGGACTATTTATTACCTTATGTTTATATTATTTATTTTTCGATCGCGACAAAGGGTATTTTTGAATATTGTTTTACACTCACTCACACTCACTCTCACTCACTCACACTCACTCACACTCACTCACTCACTCCCTTACACACACACACACACACTCACTCACTCACTCAATCAATCAATCACTCATTTATCCACCCGAATGTCTAGTTAGAGGTACATTTTGCACACAAGTTTCGCCAGCTGAGTTTTAAGTTATAGAGGTGAGCATTGAGCCTATTACGATTTTACTTAGTAAAATCAATTATTTTTTTATAGAAAATATATTTTATAGAAAATCTGTAATAGTTAAGCTAATTACACATTAGGAACCGAAAACGTATTTGGAAAATTGGAATCTCTACATCACAATATACCAACACACAACACACGGGTTGCGTGTCCCAACGACGCTGAGCAAAATATCTTTGATAATTAATCTTTTCAACTATAAACTTGACTACTTGTCCCATAATCTCATTTTGACCCATCTTCGCCAACCTGAAATCTTGCATATGCACATGGGGGTACAGAAACTCACTTTAGGAAAAATTGGTACCTACCGTTTATCCCGGTGTAGTAGTAAAATTTCTTCATTTTTTTTTATTTGATTAACTTAAATGCATTTTCTTCTTTATAGCGATGGAGAAAGAAACTGGAGCGAAGATTATCATCCGGGGCAAAGGGTCCGTGAAAGAGGGCAAAGTGGGCCGTAAGGACGGACAGCCGTTACCCGGAGAGGACGAGCCATTGCACGCATACATCACGGCCACCAACGCGGACTGCGTCAAAAAAGCAGTTGAGAAGGTAATGAAGAAACGAAAGTTAAATTATCTGGACAATAATTACGTTTATTTAAGAAGACAGCATTTTGATATCAATGTTAATAACCGCGTTAGCTTACTAGTGCTTTATGTAAACTATAATATTAATAGACGCGATACAAAGCATAATTTAATTAGGGATGTCTATCAATATTTATACTAAGTATGTGCCAGTGGATATAATTGGACTTATTTATCTTTACTCCAAGATATCCTTGTTTCCTAAACAGCACACACCCACCCAAAGAGGCATTTGTTTGCAGATCAAGGAGGTGATCCGGCAAGGCGTGGAGGTGCCGGAGGGACAGAACGACCTGCGCCGCATGCAGCTGCGCGAGCTGGCGCAGCTCAACGGCACGCTGCGCGAGAACGACGCCGTGCGCTGCGCCAACTGCTCCGCCACCGACCACAAGACGTGGCTCGTCAGTACTCCACCACGCTATAAATGAGAATATCCTGACCCCAAAATAAATAATTACAAACTAAACATTACATAATGAATGTGTAACACTTTTGGGCGTCTATGGAAGTATCGCCACTGGTATAAAGGAATATATGTAGCTTGTACTGATGCTTACCAACATAATATGTATGTCATCTGTCATCAGCCCAAATACGTTCCACTGCTGGGCACGAGCCTCCGCTACAATTGAGCGGGTTTAGGTCTTGTTTCACCACGCTGGCCTAGTGCGGGTTGGCGGACTACACACCTAAGAAATTCCTAAGAACTTTTAGGTGTGCAGGTTTTATCACGATGTTTTCCTTCACCGTTTAAACAAGTGATAATTCATTGTGAATACACTCATAACTTCGAAAACTCAGAGGTGTGTGCCTGGGGTTTGAACCTGCCACCGCCGAAATTCTCGACCGCGCGCCTTAACCTCGAGGCCAATAATATGTATAATATTATTTGTATTTAAGAATGTGGTGTAAATTAATATAATATGTTGGTGGCGCAGTGTCCCGACAAGCCGAACGTGACGGGCAGCATCGTGTGCTCGTCGTGTGGCGGCGCCGGACACATCGCGCGCGACTGCCGCGCCCGCCGGCCCGGACACGCGCGCCCCGCCGACAAGGTACACACGCTCTCATACCTAGCACCAATAACTTATAAATACACCCAACACTCACATACATAGTTCCGACTCCACATTAACATACGAACCGTGTGTCGTGGGTTGGAAAGCACTGCAAAAACAGACTTTTTTTCATAAATTCCTATAAATAAATACACCCAACAGTCACATGCATAGTTCTGATTCCACAATGAGATACGAGTCCTGTGTCGTGGGTATCAGTAACTACGTGAGACTTTTCGCTCTCAAAAACACCCAGACCCGAAACAAATATTTGTGGATCACACAAACATTTCGGCCTCTCGTTTCGCAAGGTGGTGTCTAGTCAATTGCGCCACGGGGCTGTCAAAATCATCTGGAATTACTGTAATTCTGACAATATTGTATTTATTTTGTACACATAATTTTCAATATATTTGATGATGGTTTACTTCACCATTATACAGTAATGGACTGCTTGAATTAAGCAAGGTGTACCAAAATGCATTCCCCACAAAATATACTGAAAAGCGAACTAGTTACTACACTTATATAGTATATACACAACTAAAACTTGAGAATGACATGTTTCCAGGCGAAGATCGACGAAGAATACATGTCTCTGATGGCGGAACTGGGCGAAGCGCCGCCCACTGGCGGCGGGATGGCGGCGGGCGGCGGGCCAGGGGGAGGACCGCGACGGTTCGCGCCGCCGATGTTCGGCAGCAACCAGCCGCCGAGAGCCATCATGGCCGCGCCAGGTATGTGCCATGCCACATAAGGAAATGTACAATAAATGTTTATGCAATAAGGTGTCTAACTTGCTGCTCCTATTCCACTCATATGGGGTTGAGACTGCGTGAACATTTTTACGTTCAACGAATATTTATGATTTTAAGTAAATTATCTTAATCTCCGGTTAGTTGGAGTAATACACAACGAATTATGTCAAACAAACTATAATTATAGTGTGTTATTGGTTATTCCCATTAGGAAATTCATAGTAGCAGCATTGAGTCTGGAAATGTACATGAAAAACGGCAATAGACTCACTCCTTATTACGTGGGACTGATACATACGTGCTAACATGTGGGTACTGAAATGCATGTCAGCCTACCCCTTCCGTCTCGTTTCATAAACTTATGACACTTCATATCATTTGTCGAGGTCATAGTTCATCGACCCCTTAACGTGTGACCTAATGACTCAATGGTGGCTATGAGAAATGGTTTCGTTACTGATCTGTAATTAAAATGTGTGCAGGAGGTGCGTTCGTGCCGCCGCCGCCGCCGCCCGCCGCGCACCCCGCGCACCCCGCACACCCCGCGCACCCCTCGCACGCCGCGCCCTGGCTCGGTCAGTCACCTACAGTATATTACACTCACTCATAAACTATGGGATACACATGAAAATATGCTATCGTCACAAGCAGAGCATTTCGATTCCTGCAACAACAAAAAAAAAATTTGATCTACAAATATCATCACACCCTATTCAGTGGGTTATTCAGTGATGAAACCTGCACACCTAAAAGTTCTTAGTAGTTTCTTGTAGTGTAGTCCGTCAACCCGCACTAGGCCAGCGTTGGACTAAGGCCTGAACCCTCTCAGTTGAAGAGGAGACTCGTGCCCAGCAGTGGGACATATATGGGCTGATGATGATGATTTAGTGGGACTAAAAACTAACCTGGCAAAACTTCGGTGCTAGAATCAACATCTGCTTACTCTTTTGAAGATTCAGGCTTTACTGTTCAAAGGTCTAATTAATAGAAAGCACATTTACACACTGGGCCTTACTTATAAATACTACGTAAGCATGCTTTGTTCTTTTCTATCGATTGAACTGTAATGTTACAGAAGACGAGTCGAAACATGTTAAGTAACTTTTATAAGTAAGGCTGACTGTATGCAGCTGACAATTAAATTCAAGTTAAAAACAAACAAACACTCATCAATTAATGTCGCTGATCAAACCACTTTTGTTATTTAAAACCCTTAAGTTGCTGTAAATATCTGTACCCTTAAGTTACTGTCATTAACGTTATTATATATTTTTGTACACACTGCCTTCCCAACAAATCCCTTCAGTATGTCTTGGAAAGACCGCTATGTGCGATAAGGCCGCCATTTGTACCCTTTTCTATTTATTATATTTTTTATGATTTACAACTGTTACTGAGTGTGGCAAAATAAGGTGTTATAAATAAATAAATAAACCCTAAAAATCAACAGACTATACAGGCGTAGGCGCCGGACCGCAGCCCCCGCCGCCGGGTGCGCCGCCACCGTCGTTCCCGCCGCCGCCGCCGCCTGCTCCTCTTGCCCCCATGGCGCCGCATCACCCGGTCAATATACAAATTCATCGTTCATAATTATCAATCGCATCAATTATCTCTTGACATGCTTGACTTCATTTTGATGTTGCATTAAAAACATAAAAAATACACTTTGTATATAAAGCATTTAAATCAGTAATTCCCAAAGTGGCCCAGGTAGACCTCCAGTAAATCGGTAGTAATGTAGCTGCAGGGGGTCCACCGGATCTAGCAAAATTTGGAAAGTGATCTATGAAACAAAACAGTTTGGGAACCACTGATGTAAATGAACATAAATGCTATTGAAATGTGTAATATATAGTGTTGTATGTTGCAGGGTGACAAGATGTGTCCGCCGTCCAACGTGCCCAACATGCCGCCGCCGCCCGGTCAGTACATACTTTTACATTATTCAGTTAGAGATACAATCTTGTAAACTTCTCACAGTCGTCAATACTAGAAGACTGTAATATATACATTATAAAAAATATTTTCGCCTCGTGGTTTCGTGGAGAAGTGTGTGCCATGCGGACTAGAGACCGCGGGTTTCATTTCGAGAAATGAGCTTGAAAACAACAATTGGGTCATTCCCTATTATGTGAGATTTAAAACACCGTTGGCAAAACGTGTGTACAAAAATGCATCTTTTTATATCCCTTCACACACAGGCATCAATGTGTATGTACAATGTACATATACATATATATGTGAATTATATGCACTTTATAAACTTGGTGAATGGATGTTGTTGCAGGAGTGGTAGCGATGGGTGCGGGTCCGTGGCGCGGGTTCAACCCTCCACCGTGGGGCGCGCCGCCCCCGCCCGCATTCCTGGCGCCGCCGCCGCCGCCGCCGCCCGTGTCGTCCGCCTAGCGACAGTCGCCGCCACGCCCACCGACGCCGCCGCCACCGCCGCCCCCGCAACCACCCTCGCCATAGTGGCGCCACCTGGGGGCAAACTGCACATCACGGCGCCGTCGCGCTGCTGTGGCGGATATACGATACTAAGTTACAAACCGACATTACCGTCGGTTCCACATTACACACACCTCACGCCTTCAATCCGCACCAGAGTGACGTCGGGCCCGGCCCGCTCTGGGCTTCACTATGATTTGTATTCGTAGAACTCGGTGGTGCGTGTTAGTTTACACGCACCACGTTAAAGCAATAATGCTACTCGGGTTGTGGTGTTGCTAAGGCTGTTACGAGTTACAATTATAATGATTTGCATATGTGCGGATGAATGTACCTTGTGATTATGTCACGCCAGAGACAACTGATGTTTATTAATGATAATTTTGTTATAAGTTTAATCAGAATATATATTATGACACCAGCAAGTATTTTATTTTCTTTAATTTGTTAAACGGCTTATATTTCAGAGTTCCGACCCTCTATGTCCCGAAAGTAATCACCTCAATTTCATAAACCAAAAATAATCTATTATGTAAAAAGGACCCGCTCCGCGATGTTTATTTTTGCTTAGACACTGCCAATTTCTTTCATAAATGTCATTTGTTACTGACTTAAATTCAATACATATTAATTATGCTTATAATGACATTTATTAAAATAAACAAGATAAAAAGGCAAATATACGCCTTCACAAAATGCGCCCGCAGATACTCAAAATAAAATATTATTAAAACAGGATTATCATGCCATTTACGCAATAAGTTGCTAGTTGTTAAGAACTAATTCATATCTACCCACATTGACTATTTTTGTGACGTAAGAAAAAAAATAACGATTATTTTTATTATGATTTTGGATTAAAAACAAATCAATGTGATATTTTTTTCTAATCTATTCAGAAATTATGAATAGAAAATATTTATCATACGAAGGAACTGCGAATACGAAACAATCAAATGTCAAAATTATTGTGGCATAGATTTGTGTTAATAAATTATAATTAATCTAACAATTATTGTTAATTGTTTTGTTGACCTTTGTGGAAGGTATTAAATCAAGATGTAGATACTAGCTAGTATCCTTTTGTTTTACCAAATATGGGACAGCTATGGGATATTTGTATGTAGTTTGGTAAATAAATATTGAATAATAAAACATGAAATTGTAGATGTACATTTTTATTCATTAAGATATTAGCTAAATTAACAAAAAAAAAATCACGTCAGTCGCATTACACTCGTAGATCGATATGATTCGATACAAAATGAAAAATGTTAAATGCACAAAATATCTACAAATACTTAATTACGTAACGTAAAGTCTATAGAGATTATTGCAACATTCATCGCTGAACATAATAAACGTAAAGATTTCATCTAATAAATAATTATAGGAATAAATGATCATTGTAAATAAATAAGAACTTAACCGCGAACAGCACTAAGCGCGCCATTTGTGGAGTCACGGCGACGCGTCACGCGACACCTGCGTGCGTCATCACGCATGACGTCATGTCCCCTACCATAGATACAAGGTAAAGGGTTCGCGGCACTTATAACGCATCATATTATGTAGATTTTCCTGTTTTTGTAAATGGGAAATAGGTTACTTGAATTACTGTATATTACTATTTTTTTAATATAAAGAAATGAATAATCATTAATAATGGGTATATAACATCTAGTACATAATTGAGATGTATTACGTACTGCGCACAACTCAATAACACGTACCGAAATGACTCCACAAATGGCTAATTAATATACTACAAATAAATGTCCCGTCGATACAAAACATTGTATTTATATTTATCTTAATGTCATCATATTTACGTCCCTAGCTCAATAGCTCCGTATCAAATCTAAATCATTTCCAAAGATAAATCGTTTCTATTTATATAATTATAGTACAGAAGGCATTGTTTGCTACAGACTACCGCCGCCACCGCGGCCGTCGCCCTTCTCCCTGTATTCCCTAGAGTCCCACATTCCACGCTTCTGAAGCGAATGTAAGTGAAGCCGAGTGCGGCGGCAGCGCGAGCGGTCTATCACATGCTCCACATTAAACTATGTTGATATTCAGTAAAAAAATAAAAAACATCAAACATGGCTCGCCAGTCGTCCAAAGTTCATTATCACACTTCTAGCCTATAGGGGTTGTTTAGAAAAGGTTGCGGACGATATGTTCGTAGTCAGGAGTCGAGAAGTAGTTTGTAGGTTGCAGAGTCCGGGCGGCGTGGCCTCGGTCCCGCGTCCAGTCAGTCTTGTGAGCGTCGCCGCCCGGACCGTCAGAGTGCACGGGAGGGGGGGGGGGGGTTACGGAGTGTGTCGGTGCGCGGGGGGAGGAGGGCGGGAGGGACGGGCAGGAGGTGAGACGAGGGTGATGGAGGAGGCTCATCGCGCCTCCTTGGCCGTGAGCTTCTCGATGAGTTCCTGCAGCGGCGCCAGCTCCCGCCGCTCGATCAGGTTGAACTCCTGTACAACAACAACTATTGTATTAAAAAGCACACAAGCTTAATCGAACTATTAAACATATGGGACATGTTTCTAGCTGGTGTCATCAAGGCAGTTGCCAAATCCAGCGTCTATGTTAAATATATAAATGGGGATTACTTTTTTATGCAGTTAATATATATGTATATTGTATATAGTCGTCTTATATCTAAGGAACGCCTGAAAAAGAGGAATATAAGAAATGCCTCTTGTATCTATTATAAATCAATGATTAGTACAATGAACCATGATATTAATTGAGAAATAGAGTCTTGGAATGAGATTGTATCTTCCCAAATTTTTTTTTAGCACATTTTCCACAAGATAAATGTAACAACTAAGTCGAACGGTATATTTTGTATGTAGTTGTGACCTGCACGAAGAATATGAAGTGTTTGAAGGAGGTGTTGAGATGCGCCTCCTCCCCGAGCTGCACCACCTCGGGGAAGTGCTGGTGGTAGATGTGCGCGTACACGCGGAACAGGCGCTTCAGGATCGTCTTCGCCATCGACAGGAAGTTCTTCGGGAACGGCACACCTGTCACCACACATCTTTATCAAACTACATACAAACATACATAACCTCATGGCTGTATTCCCCAAAGGGGTAGGCAGAGGTGCATTTCTGCACCTACATTTCGCCAGGTTTGTATCAGTCCCACGTAATAAGGGGCGAGCCTATTGCCGTTTATCGGGCACAATTCCAGACTCCGTGCTGCTATTGAGTATTTTCTAATGGAAAAACCCAAAAACACTTTGCCCGATCCGGGAATCGAATCCAGGACCTCTAGATCGCACGGCACATAATTGTGCCGCGAGACCACGAGGCAGGCTTTATCAAACTACATATTATATAGTATAATTAGTTTGTAATGATTACGCGCAGGGTCTGTGAAGGTACCTTGCGGCATCGAAAGTTCAAAAAGGTTTCATTACGTGTTATTATAAACTTTTGGATGACTGGATGAGGATTTTTTGGTTCCCGTACCTCAAAAATAAAAACGGAACCCTTATAAGATTACTTTGTTTTCCGAACGTCCGGCTGTCAGCCAAGACTATCTCGGGAACGCGTGGAGGTATCGAGTTGAAATTAAAACCATATATTCAGATCTCTGTAGAAGGGACTATCCCTTAAAGCAATAAAAAAATAAAGAAACATAACAAAAAGATAGGCCCGTTGAATCCGCAAGAAAGATATATTTCGACACTCTAAGGGAAGCAAAGTTTATAGGGTATAGGTAACTTTGAAATTTGGCAAGAAATAAAATCATATAAAATATAGTCTTTGTACGAAACCCTCGGTGGGCGATTCCGACTCGCGCTTTTCTTTTTTTTTGTAGTCGGGTCACTTTCTGTTTGCATCTGGGATTAAAATGAAATAGTGTTATTTTTACCAATTTTAGAAGGGAACAACGTTTCGTCGTCTAGCTGGTCCTGTGCCCATGTCATCAGATAGTCGATGTATTTCGGCGCCGAGCACTTAATGGGTTTCTTTACGGTGTGTCCATCCGCCCAGTGGTACTCATATTTAGGCCCCGCCGACATTACCGCGCACGACTCCTCCGTGCAGAACTCCGTTATCGTCCCGTACAACATGTTGATCTGGTTGAAGAAGTCCACCGCTGAAAAATAAATGCAAAACTGTCACATACAGCAGTAATCCAGCAGTTTTTTGGATATTTTTTTTTTTACTTAAGATACCATTTTTGTACGAAGGAGAAAGACGAGTCGTAGTTAATCTAAAATGTGTGGATATAGGAAACTTTTCTCCGTCGGAAATAATAGAATAAGTATGAGAGGCAATGTTTAATGTTTTTATTATGAGGGATGGGTTATGAGTATTTTTTAATTTAGTACGTTCGGAATTTCGAAATAATGAAACGTGGAATTGCGGAAAAGAGGATGTTTACGGAATTGTTTGGATTCGTAGCGAGGTTAATAAGCATAATTTGAGGTTAACATACCGGGACACATAAATCGATTCTTATGAATGTAAGCCGCTCTAGGAGTTCCTTGCATGGAGCCTACATTTGAACATTGATAATATCCCGAACAATAGAACGAGAATATAAAACCTACGCCAGACTGAAACTACATCTGACTGAAATGTCTCGGCGGATATCACGCGCATTAAGGACTGCGAAATATATCACAGGACCAAAACATTACGAATTTATCGCTACAGTCCCTACTGATAAAGAGACCAATAGGACCTCTACTATATTTTTTTATTTAAAGGGACATGAATGCTCCAATTGACAGTATTTCAAAAGCACTTTACGGAGCGATAGGGATTGGCGAAATAATAGAGACAATACGCCAGATTGTTTTTATATTCGTGTTATCCACAAATATTGGTTTGTTTCATGTTTCTATTAAATAAATACTAATCAAACAGAGAAGGGTATAACCAAGTGATTAGAATAGAAGTCACACATTTATTGGAAACATAGCTGAGTTCTAAAATACAAGTCATAATAATAGTATTGATTGCTAAAAAAGTGCTAACACCGCATAACATTGAGAGTTCCGACAGTGAATCAAAACTATTTTCATAATTTCATCATCATCATCATCATCATCATCATCATTAGCCTATATACGTCCCACTGCTGGGCATGGGCCGCCTCTTCAATTGAGAGGGTTTAGGCCTTAGTCCACCACGCTGGCCTAGTGCGGGTTGTCAGACTACACAACCAAGAAATTCCTAAGAACTTTTAGGTGTGCAGGTTTTATCACACTGTTTGATAATTTCAACCTCCCTTTAATCATATGATACATCCAGCATTCATAGAATAATTGTGCTAATGTTCTCAATAACACTTTAGTTAAAACCTTTACAAATTAACAACTTATGCCATAAATGTGGGCCATGGTGTTAAATTATTTAAGGGTATCTCAACAAGATTTTACAGGTAGTTTTAAGGACAAAAAAATATTAATATTAATAAATAGATATCTGACTACTGAAATTGTTGATAGTTTATAAATCAAATGTATATAATCCGTCAGGAACAAGACAAATATAATATCATAGCCAAAACCAACAAACCTGACCATAAGTGCAGTGACTAGTTGCCAGAAAAAGTTTATGGTTTAATATTAGAATGGTCTTAAAATCAATTAATTTTTTATTTTTATAAAATATCACTATCAACAACAACAGGAAAATGAGTCATCTCTGTGATAGGGGAAGGATATTCAAATTGATAATTTTGTGACCATGTTACTGAAATTGATAAAGGCTGTTTGAATGTAGGGTTTGATTCAAAATATTTGGGTATAAATACTTGGTCTTACATCATTTATGTACCTACTACTTCTGATAATTCAAAGCAGGAAATGAACTAAAGCATTCACATGAATCATAACACTGTTCCAGGTGAAGTCTATTGGAAGAGGAAAATTTAAACAGAACTTAGAATCTTTATTGTAATATGTAGAACTACTTGGTAAATTAAATAAATATTTTGTATTGACTACAATAAATAATGAAATAAATTTTCAAGGCTACTTAAAGTTATGGTAACTAATGACCATAAATAAAGTGATTTCCTGATTAAAGTAGGAACATTTTGTCTATTTTTTTTGTATAATTCTGGAACATGTTGATTAACCCTTAATTATTTTTTTTGTATGATCATCACAAATTTTGGTACATATATACTTAACTTTGGGGAGGTCCTACAAGAAAATACTCAAAAAATCCACCTATTTCATAATTCCTGAAAAATCTATGTCTACTATAGTCTGAATGGACATTATCAAGTTAGATTTTTGTAACTCTAACAAGAAGTATATGGCACAGTGTTGAATTATGGGTTTAAATAGTTTTGTTATAATTTTACAGTGTGTTGTTTATTTATACCTGCAATAAGCCATTTATTAATGCAATTCAACTAATTAGTTTCAAATTACTATGATTAATTAGTAGTAGTTTGAATCACCTTGAATAAGGTTGATTAGCTATATTAGTTCTTATTTACAAATAACAAGCTCAAATCAAATGCATTCTTATTTTAGAATTTAGATATATGTAATATAAATGTATTATTTCCTATATTGTATACTTACAAAACTTAAATTTACTCTATGCTTTAGTAAGACACTCCAAAATCATTCATTTCTTATCATTATTTTGCTGAGCCATTTTAACAAATGATAAAAATGAATGAATTATTTTTGGAAATAAATATGGCATATGAAATATCCATAGTAGAATGAATTCAGAGCCCTACATGTGACAGTAAGTTGACATAGTATACATTAAGTGCTAGGTTCAGTCACCTCTGTACCAAATGAATCACACAGAATAACTTCCATACCTTCAAAACAATAGCACATTGACAATTCTTAGAGAGTATGTCACAAGTTCTATAACCATTTAGTGCCAAGTAAACAGTGTTTTATATGTACTGTCGGCTAACTTTGAAAGTTTATTATACTGACTGTTAACGGCGACCCACTCGTTGAGATCCTCTCCCTCTGGTAGCATGACGGCGAGGCGCAGGTTCCCGGAGCCCAGCGTCGCCGCCGCATGCCGCATTAGGTCATACTGGTGCGTGCCTTCTGGTATGTTTTTCTTCGGCTTGAATGTCTTGTTTGAACGACTGCCGCTGCAACACGTTACTCACGTCAATCTCCATTTCCGACATTGGCTCCCCTCGCCGCACTCGCATCCTGCCCCGTACAAGCCACCGTGCGGAGTAGCTTGCGGTGCGGCTCAGGTAAGGAAGCTATGGCATGCTGCGGCCACATAAACCATCCAGCAGACGTAAACAAGACGTCAGCGGCGCTGGGCGACCTAACACCATCAGTTATAAATAGATACGGATAACGCGACAACGGCACCGCTTCTACTTACAATAAAAAACTCATTGTGTATATCACTATCGTCGGTCCAATTATCTAAATATTTTATTCACTACTGTAGCACCAAAACATTAAAAATAGGTTATAACTACACAATGAATCGCCCTATGCACTTGTTAGTTTTTCACACAGCGAACACAATTGACAATGCACTTGTCAACAGTCAAACGTAGTTTCACTTTTCTTTTTTAAGTTAGTCGATTATAACTTCCAAACAATAAAATGTTGCCAGCACCTAAAAAAATAACTTTGTTGACTAATTTTGAAACATCTCTAACACCTGACCATAAACAAATTGAGTTTGACAGCCAAATTGACGTTTATTGTTGACAGAATTCTCTGGATACATTCATTGATTTACGCCTGATTCCATTTTTCAGTGCACACTTCTAGTTGCCCAGTTTAAAGTAATCGCCAAAATGCAAGGTCTCAGTATCCAGAGCTTGAAAAAACACAAGGCTGTAAGTATTATTTGCTATTTATCAATGAAATCAACGACAACTTTTCGTTTTGCAGTTCTTACATAATCTAACCTGTTATTAAATTTTCTTTAGTTTGGAACATACAAGTGAAGTGTTTGTTCATTTCGTGTGCATAATATTAGTCTATCAAATATAATGTTTTGTATTAGAGATTGCATTTTGGGACTTAAATTATTGCGTTAAAAATAAATCTCTTTGTCGTACTACTCGTACCTTGATAACATATCTTTCACTTGTACTTATGACAGTGATAGTGATGTAGGTAAAGGGTTTATTTATTATATCTTTCGCAGTTCTTATCCAACACAAAAACACGTGCTTTGATTGTTTTTAACTAAAAGATATTGTTGTAATTTCCAGCTGATCCCGTTGTACGTGTGCACGGGTATTGGATGCGCGGGAGCTGTGTTCTACACTCTGCGCCTCGCCACACGCAACCCTGATGTTTCCTGGAACAAGAAGACCAACCCTGAACCGTGGCAAGAGTACAGGAACAAGCAATACAAGGTATAATTACTTGGATTTTCTATTATATATTTTTAACTATACATACTAAAATATTTCAAGTGTTAGTTTTGAGTCATAACATACACATGTTACGGTCTCCCCAATGGACAAGACAGAGGTGCATATGCATATTGGTAAGCAATCTTTTAGAGTCTATGTTGTTACTGAGAATTTTTAAATAATAGAAAGATGTAATAACACTTCTCCTGACCTAAGAATTGAACCCAATTTTTTTAAATCACATGGTGCAGTTTTAATGTGGGAACAATTAGTCTTTGGTATTGTTTAATCACTAACATACTAAACATAAGTGAGTTGTTTTTAATGGAGTATTTGTATGGGTTGAATAGTTAAATATTTCGGAGATTGCAGGTTCAAACTCCAGGCACACACCTCAGATTTTTTGAAGTTATGTGTGTATTCACAATGAATTATCATACTTTCATGGTGAAGGAAAATATTGTGAGGAAACTCGAAGACTTTAGGAATGTACAGTGAGACATATATAGACCATATATTATATGATGCTGATTAATAGGTTAAAGAGTCATATTTTTCTATACATGCCTTACATATATGTTAATTTTTTTACAGTTCTACTCGCCCATCAGGGACTACTCCAAGGAAGAGTCTCCTGCACCAAAATACTAATCATTTCTGTGCTATAATTTAACAATTGTATTAATAAAAAACATTAGTGGATTATGAGTTAATAAATAGCATTATGTGATAAAACTTCATTTGTATTTATATAAATATATTGATACCCATTTGTTGTTTCAATTAGCTGAACTCAAAGGCAAGAATTTTTTTTAAATTATATCCAACAAGCCATTAGATGTGCTAAAGTTATAAAAAAAGTGTGTAATTACTGAAAAATAAAAAAATCATCATGTTTATTCCAATCAGGCAATTTTATTTGATCTACATATAATGCATCTCTTAGTTGTTTTCAGTATTCTTGCATATGGTATAGGTGTAGACTACATCATTTATAATTGGGCACAGGTCCAATTCAAGATATCCAATACATATTTACATGCATTAATACACAATATTTCTTTTTCAGTTCTATGTATAAACATAGTTTGCACAAAACTGTGACTTAGCTGTTATTTGTCATAGAATAATGTTTTAAGACAAGTTCAATCATTTCATTTAAAATAAATAGTGAAATCTGCAATTGCCATTTGCATCATTTGTTGTGCCAAATAGAGTGGAGAATTCAGCAATGCGGCTGTAAACACGCGGCGCGTGATACCGCTCTGGCACCGTTTCTTGTAGGGATGACCATACTTCCAGAATAAATTTATTTTTAAATACGATTTATTTATTCACATAAATCTTGGGCTGTAGCCAGGCTTGAATTTAGGGTAAGGTAACCGCGGTTACAAGTAGGACTTTAGTAAAAAAAATGGAAATCGCGGCTCTATACATGTGATCCAATGTGATCAAGTAGGTATAAAAAATTGTATGGTACAACTGATATGTTACCGTGGTTAAATCAGTATTCTTTATATGACAATACCCACTCATTATTTTTTCGTCAAAATCTGCTTTGCTCATTTATCATTGATTAAGGTAGTGTCATTTATCATTGATTAAGGTGGTGGTGGGAGGCAGCATGCACCGTGCGGTCCATTCCGCCTATGACCGCACACAGTGGAAACTGATCCTGCGTGGTCGCGATCCTCAGCAGTGAGGGAACGAGGAAGAAGAAGTGTCTTTGGAGGAGGCCTACATATGTCCAAATTAGCTGATGATGATTACTATATTACGGTAGGGCATTGCCCCAAGATTCCTCCCCTCCTCTAGCTGCGGCCTTACATAAATCGTCTCTCAAAACACCTATTGTTTTCATTTTATTTATACTCTTTTTCTCATAATAGAGGATAAGCTTATGAAACATTCGTAGCTAATGAAGATTCCTAATAGAAAACCTAATCACACTAAACGATTCGAAACCTCGATCGTAAACGTATGTTCGGACCGACAAGAGGAGATAGTAAACGGTAGAAGAGATTAATTAAAAATACTCTTTGATGATGGCAAATATTTTAAAAAATGTTATAGTTTTATGAAGATTATCGATTAAATGATCGAGATTTTTCAGTCGCAAGTCAGTATGAAAATCATACTGTGGTGTTGATTGCTAAGCGAGGCAATGTAAGATGCCCGTGTATATGTGGTCTTTACACGGGAATGCGCACAACATTCAAGCATGATTTTATGTAACAACAAAAACACTTCCTAAATTATTCTGCAGTTCCGCATTGTTAAATTTGGCCCATCGCCAAAATGTCCCATACACATTGATTTAACGGTCAATAAGGTGTAGGAGTTGGATGAAACGCAATCACGATTAAAGGTACAAGTGTGTGCCGTGGGGTGCACCTCTGCCTAGTTCTTCAGAGGTGCTGGCGTGACTTTGTGTATCAACAAATTACCAAAATAATAATATTTTGGATTGACAATTTATTATGATTACGAATAAAAATAATATACAGGTGCATGTGTTGGTACCACATACATTTTATACCTATAGTTGTTAAGAAAACTTTTTTTAATTTTTTTGTCGCGATTTTCTTTAACGCCAGAGGGTTTGATATCACCTTAGCTATTACCTGTCTTGTTCCGATCACGGTCTGAATACACCCTGAATAAAGTGTGTTTAGTGTTCTGCGCAGGTATTATGTCGAATCTGTATTGAAATAATGTTCTGACGATAAGTCTGCTACGTTGGTCCTGTTGTGTAAGTGTGTGTCGTACAATCGAGAAGTCCCAGGTCCAATTCCCGACCCAGATTGTGTTTTAGGTACATCTCAAATTATCGTGATTTCCAGTTACATGTAAAAAACATTGCAAATTAATTTTAGTACTATTTCTGTCATAAGAGTTGCCGCAATATACATGTCTTGTGTATCACCAACTACAAAAGTCTTTAGTCCCAAACTCATTCATTCAGAAACGAATATTTGTGGACCCAAGGTTTCTGGCACGTACCTTGTAAATAAGGCATTTAAGCCCCATAATTAACAGTGGCAAATTTCGTTATAGAGTGTACAAAAAAGAAAACCAAGTCCAATAAAAAAGTTTAATCTCTACATAAAAAAACAATGAAGGCCTAATAAACATAATTGGTACCATACATGTCTATTGTCGGTAAAATATGAGATTTATTTCATTACATTCATTTGTTATTTGCGTTTTTTACGACGACATATACGTAACGAATTAACATTGGATAATTAAAGTATTTATAATAAAAAAATATAATCTTAAGTGTACTCGTACACGCGCTAGCCTACGCTTCCGATCAGATCGCAATGGTGCTGTTAACACTAGACACCAGTCCCTTGTCACAATATCACAACTCGATTTCCTCAATTATTATAATATTCATTTGTGATTAAATAATTTCAATATTGAATAAACTCTACGCGTGGCGACACAATTAGATTTTCTTGAGCTTATCATTAAAAATGCATCAACAACTATTATAATTCGAACGTTAATAACATACCGTGCACCATTTTGTCTCAGTGAATACATACAGCAGGGCGACGATTATCCGAACTCATCAGGGGCTCTTCATTAATGTTTTAAGTGTATTTAGATAATCGAAATTATAAAACTTATCAATTTCGTACTTTACAACAGTTTATGCCATATGAGTTTGTTGTATAAATGCCTCTTTAAAAATATTTAATGTAGTCAGTAGCTAAACACAACGAATGGTGAATGAATATAATACTATTACATTACTCAAAATATGTCCAACGTGAATTAAATTTATTATAATTTATGTAAATAGTGTTGTATTGTTTTGTTTTTGTTGTGTTGTGTATGAAAGTGACTACTTATCAAACACTAGGATATGCAACTACATATCCTTTAAATTTACTTAATTTTTAAGCGGGTAATAGGATGTTAATACTCAGTATTTTGGTAATTCTGATAAATGTTTCATGTTGAATGACAACACTATTAAGCAGTGCGATACAGTTGGTTCGGATGATGGTTGCGCTGCTATTGGTTCGGGTGAGTGGGCGAGTGGGGCGGGTGCGGCTACTGGTGCGGCTGCTGGTGCGGCTGGTAGGGGTTGTAGCCGGCGGGCGGCGGCTGCGGGTAGCCGGCGGGTTGGTGCGGGTACTGGTAGGGCTGGTAGGGCTGCGGCGGCGGCAGGCGCGCGTGGTGCGGGTAGGGCAGCGTGGCGTACGGGTTGTACATGGGCGGCACGGGCGCCGCGTAGTACGGGTACGGCGCGCCGCCCGCAGCGTACGGCAGCGGCATGCCTGAACATGGAACACTCGTTAATATGTACAGCGAGGGGTGGGAAATAACGCACATACATTTATGTATCAGTCCCAAGTAATAGAGATATAATATAATATTTATTCTTAAATCAGTCCAGATGTTACAACAATAATTTGAATTTGATAACCACACTAGGCACAACCTGTGAGGGCGACCCTATTGGCGTTTTTCGGGCACATTTCCAAGGCTCCGTGCTGTTACTGAGAATTTCCTGATGGAAAACCCAATAACACGGTGCCCGTCCCGGGAATCGAGCCCGGGACCTTGTGATTACACGGCACATACTTGTACCAAGAAACCATGGGGAAGTCTACGTGAATATGTTTAGTTTTGTATACCTAATATAGATTTTATTTCAAATCATTGTAATAGAAAAATATAACTGTTTAAAGTTCCATTTATCTCATTTATCTAAACTAAAATACATTGAAATTAACTCAAGGTTTGGACTTGAAACTTAAATAATTTCGCTCTTCCATTAATGATATGAGATATAAGTTTGTATTTGTTGCATTATTTTTGTTGAGATAGTGTGGATGTAGTATACAAAGTGAAGTAACCTTGTGGTTGCGTGGGGTATGGCAGCGCGGCGGGTTGCGCGGAGGGTCCGGCAGATGGCGCTGTGGATGGCGGGGGCGGACGCGGGGGAGGGTCCTTCTTCACCACGGGCGGCTGGTAACAATAATTAGTAAACATCACTTTTTAATATTGGCACTGCAAAGTTGCCATATTGGCCCTAATAGTAAATATAATTTGGCTAAAAATATACATCCAAACGAAGATCTCGGACATCGCGTAGAGTCACGTTTCAACCCTTTAGATAGGCTGGTTTTTCTGTAGTCTCGAAGTGGCCTTGAGGCTTAGGAACGCGGTGGCAGGTTCAAACTTCTGACTTTTCGTAGTTGTGTGTATTCACAATTAATTATCACCTACTTTAAAGGTGAAGGGAAATATCATAAGGAAACCTGCACAACTAAAAGTTCTTAGGAATTTCTTTTCGCCAACCTGCAGCAACTTGCGGCAATCGTTTAAAAAAAACCTAATAGTGACGATTCAAAAGCACTTGTAAAAGTCTATTTGAACAAAGGTGATTTTGACTTTGACTTTTGCACTAGGCCAGCGTGGTGGACTTGGTGGTGGAAGTCGTAGCCCTCTCAGTTGTAGAGGAGGTCCGTGCTCGGCAGTGGGATGTATGTATATGGGCTGATGATGTAGTTGAAGTAAACTATGTCCATACCTCGACGGCTTCGTTGTGGTGTTGCGGGGGCGCGGGCGCGGGGCGCGCGGGGTCGCGGGTGGTCTCCAGCGTCAGGTCCTTCATCAGCTCCTCCTTCTCAGTCTTACGAGCGAAGCAGAAGTCCGACACCTTGTTCTGGAACGCCACCAGCAGCTGCGCAACAAAAGACAACATATAAGTAAAAACACCAGCCATAAACATTTTCAAGTTTTATATGGATAATTAATCATCAATTGAAAAATGTGTTTGGGGGTATTTAAAAATTTGTGTAATTATCTCTTTTAGTTTGAAATAAATTTCGAAAAAATACCTACTTTTTGTTCAAATATACAGTTCACTCTGAAAGTATGTATGTAATTATAATGGACATACTTTTTTAATATCTTTATTTATTGCAGAGGGTTTAATCAAAATGATAATATCACCCTCGAAATATCACTTGAAACTAATACACTGTTGAGTTATGTTCTATGTTAATACACATATTTGGAATTTTAGGTAATATTTTTGCTTCATCTGATATTGGAAAACGCAGGTCAGGTCAGCAACAGGTCCCTGTGGAAGTCATTGGGAGAGGCCTATGTCCAGCAGTGGACTTCCATTGGCTGATGGATTGGATTGGATTTGGATTGATATTGGAAAAGCCAAAAGAAAAATGTGCCTATTGGAGCCGTAAGTAAGTAAGTGACCGTCGAGGTACGCACTTGCGTGAGGTCGTTGTAGAACTTGACTCCCTCGTTGAGGTTGCCGGTGAGTTCCTGGAAGGCGTCGTAGGCGGCGCAGAGCCTGGCCAGCGCCTGGTCGCGGCCGGAGGCGCCGCCCCGCGCCGCCAGCAGCCGCGCGTGCGCCGCCTGCACGCCGCCCAGCACGTGCTCCTGGCGCTGCAGCGACTCCGCCACCTGGCGCTGCAGCGGCGCCAGCGCAGCCCCCAGCGCGCCCGCCGACAGCGCCGGCTCGTCCACCGCGCCGTCGGCCGCCAGCGCCGCCAGGAACTTCTCCTTCAGGTCCAGCGTCGTGTCCTTCAGCGACGACTCGATCGCGTCGCGCTCCGCCTTCAGCGTCTCCACCTGACAGACAATATATATGTACTCAGCTCATTGATGTTTCTAATTGTCTTTTTTTATTAGATATATGTAATACATTGTTGAATAACGTACAATATAAATTACAATATATAGTTTAAAAAAAAACTTAATAGTGACGATTCAAAAGTACTAGTAAGTCTATTTGAATAAAGGTGATTTTTGACTTTGACTTATAAAGATTGCATTACGTATAATATGGAACACCTTCCGTCTTCTCAATCTTTTTTTTATCTACTTTGGTAAACAGATCAACCTTTTATCGACTATCACTTTAGGTCCCAAGAAAACATTAATAAAAGCATTTATCTTTCATTTCAGCTTAACTAATAGCAAACTATATAAATGAATATCAAATATTTGTTTATCAGGTTTCATATTACGACACGTTGACAACATCCGTGGCACAGTTGGTTAGACACCAGCTTGCGAAACGAGAGGCCGCGGGATCGATGCCTGCACCGTTACAAATGTTTGCGTGAACCACAAACATTTATTTCTGGGTGTTTGTGAGACTGTAAAGTCCCGTAGTTTCTGATACACGACACAAGACTCGCATCTTAGTATGGGGCCAGAAGTGTATACACACTTCTAACACATACGTGTTGGGTGTATTTATTTATCATTAATTAGAATATAGTGTAACTGACGTCCTCCATGAGCGCGCGCAGTTGTTGCACGGCGTCTCCGTCCGAAGCCCCTGCGTCGGGCGCGTCGGGCACTGAGATGTCGTTCTCGCTGCCACTCAACAACTCGATGCTCTGAAATCATACGCGCGGTTAAACTTCTCGCATTACCGTATAAATACCTTAACAAAATCCACTTTACTAGAACCACTTTCTCTTTTGGTAGTCACGTTTTATTTATTTTATTTCCGATCGATATTCAAAGGTTTCGTTCTAATTAAAATAAATATACAGTCCTGAACATAATGGAAAGCGGAGTTTTATATTCAACGCAACAAATACAGGATGTATTCAGACCGTGTTCGGAAACTAAGGCAGGTAGATAAGGTGATTACAAAAAAACGTTTGTTAGGAAAACGTATTTTTTTTTACTTTTCGTCGGGATTTTCTTTAACGCTAGGCCCGCTAGAGGGATTGTAATGACCTTAGCTATTAGCTGGCTTAGTTTCCGATCCCGGTGTGACTACACCCTGCATAGTGTGGCAAGGTGTGGTGACCTCCTTGTGCTGCTGGTACTTCTGCTGCACGATATTGTCTGCGCGCACGGCGTTGTCGATGATCTGGCGGTACTTGTCTGCGTTGGCGCGGAACGCCTCGGTGAGTTTGGCGGACTCGGTGCGGGCCCAGCGGGCGCCGAACTGCGCGCGCAGGCTCGCGTCGGCCTCCGCCTCCTCGCGCAGCATGCGCTCCGCCTGCAAATAAAACAATCATAATTAACAAAAACATGTGTTCAATTCACAAGTGGTAGAAGAGAAACTTTTAAATTTTCTGCCTATAAGATAAAAATGAATTTTCTGGCTGCGTTCTTTACAATATTATATAGTGGCCAAGTAAATTAACAGTAAAACCTTTAAATGTTTTTGTCTCTTTTTCTTTTCATCGACTTTTAAATTACAACGATGCTAAAGAAGTTTTCACTTCAAAAATATGTAAACATATTGCTATATTCTTAAAGACATACCTATGTTTTTAAAGAGAAACCTTCTTTAGCAATGCTGTGCACTTTTTGTGGGGTGAATAAAAATGTTGAACTCGCGTCAGATCACGTAACCCTGATCGAAAATGCGTAAGACGCATTACGAAATATCAATTGTCATGTTTGTGTACGATAGCGCAATAAATTTTGTAATTTACCACGTAATAGTACTTTTATACTAATAAACAAAGCAATTCGTGCGAAATTATTTCCCAACTATTCCAAAATACTTCAAAAATGCACAACGTTAATGTTGAAGATCTCACTTCTGCCGGCACTCCCGGAGTGTCACCCGTTAATTTTTTTGTATAAATAGTGTTGTAAATGCGGGATATATAAATAGCAAGTACTAGAGTTGTAATGGGGTGAATGTGTTGTGTCTCTCGGTGTGTGGCGCGTACCTCGTCGAGTATGTCCTTGTTCCGCTGCAGCAGGTCGGGCAGCTCCTGCATGAGGCGGCGCAGCTCGCGCACGCCGCCCGCGTCCCGCACGGCGCGCGCCGCGTCGCGGATGGAGGCGGGCAGCGCGCCCCCCTCCCGCGCGCCGCCCTCCACGCACGCCGGCAGCGACAGCGACGCCAGCACGCTGACACACACACACATCACCGTCAGCACAGTGTAGACTTGTTGAAAAAATATCGATATAATTTTTTTTCGATATAACAGCTCACTACGGAAGTCATTGGGGGAGGTCTATGTTCAGCAGTGGACTTCCTAAGCCTGATAATAATGATGAATGATGATGATGATGATGATAACAATATTTAATATTTCGACATATCGATATAAAATTCAAAGTAACGAAAAGGTATAAAAAAGGTATCCTAAAAAGTAATCTTTTTTTATAGACTGCCTCGTGGTCTCGCGGTACAAGTATGTGCCGTGCGCTCTAGAGGTCCTGGGTTCGATTCCCGGGTCGGGCAAAGTGTTATTGGGTTTTTCTATTAGGAAATTCTCGGTAACAGCACGGAGTCTGGAAATATGCCCGAAAAACGGCAATAGGCTCGCCCCCTATTACGTGGGACTGATACATACTTGGCGAAATGTGTGTGCAGAAATGCGCCTCTGCCTACCCCTTCGGGGAATACAGGCGTGAGTTTATGTATGTATGTAACATTTTTCTTTTTGTCCGTGATCGGAAACTAAGGCACGTAATAGTTATGGTGATTACAATCTCCCTGGCATTAAAGAAAATCCCGACAAAAAAATAAATTTTTTGACGTTTTCCTAACAACCACACACATTTTATACCCAAAGAATGATGTACTGTGACACTAGCACGGTGAAGTGTTACCTGTTGAGCAGCTGCGTGGCGTCCCGGAGCTTGTTGATCTCTGCGTTGACGAGTTCAGCGCGCCGCGCAGAGCTGGCCTGCAGCGCCGCGTGCACCGCCGCCGGCATCAGCGCTCCGAACAAATCTACCCACACACAGGGAATTTATGTATAACATCAACATTTCTATTATCTTACAGAAAGCTCATGTCAAATGAGTTCTTCCTTTCGTCATCAGCTCAAATACGTCCCACTGCTGGGCACGGGCCTCCTCTACAACTGAGAGGGTTTAGGCCTTAGTCCACCACGCTGGCCTAGTGCGGGTTGGCGGACTACACACCTAAGAAATTCCTAAGAACTTTTTAGGTGTGCAGGTTTTATCACGATGTTTTCCTTCACCGTTAAAGCAAGTGATAATTCATTGTGAATACACACATAACTTCGAAATGTCAGAAGTGTGTGCCTGGGGTTTGAACTTGCGACTGCCGAAATTCTCGACCGCGCACCTAAACCCCGAGGCCATCACTGCTTTTTTCTTTCTTTGTTCTTCTTTTAATAATATTTTTTTTACATATTACATCATATGTAGAAACATAGCAGCTGACGGATAAGTACGGTGTCATTAAGTAGCGAGAGACATCTATCTTTTCATTTCACATAGGTTCGCTGATCGCTCATGTTCACTTATGCTGGACAACTGTTAGAAACTACACGTTGTTGATGGTTGCTCATGTCTATCATCAAGCAATACATCCACTGTTTTGACAAAACCAAAGGTTCCATATTCCGAAACCACTTTGTGGCATTCATGACTTGCGAGAAGAATCACTAGTGTCTTTTTAGTTTATTTCCATCATATTGATGCTTTATTATATCAGTGGCGGTACTGCCATAGGAGCTTAAAAGCGTTACACGTTAATTGTTTATTGTGATATCAGGATATTATCATTTGTGGTAAATGTCGAGTAAAGATCATTATTCGGAAGTTTGTGAGGCAGGCTGGGGGGTCTCAGGCTAGTATGTGAGTACCGTGACTAGTACGTGACAGCGTGACGTACCGTTCCCGGGCGCGCTCCAGCGGTCCGGCGGCGGCAGCGGCTTGGCGATGGGCGCGCGCGCCACGGGCTCCAGGTGCGCGGCGTCGGGCACGCGCTCGTGGTAGATGAAGTCGTTGTCGCGCACGGCGTCGGCCAGCTGGCGCGCCGCGCGCGTGCCGTGCTCCTGCAGGCGCTGCGCCGCGCCCGGCCCCGCGCGCGCGCCCGCGCCCCGCAGCGCCTCCACCGCCGCCTGCAGCCGCGCGATCTCCTCGCCCACCGCCTTGCTGGCGCGGCACACCAGGCTCTGGTAGAACTGCGACAGCCCGCGGAACGCCAGCTGCTTGGCGCTCACCTGCCACACGTGCACATTCATAAACAACTTGCAAAATATCTACGCGTTTTAATAACTAAAATACCATTTACATTTAAACTTTTACAGTTAATTTTGTATATAAAAGTTTTTTTTACTTAAGACAACTCTGTTACTTTAAAATACAAAGTAAAGTATTATGGTTTTTCATGTATTCAACCATTCGAATCACAAACGTGTTAATATTACTTAAATTAGAAAATTACCAAATATTACAAGCGGCTCGCGTTCACGAGTATGACGTTTGTAATTAAGACTAATAGAAAAACATCTCTAACAGTGAGGCCTAGAGAAATAAAACAAATTACTGACAGCAGGTATCCACTCGCGATCCCAGAGCGGTTTGAGCGCCTCCTTCTGCATGCAGCGCAGCGCGTCCGTGTACAACTCCTCGCACTGCGCGCACACCTTGGCCACCATGCTCTCCTTCATCTCGTCTGAAAGTACATATCACACTAATCAGTGGCGGATTTACCAGCAGGCTGAGTAGGCTGGAGCCTAGGGCGGCAAATTTTCCCCAATTTTTTTTGTCTTACTGTAATAAAAACCACCTTAAGAAAAAAACTATTCCAAAACTAATCAATATGCACTAAAAAGTAAAAAAATAATTGCGTATACTTCTATAAGCGGTATTGACCACTTGACATCAGGTCAAAAAATAATTAGTCTATTAATTCGAAAACATTCTCTTTCTTTTGTCTGTGTTGGGTATCGAATATAGAGGTCAGAAGGGGCGGCAAAATTTGAATAGCCTACTGGCGGCCAATTTGTTAATCCGCCACTGACACTAATGTTAATGTTACTTTCTTTTACTGGCAAATAAACTATGTGCTGTGTATAATGGATGCATTTAGATAGAAGATATACCAAATATTTAAGTAATCTACAAAAATATGATTTCATGGATCTTTAGATATGTTTCTGTTAGTATTTATCCGTTTCCATTACCTAAGCATTGGACTTAGGACCTGCAACTATGGAGATTTTAGACTATGTAGGTACTAAATCTATTTAGTTATTATTATGTTCATTTATATTTAATTTTTCGACTTTCACTTTCATATTTATCTTAATGCGCTGTTATCAATCATAAAACATTCGACATCATCATCATCATAATTATTTGACAGCCCCGTGGCGCAGTTGGCTAGACACCAGCTTGCGAAATGAGAGGCCGCGGGTTCAATGCCCGCACCGAGACAAATGTTTGTGTGATAAACAAATATTTGTTTCGAGTCTGGGTATATGTGAGACGGAAAAGTCTCTCGTAGTTTCTGATACCCACGACACAAGACTTGTATCTTAGTGTGGGATCAGAACTATGTATGTGACTGTTGGGGTGTATTTATATAATATTAATAATACATAATATGTAGGTTTACACATGTGAAAGCAGTAATTAGCTGAGTTTACGCATAATTAGATATATAGTGTAATAAAATGCATTAACAAGGTGACACTACACACAGTGCTAATAATTATGCAGTCCTACATCAGTTATTTCAGAGTCTAGAACTACACAACCATTCGAGACTACAAGCTATAACTGTGACAAAGTAAATTTTTTTATAGTAAAACACATTCGCGTAGGCCCCTATCGTGATGTACCAATTTGTATACGATGGTCGCCATCCGGGCTCATACAATGCTCGTACTTTTCTTGAATAATGTATAATAAAAAAAAATTAAAACCATAATTATTGCAACAACTTTATAAAGTGATTAGTTGTTGCTCGCAACTCCACATGCAAACCATTCCACTTTAAAAGAAATATTCTTTTTCCATTTTTGTCACATTTTCTGTCGTTACTCCGCTTCTTTTGGTAGAAGCGTGATGACGTATACCCTATAGCCTTCCTCGAATGGGTTATCTAACACTGAAATAACTTTAATAACCCAATAACACTCTGCCCGACCCGGGAATCGAACCCAGGACCTCTAGATCGCACGGCACATACTTGTACCGCGAGACCACGAGGCAGTTAGTTTAGCGATCAGTATACATAATAAGTAGCACATAACTTATATAAGTAAACATATAATTTTTACTATAAAAAAAGTCTTGAGGGCTCTTACCGCGGATGCACTTGTAAGCGATGACCTCTTGTGCTTGCGCCAGCATGAGCTTAGACAGCGCGTCGAGCGTCTCCGGGTTGAGGTCCGGCGTGGTCTCCTGGTGCACCGCCATCATGATGTTCGCTTTCAGGTACGCGAACACGCCTGCCGATTGCTGAACAATATAGAATATCGATTATCGCCAAATTCATCATCATCATCCCATATACGTCCCACAGCTGGGCACGGGCTTCCTTTACAACTGAGAGGGTTAAGCCTAGTGCGGGTTGGGGGTTGGGGGACTACACACGTAAGAAACTCCTAAGAACTTTTAGGTGTGCAGGTTTCATCAGGATGTTTTCCTTCACCGTTAAAGTACGTGATAATACATTGTGAATACACATATAACTTAGAAAAGTCAGAGGTGTGTGCCTGGGGTATGAACCCGCGACCGTTGAAATTCTCAAACGTGTGCCTAAACCTCGAGGCCATCACGACTTAATTAAAACAAAAATTTTAACAAAACAAAAACCGCCTTCAAAAAAACCTATTCCAAAACAAATTAAAATGCACTAAAAAGTAAAAAAATAATTGCGTATCTTCTATTACTTAATTATAATCAACTTACTATTTCTCTACATCAATATATAATATAGGTACGATCTATGTGTTTACGACGCAAAAAGCTAGGTAGGTTCTTCTATATCTATCCACTATCTATCCACTTCAAATCCTCCCTTTTTTGAAGTCGGTTAAAAAGTGTCAAGATTTCGAAACGAACTAATGTATGGTAAAGCATACACCTGCAGGAGCTTGGCGGCAAGTTTAATGAAAGGAAATGATCGTTTGTTCATCATGTAGCCAATAATATAGCACTTATGACACGTCAATACATGTAAATATTATAAAAAAAGAAAAATAATTGAAATATAACCGGCGTAAAATATACTGGTCAATATGTTTTATGACTACAGTGTAAACTCTATACCACGACACTAAACGGACTGTACATTTTATGGCGTTATAGAGTTGTAGTTAAATGAAATGAAGAGAAATCAGAATTATGAAAAGAAAGAGTTTATTTGAAGCTAGTAGTTATGTACATAGACAATTATCTTATTTAAACGCTATTGCGTATATTCTGTTATTTTTGTCGGACGTCTTTTGCTGCACCAGTAATTTTGTTGTATTTTTTACTTATTTTATTCACA
The DNA here is from genome assembly GCA_907164795.1 of Hemaris fuciformis. NCBI lineage: Eukaryota > Metazoa > Arthropoda > Insecta > Lepidoptera > Sphingidae > Hemaris > Hemaris fuciformis. The sequence continues at coordinate 1,009,443 of OU015443.1, forward strand.
TCTTGCGATATTGAGGCATCTTGGTGATAAAAGAAGTACTTTTCCAATAATTTAGCCGCTTCTAGAGCTTCTTTAAAGCTTGGCGGAGACTCCGGCTCATCCGTCTCATCTTCTTGTTCCTGATCCTCAGTTTTTATCACTGAATCCAAAATTTCTTTATGTTCGAGTGAAGCCGTTGATTCATGACTAACATTTGTATCAACACTTCGCGCTTCTCCACTTATTTTACCAAAGTTGATATTATGACGTTGCTTGAATTTTCCGAGCCATCCTTCTGATGCTTTGAAAGAATTTAAACCAAGTTCTTCAGCGAACTTCTTCGCCTTAGCTTTCACGATAGGCCCCGAGATAGGCATATTATTCTGGCGCTGTCGGTGAAACCATGATAGTATAGCTTGATCCAAATCTTCGCATTTAGGCTTCTTTAATTTTTTGGAAGATTTCCCCTCCTTCTCTGCTTGGAGAATTTTTTCTTTATTTTTCCATATTGTGGACACGGTAGAGTGACTAAATCCAAAGCGTCTGCCAACATTACTTATCTTCTCTCCCGTTCCTATTGCACGTATCAGTATAACTTTTTCGTCAATACTCAGTGATTTTCTCTTACTAGCCATGTTTACAGTTTGAAAGTTTGTGAGCAACTAAGAATATGATAACAACAGTCTACATGTGCAATCCCAATTTGTAAACAAAAGAACGAATTTCTTAGAAAGTTTGGTTTGCATGATGCCAACAGTTTATTATTACGGGCTAGGATAATAAAGCGACAATAGAACGTACACAGCTGCGCGGTTTTTACTAATTTTGGCAACTTAAAAGGTACTTTTTATTACTTAATTGTTGCCGTTATTGAGAGTGGGTGTAATGCTATATAGTGTATCATTTTATGGAAGGAAAGCTAAACCAATAAAAGCCAAGTGATGTCGACGCTTTATGGAGTTTGTCGTTAAATCGAGTGACGTCACATGGAGTTTAAAAAAAAAGTAAAAATTCTTATTTAACATTATATGTAGTGGCGGTACTTCCATACTTCTATGGAAGCTTTTGGGCTTCCCCAAAAGCAATACATGTTAATTGTTTAATGTCTATTATATATTTTTTTATTGTGTGGTCAGGTTTTTCTTACTTACATGCCAAATTGCTTTTGTTAATAAATATTTAAAACTTAAATATTATACGGAATTTTGAAAAGCAAACTGGGCTTTTGGGCTTCTTTGGAAGTACCGCCACTGATTATAAGAAGTAAAACTTGACCAGATCATAGTATAAGAATACCCAACCCTAACAAACAAGACAAAGTGATTCACATACCTGCAGAAGTTTGGCGGCAAGTTTGAGCGAGTCCTCAGTGTCGAGCGGTTGCTGCGCTGCTACGGCGCTCTGCATCGCGCCGATGTTGAAGAGAATGCACACCCGCTCGTACGCCAGGGAACTGATGGCTGAAAAACCAAATCGCGTTACAGCACATATTCTAACGTGTGATAACATTATCATCCTTCCGTCACATTTTGAGGGGTAATGTTCATTTTATCGTAATGTTATAAAATACGTGTACAAAAGACTGCCTCGTGGTCTCGCGGTACAAGTATGTGCCGTGCGATCTAGAGGTCCTGGGTTCGATTCCCGGGTCGGGCAAAGTGTTATTGGGTTTTTCCATTAGGAAATTCTCAGTAACAGCACGGAGTCTGGAAATGTGCCCGAAAAACGGCAATGGGCTCGCCCCCTATTACGTGGGGCTGATACATACCTGGCGAAATGTGGGTGCAGAAATGCACCTCTGCCTACCCCTTCGGGGAATACAGGCGTCAGTTTATGTATGTATGTATGTGTACAAAAGCAAGTTCCTTTTTTGAACAAGCAGGCACCTGTTTCTTAAGCCCTGATTTAATTTTTATAAGCCACAGTATCTAAGTGTAATTGTAGATAGATGGAAGAGAGAACCCTAGAGAATGTTACTTGCTAAAAATGAAAAATGTTAGGTTCTTGCGGACCAGATAGTACGTCAGGAACAAATTTGTCATTTTATCTCTGCATCTAATTCTAAAAATCACACAGACGAAACCACGTGCATAACGTTGTACACCCATGTCTGTAAGTAAGCTATATGCACATACATAATGAAACACACTGATACATTTCCTGATGATTTTAATTGTTTCCTTGTAATTCTGTCAGTTTTTGTGAGTAATAAAAAGGAATTAAATACTGTTTATTAATATGAATATTTTTGAAGGTCCAATTCGCATCCTTCCATTCCGCAGCAGATCTCACAACCGTATCATTAATATATTAATTTCATTGGTTTAAATTTGGAGCGAATGCAAGTGGTTAGCCACGAGACCTTGTATCATAATCCTAGGCGAAGAAATCCTCTGACAAAGTCAAATGCACACAATGAAACCTTACTACTTTGAAGAAAAATAATTCTCCTCGTTTGAAACTTATTCTACACTTCATGTTGTCAAACAAACCCGCATCCTATTTAAAAATAATAACTTCTGGCAATGCTTTATTGCAAAATTTATAAAAATTGGTTCAGCGGCGAAGGCGTAAATGCATTTTTACTACTATAAAATAATTAGATCGACTGCCTTGTGGCAGTATTATGTGCCGTGCGATCTAGAGTACCCGAGTTCGTTTCTCGGGTGGGGCAGTGTTATTGAGTTTTTTTTGAGGAAATTCTAAGTAGCACCACGGAGTCCGGTAGCCTGAGATACCGCAAACAACAACAACAAGTACAAAACGTGGCCTTGCAGAATATAGGCGTCAGTCAATCCAATCCAATCCATCAGCCGAAAGAGGTCCACTGCTAGACATAGGCCTCTTCCAATGACTTCCACAGGGACCTGTTGGAAACAGCCTGCATCCAGCGACGTCCCGCGACCTTTAGGCGTCAGTGTATGTATGTAAAAATATTTGTTTTGCTGTCCATAAATTATATTGGCCATGTCCACAACACAAACATAGTTTAGTGGCCACACGTTTTATGTAAATATTTTTTTTAGATTGTACCCACATTATTGTAGAACAACGGGACTCATGGTTTGTTACTAATCGGTGTAATGATGTCACGCAAATAGGTCTTTGTATACACAACGTTAAAGGCAATGAAACGCGAGGAGCCAAATAAATTTGTAGATTATTTCTAGTTTCGCATGGTTGTGATATATTGAGGAAAAAATGCTTTATATAATTTAAGCAGTTTCCTTGTAGCAACAAAAGATAAAAAACCTGTAGTTTTGTTTGAAATGATATTGTTCAAAAACTCCAGAAACCCATTTGCATAAATGGGGTGTTATGAAAATACGTATAGTCTTAATTTGCACATAAAATTGCACACATACAAATCGGGGTCTAACCGCTAGTTAATGATAAAGGTCAACTACGAAGCTTATAATATAAGAAAGCTTTTAAATTGCATGTTTAAAATGAGTATGTCAATTACCCTGGCCTGACATGCAGAGGGATGTTTCGGCAAGGCTCTACAGAGAGATTGACGCTCGTGTACGGACTATAAAATTAATGTTTGATCCTCTCAGTGAGTGCAGTCTGTCGCTCTATAGAGCTAATGATTTATTTTCCTCGCCTTAATTATAATCTTTCGTCACTATGATCTAATGCAAACACTCTCATATCTATATATTTTTTGCTTGTCATCTACGACGGCCAACCAAATTAATTATTTTTAGTAAAAAATGCTTCTTACTTTGTTCTCCTTCAACTTATATTTTTTATGACCACTACAGTTACACCTGATGTCAAATGCAGGGCATGAACAAATATAAATATTTTAAGTCAGACCATACAATTATGCTTTTCTATACATTATTCTCAATACAGGAATTTAAATACACTCACATATTTGTTACTAAGTCATAATTTTCATAAGCCCAGTAAAATAGGATAGGAGATATAAAAATTACAGCAGATCATATCATAGGTGCTGATGTATTAAAATTAAAGTACTGATAACTAGATAGATGTTGAATAAGTCTTTGGATGGATCTTTAGTATTGCAATTAAATAAATAATTTTAAACAAAACATAATGCCAGCCAAAGGTAAAATACAAAACTGCATTAGGGGAAGCATAAACTCTTATACTATACCAAGAGTCAGGCAAGAAGTGTTAGAATTATACCATATGGCAGACTATATGGAGCCTGTGAGACTACAAGTCATAATTGTTGGATATTAATATAAATTACATTGTTAAAAAAAACTGAATTGATTACAAGTTAAGTGACTAACTTATTTTGCCTCTCTGTAGTCTTACAACAATTTTATGGAAGTAGGAACTTTCTATAAAGTTGTGTTTGTCTCCTTCTTTATTATTTTATTTATCATGCTTAACAGTCAACTTTATGGTGATGCAGAGATTAAAAAGTAAGTGCATAAATAATGTTATGGTAAAAGCAATATAAAGAAAACAAACATTTAGTACACCATTAACAAAACACATTAATTATTTTGTGTAAATGGCTTAAATTATTTTTTTCAGTCCAAAACATTGCCATTAATTTTATTTATATTGTGACTATAGCACATATTTGTATATGTGCTTAGTGGATTTCACAAGGTTAGGAAGGTCAAATATTGAATTTTCAATATGGTTATGTAACTGAGAAAATCAGCAAATCAAATTCAGTTTCTTGATAGCTTTACTAAGAATATTGGACTATTTAGAATTAGAAAAGCTAAATATTATTTGTAACATTACATTAAGCAGGGAAATTCAACAGTCTTAACTGACATTATCACAAGTTTGAGCATTATTATCTCATTAAGCATAATAAATATCATATAAAAACAGAAAACAATATTAACACAATAATAGCTTTATTTATTAACATTAGTTAATTGTATTTAAGTAATAATTATTACTACTTAAACATAATTTATCTTGTTTTTTCTAATGTTACATGTCAATTAATAGAGCAAGCCAAATCATGCTTAAGTTGTAGTTAAAATGACTACCATACATAAGTAAAGCTATATGTAAATAGAATATGCTTTAACTTAGGTAGCGGTAATAAACTGCTTTGGGTACTCACTCAAACTCATCCGGCCTCCAAATATAGATCCCCTGTCGAAGGCATCCTTCCATTTGAAAGGTATTTGCACCTCTTGGGGTGGGATCTTGCTCTCCAAAGACACAAGCTGGTCATAGTAGCTGTCAGGAAAATAAAAAAAATAATCAGTATCAATGTTTTAGTCACCAGTTCTTAGTGAGTCAGTCATTGTTACACAACTTTTAAGGACATGTAACTTTTGTAGAGAACAAATATTATGAATGAGTAAAGTGTAAATACAAAATAAAACGGCTTAAACTTCGTCTTCATATACAATGACTATGGAGCATTCAATACTTACAACTCTCAAGACGAAACGAATATTATGACATATTAACTTGTCCCACGGCAACTATTGTTACCAAACAAAAACAATAAGTAATCCACAGCAGTAATTAGCTCGTGGTTAAAGTAATCGAATGACGGGAACATTGAGTACACAAGGCGCTTGGTTGTATTACTTTAAAATGAACCAGTACAGCTGCCTAGCCCAACAACCACGCTCAATAATCCCGCATACGACAGTGATTCAATAATTAACAATGACTCATACAATCCTACCTGTAAATAAGCTCGAGAGAAGATTTCTCGAACACTTTCCACACTGCGTTGGCTCGAAGCCGGCTGAGTTCATTTAGTGAATCGGTGTAGTCATCGCTGCCCTCTCCGGTGTTATAAGTCGAATGGATTAAATTTTTCAATGGTTTTACTATATCTACGTCAGAAGACTTTTTAAACGGCACCACTAACAACTCGGCCATTTCTGTGACTGATGAAAACACAGATGTCATGTTGCAGACAGCTGTCACACCAATTGCGTCAAACAAAGTAAGGAAAAGCCATAGACAAAATATAATGCGCCATAGACATTCGTCACTAGGCAAAGGGCAAAACAGCGATTCATTTGTTTCAATCTCGGCGGATTTGACCGCTTCGACCAATTTGAACGTTTTTTCTAAGTAATGTGACTATTTGAGGAGAAATTTATAAAAATATGCAAAATTTATTGTGTGTGCTAGGGGAAAAATATTGAAAATAAAAAATGGTAATCAAAATTAAAAATAACTGCAAAAAGTAAGTATAATTACCACCTACGTGACATCCATGGCTACTGATTGGCTTTACCTATAAACATCCAGACCACAGTACAGATATAGTCTAAATAAACAAAGAATTACCTCTTACCCAACCTACTTCTGGTACTCTACATCTTAAACACCATTTTGTCGCATTGGCATCTATCATTTCACATTTCTCAAGACTAGAAATTGTTAGATTGAAATATTACCTAGGTTGCACAACTCTAACGGTCGTAGGTGGCAGGCATATAATATTTGTACAACTAAGTTCAATTTAAAGCGCGGTGGAGGAGCATGCGCAGTGCGAGTCTCGACTTAAGGCGAGCGAGTGCAAGCAAGTCTGTCGCGGAAGCTCTTCGTGGCGCGCCGTCCCGTCGCCTATCCAAAGCCACCGTGAAGCTCACGCACCGCACAGAGCTCCCCTTGTGCACAAGTAAGTGTCGATATGGGGCTCGCACGTTAAACAGCAGTTAAGATCTCAGTAAACAGGCCGGGCCGTACCACACCTAACTGTTGCTTTCATAATCAATATATCTCGTGTATGCTTTTGTTTTGGTCACGACAAGCATGCGTGGCATTTTGACGCGCAGTATGAATGTTTGTGTTCTTCTGCTGCTAGGAGGTATCCTGTGAACATCCCTTGAGGTTTAGAAGTATTTTGTGCATCAATTTAAGGTAAATTCAATCGGTCCAGGACACTCAACCACATTCGACGGACCTGAATAAAATTACAATATTGCGATTGTCTTGCATAATTGAAAAGAGAGTCGTAGTAGCGGGTAATGACCGTTAGTGCCGCTATTAGATCCATCGTCAACGATGGGAACGACGCAGGTGCGTTCCCCTGCGCCGTCACTCCAGCTGTGCTCACTCACTGAATGCGAAGTTTCGCGATTTACAATTCAACCTGAATAAACGGCAGTTATTATCGCCCCCCTGCAGTTCTGCTCGAAACGTTAACTGGGCGTCATAAAAACATAAGTTGGAAGTGAGTGAAATTATTTCACTACTCGTATTGACTATAACATTTACGCATTTGGTTTGTAGTAGCGAAATACGTTGTTAATTGCTCTTTTACTACATATTTAAACCTTACATGTTTGCTTTTCTGATTTTCTCAATAAACCTTAAATGTTTGGTTCTTAGAGATTATACGAACTTATGAAGCAGTGATGGCCTCGGGGTTTAGGCGCGCAGTCGAGAATTTCGGCGGTCGCAGGTTCAAACCCCAGGCACACAACCTCTGACTTTTAGAAGTTGTGTGTATTCACAATGAATTATCACTTGCTTTAATGGTGAAGGAAAACATCGTGATAAAACCTGCACACCTAAAAGTTCTTAGGAATTTCTTAGGTGTGTAGTCCGCCAACCCGCACTAGGCCAGCGTGGTGGACTAAGGCCTAAAACCCTCTCAATTGTGGAGGAGACCCGTGCCCAGCCGTGGGACGTATTTGGGCTGATGATGATGATGACTATACGAACTTATAACTACTTACTGTAGGACGATCTCTGACTAGATGGGGCGACGATATCCGCAAGGTGGCTGGCAGCGGTTGGATGGGAGGCCCAAAGATCGAGCCCAGTGGCGTGCAATAGGAGAGGCCTATGTCCAGCAGTAGACGTGAGAAAGACTTCTGATGATGATGATGATGATACGAACTTACACTAGACTAGAGTGGTACACCACGCTTGAGGGCAAATCTTAATGATGATACAAAAGGTCCATCTCTCAAAATAGCAGGTGCCAACGCATATCTCAAATCGTTGATAACATGATCCTATCTGATAAAATCGGTACCCCCTGGCACTGCGAAGAGACATTGCGTCTGTGTGTGCTCTATATCACTTTTACTTTAGGGAGTGCTCTGATGAATTCTTTGGATTACTACAAACTGCGCGCAAAAATCTGTAATCCATCCCTACCATCTGGATGAATGGATTTCATCAATATTGCAGTTTACACGAATTTTTCTTCTCTGCACATCTTTGAGGAATCAGCTTCCCCCGGCATTGTTTATATACGGATAACATTCCTCTGGTGTTATGGGTATTCATGGGCGGAGGTGCCCACATAACATCAGGGGGCCACTTGCTTGATTATCTCCTACTCCATAAAATACTAATTACACATTTCCTGGGATGTTAAGCCTTTAAAATAATATTTTATTTACATGTTTATATCATGGTTTAAACTATAGTTCTCAGCCTTCTTAAAAAAAACTAATACCGTCTAATAGTCAGATAAATAATTTTACTCCTGAAATACTGAACTTCTACAGCTATCAGAAGCTACACCGTTATTTTGGTATTACAAACAGCCAGACCCAAATCAAATAATAGTGCATGTAACCGTGATTGCAGGATAGAGGTCCCGGTCTCTTGCTTTTGGACCTCGTAATTTAAAATAATAATAATCGTTCCTTTATGGTTGGACTGTTCTTTCGTAGCAGGAGAGGTTGCAAAACTTTTTTAGAAACATAAACACCCACCCAAATTTAACAAAAAATATTCGTTTGTTCAGACATAGAACACACTACAAGCTAACGTCTTAGCCTCGAGGCTAATTAGGTCGTCGCTCAATCGACCTTCGAGATGCTAGCCAATTCGTCTTCACAGTGCACTCGTTGTTTTGCTCCGACACTTCAATCGGATGAAGCCTATGCACTGAAACGGATTAGTTAGGCGCGCCACGGACACCTAACACGTCGCCTAGACAATTCTTTCCCACATCTATCGCGACATACGACGTGTCATAACCAGATTATTTATTTGTGTAACATGCGAAACTAAACCGTTTCAATGTTACGGAAAAATATTTTATATCCGATCCTACTAACAGTATACACCTAAAAATCCCTAGATTCAGTCACGTCACGACTGGAAGTATCTAATCTGACTATTCCCTTTTCTACTCGGAGATAGTTGCATCGTACTTTAAACTTATGACAACGATATGAGGCCAGAGGTTCCTGACAGACAGTACCTACTCTGCCAGGGTTCTTTTGGCTCATAACAACTCTATGAAAGACCGTATACTTGTCTATTAAACAAATTCTACATGCTAAACTTTTTATAGAATTAAAAATTCCTTCTTCGTCACAGGCAGATAATGGACTAATTCTCCAGAGGTTTTACATGTAGACGAAATACGTTTTAACACTGGCCCTCGGGTGAACCATGTTCTTCCATAGATGTACAAACACGGAACAACATGTATTCGCATAAATTAGTCGTAGTTCCTACTAAACGTGTAAATGTGTGTACCTATGTATAAATCGAATCCAGTAATGCGAGCTATTGAATCAGTTTGGCTGGCGTCTGCCACAGCTGTGACTGCGTCGTTGTCGTCGCTCCATTGTAATAGATTTACAAGCTGACTACGATTGTACTTGCATTTGTTTTCAGTATAGGTATCTCCAGTGGGTTTAATATATATAATTTTTACAGAGAAGACAGTAGAAGCTTCCCTCAATTATTGAATCATGACCCGGGCGTGTATCTAACATAATTTGTTTTTGTAAAATTGATTCTTATCTTAAACGTGCCCTGGTTGTGTAAAATAATATTCATTCTACAGTTGCCAATATTGTGCGGCGACTTGAACCCGGGCAGACAGACGCTCTAGATAGGTAGGTACTACTTCTACAACTATTAGCACTACATACACACTATGTTCCTGCACCTGTGAAATGTATTTTTACATCCAAGTTTAAATTATGTTCTACGTAATAACAGCGAACCTATTGCCATGTTACCAATAGGTTTCAAGATTCCTTGTTTCTACTGCATATTTTTTTGATGGAAATATTAAATTACGGACATTAGATGAGTTAAATCTTCTAAATTCACACAGATAACATTACAGTATTGTCGTGTAAAACTTAGACGATAGTAATAAGTAATTTGGGCAATGTTAAGGAACAGTTATAGTTTGAAATGATGTATCTCAAAATATTTTTTTATTTTAATTATCAGAAAACTGCCTCGTGGTCTCGCGGTACAAGTATGTGCCGTGCGATCTAGAGGTCCTGGGTTCGATTCCCGGGTTGGGCAAAGTGTTATTGTGTTTTTCCATTAGGAAATCCTCAGTAACAGCACGGAGTCTGGAAATGTGCCCGAAAAACGGCAATAGGCTCGCCACCTATTACGTGGGACTGATACATGCCTGGCGACGTGTGGATGCAGAAATGCACCTCTGCCTACCCCTTCGGGGAATACAGGCGTGAGTTTATGTATGTATGTATGTATCTCAAAATATCATTTACAGATGGAGGCATCTTCCTATTTCCAACACCCGCGCCGCCTTTAGTGGTTCTCGTAGCACGCCCGCGCCCTCCCCTCTGCCGCTGGTGGTGTGTTCGGCGCCTACGCCGCCCGCCGCCCTAGCTGCCTTGTAAGTCTACTCTATATTCTTCGTCATCCAACAAATCTCTCATTCAACCTCATATTTGGAAAGACTTCCTCGTACAATGACAAAAGACACTGTCAAAAGATTTTAGTGACTAAAATAATTATCAAATAGTTACGAGTGGTCCTCTTCAACATCTTTTGAAGTACATTATTCGTCAATAATGTTTTTTTAACCATTCTGTAACATCGCCATTCTACAGAATGGTTAAAGTAACATTATTAATGGCAAAAGAACAAACCTATAAAAACTTGATACCTAGTGAAACTGACTTTTCTCTGCTTATAATTTAACCCACGGACTCCGGTGGTTCGCAGGGGTGTAGCCGTACCAACGCGCGACGTTACATGTGAAACGGCGCTGGAAATAGAAGCGCAAGACGTGATCGATCTGGGCGCACCGAGACGTCTGCGCCGCGCACCACCAGAGTCCTTGCGCACCTCCCCGCGACACTACGCCGCCGCCACTTACACACCCAACGCGAGATTGTCAGTACCATAGCATTAGAGTTTGCTTCACATACTCACATGTGTCTATATAGCCTTACGATTACTCCACTTCTGTCACCGCAGATACCCTGGCACTCGAACCAAGACCAAACTTAGAAAAAACACAGACCGACTAGAACCGTGCGGCGAGTTCCGCGGGCGCAGAAGTAAACGAGTTTTTCGTAGGCCAGTGCCGAACGCGCGGCTGTATCGGCCCGCGCCGCGCCCGCCCCCGCCGCCGCCCGCGCGCCCCCGCGCCGCCTGGCCGCCGCCCGGCCTGCCCGCTCGCTCGCTGGACACAGCGTCGCGTGTCGCGTTACAGTTCGCCGAACAGAGGCGAGCTGTCCGCGCGACCGATCGCTCGCGCGCACCACCCGCGCTGCCTAATACGCCCGGAACTTCACCGTCGGTCTCTCCCGTTTCGAAGCGGTCTCCGCTGCGGTCGCGGCGGCTTGTTGTAACTCTGCCAGCGACCACGGCCGCCGGCGACACTCCCCCGCGCTACCATCCCGCGAGCGAGCACTTCAAGTCGCGCGACCTGGACGCGGCGTCGGGCCAGTCCACGCCTCCCGCCGCGCGGCCCCGGACTCCCACCGCGCCGTGTGCCATGGACGCGGCCAACCGACACTCCACCAGCCCCGAGGATTGCTCGGACGGCAATGAGACGCTTTCGGCACCGAGCGAATTTTTAGCCGAGGTCAGTGACCAATAGATGATCGAGTTATAAGTGACCTCATGCAGTGTCTTCACTTGAGTGATATCTGTTTCAGTTTTTATCGGCTATAATGGGGCGCCAATATGCCGAAGCGCTGAAGTACTGTCGGTTGATCCTGCAATATGAGCCACACAATTCAACCGCGCGGGGCTTCTATCCGCTGCTGCAGCACAAGGTGCTGACGCACGGCGAGCCCGGTGAGTCGCGTGTCCCACACCCAACTCTCAGTACGAGCTCGCGCATTTCACTGCATAATATGATGAGGTGACGGTCCGCAGGGCGCGAGGAGTGTCCGCGCGACAGCTCGAGCGAGTCTGCGCGCAGCGGCCGCGCCCGCCGCACGCCGCGCGCCCCCCGCACCCCGCGCGCACCTCACTCACCGCCTGCCAATGTGAGCCGCTGACTCTTTATCATATGCACCCTATTATTATGAGTAGGAACAGACAGTGACACTCCCCGATTGGTCGTTGTCCCCAGGAGGAGGTAATGGAACAGGATGCGGACCAGTCTGTCTCGGAGGGGTACTCGCGGTCTCGCACGCGCTCGCACTCATCGGGCTCGTGCGGCTCGCAGTCGTCGCTGGAGCTGGACTCGTCGGAGGCCCTGCAGCACTCCTCCGGCTCGCCCAGCCTCTCCATCAGTCGCCGGACCGAGCACACCGACAGTGAGCCCAATAGTATTCATTTTGCTGATTCTATCGCCCGAGGCTGTATTTACAGACAGAGGGCATAATTTGCTTTGAAGTTGCATGTTGATATGAGTTTAATAAATCCGCGTAATAATTGCATAGGTGCATCCGTGGAGTGCGGCGGATCTGGTGCATCCGGCGCGTCCGGCGGATCCGGCGTGTCTGGTGCGCGATGCTCCAGTGGCGCCACCGACACGGACGACAATGGCAACGCACCGCCCTCCGCCGCTGCCGCTTCACTGCAACCCGGTAACTATTTCTTCGCTCAGTCTTATCTAATGTCATATCCTGGAAAATGGCTTGTTCCATCACACGAAACATTATCACGCTTGCAAGTTTGTAGACCCACAGTTTGGTTGGCGACTATGTACCACTCCGATACGAACCAAAAGAATGAAAATGAATAAATATCGAGGTACTCGTTATTTCTCCTTCCCGTAGTTCTGGAATCATCGGATGTACTGATTGCAACGCATGTAAAATATCAAGTGTAGGTACATACCTACATACTTAGAAAGAAATAGTTTAATAAATTATTCAAGATTGTTTTTTACTAAATTCTACATACTAAAGAAGTCGTTACATTCTTTTGTGGACTATTCACAGGAGATGAGAACGACAACGCAGCGGCTGCCGGCGAGCCGCACCACCATATGAAGGTATGTTTGTCTATTAAGTCAGGGATGATTCTAATTGGAGATCTATAAATCTGTGAACTCTACATTAGTAAAGTAAGGCTACGAGTTTATCCCCGACAAAAATATGTATTTCAGAAACGATTTATTGACGAGTCCCAAGTCTCCTGTATTTACGAAATATAAAAATACCCGTCTTTTAAAAAAAGAACAATAATTTAAAACTTTTTCCTTCCCCCCGCAGTATAAGTATAGTGGGTGAAAGATGTAATTGGTTGTCCAAGATGTGTTTTGGCTGTACGGTCTGGATGTTTGTGTTGCAGCGCGAGTCGTCGTCCCTGCGGCGGCTGCGCGCGCAGTTCGCGTGCTCCATCAAGTGAGGCGCCGCCGCAGCCCGCGTCCCGACACACTTGTTCCTTTGTCATTACACTTGTTTTGTTCGCCGCTGTGTTTTCCTTTTTGTATTTTACTAACGATATTGCAAGATGTTTATGCATATTCACCGATATCACAGTGCGCTCTCTACAAATGACTACGAATCGAAAGAACTTCTGTCTGTCGCTTTAGAATACAAATGAATAGAGGCGGGTGCGGTCTCGAATACCGGGACACCCGCAGTATAATAGTTACATATCTACGTTTTGTATTAGGCCTAGACGTGTTGTGTGTGTGTAATTATTATATGAGTGAGGCCGGTGGAAGACGCAACAGTGTAAATTACTTGATCGATGTGATGTCCTCATGTTTCAATAATTTTCATATAAGCCGGTGTTGAATCTGCCCCGACATCAATTTAGTACACAACAAAATTTTATACCTGCTTTTTAAAATATAAGGTCGTAATAAGAACATTAATTGGAATTTACGTCATCGTCCCAGTAGAAAAGAGTTTATACAGGGTGTATTCAGACCGTGATCGGAAACTAAGGCAGGTAATAGCTAAGGTGATTACAAACCCCCTGGCGTTAAAGAAAATTCTGACAAAAAATAAAAATTTTGACGTTTTCCATACAACCATCGGTATTAAATGTACGCGGTTTGTATGGAAAACGTCAAAATGTTTTATTTTTTGTCAGAATTTTCTTTAACGCCAGAGGGTTTGTAATCACCTTAGCTATTACCTGCCTTAGTTTCCGATCACGGTCTGAATACACCCTGTATAAAAATACCATAGACACGAATTACCTACCTATTCTTTTTTATTTTAAGCAGTAAGAAATCAGTATCTCGTAATTGATTTCCGTAGAAAATTCTTCATGACGATGAAAGAATACAATTCTATAATTCTCATTTCTTTATATTTCTTATTGCAAATACAGAAGATTAACTGAATATCGATGTAATATCGGCTAATATGAAAATGATCTATTTACTACGAGTATTATGTAAAGTTAAGACGTTTTCAAACATGGATGCGCTCTAACAGTCTGTGTGCAACACTGCTGATTTCTTTTTGAGAAACTATTTAAACTACCCCTAATAATCGGCCTACAGTGTATTCCTATATTTTTTATTACGAACTAGTTTGTAGACATTTTAACTCGGACCTAACTATATTAAATTTCCTCTGGCCTCACAAATTTAGCGGATTTAATAAGTGTTTCTATTCGATGTGTACATGTGTCCGTCGGAGTATTGTATGAGCTGGGTGCAACGAGAAGACTGAATGAAGTGTCGACATGTTCTATATCCTCTAGACTATAAGAATTTGTAGGTGGTGAGCTACGTCCCACACGTCACAGCACGTGGGTGCGTGCGAGCCAGTATTTCTGCTTTCCATGGTATTTTGCGTACTTGCTCGATGATTTATTTAATAGTCAGGCGGTCGAGATTATTCCTGTAAAAGTAACTAAGCAAAGATTGCAACTGTTACAATAGCGGGACCAAAAGTAATTTGGAATTGTTAACGGCGCGGGGGCGGGCGGCGGGGCGCAGGCTGCGTGGCGGCCGAGCTCCGGATTGCCGCCGCCGAAGCCCTCTCTTCTACACTTACGGTTCGGTACTGTTGTTAAACAATTTTCCATTCATATTGTTTACTATTTGTCTAAATGTGTATGTATATAAATATATCTATTATACATTGTTGTTTAAATAGAAATAAATATGTGTGAGTTGAATTGTTGTTTTTATTCCAACACGAGGGAGTAAAATTTTGATAATGAAATAAAAGCATATTGTAACTGTTTTAATTTTTTTATTATAAATGATAAAATTTCGAATACGTTACTCGTTAAAACGTAACATTAGATATCATTATGGTTAACAAAATGAGGGCGCGCGCGCACGAACGCGTACACGATCACGAACACGGGTGTGTGCACGAGTGTGCGCGGGCGCCGCAACAGCGATAACGATGCTTGTACAATGTGTGGAGAGAGTTGTGGGGCCGCCAGACCGCACTAGACCGCCTTGTGCTCAACTAATTGTTCCAAACACGCAATGTGACAGTAAAGCTAGAACACGCACCAAGCGCCAGCAACTGGTCTGTGGACCGTTTGAATTGGCTCAATCCTCCCAAACAAAAAATATAACGAGGACGCGGGCCTATCCTATTGTAACAATAAAAGTCTGTTCATGGTTTTGCCAAACTAACATCGGCTATCTTTGCAGTATAAAAACTTTAGTACACAGGTTAAGCCACGGTATGTACGCATAGATACCCAAGTAATGTATCCTCTTTCTTAGAGCACTTTATATCCTTACCATTTGGGCACCTTGAAGTGCGAGAAATTTAATAAAGACTTGTAAATACAATAATGCTATGCAAATATTTTTCATATACGCAAAAAGTAAAAATATAGTGATTATAGGCATTTTTCACTCCAGACAAAGAAGCAATAACAAAAAACTGAAATTTTAGTAAATTTAGTATTTTTGAAAAAATTGGCTTAAAAAATGTCCTCGTCTTTAGGCCTCGATTTTCTTTGAAATTTAGTTTAGAAAAATATTTCAAATCACGAAGAACTAGGCCAATATATAATATGGATTTTTTTTTTAATCATTATGGATGCATTTGATCATTTTTATTACAGAGATTCATTTAAGTGCGTCCCACAAGGTAATAATATGACTTTCGTATATGTTTTCAAATTGGAATGAACAACCAATATGGATTGTCCACAGCCAATTATAGAATGACGTTCCTAAAACCTAAAAATATTACCTAAATGTTTTTATAACGATACAATAAAGTGTTTTCATTTTAGTTTGCATTATTTTGGCACAATAAAATTTCAGAAACATTTTACTAACCTTGGACCTCAAGATTGAAGGTCTTAAATTTATTAAAAGGAGATGGTCCAACAAAAGTTATAGAACGCTATCAAAACACAACAACAAGTTGGATTTGAAGATTGCAATATCACAAAAAAATATGTTAGAATGGTATAAGTATTATTTTTTGTTTATAGTAAAGTAAGGCAGAAGGCATTCCACATGTTTCCTTTCCTTGCCGTAACATGATCGCAAACATGTTACAACATAGTAAATATCAATAGAAAATATCAAAGTTAGGTTCAGAAGGCTAAATATAGGAAAAACGATTTAACGTCTTATTAGCAGCACAATTTCAAAACAAAACAAAACAAAAAACATTTAACAGGTATAGCTGTCATGATTTATATTATTAAAAATGATATGAAATCATTTAGATTATTGACAATCTTTCTCCGTTTCTCTATAATAGTTCAATATTTTGATCGGTTACACATCTCCTTTGGTTCATTTAAAAAAATCTAAGAAAAAATTACATGTGACGTTATTAAAATTTTACATTACCTAAAATATCCTGTACCTCTGTCTATATTGGTGTATTCAAAATTGTTTGTTTTATTTTGTACATACGCAGTACGTTCGTTAGTGCCATTAATCAATACAGCTACACTACAGCTAGACCGTTTGGCACGCGGAACTCGACACCACCGCCACCACGTGACGTCACGCACGCGCGGGACGGTCACTTTGGCACTTCAACAATCACATATCGACTGTGGGATTCAGTCGATTTTGGAAGGTTTTATAACTCAAGAGGGATTTATAAATAGATGTAACGTCATTAAAATAACACTTGGACATGTATGTAAGTCATAAGATAGTCGGCGGTGGTCCGCGCCACAGACCGCGGTTCAGAGACCGCTCCAACAACGTAATGTGCAACCGCCGATGCTTTGTGCAGTACACGTGGAGATTCGTAGGGTTCAACAAACGGCCAACGACGGCGACCGACGCGCGGCCGACAACTCGCTAACTACAAAGTCAATTGATTTATCTAGCTACGATATCGTAAGAGCCTACAATTATGGGGTTATCCTATGACATAAGAACACCTCGGTGTTAGACTAGTGCGCATTGTCCGCGGGGGCGCGCGGCACGCGATATGTGTGCGTGGGGCGGCGCGCCATCAGAGCAGCACGTCCATGCGCGAGCCCCGCCGCAGCAGCCGCGCGCCGCCCTCGCCGCCCACCGCGTGGAACGACACCGTCACCAGCTGCTGCCCGAAGTTCGCCTCGAACCTGCAACCACGCACCGTTAGTGACCACCGCCGCTACACACCCCACCCTGACCCTAGCCTCCAAACTCACTCGGTGGCGATGTTGACGTGCGGCGGCGACCCCACCGCGTTCTGCACCACCAGGAACAGCTTGGTGGCCAGCTCCAGCACGTGGCACGTGCGCACAACCACGTCGCCGCGCCGCCGCCACGCACCCTCGCCCTGTAAATTGCTGCACCTTACTACCACGTCCATTTATGTTATTTGCCTGGGGTCTCTCAATCATCGCCACGTGACACTCACCCCGAACAAGCAACCGGGCGCGTCGGGCGCGTCACGGGACGAGCACTGAGACAACTCGTCCACCGAGCTGTCTGCGCCGGCGCACTGTAACACACCGAGTTTACTGGTCCGTGCGTGTGCGTGTGTGCGTGCGTGTGTGCGTGCGTGTGCGTGTGTTCGGGCGCCACTCACCGCGCGCACGTGCACGACGAGCAGCTCGTCGTCGAAGGGCGACAGCGACAGGCGGTAGACGGCGTGCGCGGGCACGCGGCGCTTGAGGCGCAGCGAGCGCGGCTCCAGCAGCACGAGCGCGCCCGTGGACACCACGGCCAGGCAGCGCGACACGCGCCCGCTGCTGCGCGCCACCTTGCCCACCACGTCGGCGAACACCACGTAGCGGTCGGCGGGGCCCGCGCCCAGCCCGCGCCGCCACGCCGCCGACGCGCGCAGCCGCACGTAGTCGCCCACGAACGGGTGCGCCACGCTGCGCGCGTAGTTCGCCTTGCGCTCCTTGAACAGCACGCTCGCCGTCACCTGCCCGCGCCACGCGCCCACTTAGCCAAAACTTATTTATCAAACACCATCTGCACCCTGGAGAGCTTCTCCGAGCGCTCACCTTCTCCCGCATCCGATTCCGTGCCGTCTGATCGAAAGCGGCCCGGTAGAGTCTGCAGCGCCAGGCGTGGTGGAGCCGTCGCAGCAGCGCGTCGGTGCGGGCCAGCAGGCGCGGCTGCGGACAGGGCGGCCAGGCGGCGCAGGCGGGCGACAGGTGGCGCGCGGGCAGGCGGCGCCACAGCCGCGCCAGGTACCGGCGCCGCGCCCACAGGCACCAGGCGCGCCATATCACTCGCGCCGCACGCTCGCACTCGCCGCCCGCGCCGCCCGCCGCGCCGCCCACCGCCCCGCCGCTCGCACTGCTTGGCCCCGGCGCCACGCCGCCGCGCGATTTCCGCCGCGCCTGCCGATATATCCTACATAGAAATTCGTCGTTCCCGTGTCTGGAGGTGTGGTGCGCCAACGGATACTGACCCGATAAGCTCTCCAAGCGCGCGCCACCACGGCCTGCGCCCTCCGTCGCGTGGTGGCGTTCCTCCTGGCGCGGTATCTGCGCCAGGCGCGTTGCACACGCACCACTAACTCCTCCACCCGCGCACTCCGCAGCGCTTCCAATTCCCACACCTACAAATTTTCTCCACATGAGTTTGTTATTCTGAATAAATGATGTAGACACTGATGTCCATAAGGAAAGTCATCGCTCACCGTACGCGGACTGCGGATGAACACTCTGCTACGGCCGTAGGCGAACTCGGCGCTGGGTATGGGCAGCGTCCGCAGCAGCGCCCGCGCCGCTCGCACCGGGCAGTCTCGCGGCGCCGGGGACGCCCGCGGCGAAGCCTCCTCGGCGCGCGTGGTGCTGCCGCGTAACGGGCCGTAGCGTGCCAACAGCGCGCGGGCACACATGGACTCGCACCAACCCGCACGCCGCAGCAGCGCCATGTCCATTATGCTGCAAGGCGGGGCAGAGGTCAGAGCGCGATAATGAGCGACAGACTCGAATGAAAAAACTGACAACCAGGAATGAATCATAAGGGAAGAAGGTACGGACCCCTGCGTGCGGATCTGGTGTCGCAGCAGCGGCGCGTCGAAGCGGTGCGGGCGCAGCTCGGCGTCGGCGCGCAGACAGCGCACGAGGCGCGGCGCGGCCAGGCGGCGCACGAGCGCGGCCACGAGCGCGCGCTGGCGGCACGCGAGGGCGGCGGGGCGGCGCGGGGACTGGCCCAGCGAGAACAGCGCCGCCAGCAGCGGCTCGCGCGCGCCCGCCAGCGCCGCGCCGCAGCGCCGACACACCGCGTCGCGGTCCTTGGCCACCACGCCGCGCGCGCTGTACGTCACCGTGCCGCCGAAGTGCGCCACCCTGCGGGCATGCGGCGGCTCACCGAACCGTTCCTCAACCACGCAATCACTCTCGACAACGTACAATTAACGAGCTTACTGAAATCGATCAGGCGGTTGTACGAGCAGCCGCGGGTGGCGCCTCCGTTGCAAGCGCTGCAGGAAGGCGGCGTCCGAGCGCGCCTCCCGCAGGGCTCCGAGCACGCTGTCCGGGCCCTGCGACACGGACACGTGAGTGTGTGGCGGGAGGGCGCGCCGGCGGCGGGGGCGCGGTACTCACGGCGTCGAGCAGGTCGGCGTGCGCCTCGTGGTCGAAGTAGCGCAGCGGGCGCCAGGCGAGCCCCTCGCGCGCGTACTCCTCCTGCTCGCGGCGCAGCGTGGCGCCCGTGACGGCGGCCTGCACGCGCTCGGCCGCGTAGTTGATGAGCAGGCGCTCGAGCCCGTTGCGCGCGAGCCGCTCGAAGCCGTACACGTCGAGGATGCCGAGCGAGCAGCGCTTGCCGGCGGCGCGCGGCTTGATGGCGTCGTTCACGGCGGTGATGAGCCACGTGAACAGGCGCGAGTACAGCGCGCACACCAGCCGGTCGCGCAGCGCGCTCGCCCACTCCGCGCTGCCCTCGTCCACCTCGTCGCTGTCCTCCTCCGGCGGCGTTTCCGCCTCGCCCTCCTCGCCGACACCCTCTTCACCATCCTCTGAATCATACACATGTTTTGTAAGTTTCACACGTCAATGACAACAATAATTTCACACGCCATTAGAAGCGTATCAAAAAATGTGTATGATGCGGTGTTACCGTCGTCGAGTGTCGGTCGGCGCGGCTCCCTCGGCGCGGCTAGGGCTGCGGCCAGAGCGTCGGCGTCCACTCCCACCAGCGCACACGCTTCTGTCAGCTCTGTCACATACACAAATATAAGTTACATCCACTATTATCATTCAGATATCGTGTTAAACAGCAGCATAATAGAGCACCTGAGGAGTCGTGTAAATAATTGCCTTGTGTTAGGTGTGTAGGTCGTGATGAAACCTGCACACCTTAAAGTTCTTAGGAAAATGTGTAGTCCGCCAACCCGCACTGTGCCAGCGTGGTGGACTAAGGTCTAAACCCTCTCAGTTGTAGAGGAGGCCCGTGCCCAGCAGTGGGACGTATATGGGCTGATGATGATGATGATCATGATTATGATGATGAGGTGTGTACGTACCGTACTGTTGGTTGATGCGCACGCCGATGGTGCCGTCGATGTTGTGCTGCGGCTCGAACTGCACGTTGCCCAGCTTCAGCATGAACGCCAGCAGCCGCAGCACGGCGCCGCACTCGCCGCCGCTGAACCCCAGCGTCGCCATCGCCGCCTGACACCAAACAGTTATTTATTGCATCAAGTGTTTTTCTTAAAAATGATAAATAAAAATCTTGACTTTAAATCTATCCACATGGTAGTTGCGCTAGTAACAGTATGATGGCACGGGAGTGCGCCGTCAACACAAACCTAAAAACTTTTGTTAAATTGCAGAATGACTATGGTCATCGTCACTCTAGCGGAGCGTTGAGTCTATGGCAGCGGAGCGGTCATCTTGTGGCGGGACATTCGAAAGAGAGGGCGCTCGCGCACCGTAGGTACTTGCGACGAACCACTTTTAATCAGAAGTTAATAAACTCGATTTTCTACCTAATTCGAATTACATGTAAAAGTTAAGTTTGTTTTCTGTCAATTAAAACTTATTTGTAACAAAATAAATAAGACCATTCATTTGGCTCCAAATCTCGAAGACGCCTAGGCTATCCAAGGTGAGTTGTTATGACGGCCCTCCTGCGCTTATAACTATATTATGATGAACATTTCACTATTCTTAAAGTCATAACTACTTTGAAATTTACAAAGTAGCACAATATGGCGCTCATGTAAATGATACATTTAGTAAGGCAATAGTCAGAATATACCTTGGTCGTCAAAGAAGGAGGCGCCAGGTCAACCGAGACAATTAGACCCGGCGCCCTGCCCTGTGGCAAGGGGGCGTTAGAATCCCACCACGGTATCCCCTGCCTGTCGTAAAAGGCGACTCATTGGGGCCGTCGGGGTCACTGGACGCGCTGCGGGGGCAGTGCGTCTACATATAATGTGACCCCGAGAAGGGCGGCGGCACGGTGGCCTGTGTCCGTCGCGGGCGCCCAAAATAGAGGCGCCCAAATCAAGTAAATGGGGGTGCAAACGCGCCTATTAAAAATTTGAGAAGTCCGAGACGCTTTCGTCTCGAAAGCGCACCGGGCGGCTGCGGCACTATTGTGGGCGCTTCTCGCCCACGCACCGTGGTCGCCCCATTTGGCGCAAAGATGGCCACCGGGGGGTTTTGGTCGGTATGCCGGCGTAGGGATTTCGTTAGGGACCCAGCTCGGCATTAACATCTGCGCGGACGTGACGCCCCGCGCGCCGGGCAGGAAGGCCGGAGACCCCGACATACGCTTCCTGCCACCCTCCCCCAGGGCTGGCGGGAAGAAGAGCCATAAACAGCTTTCCCCTCGAGAAAAAAAAAAGGATATACCTTGGTGAAAGCGAAGTGTTCCTTGTCCTGCGCGTGCGGCGGGGGCGCGGCGAGCGCGGCGGGCGGCGGGGCGGGGGGCGCGCGGCGGGGGGACGCGCCCGGCGCCTCCACGTGCGCGCGCAGGATGCGGTAGTGCTCCCACGCGCGCTGCAGCCGCAGCCGCTCTGCGACACGCAAATACACGCTGCGTTAAATGCTAAAACCTCTGACGATTACAAACACATTGACGTTTAAAAAAAACATCAATAACTTGGTTTTACATACATACATAAACTCACGCCTGTATTCCCTGATGGGGTAGGCAGAGGTTCATATCTACACCCACATTTCACCAGGTGTGTATCATTCCCACGTAATAGGGGGCGCACCTATTGCCGTTTTTCGGGTACATTTCCAGACTCCGTGCTGCTACTGAGAATTTCCTAATGGAAAAACCCAGTAACACTTGGTTTCAATTTTTGACAAATCAATTTCTTTTCTTTTTTTATTTATTTTTTCAGTGGTTTCATTAGTCGCCAGGGCTATTGCCCGCAATAAACTATCCTGTATAAACCACTACATACAGTGATTCCTAATGTAGCTACTCACTAAGTAAATGCACGTCCGCGCCGGCCAGAAGCTGGTACAGCACGTGAAAGTTGCGCTCGCCTTCCGACACGCTGCATGCCCGATCCTGCCCCCATACATTTAACATTACATGCATTTAAATAAATAAATAACCTCAACAGGCATATACATAGTTCTGACCTCACACTAGGATACGAGTCCTGTGTCGTGGGTATCAGAGACTACGGGAGACTTTTGGGCGTCACAAACAACCAGACCCGAAACAAATATTTGTGGTTTGATATTTGTATTGGTGTAGCGATCGACCCGCGGCTTCTCGTTTCGCAAGCTGGTATCTAGCCAACTACGCCACGGAGCTTTATTTTAACCCATCAGAGAATCATATCACAACCGGCAGTTATATATTGCTACGCTTATACATTATATTTATGTGTGTGGCTTTATTTGTCTAATGAACTTAAGATGTCGCAAAAATAAAATCGCGTAGCACATAAAATATTGAACATTCACACAAAGTGAATTAAATTTTGTGTTAGAAGTTCAAAATTTTTACCTTCTCCAATAGATCTGCTTGCACAAAAAATATAAGTTTTAATCTTAACAAAATTTGATCAAAAAGGCAAGAAATAGTTAGTCACCATATTTCTGTACTTACAGTGTGTTATGTGCCCTCCCACTGGTTCTCCTTTGAAATCGAACTCTATTTCCAATAATTTCCCCTGGAAGGAAAAATTTAATATAAAGTTGACTTTTTTGAGGTGTGGAGGTGGATAGATTTTATTTTATAGATTTCCTCATCAGGCATTAGACACAAGATAGTCATTGCTAAGCTAGACCTTATATAAAGACTACCACAACCGACTGTTGGAAACGCCTTTCAACTCGCGTATTCTCATCGCGTCGTCCTGTCATCTGTAAGTGCGTTTGCACGATGTGCACGATCGATTGTATACTATGGGCCGTGTCCAGGGACTCTAGGGGCACTGAAGTATGCGATGGGAGGTGATGGCGTGGCACGTACAAATCTGCTGGCGTTGTGGTTGCGCGCGGTGGCGGCGTTGCCGAACGCCTCGAGCAGCGTGCCGGCCGCCGTGAGCGCGCCCGCCCGCTCGCCGCCGCCGCCGCCCGCCACCGCCGCGCACTGCAGGCACACGCGCGCCGCCTCCGTCTTGCCCGACCCGCTCTCGCCTGACACACGCACCACACACACCACGATACGTCAGTATCGATATCATAAACAAACAACGGGTGGCACTCCGGGAGTGCCGGCAGAAGTGAAAACTTCAACAATAACGTTGTGCATTTTTGAATATTTTGAAATCGTTAGGGAATAATTTCGCACGAATTGCTTTATTTATAAGTGTAAAAGTAGTCATTTACGTGGTAAAATACAATATTTATTGCGCTAGCGTAAACAAACATTACAATTTATATTACAAAATGCGTCTTACGCATTTTCGATCAGGGTCACGTGGTCTGACGCGAGTTCAACATTTTTTACCCATCCCAAAAACAGTGACAGCGCCGCTAAAGAAGTTTTCACTTCAAAAAACATCAACTGGCAAGGAAAATAACGATTTAGTCAACAGACTGTTATACTGTGAGAACTATATGTCGTACACTATACTTTCGCGTGACATTTATATGTCGAATATATTATGTATATCCTATGTAGTAAAGGAGCTGAGCATTATACCTGTTATGACGATGCACTGACTCTCGTTCCTGTCGCGCACCCACCGGTAGGCCGTAGCCGTTATGGCGTATCTACAACACATAACGGTGGATATCAGACATCATATATTAGACTCTTAAGCATCAAAACAATGATGTGATACTGACATGTGCGGCGGCAGCGTGTAGGGCGGACGCGCGAGGTAGGCGCGCACCAACTCGGCTGAATACAGTGGCAATGGCCGGCACGGATTCACCGATATCAGCGCATTGCCTACGTATGTCTGTGAAAATACGTCAGTTTAATTTTTTTTTAACATTTGATGAGATCTGAAGAGAAATAGAGTTAACCCTAAACAACTAAGCAGCAAAATAACTTATGTACAAATATATTCTTACTGCTTTTCTATTCGGATCTTAACCCAACACTTCCTAAGTATAATCCCATGCATTGCTCCCATGAAAGGCGATTGTTCAGCTTGCCAACATAAATGTTAGTCTTACGCCACTGTATGTGTAGTTACTGATACATACGTATATGATGTCTCGCTTGTATCGCACGTGCAGGTTGTGCAGGAAGGTGTCTTCGGAGAGCGGCGCCAGCAGCACGGCGTCCGCCTGCCCCACCGCATCGCCCTCCATGGCGCGCGCTCGCCGCCGCGCCCGTCACCGCTCCATTGCCGCTCCAATACTGTTACTACAGCTGACAATAATGCCGCTGCAAACAATACTTTATAAACTATTTACAAATTTCTCAATTTTCAAATTATAATTTATACTCCTGCATTACAGATGTGTTTGCACAAACACTGAAATCTTTATTCCGGGGTATGAAAATATTGACTCTTGTGGTCGTTAAATCGATTTTGACTGGTTAAACTACAACTTTTGGTACTGATATTTACCAAAATGGTTCAAGGAGACATTTAAAATATCTCTAAAATCTTGAAGTATATACTGCATACTACACAAATTTGAAGGTGCACAGCCTACTGCCTAGTTGCACTCACCTAAATCGCATGAACATGAACACATGAATCGCACTCAGCACTGCCATTGCGTTTATTATGGGTTTATCAGAGATGTTTGTAACGTAAAACATTTTATAAATAATTATTTTTATCACTCGTACTGTACCCCGCGGCGAGGCTCCTCTGCACAGTAAGGCCCAGAGAAATAAAAATATTTTTCATACCGTAACAATAACATTTCTGAATTAAGTAACCTCTATTAATTACATACATAAGTTTTACTACTAAACACACTCCTCTGAAGTTATTTCTAAATTCATGAACCAAGTCTTACCTTAGTTTGAATGTGACATTTGTTTTATTATTTCTTATGATAACATTGTGTATTTTACATTAAAAAGAAATCCTAAAATACAGTCTTGATTGGATTGGATTTTATTTGACAATATTTGACAGAAGCGATCGGTGTTGCCTAAATATAACTACTAAGTACTAGGTAAAATTAAATTTATGCTGCAGTACTATTATTAACGCTACAGCCTATAAAGAGTCTACTCTACTTTATTTAGGTAATATTTCATGAAATAAACTTAGGTAACTTTCTACAAAATTTGTACACGTGTTCGCGTTGTGTTAATTCGTAGGCAACATAAATAGGTACCTACCTACTAGTATTTTTTTATACTAAAAAATAAATCAAAACAAGCGAATGCTTCTGTAGGTAGGTACCTACATAGGTATCCTCTTTAAACTTAAGCCAGACTTTATGCAACAATCAATATAAACAATCGATGAGATAGTTTATTGAAAATTTATAATAATAGATACCCAATACCCATATCGTAAAGAGTTTATTTTATAAGTATTTATTTGTCAGCTTTTATTTGTATACCTATTAAGTAAAAGCCAACACACTGTTTCAAACCTAGTCATTGTATGATTTGTGCCTTTAATTTCTATGTATGACATAAAAAAAAAACGGTGGGAATTACAAATTGTTTTTTCCAGGTGCGTAATAGTTTTTGTAATTTGTGGAACACTTTCATTCCTACTTACTTTATTATTATGAAGACAATATTCAAAACAACAAAACGTAAAAAAATCAGGACTCGGAAATCATTAAATGCAATTAGAAATAGATCTCGGCGTTTCAACAATCTCGAATCAAAACCAAGCGAAATGGTTAATAATCAAAGAATAAATAAATTTGTTACTTCCAATCGTCTGACTTTGGAAATGTTCCCTAATGCTGTCCGGTCTGAAACAGTCACAAGAATTGGTAATGATGAAGCCAAAAAGAAATATGTTATTAATTTTAAAGATCTAATTCGCGACGAAAACGGCTTAAAGAAAAGTGTATCAGGTAATGAAGAAGCCCATAGCGATTCTGAAAATAGTATCCAAAGTATATCAGATGATAATAATTTGGATCACGAAACGAACGGAAATTTCGCCTGTCAAGAGTTACAAAGCCCTGATATCGTAGGCAGCTTACAAAGAGAAAGGTTCACAATCCAATCTACGCTTCGTACTACCCTTGCTTCTGCGCCACTAACGGTCTCTTCGACACATATACATGAAAAATATTATTTATATGAGGAATTCATGTCTGAAATATCAGTATACCTTAAACAAACTGTGGCAAAATCATTGCTCAGTGAAGATATTATACAGCAACTTAAGGGGCATTTGTTCACAATGAGATTGCAGTTTAAAGATAATGTTAAAACCCTAAAGCATAAGCCAACTTTGAGTGATACAAGTAATGTCCATATTTCAAATTCAACAGAGGGTATATTGATTGAGAATCCCATGGAATATATTAGATACAGTTATCCAACCATGCAAAACACTCCTAATTATCTAAGTGATACCAACAGTTCCGAGTCTGTTGGTTCAATCATTGATATCCATTCCTCATATGAAATTCTAAGCTCCTCATCAGGAACCGGCCTATCAGATACACCTGAGTACATTTATTTTCCTCACAAGTTGAACTAATTACACTGATTATTTTGTGTAGCTAAATAAAGATAGAAAAACATATCTACATTGTGTTTTATTGCCAGAAATTTATGTCAAAGTAATATTTTCCAGTTGCGAGATAAGATCCATGTGTTGGAAGGTGTCAGGGCTTGTAGTGAAGCTTTGCAGAAGCTTAGTTTTTTCGTTATCTTTGCCATTGTAATACATTTGGAACTGATTGGCCAGGCATTGGGATTCTTGTCCGTTTACAACATTCTGGAATCAATAGAAACAAGAATTAGAAATCAAAATTATTCATTTTTATATTAACTGAATTTGTGAAACCAACCTTATCATATTCCCCTCTCATAAGTACAATTCCCTTGTCTGCCAGCTCTGAGTAGTGCACCATAGTAAGACATTCGGGAGCATTTTCTTTGTGTACCTGGAGACATTTACTTATTAGGTATGCTAGTGGGTATTTTAAAAATAATACAAATTCTATTGGACTCTATGATCTACCTGGTACGCCAGCAGTGGTGTGAAGTGGACAGTGTGTCCATAACTCTGGCACAAAATGAACTCATATCCTTGTGAGCGAGGCAAGGGGAACAAAAACACTGGGTGGTCTTTCATGTTCTCCTGGATGCTTTTGTATACAGACAGCGGTATTGTGGCTGATATAACATGTTTGTTTTTGTGGTACTCCTCCCATATGATTTGAATTTCGTCAGCCGATTTGTCCTCTACTAATTCTACTTTGAAAATGTCTGCTAGCTTCTTATCGGGAGTCTCGGCAGGCTCTGTGCGGGCTTCCTTAGGGTTCAGCACGGATGAAAACTGTCTGAAATCGCAATATAAATTGACATGACCCATCTCCATACAAACTAA
Source organism: Hemaris fuciformis (assembly GCA_907164795.1). Lineage (NCBI taxonomy): Eukaryota > Metazoa > Arthropoda > Insecta > Lepidoptera > Sphingidae > Hemaris > Hemaris fuciformis. Next base: position 1,037,795 of record OU015443.1, read on the forward strand.
CCTATACAAGCAACAACCTTACCTCGTATCAACAGACCCGAATTTATTACGCTTTCCCTCCTGTTTGGATTGAGCTTGTTGTTCCACCCTCTGCATGAACTCGTCAGGGGAAGTTTTTTGGAGCTCAGCTATCCGGTTCGCATACTTTTCGTAATAAGGGTTGCTTTTCAAATTTTCCAAAGCCTTTTCCATTTTTACCGCACTTGTTCTGATATTGCGGACACTTATATAATTTAAGTATGCAAAGCGCTTCACTAGATGTCTTAGCTCTGCTGCCATCAGGCGTTTACTTAAATACAGAGTTTGGATAAACTCTTTATTATAAAATTAATTGATAAATATTGCTCTATTATCTAATAATAATCTGTCATCTGAAAGTGACGTGTAGTGTTGCTCGACATAAATCGATATAAGATAATCGATTCTTTCCTTCGATTTTTCCATAAATGATTTTTGACAATACCACGAATACTTCAATGATAAGGTAAAAGTAAACATTATTGCCAATGCTTTAACGAATGGTGTGATAAAGTATTTGAGGAACCAATTTTTACTCTTTCATTACGCAAGTTTAATACACGCGGAGAGGCATTAAATTCGGTGCAATTTCATCCTCTTGTCCTGTTTCCAATTTTGTTTGGGGTCGGCGCAGTATGTTTTATCCTTCTAAACAGCCGTCATGTCTTCAGTCGCCCCTTTTTTTTCATATCTTCTCGACACGCACTCCATCCATCTTTTCTTTGGCCTTCCTCTGTCCATCCTTTGATTTTCATAGTCATTACTTTTTTTGGCAACATATGTTTCATCCCTTCCTATAATATGATCATACCACGACAGACGGTTTCCCTTCACCTTATCAATCACAGGAGCCACTTTCAAACTTCCACGATCGTATTCATTCCTCTCTCTGTCAGTCCAATCAATGTGCTTACTGCTTATCTAATATTCTATTTATGTATGTGCAATACTACTAGATATCTTCTTCATGATCAATATTTGAACACCACTGTTATGATCCTCTGCTCCAACATTATCTAAAAGTCATATAGAACAGATACTAAAATAGTCTGACCAATCAAGTGGAAAATTGACACTTTACTTGCTTTGCATTATAATGTAAGAAATACAATAGCGAAGTGTGTTGAGTCATGCCATTGTTTTAAATTGTTTGATGATTCATAAATACTAATTTGAAATATTGATTTTCATGAATTAGAATCACATGTCGAGCCGATTCAAAAATCGATTCATATTAAAATTTTACATCTCTAGTGTCTTGATTGATTACCAGCTGACTGCAACGGCATCTGTTGTCGTAAATTCGGAACAGCTGGGCCTTCGTTAAGAGCCTTGAAAATCTCGATGCCTCAAAGAATGCTTTTAATTTTATGCAATAATAATAACATATATTATTTTAAGTTAAACCCAACAATTACATACATCGCCAACGAGTCAATGATTAATGACAGGGCAAACATGACGAGGCTTCAGCCAAGACTCTCGACATAGTCAAAGTTTTTGATGTAGTCAGTAGACTAACATCGTGACTATCATTCCCAATTTCTAGCATGAGTCCTGTCCGGCTATAAAACGTGAATGCGATTTGTCTGTCGACTTCCGTATGACCAATTTCATGTTCTTCGTTAATAGGCACGCAGGTCATGTCAGTAAATGCCGGAGTATCGCAGGGCTTTGTGCCTTCACCCACCTATAATGCACTCGAATTACATGTTAAAATAAATAAAAATAGTGTCAGCATTCGGTAACATAACTTACAAAGGTCCTCGATTTATCTAGTAACAATCTCCATTTTCCACAATGGAACCACAAGTGCTGACTAAAATTGCCATAACTTCGCGGTCTCGTCGTTTTTACCACCCTGCTGATTCGAACCAAAAATATTCGCAATTTAGTATCTTTTCCATAGCACGAAGTTGTGGAATAATTGGAAACCTACCCTTTTCTAGTACCTCTTTTCTATCATCCTTATTTTTTTAACATAAGTGTTGCATGAATATTATCTCAGCAGGCCGGTATGTGTGACCACGAAACGACATGAGTATTTTAAAACCATTGATTGCTTATACTTAATAGTAGTGTTCAGAGGGCGAAAGAGCAAAATATGAGTATTTACATAGGTCCTCACATTGTTTTATTTAGTTCTTAATTTATATTGCATACATTTTTATGATTAAGGCACTGCATTAATTGACATCATAATCCTAGTCTGTAATTATCCTGATGAATAGTTTTTTTATTTTATTATGAAAGTATAATCCATTTCACCCTTAAATAAATTCATTATTAATATTCAGATTGAATGGTTTTGTCAGTCTCGCAAGTTAAGTGTAGTTTTTCTCGGCTTTGACATGGTCAGGTGCGCCGTGGTATGTCTGGCGGTGTGAGCGGCGCGTGCGCTAGGTACGGGTGCGCCAGGGCCGCGCGCGCCGGCACTCGCTCCTCCGGCTCGTAGCGCAGCATCGCCTCGAACAGTGCGCACGCGTGCGCGTCCGCGCGCAGTGTGGCGGGGAGCAGCGTGCGCGCCGCGCGGGCCGGCCAGCGAGGGAACGCCGCGCGGTAGTCGGGCAGTCTGCGCGCTGCGGGCCACAGCTCTCCGCCTGGCGTACCCAGCGCGCGGAACACTCGGAACAACTGGTCGATCTCACTATCACCCGGGAACAGCGTCCGCCCGCTAGCCTGTGTACAGTAAAACATTTTGTAACATACGGAAAAAATATGTATAAACTATTGCTTGTTTCATTCTTACCATTTCAGCGTATATACAAGCAAGACTCCATACATCAACAGACGTGGAATAAAACTTGGCTCCCAACAAAATTTCTGGTGCGCGATACCATAGTGTGACAACCTCGTGTGTGTAAGCTCGCACTGGAATACCGAAGGCTCGTGCAAGTCCGAAATCTGCTAATTTGATGTGTCCTTCTGCATCCACGAGCAGGTTTTGTGGCTTTAAATCACGGTGTAGAACGCGTTGCGCGTGACAATATGCCACGCCTTCTAACAGCTGCCGCAGATAACTCTACACAAAAAATGACGAAACAATAAATTTGGTTATCAAGTTCAGATTTATTTATTGCTATGCGTGAAGCCTGACCATCCAGGCGCAATTTTGTAAAATTAAGCAACCTATGTCCTTTCTCAAGATTCTATCTATCTTCACACCAATTGTGAAGTATGTATTTTTCTGAAGAATATATTACAAAATCCATAACTTAGAAAGCATTTTACTTATCATACATAGTTGAGGATCATAGAATTGACTCATGGACAAAATCAACAGTCCCTCTAACTGAAATATGATGCCTAAATGTTGTATGACAGAAAGTTTACATCATTAATCACATTTATATAAGTAGTATTAAATTTTCTTTGATTTGCTTAAACTTACAATTTAGGCATTTAATATGGATAAAACTAATAAATAAAGCTCAGAAATTCGAAACATATCATTGTTATGCGAAAAATATAAAAGTGAGCCATTTTTATTAAAAAAACAATCCCTTTTTGAATCAAATACTGCACATAAAGTGAACAGCAACAGAACTTTCAGACATTAGTTCTTAGTAACCATCTAGAATTTCATAGTATAACATGATTTTTTTTTATCCTCCAGTAGCAAAGACTAATTTAGGTCTTCAGTCACCCTTGCACAGAATCCTTGATCGATACAATTCAATACAATCTCACATTCCCAGTATTGACATCTTTTACAATTCCTCGCGCACTTTTAAGAAAATAATATTGGAGCAATGTTGTCAGCAGAATTAGCACTTACTCTTTTTTGATTTTTTTTTCTCATACAATTTTTTTTATATTTTTGTTATTTGTTACTTTTTTTTATTGTTATTTTTAAATTATTTTATTAGTTATGAAATTGTAAATTACTTTTTAGTTGTTAATTTTTTATATTTTTTATTGTTATACTTGTACTTTTCGGAGAACGCTATGCACACCTTAAGTGTCATATATATCAGACATAGTACCTAAGGAAATGTCATTAATTATAATTGTATTAATATATGTGATGTGGTTGTGCTATATAAATAAATAAAATAAATAAATAAATGATCTTCCAATAACACTAAGCTGGTACAAGGGTTCATTAATAAAATAGCTCATAAATCATGCCTTAGATAGGGAAGGCTTAACATGGTATGACATCAGTGGAGGTAATTCCATAGAAGCCCAGTTTGCCTTACAAAATTATCGAATCTTTATATAACAAAAGGCCCTACAATAAACAATTATAAACTAGACATTACAAAATTAACGTGTGACACTTATGGGCTTTTATGGAAGTACACCCACTGATTGACATAGTTCAGAAGATTACCTTCACAAGGTCTGATGCAAGAGGTCCTTTAGTTAGGTCCATAAGGCGCTTGAGATCCATATGCAGGTACTCGAAAACAAGGTACAGCTTTTTGTCTGCGAGTAACACATCCTGAAGTCGTACGACTGCCGGATGGCACAGCTCCCGAAGTACTGAGATCTCCCGCAACGCAGTCGACGGGACGCCTTCGGGCTCACTGTACAATTTAACAACGTCTACAGTAAAATAAAGTCAAAAATGTGGGTTTTACAGTGTATATAGTTAAGTTTTCATGATCTTTTATTATTTTCTCCCGACGTGAGTTTTGGTCATTAACAGCTAGTCGTGAATAAAAATTGAATATTCGTGCAGTTCATACATGATTTACAGAGTCGAAACGGGACAAAAGTTACAAATAATATTTCGATAAATTAAAAACACATTGGTCTGAATTATTCGCGCCAAAACTTACTTTTCGAGTTTAATTTTCTTGAGAGCTATTTCATTCCCGGTGATTGTATCTCTTGCTTTGTATACAACTCCATAAGTGCCTTCTCCGATCTTTTCAAAATCCTCATAATTCTCCATTAAGAAACCTATTTAATATAAAAATCATTTAAATTTAAGCACAAGTTTTGCTTTTCTATTTATTATTTAGACTTTTGACAGGAGCACAACTTCAAAGTTCAACAGATGTTCAATTGTCATTGATTGTCATTTGTAAATTAGTGTCACACTCAGAAATAAATAAGTTAATAGTGCATAATACCATGGACTTAATATTTAAGTATTAAGTCCATGCATAATACTCAGAATAGAGTACCTATAATCGTAACATTTTCTATTTACAGAATATATAACAGCAACATACCTACCATGTTGCCTGCCTCGTGGTCTCGCGGTACCTGTATGTGCCGTGCGATCTAGAGGTCCTGGGTTCGATTCCCGGGTCGGGCAAAGTGTTATTGGGTTTTTCCATTAGGAAATTCGCAATCGCAGCACGGAGTCTGGAAATGTGCCCGAAAAACGGCAGTAGGCTCGCCCCCTATTACGTGCGACTAATTCATATCTGGCGAAATGTGGGTGTAGAAATGCAACTCTGCCTACCCCATCAGGTAATACAGGCGTGAGTTTATGTATGTATGTATGTAACATACCATGTGAGAGCTTGATATTTAGCCATAAATATGAAATTTATAACAACAACAACATACATGAAAGCTTGATATTTTAGACATAAATATTAAATTTGAATGCCTTATTTTATAATATTTTTAGTTCAATGTTTTATTTAAAAAAAAATAAGAGTCGGAAAAAAAATCTTAATATCTACGTTTTTTTTTTTTCCTCGTTTTATTTAAATTTTATTAAGAATCGATTTAAAGACACAGTAGTAGGTAAGTGAAATGCTGAAAATTAAACAACAACATTAATCTTATATTTATGGCCAATTCATTTTCGGTAAAAAAATCCTCGTTAAATTCCTTTATTTGCCACTTGGTGGCGCAATGATCGCTCTGAGTGCTGTCCTTTATATCGACTATATTTCTAGTATTTATTGTTCGTAGTCGATTTATAGTAGACGTCTCCATCGAGTGTTGCCAGTTGATTATTTCCTCATTGAAGATTGTCAAATCAAAGTCAGAACTCAGAACCGAAATTTCGACGATATTGAAAACAAACCAGCATTGGATTAATTGACTAAATATAATTTGTTTACTTCTAAATCATACTTATATAAAACCTTAAAATGTCAATTGAAATAGAATCGGCAGAGTAAGTATTTCAGTTTACCATGGTGACAAAATATCTGATATAATCAGTTTATGTTTACAGGCACGCTTATGTTCTCGAACGTTAAAATAACTAAATCTACATCATTCCAGTGTGATCCGACTCATTCAGCAGTACCTGAAGGAGTCGAACTTAACGAAAACTCTGCAAACTTTGCAGGTAAAGATTATTTTCTATGTTTCTTACAACGTTTGTGAACTCTAGTTATTTCGTTTCATTATCAATTTCGGAGCCACACAAATTCTTCCTGTACAATGTGCACTTAAATTTAATGCATTCATATGGAGGATAATTTGTCAATCTTGATAGTCGTATCTAAGATTTGTTTTGCTTTGGTCCCACTAGTAGTGTAGGTTTTTCAGACTGATTAGAACACTGATTAGCCAACTGTCACTGCAGCCACCACAATGCAGGTGCGGTGCAGTAGCAGTAAATGCTTAGTATAATACAATAATTGAATTTTAATACAGTATATTATATCACCGTTTCAGTAAAACTGATGTCTAGCAACATTGGTCTCTTTTTATTTGAGACAATATTAATATTGTGGGATTCACTGAAGTATTGGTACCTTTTTGCATAAGACAGAACTAAAATCAATTTCATTACAGGAAGCTGATAATGATGTTACAAAGGATGTTATTAAATTATTTTTATTACTGTCTCTTGAAGTTACTTTCTGAAATATATTTGTAATTTTTTAAACCAGGAAGAAACTGGAGTTTCACTGAACACAGTGGATAGCGTAGATGGATTCTGTGCGGACATTAACAATGGCCACTGGGACACTGTGCTTAAAGCGACTGCTTCATTGAAACTGCCCGACAAGAAGCTCATGGACTTGTATGAGCAAGTGGTGCTGGAATTGATTGAACTGCGTGAGTTGGGGGCTGCACGGTCACTTTTGCGACAAACACACCCTTGCCTGCTCATGAAGCAGCAAGAGACTGACCGGTATATACACCTTGGTATGTATTTCAATTCTAAACTTATTTTTGCTACATGTACACAATATGTGTACTCAAAAGAAGGTTCAAACCCCAGGCACACACCTCTGACTTTTCGAAGTTATGTGTGTATTCACAATGAATTGTTACTTACTTTTACGGTGAAAGAAAACATCATGATGAAACCTGCACATCTAAAAATTATAAGGAATCACTTAGGTGTGTAGTCCGCCAAACCGCACTAGGCCAGCATTGTGCACTAAGGCCTAAACCCTCTCAATGGTAGAGGAGGCCTGTGCCCAACAGTGGAATGTATATGGGCTGATATAGATAGAATATTTCCTTACAATGATGGGCTCAGTAGTCTTATTGCAGTACAGTAATTGTATTATAATGACCCCAAAGGTGTAGGCAAAGGAGAATTCACTACTATCAGTTTTTGGTACCTATCATAACACTGGTGTGTCCTATCTGACCATAAAACTTTGGTTCTACAGATTGTATGGCACACACTTTTGCCACATTGTTTTTAATATAAAAATATATTAAAAAGTTTTTAAGGTTTAAATACTATCCTAAAAGAATGTAGGTTTGACCATTATAATCAACATTTGCATTTCCTACAAAAAAATATCTAGCATTGTGAGTTTTTTTGCATACAAAAAGTGCTATTGGAAGGTAGGTAATATTGTAGACACAGTTAAGGGAACATATAATTAATTGAACATGTCTATTCCACCAGAGAACCTGCTGACTCGCTCGTATTTCGACCCTCGCGAGGCGTACGGCAGTGGAGGCGGCAAGGAGAGACGCCGCGCTGCCATCGCGGCCGGGCTCGCCGGCGAGGTGTCCGTGGTGCCATCTTCACGTCTGTTGGCTCTACTGGGACAGGCCTTAAAATGGCAGCAACATCAGGGATTGCTCCCACCTGGTCAGCATTTCATGTGGATTTTATATATTTGCTAAATTAACTGCCTCTTGGTTTCGCTGTACAACTATGTGCCGTGCGATCTAGAGGTTCTGGGTTCGATTCCCGGGTCGGGCAAAGTGTTATTGGGTTTTTCCATTAGGAAATTCTCAGTAACAGCATGGAGTCTGGTAATGTGTCCGAAAAACGGCAATAGGCTCGCCCCCTATTACGTGGGACTGATGCATACCTGGCGAAATGTGGGTGCAGAAATGCACCTCTGCCTACCCCTTCGGGGAATACAGGCGTGAGTTTATGTATGTATGTATGCTAAATTAACACTATGTGTGTTAGGAAATTGAAATAATTGTTACGATTACGAGAATGGATAACATTTAAATATATCAGAGTTAGTCTATTCTTAAATGGGTTCCATGGGTAAGTAGACAAGGCCGCAATTAAATTGCGGGTATGCGAGAGGGATAGGTTTTCTTTTTACTACTAAGTTTTTAATGTTAATATTTTTTTTTAACAACAAACATTCCGACCCATTTTGCTTTTAAGGAAAAAATATAATTTTACAATTGCCAACACATCGGAGGCTATCTTATCTTGCGACGACAGACCTCTTCAACAACATTATTATGTTTTTACAGGTACTACGATCGATTTGTTCCGAGGTAAGGCGGCCATCAGGGACGAGGAGGATGACCGGTGTATCACACAACTCTCCAAGATGGTCAAGTTTGGTCAGAAATCACACGTGGAATGTGCTCGGTATGTTTGTTATGCATATAATGTTTTTTTAATAAAGCCACGGCAAAGTAACCGGTACCATACTATTAAAATTATACATAGCATATAGTGTGACTGCCTCGTGGTCTCGCGGCACAAGTATGTGCCGTGCGATCTAGAGGTCCTGGGTTCGATTCCCGGGTGGGCAGAGTGTTATTGGGGTTTTTCCGTTAGGAAATTCTCAGTAGCAGCACGGAGTCTGGAATTGTGCCCGAAAAAAGGCAATAGGCTCGCCCCCTATTACGTGGGAAATACATACCTGGCGAAATGTGGGTGCAGAAATGCACCTCTGCCTACCCCTGCGGGGAATACAGGCGTATGTATTTATGTATGTATGTGTACATACCATATAGATATATGGTGTTAAAGATAGGGTTTGAATTAATGTGGAAAAGTGGCCGAAAATAATAGTCAATCCTTATCTTGTAATAGCCATTTAAATTTAGCAGTAGCCTCTTTTAATATATTTAATGAGCTGGCTGTCTGATGCTTAAGCTGGTCATATTAATTGAACAGCTAGTTAAGCTAGTTGGCTGCAACATACATATATATCACCAACTCAGGAGTCATTGTGGGGTTGAGGGTTGCTGATGTTATTAATACATACACATCATTGACAAAAGTATACAACATTCCCATCTATTTCCCATGTGTCATCAGCCCATACACGTCCCACTGCTGGGTACGGGCCTCCTCTATAACTGGGAGGGTTTAGGCCTTAGTCCACCACGCTGGCACAGTGCGGGTTGGCGGACTACATACCTAAGAAATTCCTAAGAACTTTTAGGTGTGCAGGTTTCATCACGATGTTTTCCTTCACCGTCAAAGTACGTGATAATGCTTTGTGAATACACCCATAACTTTTAAAAGTCAGAGGTGTGTGCCTGGGGTTTGAACCTGCGACCGTCGAGATTCTCGACTGCGTGCCTAAACCTCGAGGCCATCATGATTTACCCATGAGTCTTTTTTTTTTTTTTTTTTTAATCTGGCACGGCAAAGTGACTCCACTGTACCTGATGGTAAGCACAGTGGAGTCCAGAAAAATAATACCGACCAGCGAGAAACGATGGTCACCCGCTGGTCGACACAAATTATTATTTAAATTAATTTGAATATATTAAATTAATTAGATAAATATTGCAGGTTCTCCCCCGACGGGCAGTACCTGGTGACGGGGTCGGTGGACGGCGTGGTGGAGGTGTGGAACTTCACGACCGGCAAGATCCGCAAGGACCTGCGCTACCAGGCGCACGACGACTACATGTGCATGGAGGAGGCCGTGCTCAGCCTCGCCTTCGCGCGGGACAGCGACACGCTGGCGGCAGGCTCCAACGATGGCAAGATCAAGGTCAGGTTACACCACTCATTACTGTACTCTGGTAGCTTAAACAATCAGGAATCAGCTTGCCTCGGCGGTATTTCCAAACAGATACGACTTAGGGGCCTTCAAGAAGAGAGCCTATATTTTCCTCAAAGGCCGGCAACGCACCGATGATTCCTCTGGTATTGTGGGTGTTCATGGGCGGTGTTGACCACTTAACATCAGGTGGCTCACTTGCTCGTTTGCCTCCTTTTTCCATAAAAAAAAAAAACAGTAAAAGAAAATCATTTACGGCTGACCTCATCATTCTATTGCTAATTCTGAAATAGTTTGAATCAGTTTTAGATGAAATATGTGCTCACTAGAATAGTAAACTATGATTAGAATAAATGTAGTCATCATCATCAGCCCATATACGTTCCACTACTGGGCACCGGCCTCCTCGACAACTTCTCAGTTGTAGGGTTTTGGCCTTAGTTTATCACGCTGGCCTAGTACGGGTTGGTGGACTTCACACCTAAGAAATTCCTAAGAACTTTTAGGTGTTCAGGTTTTCTCACAATGTTTTCATTCACCGTTAAAGTACGTGATAATTCATTATGAATATCAATACACACACAACTTCAAAAAGTCAGAGGTGTGTGCCCGGGATTTGAACCCATGATTGACGATATTCTCGACAGTGCGCCTAAACCTTAATAATAAACTGTAATGATGTGCTAAAATCAAGGTATAAATTGTGTTTATGGCTAATTTCACCTAAATCCTTTCCATCTCCTGATAAATGATCGGGTTATTAAATTATCCTGACGTTCGCAGTTCGCACATATAATATATATATTTGTTTGGTTACCTGCAGGTTTGGAAAGTGTCCACCGGTAAGGTGCAGCGCAAACTGGATCGTGCGCATTCAAAGGGAGTGACGTGCTTGCAGTTCACACGAGACAACACGCAAATACTGTCCGCTTCCTTCGACCGCACCATAAGGCAAGTACTAAATGTAAAAGCACTGAGTCACTGTACAATATTTAATTAATAATTATTTGAGTAATATAAAAGTTCAGTTAAAGAAAAATAGAAAGTCAGACTTTAAACATAGGAACATTTATAAGCTTTGTCTATTATCATTTATCCATTTCTCTAATTTAGAAATAAGATACATTTGAGTGTAGTCTCGCGGCACAGGTATGTGCCGTGCGAACTAGGGTTACCGGGGTCGGTTCCCAGGTCGGACAAAGTGCAATTGGGTATTTCTATTAGGAAATTCTCAGTAGCAGCATGAAGTCTGGAAATGTGGAAATCTGGAAATGTACAACGGCAATAGGTTTTCCCTCTATTACGTGGGACTTGTATATGCCTGGTGAGATGTGGGTGCAAATATGAAATGAAATGGAATAATATTTATTGAATCTATTAAATGCCAATACATCACTTAGATTCAGTCATTTCAAAATTTTGTGTACCACCTAGTTCGGAAGGCAGTCATCATTAGAGAAGAACGGGCAAGAAACTCTAGTGCTTCTCTTTTCCAATCAAGAGATAGTTAACAATATTGATACAAAGAATTTCCAAATTAGAGCAGTTCATTAATACAAACTCAGACTGTTGTATTGAATATGAGAATAACATAGTCGTCTTGAATTAAGAAACTGACATTTAACTACGTTAAAAGTTTATAAATACAAATAAGCAAAATAGGCAGACCAGTCCACACAAACAGCACCCGTTGACGAGTATGACGCATGTGCCAGAAGTTACCAATGACTCCTCCCCGCAGGATCCACGGGCTGAAGTCGGGCAAGCTGCTGAAGGAGTTCCGCGGCCACTCGTCGTTCGTGAACGAGGCGGTGCTGACGCCGGACGGGCACGGCGTGCTGAGCGGCTCGTCGGACGGCACGGTGCGGCTGTGGGCGCTGCGCACGGGCGAGTGCAGCGCCACGCTCAAGCCGCTGGGCGGGGGCGAGCCGCCCGTCAACTCGCTGCTGCTCACGCCCAAGAACCCCGACCACTTCGTGGTGTGCAACCGCACCAACACCGTGGTCATCATGAACATGGCGGGGCAGATCGTGCGCTCGTTCTCGAGCGGGCGGCGCGAGCAGGAGGGCGGCGCGCTCGTGAGTGCGGCGCTGAGCGCGCGCGGCCGCCTCGTGTACTGCGCCGGCGAGGACCTCGTGCTCTACGCCTTCTGCACCGCCACCGGCAAGCTCGAGAGGACCATCAATGTCAGTGCACCAAGCAACAACTCTCCCACCCACCGCCGGTGCTTCCATACAAGCGCAACAAGCCCATAAGCGTTACACGTTAATTGTGTAATGTCTAGTTTATAATTGCTTATTGTGGAGTCAGGTTATTCTTATTTGTATGTCAAATTGCTTTTGTTAAATAAATATTTAAAGCTTAAAAATTATTATTCAAAAATTTGTAAAGCAAGCTGGGCTTTTAGGCTTTTATGGAAATACCGCCACTGCAGTCCAAGTTAATTCTACTGTTACAAATGTCCAAATAAATTAGTAAAATTTTTTATACATAAGCTACATATGTATGGAAGTATGGAAATTGGAATAGCAAACAGAAACCTGCAGAATACAGCCAGGACATTATGTATGTCACACTGTATTTATTATAAAATATATTTCATATCGCTAATATTGATGGATGTTGGTAAATAATATAAAGACCGAGCTTTTTTATAAAATAGTTTGACAAAAAATGTGTTGGTACAAGCAAAGCAATATTATTATTTTTCTTCCTCACTGACAAAATGAGCCACATATCCATATTTCGTTTCAAAGGCTCACAAAACTCAGCACTTCTACATTATGTTATCATTAACATAATTGATACCAATATCAAATGAGGTTGACTTATTTGATTCTCATATTAATCAAGAATTCCATCTCATTTTGTAAATTGCATTTGTAATATTTTATATTATTACTCCTTGCCTCAACATATTCCTACTTCTATTACCTCATCCTCTATAAAATATAATTTGGTTTCAGATTCACGAGAAAGCGGTGATCGGTCTCACTCATCATCCCCATCAGAACTTACTGGCCACGTACAGCGAAGACGGCTTGCTCAAGCTGTGGAAGCCTTGACCTCATTTCACGCGGCTTCACATGCGGCTTGTGGTCTACAAGCCGTCGGCATTGCGGCTAAAGTTATCGGCTTTTGTAAATATAGTATTATATTATTGTGTAAGACATATTTCATTTTTACATTTAGTAAGAGTTTGCTGACACATGATTAAATAAAGAAGCAATTGTAAATGATAGTATCTTTCAGTCCCGATTAAGTTTCAAGGTTTATATGTTGATAATTTTCATAGTGTCGTGAGGATCGAAAGATGGTGTTTCAAGTTATATGTAATGTTTTGGATGGTTGAATTGAGTCGTAATAACAAATATACATAATATAATCATGCGGGTATCGCTGAAGGGAAGGCTGAGATTAATTTTTACACAAAAACAGCTATGTTTTTAGGTCCCATATTTTTTATGGACATTTTCAGACCTTGTGGTTATTAGGATTTTTCTAACGGGAATTACACTAAACAACTAAATAACGCAGAATAAATACAAGGAAATATAAAGAAAAATATAATTTTAAAATTGTTGCCAACGAATAATAAAGGAACAGTTAAAAAGGGATTAAGTGACTTGCTAAAAAATAATTTCAATATTCAAATTGATATTTTCATACATAAGGATTGATGTGTGAACAATTACGACTCGATTGTTGTACCTATATTCACCCTATTTTGTATATAGGGTTCCGTTGCTAACGCACTAGGCCAGCGTGGTGGACTAAGGCATAAACCCTCTCAGTTGTAGAGCAGGCATGTCGTTCCTTCCGTAATGACTTTGAAATGCAGTTGTGGTTTTAGAGGTATAGGTAATTTTTTTGTGTGCTATTAAACGGTTACATTTAAATTGTGTGTTTTATTTATATGTCGAAGCGTCGACGCATCCCCACTGTGCGCCCAACGTAGGGTATAAATACAGCCGCCCGATTGAGGATGATTCATTCTCGCTCGGAACGCCGGACCGAACGGAGCTCTCTACTATGTTTTGAAATTACGTCCAGAAGTATTACTGTCACTAATTAAAAAAAACAATAACGCTTAAGACCCTCCGTTATATAAATATTTTTTAAACTCCAAGACTGCAGACTACCATACCTCTTATTCATCAGCCTATATACGTCCCACTGCTGGGCACGGGCCTGGTCTACAACTGAGAGGGTTTAGGCTCTAGTCCCCCACGCTGGCCCATTGCGGGTTGGGGGACTACACACCTAAGAGCTGTTAGGTGTGCAGGTTTCCGCACGATTTACTCCTTACTGATTACTAACATTATAGATGCGGAAGTAAGTTTATTACATAATCAATCCACAGCGGCTGAACGGATCTGGATAAGGTAAATTGAATGAAATAAAATGATCGCTTATTTACCATGTAGACAATAATATATCACCTTTGACGCGCCAATACATGTTTATAAAAAAAAAGAATAAAAAAGGAGACAGATTATAATCATAGTACATAAGTCTTCTCGCCAAGAAAAGTACAGGTTGTAATATGGCAATGAGCAAATGTCAGTAAGGGTCAAAAAGGGTCTTCTAACATAAAGTTGATTAATTAATCACTAATGCATCGTAAAGTAATTGTAATGGCCTCGAGGTTTAGGCAAATCTCGGCGGTCGCGGGTTTAACCCCAAGGCACGCACTTCTGACTTAAAAACTATGTGTATGTAGGTACTTTAACGGCGAACGGAAACATGAGGAAACCTGCGCGCATAAAATTTCTTAAGAATTTCTTAAAAGTCTACCAACCCGTATTATGCCAGTCTACTAAGAGTAGTCTCCGTTGTAGAAGAGGCTCGTGCCCAGCAGTGGGACGTATGGGCTGATGATGAATGCATAGATCAATGTTGTCATATTGTAGTGAAAGGATAATGTGCCTCCGTAATACACAAGTTGGTGCGTTGCCAGAAATGCTCAGTACTCCGAGCACGCGTGGCTACGTGCCGTGATTTGTCCTTATGGATGTGGACCGCTCACATTTCTCTCGACCTTGGACTGGTTTGCTGGCATCCAATTCTAATGGCTTTGTATCGACACGAATTATTTTGTAATTGGATGTATTTGAATGCGTTTTATATTTGATGTATTTATATTGCATTCAAATCCTCTGAATCCGTTCGATTAGATATCATCTTAGCGTTCGCCATTGCAACATTCAGACACACAACTCTAACTTTGAAGTTGTTGGTATTATCAATTACTCGCACTTAAAGCACGCCTGATAATTTTAGCTCAATACTTTCTAGAGTAAAAAGCAGAAACCCATGACTCCGGGATAGTATGCTTTCTCACTCTATACCCATAAGCCTTTATGGCGTCATTAACCCTTTTATAACCCGTCCGTCCATCAACTTACACTTACTTATTTACTTTTACTTACGAATGACTATGTAAATAACATGAATTTGCGGGTTAAAATACCCAGCAGCTTCTTAAGCTAAATACTCGTAGCAATTTTTAAAACATTCGATTTGGATTTAGGTTTGATACCTGATAAGAATCAAATAAGTTTGATTTTTCCAATATAATTTTATAATATAATACTAAAGAAAAACGTCAATAAAAATCAACATTACTGAGATTACTACACCAGCAAGCAAAGTTTGCCAATGCTATATTACATTTATCGTTTACCCCTCACTCGCGATAAGGAATACCAAATTTTCTAACCTACAAAGATTTAAATTGCAAACAAAATTATTGGCAAAAATTAGCAATTATGACATTCCCATCCCGGCATCAAAACTTATGCGCCTTGTACCTCAGTATGTCCGAAGTTGTCCAAGTAAGCCTAATTACATAGGGGTCCATTTCTTCGTCCAAGTTTCGACTGCTATGTTTAAGGTCCTTTATAAAAAGGCCTATTTCTTGCACATCACTTAATTCGAGTTGCTGCTGAGAATTTCATAACGGAAAATCCATTAACACTGCTTGGTACGAACTAAGAATGTAATTAATAGCCTGGGTTTAACCAACTTAGAATTCCGACAATTATTTTTATAATTCTAGTCTAAAGTAATATGAATTCGATAGTACCTCTAAAGTTTTAGACTAAGCGATAGCTCTACCAGGTGTAGGCGCGCGGTCGAGAATCTCGGCGGTCGCGGGTTCACACTCCAGGCACACACCTCTGACTTTTTGAAGTTATGTGTGTATTTACAATGAATTATCACTTGCTTTAACGGTGGAGGAAAACATCGAGAGGAAACCTGCACACCTAAAAAAAATCTTAGGAATTTTTAGGTGTGTAGTCCGCCAACCCGCCCTAAGTCAGCGTGGAGGACCAAAGCCTTAACCCTCTCAGTTGTAGAGGAGGCCCGTGCCCAGCAGTGGGACGTACATATGTACATATTATGGGCTGACGGTGTGTGTGTGATAGCTCTACCATACGGAGCTGATTAAGGTTGGCTCTACTTATTTGACTCAAATTTGATAAATTACACAAAAATATATCTTGTAAATATAAGCTCTTTTTTACACCCGAGAGAAATTTAGCCGTTTTAGAAGTTCTTTTTATGGTCGTTATACTGTCTGGAAATAATTAAAAGCACCCCACTGATGTCAAGAATGGCGCTATTCACACTGCATACAGGAGCGGGAGGGTCCCAAGTCTCATCACACAAGACGCTCAATCCCGCTCTGATCTCCCGCTATTTAAGATAATGGTAAAACGCAAGTACGCTGGCTAACAGAATATTTACAGCATCGTGGTACGGCAACGAAATGTCTACTATATGATAGTATCTACCTACCTAATATTTTATTATTTCTGACTTTTCAAAGCTACATATGTGTGTATTCCATAGCCTCAACCCTCTCAGTTGTAGAGGAGGCCCGTGCCCAGCAGTGGGACGTATATGGGCTGATATGGATAGAATATTTCATCATCATCATCAGCCCAAATACGTCCCACTGCTGGGCACGGGCCTCCTCTACAACTGAGAGGGTTTAGGCCTTAGTCCACCACGCTGGCCTAGTGCGGGTTGGCGGACTACACACCTAAGAAATTCCTAAGAACTTTCAGGTGTGCAGGTTTTATCACGATGTTTTCCTTCACCGTTAAAGCAAGTGATAATTCATTGTGAATACACACATAACTTCGAAAAGTCAGAGGTGTGTGCCTGGGGTTTGAACCTGCGACCGCCGAAATTCTCGACTGCGCACCTAAACCTCGAGGCCATCACTGCTTTTTATAGAATATTTACTTACAATGATAGGCTCAGTAGTTTTATTGCGGTACAGTTGTATCACTCAGGGGCATTAATCCGTCACTTGGATTCTTAATGAGTGCGTCATGTGAAGGCGAACTGTTGGAGCCAGTCGAGGACATTCAACGTACTGAGATCTTCGTGTTCTGCATGCAATGATGATCAAGAAAGTGCACGCCTAGTACTCATCTATGTGTTGAGAAATACGTCTGGAATATCAAGTGTATGTTATGTTCTTAGGGTGGAAAATGCTTCGTATATTTTTCTCGATAAACTTTAGCAATTAGTAGCAATCGTTTGATTATCTTCTGACACAACCACCTCAGCAATGAATAAATGACGTCAGGACCAGAATCTTTTTTGTACAATTTTCGAATTATCTTTTTCTTAAGAAGTTATAATAATTTACTTTAAATAAATAAAATATTTGTGAAACACGAGATAAATTTGTCTTAGTGCGGCATCGAACCCCTGGCTTCAAATGTCACTGACTTGGTTTTAAGCACCGAGTAGTACTACCTATTATAAAATAGATATTATAAACAAAGAAATCTGCTGGACTAGTTAAAACAATTGTCATTGGAACGAAGATAAGCAATAGTAACAGTATCTAGTTGTTATGAAATGTAAAATATGTTACGTAAAACACTTTCAAAGAGGATAAAAATTCTTTATGTATTCTTCCAACCCGCACTAGACCAGCGTGGTGGACTAAGGCCTAAACCCTCTCAGTTGAAGATGAGGCCCGTTCCCAGCAGTGGGACGTATACGGGCTGATGATGATTCTTCCGAAGTCTGATATGGGACTGTGTATCATGTTTTAACTGCGCAGTCGTTGCTGCTTCAGCTTCAGATTCGATTCCTGGGTCGACAAAAGCGTGGAATATGAAAATGATCCTAATACGTGGTTTCTCGAGGCCATTGGAAATGTATGTATGTAATTGGCTAGATAAGATCTTCAGCAGCGCTCTTTGTAAATCTCCTTGCAGATCGTGGTGTGGATACTTAGTATGCGCAGGCGCATGTGAGCTTATTTCTCAATTATACAGTATATAACCGATTCGATGCTCCAACCAGGCACAGTGTGTCACACAACTAACCTTACAAAATGTTCACTAAAGTACTTGTAAGTATATTATCATTATAGGTTATAATATTCAGTGTGTCGCGAATTAAATTTTGATATAATAATAATAATAAATACACCCAACAGTCACATACATAGTTCTGATCCCACACTAGGATACAAGTCTTGTGTCGTGGGTATCAGAAACTACGAGAGACTTTTCGGTCTCACATACACCCAGACCCGAAACAAATATTTGTGGATCACACAAACATTTGTCTCGGTGCGGGGATCGAACCTGCGGCCTCTCGTTTCGCAAGCTGGTGTCAAGCCAACTGCGCCACGGGGCTGTCAGATATATTTATAGAATTTGATATATTTGAGTGCCTCTTTGATCTAAAGGTCTCGGGTTTGATCCCTGGTTCAAATGTTATTAAGGAATAAGTAATTCCGGTAAAAAATTGGGGATGAAGATGTGAGTGTACGTGGAAGTTGTGAAGAAATTCACAACTAAAATAATATTTAATAGTAATATAAAAATAATTTTATTATTTTTCATTAATAAAGCATAAACCCCTGAAAACAAATTGACGAATTTATTACACAATATTCCCATAATTACTTGTTGACTGTATTATTTAATAGCAAAGTAAATATATTGTCACAAACTACGAACATTCTGCCAGTTTCTACCCCAAATTAAGTATGTGTTTTACGTATATAATTAAAATTAGAATATGATTTTAATTAAATATGTACTTGAGACATTGAAACTTTGAAAGTGACTCTAGCCGCCTTTGCCGAGTACCTACCGCTATGAAGATCAAAAATCCACGTAACAGAGATCTTTTTATTGCTGAGAAAATTATTAGTATTCTATATCCAGTGGCGGATTTACCAGCAGGCTGAGTAGGCTGGAGCCTAGGGCGGCAGATTTTAGGGGGCGGCAAATTTGCCCCAAATTTTTTTTTCTTACAGAAATAAAAACCGCCTTCAAAAAAAACTATTCCAAAACAAATTAATATGCACTAAAAAGTAAAAAAAAATATTTCGTATTCTTCTATAACTTAATAATCAACTTACTTTTTCTCTTCATTATTATGTAGTTACGATCTACATATGTGTTTACCTAACCTATCCACTTCAAATCGAACTCAACACACACCTTTGAATAATAAACAATGATCAAAACATTTTTTAGAGTTCTCCTAAGTAAAATAAAATGAAAAATATTAGACTACTTAAAAGTCAAACGAATTATTACGATACTAAAATGTAGGTAGTTACAATAGACGGTGTCAACAAAGGTAGGTTTGTAACTACATATGCATAAGGTTATAGGTGAGATGTGCTTGGTTTAATTAGGTATCTGCCCTGTGGCAAGGGGGCGTTAGAATCCCACCACGTTATCCCCTGCCTGTCGTAAAAGGCGACTCAAAGGGGCCCTTGGGGTCGCTGGGCGCGCTGCGGGGGCGGCGCGTCCTCACTGAAAGTGACCCCGAGAGGGGCGGCGGCACTGTGGCCTGTGTACGTCGCGGGCGCCCATTCACAACCGGGGCGCCCGAACCAAGCTAGTGGGGGTGCAACTGCGCCCCCTACATACTCCGAGACGGCCGAGACATTAACGTCTTGGAGGCGCACCGGGCGGCTGCGGCATTACGGTTGGCGCTTCTCGCCAACGTACCGCGGTCGCCCCACTCGGCGCGGAGATGGCCACCGGGGGGTTTTGGTCGGTATGCCGGTTTAGAGAATTTTGTTAGGGACCCAGCCCGGCACTAACATCTGCGCGGACATGACGTCGCCGCGTGCCGGGCTGGAAGACCGGTGACCCCGACATACGCTTCCCGCCCCCCCTCCCCCGGGGCTGGCGGGAAGTAGAGCCATAAACAGCTTTCCCCTCGAGAACAAAAAAAAAATGGTTTAATTAGGTATTGGTATTCTCTCACAGTATATTGTCAATCGTATAAAAGTTAACATGTAAAAAAAATCTTAAAGAATTCTCGTATTATTGCTAGGTATATTGTAGTGTTTCCTTGGCTCAGCGACTCAGTAGAGCTGTGTATAGAAAAACGCCAACATGAAAAAAGAAGACCAAGAACAGTATCAGTAAAACGATGAAAATTGACAGTTTTCTTAAAAGTGGAAGGAGAAGCAGTATTGTACGACCAAGAACTTTAACCACATGCAGTGATACACTACAATCTGAAGAACTCCGAGTTCAAGCTCGGACTTGATGCCTGTGCTGGTGTACCTTAAGGTTGTGTGCTATCCCCGGCTCTGTTCCTTCTGCATCTCAATGACCTGTTACTTAATAATAATATCTATAGTTATGCGGGTCATAGTACCGAGGATGTCTTATATACTGGTCGCGCAAATTCCTCTCAGGAACAAGTCAATGAAGGCTGGAATAAGCTTGTTTCGGAAATCGACTATTTGTTGGATGAAGCCGCAGACTGGGACGGGCAGAATTTAGTCCGGGACTTTGGATTGTTATCCTTGGGGGCGGCCATACCAGTTGGCATTCAGTAAATTGCGTCCACCGGCGCCCCGCTCTCACCCAAAGTCTGCGACCGGAGCTCCTGAGTGAAGTCGTTGTTGCTCTCTTTCCGGCCACCCCGGATTTTACTCCTCCACCGATGCCACCATGTCCGTGGTCGGTGAGGGATAGATCGTTGGTGGGATCATTTAAGTGATCGGCAGGGGAGACCTCGGAGGTTCCAATTCCAGGCGTTACGCCTGAGGAGCTTCAGGCAGCAGTACTGCGGCTGCGGAGAAAGAACACCGCCCCGGGGCTCGACAACATCCCAGGACGTGTGTGGATTCAAGTCGTCGAGAACCTGAGTTTCGGAAAGGCCACGGTAATTCTGCGGGTGAAGTAACACGCGGAGGAGACAGGAGCCCAGGGCAAATGCATGGTGGCGGTGTCACTCGACATCGTCAACGCCCACAGGGGTCGGTCATAGGATCCCTTCTGTGGAACATCGAGTATGATTGGGTGCTCCGTGGTGCCAATCTCCGGGGCGTCGGCATAGTTTGTAATGCTGACACGTTGGTGCCAGCGTGTGCTGGGACCTTTCCAGAGGCCGTCAACCTCGCCGCGCTAGGCACTAGCCACGTGGTGAGGAGAATTCGGCGACTGGGCCACGCGGTGGCCCTTCAGAAATCCAAGGCCATCTGCTTCACGGACCTCGGAACCAGCCACCTGCAGAGGCCTATCTGACGATAGAGGCGTGGATATCCACATCGGCTCCAAGACGAAATATCTTGGTGTCGTATTGGATAGCGGATGGAATATTTGCGCCCACTTCGGCAGATTAAAGCAGAAATTGATTAGGGCAGCTAGTGCATTATCTGCTCTACTGCCCAATCTCGAAGGTCCCGGCATCCCCTGCCGAAGATTGTTCGCGGGATTCGTGCGATCAATGGCCCTATACGGTTGCCCCGTTTGGGCCGAGTCCCTGGGCAGACGTTACATGGCCCTTCTGCGGCAACCGCAGCGGATGATCAGGGGCTATCGCACGATTTCCCATGAGGCGGCCTGCGTTTTGGCCGCTTTCCTTCCTTGGGATCCTGACGCCGGAGCCCATTCGTCAGTCTATCACTGGCGAGAGGAGGCGTCTCGTCTAGGGGAACGAGAGGTAGAGGCCAAAAGAGCCTCCCTTCGTTTGACCGGCGTCGAGGAGTGGCATTCCAGGCTGGATAATCTCTGAGCTAGTCCGTCGCAGCAGTGCGTCCTGTCCTTAGTCAGTGGTGTGATGACGTTCCGCCTGTCACAGGTTCTGTCAGGACATAATTGTTTCGGCTGGTTCCTGTGGCGGGTGGCCAGAAGAGAAGAGTCCGCCGTGTCTCACCACTGTGATAACTGCCTGGAGGACACAGCCCAGCACACTTTGTCGGATTTTCCGGCCTGGGATGAAGACCGAAGCGCACTCCGCGCAGCCGTCGCAGCGGACCTCGCGCTCTCGGCTGTGATTCCTGCCATGGTCAAGAATCGGAGGTCATTGCAGGCGATGCTCTCCTTCTACGAGATTGTAATGACGCAAAAGGAGAGCGCGGGGCGGATTCGTGAGCAGAACGATCCCGCCCGCCGCCACCAGCAGAGAAGAAGGCGCCGGGTAACCGAATACGGCTGATCCGGCATTTCCACCCTGAGGATTGGGGGCCTAAGAATTCCGCCAGGGCATCCCCTGCCTGTCGTAATAGGCGACTAACAGGGGCCCAAGGGTGGCTGGGCATAGATACTGGGGGGGCAGTGCGCCATGACTAAAAGCAACCCCGAGATGTGCAGTAGAGAGCGTGGTGTCTTGACTGTCGCGGACGTTCACAATAAGTGAGCGTCCAAAATAGGGTGAGTGGAAGGCATCTCGAGCCCTCCCAATTTTGAGGTGTCCATAATTGGACGGTGCGCTGGGCGGCAAGGGACCATTTAAAGCGCTTCTCGCCCTGAGATAAAAACCGCCCCAAATGCGCGTGATGGTCACCAAGATGTTATAGACGGTATGCTGGCGTAGGATTTTGGTTACGGATCCAACTCAACTAAGGGACAGCTGCTGCTGAATTCACTACCGCACCACACGCCAGAAATTGAAGTTCCATCCCTACCATCTGGCTGAATAGCGTTCATCAACAGTGCGGTTCAAACGGTGTTTCCTTCCTCGTACAACACCTTTGTGGAATCAGCTTTCCTCGGCGGTATTTCGTAATGGATACGACTTAGGGATCTTAAAGAAAAAAGCCTATATTTGCCTCAAAGGCCGGCAACGCACCGATAATTCCTCTGGTATTGTGGGTGTTCATGAGCGGTGTTGACCACTTGACACCAGGTGGCGCACTAGCACGTTGGTCTCCTCGATCATTAAAAAAAAATTTTTAGTCTTTTAATTCTTAAATATTTTTTTCACATTCGTTTGTCTGTGTAGGCTATCGAAATGCACAGGTCGGAAGGGGCGGCAAAATTTGAATAGCCTACAGGCGGCAAATGTCTTAATCCGCCACTGTCTATATCTGAGACTATTTCTAGAATTGGTTATTAATATTATCGTGATCATTCTTTGCATACACACAATGTTAGGTATCGTGTTCTAGGTATTTGAGAGCTGTACGTATAGCTTTTTTAAGGTTCCGTTTCTAAATAAAGTAAATGCGGAATTCTTACTCACTCGTGTTTCTGTCTGTCACGGATGATTAGCCCTAAAATCTACTTGACCGATTTGAATGTGTCTATCGATGACCCAAAGACGGACGTGTACCGTAAATATAATAATTTTATTTTATTCCAGGCTCTCATCGTTGCGGCAGTCGCCACGGCTTCTGCCAGCGTTGTGGCGCCCGCCGCCTACGTCGCCCCCGCTGCGTACGTCGCCCCCGCCGTCGCGTCGGCTGCGTACATCGCCCCCTATGCGTCGTCGTACTCAGCGCATGCTGTCAACCACGCTGTCGCCACACCAGTCGTCGCATCCGCCCCCTACGTTGCCGCCCCCGCCCCCTATGTAGCGGCTAGATACGTCGCCTCTCCTGTTTTCCTAAAGTGATTTGACTTTGTGAATATTTGATTTTTTAAATGAATAAGTAAACGATGTACCTCTATACATTTGTTTTTATTTTGGAATATGTCTTAGTTATTCGTTTTAGCATATTATTTGTCTGCACTAATTCGTTACTATTTTATCGTAGCCTAGTTACACATTATAACATCATGTATCTGAAGGTAAAATGATGTCTAATTCTAATCGATCTAGACTAGACGTTTAGGAGATAACATGAAGTTACAGCAATTTAATTATTTCTATTTCATTTTCTTAAATAACCAACTTATTTATCAGGCCAGACACGAATATTCTGCTGTCAGGCATTTATGTACATCTATTGAGTTTATGCATTTCTATATACATTTATGACGGCAATTGTTGAACGGGGCAGATGTACGAATCGAATAACACAACCATTGTTATCTTTTAGTTTGCAAAACATCAGAACTTGCATATGTACTCTGAATTTTCTAAATATAAGGTCAGGTATGAATGAAGTACGATATGATCTGATGTTGGGAATACTTAGTGCCGACCCACGTATGTGTAAAGGATCTCTAGGGATGATAATTGACATACTGTAAATTGTAATAGGTCTTCATGAATCTATTTAAGTAACATATTCATGGAATTTAAATTATTTTTCGTATGTACCTATATGTTTTTGAAGTTATACTTCTTTTGGCGCGTTAGGGAAAAATGATGAGAGTGATTTTTTACGATGCGCGCGCACACCGACACCAAAAAGTTATTCAGAAAAAGTTTGTTTTAAATTTTAAGAATGTAGAATAGTGACAGTAATAAAAAGGGATTGATATATTGAAGTTATACTTCTTTTGGCGCGTTAGGGAAAAATGATGAGAGTGATTTTTTACGATGCGCGCGCACACCGACACCAAAAAGTTATTCAGAAAAAGATTGTTTTAAATTTTAAGAATGTAGAATAGTGACAGTAATAATTGAAGTTATTACGATGCGCGCGCACACTGTCATGAAAAACTGACACCATGAAGTTATTAAAATATTATTTTATAATATATTATTATATTATTTAAGAAAATATATATTTATGTATGAAGTATAACTTCTAACGCGTGTACATAAGTACACACACACACTTTTTTTTTTATTTGAATCAGTCTTTTATTGAATGGGTATAAGGCAAAAAAGATTTACCGCCTCCGTTTCGGTTTTAAAATATGGCGGAAAGCGTGCGTGTAAAAAAATATATCCCAACAGGAATAGAAGCGTGATTGTGAGTATAACTGTATTATTAAAAAACATAAACATACTACATACAATACATACCTACATTGCTCATCAGGTATCAAAAATACTATTAACAGAAGTGACAGATTTTTAATGATGGTCTACATTTTCTAAAATAATTATGTTCAGGTATATGTTTATCGCGTATATAATAATAGAGGCTACAAATAAGACAACATTTTACTGTCATTATCTGCCCTTATGAGTCCTAAACCAAGGCTCGAGTCAAGGTCAAGATAACATTCCTTAGACATTACCTCAAAAGTACACAAACAACTTCAAGTCATAGAAATTTCTTCTCCAATATAAAAATATCTTTTTCAGAACAGTCATATCAAGCCTTTATAGGGTAATTGCTACTTACTGACCTTTTACTCTCGAGAATAGGGCTAATTGGCATCAATTTCGAGTCAGCGAAGTTTTTCCTTGTGGCACCTTGATAAGGGCTTTTGCGGAAGCGTAAAATAAAAGAAAGATTATAATATAGTTTACGTCACAGTGTTATACGAGTATACGGCGTGTTCTTGTCGCGTCCGTCAGTAGTCAACGTGGAGAGATAGCTACTTGTTGTGCTGTGACCTCTGTACCACGCGGAAAAAATCGAACTCAATCTAGTGTTTTGGTGATCAGGGATTTGTTCGTTGGTAAGTGTTTTTATTTGAATGCGAAAATTAGCAACTTCTTGTGGAGTTTCAATATTTTTTTTGTGATTTAAGGAAATAGTTGAAATGTTAATATTAAATAAATAAATTGTTTAAAAGTAAAATGGATTGATACCTAACATACTATTTGATATAAAATTTTTGAGATAAAAATAATAAGTGAAGTAGGGCTACTACGCGCACTGTATAAACATTTTCGCTTAAAATATTTGTTTTTGTAAATATTTTGGTAAATACCTTATAACGTTTAATATATATTTTAAATAAACAATATTTAGCCATAGTTTTATATTATACGGAATATTTACACTGCCCCGTGGCGCAGTTGACTAGACACCAGCTTGCGAAACGAAAGGTCGCGGGTTTGATCCCCGCACCGAGACAAATATTTGAGTGATCCACAAATATTTGTTTCGGGTCTGGGTGTTTGTGCGAAAAGTCTCTCGTAGTTTCTGATACACACGACACAAGACTCGTATCTTAATGTGGGGTCAGAACTATGTATGTGACTGTTGGGTGTATTTATAATTATTATTTAAGTGACGATATCTAATAAGCAACTTGGCTTGTTAAGTTTCGCACTCTAAAAGTTTTATTTAAATATATATTTTTTTAAGCGGGACTCAAATAAATACTTGGTTGCACCTCTGCCTACCTACTCGCGATACCGACTCACGCTTCTAAATGATATATGTATTGCATAAATTAAATTAATTTACAATTATTATTTTACCTGTGCAATTATTAGAAGTACATATATGCAAACAAGAAGCGGTAGAGTCACGTTTTACAAAAGATAGACCAGCTCGCTTAGAGTAGCACCCCTGTGTTACAGGATATTGACATCAATCAGGCCGGTTTTGTTTCTTTTTATGAGAGAGGGCCCAAAAGGCTGCAAAATCATCCACTGAATATTGAGTAAAATCGGCCATAATGACAAACCTAAGTCCGTCCAAAAATCGGCATACTAGGCAACGAAAATTCTGGAATGATGGTTTTGATTGGATACTTGCTTGCCACTCTATTTGTAGCGCATTGCACTTGCATATCACCTTATAATAACTTGTAATAGAAAAAGAAATTGCGATAAGCAAAAATAATTATAAGAATCATAAACACGCCATTACGCTTGTATCCTGATTTCATATAGTATAGTTTCATGTAATTTTATTCGGTGTATACACAACCTCACGCCTGTATTCCCCGGTGCATTTCTGCACCCACATTTCGCCAGGTACCTATGTGTCAGTCTCACGTAATAGGAGGCGAGCCTATTGCCGTTTTTCAGTCACATTTCCAGACTCCGTGCTGCTTCCGAGAATTTCCTAATGGAAAAACACAATAACACTGTCAGACCCGGATATCGAACCCGGAACCACCATTCTGCTCAAGGCATGCTTGGGCCGCGAGTACCCGAAGCAGTCACATAATTATTAATTGTTTATTGTTTAGTATATGTGGAGAATAGACAGTAGATGAACGAAAATAAAATATAAAGGAAGAAATTTATAAATTTAAAGTTAATATGGGAGGTAGGGAGTTATTCCTTCCAGATATACCGGAGGGTATTGCGAAAAAGCATACCATAAAATTTCAGATTTTATTGAAGACTAGCTGTGCCCGCGACTTCGTCCGTGCGGAAAAGTTATTTTTAATAAAAAAAATAAATAAACTAAAAGTACCCTAAGTTACTCCTTATTACATCAGCTATCTGCCAGTGAAAGTCCTGTTAAAATTGGTCCACCCGATTCAGAGATTAGATTGAAAGAATTCCATGAAGATAAGTACTTTTTTTTCCATTGTTATTTGTTTTTCTATTGTTATATTACAAAGAGAAAAGATGAGTATTTTTGTATGTTTTTAATGAATAAATTCAAAAATCGACTGGACCCATTCCAATGACATTTGATACGGAAATAGTTGGAAATCTTGGGAAAGATCATCGCCTGTTCTTCTTCATTCGAGAAAAAAAATTTGTTCTCCTGCGAAGCTGGGCACCACTACTAGTTTCATAGGGTTCAATACCTTTGGACGTCCACGCACACAAAAAATGACTAAAGAAGTTAATTTATTAAAATAAGATTAAGAATGTTATGTATTCTAGCAGTCGAGAATCTTCAGCTTCATTAAAAAAATCTTGTATTTTTGTTGTGTTTAAGAAAACAATAGACTGAATTGACGTCATTGACTGTCGATGAGTCGATGTATACGAAAATTTATATAAGTTTTTTTAAATAGCAAACATTTTCTGAGACTAATAGACTGTTGTCTCGGTTGTTAAAGTTATCATGGTTCCAAAGATTTCCGATGATTTTGTGAATCAAAGGTAAAGTTATAGGATAAAATATACGTGATACACGTCCTAATTGCATCCTGACTAATTAAATTATCGATGTTAATGTATTATGTATTTTATTGCGAATGTAACTTTGTCATACTTCCACGTCTAAACTGCTGAACGTATAAGCATGAATTTCGGTAGAGATATAAAGGGGATTTTAGAAGAGGACAACGGCTATTTTACTTGTAAAATACAACTTTTTTTTTGTTACTACAGTTTGTATCGTTATGACATTTGTGTAAAATTGAAATAATGTCAATTAAAAAATACATTGGTATTTTCTATAGAATAAAAAATGAAGATAATTTGACTTTGACTTTGAAAGAACTCCTTGACGACAAGTACTTACTTAGTTTTTATTTTTTGTTCCATTATTATTATTGGCCTCGAGGTTTAGGCGCGCGGTCGAGAATTTCGGCGGTCGCAGGTTCAAACCCCAGGCACACACCTCTGACTTTTCGAAATTATGTGTGTATTCACAATGAATTATCACTTGCTTTAACGGTGAAGGAAAACATCGTGATAAAACCTGCACACCTAAAAGTTCTTAGGAATTTCTTAGGTGTGTAGTCCGCCAACCCGCACTAGGCCAGCGTGGTGGACTAAGGCCTAAACCCTCTCAGTTGTAGAGGAGGCCCGTGCCCAGCAGTGGGACGTATATGGGCTGATGATGATGATGATTATCCGCATTTAGTCCAGTTCCATTAAGTCCGCGTGTGATTTTCTTACGCATTGACATCAAGACTCATCCGATTTTGAATTCTGGTAAAAGATAAATAGTAGTGGACAACTCTTTCTTTCCAACTCCTCCTTTATATCTTTTTTCTGATGAACTTCGTTGCGGGATCATGACAAATTAGGGGTTCCCTTACATTCGCTGAGCTTCTGTGCTCGGCGTCAATACTGTGCGTGCCGCTGTTGATCCTGAAGCACAGGAGTTGCAGCGGCGGGAGTGCGGTGGGATAGGGTAACACACATAGTACTGCAAAGATGGTTATTGGTATTATAATCCCGAAAAAAAAATATTTTTGCCAAATAACATTTATGATAGTATTGGTTCCATAAAATCTGCATCGATACTAACAAAACCGCGGACATATTCAAATATTTTACAAATTCTTAACAAAACATGAGTATCAAAGTTGTTATCTGAGTCTCATTCCTATTTTACGAAGTCTTTGATTTTAGAAATTGTAATTGCTTTAGTAAGCTACTTAAATACGTAAAATCATAAAGATATTTGACATCTAAGTGTAATTTAATTATGAGTTTTTAAACTTCTGTGATCTATATTCTACTCAGCGATTGTACTTCCATAGTAGCACAAAAACGTTACACGTTAATTATGTAATGTGGGGTCAGTATATTCAAAATATGTCAAATTGTTTTTGTTAAATAAATATTTGAAGCATAAAGATTATTATTCGGAGTTTTATAAGGCAAGTTGAGCTTCTATGGAAGTACCGCTACTAATTCTACTATGAAAGTATTGTGGTGAAAATGCTATATTTTTTTGCATCTAAGAAAAAAAAGGTAGGAAAAATTTGAATTCTACGTCGCACTGTGCTGGGGGGACAAATAAGTGATTAATGCACGTAAGTTTCCATTATCACATAATAAACATCGTTCTGCATAACATAAAAACAACATGTCAAAAAGCTAATTACAATATAATTGTACCTTGGGGGCCATTACTCTTTTTAGATCAAGATTAATGATGAACGAGAATTATCATCATTATCACGCTGATGAATGCCTAGTATATGTTTTTTACTCACGGATTTGGCTGAAATATTTACAAAATCGGCTATTTACTATTATTATAAAGTTAAAGTGTGTGTTTGTACGCGTTTTTCTTAGGAACTAATTTTTCGATTATTTTAAAAAGTTTTTAACATTTTCTACTTTGGCATAAATCAGTGCAAGTCATTAATAAATATTTTAAAAGGAAACATTGCAATTGTTGCTGTTCTGCATTTATTTTAGAAGTAAAACTTCTTTACGTACGCTTGAATTGGGCAGTAAGCTTGTGAATGCGTGACGAGAGCGTTACGAAAAGTGTGATCGGGCGAGGCGAACGGAAGTTGAGTGGGAGAAATACATAAATTAGAGAAGATAGAAAGAGAGAGAGTTACGTTTCGTATATTACTGTAGGGGCTAGAGTGAGAGTGCGAGCACAGATTATCTTTCTCGACAACCTTGACAAGTAATAGTTATGGTGGGTAGGAAAAAGTCAATTTATTTTCAAGATTTTTTTAGCGTCAATGTGATTGTTATCGTCGTAAGTCGTGATGGCCTCGTCGTTTAGGCACGCGGTCGAGAATCTCGACGGTCGCGGGTTCAAACCTCAGGCACACACCTCTGACTTTTCGAAGTTATGTGTGTATTCACAATGAATTATCACTTGCTTTAACGGTGAAGGAAAACATCGTGATGAAACCTGCACACCTAAAACTTCTTAGGAATTTCATAGGTGTGTAGTCCGCCAACCCGCACTAGGCCAGCGTGGTGGACTAAGGCCTAAACCCTCTCAATGGTAGAGGAGGCCCGTGCCCAGCAGTGGGACGTATATGGGCTGATGATGATGTGATTGTTATCATGTTTACCATTACCATTACCTGTCTTAGTTTTCCATCAGGGTCTGTATACACTTCGTATATTTCAAAGTGTAGTGTAGTCGCATAGTCAATCAAGTTAGGTCTCTTAATGACTTGATTCATTATCCTTGACTCATCTCGATGTATCCTTATTATTCATGGAGATAAACATTTTGCCTTCACCACCCTGAGGTTGACTGGAACATTAAGTTATAAATAGCTTTAATTAATATTAAACATATGGCACAGACATTACCGAGGTTTTGTAATGTAACGCGTACATTAAAGATATTTATTTTTTGTACTTTGAAGAATTAAGTAGGCATTCATTTTTATTTAAAATTAATCGCGGTACAAGTACTCGTATGTGCCGTGCGTAGAGGTCCTGGGTTCGATTCCCGGGTCGGGCAAAGTGTTACTGGGTTTATCCATTAGGAAATTCTCAGTACCAGCACGGAGTCTGGAAATGTGCCCGAAAAACGGCAATAGGCTCGCCCCCTATTACGTGGGACTGATACATACCTGACGAAATGTGGGTGCAGAAATGCACCTCTGCCTACCCCTTCGGGGAATACTAGCGTTAGTTTATGTATGTATGTATGTCATTTTTAATTCTTGCACCTGGTTATACCCTCTAAATGCCGTTAAACCTTTCACGCCAGTAAAAAAAGGATAGATACATAGATAGCTACTATACATAGGTGTGTTCTGCTTTAGGGCAAGAGGCTTTAAGAGTCTCACCATGGTATCACTGCATCTAGTTATTCTTGAATACTTTTTAATAGACATTCGACTGTCTATTGACAGCCCCGTGGCGCAGATGGCTAGACACCAGCTTGCGAAACGAGAGGCCGCGGGTTCGATCCCCGCACCGAGACAAATGTTTGTGTGATCCACAAATATTTGTTTCGGGTCTGGGTGTTTGTGAGAGCGAAAAGTCTCTCGTAGTTTCTGATACCCACGACACAGGACTTGTATCCTAGTGTGGGGTCAGAACTATGTATGTGACTGTTGGGTGTATTTATTATTATTATTATCTAAAGGCATACCTTAAAAGATGTTTAGACTGTTAAACCGCGCGTATATTGGTTTTCAATTACAAGTGAATTAAGTTGTTCTTAAAATAACAGATGATAAGACAAAAATAGAGCGCCGTTCTTATTCTCGTTTGCTTCCGGAGCGTAATAATGTATTGTTTAGATAAATGTGCGCAAGTCATTGTCACACGTATATATGGTGGTTTAAGTTATCTAAAGTAATTATTGTTTGACTGTGGACTTCCATCAAGGATTTATTTATTGCGTTCTTGTGAGTTATTTATCAATTAAAAAATATCATTGTGTATTTATACTGTTTTTATTAACGAAGATATCATAAATATTTTTGTAATATATTGTAACAATGTGTGTGCTTGTATTCCTGGAAAGGCAGGCCGAGGTGAACGTAAATTTATTTTTTTATTTATTTACACTTTTTATACATTAAGTATAGAGGCGGACTTAATGCCAAAGGCATTCTCTAACCGTCAACCTCTGGGTGATGCAGAGATAAAAAAGGTAGGTGCATAAATAGTTAAATGGTTAAAAGAATATACAATATACATACATACATATGTAAATAGAATCAAGATTTATATATACTAACATATATACACAGATAAATAAATAATTATAGACACATATAAATACACATACATAGATACATAAAAGAGAGATAAAAGATAATCAGACATCACACAAATTATTCAGTAATTTCATTGAAGAAAAACTGCCGGACTTTCATTTTAAATGCTAAACTTATATTTACGTAAATGTCTACATTTTTTACACGATTAACTTCGGCGAATCAATACTCCGTGCTGTTACTGAAAATTTATTCATGAAGAACCCCAATAAAACTTATCCTGTCATGGGAAACGAACACAGAACCAATAGGTCCATTGCGCAATTTCAACACAATAGTTTAACTTGTATGTTAAAATAATCAAGCTGCTTATACTAAGCTTTTAGGAAAATTATTAAATCTCGAAAAAGTTATTTTCCTGTCTCAGTTCCGCGATATGATTGTGCGGCATACGATCGAGAGGTTTTGGGTTCCATTCCCGGGTTGGGCAAAGTGTTTTTGGATCGTTCTATTAGCATATACCCATTGCAAGCACAGACTCTGAAAATGGGCCCAGCATTAGAATTTTTTTATTACCTACGTGAAAAAAAAAATTACTGGCGAATCGTAGGTATATCTCTGCTTTCCCTCTTGGAATAGAAATCTTTGCATCTCTCAAAAATGTTTGCAGTTTCCAAGATGGTGGTCGGCACGAAGGTCGCTCTCCAGCGTGGACCAAGCAAAGGGAGAATGTCCATGATGAAGTTACAGAATTTGACAGTCCATAAAAGATGTATGTATTTTATTCTTTATATTCTACCACATAAGTAAGCTTTCCTACTTGATGGGCATGTTACAATAATGTTTCTAGATCATAACCTTGTGGGTTATCTTTAGAATAAATGGGGCAGAGGATCACAGTTAAAGGGAATAAAGATGGCTATATTTACGGAATCGTCACATCCTAAACAAAATGTGACAGCAAAAATGTTGATTTTTATCCTTTTTTTTATGAGATGCAGTTAAATCAATATAATATTATATTTTATGTTCATATTTCTCAGTTATATTATAGAACTTTAAATCGAATTTCGTAATGATAGTTTCTGAGCTAGGGGAAATTGTCTCCGTAATAAAATTAAATTGTTAAATAAAATTGTTCCGCAGATTCAATAGCAAAAGCAGTATACGCCATTCTGATGGTAGTCATTGGTGCGGTCATGGTGCTCATAGATCCAATGGAGTTGGCTACAAATTGGGTGAGTCTTTCTTTTTATTACTCTTGCCTTTACTGTATCATTATAACATCGACTACCCCATTCTAGACCATTCTAGAAAATCGAAGGAAAATGTCTTGCTAGCACAATACATCGCACCCGCAGCCCGATTTGTTACAAATTGGCGAACACATCTCCAACTCCGCGGAGAGTGACAAACACACGGCGAGAGAGTATCTAATAACATCTAATAGCGAAGCCATAAACTCCCGTCTCAATTGCACTCGCATATTGCATAGCAGCGAAAATCGGCACAAAGCGATGAAGCTCGCTGAACTATAATTATGATCTGAGAATCTCAAGAAGAGAGAGACAATGAGAGAAGAAAACATCGTGATGAAACCTGCACACCTAAGAGTTCTTAGGAATTTCTTAGGTGTGTAGTCCGCCAAACCGCACTAGGCCAGCGTGGTGGACTGATGCCTGAACCCTCTCAGTTGTAGAGCAGGCTCGTTCTCAGCAGTGGGACGTATATGGGCTGATGATGATGACTATTTCACTAACATAACAATAAGTAAATAAATAAATAAATAAAAAAGTCGTACTTTAAAGAGTAGTCATCATCATCACTATCAGCCCACTGCTGAGCACGGGCCTTGTCCACAACTGAGAGGGTTTAGGCCTTAATGGCCACTCTGGCCTAATGCGAGTTGGCGGCTACACACCTAAGAAATTCCTACGATTTTTTAGATGTACAGGTTTACTCGCGATGTTTTTCTTTACCGTTAAAGAATCCGCCACATATTAGCAATTAAGCCTTAAAATTTTCCGTCTGTACTATCTTGATGAAATGCATATGTATTTCTTGAAGCGAAAACAATTTTACATATTGTTTTCGCTTCCTACTTGACCTCTCTGGGTGTTTGCCCATGACACGTCACTGCCATTTAAATGACATTTTCTTTTAAAAACACCACGTTAATGAAATCATTTAACCACTCAATAATTTGCACCAATAATAATTAAAGCATTCTGCAAATATTTTTTCGGGTCTGAGTGTTTGTGGGACAATCATCATCATCATCATCAGCCCATATACGTCCCACTGCTGGGCACGGGCCTCTTCTACCATTGAGAGGATTTGTGGGACAATAATGTCTCGTTATTTATGATAATCACCCTATAAGACTTGAATCTCAGTGTCAATTATAGTTGATACTGGGTACTTAAGTTATGTGTATTTTATGTATCATATTTTTTCTGATACGAGACGCAAACTGCCCAAAAGTGCTCCTACATTCGTGAATAGCATTTGATACATAAAAACGATCAGAGCAATTAACTATGAATGCTCGGATTTTAAAAATCGAGTGTAGTCCCTGTGGCTGAAACCATCTAGAAACACTTCATGATTTAATAAAAACCTCGAGACTGCTGTGATAATTTTAATGATATAGGTAATCAGTGATGGCCTCGAGGATTAGGCGCGCGGTCGAGAATTTCGGCGGTCGCAGGTTCAAACCCCAGGCACACACCTCTAACTTTTCGAAGTTATGTGTGTATTCACAATGAATTATCACTTGCTTTAACGGTGAAGGAAAACATCGTGATAAAACCTGCACACCTAAAAGTTCTTAGGAATTTCTTAGGTGTGTAGTCCGCCAACCCGCACTAGGCCAGCGTGGTGGACTAAGGCCTAAACCCTCTCATTTGTAGAGGAGGCCCGTGCGCAGCAGTGGGACGTATTTGGGCTGATGACGAGGTACTATCGATCTACCGCAGCGCCTAAATACTATCCGGATAAGCAGGTTAATAGGTAACGTCGATACACAGAGGGAATTCATACCTTCATCAACCCTTAGACCCAAAATACTTATAATAAGCATTTTCACAGAGAAATACTATGTACTTTTTTCAGTACATGGACATGAAGGAGGGCTCGTTCCTGTACAAAATGTGGCAGAAACCCTCATATGAACTGATCTCGGAGGTGTGGATATACAATTACACCAACGTGCCTGAATACCTGAGTGGGAGCAGCAACGTGCTAAAATTAGAAGAGGTCGGGCCTTTTACATTTCAGTAAGTAATCGCCTTCTCTTACTAGGCCACACGTGTAATAGACAATCACATTTTAAGTCGTTAAAGTACGTGATAATTCATTGTGAATAACTTCGAAAAGTTAGAGGTGTGCCTGTTTGAACCTGCGACCGCCGAGATTCTCGACTGGCGCGCCTTAACCTCGAGGCCATCATTAACTTTATAATTTTCTTAAATAAATAAGCACGCCCAACAGTCACATACATAGTTCTGATCACACACTAATTAACAAGTCTTGGGTCGTGGTTATCAGAAACAACGAGAGACATCAGTCTCACAAACACCCTAACCCGAAATAAATCTTTGTCTTGGTGTGGGCGTCGAACCCGCGGCCTCTCGCTTCAAAAAAGCTGTCAAAAGAGCCCTCTGAGATCTCTTTACACATTCCGGACAGCAAATAGGTCTACTGTAATTGTAAGTGCTAAAAGACTATGAATTTTACCATCAGTACAACAATGAGACTCTGGTATCTGCTAAGCAACTCAACAGACGGTAAAATTCGGCACTGACCAATGAGACTCCTTGAATTTTTATATTGCTCAGAGAGTGTCATAAGACTTAAATATTATTTCAGAGAGGTGAGGACAAATGAAAACGTGACGATCGACAAGGAGCGCGGCGTGATGACTATGATTCCTTACACAGTCCTCAACTTCTTGCCAGAACAATCGATAGCGAACCTAAGTGACGTGTCAATCTCCGTGCCTAATATAGCGCTCATTGTAAGTATGAAAACGATCAGGATAAAAATACATCACTTAGGGGCAATATAGGCTAACCTGTTGCAAATGGGAAATTGAGAAATTGTACCTCACGCATCATTCAAAGCAAGGGGGTTACCAGATGCCTTCTTCTTATGAATACCAAAATATTGATGTTTAAAAAGATCACTAAACACTGCTCCCTGTAATACTTGTGTTACACCCTTCGCTCGATGAAATGTGAAAAACATTTAGCTTTTTAAAATCTATAAAATTTTAATTTTAATCTATAAATCTATAAAAGATTGGTGGGTAGGTGCTAATAAAATATACATTTCCGAAATTATATTTTTGATTTTTTGGGAAATTTTAAGACTTACTTGACAAAACTGTTACTTGATTGTGCAATATATCCTAGTAAATCAGTATAATTATTATCTCCACTATATCTTATATCTTTAAATGAGCAATTCTTGTATATATATAATTGGAATCTCGGAATCGGCTCCAACGATTTTCATAAAATTTAGTATATAGGGGGTTTCGGGGGCGATAAATCGATCTAGCTAGGAATCATTTTTAGAAAATGTCATTTGGAAGAAAAATAACAAAAAGGAGGCGTTTGAGTAGACTCTTCCTGACATCTATTGGCGAATTGGTGAATAATAATACTATTTTTTGTGAGCAACCAATTGCTTTAACGACACTTTTCATCATTTTATTAGTAATTCGTACTTAAATATAATTTCCAAAAAACACAATTTAAAAAAAAAAATATCCGAGCAAAGCTCGGTCATCCAGGTACTGTGATTTAATTGTGCTATAAAAACCACCTGCCAGCATTGAGCATGGTTGTACTAAATAAATTAATGAATGCTCTTGAATTCCCGCAGGCAATAAGCACTCTAGCTGCAGACAAATTGGGGTATTTCGCCAACGCTGGTGCGTACTACTCGCTGTCAGCACTCGGGGTGGAACTCTTCAAGAACCTGACGGCTGAGGAGGTGCTGTGGGGGTACGAGGAGCCAGTAGTCTCGATAGCGAACAATCTCTTCCCCGGCTGGATCGATTTTGGGAAACTTGGAATATTGGATCGGGTTAGTAATTATAAATGTTATATCTAAATGTAAGTCTAAATGTAAGTGTACGTTTCGAAGCGGCAATAGTTAAAAAAATATATAGTAACGATTCAAAAGCACTTGTAAAAGTCTATTCGAATAAAGGTGACTTTAACTTCGACTTTGACTTAAGTGCACAGGACCTGACGGTTCTGTTAAATTTCTCTTATAGCTAATCTGATGAAGTCAATGATAAAAAGGACCATTAAAACATTATTTATTTTTATTAATAGTTGGTTCTAATGGTATTTTTTTTATTCACGGCCAGTATTTATGTAGTTAATATAATTTTTTGGCACCTAAACCTTATTTTTATTAAATACTTAAAAGGCTGTACATATAGAAAATGCAAAACTGATACATTTGATGTTCTTACAGTTTTACGCGCAAAAATCAGAACTGATTGAAGTAGAGATCGGTAACGCCAGCAAGAGGTTTGGCTTGAGGAAGTGGAACGACTCGCCTGGCATCCTGGAGCAGGGGTTCACTGACTTTAACACCAGGTGAAGACTTCGCAATATTTTATGTTACATATACATACACTCCATGATGCGGTTGGATGAGGAGGGCCGAAGATCGAGCCCAGTGGCGTGCCATAGGAGAGACCTATGTCCAGCAGAGGACGTAAGAAAGGCTGCTCATGATAATGATGATACATACACTCAGCCTATCGCTGTCGAGTACCGAACATAGGCCTCCCCAAGTAAGCGCTAACCATCCCGGTCTTGAGCAGCCCTCATCCATCCGCTACCCGCCACCTTTTTTTAAGTCATCGGACCATCGTGCTGCATGACTTGCCATACTAAGTCTGCCTAAGCGCAGTCTCCACTCCAACACTATGTTACACACCTAATACAAATATTTCTGATTTCACAGCATACATTACAGTAGATTCAAATATAAATAATGTTAGGATATACATCGATCTGTTTTTCCGGTTCCGGTGCTCGAAAAGTCAACATCTCAGTTACATCGCTCTCGTACTATTTTGATTTAAAAATTGATACAAGCTACGTATCACCATTAAACTGTGAAAAACGACAAACACAAGTGAAGATACTTATATAACAAGAATATAGCTGCGCAAAACCAAGGAGTAGTCTGCATACCACAACGATAAATTTACAGAGGTTAGAACTTTGTTTGTATTGTTGACGGTTATTTACAAACGTCTGTTGACAGCTGTCACTGTCAAGTAACACGCAACCAATCATAGCCGTTGCAGTGTTGCCAGTAGTAACGAGAAAATTCTACTAATTAAAATACGTTCCAATCCACGCTTCAAAATATGGAACAACAATTCCAACTATTATTTGATAAAATGAAAATAGAATTAAAGAACCAAACCTCTGAAATAAGTAATTTTATTATGGAAAAAATAGAGGAAAGATTAAAACCTATTATAGAAGAAAACAATAATTTAAAACAAAAAGTGGAAAGTTTAGAAAAAGAGTTACAAAATTTAAAACGAGAAAAGAGGAACAATAATATAATAATATTCGGTATAAGAGAAGACGAACACTCCCCAAAGGAATTACTAGAAAATATAAACAATATACTTAAAGGTGATATACAGCTAAGCATAGAAAAACAAGAATTGAATAAGATTCATCGTATTGGACATAAAATCAACAACGACAAACCAAGACCCATCCTGGTTTCATTCATAAACGGATGGAAGAAACAAGAAATCATTGAAAACAAGAAAAAGCTAAAAAATATTTATATTGTTGACGATTACCCAAAAGAAGTGCTGGACAAAAGGAAGAACCTATTATCAAGATTATTAGAAGAAAGAAAGAAAGGAAACGTTGCTTACCTAAATTATGACCAACTTATAGTAAAAGAAAGAAACAACAACAAGGAAAAAAGGAAAAGGGAGCTTTCAACATCACCATCGGCTCAGGAACAGCGGAGGAAACAGCAAATCATCCAGGGCTGGGCAAAATACATGCTTTGCTTTAATTGAAATACAAATTACAAAATACTGTATCGCAAGTAATTAAAATACGAAATACAAAATACATTTAAGTAAGGTATTTGAAATACAAAATACAAAATACAGTATTTTAGCTATTTGTAATTGAAATACAAAATACAAATTACAAAATACAAAATAATGCATATTTATTTGTTTTGGAATAGTTTTTTTTTTGAGGCGGTTTTTGTTTTGTTATTGCAGGTCCTGATGAGCACAAATGTAATGTCCAATATTATAAAAGTCTGTAAATTTCGAGGCTTTTCCATCATTGCACTCTCGCCTCGCACTCACGATCGCTAAATGAAGGCTAAATGTATTTTAATAAATGTATTTTGAAGCCTCGAGTATTTGGAATACAAATTACAAAATACTTCGGCTACACGTATTTTAAATACAAATTACAAATTACATTTTAAGAAAGTAATTAAAATACAAATACAAAATACGTATTTGTATTTCAATTACGTATTTCAATTACAAGTAATTCAAATACTGCCCAACCCTGAAATCATCACAACTCAAAATAAGACAAATGCATTCGACCTAATGCGAAATAGATCAAACTCTTATTCTACTCACTCAAAGAACGACAAACTATAGCAACCAACGAAGAAACGGAAAATAGAACATACACTAAGGAATAACAATAACAACAGTAAACAACCATAACAACCATGCTCCCCCAAGCCGATTGGTCACCGTGGGGGAAAATGACCACAACCCTCCAGCAAGCACCAAAAAAGTAATTAGAAGGATGAAATAACCTCGAAGGACTCTCAATATTGGAACATTTAATGATGGAATTAACATATATGCTACAAAAAAATTTAAAATAAATATACTCGGACTAGCAGAAGTTCAAAGAATGAGCTGTGCAATCAAAGAATAAGAAAACTATATTTTTTGCAATAAAGATGAAAAAAAAATACGACGACCATATTCTCAAAATAATCCAAGTATATGCACCAACTGAAAAAACTACAGACGGACATGGGAAGGACCAACAGGTTAAAGGAGAAGAGGGCGTCAGGAAACGAAAGAAAGCCAAGGACAGAGGAGTCTGGAATAAGCTGGAGGAGGCCTTTACCCAATTTGGGGTTCCAATCACTGATGACGAAGATTGCAACGGCGACACATAATTAAAATATATATATATATATAAACATATAAATAGAAAGCAAAAAGATACTATATACGTGTGTAACAATAGATGTAAGGAATTTTTGTACTTTGCATGTTTTGATTGGAAATAAACAGGCTTTATTATTATTATTATTATTATACATCGATCTTCTAGAAATACAATGCTGTGATACAACATTCTATGTGTCATATTTCCACTTACAGTATTCCCTGCAACGTCATCAAGGATACATACGAAGGGTTCATGCTGTCACCCAACTACCCTAAGGACAAAGACATCCCTATCTTCAGGAAGCAAGCTTGCAGAGTGTATCCCTTCAGCTTCCACAAGGAGCTTGCCAGTGATGCTGGATTCAACTATCACAGGCATGTTATTATTATCCCGTGGGCTATACTTAGCAGCGAATACAGGGCGTAAACAGACCGTATACTTAGACGGGTGTTAGTTACGGTAATTACAAACAAATTGATAATAAAAAGTATCCCAAAAAAAAAACATTTTCTTAGCCAGTATTTCCTGTCTCAGTTTTCGCTGATTACTTCTGTATAAAAACCTAAGGAATAATTGGTCATAATTGGCCTGCCGTTTTCTGCCGTAATAATAAATATACTAACGCGACATTTATTTGCACTAAGTAGTTTTTATTACGTGTTTTCCTATTGACAATTACAGCGCGAGAATGCATTATTGGATTTTGCCTGATACCTATATTAAATTGTTCTATAAAACTTGATTTGAGAACTGGTATGGGCGTAAGCAGCTTGTTTATCTAACTAATCTTGTGTTGTTCTATCAGATACAAGTTGTCTCCATCCGCGTTCAGCAAGGAGTCCAGATATGCTTGTCCGTGTTCACAGAACTGTTTGCCAGAGGGGTTCGTCGACGTCAGCCAATGTTACTATGGTTAGTTGTTCAGTTATTAGTTCATGTACGGCCAATGATGGGGCTTGACGACTTACACATATTTTCATTTGTATTGTTACCTCCTGGATAAGATTATCAATAAGAAATTTACAATGTTTATTAAGATTTTAACAATAAATTACTCAATCATAAAAAGGAACAGAAAATGAAACAAATATAATTCTCCTCCCCTTATAATATCTTTTATTTGTTACTATATCCTTGTTGTACGTCACTAACACTCACATTGTGAAGTACTTACACGGATATTCTAATACACTGTATCTATTAAATTTCTTCTAGAACTTTCATTTCATTCATCATCAGCCCACATACGTCCCACTGCCGGGCACGGGCCTCCTCTACTACTGAGAGGGTTTAGACCTTAGTCCACCACGCTGGCCTAGTGCGGGTTGGCGGACTATACATCTAAGAAATTCCTAAGAAAATTTAGGTGTGCAGGTTTCAACTTTCAACACGATGTTTTCCTTTACCGTGAGTACGTGATAATTCTTTGTGAATACACACAAAACATCGAAAAGTCAGAGGTGTGTGCCTGGGGTTTGAACCTGCGGCCGTCGAGATTGTCGACCGTGTGCCTTAAGCTCGAGGCCATCACGACTTAAAACCATCTAGAACTTACTGATAATTAATATTCATTTGGGCCATCTCGTCAGCTTTGTTAAAATATTTCAGTTTTTATTTACAGGCTTCCCTGTCGCTCTATCAAAACCTCACTTCTTGGACGTGGATCCTGTTCAGCAGCAGTACTACGAAGGCATGCACCCTGACTCAGTTAAACACTCATCGTATCTTGATATTGAGCCTGTGAGTACCATGTACATTCTATAAAGAAAGCAAAATCCAGTCTAACATTGCATACACATGTAACTTCTACTACCGACTGTTAAACACTTTTGCTTAAACAGAACCGTTACTTAAATTTCAAAATTTAACCCTTGTCAAAATAACATCATTTTTAAGATTTGATTTTAATTATCTACTTGTCAATAAGTTTATTTTATACGTAAATGTCTTTCGTAAAGAATATTTTAAATTTCCTTAACCAAGTTTTAGCCATTTAACTTGTTTATTTTTTCTATGTTAGTTACCAAATTTTGCAAATATTAATCACTTTGTATCTTTACGATATCTGTTATAATTATATTGTAGACGGTTGGAGCGCCAATGGCGTTGAAATCCCAAATGCAAGTAAACATAGCCGTCAGGACATCTCCCGGGAACCCTCTCACGAAGCCGTTGAAAGACAAAGTCATGCCTCTACTTTGGTTGTCTCTGGTAAGCATCAAATATATGTTTTATTAAGAAATTTAATATATTTACACTTACATTTATATTTAAAAGCGAGTACGTAGCAGCGTAAAAATAATGTAATGTATTTAAAATCATTATTGTTCGAAATCAAAGAAAAAAAGTCAGTAGAGAGATGTCGATTAATTGATATTATAGGCAGTTTTTCGTCAATTTCTTCTTTTGATTTTTTTTACAGTAAAAAATATGCCTTTCATTTATTCAAATTGCTTTTTAATGGTAAAAAATATTTTATTTCAGTCGTGCAAACACACACCGCCCGAAATTCTCTCGCTGCTTCGCTTACGGCTGGTCATAGGTCCACCCATGATCATCACGATTGAAGTGCTACTTTTCACTATCGGATTATTCTTAGGAGTACACTGCTTCTACAGGGTGTGGAAGCCCAAGTACAAAATCGTGGAATCCGATCGAAGGAGAAATGTGGACAGGAGTATCGGCGGAGACGGGAAAAATGTAGTGTTAAATATAGCAGAGAATGCAGCGTTTAGTGATGATGATTGTCCTAAGGAGTCAGCTTCACTCCTAACTATGGAGGTTGAAGACAGCGAGACGC
Source organism: Hemaris fuciformis (assembly GCA_907164795.1). Lineage (NCBI taxonomy): Eukaryota > Metazoa > Arthropoda > Insecta > Lepidoptera > Sphingidae > Hemaris > Hemaris fuciformis. The sequence goes on from OU015443.1 coordinate 1,081,305, forward strand.
CTGACGTGCTAAGTGACTAATATAAATGATTTTAGTAATGACAGTATTAGGACAATTTAGACATGTGATGCCAATTTCATGTGAATATTATTTTTAAAACAAGAAAAGCGAATGCAGCCACGGCTATATCCTAAATAGGAATGCTTGACAAAAAAAAACATACGATCAAAGCATTTTTTTGTCGTTCGCGGTTAGTGTAATTGCAGAGGGTTTTAAATTTATATGTTTGAATCAATGTCTAGAAACGGCTGATATACAAACTATAATGTGATTATGAACATATTACAGCAATGAATTGGATACTTTCTGTCGGATTTTTAGACCTCTCTCATTGACCGATTCAAACAAAAATCTATATCGGATGTAGCGAGGCTCTTCCCCTTTTAGGAGTTATTTGGTGGAACAGTCTTCAACATCTAGTCCAATATTCAGTCAGTTATGTCCAAGATCCCTTACGTTTTTCGCTTGAATATTTTCGGCATTATTTATAAATAGTACCTACTACTTAAACATGCTTTCGCCTGCACTATTTATTGACCTGTGATGTTTTAGAAAAGTCAAAGTCAAATTATCTTTATTCAAATAGACTTTTACAAGCTCTTTTGAATCGTCAATTTTAAGCTATTTTAAACTAAATTATTGCCGCTTTGAAACGTTTTATCGCTGTGGAGATGAAACGGCAAGAAACTCCCACTCACTCACTCTCACTCACACACCAAATGTCTTGTATGAAAATAAGACAAAGTATTTTTAAGTGGTAGGTCAATTTACTAAAGTTTTTAAGACCGTCTAATTATACGGATAGAGTAAATAAGAAACAGACAGGTTGTATTGAATAAGTTTAAAATTATAAATACTAATTGTGATACTAATGTTAAGCGTTTTGTTTTTTATAAATGATGAGTGAGTTAGCCATTATAAATAATAAATAATTTTGATACATTGCTCGTGTATTTATTTTTGGGTATTTAAAAAAAATATTTATTTTATCTGTTTTTACTAAAGTTTACAATTTGATTGTAACGTTGGTTCTGTTTGGTCCTTTTCTAGTTAGATAAAAAGTTATTGAACTTTTGCGTTCTCCAGTAATTCAATAGTTCGCGAAAAGTCTATGTGTAAATGCACCTCTGCTATCTCAAGTATGTGTACACTGACAAAAAAGTTTAAATATCAATAGACAATCATTTTGTTTTTTTTTTCTATTAGGATACCATAATGATCACATCTTAATCCTTAAGGGTCTCCTTGGCTTTTGAATTAAAATATATCTCAGTCTCTTTATATGTCTGTCGTTAGTATTTTTATATTAGCGACATGGAATATTGCCAGTATTTTTATTTAATGGTAAGTGCACATTGGCACAACAGCTAACTATTAACTACAGACGAATATTCTGTATCTAGAGGTATCGATTTCGATCATCGCACAGAAAAAAGTCTTATAGGGTTTTTCCATTAAAAAAATCTCAGTAGCTGGTGTAAGAAAGCTACCCGAGCAAAGGTAATTAACTACGAGCATTTATTACTTTAAGTGTTAACTGGCGACTCGTGGGCGTATGTACGAGTACACTCTCTGCGTACCCTGCCGACATACAGGCGTGAGAAAATATTTAGAATACAGACAGACGCCGAGAAATATTACAAAATTCCATAAAGGGACATTTAAAAACAATATTGTTTCTTAATTAACTTTCACATCCGCGTCGGTTTTACGATCGAACCTGCAGCAGGAAATAAAAGTGACATTATACTGATAAAAGAACATTAATTGTCCACTGTTAAGAAAGGTGATTGTTCCGTTTTTATCTTAATAATTTTATTATAAATTGTTTACTTGTGTATTGAAGTGTCAGGTGCATATTATTTTACTCATTTGACATTGAATTAAAAAAACTTTAAATGCTTTTCGGGCCTAATTATTGACTTTCGTTTCAAATCATCATCATCATCATCATCATCAGCCCATATAAGTCCCACTGCTGGGCACGATCCTCCTCTACAACTGAGAGGGTTCGTTTCAAATATGTTGATAAAATTAAATTCTGAGAAAAACACATCTACCGCTTAGACATATTTCTTTATGAATACTAATATTGTAAAGAAAAAAATAATTGTTGGTAAAATTGATACGGATGATCTCAAAAACTACGTAACAAATTTAAATGGTTTTTGGTATGTACATGAATGAAAGGATATAGGTTACTGTTATTTTATAAAAATGAGTGGGAAATAATAAAGAAAACTATATTTATTTTTAATGCATTTACTTACAGATAATGGTATGCAGGTAATGATAAATTAAATAAAAATATATCTTACAATAAAAATTTAAAAAAATACAGTATATCCTAGCTTAATAAATTAATCACAGTTATATTGAGTAGTACTTTGAAGAAATATAAAACATTTAATAAATATTTTTTCTTATACTAAATATATTTAATCACTAAATAAATAATATTTACAAAGGAAAATGCAATTTTATAATAAAATTAAGATTGTTGGCATTATTAAAAAATTCTAGCTTGGACTGCTTCCTTTTTGCAAGGATCTTGTTTTCAACTATCTAATATTGTAAAGTTGATTTACTATAGATATTTTACTTAAAAGTAATTAGCCATTACGATTAAATATCTGGTGGATAAGGATCTAAGCTCTCTTACGACCAAATTAATAATCCTAATCCCTATCTCCGGACAGACTGAAATGGATCAATCTAGTGAAACTTTGATGGCTCATTGTGATTAGTTAATATTTAAACAGAACTGCACATAGAAATAAGGATTGTTTATTAATTAAGGCCGATAGACAAAAACAAAAGTTAAATAAAGGCTATACCCAACATTTTTATGTATGGTAGACACCATAATATATACAAGGTACATACATACATAAACTCACGCCTGTATTCCCCGAAGGGGTAGGCAGAGTTGCATTTCTGCACCCACATTTCGCCAAGTATGTATGAGTCCCACGTAATAGGGGGCGAGCTTATATATTATACAAGGTTGGCATTAATATTACGATTTAAAATCTAAACGGCAATACTTACAGATCTGTCATTTAAAGTTTTGTATTTGTGGTGTTGGTAACTGTTGATGTGTAGGTACTATATCGCTTTGTACATTTAGAGATAAGTTTACTAAAATGCAGCATAGTTAAGATTATTATAATATTTGGACGTATGTATTACTGTTTATCGTCCCAGTATAGAAGCGGTGATTGAATCTTTCACTGAAGGATTAAGGCCTAAACCCTCTCAGTTGTTGAATCTTTCAATCTAATTAACACGTATTCTAGAAATTTATATGTCTTTTACTACCAGAGCCTCATTGCTGTACTGCCCTTGCTAAGTAAACAGATGCTCCTCTAGTGTAAAAAATAGTTTTGGAAACCACCAGGCTCTTACAATACTTCTTCAAGCCTTTTAATGGGAGCTAGTTTAGTGGTATTTTCTGGTCTGTCTAAAATATTTAAGCTCGGTTGACAAATGAGTATCTGGTGCGAAAGTATTTGTTACTTTCTCATCCCTTAATTTAATACTACGAGACTAGACGTTATACTAACTAAATGGTAGGACATTGTTACTCGAACACAGAAATATGATAAAATACAGTGGACCCCCGGTAATCCAGCATGGTCTCGCGTTTCAACAATGTTAAACAAAAAAGAAATTGATAAATATTTTCATGCATCTTAGATTGATTGGTCCATAATTTTTGATTATTATAGTACATGTACATTTATTTGTACACAATTATTTTCTAATGAAGAGTTATTGCATATTTTTTGTAAGTTCTATAGGACTATGGCATTAGTGACGTTAGTTTTACAATAAAACGTATAGAAACTTATCATTGGATCTGTAATTTGTCGGATTACAAAGTACTCTTTTTTAAAAAACATCCGGACTATAGGGGGTCTTAGGCAGTAATCTCAGTCCGACACTGTCCTGTAAAATGCTTGTCGGATTACCAAGGCTCCACTGTATTTCGTAACTACTGCGTACCAGTGGCGGTACTTCCATAGAAGCCTAAAAGCGTTACGCGTTACTTGTGTAATGTCTAGTTTATAATTGTTTACTGTAGGGTCAGGATATTCTCATTTATATGTCAAATTGCTTTTGTTAAATAAACCCTTACAGTTATAGAGGAGGCCCGTGCCCAGCAGTGGGACGTATATGGGCTGATGATGATGATGATGAAATAAAGCTTAAAGTTTATAAGTTTATTATTTATTTTAGTAAGGCAAGCTTGACTTTTGGGCTTCTATGGAAGTACCGCCACTGCTACGTACGTACGAGTATTTTAGACAAATAACGATAAGTTGTAATTTACTTTACCATTAGGTACTATTCTTTATTAAAGCGTGGAATACATAAAGGTCTTTGAAAATTAATTTACTGGTATTCAAAAATGATTAAACTACATCTGATGATAAATTGTGTTAAAATAATGCGTCAGAGACTACTCTCTGACGCATTATTTATAGAACTGATGTAGATCAGTTCTCACTGTTAAATATGGTAAATAACTGAACATCTCTTACGTTAAAAATAATGGTATATACAAATATTACTACAATTTCAGAAATTCCAACCGATGGTCTTTACATGTTCAGTAGATTTTACTTTTAAGTTAGTACCAATTGGTGGATGGTACCATCATGATATGCTATGATCTTTCAAGGATTTTACTAAAGTATCAACAGTGTTAGGTAGCGTAGACATGGGCGTAGATCCAGGACACGTAGTGGGCCACGTTTGTATAGACATCCGGGACGCCTCTCCGGGCGCATCCAGAGCCGAACGAGGTGAGCCCGCGCAGCTCCCAGCGCCCTCCCGAGCGGCACTGGAGGGGCCCGCCGCTGTCCCCCTGGAAAATACATTACAAACCTTCACACGTCAAGTATGTATTTTAAAAAAATATTAAATTATTAAAAGTCGTGATGGCCTCGAGGTTTGGGCGCGCAGTCGAGAATCTCGACGGCCAACCTCTGACTTTTCGAGGTTATGTGTGTATTCACAATGAATTATCACGTACTTTAACGGTGAAGGAAAACATTGTAATGAAAACTGCACACCTAAAAGTTCTTAAGAATTTTTTAGGTGTGTAGTCCGCCAACCCGCACTAGGCCAGCGTGGTGGACTAAGCCCTGGACCCTCTCAGTTGTAGAGGAGGCCCGTGCCCAGCAGTGGGACGTATATGGGCTGATGATGAAGATGAAATAGTGTGGTTGTTGTTAGCCACTTTAACTTGCTTAGATTTAGTTCAAATCGGCTCAATTGAGCTGCAAGGTACCTGCAATAACTTCACAATAAAACTACATAAAGCAACATCATTATGACGCGTTTAGTGATTGAGATCGATGGAGATAGAAATGGCTTTAACACGCTGGATTTTTAGATGTTGACTGCATAACTTTATAGGGCCTTTATACTAAAGTCAAAGTCAAAGTCAAATTATCTTTATTCAAATAGACTTCTACAAGTTCTTTTGAATCGTCAATTTTACACTTTTTAATATTTTTAAACTATTGCCGCTTCGAAACGTGTTATAGCTGTGGAGAAGAAACGGCAAGAAACTCCCTCAAACTAATTACCTAGTCGAAAATACAACTACTATTTAAGGTTTCTGAAATTTAATCATTCTCCAATGTGTGCAAGTGGAATTCAGCTGCTTGTTTCGCTATTTTGAGCATGTACAATCAAAAGTACCAATCATTCCACCACAAACGCCAGCACTTTAAAATAAATAAAATTTTATTCTTATCGATGAATTAAAATAAGACAAATGCCGATCGCAGCGGCTGCTTCAAATTCAATCAAACATTCGTAAAATTATCAGTTAGATCTAAGTCGCAGCGCGACCGATCTCCACATCAGATAGCGCTGACGTCTGGATGTTGACTTGTTATATTTTAATTGACTTCTTGTTAATTTTTATGATCTAAGACATTGGAAAGTACCACTTTCTCTATCTATGAATTTGATGACAAAAGATTTCCTGCATCAGTTTCGTTTCATTCTGATAGTTATGTTTGCCTATCGTAAAATGTACAATTATATTATACGTATTTTGATTATAATTGCTTCTTCTATTAATTTATATTTATTTTTGCTTCAGATTATTGTTTTTATAATCAAGCACTGTTAAGAATAATTTTAGTGTCATCATGAGGTAATGATGGAAATTTAATTTGACCATACAAACAGTTAAAATCAATTATAATGGTAATGGAATATTAGAATTACTTTTCACCAGTCTTATACCTGAATTATATTAGTCAACGTCCAATAGCTTGAAAATAAATGGAACATTTACTTACCACGCAAGCGCCTGTGCTTCCATCCGTGCTGCCCGCACAAAGATGTCCATCATTCAAAGGCAACGTCAACGCGTACCTGTCTCTACATAATTTTAAGGGCAATATTGGTACTTCAGCTTCCAACAACACATCAGTGAGAGTCCCATTTGTTTGGTCCCTCCCCCATCCAGTGGCATAGCATTCATCCCTGAAATCTATACCGTTATAGTCTATGAAAGGATCTATTTCTTCTCCGAACATGAGTTTCTTGTCACTTCTCTCATTGTTGTTCAGCTTCTGTCTGTCTTTGAGAAGTTTTGCTCGGATTATTTTAACAACGTTATCAAGAGTAGCACTTTCATACACAATGCCGTCTTCTTTGTCCTGGTCGTTTCTTCGTAGTTCTTCCTTCTTGTCTCCTTGTCTCTGCTCGTTGGCTACTCTCACATTGTATCTCATATTTTTATGTTTTTTATTTGTAAAACCAGAGAATATGTTTTTGGTTAAATTGTTAAGTTTCTCTAAGTATTTGGTCGCAGTATCTGGGTTTGGTCGCGGTGGTTTATTCGATTTTCTCTTTGCGGGTTCTGGATTTGTTTCTGGTCTCATGAAGAATGTTGTCTTCTCCGTATTGTAATTAAGGACGGGCGGCTCAAACTGGGGTAAGCATATTGTTCGGATTCGACTTCCGGAGCTCACGTCTGCAGCCTTAGTCAGCTTCATAAGTGCTGAAATTAGAAAAAAAATAGGACAGAGTAAGTATAAAACGCGAAAATAATTGCACTGATAATTTCTTAAATAAAAAAGTGACTTGAAGCAAGTACGATTGAACCTATGCAAGGTTCAAAATCAAAATACTTTGACACCAAGAACTGTTGCTTATTCGCATAATTTAATATTTCTTATCTTATCAAAAGTTGTTCTTGCTTTATCCTGATTAATCTTATGATCTAAAAATAGTTTTTTTTTTTTTTTTTTTTTTTTTTTTTTTTATTCTGGCACGGCAAAGTGACCCCATTGCACCTGATGGTAAGCGCAATGGAGTCCAGAAAAAGTCTAAATAATTTAAAATCTTCCTGAGCTAAATTCTCAAAATTTTCATCACCTATATCATGCTGATAGTTGTGGAACCGGTGGTGCAACACTATCCTCTCGATGGGCACGTAGGCGCCCTTCTGCTCAGCTCGGTCCCACTCGCCCAGGACCGCGGTCCACAAAGCCGGCACTGGCAGGTTGAATAGTTCACTGGAATTTATTAAGGTTTTTTAATGAGCCTTCCGAAATAAGATAAAAATTTCATTAGATGTACAAATAGTAGCTGTTTATAGAAATATGATCATAAAGTGTATAGTACAAAAATATAAATAAATAGTGGAGACCGAGGTCTGCCTCCAAATGCTATGTCACAACCCATCATTTTAAAAATGATTTTAATTGACTATCGATGAAAGTAAAAGAAATGGAACATCAGCGCTTTCTAAATAGAGCATTGACGCCGCTTATCTTCTTATCTGGTCGCGGAACACTCCATTTTATGACACTGGCGGAATTTCCCCGTTGTTACCCGAGCTGATAAATCTACCGTCATGTTACATTACTTTGCGTACAAGAGTGGTTTTAACAAATAAGTTTATACTTATGTACGCAATGTGCGGTGGTGAGCAGCCACAGCGGGTGCACGAGCACGCCGCCGCACCAGTGCCCGATCAGGCCGTAGTTAGGGTGCAGCAGTTGAAGGGACACCTGGAAATCACAATGTTTTCATTCGTTTAATATCATTACCATCATCATCATCAGCCCATACACGTCCCACAGCTAGGCACGAGCCTCCTCTACAACTGAGAGGGTTTAGGCCTTAGTCCACCACGCTAGCCTACTGCGGGTTGGCGGAATACACACCTAAGAAATTCCTCAGAACTTTTAGGTGTGCAGGTTTCATCACGATGTTTTCCTTCATCGTTAAAGTACGTGATAATTCTTTCTGAATACACACATAGCTTCTTAAATATATCAAAGACTATTTGGGTAAACATTTACATACATTTCGGGTTCGATCCCCGCACCGAGACAAATGTTTGTGTGATCCACAAATATTTGTTTCGTGTCTGGGTGTTTGTGAGACCGAAAAGTCTCTCGTAGCTTCTGATACCCACGACACAGGACTTGTATCCTAGTGTGGGGTCAGAACTATGTACCTATGTGACTGTTGGGTGTATTTATTATTTATTTTTATTTGGCAATACAAACTTGCGTTACTTTTTTCGAGCGCTAAAGATAAAGAAAGAGTCAACCTGGATAAAGAAAGGTGCTGTTTTAAAGGACTCGGGTTAAATTCTTGAGACGTGATCTTCGAACACTAATATCTACGTCGGATATACACGCCGCCGCTTCAAAAGCTCTTTTTGTAATTAATTACTGAAGATAAAAAGACTTGTCATGCTAAAAGCCTTTGGTTCACATTAATAAAAAGGATAAAAGACTTGATATTGAATCCTTAGACTTACTTGCCACGGCCAAGCTCCTCGTTTGGATTCCCGACCCTTAATTATACGGAGCTGTCCTGCTGTCCTGTCTCGTGGCTGCCTTGTGTGTCTTCGTAACGGCACTCCACATTCTAAAATTTAAAAAACACGTCCTTATATCTCAAGTTGCAGAACACTTTGATACTCCTTTACGCAAAAACTTCTTAATGGATTTTAATGAAACTTGGTGCAGCCGATTAATTCATCAGGATTCATTCAAATTCTACTTTTAACACCGAAAAATATTATGACACCGATGAAACTGAGAGACACAGTTTTACATTTATAAAAATAGATTTACGGGACTCACTTTTGCCGCGAGACCACGAGGCAGTAATAATAAAAAAATAAAATAAAAAACAATCAAGGAATGTCGTAATGAAAATCCACAAATACTTTCATTCATTAAAATAGTAAATATAATCAGGTCACTTTGTCGTTCCAGTAAAAAATTATGTCTAATTGTTGCGGATGTTCACTTCAAACTACAACAAGTCTTCCGGTAAATGTGTTTAGATAGTCACGCCAAGTTACACGGTTCGTAAATCTTAGTATCCAATTCAGCTACGATTACCGTATTATCATATTAACACGTTATTTAGCAATTCAAAGTGTTAACCACGTAATTTACTGACATTATAATATGTATGTGGCACTTTTTTGCGGAGTTTGTGTTTTGCTTGAGTTAGGATGTTGGACGGAAGTGGGTGAATTGTTGACTAGCTAATGTGTTTCCTATATACTATTTTTTTTAAAGTATTCTTTCCATTAGCCTCAAAGAAAACAAAGGAAAAGAGAAGGCCACAATTTTTTTTCATTTATTTAAATAAAACCAACAATAGCGCATAAAGATTTACAAAAAGAACATAAATTATATATTTCAATATGTAGGTATGTATGTCCCCAACACCTATATCCAATATTTATTAAAATACTATTATTATTTATAAAAATCCATGAATTTAGCTGCTAAGTGCTAACCCACATATTTTGTCTTGTTTAAATCTTTAAATACTTAAAGTCATATAAAAAGTCAACAATTTAAGGTATTTTTAACAATAGATTGTCACTTTAAATGCTTGACCGCATGGCGCTGTTGGTTAGCCACCAGCTTGCAAAATGAGTGGCCGTGGGTTCGATCTCTGCACCGAAACAAATGATCGGCAAATATTTGGGTTAGGTCTGGGTATTTGTTTTTTTTTTTTATTTTTTTTTGTATTTGTGGGACCGAAAAGTCTTTCGTAGCTTCTGATACCCACGACACAAGATTTGTATCTTAGTGTGGAGTCATAACTATGTATGTGACTGTTGGGTGTATTAAATCCGGTGCGATATAGTCACTGTGTCGTACCAGTAGCAATAGCGTTTAAGTATTGCGTAATTGTGACTTCGATCTTACTTTCATTTGTATGATTTAAATTCAAATTAGCTTCATACTGTCATGTAATATACATGACATGGATGATTCGTATGAATAATACATTTGGTCTTCTTCATACACGATGTAATGGAAGCATGATACATAAGTATATATAGGTACTGTGTCTTCTAAGGAGCAGTGGCGGTACTTCCATAGAAGCCCTCAAAACCCAGTTTGCCTTACAAAATTCTGAATAATCTTTAAGCTTTAAATCTTTATTTACATACATACATACATAAACTCACGCCTGTATTCCCCGAAGGGGTAGGCAGAGGTGCATTTCTGCACCCACATTTCGCCAAGTATGTATAAGTCCCACGTAATAGGGGGCGAGTCTATTGCCGTTTTTCGGGCACATTTCCAGACTCCGTGCTGTTACCGAGAATTTCCTAACGGAAAAACCCAATAACACTTTGCCCGACCCGGGAATCGAACCCAGAACCTCTAGATCGCACGGCACATACTTGTACCGCGAGACCACGAGGCAGTCGTTTAAATCTTTATTTGACAAAAGCAATTTGACATATAAATGAGAATATCCTGACACCACAATAAACAATTTTAAACTGGACGCTACACAATTAACATCTAACGCTTTTGGGCTTTTATGGAAGTACCGCCACTGCTAAGGAGTAGCCAGGGTTTTATTTCTATGTGTAACAACCTGCGTTTTATGACTGAGAAAAAATGAGACTAGCCGATTCCGTGATTCGATGCTGTTACTGGTGAATTTCCTACCGAAAAAGAACAATAAGACTGGTCAACCCGGGAATCAAATCGCACTTCGCACTTTTATCCCGTTTATTTAATGACGCAGTCGTACGTAAACATATTAACACAATTGCAATACGTTTCTTGTCTAAATTACATTAAACAACTATGATTAAGTACCAGCTAGCTATATTATTAATTGATTGCAACCAATGTTAAAGGCTCGGAGAAAACCTATGGCAGAAAAATCGTGCGTTTTATTTCAAGTATCTAAAACTTGGTATGACTCTCAAACGCACGCGTCATTTGAGCACTACCTACAGATTAACACAAACTCGCTCCATAAGTCTCAGCAATAAATCGGCTTAACAACCTGTTAAATGACGCAACGCATCGAGAAAATGCACAATAAAAAGCTAATCACACATCAATCTCATAACGTCTCATACAATTACATCATTGTTACAACTTCGTTACGCAACGAGAGCAGTGAAAGCAGCTGATGTGGTATTGATGGGGTCGCCGACTGCTCAGGAGTAAGGAAACGAGGAATTCAGGAAGCAGACATTTCTAGTCTGTTACTTTCATTATGAGGCAATCGTTTTCACCACTTAAAAAATAATCTATTGTAGAATAACAAGATTCAAGAGTAATGATAACGTTGTGGACTTGACCCCAATGAGACTTTATGGGTTTTTAAGTTAAGATAGTGAAATAATCATCTCAGCCGTTTAGATACAGACTGCACATAACTTTAAAATTTCATGGAGAATTTTAAGGTATCAACGTTTGAAACTAGCAATAATTGGGGCTCTGTGGTAGTAGAAACTTGTAATAGATATCATCTATAGAAATTTACATCGTCCTAAAAATTTGCATGGCAGATCACAATCTATATAAATATGCGAACAACAACGTTAAAATAACGTATCATAGTCGTGATGGCCTCGAGGCTTAGGCACGCGGTCGAGAATCTCGACGGTCGCGGGTTCAAACCCCAGGCACACACCTCTGACTTTTCGAAGTTATGTGTGTATTCGCAAAGAATTATCACGTACTTCAACGGTGAAGGAAAACATCGTTATAAAACCTGCACACCTAAAAGTTCTCAGGAATTTCTTAGGTGTGTAGTCCGCCAACCCGCACTAGGCCAGCGTGGTGGACTAAGGCCTAAAACCCTCTCAGTTGCAGAGGAAGCCCGTGCCCAGCAGTGGGACGTATATGGGATGATGATGATGATTAAAATAACAAGATAAACATCAGTTTGATGACCTATAAACTACACGCATGTAAATGAAATGCCTAACTAAGAGTAATTAGAGACATAGAAATATTGTAAAATATTTTATCTTAGTCCTCCCACGCGCAGCTATGCCTGTAATGCCACTTATATCATTTGCAAACAGTACAGTTTCACTCACACGGCTGTCTGTTTGTTTTAAACCACGCCAATACACATCGACGTTTCATTTATAATAATTTCACATAATTTTGCGCTAACTTTCTGCCTTCAGGCGGTTCTAATTCCGATAACCGCATCTTCCATTCTTCTTAGATAGGCTCTCTCCTCGTCGTGGAGTTAAAGTGAAATTGACTTAGACTTGTCAAATCTGCATTCGTATCCTCATTCTTTGTAACATGATTCAAATCTTGCCATGAGTGTGTAACTCGCAAATATTTGGCTTCTGAGTATTTATGAGATCGAAAAGTATCGCGCAGTTTTGTTGGCGACTGGACTTACATTTACTTTGGGCTCATTATGTTGACTGTTTAAGCATGATAATGTAAAACAAACTTTTGTCAATGTGTAAAAAACTCAAAAATAGTTTCAAAGTAAGAATCTGAAAGGAAATATTATTTTCGAAATAGCCAAATACAATTTGAAATGATTCGTTAATTTGAATTAGTTGTATTGCTATATAATTAGCAAATCTTAACGTGCATCGAATTAGACGAAAGCTTTCCATATTCGGGCTCGTATTGAACAGAAATGAACATAAACCTCCACCTACCAGGACAAACATCAATCTGCAATATTGGCAGCACCGTTCAACCGGCGACCAATAAAGTCGTCAATTTAATTAAATTAAAAACTGGACTCGAGAATTCCGTGAATTCAATATTGGGGTCACGAGATGCCTCCGATGCAAGACAGAAGCGACCCGCCGCCGACTAATTGCTCTTCAGATCGACGATAACGTTCCCATTGTATGAGATTCCTTAGATAATGCCGTCTGCTTAGTTAAAATGTTACTTTCGAGACTTGTTCTTTATTCTATTTTGTACCTTTACCTATGCATCTTCCTTATGATTTCTCTGTACTGTCTCGTCTTTGGAGGCATTCATTTAATAGTATTTTGGGTGGGTCACGTTGTCTTTATAATCGAGTGTTAAGTGTAAAGAGAGTGATGTCCAACGCATGTGGGCTTTACATCTCGGAAGACCTAATTCGAAGGTGTAAGAATATTGTTAATGAACTCGTGTCATGATTATATTTTTAAGATAGACGATAAACAAACCTAATAACATATAAGTAGTCTTAGCCATACAACGATATACTAGTTCTGTAGCTTAGCTGTAGCGACTGCCTCGTGGTCTCGCGGTACAAGTATGTGCCGAGCGATCTAGAGGTCCTGGGTTCGATTCCCGGGTCGGGCTAAGTGTTATTGGGTTTTTCCATTAGGAAATTCTCAGTAGCAGCATGGAGTCTGGAATTGTGCCCGAAAAACGGCAATAGATTCGCCCCCTATTACGTGGGACTGATACATACCTGGCGAAATGTGGGTGTAGAAATGCACCTCTGCCTACCCTTTCGGGGAATACAGGCGTGAGTTTATGTATGTATATAGAATAGATAAACAATGAACGGGTAAGTGTGCGGTGCGTGACTTCGTAGTTACAGTCATGGTGTTCGAGGAGTCAAAATTTTCTAAACTTCGGTGTGCTTAGTCCAACAACATATTGTACTTAATCAGTGTGATGCTGTAGCTTAAACTTAGCCTGTCATACAGCTTCTATTCAAAATACTTTCTGGCGTAAGTAATTTTTGAGATAATTTCCGCCTTTTTAAAATCGGAGCTAGTCTATTCAGTAAATTAATCGAAAAACTAATTTATGAGTCCCAAGGATTTCTCATTACAATTTAAGTTGCGTTTTGACCCGAAAACCTCACATGTGACCTGTTGCTACAAACGTATTAATAAAATGAACAATCAATCACTATGAATCCGACTGGTTTCTGCACGAACTGGTTTCGGCGGACTAAGTTCATTACCGCGCTTCTGGTGGTCAACAAACAACATCGCTGCCACTTTCAATGTTTATAAAACACTAAGGACTTGACCCGACACAGTCCGAAGTAAATAAGCGGTGGGCACCTGCTTCGCCCGAGCGCAATGTTAAAAAAAATAGTCTTATGTCCTTCCTATGTGGCTCACCTATTTTGTTAACGAAAATCATCTAAATTGCGTGAAAACGTAACAGACATTCAGAATTACTTTTGCAAGCCCGGATATTACCGATATAACAATTTTTTTGTGGAAGATTTATTAAAATTCGTATTTTACAGGGAAAAGAGTAGTTAAGGAGTTTAAGTTTTATATTTGAAGCCGGGATATCCAAATAAAAAACATTACTAAGTGATGTGACTAGTTTCAAATAAAGGCGGATTTAAAATCTTCCCTACAAGGTCTCAAACTTTAAAGATGCTTGCCAAAAATCATGGTGGTCAATAATTATATTATAAGAATATGCAGGCGCGAGTGCGTTTAATCAATATTTTATTACCTGCAAATGTGAATTGTGATCGTAAGTGCACAACCATGGTGATATGTTGTAGAATAACTTGCCAGCCTATGTATTCATTCTTTTAACGTAGCGCGAAGTAGGATCTCAGCTGGCCGGCTTATGCTTTCGTATTGAGTGATGAGAGTCAACATCGTGCTTACCATACGGCTACAGTATGGTGGTGTCACATTAACGAGCTCGTATAAAAAAAATGTGATTGTTCCCGGAATGCCAATAAAATAATAAAATATAGTTGACAGCGGCACAATGTAGGATCCATAAGACTTCATGAATAGTCATGAAATAAACTTTACTTTTCACGTTTAATGCGATTCGAAAATATAATGAGCAACAATTAATGACAGTGGTATAGTAGCGAATTAATTAGCAATTAACACTTGTTACCCAATTTTATGTTATCTGACAGTTTTATGCAAAGTTATGAGACGGACAGACCAATAATTTAGCTTTTTAACGTTCACGATAACGTAAGCATTTAAGTAGCTTGTAAATTGTTTCTCATAGTGAAACTCTCACTTACTTCATACAATATCCCTGATACCATTAGTATGGGAAAACCAAAAAGTCATTTTTCAAACTTTAACCCACGGTCACACTCATCAATAACTCACGTCGTTTGCATTCAAAACGAGAGTGTTCAGAAAAATGTCATTCATTCGTCGGAATTGTAAAAAAACGCTAATGGTCGGTGAAATCTCAACGTGCAAGCGTAATTTTTTCCATAGATTTTGGACTGTTAGTTTCGTTTTTGTAAAAGCAATTATGTGAATTACCAGTATGGTTTGGTTCGGTGCTGTAACTGCTTTCATTGTGCACAAAAACTCGATTACGTGTAACAATGTCGCTAAGGACGGCGCGGAGTGGCGCTGCCGCGGCGCCGCTGTACTGTGGACGCTGCTAACCGGATATAGGCTTTCGGTTACAATAACATTTAATACTTTTTTTTTTAATTATTGTCTCTGGTAGGCGAATTTAGCTTGGTACTGCATCGTTAGCCGAAATGCTGCTTTACTTGATGTTTTAGCATCGAGATTGTAGTATAAATTTTTATTAATTATATTTATCTGTAAATATTAATTTCAGGTTTATTTTAATATTGTAGCAGCAACTTGCAACTATTCTTAAAACTTGACATATTTTCTTAATAAAAGAGGAGTTATTTAGCACAACGATAACGTGAGATTATTGGTAGGTATAATTCAATCAAAATCATGATACTTTTCTTGATTTCAATTAAAAAAGAAAGCATGTTAACAACAATAGACTAACCATAAAAATATTAAATATAAATATTATCGATGTTGCAGAATGACTTGTCGTTATCTTTATATAATGCCTACAATACCAATAGTATATTAAAAAAAAAACACCCAACTGTCACATACATAGATCTGACCCCACACTAAAATACAAGTCTTGTGTCGTGGTTATCAGAAACTACGAGAGACTTTTCGATCTCACTAACATCCAACCCGAAAAGAAATATTTGTGGATCACACAAATATTTGTAAATTTTTTAAACTCAACGTTTTTCTACTCCGCAATAAGAATTCCTCTATTTTGATAAAAACTAGTCACAAGCTTTCGCGCTATTAACAGCTGATGGTCCGAAATCGTTCAGAAAATAAGAGTATTAGTTTTCGAGTGTGCATTACGCAAGACAGTACGGCACGTTACATTCTGTTACATCACATTACTACTTCCGGTTGTATTGCATGTCATTTCATTTTGCGAGTACTTGTCAACTCTTTATACTATTGTCGTTTAGATAGTTCAGGCTATTGCCGCTAGATGTCGCCTATAATTATTATTTTTTCCGTATAAAGTTTTTATAGATTGATTGACGAATATTAAATAAAGTAATTTTGTGGTCTACTCTAATAAAACTTTTGCAATTTCATTTCTATATATGTATTCATCTTTCCGTTGGTCTAGCTTTTATATGCTTCCCTATATTGAATCTCATTTAGTAATATTAAATTTGCTAAATATTCAGCGTAATATACTAAATCTAAAACAAAAACTAGCAACGTTAGCATTTTACTAAATTATTTTTCAAAAATTTCACGATAACATAAGCATTTAATTAATAAGTAGTAGTAATTAATAAGTATGTTTTGAAAGGCTCAAATTTACTAAGTATTAAAATGGTATGTATCTAGTTTATATGGTCACTGAATGGACCTATTCATAAGTTGATTGCACAAGTAGGCAGTACGCCAGTTAACACCTAGCTCATTTACAATCGATAGGCGACAAACTACGAATAATAAAACCAGACGCGTGATCGGAAAACTTCCCTTGGCACTTTCTACGTGGACATTTCCGCCCCGCGCGGGTGTCGAACCCCGCACCTTTTACTTTCGTCCGAGCCAATGCACCGGTTACGCCACCAGGAAGCACCGAGCCGATGGTTACGATAACATTGTGGGAGAGTGGACACACACCGTAAATTCCATGATTTAAGGTAATAGCGTTTTAGTTCCGGTTTTTAATAAAAAGCACTGCCTCGTGGTCTCGCGGTACAAGTATGTGCCGTGCGATCTAGAGGTCCTGGGTTCGATTCCCGGGTCGGGCAAAGTGTTATTGGGTTTTTCCATTAGGAAATTCCTGGTAACAGCACGGAGTCTGGAAATGTGCCCGAAAAACGGCAATAGGCTCGCCCCCTATTACGTGGGACTGATACATACTTGGCGAAATGTGGGTGCAGAAATGCACCTCTGCCTACCCCTTCGGGGAATACAGGCGTGAGTTTATGTATGTATGTATGTTTTAATAAAAGATGGCGTTTATGAATTGACTTAAGTTAACTAAATATAGTACGTGCTATCAACTGAGACGTAAAATAACGTTCTACAAATGTTCTAGACACCAGGCGCCACAAGCATTAACACTACTGAACCGGAACTAATAGTGCTAATGCAGTCATTAAGTATCTTAATCCGTCTCTCACAGCATTACATAAGGATCTATAAATAAATCGAAATAACTTTTGTCATCACTACGAACGCATGCAACAAATGTGTTTTTTGTGGACAAATCCATGTTTAATGATAAGTGAGATTACGAGAGCGGCAATAAAGATGCGATTATGGTGGTGGTGCGAGCACAGTGACCCAGTGGGCGGTGGCCAGCGAGCGTGGATAACGACTTGTGAGCACGCCGCACACGCGCCCGACGTCACTGTGGCCCAAGGAGATAAACACCGCGACGTTCTTATTTAATCTTTCTGTATTAATATTTAAAATAACTGGGAACAAAGCGATATTGGGTTTTCCCATTAGGAAATTCTCAGTAGCAGCACTGAGTCTAGAAATGTACGCAAAACGTCAATATACTCGCCCCCTATTACCTGGGACTGATGACTGGCGAAATGTCAGTGGGGAAATGCACTTCTGCCTACTCCCTCGGGAAATATAGGAGTGAGGTTATGTAAGAATTTATTATATATAACGGAGAGTCTTGGGCGTTATTGATTTTAAATCAAACAGTCAAACTTTTGGAGGTAATTACAAATTTAATCGGAAACAAACTTATTACAGAGCTCCGTTCGGTCCGGCGTTCCGAGCGAGAATGAATCACCTTGATCGGGCGGCTTTATTTATTTATTTATTTAACGTAGGGTACGTTGGGCGCACAGTGGGGATGCGACGACTCTTCGACATATAATATTAAAATCTCTTTCTCTCTCTCCTCACATATACACGTCTGAATCCTTGAATGAAGAGGAAGTAACTTTCTGGAATCAAACACGGTAGATGACACGGTATGGAAACGAAAACTTTCTAATGTTTTTAAATTATTAAATGCATGGCTTCGTTAGTCTCGTGGTATGGCTCATGTGATAAAGAAAACAAGGTTCGCTGGAGTCCCGGGTCGAGCAAAGTTATATTGGGTCATAATTTTACGTAGTCTTGAATCGTCCGTACTAAAAGCCTGTGAACCCCATTACGTGAGCCTTAAAACACAGTTGGCGAAACTTGAGTATTGTAATACAGACTGCTGCCATCTATTTGTGGATTCAGCCATTAGTCTGTAGAGGCCCGGGCAAAGCGTGCACCGCACGCAGGCGGCACTTCCAGGGGGCGGCAAATCGAGCGATTCATAATGTAATTAAAGTCATTGTCATAATACCCACCCCACCTTTAGTATAAGAAATACCATGACATTTGGAATCGAAAAAAATTAATACATTTTGTAGGTAATATTTTTTGTAGTAAGGCGTAGGGTGTTATAATCGGGTTTGCACGCCGGCGTTGAAGAAGCTAGCGGCGCGCCTAAGTCTGTATACTCTGTATGTAGATTTAAAATCCGCTCTCGCTAGCTCTCACGTCTCGAAGCATACGTCACAGAGCGATCCCGCTTGCAGTGAAAATGCATTCCGCAGCGTATTACCACGTGATGTACGGACAACACTCGTTACGGCGCCCATTACGTTTCCACACACTTACATAATCGGACCTTCGGTAGCTTATGGTTGAATAAAACTTTTGACAAGTCATGGTCATTTTATTGAGAGATGATTTCAAAACAGTTCAGAGAGTTCATAACATTATGAGTGGTAACATAAAATATTGTGGGATGGTGTTAAGTATATTTATTTATATTATCATATTTTTTAAGTCCTATTTAAAAGGAGTAAAACCTAGTAAAATGACTACGTTTTTGGGGATATTTCTAGACTTCGTGCTGCTACTGAGAATTTTCAAATTGAGCAACCAAATAACGCTTTGTCCGACCCGAGAATCGAAATCCTAAGACCATGTGATACACGTTTGTATCGTGATAAGGGGCACTCAATTAATAATATTAATTGATAATTATCAAATTTATGTTTTCCTTATATTTACTGTATTGTATTCCCGTCAACATTTTTTAAAGAATAACACTAAGGTCTATATAAATGCAAGAATATTCTGAAAAGACCAACAAGATTGTGTCATAGCTACATAAAGATATATAATTGTTTTTGATGCCTTTCCACGTACCACCGGATAAAAATATGCGTCATCGTTATTAATATTATAGGTAAACCTCAATCTAATTATATTATTGCTTATTACACGAGAACACTACATTTTACCGTGACAAAAAGTAGCCTATATATTATGTTGATGTAGCAGTGATGGCCTCGAGGTTTAGGTGCGCGGTCGAGAATTTCGTCGGTCGCAGGTTCAAACCCCAGGCACACACCTCTGACTTTTCGAAGTTATGTGTGTATTCACAATGAATTATCACTTGCTTTAACGGTGAAGGAAAACATCGTGATAAAACCTGCACACCTAAAAGTTCATAGGAATTTCTTAGGTGTGTAGTCCGCCAACCCGCACTAGGCCAGCGTGGTGGACTAAGGCCTAAACCCTCTCAGTTGTAGAGGAGGCCCGTGCCCAGCAGTGGGACGTATATGGGCTGATGTTGATGTTGATTGTTGATATTATGTTACTTGCCAAAGTCCCGTCTATGTCTATACTAAAAAACATTTAAATCGCACAAGTAGTTATTAAGTTAACCGTAAAAAAAAACAATAAAAACCTTCTTCTTTATAATATGAGTATAGATAAGTTAATAATACTATGTATTTCATGGGCAAATGTTCATGGGAATTATCATTTAAGCTTCATTATGAGCGTAGACACGAACAAAAACTGTTGTAATGTAAGATTACAATGTTTCATGTCGATTATTCTCGCTATCTGGTATAAAACATTGCAAATGGAGGCTCATACTTATTATTGGCTAATTTAAGATAATTTTAAACTAAAAAACAATGCTGTTATTATGATTTTTTAAAACATATAAGACATATTATTACTGCTTAAAGCTGTTTAATTCATTTCCTTATTCACGAAGAAAGAACAAATCATAAAAAAATATTATTAATCATGTTTTTTAATAACAGATGGCGTTGAACTTAGTGTTATTGCACTGTATTGAAAGGAAATCCAGCAGGTTAATAAAAGGGTTATTTGATACAGTATCATGTAATAAAATAATACAATTACTCCGCAATCTATCGCGCGTAATTCTATCTGACGGTTTCACGGCTTTCACTAGAGTTCGCGGGTTCGATGCCTGACCCGAGATGACATCGAAGTGCCACTGCTTGATTTGTTGTAGAAAAAATAACTTAGTGAGTTCTTAGCTCGAATATTTATTACTAAAATGTTTAATAGAATTTGTTTTTGACATTTTGTGTAAGTGAATTATATTCTTAAGTATGTTTATACAGTGAAATAAGGTTTATAGTCTTGCTATTTTTCGCACGGTTTGCACTATGACTAGCGGAATAGTAGTTACATGATAATGTCTTATGCAACATACGTAATATGTACATTTGGAACGTACAGTACTGTAATAATCGAAGAGATATTCATTGCCTTTATTGTGGAAATATTTAGACATATTTTTTGCGTATATGTATTACATACATACATAAACTCACGCCTGTATTCCCCGAAGGGGTAGGCAGAGGTGCATTTCTGCACCCACATTTCGTCAGGTATGTATCAGTCCCACGTAATAGGGGGCGAGCCTATTGCCGTTTTTCGGGCACATTTCCAGACTCCGTGCTGTTACCGAGAATTTCCTAATGGAAAAACCCAATAACACTTTTCCCGACCCGGGATTCGAACCCAGGACCTCTAGATTGCACGGCACATACTTGTACCGCGAGACTACGAGGCGTATATGTATTACAGTTACAAAATGTTAAATAAGATTTTTTTAGATACTGATATATTATAAACAATAAAACAGAAATTAGTTTATACTATTGGAACAATAGAAATAATGCATTACATTATTTTTCACATTATTCCAAAGAAATTAAACGAAAATGACTTTATGTACTTTGTCGAATTGAAGTTTTTATTTACACCATTAATATCCTTTATCAATCATCCTAATATGTATTCAGAAATATCGAGCTGTTATTAAAATTACGTATGGAAATCAAGGGCTCTTGTCTCTTGTTCTATAAGAAGAAACGGCATAGACTTTATTGAAGAGTGGCTAAAGATGATCTAATCTTATCCTTTCTATTACAAAAATAGGAATTGGCTTACTAATTTTTTTTGATTAATACTTCTTTTGTATGAGCCAATATCCACTCCATATTGTATATTTTTTAGTATCCCATATTGCGTTTGTAATTTAAACCTATTGTAAGCGCAACATTAAGAATTACTTCAACTGGTCAAGATTGATAGACAAAAGTACGATTTTAGTTTTTTGGACAGCAAAGTGCTTGCTATCAAGTGCATTTTTGACACTTGTTCTAGTATAAAACAAACTGTAAGATATTCGATTGAATAGAAACAGAGCCGCAGCCCTACGGTTGCTCGGCGCGCGACAAATGAAAGTAAAAGTGAGGTTATATAGACTTAACGACGTCAATATTGTCGATAACGTCACGCCTGCAGTTTGTGCTTGACTTGTTTATGTTGAGAAAACAATAACACGCCTACATTGTTCCACCGGATTGGCGACATTATGTGGTTTGAGGATATATTCAAAACCTCTATTTTAGCTGTGTTTATGTAATAACGTCCGTTATTGCTTGCTTCCAACACAGGTACTCCTACAGAGAATTTCTTTACATATAAAACGTAATAACGCCTTGACAGACTAAGGAAATGAACTTGAAAACTCTAGATTACTCGGCACACACATATACCGCGGAATCATTTTGGAAGTCTCTATTTCAATATATTTCTTTCTCTCTCTCTTTCTCTTTCTTTCTCCCACTCTTTCTCTCTCTCTCTCTCTCTCTCTCTCTATTCAATTCTGCACATGCTCTTGCATCTCTCATGCACGTGCATATTTAGTAGCAGCAACTATCGAAGAATAAGTAAGACTTGTTTTTTGCAAAACGTTATAATTATACGGATTAATCAAACTCAAAATTATCATACAGGCTAATCACCTAATCTATTGTCTTAAAGTTAATATTAAAAAGTTATCAAGAGCATGACAATTGTTTGCCTATTCAATATTAATAAAAAAGCGTAATAAAGATGGTCTGAGAAGTAAAAACTGAAGGTCGTGACCTTGATCGGAGTGGTGATGAGCGTGAAGTGGTTGCCGTCACGCGTCACGCCACTCATAGCGGAATAATAGATTCGACACCACAACATCGACTGAGGTAAGTGACATTTACTATGAAGCGGTGCTGATATTGACGGTATTATATTGTAAAATTTCGAAAGCATCGGTGACGTAATTTTATAAATAATTGTGTGCGTAGGTTGTGGCATTGGGACCTTTAGGGCCAACTTCTAAGGGTGTGCGGACTAATGCACGGGTATAACGTGCGGAATGCGTAAAGAAGCAGGTATTATCATGGGGTTTTGTCGGTAGGGCATCCAGTATTTGACAATTAGCGCGATCTAATATTCAAATACTGGAACAGTGAGTTTGTGAGCTCTGAGCCCCCTATGGCCGAATACTGAAACGCCACTTAATCTGAGGGCAACTTATATTTAAGTGGCTGTTATATTTTAAGCGGTATACTGAAACATAATTTATCGGTTTTAAGACTGTGATTAACTAATGTCCACTTAAATTTCCATAAATGGCAACATTAACACAAAAAGTTATTTTACATGACATTTTTTAAGTATATACCGCTTAAATTATATCAGCCACTTAAATATAAGTCGCCCTCAGATTAAGTAGCGTTTCAGTATTCGGCCACTAGAGTAACAAAAAAGGGCGTGGAATTTAGTTGGAATGTCCGTGCTTATGCCACAACTTAAAAAGAAATTGATATGCTCGCACTTTAGGATTCATGCTACTGTAGACGCGTAATAACTTTTGATGGCTAGATTATTGACATATATTTTAAGAAATTATCAGTAGAATAATGTAATGTGTTTCAAAAAAAGCAACAGGCGTCTTATTATAGGCATAAACTAACTCGCAAAAACGTGGGTGCAGAATTGCACTTGAGCCTACTCCTTCGTGAACAGAGCCGTGAGAGTATATATTAGATAACTACGAAAACTTAGTATCTTAGGCAAATTGCAATCTCCATTTCAGAAGTCGATTTCACTCCCGATTTAGCTAACTCACGGATAACTCGTAGCGCGGCATATCGATAATACCAAAGTTTCTGTAATAAATTAGTCTACCTCAACATAAATTATACCTTTGTACCTCACTTCTTATATTAATTTTATATTTCCGAATGTAGATTAATATCCAGTTCTTCTTAATTATATTGTATAATATATAATATAATATATATAATCAGCCTATCGCCGTCCACTGCTGAACGAAGGCCTCCCCAAGTAGGCGCCAACCATCCCGGTCTTGAGCAGCCCTCATCCATCCGCTACCTGCCACCTTTTTCAAGTCGTCGGACCATCGTGCTGCAGGACGTCCCACACTACGTCTGCCTAAGTCTCTTAATTAAGTACTATAAAATTAGTAGCTCTTCTGACACCGCGTAACAATTGAAATTAACGGCACAAACTTGAATGACAGATATCAATAGTGCAGTCAAGTTGTTTTTAGTCGCAATAATTACGTGTTAAACCAACATTATTACAAGTACCGTGTGTAACTAGTATTAACAATGCGCGGTGTTGTCGTATACAATAGTGTTTCACGGGGCAAAACAAACATGGAAACTTGAAGGAAAAGTGCACACCGATCAATCACTTTTTGTTTGGATATCGATTCCATGAATATAATGCGAGTTTTTGTAGATTAAATGTCATCATCATCATCATCATCATCAGCCCACATACGTCCCACTGCTGGGCACGGGCCTCCTCTACAACTGAGAGGGTTTAGGCCTTAGTCCACCACGCTGGCCTAGTGCGGCTTGGCGGACTACACACCTAAGAAATTCCTAAGAACTTTTTAGGTGTGCAGGTTTTATCACGATGTTTTCCTTCACCGTTAAAGCAAGTGATAATTCATTGTGAATACACACATAACTTCGAAAAGTCAGAGGTGTGTGCCTGGGGTTTGAACCTGCGACCGCCGAAATTCTCGACCGCGCGCCTAAACCTCGAGGCCATCACTGCTTAGATTAAATGTGCGACTCTGAAAAGTTTTAAATGCAAGTATATGACGATGTTATTTATGAATTTACTAAAGATTTTTGTACATGTGATGTAGATCTGCGGGGTAATATTTAATGATGTTTTTCTTTTCAAAAGAAAAGAAAAAATAAAAAGAAAGAAACACAAACAAAGACTACGATATTGTATGTGTTATTAACGATGGGTGTATTTATAATACAAACATATGTAAGAGGAACATAAATATTAAACGTAAGGTAAATTTTGGAAGAATTCGTTAAAATATTTTTGGACATGAAAATTTATGTTTTGTTTAACATTCACTCAGCCGTAATACTAAGTCATACGCACAGCACTTTGTTGAGTAACACAACATCACTTTATTGTGATAGTAAATGACAACGCGACGCTAGAAACCGTCGCGTCATTGCATTTTGTGGGAAATTATGAAATGGTTACGCAAGCGTAATTTTCACATTTCTAATTCAAATCTAATAATGTAATTACAGAAATGTTTCTATCGAATCATTCGAATTAGATAAACAGAGAAAGTGGATCTAATTCGTCGATGCAATTGTCTCGGAGCAATCCCAAGATAAAAATGTCGGAAAACCGACGGACGACGCGCGCCGCGCCCGACATAATCACCGCTGTGCTGCTTAAGGCCTTTGTATTTACTGTAAATGCTTGCTAAGGGGATCCTAATGTTATTAAAGCGAAAGTCAATTTGTATGTTAAGGTTTTTTAAGCCTAAAAACTGGATCGATTTTGATAAATATTAAAAGAACTGGAAGAAAAAATTGTTTTAGTTTCCATTATTTTGATGACATTGAATAATTTGATTAATATTTTTAATAGCCTAAATAAAAGTATTTACGGGATTTTTGAAAAGGTATAAACTTTAAAATCAAGACGAGAAATATTTTTGCGTAATGATCAGTAAAAAGTTACTTTATTATTACGCTCCAATAGTTTAATAAAGTATTCACATTTCTAAAAGATAAATTTTTGGCAACCCAAGTGTACGCGAAAAGTTGTTGTTCTGCTACTTTTTTGTTTTCGTTTTAGATTTTTATAGAAATGTTTTTTTCCTCAACATAAAATTTAACAGATGCGGCCATTTTTATTTACGTTTTCAGGTTAAAAACAAAATTATTATGCTTACTTTATTTTTTCATAAGGAAGCATAAATAACAAACTATAGATTAAAGATGTCAAGGAATGTTGTGTAAAATACAAACTTGAATATTATTTGCTTTAACAAATTTATGCCTACATCAAACTTTCACGGAAACCGACACAATGGAACACAGCCAGTCGGAAATGGAATAAAGCCAACTTATAGGGAGTTTGTGTCACAACAATCACTATCGGAACAAACATTTGTAGATAGAATATTTTCTCTTTACGGATCAGCAACTATTCTGTTATATAACGACAGCCCCGTGGCGCAGTTAGCTAGGCACCAGCTTGCGAAACGAGAGGCCGCGGGTTCGATCCCCGCACCGAGACAAATGTTTGTGTGACCCACAAATATTTGTTTCGGGTCTGGGTGTATGTGAGACCAAAAAGTCTCTCGTAGTTTCTGATACCCACGACACAAGACTTGTATCTTAGTGTGGGGTCAGAACTATGTTTGTGACTGTTGGGTATATTTATTTATTTATAATCTTCTTTAGCCGTGGATTCATGTTTATTTTTGCTATAAAATACCTTAAGGAGCGCCCAAAGCGCTTAAAGCGCAATAAAAACTTTAAATTCGCATTTAAAAATATCATTTATAGTTCCCGTCGTTGAGTGATTTACTTGCGAATCGTCACAACAATGTTCACAATGAACCTCTTATTGTAATAATATTACCAACAGCCAACAGATGATTATTTTTTTATATTAATTTCCGTATTACAGCAGTTTAATTTCATCAATAAACTCATTCTGTAGAGTTTCGCGAGTCGTGGTTTCCACAACTTTATTGAAATACAATCGGTTTACAAAGTGAACAAATCAATAATGCAACGTGAATGAACATTATTGGTAATTGAATAGAGCTACACGGGCGGCGGTAAGCGAAACAAATTATATCACCATTTTAATCTGTGGTGCCATTGTGACGGCATCATGGCTGGCATTGGCGGTAAGGGGGTTCGAACACGAGCCGCGTACCTGCTACTTAAACCTACCTAATACATGTAACAAGTAGAATATGCTCTTTAAAATCATATTTAAACAAATGTTAATAAAAATGGATGAATGACAGCCCCGTGGCGCAGTTGGCTAGACACCAGCTTGCGAAACGAGAGGCCGTGGGTTCGATCCCCGCACCGAGACAAATGTTTGTGTGACCCACAAATATTTGTTTCGGGTCTGGGTGTATGTGAGACCGAAAAGTCTCTCGTAGTTTCTGATACCCACGACACAAGACTTGTATCTTAGTGTGGGATCAGAACTATGTATGTGACTGTTGGGTGTATTTATTTATTTATTTTATAATTATTTTAGGACTCTAGGAAAAATTTACGTGCATTAGATGAAAGCGTCAATATTTGTACGTATAAGACATACATATATACAAAGTTAAACTTGTGTCAGACAGTTTTATCGATAGGACCAGGTATTCAGACGATAAAGTTAAGTAGACTAGGGAGATGTCATTAATATTTAAAAAACTTTAGGCACGAACAATCAAGCCTCAATTTATGATTGCGTTAAATGTTAATATTCTTTGCTATTGTTTCTTTACTTTTATGTATATACGTGAAATATTCATAACAAATGTGTATTATAGTTTCTATTTTAAAATTTGTTTGTACTCTTAATCAACTTTTCCTTTTTCCGTTTTTTTTGTACTATAGGAAACAAGTCGTGATGGCCTTGAGGTTTAGGTACGCGGTCGAGAATTTCGACGGTCGCTGGTTCAAACCCCAGGCACACACCTCTGACTTTTCGAAGTTATGTGTGTATTCACAATGAATTATCACGTACTTTAACGGTGAAGGAAAACGTCGTGATAAAACCTGCACACCTAAAAAGTTCTTAGGAATTTCTTAGGTGTGTAGTCCGCCAACCCGCACTAGGCCAGCGTGGTGGACTAAGGCCTAAACCCTCTCAATGGTAGAGGAGGCCCGTGCCCAGCAGTGGGACGTATATGGGCTGATGATGATGATGATAGGAAACATATTTTTAATCATATTAAAGAATGATTTTGTGGCGCGTTTCGTGAGCGAACGTCCTAACTTCGAGTGCGGTTCGCGTCACCGTCCCCCGATATTTCTTAGTGTTCACTTTGGAACTACACTTTTTAACTTTCCACACAATTTCGTCGTTTCGTAATTGGTGTAACAGTGACAGTGAATTCGGTAATTGTTTGGCAATCTGTTACAATATTGGCGGGTGATTTTGGCGGTTTCATGCTATGTTTAATGTTGTGGTTCTAACTTAGTCGTATGTATTTATCCTTCTCTAAACTTTATGCGGAATCAGAGCTTTGATTTTAACGGTAGGGTTGTCTGTAAATATTTTATTATTGGATATAGACTTTGATCGAGTTAGTTGCGATAAATAAAAAAAGAGCAATAACTACTTTACTTATAAAAAGGGTTATTGTTATAAATGAATAAATACTACGCTCAAGTCTACGATGTGATTGTACTATTTATTCTATACAAATTGACCCACTATTGTAAAGTAACCTTGCAATCGGCTACGGTACACAGATAGAAGTTCTAAAGGTAAGCTGCTAATATTCTCTATTACCCTTTTTAATATTTTATTTCATCATCATCAGCCCAATACGTCCCACTGCTGGGCACGGGCCTCCTCTACAACTGAGAGGGTTTAGGCCTTAGTCCACCACGCTGGCCTAGTGCGGGTTGGCGGACTACACACCTAAGAAATTCCTAAGAACTTTTAGGTGTGCAGGTTTTATCACGATGTTTTCCTTCACCGTTAAAGCAAGTGATAATTCATTGTGAATACACACATAACTTCGAAAAGTCAGAGGTGTGTGCCTGGGGTTTGAACCTGCGACCGCCGAAATTCTCGACCGTGCGCCTAAACCTCGAGGCCATCACTGCTTATAATATAATATTTTATTTGTTAGGAATAAATCGTTTATCTTTTAGTAGTGGATAAAGATCTTTAACGAGAAACAACAGATCGATCCGCCCAACATCATACCTAATTTCCTAATTTTACGAAACGTGTCTGTTAATTATTTTTGTCAATGGTTTAGAACCACGTAGGAAGGAAAGATTGTGTGAACTGAGAAACTAGTATAAGAACTTAAAGACTTTTTGTTTCATGCCGGAACTCTTGATTGTTCATGAAAGAAAAAAAATGGTATTAAAAGTAACTTCTGGTTTTAAATCAGTAAAAAGCCATAGAGATGCCGTAATAAAGTTCTTTTAGACGATAACGCACATCTATAAATTGCGTAATGTTAAAAGTACATACAGTTACGTATTAAGTTTTCATTTTTATAAGCCTTTAGCCAACGTTTGGTCCAGACAAGAGTTATTTATGTGTACAATACCAATAATTTTTAAGTGTTATTTTATTTTTGAAGACACTAAATCGCGTAATTTAGAAATACTGTTATGTTATTACGATGGTAACGTTTAAAATTGTAAACATTTAAAAAAAAAGTTATTTGCGTTGAATCACTTTGTAGTGTTTTTATATTTGTATTTTTTTAATACTTGCTCCTGTGAGAATATTGTGGTCCTAACAGAGTATCAACTTTAAAACTCCATTTATTAGTACCGTCGGCGATTTAGCTCGTGTTAATCACTTTCAAGCTTTTAGAACTATAAGATTCAATTTTTTAGGTGCTTTTTTTGTAATATGGCGAATGACAATATTTTTTTTGTAAATCCCTCGTTACATTAATCATATTGGAATGTTTCATAGACTCTATCTATACATAGGAAAATTATTATTATCGTTATCAGGATATTTACAGAAACACAAAGATGTATAGTATTTTTTTTAAACAACCCGTTTTCTTATTAAAATCTGCGAGACTTTCTGATTTCGCAAATACCTATACTAAACTTGTGGATAATTAAACCATGTAATATATCTGAACTAGAACCGATATCTATTTCAAACCTCGTACTTCAGATTTGAGCCAAACTTACGAGAGCCTACATCCTTGGCAGCCCTATGATAATATCGCAATAAGATGCAGTTACGCGAGAAAAGCCGGTATTTTGCAATGGAAATGTTTCTTTATAAACACCGATTGATGTTTTTATCTAAACGAAAGTGAAATTATAGAAAGGGACCGTTCCAATAAAAACCGTGCTTTGTCTAACACCGGGCCCGCGATTGCATTTATCTCGTTATGCACAACTATATGTTGAATAATTTGATATGGGCCATTTGTGAGGTAGCATTTTGTGTAACGTGTTGGGTGGTCGGAGTTTTAGTGAGTCATTTCTAAGAGTATCATCATCATCATCAGCCCAAATACGTCCCACTGCTGGGCACGGGCCTCCTCTACAACTGAGAGGGTTTAGTCCACCATGCTGGCCTAGTGCGGGTTGGCGGACTACACACCTAAGAAATTCCTAAGAACTTTTATGTGCAGGTTTTATCACGATGTTTTCCTTCACCGTTAAAGCAGTTAAGAGTATCATGGTCGAGAGTAATGTTTTGTTTTTGCAATTCTTTTAGGGCAATATGACACTCTGGACTATTGCTTACTATAATGATGATCAGGTGGATCAAAGACTCGTTTGCCCCTTTCAGATAAAAAAAAACAACGCTGCAAGAGTGGCGAGAGACTTCCATCAATCGTTAAGTACTATACAGGGTGTATTCAGACCGTGATCGGAAACGAAGGCAGGTAATAGCTAAGGTGATTACAAACCCCCTGGCGTTAAAGAAAATTCTGACAAAAAAAAAAAAAAAACATTTTCCATACAAACCGCGTACATTTAATACCGATGGTTGTATGGAAAATGTAAAAAAAATTTTTTTTTGTCAGAATTTTCTTTAACGCCAGGGGGTTTGTAATCACCTTAGCTATTACCTGCCTTCGTTTCCGATCACGGTCTGAATACACCCTGTATAATTTCGAGCTTAATTAATTAATGAATAAACAGCAAAAAATAATCCTAGGTGAAGCCGGGACGGACAGCATTAAGTTAAATTAACAGCCCCATGGCGCAGTTGCTTAGACACCAACTTGGGAAACGAGACGCCGTGGGTTCGATCCACGCACCGTGACAAATGATTGTGTGATCCACAAATATTTGTTTCGGGTCTGGGTGTATGTGAGACCGAAAAGTCTCTCGTAGTTTCTGATACCCGCGACACAAAACTTGTATCTGCGGGATCAGAACTATGTATACATGTATGTGACTGCTGGGTGAATTTATTTAAAAAATAGTAATATTGAGGAAGCATAGTATTGTATGACTTACGTAAGTAGTGATGGCCTCGAGGTTTAGGCGCGCGGTCGAGAATTTCGGCGGTCGCAGGTTCAAACCCCAGGCACATACCTCTGACTTTTCGAAGTTATATGTGTATTCATAATGAATTATCATGTACTTTAACGGTGAAGGAAAACATCGTGATGAAATCTGCACACCTAAGAGTTCTTAGGAATTTCTTAGGTGTGTAGTCCGCCAACCCGCACAAGGCCAGCATGGTGGACTAAGGCCTAAACCCTCTCAGTTGTAGAGGAGGCCCGTGCTCAGCAGTGGGACGTATACGGGCTGATGATGATGAT
Source organism: Hemaris fuciformis (assembly GCA_907164795.1). Lineage (NCBI taxonomy): Eukaryota > Metazoa > Arthropoda > Insecta > Lepidoptera > Sphingidae > Hemaris > Hemaris fuciformis. Next base: position 1,112,837 of record OU015443.1, read on the forward strand.
GAATGATGAAAATAGTATTGTATTAATTATTGATCAACAATTTTAAAAAAGCGGGAAAATAAAACTTGTTACAGAGTTATAAGTGAAAATACGTACCAGCCCTTAAAATTCAAAGTGGTGGAGTTGGACAAAATGGTATAGCTAAGTCTGTTTTTTGAGTGGGCTCTGTCGTGGCATAACCACTGACTTAAAAACATTATAAAACAACTGTTCTGTTGTTGTTCAAGCTAGAGGAATGTAATAGGAATAAAACCAATGGCAGTATTAGTAAAAATCTTGTTATACACACATTCAAATAGCATCAACCGACAAATTATGTTGGCCTATTCTTTACCGGGTATCGAAAAGCCGATCCCAGAATGCATAGGTCACCAATAAAACACTAGCATAGGTCATTATGGCGGGTTTTACAAGTTTTATCCGGTGAAAAGCTGATCAGCATTGCTTGTTATAAGTTTTCTTTGACTGAGGTACTTCCTCGGCCGACCCATACTATAAGATAACAGCGAGGCTCAAACATTAAAAAATCTTAAAATCTTAGTTGCTTAGATAATGTAGCTTTCTGTCAGTGATATGAGCAGTATTTAAATTTGTTTAGTGTTTTTAGACATCACTTAGCCTAAAAACAAGTATATAAGGTTATAAAGTTAGCTAGGTATTTGATTTGCAGTTCCTATTTATTTATTGTATTTGTTGTTTAAAGCTAAGGAGCTTTAAACCTTATGAGGAAGGCCTCATAAGTAGTGGCGGTACTTCCATAAAAACACAAAAGTGTTACATGTTAATTTATAATGTCTTGTTTATAATTGTTTATTAAGAGGTCAGGATATTCTTATTTATATGTCAAATTGCTTTTTTTATATAAAGATTTAAAACTGATATATTTCGGAATTTTGTAAGTCAAGCTGGGGTTTTAGGCTTCTATGGAAGTATCGCCACTGCACATAAGTCTGGACGTACATACATATGTAAAAACATGTCTGTGACTTTAATTTTATCTGTAGACTTTGTAAACGAATCTCCTCTTATTGCTTTAGATTTTTAAGAGTTATTTCACTTTAACACTTCAGTAATAAAACTTAATAAATATTATGTTTTATAGATTATAGAATACTGGAATATATTTAAAATATTCTAAAGTATAGGTTTAAAATATTTTTTCCAAAAAATATTGTAACTTCCTGTAAGCTTTTTTGTCCTTTGCACGACTAAGGTAATGGCACTAGTAGTAGACCATGTACCTGTAGTTGACCACCAATGCACATAAACAGATAAAATAAGAATTCGCGGCATATTTTTAAACTAATTCCATATTGAGTAGTTAGTGCTGTCATGTGGTCTACGAAGCGCGCAAACTACGACTCCATTATTTTCAAATATTAAAAATAGCCTCCAGTTGTTTGTTGATTGACGCACCGTAAATCTATTATTCGTTTTTTTGTCATAATTTTCTTAAGGATTGAAAAAGTTTGAAGTTAAATATTAACAACTTTGTCACCTTGTTGATGATAAGTGTTTTGCTTTTCTTATTCGTTAGGGATTAATTGAGGTAACAGGGTATTTAAAATACGAAAATTTGTTTACAAGATTGAGATGTGGGGGTGGTCCACTACTGATTCCGTTTTAGCACGATTTTCTAGTAATTGACCAGGATGGTCAACTTCTGATGAATTTCTGTATCATGTAAATGTACTGTACGGAATAATATATGAAGGGCATCATCAATTAGAATTAACTATTTTATTTACTTTTACAATAACTTAATTTTATTTAGTAGTTGACCACCTTTATTGTAAGGTACGATCAGTTACTAAAACCAAATTTTCACCTTGTAGATGTCTGGGAAAAGGGGTACATTCCTAAATTATACTGAATCTGCAATGCTCTCAGCAGTAAATGTCGTTCGTCTTCATAAAACACCCATAAGAACGGCTGAAAAAAAATATCCTCTCACAATAATGATGGTGTTTTGGAAACCACAATGGAACCATCGGCAACTGCGGTACATATTACTGTTGGTGACGAACTAGTGCTAGTGACGATCCCAGGATCACCAGCAATTAGCATTGCTGATGACATATTTGAAACCACTCTAGATCAATTTGACATCATAGGTCCTAACGATATGCTTGAAAATATGCGTAAACTTTCAACTACTGTTGTCTGATTAAGAATCTGACAAAAGCCTCGGCAAAAAGTAAATGTTGAATTTGTCATATTTAAGTACGGCATTGAGGTTTAGGCACGCGGTCGAGAATCTCGACGGTCGCAGGTTCAAACCCCAGGCACACATGACTGACTTTTCGAAGTTGCATATGTGTGTATTGATAAAGAATTATCACGCACTTTAACGGTGAAGGAAAACATCGCGATGAAACCTGCACACCTAAAAGTTCTTAGGAATTTCTTAGGTGTGTAGTCCGCCAACCCGCACTAAGCCAGCGTGATGGACTAAGGCCTAAACCCTCTCAATTGTAGAGTAGGCCCGTGCCCAACAGTGGGACGTATATGGGCTGATGATGATGATGATGATGAAGTACGATAATAACTTTTATCCCGGAAAAGTACTTAAAGCTATAAAAAAAAAACAGCTACAATATCATCGATGAAAGCAAATGGTCGATTGTGGAAATGGCCAGAACATTTATTAACGAGCGGGGGATGTTATTGTTATTATATTTCAAATAAAACGCAAAGTTGTCTTAATTTGCCTTCTTATTTAACAAATAATTAAAAAATCTGAATGGTCAACTACTGATGCAAAACATGGTCAACTACTAGTTTTTAGGTGGTCAACTACTAAATCTCTTATATTAAGTTTTATTTTCATTTTTTTACTTGAATGCAACCATTGTACAAGAAAAAATACTAGCTCGTTTCGTTAAAAGACTTGCACAGAGTTAACAAAACAAAACACTCATTGAATTCGAATGATGATTAAAGTTAGGCATTAAAAAAGAAATTTCTGTGTCCTTAAGTGGTCAATTACTAGTGCTATTACCTTACTTCCAAGTTCCAAATTATAAAAATTCGGTATTCACATAAAAAAAAAATGTTCATGATATTTCTGGAACTAAGAGGTACGTCGGATACACTCATAAAAATCAAACAAAAAAATATCAAACTAGGCTCACCTCTGGGACTGTACCCGCGACAGTTCTCCAACATCGCCGACACGAACACAAAAACAACTAAACACTTCCACAGCGCCATTTTTTCACTCAACTTTTAATTAATACTGGTCAAACTGTTACACTTAGTGGTCCGAGCGGCTCGGCGCTGTGTCGGGAAGTGACGAATGTTGACGAAAGCGGTAAGCGTCAGCAGCGGCCGAACCTATTCAATGGTATGGACAAGCAGTTTTTACTTTTTTTCCGCGATGCTTCGTGCCGGCGCCTAATATCCCCGCTGGAAAATGTTGCGGCTGAGGTCCAGGGCTGGGGAACATTTGGTACAGGTACTAATATCGATATTAAAAGTACATCGAGGTCTTTCGGAGTCTCGCTGTTAGCCTATGGTACATGTGAGGTACAAGGGGTAGGGATTGATGTACTTAGGTCTTGCCAGTATTGTTTACGCAACGTAAGCACTAAAGGGGCTGGGTTGGGTCTGTCTTCGTTTTGTTAATTTTTTATGACATGGGGGATGTCGGGAGATACTTGGATGGTGATTACGTAAGCAAAATTTAAATGGCGCCTTAAATGGCCAGCATATCATCATCAGCCCATACACGTCCCACTGCTGGGCACGGGCCTCCTCTAACATTGAGGCCAGCATATATTCCTGAGAAAATCTCCATTGTATTTTGCTAGGCCCCGGATCAAGACCCGAAAGCAAATATATGTGCCGAATTTGATGATATTGTCCATGTACGCAAGTCTTGGATCACCACAAAAAATTTATAGACGATAAAGTAGCAGAGAATTTACTGATTATTTAAATAATATATTACTTAAAGGACCTGTTTTACATCTCGAACTATTACTTTGAAAGATTGTCTTTCAGTTATTATTTCATGTTATAATTTCTATTAAATACGACTTTATTATCCGTCTCACTTTACCGTCGTCAATAATGTAATCATAATTGATTTTTGGCAATAGTTTCCACAAATCACCTTCACATCTTGATTTTTTTACGTTATTAATCGAAATATATAAAGCAGTGATGGCCTCGAGGTTTAGGCGCGCGGTCGAGAATTTCGGCGGTCGCAGGTTCAAACCCCAGGCACACACCTCCGACTTTTCGAAGTTATGTGTGTATTCACAATGAATTATCACTTGCTTTAACGGTGAAGGAAAACATCGTGATAAAACCTGCACATCTATAAGTTCTTAGGAATTTCTTAGATGTGTAGTCCGCCAACCCGCACTAGGCCAGCGTGGTGGACTAAGGCCTAAACCCTCTCAGCTGTAGAGGAGGCCCGTGCCCAGCAGTGGGACGTATTTGGGCTGATGATGATGATGATATAAATATTTCTTTATTGTATCCAAATGTTTAAAACCTATGGCTGTAGAGAGTGAAATGATCAGTTGGAGGCGCGTGCGCAGCGCAAAAGGGAACCGTTGTAGTTGCCGCGAGGCCTTCACACAGACGACACGTAAACCTGTCGCATAATTATCACTTTTACTATAGCTTTACGCCGTGTTTCTGCAAGCTAGTAATTAAGTCTATTCACTAAGCAGTATAAATGTATATTTATATTATAAGCTGATAGTTTGGTTTTAACGTGCTTGCCTCAGTAACTACCGGTTTGAATTAAAAACTATTTTTGTGTAGAATTTTCCATTTATAGAGGAAGGCTGTACATCATCACGCTAAGACCAATGATGTGTGGAGTGGTGCAGCAAGTAAAAATGTAGCGAACACAAGGAAAAAATATTATTTTTGAAATATAAAGTTTCGCATTGCTGGCAACAGTTAGTATTACATAGAAACATGGTAAAACTTTTTACCTTCCGTGGAGTCAGTGTTTGGTGGGACTTTTAATACGTTTAACATCTTTGATTTTGAACGTGTATTATATGAGCAGTTCTTTAGGCATTAGCGATGTCAGATATCAATATTTACCTAACATAAGCACGTTACCGTCCTAATAGACCTTCAAGTGGCGAGAAACTTCCATCTCTTGTTACTAGATACTCTCATGCCGGCATGCTCAGATGCTACTTTACGCAGTAGGTACCTAAAGGACCGAGGAGTATAGGAAGAAAAGAACACGTGGCCTGCAAACTATTCTACAGGTTCATGATGCGGCAAATATATGAATTGGCGAACCTTTTGGTTCCAGTCGGGATGGTTGTGAGTTGTGACCACAAAGCCAAAGTAAGAACTTGGTCGGTATCAGCTCAGTTCTGATTTTTATAGGAATATATATGAAGTCGTAATGTCTTACGAGTTTAAAGCGCGCATTTGAGTCAAAGCTCGGCGTTCGCGGGTTCCAACCCCAGGCACCCCTAGATTTTCATAGTTATGTGTGTATTCATAATGAATTATCACGTACTTAAACAGTGAAGAAAAACATCGTCAGGAAACTTGTACCCGTGAAAATTCTTAGGTTATTCTTATATGGGTAGTCCGGTAACCCGCGCCAGGCCAGCGTGGTAGGGTAAGGCCTTAAACGCTCTTTTTTTAGAGGCTCGTGCCCAGCTGTGGGACGTATATGGGCTGGTGATACAATTTTACGTCGCAGCTGAGTCAAGCAGTAGGTATACATCATCATCATCGGCCCATATGCGTCGTAATGCTCATACATCACAAGAAGTATTAAAAAACTGTATATTACTAATCACGTACAAGGAACCAGTGTTTCATAATTCTCAACTTTCGAAGTAATAAAGTGATAATAGTATATAGCAACCAAGATCATTTTATGAATTTTATTAACCAATTTCATAAGTTTTTAACTGCTCTGTTGTTTTATTGGCGATTGTGATGTTCCGCGTTCGATTCTCGCATTGATCATTCTTAGTTTTCCCTCAAGGATAGTAAATCACTCAAAAAGCAATTAACTATAGTACCTATCTAGCAGTATTTGCCCTGATGTTAAGTTAAAGTAAAAAACTATTTCGTGTTTGCTTCAAACTCCTAAATGACATGAATCAATTGAAACAAATCAATGATAGACTGCTTTTTTTTACGTGTTCAGTTCTTTGGCATTTGGATCTAGATATTACGGTAACGCCTATTACTATCAATACACACAAAAACTTAAAGCTGGACAATCAACTTGAAAACATGACTTGGCTTTATTCTTTTCGATGTTATGACTGAAATCCTTCTAAACGTTCGGAACGATTTTATTTATAATGTTTGTGTGTTTGTGTTTCTTTGCATTTTACTTCTTGGATTCTAATATACATATGACCTCACGCCTTTATTCCCCGAAGGAGTAGGCAAAGGTGCAGGTTTCTACACCCATATTTCGCTAATTGTATTTTCGCCCCCTATGGGCGAGTCTATTGCCATTTTTCAGGCTCTATTCCAGACTCCGTGCTTTTACTAAGCATTTCCTAATTGAAAAACCCTATAACACTTTGCCCGTCTCGGGAATCCAACCCGAGGCCTCTAGATCGCACGGCACATACTTGTGCCGCGAGACCACGAGGCAATATATATTTAATATATGGAGAGGGCTATGTTCGGGGTTTCCCTACGAGATCGAATCAGAAACGAGGAGATCCGTAGGAAAACTAAAGTAATCGACATAGCCCAGCGCATTAGCAAGTTGAAGTGGCAATGGGCCGGGCACATAGCGCGGAGAACCGATGGCCGATGGGGCCAAACAGTTCTCGAGTGGAGGCCACGTACTGGAAAGCGCAGCGTAGGACGTCCACCCACAACGTGGTCTGACGACCTGGTGAAGGTTGCAGGTCGTCGCTGGATGCAGGCTGCCTCCAACAGGTCATTATGGAAGTCATTGGGGGAGGCCTATGTTCAGCAGTGGACTTCCTTAGGCTGATGATGATGATGATTCTAAATGTATTACTTCTAGCGGTTGGTCACAACTTAGTCCGCGTGGTATTTAAATTTAGATTGCTTTCCGCAGCAGGCAACAAGCAGCGGGATAAAAAATAATTTTGGTTGTTTCTGTTCGGTTACCTTTAGATGTGGGTATAGTACCTATATGTATATTATAGTATATACATATTTGTATGTGTATCTACCCAGTTAGTGTCCAACTCACAAAGGATGTTAAACCACAGTCATTTCGCAATAGTTAAAAAAAACTATATTGTCGATTTAAAAGCACTTGTAAAAGTCTATTTGAATAAAGGTGATTTTGACTTTGACTTTGGCTATGTCGCGTACCAGCGTCAGTCTGTGTATTATCCATTACAATATAATCGTTATAATTGTGCACACTGCGAAGGGTTTACACTTTTCATCAAGTTCCAATGTGGTCCAGATTCATCAGTCATCACCTTCTGTTTTTCTGTTTATTTTTCTCGATTTGTGGAGTTTGTACCTTTGCCTTTTAGTGGCATCTGTAAAAAACAACAAGAACCAAAATTATGTAGTCCTACAATTTATTTCCTGAAAAACGACACCTATTGTATTACTTGTGTACTAAGAGGATAATCAATGAAGTCAAAGGCTTCGTGGTTTTAGTTACAAGTTCCGCCGATAGAGGCGCTGACAGGCTCTTATAAAAGCACAGCTGCACAATTTCCTGTCTCTTTCGAACGTAAAGTGTTCTCTGCTGAGTGAAAGAGACATAAAAAGCGTTGACAATGTAACATAACGTAAACATGTAAGTTGCCAGTAGTGAACCAAATTCCACGGTGGCGGGTTACACGGGATCGTAACATTTACAATCGAAGTTATGTCGAATAAAAGTATACTATTACTGAAATAAAAACTATGTTGTTGTGTAATAAAACCAAATCATTTGTAGTGTTTGTGAAAGAGTTTTTTGTTCAGTTTGTGTAAAGTTGTTCAAGTAACGGTATAGTGCGAGTGTCTTGTGAATTTTGTGGGTTTGCGTTACAAAGACTGTAGACACACCTAACCCTGCTTGTTTTGGCATACATTTACCATGAGACTTCGCGTGTGATTTTAAGCAAAAACCTATTTACGGTAAGTTTAAAACTTTTTCCTTTGTGTCATAATTATTTACATAGTCAAATTTGCTACACTTCTCAATTGCATTGGGCAACCGGTTTCGAAATATCAACCATGGATGTGATTCATAAATGCATGCATAAGGCGATAGTTGGACGACCTTGTGGTTCGTGGAGAGGTCCGCCATTCTCTGGTTTGTCACGTCTGTCCGTTGGAGAAAATACCACACGTAAACTTAACACGTAATTGAACCCAACAGACTGCTAATATTGACTACATCTATCTTGAAGTAATGAATTGATACTACCCCTTAAGTCTAAAGCTATGTTATAACTAGCTAAACTTGGTTAAGTTAATACAGATATATTTTCGCAAAGTAAAGCTAAACGTCTCCTTAACGTGTTAAGTAATATTTGCAGTTTTCGTAAGTAGCTACATCTGATGATTCATAAGGAAGGAAAGGTGTTAAGTCCCCATCCGCAGTTGCTATAACAATAGAATAACTACTACCTGGCTTAATGGGCGCACATTCATAAAGACATAAACCGGAGGACATAAAATTCGATTCCCAGATGTCTTTTAAGTGATAAAAGTTTCAAGTAATGTAACATGGCATTAACTTTGCGCTCTACCGCTATTTCACGAAATACGGATATTCTTAACGGTTGTAGGGCAGTTAATGTAATTACATTACTTACTTAATGCTTATCTAATTACTTATTCGTATGTTAAGCGTATTAGTGGAATTAGTTAATGGAGTTTCTGTTACGAGTCATCTAAACATCGCAGATTTAATCATTAACAAGTATAGAGCCTTATTAATAATAATTAAATTGATATTCTTTCATCGTCGAAGGTGTCTCTCTAAGGTGAATACTTCGAGATATCAATGTTCGTTCGACCGTGACGTACACGTGGTATTTTATTATATTTTATTCGTCTCCTGGCTTGTTTAATGTAATATTTATACTACTCGATTATAGCAGTATCTGTATAGCAGTGACTGCCTCGTGGTCTCGCGGCACAGGTATGTGAGCAGTGAAGCCCTGGGTTCGATTCCCGGGTCGGGCAAAGTGTTATCGGTTTTTCCATTAGGAAATTCTCAGTAGCAGCATATAGACTCACCCTCTATTACGTGGGACTGATACATACCGGGCGAAATGTGGGTGCAGAAATGCACCTCTGCCTACCCCTTCGGGGAATACAGGCGTGAGGTTATGTATGTATTATAGCAGTAAATAGTGATGGCTTCGAGGATTAAAAGCGCAGTCGAGAATCTCGAGTTCAAACCCCAGGCACACACCTCTGACTTTTCGAAGTTATGTGTGCATTCACAACGAATTATCACTTAATTTAACGGTGAAGTAAAATATCGTAAAGAAACTTGCGCACCTAAAAATTCTTAGGAATTTCTTAGGTGTGTAGTCCGCTAACCCGCACTAGGCCAGTCACCAGTGTGATGGCCTAAGGCTAAGGCCTAAGCCCTCTAAGGCGTAGTGGAGGCCCGTGCCCAGCAGTGGGACATATATGGGCTGATGATGATGATTGTAGCAGACGTGAAGGTATATTCATTGCAGGAGATTGGATTATGTGAGAGTCTAAAAGAGTGTCATTAATTCTCCAAATATAATTATGCATAATTATAAATGTATTATAATGTTTCTATACACAGTATAACTTAATGATAACATTGCGTCATTGTGATAAAAACTGCATCAAATAAGTTAATATATTCATGTAATTTAGCATCATAATGATTTCATTAACATTTTTTCTTCATAAAGATTTGAATTGTACCGTTGCAAATTACGTAAATGTTTATTAATAAGTGTTACAGTGGCTTCGCTTGTATTACACTAATTACAAGCGTTGGGGCCCAGCTCCGCCCGGTCACAATCTTCAATAACGTGCTCACCCTACGAAAACACATTTTCCCAGGATAAACAGTCATCATCATCATCATCAGCCCATATACGTCCCACTGCTGAGTACCGGCCTCCTCTACAACTCAGAGGGTTTAGGCCTTAGTCCACCACGCTGGCCGAGTGCGGATTGGTGGACTACACACCTAAGAAATTCCTAAGAACTTTTAGTTGTGCAGGTTTCATCACGATGGTTTCTTCACAGTTAAAGTGAGTGATAGTTCAATGTGAATACACACATAGCTTCGAAAAGTAGGTGTGTGGCTGGGGTTTGAACTTAAGACCGCCGAGATTCTCGACCGTGCGCCTAAACCTCGAGGCCATTACTGCTTTTAAACAGGGATAAACAGTAGTTTATGTAACACAAGATAATATCGTAATAAGTGTTACTCCTTAGGAACCTTAATGTATATGTTATACAGTTGTCCATCTTACTTGTATTGTCTCGCTTCACACAGCCCCGTGGCGCAGTTGGCTAGACACCAGCTTGCGAAACGAGAGGCCGCGGGCTCGATCCCCGCACCGAGACAAATGTTTGTGTGATCCACAAATATTTGTTTCGGGTCGGGGTGTTTGTGAGACCGAAAAGCCTCTCGTAGTTTCTGATACTCACGGCACAGGACTTGTATCCTAGTGTGGGGTCAGAACTATGTATGTGACTGTTGGGTGTATTTATTTTATTTTATGTTCTGGTTAAATCCTTACTTCCTTACTAATATTATAAATGCGAAAGTAACTCTGTCTGTCTCGCTTTCCTGCTAAAACTACTGAACCGATTTAAATGAAATTTGGTACACAGATAGTTTAGACCCTGAGAAAGGCCATAGGCTACTTTTTATTGCGGAAAAGAGGTTGAAAGGGGGGATGAAAGGTTGTATGGAAGTATTGTAATTTGTAAAGCTAGAAGCTTGAAATTTATTATTTAGGCTGTTGGTTAGATTTCATTTCATTAAAATAGATGAACCCAACCCTGTAAGCTACGCAGACGGAGTCGCGGGCAAAAGCTATCATTAAATAATGCAACCGAGCAAGACAAAATGTTAATTAGCTAACGCGAATGTAATCAACGCCTTGAATTATTCAATCGCATTTATTTTCATGTTTATTTTTTATTTGCACTTAATAACCCTATAATACTAATTTGTTACATGCGGAATCGAACTTGGGACTGATCGCAAGCGTTAATTTATCTCGCGGAATCAACAGCGCAACTATAATCTAGTCTGACTATGTAACCACAGCGTGGTGCTACCATAAAGAGGACACTTGTCTTGTGAATTTAAATCAATAGGATTGACTATGTAACGATTTAGTTAGTGTACATATTTTATATGACACTATACTATACGCTTTTGATATAACTTAATAATAAATAAATACACCCAACAGTCACATATATAGTTCTAATTTGTTTCGGGTCCGGGTGTTTGTGAGACCGGTAAGTCTCTCGTACTTTCTGATACCCACGACACAAGACTCGTATCTTAATGTGGGTTCAGAGCTATGTACGTGACTGTTGGGTATTTATTTCTTTATAAAGTCGACACTGAGATACGAGTCTTGCGTCGTGGGTATCAGAAACTACGAAAGCCTTTGTATTCTCACAAACATCCAGATCAGAAACAAATATTTGTGGATCACGCAAATATTTGTCCCGGTGCGGGTATCGAAACCGCGGCCTCTCGTTTCACAAGCTGGTGGCTAACCAACTGCGCCACAGGGCTGTCAAATCAAATGTTAATGATAATATGGATTATATTATCATTAAATATAAGTTTTTTTTGCTGGAGCCTTCTCTGCCATTTAAAGAAATTAGCTTTTAATAACTTATTAGATCTTATGCGTTCTTGTCCGTTGCTATGATGTATATGTGATGTTATATATTTTATTTCTTATCTCCTTCCAATGCCGTAAAAGTACTATCAGGAATATTGTTGTCCCTGTTGATCCCAGACCTTTGTGAGATCGACAGTCCACCTTATCGATGAATCCAACGCTGTACAATACGTGGCCTCTACCGAGATATTTCTTACCTCGTTGGCTGCTAAATTATTATACTGCAGATGTAGGTACGATAAAATGATTCAAAATTTTATGTGGCTTCAACTCGTTTCCTGTCCTCCGACACTGAATCAGCAGACAAAAACACCCGAACAGTTGAATCGCGTGAGATTGTGATTTTTTTTTACAATTACGTCGAGTTTTTCACTCACGATTCACGAATCTAGGAAACGGAATGGAACGCGTAATAAATTCAAAATGGTTGCTGTTCGTATGAATATGTATAGATTTGTCGCGGTTGTTAAATCGCTTGGTAACATCGGGTTTACGAAGGACCGTTTTTGTTTTGACACCGATGTGTATCATAAAAGTTTGTGTTGAGGAATTAATGGAATCTCATTTGAATAATTATTATAAACAATCTGCTTGCTAATTAGTTTGTCCATGATTTTCTTAATTCCGTTGAAATACTTTAGAACGAGTTTTAAGATTATGACATACCGATACACAGGGTTGTCGATGTATAAAAAAATATCTGTTTCCACAAAAGTATTTGGCATGGCTAAAAATTATGACCGTCAAATTTTACAATGGCTGTTTGCTATTTAAGTTGTTTTCGTTTTCCGATAAAACTATATTTTACTATTTATTTCACTTATCTATAACACATACATACATACACATACATAAACTCACGCCGGTATTCCCCGAAGGGGTAGGCAGAGGTGCATTTCTGCACCCACATTTCGCCAAGTATGTATCAGTCCCACGTAATAGGGGGCGAGCCTATTGCCGTTTTTCGGGCACATTCCCAGACTCCGTGCTGTTACTGAGAATTTCCTAGTGGAAAAACCCAATAACACTTTGCCCGACCCGGGAATCGAACCCAGGACCTCTAGATCGCACGGCACATACTTGTACCGCGAGACCACGAGGCAATCTATAACACATTAAAATAAAATGTAATAAAGAATATACTAAAATGCACGCGATAAGAAATATAGCTCAGTATATAATGTATATTTCAATAATATCATCTGTTGGGGAGTGTTTTCGGGTGAAAATAATTACTCCTCTTTCCAATTTAAACTGTATATTGCTTCCTCGGTAGTTGCGTGCAGACTGACACAAATACGCTTCTTATAATCAATTTTAGCGCTCACAATGTACGTCGATTGGGCCCGTCAAACATATTCGGGTCTCGCCCAATCATATTGCAGTGTTACATTTATTGGATACTTATTCTATCTCGCTCTAACACCCAATGCTCGCACTGGGTGTCGGTAGCACACGACATGTGGCTTGGCTCTTAGCCAATTACAATGATTCTTAATGTCTATACTTAATGCTACTGAGTTTAAACATAATAAAATATATCTTTGGTGCGGCTCTTGTCCGCGACAATACATAATATACAAGTAATTACAATGGTGCGGCTTCTGTCCGCAACAGTTCTCCCCCCGGCGTAGTCCCTGGACGAGCCTCTCCTTTAATAGGGAGGACCACAAGCCGCCTCACCGGTCTTCTAAAAATGCCGCCTCGGGTCCACACGTCGGCACTCCGTGCGACGCCGTCCGGTCCCGTGTGCACCTTCCGCACGATGCCCTTAGGCCACACATTCCGCGGAAGGAGGCCGTCAGCGATAATGACTATGTCGTCTGGTTCTATCTCGCGTGCCCGTTTTCTGTGATCGCCTCGGGGCGTTAGCGTGGGCAGGTATTCGTTCACCCACCGCGTCCAGAACGCATTCGCGAGGGCTTGGGACGCTCTCCACGCCCTTCTGTCGGCCGGGTCGCACCCTCCAACACAGGGCGTGCCGTTCGCGGTTCCTATCAAGAAATGATTGGGAGTAAGTGCTCCCTCGTCCTCCGGACTGACGGATACATGCGTTAGCGGTCTCGCGTTTACCGTGTGCTCGACTTCCGCGAGCACGGTGGACAACACCTCTTCCCGGGGCGCCCTACTGTTGAGGGTGGTCGCGAGCGCCGATTTCACCGATCGGATCATTCGCTCCCACGCGCCCCCCTGATTAGGCGCTCCTGGGTCGGTGTATCGCCAACGTACCCGGTGCGTCAGTGCCTCGTCCTGTAGGGACGGCAACCACTCTGCGTAAGCGGTTTTTAGCTCTGCTTCTGCTCCTTTGAAATTTGTCCCGTTATCGGACCATATAGATTCCGGCCATCCCCGTCGCGCCGCCATCCGTCTCATGGCCATTATGGCCGAATCCGTACTCAAGCTGTTTACTAATTCTATGTGTATGGCCCGCGTAGTAAGGCATGTGAACAACATGCCCCACCGCTTCTCCCGACGCCTCCCTATGGTCACCCACATCGGTCCGAAGCAATCTACCCCGCTATGTGTGAACGGTCTCGTGTAGGCGCTAACTCGGGCCCTCGGTAGGTCCCCCTTTACTGGCGGCGCGGCTCGCCGAGCCCTACATGTGACGCACGCGTGCACTACTCTTTTTACGGCTGGGCGCACTCGCAGTACCCAGAACTGTTGCCTCAAGCTATTTACGATATGTTCTGTGCCTACATGAGCGGACCCGTGTTCCCGCCGTATTAGCAGCTGCGTCAGCTGATGCGTCCCGTCCAAAATGATCGGTGCTTTGGGTATCGACGTGACGGTGGTGGCGTTGATTCGTCCGTTTAGACGTAGCAAACCGTCTGTTTCTAATACGGGGTCCAGTCGTCGCAAACGGCTGTCCCGTCCTACGTTTTCCCCGCGTCGTAATCGCTCGATGTCGTCCGGGAAACTGTCATGTTGTGCTTGTCTATATAGTAGTTCTTCTGCTTTCTGGAAGTATTCCAATTTATTCAGGCGCGCCCGTCGGGTCCACAGGTGGACGGCCTCAATCACTCGTGCCGTGGCACGCACCGCGCGCTCCCATGTGGAGAAACGGCTCACGTCCACGACGTTTTCGGGACTCGACACGCGTGTCGTCAGCACCTCTGCGGTGAGGACCTCTCCGTCGGTGGCCTCGCGAGGCCACCATTCCTCTCGCTCGTAGAGGAACGATGGGCCTACGAACCACCGGTCCTTGCTATGCAGCCGCGTGTTGCCCGTCCGAGTCGCGTCGTCCGAAACGTTCTGGGCGGTCGGTACCCATTTCCACTGTGAGACCTGTGTCAATTCAGCGATCTCACCCAATCTGTGCGCCACGTACGGTGTGTACTTCGCGGAGTCGTTCCTGATCCAGTGTAGCGCAGTCGCGGAATCGGTCCATAGTGTGGTTTTGTACTCGCGTATGCGGTGTTCCTTCGCGATCTCCGCGGCGAGCCGTGCGCCTATCAGCGCTGCCTGTAGTTCCAGGCGTGGAATAGATTGTGCCCTTATCGGCGCCACCTTGGCCTTGCCGGCGACCAAGACGACGTTGATGCGTCCGTCGGCGTGCACATGCCTCCAGTACGCGGCGGCGGCGTATGCCTGTCCGCTGGCGTCGCAGAACACGTGTAACTCAGTCGTTACCGCATTCCCGCCCCGCGCATCATAGCATCGTGGCAGCCTTAAGTCTGCTATGTGTGCCGTGTCTTGTATCCACTCCGCAAATGTCCTGGCCTCCTCTTCGGGGATGGGTTCGTCCCACCCGATTTTAATCTTCCAAAGTCCTTGCAACATGACTTTGGCTGCAATTGTGTACGGGCTCAGGAGGCCTAACGGGTCGAAGATGGACATTACGGCGCTCAGCGCTTCTCGCTTGGTCGGCGGTCGCAGGTTCTGTCTGACGTCGCTGGGTACTCGGTGCATCTTTGTATTGAACGCCAGCTGGTCGACCCCGGCCAGCCAATACACCCCCAGGGTACGTCCGTGCTCGTGCACGCTGGCGCCCAGTTCTCGCGGCGCGGACGTCCGGTTCTTGTCAGGGATGTGTGCCAACAGGTGAGCGCGGTTGCAACCCCAGCCTGCCAGCTCGAAACCAGCGCGTTCGTGCACTTCTAGCACCTCCGTCATGGTTCGGGTTGCCGTCTCCTCGTCGTCCATGCTGTCCACCCAGTCATCCATGTAGTGATTCCGAGTGATCGCTACGTATGCCAACGGGTGGCTGTCTCTGAAGTCGCGCGCGTTGTGGTCGCGAACGCTATGAGCGATGAATGGTGAGCTGCGCGCCCCGAATATCACCGAGTTCATTGTAAACTTTCGTGGCGGGTTAGTACGGTCGTCGCCTCGCCATAAAAATTGTTGTGCGGCCCGATCCTCTGGCCGTACCCTTATTCTCAGAAACATCTCTCGGATGTCCGCGGTGACAGCGACCGGTTTTTCGCGAAATCTGAACAGGATGCCGTGCAACGCCTGAAGGCGATCCGGCCCGTCAAGCAATGCGTCGTTCAGGCACACGTCGTTTGCGCGTGCGGCGGCGTCGAATACAAGCCGCATCTTGCCGGGCTTGTTCGGATTCGAGACAGCGAAGTGCGGCAGGAACCACGCTCGGCTACTTGCCTCCTCTCGGCTGGGGGTGGCGTATCCTTTCGCGATGAGCGTGTCCACCTGGGCAGTGTAGGTGTCCCGGAAGATGGGCGAGCGGTCCATCTTCCTCTCGATACTCCGCAGCCGTTGCCGCGCCATGTCGTAGCTCGGCGGTAGCACGACATCGTCCGTAACCCACGGTAGCCCCACTTCGAAATGTCTGTCCGCGCGCCTTATTGTACGATTCACTATTTTGATAGCGCGTTCTTCTGTCGCGACTGGTTTACGTACGGGCGCTATTCCTATTGCGTCGACCTCGAAGTGGGACTTCACTAGGTCGTGTAATTCCTCCATATCTGGTTGGTGCCGCGGCTCCCCCCGTGTGCGCACGTGCAGGACGTTAGAGTCATCCCGGCAGATGACCCTTCCGACCGATTTGCTCGTTCCGTGCACCACCCACCCCAGTTTGGTGAGGGATGCGGCTGGCGTACCCTTCGCCCCGGTCAACAGTTTTCGCGTCACCACAAGGTGCCAATTGTCCGCGCCTATTAGGACCGTTGGCTTTGCGTTCGTGTAACAAACGTCCTTGCTGCGTAACTTACTGAGGTGTTCCTCTTGCAGGAGCTGCCTCTCGATTGTCTGGCTCCCGAGCGCGAGGTCCCTGATGGTGCGCGCCTTTATATGGTGGTATCGCGGTAGGCTGCGTCCCTTGACGGCGATGTCCACGGTCCGGCTGGCGATTCCATTCTGACTCGATGTCACGCCGTGGATGTTTATCTTTCTCTGCGGTCCGGTCGCTCCGACGATGTCGGCGATCCCCTCGTCCACCAATGTCACCGTGGAGCCTTCATCGAAGAGCGCGAACGTGTTCGCTGTCCCCTTCGGCCCCCTGATGGTGATCGGACACACTTTTAGCAGTACGTTCTCAGACGTGCACGGGGTGGCCGCCGTAGCCGCAACGCGTTCCTCAGTGCTGCCGTCGTTTTCCCTAGACGCATGCAGCAACGCGTGGTGTGGCTGTCGGCACTCGTCCACTCCGCACCGCTTGCCCTTGCAACGGAAGCGCCTGTGCTTGCTATCCAAGCACACGAAGCAGATGTTCGCTTCCTTGGCCCACTCCCATCGCTTGGGCACCGGCATGTCTTTCAGTTTACCGCACAGTGTAGTCCGATGGCCGGACCCGCAGCAGAAGCACGTCTTCGCGGGACGCTCCTCTGTTGCTGCGTACACATTCACTCCGCGGTTTTCTTGATTCGTTCGACGCGGACGCACTTCCATCGGTTTAGGTGCCGTTGCGACCCGTGTCACGCCGGCGTGCGTCGGGGGTGTGTACGCGTGCCTGATCGCGCGATCCGCCTCGCGCATTAGGAATTGTGACAGCGTTACAATCTCTGGCTCTGTCTGACTCGCGCTTTCTTCGGCGAAATCACACCACTTGGATCGGAGGTGTGGACTTAGTTTTTCGGTTACGGCCCGTGTTAGCATGGGATTCAACAAGTATCCTCGTTGGTCCATGCCCGCGATTATGGTCACTATGTTCTGTAGTTTCACCGCGAAACTGTTCAATTCCGCCGCGGAGGTTCCTATTCGCGGGAGCTTACCGATGTCGCTCATGGCCTTGTCGAGGATAACCTCTGGTCGCCCGTAGCACTGCTCCAGAGTCCGCATTATCCTCGACGGTTCACTTGCGGTATACAGTAGCGCTGACACGGTCTGTCGGGCTTCCCCTCTCAGCGCGCCCCTAAGCCGCGCTAAATTCTCCGCGGGAGAGAATCCGTGCATTTCCGATGATTCCCTCATAGCCGCCTTGAACGGTAGCCATTCGTCCGTAGCTCCACTGAAAATAGGCAGGTCTTGAGTCTGCCTCGACGGCGTCCGACGCCGCATCATTTGCTCGAGCGTGTCGGCTAACCGTTCAATGCCCCGCTCTTTCGATCGTTGAGGGGTGAGGTCTCTTTGAACGCGGCACTCCACTAATCGCGGCCCGGCGTCTCTCGGCGCGTGTTCGCGGTGCGCGGTGCGCTCGAGTTCCGTAGCGCGTTCGCCCTCCCCCCGTACACGGGAGTGTTGTAGCCACTCGTTCACCCGTTGATCGGTGTCCGTGACTTCTTCGCCGATCATGCTTTCGCGCTCTGCATCTTCGCGGATAGCGGCCACGTCGGCTGCTAACCTCTTCTTGATCAGCCTCGCTTGCAGTTGCAGCTCTTGACGCCGAATCTCCGCAAGTTGCAACTCGGCGTCTAATTCCGCTTGGCGAATCTTGGCCACCGCACTGGCCGTTGAACGCTGCGACCTAACCGACGGTGCCCTCGATCTGCGTTCCGGGTTCGCGGGGTTCGGTGCGCGGGGTGACATTATCGACACTTCATTATTCGCCGCGGCGCTTCCTAACGCGGTCAAACGTGCGTCGAAAGGTGCGGGCGCGGATGTGGACGCGGACGCGTTCACGAGCGGCGACGCGGGATCCTCCTCGAATACTTTCGGTACCTGACTACGTGTGGTCGGCATGTTTCCTATACCCTACGCTCAGTCCTACCACCTAAGGTGCTGGAATGCGGCCTGTGCCCTCAGGCAACTCGTATAGGCCGGTGGTGTCGCACCGATCACCACTCGTCGTCGCGAAAGCGACGGTTTACACTGTATCGCCGTGAAAACGACGCTTCACGTAGGGCTCCAGCCGTTTGTCACCGTTAGGTGGCGAGCTCGCTACGGCGTCGTGAAAACGACGTTTATACAGACCCTATTCGTTTTTCGCTCTTCTTGGCCACCGCAATGTTGGGTGGTTTTCTATGGCACGGTGCTCGTCGCACCGTTGGGTGATCTTCAATAGCACGGCGCTCGTCGCACCGTTGGGTGATCTTCAATAGCACGGCGCTCGTCGCACCGTTGGGTGATCTTCAATAGCACGGCGCTCGTCGCACCGTTGGGTGATCTTCTATAGCACGGCGCTCGTCGCACCGTTAGGTGATCTGCTATACTTTCACGCCGCAAGATGTGGCGATCTTCAAAACTTTCACGCCGCAGGATGTGGCGATCTTCAAAACTTTCACGCCGCAGGATGTGGCGATCTTCAAAACTTTCACGCCGCAGGATGTGGCGATCTTCAAAACTTTCACGCCGCAGGATGTGGCGATCTTCAAAACTTTCACGCCGCAGGATGTGGCGATCTTCAATACTTTCACGCCGCAGGATGTGGCGATCTTCAATACTTTCACGCCGCAGGATGTGGCGATCTTCAATACTTTCACGCCGCAGGATGTGGCGATCTTCAATACTTTCACGCCGCAGGATGTGGCGATCTTCACAATGACGCCCTGCCGAGGTTGCTTCGCTGATGTTTTCTTCTATCCGGCTCGAAGGACCAAAACTGTTGGGGAGTGTTTTCGGGTGAAAATAATTACTCCTCTTTCCAATTTAAACTGTATATTGCTTCCTCGGTAGTTGCGTGCAGACTGACACAAATACGCTTCTTATAATCAATTTTAGCGCTCACAATGTACGTCGATTGGGCCCGTCAAACATATTCGGGTCTCGCCCAATCATATTGCAGTGTTACATTTATTGGATACTTATTCTATCTCGCTCTAACACCCAATGCTCGCACTGGGTCGACACCCAGTGCTACCGACGTAGCACACGACATGTGGCTTGGCTCTTAGCCAATTACAATGATTCTTAATGTCTATACTTAATGCTACTGAGTTTAAACATAATAAAATATATCTTTGGTGCGGCTCTTGTCCGCGACAATACATAATATACAAGTAATTACAATGGTGCGGCTTCTGTCCGCAACATCATCTATACTATGATGTTTTAAAGCTAAAGAGTTTGTTTGCTTGAACGCACTAATCTCAGGAACTACCAATCTGATTTGAAAAATTATTTCAGTGTTGGATAGCCCATTTATCTAGGAAGGCTATAGGCTATATATCATCACACTACGACAAATAGGGGCGGAGCAGCAATGGAAACGTGGCAAATACGGGGAAAGAAGTTCCTTTTGAAGTCTAATGATTTCCATACGGAGCAACAACTCTTATATTTATATCTACTATCAAGAACCTTCAAATACTCCGCTAGGCTGGCTGTATAGCCGTTGTTAAAATGTATCTATACTAATATATAAAGCTGAAGAGTTTGTTTGTTTGTTTGGTTGAACGCGCTAATCTCAGGAACTACTGGTCCGATTTGATTAATTCTTTCAGCGTTAGAAAGCCCATTTATCAAGGAAGGCTATAGGCTATATAACATCACGCTACGACCAATAGGAGCGGAGCACCAATAAATAATGTTTCAAAATCGGGGGTATTTTTTCCTTTTGAGAACTTCCGCTGCGTGCGCTGCGGAAACGGTTAAAGTTTCGCTAAAATAATGTATGACAGAATTGTTCCCCTTTAAAAGTTCTAAAAAAAAGTCTGCGACAGCACATGTCTATCTTTTAAGGTTGGCTCACTATAACCTTTTTTATGCTAACCAAATTTGTTCTAAAATAAAGCATTATTTGTGAAGGTGTTTTCATAAAGATGATATTAATCCTTATCCAAATAAATACGTTATTCATCACAAGTATTTAATTTAAAAGAAATTTGCCCTTTACATCATTTGATTTCAATGAGTATCTTAGAAGATATCGCAGTTTTAAAATAACACCGCAGCGAAAAAATTATCAAGCGCGCAATTATGATGTACGAGTACAAGGCGCCGGCCGGCCGATGCGCGGCGGCACAAGTTTCACGTCTATTTAACCGATTTGAATGATTTTTTGGTATGGACATAAATGGGACTCTGTGGAGTAATAAATAGACTACTATTTTCTTTCTGAACCCAACCCTGTAGTCTACGCGGACGGAGTCGCGAGCAAAAGCTAGTGTAGTATAAAGCCATGCAAGCCAACCCTAAATACAAGAGGCATGCAAATCGTGTTGTGCTAAGCGCGTTTGACGTGTGTGCGACAAAAACGAAATTAGGGTCAACGTAGAAACTGTGATCGACCTTTGGTGCCTGGAATGTGCGCTGTAGGGATGGTTAAGGTAACGCTAAGGTATTGCACGATTCACGTACCGAGGGCATTGCGTGAAATACCGATAGCTTTGAATGCTTATTGTACGACTGGCAAGAAGAAACATCGACAAGAAAAACTTGAATCTAAAGGTCTAAAATTTTAATAAAGACAGGTTCGTCTTTATTATTTTTTATGTCATCATGAATCATGCTGAAGTTATTTAAAATTCTGTCCGAAGTACATTGCCTGATTATGAAGTTGTTTTCTTTAGGTAGACGTTATTAAATGGATCGCCTGATTTGTAGTCGTGATGGCCTCGAGGTTTGGGCACGCGGTCGAGAATCTCGACGGTCGCAGGTTCAACCCCAGGCACACACCTCTGACTTTTCGAAGTTATGTGTGTATTCACATAGAATTATCACGTACTTTAACGGTGAAGGAAAACATCGTGATGAAACCTGCACACCTAAAAGTTCTTAGGAATTTCTTAGGTGTGTAGTCCGCAAACCCGCACTAGGCCAGCGTAGTGGACGAAGGTCTAAACCCTCTCAGTTGTAGAGGAGGCCCGTGCCCAGCAGTGGGACGTATATGGGCTGATGATGATGATTTGTAGTCAAATAATTTAGGAGTTATTTGAATTAGCTGACCCACCCTTATTTGGCATTATAGACTAAAGCTAGACCTATCTTGATCATGGAGAAATCTGGTGCCTAGCAGAAACATTTTTTTTCATTTCTTTTAAAATATTTTTACTTACTCTTGCGATTAAAAACTGGTACCATTAAATCCGTGACTGTCCAGTTAAGCCAGAAGTTTTTATCTCCATTAACCGACAGTGCAATCAATCATAAATGTGAAAAATCTAATAGTCTTCAATGTATTACATCAAAACGTGACATTTGCCTAAGGTCAGGTATTTGTTTACGGTGAAGGTTTCCACCGTCGTGCACGATGTTGATAACGTTCATTTATATTGAAGCTTTCAATCGTGGATTAAATATTATGAGTTTTATCAAATATCGACATTAAATATCCGTGCGTTTTGCTTTTTTAAACTTCTATGGGACTATGTCCTGCACCCACATTTCGCCAAGTACGTATCAGTCCCACGTAATAGGGGGCAAGCCTATTACCGTTTTTCGGGCACAATGCCAGACTCCGTGCTGTTACTGAGAATTTCCTAATGGAAAAACCCAATAACACTTTGCCCGACCCGGGAATCGAACCAGGTCCTCTAGATCGCACGGCACATACTTGTGCCGCGAGACCACGAGGCAATCATATTTTATTTAGCGTCAATGTGTTTTTTTTTTATACTGGCACGGCAAAGTGACCCCATTGCACCTGATGGTAAGTGTAATGGAGTCCAGAAAAAGTGCCGACCAGCGAGAGATGATGATCTCCCGTTGGTCGACGCAATCATGCCGGCCGAAAACCTCTTCACCTATCTTGTGAAGAAGTTTGGGGGACTAATACCATGGTGAACAAAGGACCGATTAGTGTTTGTAATCACCGTAATTATTACCTGTCTTAGCTTTGGATCACGGTCTGTTTACAACTCTTATATGACAAAATAAATGTTCTAGTTCAATAAAATACTTAGTGCTATAATTTCATATCATCATCATCAACAGCCCATATAGCCCCACTGCTGAGCACGGGCCTCCTCTACAACTGAGAGGGTTTAGGCCCTAGTCCATCACGCTGGCCTAGTCCGGGTTGGCGGACTACACTCTTTAGGTGTGCAGGTTTCATCACGATGATTTCCTTCACCGTTAAAGTACGTGATAATTCATTGTGAATACACACATAACTTCGAAAAGTCAGAGGTGTGTGCCTGGGGTTTGAGCCCGCGACCGTCGAGATTCTCGACTGCACGCCCAAACCTCGAGGCCATCACGACTTCATATAGTTTATAGTATAAATCTAGTAGCGTAAAACGTATCGTGTGAATTCTCTTCGTTCCTTCCATCCCGGAAAGATTGAAGCCCATCGTCGTACAATTAATTGGTTACTGGTGGTCACATCCCGTCATTATTTAAGTGGCTGTTAACGGAATGACCGGATGTATCCAATTATGATTATTTATGAATCATTAGGAGTTACTTGGGAATGATATTTCTCATTAACTGCCTCTTCGGTCCCACAGCATGAGCATTCAACGCAAATAGCATCTCTTGGTGTCGATTCTTGGGTAGGCAGTGTTAGAGAGGCTTTCCATTAGGACATTCTAAGCCTAGATTCTGTGGAATGTACCCAAAAATCGACAATAAGTACCCCGCATCATTGCCTTACAAAATTCCGAATAATAATGTTTAAGCTTTAAATCTATCTTTAACAAAGGCCATTTGACATATAAATGAGAATATCCTGACGCCATAACAATCAATTACAAACTAGACATTACACAATTAACGTGTAACTCTTTTGGGCTTCTATTGAAATACGTACCGCCACTGCCCCCCATTAAGAGGGTAAGCCCCTCCACATAGCCAGCGAATTGGAGGTGTAAAATTTTTTTTTTGGGTAAAACAGACACAGCAAAATAATTGCAATGCCGTGGAAAGTTAGATAAATTTTGAAGTGGTATAGATGTGGTATGAATTGGACGGGTTCGAAACTGACGGCACCAATATTTTACACGAAATAATCGTGAAGCAATTCTGTTGGGTGGTTCGGTGAACGATATTACTGGGTCAAATTTCCTTGTCGTTGAATGTTTAATAGTATTTCTACAGCGGGTTTTCCACTTTGAGCACTCGGTTCGTTATCTGAAAGGAAACGAATATTTTACATTCATTAAAATGATAAATATTAATACGTCATAATTTTTGATTGCACCGCACAAACGATGTGCGGGAGAATTTCTGATTGGGTCTGATGAGTGTCCCTGTTGATAGTTTAAGTAAATTAATTTGTTGTTTATGATATTTAATCAAGTGTTTTAGTGTTGATTATGAGAGCTAAAAAGAAAGCCAACGATAAGATACAATAAGGCAATTCCTTACTTATGAGTTCAGTGTCTTACAATATCGTCTTTTTCAGAGCTAGATACCTGCCTCTGGTGGCATAATAATATTTAACAATGCGCTCTAAATTGCAATCCCCAAAGCACAATTAACCAATATCTGAGTAATAATTGGTCAAAAATTTCATCTCTTTCCCTCAAAAACGGGCCTTTGTCATGCCTAAAAACTCTCTACTATCAACCACATGACTAGTTTAAAATCGATTCAGAAGTTTATGCTTGAAACCGTAACAGAGTTTTCACATTTATAGTACAAGCTAGGATTTTATATAGGGGAGTAGTATGCGCATAATTTTTTACGAACATTAAGTAAAACGAATTCACTGTCTAATTGTCACGCATGGGAACGAAGTCGCGGGAAAAAACGGAACAATTAATACAGGTTTTTTTCTCACCATTTTAACACGGAGTCCTACTGCAGGTAGCCTTGCTAACAATAGCAGTGCTCTAGCGATCTATTCATATCTTCATCCATTATGTTATTGTAGTAGCCAATGGACAGATTTCAATTGGATTGGAAGTCTTTTTGGCCTCGAAGCGAATAATAGAGGCATATTGACAACCCCGTGGCGCAGTTGGCTAGACACCAGCTTGCGAAACGAGAGGCCGCGGGTTCGGTCTCAAATGTTTGTGTGATCCACAAATATTTGACACGGGTCTGGGTGTTTGTGAGACCGAGAAGTCTTTCGTAGTTTCTGATACCCACGACACAAGACATGCATCTTAATGTGAGGTCAGAACTATGTATGTGACAGTTGGGTGTATTTATTTATATTTGGGCCAAAAATCAAAAAGAAAGAAAATTCTGATAACTACTCAATAATTAGCAAAATACATATTCAAGAACTGGTGTCCCCGAAGGTGTTGGCACAGATGAATTTATATACAAATTATAATATACGTATTTGTTTAAACTCCAACCTAAGGGCCGTACTGATATATTGACTTTAACCTATCTTTTTGTGTAAAAAAAATAATTTGCACATCATTTATCCACGGATAAATTCACTTTCATCTCCTACAAGTTCTGCTTGATAACAATAAATTACTTCATCATCGTGCCCAGCAGTGGGACGCATATGGGCAGATGATGAGGAGATACTCTAGAGATAGTTTTATGTTAGAAATAATATGTTAGTTTGCGAAGGATTTTTTTTAATAATTTTGGTTGGTAAAATCTATGTAACGTAAAGATCCTATCCTAGTTATAATAAACACATTTGTTTGTTTAGGTGACAATATTTTTTATACAAGACATGTGTTGAAAGTAAAACAACAAGTAATATCGCGTATTGATTACGTCATAATTAATTACGTCACGAGATATTTCATTCAATGCATGTGTTATTGCATTTCCCTTTACGTTCTGTTACAGTAACCCTATTCGGGGTAAGTGCAATTTCATGTTTAAGTTTGCCAAACAAATTTATTTTATTACGATCAACTGCTGATTAACAGTCTATTATCGTGACAAATTATGTTGTTCTCATCGAAGAAGTCGGATCAGGTGGTTATTTTTTTTAAAGACATGGTGTAGGTATCCTAGTTACATTATAATCATGAATTTTTGATGTATCGGTGTTAGTCAATTACGTCAGTACAGTTGGCAGATTGTGGTCTGCAATAACATGGCTTATTCGACCAGAAAAATAAATGGATTCAGCAAAAATTTTTAAGACTGTTGTTACACTATCAATTCTTCTACTAGTTGCAATCATATAGTTAGAACTAGTAAGTGAAAACTAAGTGACCTACATCGATAATTCGCATTATGATCCCAGAATCATAATGTAAATTAGATAGAGACAATATCGGCATTCGACAAGTTGTACGATCAGGTACAAGTAAAAATACTACACAGTGTTGCCAACCCCAAGAAACTAAAAAACAGCAGCTCACTAATAAAAAAGCAGTAGAAAACAGTAGCTTAAGAAAAAGGCAGATTTCATATTTTTCTTTTATAATTAAAACAATCACCTACTTTTATGACTCACATAGGTACATTGTTATTATTATAATATTGATTCTAAAATTTCAATCTCATTTTCCTTTTTAAATTCGTACATATTTATATTAAATCTATTTAAGTGCCTTTCTGTGTGTGGCTTCAAATGAGTTGTAATCGGTTATTTCGGATTTGTGTATAATACTCATTTAGTTGTAGTGGATATTCTATTGCGTAATTTGGTTTTCATAATATTTATACCTGAAAATAATCTTTCCACGGCGCTGCTATGTGGGTAGGCACAAAAGTTTTATTATGTGGTGATTATTAAGAAATACTTGCATTGTCTAATAGGCGGCGTTGAACGCTCATTGAAAAACAGTAAAAATTAGGAATGAAACTAAAAACAGGGTCATCAACATGAAAACAGCAAATCTACTGTTAAAACAGTAGGGTTGGCAACACTGATACTACACCATTGAAGCAACAACGCAAGTGACCAATTGTTCCAATGTTCGGCTTGTGCTATTGTTCGAACGCAGCTTTCTTTCAACTATTATGATATAACAATACAAGCAGGCCTGCGTGACGTGCCCGCGCCATTCTATAATACACCACAACTGTCCCGTTTAAAATTCTTTCCTACTCGACGCCATGAATGGAAAGTGACAGTGGATGGAAGACCAAACGCTGGACGAAAGGAAAGTCTTGTTGGTTTCATTTTTGTCCTCGATTGTTTGCCTGAAATATGAGGAATAGGAATATTAGAAGATGAAGATCGGAAAGATATGGGGTACAAAGTAAATAACCCTATTTGAGAAATGCTCTATTACAGAGTGTAAACAGACCGTGATCGAAAACTAAGACGTAATAGTTATGGTAAATCCTTACTAATATTATAAATGCGAAAGTAACTCTGTCTGTCTGTCTCTCTCGCTTTCCTGCTAAAACTACTTAACCGATTTGAATGAAATTTGGTACACAGATAATTTAGACCCAGATAAAGGACATAGGCTACTTTTTATCCCGGAAAGGGGGTTTTAAGGGGTTGAAAGGGGGGGTGAAAGGTTGTATGGAAGTATTGTCATTTTTAAAGCTAGAAGCTTGAAACTTATTTTTATGGCTGTTGATTAGATATAAATAGATATAGGACATTAAAAGTTTGTAAAAAATGTACCTTTAAGGGGGTAAAATAAAAATAGGGGTGAGAGTTTGTGTGGAAATCCGTGATTTTTGAAGCTAGAATGATGAAACGACGTGTAGACGACTGTAACTATGTATATGTAACTATATGTCTGTTATGCTTTCACGCCTAAATCATTTGACCGACGTAAACGATTTTTGATATAGACATAAATGGGACTCTGTGGAGTAAAATAGACTACAACTTATTTTCATTCTGAACCCAAACCTGTAGTCTACGCGGACGGAGTTGCGGGCAAAAGCTAGTGTAAATAGGTATAATTTACAGGCGGTATAAAAAGTCGTGATGGCCTCGAGGTTTAGGTACGCGGTCGAGAATCTCGACGGTTGCGGGTCCAAACCCCAGGCACACACCTCTGACTTTTCGAAGTAATGTGTGTATTCCCAATGAATTATCACGTACTTTAACGGTGAAGGAAAACATCGTGATGAAACCTGCACAATTAAAAGTTCTTCGGAATTTCTTAGGTGTTTAGTCCGCCAACCCGCACTAGGCCAGCGTGGTGGACTATGGCCTAAACTCTCTCAGTTGTAGAGGAGGCCCGTGCCCAGCAGTGGGACGTATATGGGCTGATGATGATATTTTTTAGTTAAAATGCTGCTTAACTGCTTGAAATTAGTCATCTTGCAAAAACAGACCGCAAGCATATTCTATTTGGAACTTAAAACGCTTTGCGAGCATCGCGTATAAATAACGACACGTGATCATAAGGTCTAGGGTTTGTATTATTAAATTCTGAATTGCAGAGTCTAGAAAAATGTCCGGCAAATGGAAGTAGACTTGCCATCTAATAATAACTACACATCTGCCTCGCTCTTCAAGTACTCAATCGTTTATATGTATATTATGCGTAAAGTGATGTATTAATTTACATTATGTTATTCTATTTACGACGTGGATTGTTTAATTTGCAACAAAAACAGTTGAAGACAAAAAATAAATTTGTTATCACGTCTGACTTGTATTCCGATTGTCTCTGTTCCCATGATTTGAGTCATGATCATGTAACTGTTACCAGCTCAACCATTGTTACAATATATTAAACAATAAACAATTTATTGTTTTATTTAAACAAATGCTGCGCTGCGAAGGCTCCCCGCACGCTGTTTACAATCTTACAACCTGTTTCACATTATTGTTCATAGTGGTATATTATAAGTCTTTGTTTGAGCCACACAAAGGACACTATGAATTATGATGTTATAGTATAGTGTATATTCGCTTAAGGATTTAATTGTATGTCGTTAGCTTCAATTGGCGAATTCATTTGTGAGGATTTCTGGATCAGTTCAGAGAGGTATGGAATATGTTTAAATAATAAAGGGAGTAAATCATCATCAGCCCAAATACGTCCCACTGCTGGGCACGGGCCTCCTCTACAACTGAGAGGATTTAGGCCTTAGTCCACCACGCTGGCCTAGTGCGGGTTGGCGGACTACACACCTAAGAAATTCCTAAGAACTTTTAGGTGTGCAGGTTTTATCACGATGTTTTCCTTCACCGTTAAAGCAAGTGATAATTCATTGTGAATACACAAATAACTTCGAAAAGTCAGAGGTGTGTGCCTGGGGTTTGAACCTGCGACCGCCGAAATTCTCGACCGCGCGCCTAAACCTCGAGGCCATCACTGCTATTTAAGGGAGTAAATAACTAGTGTTAACAAAAACGCTTCTATTTTAGAAGGGTGTGAAAAGGTGTGTTTAAAGGGCGAGGGTATTGCTGTTTTTTAAACTTCGTGCTGCTTCTGAGAGCTTTTACTGTACTGAAGTGACAGCCAAGTTTTATAATATGGTTTAAGTGTTAAACCATTTAGTTTAGTTTTCGTAAATATACATAGTTGGATGACGTACTAATTGTGACAAGGTATTTTGTTTATGAGAATATCCTCATGAAAAACCTAGTAATATTTAAATCGACCCTGGAATTGAACCCATGTCAACATCATTCGCTACACTGTTTTGAGAGAAGATCGGGACTATAATAACAATGTCAATAATGCAAGTTTATATACCTCGACAATCGTGATGATTTAGGCATGTACACACCTCTAACTTTTCCTTTTCGAAGTCATGTGTGTATTCAGAATGAATTACCAGGTATATTAACGGTGAAGAAAAACATTGTGACAAAGCCTTTACACCTAAAAGTTGCTAGGAATTTCTTAATTGTGTATTCTGCCAACCAGCATTATTCCAATGTGGTGGACTAAGGCCTGACCCTTCTCAGTTATAAAGAAGGCTCGTGCCAAGCAGTGGGGCGTATATGGGCTAATATAGTTAGATTGTAAGTTTATGCTAAGCATTTACAGTAGAATCAGCTGATTATGGAAGGTACAGCGCATAACAGTACCTCAGTTGCGTAACTCGTTTTCTGACATAACGTTGTATGTAGCCGGTATCTCACGGCATGTGCAAGTTTCCTACATCGCCGAGTTCAGTGTGATCGTAATGTTTTTATTTATAGGACTCGCTAATGGTATCGTATTATTATTAAGAATAAACAAGAAGAATACACAATATTACTACCTTTCATTTCTCTTCCTGCATCTCCATTCCAGGTTGCCTGTAAGAGATCGCCTTGTGCGATAAAGCCGCCCATTGGACTTTCTAGTCCTCTGTACTTATTAGTTTTAGTGTTGTGTGTACAATGACGAAAAATAAAATAAATAAATAATATTATACACACACATAGACGCCATACCTATGCTATGGCAGTTGTGTTTTTAAGTTTCCCGGTATAGCGCCCAGCCGTTTTACGAGCATTTAATATGTTATTACGTACTTCATGGTGTTGGGCGAATTTCCTAAATTAAAAAAAGTAACATTTTGCTCTACCTGAGATGGGAGCCTGTGATTCATCCATGGCATACTGCTTTCTTATGCCGCAAAACTAACGAGGCAGTATATATGTACATACATATGTATATGTAATTATCAATTATGTATTTGCACGATAATGTGATGTATTATGAGACAACCTTCATAGCGCCACCGCATAAATTGGTACGTCCGATAAACAGCTCCATGATTCGATTCCCGATCAACGCATTGTTGGATTTTTTCAATAGTGCCTTTAAAATGTATGAATTTTATGAGATACAACAACAATAAAAGTGATCTCTAATTTCCAACCTACAATTTCATTCCACCTGTCCATTAATCCACTGGTCCAATCCAATCAAAACCAATCCAATGGTAGACCACTGTCTGCCATTCACCTCTCCCATGCAGTCCTGGTGCGTTATCGCGGTCGTGGTGACCGTTACACCACTCATTATGGTACAGTTACCGAGCCACCGTCGCCACCGTCCGATGACGTAACGCCACGGCCAACAAATTGCACGCATTTGTATGGGAAATGCGAGATTCACATGCTACCATTGTTCAAGTATTCCGAAAAGACCTCCGCTGTTTCGGCGCTCTCGATATTGAGGTTAAGATGTATAAAGAGATAGTAAGTGCCACGAATGTACACGTTATTTTTTTTACTGGTTATTCACTTAATAGTGAGACATATCTATCTATACTTACAAATAAATAAAATTGGAGTGTCTGTTTGTAATATTGAAATAACTGCTTTTTAATAAATGCATATGGATGTATACACGGTACATATATCAAAATAACGTTTTTTTTACAATTTTTGTCTGTCTGTCTGTTTGTTTCGGCTAATCTCTGAAACGGGTGGACCAATTTTAACGGGACTATCACTGGCAGATAGCTGATGTAATAAGGAGTAACTTAGGCTACTTTTTTATACGTTTATTTTCTTATTAAAAATAAATTTTCCGCGCGGACGAAGTCGCGGGCACAGCTAGTCACAAATATATTCTAAGTAGAGTATTGGGGATTGTCGTAGAATCGTCAATGTTCCGTCAGTACTGTTCTTTACTCTTATTTAGTTGCGTTCTTAACGCCTCAAAGGCAGTTTGTGGGCTCAGACTAACGTGACCGAATCATAGATTGGTAATTTTTTTTATTCTGGTTCTATTCGTATACTGGGTCATTGAGCTACAGATATCATAAATATTCACTGAGAACAGTGAAACAATAAATATTTAAAAGGAATTCTAGGTAGGTTTATTTAAGCATCATGTTTAATAAAATCAGCTACGGATTGACATATTTTTTGAAAGGCTTGCAGTGGGTTAGGAGCCAGGATGTAAGTCAAATCATCAGAACGTGCTTAAAATTTAGGATGAGATGATACCGTATAAACGATAAAACAAGATAGACTTTATTAGGTTAATTCATGAAAAAGAAAGACACCAAGGTTTTTAAATATTAGCCTCATTGTTTTTAAATAAAATTTCATATTTGCGAAGTATGTCGTGTCATGTAGGTATCGCCGCGTGTTGTTTTGGAGAAAGCGCTCGGTAATTTGAACTGATGATCAGGGACGACGACTGCATCAAATGTGTTTCTTTTACACCATATTATCATTATAATAAACTATTGCTATACTTAATACTTACTTTCTATCTCTTACAACTATTGACGGCTGTGTTACAAATCATTTCTTCCATGTTATTAGTTATTCAATGACATCATCATCAGCCCATATACGTCCCACTGCTGGGCACGGGCCTCCTTTACAACTGAGAGGGTTTAGGCCTTAGTCCACCACGCTGGCCTAGTACGGGTTGGTGGACTACACACCTAATAAATTCCTAATAACTTTTAGGTGTGCAGGTTTCATCACGATTTTTTCCTTCACCGTTAAGGTAGGTGATAATTCATTGTGAATACACACGTAACTTGGAAATGTCAGAGGTGTGTGCCTGGGGTTTGAAACCGCGACCGTCGAGATTCTCGACCGCGTGTCTAAGCCTCGAGGCCATCACGATTTCAATGACAGTGTCTTGTCTATCTTGGTGGTGTTTACAGTTCGATTGAAAATGATTGTCCTAAGCACGCTATCTGTATTAAATTACAGAAGTATGTGAAAATATTCGATTATAAAAAACACTAATACCATAGAAAATGATAATTGTATAGAATAGTTGGTAAACGCAATCAATTTTCTTCAGTAACACCGTTCTAAATTCCCATAGAATGTCATCACAGATTTAGCCTTGATAAATTTCTTAACAGACATTTGATACATCTTTCAATTCCAATGTCTTGTTTTAGTGATCATTAATCGCAGGTACAGTACTAATTGGGTGTAATGGTCAGGTCAGAGCCGTGACCACTGACCATCAGTGCACCCTAATGACTCGTTAACGCGTTGACAGCGTGCTCATTACGTCGCTCGTCGGTCGTCACTTGTTTTGTAATAACACGCCATTAGAATGACGGTCCGCAAATCCTATGATTTATTGGAATTTAATATCTGTTTTTATGCTGGTAATTGAGTTTAATTTACATAATTAATTGATGCCGGCTTTAATTAAAATAATTGGAAAAGACATAATTTTTTGTTATTGACGTAAAGATGTCAAGTTCTTTAAACGAGAATAAGAAGTATAATTCATACTTGAATAAGTTACTTATAGAAGGTTTTTTTTTAAGTGTTTTCCTGCACTTGACCAATTTGATTGGTTATAACTTATTTTTGTAATGATAAGAGAGATCTATAAACTGTGAAACAGTACCGGCGTGATGGTAATAGTTAAAGACAGTCTTCCCTATAGTTTATTAAATAAATACACCCAACAGTCACATACATAGTTCTGGTCCCACATTAAGATACGAGTCTTGTGTCGTGGGTATGAGAAACTACGAGAGACTTTTCGGTCTCACAAACACCCAGACCCGAAACAAATATTTGTGGATCACACAAACATTTGTCTCGGTGCGGGGATCGAACCCGCGGCCTCTCGTTTCACAAGCTGGTGTCTAGCCAACTGCGCCACGGGGCTACATTAACGTGTGTCCTTGTCTAAATTCTTAATTTTCTCACGATAAAATCATTATTAATTAAACTTTTTCTTCTATTAATACCTTAAGTCGTGTAACAGATATACTTTCAAATATTTAGTGTTATGTCGACAATGCCAATCGCAGAAACGTGCACCCAACAACTTCTAACACGTTGCCCAATAAAGAATTTATTACAAAGATTGCTCGTTAGGTGACATTTTTATAAATTCAAGGCTGTGAATTTCGTCATAGTAAAACAAAAGGTAACAAATCGAGAACAATTAATAACAAACGAGGCCAGAGGAGAACGAGCGGTTGTCATGGAAGTGACGTTGCGACATCGTAGTTGCAGTTTAGTGTGAATGATTCGGACTGGCGATACTGTGGTGGCCTCGTTCTGTCTATAAGAAGATGATCGATAACGAACTAAGCTATATGTTTTACTGCCGGTAGCCTCAACTAGTGATAGTTGGACTGCAAGTGGTTTTCTGGGCATGGGTCACCGCTAATGTTGGGAAATATTAGGTTTTAGTATAGCACGTTGGCCATATTATAAAATAAATCTTGCTTTACTACAAAAATACAATATTTTCCTACATCTAGTACTGTACGTACTCGTATTTATAAATATATTGCGCATATAGATTAGCTGTAAACAGTTTCCAGTGTGCCCTAAACTAGGCAAAGCCTGTATCTTGGGGACTAACAGAGAAATTACTTTTTATAATTTGTTGTAATTTAATGACGTTGTACTTACTAAATACTAACAAACTAATAACAACTTATAAGTTTACATAGCTAATTTATTCATTGTGGAGCATACAGACATGATGTTTTCCTCACGATGTTTTTTGTATTGTTTTAAATACCTGATATTTTATCAGAAAGACACAATAACCTAATAATATACCTATTTTTTGCATAAATTGTGTTAGATATATATTATTATCATTCGTGCGATTTTTTATGTAATTTTGTTTTAGTTTTAAGTAAATATTTTATAGATAATGCAAATATTTTGGTGTAAACTGTGTTTATTAAGTGCTTAATAAATAAATAAATAACTCTTCAATAAGATACGTGTGGGATTTGAACTTGCGACGGCCAGGATGGTGTCTCAACGAAAATGCACTTTATTCTCGAGACAATCCTTTGCGGTAGAAATGAAGAATGGTTATAGCCAGGCCATGATAAACTTGGACTGCGGTACGAATCGAGTATTAACACTGTCTTGCAGAAAAATGACGTGAAATACTGTTGCGGTTTGTTCCCTAGATTGCTGGAGTTTTTAATGGTGTAATAACATTATTAATACATAGCCACTATTTTATTCATGGCAAGGTTAGTTTTAAAGGCACTGAGACAGACACTACAAAGGTTCAACCCGTTTGGTATAATATACCTAGTCAATGCCTCGTTGCAGTGGCTAGACACCAGTATTGAAACGAGAGGCCGCAACTCGATCCCCGCACCGAGACAAATGTTTGTGTGATCCACAAATATTTGTTTCGGGTGTGAGTGTTTGTGAGATCTAAAAATCTCGTAGTTTCCATGACGAAAAAAATCCCACGAAACAAAACTGTATGTCTGACTGTATGACTGTATTTTAATGTGGGGCAGAACTATGTACTTACCTATGTGATTGTTGGGTGTATTTATAATTTTAAATGATAGAATTTATATAGAAATCGTTGTTTTAAAATTAGTTATTATGTAAAGAACAAACGTAAGATGACGACTGATTGTTAAGTAATTGGTAAATTTAATCAATTTCTTGAAGAAATCACGAGACACTATAGGATCAACAGTAGCAATCTTCGAATTTTCTAGTACATGAGGTTCAACAGCTTTCGTTTCAACTTTTACTGTGTTTTTGTTGTGGAGGCAATAACATGGGTAGGGCGCACAGTAACAACGACTTCACTGAATACAGTTGTCACGTTAGGATAGTCATTTAAAGCATGAAAAAACCTGTAATCGTAAGGCGAAACTAATTTTCCATTAGAAAATCAATTATTAATTTGAAAATTATTAAGTTATAACATTCATAGACATAAACAGCTCTATGCCATTATCTATGGATTGTATTTTGACGTGAACTGCGTGCATTAATTAACACGTCTTGAAGATTTTTTTTTATTAACCTGTTTACTAGAAACCGAATTATGCGCAACATAAAATGCTTGAAATGTGCATGCAAATATGGGAGAGGAGGGATTAATAACCTCCAATAATCTAATTTATATTATAGCCTTAATTTTTATACTTCAACTAAATTATTGAAATTTGGAAAATATGAATAATCAGCAGATTTTAGACAAAATATGCAATGATCGGTGAAAATGGGGTTAATATGTAACTACATGTAATCCGGTCTCTACTTATTATCATGTACATACCTACATACATGCATATGTATACACATTAATTCATCTATCATAATAACAGTATGAAACTATTGTTTGCTTCTTAGGTGTCTTGGTGCCTAGGTATGCAATTGTACATATAATAAGGTACATGCTAAATCTTTAATTTCATACATACATACATAAACTCACGCCTGTATTCCCCGAAAGGGTAGACAGAGGTGCATTTCTGCACCCGCATTTCGCCAGCTATGTATCAGTCCCACGTAATAGGAGCCTATTGCCGTTTTTCGGGCACATTTCCAGACTCCGTGCTGTTACCGAGGATTTCCTAATGGAAAAACCCAATA
The DNA here is from genome assembly GCA_907164795.1 of Hemaris fuciformis. Classification (NCBI taxonomy): domain Eukaryota; kingdom Metazoa; phylum Arthropoda; class Insecta; order Lepidoptera; family Sphingidae; genus Hemaris; species Hemaris fuciformis. The sequence goes on from OU015443.1 coordinate 1,148,990, forward strand.
ACACTTTGCCCGACCCGGGAATCGAACCCAGGACCTCTAGATCGCATGGCACGTACTTGTACTGCGAGACCACGAGGCAGACTTTAATTTCAAATAAGACATAAAAAGACCCATTACTCATTGGCGTTACAGCATGAAATTTTCGAGTCTAATTAAGATTGTTTAATGTTTTCTGCAACTGGGCGATTGTTCGCGCACCTGCCAGAACAATGCTACGGGTTAGGCAACACTCGTCACACGCTTACGTCACGAGCGATACATTGCGTACCAGCTATCGGTACACATCCCGTGTGATCTATCGGATTGCGTGAAGTTTTTGTCAACCTATGTCGCAGTATGATTTGTTACAGTATTGCGCTTACGTTAAGAAATTCCATATCTATGCATGTGGAGTGTTGAAGAAAAGCATAAGTAGGAAGGGGTAAAGTCAAAGCGTGACTGAATGCAGGCTGTTTTTAATAAATCGCTCTGGACTTTGGGGATCTACGTCCAGCAGTGGGCGTCTTATGATGATATATGAGCATGTATCAATTTTCTCTTAAGCAATTTTGGAAATCGTACCCCTGGCTATGAGCCTCTAGGGAAACCATTAAATCGAAGCTGCTTAAAACCGTGGTCTGTAAAATATGTTTAAAATGGTCATCGTGACATGTATAGACCCTGATATAAAGAAGGACTGCCTGGCGCCGCTATGAAATAATGATGCGCGTTGCAATTTTACCGTCAGTTATTTCAGTAATTTGATAAATATTTTAAGCAGCCTTGTGCTTAATCGTTTAGCGAGCTATGGATAGGGTGCTTCCTCGGAATTTGTACTTAGTTAACATGGGTGTGATAGACTTAGGTGGCAGTGGATGGGGCACAAAGCACTCTGGAAGTCGTTTTAGCTAGATTCAACAGGTTTTAAATAAATCTAATTTAATAACCAATCCTTGTTTCAGAAAACCAAAGATGGAGACACGGTGGTGCGAAGTCATCTTACTGGCAGTCCTCTGCTTCAAGTCAGGTGAGAATATTTATGACCGTCTAAAAAACCGTGCATACCCGTGTACCGTATTCTACCAAGCATATCTTTTAAATGAAGCACTTGAGATGAAGCAATATTTACTTGAAATGATTTTAACCTTCTATCGGATTTACAATAGAAATTAAATTAGATACGTGGTTTTGATAAAGTTATGGAAATACTACAACGGTTTATATAAAATCATTTTATTGTTTGTTTATAAAGAAATACTCGATATAATTCAATAAAAATAATCCGTAAAAATACGTGCTTTATACAAAAAAAAAGATGATGATCTAACGTCCAAATATTTTCCATATTAATATTAATACATACGATGCAAGATGAAGTGTATGTATTACACAGTACGGTTAGCCATCAATCTATTTATGTGTTGTGCGAATTTCTTTAACGAATGAAAGTTTTCAATCAGCCAAATATTTCTTTGAAAATACACCTTCTATGCGCCCGATGAACGTTTTGTGAAACGGAACCTTTAATTAGCACAATTAGCATCCATAACGGAACTCTTTGAACAATAGTCTTCTTATGTACTTAGATTGGTGTCAAATGGTTTTACAGCTTTCGTATCCTAGATGAATATAGGCTAAGCAGGGAAATACAGGGTAGGTTCTTGTCTCCAGACATTTATTCAAGCCATAAAGAATTCACATCCTGATGGAAGTTGTAGTATGGTCCAAAAATACTGGCGTGATTGGTTTTCACTCCCTAGAATCCGAGCTGCTAAATATAAATGCAATTATGACACGTCAATATGACAAAATAATATTAGGTTACAAAGTTAATTCAAATTAATTTTGCTAAAATTACTACTGACTCGTGGTCTCGCGACACAATTATGTGCCGTGCGATCCAGAAGACCTGGGTTCGATTCCCGGGTCGGGCAAAGTGTTATTGGGTTTTTCCATTAGGAAATTCTCGGTAACAGCACGGAGTCTGGAAATGTGCCCGAAAAACGGTGTAAGTGTATCTGTTCACGTGGAGTCACCGATGTACGTGAATCTGTGATACACGTGTAATGTTGCGTAAGTAGGGTACGAGCAGCGACGTAAATGAAACGACCGGTGTTGATGCGTGCTAATATATGACTCAGTGCATATCAAACCTTTATTGCCTTATATACTAAATTTTGGCATACTTCGAGTTCATCGACTATGCTGACGATGCTCCCACATTAGTTCCCCCTTTTTAAAAAAATAAAATGTATAACAATAATGATAAAAAATAAGTAAATGTAAAATGTATGTGACACAAATAAACTAATTATATATTCTTGCTTTTCCGCTGATCAGGCTCTATAGCGAATCGTACAACAGGGCGTATGACGCGACCCGAACGTGTTGTCGTCAGCGTGGCCTTGTTCTTTTCCGCGAGCTCAGCACTGTTGCGGTCGTTGACGTTGTTGCTGCATGTGCTTTTTAAGTGTGCCAAAGGTTCGTTCGCCTTGTCTTCATTTACCATGTAAGCAGGTTTTAATCTGTCCACTGTTACTATGGATGTTTTTTCTGGCATTTGTATTTTGAAATATTTTTCATATTTCTCTAACACTTTATATGGTCCTTTGTATGATGGTGTTAGGGGCTTCTTTACAGCATCTGTTCTGACGAAAACGTATTCACAATCTTTCATGTCCGGGTGTATATATGGTTTATGGTTTGTAGCGTGGTGACTGTTGTTAAACGGGCTTAGATTGGCCATTGTCCTTTGCAGTGTCCGTGTAAAAATTTCTGGTGATGTATTTTGCTTTTTCGGCTCGATAAACATACCAGGTAGACGTATATTTGCTCCGTATAACATTTGTGCTGGGCTGATGTTTTCTTTCAGTCGCAAGGCGCTTCGCAACCCTAATAGGACTAGGGGTAGCTCATTTGACCAGTTAGTAGTGTTACCACGCGCAATTAGTGCGGTTTTCATTGATCTATGCCAGCGTTCAACTAATCCATTTGATTGTGGGTGATAGCTGGTAGTTCTGGTTTTCTTGATACCGAGTGCTTTGGTTAAGGCGGTAAATAAGTCTGACTCAAACTGTCGTCCTTGGTCTGATGTAATGGTAGTTGGGCATCCAAATCTTGCTATCCAGGTATTCAGGAGAACTTCTGCTACAACTTTTGCTGTTACTTCTGGTACTGGTACGGCTTCAGGCCATCTTGTTGCTCTGTCGATCATTGACACGATGTATCTGTTTCCATTGGATTCTGGCAATGGACCGACGATATCTATGTGCACGTGGTCTAAACGTGCTGTTGGCGTGAAACTTCCAATTGGGGCTGAGTTGTGCCTGTATGTTTTACTTGTCTGGCATGACTCGCATGTTTTCGCCCATGTGCCTACGTCTGTATTCATGCCTGGCCAGAAGTAGTGTTCAGAGATCATTTTCTTTGATGATCTTACACCAGGATGCGTAACGTTGTGCATAGAGTCAAATATTTGTTTTCGAAGCGACATCGGTATGTACGGTCGTGAATTTGTTCTTGAATTTTCGCACCATAATTGTCTCGTTCCCGGTAACTGGATACTTTTCCAGCTGAGGTTGTTTTTATTTAACAGCTGAGGGAGTTCATTGTCACTGCGTTGCAAATCTGCTATGTCATTCCAATCCACAGGTGTGGGGCAATCTATTTGTTCGACTCGTGATAGTGCATCGGCCACTGGGTTCATATTACCGGCGAGGTGACGTATGTTTGTCGTGAATTGTGCTATGAACTCTAGATGACGTAGTCGTCTTGGGGATATCCTTTTACTTGAATTGTTTTGTTTAGTAGTGAAGGCGTGACATAATGGCTTATGATCGGTGTATATTATCAATTCTCGTCCCTCGATATAAGGTTGAAAATGCGTTACAGCCATGTAAACTGCCAGCAATTCTCGATCATATGTACTGTATTTGGTTTGTGCTTCACTCAGTGCCTTTGAAAAAAATGCAAGTGGCTTCCACGTGTCGTTTTCGTACTGTTGTAAAACGGCGCCAATACAAGTTTGTGAAGCATCTGTCATGAGTGATAATGGAGAATGCGGATTTGGAGACGTCAATGTAACAGCGTCGCTTAGACTTTCTTTACATTGATCGAATGCTTCTAGTGCTTCGGAAGTCCATTGTATTTTAGTTTTGTCGTTTTTCTTTGAGCCTATGAGATATTTGTTCAAAAGAGCTTGATGTCGGGCTGCCTGTGGTATGTTATTGCGGTAAAAATTGATCATGCCCAAAAATCTGCGTAGCTCTTGCACCGTTGTTGGAGTCGGGTATTTTTTGATTGCTTCAACCTTTTCAGGTAATGGTTTGATACCCTCTGGAGTAATCAAATATCCGAGGAATTCTATTTGGGGTTGTCCAAATACACACTTGGCGCGATTTATTGTGATTCCGTGCTCGTTGAGTCGTTTAAACACTTCATGTAGATGCTGTCTATGTTCACTGGGTGACGATGACCTCACTAATATGTCATCGATATATACAAAAATGAAGTCTAATCCTGCTAGTACTGTGTTCAGGAATCGGACAAACGTTTGGCCCGCGTTTCGTAAGCCGAACGGCATTCTAGTGAATTCGAATAGACCGAACGGGGTAATTACTGCGGTTTTTTCAACATCTTTGACGGGTATTTGGTTGTAAGCTCTTTTTAGATCAATTTTTGAGTATATAGTAGCTCCAGGCAACAGGTATGTGAAATCTAATACCCTCGGGATCGGATATCTATCCGGTACAGTGATGGCGTTTAATTTTCTGTAGTCGCCACATAGTCGTAATTCGCCGTTTTTCTTCTTTGTCACCAGTAGTGGACTAGCCCAGGGACTCTTGGAAGGCCTACATATGCCTGTCTGTAACATGTCCTCTATTTCTTTTTTCACCTTTAGGTATTTGTCGGCCGGCAAAGGTCTTGACTTGGAGTACACAGGATGTCCCTCAGTGATAATGTGGTGAATCACGTTGTGTTTTGGTGGTGACAGAGTGTCGAGCGGTTTTAAAATATTTGGATATTCTGCCAGAATATCTGCGTAATCTTCGGTTAAATCAACGGTCCGAAGAGTTGGTGTGCTTGACTTCATCAACTTTGCGTTTCTTTGAAGTCCAGTCGTACCATCTATCAAACGCTTGTTTCTAATGTCGACCAAAATGTTGTGTTTTTCCAAAAAATCGGCTCCAAGTATTGGTTGTGTAATATCAGCGACGATAAAAGTCCAACGGTACGGTCGTCTCAAATTCAGATTTAACGTCAGCGTTTTGTCGCCGTATGTTTTTATTGGAGTGCCGTTTGCGGCATATATTTTGTAAGTGCCGTCGGTTTTTAATTTGTTGCCTCTTCTTGGTATTGCTGAGATGTTAGCGCCAGTATCAACCAAAAAGCGATACCCACTTTTTCGGTCGGTAACGCATAGGCGGTTTGATGGTACAATAGCGCTGACGACCGCCTCTGTCAACGCTGATTCTAGTTTTCCGACGGCTTTTTCCAATTGCACGGTTGTTCACAATTCCAAGCTCGATCCTTATAGCGCAAGTGATATTTACATAACCATTGAGGACTTTCCGGCGTGATTCTTGTTCGCGATCGGGATCTGTGACGCGTTAGGCTTCGATTGCGTCTATGGTGACGATGTCCGTTTCTGAATGAGCTTGATTTCAGTGCTGCGACTTCCATGGTGAGCTTACTCATTTGGTTCATTAGCTGTATCATGAACTGTGGATGACTACTGGATTTAGCGTACTCACAACCTGCGTTTGGGTTCATTTTCTGGATAACTATATGCCTCTTGAAAGCCAAATCAGGGAGATCCGCTGGTGGAAGGCTGATAAGGCTGTGCAGTGCAGTTATCACAATTTAATGAAGTTTGCTTTGAACGTCGGTTTTGCGATGGTATTTTTTCTTCGTCGGTTTTTGCGTCGGGTTTTGCGTCGGGTTTTGCGTCGGGGTCACCAGTTGTAAGTGTATCTGTTCACGTGGAGTCACCGATGTACGTGAATCTGTGATACACGTGTAATGTTGCGTAAGTAGGGTACGAGCAGCGACGTAAATGAAACGACCGGTGTTGATGCGTGCTAATATATGACTCAGTGCATATCAAACCTTTATTGCCTTATATACTAAATTTTGGCATACTTCGAGTTCATCGACTATGCTGACGATGCTCCCACAACGGCAATAGGCACGCCCCCTATTACGTGGGACTGATACATACTTGGCGAAATGTGGGTGCAGGAATGCACCTCTGCCTACCCCTTCGGGGAATACAGGCGTGAGTTTATGTATGTATGTATGTAAGTTACTACTGAGAATCTTCTAACAGAAAACCCAATAACTCTCCCAGAACAGGGAAATGAAGATAGGTGCATATGAAACTACACTGTACGCTTATGCTTACGAAGGATGTCTATATCCGTTTTGTTACATTGGATAAATAAAAAAAAAATGTTTTATCTTCTCCAGGGTTGTCAAACATGCTGCCAGTTTTTACGCATGATATGAACAACTTGGCGCTATCAGAGAGCACCCCAGTCGGGACAGTCGTCTACCAGTTGCAAGGCGTCGACCCTGATGGGCTGCCTGTAAGTACATTTTTTAGTTACTTTTTTCATATGAAAAAGTATTGAATTGATTGAATATAATAATAATAAAATAAATTAAATAAATCCCAGTAATTTTGACGATGGAAAACTTGATTTAATATTTTTGTGTTGCAGATAAAATACAGTCTAGTCGGTACCGATAAGTTTTCTGTTGATCCTGACACCGGGAATGTGACTTTAGATCTACCGTTGGACAGAGAGGTAAGTTTTAAAATACCACTTACATAGGTTTAGTGCTAAACCAGTGGTTTATTGAAGACTTCATGTGTCTTACTGAGAGCAGATGGCTCTCAAGACTACTCCCACGCTTCTCGTTCAGTAATTCATAAATCATTGTGGAAATATTCTATTAAGATATGTAATATGCCCTATACGCTAAATCATCATCATCATCAGCACGGGCCTCCTCTACCATTGAGAGGGTTTAGGCCTTAGTCCACCACGCTGGCCTAGTGCGGGTTGGCGGACTACACATCTAAGACAGTCCTAAGAAGTTTTAGGTGTGCAGGTTTCATCACGATGTTTTCCTTCACCGTTAAAGTACGTGATTATTCATTGTGAATACACCCATAACTTCGAAAAGTCAGAGGTGTGTACCTGGGGTTTGAACCCGCGACCGTCGAGATTCTCGACCGCGTGCCTAAGCCTCGAGGCCATCACGACTTCATTTAATGTTAATTTAATGTTAAATCACGCTAAATCATTTAATGTTAATTTTGGCGAAGATATGCTATTGTTAGCTTATATAATATCTATGTAATTTTTAGCTTTAATACCGCTGGTAGTAAATGATTGTGCATTTAATAACCATTCAGTCAATCATTCACCAGGGTAGTCGATGTTTTAGCCGAAAATTAGTTTTATAGTCAGTTGTTCGCAAGCGACTAAAGTGTTCATTTGAATTAAATTGGTTAAGCCTTTTATGTCACAGTAATATATTTGACAGCCCCGTGGCGCAGTTGGCTAGACACCAGCTTGCGAAACGAGAGGCCGCGGGTTCGATCCCCGCAACGAGATAAATGTTTGTGTGATCCACAAGTATTTGTTTCGGGTCTGGGTGTTTGTGAGACCGAAAAGTCTCTCGTAGTTTCTGGTACCCACGACATAAGACTCGTCGTATCTTAATGTGGGGTCAGAACTATGTATGTGACTGTTGGGTGTATTTATTTATTTAGTAATAACGACTTGAGTTAAGGAAATAATGACATTTCATGGTTAACAATTTAAAGGATGGGTTATATTTTCCAAGTACCAATGTAATGGCAACTAAAACTTCTAGTGGGCTTGTCGTCGATGAAGCGGAAAGGTTCCGGCATGGTGACCCAACACCGGAAAGAGTGCAGGAAGGGCGTATATTATTTTGGATAATTTCTGTGTTTTTTCATAGGAGTATAAACAATTGCTGTGCAAAAGTGTGCGTTCGATCTAGAGTTCCTGGGCTCGATTCCCTGGTTGGGTAACATGTTTTTGGGTTTACTGTTAAGAAATTTCTAGTAGCAGCACAGTGTCAGGAAAAGTGCCCGAAAAACGGCAATATGCTCGCCCCCTATTACGTGGAGCCAAAACGCAATTGCCGAAATGTAGGTACGGTAATGTAACTCTGCCTACTCCTTCGGGGAATACGGGCGTGATTTTGTATCCAATTTGTATTGAATTGTTATAAGTTATTGTATTGAACGTTTTTGAATATGAACTCGGACTTATGTTTGGTGCCTAATAGGTATAATTCATTAATATTTTCAGGTGGAAGACACGATAAAATTCCTCGTGTCCATCGAAGACGAGGACCCGGAGAAGAAGCAGAATTTGGTGCAGCTGCAACCAGTAACCGTGATCGTTTTAGATGAAAACGACAACCCACCGATGTTTAAAAATGTAAGCATAAGTTTAATTCAATACATTTTTTTACAAATATTTGTTTCGGGTCTGGGTGTTTGTGAGACCGAAAAGTCTCTCGTAGTCCTTGATACCCACGGCACAGGACTTGTATCCTAGTGTGGGGTCAGAACTATGTATGTGACTGTTGGGTGTATTTATTTATTTATTATTTAATACATTTGTATTTCGTTGATCCCGCAATTATAATGATGACGGTGGAATGAGTGTGTTTCTGTATGGACAGCCAAGACTTTCAGTACGGAGTTGCCACTTTAAAAAAAATTGCAACAGGCAATGGAAAAGATCTGGATTCAATTCCAAATTCAGTGTTTCCTTTAGAAAATTAAGTTGTTTTGAAATGACCTTTGTGGAGTGGAGATTATGAATGGTAAATTTAAAATAAATTTGTCGTTCTAGAGCCCGTACGAAGTAGACGTGCCGGAGGATGAGGAAGTGGGTAAAACTATTCTCAGTAACATCCAGGTAGAAGACAAAGATTCTGTTGGTGACAACTTGGAAGTTGGCTGCGTGCCCAATGAGCAGGTATATTTTTCAAAAGTTATTGATATATTACATACAGGGTGTATTCAGACCGTGATCGGAAACCAAGGCAGGTAATAGCTAAGGTGATTACAAATCGCCTGGCGTTAAAGAAAATTCTGACAAAAAATAAAAAAAATGACTTTTTCCATACAACCATCGGTATTAAATGTATGCGGTTTGTATGGAAAACGTCAACATTTTTATTTTTTGTCAGAATTTTCTTTAACGCCAGGCGATTTGTAATCATCTTAGCTATTACCTGCCTTGGTTTCCGATCACGGTCTGAATACACCCTGTATATACATACATACATAAACTCACGCCTGTATTCCCCGAAGGGGTAGGCAGAGGTGCATTTTCACACACATTCCCAGACTCCGTGCTGTTACCGAGAATTTCCTAATGGAAAAACCAAACAACACCTTGCCCGACCCGGGAATCGAACCCAGGACCTCTAGATCGCACGGCACATACTTGTACCGCGAGACCACGAGGCAGTCAATATATTAGACAAACAAATTCAAGTTATTCTAATCATTGTTGTATTGACTTTTCTCATTTCAATTATTTAAACTCAGTCACAATTCTCTTGAATTTCTTATTTTATTTAGGGACTTATATAACTAGTAAGAGATATTTTGATCGTGTTTCCCAGTCTACACTTTATTTGCATCGTACTGCTCTTAAAATCGGATTCCGTTGTGATCATTCTGCCGGGGCAGTTAATAAGTTATTACTTACGTCGCCACCAAACTCTGTTAGCATTTACGTATTTAAGCATCTATAGACACGTTTCACCCAGTGGCGGTACTTCCGTAGAAGCCCAAAAGTCCAGTTTGCCTTTCAAAATTCCGAATAATAATCTTTAAGCTTTAATTGTTTATTTAACAAAAGCATTTTGACATATAAATGGGAATATCCTGACCCCACAATCAACAATTATAAACTAGACATTACACAATTAACGTGTAACGCTATTGGGCTTCTATGGAAGTACCACCACTGGTTTCACCAGGGATTTTTATGGTGTTAATGAATGAAATATTGGTTCCAGTGGCCAGAAGCTTGCGAGACCTTCGAAGTGGTGACCTTAAACTCGACGGCCCACCAGTACAGCGGCGCGCTCGTGCTGCGCAGACCTCTCGACTACAACGAGAAGCAGTTCTACCAGTTCCAATTATTCGCTACTGTGAGTACTGATGATTTCCCAAGAGTTAATAGAAATTTACCAGCTTCGATGGTTGGATATGATATATTATATTTGTAATACTACTTTGGCAAATATAATCGGTAAGTGACTTTTCACGTGATCTTTTCATGTTTTTCATCATTAGCCCATATACGTCCCACTGCTGGGCACGGGCCTCCTCTACCATTGAGCGGGTTTAGGCCTTAGTCCACTTCCTTCCTTCCTAAGAACTTTTTAGGTGTGCAGGTTTCATCACGATGTTTTCCTTCACCGTTAAAGTACGTGATAATTCATTGTGAATACACACATAACTTCGAAAAGTCAGAGGTGTGTGCCTGGGGTTTGAACCCTCGACCGTCGAAATTCTCGACCGCGTACCTAAACCTCAAGGCCATCACGACTTATTAATTCATGTTTTTAAATGTAGTTAACTGCCTTCGTCTTCTTTCCTATATTTGATGCCGTAATAACCGGTCTTCATAGGATAAATAAACTGTGTTTTGGGCTTTGTTGTCATAATGTTTCAATAAGTCAGTTGTAATTAGCAATGGTGACGCTTTTTCCAACGCCATACTTCTTACCAAACCAAGACACAAAGCACTATTAAGTTAACTTAGATGACTTAATGAAACACTCCATACATGACTTTCCAGGACGGTACCCAAAACTCGACTGCTCACGTGGAGATTAAAGTGGTGGACGTGCAGAACTCTCCGCCAGTGTTCAGCGGTACACTGACCGGGGCACTGACTGAAGATGCTCCCGTGGGAACTCTGGTGATGACTGTGAAGGCCAGGGACGCTGATAGAGCCCAACCTCGGGATGTACTCCTGGAGCTTGTTACTAGTGAGTGTTGTTGTATTAAATAGTCAGGTTTACCATGGTTCTGCTGTATGGAGGCGTAAGAAACCCAAAGAGTATCCATGGTATAAGAGTATCTATTAAAAGGTATTTGGGGACTCCTGATGGCTAAACTAAATATAGACGCGGCAACAAGAGACCGGGGCGCCAAAATTAATTAGAAGGGTGATCGACTTTATTTAAAACAGAAGACTGACGCGGAGCAGAACCACAATCAGTTTTCTCCTTAATGTAATAATAGTTTATTCTAATGACGTATTAGTAAAGTATTGATCTATGGCATGATGTTTTCAGATCCTTTGGACTTTTTCCTTTTGGATAGAACTACGGGTGAACTGCGGACAGCTAAACCTCTAGACCGGGAGGCTTTGAAAGATCCCTCGTCGCCCCTCAACCTCACTATCAGAGTAAGTACAGTGGATTAAAGAAATCTGTTATGGTTTTGTGGCGTTATTGTACTTTTATAAATCGAGTGTGCGTGATTTTTTACTGTTAGAATTTTATACCCTTAGGCGTCCCTAAATTACGTGGGAAGTCCTATTTTTCTCACAATGAATTGTCACGTACTTTAACGATGAAGAACATCGTGAGGAAACGTGCACACCTAAAAGTTCTTAGGAATTTCATAGGCGGGTAGTCCGCCAACCCGCACTAGGCCAGCGTGGTGGACTAAAGCCTAAGCCCTCTCAGTTGTAGAGGAGGCCCGTGCCCAGCAGTGGGACGTATCCATATACAAGTTAATAAATAATCGCTTATAACTGTTAATCCACAGGCAACAGAAGTGGTGGATGGTACTCCTTTGATCTCAAACCTGACGTCATCGCTGGCTACTGCGACGGTCACCATTAAGGACGTGAACGACGAGCCTCCGAGGTTTAACAGGCGAGAGTACAGCGTGGAGATTCCCGAGAGCCTTCCCATAGGAACTCCTTTACCTAACCTCGACATGGTAGTCACTGATACTGACGTGGTAAGTTAGCCTTTGCAGTAGTTATTTTCTAAGACTACTTTTTTGTTGCTAAGGAAACAGCTTCGTCAGTAGACCACCAACCCGCACTTCGCCAGCGTGGTGGACTAAAGCCTAAACCCTCTCAGCTGTAGAGGAGGCCCAGCAGTGGAACGCATATGGGCTGATGATGAAGTAAAAGCTTACTTTTTAATTGTGTAAAGGGATTATCCTGCTTCCCACAATAGTGCGATAGTTAGAGCAATAGTAGTATGAATAGAATTGACCCTAAACAACGGGCTGGTGGCGCTATCCCTTCATGGATCCATCCTGTTGTCTTTTACCATCCTTTGCGATTTATTGCGTAACTATTTTGTTGGTCTTTTTCTACTTATACGTTTTCTCGTCCCCGATTTCACGATTGTGTTTAAAATAATCGAACAGTATATCACTTTTGTCTTATTTTGTAATGTATTCCCTTTTTCTTCTTCCAGGGCCTAAACTCAGTGTTCAGTCTGCGTCTGTCGGATGAGCTGGGTGCGTTCGTGGTGGAGCCTGCCACGGCTACAGGCAGCGCCTCCGTCACTCTCCGTCTCAACTCCACTCTGGATTACGAGGATCCTAACCAAAGGAAATTTATACTGGAGGTATACAGTTATTCTATTCTTAGCTGACAAACTTGATTAATATCATTCCATTAGTTTCATTCCGACTAACTACCCTCAGAAAGTCTGCTTCGTTGTGCTAGGCTGAGAGCCTTAATCATACAGTAATACTGGGACTGTGTGCATGCGTAGTTCACGCACTGACTCTAACTCTTACTCTCATGCAAAGGATGCCTTTAGAAATTTATGAACCCTGGCAAATGTAATCATGAGAATCGGATATTTTGATCGAATTCATGCATTGTCATGGATCTTTGACAAATGAGCAAAGTTTAAAGCAAATCTGATCGTTAAAAGTGGGGCAAAATAGTGATGTTGCCCTTTTGTTCAAAGATTACGGCAGATACATACAGATGAAACTAACAAAAACGTGTTAATAAATGCAAATTGACAACAATATATTACGAAGCGAAGAGAAGTTAGAGCGTGCGAGTATTAAGGCATTAACTGGATTACATATGAAGTTTATAAACTTGTCATACCTTTATAAAAATAAATATATACTTGGCACTGAAATGTGTTTAAAAGTGCAGTGTCAGTATCAGTGTATCGGGTACGATTATCTGATCGGTTACGACCAGGCCTTTAATGTTGATTAACTTCTTTACCTGCCTATCGAAAAATTTCCACTTCTTAAATATTTCATGATCTTCGACACCTTCTCCAATAACGATTATGATATGCAGGTGATAGCGGAGGAGGTTCACACGTCTCCGAAGCTCTCGTCAAAGGCGTGGGTGTCCGTGTCAGTGCTGGACGTGAACGACAACGCGCCACAGTTTTCTGAGGCTGCGCACTTCGCCAGCGTTGCAGAGGCGGCTCCTGCGGGAACCAGGCTTACTGCCATCCGCGCTACCGATCGGGATACCGGCAGGTAATGATGGATAATAAGTCGTGATGGCCTTGAGGTTTAGGTACGCGGTCGAGAATTTCGACGGTCGCGGGTTCATACCTCTGACTTTTCGAAGTTATGTGTGTATTCACAATGAATTATCACGTACTTTAACGGTGAAGGAAAACATCGTGATGAAACCTGCACACCTAAAAAGTTCTTAGGAATTTCTTAGGTGTGTAGTCCGCCAACCCGCACTAGGCCAGCGTGGTGGACTAAGGTCTAAACCCTCTCAATGGTAGAGGAGGCCTGTGCCCAGCAGTGGGACGTATATGGGCTGATGATGATGAATGATGGACAATCATTCTTTATGTTTCGTTCATTTGTTTAGTCGATCCGTCATTCATACATCAAAGTAGAATCACTCGATCATTTATCTTCAACCACTAGCACAGCTCTCGTTTGTGTCATCAAATCATGGTTTTGGATCTAGATAATTTCATATCGAAAATTGTCTAGTATTTCTAATACTCAATACTAAGTATGGTTTCACTTTACGATCTAAATTGCATTTTTTTTTAATTTTTATCAAAATGAAATTACCAATACTGAAATGAAATGCTATAATTCGTCTTCATCAGGTTCGGCACGGAAGGCATAGTGTACGAGTTGTCTGGCAACGGCGCGGAGCTGTTCCGAGTGGACAACAGGAGCGGCGTCATCTCGGTGGCTCCGTGCGCCACGCCCGGAGTACCGCCATGTCTGGACTACGAGACTAGGATGGACTACTTCTTGCAGTATAAGGTCTGGGATCTTCCTGATGTGTTACTACTACTAGTAGTAACACACTAGTACTATTTTCACACTTTGGAGAGCTATACATACATAGATACATAACCTCACGCCTGTATTCCCCGACAAATTCCCCGAATACTTTCGACCAAAAAGCAGCGGACGTACGTCTAAGCTTTCCCCTGAGACTCTGGAATTGCTGAGGAAACGACGAGAACTTCTAAACGCCACACCATCTGAGCGTCAGGTACTAAACCGAGAGGTGAAGAGGCTGATACGGCGCGACATAAGGCGCTCGAATACTTTGGAAGTAGAAAATGCCATTGCGCAAAACAAGGGCTCCAAAGTATTCGCCAAGCCACACACTTCCGGTTGTCACCTGACAAAGCTCAGAACACAACTAGGCACCACCGTCACCTCAATTCCAGAAATTCTCGGAGAAGTCGAAAGGTTCTATGGAGATTTGTATGCTCAAAGGGCACTTCCACCTGTGGCCAACAACGTGAATGATCCGCGAGCCAGACTAACCCGCCACTACTCGGACGAGCTTCCCGACATCGACTTGGGCGAGATTAAAATAGCCCTCGACCAACTTCACAACAACAAGGCTCCGGGAGATGACGGAGTAACTACTGAGCTTCTCAAGGCAGGAGGTGCACCTGTATTGAGAGAACTGGTTAAGCTCTTCAACTCCGTCATCCATACTGGCACAACACCGGAGACATGGCGCAAGAGTGTGGTGGTTTTATTCTTCAAAAAAGGTGATAACACCTTACTGAAGAACTATCGCCCCATCTCACTCTTGAGCCATGTCTATAAGTTGTTCTCGAGGGTCATTTCGAATCGTCTCGCCCAAAAATTCGATGAATTCCAACCACCGGAGCAGGCCGGGTTTCGGAGGGGCTTTAGCACCGTAGACCACATACATACATTAAGGCAAATAATCCAAAAAACCGAGGAATACAACCAGCCTCTCTGCCTCGCGTATGTGGACTACGAGAAAGCTTTTGATACCGTCGAGACCTGGGCTGTTCTGGAGTCCATGCAGAGAGATGCCTGATCGACTACCGCTACATCCAGGTGATGAGAAGTCTGTACGAAGCCGCAACGATGACCGTCCAAGTACAAGAACAGAGCACGAAGCCAATCCAACTGCGGCGAGGGGTAAGACAGGGAGACGTTATCTCTCCGAAACTGTTTACCAACGCATTGGAGGACGCTTTTAAGACGCTCGACTGGAAAGGACGGGGCATCAATATTAACGGCCAATACATCTCTCATCTGCGATTCGCGGATGACATCGTCGTGATGGCGGAATCTCTGCAGGATCTGGAGGAAATGCTCAACAGCCTAGACCAGTCTTCAAGACAAATAGGACTCGGGATGAACATAGACAAAACGAAGATCATGTTCAATAGTCATGTTCTCCCGAGGCCAGTAGTCGTAGGGAATGCCACTCTCGAAGTTGTCCAAGAATACATCTACCTTGGCCAAACTATCCAACTAGGCAGGCACAACTTCGAGCAGGAGGTGGACCGAAGAATACGGTTGGGCTGGGCGGCATTCGGGAAGCTACGTCATATATTCAAGTCGTCGATCCCTCAGTGCCTGAAGACGAAAGTCTTCAATCAGTGCGTCCTACCCGTAATGACATACGGAGCCGAAACGTGGACACTCACCAAAGGTCTGGTCCACAAATTCAAACTCACTCAGCGTGCTATGGAGCGGGCAATGCTTGGAGTTTCTCTGGCGGATAGAATTCGTAATGAAGTCATCCGCCAGAGAACCAGAGTCATTGACATTGCCCATAAGATTAGCACGCTAAAGTGGAAGTGGGCCGGCCATGTCTGCCGACGGTCGGACGGCCGGTGGAGCAGACAAGTGTTGGAGTGGAGACCGCGCTTAGGCAGACGTAGTGTGGGACGTCCTGCAGCACGATGGTCCGACGACTTGAAAAAGGTGGCGGGTAGCGGATGGATGAGGGCTGCTCAAGACCGGGATGGTTGGCGCCTACTTGGGGAGGCCTTCGTTCAGCAGTGGACGGCGATAGGCTGATTATATATATATGTATTCCCCGAAGGGGTGGGCAGAGGTGCAATTCTGCACCCACATTTCGCCAGGTTTTGTATTAGTCCCACGTAATAGGGGGCGAGTCTATTGCCGTTTTTCGGGCACATTTCCAGACTCTGTGCTGCTACTGAGAATTTCCTAATGGAAGAACCCAATAACACTTTGCCCGATCCGAGAACCGAACCCAGGACCTCTCGCACGGCACGTACTTGTGCCGCGAGACCACGAGGCAGTCTCTTTAGACGACTATGAATAAAAAACACCTAAAAAAAATTGAAATGTAGTATTCCAGTAAAGTTAAATAACTCTTGTGGCATGAAATGAATTAGATCTGGTCCTAACAACGACCTATCATTCTTAACGTAATTATAAGTTTATGTTTTCAGTCCTAAGTAGCTAAATCAATTTTGATGAATTCTGTTTAAGCCAGATGTGACACCAGAGACATTTATAGGCTAACTCTTATTATTTAGTAATCAATATTGTCAATTTCAGGCGACAGACGACGACGGCGCTGGTCAGGCGACAGTGGTGGCGCTGCAGATATCTCTGACGGACTCCAACGACAACCCTCCAATATTCCAGACGTCCATCTACAAAGCCTCCATAGACGAGGACACCACCAAGTTCGAGCCGGATTTGCAAGTGTGTAATTTAAATTATAGTAAAAATATGGTCAGGTTTTTGTAGGAAATAAAAATTACATTCGAATCGGTTCCATTAATATTACATTTTTTTTAGAACTTCATAACTTGACAACTAAATGTCCTACAACAAAAACATGGTCCTTGTTCATGTTTTCTAGAAGTAAATTAAGAAAAAAACATTTCCTTTATGAACCTAATTTCTTTTCACTGTCCAATTCACGGGAAATGACCTACATATGTATATATTTCTTTCTACCTAATGTTGTGCTCCTTACTACTTAAGTACTTACTTATTCTTCCACCTTCCACCTTATCTTATCTTATCCGAAACATTTTTGACAAACGTAAAATGGTGTATAAAATTTACTGAAATATCTATAAAAATAGGTGCAAGCCCGTGATGCGGACGTGACGTCAGACGTGCGGTACTCGATCACCGACCCGCCGCAGCATCCGTTCTGGATCGACCGTAGCAGTGGGAAGATCTCCGTGGTGCCGGACGCGGGCGGGGTGGCCGCTCCCGAGGGAGGCAACAAAATTGTACTCACTGTGCTGGTAAGTGGGTTCAAAGTATTTTTGTACAGTAGAGCTGGTCATCATCATAAGCCTATATATGTCACTGCTGGGCATCGGCCTCCTACGAATGAAATGGTTTAGGCCTTAGCCCACGCTGGCCTAGTGTGGGTTGGCGGACTACATACCTAAGAAATTCCTAAGAATTTTTATGTGTATAGGTTTCCTCACGGTGTTTTCTTTCGCCGTTAAAGTACGTGATAATTCATTCTAAATACGGAACAGAAGAGTTGGTTATTGATTTATCATCATCATCAGCCCAAATATGTCCCACAGCTGTGCACGGGCATCCTCTACGACTGAGAGGGTTTAGGCCTTGTCCACCACGCTGGCCTAGTGCGGGTTGGCGGGCTACACATCTAAGAAATTCCTAAGAACTTTTTAGGTGCGCCGGTTTTATCACGATGTTTTCCTACACCGTTATTGATTAACAATCTATTTAATATTATGTATTGTAATTTGTATCGTTAGTACTTAGGCACAAGTGAGTCCTGCGACCTAAACATACCGGTTTAGATTCTCCCATCAGGCAACAGTCATTGGGTTTTAGATTGAAGAAATTCGCAGTAAAAGCACGAGGTCTGGAAATGGCCTCGTTAAAATATGCTCAGCAATAGGTGTATCATCAAGACTTGTTATGCTTGTTGGTGTTACTGTTAGCAGTGTTAATAAAATAATTTCTAACACAATATTTTCGTATATTTTCCAGGCAACAGACGGTGTTCACAACGCGACTTGCCTAGTCGAGATCTCTGTTCGTGACGTCAACAACCACGCGCCAGTTTTTGACACTGACAAGTACGACGCTGATATATCGGAGGACGCACCTATAGGTATATTTGATCATATTGCTATTATTATATATATATATATATTGGCTTCAGTCTGCCTACAAAGTATAAGTCTATTCACTCGGTATCCAAACTAATTCTAACTAACTTTATTTTTTTACATTTGCTGGTGGTAGGATATTCGTATCCGCCCGGATAGCGACCACCGTACACAGGGCGTAAAACCCGTCATAGTGGCACATGCAAGTGTGCCGCGTTCCGGGATCAGCCAGTGTATATCCGGTTTTCGGGGGGGCTTCAGTCATGGTGAAAGGATGACCGTGCCGGCATTTTTTGGCCGGTTTGTCGCGGTCGGTCCTTTGATCACCATGGCATTAGTCCCCCATACTTCTTCACAAGAATGGTGAAGAGGTATTCGGCCGGCATGATAGTGTCGACCAACGGGAGATCATCATCTCTCGCTGGTCGGCACTTTTTATGGACTCCATTACGCTTACCATCAGGTGCAATGGAGTCACTTTGCCGTGCCAGTATAAAAAAAAAAAAAAACATTCACTAGGCTTAAGTGTTCTTTTAATTAATTAATTGTACTTTTTAATTTTTCGCATTTAATTAAAATATTTTTGGTATATTCTTCATTATTAAAAAACGTAATATTAGTATAGGTTATGAGTTTAAAATAGACATTTTTAAGATTAAAAATCCTTAAAAATAGCATAACAATTAAAATTTATTAAAAATTAAATTAAAAAGATATTTTTAATGGGGGGTTGTGTTGTTCGCGTCCGTAGGAGTCCCACCTATCCTAGGCTCACCCTACACGTGCCCCCCGGGTGGTGCTAAAAGAACAACAACGCCGAGCAGCAGGCGGCGGTTAAGTAACCTCTACTAGGCTACCACAAGCCAGGAGGAGTTAAATGCCCTCTAAAAACGTGGCTACAGCACCTTGGAAAAGTGCTGTATGTACCAATCTTCCAACCCCAACTTTATGAAATGTCGTATAATAGTGAGAGTGATATGTCATGCGCTCCGGCTAACCCCCGGCGCTCGCAGGTACCCGGGCCTGCGAGTGTGAAATCTGTTACCGAAGACTGCACAGGGGTAGGCGACCAGGCTCCTGTGTCAGTAAATGTGTCTGGAAGCACTAATAAAAAACTCGTACAACAAGCCTTCCATCCAAGCATGTTTATACCGAGACATAGATCAGCTTCTGTAGGAAATCTTACCATGCACACAGCCACAGATAAGGAAGTGCAAAACACAGAAAGCCATCAACCTAGCCACACTGACCACACTAATTGGCAGGAAGTCAATCACCGCAAAAGAATGCGAAGTAGCCCCGAAACAAAAACCAGAAACCAGAAATCGAAACCAAATTATTGGCTATCAGCTGTCATCCCAACTTCTAACAGCTTTTCTGAACTTGAGGATGCAGACCAACAAAGACCATCAGAATTGGATAATCAAGTGAGACTGAAGCCTCCTCCCTTTTTCATCGACAATGTCAGTAACATCCAACCGCTTACAAAAATGTTGGAAAGTATAGCACAAGGGGAATATGAAATAAAAATCCTACGTGGTGAACAAGTTAAAATTGTAACAAAAACTCACGAAACATATACTACTATTTATAAGGAATTAGAAAACAGAGATACTGAGTTTTACACTTACAAGCCTAAACATAAGAGGAGTTTTAGAGTAGTGCTTAAAGGAATCCATCCATCAACCGACATTGAGTCACTGAAGCAGGCTTTAGAAGATCTAGGACATAAGACGACAAATATCTGGAACATTAAGAATAGCAGAACAAAACAGTGTTTACCCATATTTTTCATAGATTTACTGCCTAGCCCAAATAACAAAGATGTCTACAATATAAAATCAATACTTAATTTCCGCATAGATATTGAACCACCGAAACCCAAACGCTCAATTCCTCAGTGCTCCAACTGTCAACAATATGGTCACACACAAAACTTTTGCCACAGACAACCTAAATGTGTCAAATGTGCAGGGTCTCATCATACATCAAATTGTCCCAGGAAAGTGCGTTCTGATAAGGTCAAATGTATTCTCTGCGAAGGTAATCATCCGGCCAATTATAAAGGTTGCATTGTTTACAAAGAATTACAAAAGGTCAAATATCCACTTCTTCGTCCTAAAAAACAGCAGGCAATCAGACCAGAACATCAACAAGCTTTCACAACCAACGATAAGGTAAACCAACCTAAAAATTCTGCTAACTCAAGGGAATCGTACGCTGCAGCTGTCAAAAGTGCACCACAAACAACTGTTTGTAATGACAACAACATTAACACTGAACACCACACATCCGAAGCTCTTCATAAACTTAATTTAACGATGCAGGCATTAATGACTCAAATGCTAAAGATAACACAAATGCTAGCTGAACTCATGACAAGAATGCCGTTAAATTCACTGCCCTAAAATTATGCATCTGGAATGCTAATGGGCTGACCAACCACTCGAATGAGTTAAAAACCTTCCTTAAAATAAACAAAATTGACATAATGCTTGTATCAGAAACACATTTTACGCATAGAACCTATTTTAAAATACCTGATTACAACTTGTATCACACCATGCATCCTGACGGAAAAGCACACGGAGGATCTGCTATTCTCATCAAAAGTAGTATTAAACACCACGAACTAAAGCCATACTGTAAGGATTATATCCAAGCTACTAACGTAGTAGTGCACGATTGGTTTAGCGACATTACGATGTCAGCCCTATACTGCCCTCCGAGACACACTATAAAAGCAAATCAATTTAATGACCACTTTGATTCATTAGGCCATCGATTTATAGCTGCAGGTGACTATAACGCTAAACACTCATTTTGGGGCTCTAGACTCATATCTCCTAGAGGTCGTGAACTATTGAAATGCATACAAACAAAAAAATTAGATGTTACTTCAACAGGTCAACCTACTTATTGGCCCTCGGACAGAAATAAAGTACCAGACGTAATTGATTTCTGTATATCCAAAGGAATAGCAAAGACCCAAATCACTTGTAGTAGCTGTTGGGACTTATCATCAGACCACTCACCCATAATCGTTAACATTAATACAGAGACAAAAGTGAATATAAAAAAATGTATGCTGCATAATAAAAAAACCAACTGGCTCCTCTTTCGAGAATTATTAGACGACGCATTTAAAGTATCCATTCCACTTAAAACAGAAGGAGATCTTATTGATGCTGTTGAATTCTTCAACACCAATATACAACATGCGGCATGGACCTCTACCCCATTAGATCAACAAAAGTCTGGTGTTCAATCTGTTCCTAGCAACATTTTGGACTTAATTAAAGAAAAGAGGAAGATCAGAAAAGAATGGCAGCAAAGCAGATGCCCAAAAATAAAAAAGAAATTCAATTATAAAGTAAGACAGCTTAAACAAGCCTTAAAACAGACTTATAATAAAAGTTTCCAGGAATATTTGGAAGGTCTAGATGCTACGGCAGCTACAGAATACTCCCTCTGGAAAGCTACTAAGAAAATCAAGAGGCCAGTAGTACCATCTCCTCCACTTAGAAAAACGGACAATAGTTGGGCACGTAGCGAACAAGAAAAAGCAAATACATTTGCGGAACACCTGGCAAAGGTCTTTCAACCCCACCCTTATGAAGGTACTTCAGAGCATGAAAAAGAAATCAAAAAATTCCTTGATACCTCCGATCGGGATGACATCGAACAAGTGAGTTTCTCTAAAAGAGAAGTAGAACGATTAATTCTAAAATCAAACGCCAAAAAAGCTCCTGGTTATGACCTCATTACTAACAAAATCTTACAGGAATTACCCGAGTCTGGAATAAGGTTGCTTACTGCTATCTATAATGCTATTACAAAAATTCAATTTATACCACCTCAGTGGAAAGTTGCAAAAATAATAATGATATTAAAACCAGACAAACAACCGGAGGAACCAAAATCATTCAGACCGATCAGCCTACTACCCATACCGGCGAAAATATACGAATCCCTTATATCTCTTCGGCTCACACCGCTTATAGAGCAACGTCAATTGATTCCCAACCACCAATTTGGATTTCGTCGAAATCATGGTACCATTGAACAGGTCCATAGACTCATGAGGGAAATTGATTATTCCTTCGAATCTAAAAAGTACTGTGCCAGTGTCTTCTTGGACATATCGCAAGCGTTCGACAGGGTATGGCATGAGGGCCTGCTATTTAAAATCAAGTCTCTGTTCCCAGCATACATATACAAAATCATAAAGTCCTTTATCAAAGACAGACACTTCTTAGTCCAGTGTGGGGATGAGGTCTCAAGCCTACTCCCGATTGCCGCAGGAGTCCCACAAGGCAGCGTACTAGGGCCCACATTATACCTTATCTACACATCTGATCTACCGACATCAGGATGTGTAACTACTGGCACATTTGCTGATGACACAGCAATCCTAGCATCTCATGATAACCCAATCATGGCAGCGGATCTCCTCCAACGCGGGATTAACGACATATCGACCTGGTTGAAAAAGTGGCGAATCAAGGCTAATGAAACCAAATCCATCAACGTTACCTTTACCTTACGTCGAGGAACCTGCCCACCCGTCAAACTAAACAACGTGGAAATTCCACAGGCAGACCATGTAAGGTACCTTGGATTACACCTTGACAAGCGCCTCACCTGGCAAAAGCACCTATTTACAAAACGGAAACAACTGGGACTACAACTACGTAAATTATACTGGTTGATAGGGCACCACTCACAACTGACTCTAAACAACAAGCTACTCCTATACAAAGCAATACTCAAGCCAATTTGGACCTACGGCATACAGCTCTGGGGTACTGCCTCTCATTCCAACATCGAAATCATACAAAGGTTTCAAAACAAGATGCTGAGAATAATTACCAACGCCCCTTGGTTCGTCACAAACAAACAACTCCATCACGACCTAAATATGACCACAGTCAAACAAGAAATTCTCCAACACACCGAATCCTACAAGGAAAGAATAAAAAACCATCCAAACAGCTACGCCAATGCCCTGATGGATGAAAACCAAACGACAAGGAGACTCAAGCGGAAGATGCCCCAAGATACATTGAGAAAACAATAAAATAAAATAGGATGCGACACAGGTCGCATGCCGAGCATGACATTCACTGAACAACACACCCACTGTTCAATGTCCCAAAGGCGACAGATTGCAGTGACATAAGAGATTAAAAAAAAAAAAAAAAAAAAAAAAATCTCTCGCTGGTCGGCACTTTTTATGGACTCCATTACGCTTACCATCAGGTGCAATGGAGTCACTTTGCCGTGCCAGTATAAAAAAAAAAAAAAACATTCACTAGGCTTAAGTGTTCTTTTAATTAATTAATTGTACTTTTTAATTTTTCGCATTTAATTAAAATATTTTTGGTATATTCTTCATTATTAAAAAACGTAATATTAGTATAGGTTATGAGTTTAAAATAGACATTTTTAAGATTAAAAATCCTTAAAAATAGCATAACAATTAAAATTTATTAAAAATTAAATTAAAAAGATATTTTTAATATTGCCAGTGTTACATTTTAAATGGATTATCAGTATTATTATATTATTTTTTTCATCTATTTTTTTTCTCTCTAATCACAGGCACAGAAGTAGCAGCAGTAAGGGCGACGGATCTAGACAGCGGCCTCAATGCAGAAATCAAGTACTCCATACAGAAGGGTGCTTTGGAATCGTTCGTCATCGACAACGTGACAGGAGTGGTCACCGTCTCCTCCAAGCTGGACTATGACAAGAGAAACACCTACAGGATACAGATCATTGCTACCGATCTTGGTAAATTCATTACCTAAAAGTAGTTGTTATTTATTAGTATTTTATTAATTGTGGACTGTCTTTGCTTTGTTCGGGTTAAATTATAGTAATTATAGTATTAAATTTGGAAATATTACAGTTGGTTCAGTAGTTTCTAAACATATTGTCTTCAAGCATACATTCTGAAAAAATAAAACTAAATTTAAATAAAGGAATCAGCTGCTGAAAGAAAGATTTCTTTTTGTTTTAATCTTTTAGGGGTAGAACACTGAACTGTTTAAGAATTTAAAGTCTCGATTAAATTTATATGTATTTTTTTTACAATAATTTTAGTTGTCTAGTGGCGATCAGTTGCTTTTTTTAAAAGACACAAATGAATGTTCCCTTTAGTAACACACGTTTTTGGCCACAGACATTTTCGTCAATGAACAAAAATGTTATCACCGTCGGCTGGGTCTCATTTCTATCTAAACCCAAAAACCTGTATTTTACCACCTTTTAGGTCTTCCAAGTCTCACAGGCACTACAGAGCTGTCAGTCCACGTGATCAACGTGAACGACAAGCGTCCGTTCTTCACACCATCCATCCAGAGAGCCGAAGTATCCGCAGATGCTGAGCTGGGCACTGCTGTCCATACCCTGGTCGCCGTCGACCCTGACATCGTCGACAGCAGCCAGCTGGTCTTCTCGTTGGGAGACAGCATGATAAAGGCAGTCGATAAAAACGGGAAAGTGGTATGTAAATGATAAATTGGTCATGGTTTTGAGTAGTTTTGGGGTGGGCTTTATTTTAATCTCTTTTATACATGATTGATAAGGTCAGGACAAGAGCTGACTTAAACATGTTGAATTTATCGTATTATAATAGAAAATTTGGTACACAGTTGAAGGAAAGGTAGTATAGCAAAAAAAAATTCTCATATTTTATACTACAACTTAGGATGGGAAAACGTCTGGACCATGATTGAGCTGACGCTGAAAATATATAATCCAGAGAATTAATGACCCTTATTTTGGAGGCTTATACACATTTCAGTTCATTCCTTCAAGTTATGGAGTTATTTTTCTGTCACCAGGTATCCGACGAAGGTATATTTGGTTCGTGGTTCTCCGTGCAAGCAAATGGTACGGTGGTGGTGTCCCAGCAACTCGACCGCAGCAAGGCCGTGGTACTGACACTGCCTGTCAAGGTCGTTGATGCATCTGCTCCGACATTACAAGAAGCTGACGGTATGTATCAAATATTTGGTAGATTGCCCATAAAACCTTATGTAAGCCGTTGCTTAGTTTATAAAAGCTTCATCATCATCAGCTCATATACATCCCGCTGCTGGGCACGGGCCTCCACTACAACTGAGAGGGTTGGTATAAAAGCGTAATTAAGAGAAAAATGACCAGAAAGTTTTAAGTAAAACTGCAGCTCAGTAGAAAAGCGGGAAATTTCAGAATCGTTCGACATTGTGGAATGATGATCTTAGTAAAAATCTTAGGAAGATAGTAAGGACTGCCTGGTGGTCTCGCGGTACATGTATGTGCCGAGCGATCTAGAGGTCCTGGGTTCGATTCCCGGGTCGGGCAAAGTGTTATTGGGTTTTTCCATTAGGAAATTCTCAGCAGCACGGAGTCTGGAATTGTGCCCGAAAAACGGCAATAGGCTCGCGCCCTATTACGTGGGACTGATACATACCTGGTGAAATGTGGGTGCAGAAATGCACCTCTGCCTACCCCTTCGGGGAATACAGGCGTGAGTTTATGTATGTATGTGATCTTAGTAAGGTGTTTAACTGGTGGGATTAAACGATGAAAGTAAAAGATTGTGTACATTTGTTCATACACTTCGTGTTCAATATGAACAACGTGTTCTATTATATTTTCTAAATCCGTATTTGGAGACCCCTAAACGATAGAACGTGATGATTAGACCAGGATAAGGACTAATCATTGCAACACACTTTTATAAAACGATTGCATACACATTAGGTACGTCTTCATTGTACTAATTACGACATTTCGTGTTGCTGAAGGAGTTTCTTGCCGGTGCTTCCACAGCAATAACACGTTCCGAAGTGGCATTAGCTTAAAATACATGATTCAAAGGCACTTGAAAAGTCTATTTGAATAAAGATAAATTTTGTAATAAAGTCATGATGGCCTCGAGGTTTGGGCACGCGGTCGAGAATCTCTACGGTCGCGGGCTCAAACCCCAGGCACACACCTCTGACTTTTCCAAGTTATGTGTGTATTCACAATGAATTATCACGTACTTTAACGGTGAAGGAAAACATCGTGATGAAACCTGCACACCTAAAAAAGTCTTAGGAATTTCTTAGGTGTGGGGTCCGCCAACCCGCACTAGGCCAGCGTGGTGGACTAAGGCCTAAACCCTCTCAATGGTAGAGGAGGCACGTGCCCAGCAGTGGGACGTATATGGGCTGATGATGAAATGATGATGATGATGAAACACCGAGGGAGAAGATTTTCGCGACGTCAGGCTAAATGATACACTTCTTCCTCTTGTATTATCTTAGTATGTAATTTCTTGTTTATTTTCTTTAATAATTTTCTATTTTCTTATTAGTTACAGAACTTATACGAATATTAAAATCAATATTAGAACCTGTATTTGACAGTGTCTTGATTAACAACGTGGCTTTAATGTTGCCAGCTGTGCTTTCGGGCTGCCAGCGCTGTTTTTGAATAGTTGGCATTATTGTCACAAATCGCCATAAATCCTTAACGTATTTGTATTTTCCAGGGGAATTAATAATAACGATAGTGGACGTGAACCGTCACGCGCCCGTTTTCTCGCAGCCGTCGTACCTGGAGCGGCTGGTGGAGGAGCAGCCCGCGGGCTCAGTCCTCAACACCTACACCGCCACCGACAGGGAGACGCCCATCTCCGCCATCATCATACACCCGCCCAGCCCTTACTTCCAGATCGATAATGTTACTGGTAAGGTTTCCGATGTGTTCTATTAAGTATACCCTTCTTCAGTCTTTTAAGGATTTGAGGAGACGCATTAGTAGGTCGGATGTGTGCATTGAGTGACTTCCATTATGAAGCCATTTAATGATCTGTTTAGACCATACTTACCCTTAGAAGTGGTGTTGTCTTTTTGCAATGTCTATATTTTTCAAAAGGTTGGATGAATATTCGTTTTCATTTGAATAGTGATAATATTTCCGATGCGTCTTAATTAGCCGCGTTTAAAACTGAGCCAGAGGAAGCTTAATTAGAGTTTTTACGGTTAAAGTTATGTTACATCATACAATACAAAACATAGAACAATTGCAAATTAACTCGAACATTATAAACCATACCTAAAGTGCTCACACAATATTCATACTTAATCTGTTACCAGGTGTAGTGAAGTCCACCCAAAGGATAGACTACGAGAAGATCCACAGCATCAACTTCACGCTGATCGCGTTCGACTCGGGGGTCCCTCAGCTGTCCACGTCAGCAGGAGTGACGGTGGAGATCGTGAATGCCAATGATGAGGAGCCGGTGTTCGCCGCCCCCGCGTACGACGCCAGCGTGGTGGAGCACTCCGCCCCGGGGACCAGGGTCGTCACCGTCACCGCCCTGGACAAGGATGAAGGTATTATGCTCTTTTTAATCTTCATCATCATCAGCCCATATACGTCCGACTGCTCGGCATAGGCCTCCTCTACAACTGAGCATAAAGACCTTAATCCACCACGATGTCTTAGTGCGGGTTAGCGGACTAAACACCTAAAATCCTTAGATGATGATGATGATAATGATGAATTGAATATTGCACACAGTATATATTTTCCTTTGCCTGTTCCAGGTGAATACGGAGAAGTTCGCTACAGTCTATCTGGTGATCTGGCGTCACTGTTCACCATCGACCCGGCCACTGGGGTGGTGACGGTGGCTGAGGGCGCGGACGTAGACCGCGAGACCACGGCCGACATTTGGCTTAGGGCCATTGCGACTGACAACGCGCCGCCGCATATAAGGAGATCTACGAGCGTTCCTGTAAGTATTTTATCGACTTTCTTTGTACTTTTTATTTGCGATTAACATCCCTATACTGGTCATATTTTATGTTATAATCAATACTGCATTGTTCTTCTCGTGATATAGGTAGAGGTGGGAATATAAAGATAAGGGATTATTACAAATTTCGTGTAAGTACGCCGGAAAAGCGGCAATAGGCATGTCATCACGCGGGGTTTAAAAGTTAGCTGGAATTTTTTGCCCATCATAAATGCGATTGAATGAAAGTGTCTATGACACATTGTACAACCACGACTTAGATAGATAGATAGATAAACACTTTATTGTGCACCATTTAAACAAAGATATAATACAATGGACAACTTATAATATAGTGGACAATCGGCGGTCTTATCGCTCAAAGCGATCTCTTCCAGACAACCAGGCATGATGAAATATTCCACGAGTGATCATGGAAATGTGGGGGTGTTCAAATGATGTATACCTACATACATACATAAAACATATTATATACATACCAAATACATATATACTTAAATATAATACACGACTTATTTCACGATTGTGATAATTTTGTTAAAATTTATTTCAAACTTTGTCCTTTTTCTACAGATCCACATAAAAGTTATCGACATCAACGACAACGCGCCAGTTTTTACCCAAAAAGTGTACAAGAGCACGATAGCTGAGAACTTGCAGCTCAACCCGCCCGCGGCCATATTGCAAGTCCTAGCTGAAGACAAAGATGAAGGCGTCAACGGAAAAATAGAATATTCTATTGTCGAGCAAAGTGAACCAGGTGCGGGACAGGGTGTCTATGTTTATCCTAAATAGCATGTCGTTTTTTTCAAAGAGTCAATTTCAAAGAGTTTTTCTTGTGGGCGATATTCTTTTGGCCTTTAAAGCCGTGACGGCCTCGAGGTTTAGGCACGTGGTCGAGAATCTCGACGGTCGCAGGTTCAAACCCCAGGCACACACCTCTGACTTTTCGAAGTTATGTGTGTATTCACAATGAATTATCAAGTACTTTAACGGTGAAGGAAAACATCGTGATGAAACCTGCACACCTAAAAGTTCTGAGGAAATTCTTAGGTGTGTAGTCCGCCAACCCGCACTAGGCCAGCTTGGTGGACTATATCCTAAAACCTCTCAGTTGTAGAGAAGGCCCGTGCCCAGCAGTGGGACGTATATGGGCTGATGATTGATTGATATTCTTTTTGTCAACAAAATTTATGCTAACCATTGAGTTTCGTACTATTACCTTCTCAAAATAGCGTTAGAAGTTGGGGTTTGAACCCGCAAACGCGACGCCATGATTCTCGTCCGTGCACCTAAACATCAGCCCATATACGTCCCACTGCTGGGCACGGGCCTCCTCTACACTTGAGAGGATTTAGGCCTTAGTCCACCACCCTGGCCTAGTGCGGGTTGGCGGACTACACACCTAAGAAATTCCTAAGAACTTTTTAGGTGTGCAGGTTTCATCACGACGTTTTCCTTCACCGTTAAAGTACGTGATAATTCATTGTGAATACACACATAACTTCGAAAAGTCAGAGGCGTGTGCCTGGGGTTTGAACCCGCGACCGTCGAAATTCTCGACCGCGTACCTACGACTTGTTGTACGATATAGTACAAAATCGTACCATGACCTGACCTCCCACACGTCCGCAGGCACGTTCGTGGTGGAGGGGGGCAGCGGCATACTGTCGGCGGCGCGGGCAGTGCGTGGCGGCGCGGCGCACCGGCTGGTGGTGGCGGCCAGCGACGGCGCGCACTCCGACCAGGCCCGCGTCGACATCGCCGTGCGCAGCGTCAACTCGCACAGCCCACAGTTCACGCACCCGCCGCCCGACACCAGGACCATACTCATACCAGAGGTACCACTTCCTTACAGGAGATAGCTCATTTCAAGTTGGTCCTGATTGTGATGCTTAGTAATACGTCAGCGATAGTTAAAAAACAATTTCTTCTGATTTCCAACTTGGGTTTGCTCTTGGTGAGTGCGGATCACCCTCAAAATAAAAAAATTCAAAAGTCCTATTCAGTGTAAGTGGATAGTGAACATAATACATACATGTGTATCACCCATTCGTTTACTTTCACCTTCCGGGATTAGCCTGTGTTTAAATACCACCATTTACTTGTATATAAAAAGAAAGGATCCTTTAAGCGAAGCGTGAAGAAGCATTTGTACAGGCCGGCATGATTGTGTCGACCAGCGGGTGACCATATCGTTTCTCGCTGGTCGGTAGTAATTTTTTGGACTCCACTGTGCCTACCATCAGGTACAGTGGAGTCACTTTGCCGTGCCAGAATAAGAAAAAATAAAAAAAAACGTGATTTTGCATATAGTATTTTTCCTTAAGTGTATAGTCCGCTAACCCGCACTAGGCCAGCGTGGTGGACTAAGACCTAAATCCTCTAAGTTGTAGAGGAGGCCCGTGCTCAACAGTGAGACGCATTATGGACTGATGATATAATATTTTTAAATATATGTAAATTTTAGAACGCAGCCCAAGCAGACTATTTGATAACAACGATCCAAGCTACAGACGAGGACAGCGGCGAGAACGGCCGCGTCTCATACTTCCTGAAGGTCGACAACCAAAATCTCGGAGAGACGCAGGAGTTCAGCCTCGATCAGGATACTGGAGAGTTGCGAACCAAGACCTTCCTGGACAGGGAGTTTAAATCAGAATATCAGGTAAGAATTTAACACTTGATTGCGAAGTAATATGTCGATTTTAAAATTATGGCAGCGCAGTTTTATAAATAAATGAAAGGCGGTTTTGATACAGCAAAAACCACGACAAAGGACTCGTAAGGGAAAATAAGTTTAATAAAAAAAAACTATTAGATCTGTGGTCGTTGAAAAAAAAAAAATACAGTAAAAGTTGCCCAGTATGAAAAAAAAACATTTAACTCGGCTAGCTTTTCACATATATTATATATTCATGACAATATAAATACCTATAAATCACCCTCATTCAATTATTTGTCTAACCTAATTGTGCTATGCAGCTGGTAATAGCAGCAGTGGACAACGGCAGTCCCGCGCAGTTCGAGAGTCTCCGACTCCTCACGGTGGTTCTCGCTGATGATGACGACAATGAGCCAGAGTTCTCTCAAGCTACTTACGAGTTCGCTATCAAAGAGAATCTGCCAGCTGGAGTTATTGTTGGTAAGATATACATTGCGTTTTTGGTTGATGATTTTTTCGTACATGGCTGTAATTTCAAGGGGTCATATGTTTTAAAAGTACTACAATATAGGAGAAATCGTGCTACTGAGAGTATCCGGATTAAATAAATAATAATAATATTTTTGACAGCCCCGTGGCGCAGTTGGCTAGACACCAGCTTGCGAAACGAGAGGCTGCTGGTTCGATCCCCGCACCGAGACAAATGTTTGTGTGATCCACAAATATTTGTTTCGGGTCTGGGTGTTTGTGAGACCGAAAAGTCTCTCGTAGTTTCTGATACCCACGACACAGGACTTGTATCCTAGTATGGGGTCAGAACTATGTATGTGACTGTTGGGTGTATTTATTTATTTACTTAACCCGACCTGGGCATTAAACGCGTGTTGCTAAAAATACCTTTACATTATAATAAATCAGCACTTATTTGCTGTTAAATGATATTTAGGCTTTTGGTCTTTCAATAATAACTAAACAGATTTTATCTTTTATACTACCAAAACTTGCTTTTTGCATGAAACTCCTTCATAAACAAAATCGTAATCGTATGTACAATACTATCTTCCAGGCGCAGTAAAGGCTGTTGACAAAGATGACGGAGACAATGGCAAAGTGTACTACCACATTTTGGAAGGGAACCAGGAAGGTGCATTCATCCTGGACAGAACTCAGGGCACCATCCGAGCTAACATCAGTTTCGATCGGTAAATAAAACAAGTAATTAAATTTGTGGTCATAGTCCAAATATTAAACGGTTGGTCCAATGAACATAATTTAGTGATCCATAAATTGTTTGGGAGACCAAAGAGTCCCTCACAACATTAATTTAATGTTGCTTAACATAGTGCGGGTTTGTAAAATATATACATATATGGTTCATAAATAGAAATATTCTTAAATTTTGCTTTTTTCAGGGAGAATAAAACTGAATACTCATTCACGGTGTACGCTAGCAACAATCCAATCCTAGAGCACATTGACACTATTCTAAACTCTGTGGAGAATGCTTCCGAGGCGCGGGGCGGGGGTGCAGGCGGTGAGGGAGGGGCGGCGGCGCGCGTGCGCGTGCGCATACTTGATGACAACGATAATGCGCCGCGATTTGCGCGCACACTTTATTACGCTGGTGAGTATGATAGTTTTAAACTACCATTTCGTTTTTTATAACATAAACTCACGCCTGTATTCCCCGAAGGGGTAGGCAGAGGTGCATTTCTGCACCCACATTTCGCCAAGTATGTATCAGTCCCACGTAATAGGTGGCGAGCCTATTGCCGTTTTTCGGGCACATTTCCAGACTCCGTGCTGTTACCGAGAATTTCCTAATGGAAAAACCCAATAACACTTAGCCCGACCCGGGAATCGAACCCAGGACCTCTAGATCGCACGGCACATACTTGTACCGCGAGACCACGAGGCAGTTTCGTTTTTTATATTGATATATAATGTAATATATTACATACATGTATACTGGCACCGGTAATAAAGTCTGACAAATAGCGGAGTCTGTTTTGGAAAGTTTGTTTTACACAACAGTTTTCGTTTCACAGGCAGCTTCTGACTAACTTCTGACTGACACAATAATATACCACACATAAATGAAACCAGTAAACTGAAAATATATAAAATTTAACCTTGAAAAAAGTGATGAAAATGTTCAATGACGTTCACAGGTATAAAGCACACAGCCCGTATCAACGAGCCCATACTATCCGTGGTGGCTGAAGACCCTGACTTCGAGGAGAACGGCACCTTGGTGTACATGGTGGCGGCATCCCATTTGTACAAGTTTGGGGCTGAGCAGTCCAGTGGCAGTGTGGTACCATCACCCTTCAATATTACTCAGGATGGTAAGATTTTTTTAGTTATGTTTTAAGAAACAAAGTACTAAGGGTTCTTTACAAGAATTTTTTTATGTGTATAGTCTGGCAACTAGGGATGTTATGGATATGATATTTCGGATCTGGATACGGATACGGATATAGGAATAAAATTATATCGGTTTCGGATACGGTTACGGATATGTAATTATTTCGGATTATCCGTAATTTTCGGATAGTTCCGGTTACGGATATTAGATTAAAGTAAAATATAACTATTTTATAAAGGTGTCAGCTGTTTGGATGTTTTTGGTTTTTGTTGCTTATTTTGTTTCAGCAATAAAATATCTTTGTATCTACTAATCACTGTGTCTTGGATTTTATATGAAGTTTATATTAAGTTGATATTGGTCGATTTTTGTCTATAAAAATCAATTTAGTACTTTACACAAGACTTTCTTAAACTATCCGAAACTTCTGAAATGGATACGGTTACGGTTACGGATATATTTTTATTTCGGATATCCGATAGTTTCGGTTACGGTTACAGAGCTCCATAACATCCCTGCTGGCAACCCACCGTAGGCTAACTTAATCGACTAAGGTCTTCCCGTTCTTAGTTGTAGAAGATGCCCGTTCCTAGCTGTAGCACATATAACATAAATGTTACCGACATTTGCGTTCTTAAGGAATAGGTATCTAAAAGTCAATCATGTAGTTATAAACATTAAAACGTCTTGAAAATATTACCCTTTGTAGATGATAGATGTAATACATGAACACAAATTCACACTGATCCAGCAATTTTTTTTATGAAGAGTAATCAAGTTTTAGTATATGGGAGGTAAATATATTTTTCATGTATTCCTTTCAGGTGTGTTGATGACTGCAGCTTATATGTCCGAGTACCGACAGGATCGCTTCGTTCTGGACATCTTCGCGCAGGAGCTGGCTCCACCGCATCGAAGAGCCACTGCGCAAGTATACGTAAGTAGTAAAATTACATACACATCCATTAACTCACGCCTGTATTCCCCGAAGAGGTAGGCAGAGGTGCATTTCTGCACCCACATTTCGCCAGGTATGTATGTATCAGTCCCACGTAATAGAGGGCGAGCCTATTGCCGTTTTTTGGGCACATTTCCAGACTCCGTGCTGTTACTGAGAATTTCCTAATGGAAAAACCCAATAACACTTTGCCCGACCCGGGAATCGAACCCAGGACTTCTAGATCGCTCGGCACATACTTGTAGCGCGAGACCACGAGGCAGTCAACAAGTCTTTGTATACATGTCAACAAGTGAACAACAGTATACAAGTCCTATGTACAAGACGAGTGAGAACATTTGCAGACTCCATGCCGCCTAACTGCCTCGTGGTCACGCGGCACAATTAGTCGCCGTGCGGCTTAGAGGTTCCGGGTTTGATTTCCGGGTCGGGCATTTGGGTCCGAAAAACGGCAACAGGCTCGTCCCCTATACTGGTACATACCTGGCCATATATGGGTGCAGTAATGTACCTCTGCCTACCCCTTCGGGGAATACAGGCGTGAGGTTATGTATGTATCTATGTATCCCGTTACTGAGAAATCTCTAAAGACATCTACCATCTCGACTCAGGTAGTGGGCCAATAAACGCATTGCCGCACTTAGCGTGTTCTACCGTCTGTATCATGGTGAATGCTCTGAAGAATTGTTTAACCTTGTCCCATCCTCTCCTTTCCTCACCAGAACCACGCGTGCTGGCATGCGAAGCCACAGCTTTATGGTCACAACAACTACGGCTAGAACTAAAAAGTTCGCTAACTCGTACTTTTGCCGCACCATCAAGCTGTGGAATAGTTTTCCGGCTCACGTGTTCCCTCCTTCCTATAATTCTGGATCCTTTAAGCGAAGCGTGAAGAAGCATTTATGCAGGCCGGCATGATTGTGTCGACCAGCGGGTGACCATATCGTTTCTCGCTGGTCGGTAGTAATTTTTTGGACTCCACTGTGCTTACCATCAGGTACAGTGGAGTCACTTTGCCGTACCAGAATAAAAAAAAAAAATAAAAAAAATAAAAAACAAAAACATCTCGACTCAGGTAGTGGGCCAATAAACCAGTGAGGCTATAAGGCAATTGTTTGTTGAATTGCAGATTTGGATAATCGACCGGTCTGCGCTGATCCGCATGGTGGTGTCGCGCAGCTGCTCGGCGGCGGTGGGCGGCGTGCAGCAGCGGCTGGCGGCGGCGGGCGGCGCGCTGCTCGTGCCCGGCCGCCGCCTGCCGCTCGTGCAGGCCGACCGCAGATACGACGACTGGTACGCACGCCTACTATTATACACGGTGTAAACAGACCGCAATCGGAAACGGTAATTATAAACACATTGGCGCTAAAAAATCCCCAAAAAGAAAAACACATTGGCGCTAAACAATCCCCAAAAAGAAAAACACATTGGCGCTAAACAATCCCCAAAAAGTCAAAACACATTGGCGCTAAACAATCCCCAAAAAGTCAAAACACATTGGCGCTAAACTATCCCCAAAAAGTCAAAACACATTGGCGCTAAACAATCCCCAAAAAGTCAAAACAAATTGGCGCTAAACAATCCCCAAAAAGTCAAAACACATTGGCGCTAAACAATCCCCAAAAAGAAAAACACATTGGCGCTAAACAATCCCCAAAAAGTCAAAACACATTGGCGCTAAACAATCCCCAAAAAGTCAAAACACATTGGCGCTAAACTATCCCCAAAAAGTCAAAACACATTGGCGCTAAACAATCGCCAAAAAGAAAAACACATTGGTGCTAAACAATCCCCAAAACGAAAAATACATGGGCGCTAAAAAATCCCCAAAAAGAAAAACACATTAGCGCTAAAAATCCCCAAAAAGAAAAAAAAAACACATTTGCCAATGTGTTGTTTGCCAAAAAAAAAACTGAAAAAGAAATATATTTTTTAACGTTTTTATAATCACCATAACTATTACCTATCTTATTTTTGATATTACAAAATGTCACATTTATTTATTCCTTAGGCTTTTAACAGGGTGTGAACAGACAGTGATCGACAACTAAGACACTATAGTAGTACTTATAGTGGTTAGGAAAAAGTCAATTTATTATATTTTTTTGGAATCAATGTATTTGTAATATTACTCTTACCTGTCTCAGATTTCGATCTCGGTGTGTTGACAGCCTGTATGTAGACATCAATACTACCAATAACGAAGTAACTTGTCTTGGTTAACTTACGAAGACTCATCATCATCATCATCATCAGCCCAAATACCCACTCCACTGCTGGGCACGAGCCTGCTCTACAACTGAGAGGGTTTAGGCCTTAGTCCACCACGCTGGCCTAGTGCGGGTTGGCGGACTACACACCTTAGAAATTCCTAAGAATTTTAGGTGTGCAGGTTTTATCACGATGTTTTCCTTCACCGTTATAGCAAGTGATAATTCATTTTGAATACACACATAACTTCGAAAAGTCAGAGGTGTGTGCCTGGGGTTTGAACCTGCGACCGCCGAAATTTTCGACCGCGCGCCTAAACCTCGAGGCCATCACTGCTTAAGAAGACTAGATCACCTATTAATTATGAAGTTGTTCAGAGTGGCCATCGAAGTGCGCTTTGATAAGGATATCAATAATTGTATCTCATGTTATTCTATGAATAACATAGGCGTCTCTATATTAGAAAAATTATGAAAATATTAGGGGGGATATTGGAAACATCTTTTTGTTTTTTTTTATAGTATCATACTATAATTTTACTCGTACATGTTTTTTTTTGTAGCTACTTTTCATTTCAGACCACTAGTAATAGATGTGACAGGTCAGTCACTACCAGAAGATGCTTAGCAAAACACCTTAAATAAGTCCTTTTTTGGTTTGTATAGTAAGGAAAACATTATTTTCCATTTTCAGGTGTGAGATCCACCTGCACGCAGTAGACCCGAGCACGTACCAAGTGCTGTCGGTGGAGAAGGTTCTAGAAACTATCGACTCCAAGTACGAGGAGCTCAAAGACGTTTATCAAGAATACGGAGTGGAGACTTTAATCGCTGCCAGCGCCACGTCAAAAGGTGACTTACACTTTTAATAATTTCAAATTCAATTCAATTGCCTCGTGGTCTCGCGGTACAAGTATATGCCGTGCGATCTAGAGGTCCTGGGTTCGATTCCCGGGTCGGGCAAAGTGTTACTGGGTTTTTCCATTAGGAAATTCTCAGTAGCAGCACGGAGTCTGGAAATGTGCCCGAAAAACGGCAATAGGCTCGCCCCTATTACGTGGGACTGATACATAACTGGCGAAATGTGGGTGCAGAAATGCACCTCTGCCTACCCCTTCAGGGAATACAGGCATGAGTTTATGTATGTAATTTCAATATTAAGAATGGGAAAGAGTTACGCTTTAGTAGGTTTTGATGAATTTTGATAAACGGGTTCTTGCATACATTTAAAGGTTTATTATCCTGGAGAAATTTCAAGTTTTCGTGGCATTCTTCATAGCATTATCTATGTAAGCGTAACTAAAGATACACAAAAGTCGCAAATATTATCAAACACACGTAACGGTCATGTACGTACTCCTAAAATAATTATAATGTACAATTTTCGGTAGTCGGTACTAGAAACTAAGCGATACTTCTTGAAGCTATAAACAACAAAAAAATATTCATTGTGTTTTAAGAAACATCTCGCTGTGCGGTCCGTTTCTACGCTCTTATTTACATCTTTACCAAAATATAACAAAATTTACTCGTAGCCAGAAACATATCAGACAGATAAAAAATCGTATTTATAATTATTGAATCTTGATTATCTTTTACTTTTAGACAAAGTAAATAAGGTACAAAATATCCCCGTCCCAACCTGGTATATCCAAGATAATAATCTCTTTGTTATTATGTGTTGCAGCTCCGGACAGCTTCGACCCAGCACTAGCTGCTTTAATAGCTCTCTTGATCGTGCTGTTCACTGGGATCGTCACGTTCATAGTTGTGTGCGCCTGTCTTAAACACTGGTAAGTGACGTAGGCTTTATATTATTAACTGATATGAATTCTATAATGGCTGCTACGTTGCTGCGTGGCGCGAATGATTGAAAAGTGCCGGGTTTGTTTCGTATATCTCATGTGTCTCGAAATGGTCCTATAAACAAAAATCTAAGACTTTTGTGGTTATTAAAATATTTTTTAGCCGCTTTTCTTTCTGTTAGATCTCTTTTTACAGCTCTACTTCTTGCATTTTGAATTTACTGATGTATAGTCAAGTTCATGTTATATTAGGCCACGAGGTTAGAAGTGTAAGCGCACACAAGATCATTTCAAAATTTAGACTTGGTTGTAAATTGCATACTTCTTTCTTTCCAGGGTGATCCCAGCGCCGTCCCTACAGTCCAGCAAGGGGGACAGCCTGGCTCGCCGCCGCATCCTGGAGGAACTGTCCACCACCGAGAACCCGTTGTGGCTGGAGACCAAGCTCCGGCCGTATGAGGAGCAGGAACTCACTATGAACGTCTTCGGAGACCAGAACGAGCAGCTGGCTGTTGAGCCCGCACAGGTAGGTTTGGTCTTTAGTGTATGGAGATGAAGGGAATCCATGGGGTTAAGAGTAAGAGTGTGGGGTTTACTGAGATGACGTCATCAATAGCCGTTTGTTCAAATTCAAAGAAGTTTTGGCCTTTCAAGCTACAAGTGTGGTTCGTATTTATTTAAACGTCTCGAATAATTAACTGTATTAATTTTATTCGTACTGATCAGAAAATTGGGCTCTGTAAAGAAATTGATGTTTTTTAACTTAAGGTGATAAAAAAAGTAATTAAAAGTTTGAAAAAAGAAGGATTTTCTGACTTTATTCACAAAGTTGTTAAAACTTTACGCTCTGATTGACATTTAATTATAATAATTGCAAGCGAAAAAATCACATACATATAAGTAATAATAGTCTTAAGAATTGTTACATAAATTCGACATGTTTTAGATAAAGTTGTGTATTTTTTTCCAGACTGACAACACATACGCGACTATCCAGGGCAGTCGGACGACCGAGAGGTTCGGCGACTACGCCACTCTGGGGGGTGACTCCCCTACTCCCCTGGAGGCTGCGTTGGGCTTCCAAGTAAGTGAATCATTGGTTATAAATAATGCACGGTAGGAAAAAATTGTACTAGTAATATCCATATTTTTTCTGTTTTAGAATTTTCTACATTTTGTTTCATAATATCTTAATTTATTTACAAATGAACAAAGTGGACTTAATGCAAACTTAGTTTATACCAAAATGTTTACTTTTTTAAAGTAATTATTTACATTAATTATATAATTAACATTAAAAATCGCACAAGTATTATTACCCTTAACTAACCTTACCTTACTTATACGGTATAATATATGAAGTTTAATTTTTATTTACAGGGCAGCACTTTCAAGCCTCCATCAGCGGATACTCCAGAACCCCCGCCTCGTCCCTCCGCGGGCCTCGCCGCACTTTGATGGTACCTATTCTTTTTTATTATAAAAACTCAGAAGCTATCTTCAAATGCTCACAAAGCCATTAATCAATAGCATGTCAAATATTGGAAAACATATTTTTATAATAGAGACCAAATACTCTACATTTACTTTAATACTCATAGTTTCCTGTAGTGCCATTAAATCTTCTGAAGAATAGATTAAATTGACATTTTTATATTTGTTAACGTATTTAGTATATAGTTTGAGGTTACCATATATAATATTACGTGTAGTTTTTTTCTTTTTAAAAGTCATTTGTAATACAAGACCTTCTTTTTATAAAGATCATGCTTAACAAAATTGTGTAATAAAAATAATGCAACTTTTTCTTCCTTTTGTTTCAGATATACAAATTTATTTAAAATACGTAAGATATACTTGTATATGTAAATACGCGTAGTGACTGCATGTTGGCAACGTTTTATGTTCTACCTGAAAGACCTGATTCATACACTTGTTACCAATTTATACTGTTTTCTTAGGTCTTTTGCAGTTAAATTAAACACTGACAGTTATAGACTACTCAATATTTTAACAATTTTTTCTTCTCTTCTTAAAAAATCTAAAAGAAACAACTATTTAGTTAATAAATGCTAGACTATTTGACTTATAAACGAAGTTAAAATTTTCCTTACCTAAGAAATGTTTCAAATTTTATATTGAGGTATGTATTAAATGCGAGTAAAACATAATTAAATGTAATTTAATCAATTAACGTTTGATAGCAAGGCAATGTTTTATGCTTCGATTCATGCAACTAAAAAAGTTATCATTTCAATTTTTAGTATTAGAGAATTTAGTTAGTGTTTAATTTACCATGTAATGTTATTCTATAAAATGTATGGAAGGGCGATAAAAAAATTAGAATGGGCTACATAATGTGGTTATGGCTTCGAATAGAAGTGAGGGTAACATATAATTACCTAACTCAATAGTTATTCCATTGTATACAGAAGGCTGAAGTTTTATTTAAATAATTAAAGTCATAAAATAACAAATTTCCATGTGTGATAAAAAATGGTGGGTATGAAATCGTTCTTCCATCCTCCCCCCCCCCCCCCCCATATTACGTTGCCAACGTCCAGATTTAAGATGTATTTTGTTTTGCACGAAATTAAGTTATTATGAGATTAATAACACTTGGAATCTCAAAAGGAATCTTAGCCAATTAGTATGTATAAAAATTTATTTACTTTGCCATATAAGTGTAAATTAATGGATATATTGTACAAAAGAAATATATTTTTGTGATATATTTATATTGTATTGACGAATTATATATTTTTTAAGATATCGTTCGGTACGTAGGGACACGATATCGAATAGAAAGTATCGATACTGTACTCATGAGTAGTATCGAAAAAAAGTATCGATACTACAAGGTATCGAGTACTTTTCTTATGGAATAAAGACCCCGACATAGGGATGTCGGAAATCCAAAAAAACGATATATTATATTATATGTCGTACCGTTATGTAAAAAAAAATAACGATATATCGATATTTTCGAGGTTCCTAATGCGCCATAACAATAAACATAGGCCGTAAGGTTGCAAGTTTTAAATGGGTTATTTCTAAAATTACTAATTTAAAAATTAATTTCTTATTCGATACGATACCTGCCCAAAAGTACTGATTGAGTAAAAGTATCGAATGCAAAGTATCGAGTACAAAAGTATCGGTATCGAACGGCAAAGTACTCGATACCACAAAGTATCGATACTTTTTTCGTGTCC
The DNA here is from genome assembly GCA_907164795.1 of Hemaris fuciformis. Lineage (NCBI taxonomy): Eukaryota > Metazoa > Arthropoda > Insecta > Lepidoptera > Sphingidae > Hemaris > Hemaris fuciformis. Next base: position 1,190,427 of record OU015443.1, read on the forward strand.
CTATCGGTACGTACAGCTGGGGAATTAAGACTTAGAATTTCGTTCGAACCGTCCTTATTACTCTAATGAGAGTATTGTAACTACTACATTAGGTAGTAGGATTAGTGAAAAACCAGCTTTGGGGACGAACAAATAACAACTGCGATTCTACCTAAAACGTTTTGGAATAATAAATCCCCATTTATAGCTTTATACAGGATGTATTCTGGCCTTGATCGGAAATTAAGGCAGATAATAGCGGCGGTTACCCATTGGCGTTAAAAGATCACGGTCTAAATACACCCTGTATGTGGTTGGGTCTGCTTTTTAAGATTTTATGACATTGATGAAACTGAGGTAGATAATTTATTCTATTCGTCCAAATGTTTTTTTAGGTCATTCAATGATTTTAAATGTTGAGTCAATTTCATGCGTAATACTCTTAATGTTTTATTCTCTATTTTTTTAAAACGCCAGACTAAAGATTGCTGAAAGCTTGTGTATTTCATAAAAAAGTGTTTTTTTGTCCTTGGGCATTGGATATCAGTAAAATTTTCTATGCCACTGTCTTTATTTAAAAATTTTGTATATTTTTTTTATAATATTCATATTCTATGGACTGGCTTATTAGAAAAGAAGATATTTTTTTATTTGAAATCAATCCATTCTTTCTGCCAAATTTTGATACATAAACTTGAGGATTGAATCATGGACTCTTTGTTTGCAACCCACATACGGTATCTCTAGACTAATGCTGTGTTATTTTGACAGTTTTATTATAGTAGTACGGAGAGAAATCTCTTAGTCAAGTGAACTTAGTGTATTTGTAAATATATAACTATTTTTTACAATTTATAAAGTATTATTTAAACAACGAAATTATATAATAAAGGTTTTTAAAGTTTTTATAAGGTCTTTTTTTCTAGTTTCCTCAAAAAATGTGGTGACTTTATTCCACATTTCCACTCTTTTTCATACGTAACAGAATGCAGAGGAACAGCCGTTTTGTGCCTTAAAAAAAACAAGATTTCATTGTATAAAACTGATAGAAGTCTATCTACTAAGCTATCTTTGAAGTAGTAATGTTCTCCAGGCTTAGACACGCGGTCAAGAATCTCGGCCATCACGGGTTCAAACCACAGACCTCTGACTTTTCGAAGTTATGTATGTATTCACAATGAATTATCATTTACTGTAACGGTAAATAAAACCATCGTGAGGAAACCTGCACACCTAAAAGTTCTTAGGAAATTCTTAGGTGTGTAGTCCGCCAACCCACACTAGGCCATCGGGGTGGACTAAGGCCCAAACCCTCTCAGCTGTACAGGAGGCCTGTGCTCGGCAGTCTGACGTATATGGGCAGATGCAGTGGCGGTACTTCCATAGAAGCCCAAAAACCCAGCTTGTCTTCAAAATTTTGAAAAATATCTAATTTGTTAAATAAACACCCCACTATAAACAATTATAAATTATACATTACACAATTAACGTGTCACGCTTTTGGGCTTTTATAGAAGTACCGCCATTGGGTTGATGATGAGAAGTCTCCAAATACTGACGGATTTGCTACAAGGTATTACTATTGAGTTAATAACAAAAACACTACAAATTATAACATTTATTCAACACATCCATAATATTCCTCACTTTGTCTAGATACCACGAGAACTGTCTCTTTAGACACTCTTCAAGACTAGTCAGTGAGTTCAAATAGTGCAGATAAAGGTCGGCCATAACTTCCAGCTTTAATATCAACAGCCTTTCTATCACTTGGCTGTAGTTGTCTTTTTCAACCTAAAAGTAAAAAGAACACATAAATAATTAAATTGATGACTGCCTCGTGGTCTAGCGGTACAAGTATGTGCCGTGCGATCTAGAGGTCCTGGGTTCGATTCCCGGGTTGGGCAAAGTGTTATTGGGATTTTTCATTAGGAAATTCTCAGTAGCAGCACGGACTCTGGAAATGAGCCCGAAAAACGGCAATAGGCTCCTATTACGTGGGACTGATACATACCTGGCGAAATGTGGGTGCAGAAGTGCACCTCTGCCTTCCCCTTCAGGGAATACAGGCGTGAGTTTATGTATGTACATAAATAATTTACCTACGCGTCTTCAAAGGGGTAGGCAGTGAAATATTGGTACACCCACATTTGTAACAGCAATTTCGCAATAATTAACGTTAGTCCAGCTTCCTTATTAACAGAATTAAATTAGAACAAGCCCTTGTTAAAGTATTTAACTGTCAATAAAATTAAGGGAATGTTATGTAAGAAAATGTAGGACTTACATATTCGACAAGGCAGTCTTCTGCACCTTCTTCGTCATTCGGGTTGTTGACATCACACAAGTTGACTAGATATCTGTAGCTCTTACGCCATTTGCGAATCTGTGTATATAATAGTATTGTATTAATTTAACCATAGTAACAAGCAAATGGAAAAATTAAAATGTGCTCGAACAACGGCAGTAGTGCAGGTTTCATCACGATGTTTTCCTTCACCGTTAAAACAAGTGATAATTCATTGTCAATACACACATAACTTCGAGAAGTCAGAGGTGTGTGCCTGGAGCTTGAACCCGCGACCGCCTAGATTCCTGACCGCGCGCGTAAACCTCGAGGCCATCACTACTTGTTGTGAGTCTATTTATCATTATCTGTTATGATGTCCGCTGCAGGATAATAGCTCCTGAGATTTCCAGATCGGCCTCTATCCAGCGGATTTCCTCAGTGTTTGCTAGTGTATATCGCTTATGTGAAATGCAATGAACAAAATAGTTGACTAAGTGATTAAACTGTAGTGTAGATATTTCGTCACAAAGCCTTAAGAAAAAGTCTTTAACGAGTGCGTCCTTCCTGTCATGAGATACGGCGCCGAAACGAAATGACGGTGCAACTGATCCACCAATTTAAGGTTGCTCAACGAGCAATAGAGAGGGCTATGTTAGAAGTTTCTCTGTAGGATAGGATCAGAAACGATGTCACCTGACAGAGAACCAAAGTTATCGACATAGCCTAAAGTTTTAGCGAGCTGAAGTGGCAGCGGGCAGGTCACATCTGTCGCAGAACAGATAACCGTTGGGGGAAACGTGTTCTGGAGTGGAGATAACGGCTCCGCAAACGTAGTGTAGGACGCCTTCTGGCTAGGCGGGGTCACGATATCCGCAAGGTTCATCGAGTGGATGAGAAAGGCCGAGGTCAATGTCGAGCAGTGGACGTGACAAAGGCTGTTGATGATGATGATGATGTAGGTATTGCAGTGTAGTGTTTTTTTATCATAAAAACTAAAATTACCAAAGTTTTAAGCTGTGCCTTGCCCTTTTTTTTTTTTTTTTTTTTTTTTTTTTTTTTATTCTGGCACGGCAAAGTGACCCCATTGCACCTGATGGTAAGCGCAATGGAGTCCAGAAAAAGCGCCGACCAGCGAGAGATGATGGTCTCCCGTTGGTCGACACAATCATGCCGGCCGAATACCTCTTCACCTTATTGTGAAGAAGTTTGGGGGACTATCAATCATGGCGATCAAAGGACCGACCGCGACAAACCGGCCAAAAAATGCCGGCACGGTCATCCTTTCACCATGATTGAAGCCCCCCCGAAAACCGGATATACACTGGCTGATCCCGGAACGCGGCACACTTGCATGTGCCACTATGGCGGGTTTTACGCCCTGTGTACGGTGGTCGCCATCCGGGCGGATACGAATATCCTACCACCAGCAAACAAACCATGCCCTTTACATGATACGATATATTATACATACCTCTTTTTCCACTTGTTCTACGCTGTGTTTTTTGTCACTATCAAGGGCAGTGCTCTGCTTCAGACACTCCATTTCTCGATTGTAGTAATTGCGTTCGGATCTTCTTATTTCCTTTTTATGTAGACTCAAGCATTCCTTCCACTGAAATTTAAATTCATCATAGTTTACTTTCGAAGTCAATAAAAGTATGTAGGTACATATGTATGTTAAATGGTCAAGACTGCTTCGTGGCACAAGTATGTTCCGTGCGATCTAGAGGTCCTGGGTTCGATTCCCGGGTCGGGCAAAGTGTTATTGGGTTTTTCAATTAGGAAATTTTCAGTACTGAGTCTGCAATTGTTTGAAAAACGGCAATAGGCTCGCCCCCTATTACGTGGGACTGACACATACCTGACGAAATGTGGGTGCGGAAATGCCTACCCCTTTGGCAAATACAGGCGTGAGGTTATGTATGTATGTACATATGTTAAATGATCAAAAATTCTGGTCTGTCCTTATATCAATTCAGCAATCGCTGGTTCAAATCTCAAGCACACATCTATGACTTCGGAGCTATATCTGTATTTATTGTCATCTTATACTCGTATATAAAATTCTCGTGTCACGGTGTTCGAAATTTATCTCTTCCGAAACGGCTTGACCGATTTTTATGAAATTTTATATGCATATTCAGTGGGTCTGAGAATCGAACAACATCTATTTTTCATCCCCCTAATTGTTAAGGGTGGTCCACCCCTAAATATTATTTTTTTATTTTTTTGACAAAATTTATTGTTTTTATTTTTTTATTATACAACATACAAAAATACATACAACCCCAAATTTTCAACCCTCTACGATCAACCCCTATTTTTTATTTGTCAATTAAAAACTTTTTTTGTTTTATTTGTGTATCAATCTGGGTCTGAGAATCGAACAACATCTATTTTTCATCCCCCTAAATGTTAAGGGTGGTCCATCCCTATTTAAAACCAACCAGTTTGTTTGTGTTGGCTAAAGACGGACTAACAAAGAATATTGTACACTCTATTGCGCTGAGAGATTAATATTTTTTTTCAAATGCCATAATCTTCTTCTATCTAAAAATGAATTGCTGTTCGTTAGTCTCGCTAAAACTCGAGAACGGCTGGGTCGATTTGGCTGATTTCGGTTTTGAAATGTTTGTCGTAGTCCAGGGAAGGTTTAAATTTAGGATTTAAGGGACATTCAATGACTGTTAGGCGATACGAAGTTTGCCGGGTCAGCTAGTTTTCTATAATATACGCGTTTGGTACGTAAAGTCCACAAATTTGCACAAACTTTTGTAAAAAATACTCATTAGTTAGACCCGAGACCTGTCCATCGCACTTTGCACACTTATGTCTACGAACCAACGAGACAGACTAAAACTTACCAACAAATTAGAATTGATTTTCTTAAAGTTATGGTCTCTGTGTTTGGTCATCTGTAGCCTGTATTTAGTCGTGACGTTGACTCTCTTCACTTGAAACTCCACCGCCCACGCATCCATGAGCGCCTGGTCACTCTTGTCCAGTGCGATTGACGAATTCAGATTCTGTTCGTATGTTTTTATCCGTGATTTTGTGTCGCCTTCTATTGTCTGAAATATGGAAAAATATGTTTTGATTGATAATAAGCAATAGATTACATAAAGTTCACGAGTTCTAATATAGAAAAAAGCTCGTATCTATTAATTAATTATTAGCGTTCATTTTTTATCTGGTGGAAAATATTTTGAAAAAATCTGCACCATAACATAATTACCTTCATCATCATCAGCCCATATACGTCCCACTGCTGGGCAGGGGCCGCCTCTGCAACTGGTTGTGATAGCCTCGAGGTTTAGCCATGCGGTCGAGAATCTCTACGGTCGCGGGTTCAAACCCCAGGCACACACCGCTGACTTTTCGAAGTTATGTGTGTATTCACAATTAATTATCACGTACTTTAATGGTGAAGGAAAACATCGTGAGGAAATCTGCACACCTAAAAAAATTCTCACCTAAATGAGTTATCACTTTAATTCATTGTGAATACACACATTACTTCAAAAAGTCAGACCGCCGAGATTCTCGACCGCACGCTTAAACCTCGAAGTCATCACTTCTTGGATATACCTATTAAACTAAGAAAAACTTTCCACTTACATTGCTTTAATTCGGGACTCAAGTTCTCTTTATACTTATTACGATTTTACTTAATAAATTTACTATATACCTATATGCAGTGGCGGTACTTCCATAGAAGTCTAAAAGCACGTTAATTGTGTAATGTATAGTGTTGTATATTATATAATGTATATTGTTTATTCTGGGGTCTTTATTCAGCAAATTGCTTTTGTAAAATAAAGATTTAAAACTTAAATATTATTATTCTGAATGTTGAAAGGCAAACTGGTCTTTTGGGCTTCTATGGAAGTACCGCTACTGCCTATATGTCAATTTGAAATATATAATGTATGTGGTTTAAAAATCTATAGCCAATTAATTCGTGAACCATACCTCGGCGTTGGCATATCGTATCAGCACTATAAAGAGGAATAAATGCAGCATGTCTGCTAACTCCACTGGCACAGCGCACTGTAAACACTGCACATCTCCGGACTATAATTATCGCACTCAAGATCAATGTAATATTAACTATTTAAAAGGTTAGCTCTGACTACGGTTTTACGTAACACATAATTGCTTTCGCTCAGTGGCGGTACTTCCATAGAAGCCCAAAAGCCCAGTTTGTCTTTCAAAATTCCAAATAACAATCTTTAAGCTTCACATTTTTATTTAACAAAATAAAAATGAGAATGTCCTTACTCCACAATAAACACTTATTAAGTAGACATTACACAATCAACGTTTAACGATTTTGGGCTTCTATGGAAGTACCGCCACTGCTTTCGCTTATGTTTCCGTCTGTTTGGAGTTCTCAATGGGGTTGAGAAATGAAAAGAGGTGTTGTGAAAACAACGGGGTTAATTGTTATTTTTTTGTAAATCAATTATCCAACGTTATCGGGTTAGTAAGTAGTGTCATGATTTTCAATATAATTAAGTCATCATCATCAGCCGAAAGACGCCCACTGCTGGACATAGGCCTCCCCCAAAGACTTCCAAAGTGCTCTGTTAGAAGCGGCCTGGACCAAACGGCTGCCCGCGATTATCGCTATATCGTCGGTCCACCTTGTGGGTGGACGTCCAACGCTGTGCTTGCCGGTACATGGCTTCCACTCGAGAACTCCACTGGGTTGTGCCCCAGCGGCCATCAGTTCTACGAGCTTTGTGACCTGCCCATTGCCACTTCAGCTTGCAACAATTAAATAGCTTGACAAATTACGTGGGTAGCTAAAAAAATGGTTTTAAACGTGATGTTCCGAACGTCTGATTGGTTTTTAAGTCGGTCTTAGTCGAGAACTGACAGGTTGTCTTCTGATATTTTGTTAGTATACCTAATATTAAAGACACATAAACTCACGCCTGTATTCCCCGAAGGGGTAGGCAGACGTGCATTTCTGCACCTACATTTCGCCAGGTATGTATCAGTCCCACGTAATAGGGGGCGAGCCTATTGCCGTTTTTCGGGCACAATTCCAGACTCCGTGCTGCTACTGAGAATTTCCTAATGGAAAAACCCAATAACACTGCCCGACCCGGGAATCGAACCCAGGACCTCTAGATCGCTCGGCACATACTTGTACCGCGAGACCACGAGGCAGAGAGAGAGGTAATATTAAAGAATAACGAGTATTAGGCTGTTATAACAATAATTATATTGAAAAAGGCTTGTTCAGTAGCTTATAAATTTGTCCAAAATCCTATTATATTTGTAATAATAATTATCATCGATATTGGCGTAGACTTGTGTGAGAAGCATGACGAATAAGCTGATATATTACTCAGAATGGGATAAATCCTATTCCCACCGTAACAGAACTAATTGTGGTTGCCTATTACCAATCATCATCCGGTATAAAATGGTAAAATACTAAGAATATTATAGAATCTATTCGTGTAATATTGTCCAAACGAAGCAAAAACAGTGATGGCCTCGAGGTTTAGGCGCGCGGTCGAGAGTTTCGGCGGTCGCAGGTTTCAAACCCCAGGCACACACCTCTGACTTTTCGAAGTTATGTGTGTATTCACAATGAATTATCACTTGCTTTAACGGTGAAGGAAAACATCGTGATAAAACCTGCACACCTAAAAGTTCTTAGGAATTTCTTAGGTGTGTAGTCCGCCAACCCGCACTAGGCCAGCGTGGTGGCCCTCTCAGTTGTAGAGGAGGCCTGTGCCCAGCAGTGGGACGTATATGGGCTGATGATGTATGTATGTATGATGAAGTAAATCTATTACCTACTAGTCGGCATATTTATGTCGGCTAGCTCTTAAGTTTAACTTCATTTATACAGTCATAGAAAATTTAAAAATCAGTACGAACCAACACACTTAATAAAACTATAATTAACGTAGTTAAAGTGTAAAGATAAGTACGATAACCTGTGACCATAGATATAGTTTATCGCCGACCTTCATAGTTCTACTGCAACTGCAATATGAAACAGCTGTATAGACAAGATTAATCTTAAAACGGATAGAATAGTTGGATACTCGCGTCCGCTCCAATAACACGGTACTTGCGGAAGTCCCTGCTTTATTCCTGTTTATATTTGTTACTGTAAAAGCCCGTAGGTATATTGGCCAAATTTTTTTTATTTTTTTTTTGATCTGGCACGGCAAAGTGACTCCACTGTACCTGATGGTAAGCACAGTGGAGTCCAGAGAAATAATACCGACCAGCGAGAAACGATGGTCACCCGCTGGTCGACACAATCATGCCGGCCCGCACAAATGCTTCTTCACGCTTCGCTTAAAGGATTATTTATTATTATTATTCGATTGCAATTTTAGGTTTTACCAGTAAATCTTAGGGTTTACCGACTTGAGTTGGTAAATGTAAGGATTTATAAAAAAGGCACGATGTTTTCGGGCTTTTACCATTAGAATTTAGTAGGTATTACCACTGACGACCGGTAAATGTTGGTTTTGGGAATAAAACATACTAAATGTGAGTTGCACCCACATTTCTCACATTTAGTAGGTTTGCTAGCGTATGGATTTACAGCTGAAATAAATAATCTGATATTTGCACAAACACTGCTTTTATGGACCTGTCAGGTAAAAATTTGGTGGAACAAAATGGTTAGTTGATTTTTTCAAATTTTAGATAAATCCGCAAGTAGAGAGAGTAATTGATTCTTGTCCGCGGATTGAACGTTTTCTGCTCGGCCCGATTTAAGAGGCCAGTTATTCTGAGATACCTTTTCCTCCCCATCTTAAGACTGTTGAGAAGGATAACTATTAAAAGCTTCCCCCTAAAACAAAGAGTATCAATGCAGTGAAGTGGCCGGATACGTTTTTCAGATATATAATAAGTTCTGTATTTGACTAAGGGTCAAGCAGAGGTGCATTTCTGCACCCACATTTCGCCAGGTATGTATCAGGCCCACATAATAGGGGGTGAGCCTGTTGTCGTTTTTCCGTTACAATTCCGGAGTACATGCTGCTACTGAGAATTACCTAATGGAAAAAACCCAATAGCAGTGCCCGATCCGGGAAACGAACCTAGGATATCTAGATCACATATCACATACTTTGAACGCGAGAAAACGGGAGTCGTTTTTGATATGTGTCTATATTAGCCGTAATAGATCCTCAAAAAGAGTGGGGTTTAGCCGTAGACGCCGGCCAATGTGGATTGGTGCACATCACGATTATGAAATCGCTTGAGGAGAACATTTTTAGGTGTACGGGTTTCCTCGCGATGTTTTTCTTCACCGTTAAAGTGCGTGCTAATTCACATGTAGCTCTGAAAAGGCATATATGATTTCTCGGCACCACGCGCCTATTCTCGTGGTTATCACGTCTTGAAAAATATATATGTACCATTTGAAATTACGCATTTGTATCCATGAATGAAACACACAGGCTCGTTAATTTTTATTTAATAAAAATACTTTGTAAAGTACATAGAGTTACGTCCTCACAGCGTCTTGTTATAAACAACATTGTACTTAAACACATAGATTATGTTATACACAACAACAAATACATTTTCATCTGAGAAGTGATGTCATACTCATTTATTCGCTTTTGCCATGGGAATTTTTAAGTTCCCTGCTTCAAACTTATTCCTTATCTTTAATTATTGTACATTTTTAGAAGTTCGGTTTCTCTGTCCACACCTTAAAAAAATGTCCGTCGTGATAACTAAAATATCAATCATTATAATTGATAATATTATGTTGGTCATAGACTTCTGCTGTTAAACAGAGACCTGCTTAAAGAATTCCGGTCAGGAGCACTCCTTACTAATATCGATCAATACTTCTCAAATGAAACGACAAAACATTTTGACTATCACAGTAAGAGCTTGTTTCACGATCACCGAGTAAATTCTTATTGTCAACTGTATTCTTATCACTTATATTTTTAATTCTATCATTATTATAAAAAAATAAAAATACTATTTTCTATGTACCTATAGGTCGAATCATTAGAACTATTTCTTTCTTATTTTTTTATATTTAACATTTTCGCGCTTAACATTCTTGCTTTATCAAATCTTACTCAAGGCTTTAAATATTTACCTGCAGTAAGAGGCAATCAATTAGACAAGTAATATTTACCCGTCTATAGTGAAACAAACGCTAATTCTAACTAAAGTTAAATCTAAAATTTACTCTAATTTCCGTCATCACACAGTCCAATCACATGTCATCCAATTTTAAATACATAATAAATTATTAATATCTAGTTTTAGGTAACCGAATGTGCCGTATTGTACTGAAAAATACTGACAACACGATTTTGTAGGGACGAATTTAATAATAGTTTTATTTCGTCATAACTTGTGAGTAAACAAATGGCCTTACTTATAACCCTCGATAAAGTCTGTTTTCATTAGTTCTCTTTCTAACTCTTTATTCGCACATTGATTAGCGAACACACTTAATCAAACTTAAGGAAGGCCTAAAGTGGCCTTCAAAGCCACCTTATTTGTTTGATTATGGTTTGGTTATATAAGAAAGACTGCCTCGTGGTCTCGCGGTACAAGTATGTGCCGTGCGATCTAGAGGTCCTGAGTTCGATTCCCGGGTCGGGCATAGTGTTATTCGATTTTTCCATTAGGAAATTCTCAGTAACAGCACGGAGTCTGGAAATGTGCCCGAAAAACGGCAATAGGCTCGCCCCCCATTAAGTGGGACTGATATCTGGCGAAATGAGGGTGCAGAAATGCACCTCTGCCTACCCCTTCGGGGAATACAGGCGTGAGTTTATGTATGTATGTATATAAGAAATGCTTATTTCCTTTTTTTTTTTTTTTTTTTTTTTATGGGAAAGGAGGCAAACGAGCTGGTGAGCCACCTGATGTTAAGTGGTCAACACCGCCCATGGACACCCACAATACCAGAGGAATCATCGGTGCGTTGCTGGCCTTTGAGGAAAATATAGGCTCTTTTCTTGAAGGTCCCTAAGTCATATCCATTCGGAAATACCGCCGAGGGAAGCTGATTTTGTGCGAGGAAGGAAACACCGTTTAAACCGCACTGTTGAGGAACGCCATTCATCCAGATGGTAGGGATGGAACTTCAATTAAAAATTTAAAAATAAAAATAATAATTTAAACTTCAATTTCTGGCGTGTAGTGCGGTAGTGAAATTCAGCAACAGGTATTAAAACGAAAAGTTCATCAGAGCACTCCCCATGGTAAATGCGATTAAGGACACATAGAGACGCAACGTCTCTTCGCAACGCTAGTGGATCAATTTTGTCCGAAAGGATCTGGTTATCGATGATTCGAGCAGCACGTCGTTGAATGCGGTCAAATGGGAGAAGCTGGTATTGAGGGGCTCCAGCCCAGAGATGAGAGCAATATTCCATATGTGGCCGGACCTGTGCCTTATACAGCTGAAGGCGCTGAGCCGGCGTGAAATAAGTTCCATGTTTTATTATTAATTTTTATTTTTTGAAATAATTTCCTTGTTTTCGTATTAATATTACAGGGTTGTACTTTAGGTCTGATATTTCGGATTTTATAATATTTTGTAAAATATTACAGAAACGCGCTATTTCAATGTGATTTGTACTTAGTTTTAAATACATATATTTTTGCACTGCATACACATTACATATGTACATACATAATGGCATTGAACATTAAAAATCAATATTTTATTATTAGTCTAACCTTTTTGAAACGTTGATTAACATAAAAACCACAATAAATGCAGATTAGTTAATTCTTATGTCGTCATTTCTCAGAAAATTGGAGCCAAACATATTAACTGATTCAGTACAACACGGCACGCAAATGGCACAAAATTTAACTACCACGACCTTCAACCACACTCGTGAATTTAACAATCCTTTTAAGTAATCACTTTGTTCAATCGAAAGCCCACGAGTGTTAAAGGCCTAGACAAGATAATATTCGTCAATCAAAATCGTTATTTTGGACGAAAAAGTGACTTTCCTACCTGTCAATTTTCTATATTTTTGACGTCTCTCTTAGCGATATCGATTGTAGAATGTTACCATAGCTACGGCCGCTGGTCGTGTTATTTAACCTCTCCTTATGCACTCCTGGTACTCAAAGGCAGCGTCCTGGGCCCTCGAGAAGATCTGCTTTCGGAGATGATTGAGTCTCCTTCGAGCGTGGATCACCAGGTCACGGTAGGAGCGTCGAGAATGTTGCAGATCGTCTCGAACTCTGTGGATCTCCTCAGCAGCTAGGCGACGCCAGCGCTTCACGCGAGGAATCGTCTGTAAATTGGGAGGTTAAGGAATCAATCATCACATCGTCATCAGGTCAAATGCGTCCCACTGCTGGGCACGGGCCTCCTCTACAACTGAGAGGGTTTAGGCCTTAGTCCACCACGGTGGCCTAGTGCGGGTTGGCGGACTACGCACCTAAGAAATTCCTAATAACTTTTAGGTGTGCAGGTTTTATCACGATGTTTTCCTTCACCGTTAAAGCAAGTGATAATTCATTGTGAATGCACACATAACTTCGAAAAGTCTGAGGTGTGTGCTTGGGGATTGAACCTGCGACTGCCGAAATTCTCGACCGCGCGCCTAAACCTCCAGGCCATCACTGCTTTTATCACACACATACTATACTTACAGTTGCCTGTTTCTTTAAAGGGGTTAGGAGTGATACATTTAAATACCACGTTAAGCCATGTATTCGTTTGACTATTTTCAGAATTTGTAGTGCTGTTTCAAGTTTTAACGTCGAGGTTTACTGGTTTTGAAATCAATTAATACATACCTCGCAAGATGTGCCGCAGCTTCTGACAGCTTGTTCGCATTTCTTTATGTAGTCTTCGCTCTGAAAATTATAAATGAATTACATACATACATACATATACTCACGCCTGTATTCCCCGATGTTGTAGGCAGAGGTGGGGCGAATCTATTGCCGTTTCTCGGGCACATTTCCAGACTCCGTGCTGTTAATGAGAATTTCCTAATGGAAAAACCCAATAACACTTGTCCCGACCCGGGAATCGAACCCAGGACCTCTAGATCGCACGGCACATACTTGTACCGCGAGACCACGAGGCAGTCTATAAATGAATTTCAAATATAAAATATATAGATGCTTCTTTTGTTGTCATAACAGCCCGTATACGTGTCACTGCTAGTCTGCTGGGCGTCCCCTACAACGGATAAAGGTTAGGCCTTAGTCCACCACGTTTGCCAGTGCGGGTTCACCAAATAGTGGGTAAAATTTAATAAAGAAGTGGTGCTTACAAAATGATATGACAAGGATTCTTAATCTGAACAAAGTCTTGACGCTATTATTATACGCGTCTACTGCTGATCGGTTTATCCCAAAGACCTTCTGATTCCAGCGATATCCTCGGACTTTTGTCCGGTCCTCAATAAATTCAAGTTCATCTATTTACATCCCAATGTCAAGGACTCCCTCCATGCATTTGTCGTCAATATCCGCCACACTTTGTTGCACTTAATTTGTTGTGCTCCCCATTGAAGACCAGCGATGCAGTTAGGTTTACGTCATAGTGCACAAAGCTGAATGCAGAATCATTGATAATATTTTTTTTATTAACCGATTTACGTCTCGTTACTAGGGAGGAGCCTCGTTTTTTATTTAGACAGGCATGGTCTTTATTTTCTGCCTCGTGGTCTCACGGTACAAGTATGTGCCGTGCGATCTAGAGGTCCTGGGTTCGATTACAGGGTCGGGCAAAGTGTTATTGGGTTTTTCCATTAGGAAATTCTCGGTAACAGCACGGAGTCAGGAAATGTGCTCGAAAACGGCAATAGGCTCGCCCCCTATTACGTGGGACTGATACATACTTGGCGAAATGTGGGTGCGGAAATGCACCTCTGCCTACCCCTTCGGGGAATACAGGCGTGAGTTTATGTATGTATGTATGTGGTCTTTATTTTCGACTCAGATCTGTTGTGGGGTAATTTACTTTACGTACCTATGATATTTATACTTACAAATCAAAAGGTAATTATTTTTATGTGTCTGTTACGCTTTCACTCTTAAACTGTAAGGCAATTGTTGCTGTTTTTATGAAGGTAAAAAAAGTACACAATTTTAAATGAAATTTGATGTCAGGATCTCTCTATATATAGTTTCAACGCAGTCAGCCATAGTTGTAAACGTTAGTTAATTGACCTTTTTTTTTTTTTATTTTTTTTTTATTCTGGCACGGCAAAGTGACCCCATTGCACCTGATGGTAAGCGCAATGGAGTCCAGAAAAAGTGCCGACCAGCGAGAGATGATGGTCTACTGGTGGTAGGATATTCGTATCCGCCCGGATAGCGACCACCGTACACAGGGCGTAAAACCCGCCATAGTGGCACATGCAAGTGTGCCGCGTTCCGGGATCAGCCAGTGTATATCCGGTTTTCGGGGGGGCTTCAATCATGGTGAAAGGATGACCGTGCCGGCATTTTTTGGCCGGTTTGTCGCGGTCGGTCCTTTGATCACCATGGTATTAGCCCCCCAAACTTCTTCACAATAAGTTGAAGAGGTATTCGGCCGGCATGATTGTGTCGACCAACGGGAGATCATCATCTCTCGCTGGTCGGCACTTTTTATGGACTCCATTGCGCTTACCATCAGGTGCAATGGGGTCACTTTGCCGTGCCTGGTGTTAAGCGACGATGCGGTCGACGATGGAGCATGCCTGTCTAGTAGCAGCCTATTCACATTTGATTTGAATTTGTCCAGATTGTATCGTACGGAAAAAAAACATTTGTCTTAGTGCGGGGATCGAACCCGTGGCCTCTGGTTTCACAAGCTGGGCTTTTGAAATTAGTTGAAAAACTTAGATTACCTTATTAAGGTGGATCCGGAAAACTACCATGTGTCCCAGCAGGAACTTGTGGTGGTTCTCTCCGCTGAAACTGGCCGCTTTCTGCGCGTCCACTTCGATCTTGTGTAGTCGTTGGTCGAATATAGCGCGACATCGGGTCTGGAAACA
Source organism: Hemaris fuciformis (assembly GCA_907164795.1). Lineage (NCBI taxonomy): Eukaryota > Metazoa > Arthropoda > Insecta > Lepidoptera > Sphingidae > Hemaris > Hemaris fuciformis. The sequence continues at coordinate 1,205,688 of OU015443.1, forward strand.
ATACCAATCTTTTATTACACTGGTAGAACGGTGAAGGAAAACATCGTGATAAAACCTGCACGCCTAAAAGTTCTTAGGAATTTCTTAGGTGTGTAGTCCGCCAACCCGCACTAGGCCAGCGTGGTGGACTAAGGCTAAACCCTCTCAGTTGTAGAGGAGGCCCGCGCCCAGCAGTGGGACATATTTGGGCTGATGATGATTACACTGGTAGATTATGTGACAGAGAAGGATTGGTCGAGTCAGATTGATTCCGTGATATTGAAAGAAAGAAAAACGATTTTATTGTTGGCTACTTAACAAAAATATACATAATAGGTACATACATAGTAGGTGAAATAACTTACACAAACAACTTTCAGCTACAAGCTGCTAGCATGGTATTGCAGCGCTGATTTTTAATGAAGGGACCACGTGACAAATCGAGTTTAGTAAGCGTATAGGCAATTGTAAAAAGAAAACTAAGCGCACGTTCACAGCATCCTAGAATTATCCGGCGATGCATTATTTAAAAAGTTTTAGTAGTAGTTTACCTGGAAATGTGCCCGGTAAATGACATTGAGATCGTTGTCTAATAAATGGCACTCAAAAATATAGCTGCCGAAACGTGGGTATATACAACCTTATATATTCCTTCGTAAATAGGTGTAAATGTGTATACCTATACAGTCACACCCCGTCTTACGCTTCCCCGTTTCACGCGAATTCGGAGATACGCGGTTTTTCATTTGCCCCTTCTACTCCGTTATTGCTCGGTTTACAAGTTCGAACGTATTTCTCGCGGATTTATTTTACGTAAGCAGTGCACATTAAGGAATCATGTCATCCAAAAGACCAAAAAATGAGTCATTTGAACCTAACAAGAAAACACGAAAAACACTCTCTTTGGAGTGTAAATTAAATATTGTCTAAGACTTTGAATCGAAAATTAAGATATGTGAATCGGCAAAGAAATTTTACCTACCGGAATCAACAGTCCCGATTACACAAACTTTATACGTATTTGTATACAATATTGAACCCCGACTTGCGCGAATTCGACTTACCTACGCGCAGGGTTAGGCAGTATTTGAATTACTTGTAATTTAAATACAAATACGTATTTTGTATTTGTATTTTAATTACTTTCTTAAAATGTAATTTGTAATTTGTATTTCAAATACGTGAAGCCAAAGTATTTTGTAATTAGTATTTCAAATACTCGAGGCTTCAAATTACATTTATTAAAATACATTTAGCCTTTATTTAGTATTAAGTTTGTGCTCATCAGGAACTGCAATAACAAAACAAAAACCGCCTTAAAAAAAAAACAAAACAAATAAATATTCATTATTTTGTAATTTGTATTTCAATTAAAAATAGCTAAAATACTGTATTTTGTTTTTCAAATACCTTACCTAAATGTATTTTGTATTTCGTATTTTAATTACTTGCGATACAGTATTTTGTAATTTGTATTTCAATTAAAGCAAAGCATGTATTTTGCCCAGCCCTGCCTACGCGGCTATCGCTTGGTCCCACCTATCGCGTAAGTACGGGGTATTACTATATTATTCCATATTGGCACGGTAAAGTGACAATAACCCTGATTGTAAGCACGCTGCCGCACACATAGACCATCGAATGACAGGAAACGACTCAGCTCATCTCTCAAAAATCGATTCAGTTATGGCGGCCTGATGTAAACTGCAAGTGTAATAAACAGTTCACCCTGAACTAACTAACAGAGAACTACTAGACAGAGAACGCTTACAACAGTTTAGTGCATAATACTAAATTATACAACATGAATGGAGATCATTAATAGTAGCCGTGATCTCATGCTGTCGTCAGTGGAGCCATTAAAATCATCGCTGAAGCTTGCAGTTGCATAATAATACATTTGAAAACCATCCAGCGTCGTGTTTAATTGCGGATGAAGAGAATCTTTTAATGATGTTTTTGTGAGAAACATCTGGAATGTAATTTTAGTATGCTTTGCCCGTAGTTTCGGTTGCGTAGAGTTGTATCAAGTTGTATCAAGAGTTTGCCGAACTGGGTCCGTAAATGAGATTATATTAAATAAGATAAAAACAATACTCTCTACTTCCATGACTCGACAGTCCCGAGGTGCAGTTGGCTAGACACCAGCTTGCGAAACGCGAGGCCGAGGGTTCGATCCCCGCACTGAGACAAATGTTTGTGTGATCCGCAAATATTTGTTTGGGTGTTTGTGAGACCGAAAAGTCTCTCGTAGTTTCTGATACCCACGACACAAGACTCGTATCTTAATGTGGGTCAGAACTATGTATGTGACTGTTGGGTGTATTTATTTATTTCCTTGATTAGACTGCCAACTTTATATTACTATAAATGACTTCAGTCCCCTATCAAACGTCAAAAGGCCATTTGCTTTGCAGGTGTTCTCGGAACCACTCTCAATGATAGAGTACAAAACCTGTATAAGTCATCTCCTATGCTTACCATTATCAACTCATGATTCTGTCTCTTTAAACCACGTGACTGTGTCAGATTTAAATTTGGGACTAACGAGATCTCGTCTCGGCAGACCGTGGACATGACATCAAAATACGAGCTGAGTTTCAATATTTGATAAGGAAATATTACACAGGAAGCTAAATACCCATTATACCAGGAAGAGATTATCAGCAAATAAGCATTATGCGCGAACTCGCTAATTCCGCGGCCACACTGGGCGCCGCAATGCCAAGGCGCTGTGACGTGTGACGTTGGCCAACAAATTGAAATATCTAACAACTTGTTATGTAAATAGTTTACTGTTTTGTTGTATGACTTTTATACCTACAGTTTGTGAATATTTTTTATACTACTCCGACAAAGATAACACTGTTCCTTATGGCCAGATTAGTGAGGTACAAATAGAGTGTGAACTGACAGACTTTCATGTATCTATTGTTTTAAATTTTCTTCTCAGTGGTCGCTATTCAGATAGATAGGTACAAATATATACAATAACTAGCAGCCAGAAATGGTGTAAGATTTAAGTTCTTCTTCCAACCAATGGAGAATTAGTAACCTAATTGGTTGACCTAACTGGGGTTAGAATCTGCGACAAATTAGTCCAATAGTTTAGGCATTACAGACAGACGGACATTTAATACTAATAAGTATGTTTGTCAAATCAATCCTACTGCATTAATTTGGCGTCACACACAGACATAGATGTATCTGTAAATATAAAATACAAAAAACTTACAACCTTAAAATTATTAGTGATTTAGATTCATAACACAATAGTTTCGAATACCCTATATAATTAACAGTAACTTAATTTTGAAGAAAAAAATCAAGTTTCGTGGATCTTAAAAAAATCCGTTTTAAAGTGTGTGTAGAAATTATCTGAAATTAGTGTAATCTTCCTTCCCGTCTTGAATTAAGTAGTTAGTGTATGTGTATGAATATATTTTCTTTGACGTAAATTTAAAAAACATTCTATTAATGTAGGGTTGCCATCTGCAAACTTAGAAATCCAGGATTTGAATATAGAAATATCAGGACATTTCGGTTTTAAGACAGGACTATATATGGTGCAGTACCAAATTGTCATAATAAAACAACTAGCCTACCTAAACTGCACGTTACTACTTTGTTTTAAAAAGAGGCATGACGTTCACACGCGCGGCGCGGGCCCAGTGAGTGACAAAACGATTAGTAGCGGGCGAAATTTAAAGCATAGATCCTTTACAGGACTCTTTAAAACTCAGGACGATGCTTATAAACTATCCAGGACAGCCCAGGACACCCTAAAAAGCAGGACATGTCCTGGGAAAACAGGACGGTTGGCAACCCTATATTAATGAAGCCAGACCTAAATATTTATTTTAATAGCCGATATAATTATTCATATCATGTCATCTGTTACCTTCCTACCGGACGGAGTTTTATATCAACCGTCTAATTATATCGCGCCCTTTCTATTCCCGTCATTGGCACGGTCTCGGCCGAACTGCATCATATCCTAAAATATATGTATTTTAATATCCATAAAACAATTGGCAAGTAATCAGTCAACTGTGAATATATTGCTCAGCGGTTTAAAATAGCCGGCTGACGTTCTTACGCTGTTCATTGAATGGATAGTCACGTCCAGAATAACCCGCGTAAATCCCCTTACATCGCCGTAGTCCATAGTAGGTTATATGTTCCACTGTTTTGACAGCCCCGTGGCGCAGTTGGCTAGACACCAGCTTGCGATACGAGAGGCCGCGGGTTCGATTCCCGCACCGAGACAATGTTTGTGCGATCCACAAATATTTGTTCGGGTCTGGGTGTTTGTGAGACCGAAAAGTCTCTCGTAGTTTCTGATATTCACGACACAGGACTTGTATCCTAGTGTGGGGTCAGAACTATGTATGTGACTGTTGGGTTGGGTGTATTTACTGCTAGGCCTGAGTACGCCTTAGTATTTGTCTCTGAAAAAAAGCAATTAAGAAGGATTTGCCTTGCCCCCGAAATTATTTTAGAAATATTGAAACGTCTGCTAATATACAGGTTGTATTCAGACCTTGATCGGAAACTCAGCTAGGTAATAGCTATTATAAACCCCCCTGGCGTTATCCCGACAAAAAATAAAAAATGGCTATTACCGGTCTGAGTTTCCGATCATGGTCTGAATACACCCTGTATATTAGCAGACGTGGTATATACAGGATATACCAATTTAATAGATAATTGAGTACTTATTCTATTTTTTTATAAATTCTATCAAAAGTTATAAACAAAACAAAAGTGTAGTATCCGAGAATATGAATGGATTTTCGGCTCTAAATCATCCAAACTCGAAAATATGTTTTTGGATCATATTAATATTCGTCTGGGTATGAGCATCGAACTTCAGCCTCTCGTTTCATAAGTTATAGTCTTAACTACTGCGTTATAACTGATTTCAACTATTAGTATAATAAACTAATACTTGTTTCGGATCTGGGTCTTTTAAATCCTAGAGATTTTCTCACAGTCTACGATATCCTACAATCAAGCGTCTTATTGAATAAGTTCTTTCACAGCCACGAGTCAAACTTTCTCTTCGACCATAAAACATAAATTATGGTGGGACATCGCATCCACTTAAATTTTACCATTAAAATTGAAATCAAATGACACTTCGATTTTGTTTATTAGCATAGATTTGTATGGACGAGGAACATCTAAATTGCAATAATATTAAATTATTAGTGACTGAAACGGCACCTCATTTTGCCCCTCGTAAACATCTTGGAGGCATAAACCTTCGCTGAACGTCAAGAAATAATGAAAAGCGAAATATACTGAGTTGAATATTGTCTCTGTCACTCATTTACTGATTTTACGATCGTTTGAATTGAGGAAATATTATATACCTAGATTTCAAGAACTGTAATGTATGGAATAGCGTGGCTTTAGTAGCCTATTTCTGTGTACTTGAAGGTTTTGCAATTACACTCGACCTTGGATGGATGCCGCGACAACAATATCTTTAAACGCGTTGAGATTCTAACTGAACTCTCCACGTGCTTTATATATGTATACAGCAACGTCTGTTTTCCGGAAGAGGTAGAAATAGGTACATATATTTCTGTCGCAGAACGGATAACCGTTGGGGGAAACGTGTTCTGGAGTGGAGACCACGGCTCGGCAAACGTAGTGTAGGACGCCCTCTGGCTAGGTGGGGTGACGATATCCGCAAGGTGGCTGGCAGCGGTTGGATGAGGAGAGCCGAAGATCGAGCCCAGTGGCGTGCCATAGGAGAGGCCTATGTCCAACAGTGGACGTGAAAAAGGCTGTTGATAATGATGATGATGATATTTCTACACTTTCGCCACCCGTTTTTTAATCCTATGTGCTAAATTTCCAGTAACATAGACATCTGACTTTGGCCCTTGAGTCAACTATGTAGTGAGAGTTAAAACGTAAAATATAGTTTGATACAGTACCTAAACATACATACATAACCTGTATTCCCCGGAGCGGTAGGCAGTGGTGCATTTCTGCACCCACATTTCGCCAGGTATAGGGGGCGAGCCTATTGCCGTTTTTCGGGCACATTTCCAGACACCGTGCTGCTACTGAGAATTTCCTAATAGAAAAACCCAATAACACTTTGCCCAACCCGGGAATCGAACCCAGGACCTTTAGTTCGCACGGCACGTACATACATTATACATATGATACAGTACCTAAACATACATAGCTACATACATACATACATACAATATACATACGTAAATAGTCTCACGTCTTTATTCCTAAAATGGTTTCTAAAATGGTTTGGCCACATTGAAAGGATGAATGTTTGCAGAATGACGAAAGAGATTTACTGTGCGGAAGTGAACGGTGAAGTCGGTCGAGGACGGCCCAGGTGCACCTATAAAGAGCATATAGGTAAGTTACTGAAAAAGGGCAATATAAAGAGTCCTCGAAACCGACGTGCATGCATGAAGAGGATAATGTCAGTGGAGGAAGCGAAAGAGGTGTGTTTGGACCGTGGCATTTGGCGCTCTATAGTCTCTGCCTATCCTAACGGGAGACAGGCGTGAGTTTATTATGTGTCTTTATTCCCTATTTTTGATTTCAGGACTTCTCGATCACACGGCGCATACTTGTGCCGCGGCACTACGTGGTACATACATAGTATATTTTTTAACAACGTACTTGATGATAAGCATGATAGTGAACAAATAGAGCGGCTAATGGAGAGGCTTCCGCCTCTCGTCACTAAGTACCCTCATAACATAATGATTAAGGATTTATCAATGCCTAATCAATACAAAGTAGCAATATCCGTACTCATAACAATTGTCTGTAATGGTCATATCAATATTTATAGCCTTCAGTAATGATTTAATCATTTAAAACGTCTTCCGCGTAACCTTGTGATGGAAAAGACAATCTTAGAATCTGGAAGAATTTACTTTGAAGTTAAAAAAATATTAACTTACACTTTTGTTAAATTAAGAGTCTAGAAATGATAACGAAAAATTACAGCTTAAGCTTAAAATGAAAGGATTGTAGAAATACTGGTATACAGACCGTGATCGAATACAAAAAAAATAAGATGTTTTCATACTCACCTCGTACATTTAATACTTATGGCTGTTAGGAAAACGTCAAAATTTTTATTTTTTGTCGGGAGTTTTTTTAACGTCAATGTGTTTGTAATCACCGTAACTAATAACCTGTCTTAGTTTTAGATCACTGTCTTTATACACCCTGTATACTTCTCCTACTCCTTCAAGGATGAATGCGTGAATTTATATTCAGTAAATCAATCTACCTGATGCCACAATGTCATAAAATCTCATAAAATAGATGACACTATATGGCGACCGAATGAATAGTTGTAGCTAATATTATAACCGCAAATGTGTATTTTTCTGTTTCGCTATCCTTATCTTAGTACAGATTGCATCAAACCTTATATATACCACTGTTGGGCACGAGACACCACCAACCATTCATTCATTCATTCATCAGCCAGCCCATATACGTCCCATTGCTGGGCAAGGGCCTCCTCTACAACTGAGAGGGTTTAGGCCTTAGTCCACCACGCTGGCCTAGTACCGCCCACCATTATTCAACCATGCCTTACTCAATGGCGTATTGAGCGTTGGCGCACTACACCTGAAAAATTCCTTAAGATATTTTGTGGTGACAAGTTGTGTAGGAAATCGAGTAGCGGTCACATTCTACTTTTAAATAAACATTCATAGCTTCATTTACCTCAGCCAAAAGGAAAGAGATTTAAAATTCAAATTCAATTAGGCGCTAATCAATGACGGTACTTCTATAGACGCCCAAAAGCGTTACACGTAAATTTTGTAATTATCTAGTTTATAACACGGGACAGCTCCATGGCGCAGTTGGCTAGACACGAGCTTGCGAAACGAGAGGCCGCGGGTTCGATCCCCGCACCGAGACAAATGTTTGTGTGATCCACAAATATTTGTTTCGGGTCTGGGTGTATGTGAGACCGAAAAGTCTCTCGTAGTTTCTGATACCCACGACACAAGACTTGTATCTTAGTGTGGGATCAGAACTATGTATGTGACTGTTGGGTGTATTTATTTATAAATGTTTATTGTGGGGTCAGGATATTCTCATTTATATGTCAAAATGATATTGTTAAATAAAGATTTAAAGATTATTATTCGGAATTTTGTAAGGCAAGCTGGGCTTTTTGGCTTCTATGGAAGCACCGCCACTGGTGCTAATATACTTCACTTTAAAGTCACTTTGTCGAACAAAAGCTTGTTTTAGAACTGAATGCCGCAAAAATATTCCCATATTATCGCAAAATGTGCAACGTGCGAATGTTGGCATCGTACCTGGAGCATTATGTAACTACGAGGCCAACCTTGAACAGTATCAAACCGAGTCAAGGCGACGGATGCGTCTGCACTGCACCGCTCCACATCCCGATACTGGGACCATCATTGTGAGGATCTTTGAGATACGGGGTGTATTCAGATCGTGATCGGAAACTAAGGCAGGTAATAGCTAACGTCATTACAAACCCTCTGGCGTTAAAAAAAGCCCATAAAAAAATAAAAAAATTGACGTTTTCCTAACAACTACACACATTTTATACCTATGGTTTGTGTCCATTAAATAATTTATTATTATGATCTAGTGGAAAAAAAACGGACTTTAGCGCGTTCATCGCGGCTTAAAGTAAGTAAGTGGCCCGTACCTAGCACTAGAACGAGATTAAGATAGATAAGATTTACATACATACATAACCTCATGCCCATAATCACCGAAGGGATAGGCAGAGGTGCATTTCTGCACCCACATTTCGCCAAGTAAGTATTTATCAGTCCCACGTAATAGGGGGCGAGCCTATTGCCGTTTTTCGGGCAAAATTCCACTGCCTCGTGGTCTCGCGGAACAAGTATGTGCCGTGCGATCTAGAGGTGCTGGGTTCGATTCCCGGGTTGGGCAGAGTGTTATTGGGTTTTTCTATTAGGAAATTCTCGGTAACAGCACGGAGATAAGATTTAAGGCCGGATATTCTCTGCTGAGTCTAGGCCATCCTTTCCCGACTCTTCACCTACTGAATTTAAACCGCAAAATATCCCTAAAGATTTAAACCTATGGTTAATATGAATGACGCGTGCGGGGATGCAGCCCGCGACTCTGGCGTCCGATCAACGGGCAGATGCGCGCCAACACACGCTCCGTCAGCCAATATGTCGGACACATACACTGATGTTGAGAGCATTTTCGTCATCAGCCCAAATACGTCCCACTGCTGGGCACGGGCCTCCTCTACAACTGAGAGGTTTAGGCCTTAGTCCACCACGCTGGCCTAGTGCGGGTTGGCGGACTACACACCTAAGGAATTCCTAAGAACTTTTAGGTGTGCAGATTTCCTCACGATGTTTTCCTTCACCGTTAAAGCAAGTGATAATTCATTGTGAATACACACATAAATTCGAAAAGTCAGAGGTGTGTGCCTGGGGTTTGAACCTGCGACTGCCGAAATTCTCGACCGCGCACCTAAACCTCGAGGCCATCACTGCTTTTTACTCTATACCTATTGCTATCATTGGCGGCACTTTCAAAGAAGCCTAAAAGCGTTATACGTTAATTTGTAATGTCTAGTTTATAATTGTTTATTGTGGGGTCAGGATATTCTCATTTATATGTCGGAAACATAGGCCGAGTGAAAACTTTTAAGACATTTAGAAGTTATATTTCCAATAAAACTTGACAAATTATAGTACAACGAAACGTGAGACAGTTTCTAGGCACTTGTTGTCCGCTCGGTGGTTCGATGAGAATTGACGACGTTCAACCTGCCACTTCCACTCGTCGACATCGCTTGACGCCCCCACTCTTCGACTCCGCACGGAAGTGAGCTAGACTCTGTCGAAGCGTGCTATCTGCACACTGCGTTTCGCTGTCAGTTGAAGTCCCGTACTAATGACCAACCGTCGGTTATGTCAAATTTTGTAACGGAGACTGGGCTTTTGGGCTTCTATGGAAGTACCGTCACTGATTGCTATATATTGCTCCTGATAAATTTTTTTTTGAGTGTAAAGAGAAAGAGATAATTGCTAAACTATGTTTATCGCACCTGAATGATTTAAAAGTATAACTCAAAATTCGTGTTGCTGAGGGAGTTTCTTCTCCACAGCGATAACACGTTTCGAAGCGGCGACAACTTAAAACTGACGATTGAAAAGTACTTGTAAACATATAATTGAATAAAGATTGTTTTGACTTTGACTTGGACTAACGGTAGTTACTTTCTTCAGCTGTTCCGAGTATTTAATTTTACATAAAAACTACTAGTTTGGGCGAACTATGTAGTTTACTAGCCTACTTATGCCTATTTTCTTTTTTTATACTTATTTTCTAGAAGGAAGTAAAGTGAAAGTGTCCTTTAAGCGTCAGTAAAATGTAGAAATTAAATTAAATTAAAATAAAATTTCTTTAATTTCTATATCCGTCCGCCAACCCGCACTAGGCCAGCGTGGTGGACTAAGGCCTAAACCCTCTCAGTTGTAGAGGAGGCTCGTGCCCAGCAGTGGGACGCATTTGGGCTGATGATAATTTCTATATCCACTCTTCGTAGCCTTAGTAAAACGAAGGTAGGTACATCTAGAACCAAGTTATTTTCAGACCACATTACAATAAATCACAATTTACCTAAAGTATCCCAAACATTGTACGACGAAACGCGTGCACGACAATTATTAATAAACCCAGCGTAACATAACTTCGCTAAATCATGTTTTATAAACAAACACTTCCCTGACGTTATTTCAAGATTTCGACTAAAAATACACGTGATAACACATTCCTTTACGTCATACCTCCGGAGAAATTGGTGAACAGCAAAACACACGAGCAAAACATTAAACAAGCAACTATGTTACAAGTTCACGGTTGATCTTGATATCCGCTGAATGCTCGCAATAGTCTAATAATGTCGGGAATGATGTGGTCGAAGGAATTGTTTCTGACCATTTGTTAAGTACAATAATTAACCTTTTAGTAATAAAACTACATGTATTCACGTTTATACTCGTTGATGTATTTCTACAACCACGTATTACCATGTTTTAAGTAATAAGAAATATTGTTATATTTTGCCGTTATTCGGGCACATTTCCATTCTCTATGTTACTACTGAGAATATTCTAAAGAAAAAATGTAATAAAACATGCCTCGTGCCTGCCTGCCTCGTGGTCTCGCGGTACAAGTATGTGCCGTGCGATCTAGAGGTCCTGGGTTCGATTCCCGGGTCGGGCAAAGTGTTATTGGGTTTTTCCATTAGGAAATTCTCAGTAACAGCACGGAGTCTGGAAAGTCTAACGGCAATAGGCTCGCCCCCTATTACGTGGGACTGATACATGCCTGGCGAAATGTGGGTGCAGAAATGCACCTCTGCCTACCCCTTCGAGGAATACAGGCGTGAGTTTATTTATGTGTATGTATGTAATAAAACATAGCTCATTCAGGAATTGAAAACCTCTAAATCGCCCGGCTTTAACTTTTGCCGAGTGCCCAATACCAATATTATAAACTCTAAAGTAGCTGTGTCTGTTTGTTGCGCTTTCACATACATATAAACCGTTAAAGCAATTTGGATACATGTTGGTTCTATACGAAATAGATGGGACCGTGGAAAAAGATATACCTAGGCATATTTTTAAATATTGCGTTTTTTCACTATTTCCTTTCTTTGCATATAAAACTTTAGCTATATGAACTGTACGCGACTGTTGGGTGTATTTATTTTAAAGTACATACATACAAATACATAAACTCACGCCTGTATTCCTGGAAGGGTTAGGCAGAGGTGCATTTCTGCACCCACATTTTGCCAGGTATGTATCAGTCTGACGTAATAGGGGTAGGGGGTGCGCCTATTGCCGTTTTTCGGGCACATTTCCAGACTCCGTGCTGCTACTGAGAATTTCCTAATTCCCATTATTTTAAATTACCTATAATCCTATTGTCTTAACAGATTGTGGGTGTATGTGAAAACCTGAAAACCCACAGGTGACTAATGAAAAATGCTGTAAAACGACTGCTCAAAAATACTTGGGATTGGCCAACATATTTAATCCGCACAATGATTCACAGAATTACCCGATAGCGATATACCTACGTGTGTCCCTAAAGCGGGTTTTACACCTCAAGTACCTATACATAATACGCTATGAAATATTATAGTTTACTAGCTGACCCGGCAAACGTTGTTTGGCCATATACATTATTTCTAGGAAATATTTTTTTTGTTAGCCACCCATAAAGTAAATTTGTAAAAAAATATGAGATTCGTTTGGCTTTGGCAGCAAAAAGCCCACTTTGTGATAAACTTGGCCTTTTATTTTGATTTTTAGTTACTTACAGCTACTACTCTAGTTTTTGAGCTTCTCCGGTATTGGTGTCACTTTTGAAGCGTTGAGAAAAAAGTTGAAAATTAAAATGGCCAGTAAAAAATAGGGGTTGATTGTAGAGAGTTGGAAATTTAGGGTTGTATGTATTTTTATATGCTGTATCATAAAAAAATAAAATCAAAAATGTTTGGCAAAGAAATAAAAAATAAAATTTAGGGGTGGACCACCCTTAACATTTAGGGGGATGAAAAATAGATGTTGGCCGATTCTCAGACCCATTGAATATGCATACAAAATTTCATAAAAATCGGTCAAGCCGTTTCGGAGGAGTATGGCAACGAAAACTGTGACACGAGAATTTTATATATTAGATTTATTTTATTTTATTTTATTTGGGAAATACACAGAACACAAGAGGTTTCAAAACTCTTTTGTTTCATAGACAACTTTCAAAATTTTGATGGATCCGGTGGACCCTCTGCAAATACATTAAAACCAAATTCCAAACTCCAAAAAAAAAAAAGTTATTATGGAATAAGCAAGTTTTTACAAGTAACAGTCGCTGAGCTTCTTAAAATATTATCTGCCTATATTGATAGAAGTTTAGAAGTCACGCCAACATTTTAGTTCTTCACTGTCGAAACCAAGTTAATTTTCATGGACCCCGCTTACGATTGTGGACCCCCATTTTTTGTCACGCCCAACGTAGTCTACGTCACGGTAATAGTATCATACAGTAGTTGAACTCGGCCGCATTTTTGAAATAAATACCAACAGCCGCGCGGTACGTAAACATGCGATAGAGCTGCGAACTTGCAGAATTTTAATTAAATCTGCCTACTTTGACTTTCTATCCATTTTTGTGATGGTAAATATTTTTTATTTTTATTTAAACAAATAAAATATTTTGTGAATGGAATATGAAGTGTTCAATAAAAATGCATACATACATACATAAACTCACGCCGCATTCCCCGAAGGGGTAGGCAGAGGCGCATTTCTGCACCCACACTTCGCCAAGTATGTATCAGTCCCACGTAATAGGGGGCGAGCCTATTGCCGTTTTTCGGGTACATTTCCAGACTCCGTGCTGTTACCGAGAATTTCCTAATGGAAAAAACCCAATAACACTTTGCCCGACCCGGGAATCGAACCCAGGACCTCTAGATCGTTCGGCACATACTTGTACCGCGAGACCACGAGGCAGTCAATAAAAATGCATGTTATTTTTTGATTGGAAGATTTCATGCAACCAAAAACAGCACAATATGTAAACACAATATATACTTGTCATATTAAATAAGGAACTTGCACCTATTTTGTATAAAAATCGCGCGATTACTGCTTAAAAAACAACCCCGCCCGTTTGTCACTGCGGCACATCGCGACTGCCTGCATGCCTTGCGCATGCCGCGATCGATGCGCTTAGGTATAACTCGCGTTTCGCCCGTTTGTATGAAGTTAAACTACTGTATGATAGTATTACCGTGTCTACGTCGAGTCTCCCGTGGACCCTTGGGGGGCCATCTAGACTATTTTGGGAATTAGTGGTTTATACCCAACATCCGATTTATTGAAAATAAATAGTTCGACAACTCAGTTTTACAAAATGAACAGTTGTAAACGAAATCTTCAAAGCCATGCCCCACGTATAAACATGAAAGCAACATTTGATTTCAAATTTCAACACAGCTATTGTATTATGTATGTATCGATGTAAAATGGCAGATGCATCGCTTTGTAATCGTGGTGTGTGTGACGGAATGCGACTTGCATCAGCTAAAATAATAAGCCTTTAGATCGGAGTCAGTTGCAATAGAATATTTTGTTAAATATCTGATGACCATTGCAGATAGGAGTAAGACTTTTTTATGAGAAGAAATAAATAAATAAATACACGCAACAGTCACATACATAGTTCTAACCCCACGTTAAGATACAAATTTCGTGTCGTGGGTATAAGAAACTACGAAAGACTTTTCGGTTTCACAAACACCCAGACTTGAAACAAATATTTGTGGATCACACAAACGTTGGTCTCGGTGCCGGGATCAAAACCGCAGCTTCTTATTACCCAAGCTGGTGTATTTTTATTGTGATATTTATTATAGAAAAGTCTCTGTTGAAGCACGGAGTCTAAAAGTTTTGGCACATGGTTCCCCCCTATATGGTTGTAACTTTTTTTTATAAACATGCGTGTATGAATATACTCGTGCCTGTCGCCTTGGTGATAAAATATGTATATAAGAATAATAAATACATACAACACAACTATCCCCTTAGGAGTAGATTTCTTATATTAGCAGAGGTATATTTGTACAACCCTTTCAGTAGTAGAGGAGGCCCGTGCCCAGCAGTGGGACGTATTTGGGCTGATGATGATGATGATATTTGTACACCCACATTTTGTACGTTGTGTAAATTGAGTCCCACGTATTAGACAGCGCGCTTATTGCCATTTTCGGGCACATTTCTAGACTCCACGCTACAGAAACTTTCCTGATGAGAACCACCCACACAAATAGCACACAAGAACATGCAACTTACGTTATCAAACACTTCGACGCCAGCGTCCCGCACGGCGTCCGCAGCATAGTTGGAAACGTTTGTGAGGAAAGATTTGAGGTCCGACCCGGCTTGAGCAGTGTACTCAGTGTATAGGAGTAGTGTGTCAGCCTTCACTAGCTGGAGCTCTTCAATTAATTCTGGAGTGTATCTCTTCTCTATGTCTTCTGGGTAGATCTCGTCAGTCAACTTTGGACCTGTTCTGTTTCTCGCCACGTCCACCCATATCACAGCATCCTGGAAGTTAAAGAAAACTGATTGATATATGATGATATTTAGGTGTTGTTTTTTTATTTTTTTCTAAGTCAATTATCGAGTTACCGGATCAATGGTTACTAGGACAGTAGCAGAGCTACGCGAAGTAAAGTGAAATCCAGTACAAATGTATCGCTACTCCATGGTAGTACCATTGTTTTACACAAAACCAATAAGAAGAATTAAGTTCGTTGAGGATCCTTAAGGAGTAAAGGTCATTATTGAATCTGCCTAGAGTAAATACTTTGCTCGTTTCCATCGATACTTTATTAACATAATGGTCTTAAAATGCCTATTATCCTTTTGATAAGGAGTTAAAAATAAGACTCGTGGTCTCGCGGTACAAGTATATCTAGAGGTCCTGGGTTCGATTCCCGGGTCGGGCAGAGAGTTATTGGGTTTTTCTATTAGGAAATTCTCGGTAACAGCACGGAGTCTGGAAATGTGCCCGAAAAGCGGCAATAGGCTCGCCCCCTATTACGTGGGACTGATAAATACTTGGCGAAATGTGGGTGCAGAAATGCACCTCTGCCTACCCCTTCAGGGATTATAGGTGTGAGGTTATGTATGTATGTTAAAAAGAAGAGGAGCAATTGCCAGATTATCCCAATAGCCAAAATATCGCCGAATGCGTTTCGTAACCTTGGCTACTGCGGAATGGTAGGGTAAATAAGGTTTATTATTGTATACGGATGTAGCCAACGCGCTGCTTTAGTTTATGATAGAATCCATAAGTCCTGCATTTAATAAGCCTGTACAAAAGCAGTGTCAAACACAGACTTAGTCTGCAAACGTTGAGAGCAGTTAACATGATTTATATCGTACACAAATAAGTTGCCAGCTCGCTGCCAGTCTGACCTTGGTACATTCGTTAATGCAGATGTTTGATTACTATCATCGTTAAATAATATAATTAGGTTAAATGTTGTATAATATGTAACGCGGTTTAACTAGGAAAATAATTCGGTCAGATTTTTATTAGCGTAGCATCCGGATTACCTGATGTGAAAATACCAACGCGCATACCAACTCATAAATACTTGGACATCAGACATTTGATAGTACATAGTGTCTAGCGTCATTCTATATTTATATAATATTTGTACCTCTGCCTCGTTAAGGCAGTTTTCACGTAACTCTAGATGGCAAACGAAAACCAGTGTTCTTTGTGTGTGTTGTTTTACTCGCAACGAAATTTATTAAAAGAAAGAGAAGGAATTAGAGACCTGAATCCATCGACAATAATATGTTTCATCATCAGCCCATATACGTCCCACTGCTGGGCAAGGGCCTCCTCTACAACTGAAAGGGTTTAGGCCTTAGTCCACCACGCTGGCCTAGTGCGGGTTGGCGGACTACATACCTAAGAAATTCCTAAGAACTTTTAGGTGTGCAGGTTTTATCACGATGTTTTCCTTCACCGTTAAAGCAAGTGATAATTCATTGTGAATACACACATAACTTCGAAAAGTCAGAGGTGTGTGCCTGGGGTTTGAACCTGCGACCGCCGAAATTCTCGACCGCGCGCCTAAACCTCGAGGCCATCACTGCTTTGCAATGATGCTTGCAATATGTTTGCAAGTGGGATTTTAAAAATAGCAGGGAAAATAAGTTCTCCTCTGCCGGAATTTCAGGGATAGGGGTTGAATATTCATTGACGTTATTAAAATAAGAAAAAAAGTAATAGAACTCTTGTATCACTTCTAATGACTTCTACTTTCAATGCTCTATGGAAGTTGTAGTGATGAGTGTGATGTGATGTGACAGGACTATCCAGTGATTCTGTCAATGCTTTGCAAATGCTAGACGTGTAATACTGACAGATTACCATTCACGTTGAATCTTTAGACATTTGTAGAATCCCAATGAAGTTGAACGATGAAAAACCCATACTATCTACGACATTTGACTTAAAATAAAATAAATACACCCAACAGTCACATACATAGTTCTGATCCCACACTAAGATACAAGTCTTGTGTCGTCGGTATCAGAAACTACGAGAGACTTTTCGGTCTCACATACACCCAGACCCGAAACAAATATTTGTGGATCACACAAACATTTGTCTCGATGCGGGAATCGAACCCGCGGCCTCTCGCTTCGCAAGCTGGTGTCTAGCCAACTGCGCCACGGGGCTGTCGACTTAAAGATGGATTACTGATTTACTTTCTCGGCTAGTAGAATATTGATTGCTTTCATGACTATGTTAACACGTACTCAGTGAGTGTAAGGGGTAAATCCGTGGCTTTACTTAAACCGCAGTACGAATGGCTGGCTCAAGTCGGGCAGTACCAACTTGTCACTGAACATTTATGTGAAGCATATTTTTTTGTGACTGAGATTGTTGGTGGGTTAAATTTCTTTGGGTAAAATATTCTTTCAGGTAGGGATTACTGAAGGCAACCGGTACTTTTCTCTACTTTTCAACTTTTCTCTAATCAAATGTCAGGAGCTCCTTAGTGTATACGTGTATGTGTATATATATATATATATGTTTATTTATATATTATATTTATATATATATATATTTATATATGTATCTATTATTATATTTTTTTTAAAATCATGGAATCACATATAGGTATGTACTTATATGAATTTATGCACTTATTCATATCTCTCTGCATCACCCTAAGGTTGACTGGTAGAAAATGCCTTAGGCATTAAGTCCGCCTTTATACATTCATTGCATGTATATAAAGTATAAATAAATAAATAAGGTGCGTAAGAAAGTTTGTCGCGTTATGGGATAAGCCTCTGTAATATATAGTTTGGTTTAGAACAGCATAATTGTTAGTACATAAAATAAGAATGATAAATAGAAATGCAAATGATGTTTGTCAAATATTTTAATTTTTTAAATGTTTAAATGTATTGTTGGTGTTTATAATTAACAAATTAATATCTTACACACCTTTCAAACCTCAGTAACAATGATCACAATTTAAAAGTAATTATAATCTAGCCCAAGCGAATTCAAGTTAAAAAATTTAGCTCAATTATTAGGTCAGGGCCACATATCAAAGCTGCGCAAATTTTTTTACGTCCACGTAAACACGTGCACATTGAAGACGTTAAGAAAGCCGTAAATTAGTAACGACTGCCAAATCATTACTTGATGTCACAAAGGAAACCATAAAACTATTTAATACAGCTTTTAAACCTGACCTGACTATTTTACTGGTCCAACACAAGTCTGGCAATTGGCTACCATCCGGAACGGTGATAAAATTTATTTGTATTTGAATGTTTTGTTTAATTACATCTTATTTGTTACTTCATTGTCTTTCGGTAGTTTATTGGTTGCAAATGTAAAAACTAGTATTCGTACCTTTATTTTTGAGGTAGTTAGATATTTAAGCATATTAAATATTAACATTATTCTTCTTCGTGATAGTCTTGATTGTAAATTTCTATTTAAGCAGTGATGGCCTCGAGGTTTAGGCGCGCGGTCGAGAATTTCGGCGGTCGCAGGTTCAAACCCCAGGCACACACCTCTGACTTTTCGAAGTTATGTGTGTATTCACAATGAATTATCACTTACGTTAATGGTGAAGGAAAACATCGTGATAAAACCTGCATACCTAAAAGTTCTTAGGAATTTCTTAGGTGTGTAGTCCGCCAACCCGCCCTAGGCCAGTGTGGTGGACTAAAGCCTAAACCCTCTCAGTTGTAGAGGAGGCCCGTGCCCAGCAGTGGGACGTATTTGGGATGATGATGATGATAATTTAACTACTAAAGAATCTTTGGAAACATTTGCGAGTTACATTTTTTTTTTGTAGAGATTGGTTTATGTGCACGCACTAACCCTTAGCAGTTGAACAGTTATAGATAGTGGCACTGCAGCATATCAATCGTTATGTAAAATGCGGATATTGTATGCTAAAGGTTTAAATTCAAATTACTCCTCATGTATTACAGTTAGAAACGGTTCTAAATTATTAGCTACGGAAGTGTAGTAAATAAATTATTTATAAACAGTATTATATGCGTCAAGTGCATGCTTCCATAGATATGATAAGCCCTACGTGTAATAGCTTAAACTGAATTTCTGGCCTGGATACTTAAATAAGGCAGTCCTACTTTTGAAGCTATGTGGTTGTATAATTTTCAAGACTTATCTAACAATTTAATTTGCGTTTTCTTAGGAACCTGCTATTTATCATGAATTATTGTAGATCACCAAACTCCTCGTTAGGATGTTTTTGATTTATGGAATATCAAAACTAAGAAATGTGACATATTGTGTATGTTAGTACAATGTGTGGATTGCATTATCACAAGGTTGGATTTCTTACAAGCAACATATACAAAATACTGTATGAAGATCACCGCTCTCATCATCATCATCATCAGCCCATATATGTCCCACTGCTGGGCACGAGCCTCCTCTACAACTGAGAGGGTTTAGGCCTTAGTCCACCACGCTGGCCTAATGCGGGTTAGCGGACTACACACCTAAGAAATTACTAAGAACTCTTAGGTGTGCAGGTTTCATCACGATGTTTTCCTTCACCGTTAAAGTACGTGATAATTCATTGTGAATACACACATAACTTCGAAAAGTTAGAGGTGTGAGTCGAGATTCTCGACCGCGTGCCTAAACCTCGAGGCCATCACGACTTTCATCACCGCTTTACGAAGTTCAAATACAGATAAAAAAAATAAAGTCTACACGTAGACTAGTGTTGAAAATGTGAGGTTTAATGCCCGTATCCGCAATTCCTTTCGAGTCTAGATTTTTAAGGCTGAAAAGTCTCTCGTAGTTGGTGATCATTTATGACAGAAAATACAGTATTAGCACAAAAAATCACCTGTTAATGTAAGTTTTAACTTCACAGTATTGATAGATAAATATATTTTTATATTTACACAGATGATTGATCGAACAATAACTATTTAATATAGGAAGCGCGGAACCTCCTAACACAGGTATTGTCATATTTATAAGGAGTGTTCTAATATGGAAGCTGTATTTAGGTTAAGTATAGAAAATGCAAAATAGTTTTTTTTAAATTTAGTTTTCTGTCATTTTTAAACGTTCAAATCGACAGATTTGTGTAAAGGTAGACAAAGTACCTACATATTTACTGTTATCAACAAACTTGTTATTCATGAGATGTTACGAAATCCCTTCACTTGTTCAGTTTATGTTGTCAATGGCACAGATAAGAGAACAGATTGCCAGATAAAGCAGGAATGCATTTAATTAGATGAAATATGTTTGTTACTGTGTTGGCTCAACCTTGTACACTGTGTATTTGGTGTGAACAAACAATCTAAGTAAATATCGCTCTACTGTTCATTCATAGACTTCAGGTGTATAGAAATAAGGTAAATAGTTTACACTAAGAATATAAATGATGAAAGGAAATGTATAGGTTATCGGTGATCGGTGCCTAAAATTGGCAAGTGTGCATGTTTAGTAGGGAGGGAGGGATATCTAGAATAGGACTTTTTTTTTTTTCTCCTGCGGGGAAAATCCTATTTACGGACGGTGTGTCGGACTCACCGGCGCCTTCCGACCCAGCATGGATGTTACCGCCCGTTGTCGGGCGGCCGCTGGGCCGGGTCCCTACCAAATATCAATGCGCCGTAATACCGACTAAAAACCCCGCGACGGCCACCATCAGCGCATTCAACGAGACGGCCCCGGAATACCCTGAAGCCAGAGCTATGGATTGACCCGGGACCGCCTCTGCGCGGTGCCAAAAGGCACACCGAAACAATTGTTACCCCTCGGGGGCCGCCAAGGTAGGGACGGCGGATATCTAGAATAGGACTGCCCTTAAAATATTAGACAAATAAAGAGCGAAACTAGCCTGAAGTAACTTTAGATGTTCTGTTAGTTAGGCAATGCTCAAATGCTCAGGAAATTTTGGGAGAACGAAGCCCATTCGACCACGAAATGTGAAACACATTCACTATATTGAATTTTTAAGAGCCCTTACAAAACTAACGCCAAAGAAAAAAGTACATAGGTACATACATTAATTCACGCCTGTATTCCCCGAAGGGGTAGGCAGAGGTGCATTTCTGCACCCACATTTCGCCAGATAAGTATCAGTCCCATGTAATAGGAGGCGAGCCTGTTGCCGTTTTTCGGGCACATTTCCAGACTCCGAGCTGCAACTGAGAATTTTCTAATGGAAAACCACTTTGCCCGATCCGGGTATCGAACCCAGGACCTGTAGATCGCACGGCACATACTTGTACCGCGAGAGCACGTGGCAGATAATAAAAGTGGATGAAACAAATACTTTTATATTTCATAGCCTCCGTGGCGCAGTTGCTTAGAAGCTAACCGTGAGACGAGATGTCACACTGTTTGATACCCGAGACTATCTACGCTCCATAGCTATACGTGGCCTTTTTTGGGGTTTAAAGGGTCATATTTCCACCGCACTGACGTGATATATTGTCGATAGTCTTATGCTCTCATTCATAGTTTAAAATCTTGATAAAAAATATTTTTTATACATAATACATAAACTCAATTTATAATGGGGAAAATGTAAATTAATGGTTCTAAATAGGTAAGGACATTGACTTCTAGGAAAACATTAATAATGCATTACGCTTGCATATTTGAAATAGAACATTACCGAACAGTTGTCACGTCATAATTCAGTTGGCGTGACGTTCGCCAACGATGTAAATAAAAGCACAAACAGCATGCAACTCGAGACGCTATCAGTACGCTTTCAGCGTGACGCATGGGACAAATACGCCTGACATTCAGGTCACGTCATTGACAAAATTGTGAAAATATGTTTTGCGATAGCTATGATTAAAAAAAAAACTTTATTTTTTTATTGGGACTTTTGTCCAAAATAGACATGTCAGTTCCGTCGTAACAAAACACTTAAAATTACAATTTACAATTATTTTCCTCTTAATCTATATTCGTGTGGAACAACGCAAAGCAGCCAAGTCGTACAGCATTTTAGCTTTATCAGATGTAGGGATGGCCAAAATAGAAACTATGGTACCTACATCTAGACCATTTATTTTCATGTTACCAATATTTAATAAATTATAATAATATAATTTAATTGTTATATCAGTATTCATTAACGTATATTGCGTATCGCCATACACGTACTGTCACGTTTGTGTACTTGGAAGGGTGATTATTTACGAGTATATAACAACGTCTCTCCAACTATTACGTCCCTTGAAATATGGGGTCAATCTGTTTGTAATTTACGGTTATAAACTCTATGACATTCCTGTCCGAATGTAACATTTTACACGAACCGACACCCGAACCCCAGGATCTATGGATCGCAAATCAATGACTAATATCATGGAACAGATAAAATAAGTAAAATTATGTCAACTAAAACATATTAATACAAAGAGAGAAATGTAAATGCAATAAAATAAAATGCAATGATAAACTCACTCTTACTATTAAAAGGCTGACTTTTTTCCATATTAATATACAAAAATCTAAAAGTGCCGAAGGACATCTTATTTCTTACCTTACTTATTGTATTAATGAGCTGCTCTAATTTGGAAAATTTAGTCTTTGTATTTTTTTTTTTTTTTTTTTTTTTTTTTTTTTTTTTTTTTTTTTATTCTGGCACGGCAAAGTGACCCCATTGCACCTGATGGTAAGCGCAATGGAGTCCAGAAAAAGTGCCGACCAGTGAGAGATGATGGTCTCCCGTTGGTCGACACAATCATGCCGGCCGAATACCTCTTCACCTTATTGTGAAGAAGTTTGGGGGACTATCAATCATGGCGATCAAAGGACCGACCGCGACAAACCGGCCAAAAAAATTGCCGGCACGGTCATCCTTTCACCATGATTGAAGCCCCCCCGAAAACCGGATATACACTGGCTGATCCCGGAACGCGGCACACTTGCATGTGCCACTATGGCGGGTTTTACGCCCTGTATTAATGGTTTCGACTATTTCTTGATTGGAAAAGAGCAACTCTAGAGTTTCTTGCCCGTTCTTCTCTAGTGATGACTACCTTCCAAACAGGGCGGTACACAAAATTTTGAAATGATTGAATCTAAGTGACGAATTTGACATTTTAGATTTAATAAATATTATTTCATTTCAATCCTTCCCCTTTCATTTTTTTGGTTTCCATCACATTTCTCACATCAGTATATTGATACTCATCAGAAACACAAATAATTCCCGTTTGTTTCGAGAAATATTGCTCTATGTGCCAAGACACGTTATTAGCATTTGTCACGCTTATACGTCACGCTTTTACTCAGTTTCACTTATCATGACTTACGAGTAGCAACTGTGTAAATGATAGCTTCAATGCGTTTGGTAATGAGAAAAAATTTGGACATTCACAGAATGGTAAAAACCATTGTTCTAAGAGAGTACACGTAATTACAAACTGGCTGCTCGCGGGTGGAGTAACGCTAGCCAGAGCAAAGCAACTTTGATATGGTATGGATTTTCTATCTCACCAATCGAACAATTTTGCCGGTCTGCAAATTCTTATCTGTAAAGAAGTTCGCTAAATTTCAGTTGAATGCGAAAAAACCTAGTTAACATTTTTTTCAAAATTAATTAAAGAAGCTTCAGAGGAAGCATACGGTCATCTCAGATACGTCCATCTGTCTCGATGGGACTTTAATAAGGTCGAGAGGGATTAGGTCACAGTCCACCACGCTAGCCTAGTGCCGATTGATAAACTTCGCTTAAATTCGTAATGGAAAAAATGACGTGAATAACTTGCATAGCCCTATGTTTTCTTTCACGATGTCAAATGAGTGATAATTTTTGACCACTTTACTTGACTTAACTTTCAGAAGTTAAAAAACGTGCTTGAAATATGAACCCGTAGTACAGCTCATCGAATTTCGTAAAACCAAGTATGAATCGTAAAGTGACGTATTAAAACAAATATTTTATGAACAATCGATTTCGGAAATATGCGGCCTACTCATTATTTGAATAATGAATAATTTCATAGTTACATTGGTTGGTTATTGCAGTTTTCAGGGCAGCATTTTAATGTTATATACATACATGCATAACCTCACGCCTGTATTCCCCGAAGGGGTAGGCAGAGATGAATTTCTGCATCCATTTTCGCCAACCAATCCCATGTAATAGGAGCGAGCCTATTGCTGTTTTAGGCACATTTCCAGACTCCTTGTTGCTACTGTCAATTTCACAATAAAAAGCGGAATAACACTTTGTACGGCACAAATTTGAATCGCGAGACCACGAGACTTCGCCAAAATTGATCTATTGGAAGCGACCTTTATCATTGTCAGCCTCCCTGGCGCAATTGGTTATACTCTAGGTTGCGAAACAGAAGACCACGGGCTTGATCCTCGTACTGTGATAAATGCTTACGTGATCCACAAATTATTGCGGGTTTGGGTATTAGTAAGAACGAAAAGTCTATATGGTAGTTTCTGATACATCATCATCATCAGCCCAAATACGTCCCGCTGCTGGGCACAGGCCTCCCCTACAACTGAGAGGATTTAGGTCTTAGTTCACCACGCTGGCCTAGTGAGGGTTGGCGGACTACACACCTAAGAAATTTCTAAGAACTTTTTAGGTGTGCAGGTTTCCTCACGATGTTTTCCTTCACCGCCAAAGAAAGTGATAATTCATTGTGAATACACACATAATTTACGCATTTCAAAAATTATTATGCAATATTTTGGCGTATTTATGATTTAATTACAATATTTAGAGATGTAATGCACTATTTCAACAGGGAAATCTCGACTTTTGGGGAAAGCCTTTCTTATGATTACAAGAATTAATTGAATTATTAACAAGACTGAAGTATGATGCATTGTGGTTATAATGTTTCATCAGAGTGTGACTTGCTATCAAGAGGTCAGATTCAATTCCCTGGTAGACTTAAGTGTAACTAAATCAGCAACAGGTTCAACTACGAAAGCATGCGGGCTTATTGTTAGCAGAATGTGGGTATTTAGCCGGGCCTTTTGGGACACAGGCTTTAATGCTTTTTTCGTATGTATAATAATAACGCTCATACCAAGTTTGTGAATGACTGCAGTGTTGCGTTGATCAGACAAAAAAAAACTCGATTTGTTAAATTTCTCAAGTAATATTTTTGTCTTTTAAGCAATAAATTATATTTTGATTAATTTTATTTTTTGATAGTTGCAGTAGTGATGTGAGATATAACTTAAATGCGTAATTATGTCTATTTGTTAAAAAAAAAATGGTTTCTCTGAAGTCGTTTTCCAGGAGGCTCTTAGCCCAGCAGTGGGGCGTATATGGACTAATATAGAGAGACAGTGAACTACTTTGTCATTTAAGAGTTGTAAAATTATATTTCTAAATCATAAGCTATGTAGAGTTTTTATGTGTTTTGTAGCGATTCGAGCATTCCTTAGTTATACATTTGGTAAAATATTAGCTGATTTTGGAAGTTGACCAATCTTTTAATAACTATTATTCTTGATCACCTCCTTTTTAATTTGTGCCCACACAAAATAGTTGTAAATACTTAACTTGGCATTTTTTTAAATAACAATTCTCAACATTTATCATTTTATACACAAACAAAAACTGCGTCTTCGAAAACCCGACAATAGAAATAAATAAATAAATAAATACACCCAACAGTCACATACATAGTTCTGACCCCACACTAGGATACAAGTCCTGTGTCGTGGGTATCAGAAACTACGAGAGACTTTTCGGTCTCACAAACACCCAGACCCGAAACAAATATTTGAGGATCACACAAACATTTGTCTCGGTGCGGGGATCGAACCCGCAGCCTCTCGTTTCGCAAGCTGGTGTCTAGCCAACTGCGCCACGGGGCTGTCAAATAAAGCAGTTAACCCTATGCCAGTCTTTTTGGTAAGGGACCGAACTTTATTTTTGCTTAAAGAGCCATACGAACAATTGTTTTCGCGCGATGAATTGGAAGGCCGCGGGCCCCGACATATCCTTTTCACCCCTCCCACGAGGTACCGAAGGGGGATCTTGAGGCGCTTTCCTCTCGTTAAAAAAAATGAGATTAAAGTTTGCTATCGGGGCGATCATAAGTGACCTTTTTTTTTCCGCGGGAAAATCCTATTTACGGACCATCCCGTCCCCGGAGGGGCGAGGGTGTGTCGTACTCACCGGCGCCTTCCGACCCAGCATGGATGTTACCGCCCGTTTTCGGGCGGCCGCTGGGTCGGGTCCCTACCAAAAATTAATGCGCTGTAATACCGACTAAAAACGCCGCGACGACCACCATCGGCGCAAACGAGACGGCCCCGGTATGACCTGACATAATGCTATAAATGTTAATAATTTTAAGTAATAGCGGTATTGGATGGAGGTGCGGGACAGTCTTAACCTCTCATTCAAATACAAGTATCAGAAACTATGAAAGACTATCTATTGATGTCACAAGCGCATCACTTAATTTATTTATTTGTCACCCAACAGTCACATACTTGGTTCTGTCCCCACACTAGGACACTAGTACCTACTGAGTCGCGGGTATCAGAAGGAGACTGTTCGGTCTCACAAACACCCAGACCCGAAACAAATATTTGTGGATCACACAAACATTTGTCTCGGTGCGGGGATAGAACCCGCGGCCTCTCGTTTCGCAAGCTGGTGTCTAGCCAACTGCGCCACAGGGCTGTCAAATGATTAATATATTTTTTTTACAAACACCCAAAAAATTTGGGCTACAAACTCCGCTGAAAATATGTCTATGATTATTTCAAACGCGTTATAAGACCTTAAAGGTACGTTCAGCAGAGAAAGGCCGAATACCTTTGAACAGAGGACGGCAAATACAGCTGCCACAGAAACATATGTTGTTTGCTTACATGAAACTTGTGAGTAATGAAATCTTCAATGACGATGATAATGTCATGGGGGCGGAGGGGGGGGGGGGCTGAGGAGGGGGTCCTTGAGCTAGAGCTATACAACCCAGAATTTTTTAATATATTTTTTTATCGGCTACAAACAAACAATGTCTTATTTGATGTAAAAACACAGTTATGTCTGGACAGAGTATGAAGTATCTAAAGTTTACGATTTTTGGTCTTTAACTTTGGAAGTAATCATAGGACTTCTTTAGGCTAAATTAAAAGAGGAGTTTAGTAAAAGTGAGCATGTGAATTGGCAAATGAAAATACTGGTGAATATCGAATTATCCAGACCTCAGTTTTATACGGATTGCCAAGTATGAACTACGTATGGGAATTAAAAAAGAACAAACCACAAAAAAGCAATAGCGCAGAAAATTATGTACCGAAAATATCTTTTTTTCAAATACCTCTAGAATTTCCCGATTAAATCCCAATTTTTTACATTACACGACTGCTTTGCGACGATAATGATTCCCTTTATGATAAACCTTTTTACTTGTAAGGTAACATGCGTAGTACCCTCGTTACGGTGATTTGGGGAATTTAAATTCATTCCTAATTTTTCCTATATATTTCTTGGAATGTTTCAATTTCACGAGTGTTACTAATAATAAAATTAGGTTTTTTTCATTTCGAATCAGTTACTCAGAGTACTTACTTTATTCAACAACTTACTTAAAGCCTTAATTTGAAGTAATTTTTAATTTTATTCAAAACAAAGCCAATATTGAAGTAAAAAACAAAATTTACATTACCACTCACGATCTTCCTATATTAAATTATACATTCATTAATTAAATCACAAAAAAACAGTTAAAAAAAAACTTTCCTATGCACTTAATCTGTAAAAAAATAAGAAATGAACCAACCTGCGCACAGATCGCGTAAGGCGCGCACGCGAGCAACGCAAGAAGCGCGATTACGTGTCGCGGTAACATATTGCACTGGCTGTGAATTGTGATATGAAGTACGGAGCGTCTGCATCGACTAGCCGCGTATGAATCGCGGTGTTTTCCCGATGCATGCGATGCGTTTCAGAATGGGATTTCTCGCCGGCCTTGTGTGGACTTGCCAACTGTAAATATGCATATGTACGAGTGATGTACTCTATAGCAAATAAAACCCTTGGTTCAGGATGGAGCGGGCTGTTGAACAATATTAAGAGTCAGACTTATGGCTTTTATGTACCTAATGCTAATTTGATTTTCTTTTATTTTTAAACTAAAAAATATTTTTAAACTCTTGACGAGATAAAAATCAATAAAATTTATGGCATACTATTTACATTTCTATAAGATAATCTGTGCAAGTCTATCTGTCGTAAATTTTGTGCTGCTGATCTAGAATGAGAACTTTTTTTTCTTTATATCGATACTTATTAGCAAATAATAATAGGAACAGCCCCGTGGCGTTGACAGCCCCGTGACGCAGTTGGTTAGATACCAGCTTGCGAAACGAGAGGCAGCGGGTTCGAACCCCGTACCGAAACAAATATTTGTGTGATCCACAAGTATTTGTTTCGGGTCTGGGTGTTTGCGAGACCGAAAAGTCTCTCGTAGTTTCTGATACCCACGACACAAGACTTGTGTCTCAATGTGGGGTCAGAACTATATATGTAACTGTTGGGAGTATTTAAAAAAAAACCAGTGAGTTTTGCTTCCACTGCTGTGGTATCACTGTCTTAATAAAACTGTTGTGTAGCAATTAGTTTAATCTGGCCCTTCCCCCGTGATTGACGCTGTCCGATTCCTATTAATGCATACTTTCTATATCTTATCCCATGATGAATTATTTGGCAAGATTAATGATTTATTTGATGGCTTCATCGTCACGAAATTTGGCATGTCTTGTGTCTAGTGTGACTAATATTGGTAGAATTGAAGGGCTAATAGCTGTCGAAGTAAAGTAGACAGATATGTGGGCGAGGTATTATCTATATAGCTATTAAGGGGGCGTAGGAATCAATGGCATCCCCTGCCTGTTATGGAAGGCGCCTTAGAGTTAATTGCAGTTATTGATAGGTGTTGCGACGTCGTCCTTGACCCGAGAAAGTCACCGAGAGGTTTTAATGTGTATATGGGCTCATGGGAAGGAGATCCATAATTACTCTTTCAGTTGATAATCATCATCATCATCATCAGCCCATACACGTCCCACTGCTGGCACGGGCCTTCTCTACCATTAAGAGGGTTTAGGCCTTAGTCCACCACGCTGGCCTAGAGCGAGTTGGCAGACTACACATCTAAGATTTTTTTAAGAACTTATAGGTGTGCAGGTTTCCTCACGATGTTTTCCTTCACCGTTAAAGAAAGTGATAATTCATTGTGAATACACACATAACTTCGAAAAGTCAGAGGTGTGTGCCTGGGGTTTGAACCTGCGACCGCCGAAATTCTCGACCGCGCGCCTAAACCTCGAGGCCATCACTGCTTTTATTATATTATATGGTGCGTGTCTATTATATGCTATGTGGTTATTGAGCGAACATAGCTTTATGTTTTCCGACATTGTATAGCAAGCAGTTTCAAATAGTAAGGTTTATGCGTTAAAAAATTCTTAATGGCAGATTCTGGGAGTGAAGTTTTTCGCTTCGTAGTTCTATACCCGAATCAAGTAAGAGCTATTTGGCCCTAAAGAAATTCTCAGTAGCAGCCAGAGTAATGTACACAAAAAAAACGCAATAAGTTCATAACTCATTACATAGGGCTTAAAACACAATTGGTAACGTGAATAAAGAAATTTCGACAGCCCCGTGGCGCAGTTGGCTAGACACCAGCTTGCGAAACGAGAGGCCGCGGGCTTGATCCCCGCACCGAGACAAATGTTTGTGTGATCCATAAATATTTGTATCGGGTCTGGGTGTTTGCGAGATCGAAAAGTCTCTCGTAGTTTCCGATACCCACGACACAAGACTTGTATCTTAGTGTGGGATCAGAACTATGTATGTGACTGTAGGGTGTATTTATTTTATTTTAAACACACATCTAACCCCCCCCCCCTTTGGATTTAGGCGTGAGTGGTTATGTATTTTGGAAGTGTGCCCAGTAAATACTAATAGGCTTGCTTCCTATTTCGTGGGATATAAAACAGCTGCCGAAATGTCGGTGGATACAATCTGAAAGTATATCTCTGCCAACCACTCACGTTTACAGGCGTAATAATATGGATATTGTGTTAATAGTTATGCACGTTGTATCAAGATTTAAATGCAATTCCGCATGCGAGCACTAAAACTAAGGCGTTAGGAGAAAATTTAATGGATGTATTGATTTATGAAGTCGTGATGGCCTCGAGGTTTGGGCACGCGGTCGAGAATTTCGGCGGTCGCAGGTTCAAACCCCAGGCACACGCCTCTGACTTTTCGAAGTTATGTGTGTATTCACAATTAATTATCACTTGCTTTAACGGTGAAGGAAAACATCGTGATAAAACCTGCACACCTAAAAGTTCTTAGGAATTTCTTAGGTGTGTAGTCCGCCAACCCGCACTAAGCCAGCGTGGTGGACTAAGGCCTAAACCCTTTCAATAAAAGAGGAGGCCCGTGCCCACCAGTGGGACGTACCTATATGGGCTGATGATGAATGAAGTGAGTTTACCAAAGCTCCAATACAAGTATGTGCCGAGCGATCTAGAGGTCTTGGGTTTGATTCCCGGGTCGGGCAGTGTTATTGGGTTTTCCATTAGGAAATTCTCAGTAGCAGCACGGAGTCTGGAATTATGCCCGGAAAACGGCAATAGGCTCGCCCCCTATTACGTGAAAGTGATACATATCTAGCGAAATGTGGGTGCAGTAATGTACCTCTGGCTACCCCTTCAGGGAATACAGGCGTGAGTTTATGCTTGTATGTGTAATTTTGACTGAAAGTAAATAATTGTAAAAAATAGCATTTATTTTTTGTAATTATTTGTGCCAAGTCAAAATGATCGGCACTCAATGTTTCCATATATATCAGTGACTCGTTTCAGTCATTACATAACACAATATCTGCACGTCTGTTTGTTGTTTATCTTAACGCGCGTGGAAATATGCGCTTTTCATACTCTGTCAAAATACATACAAGTGATTCAGGAGTCACGATCTTAAATGCATCAGCTTCCGCGATGTACGCAACCTCTGAAATAGAAAATTACGGCTCTTTATACCACTTCTTGGTTTTCAGGGAAAAGGTTGAAACCTTCGTCAAATTACCCCCCTTCCCCAGGGCGGGCGGGAAGCAGGGCCATAACCAGCTTTCCCCTTGACAAAGAAAGGTAAGGTTGTGTTTTATGTCCAACATTTCGGTAGTGGGCCTATTTTCGTTTTTTCTGAAATTTTCCAGACTCCGTGATGTAATTAAGAATCATCATCATCATCAATAGCCTGATTATTATGATGATGTAATTAAGAATAGTCTTCAGGAAATCTTGATTACAATGCTCTGAATCAGGAAACAAAATGGTGACTTCTAGACCGTCTATCTAAAAGTCCTAATGGCCTCGAGGTTTAGGCAAGCGGTTGAGAATCTCGACGGTCGCGGGTTCAAACCCCAGACACACACCTCTGACTTTTCGAAGTTATGTGTGTATTCACAAAGAATTATCATGTGCTTTAACGGTGAAGGAAAACATCGTGATAAAACCTGTACACCTAAAAGTTCTTAGAAATTTCTTAGGTGTGTAGTCCGCCAACCCGCACTAGGCCAGCGAGGTGGACTAAGGCCTAAAACCCTCTCAACTGTAGAGGAGGCCCGTGCCCAGCAGTGGGACGTATATGGGCCGATGATGAATGAAGTGAGTTTACGTGAGATGACTTCTAGACCGCTCGGCAAACCCTTGAACTCCCGTAAAGAGTATCTTAAAAGCTTTTTGTTACTTCATAAGCAAAATGCTTGCAAAATTCCTAAGTTTCAACCCACTCCTTCTTATGTCCATAACAAATAAGTTTAATTAAATTAAACTGCAAAATGTCACGAGCTATGTAAACAAAAACATGCTCACGAACCGCTGATTACAAGTCAAAGGTGATACGCAATTACACTAGTCATACGCTGGTAACAGTAACCTGATAAAGGTCGCCACTCTCGCAAAGATACCGACTAGATACGGCATTCCGGAGTCTCTGAGACCAGCTGCTGGGGTCTAATAAACAACAACAATAAACGGACCTGCAAACAGACACACACAGTTGTGAACCCATACTAAGATGGTAAATACACCCAAGAACTTCGCAAGGAGGTTGTTTTGACATGGATTTAGTCAAGGATCAAGGTCATTTCATCATCATCAGCCAATTTACGTCCCATTGCTGGGCATGGGTCTCGTCTACAACTGAGACGGCTTAGGCTTTAGTGCACCACGTTGGCCTAGTGCGGGTTGACGGACTACGCACCTAAGAAATTCCTAAGAACTTTTAGGTGTGCAGGCTTCTCACGATGTTTTCCTTCACCGTTAAAGTAATCACTTATCTACTTTGTATAATTTATTGTGAATACACACACAGCTTTGAAAAGTCAGAGGTGTTTCAACTCTTGACCGCAGGGATTCCCAACCACGTGCGTAAACCGCGAGGCCAATATTACGTTAAGGTCATTTTAGAGGCAGCAATAGACTGTTATTGGCTGATGATCATGCCAAAACTAGTATTTATGTTTCTATTAAGCCGCTGAAGGCAGATAAGCTGATGGTCTACTTAATAAATGGTTACCGTACGGTCTTAAGCCGTTCACTATTTCTATATGCGGTTGTCGCGATTTTAGCGGAGACATCCTACCAGCAAATTGGACTGACAACAATCTCACTCACTTGTTTTTGGTAAATTCACGAAGTATTTGTGGATCATAAGAACTTTTCCCCCTTTTCCCAAATTCACCCAGTTTTGTTTAATGCTTAGGTCTCGTTGATGATCGACATTTTTAACAAATGTGTTTTTTAAGAGTTGTCAGGTATGTTACGTCATACGTTACTTAGTATTTATCTAAGCACAAAAAACTAACTTTAGGCACGTAAAACATTTTGTGACGAATTGTAAGAATACGTAGCTTAATAAGCGTAATAGATATATTTGTTCCATGGCTGAAGTAACAAAGTTTATACTTTATATATGTATCTATACTAGCATAGCACGGGCATAATGGTATTATCTTAATTACTAGTGGACCCGACAGACGTTGTGCACAATTTTAAATTCAAAAATCCTTTTTTTTAAATCTAAACCGTTCTCAAATAAACCTGAAGACACAAAAAAATTCATCTGCCTTCTTTTGAACAAAAAAAAATATTATTGTTTAATAATTTGGAGTTATGTTCTGATATGCGAAAACTTAAAATCCCAGCCCTCGATCACAGCGCCACTTATCGGGTCCAATTTCAAATCTAAACCATTAAATATGTCAATTCCTTTTTATTACTGACACTATTCTATATTTTAAAAATCTAAAATACGCAATTATTCGAATATTATGGATATAATTAATTGTCGTGTCGATTCGAAACCCTTATTTAAATACGTTCTTTAATATTTGAGGGGCCTTTAACCGTATCGACGGGATAAACATTACATGTTTGACAGGAAATTTGCTAGAACAGTTTATATGAGAAAATTTAATTGCTGTTTTTACTATCTTCCTCGCAATTTTGCCATAATTTCTCACCGCTTAAACCTTCCCTGGACTACGACAAACATTTCCAAACCAAAATCGGCTAAATCGGTTCAGCCGGTCTCGAGTTTTAGCGAGACTAACGAACGGCGATTTATTTTTATATATATAGAAGATTATCGTATTATGATGAAAAAAGGTTTTACCTCCCCACAACCTTAATCTCCGACCACTGAAATCGTAAAATAGCATTAGTCACGTCTTGAAATGATTTCACGAGTATGACACCGCCCGTTGTATTTACTCAATTGTCCACACATAACGAAGGACAGGAAGTTATTCAATACATTAGTACTAATAACCGCGTTACAGTTACTCCCCGACATTGTTCTGAAACAATAACTGTTGGTGACGCAGGTTCCAATCACTAGCTTTTGTATTGATAATAAATATTTAAATGTTAGTTCGGGATTTTGCCTTGGAGATTAGGCTAGCGGTCTATAGAGTCCTATTTCCTTTGTTGAAAGAGATGGCAGGAGGAATCCTTACAACTTGTCTTCTCTACAAATGACTTCTAAAGTAACATTAGGAAATGACCTGGTGAGTTGTCTATCACGATTTATATGCTATTATTTATAGAATCAACAAAATAAGTTTTGGTCTTTTATACAGGCTGTTTAAAGATCGTGATCGAAAACTAAAACAAGCGATAGTCACGGTTAGTTATAGTTTTCGATCAGGGTCTTTATACATCCTGTATACAAATGTGTTATTAAAAACTAATAAAAAGTATGCAAATTAATGTAATCGACCAGAACAAAACCAAATTCATTGACAACTGTAAATATAGTGAAGATATTCATCCAATCATGGTAGCCTGGTACACGGAGAGGAAGAGGAAGCCCATCGCGTACACGACGAGAATCACGTCCATGGTTGAAGCGAAGACCTCGCTGGCGAACCTGTCCCGGGCGAGTCTCTGGATGTGCGCCTTGGCTCGGGAGCACATCGACCTTAGATGGTTGACGAAAACTTCAGCGGCGCTCATCACGGTGCTGGAAGACGCAAATTATTGTATTATAGACGTACCCGGAGATTTTTCTTCTATCAATGTATGTCCTAAATATCCCAGACTTTCAGTCTTATTTAATAGCAAAATGTTAGACTAGGAAATCATACCTGGGACGTCTAACTTTCTCGATTGTCCGATGCACAGTTATACAGCGAAAGAAATAAGGCAGTCGAATGGAATTTTTTTTATACATAGTTTACAAGGTATGGGCTACAAAACATTGGTATATTTTTCGATAATAGCTTTTTAGTTTATGTCGACCTATTTTTAAAGATTCAGTTAGCGCCATCTAGTGATAATTTATATAAACACATTTTCTTTATTTCTTTTTTATTACATGTGTGTCCTGGGTACTGCTCGTATTAGTCATAACGCGATGTTCAATAAGTACTGATGGTATAAGATGTTAAATACTTACTATAAAATGGGATGCGCAAAAATATAATTTTCAAATTAGTTTGCTAATTTTAGAGCTTTAAAAAAGTCAGCGCTTTGACTAAATTGTTGAATTGACCTATAAAAAATATTTAAACGTAAAAT
This sequence comes from Hemaris fuciformis, assembly GCA_907164795.1. NCBI lineage: Eukaryota > Metazoa > Arthropoda > Insecta > Lepidoptera > Sphingidae > Hemaris > Hemaris fuciformis. Next base: position 1,240,905 of record OU015443.1, read on the forward strand.
ATAGCTATATTGACGTGTTTCAAAAAAATTGCTGTATTCAATTTTGCACAGTGACATCTACCAGCAAGATTTGGTGTTAAAATAAAAAATGTCAAAATCACCTCCGACGCGATGATACTGAGTAATCAGAGTCTGCTAATAGATGGCGCTAGTAAGTCACACTTCCAAATAAAAAATATATTAAATTGTCTTTAAGGAATATGATGTTTATATATGTATTTATTATTACCTGGGCGTGCATCTTAAGGTCATCACGCAGTTATGGACGCTGAAGAGAGGCAGAATCATGGCTATCAGGTACCACAGGCTGTTCGCAGTCCGGACCAAAGTCACCACCGATCTTTGGATTAACGGAGCTCTGAAACAACGGTTACTGACAATAGTATTATTAATGTAAGATGTTTGTGGTCTTTCTAGATGTCCCAGGTTAGATTCCCGGGTAGGAGGAAGTGTTGTTAAATTTTCTGTTAGAAAATTTTTGGTAGCAGTACGGATTCTGGAAACGGCAAAAGGCTCGCCCCCTGTTACGTGGGGTTTCAAAATACAATTGCCGAAACGTGAGTGTAGAAATGCACTCATCTCTATGTGTAGAGACACAGGCTTAATTGAGTATGTAGATATGAATGTTTCTATGCAGCTATTAAAACCAACGTAATAGAGTTTAATCCTCTTGCCAATTTAAGAGCATTCATTAATAGCACGAACTGCTAATGAGGAGATACATTTCACATTTCTATTATATTAGACTGCCTCGTGGTCTCGCGGTACAAGTATGTGCTGTGCGATCTAGAGGTCCTGGGTTCGATTCCCGGGTCGGGCAAAGTGTTATTGGGTTTTTTCATTAGGAAATTCTCAGTAGCAGCACGGAGTCTGGAATTGTGCCCGAAAAACGGCAATAGGCTCGCCCCCTATTACGTGGGACTGATACATACTTGGCGAAATGTGGGTGCAGAAATGCATCTCTACCCACCCCTTCGGGGAATATAGGCGTGAGGTTATGTATGTATGTATTATACTAGACGTATGCACTCATGTTTGTATCCTGGAAGAAGTAGACAGAAATGCATTTTGACATCCACGCTTCGCCAAATGTATACAGTCGTTTTTCTGACATATTTCCAGCCTTTTCTGTTAATGCCAATTTTCTCATGTAAAAACGCAATAGCAGTTTGTAATTCGTTACCTCTAGATCGCACTGCTCTGCGAATGTTCAACTGATAGTAATTTTAAATATTCGTGAATGTACCTGCTAGTAGTGATGGCCTCGAGGTTTAGGCGCACGGTCGAGAATCTCGGCGGCCGCGGGTTCATAGCCCAGGTCTGACTTTTCAAAGTTATGTGTGTATTGACATTGAATTATCACTTACTTTAACGGTGAAGGAAAACATCGTGATGAAACCTGCACACCTAATGGTTCATAGGAGTTTCTTAGGTGTGTAGTCCGCCAACCGGCACTAGGCCAGCGTGGTGGAATATGGCCTAAATCCTCTCAGTTGTAGAGGAGTCCCGCGCCCAGCAGTGGGACGTATATGGACTGATGATGAAGATGATGAATGTACCTGCTGCCCTGTGTTCCCGTGGTCTTCATCCCGGATGAGGTGTTGGAGCCGTTCATCCAGCGGTCCACGTCAGCGCTCAGGTCGCTCATGTCGCTGGCCAAGATGTACGAAGAGGAAGACATCTTAAAAAATATGTCGGGTTGGTCATTAGTACGGGACTTCAACTGACAGCGAAACGCAGTGTGCAGATAGCACGCTTCTACAGAGTCTAGCTCACTTCCGTGCGGAGTTCTGCACAAGGAATGTACTTAGTAGTACACATCACTTCATATAAAACGGTAACCGTATCAATGTTTCGCGGACACAATGAGCGCAATTCAGTTTTTAAAATTATTCCACATTAATTTGCCACGACTTTGCATTACCGCGCAGACAACTACCTATCCGCTCGAGATACTCGCGATCATTCCACCTATTTATTTCGCAACCGCGTTCCGTAGAATCGGAACCACACGTCAAATTAATGGATACTGGGATCAAACGGCGACAGGTAGAAACTTTGAGAACGCACGTGAACCAACGCGGACAATGCCTTACAATCCTATACGTTGAGTCTTTTCCCGCCGTATCACTATCATCGCACAGAGTGTGACGTATCCCCCGTTATGCCCACTAGCTGTCACAACTAAAGGCATCGGTTGAATATTACTTTCGCTACGCGGCCGCGACAAGAACCGGCAACCGCAGGTTCCAACCGATTTTCAATCGCATCCAAACAAGCACAAACCCGATTCAACACTTCGTCTTGACGCCTTACGCGATACGTGGCTTAATCACGGGAACAATGCTTAAGCATTTCGTGACCCACGCGTGTTTAGGTGGCTTACGCTGACACTCGACCGAACTATCACTGAAAATAATATCACGATACCTACTTTTTTTTTTTTCACCTTCTCGTGACGCAAGAATTAAAACTTTCAGAACGATAAACTTTATGAAAACCGAGTTCTTACACGCAAATTCTACCCATCAGAGAGTACGCGTAGGATACACACAAAGCTATAGGAACTCTGTGTGCATCCCACTTCTGAAGTCCCGTACTAATGACCAACCCGATAAATATATATTATTGGACCGTAAAATCAAAATTGTTACCTTGAATATAGTTCACTTTTAATCTTCGATAGGTGAAGTTTAGTTATTTGACTAGACTGCCTCGTGATCTTACGGTATAAGTATGTGCGATCTAGAGGTGGCGGGTTTGATACCTGGGTCGGGCAAAGTGTTATTAGGTTTTTTCATTAGGTAATTCTTAGTAGTATCAATAGGCTCGCCCCCTATTATGTGAGACGAAAACACAATTGGAAAAATGTGGGTGCAGATATGCACTTTTGCCTACCGGTTCAGCAGACTCATTGGAAGTTTTCTTCATGAATGCTTCCGAAGAACCCAGGGAATCCGCCACTGGGCCATTGTGGGCTGTTCCATCACCGATCTCTTCGCCATAATTCCTTGTAGAAGTCGCCATGGTCCCAGCTCCTAAAATATACAAGATCAAACTCAAACGGTTTTTAAACATTACCCCTCTAAGATCTCTCCTATATAGCATTAAAATTACAAATTTAACATACCCAGACGCGGAGAAAATATTTTGTTTCATCATCATCAGCCCATATACGTCCCACTGCTGGGCACGAGCCTCCTCCACGAACTAAGAGGGTTTAGGCCTAAGTCCACCACGCTGGCCTAGTGCGAGTTGGCGGACTACACACATAAGAAATTCCTAAGAACTTTTATACGTGCAGGTTTTATCACAATGTTTTCCTTCACCGTTAAAGTACGTGATAATTCATTGTGAATACACACATAACTTCGAAAAGTCAGTGGTTTGTCTGGAGTTTGATCCCGCGACCGTCGAGATTCTCGACCGCGTGCCTAAACCTCGGGGCCATCACGACTTCAATATTATGTTTACCATACAAATATTAATCTGTTTGGAAATCGATGTAATGTGACCGTCGATTATGTCGTATCTCCGAATAAGTTATGTTTCTATACTTACAGAATTTAATAGGATATAACACGCGCCAGTCTGCGAAGACTTGGCTTGTGTTAGTTTTGGGAAATTTTGCGTCTCACATAATTCAGGTCAATTCATTTCTTGATGATTTTGTTCCCAGAATTTAACGTCAGTGTGACTTGCTCTCTCACGTCGTTTTTTGCTGTTTTGCCGCAAAAGTTGTTTTTTTTTTGGTTAAATAGGTTGGTTAACGAGTTGGAAGAGTAAAAAAAAATATTATAAATATACAGGTGCTTTTTTAGTTATATCTTTAATTATAATATTCGGCGACAGTCAGTCATTGGAATTGCGAGGAAACACCCACACACTTACCCACTCGCTAGGTATCAGGTCGTCATCATCATCATCAGCCCATATACCTACGTTCCACTGCTGGGCACGGGCCTTCATGAAGATGATGATGATGATATGTATATGTAAGTACATACGTAGGTATGTAAAAACTTGTTATGTGTAGTAATTATTCCCGTCACACCTGACCAGATAATTTAATTAGAGAAATGTAATTTGTTAATTCGGTAGCCCGTGTCAGAGCGGCGTAAGTTCAAGAATCGCATTTTTGTGAACCATTTTTTTAATGTCATTCTTTGTGTGGCGGAGGCGAACCGTTGGGTGCCATTGTGTGAATTCGAATTAAATTATTGAAACCAACCCCCGCGGTTACATTATTCGCGGCCGCTAGTGTGAAAAAATAACTTTTATTGTCAATTGATTCGGAAACATTTCTTTTTTGTAAATTCACTAATGTTGAGTTTTTGACTAGATCTCAATTTGGGGATTAAGATGGATGTTGGAGTACGTGCGGATGAAATACGTGTTTTGTGTGTTTTGAATTTATATTACTGCTTATTTGTCCTTGGGATCGTTTACTTGCACTTGAAAACTAGATTACGATAGGTTTTTTTTTTATCGTAAAGCATGTAGGTAGGTTTTTGTTTAAAGTTAGAGCGCAGAAATTTATATATGAATTTGGGAGTAGCTGTAAAATTACGAAACAAATCAGATTTATTTATTTTATGTCACCAAATGCTAGTTCCCTCAAATTTTAAAATTGAGAGCTTGGACCTGCCTGTGGCTAGGAAATAATGATAAAAGTTTCGCCTATTTTTTATTACCTGTGTTTGATTGTAATTGGTTGTGCAACTAATTCAAAATTGAAGTTGAAATTATTAAGACATAACAATATAAAAAAACTTAGCAAGTTTAAAAAAATATATATATACCAAGTTTCTCGTTCTGCAGTAGTTACAGTGAAAATAACATCAAATATTCCAACTGCAAGGAATGATACATAATTCACATTCTTAATAAAGACATTAGCATAAGAAAAATCAGTTTGCCAATGAGGTAATTTGAGCAAGCGTTGATTGTCACACATCACGATGATGGCTCCATCAAACATCCTGCGAACATCGACGTGGGAACCCTGGGAATACTTAATCATGTTCGCGGAATTATTCACTTTGTTTTATCTGCTGTCGTTAAGTGTAAGAAAATGGCGGCGGTTGAAGGATCAGATTTGCATATTAACCGGTTTGATTTCATTTTCAAACTATAGTAATTTGAAGGATTTTTGTTTTAGATTTATAATAAAGTATTATCGAGGCCCGGAAAACCAATTCACATAGTTCCTATTATTATATGGGTCATGGGTCAAATATTCAGAATCAGATCCATTCATCACAGCCAAAGTATGATTTCGTATTTAAAATTTAGGGTACAAGTTTTGCGTCATGAGTATTAGAAACTAGGTATAAGAAACTTTTAGGACTCAGAAACACTGCCGACTTGAAACAAGCTTTCATTAGTCCATTAAGAAATACCGGACGAAAGAAAAAGAGATTAATAAATTAGTCTCAGCATCCTTAAAATGTTGAAATTGGACAAAAAATATTTTTTTTATGATGAGCATTCGCTATTTCTTATGACTGAAATGACATTCAACAGACAACCTTTTTTATACAGAATGTGTCTTTGATTGGAAATGTGCAATTTTTTATTACTCTATATGGGAATCTCCTCGTCACGATCGAAGAGTGGGCGTGAAAAATTCACAATCGAAAGCGCAACGAAAGTGAGACCTGTCATTTTTTTTTGCGAATCGATGTTCTTTTTGTTGGCAACCGCGGTAGCCGCTGGTCGCCGGTCGCCGGTGGGTCGCCGCGGGGCGTCGCTACCGGCGCGCGTGATTGATATTCGCGAATTTTTGACTTACCACACTTTTGACATGGGTCGCTGAATCTGTTTTCAAGTTAGCATGAAGGTCAGAAAATTGAATATCCCGTAGTGTTAACATTTATTTTCTGCATTATGGGGGTATTATTATTGTGTGTTTAACAACATACAAAACGGCAACAAATAATTACAAAAGTTTTCCGGCTCATAGATTGAGGCAACGCCTGAAACCTAATCCTTCTTATTCTTACAAATTTTTTAGCAAATATTTAGAGTTGATTTTATTATATGGACTAAGATTGCATAGTAATTGCAGTGTAATTCAAAAAGATTGAAGACTAATGAAAAACGATTACGACTACCATTCACCATTTATAATTATGTCGGACCATTAACTAAATATACTCAGTCTGATCCCGGAATATATCGAAATAAATGTACAATCATATAAAAAGATACATCCAAAAATCACATGCACAGTTTTGACCCCCATATTAAGATACAAGTCTTGTGTCATGGGTATCAGAAACCACGAGAATTTTTTCGGTCTCACATACACCCAGACCGGAGACTAATATTTGTGAATCACAAAAATATTTGTCTCGGTACGGGGATCGTACCCTCGGCCTCTCGTTTCGCAAGCTGGTGTCTGGCAATCTCGCCACGGAGGCTGTTTTATACTTTAATATACTCGCAGCTATAAATACCCTAACACCAGCAAAGTTTAGTTAAATAAATAATTAGCTGATAAATTTAAAACGGACGATGAGAAGTGACGAAAATTACGCATCATTTTTTTTTCACAACAAAATCAACAATCGCCGGTCAAAAATGCCGCCCATATGTTAACCCGCGCAGTCAACCCTTTATTTACCCAAGGCGGATCGTTTAGACCCCCATTATAATATTTAATGCTAAACAAACATCGGATTTTTGCCTCGGAATGACTTCATCGGATGAAAGTATCTGGTAATCACCGAAATGGGTCAGCATTAATGGTTTACGTAATGTATGGGCCCGGTTAGGATATCATTTAGTTTTTAAAACGAAGTAGTAAAGTAGGAATGGAGTTACGAGGAAATTTTTCCAGAATACATATTCTCAATTTCGGTTGAGAGTTTCCGCATTATATATTTGGATAATTTCGATCTAAAGTAGGGATCCTTGATATAGATAGAAAAAGATTGTTATATAATAGGTAATCGTCAGTTTTGCCGATCTACTCAACTTGCTTTGCACGAAGGACTCATGGTGGATGGAAGGATATACTTATTCTCTCTTTCTCGAGTCTCGAAGCAACCAATATTAATTAAATTTGAGTTAAATTAATTCATCAATGATAGAGTAATGATTGAGTATCGCAATTGTTTAAAAACTAGCATGAAAAATTGCCTCTGGGCTCAATCTACGCAACTGTACAAGTGCTGGTGTGATCAATAAGTCTCTCGTGGTTTCTTATTTCGAATTGATTGATTTATAATAATTTTAATTGAACAGGCTGTTTGTCATTAAGTAATAAGCCAAGACTTAAAATTATATCTATTTTAAATTGAAAATACAGTAAAAAAAATTTGTTTATAAGCGAACACTTAATAAATATGCAACCTATTGTTGTAATACCCGTCCGTTCGAAGGGTTAAGTGTCCGCTTAGCCAATGTATACTTAGTTCGCGCTTAGATTTATGTGAATTAACATAAGAAGGTCGGTCGCTTTGATCAAAAATGACTACCTTTTTTGTTGGTTTTAGTAGTTTTTTTCCTAATTCTGGGAACTTTCTAAAAGTTTTATATGATTTTAATGGGTCAATTATTGTATTTGAATTTTGATTAACAAATGTTTTGGCCACAATTTTAAAGATCTAAGTTCACTGAGGTACAGTTTCGGTCGAATAGAAAGGCGGCGAAAAGACTAACTAAGCCTAGTAACTTAATAAGTGTGCGCCGGGCGATGAAGAATTATTGGGGAAAATTCCAGGCTAGGGCCAAAGTATTATTGGGTATTTTTTTATTTGTGTGAGTTTATTCTGTTGGACTTAAACTGCAGGTGACAAAACATTCGTGTGGAAATACAATTACACCTAATGCCTACGGGCGCCTTTCTTAGAAATGCCCTCAGGAGTGTATATGTATTTGATAGAGAGATAGATAGACACCTTATTGTTCACCATTAAAACATAGAAATAACAACACAAGAAACAGCTTATAACATGGTGGACAATCGGCACGATATTAGATGATGATATTTGTATGGTATAGTTGTCACAACATTAGTTAATTATTGGGCACAAATATTTGTCTCGGTTCGTGGACTAGCACCTTCGACTTTTCGTTCCACAGCTGACTTTCTGTTCATTGAGCCATACCATATTAATAATAGAAAAACAAAATATCCTTCCTAACCGCAGTAACGGTCTAAAGAAACATATCAACAAAAAAACTATTATTCAATTATTGACAAAACAAAATTAGAGTTTTGTTTTTGAAATCAATAACTGTTCATCGGCACGAGCCACGTTGTTTTGTGTTTAGTGCAATCATTGGAGCGTTGAAGTTTGATTACGTTACGGGTCATATATTTATTATTCTCTTCAGGAATTTCAGATTTATTTAATTTAGATTTCTTAGGAAAACAAAAACAAAACTAATGAAACATCGGATAAAAATACCGTTTTAGGCACATTACTGCTATTTTATTTACAATCATTTGCATTTCGAGAAGGGTAAGTAAAGATGTTTGTATTTGTGCAACAACTAACGCAAAATAGAGGACTTACTGCAGTTTAACATGCTCATTTGTAGACTCCGTGCATCTTTAGGGAATTTCTTATTGGAAACACCCAATATTGCTTTCAGATCAGATCAGATCATCAGCTCAAATACGTCCCACTGCTGGGCACGGGCCTCCTCTACAACTGAGAGGGTTTAAGCCTTAGTCCACCACGCTGGCCTAGTGCGGGTTGGCGGACTACACACCTAAGAAATTCCTAAGAACTTTTTAGGTGTGCAGGTTTTATCACGATGTTTTCCTTCAATATTGCTTTACCAGGAGTCAATGCCATTACTTCTAAATGTCACAGGCTAATTTATATAGTGGGTACCTGTAGTCATGCGGTTATAATGATGATGGGATTTAAGAAGTCTTTTACACTAATTTCCATCTTGTATATTGATTACTGACCTATGACTCATACATGCAGCTTGCTAATTTACTTTCTTAAATCAAATATTTGCAAAACTCAACAAACAGCCGGAAGATCGCGTGTCATCCTTGACTTTCATCGTAATGAATAGACAAAACGGTTCAACGTAAAAATCGCCATTTTTAACAACATGGCGGGTAATTTCCCAAACCTCAAGCAACATATGGTAGCAGCAGACGCTATACGATGCCAACTGTCATATCCTCCGTCCTTATTACACGTTCAGACATCTCTAATGTAAGAAAGAGACGGGAATTGGATTCATTAGTCGGTAGTGCTATCATTTGGATGTGGAATCGCAAAAAAGTTTGTATGCGCGTGCGCAGAGGACACGTGCGCCGGAAGTAGGGTAGGCTTTGGCGCGAATTTCCAGTCAATACAAAATTTGAACGGGCTATGCACAGGATATTGGTACGATAATCGTGGAAACAACATATGGATTATGGGCCAAGTTTTATTTTAGGGTTGTAAATGCAATGTTTGTTCAAGATTTTTTTTGGATTTTATGTAGTTTTTCGTGTTCTTATTTCCGAAATAATATAGGGGAAGTTTTTGTAGTAGTACGAAATTGGATTTTGTATAACTTAGGTTATACGTGATTTAAACACTATTTCTTTTACCTTATTATTAGGTATTTTAATAAGGTATTTTTCTATACAGATCTCATTTATTTCCTTCGTACGGGTAATCCTTTTTGCTGCAAATTCGGGCTATACCTGACATTTTATGCACCAGAACTGATTACGACAATTTCTAAATTCAGATTGGGAAGAGATTAAATTCTTGTAGTTTTGATTTTAAATTTTATTAAATACGTAAAATATTTATTTATTAAGGATACACGTTAATTGTACAATTGAATCTATTTTATTTTCTTACAAGTTTATTAAGTATAATATTAAGCTAAACCATAGTTATTTTAATGTTTTTATATTTATAAATTTTTAAATATTCGTCAATTGTTAACATCATTAAAATCACGAAATAGATTTCATATATATGCCATATAGTATTTCTGTTGTATGTTTAACCAATAATTGTTGTTACATAAAGTTCTTAGTAATCCCGGCTAGCAAGAAATATGAAATTATTTTAATTTATTGATTTCTGGTTTGGATAGTAAGAAACTTATACCATAGCAAGCAACTTCAATAATCACTCCTACTCAGGGCTGGGCAAAATACATGCTTTGCTTTAATTGAAATACAAATTACAAAATACTGTATCGCAAGTAGTTAAAATACGAAATACAAAATACATTTAAGTAAGGTATTTGAAATACAAAATACAGTATTTTAGCTATTTTTAATTGAAATACAAAATACAAATTACAAAATACAAAATAATGCATATTTATTTGTTTTGGAATAGTTTTTTTTGAAGGCCGTTTTTTTGTTTTGTGATTGCAGGTCCTGATGAGCACAAACTTAATACTAAATGAAGGCTAAATGTATTTTAAAGCTTCGAGTATTTGAAATACTAATTACAAAATACTTCGGCTTCACGTATTTGAAATACAAATTACAAATTACATTTTAAGAAAGTAATTAAAATACAAATACAAAATACGTATTTGTATTTCAATTACGTATTTCAATTACAAGTAATTCAAATACTGCCCAACCCTGCTCCTACTACACAAACGTCAGTTGTATCATTAAATTCTAAGCAAGACAACTCGACATAATATCTCCTTATCAAACCTACATAATTTCTCCACGGTGATAACTTGACAATTCAAATTACCAAATGCACAAAACGCGTATCCCTTTCATCCCTGCCGTGTCCAAACGAGGGTGCATCGCGACATATGGCAGACTCGTGCGGTACATCCCTCGCTACCCTTCCGACATCACTTGAGGGAGGTTCCGACGATTTTATTTATGTTTAAACTTAATATGTTTGATATTTACATCAAGTAAACGATGTATTTGTATCTGGGACAAGCGATCCACTAATAGACACTTTATTATTATTACAACTTATGCTAATGAATCATTGTTTTTTTTTGAGATTATATGACTTAGTTTAAAATATCTCATCATCAGTCCATATACGTCCCACTGCTGGGTGCGGGACTCCTCTACAACTGAGAGGATTTAGGCCATATTCCACCACGCTGGCCTAGTGCAGGTTGGCGGACTACACAACTAAGAAATTTTTCTAATGAAGAAAACCAATAACACTTTGCCCGACCCGGGAATCGAACCCAGGACCTCTAGATCGCACGGCACATACTTGTACAAAGGCAGTAGATGTTATAAGCCAAAAGGTCACAAATTCAAACGTCATTATCTTCCTCGCTAGTCCACGTGGCTCCTTTTCTGCTAAACTTTAAAAGAGGCAGTAAAATGGTAAATAAAATCAATTTGTAGTACAACATTGCAACAATAGGCCGGGTGTATATCATTTTAACTGGCGCCTCGTGGGGCAGAGCCCTAGCGACCCGCCCCCGTATCAGTTTTGTTTTACGACTTCACTTGTGTGGCCTCAAATGTTGATACTGTTTTGTAATCCACTCAAGTATTGCTTAAACAGAGGGTTTATTTACCTACATCATCCCACTTTTGGGAAAGCAAGATTTATTCTACTATGTTTCATAATCTTTCATATCTTTATTTGGTGTTTGTGCTATCTGCTATTCAAAAATAGGCGTTTTGTAAATACGATGTAATAGAATTTCATATAATTTTGTTTATTGAATTTTCTTTTCTCAAAATCAAAGCTTTGATATCATTTATTAATGCAGATATAACAATCTCACAACTTGTATGGATCGTGGACACAAATTTTACTACCACGGAAAAACTCATAATTTCTAGACACAACAGATATAATCGGTTAATACTATCACTATTTATTGTAGTATATAACCATTACATGAGTATTTTGACTGCCTCGTGGTCTCGCGGAACAAGTGTGTGCCGTGCGATCTAAAGGTCCTGGGTTCGATTCCCGGGTCGGGCAAAGGGTTATTGGGTTTTTCCATTAGGAAATTCTCAGTAGCAGCACGGAGTCTGGAATTGTGCCCGAAAAACGGCAATAGGCTCGCCCCCTATTACGTGGGACTGATACATACTGGCGAAATGTGGGTGCAGAAATGCACCTCTGCCTACCCCTTTGGGGAATACAGGCGTGAGGTTATGTATGTGTATGTATGAGTATTTTAACAAATAGCAGTAAGTTAAACAAGTCCTTCCAATTTCTTCTCGCAGTAACAGATTCTATAATTAACAATTTCGCAATAACTTTTGCAGTCACAAAAAAGTATCTTAAAGATTCATCGCTACGGTAGTAGACGGTAATTCACTACAACCATTAAGATAGGGAGATAGCGCCTAATTTTATTGGCTAGGAAACTAATAAATTCAGACAAACTTTTTCAAGTTGCGACGCCGACATTAATTTGTTTTAATAATCTGTGGATGTTGAAAAAATGTTCCGGTTCCTTAAAAAGCGCTATTTTATGGCTTTCGCCTCGAGGCAGATGATTTTTAGTGAGAAGTACAGTTGCAATTTCAAGGTGTTTACACAAATCACAATGAATTATCACCTAGGTACTTCAACGGCGAAAAAAAACATTGTAAAGAAACATGCACACCTTTGAAATTTCTTAGGTGTGTATTCCGCTAACGCGCATTAGGTCATGGTGGACTAAGGCCTAACCCCTCTCAGCTGTAGATGTCAAAGTCAAAGTCAAAGTCAAAATATCTTTATTCAAATAGACTTTTACAAGTTCTTTTGAATCGTCAATTTTGCACATCTCAATTTTTTTTAACTATTGCCGCTTCGAAACGTGTTATAGCTGTGGAGAAGAAACGGCAAGAAACTCCCTCAGCAACACGACATGTCATTTTTTTCTTTAAAAAACAGCAATATAATTATGTCTTTTTTTCATTATATTATTTAAATTTTACATTATAAATGTCATAACGATACAAACTGTAGCAACAAAACAAAACTCCGATCAATTTATTTACTCCCAGGGCTTATTATCTTCAATAAAATCTGAAACTTTATAGTATGCTTTTTTGAAAAGCTTATCTTTAATTTATTTCTTAAACATTGTCAAGGGAAGCTCTCTAATAGCCTTCGGAAGTTTGTTATAGAAGCGTATACATTGCCCCATAAAAGAGTTATTAACTTTCCGGAGACGAGTTACGTGTTGAACGAGATTATATTATGTATATTATATATATTTGCGCCCAGCAGTGGGACGTTTATAGACTGATAATATTACAAAAAGGTTGTTAATAACTTTTTTTTTTTTTTTTTTTTTACGAGAGGAAAGCGCTTTAAGCTCCCTTGTTCGGTACCTCGGGGGAGGCCGAAAAGGGGTATGTCGGGGTCTCTGGCCTTCCAACTCGGCGCGCAGAACAATAATTGTCCGCTTAGCTGAGTTGGGTCCCTAACCAAAATCCTACGCCAGTATACCGACTAAAACCTCTCGGTGACCATCTCGCGCATTTAGGGCGGTTTTGCGGCATCTCAGGGCGAGAAGCGCCCCAAATGGTCCGCCTCCGCCTAGCGCACCGTCCGATTATGGACTCCTCCAAATTGGGAGGGCTTGAGATGCCCTCCACTTACGCTTTTTTGGACGTTCACCTCTTGTGAACGTCCGCGACAGTCAAGCGGTCACGCCCTCTGCCGCAAATCTCAGGGTTGCTGCCACCGTTGAGTACCGCCCCCGCAGTACGCCCAGCCTCCCCAGTGGCCCCTGTTAGTCGCCTCTTACGACAGGTAGGGGGTACCGTGGCGGAATTCTTACGCCCCCGATCCACAGGGCGGGGGCGCCGGATCAGCCGTATTCGGTCACCCGGCGCCTCCTTCTTTGCTGGCGGCGGCGGGCGGGATCGTTCTGCTCACGAACCCGTCCCGCGCTCTCCTTTTGCGACATTACAGTCTCACAGAAGGAGAGCATCGCCTGCCACGACCTCTGACTCTCGACCATGGAAGGAATCACGGCCGAGAGCGAGAGGTCCGCTCCGACGGCTGCGCGGAGTCGCTTCTCTCTTCATCCCAGGCCGGACAATCCGATAGAGTGTGCTGGGCTGTGTCCTCCGAACAGTTGTCACAGTGGTGACACACGGCGGACTCTTCTTTTCTGGCCACCCGCCACAGGAACCAGCCGAAACAACCATGTCCCGACAGAACCTGTGACAGGCGGAACGTCATCGCACCGTGGCGCCTATCGTACCACTGGTTAAGGACAGGACGCACTGCTGCGACGGTCCACACACCAGCACTGGGACTATCCAGCCTGGAACGCCACTCCTCCACGGCGGCCAAGCGTAGGGAGGCCTTTTTGGCCTCTACCTCTCTTGGGGCCGGTCGTTCCCCTCGACGAGACGCCTCCTCTCGCCAGTGGTAGACTGACGAGAGGGCCTTGGCGTCAAGGTCCCAGGGAAGGCAACCAGCCAAAACGCAGGCTGGTTGTTAATAACTGGTAAGAAAGTATACTCATACAATTCTATGTAGGTATATAACCGAAAGAAAAGGTGTTTTTTTACACTTACATTCCACAAAGGGTGTTTTTAATACAAGGAAGACTGACTAACTTATTGCCGCTTATCAGGCACATATCCAGACTCCGTGCTACTGAGAATTTCCTACCGGAATATCCCAATATTAATTAGCCCGACTTAGGTCTTCTAAGTAAGACATAGCTAAGGTATCTGAGATACCTAACGACATCATCATCATCATCATCAGCCCAAATACATCCCACTGCTGGGCACGGGCCTCCTCTACAACTGAGAGGGCCTTAGTCCACCACGCTGGCCTAGTGCGGGTTGGCGGACTACACACCTAAGAAATTCCTAAGAACTTTTAAGTGTGCAGGTTTTATCACGATGTTTTCCTTCACCGTTAAAGCAAGCGGTAATTCATTGTGAATACACACATAACTTCGAAAAGTCAGAGGTGTGTGCCTGGGATTTGAACCTGCGACCGTTGAAATTCTCAACCGCGCGCCTAAACCTCGAGGCCATCACTGCTTCTACCTAACGACAGGTTGAAAATTTAGTATTAGGTAAACAGTATCAGGCAAAGACAGAACGAGGTGCTAGTATGTAGATAAGCATCAATAAAGACGTCCATTAGACACTTTTAAAGTGGCTTCGGTGGCAAGAACATTGTCGCCAAACACTACAATAATTTAACACCCAAAGTGTTAACTTTCTTTACCACGTAGATTTAGTGTCAGAAGAACACAAATCTAACTACAATTTGTAGGACAATTTACTTTAAAGCAACTGCAGTAAGATCTATATTAGTGATACTTTAAGATCATTCAAATTTAAAAAGGCTTTAAAAGTTAACAACAAAACTTTCAATGCAAAATAAACTTAAACTTTTAAGCATTTAGATTGGGTTTAGAATGATGTGCCGTGTTAAAGGGATGCGACATCACCCCATAGAGCTATTGTCGCAGAAATTATGGCCCTTGACCATTTTGTTAAGCGTTTATCGATAGGTGGAGACTAATAAATCTATTTTTATGTGCCTATTTGAATGGGGACAATGGTCACCACTAGCTGTTCAGCGTTACGTTTTATTTGTTTTCGTGATAAACGACGAAATAATTAAGCGTTCGAGGGTAGTTCAAGATTTTGGATAAAATACTTTAGGAAGCTATTGTAAAAAGATGAGATTTATGTTATCCAAATGTTCAGTGTTAATTAATTTGTCAAAGATAAACCATGATTTTAGGTGCGTTTTTATGCTGGCACGGCAGTGACCAAGAAAATGATGTAGAGTGGCAAGAGAAGATTATTATTATCTGTTGCCACTATTATCCCGGATTTTAGGTACCAAGATATACAGCCTGGTTCCAGATCGAGAAACATTGGCGTAAGTCCCTTTGACGGGCGTAATTACCATTTTTTTTCATTTTGATTTACTTACATAAAATAACTTCATTCCTGAAATCCCGAAAGGGTAGGCTTAGGTGCATTTATGCAACCACATTTCACCAGGTATGTATCTGGAGGCGATTCGGCGCGTTCATTTTGAGTTCCCGAAGACCCTTCAAAGTGTAGAGGGAGTCTATCATGGGGTTTTTAGCCGGTAAAAGTCCGGCATACCCCGCTTGTCCTGCAAGCGGGGATCCAAGAGGATTTTCCACATGTAAAAAAAAAAGTATGTATCATCATCATCATCATCATCATCAGCATGGCATCATGTATATGGATACATACGTCCCACTGTTGAGCAAGGGCCTCCTCTACATTTGAGAGGGTTTAGGCCTTAGTCTACCACGCTGGCCTAGTGCGGGTTGGCGGATATGATACCTATGTATCAGTCCCACGTATATAGGAGGCGAGCCTAATACCGTTTTTGGAGCACATTTCCAGACTCCGTGCTGCTGCACTTTGATTTTGATTTATAAACTTTTAATTTTTGCATTAAGCAATAACATTGAATTCGAAGAGAATTGAAAAAACTGAAGTACAAAATAATCATTTAATATTTTCTTTCTACTATCATCAGCCCAACTACGTCCCACTGCTGGGCACGGGCCTCCTCTACAACTGAGAGTGAGCTGGCCTAGTGCGGGTTGGCGGATTACACACCTTACAAATTCCTAAGAACTTTTAGGTGTGCAGGTTTTACCACGATGTTTTCCTTCACCGTTAAAGCAAGTGATAATTCATTGTGAATACACACATAACTTCGAAAAGTCAGAGGTGTGTGCCTGGGGTTTGAACCTACGACCGCCGAAATTCTCGGCCGCGCGCCTAGACCTCGAAGCCATCACTGCTTTCTACTATGCGTCCTATAAATTCAACTTTTACACGATTGTGTACTAAACTTAGTAAATATTTCATTATATAATTTGGGCAGTTTATGCATTTAATCGATTATATAATAAGTATCATTTACATGACAGGTATAATCACATGTCTATAATCAGATTCTCACACAATATTTATGAAATTATTTAACGTCAAAATTTCTGACAGTAACAAAGGAGTCTCGCAAGAGGTTGAACCACAATAGGCCTCTGATCATCGATTAATCGCTTCATATAGATTTTAGCCAAAATGAACTTTTAATTATGGGTTAAAACTGCAACCGGCTATTATGCGGTTGCGAGATCAAAATATGCGATTTTTTCAACCCCCGCGTGCATATGCCTGGGCGGGTATGACCCACCCCCGAAAACGGAGTTATTTCAATTTAAAAACGTATTAATGATGTGCATTGTGGGAGATAAATGCGCTACTTTGGTGGCTAATGGTTGGATGTTACCTAAATACTTCGATGTTTATATGAAGTTTGTGATTGAAAAGATCTATTAAATTTTTCAAGTTACATCAATACTTCCGGCTTTTATGTAAAAACATACTATTCTATTTCTTCATTAGAATAGATGCAAGAAAGTGTTAATAAATAAGGAATCTATTTTTTACTAAAGAAATAAAAGCAAATAATAGGTACAAATAACCGTCATTTTAGCTTTCTCAACCAACAAATACGATACTATGAAGCAAGTGCATCAATATCATTTTTACAACACTGTAAAAGTCATTGGGTCGAAATGTCCATACAAAATTTAGTCATAAATCGAGGCACCACGCCCGCGGCGTATGAATATGACATAGGTGTGATTTTTTGCCACCGTCGCGTCGGCCATGTTAAAATTTATGATATTATTTGGAATCGCGCGTGTGGTAAAAACTAAATCGATGGGCCTCGCGGACCCTTTGTGCACGCTAAGGGTTGAGCAGTTTTTTTTGGGGTTGATGATTGGGAATGTCGTTATGGGATGGTCCAGTTAGATGACCATGTCTTGTAAAAAAAATACAGATTGAAGTTCATAGAAATTTGAAAAATAAGAAAATTTATTATATTATATTAATTTATTATATTCAAAATTTATACTTATATTCAATATTGTAATTATCTGGATTATCAGTAATTATTATAATCCTTGGAATAATAAAAAAAATGTATTACAAGTCTGTTCCACTATGCTTTACGGAATAAAAAAGAAGTAATGAAAATTATGTATTTCTATTTTGTGTTTTGGCTTTGTACGCTAAGTAAGTTATCAATATCATAAGAGAGAGTGAATCACTTTAACTATACGCTATTCATAATTATGTATATGATCGCGACGCACTTAAAATAGTTGCAATTAAAAACTTTATTTCTTATACTGTTTTACAATAACCGAGACGAGAAGAAATAGCACAGGAAACTACATACAGTGGCGTGCAAAAGTTACGGGCCATACTATTTTTCATACATATCACACAAAAATATGGTGTTGAAAGAATATAAACGACTGAATATAGTACATAACATATTATAACACAAGAAACTATTATTGCTAAGCATACATACGTGTATAATAATAATAAGCAGTGATGGCCTCGAGGTTTAGGCGCGCGGTCGAGAATTTCGGCAGTCGCAGGTTCAAACCCCAGGCACACACCTCTGACTTTTCCAAGTTATGTGTGTATTCACGATGAATTATCACTTGCTTTAACAGTGAAGGAAAACATCGTGATAAACCCTGCACACCTAAAAGTTCTTATGAATATCTTGGGTGTGTAGTCCGCCAACCCGCACTAGACTAGACCTAAACCCTCTCAGTTGTAGAGGAGGCCCGTGCCCAGCAGTGGGACGTATTTGGGCTGATGATGATGATGATGATACATACGTGTATGTAAGTGTACACTGTATTCGCCGAAAAAATAGGCAGAGGTGCACTTCTGCACCTTTATTTTGCCAGGTATACATCTGTCCCGCGTGATTGGTTGCGAGCTTATTGCCGTTTTTCGGGCACTTTTACAGACTGCTGCTACTGAGAATTTCTTAATAGAAGAATCCAACAAAACTTGCTAAGCATCTTTTGGTAAAACTAAAATAGCACTATAAGATATTTTTTACGGATATCCTATATATACGGATATACATTTTTTATTTTTTTACGTAGACCGCCAACAGGTCGCCAAAATAATCGTTTTAGCTACTCTCTCTCTCTCAACTTATTTCTAAGCATTCGCAACTCCAAAATATATAGAATACAGGAAGTTCTAATCTAATAATCGTCTATTTCTTAATACTGTATAATTTGTGTGCAATTTAATTCTATTAGTCCCGGTTTTTGCAACAACTTGTCATCAAATTGCGATCAGTGGTTAGGAAGGGACCTTGTTAAGAAGGAAGATTTAATAATAACAGTCTCGAGACTACATTCTTGGCAACAAAGTAAAATATATAATATGTAAATATATAAAACAAAAGATTTACTTTTAAAGATTTGAAAGTATATACGAAAGTGTATCCTTGTTAGTTATCAGCTTGTATGAATCTGGTTTTAAACACGTTTATACTATTGACAGTTTTAAACTAAATCGTTCCTTATCAAACAACTCTCTCTTTGGGATAAGACAATAATTTTTCGGGCTATTATTGACAGCCCCGTGGCGCAGTTGGCTTGACCCCAGCTTGCGAAACGAGAGGCCGTGGGTTCGATGCCCGCACCGAGACAAATGTTTATGTGATTCACAAATATTTGTCTCGGGTCTGGGTGTTTGTGAGACCGAAAAATCTCGCGTAATCTCTGATACCCACGACACAAGACTCGTATCTTAATGTGGGGTCAGAACTATGTATGTGATTGTTAGGTGTATTTATTTATTATTTATTATCTGTAATTAAGTCCTATTAGATGATGACACGTGAGTAATCTTTAGATAAATCCAAGTTTCTGGTGCTGTAGTTCTAGGCTATGTGTTACGAAAATTTTGAACTGTTTAAAGGCATAGTGCAAAATTACTAATAAAATGACATTGTACGTAAATGCCGTGGGTTCTCTAGTCCCAATTTTTTGCCGCATTAGTGTAATTGAATTATGGACTCGCACGCATTTGAGCGGAACCGAAAAGCCGAAAATTATATCTCATGCCACAAATATGGGTAATTTGGCAAAAACTGCATGTCGCCGCGTTTTAACTAGGTGATTTGGGTTGAGATTTGGGACAATATTTGGACCAATGTTGGTTCCATGGTTATAGAGCAACTTCGTACCGACAGATTACAGCTTATGTATTTTGTTCGCTCATGTCTTATTTTTGCGGGCAATTTTTAATTTTTAAAACATAGTTACATATTCTGACTGTTCTAGAGTTTTGTTGTTTGAGTTTGTTGTTTTGAGACACGGCCTCCAAGAATAACAATAATTGTAACTACGTACATTATATTATCGTAATAATTTGATTGACTTTTAAGTAGTCTAATATTTTTCATTTCATTTTACTTAGGAGAACTTTAAAAAATATTTTAATTATTGTTTGTTATTCATAGGAATGTGTTGAGTTAGATTTGAAGTGGATAGGTACCTATCTAGCTTCTTGCGTCGTAAATACATAGATCGTACCTACATATTGATGAAGAGAAATAGTAAGTTGATTATTAAGTTATAGAAGAATACGCAATTATTTTTTTACTTTTTAGTGCATTTTAATTTGTTTTGAAATAGTTGTTTTTGAAGGCGGTTTTTGTTTTGTTATTTATTATTATTTTACGATGACAACATTCAATAATGTGGATTGTAGCTTCAAATAGCTAGTTCTAAAGATGAGAGAAAGTAACAAATTTAGTAACGGAAACACCTACATAAGTAGTTGATCAATATTCAAAGGACTAGAATTTAAAAATAAAAGGTAAGATATGAATAACTCGGCCTCTAAATTCAATTTGAAACTCCATGGATTTTCTCTCGCATTGAATCGAATACATATCAGCTGATAACTCGAAAGTTTATCTTACTTTGAGACCGATGTTTTAAACACGCATTTTGCTCCTTAGCAAAAAAAGGGTGCGTTAATAATTCCGATCTAAGCGTGCACTTAAACTTGTAAATCATTAGATTGTTTCATCTCCTATTAATGTTATTTTGCTCTGGGCAAATGGTCGCGGATCATAATTTTTATGTCTCTATCCAGTAAATATTTCTCGCATTTTTCTTTTGGATAGACGAATTCGCGAAAGGTAATTAGAACATAATGCATTTAATGTTCATCATCATCATCATCATCCCATATTATATGTTCCACTGCTGGTCTCGGATCTCCTCTACAACTAAAGAGAGTTTAGGCTTTAGTCCACCACCCTGGCCTAGTGCAGGTTGGCGGTCTACACACCTAAGAAATTCCTAAGAGCATTTTTTAGCTTTGCAAGTTTCCTCACGATGTTTTCCTTCACTTCTTAAGTACGTGATAATACATGACGAATACACACATAACTTGGAAAAGTCAGAGGTGTGTGCCTGGGGTTTGAACCTGCGACCGACGAGATTCTCAACCGCGCGCCTAAACCTAAACTAAACATATAAATATGATCTAACGATTGACCTGTGATATTTGAGAAAACGAACAAGCGAACCAAAAAATATTTAAATGCAGTATTTTCATTAAATTCATATCCATATAGAATAATTTAGAATAGAACGTTCTTTGAACATTCACAATATAATATTTTAATAGTAGTGAACTATGGGTTTTTGCGATCGTTTCCAGGAACGTGTCCGGTTCATTGGCGCGTGCAGTGTCCGGCCAACGTCCGGCCGGCCAGCGAGATGTAAAAATATTAATAACTAACCTTGGAGACATCATTTTGATACTTCAATGTATTTACGAGTTACAGACGAATGAATAATGCAACTTTAAATTGATGGAAATAATTTTGACGTATTTTTTGAAGGTATGATCTTTTTTTTTTCGTCTTTATAAATGCTAGATCAATGCGTGCTTGCGTGGTAGCAATTGTTGGTATTCTAGGTTTGGATCTACTCTAAGATTAAGAGAGGTTTTAGTTTCCTTGGATGCCTGTTGAAGGAATGTAGATTTGAATTACCAAACGAATATTAGTACCTAAATACTGACATACTAACCGTCAGTAGGTACTGACAAATTCTCTAAGAGAGTTATTATTAATCGACGTAAATATGACGTAAGGAAAACATATGAGCATAAAATATTGGTGACCAGACTCTTAGTTAAAACTAACTTAATAATTTGCAAATATCAATATTAGTACAGCGATGTAAGTTTATGATGGTACATGGGCTATTAACCGGAAACGCGATATCTTACAAATTCCACCAACTTCCGGCTCGGTGAAACCTTGTTAGGAAATGATGGGAAGTCCCAATTAGACACGCCCTTTCGAAAGTTATCCTCCGATTATTTACACCGCGTTAGGGGATGCGGAAGGTAATACGGTAATCATCATCAGCCCATATACGTCCCACTGGTGGGCACGGGCTTCCTCTACAACTGAGAGGGTTTAGGCCTTAGTCCACCACGCTGGCTTAGCGCGGGTTGGCGGACAATAATACGGTAATAGTTATTTCTATATTTTGTATCTTAGTGTGGGGTCAGAACTACGAAAGTGACTGTTGGGTGTTTTTATTTACTTATTTATAAAAATTCTAATAAAAAGAGGGGGTTTTATGAATGTTATGAAATCACTCGCGTTATTATAAATTAAATTAGAATTACGTTTACTGGTACGTCAAAGTTAAAACAACGCAGTTGTTGTTTTTTTTTAAAATGAAACATAATAACTAGTTGGGCATCGTCATTCATACCTATAATTTTTTTTTAACGCTAGGGCAATGTGACACCGCACCTGGCAGCAAGTGTATTGCGATGCAAATAAAGTATTGAGTTTCCAGTACTGACTAAGACCACCCTCCCTAGGTACAATTGTACCGGACTTACACTAGTGCCTCTACACGGCTTTTAGCTTTTTCACTCTGTCTTACAAACATAACCTCAAGCTTTTTTCAGGTAAGTGGTGATGGCCTCGAGGTCTAGGCGCACGGTCGAGAATCTCGGCGGTCGCGGGTTCGAACCCCAGGCACACACCTCCGACTTTTCGAAGTTATGTGTGTATTCATAATGTATTATTACTTACTTTAACGGTGAAGGAAAACAAACCTGCACACCTAAAAGTTCTTAGGAATGTCTTAGGTGTGTAGTCCACCAACCCGCATTAGGCCAGCGCGGTGGAGTAAGGCCTAAACCCTCTCAGTTATAGAGGAGGCCCGTGCCCAGCAGTGGGAATTATATGGGCTGATTATGAAGCTTTTATTCCCAGAACCGCAATTTCTGCACCCACATTCCGCCATGGATGTATCAGTTCCACGTAATATGGGAGAATTTCTTAATGGAAAACCCATAACACTTTTCCCGACCTGAGAATCTCATCCGGAATCTCTAGGGACGAGACATCTTATTTCGATCTATCTATAGTCGATATCCGGGTGAATATGAATACAGAATATTCCACCAGTAAATTAGGTCCGTAATAGCATCAATTTGTTCATCTCTAATGCAGTGACGGTACTTCCATAGAAGCCCAAAACTGTAACACGTAAATTGTTTAATGTCTAGCTTATAATTGTTTTTTGTGGGGTCAGGATATTCTCATATATATGTCAAATGGCTTTTGTTAAATAAAGATTTAAAGCTTAAAGATGATTATTTGGAATTTTCTAAGGCTTGCTGGGCTTGTATGGAAGTACCGCCACTGCTCTAATGGTACCAAGCAGGTGGAGGACAAATAGATCGGCTATTGGAAAATTAGTCAAAGTAAAAAAAAAATGGATGTATAAAAAAAATGTCACGCGTAAACAAATTTCTCCAGATGCTCTATGACACGAATATCGAAGCCAAATAAATATGAAAATTTGCAAAACAGTATATTACCAGTCTGTTCGAGGAATCGCGTGCCACATGTCAGTACGCATGCGCGAATTCGTAGCGAAGCCGCAAAACATACGCCTTAGTCGTACAGTTCTGCCAACTGTCATTTTTCCCGCCTTTGCTTATTTTTCTCGCAAGATGGCGGGCTGTCACCAGATGTTTAGGCTTTTTACCATGAAAAATCTCAGATGATTCTAATTAAGCGCGTGATTGCGCGTTGCGCATGCATTTTGCGTTTTTTCGTGTGAATTTTGGGACAGATGTGGGTCAAGTGGTGATGGTTGCAGGGATTTTCTCAGAGGTCTCAATTGTCTCGTAGTTTGGCTATGAGTTATTTGAATGCTAACCGTGTGTCAGTTTTAAGGTGTTTTGTTACGCTCTTTACGCCAGTTAATTTTTGTAGGAATGTGAATTTGGAATATTTTTCTATTGCTCAAAAATATTGTTTCTTTCAATGTAAATAATGAAAAAATATTAAAAAAAAATTGGGCTATGAATTAATGAAAATCCCAGTTTGTACACAATAATGACGAGATGGGGATGAGAGAGATTGGAATCGATGTTATACAACATATTAAACCCAGATAGATGACATCCTGAACTAGTAAAGAGTTAGCACTCCTGAAGTGATAGTATCTAGTATTTTAGAACCAAGCAAAGTAGAGATCCTTAGTCTTTTTAGGCACATGCGTGAATTTATATATGTAATTTTTGATTGATAAAATGTTTACACATGATATCCTAAGGGCACCACGCAAACTAAGATGAGGGCCTTGGCTAACAGTAAGCCGTTAAATGGGGCATACACTTATTATTTATTTAAAACTTTAAATATGTTACACATAAAATAAAAACTATGAAGTACAGTAGACTAAATTAGTATTAGTACAAAAGGAGATCATATTTTAATGTTACAGAAAAATAGAAGCAAAAAACTTTAAAAAAAGCTTTTATTTAAACGCTCTAAAAAGAAGAAAATAAATTTTTCCTTAAAAAATTTAACTATCAACCTCATTATATACAATTTATATGATCATAAAAGCTTGTCGCGCGATTTGTAAATAAATTAGTACCAATTTAATTATGTTAATTGATCTGCTAAGCTTATTATATTTTCAATTTAATTAAATACTGATAGGTAATTAAACCTGATTTAAAACTAAAAAAAATAAAAATTAAAAAAACTTATAGACAGACAAAGCACTATTGTGACCACAAACAACTCCGCTGGTGGTTGGCGCGAGTAAAATAAGAAGTGGCGGAGCTAATGAGCCGTGTGAACTGTGGCGCCCGTGTGGCCGAAGCCCTACGTGTGGTCGCTGGTCACCTACTGGCCTACTGCACAAGTGATTTGTGTGAAAAAATAGCTACATTATCTAATTTCCTTAATGTTGTGACGATCTAAACCACGAATGCGTGGGTGGGGAGGTGTTAAAATTGTAGCTTATACATCTTTATTTTAATAACATTGGAGTTGAAAAAAATTGTTAATACACAAAAATACATTCTTATTAAAAAACTGATATGCTAAATTAATATGTGATTAAGTCCATTAAAAGTAATAAAATACCTTTTTATACACAAAGTCGTAACATACAATACTTTGAATATTATCATAACTCACAACTTCCTCCCAGGTTTCTGTGGCTGTGAGAATATTTTTTCAGTACAAAAACTTGTAATGATTAACATAAAAAGTGCTTGCTTTTGAGGAAGAGTTCCGTGTCATTATCCGGTCGTTTGAGTTGTGGACACACTTATGTATATAGTGTTTCAAGGTGAAATTTTGAACTCTATATATTTTGGAAAGATAATAGTTTTAAAAATATATTTATCATCATCATCATCATTCTCAGCCCACATGCACCCACTGCTGGGTATAGGCCTCCCCCAATGCTCGCCATCTCTCTCGGTCCTGGGCTACTCTCATCCAAAGCTTTCCGGTTAACTGGACTATGTCATCTGACCATCTGGCCGGTGGTCTGCCCCGTTTCCTTGCACCTTCTCGAGGCCGCCATTCTGTTACGGCCTTTGTCCATCGACCATCATTCCTCCTTGCTAAATGTCCTGCCCATTGCCATTTCAGCCGTGTGACTCGCCTGCCTACATCAACTACTTGTGTTCTTTGGCGTATTTCGGCGTTGGGCACCCTGTCGATGAGTGATATACCCAACATGGCAATTTATACAATATTATACAAGACACATAATATAAAAAATATAAAAATAAACGGAACAAATTGTTGACTACTTGTTTCTATGTATATTAAGAAGTGGAATAAATAGCCTTTAATGATGTATCGGATGTATTGCTAGAAACCAAATTGCGGATTTTTTACGCACATACTTTGACCTTAAAGAGGTAGGCAAAAGTATCTATAGCCAATCTATATATATTATTAGTTGGATTTCTAAGTTTACATTAGAGCCGCTTTTGTTGACATTTTTCGGGTACAATTCAATATTCTGTACTGAGCACTTTTTCAACTTGCCCGATCCGAGATCAAATTATTTAATTTTTACGTCGTACTTGTTCCTTTCATTAATTCTGGCATTCGATTTTTCATTGCTTATCGCCAAAAAGATATAGTAAAATAAGTTTATTAAGGCTCATTAAATTTTATTCGACGCGCCCACTGTGCCCCAATCGTTAACATATCCATGTACCTGAGAACAAAGCGTCGACGTCCTGTATCCGAATCTCTCGAGCTTGTAAACCGAGGAAATTCTACGAAATTTGAACATAAATATCCTTCTGTATCATAATTTAATCAATCTGGTTGAATGAATTATAAAAATAACAACATTTAAGAAAGAAAAAAATATTGGAATCTTTGTCACTAATATTTTTGCGGCCAAGTGTTATAAACTTCTTTTATTCTTTGACTCATTTAAAACAAATGGCGAAGTAAGATAGCAAGTGTTTGACGAGTAAACTTGGTTATTGCTTGTCGATACTGTGAGTTAATTAACGGTATTTCAATTATCCTTAGGTTAAATAGTGGGTTTTCTCGTTTAATGAAAAAATAACTGCCTCGTGGTCTCGCTGTACAAGTATGTGCCGTGTGATCTAGAGGTCGTGGGTTCGATTCCTGGGTCGGGCAAAGTGTTATTGGGTTTTTAATTACGAAATTCTCAGTAACAGCACGGAGTCTGAAAATGTGCCCGAAAAACGGCAATAGGCTCGCCCCCTATTACGTCGGACTGATACATACCTGGCGAAATGTGGGTGCAGAAATGCACCTCTGCCTATCCCTTCGGGGAATACAGGCGTGAGGTTATGTATGTATGTATGAAAAAAATAAATGACTAAATTTATTGCTTTAAGAGGCAAGTTTCAGGAAAAAGACAATTTAAATATCAAAAGGCGAAATACTTTTGGTATTAACAAATGATAAAAAAAAATTAGATACCTTTTGGTGGATTTATTAACGTAAGCGACTATCGTCTAACCCATCCCTATCATCAAATATCAATATGATAGATTGGCAAAATATATAAGTCTGATATTTAATCAACATTTAAGACTTAGTTTTAACATTAGCAATTATTTATAATAAGAAAAAAAAAAACAGCGAATAAATAATACCAACCGCTAAATTTTATCTAATTCAAGATTATTTTCGTAGGAGTTTTGCGACCCTTAATGGAAATAACGACACACTTAACACGTTATGGTAAAAATCTAACACATTTTCATTAAAAAGTCCTAAAAAACTGACCACCTATACTGTGCCGGCAAAAACACAAATTTTATTAACCTAAATCAAAATAATAGGTTATGAAATGCCAAAATGGAAGCTCGGAGCGACAATATGGCGGATTATTAGGCGCCAAAACGGTCACTACCCTTTCGTCACACTCAATATGGAGATATTAAAAGATTCTCAACTCATCCCTTGCGATATTAAATAAATTAAGTTATATCCCGAGGTGAAATATCTGTCGTGAGAAACTACTATTTTTTGTCCCTTTCTATCACTATCATAATAGAAAGGAAAGGTATATTCGCGTAAATAAATTAAAAAGTGGCCACCCAAACCTACTTAAAATAAAGTCAAGCGTGATCTAGAAGCGCAGTAAGGAAGTTCCGTTCTTTTAAAAAGTTTGTTGCGAGGTCTATCTTTACACATGCTTTAAAAATTAGGTTATACGTGAAATGTGGTTTTAGAAATACACAGTACAGTATGTTTACTTATAGAAACTATTCTTAATGTTAACTTCATGTATGAAAAAAATACTTCTCGCCTATTTGGTCGCTGTTTAAAGAAAATAGAAAGAGAAAAAAAAAATATTGTTGGTAACATTAAAATATATATACAAATAATTACTATATCTTATAGAACCAAAAATGATCCCTTCATTCAGCAACATGCTGCAATTCCACTTGTACGGTATTGCAGCGCTGATTTTTAATAAAAGGGCCAAGTGACAAACAGACGCTAGGTCAAAGTCAAAGTCAAAATCATCTTCATTGAAATAGACTTTTACAAGTTATTTTAAATAACAATATTTAGGTAGAAAATACATCAACAGTACCTATACATGTACATTACATCTATCTTACTATATGATCTCATAGGTTAGAACTACTAAGACCACCACGCTGGACTAGTGCGATTTGGCGGACTAAACATATTACGTAAGAAATTCTTGACACTAAAATCAAAATAAAAAAAACCCACATGAGGTTATCACAACTATCTTAACTCTTTATAAAATTTCATAGTAAGAATTTTGCGCAAGGGTTCAAGGATCCCCAAACAGTAAAAAACCTTGGGAAGGAAGTTTCTTTGGCGCGCCGACGACGCACGATGACTTGCAAATCCTAGTTCAAGTGGTAAAAAGTGTGGGTGGTAAAAAAGCTATGGGGTGCATCGCTGGAGATCGTAAGAACTTAACGAGTCTACCTGATGACTTAATTCACATGTGACAGATCTTAAAAGGTACGAAGAACTTTTGTGACATTTTTTCTAACTCTTGGATATCTGCTGTTGCATAAACTAGTTAAAAGAAATAACAAAGACAGAAAGAAAAAAGACAAAGCTAATATATAAGTATATTACAATGCAATACATAAAAGGAAAAGACACACAAAAAATACACTGTTACTGGGTTTTTCCATTAGGAAATTCTTAGTAGCACCACGGAGCCTGGAAATGTGCCCGAAAAACGGCGATAGGCTCGCCCTCTTATTACGTGGGGCTGATACATATACTGGCGAAATGTGGGTGCAAAAATGTACGTCTGCCTACCTATTCGGGGAATAAAAGGAATAGTATGATAATGTATATTGTTCCCGAGGAACATGCCTGAATCTACATAAGAGATAAAAGCTCATAATGTAATTCTATTAAACTATTGCGTGATATAATAAATTTTTGGTGTCAAAATTTCAACGAAATGTTTTTACAAAAACGGAATCTCATCAAAAAAATCGATCGCCGAATATTTTCGGTAGCGAAGGCCACTTCACTTCAAGTGTTATATTAACAACGGTCAAGTGTCCTCCAGTTTTTTAACCTTACGTAAATATTTATTAGGACCAAATAGTTTTATTGCTATATAGGAAACCATCTGTGACGGCTTAAGGCATGATGGAAATTAAAAATGTATCTGATTTTTTGAAGTTTCTTTTTATAATTAATTAAATATATTTCGTTTCAATTATATTACGAACATCATGAGATAAAGCTGTATTTTTTTCAAGTACTACGTGGTTAGGTACATTCGGCAACCCGCACTAGGCCAGCGTGGTGGACCTAAGTGGAAGGCCTAAACCCTCTCAGTTGTGGAGGAGCCCCGTGCCCAGCAGTGGGACGTATTTAGGCTGATGATGATGATGATGATTTTAAAATGTTTAAGAAGCGGATGATTAAAAAACTAAATCCTTTCAGATTCAGTGAGATCTTAGATGATATAATTGTTTTCTGTATCCTCTAATTAATTACTTTTTTGCATCCTTTGTACCCCGCGGATTTTTAGCTCTCACAAGAAAAGAAAATAAGTCAAACATCAAATAAATAAATCAAAAGTACCGAACAATGGGACCACCATAGTTTTGTAAACAATAACTGATTTTTTTATACTTTGCACTCTTTTACACAGCGGGGATTTTGGGTTAGCATCGTGGGACCTTCAGGAGTATTTTCAACTTTAATATTAAAGCTTTAAGGCTGTTTTTATATGCTTCAAATTGCGACGGATATCCTATATTATTAGATATGTTTTATTCAATAAATTGTAGTAATTTTGATAGTCTATTTTAGCGGTAAAACTCTGCTTTGTCTGATACATAGCGTGAGACAGATTGCCCGTTGGAATCCATTGTTGTGGCGAATTAACTCTATTGTCAAATATCATTTGTATTTTTATAATGAAGAGTTTAACGCTATTTTAGTTTTTTAATTCTATCCTGTAGAGTTTTTTTTTCGTAGATTTCGCATGGTCCTTTAATTGTGGAAATGTATAGCTTTGAAGGCCACGTTAAGGCAGTACCGGTATTTGTTAAGTTGGGTACCTTAATATTCAATATTTAGAAATAAATGTATAAAATAATTTTCCAATAGAAAACGAAGATATAAACGATTTTAAAGATTTTTAAAAAGGACAATAGTTTTTAATAGAAAGAGAAAAAAAATGACTACTTTTAATTAATCGAAATTATTTGAACGCATAAAGACAGATGAAAAAAAAAACATTAAAATCTAAGTTTGATTTTGAAGTCACTACAATATAGTTTATTGATAATATTTTTTATTACGTGGACCTCTTCTACCACGGTGGCCCATAAACTAACTGTTCTATTTTCAATAACACAAAAAAATATGATATTAATTTGCCAACATCAGAGTATCATATTTAAAACAAAAAGCTTAATACATTTGACATGATATTAAAGAATATCTAAGTTGCCAAAGAATTTTCATCCTTATCTCTAAGTGTATAAGGTTTAACATGAAATTATTATATGGAGACAAAAAGGGTTTGGCACCCTGTTGAGACGGCTTGATTGTGAGTTTTTTCTATATTTTAACGCCTCAAACTACGATTATAGTCCATTTTGCATAAATTTCAACGATTTATAAAACTATTGTTTCATGGGAACCTTTTTGGGAGGTCTGCTTGGTATATTTATTGCAAATTAATTTTTAAATCTCAGCTCGAGTTACATACACTACCGACAAAAAGTTTGGAAGCACTTTTAATACTCTCAATTACTTTAGAAATAATATAAGATATAGTATTATTTAATTAGGAATGATTAGGTACTTAATTAAAACAACAATTAAACTACGAAACAAAACCATATTCTTATTACTAAAATAATATTATATTTTATTACAACTTCGATAAACTTTGTTATTATCAATTTGCTATTTGTTTTTACAAAAATAATAGGTGCTTCCAAACTTTTTGTCGGTAGTGTATGTATTTGATCCAAGTTATGCTTTAAGACCCACGTAAAAGGCATACCTATTGCAGTTTTGGGGCACATCTGCAGACTTCGAGCTGCTACTAGGAATTTCCTATCGGAAAAACCAAGGGAATATTAGCCCCGACCTCTTAATCGCATGGCGCACAATTATGATAAAGGGGCAGTAACTAGAATTTTAATCTAGGACTAAATTATTTGAGTAATTCATCATCAGCCAATACACGTCCCACTGCTGGCCACGGGCCTCCTCTACAATTGAGAGGGGTTAGGCCTTAGTCCACTACTGGCCTAAAGCAGGTTGACGGACTACACATAAGAAATTTCTAAGAACTTTTAGTGTGCAGGTTTCCACACGATGTTTTACTTCACCATTAAAGCAAGTGATAATTCATTGTGAATACAGACATAACTTAACATTTAAAAGTCAGAGGTGTGTGCCTGGGGTTTGAACTTGCGACTGCCGAGATTCTCGACCGCATGCCTAAACCTCGAGGCCATCATTTTTTTTTGTGATTAGTATATTTGGAGAGCATGAAATCTTGTAATCTGATTCATATAGCATCGTGAATAATAAAATATAAATTGCTTTTACACCAAAAGTGTGAGTTAAGAGGAAATAAACGGAAACTGTAGATAAATCTTCATGATTTAATCTAAATGCATACATACATACATAAACTAACGCCTGTATTCCCCGAAGGGGTAGGCAGAGGTGCATTTCTGCACCCATTTTTCGCCAGGTATGTATCAGTCCCACGTAATAGGGGACGAGCCTATTGCCGTTTTTCGGGCACATTTCCAGACTCCATGCTGTTACTGATAATTTCCTAATGGAAATACCCAATAACACTTTGCCCGACCCGGAAATCGAACCCAGGACCTCTAGATCGCACGGCACACACTTGTACCGCGAGACCACGAGGCAGTCTTAATCTAAATGACCTCGTCTAAATCAAAAACTATAGAGTGATTTAGGTAACTATTTCATAAGAGACCGGAAGCCTGATTTAACCGGAAACGCATCCATAAACAACAATGAAAACAAATTGTGAATTAAACTGATCCCGGCCCACAGCTAATCAGACGTTGGACCCAAACATATGGCCCAAACATCTCCAAAGGGGTAACAATTATATAAATTAATACGTCCTTAAAGAAAGTTTTTGTACAGGGTGCTTCATATAATAGATCTCAGTACTATCGATAGAAGGTTACATTAGGTTTTGTTTTTGTAGAGAGTGGATGCTTAATATTGAAAGATATTTGAAAGCTCAACCTTCAGGGTTAAAAAGTTTGAAAATACATGATTTCATAATTAATCAAATCAAAATAATATCGTAAAAGCGATAGTAACTCTACCTGTACCTTTTAAGTATGTTTTTTTTTGTGAACATGAAAGGAATATTTTACAAAAACTAATCGTGGGTTGCCCATTTGTTTCTAAATTATTTATAACTGAGTAATAAGTTATTATTAAAGTAGCATGAATTATGTGCAATGTTAGTCTTAAGTCCTGCTATTGGCAATGACAAGAACATCATATTTTACGGCAATTTATCTCGACATTATATCAAAAGTGTGTAGGAAAAATCAAAACTATTACCCTACTTCTGATAAACAATTTATTGTCACCACTTTCCGAACAGCCTGTACAAGAATATTTCTTGTCTCAAACGATAACAAAGCACCATGGATAATGAATGTTTTATATTATTATTGTCCGCGTAAAATCACTTCCTCTATCATTTACGTGTTTTTTCCCGCCATATGACGCCATTTTTTAAAGATGGCGTCAACAGATGTCGCGGCGTAGCACGTGTTTAAGAATATGTTTAAACCAAATCGGCTCATTAAAGATAAACATTTATCAAAGTTTTTTCTTTTTGATGCAAAAAACAATTCAGTAAATCTAGTTTATTTTCAAGATAGATTCATCAAATGTGGTTAAGTTAACTTTACAGTTTTGATGTGAAAGAAAAAAAATTGAATACTTACCTACTCAATAAAAAATAAAAAAACGAAAAACATTTAATTAATTGGCAGTAACATGATTCTCCTGAGATATTTTATTTCGTATATACCTAAATGTAGAAATATTTTTTAAGTCGTATTTACACAACTGTCATTAGACAGTTCGCAACAAATTATTAGGGTATTTAACTATTTGTAGCTCTATAGCTACAAGAAAAAACTTAAAAATTCATTTTGCAGAAAAAAATATTCTCGTAAATATTAGCAAAAACATTTTATCATTTTTAAAACATAAATTAAAACGTTCAAATATCTGCTAACTCGTTCACAAATTGACAAGCCAAATTTTCCAAATTAGACATGAAAGGCGACTAAACTGTCGCAAACGTGCAATCATCATTAAAATTGGAATTTTTCAGTTCTACTCCATCCACATTCCTCAAAATAAACGTCCTTTAAGGCGATACAACGTAATAAATAATATTTTCATTTAGTTAAAACAAAGTGCCGTGGCTGGGGGGCTTCGTGATGACTGCCTCATGACTCCCAATGACGTAATTATAGTCGTTTTTGGACTCGACAAGTGAGGTTATTGTCGCTTCATTATGTTTAGTATTTTGAGTATCGCTTTGTCTTTTAACTTTGTAGTTATGCGTGAAGGATACTCCAGAATAAATTCTGAGGGATATATTTTCAAATTTATTTTATTTTATATCAATGTTATTAGCATTTCTATCAGTATTTCAGGATAGGGACAAAGAAAGTTTCTATTTTACACACTGCATGGATGGTAAGTACGGTCGTATACAAGATACAGTTACTTCTCGCCACTTCTATCATGTAAGCCCGCTAAGATGCTCCTTTATATTAGGCTTAAAGGATCCAGAATAATAGGAGTGAAGAAACGCGTGAGTAGACAAACTATTGCACGATTTGATCCACAAAAATACTTGCAAATAATTTGGTTTGGGACAAATTGGTAGTTCGAGTTGTTAATAAGTCGTAATGGCCTCGAGGTTTAGGCACGTGGTCGTGAATCTCGACGGTCACGTGTTCAAACACACCTCTGACTTTTCGAAGTTATGTGTGTCTTCACAATGAATTAACACGTACTTTAACGGTGAAGGAAAACATCGTGATGAAACCTGCACACCCAAACGTTCTTAGGAATTTCTTCGGTATGTAGCCCACCAACCCGCACTAGGCCAGCGTGGTGGACTAAAGCCTAAACCCTCTCAGTTGTAGAGGAGGCCCGTGCCCAGCAGTGGGACGTATATGGGCTCATGATGATGATGATGAATGATTGATGAAATGATGAATGATGAAAGAACAGGCAATTACAAGCTTTAATTCAGACCGTAACACACACTGTACAACAAGGTGGTCGCGAAATTATATTTTTGTGGTACGACATATAACATTTTTGGTTCGTGCTAAAGTTATTGACAAAAATATCTACCATATGGATGGCATTATGCGGTAACAGTTACCACCTCTCGCACGGTCTCGTATTTAAGCAAATTAGTTGATAATGATAAGGGAGCGGCTAATTTTCAAGTTTCGGATGGCGCGGCCTCTCGTCCGACCAAGCCAGCACGCGACTCCCCCTATTTATCAATTACTTGCATTATGATTTTTCTTACGCGTGAAAAGTTTTTGCCACCTGTCATTTACGATGATGATTTGCTAATTTCTGTACAGTGTGTTCTGGTCGCTCGCATTTTGTTTTCAAAGTCAAGTGAATGTCAAAATAAGTATTTTTGAAATATAGAAGGTTTTATGAGATCTTTAGAGTCAAACTTATAAATACTGGCGCTTAGGAGCTGTGATCGATCGGAGACTGGATTTAAATCGTGACAGAGAATTAATAGTGCGGAAAATACTTTCCACTTTTTATTTAGTAGATATATATACTCAGCCTATCGCCATCCACTGCTGAACGTAGGCCTCCCCAAGTAGGCGCCAACCATCTCGGTGTTGAGCAGCCCTCATCCATCCGCTACCCGCCACCTTTCTCAAGTCGTCGGACCATCGTGCAGCAGGTCGTCCTACACTACGTTTGCCTAAGCGCGGTCTCCACTCCAATACTTGTCTGCTCCATCGGCCGTCGCACCGTCGGCAGACATGGCCGGCCCACTTAGTAGATAGTCAATTTCTTATTTGTCTCCAATTTTTTATACTGAAAATTCATTCGCCGGACTTACATTTGTTCACTATTTGATTGTATTGAAAGTTCAGCATGACAATTTTAGGTTATAGGTAAATGTGTGCCATTACCAAAACTACCCTCAGTTGAGCCCTTGTCAAGATCACGCTTTAAATTAAATCCAATTGGGTCTCTTTACACAATCATTTCTTATTTTTTTTTTTTTTTTTTTTTTTATCTTTATTGAAAAGGGTTTGGTCACAAAATGACTATGTCACCCTAATGGTATACAATCACAATCACAATCACAATCACAATCTTACAATCTATATCTATATTAAGGTCTATAAACAGAAACATATTCATATAATTTATATAGCATTCTTGCTTCTTTTGAAACCGGAAGAGCAAGAATACTATTACATACTCCGATATTGTTTTTAAGGCTAGGGAGTAGTTTACGTCTCTGGGTCTCGTTACGAGCACATTCCACCAAAACATGATGAACATCTTCAACAATGTTGCACACAGAACAATTGGGTGATGGTTTTCTTCCCATTAAGTAACCGAATTTATTTAGCGGTACATGTCCAGAACGTAGTCTCAGAGCCGTGACTATTTCGGATCTACTCATATCGGCATGATCAATCCATGACAACTTACATATATTAGGCTGTATTGTTTTGTACCAAACACTTTTGCTTAAGGATCTCTGATCAAAGTGTTCTTTCCATATTGTTAAGCATTTTTCTCTCATTATATGTAAAAGGTCGGTAAAATATGGTAAGCATTGAAAATGTATACCGTCATCGGTAGCTTCCATAGCCAATTTATCTGCTATTTCATTTTCTTTCATGCCGATATGAGCAGGAATCCACTGAAGGACCACGTTATTCCCTCTATTAAATATTTGCACAACAGATCGTATTATCGCATAGGCTATCGGTGTACCTCGAATGTTCGAGGTACATCGAACCAAATGCTGGAGGGCACTCCTTGAGTCCGTAAATACAACATATTCGCCATCCCCTAGCGATTCTATATACGCTAAAGCTTCTGCAATCGCTATTAGTTCTGCGTACATAATGCATATATTTGATGTTATTTTTAGTTTCACCGATGTATTTGTTTGCGGATCAAAGAAAGCCGCTCCAGAAGATTGTTTATTTTTCGATCCGTCCGTAAAAATCTTATAGCAATCATTTCTTATTAGACGGCGGATATGTCTAAAGGTTGGTCTAGAACTTCAAATTTCCTTTTCAGTAACAAATTGAGGATTTTGTTATTGTCACACTCTGTATACAAGTTTGTGTTGTCTCGTTAACGTGTGGATTTAATGTCCATGTCGGTTGATTACAGCATTAACTGCCGGCGGCCATAAAATTACAACTTGCGGTCCGAGGTGCGATTCCCTGGTCGAGAACGACTCGTCACAGTAAGCTCCGGCTGTCATAACAAAAAATGTAATTCTTGGTTAAGTGTGCATAATATGCATTTCATTTGGTTACCAGTATACTTTAAATTTACGCAATGCGGCAGTAGTTCTAAGTATAAAATGAGATAAAATTACCTATTAGATAAAATTGGAAAAATAAAAAACTGAAAATGTTATTTAGGTATTAACATAAAATATGTGTCCATAAATACAATATATATACAATATTATTAATTCCTTTTCTAGTAAAAATACTTCTCATTATTATTTCCTATAGAAATTGGTTGCTTTTTGTTGAATAAATAACAACGTAATATTGGGCTTTGCCTCCAAGATAATCTCATTTGCAAAACGGAGACTGGAAATGTACCCTAAAATCGACACGACATCTCTGTCTAGACCTACGGGAGGTCAGGTGTAATCGTATGTGAGCACATAAATGGTTTTTATTACTCATCCTAGCGTTGTTGTCAATCTTGTAACAATAACCTTTGGTAATCAATTTTAAAACGTCTGTAATGACATCATAGTAAGTAAAAATGGCGCCTACTTGGGGAGCCCTTCGTTCAGCAGTGGCTGAATATATACCTAAGTAAAAATGGTTGGAAATTCCACATCTTCTAAACCACGATTTTAGTATGCTACCATAAACCACACCTACCCAGCGACTACAGAAAAAAGGAAAAACTGACCCCTCATACCCGCAATACCTAAAGCAAAATACTAATGTCGCATATGTCCTGTGTAATATAGGAACAATGGCGTGTTGACATTGCTGATGACTGGACTGGCGGCTCAAATGAAATCGCATCAAATCCCGCGGCTGCCCTGTTTGCTCCCACCGGGTGTTAAGAGGAAGCTTCCAATTCTGTTTGAGTATGAATATAAAATATTTGAAGTGATGGTTCTTTAGTAGAGGCTGATAGTCTAAACTCTAAGGCAAAGGGCATGCGATTAATTGAGGCACTATTTACTACTCGGTCTGCCTTTGATCGTATGTCATAAATTTATACCGAAGGACCATCACAACGGTCTGCCAGTTCATAAAAAAAGTGTGTGAGTACTTATGTACACGCGTTAGAAGTTATACCACACGACTGAAGTAACACTTATAAATACGCCCAACAGTCACATACATATTATGTAGTTCTTAGTTTACACAACATATTACATATCTGAACGCACTCATAAATATTTGACAACTAATAAATATGTCAATCCTTTTTTATTACGGTCACATTTATTTTTGAAAAATATTCGATCCGGAACATATTAAAACCTTTTTGATCCATTTGACAATTACATTTAACATAGGCAGCTTCAAACTCTTAATTATATTGGAGCACATAGCCAGCTTCAACGTCTTACTTTTGTGTTACGGTGATGCGCGCGCATCTTTAAATTTCACTCTCATCATTTTTTCATAACGCGCCTAGAGAAGTATAAATCTTACTAATATTATAAACGCGAAAGTTTGTAATAATGTATGGATGTCTGGATGTCTGGATGTCTGGATGTCTGGATGTCTGGATATTTGTTGCTCTTTCACGCAAAAACTACCGAATGGATTGTAATGAAAGTTTACAATAATATAGCTTATACATCAGAATAACACATAGGCTATACTTTTTAAAGATAGTGTGTGAATTGTCCAAAATATAACGATAATTGTCAAGTAAGTCGGGAAAAATCTGCTATCTGCGGGCTATTTTGGCGTACGCGTCGCGTACGTCAAACATTTTATGTTTATCCCGCCAATACGGTTAATGGTCCCCTCATATTAATGAACGTATTTAAATAAAGGTTTTGAATCGACAACATATATCCACAATATTCGAACAATTGCGCATTTTACATTTTAAAATGTAGAATAATCAGTAATGAAAAGGGAGTGACATATTTGTTAGTTGTCAAATATTTATGCGTGCGTTCAGAAATTTATTTTTAAACTCCTTGGTTTTACCTGGTATGTTATAAATGAGAAAATAACTATATGACTGTTACGCTTTCACGCCTAAACCATGTGACCGATGTGAACGATTTTTGGTATGGACATAAATGGGACTCTGTGGAATAAAATAGACTACAACTTATTTTCTTTCTGAACCCAACCCTGTAGTCTACGCGGACGGAGTCGCGGGCAAAAGCTAGTTTAATAATAAACGAATTATTAATTTAAGAGCTTGCCCTTAACTCATGTGTTTATATTTTCAGCGCGGGTCGGGAACCGTGTTTGACGAGTCGGAACTGTTTATCGTGCGCCCGCGGACAGCGGCGCGCAACATATGACAATTTTCATTAATAATTAAACACTGTATTAAACGTATTAACATTTTCGTCAAAAATATGATACACTTTTGGGAAAATAGACTAAATTGTTGTTAACGCGATATTTAAAACAAGCTGCGTTGTTTCGCTACCGGTTTTATTATTCATTGATTTTGTCTTAATGTTATTTTGTTTTTATTTCAAATAATTTATAGGTTTAGGTTTTTTTAGGTCTACTCCTATTTTATTTGCGAGTGTACCAATCAAGACAGGCCCAATTTAGGATATTAATTAATGCCGAATAAAGAGATTTTCCTTCTTTTTTGTTTTCTCCTAATGTGTTAGACGTTTTCATCTGTGGTTTGATAAATAACAGTAATATTAGGCTTATCTGAACTTTCATTTTTAAATGGACATAATTAAGTCTACAGTCTATATTAGCGTCTTTGTGGCAGTCACAACAAATAAGAAATATTATAACTTTAAATCTACAAATCTTTATTTAGCATTTTTGATTGGGCATGAATAATTTATAATAGGGCAGGAAATAGTTTTACCTTATTGTGAAACTAGGGATAACTCTTAATTTTTATATAATTAGTTTGGAAATTCGTGCCAAATGTTGGTGAACACTGATAGTAAAAAGCCATAGAATTCGCGAACCTATTGTTTCTGTAATTGGTTGTTAGGCAAATTATTGACTAAATTAATGTTTTGCACGCGAAATGTGATCATAACTTTACCATAAATACACAAATTTGTTTGTTTAATTCTGGCGAGAGACCGTTACACTAACTTAAATTATAACTTCTGAGGGCCTAGAGAAAGTCATATTGGATACTCATTATCGCTAATAACCAAGATAAAAGTATGAGATTAAGATAAATAATTCACATGGTTTTCCGAAACATCAAGTGTCAATTTCATATATTTTGACATTTTTTATTTGCGATTACGATTGTAGAATGTGACTTTGTCTTCGACCACTGAACGCCCAAATTGTGAACACTCATGCAACCTAACAGGCTGTTAACTGACTTTTATTGTGTAATTAATAAAACATATTTCTTGTAAAGAGAGTAGGTACTAAAATATTTACCTACATCTACTTTTTAAAATTTAAAATTAATTTAAAATTTTATTTAAAATTAAATAAATCACCAGACTTATAAGAAAGGGTAGGTACTGAATAATAATAATACGTAAGGAATAATATATGAAGTCATCTGCCAGAGAACCGGAGTCATTGACATTGCCCTCAAGATTAGCACGCTAACGTGGAAGTGGGCCGGCCATGTCTGCCGACGGTCCGACGGCCGGTTGAGCAGACAAGCTTAGGAGTGGAGACCGTGCTTAGGCAGACGTAGTGTGGGACGTCCTGCAGCACGATGGTCCGACGACTTGAGAAAGGTAGGCGGGTAACGGATGGATGAGGGCTGCTCAAAACCAGGATGGTTGGCGCTTTCTTGGGGATGCCTACGTAAAGCAGTGGACGGTGATAGGCTATACACTACAAATTATTTTTTTATAAAGTATCGAAATGTATTTAAAAGGCTCAAACACCTAGAAGATTTGATACGTGAATTTTTTTATCATATCCACCTCCAAAAGAATCGGTAAAAATACACAGCTTATTATTTATTACTACCGATACTTTCATAGACGCCCAAAAGCGTTACACGTTACTTTTTTTTGTAATGTCTAGTTTATAATTGTTTCTTGTGGGGTCAGAGTTTTCTCATTTATATGACAAATCGCTTTTGTTAAATAAAGATTTAAAGATTATTATTCGGAATTTTATAAGCCAAACTGGGCTTTTGGGCTTTTATGAAAGTACCGCTACTGCTTTTTAACATATATTCTCAGCCTATCGCCGTCCACTGCTGAACGAAGGCCTCCCCAAGTAGGCGCCAACCATCCCGGTCTTGAGCAGCCCTTATCCATCCGCTACCCGCCACCTTTCTCAAGTCGTCGGACCATCGTGCTGCAGGGCGTCCTACACTACGTCTACCTAAGCATATCCACCTCCAAAAGAATCGGTTGAAATACACAGCTTATTATCACCAGACCTAATGTCCTACAGTACTCAAAACAAGCAATTTATGAGGGCACGTGCAAGTTAATTTGATGGTCATCACGCGAGGAGAGCGAAATGGGGCCAATAATCAGACTCCCCGTCACAAGAGCTAATGTACAATTGGCTTTTAGTTAATCGGAGGGAATGTACCCCATTGTATGACGATTGGCAGTGAATGTGATCTGTGGGTGAAATAGAAATAATTACATATGGCTCAACTCCGCTCGGGCACAATTTTGAATCGCGTGCTCATCCCACGAGAGTTTTAAATACAAAAATACCAGTGGCGGTACTTTCATGAAAGCCCAAAAGCGATACATGTTAATTATATAACGTCTAGTTTATAATTGTTTATTGTAGGGTCAGGATATTCTCATATATATGTCAAATTGCTTTTGTTAAATATAGTTTTAAAGCTTAAAGATATTATTCGGAATTTGTAAGCAAGCTGGGTTTTTGGGCTTCTATGGAAATACCGCCACTGTAAAATAGAATAACTGAGTTAGCCTATGTAGAATATATTAGGGTTTTATTTGAGAAAACATGAAGTCTGGAAACGACTTCGAACTTAAAACACCAACTGTTGCGACACATATCCTATAAAGATCTTTAAAGCGTCCATATGAATATACTTTTGAGTACATGCCATAGAAAATTTAAGTATTACTAATAGGTATTGTACGGTATATACAATAAACATTGAACCATCGATGAGAGGGTGTGTAGCCATTAGTAACAGCTCATTGCTTCTGCACATAGAAGGGTAGCATCCCTTTACATTCCGTGTTTAATATACCAGCCATGCTGTTGAAAGGGAATGAAAATTTATGAGTTATCGTCATTTTAATGTCATAGTGGATTTTACAGTGAGTTAGGTATGGATGGAAGAGGTTTGTGTTAATTTTTAGGGTTCCGTACCCAAATGGTAAAACGGGACCCTATTACTCAGACTTTGCTGTTGTCAGTCGGTCTGTCTGGCTGTCCACTTGTTACCAGGCTGTATTTCATAAACCGTGATAGATAGACAGTTGAAATTTTGACAGATGATGTATTTCTGTTGCCGCTATAACAAATACTAAAAAACTGTTTTTTTTAAATGGAAAAAGGAGGCAAACGAGCAAGTTAGCCACCTAATGTTAAGTGGTCAACACCGCCCATAATACCAGAGGAATCATCGATGTGTTGCCGCCTTTAATTTAAGGGGGCTCCCATACAACAGACCTGATTTTTTTGACGATTCTATAAATAATAAACATACCTTAATAAAAGTATTTTAAGGAAAGACTACAGCGTAATAGACTATAATAGGTATTAAGTAACTGCTGCACGGCTATACCAATTATGTATATAATATTATATTATAATTGAATTTAATGCTATCAAAATGTAATCACTA
The DNA here is from genome assembly GCA_907164795.1 of Hemaris fuciformis. Classification (NCBI taxonomy): domain Eukaryota; kingdom Metazoa; phylum Arthropoda; class Insecta; order Lepidoptera; family Sphingidae; genus Hemaris; species Hemaris fuciformis. Next base: position 1,283,315 of record OU015443.1, read on the forward strand.
AAACTAGATTCAGCATTTATCTATTTAGGTACCAGGTTTGGAAAATAGTTTTCACACGAAAAGAAGTCTTTGTCATCATCAATTATACTAGATTCAAAGAAAACTGCATACAATACAACTAATAAAAAGATATTAACGGTAATCAAAATCTAAAAGGTTAATAATACCTATGTTGTATACTAAATTCTAAATTTCGTCTCATTCTCTTTAGTATGATTTTTGATAAGCTTAAATGTACATTTTTTATTCATTAAGTATTTGTACGTACTGACCTCACCGTTCCGCCTAATTTGCTTACAACGAAATTCTCGTACAAACCTGAATTAGTTCTAAGTAATTAAATTCCGTTCGGCGCGTGCGCAACCGACCCTCGCCCCAAAACACCCCTGTATTCAAATTAACAAAACATTACTGTGTGTTCCGAAACAATTATTTTATTCTTTCTTTATAGCCTCTCGACAGTTTGCCAATTGGAATTACACTTTATTTCGTATGGATAAAGGTGAAATTTAAGTTGGCAAGGTTGGTTAAGGTCCGTTGCAAGTGTAAAAGAAGAAAAAAGGTGGCACGCGCCTCGTGCGTACGCGCAACTATGGGGTATCTTCCCTCGCGATCGTAGGGTGACGTAGTGTTGTGAAAGTTTCCGTAGCTATTTATCGATAAAAGGTTAGAATGTATTTTATATCGACAGTAATACGCGTATGTATATAATTTTCTTTTTATTAGTGTTTCTTTTTAAACGGATATGGAACTGTATCATAAAAAGGAAATTGATGAACTTATACCATTTGTGTTACTTCCTGTTAAATTTATTATTCTTAAAAAAAAGTAGATAAAATAGAGAAATATTTGAAAAACATCAAGAGTGTTTTTGTTGCATACTAAGTCGATTCAAAATAATCACGTTATGACATAAAACCAAAAACAATCTCGTGTCTTCTGATACGATTATAAATTCCATTTACATCTTTCAGTTATTTTACCTTGTGACCTAACGCTTTACGATCACAAGAAATCCTTTATAGCAATAACAATTAAATAAAAATCAATTTATCTTTAACAAAACGAAGTTCTAAATTCAAAACTCAAATACCGATGTATCTAATGCGCAAAGGCATCACTATTACGGCTCGTGTCATCGGCGCGTGCGCAGGTGCGCGTTCCGCTGGACGCGCCGCTGTCGCTTATCGCGCGGCACACACCTGGTTTAGATGGCGCGATTAAGATTTTTGTAATCGGTGTTAGTTCGTAACTGGAACTCTGGGTCACTTTTGTTTGGACTAAAGCATATACTGCTGCTCGCAAAGTGGCAATTTAAACATACATATATGGAACCAACCAACCCGCACTAAGCCAGCGTGATGGCCTAAGGCCTAAACCCTCTCAATTGTAGAGGAGACCCGTGCCCAGCAGTGGGGCGTATATGGACTGACAATGAAGTGGAATGAAAATGGAGCGATGATGATGATGACACAGCGACCGCATGGGCACCTAATAATAAGTGAATACGAGTAGCGGTCAAAACATATATAATATAATTATGTTATCCTTACTGGACCAAATACATGCCCACTGAGTTGGACTCGCTGGATCTACTCAGGTGTGGGTCGCGCCGCGTAAATTCCAGTAGTAAAGTGAGCCCGCTGAGTTTGTTTCGCCGGGTCTTCTCAGTCAGGGTCGCGTTTGGATCCGGTGGTACCATTAAAATAATACGTGACGTTTCGGAAATACACAAGGTCCATCTCGTTATTTACTTTAAAATAATAATAAGATATTATGTATTTCCTGATGAAAACTAAAAATAAATTATAAAAAAAACCGTAAATATTTTTGAACAAATTATATAAAATGCCATACCATAGTTAAATTATAATGTAATAATAAAAGATTTTTCTTTTCTGTATTGACTTGTCATAAGTGCTATTTGATTGCCTACGTGACCAAATAAAGCAATTTCATTTCATTTCATTTCAACAGAGAGTTGAGTGCCGATTACGTCTATTCTTTCAAGCACACTCATGGTATTGTGCTGCATCAGTCGAGCTGGCCGAAGCATTCCACTGGCCAATTGGCTATGTTAAGTCAAGTCAAGTCAAATAAAAATCAACTTTTTAGCCCAACTACACACTATATCACAATCATCACACGAAAAATTTGAATTTGAATTTTGTTTTGAATTTTTAAGCATTTCTACCATGTTTAAATCCCAGGCACTCACCTCTGACTTTTCGAAGTCATGTGTGTATTCATAACAAATTATCACTTACTTTAACGGTGAAGAAAAACATCGTGAGGAAACCTGCACGCCTAAAAGTTCTTAGGAATTTCTTAGGTGTGTAGTCTACCGACTCGCATTAGGCAAGCGTGGTGGACTAAGGCCTTTCCCCTCTCAGTTGTAGAGGAGACACGTGCCCAGCAGTGGGACGTATATGGGCTGATGATGAATGAATATATCTTTGTTAATACCATATGACTTAAATCATATATATTTTGCTCCAAAACGCCAAATAATTCCCAATAATGGCTACAAGGTAACGATTAACCATCGCGTGATGTTAAAGCGAGCCGATTCCATCGATTAGCGACACAAAGCGCACAAGTCTGAACGCGAGCATTAGCTCTTTGTTTGGCTAATACGACCGCAACCGGACGGCCTTTGTGCGCATGTCAAAACACTATCATTGTACAGACGCTGCGTGATTGAATGACTGGTTTTGAAGGGAAAATTTGAGGAGTATATGGATGACGGTATCTTGGTAGCTAACTTGCAATGGTTCAATTTAATTTCAATTTAAACTGAAAAATAACAAAAAATCAGAAACTTTTTTTTTTTTTTTTTTTTTTTTTTTTTTAATATAAAATATAGGATGAGCGTTGACGCCTGCAAAAGTATTGTAACTGTGTCGCGGACATCAAGCATCCTTCAAGTTCACAATAACAAACATCCAAAAACAAAATAGCAAAGAATTAAACAAAAATTATAAAAAATAATAAAATTTAGATAATTAATATTTGGATAAATATTAAAATTAATATGATAATAACATTTATTATAATTTTCTTAAATAATAATTGAGTGCATGCAAGTGCGAGTTAGTGTGTGTGTGTCAGTGTGTGAATTTATGAACAATAACATTTAAGTATTATATTAATGGTTGATTGTGAAAACCTTATAATCATCCAAAAAAGAGCGATTATATGAATGTTTGCAGAATTACGAAAAGTGTGTGAAAGTGAGTGGTGAAGTCGGTCGAGGACGGCCCAGGCGAACCTATAAAAATCACATAGGTAATTTATTTAAAAAGGCAAAAAAAAAACGACGTACATGCATTAAGAGGACAATATCAGTTGAGGAAGCGAAAGAAGTGTGTCTGGAACGTGGCGTTTGGCGCTCTGTAGTCTCTGCCTGCCCCAACCGGAGACAGACGTGAGTTTATGTATATCTTTATAGATTAAATAAAGTACATACATACATAAACTCACGCCTGTATTCCCTTAAAGGGTAGGCAGAGGTGCATTTCTGCACCCACATTTCGCCAAGTATCAGTCCCACATAATAGGGGGCGAGCCTATTGCCGTTTTCGGGAACATTTCCAGACTTCGTGCTGTTACCTAGAATTTCGTAATGGAAAAACCCAATAACATTTTGCCCGACCCGGGAATCGAACCCAGGACCTCTAGATCGCACAGCACATACTTGTACCGCGAGACCACGAGGCAACCGTCTGTCGCGGTAAAAAGTAATGAGTATGAAAGTTGAAGGATGGACAAGCAGAGAATGGCCAAAGAAGAGATGGAAGGATTACGTGAGGGAAGATATGAAAGAAAAAGTGGTGAATGAACACATGACGGCTGATAGGCATGTTTGGAAGGAGAAGACACCTATTTCTGGACCCAAGTTTTGCTATATAGACAATATTTTTGGACATGAGGGGTAATTGATTGAAATAGTCTTTAAATGAGGGTATGGTTTTTCCAATATATTTCATAACCTAACGCCTGTATGCCCTGAATGTATACGCAGAGGTGCATTTCTGCACCCACATTTCATCAGGCATGTATCAGTAATGTAATGTTTTTTTTAACAATCAAGTTAAATATGCCTCGCGATCTCGCGGTCCAAGTATGTGCCGTGCGATCTAGATGTCCTGGGTTCGATTCCCGAGTCGGGCAAAGTTTTATTGGGTTTTTCCATTAGGAAATCCTCAGTAACAGCACGGAGTCTGGAAATGTACCCGAAAAACGGCAACAGGCTCGCCCCCTATTACGTGGGACTGATACATACCTGGCGAAATGTGGGTGCAGAAATGCACCTCTGAGAATACAGGCATGAGTTTATGTATGTATGTGTGTATATGCATTACATTCGCTAACAATAAGGTCTTTTGTTCGATTAATGAAATTTCTTTCTTATAACATACATCAAAGCTAAGGAAGAAAGTTGCGGTTAACGGTTTTGTTGGAGCCATAAAAGCAGACATACGATAAAATATTATCTTGTACATCAATGTTTTTAGGTATTTTTGTAGAATGAGGGGCAGTTTTTCATACTTAGATTTCTTTTTCCTTTTGTTCATCAGCCCATATACGTTCTACTGCTGTGCACGGGCCTCACCTACAACTGATAGGGTTTAAAGCCTTAGTCCACAACGCTGTCTTAGTGCGGTTTGGTGGATTACACACTTAAAAATTCTTAGAACCTTTAGTTGTGCAGGTTTCCTGAGAATGTTATCCTTAACCATTAAAGTACGTGATAATTTATTTTGAATACACACATAACTCAGTGGAACTCATAAAGTCAGAGGAGTGTCTTAAGCTTGAACTTGTGACCGCCATGAATCACCACCATGCGCCTAAACGTCTAGGCCATCACTACTTCTGATATTGATTTAGAGTAATTAAATTATAAACATCGAAAATAGAGAATATGGCTAAATCGAACGTCGAAAACCAAGCACTGATAATTATATTATCAGTCATTACAGTTTATGGGCGAAAAGTCATGTTATCTGAATCCAGTGACATAAGTAGGTATGTATATGAGGGGTTCAAAAAAATCTTTTTCAAAAATCGTTGATTTCCTAGATTCATATTATGAGAAAGTATTTTCTGATATATCAAACAATAAGAAAGATTCAGTAATTTTTTTGAATATGAATAATAAGAAGTTCCATATTTTAGAATTGGTGTCAGAAAGAAATCAATATCAAAAAAAATATAATGGAATTTTTATTACGACCTATGTAATGTTTCACTCCATAAATTATGTATACCTAATATAGGTGGACTTGGGAATTAAAACAATGCAACGCTAGTTTATGCCTCTAGCATAGTATAAATTTGTTTCTAGACTCCGACATTTCGACCGATTTGAGTAATCGAACCCGGGACCTCTATTGCACAGCACAGTGTAGACATATTGCAGAAAATAACTGAATGGTTTATACTATATAAATATAAAATGTACATACATACATAACCCCACGCCTGTATTCCCCGAAGGGGTAGGCAGAGGTGCATTTCTGCACCCACATTTCGCCAGGTATGTCTTAGTCCCACGTAATAGGGGGCGAGCCCATTGCCGTTTTTCGGGCACATTTCGAGACTCTGTGCTGCTACTAAGAATTTCCTAATACAAAACCCAATAACACTGCCCGACCCGGGAATAGAACCCAGGACCTCTAGATGGCACGGCACATACACATAATTTAATAAGTAAAATCAGGTTTGTGTCCCATAGGGGTTGGCAGAGACTATGGCTCCTTTCACTGCTTGGCCCTGGCTACTATGACGTATTAGCATAAAGCCGAATATCGGCGTGTGAGTCAAGGATAGAGCCTTGGGCGTCGTTTATCTGGCGCGGGTTGGTAGCGCTCGTGTCGACTCTACCTTTTGAATATGTAGAGCAGTGGCACACGAGAGACTGCGTAATATTTGCCAAATAAATAATATTGTTTTATTTGCTTTTAATACGTTTAATATTATAATATATTCATAATGAATTATCACATAACAGTAAAGGAAAACATCAAAAAAATCTAAGGAACTTTTTAGGTTTGTAGTCCACCAACCCGCACTAGGCCAGTGTAGTGGACTAAAGACTTATTTATCTCAGTTGTAGAGGGGGCTATGTCCAGCAGTGGGACTTATATGGGCTGATGGAAAACTTTTAAAGTTTATTTGACTGTTTCTTGACGCCATATTATCTAATTAAAATTTCTTATGCCTATTTGAAGAGACAAAAACATTATTCTAAGTAAGGCATGAGTTGAGAGTGACAACAGAAGGCGAAGTCTGCTTGTTATGAGGTCATAGTATTAGGTAATGCAAATTGCACTTTGTTAACCTCATAAAAGATGATATCTTCATGAAAAAAAATATATAGCGCCGCTCTGGCACAAACTGCATGGCGACAAAATTTCCATAATGTCTTCTCAAATAAAAATATTGTAGTATTTTTCTTACCAAAAATGTTTGTAATTAAAACGAAAAGAACATAAACTCTAAATGTATTTTTGTAATTAGTTCTTTTTACAGCAGATGTCAGGGGTTTTATTTACATTTGAAACATATATTTATTGATGTCAGCCACAATTTCAGACTCCGTGCTGCTACTGAGAATTTACTCATGGAAAAACCCAATAACAATAGACTCGTCTCCTATTGCGTGGGACTGAGACATACCTTGCGAAATGTGGGTGCAGAAATGCACCTCTGCCTAACCCTTCGAGGAATACAGGCGTGGGGTTATGTATGTATGTACATTTTATATTTATATAGTATCGCAAATTAGAAACCAATTATCATAACCCATTCAGTTATTGTCTGCAATATGTCTACACTGTGCTGTGCGATAGAGGTCCCGGGTTCGAGGAGGGGTAGGCCCGTAGAGGAATATAGGCGTGAGGTTATGTACATATTTATGTATTGATTGATGTCTCTGCGTTATATGTATACTCTGTGTCATCAGTCAATAAAATTCACGACAAGCATAGGTTAGCGATCTGCGGAGACCACCCGATCGCTTTGTAAACCGCTTATAATATTGTTTTATTAATTCAAAGTTAAGGGGCATCGTATTAACTAAGCATTGATGAATTGCCTTTTAAGAATTTCCGTATGAAATTAGCGGAAATTTATACGTTTCGTGCGATCATTATCGTCATCGTCAGCTCATATACGTCCCACTGCTCGGCATGGGCCAGCTGAGAGGGTTTAGGCCTTAGTTCACCACGCTAATCTACAGCGGGGTGGTGGAATGCACATCTAACAAAATACTAAGAATTTTTATGAGTGCAGGTTTTGTCACCATGTTTTCCTCCATCGTTAAAGTACGTGATAATTCATTGTGAATACACACATAACTTCGAAAAGTAAGAGGCTTGGGATTGAACCCGCGACCGCCTAAATCTCGAAGCCATGATAACTTTGATAAAATTTATTATATCAAACATATTTTTAGTTTAGTGAGGTCTTTGCAGAAAAATATATTTTATAGAAGAGTTCTTGCCCTTAACATTCGTGCTACCGATTAATTCGATTATTTCATATCAAATTAGCCAAATGGTCATGATTTATCCCAAATCCATGTTTGTAGCAGGCTATTTGCATCTATAATCGATGTCTATTAAGATATTTACCATCCACAGTACAATTTGAAGGCTTTGTCTGTGCAATCAATCGCTCAATATATTTCTTTTACTTTCTTTTTATTTGATAGCGATAAACTTTTTTTTACCAATCAAAACTACGAGTATTTGGATCAGAGTGACCATACCATCTGGTCGTCCATCATCCTCACCAGCCTATATACGTCCCACTGCCGGTCACGGGCCTTCTCTACAACTGAGAGGGTTTAGGCCTTAGTCCATCACGTTGGCCTAGTGCGGGTTGGCGAACTACACACCTAAGAAATTCCTAAGAACTTTTAGGTGTGCAGGTTTAATCACGATGTTGTCCTTCACCGTTAAAGTACGTGATGATTGTTTTTGAATTCACACATAACTTCGAAAAGTCAGAGGTGTGTGCCTTGAACCCGTGACCCTCGAACTTCTCGACCGCGTGCCTAAACCTCGAGGTCATCACGACTTCCCAAACGACGAACTCGTGACATAGCGTTACAGTCGACAAAATCATACCTGCTTTTTGCACCTGTGTACCAGATAGATTCGGCCTCATGCCGCAATTAGACTCACTGGCGGGTATCCATGGCTGATTTATGCTACACTAGCTTTAAAAATGACGATACCTCTATACAAAATTCCATCCCCCCTTTTCAACACATTAAAACACTTTCGCATTAAAAAGTAGCCATGTCCTTTCTCAGGCTCTAGACTATCTGTGTACCAAATTTCGTTCAAATCGGTTCAGTAGTTTCGGCGTGAAAGCGCGCCAGACAGACATATTTACTTTCACATGTATACGAGTAAATAATACGGTAGTAGATATCTGAGTGAATACAAGTATTCACCAGAAAATTGGCATTCTTACTAACTGAACGAAACGCAACAAAATTGTTTTAGGTCCAATTTTTTGAGAGAGTGGTACGACTTTGGTCGAAGAGCCCTATTCGTCGGGCAGTTATAATAGGTACGGCGTAGTTCTACCATACTTACCTATTTATTTTAATGTATTATTTATTTTTAGGGAAGGTCTATAACCAACTGTGTTAAAATAAGTAATCCCGAATTTTATGTTTCTTATTTTATTTTAAATAATTTTAAAGTATATTTCTACTGTATTTGCAAGTGTTGATTATGTGTAAATGTAATTAGAAGTTACAGTACCTGCCAGTGAGTGTTTCCTGATATCACACTTAACCACACAACGAACTTTTCCACTGTGTCTTATACACCACCACCGCACATCACACCAATATGGAGGCTATTGTTTCACAATCCATGAATCAAATCGTCCAGTCCTTTAACGAGCAAATGGAAGCGTTTATGGAGCAGTTGCCGAAGACAACATCGCATTGTAATACTCCAGCCGATACCTTAGCAAGTAGCTTCAATACGTTCCGAGAATTTATGTTAAAGTCCATGAACATTCTCCAAAGTCGAATTGAACTACTCGCAAAACAAGTTGACCACGTTACTGGCGAATCTGACACTTCTTGTTGATATCAACAAACTAATTTTTATTTTACCCTCAGTTATGTTTGTATTAAATAGTGTTTACACATACATACATACATAACCTCACGCCTGTATTCCCCGAAGGGGTAGGCAGAAGTGCATTTCTGCACTCACATTTCGCCAAGTATGTATCAGTCCCACGTAATAGGTGGCGAGCCTATTGCCGTTTTTCGGGCACATTTCCAGACTCCGTGCTGTTACCGAGAATTTCCTAATTGAAAAACCCAATAACACTTTGCCCGACCCGGGAATCGAACCCAGGACCTCTAGATCGCACAGCACATACTTGTACCGCGAGACCACGAGGCAGTCAGTGTTTCATTTCCAATATTAGTGAATGTAAAATTGTTAGCATTCGTTATTTGGGTTTTTTTTTCTTTTTCTCTCTTTTTAAGTAGTCAGTATGAAAGCATTTTTCTTTTATGATTTCTTTTTATTATCATTTTTGTGTGGTTTTGTTACATTTGTTTTTTTTTTATTTTTTATATTTAAATGTTAAACACAACTGGCAGGTGAATAAGCTTGAATAATTTTAAAATATTTATATGTTTATTTATTTATAATAAAGTAAAAAATATTTAAATTTATATGTTACATAGCAGCAATTTAAATCACAGCAATGAATATTTGTCCTGTTCCTCATCAATTGCCTCAGATGAAAGCACTGATAGTTATAGCAGTATACCCTCTCTCGAAAATTCAATTAAGTCTGTGTTTATTGATTGTTTATTATACTACATATCAATGCTCAGAGTATTCCGGCACATTATTCCGACATGCTGGCATCGTTTAATCATAAAAATATTCACGCCATATTGATTTCGGATATGAAAGTTGATGGATGGGCGAGCAGAGGAAGGCCAAAGAGAAGATGGATGGAGTGCGTGACTGAAGATATGAAAGAAAAAGGGGTGAATGAAGACATGACGGCTGATAGGGATGTTTGGAAGGATAAAACATACTGCGCCGACCCCAAATGAAATTGGGAGCAGGGCAAGGCAATGATGATTGATTTCGGAATCATGGTTGAAACCTTGTCTTCTTTCGACGTCTTACTCCTTACCAGGTTTCCAATTGATACGTAATGACCGGGCCAGTGGTGCAGGTGGTGGTGTAGCCATTTATCTTCGTAGTAACATTCCTTTTTCTATTATAAGTATGTCTGCGCAACCCCCTCCGCCAAACGATGGAGAACATCTTCTTACTGAAGTGACTTTCGCCCACACTAAAATTCTTCTGGGCGTATATTATTGCCCGTCATTACGTGTTAATTCTTTTTCTTCCTTTGAAAAACTACTAGAGAACTTCTCTGGTAACTTTGATCATACTATCATTATGGGAGACTTTAATACATGCTTAATTAAGCAAGACTATAGATCAAATTTATTAAACTCTGTTGTGAAATCTAGCAATTTAACTATTCTTCCTTTAAACGCTACTCATCATTTCCCTAATACTACACCTTCACTCCTTGATTTAATTCTTGTTTCCTCTTTTGATCATATTCATGTGCATGGTCAGCTACCAGCTGATGCATTTTCGTATCATTACGATAAGACCGCCATTTGTACGTGCATTCTATGTTTTGAATATATATATTTTTTCTTTTTTTTGTTTTGTCTTCCTGTGTATGTACAGTAAAGTTTATTTCCATTCTATTCTATTCTTACTTCACTTGTCAGTATATTTTCATAATTAGCGACTCCTAAATAACTTAAATGTTGATTATCTATAAAGGTATATTATTCATCATCATCAGCCCATATACGTCCCACTGTTGGGCACGGGCCTCCTCTACCATTGAGAGGGTTTAGGCCTTAGTCCACCACGCTGGCCTAGTGCGGGTTGGCAGACTACACACCTAAGAAATTCCTAAGAACTTTTTTAGGTGTGCAGGTTTCATCACGATGTTTTCCTTCACCGTTAAAGTACGTGATAATTCATTGTGAATACACACATAACTTCGAAAAGTCAGAGGTGTGTGCCTGGGGTTTGAACCCGCGACCGTCGAGATTCTCGACCGCGTGCCCAAACCTCGAGGCCATCACGACGAAGGTATATTAACATAAGTAATATTATATTCCTATACGAAGCCTCATTCCCCGGTTCACACAGTAAAATATATTTAAGCATGATTTAAATGATCCGGAAGCGGCGGGAATTTGTCCAAAGATTACGCCCATCGATCAGCGGGCTTCCTGCGCCTGCGCATACATCTACCTCCACCTATACAAAAAGTAGTGTCAGCAGATTACAATATTTATTGTTTACTAGTATCTGCCCGCAAATTTGGACATATTTAATTTAGTTTCAAAATGTATTTAATTGAAGAATAAGATTTTTTCTCACATTCGATTAAACTAATCACTTCCCAAGCATCGAAAACATTGTAATTTTTTGATGAAAAGTACAAATTAAGTTCTTAGTACATTAAGGAAAAAATTAAATGAAAATAAAAACAAAAAAAATACTAATTTTTTCGCGACATATGAAGTCGGATCAATTGCTGTTTGTGAGCCGACAAAAATTATCAATTTGAAAAAATTACTTTACAATCACCTTAACATTTTTTAACAGCAAAAAATTCAATTTAATTAGAAAAATAGTATAAAATTACGAATTTCATCAGAAACAATAAAAAAAAGCCCTAACAACAAAAAAAGACGTTGAATATAGTGTCCTAAAAATAGGACAGTGGGAAGGAGTGTAAAATATATTTATTTTCACTTTTAAAACATCTCGTAAGCGCACAGTCAATAAATGTGTCAAATTACATAATAGCTTAACTTATAAATGTAAGTTAATATAAATACTTCTTAAACATGCTTATTCTTATTTTCTTAATCGTCACATGTTAATAAAAAAAAAACAGGCCAAAGCAAATAGTTGTATTAGTAGTAAGATTAACTAACATGTATAAGTAAGGCCGTTAGTCTATGAAGGTACAAACTTTTGCGATGAGATCTAAGAGGCCCTCCACAATTAACATGAACTAAATTTGGTCAAGTATAAAAAGAATAGACTATTATAAAGATTTTTCTAATGTAAAGATATTTTTTTCTTTCTAAACATAAGTCTAAATCTCATACCAAGAACTTCGCAGCCATAATCTAGAAAGTTGTAGGCCAAGTCGTTACTACTTTAAGTCTGAAGTTTTTGCCTATTAGATGTTTAAGGAATCCTTAATTTTTGTACAATCTATAATCGATATCGAGCTATTGTTATTTAAGATGTTTCAATAAAAAAGAGATGAATTTATAACCCGTTAACTGCTTTTAATTTGTCAGCCGTGGAGAATGCATGAGAATTTATTGTATATGCTAATATTAATATTTTATAGGTTTTTAACAGATGACTTTTCTACCTAAGAAGCCGACAGCGCCGCGGGGCGTTGGTTTTTAGTACAAAATTACTCTTTGTTATACAAACTAGAAGTTTCTCGCGACTTCCATCCGATTAATTACTAATCGTTTTCATTTAAAATCTACTAATCTAGATAGCATTTTAGAAGAAATTTAGAAGAGATTTCTAGGTAGGTCTTTGTTTACCATAGAGTATGAAATACGCGATTCTTGAAACGCAAAATAACAAGTAAAATATGCAAAAGACATAAAATTTAGTCCAGCTCAGCGATATTATACATAAATATTTACAACAGTCCCGTGGCGCAGTTGGCTAGATACCAGCTTGCGAAACAAGAGGCCGCGGGTTCAATCCCCGCACCGAGACAAATGTTTGTGTGATCCACAAGTATTTGTTTCGGGTCTGGGTGTTTGTGAGACCGAAAAGTCTCTCGTAGTTTCTGATACCCACGACACAAGACTTTGAATCTTAATGTGGGATCAGAACTATGTATGTGACTGTTGGGTGTATTTATTTATTTACAGTATAAGTAACTTGCTCATAATATAGTAGGTATACGAAAGAATTATTGGTTCAAAATGTTTATAATGAATACACTGTAACACAGTTGAAAAAGCGGCTGTTGTTCATTCAATGCAGTTCAACACAATCACTATGTGTTGAATAATCTTCAAGAAAAGCTAAAAAAAAATATTTAAAATTGTGGATTCTGGGTAGCATGTCCTCTCTACTTATGAGAAAAGTTTTTGTCTTATATCATGAAAAATTGCGTGAGAATACAACGATATCGATCAATTGAGGCGTCTATATTAATAAGAGATTTACGAGGAAGGCACCGAATCTGAAAGTGTCGGCGCTTCACCGCGATAACTCTGTGATTTATAGGTCATAGAGTATGTTGTGATAGACGGGACATATCTCTGTTAAATAGATGTGTGCGTAATTGTTACTTTTTTGTATTGTAATACAAATTATTATAAAATTAGTATTACGTCTTGTAGGTTTAGTGTTTAAAAACGTAATTTTAAAATGCCTATATTGTAATATTATTTTACAATGTTATTAGGTAGGTTTTGATAAACATGTTTTATCTTTTTATGATATTGAAATTAAAGTATGTCGCTTTAATTAAACGTTTTTGTAATAATTATTATGTTGGACTTGTCAATTGTTCTGGTCTGCAATTAAAATAAAATACATAATTAACCGACATAACGACACTGAACTTGAGTCGTAGATATCAGAAACTACTACGACTACCAATATTCAGTCTCATAAACAGTAAACAAAGGTTTCATTATAATATTTGCTCCTCAATATAAACTTGTAGAAGGAAGACATTTTTGTTATTCAGCGTCATTCGTATAGGCAAATATTTGTGGCTCGTCTGCACCTTATAATCTATGGCCAGCCTCCGCGATTCACAATAGTCACCGCATTATATTCACATAAATCAAATACCGTTTTTTACTCCGATACCAGCGACAAATATTATCCTGTCAACGGTGGCCGAACCAAAGGATGTCCACATTAAAAAGCCGTTTGAATCATTTCGATATAAAATTCTTTTCAAATTCGGAATAAATTTCGTGTCACCTGCGCCCGCGCAACCGGAAGAAGTGCGCGAACATCGCTGTCCCGCTCCCGCGTACGACGCCGTCTCTTTCACATTGGTTATTTTTTACAGGTCGTTTTATTCGGATACTCAAAAGAGATTGGTATCGTTGTAATTTTTATTCTTTATTTATATGCAATAAATTTAAGTAGAGACGTTCACATAGATTGTTTTCTAAGATAAGTTTGTTTGAAGCGGCGTTGACAGGTGATATGTGGTTGTAAATATTTCTCAGGTTCCATATATCTTCAAATCGCAAACTATCATTATTTAAGTACATTATTTTATGACGTGGGACAACTGCTCGTGAAAGCTCAGATCTATCAAGATTCTAAAAACCTATTCTGTTCGCGAGATTTATAACAAAGAAAATATATTAATTGTTGCTAATAATAGGCACTTTTCCTTTCTTTTTTTGTATGTGTATGTAAAGCTAATGGACATACATACACATACATAAAGTCACGCCTGTATTCCCCGAAGGGGTAGGCAGAGGTGCATTTCTGCACCCACATTTCGCCAAGTATGTATCAGTCCCACGTAATAGGGGGCGAGCCTATTGCCGTTTTTCGGGCACATTTCCAGACTCCGTGCTGTTACCGAGAATTTCCTAATGGAAAAACCCAATAACACTGCCCGACCCGGGAATCGAACCCAGGACCTCTAGATCGCACGGCACATACTTGTACCGCGAGACCACGAGGCAGACAGCCTCGTAATAATAATAAATAATAAATAAAGCTATTGGAAACAAATTAATATTGAAAAATAATTAATTGAAGTGAATTAATTATTTTTCAATTAAGGCCTAAATGTCAGTCATTTGTATAATTTGTTGAAGTAACTTTTAAAGTAGGCATGTTGCATCGCGATCCCACACATAATAAATTCGATTTATTTATCGGAAATATTTCTTCCCTTAATTAAGTGGTTGCAATCTATTCTAATCCATTTTAGGCCAAAAAAATGCATGGGTGGAAAAAAGTTATGTTTTTTAAATCATAATATTTTTAAGCCTACAAATATTGATGACGCGGGCCCCACCTTCTTCCTTGGCTGTATTAATTTTGATGAAGTTGTAATAACTCACGCTACCGTGTGGGTGTAGCTCTGATATCATTATTTAGCGTCTGCTTTTAATTATAGGATGGTACATGTACCTCTTCTGTAGAACATTTTTAATATTTAGAGGTATATTATTGATTGACTGCCTCGTGGTGTCGCGGTACAAGTATGTGCCGTGCGATCTAGAGGTCCTGGGTTCGATTCCCGGGTCGGGCAAAGTGTTATTGGGTTTTTCCATTAGGAAATTCTCAGTAACAGCACGGAGTCTGGAAATGTGCCCGAAAAACGGCAATAGGCTCGCCCCCTATTACGTGGGACTGATACATACCAGGCGAAATGTGGGTGCAGAAATGCACCTCTGCCTACCCCTTCGGGGAATACAGGCGTGAGTTTATGTATGTATGTATGTATTATTGATTTTTTTATATGCAGCGATAGTTTTACGTAAAGAGGGTTATGAAATCTAGATATGCTCAGATTATGTTAGTTAAGAATCATGCTAATGTCGGAATAAAAGGTATAAAGGTTATTAAATTAACAATGTTACACCTACTACATATAATATATTAAGTATATGTAGTGATAAGTATTATATGAAGTCGTGACGGCCTCGAGGTATAGACACGCGGTCGAGAATCTCGACGGTCGCGGGTTCAAACCCCAGGCACACACCTCTGACTTTTCGAAGTTATGTGTGTATTCACAATGAATTATTACGCAGGTACTTTAACGGTGAAGGAAAACATCGTGATGAAACCTGCACACCTAAAAGTTCTTAGGAATTTGTTAGGTGTGTAATCCGCCAACCCGCACTAGGCCAGCGTGGTGGATTAAGGCCTAAACCCTCTCAATGGTAGAGGAGGCCCGCGCCCAGCAGTGGGACGTATATGGGCTGATAATGAATGATGATGATGATGATAAGTATTAATATTACTTATAATATTGACGGTCTCGTCAATCCGCGGCATGAAAATCGAAAGAAAACAAAATGTTGTTTTCTTGTGACTTACTAAGTGGTAGCACAGAGTCTGGAAATATGCTAAATAAATGGCAAAAGGCGCTCTTTAATACCAGAAAAATCAACATAACTAACTAATCATGTGTAGAAATATATTTTGAATATGCATATATTCAAAGATATACGCGTCAGTGTATTTCTGGGTTCGATTCCCGGGTCGGGCAAAGTGTTATTGGGGTTTTCCATTAGGAAATTCTCAGTAGCAGCACGGAGTCTGGAATTATGCCCGAAAACGGCAATAGGTTCACCCCCTATTACGTGAGACTGATACAAAACCTGGCGAAATGTGGGTACAGAAATGCACCTCTGCCTACCCCTTCGGGGAATACAGGCGTGAGCTTATGTATGTATGTATGTACGAATTAAGTTCAAATCCACTCCGCATTTAAACATGCAAAACTCAACACCGCGCGACCTGAGAACCGAGCCATTCCACGTTAATTTCACTTTCTTGATCGGTTTAAAGTTTAAACTGCAACAATTGGATCTAATTGTAAACTTTTACTTACAAAAGTTCATCTGACGTGCAAATTGGTGCACATCCTGTACGGCCGTGGTGTCTGTCCGTGCGTCCGCGAGATTGGCTTAATTCCGAGCCGACCTTTGCTGTGTAATTGTGCTGTGATCTCGGATATTCTTTTTGCTTTCAGTACGCAACTTTGGATATTGCACGGGGAATGAACGGGTGTTTAAATTGTTAAATCTTTAAGAGTTACCAGGATAGCAGAGATTACAGACGGTGAAGTGATTCGATTTTCGTGCTAATTTATTTTTGTTAAGGTTAAAATTAGATATAGTATACAACACAATGTAAATACACACATAACTTCGAAAAAAAATCAGAATTATCACTACCCGTAGTTTAACGGGGAAGGACATCATCGTGATGAAACCAGTACACCTAAAAGTTTTTAGGAATTTCTTAGGCGTGTAGTCCGCCAACCCGCACTAGGCCAGCATGGTAGACTAAGGCCTAAACCCTCTCAGTTGTAGAGGAGGCCCGTGCCCAGCAGTGGGACGTACATATATATGGGCGGATGATGATGATGACACAACACAATTATTTTGACAATATTGTTATAGCCTCAATCTGCTATTTACCGATCGGAGAAAACATAGTTCCAAACGATTTCATGTCGATAAATATGTTTTAAATGTATAATCGTAAAAAATATCTTATGTTTTTTGATACTCAACTTTAACTTTAAGTTAGTAATATAATTTATTCAAAGAAAAAATAGCAGGGCCTTCTTTGACAACTTTTAAACAACTATAATTGAAAATAAGACTGAGTTTCATGAAGGTCTCTAGTCAGAACGATATTACTACGGGACAAAACAGACTCCATAGATAAATATAGCAACAGAATCTTATATGTCAAAGTAGAGCGCTATTCTATAATTTTTATCAAAAACATTTCCAAAATATTTTTTTTATTTTTTATCAAAAACAGCCCCGAATCAACCCTTGACGTAAACGCGTTAATTACTGTTGAACGCAACACTTTAAGAGTTCATCCAACATCTTAATTTTGGGTCAAATGATAATTATATCTCAAATTCTTTTAGATTTTATCAAATTTTAAGAATGTTTTCGGGCACGATTCCAGACTCCGTGCTGCTACTGAGAATTTCCTAATGGAAAAACCCAATAACACTTTGCCCGACCCGGGAATCGAACCCAGGACCTCTAGATCGCACGGCACATACTCGAATAGAATTCTATTTATCTATCTATATAAGCCTATAAACGTTACACTGCTGGTCAAAGGAATTATAGCACGTTATAATAAAATAAATACACCCAACAGTCACATACATAGTTTTGACCCTAATCTAAGATTCAAGTCCTGTGTGGTGGGTATCAGAAATTACGAGATACTTTTCATCATCAGCCCATATACGTCCCACTGCTGGGCACGGGCCTCCTCTACAACTCAGAGGGTTTAGGCCTTAGTCCACCACGCTGGCCTAGTGCGGGTTGGCGGACTACACACCTAAGAAATTCCTACGAACTTTTAGGTGTGCAGGTTTCCTCACGATGTTTTCCTTCACCGTAAAGTACGTGATGATTCATTGTGAATACACACATAACTTCGAAAAGTCAGAGGTGTGTGCCTGGGGTTTGAACCTGCGACCGCCGAGATTCTCGACCGCGCGCCTAAACCCCAAAGCCATCACTACTACACATCAAATTTTTGTCTCGGTGCGGGGATTGAACCTGCAGCCTCACGTTTCGCAAGCTTGTGTCTAGCCAACTGCGCCACGGGGCTGTTGATATGTCTAGCAACTAGCAACCGTCTTCTTCATATAATTTAGACGATATTATTATACTCATTACAAAATATATTCGTCTTTTTGTCGACAATTAATGTCTCGCACTACTAGGCCTACATACAATAGTAAGTAGATAGAGCGAGCAAGCCTTGTGATTGGTTGCGCAGCGTCCAATCAGTACGCGCATATTCATAGAGCTTTGCGCATGCGCTCTTAAAGGCTGTGAGTTATTGCGTCACGTACGCCGGATTTGGAGTACCGTAAGGCGATGTGAAAACCTTGTTACCTTATTGGTGTAGTGGGAGTAATGTAAAACGTTTGATCTGATCGAACCGAAACGTCTTTGTTATTTGACACTCGCATACGAGAGCGTTGATCGTGTTGAAAGGATAACTGTTTGGTGTTTTTATTCATTATTTTGGAACATTTCTGACACAAATGAGTAGCTCAAATAAATAATAATAAATACACCCAACAGTCACATACATAGTTCTGATCCCACACTAAGATACAAGTCTTGTGTCGTGGGTATCAGAAACTACGAGAGACTTTTCGGTCTCACATACACCCAGACCCGAAACGAATATTTGTGGATCACACAAACATTTGTCTCGGTGCGGGGATCGAACCCGCGGCCTCTCGTTTCGCAAGCTGGTGTCTAGCCAAATGCGCCACGGGGCTGTAAATGTTATTTTACTTATATCACCATCTCCTTGCCCTGTTCCCAATTTCATTTGGGGTCGGCGCAGTATGTTTTATCCTTCCACACATGCCTATCAGCCGTCATGTCTTCATTCACCCCTTTTTCTTTCATATCTTCAGTCATTTTACTTATATAAATACCACTAATTAACTCTAAACCTAAGACAAAAACACAATATATAATATGTTATCACACTACATACAAAATGCCTTCAGTTGTGCCATCTCACAAATAATATCCATTTAAATTAAAAATCTCCTATAAATGTATCTGATATTACTGTGTATTTCCTACCATATATGTACATACATACATATATAAACTCACGCCTGTCCATTGGGGTAGGCAGAGATTATATTCGCTTCCACAATTGACGTTATCCTGTTCATGCACGTCAGTTTCCATACAAATTGTTATTGGATAGGGCTGAGACCTTTAGTAATATAGGTAAGTATTAAAAAGCGATAAAATATCAATTTCCTTTCCGTCCAAAACCTGTTTCTCACGCAAACACATCGTCATGACCCTCCCAATTAGCGCTAAATGACAACTTCTGTCAGAATCGCGCATGAGTTTGCACATCGTTGCTGTCAATTTTGACAGCTGGAGAAATTAAGACGTTACGTGGTGCAAGGAGCTGTCAATGGTGTACGGAACCCATGATTACGAGGCATTTTAATAACACGTCGGCTCGGGCCCTTAGACGCGTGTATTATATTAATTGACGGTGTTAATACAAGGCTTTTAGCTAGGAATTAACTACGGGTCTAGGAAGTGAGAGCTATTTAAAAAAGGATGCGAGATGATGTTGATTACAGTAGTAATTTTGGCTGATATTTTTATAGCTGTTTTATTTAGAGTTGAGGAGAGAAGTTGTATATGATGTTTTCAGTTCACTCCAATTGAATTTTCTTTCTATTGGTAATAATGGACATTGTGGGAAAGAACATAATATGCACATATTTTATTTGCAATAATAATATTATTAGTAGGTACTAGTAAATTGGTTCTTTGGCAATCTCATTTCCCATCGCGACAGTTTTCTGAGAATTGTCAGTAGGCACATCCTATTTGGCAAGCTCGTTTATACAAGAATACTCGTACAAGCAGAATTAGGCAAGGCTTTGTTACTGGTAGTATACTCATATCCAATGGTCTTTTTTTAGCAGCAATGAGTATTTTTTTTTATTGCCTCAGTAGGCAGACGAGCAAGCGGCCCGCCTGATGGTAAGCGGTTACCGCCGCCCATGGACTAAAGTAATGCCAGGGGCACAACCCAGCCGCTGCCTATTTTGAAAAGTGTTCGATAAACGTGAAAAGGGATGCTTCTGATTTCTTAGGCTATTATAACAGATGGAATTTTGGTGTATCACTTCTACCTAACCCTCAAAGGATACAGGATACAGGTATGCATTTGTAGTAGCATAGCCGTAGGGCTAGAACGGATTCCTGCTTAATCGTACAAAAACACTTACAAAAAACCTAGCCAAAGTTAAAGATGCTAAAAGATTATTTTTAAATAGTTATGCACCCTGTACCGGACATTGGGTTAAGATTAAGCCTACCCTAATATTACAACACCTTATCACTCAAGAGAGACAGTTCAAAATCGCTTAGCAAATGGTTTTTAGTAGAACAGTTTTAGTTGGCTCGCGCACATCTGCTATATTTGCATACTGACTGATTGTCCTGTCAGTGGGGTAACTACCCCTGACAGTGACACCCTACATCTTGATGCCTTCGATTGTTATTTTTAGGGTCTCAAGTGGGTCATATAGACCTTAAACGTTTGTGAATTATACTAAACATGGTAGGCTGGCAGCGGTTGGATGCGGAGGGCCGAAGATCGAGCCCATTGGCGTGCCATAGGAGAGGCCTATGTCCAGTAGTGGACGTAAGAAAGGCTGTTGATGATGATGATGATGATGATGATGATGATGGTGTTATTGCAAAGAGGATTCGAACATAAGGTACCTCTGATTTAAAGAAGGTGTCACGGTGTATTCGAGGCTTATGCATATAGTCTTTTAATGGCGAAGAAAAACATCTTGGAGACTCGAATCCTAGAGTTTTTTGCACAAGGAACTAGCTCTCGGTCAACGAGGTGGACTAATATTTGACTTTTCTTAACCCCATACTTAGCAGTAGAAAGTTATGGTTGATAGCAGAAATTGCAAAAGACAATGCCGCTTTTCTTGCATTTGAAACTATGTGTACCAAAACGACTTCTCTCAGCAAAATACGCTGGATTTCTTTAAATTTTCTTAGTATTAAAAAAACGATAATAATAATTAAATAATTAATGATTGTAGTTTGTAATTATTTAAATGTTATAAAAAAACATTTAGAATTGTTTGGCAAAATAAAAAAAAACAATATATATAGTCTCCGAATTACGTATAAGATGTCCATTAATGGGTAAGTATTGAATCGGAAATTAAATCATTTTTATGAAATTTATTTCACTGCTGACTTACTGAACTGACTGCCTCGTGGTCTCGCGATACAAGTATGTGCCGTGCGATTTAGAGGTCCTGGGTTCGATTCCCGGGTCGGGCAGAGTGTTATTGGGTTTTTCTATTAGGAAATTGTCGGTAACAGCACGGAGTCTGGAATTGTGCCCGAAAAACGGCAATAGGCTCGCCCCCTATTACGTGGGACTGATAAATACTTGGCGAAATGTGGGTGCAGAAATGCACCTCTGCCTACCCCTTCGGGGATTATAGGCGTGAGGTTATCTATGTATGTATGAAATTTATTTCAACTGCTTAAACTGAATCTTAGAAACTATTCACAACTTGCAGGTCAAAGGGATTGATGATACCCTTATTTATGATTTATTAATCGTAAAGAGGTGTAAGTGTACCTACTGTACAAAATGTTGATTTATCAAGCCCAAAAAAAATAATGAATAATAAGTCTTTTATCGTTGTCAAAAGGGCTAAAAAGAAAATATTTTTTTAATAAACATAGGTCTATTTATATTTTCAAATGCATTGTTATGTGCAAATGGTTCGGTAGACCCACGATGTGGAGTGCTGCGTGCGACCAAAACGTTGTGATTCCTGTTTCTGGCTATGTGCCATGTATCATTTCTTCAAAGCCAATCCACATTGTCTTACTGCGTGAGGTTAAAATTACAACTGGCGAATCGTGTATAAACAATCTCAGTCTACTACATTGGGTGTGTAGCTACCTAAATCTGAATCTATTTGCAGCCTAACTCATATATGGCCGAATACTGAAACGCTACTTAATCTGAGAGCGACTTATATTTAAGTGGCTGTTATAATTTAGGCGGTATATATACTTAAAAAATGTCATGTAAAAGAACTTTTTGTGGTAATGTTGCCATTTATGGAAATTTAAGTGGGCATTTGTTAATCACAGTCTTAAAACCGATAAATGATGTTTCAGTTTTCCGCTTAAATTATAAAAGCCACTTAAATATAAGTCGCCCTCAGATTAAGTAGCGTTTCAGTATTCGGCCATTAGTATAATAAAATGTATTAAATACATATATATTCACGATGAATTATCACATATTTTAACGAAGGAAAACATCGTGAGGAAACCTTCATACCTAAAAAAACAGTTCTTAGGCATTTCTTAGGTGTGCAGTCCGCGCTAGGTCAGCGTGGTGGACCAAGGCCTAAACCCCTCTCAGTTGTAGAGGAGGCCTGTGCCCACCAGTGGGGCGTATCTGGGCTGATGATGATGATGATAACAATTTCATCTATGTCTTTATCATTGCATATATTTAAAAGAGATTAAATCCATTTTAAAATTGGACGTTTTATGAACTATGTGTATTGATACTTAATAGACTTTCCCCTCAGTAATAGAAGAGGGCAAGGGTCTTTCTTCTCTTTAGGGCAAATAAATATTGTAAAGGGCTTTTATTAAGTCTATTACGACATATGATGGAGCGATTCTTTTGGTTTTTTGCACAATTTTGTGTCCCAAAAGTAGCCCATTACTTACAAAAATGTACATATGTGTAAGACATTTTAAGACCCTGTATATGATAAAACTACAAGAAACTGTTTGCACTTACAGACCAGACTCGAAACGAATGTTCGCCCGTGTCACGCATTTGTTTTAGTGCGGCTATAGAACCTCTCAATTGCCGAAAGAATTACCAACTGCCCCACAAAGAAGTGCGTGGCGATAATAAAATCGTGCATTGGTTTAACATTAATAACCTTTTATTAAATAGTCAAAAAACTAAATGTATTAGGTTTATAACACCTAATGTAAAATACGCCAATGCTAACATTTTAATGAATGGGGATAAGCTGAGCCTTGTGGATAATACTAAGTTTTTGGGAATTACATTAGACCCCAAACTTCAGTGGGGTCCTCACATAACAACATTAGCTCAAAAACTGAGTGCAGCAGTCTTTGCGGTGAGCAAAATACGTCAGCTGACCAACATTGATACAGCTAGGTTAGTGTATTTTGCTTACTTTCATAGTTTGATGAGTTATGGAATTCTACTGTGGGGTGGTGCTGCTGACATAAATACCATATTTTTACTACAAAAGCGAGCCATCAGATCTATATATTCGCTTGGCTCTAGATATTCTTTAAGAGAAAAGTTCAAGGAAATTGATATTATGACAGTGGCATCTCAATATATACACGCAAATCTTATGTATGTTCATAAGAATATTGATAAATTTAAAAAGGTTTCTGACATACATGATAGAAATACACGCAATAAAAATAAGTTAGTTATTTATAAGACCAGGCTCCACAAGATCAGCAAATCTTTTAAGGGTTACTGTATACACTTTTACAATAAAATCCCTATTCATATTAAGGCCTTAAACTACAATAAATTTAAAGAAATTACTAAGAGACAGTTATGTAACAAAGCCTATTATACAATTTCAGAATATATGGAGGATAACGAAGCTTGGGTTTAATTAATAATTATTGTAATCCCAAGTCTGACTGAGTCTTCTTCAATGGACATAGCTGTTTATACATATTTACTTATTAGTTTAGTACTTTGTAAGCAATTAGGTATGTCATGCTCGCTGAAATGTCTGTGCTTACGGCGGCGTCGTGTGTCGGGTCGGTCACTTCCCTATGAAATGGTTGAGGAGACCGATGGCTGGCACATGCGTCATACTCGTGAACGGGTGCTGTTTGTGTGGACTGGTCTGCCTATTTTTGCTTATTTGTATTTATGAACTTAACCTTATCCTAACTTAAATTTATAATTTAACCTAGTTAAATGTCAGTTTCTCCATTCAAGATGACTATGTTATTCTCATATTCAATACAATAATCTGGTATAGTATTAATGAGCTGCTCTAATTTGAGAAATTCATTTTTTGTATCAATATTGTAAACTATCTCTTGATTGGAAAAGAGCAACACTAGAGTTTCTTGCCCGTTCTTCTCTAGTGATGACTGCCTTCCGAACAGGGTGGTAAACCAAATTTTGAAATGACTGAATCTAAGTGATGTATTTGACATTTTACAGATTCAATAAATAATTTCATTTCATTTCATTTCATTTCATTTCATTTCATTTCATTTCATTTCAATACAATAATCTTTAAATTTGACATCATTCTTATAGATGAAACTTTTGATATTTTTCACTTTCTAAAATGAGTATTCATTCTATTTTGTATATTGGTTTGTTCATTATTTCTTAGTGTATAATAAATAGTTTATAAATACAAATATTCATTAAGATATTTTCGGGATTTCTACATGTAATCATTTGTAGGATAAAAAAATCACATATATTTTTTCAAACATCATATATTTACAAAAAGAAAAACAGTTGTATACTAGATTTCTTAAGTCTATTGGTTTAACAACTTTTTAAGCATTAACCCTACGTGGGTAGACAGATACACTCTACATAATAATTATTTACACTTACACTAAATCTACGGAATGTTTGGACAATAATACTATCGTTGGCAAGATGATTGAAACTTAAAAACTAAGATATAATCGGCAGGACGGATTACACTGAGTATTCTCATAAATAAATTTACAATAATAAACTAAAGACACTTAAATACGTAATTAAATTTCGGTGGTAACAAAGAGAAATTATCGTTTCATTTTGCTGAACACAAAATAGGGAGAATTACGCGACCTCCTTTATAAAATAAGTTAAACTTTTTAAAATCGCGCCCACACATCACCGATTAAAAGAGATTAAATCGAGCGCTCCGTAATTGTCACTGCACTAAATAAGCGTGAACCTGCAACACGATACAAGTAACTCGAAACGGCGGGTCTTACATAAAACTACGCAAAATTAAGCACATATAAACCGCTATGGTAACCCGATGATAATCCACGTTTTAAATTTATAATAAATATCCCTGTAGACACTTCGATTTGGCGATACACTTCGGCTGCAACTACTGCAAGAGCTCGTAAAGGGCTGCTATGTACGTCTGGGCCATTTGCAGGGTCTCGTACTTGGACAGCTGGCGATCAGCTCCAAGAGAAGGTAGGTGTCCCCGGAGTCTGTCAAACGCCTTGTTCAAATTCTGCATTCGCCTCCTCTCGCGGGCATTTGCTGCGAGGCGTCGTCTTCTCAAAACAGCAGCACTGGTCGCGCGCCCCCGTCTTTTTCCCCCTCCATCTATAATCTCGTTGTCTTCAGCGCTGTCTTCGAGAATTTCCCTCGACAGTCCTCTGTAGGCGATGTGGGCTGAATCGTGAGTAACACTTCCATCAATAGACGGAGTAGGCTCTAAGCTAGAGCGTCCGGAGTCAGGAGAACGAGGCCACGCCATATAGCAGTCTTCTGTGGTATACTCCAGCATGACGTCGTTGGTGAAGATGTCTTTCTCGTAGACGAGACGGTGTCCGTAAGTTTCGGCAGTCATCGCGATCGCGGGGGGCTCAGTGGCGTGCGTACAGGTCGGAGTCCCGCGGGCGTTTGATTCCACGGCCTACCTGTTCTCCTTTTATAGCTTCCAGGTTCGCGCGAGTAAAAAACGGGATCGCCGTGCGAGTGAGAGGGTGTACTGGGGTAATTTGAGGCCAATCATCATTAATTATTTCCTACCTAAGGCTATGCGTGTGCCAATGAGTGATAGAATACGTTTGACTCGGTTTACGAAGCTTTTGTACTTGAACCTTGCCGACCTACCACAATGGGTGCGGATGACGATCATAAATAATGTAATGTCACATGTGGTTGGATAGGGATATTGCAATTAAAAATCGACGGATATTAATAGTTCTGATTAATGTTTTTTTTCGCAATGTTATGAGTAAAATACTTTTTTACACTTATTAATAGATTTTAGGAGACAAGCTAGGCTTAATACAACTGTTTTTGTAATGTAATAATAGTATAATAAAATGAATTTAACTTATAGACAACTATTATTTGAATCAGGCAGTAAACGGAAAGTTGTGGGTTAAATCCTCGGACCAATTTCATAGTAGTTTAGGTGTGATAAAAAAATATCTACTAAATTAAGAGCCAGTAGTCGAAATATTCTCACTGGCTTAATTAAGATACACGTTTTGCGTTGCTAAAAACTTCATAGACTTTCTACTTATTATATTTTTTTTTATGTATATTTATTGAATTTAGTACGGAATTTACTAAGTAAATTTATCAGAGTTTTGTTTTGTTGCTACAGTTTGTATCGTTGACATTTATGATGTAAAATTGAAATAATGTCAATTTTAAACAATGTTTAAATATTGCTAATTTATTAAGAATTAAAGAAAAATATATGACATTTCGTGTTGCTGGGGGAGTTTCTTGCCGTTTCTTCTCCACAGCGGTAACATGTTCCGAAGCGGCAATAATTTAAAATAGTTTAAAATTGATGATTCAAGAGAACTTGTAAAAGTATATTCGAATAAAGAGCATTTTGCCTTTGACTTTATGTATAAGTACTTATTAATATTTTTTTATTTTTTTTACAATTGAATTAATGGTTGTTGTTTTCTCAATCATTCTAGAAGGAATGAGCGGGTCTGCATAAAATTTGACATTAATAGCGAGGTCATAGTCTGAAATACGATATAAGGTACATTCACTCCGGAAAATCTTATTCGCCAGTGTCAAACTACAGAAAATATCTAGTGTAAAAATTATTGAACTACCAAATAAAGTCTCCCAAATTTTTATTTTTTTATAGTTGAAATGAAATAGGCGTTTGTCTTCCGTCTCACCTGATGGAGAGTGTAGATGAAGACGAAGGTGGTACACGCCCATCCAAAAGAAACCTGTTCACTCTACTCTTAAAGACTTCAACTTATCAGGAAAAATAGACCCAGGCAGGTCGTTCCAAATCTTGGCGACTCTCACCAAAAACGATCTGTCAAACCGTTTAGTTCGACTTTTGGGTATGTCAACAACGTATGGGTGAAACTTTTTCCTGTGCCTAGTAGTCCGATAAAGGAATGGAGATGGCTCAATCAATTCGAAAAGAGCCTTCGAGTTTTATTTTATTTATCCAGTTTCTAAAATCATGGCTCCCACGGGAAGTGAGGCTTTTAAAAATTCCTCGGGTCCATGTGGAGTGACCTGCGAACCTGTCGGCACAGGACACCGCGTGACCCAGGCCCCGATACGTCCCCGCTGCGTGCTCACCCAGACCTGAAACCCTAGACTTCTCGTTGGTGGCCTTATGGACGTGTAAATATTAGATGCGGTATTTGCGAATGTTGTGGACGTTGTGTTGCTAATAATGAAGATGATATTTCGATATTGTATAAGATGTTGGTGTTAGCTCTGTGTTAGATTTCCGCCCTGAAAGAAATGTTTGTGGGATGCTAAAATATTAATGTCATATACATACATACATACTCACGCCTGTATTCCCCGAAGGGGTAGGCAGAGGTGCATTTCTGCACCCACATTTCGCCAAGTATGTATCAGTAACGTAATAGGGGGCGAGCCTATTGCCGTTTTTCGGGCACATTTCCAGACTCCGTGCTGTTACCAAGAATTTCCTAATGGAAAAATCCAATAACACTTTGCCCGACCCGGGAATCGAATCCATGACCTCTAGATCACACGGCACATACTTGTACCGCGAGACCACGAGGCAGTCAACCTATTAATGTCAATCTTTTTGCAAAACTAGAGAGCTTTCAGTAATTATGACATAATGTATGTATAGTTACAAACATAACACACCAAGTTTTCGTGACACACTAAAATCTTGTTTCATTTTATAATTTTTTTAAGAAGAATTATATATTTTAAAATAGCTAAAAACGAATCAAATATTTTAATTCTAATCTAAGTTGCGTTTTCTTATATCAAAATAGTATTAATTTTATTAAGTATTCATTTTTGACAGCCCCGTGGCGCAGTTGGCTAGATACCAGCTTGCGAAACGAGGGAACGCGGGTCGATCCCCGTACCGAGACAAATGTTTGTGTGATCTACAAGTATTTGTTTCGGGTCTGGGTGTTTGTGAGACCGAAAAGCCTCGTAGGATACCCACGACACAAGCCTTGTATCTTAATGTGGGGTCAGAACTACATATGTATGTATGTGACTGTTGGGTGTTTTTTTTGAGCGTAGTGAAGCTGTGGCAAATGCCTCATCCACTTATCTTTGCACATCATATTAGTCGCATCTTCATTCACACGGTGGTCCTCTCATCGCGTGGAAAATTTGAATAATTTCACAAAAACCTAATTAGTATCTTGATATCGTCTAAAAAAGCATCACAAAACGAAACATACATTGCTTATACATTGATTATGTTAAATTAAGTTAAAAAATATTTAAAAAAATTATAAAGTTAAATTATGATACAAGTATTTATTCCACAGCCGAGTGGCGCAGTTGACACCAGCTTGCAAAACGAGAGGCGGGTTCGATTCCCGCACCGAAACAAATGATTGTGTGCTGTGCAATTATTTGTCTCGGGTCTGGGTGTTTGTGAGCTTGAAAAGTATCTCGTAGTTCCTAATACCCACGACACAACACCAAATATATACCTTTATAAAATCGAGAACAATTAAATATTGTATGTCTTTTTTTTTGTATTTTAATGTGGTGTCAGAACTATGTATGTGACTGTTGGGTGTATTTATAATGTTAAATAGGAATACTTATAATATAATTGTTAAATAGGACTTTTTCCGAACAAAAATATAAATAATATTAAAGTACTCCACATAGTTTGAAATTTTAATAAGAATAAAAAATACTGGCAGGTTTTTTTTACACCAGTTTTTTTTCTTATATAATCTTATAAAATAATTATAAGGAAAATACTACTAATACAAATCCTAAAACGCTCTCAAAGCTTCAGCAATCCTCATCTCTCGGTCGAAGAAACCAATGTCTAAACATTTCGTCCTAGTATAGGTCAAGCGAGATGTTTTTTACTACAATTTCACGCGTCATTTAACCAAAGAACACGGCTCGGATTTCGCGAACCATAAAAAATGGTGTGGGGTCCGATGTACCCGTTACCCTGCGGCATGGGGATGGAAACGAATTTTTAGTAGTAAAAAAACATTTTTTAGATATAGGTATTTTTTTAAAATAGATGAGGTGAAATGTATACCGAATTCTGTAATTTTTGCTGATGTTTTTAAATTTCGAGGGATTTTTTTTTTAATACTTTTGCTTATTTTCGTATTTGAAGTCTTACTTTAAAAATTCTAGTAATATAAAAATGTATAAGGAATTTACTATAAAATTAAAAAACGATACCACGTCCTCACGTATGGCAGTATTTTCATAATAATAACATTTTTGTCGCTACTTGATAATAGATACTTGATATTTATACTTGACTGCCTCGTGGTCTCGCGGTACAAGTATGTGCCGTGCGATCTAGAGGTCCTGGGTTCGATTCCCGGGTCGGGCAGTGTTGTTGGGTTTTTCTATTAGGAAATTCTCAGTAGTAGCACGGAGTCTGGAATTGTGCCCGAAAAGCGGCAATAGGCTCGCCCCCTATTACGTGGGACTGATAAATACTTGGCGAAATGTGGGTGCAGAAATGCACATCTGCCTACCCCTTCGGGGATTATAGGCGTCAGGTTATGTATGTGTGTATGTTGATTATAGAGGAGACTTATCTATTTGTTCTCCGCGTCATGTATGTTCCGATTAATTTAAAGATTATTGAAATGAAATGTGAATATAATAGTTTACAGAGTTCATAAAATGTACCTATATACCATTTTATCAGACATTATTTTGATTGAATAACTAGCTAGAAACTTTAATTTTTTCAAAGTTACAATTAAAATTTATTTAAAACTATTTATTTTAACAGGTGGGTGAGGGCTGCTCAAGACCGGGATGGTTGGCGCTTACTTGGGGAGGCCTACGTTCAGCAGTGGACGGCGATACGCTGAGTATATACATATTTAAATAAAGTTATCTGCAAGACCAAGTAGGTACGCACTAATGTTTTTGAAGCAGCACGTATCTGATCCGTAATAACAACTTAACATCGAAGAGACGGGAATTAAGAATTGCATCGACTTCTGAGAGATGCCGGTTTCCTACCATCAGGAGCTTACTACTTTGAGCAAGCCTATTGCCGTTTTGAGGACATTATTTTCATCATCATCATCATCATCATCATCATCATCAGCCCAAATACGTCCCACTGCTGGGCATGGGCCTGCTCTACAACTGAGAGCGTTTAGGCCTTAGTCCTCCACGCTGGCCTAGTGCGGGTTGGCGGACTACACACCTAAGAAATTCCTAAGAACTTTTTAGGTGTGCAGGTTTTATCACGATGTTTTCCTTCACCGTTAAAGCAAGTGAGAATTCATTGTCACACACATAACTTCCAAAAGTCAGAGGTCTGTGCCTGGGGTTTGAACGTGCGACCGCCGAAATTCTCGACCGCGCGCCTAAACCTCGAGGCCGTCACTGACATATTTTCCTCCCAACAAATTTATTACTGGAAATATCTAGTGATACTATGCTTGACCCGAAAATTGAACCCAGGACCGAAGAGGCAGTATAGCAACGGGATGATTTTATCAATTCTAATAGAACCATGATAAAACAGTAACGGCACACCAAATCAACTTGACTGTGAAAAATTGTGCCAACAAAAAAACACCGAAAGGGGTCCAAAGTAACAGTATACGGTTGGCACGGGTTACCGTTAGATAAGGGTCTTTCCGGGGGCTCATTTCCGATTTTACAACAAAATAATTACTAGCGACTTCGCTTCATTGGTTCTCCCCGACTATTATATGCAGCTCAATACACATAATCTGAGACACAAAACTTATGAAGGCATTCCAAATATTGGAATAATATTGGCCTATGGTAATGACTGAGGGTAAATTTGGTAAAACACATACATGCATGTATTTACGAGGGCAGTATACATAGTTAAAGAAGCAAAACATAACGCTTAAACAAAGATAAATTCTGCAAGAATCCTATCAGCCTACGTGCATTTTATTAAGCACCTTGTGTGAAATCGAGAGGAAAATCTGCACACCTAAAAGTTCCTAGGAATTTCTTAGGTGTGTAGTCCGCCAACCCGTACTCGTCCAGCGTGGTGGACTAAGGCCATCTTAGTTGTAGAGGAGACCCGTGCTCAACAGTATGTGGACTGACTATGATGAGTGTATATTTCGACGGTCCCCAAGAACAAAACCTTATCTGCAAAATGCTCTACTGCAGTATATAGTTTTTTAATTAAGTGAAAATATAAATATAAATTACTCACTCACCTCAAAAATATATATTTTTAAGAAATAGTTTTCTTTTTCTCTCTTGGGGACCGTCGATTTATACAAAAATAAATTACGTTTACATTATGCCTAGTCAGAGTTGAATTGAGCAGAAACCCATGGAATTTCTACTGCTAAGAGCAGATCTTTTCAAAATTCAAAAATAACTAATAACTGTCGGAAAAGTCTTAATTAAATTTGAACACATAATTATAGATCAGGGTCAGTGGCGGGACTTCCATAGAAGCCCAAAAGTCTTAAACGTTAATTGTGTAATGTCTAGTTTATATTTGCTTATTATGGGGTCTTTATTTAATAAATTGCTTTAATTAAATAAAGATTTGAAGCTTAAAAATTATTATTTTGTTTTTTAAAAGGTAAATTGGGCTTTTGGGCTTCTATGGAAGTACCGCCACTGATCAGGGTTTCTCAAAGTAGGGTACGCGAACGCCTAGAGATTCGCCATTCGACGGCAGGAGGTTCACGACAAGATTTACGTAATATTGACTTGATGCCTAGCAGTCACGTGCGGCACACGTAGAGGAGCGCGCGCGACTGAATTCGTCAGAGTCAGAATTAAGGTTAAAATTGTCCAAAATTACTCCTAAAATTGTCTCCATTTGCGACAAGAAACAAGTACACCCATCGCATTAATATTAAAAAGATATTGGTTTTGGCACTTTGTTTGTAATCTTTGATTGAATGACAATTTTATTATTTTCAGAAAGTTTCAGGAGAAAACTATAACATACAAACTACGAGTATAATCTAAAATATACGAGGTCCTTTCAAAACCAAGTGGACACTCCCTCATAGCCAATAAATTGCACAATATTAATATTCATGCATGGTACTACCGGTCATGTTTATGGCTTCATTAAATTATCGTATATTAAGGAATTATGTTAATGCAAACAAAATTATGTTTTTGGGGCCACACACGGGGATGTTGTTATTGTTTCCTCAAACCACTCTGTATTTTAGGTACCAGGGATTCATGAGATGGATGGACCACTGGCGGTACTTCCATAGAAGCCCAAAAGCCCAGTTTGCCTTACAAAATTCCGAATAATAATCTTTAAGCATTAAATGTTTATTTAACAAAAGCAATTTGACATATAAATAAGAATATCCTGAGCCCACAATAAATAATTGTAAACTAGACATTACACAATTAATGCGTAATGCTTTTGGGCATACATGGACGTATCTCGCTGCTTCATACTATGGTCATACTACACCATGTTCAACATCAGATGCCGTGAACTTATACGGGCCAGCATTAACAAAATATGAGCAAAATTGAAAAGAAAGTAATTGCTGTAGTATCTAAACAAAATTAAGTTTTTAATAGAATAGAATTAAAATACTTCTATAAAAAATATTAGTAGCATTTTATGGTCCTAAGATTCTCAAAGCCGTTGGAGCCAAAAGATTCGTAAATTAATATATTAGCCGAACAGTTAAACTTAATTATAAGTTGAGGGCACACGTAGACTCTACCTCATTCTCGAAAAAAACCTATTATTCCCCGAAGGGGTTGGCAGAGGTGCATTTACGCACCCATATTTCGCCAGATATACTACATCAGTCGCACGTAATAGGGGGCGAACCGTTGCCGTTTTTGGGCCACATTTCCAGACTGCTTGTACTGAGAATGTCCTAATGGAAAAACCCAATAACACTTTGCCTGACCCGGAAATACGAAACCTCTAGATCGCACTTTGAGCGCGAGACCATGAGGCAGTCATATGTTTTTCATTTACCTCATTCTGAGCTCTGCAATTGTAGTCTGAGGAAGATACTTGACAGCCCCGTGGCGCAGTTGGCTAGACTCCAGCTTGCGAAACGAGAGGCCGCGGGTTCGATCCCCGCACCGAGACAAATGTTTGTGTGATCCACCGATATTTATTTCGGGTCTGGGTGTTTGTGAGAGCGAAAAGTCTCTCGTTGTTCCTGATACCCACGACACAGGACTTCTGTCCTAGTGTGGGGTCAGGACTATGTGTGTGACTGTTGGGTGTATTTATTTTATTTATTTACTTATTTAGCCAGTACATATTACAGATATAGTTCTTTAGATACTATACTATTTGGGCAGCACCATACTAACGTATGCGATGTGGTCTCTTTTATTTGGTAGTATAACAAAGAATAGGAAAATAAAAGTGTGTGTGTACTTATGTACCCGCGTTAGAAGTTATACCACGCGACTGAAGTAACACTTATAAATACGCCCAACAGTCACATACATAAATATAGTTCTTAGTTTACACAACATGTTACATAATT
The DNA here is from genome assembly GCA_907164795.1 of Hemaris fuciformis. Classification (NCBI taxonomy): domain Eukaryota; kingdom Metazoa; phylum Arthropoda; class Insecta; order Lepidoptera; family Sphingidae; genus Hemaris; species Hemaris fuciformis. The sequence continues at coordinate 1,317,474 of OU015443.1, forward strand.
ATTTGAACGCACTCATAAATATTTGAAAACTAATAAATATGTCAATCCCTTTTATTACTGTCACTATTCTACATTTTTAAAATCTAAAACATATAAATTTTATTGAAAAATATTCGATCCGAAACATATTAAAACCTTTCTGATCCATTTGACACTTACTTTTAACATGAGCAGCTTCAATCTGTCAATTATATTTTTGTGTTACAGTGATGCGCGCGCACCTTAAAATTTCATCATTTTTTCATAACGCGCCTAAAGAAGTTAAAACTTTACAGACTCTTTTTTAATCATTTACCACCCAGGTAGGTACAATTTAAGACAATCACAGGCGTCAAACGTAACAGCTACCTACGCCGCCCTGTAATTTTGCTAAACTGCTGTCCGCTACCATTTTTATATAGAAATTGACATGTATTGCGGACTTCCGTTCTCTATGATCTATGGTTTCCTGCCATTGATGTCACAATTTGTGGTTCCGAAATTACCTATTTTTTACGATGTATATATTCCAAAAAATTAAACGAAGAGGACATATTACTTCAATGTAAGCTGCAGGATTTCTTTGCTTTACTAATACTTTTTTTTTTAAAGCAGTGATGGCCTCGAGGTTTAGGCGCGCGGTCGAGAATTTCGGCGGTCGCAGGTTCAAACCCCAGGCACACACCTCTGACTTTTCGAAGTTATATGTGTATTCACAATGAATTATCACTTGCTGTAACGGTGAAGGAAAACATCGTGATAAAACCTGCACACCTAAAAGTTCTTAGGAATTTCTTAGGTGTGTAGTCCGCCAACCCGCACTAGGCCAGCGTGGTGGACTAAGGCCTAAACCCTCTCAGTTGTAGAGGAGGCCCGTGCCCAACAGTGGGACGTATTTGGGCGGATGATGATGATGACTAATACTTTTTATCGTCGAAAAGATAAATATTTGTATTTCGATACCGACATTTCGAGTTCGATAGCTATATTTTTAGATCCTAAGTAATATGGGACGACTCTTTTGCAAACATCTTTTCGGAATTCGAGCTTATATTTAAAATATCCTCATAGAAAAACCCCATACCAATTTTCGTGAGCCGAGAATCCAACTCGAGATCTCACGAACGCATGTCGCATACTTTCACCACGAATACATAAGGCAGTCTTATATTTATCGCACCATGAACTGTTGAGTAACTTATCTGCTGGAAACTTTTAAAAGGAACAAAATATGTACGTTAAGACCACCAGTTTAAAAAGCAGAATCTAAGAAACCAAGTGACCATTGACCATGTCACTTAAATGGTCATTGAACATAACGCGACGGTAATACTTGCAGCGGTAGTGCAATTGCACAATTTGCCAGGAATGCCATTGTACGACACACCACGTTTTTATAACGGACGAGTGCCGTTTGATGTAATGCATTCGTATTTGATATAGCTATCACAGAAAGCAATGGTATTTGAAATGTCTCGTGGTCTCGCGTCACAAGCATGTGCTGTGCGATCTAGAGGTCCTGGGTTCGATTCCCGGGTCGGGCAAAGTGTTATTGGGTTTCCATTAAGATATTCTCAGTTGTAGCTCGGAGTCTGGAAACGTGCCCGAAAAACGGCAATAGGCGCGGCCTCTATTACGTGGGACTGATACCTGGCGAAATGTGGGTGCAGTAATGCACCTCTGCCTACCCCTTCGGGGAATACAGACGTGAGGTTATGTATGTATGTATGGTATTTGAACCAAAGTTGGTAAACAAATTTTTAAACCACCTTTAACGGTTACTAACACTTAGTCTTCAAAGCAGGTGTTTAAAATAAAGATGTCGAATTCCTTCCTGAAACACGGAGGCCTTGATAAATATGTTTATATGAATATTTGTCGTTTGGTCTTATATTTTTAGTTATTTTGTTGTTAATTGTAAATCGGATTTAAAAAAATGTATCCTAAACTATTGTATGCCAATATGGCGGGTCATAGCTGTACTAAACAAGCCAATGTAACTCCATCTTCATCTATGTACCACAATAAAATATTCTAAATTTGAATTTGAATTTGGTTTCCGTACCTAAAATTGGCACCATCGAGACAATGTGTGTTGTCTGTCACAACCAATGCGCTCCGAATTTGCCAATTTTAGTATTGGATAACGTAAATAAAATACTTAATATTGAATGTGAGACACAGAAAATAGAAATAATGTACAGTGTGTAAACAGACCGTTATCGAAAACTAAGACAGGTAATAGTAATAATAGGGGTGTGCGAATAATTCGAACTTACGAATTATTCGTCCTGAATCAAATATTGATATTCGATTCGACACTCGAATCGAGTAATTCGAATATTCGAAGTATTTCGAATTATTCGAAAATTATAAAAATGCAGTAAGTAATCGAGTACTGATGTGAGAAGCGTAAAATACACTTTGAGTTGAAATTTTAAGTAAAAAAAAATAATAGTCTTACAACAAAAAATATTTGTGATATTTTGAATATCAGATTTTAGTGTTATACAATAGAGTACACAAACCACTTAAAGCCTCGAATTATTTTTTAAAATTTACGATTTATTGAGAATATTATATAATTATTTTAATAAACCATTTTTTTTAAATTGAATTAATTGAAAAATTGCGAATAATTCGAAAAGTTTGGAATTATTCGAAAATTTTCGAATAGTTCGAATTTTTCGAATAAGTCGTAAATTCTAATTATTCGAATCGAATAAAACTATTCGATTCGATTCGATTCGAACGATATTCGCACACCCCTAGTTATAAATGATTACGAATTTCGAAGACGTTGATGCAAAACAAACCTGAAAACCAAATAAAGTTTTCGACGTTTTCCAAACCACTCCACTATTACTACCTGTATTTATTTTCGATCACATATTATGCACAGTTGCTGTACGAATGAATCAAAATATAGTATTCAAATAATAGCAGTAAACTGGACTTCCAATTACTAACTTTCAAAGGTATGGTAAGGTTCAAAGGTATTTCAAGTATGTGCCGTGGGATCTAGAGGTCCTGGGCTCGATTCCCGGGTCGGGCAAAGTGTTATTGGGTTTTTCCATTAGGAAATTCTCAGTAACAGCACGGAGTCTGGAAATATGCCCGAAAAACGGCAATAGGCTCGCCCCCTATTACGTGGGACCGATACATACCTGGCGAAATGTGGGTGCAGAAATGCACCTCTGCCTACCCCTTCGGGGTATACAGGCGTGAGTTTATGTTATTATTTATGTATGTATTTCAAAGGTTTTCTGCAAAACTGTGGTATCACCCCAGTCAAACCCCTATCTTTGTAGCAGCAATCATTCACAAGAGTATTACTGGGATTATAAATAGAAGCTATGTTGACGTATTTTTCATACAATTCTTCTTCTCCACTATTAGCCCTGATGGAACATAACTCTTACAGCAAAATAACGTAAGAAGACTCTTACAAACTTGTGTAAAATAAGTTAAGCTATATCCAATTTTTCTGTATCATGTATTTGACCGAATTCTTGGTAATTAAACGTCATAATATAAACCTAAAGTAGGCCTTGAATGTCACGAAGGATAATACAAAATTTGAAAGTCTTTCAAAACCTTAATCTTAATGGTAATAAGAACTATTTTGGCTCAGCATTATTGCGACAAATTTACGAAAACACACTTAATATCTAAAATAACTCCCTAAAATGTAAACATTAGAACTGAATTTAGCCTAACTGATAGTTTTACCAACGGCAAACATAACTTTGCAGGCTTCTTTCTCTTCAGCTATTGATGTACGAACAGTTTAAAGCTAATTTGGTATTCACGACATTGTATCTGTTTTCATTCAGCTTTTGTACAGGACTTCTGAATAAAGGAACCTTTCTTGTAATGATGATTAAGACTTGTATGTTGCGGTTACGTATAGCGATGCTGGTTAAATGGATACTGTTGACCAAACCGCGGAGTGACCGCATTCGCAAATACTCTGAAATACGTAAGAATTTTTTATACATCCATGAAGTATTGTCTTTTAACTTATTCCACTCAACCTATTTATTATTCAGCTCCTTCCCTTCCTTTATATATCTTATATATCTACATATGTGTAGCGAAGACCATGAAAATTGGTTCAGAGGCTTATTAGGGACTTTCGCTTTTATATAGTGTAGTAAATCATCCATCCATCCATCCATCAGCCAATGGAAGTCCACTGCTGGACATAGGCCTCTCCTAATGACTTCCACAGGGACCTGTTGGAAGCAGCTTGTATCCAGCGACGTCCCGCGACCTTTACTAGGTCGTCCGACCATCTTGTCGGAATGTGTACTAAATATTGATAATAAAAATGTAGCCGTCGGAATTTTTATTGATTTGCAAAAAGCTTTTGATACGGTTAGCCATGAGTTACTTTGAAGTTAGTTAATATCGGTAAAGAGAGTACAGCACTAGAAATTTCAAAATCTTACCTTTCGAATCGTCAACAAATTGTTAAAATAGGAAATACAAGGTGAAGAAGTATTCGGCCGGCATGATTGTGTCGACCAACGGGAGATCATCTCCCGCTGGTCGGCACTTTTTTCTGGACCCCATTACGCTTACCATCAGGTGCAATGGGGTCACTTTGCCGTGCCAGTATAAAAAAAAAAAAAAAAAATACACAAAGCAGCCCCAAATCCATAAATTATGGAGTACCACAGGGGTCAATACTAGGACCACTCTTGTTTTTAATATATATTAATAGCATAAGTGACATTGGTCTTAAAGGAGATGTGACGTTGTATGCGATGCGGACGACACTAGTTTGTTCTATTTTGGTGAATCAATTCACGATATTATTAGTGACGCTCAAAGGGATCTTAATAAATTAAATGGGTGGTTCCAGTCAAATCTTCTAACAATAAATGTTTCTAAAAGAAGTTATATGATTTTTAAGGCCAAAAACAGAAAAATTCCAAATAAAGGAGTAAATCCTTTGTCCATTAATTATAAAAAAATCACTAAAGTTGAAACTTAAAAATACCTAGGATTAATTTTGGATAGTAACTTAACGTGGAAACCACATATAACTAATATAAAAAATAAACTAACATACTTATCAGGTGCTCTACGGGGTACAGTCAGGTGTTATCCACTTAATGTCCGTTACACTAATAATTCACTTGTCAAGCCACATATTGACTATTTAGTAGAAAACTGGGGCACTGCCACTAAAACTAATCTAAGATCATTACAAATTGCTCAAAACAAACTCATAAAAATACTGTTTCATTATGATTTCTTAACATCGTCTCAAAAAAATTATAACGAAACAAAGATATTGGATATCGAACAGTCGTATTTATAACACGTGCACATTAATAAGAAAAATATTAAATAACGAAATATATACACAACTATGTTTTATAAAAAAAAAATCAAACACAAAAAATTAAACTCCGAAACACAAACGACTTAAAATTGAATTGTCCGCGAACAAACTACGGCAAAAAGTGTCTCATGTATGAAGGGGCGAAATATTATAATAAATTACCAAACAATATAAAACAAGCTAAATCTACTACAGTATTTAAAAAATTACTCAATACATATCTGTTTAAAAAATAAACTTAACTACGCTTAGTGAATTGAGGCACCGCGCTCACGGGTCCGATGCTTCATCCAGTTGCCGTAATGCTGCGAATATGTTTTTTGCTGTTTGAATTGTGTTCGTCAAAAAATGTTTTAGAACTACCCTATTTATTTATTAGCGATAAACGTCTGAATTGTTTTTTTTTTTGTAATTAGTGATATTTCTCATGTAAGTGAGTAATATTCCCACTGCTGGGCACGGGCCTCCCCTACAACTAAGAGGGTTTAGACCTTAGTCCACCACGCTGGCCTAGTGCGGGTTGGCGGACTACACACCTAAGAAATTCCTAAAAACTTTTTAGGTGTGCAGGTTTCATCACGATGTTTTCCTTCACCGTTAAAGCAAGTGATAATTCATTGTGAATACACACATAAGTCCGAAAAGTCAGAGGTGTGTGCCTGGGGTTTGAAGCCGCGACCGCCGCGATTCTTGACCACGCGCCTAAACCTCGAGGCCATCACTGCTTTCACTTATGAGAAATAAACATCTTAAACCATAAACCATACTTAGCCTACGTATTGTTGTGTACTGCAATAGACTTTTCACAAATAGGTGTCAAACGTCCTGTTTTTTAGCTGCTACGTGGTAGCTGTTACTCCAAATCCTCTGGACTCTGTCTAAAAAATTAAAATTAAAACGAATGAAAATAATTTATCGATTTAATAGCCCGGACCCTCATCCCTTCAGGAAATACAGGCACGAGTGCGTATGTATGTATGTATTGTCTAAAACTGCTGTACGACAGTCAGAATCAACATTCACTTTTAGAAAGCTAGTTGATTGTTACAATTTCAAACCCTAATTACTCAACTCTTTGATATTTTAGAAAAGGATATTAGAAATTAGCAATCATTCATTCAGATTTAAAAAAAAAACGATAATTTTTATTTGGGGCACATCTGTAGACAATAGATGGTCTGTTATTTTTAGGTCCTACTAGTTAAAAACTCGTAGATAATATTGATAAACACGCAACGCTGCCCTAGAGGCCGAATGTTCTATCAAAATGATTGTTATTATGTTAAAAGAAATGAACATCAATCCTCAAGGTCACAAGTTGGATAATGTGAAATGATTTTTTATAATCCTAACTAATATCCTTACTAATATTATAAATGCGAAAGTAACTCTGTCTGTCTGTCTCGCTTTCCTGCTAAAACTACTGAACCGATTTAAATTAAATTTAGTACACAGATGGTTTAGAGCCTGAGAAAATACATAGGCTACTTTTTATTCCGGAAAAAAGGGTTTTAAGGGGTTGACAGGAGGGATGAAAGGTTTTATGGAAGTATTGTCAAAGCTAGAAGCTTGAAACATATTTTTTAGGCTGTTGATTAGATATAAATAAATATGACATTCAAAGTTTGTAAAAAAAACTAATAATATAATAGTAAAATAGACTACAACTTATTTTCTTTCTGAACCCAAACCTGTAGTCTACACGGACAGAGTCGCGGGCAAAAGTTAGTTTAGTATAAAATTTCTCTACTGGATCTTAGTGAAGACAAGTTATTTTTTCCCTACTTACACTCATTCCCCTATTTTTAAGAAGTAGGGGATAGGAAATTTCTACATTTCTATCTAGCTGTTTTTACGTCCCGCGTAATAAGCTTTCCTTTTTTTAAAGGTTTCTAAAGTAAAGATGCAATTATTGCTTGACCGGGATATTGAATCCGACATCTCTTCGTCACACGTAGCTCAATCTTTCAACAAGACCGGGGCATCTTAACAAAAGAAAATTATATATTTAATATAAACAAATCTAACCAAAATCACACAAAATTATCCAAATTGATTTTCAATTATTTTAATATAAAATGATTAGGCGTTACGTTTACGAAACTGAGAGTGACGATTTTAGCCCGAGGGCATAATTCACACCATGTTTGACGTACAAAAACGCGTTTAGTTTACGTTATGTTTGTTTGAATTTATAGAAGAAACTGTTACTTAACGTAAACTTTGTTTAGACTTGCAAGGTTTGAACAGTTGCTGATATGAGAAGACGGTGAAATTTTTGGATGATTTGGAACAAGGGTATTGAAATTTAGACAAACAACAGATTTAAAACACGCACATACCTACTCATAAATAAAATTGTAAAAAAAACAAGTCTCGCAACTCATTTCTTCTACCGTAAAAAGTTGTGAGATCCATGTGATATCAAGTCGATAAATTTATTCAGTCTCCGTTGAAGGGACCTTTTGTCTTAAGTTATTATGCACTTAGCTTACCAGACAACATCTTATAGTGACCATATGAAAATTAAAATTAAAAATCTTTAATGTTTTAAATAAAATAGTTTGACTTGGTAATCGCTCTAAAAGTGAGATACATCGTCTTTTCATGCTTATGAGCTTTGCTTACTTTTGTAGGTAGTCTTCCTTTTTACATACGAGACGAGTCGTGTTCTTTATTTTAAAATAATAATTACCTACTTTTTGCGTTAGTTAGAAAAAAAAAGCGCCGCACACGTCAAACGTCAGTTAAAGTTAATCCTTTTGTAAAATTGTTATCTCTCTTTCACTATAAATTGGTACTGTCAATGTACCTAACAGAAAATTACAACATCAAGCTTAACAGAGGTATAGCTTGAATTGATTTACGGCACTAAATGCCGCACTCAAAGATTTTTTTAAATGAATAAATTACTTGACCCTATATAAAGGTTTCCTTACAAAGTTTTCCTTCACCGTTAAAGTGCCCCCAGATAAAAGTGTATGTCTGCAATATCAAAAGTAACGCATAACGCAGCTTTACTTGTATCTTCTAGGAATTTTCATCATCGTCATCATAATCAGACCATATTACCTACTGCTGGGCACGCGCCTCCTGTACCTGTGGTTTAGTTCCTAGTCTAGCTGGCTTAGTGCGGGTTGGCAGACTGCACACCTAACAAATTCTTAACAACTTTTAGGTGTGCAGGTTTCCCCACGATTGTTTACTTCACCGTTAAAGTACGTGAAAATTCATTGTGAATACACACATAACCTTAAAAAGTCAGAGTGCCTGTTTGAACCCGCGATCGCCAAGATTCTCAATACTAGTAGTTTTAAACTCAGCGTGATCAAGTAGCAGTCGATTTTTTTGTCATTATAAGTAACGATTTTTGTGTTCATACAATAAAATAAATATATGATATCAAAATGGGAACAATCAACACAGAAAGACCCAGAATCATTTCAATTTACGTACTTTCAGGTCAGTCCTGCGGGAGAACGTACGATCCACACAAAAGGGACTGTGACCTTAACATTAAGCGGCGAGTATGCCCTTGCTGCAGGTACTAATAACGTATTACTTATTGAATTTCCATCCATGAAAAGATCACGCAACCGCCGATCAAAGGCCTCCTCGTCTCAAAAAGACCGTTTATTTTTTTGTAAGCTCTTTCTGGCACAGCCTGTATTTAGTAACGGGGAATGGTCCTTGAAATTACCTCGTTTTGTGTGGAAACCGCATTCGCTGGGAATGTATGATAGTTATAGCCTTGTGATAGAAACGCTGGTGGTGCTTTTGCTGGTGGTAGGATTTTCGTATCCGCCCGGATAGCGACCACCGTACACAAGGCGTAAAACCCGCCATAGTGACACATGCAAGTGTGTCGCGTTCCGGGATCAGTAAGTGTACTTCCGGTTTTTCGGGGGACTTCAGTCGTGGTAGGGGGATGTGCGGGCCGGCATGATTGTGTCGACCAGCGGGTGACCATCGTTTCTCGCTGGTTGGTATTATTTTTCTGGACTCCACTGTGCTTACCATCAGGTACAGTGGAGTCACTTTGCCGTGCCAAAAAAAAAAAAAAAAAAAAAAAAAAAACGCATGTGAGGGAATAGAAATGTATGCTGAATCTACTATTATATTAACGTTTTCAGCTTTCAAATATTTGTATACTTGGTTCAGTCAAGGGGTGGGATCACGTTAATGGTTATAAAAAACATCTCTCAGTTTCAATTACGTTATTTAAATATAGGTACTCTTTAATAACTTGACAGGTATTTAATCTTATAAAATGATTAAATCATTAATTTAGCGAATCTTAAGGTGTTTTAAAAGGTAAGTAAGTTGCTTGTTTGACAAATGTTTGCAAACAATAAAAAAAAAATTAATATAAAAATATATGTATATATAGAACTAGTTAGTCTATAGGCACGGATAGGAGGCATTTAATTTGTTCATGAAAAAATAAAATTAATCGATAATAAAGATCGATTTAATTTCGTCGTAAATGTTCTGAAAGTCCAATTCGGATTGGTCATAGCTGGTACAATAACAGAAAAAAAAAATACGCAAGCATAATTTACGGTTTCGAAAACTAATATTTGTTATAATAACCGCCCTTCCGTCGCGATCCATTTCATCTGTTGGCGACAGAATTTCTATTTGTTTTAAATTAAACAGTTAACAAGCAAAAATACGTTTTAACTCATCTCTGTAGACCACAAAATTTTGTAGCAATCTTTTCTAATTGGCGATTTTTTTCATAGTGTTCCAATATGTAAAGTTATTTTGTACTTTATGGAGGAGGTAATAGGGGGTATTTTTTTATATAAGTCACCGAGTCTCGTTTGATCATTGCGGTTTGCGACAAAGACTTTTTTTGCAAGTTCAGTGGTGGCCGTGCTTACGAAGCTGTGACTTGCAAATCTTATTGTTTGTCTACTTGTCGTGTTTGCGGTTCCTTTTGTCTTTTTTCGGGATTTTTTGTTTTCAATGATCATCCATTGTCATATTTGTAATTAGAAGCCAAATTAGTTCTAAATTTGCGTTCTGGTGTTCATTATTTGTTTCTTGAAATGGAAATATTAATATTTACTTCGTGTTTTTGCTAATCATTTCGGCAAAGGAACAAAAGGGCCTGATGACACTTACTACTATGAAGTTAAACAGAAACTTTATTATTGTCGTTGTATTATTAAAATATAGAAATAAAAATAAGGAAAATAAATTCCGGGACAAATACATACACTTTCAATAATAACACTTGCCATGGCATAAGAATGTGGCGCGTGACCGAGAGGTCTAACTTCGATTTCTGGGTCGCGCAAAGTTTAAATGGGTATTTTAGTAAGGAAGATCTCACTAACAGTGCGAGTATGGAAGCGTGTCCAAAAAACGGCAATAGACTTGCATCCTATGACGTAAGACCTAGACACTTTTAGCGACAGGTGCAAATAAGCACCTCTGCCAACTCCTTTAGAGAAACAAGCGTGAGAACAAAAAATAAAACTTTTGTCTTATCTCCAATGATTCTGATGAAGTAGAAGCAATAAGTAACCTTGGATTGCTTTGCAGGGGTGCGATGTTCAAGTTTAGAAACATACATACATTAATTATACACCTTCACGCCTATATTCCCCGAAAGGGTAGGTAGAGGTGCATTTCTACAACCACATTTCGCCAGGTCAGTCCCACGTAATAGGGGGCGAGCCTATTGCCGTTTTTCGGGCACTACTGTAGCTGCTACTGAGAATTTCCTAATGGATAAACCAAATTCCACCCGAGACCCCGAAGAGATCGCACGCGGCAGTAACTGTAGAAATATGATGTTTATATGGTTTAAAATATTTACGAAAAGATCTGTAAAAGAAGTCAATTACAATCGGCGTGAACAAACAAATACTTTATTTTGAATTGATTTTACATTTTTTGCCAAAAAAATATAGAAGTTTTTCTAACGGTGCAATTTGTTGAAACAAACCGATTATCAAGATTACCGGGTGCCGGTTCTGCGTCCGATTATAGACATTTCGATACGAATTTCGCTAGCGTGTAAAAATAATGAATTATATGATTTTTTGCTTGTTTGTTTTAGTGTTATTTGGTAAAACCGGTAATCTTGGAATGTTTAGGGTGAAAAATAACAGTTAGTAATCATCGTAAATGATTATATGGCATGATGTGCGTAGTTGGTCTCTAGTTCAAATCCTAAGCACAAAGATTTTCGAAATAATATGAGCAATTTTTTTCAATATTCAAATTAAAAATTATTTTATTAATGTATTATTTTTTATCGGGAATATCTTAAGTAATACAAATTATCTATGAATTCTTAATTATTTTCTAATATAGCAAGTAAATAGTCTCTGCAAGGCATTTTACAGGTGTGAAAGGTTAGGTCATTTAGTGGCGTGGTCTATTAACTTAGTCGTCGATTGGAGTCCCAAAAAATACCACATACCTTTTGAAAAAACGTCATGAAAAAAACCGTATTGTAGGATTCGCCTTAAACGGAAAATTACTACTTAATTGTGTGTTCACACGACAATTAAAATAATTCAGAAAAAGTTCTGCGATTGTAAGACAATTTTGAGCAACCTCCATAAACGTTAACCAAACAGCAGCAATATCAATAAAAAAATATTCTGAAATCATCCGCCGCCATTTTTAGGCGCCATTTTTACCTTTTTTAATGATCCAAACGGGGAAGATTAAGCAATAATGTAAAACCAACAGTGGGCGTGAAAAGATTTTGTTTTACGAAAAAAATATAGTTTGGCGCCCCAATAAAGGTTTATGGTATAATAGCATTAAGCGATTATGGTGAAAAAAGGATTTACACTTCAAACAGCCTTGGTAAGTCGAGACCATAACTCATCTGCAACGTTCAGTAAATCACTTATTAAAGTAGACGTTCACTTTAAATTGGGTTGCAAAGAGACAAATCCTCTATTAACTTCGTGGAAATTTATGAAATAACAAAAAAATTACAAACCTCATATTCATACTTTCGTATATGTAATGTATTTTCAAATAACTTTCAAACTATATTTTTATTATTTCTCGTGTCTTTGGTGGTTATGAGCGGCAGTTATTTCATAGTAAGTCACTTTTTATTGGCCTTCCAAATTATAAAACACCCCTGAATCAAATAAGAAAACCTACTTCGCTGTATGCTACTATTTTACCGACCCCTGAATTTTGCTACCAACTATGAGTAATTCTAAAATGAAATAAGATAATCTTAAAATAAATTCAATAATTGACTTCAAAAATTAAGATATCTCCCATGAAACACTTTACAAAACAATTTCATCTAAGCGGTGTAATAAAATCGAAAATTGTTAGAATAAAAAAATATATGATGCGTTCCCGAAACTGAGGTACGGTAAGGCACCGCGTTTAATTGACCTGGCGAAATTATTTGATGGGCGCGAGACACTGCCAAAGACTAACTTTATTGTCAGAATCGACACGATTCAAAAGTAAATTAAAATCAATATCAATTTCTAAAGATATCGCCAATTGATCGCCTTTTTTACAAGTCATAAGTCAGAATAAATTGGAACTGGCTTCTATGTACAAACGAATGGTTAATAATATAAAATAACTTATAATTGTTCCGGAGATTATTATGTCTGTATCAAAATTCTCGAGCTTAAAAATGAAAAATTAGATAAAAGTCATCTTAGATCAATATGGTTTAAAGCAAATATTGACCAAAAGTGTAAATGTATTAACTGTATCGAATGCCGAGAGATGGAGCTCTGTTCGGGCTTATCCAGTCCCGTACTCATCACCATGTTTATATTACCAATACATAAAAACCTAACTCACTTTTCGATCATAAGAATTAACATATAGTTATTAATGTGTCGACTAAGTAAAAATCATAATGTATGTCTCCAGTTGATACCAACTTTGCCTCTTCAATCATCATCATCATCATCATCAGCCCAAATACGACCCACTGCTAGGCACGGGCCTCCTCTACAACTGAGAGGGTTTAGGCCTTAGTCCACCACGCTGGCCTAGTGCGGGTTGGCGGACTACACACCTAAGAAATTCCTAAGAACTTTTAGGTGTGCAGGTTTTATCACGATGTTTTTCCTTCACCGTTAAAGCAAGTGATAATTCATAACTTCGAAAAGTCAGAGGTGTGTGGTTGGGGTTTGAACTTGCGACCGCCAAAATTCTCGACCGCGCGCCTAAACCTCGAGGCCATCACTGCTTTTGCCTCGTCAATAATCATCCCTAATCATCTGTCGGTTCTGAGTAAAACTCTTTGCGTATCGCAGCCAATCACCGATGGATGATTTATGGCGCAAAGGCAGTTATTCCGGCGGATGTTTGTTTAATCGATTACAGCCTCTTTATGACGGTAGTCGTGGGCCTGCCCGACCCTGATTGCCGACCTGTTGATTTAACGGTGAGAAATATTCGCTTCTTGCTCGTTTTTTAATTACGCCTTCGCGGTTTGAGGAAACTGAATTTAAAATATGGTTCAATTTAATTTTGTAAGGTGAACACATTATCGACATGGTTGTATTTTTATTTTGGATTAAATAAGACATTTGAGAACACATAGTCCTGTAGCACAATGGTCCGACGACTTGGATAAAGTGCAGATGGATGAGGACTGCTCAAAACCATCCCGGTCTTGATGGAGCTTACTCGAGCTTACTTGGGAAGGCCTAAATTCAGCAGTGGGCGGCAATAGGCTAAATATTGACGCTTCTATAGTTAGTACGTAAATCTGTGTCTTTGACAGCTTCTGTGACGCAGATGGCTAGACACCAACTGGTGAAACGAAATACCGCGGGTTCTATATTTGTTTGGGTTCCTGGCACCCAGGTGTTTGTAAGACCGACAGGTGTTTGGTCTTAATACAATAATTATAACCATATAAGACTATGTACGTCTCGCTACTGCACATACCTAAGATAAAAATAATAAACGGTGCATAAAGGAGAATTGACAGCCTCCGTCCTTGGGTTCGATTTCTGGTTCGGGAAAATTTGTTTTTTTTAATAGGAATTCTCAGTAGCATCTTGGAGTCTGGAAATGTGACCATAAAACAATAGGGTCACCCCTTATTACGTGGGACTTAAACACAATTGGTGTTGAACACAATATGGATGCAGAAATGTACCTCTGCCTACTCCTTCGGGGAATACAAGCGTAAGGTTATTTATGTATGTATGTAAATCAAAACCCATTCTAGAAATCTCCGCTCCTCAAGCAATCCTCAAGCAATCTTCTCCTTAAGTGCCCTCCCCACACCTCTGATTTTGTCCACTCTTCCTTTTCCATACAATCTATTCTCTTATGGAATGCACTCCCCCTCGAAATCAGGTCGGTTACAACTCGTTTAGCATTTAAAATGAAAGTCCGGCAGTTTTTCTTCAATGAAATTACTGAATGTGTGATGTCTGATTATCTTTTATCTCTCTTTTATGTATCTATGTATGTATGTGTATTTATATGTGTCTATAATTATATATTTATCTGTGTATATATGTTAGTATATATAAATTTTGATTCTATTTACATATGTATATATATGTATGTATATATATTGTATATTCTTTTAACCATTTAACTATTTATGCACCTACCTTTTTTATCTCTGCATCACCCAGAGTTTGACTGTTAGAGAATGCCTTTGGCATTAAGTCCGCCTCTATACTTAATGTATAAAAAGTGTAAATAAATAAATAAATCCTTTGTAGTGCATGTGGCTAAACACTAGCTTGAAAAACAAGAGGCTTCCCCGCAACGAGGTAAATGTCTGTGTGATCTGATCTGGGTGGTGTGAGATGACAAAGTCTCTAGAAGTTGTTGATACCCACGACACAAGACTCGTATTAGTGTGGAGTCAGGACTATGTATGTGACTGTTGGGTGTATTTATTTATATTCTACAGGACGCCGACGTGAAGCTAGCAAAATGGCGAAGCTACAAATATTGATTAAGGTGTAGAGTTTGTCAAGTTAGGGTTGGCGGAGTCAGGCGCTCGTCTACATGTGCTATCATTTTTGAAAGAGCAGGCCATATGGTGTTGTCCTTACATTTACAAAAAATATTTGGTGGAAAGTTCATATATCAGGTAAAATTACTTATTTAAAAATAATGCAAATGTAATAGCCTGTAGGGTTGGGGGTTCGAGTCACGGTCAGTGATCGTGCCTTATGGGAAAGATGGACAAGGAGCGCGGACAGACGGACGCACAGACGGACAGGTGGCGGGGTTCCCACGACCTGGCCAATTACTCGCCTTGCTCAGTACTTGACTTTGTACTGCGGTGGAGAAATTGGAACTTGGCTGTTACAGCTCGTTCAATAAGGTAACACATTAACTTGCAAACGCTTTTTAATGATTTATTACTAAACATGTTTCATCCTGCTCTATTGATTGAAACTAGATAAAGCGTGATTAAACGTCTTTAAATTTAACAAACTTCAACAAATTTAACTATTTTTAATTTAACTATTTAATTTAACTTTAACAAATTTAACAAATATTAGTTCTGACCCCACACTTAGACACGATAGGGTCGATGTGCCTCTCGGTTCCATCAACTACGTCATAGGAATCATAGGATTGTCAAGTTAGCCTGTTATAGTATAAAATGGACTGCCTTGTTGTCTCGCGGCATTAATGTACGCCTTATGATATAGGAATCCCGATTATATAAATTTTGCAGTCTTATTGGGCTGAGCAAAAAATAACGGCATTAATATCCCTATCATTTGAGATTTACAACATACTTGGCGAAATATGGACGCACAAAAGCTTACCTATCCGTTCAGCTAGACAGATTGAGAGCGTGAATGTTTGTGTGCGTTATTGTCTTTTATCATCATCATCATCAGCCCATATACGTCCCACTGCTGGGCACGGGCCTCCTCTTCAACTGAGAGGGTTTAGGCCTTAGTCCACCACGCTGGCCTAGTGCGGGTTGGCGGACTACACACCTAAGAAATTCCTATGAACTTTTAGGTGTGCAGGTTTCATCACGATGTTTTCCTTCACCGTTAAAGCAAGTGATATATCTTTGTGAATATACACATAAATTCGAAAAGTCACAGGTGTGTGCCTGGGGTTTGAACCTGCGACCGTCGAAATTCTCGACCACGCGCCTAAACCTCGAGGCCATCACTGCAAGTCTGTTGTCTTTTATAAATACAGCAAATCATCAAAAGAAACAGTAAATCGTGACAAAGAACCAACATGTCGTACAGGGGTACATCGGTGTCAGCGTGCAGTACCGTTGATATGTTAATGTGTGGTCACAGGGCATGACTGTGTGCGTGTGTGTGTGTGCCTTACCGGCTCATTGCTAGATAATCATCGCAACAGATGCGCCCTTAGGAATTTTATAACGTCCCAGACATACTGTACTACCCTACTTTAGAATACATTTTAAAGTTTTGTCAAGGATATTAATTGGATCAAAATTTGAATTACAACCACCTGGATGATTATTGAATAATGCATACATAGCCTTACTATATGCCCTTAAGGTAGGTAGAGGTACATTTCTTCATACACATTTAGTCAGGGGTCCCACATAATAGGGGCAAGCCTATTGACGGTAATTGGCTACATTACCAGACTCCGTGCTGCTACTGTGAATTTCTAATGGAAAGCCCAATAACACTTTACCCGACCCGGGAATCGAACCCAGGACCTCTAGATCGCACGGCATATACTTGTGCCGCGAGATCACGAGGCAGTCAATGAATTAAATACATACATACATAGCCTTACGCCTGTATTCCACGAAGGGATAGGCAAGTCTGGATTTCTGTACCCACATTTCGTCAGATATGTATCACTCCCACGTATGTAATAGGGGGTAAGCAAAATTCCGTTTATCGGGTACATTCTCGGACTCTGTGCTGCTACTGAGATTTTCTAATGGAGAAACTCAATAACACTTTGCCTGGAATCGAACCAGAGACCTCTAGATCGCACGGAGCATTTATGTATAAAATTAATAAATACTGCAAGTCAATACAGCCCTCACGAGACTCAGTACTAAGTTTTAAGTCTCGTGACGTGCGGAATAGAAGGGCTTTCTGGTCAAAAATAACCTGACCTGAAATAAAGAATATCAGGTCACACAAACATTTATCTCGGTGTGAATTTGGAGCCTACAGCTTTTTGCCTTGTGCCTACATATTACATACCTTTTATAGACAATTGCCCACTAAGCAATCACACCACTTTGGGTGATGCAATAATCAATATTAGATTCACCATTAATAATATTTGTAATAAGCACGAGTCGCTGTCTGAACGTTGTACTGTGCATACCTAATATGCTTTCAAAAATATAATACGTTTATACAAGTGTTCTTCGTCATTTGTGTTCTACCTCACACGCACCATCATGACACACCAACCCCATCAGGCAAATTGGTGACCCCGACGTGATACAATTGGCGATCCCATCAGGCAAAGCCTCGTAAGCTTTTCTGTTTAAAAGTACTTAGAGATAAGAGTTAATGGAAGATAGCCGTATACCTAAATGTCAGGACTAGGGTTTATGAAAAGAAAAATGCTGTTTCTCCTATTCTTTATAAGAATGGATTAATTATTTTACAATATTGATTAGGTACAATTAATGTACATACATGTACATTGGTACATTTAAAAAAGTCGTTTATTTTCGGGGTATGACAAGTTGTTTCAATGACTAAGCTGTTGTTATTCAAATAAAATAAAAAAAGTGTGTGTGTGTACTTATGTACACGCGTTAGAAGTTATACTTCATACATAAATATATATTTTTCTTAAATAATATAATAATATATTATAAAATAATATTTTAATAACTTCATGGTGTCGGTTTTTCATGACAGTGTGCGCGCGCATCGTAATAACTTCAATAAGTTTTTTTTTAATAACTTCATGGTGTCGGTTTTTCATGACAGTGTGCGCGCGCATCGTAATAACTTCAATAAGTTTTTTACTTAATCTTAAAATTAGGATGAACGAAATTGGGGCCAATCGATAGCTTACGTCACGCCGGTTCCAATGATACCAAACTCGGGTATCCTACGATTAAAATTGAGGGAGTTAGACAGAGGGGGGTGAGGTAGAATTTCTGAGGGGGGGGGGGAGAGAGGAGTTGCCAGAGGCAGGGGCTAGTTATATTGCTAAAAACGATTTAAGCCTGACCATGCGTGACGTACATATCATATAACTAATAAATTTAAATTAAGGAAATTAAAATTATAATTAATTCTGACGTCACGACTCGGTCTTGACGGCACGTGACGTGAGCAGAATTTTAAAAGTAAAATCAGATTAAATTAAAATAAATAAAAACTTTTTCTGAATAACTTTTTGGTGTCGGTGTGCGCGCGCATCGTAAAAAATCACTCTCATCATTTTTCCCTAACGCGCCAAAAGAAGTATAACTTCAAAAATCATTGCATCTAAATATTTTCATTAAGATTCAATTATTTATTTATATTTACATCTTCATCATTGCCACTGTTGGGCACGGGCCTCATCTACATATGCGAGTGTTTAGGCCTTAGTCCACCAAGCTGTCCTAGTGCGGCTAAGAAATTCTTAATAATTTTTAGGTGTGCAGGTTTTCTCACGATGTTTTTCTTTATAAAGTACATATTCATTGTGACTACACAAATAAATTCCAAAAGTCAGAGGTGTGTGCCTGGGGCTGAACCTACAACCGCCGAGATTCTCGACCGTGCGCCTAAACCTCGAGGCTATCACTGCTATATTTATTTTTACAAAGTGGTAAATTAAAAAAAATAGAATTATTTTATATTTAATAAAAAATAAATAAGTAGGGTAGACCCTTACTATTTGCTTAATTCATAAAATGGCAATTTTCAATAAAACCTAAAATATGCTGCAAATAGCAACTAAATACCCTGAAACACCCACGTTTATTACAATAAGCTTGGCACCGGTGTGGGTGACATATGGCCTTACGGTTGGCCCACGTGTCACGCCCACCTGAGGCCAATTATCCACGTGCACGCGCGCGCTGTTTTTATTGGCCTCGGTTGGGCTTATTTGATGTTTATAAACATTAGATTTTGTCAATATAAGTAATTAAAATTATATTTAAATAAAATAATATCACTCACATGACATTATTTTGAGTGTATATTTATAGTGAGTCGTGATGGCCTCGAGGTTTAGGCACGCGGTCGAGAATCTCGACGGTCGCGGGTTCAAACCCCAGGCACACACCTCTGACTTTTCGAAGTTATGTGTGTATTCACAATGAATAATCACGTACTTTAACGGTGAAGGAAAACATCGTGATGAAACCTGCACACCTAAAACTTCTTAGGAATTTCTTAAGTGTGTAGTCCGCCAACCCGCACTAGGCCAGCGTGGTGGACTATGGCCTAAACCCTCTCAATGGTAGAGGAGGCCCGTGCCCAGCAGTGGGACGTATATGGGCTGATGATGATGAAAATAATATCAGCGTATGTGTACTTAGAATTTAAATCCTATGCCGTGAAGTAACATTTTGGAAAATTAATCCGTTAGCTATTCTCATACTCGGCTCTCTACTAAAAAGACAAAAAACTCGAAACAAATTTATATATTCAGATATTTTTCAGTTCACACAATAATTTTTAAAATACTCACAAAATGCAAATTCTTCATAAATAAAAAAAGGTATTTTTTAATCCTCTTTTAAAGACACTATTAGAATATAAGTCCTTTTGAGTAAAATTGTAGCTTAAGCTTAGAACTTTTGGACAAGTATATCCCCATAGCTTTACACGCCTATGTTTTCCAAGGCTTATATTTATTTCTTTATTGTTCTTTTATTAACCGATAGCTTATTTACCTATTTTAAAATTAAAAAAGGAACTCGTGACCAACATAATTAATTGGTATTTGCAACAGTTTGACCTCAAATGGACAGGGGGAGCGATTGAGGGGAATAAAACCTACCCGTTTTAATTAACTCAACCATTAACCGTTGTAACGTGTCTTATGGAATTTAACCGTGGGGTCATCAGTTGACATAATGCATTAAATTTTAACGAATCACACAGTTAATATAGTATAAATATATTTTAATCATTGTTATTGATTTACAACCAGTCCAAAGATTGAGGGAATTTTTTAAAGTTCTCATGCTAATGTTGTTGGTTCTAAAGAGATTAAACGGCACAAATAGACCACACTACTTTTAGTATCACTTCCAGTGCCGTATCTTTGTGATGCTAGGATAAAAGTATTGTACGTATATACCCATCACAAGCGGCCTCAGACTTTTTCGACTGTTGATTGTATGTTATGTATAAATATGTTATATTGTAAAAAAATATGGAGAAATTAGACCACATTTTTCAGCTATTTTGGTGCGGATACACTAATACGCAATATTCTATTATTCTAATATCTCACATGCTCTTTACTGAGAATTTCACAGAGCTGAATAAGATTAGAAGGGAAATAGAAGTTAGGGAATAGTAGTTTGTATGGGGACGAGTATCGCCGCTTGTGTGCCACCTGTTCATTCTACTACAATTGCACTACCAATGATAAAAATTTCAAACAAAAATAAAGGGCTGTGTGACTACATTAAAGTCTTTATATTACATGCTACCCGAATTACTAAGAAGCGGCCGTTTCAAACATATAAAAAAAAATATGAAAGTCTAATCATAGATTCCGCACGCTTGGCTTGACATTTACTTTCTAGTCTTATTCAACTGTTCTGTGGAGAATTTAATTATACAAAAACTCAATTGCATTTTTCAACCGAAATCAAACCTGGGACATATCCTTCGCACACGACAATTTATGCCGAGAGACCAAAGGCAGTCTAATATTTTTGTAGTGTGTAGTGAAAGGTCCCTAAACACGATCTCGCGCGGGCTACCTGCTTCGGATCTTCCCAAAGGTTTTTTGTCTAATAATTTGATGTAATTTTTTCTCCTCCGTGATCAAGCACCGGCTATTATTTCGTCATAAAATATTTTATCGCAACGTCTGGGCCGGTGGAGGAATTTTGTTGTTTGAGACAATTTTTGGAGTATTGTTTACATATTATATTCCGTTTGTTTATAGAATGTATCATACTATATTTTTCATTCGATAAGTGATATTAAATAATAGTTGAATAAAAATCTCGTTTTACATTGTAATCCAAAACAAAAAGCTTTTGTTTTTACATAAATACAAATATAACCTCACGAATGTATTCCGCAAAAGGGATAGAAAGAGTTGCATTTCTGCACCCACATTTCGCCAATTTTCTATCAGTCCCATCTAATAGGAAGCGAGTCTATTGCTTAGTCTTTCTTTCCTTTTAAATTAGCAACAATCAAGAATAACGCTAACATAACAACAGTGCATACATAAGTGCAAAAATTAAAATAAGTACAAATTGCAAGCCATGCGTAAAATAAGCTAGGACAGACATTTTAGCCATGATTCAAGAACACCCCCGTAACAAATATGTATGTTTGCCTCGTCTCGAGAATTGAATTCACTGTTATCAGGATTGGCAGCTTGGCGATAGCTTAATTGTGCCATAAAGAAAACCTGAGGATGATGAATATAATAACGGCACGCTTAACAATGCTGTTTATGTTTAACGGGTTTTCAAATCTCTATTCCTTTTAACTGCGTCATCATCATCATCAGCCCATATACATCCTACTGCTGGGCACGAGCCTCCTCTACAACTGAGAGGGTTGAGACCTTAGCTACACTGACTACACTGGCCTAGTGCGGGTTGGCGGACTACACACCTAAGAAATTCCTAAGAAATTTTAGGTGTGCAGGTTTTATTACGATGTTTATCTTAACCGTTAAAAGTGATAATTCTGTGTTACACAGAGATCCGAAAAGTCAGAGGTGCCTGGGGTTTGAACCCGCGACCGTTGAGATTATCAATCGCATGCCTAAATCTCGAGGCCATCACGACATATTAACTGCATCTCACTGTATCTTAAAGGACACAAACAGAGCTCTAAATACTATTTACCTCATTACAAGGGATAATGATAAGTTTCAATTTTTTCGGCTAACAAGGTCCCAACAAGGTGTGAACTAAAAACGCCCTGTAATAATACAATCAGAATGACATTATCTCGATCGCTAAATAATGATGCTAACATTTGTCAACTCAACCCTTTGCGACGCTATGATGGCAAAAAATGGGGTGAAATAGAATGTAATTTTACACCTAATGATCTTTGTTTCACCTACTTGTTTGATAATTGTTTCTAGTATAGAAGCTTTCTTTGATCTGCATCAAGTATAGTATATTGATAGTCCCCCAAACTTCTTCACAATAAGGTGAAGAGGTATTCGGCCGGCATGATTGTGTCGACCAACGGGAGACCATCATCTCTCGCTGGTCGGCACTTTTTCTGGACTCCATTGCGCTTACCATCAGGTGCAATGGGGTCACTTTGCCGTGCCAGAATAAAAAAAAAAAAGTATAATTCAGTAATTTTCCGGTTCAAGATTTTTATTGTTAATGACTGCCTCGTGGTCTCGCGGATCAAGTATGTGCCGTGCGATTTAAAGGGTAGGTAAAGGGCAAAGTGTTATTGGGTTTACATTAGGAAAATGTCAGTAGCAGCACGGAGGCTGGAAATGTGTCGGAAAAACGGCAATATATGCTCGCTACCTATTATGTAGGACTCACAATTACCTGGTGAATGCACGTCCGGCTAAGCCTTTGGGGAAGCAGGCATGAGGTTATGTACCTATGTATGAATAGCGACCAACAGTTACCTACAAATGCCTTATACCAGTACTACTCGTATGTCGTGGATATCAGAAACTAAAAGATAATTTTCGACTCACAAGATCTGAAATAAATGTTTGTTGATTACGTCAGCTTCCATCAAAGTGAGAATCGAACTCATTAGTAATTCACTAGTTATGACTTACTGCACCACAGAGTCAGAGGCTATTCACTTTCGACAAGACCAAACCAAAAATTGCTTAAACGCAATGCCATCTGGTGATCAAATCTGGAATTAGCTGTTCAAAAAATCAGCATGCTAAATGCTTTGCGCATTGTACCATAGAGGGCGTTAAACCAAGTTTCTGAAAATGAAACAAGACATTTACGCTAGATGTCACTAAACATTTATTAATTACAAATAAATTTAATCGTTACAAAAAAATGGAACAAACACTAACAATTACAAACGTAATTGTATCAGTCTTATAATTTACACTAAACTACATGCAATGTTATTGTCTAATACGATAATCCTTGTTGTTCCATTTCCGATCGCACACGCTCAGGTTTCGGCCAGAAGAACATCAAGATTGTGGAGCCTGAAATAGAAATTGGGATATTATTACATACATACATAAACTCACGCCTGTATTCCCCGAAGGGGTAAGCAGAGGTGCATTTCTGGACCCACATTTCGCCAAGTATGTATCAGTCCCACGTAATAGGGGGCGAGCCTATTGCCGTTTTTCGGGCACATTTCCAGACTCCGTGCTGTTACCGAGAATTTCCTAATGGAAAAACCCAATAACACTTTGCCCGACCCGGGAATCGAACCCAGGACCTCTAGATCGCACGGCACATACCTGTACCGCGAGACCACGAGGCAGTGGGATATTATTATTATACTATATATAATATGACATCACATTTGTATATTTGAATAAAGTTATATCATTTTGAATGATAAAATTACAGGTTTCGAATTATGAATATTTAAATAATAATTTCTAAAGATTTTGTCTGTGCTTATATTTTTTTGTATCCATTTTCGAGGCGAAAAATTGCTTGTATTGAAGCGGAATACTATTTTATTCAAATAAACAAGTTAGCTCCATTAAATAGTACGTCCACAAAGTCGCACTTAATTGTTTTAAAATAAGCGAACAACGCCATCTAGTATCCCAGTAACGAACAATTACGCAATAAGATAAAAATTATGATAACTCACAAAATAAAATTTGCTCATTAAACAAATACTAACGTTTATAAATTTTAATATTTTAATGAATAAAAAGGCCACAAAACCTGACTTTAAATGCATAAATGATCATATGTTTAATACTCTTGAATTATCAAAATTGTGTTACATAATTTCGAAATGCCAATAAACAGGTTTTAATTTAAAAAAAAAAACTCGTTATAGACTTTTATAATACCTAACTAATTCGCAAAGGTAATTTGCTAGCTTGAATTAAATTACTTAATATTTATCTTTTGCATAATTATAGTTCTAAAACAGGATTTAGCCAAATGTGTTAAGAATGTCCAGAACATCATATCATGCTTGGACCTGTTTAAAAAGAACCAATCAAACCTATCATTGTCGGAGCCTCTTTTTTCTGGCGTAACTTATAAAATATTCTAAGCGCGGAGGCCGCGTTTGGGATAGTCGAGTCAGTGACCACGAAGAGTATTAATCACTGTTCGATAGGAAGTAAAGTTACCGGCGATGAAGGCTCCGAAGGCAGAGAACGCCGCGTGGCAGTGAGTGTCGAGCGTAATCCCGAGCAGATATGAACCGACTGCCGCGCCCGTGCGACCTATCATGTACATCATGCACATCGCCATTGCGCTAGAAAAAAAAAAAACAAATTGGTTAAATTTTCTTATTGCGAGAAATTTCGTCTTCAGAAATAATTATGGGTGTCATCATCATCATATACGTCCCATTTACGTATCTGCGGGGCACGGGCCTCCTCTACATCTGCGATAGTTTAGGCCTTAGTCCACCACGCTGGCCTAACGCGGGTTAGCGGACTACACACCTAAAAAAATCTAAAGATCTTTTAGGTGTTCAGGTTTCATCACGATGATTTACCGTTAAAGTACGTGATTACTTCTTATGGGTCTACCGTGTGATTAAGAGGGTCGAATACCGAGTCAGACAAGGTGTCATTATTTTTTTATTATTAAGAAATTCACAGAAAAGCACGGAGTCTAGAAATGTGCCTGAACTCCTATGAACACGATTGGCGAAAAGTGGGTACAGACATTCACCTCTTTTGATCCTTCGGGGTTATAGAATTACTTGTGTAGGTACTACTGACGAAGCCAAATATGCTAATCCAAAAAGTTCTTACCGTAGACTGGTAGGAAACACATCAACAGCGATCGCAGCCAGGATGGAGGCGGCACAGCCCGAGCACAGACAGATGATGAGCAGAGCCGTCGCCGCGCCACCGTGGGGTACGAACGCCGCGCCCACAGTCGCAATCCCACACACGAACATTATACCACCTGGAAACAGAAGTTTGAATCATTTTTTATACTTTCCTTCATGGTATACAGCCCATGGATGGACGATGGATGAAGGACGATCTGGTCCACGTGGCTAGCATATTTTGGATGCGACTGGCCCCTGGGCTGATCCTGGGATATCCTGATAGAGACGAATGGCATGCTAAAAGAAAGGGAATGATGGTGATGATGATGATAATATAGCTCATATTGAGTTGAGGTTTAAGATGATGATTATTGAGACAGAGATAATCCGTCATTGGGTGCTGATAAATGCAGCCTTAGTCCTAAAAATATCAGTTATTAACAACTTTTTATAGTTGTAACACTGACAGAAGCGAATTTTCAAGGATTTGAACTCTGATCTTTCCAATACTTATTCATTCAGAGTCTAGACAATATAACTAATGATCTCTTAGATTGGTTGATAGCATTGTCCTTTCTCTGACTTTTGAAAGGTCAATATCATTGACAATTGAGACATTATTTACTGCAGGAACATTAATTGGACAACAAAACAAAGCCAGTTATGTAATAACTCATCTTGTATATGTCGGGGCAGGTGAGGCTTTGAAGGGTTTTTAAAATGTGTGACGTCAGGAGTGCTCACGTCACAATTGTTGGTATCATGATGATTAATCATATTTTGAGTTTTCCTTAGAAAAACTTCACAACTGACGAGGCGAGATAGTCTAGCATTGTTGAGAATAGCAGTGACACCATCATTATTATTGGAGGATTTATTTTGAGAAGTGATTTAAACAATCAACTTCAATCAAAATTCCTTATAATTTCCCAAGAAGTCGGATGTTTGCTTTCCGTGCATAGCGCTGCAGCGGGCGGCTTTTTATAGCCACTGTAGTGGGGCGATCGCTTGTGAGTCATCCTTGTTTATGCAAGACACGATGGAGCGATGACATAGCTCGTAGTACTCGTATATGGGTTTGCGCCGTTACGGCCATTCTGACAGGCGGTGCGCGCTCTGCACCAGCCTTATTGATTCTTCTTGTTTGGTTTGTTGTTCTTTTTGTTTGGATTGTATTTAGTTTTATTTGTTGTTGTTTGATTTTAATTCTTTAAGTCAGTATGATTTTGCGCCGTTATATTAATTAATTAGATTATAATATTTATAATGATTTGTCACGCACTGTAACGGCGAAGGAAAACATCGTGAGGAAACCTACACACCTAAAAGTTCTTAGGAAGTTTCTGAGATCTCAACGATACTAAATACGGGACTTTTAAGCCCAACAAACTAACTCTCTTTAGCTTTTAAAATGTTAACATCATTAATTGCCAGCCTTGTTATTATTTATTTAGTGCTTCCTTATTTGTTTTATCTTTAATAGTTTCCGTAATTTTTGTAGTGCAAAAAATGTACTTAGCATGAAAACAAACGTGTATAATTAAAATTAAAAAAAAACTTATTGAATTACAAATTACTAAAGTACATTTTAAAACTAAATTAAATACATAATAGACAAAGGAGATATTTTTAAATTTATGTAATCTCCGCACTTAAATGCGCATTAACAAATAAGTGCATTTTTTAAATTGCCTCGTTAATCCCCCAGTATAAATGTGCGGTATGCGATCGAAATGATCTGGGTATGATTTAGAGTCGGCAGGTCCCTGTGGAAGGCCGGTGACCCCGACATACGCTCCCTGTATCCCTCGAAAAGGGTAAGTCCGTAAAACGGTAGAGGCTCGGTATCCCATACGCCTTTTAAGATAAGTATCAATTGCATTTTCGAAAACATATTGCTGAAAACGATAAAGGAAATCTGTTTTTGACTTTGATGGACATTGTTCATAATACCTAGCTACCAGTGACGGTACTTCCATAGAAGCCCAAAAGCCCAGTTTGCCTTACAAATTTCCGAAAAATATTTTTAAGCTCTAAATATTTATTTAACAAAATCAATGTGACATATAAATGAGAATATACTGACTTCATAATAAACAATTATAAACTAGACATTAAAAATTAACGTGTAACGCTTTTGGGCTTCTATGGAAGCACCGCCACTGCTAGCTACCATCTTAAAATACACAACATACTTACAGTACAATGTTTTTCTGCCTATTTTGTTGATGAGGACTCCAATGGCCAGGTAAGTGACGGCGAAGACCGCCCCCATTGACATCGATATGGGAAACACCGCCACTGACACTTCCGACTGGCACGCATTCATCACTGATCCCTGATGGAGTACACACCATTATAGAATATAAATCATCATCATCATCATCATCATCAGCCCATACACGTCCCACTGCTGGGCACGGGCCTCCTCTACAACTGGAGGGTTTAGGCCTTAGTCCATCACGCTGGCCTAGTGCGGGTTGGCGGACTACACACCTAAGAAATTCCTTAGAACTTTTAGGTGTGCAGGTTTCATCACGATGTTTTCCTTCACCGTTAACGTACGTGATGATTCATTGTGAATACACACAGAAGAATAATATAAATAATAATAATAAATACACCCAACAGTCACATACATAGTTCTGACCCCACATTAAGATACAAGTCTTGTGTCGTGGGTATCAGAGACTACGAGAGACTTTTCGGTCTCACAAACACCCAGACCCGAAACAAATATTTGTGGATCACACAAACATTGTGAGGAAACATACAACTTGCGTTGAAGGACATTTTTCAATGCTCTTAACGTGTCTTATTCGGTAAGTTTTTATATCGTGATTGAATCCGCTGTTTCAGTCTAGCCATTCGTCTACTGAACTTTAAAGCATAAATAAATCCATACCACGGTAATACTATCATACAGTAGTTTAACTCGGCCGCATTTTTGAAATAAATATCTACAGCCGCGCGGTACGTAAACATGCGATAAGGCTGCGAACCTGCAGAATTTTAATTAAATCTGCCTACTTTGACTTTCTATCTATTTTTGTGATTGTAAATATTTTTTATTTTTATTTAAACAAATAAAATATTTTATGAATGGAATAGGAAGTGTTCAATAAAAATGCATGTTATTTTTTGATTGGAAGATTTCATGCAACCAAAAACTGCACAATATATAAACACAATATATACTTGTCATATTAAATAGGCACTTGCACTTATTTTGTATAAAAATCACGCGATTACTGCTTAAAAAACAACACCGCCCGTTTGTCATTGCGGCACATTCGAGACTGCCTGCATGCCTTGCGCATGCCGCAATCGAGGCGTGTAGGTATAACTCGCGTTTCGCCCGTTTGTATGAAGTTAAACTACTGTATGATAGTATTACCGTGTCCATACTAATATATGATAAATGCAAAAGTAAATCTGTCTGTCTGTCACGCTTTCACGCCTAAATAATTCTGTGGCGGTACTCCCATAGGAGCCCAAAAGCGTTACACGTTAATTGTGTAATGTCTAGTTTATAATTGTTTATTGTGGGATCAGGATATTCTTATTTATACGAGTATGTCAAATTGATTTTGTTAAATAAAGACTTAAAGCTGAAAGATTTATTATTCGGAACTTTGTAAGGCAAGCTGGGCTTTTGGGATTCTATGGAAGTACCGCCACTGGCAAGGATATCCTAGACAAAATGGGGGTTATTATACTATCTAATATTTAGCGACACTATGAGACTCGCTTAAATATTCTAACTCGAATAAACATTGAAACTGAGCTTTATTTCAAATTTATTACGAAATTATGTGTTGTATATTTTATGTGTGATTTGCATAAAATAAGTTTCTTCTACTTTAATATTTATCCGTATAAAAGAACAGCAATAAATTAATGACCGCTTGTTTTCTTTTAATAAAAATTAACATCTGGATAAAATAAAAAGAACAATAAAAATACATAAGCTATATGTGGACGATATATATTACGAGCTCGGCGGTCGCGGGTTCAAACTCCAGGTACACACTTCAAACTTTTCGGAGATATGTGTGTATACACAATGAATTATCACTCACTTTAACGGTGAAGGAAAACATCGTGACGATACCTAAAAAAAGTTAGGAATTTCGTAGGTGTGTAGTCCGCCAGCCCGCACTAGGCCAGCGTGGTGGTGCTGATGATAATGATGAAGATACACTTAAGCCTGCATCCATGAGGGGTTAAATTATGCATTTCTGTATCCATGTTTCGCCAGTTGTTATTAGTACCATGTAATTATTTAGTCGTGATGGCCTCGAGGTTTAGGCACGCGGTCGAGAATCTCGACGGTCGCAGGTTCAAACCCCAGGCACACACCTCTGACTTTTCAAAATAATTATCACATACTTTAACGGTGATCAACATCGTGATGAAACCTGCACACCTAAAACTTAAAAGTTCTTAGGTGTGTAGCCCGCCAACTCGTATTAGGCCATCGTGGTGGACTAAGGCCTAAACCATCTCAGTTGTAGAGGAGGCCCGTGCCCAGCAGTGAGTCGTATATGGGCTGATGATGATGATGATGATGATGATGATGAATTTAGTAGATAATTCACAATACTTACGGTGTTATTAACAAATTTCTCCGAAATAATCTGACAGATGTTGATCTGACTCCCTTCGCTGCGTAGAATGTTGTTCAAGATGTCGGGGACCCACACGTACAATCCACTCGATCTGAACACAAAATAGGTTATGAAACACTTGAAAATTAGGAAATTAAATAGATTTTATACAAGGTTGTAAAGTGAGGCCAATGATCCAGAAAATGACAATTCAGATAAAATTGCTATCGAAAATATTCTCTCTTCACTCGACACAATAAAAATAAAAGAATCCAAGTTCCTATGAAGTAACTATCATAGCTAGGAAGTACTGCAAAAAAACTAACGAGCCTTGCGAGTTCCGGAGATTTAATTGAAGGTTCAAAAATGCTTAATTCATAAGTCTAATATAAATAAAGATTATTTTGACATTGACTTTGAACTTGCAATGAATAATTTATTTGTAATAATACCTCCTGTTATTGTTAATTCAGACGTTTTGAAACTCGCGTGGTTCTATTTCATAAGTGATCATCATCCTCATCAGCTCATATACGTCCCACTGATGGGTACGGGCCTCCTCTACAACTGAGAGGGTTCAGAAGTAGGAGTTCAGAAGTAGGTAGAAGATAGGTATCTAAAAAGCAGTGATGGCCTCGAGGTTTAGGCGCGCGGTTGAGAATTTCGGCGGTCGCAGGTTCAACCCCCAGGCACACACCTCTGACTTTTCGAAGTTATGTGTGTATTCACAATGAATTATCACTTGCTTTAACGGTGAAGGAAAACATCGTGATAAAACCTGCACACCTAAAAGTTCTTAGGAATTTCTTAGGTATGTAGTCCGCCAACCCGCACTAGGCCAGCGTGGTGGACTAAGGCCTAAACCCTCTCAGTTGTCGAGGATGCCCGTGCCCAGCAGTGGGACGTATATGGGCTGATGATGAAGTTATCTATGATATCTAGAACTCCATGATGCGGACAGTGGCTCGTGCTAAGTAAGGAAATGTTCCGATGCTAATGTAGCGCCAAGTTGTCTACATAATTGCGACATCGACACTCAATGAGCTTCTTTACTCGGTGTCATGTGCCAATGTTGATCCTCGTGTACATGAGATGCAGTGGCTGATATGTCATAGGATAAACTCAGAACCATGGAATCAAGTTTCCCAATTTTGAAATGAAATCACCTTTTACTAGTTGACAACGTGGAGGCTCTTAAATACGTGTAAGATTTATCAGAACTCGTCCAAACAGGTTACATTGAATTGATTTTGTTTTCAAAAATATCTTTGTAAATATCACAACGATTAATTACGTTCGGTATGCTAAATTTATTTATAATGTCACAACAGTTTTTTAAAAACATATATAGAAGTTAGAGGTATCAAATGATGAGATGAAGTAACAGTATCGTTGTTATATGATACTGTCGGACGTCTGGTCATAAGTTTTCTCGTTAGATATTCAGTATCAAAATTCATTGTTAAAATTATATCAATTTTTTTTTTTTTTTTTTTTTTTTTTATTCTGGCACGGCAAAGTGACCCCATTGCACCTGATGGTAAGCGCAATGGAGTCCAGAAAAAGTGCCGACCAGCGAGAGATGATGGTCTCCCGTTGGTCGACACAATCATGCCGGCCGAATACCTCTTCACCTTATTGTGAAGAAGTTTGGGGGACTATCAATCATGGCGATCAAAGGACCGACCGCGACAAACCGGCCAAAAAAATTGCCGGCACGGTCATCCTTTCACCATGATTGAAGCCCCCCCGAAAACCGGATATACACTGGCTGATCCCGGAACGCGGCACACTTGCATGTGCCACTATGGCGGGTTTTACGCCCTGTGTACGGTGGTCGCCATCCGGGCGGATACGAATATCCTACCACCAGCAATAATATCAGCAATATCTCTTTATCGCAATGCTGCGGAGACAGTATGCGATCAACAATGCAGCTACACTGCTTTTGCCGTGATGAGGGTCTAAAAATAGGACATAGTGTACGTCAGGGAAAGAAAAGTTTACCCTTTACTTCCTTTTGCTTGATGTACTCCTGAAAGAACATTAGGATGCTTCTATGGTATCGTATTTGCCTTTGAAGAAGATATGGGGTCTTACAGTTTTTCTCTTATACAAGGAAGGAAGGAGTAGGCTAGAGCTAAAGATTACTTGTCATCTGAGATTCTGTTTCTTCAATTTAAAAGCAGTTTTTGAGTGTTATCATTCGATCAACGCATGCTGCGTCTCCTTGAGTCAAAAATTGCTAATTAATGCAGCCAATTGTTCCATCTAGTTGCTAAATGGCCTTTTTTATTAATAATACCAGAAACTTAATTTTGTTTGAAGAAATATACAGGGTGTATTCAGACCGTGATCGGAAACTGAGGCAGGTAATAGCTGCGATGATTACAAACCCATTGGCGTTGAAAAAAATCGACAAAAAATAAAAATGTTGACGTTTTCCTAACAATCACAGATATTAAATGGACGTGGTTGTAAGGAAAACGTTTTGTCTTGATTTTTTTTTAATGTCACGGTGTTTGTAATCACCGCGGCTATTATCTGCCTTAGTTTCCGATCACGGTCTGAATACAAGCTGTATATTAGGCAATGTTTCAGGGGACTAACAGTTATTTGTTTACGACGTAAGCGTTTTAGCTTCATGGGGCGATGAATAGTCAGGTTCTAAGAGAATAATTTTAAGATTAAGAGTAGAAGGAACATCTTAAAGAGAATTCTAATTAAAAATCTAGAGATATAAAAATATTTGTAAATGCAAAGCTATTTTAAGACTATAAATATCAAGAGAGAAACCAGATTTTTTGTTTCATCTATGGACATGTTGGAGGCAAATTTTACATTATTTATCGATGTTTATTATTTTTAGTATCGGCTAGTCTTGATATCTTTATGAATCAAGACAATAAGTTTCGTAAGCCAACATTCTTCTCACATTAGGAATCATATCATAGCCACCAGGCATCGCTAAACTTGCTTTTATTTACATACATACATAAGCTCACGCAAGTATTCCGAAGGGATAGGCAGGGGTGCATTTCTGCCCCCATATTTCGACAGGTACGTATCAGTATAATTACGGGGTGAGCCTATTGCCGTTCATGTACCCAACCTTTTCCAGACTCCGTGCGGCTAGGATTTCCTAAGGGAAACCCCAATAACACTTTGCCCAACTCTGGAATCGAACGCGGGACCTCTATCGCGCGACATTTACTTGTGCCGCGAGACCGAAAGGCAGTTTGATTTACTAGAGTAAAAGAAATCAGACTAGCAGAAATATGACTGTATCATTTATTTTGCCATGCCATTGACAGACCGGCTATTTTATTTTTATACCTCTACAGGTATTTGTTTACAGGTGCTACTACACAGGTAACAGGTTTACAGGTAATACCCAAAAAACTTACAGCATGAACACAGCGAACATTGAAACGTGTGAGATGAACACACAGCGGAGTAGAGGCGGTTTGAACATGAGGGCTATGTTCTTCACAGCGTTTACGAAGCCACTGCCTGATCTGTTAATCTCGGAGTTGCCTTTTGTGAGTTTTTCGACCTAGGATGCAATATACATTTAGCCTGTTTGTTGTTCATTTGTTAATGTGTCTTATTTGAATTAAATTTCGGTTCTCTTTATATGTTTCAAATAAACCGGCCATCCATCCAACCAACAGACATTGCTTTACATAGGCCACACCAAATAATTTAATTTTTCTAATCGTTGTTTCAATATGGATGACCGGTAAATTAAATTGTGATGAAAATATTATAAGTTGTTCAAAAATTGTTAAAGTACAACAATGATGTACCTATGTGTTTTTTAAATTAACTTGTATTATCACTCTCATAGTTCAAAGAACTCCGCCCTTCTTCCTCAAAATTCGCGGTCCAAAATCTCGTAGACATCAATATCCGTACCATTGCATTAAAGAGCCATTTGCGTACTTTCAATATCAGTAGAAAAACGCTTACTGCTGGATATAGATCTCCCCAAAGGACACTTTTCCAGCCAGAGGAAGATAAATAACTTGGCCTTACATGCTGATGAAATATAGTCATCATTCATCATCATCATTCTCAGCTCACATGCACCCACTGCTGGGTATAGGCCTCCCCAATGCTCGCCATCTCTCTCGGTCCTGGGCTACTCTCATCCACAGCTTCAAATATAGTCATTTAATATAATCATTTAATAAAAATTACAAATTACAACACATTACTTACAGGGAACTTGTTTTTAGGTCCATGGTTCCACTCATACATTTTGGCAAGGACTGGCAACGCGGCCTCAGGACCTTTGGCAGCTAGCAAGTATTTAGGGCTCTCTGGTAAGAACAGGAGTATAGCTGCTGCCACCAGTCCAGGCATGCACCAACTCCAAATGAAGGCACGCCACGGTACCACCTCGATGTATCCGAACGACATAGACCATTCTCCTGGTATGATCAACCAGGCGAGACCTGAAATAGAGGATGAGGTAAATATGACGTCATAACTAAGTTTTTAGGCTAATTTAGCCAGCAATAAATAGAAACGTACAGGATAAAAGTACATGCATACATACATACATACATAAACTCACGATTATATTTCCCGAAGGGGTAGGCAGAGGTGCATTTCTGCACCCTCATTTCGCCAGGTATGTATCAGTTCCACGTAATAGGGGGCGACCCTATTGCCGTTTTTCGGGCACATTTCCAGACTCCGTGCTGTTACTGAGAATTTCCTAACGGAAAAACCCAATAACACTTTCCCGACCAGGGAATCGAACCCAGGACCTCTAGACCGCACGGCACATACTTGTGCCGCGAGACCACGAGGCACGAGTATATTAAATACTTTACATGAATTCAAATAATATAAGAATAACTCATATAACTGTATATTGTCAAAAGCTATTTCTATCCCCTCCCGCGTATCAAAACCGGTGACGTCAATACCCATATATTGTGCATCGTGTTTCTAAATATATTTATGAAATTCAATACACCCAATAGTCATATACATACATAGGTCTGACCCCACTAACTTATACTTATACTATTACTATTATAAACTACGAGAGACTTTTTGCTTTCACAAACACGTAGACACGAATAATTTTTTTATGGATCACACAAACATTTGTCTCGGTCCGCGAATCGAACCCGTGGCCGCCCGTTTCACAAGCTAGTATAGAGAACTGCGCCACGGGGCTTTCATTTATGGAGTAACAATACATTAATTCTAGAAAACCTAATCTATACTGATTTTATAAAGAGGAAAGGTTTGTAATATTGTAGGTTTGTAATGAATAAACCAAAAATATTTGCCAGATTTGAATGATTTTTGGTATGCATTGACAGCCCCGTGGCGCAGTTGGCTAGACACCAGCTTGCGAAACGAAAGGCCGCGGGTTCGATACCCGCACTGAGACAATTGTTTGTGTGATCCACAAATATTTGTTTCGGTTCTGCGTGTTTGTGAGACCGAAAAGTCTCTCGTAGTTTTTGATACCCACGACACAAGACTCGTATCTTAATGTGGGGTCAGAACTATGTATGTGACTGTTGGGTGTATTTATTCATTTATTATTTATTATTATGCATATAGATTGAAGCAGTGATGGCCTTGAGGTATAGGCGCGGTCGAGAATTTCGGCGGTCGCAGGTTCAAACCCCAGGCACACACCTCTAACTTTTCGAAGTTATGTGTGTATTCACAATGAATCATCACGTACTTTAACGGTGAAGGAAAACATCGTGATGAAACCTGCACACCTAAAAGTTCTAAGGAATTTCTTAGGTGTGTAGTCCGCCAACCCGCACTAGGCCAGCGTGGTGGACTAAGGCCTAAACCCTCTCAGTTGTAGAGGAGGCCCGTGCCCAGCAGTGGGACGTATTTGGGCTGATGATGATGATGATGATATAGATTGAAACTTCCGACGTAAAATAGGCTATTCTTTTTATAAAGTTACGCCCGGGTGTAGCGGGGCCCAAAACGATATGAAACACATTTACTAAACACATTGCTCAGAAAGTTATGACAGGCGTTTTGTATTAAGTTTTAACACAGGATTAAAACTTGCGCCCGGGCAGAGCTAACCCCAGCACCTCACCGCTAGTATATTATATAATAATTCAGAAAATCTCACACTTGAAATACCTAAACATAGCACCAAATACCTCAACAATTCCTTTACAGTCCATGCTGCACGCTTGTGGAACGAATTGCCATTAACAATACGAAAAGCTAAATCGCTTTCCACTTTCAAAAGGCTTCTCAGAGCTCACTTCTCTCCAATTTAATTTTTACTATTTATGAAAAATAATTATGTATGTACATCTCGGTAATTATCTCTTCTATTAAATGTACACTGTTTATATATGCATATGTGTATATTTATGTATGTGTGTATTTATGCGTGTATATATATGTATATTATTTATATGTATTTCTGAAGACAGCTGCCACAACTACAACTTTTCATTCCAGTGGGTTGTCTGGAAGAAATCGCAGATAGCGATAAGACGGCCTGTTGTAACTATATATCTTTTAAGTTGTATGTAATTTATGTTATTTTTCCTTGTATAGTGTACAAAAAAGTATATTAAATAAACATAAAATAAATAATAAAAAGTCCAGTACCAAATTATATTTTGCTAATCTTATTTACCTGGTAGAATGATGAATGAGAAAGAAATGAAGGCGGAACCCCACGCGATGGCCGCTGCTCGTCGTGTACTGATATGCAATTCGCCTAAATAAGCGTAGACTGTTGCACTTGATGCTGATATCCTGTGAAAGAATTAAAGGGTACTTATACATCGAAATAAATAATAAAATTTTACT
Source organism: Hemaris fuciformis (assembly GCA_907164795.1). NCBI lineage: Eukaryota > Metazoa > Arthropoda > Insecta > Lepidoptera > Sphingidae > Hemaris > Hemaris fuciformis. The sequence continues at coordinate 1,354,331 of OU015443.1, forward strand.
TCATTTCATAAAACGATTAAAGAAATATGTAATTTAAAACAAGCTTAATGCAATAAGACGTTATACATTTCAGATGAAAGTCAGATGAGAAAAAATAAAAGTTGAAAGATGAATGACAAGGATTATATTCACTTTAACTTGTTAATATGGATACCAATTTAGTAAATTAAATATTTTCACCGTCAATCCATTGTTTATGACTGCCCCTTGCAGTGTATAAGAAACTTAAGAAAGTTAGCAAGATTTCTGGACTAAAATTTTATACTTTTAATACTAGCAGAAGCCTGGCGGTTTATAATAAAACACAATATAAATTACTGCCTCGTGGTCTCGCGGTACAAGTATGTGCCGTGGGATCAAGAGGTCCTGGGTTCGATTCCCGGGTCGGGCAAAGTGTTATTGGGTTTTTCCATTAGGCAATTCTCAGTAACAGCACGGAGTCTGGAAATGTGCCCGAAAAACGGCAATAGGCTCGCCCCCTATTACGTGGGACTGATACAAACTTGGCGAAATGTGGCTGCAGAAATGCACCTCTGCCCACCCCTTCGGGGAATACAGGTGTGAGTTTATGTATGTATGTATGTACAATATAAATTATACTACTAGTACTTACAAACAACCTGTGAGTATTCTGAGGACAAGCAGCATCCAGACATTGACTGAGAACGAAGATGCTATGGAGAAAACTGCTGAAGCTACTATTGATGGCAACATTACAGCACGGCGACCACATCTGTCTCCCAAGTAACCCCATAAGAAAGACGTCGTGATGATACCTAGAAGTATAATTCTATTTACGTCTTGTCTTGTTTATCATTATCTACAAGAAGTCCTATCAGACGGAAAAAAACATTTCTATGATTTATGAGGACTGACGTTAAGCTTTAGTTCATTATTTATCAGTCAATAAAAAATAATTTTACGATTCTTTTGACCCTGCCTATTACATATTACACACAATCACAAATACTCTTCAACATAAAAAAAATAAAAAAATTAAATCAAGTCTTTGAATTAGACTCTAGAATGATCTCCCAGATTTAGGGGTGTGACAATAACATGTATTCACAATGAATTTTTACGTTCTTTATCAGTAAAAGAAAACATCGCAAGGAAACATGCACACCTAAAAGTTAATAGGAATTTCTTATATGTACGCTAACCTGCACTAGGCTAGCGTAATAGACTAAGGCCTCTTAGTTGCAGAAAAGACCCATGGCCAACAATGGGACGTATAGGGGCTGATGATGATGACAATATAACATACTTCAGGTATGTTAAATACTGCTAAAATTTGTGTATCATTCATGTAGCGTATTTATTGATGCTTTTCTGCGTCCTCGTCCAAATCAAAATCGAACTATGGGTTTGACTTTCATTAGACCAAAAAATGAATTCGTCGGAAGACCTAATGATTTTAAGGCCAGTCTTACCAATAAATGCAGCTGCGTTAATGAGACCTTTATGTTGACTTGTCAGCTGAAGCTCACACTCAGCGGCTGTGATGGCGTAGCTCATGCCGACAGACTCCATGGACACATTCAGCATTATGAGACCGCATGTAAAGAGAACCAGGTGGTTGAATTTGCCGTGACCTGCGAAAAAAGAAACGTACTGTCAGTATGTTTAAATGACCGCCCTGTGGATTGGGGGCGTAAGAATTCCGCCACAGTATCCCCTACCTGTCGTAAGAGGCGACTAACAGGGGCCACTGGGGAGGCTGTACGTACTGCGGGGGCGGTACACAATGGTGACAGCAACCCCGAGATTTGCGGCAGAGGGCGTGACCGCTTGACTGTCGCGGACATTCACAAGAGGTGAACGTCCAAAAAAGCGTAAGTGGAGGGCATCTCAAGCCCTCCCAATTTGGTGGAGTCCACAACCGGACGGTGCACTGGGCGGAGGCGGACCATTTAGGGCGCTTCTCGCCCTGAGATGCCGCAAAACCGCCCTAAATGCGCGAGGTGGTCACCGAAAGGTTTTAGTCGGTATGCTGGCGTAGGATTTTGGTTAGGGAATGAAGAAAAATATGGTGAATAGACATCTCTGAGAGCAACCCAAAAGACCAAAGGCTCTTAATGGTAAAAGAGGTTTGTGCTTCATAGTGGGACTTTTATTGGCTGATGATGATAGAAGGTATCATTGGTCATTGAGATGTTTACGAAAGCACTGAAAAATCAGAGATATACAGGATGTAAAAAGACCGTAACCGAAAACTAAGACTAGGCAAATTTAAGGGGATTACAAACACATTTACTAAAAATATCCCGAAAAAATTCTATAAGTATTAAATCATAAATGTATATGGAGATTAGGGAAACGTCATATTTTTTCGGGATTTTTTAGCTTCAATGTGTTTGTAATCACCATAATTATTAACCGTTTTAGTTTTAGATCACGATCTTTTTACAGCCTGTATATTATTATTCCACAACAGTAGCTCAAATATTGTTCTACATCTAAGTAAACAAAATATTTCCGAATTTAAAAACGCATTATGATAATAAATTTTATTACACCGAGCATAGTATAGTAATGACGCCGAGCAATGAAGCTCAGCGGATCTAAGGGGACCTAAATTTGTCACAATCCCGCAACGAAGTTAATCAGAAAGACAAATAAAGGAGGAGTTGGAAAACAAAAAGTTGTCCACTTCCCTCCACAGCAAAGCGGGTGACAAAACATTGAGCTATGAGGCTTCACCCTCACATTAAAAGAAAGACAATTACAATTAGTGAAATTAGACGCAATTAACGCACCACGGGTAAATAACTATATACGATTTATTGAATAAATTGGACCTTAGGTGCGAGCTGTTATAAATTATTATCAAAACTATACGAGTAGAATCATCGGTGGATGGAGGAAAAAAGGAGTGTTTTGCTCTTTTATCGATAGGTTTTGGCTTCGATTCCAGGTTCGGGAAATGTATTTTATAAACAGCAGAGTCTAGAAGTGTATCTTAAAGATATGGGTAGATTTAAAAACAGACTTTTGATGCGCAATGAAATAGGTAGATATTTGTTTCGAGAACCATTTATTTTCGAAGGATTAGAAAGTAAAATTATGTTAATCCTTTTTTCTTGCTATCAAACAACGTGGCGAAGGATCGATAGGAATTCATGTTTTGCATAATATCAAAGCATAAGGCCGCGCGCACTTTGGACACGTTTTCGTACGAATTTTACTCGTGCGCATACGTACGAACACGTACGAACGATCCCTACATTCCAAGTACTATGGGAGTGCGCAGACTGGGTGCGAGTAAGTCGTGCGTATACGTACGTGTAGTTCAGACGTCCGAAAACAATCCGAACTCGTTGGGATTTTACAAATCATTCGTACGTTTTGACATAAGAAATGGACGTAGAAAAATTAATTAACCTGACACTGCTTATTTGACTTATAAAAAACGTATACAGTGTGCGCACTCAATTCGTACGACCACGATCGTACGTATACCGTACGACACGAATTCGTGTCCAAAGTGCGCGCGGCCTTACACGTTTGCGTATTATCTCTCTTCCTGACAAATGTCAGATAGCATCGTGTTTGCATTTAGTTTAAACTGTTTAGTTGAACAAATACTCACTAAGATCTCATAACAGAGAGGGCAAATTTATCTTTCAATGGCGTCATGGCTGATTACAAAAACTAGTGTCACATCGATAGATTAATACAATTCTGCGTGTTGTTTATAGAAACAAATAAATCAAGTTTAGAAATTTTGCATAATGGGCCGGAACAGGGAGAGGAATGGAGGCCTACCATAAACAAGGAAAATAGCATATTAATAATAGCATTAGTAAAATAGTGGTTTTAAACGAAGAGGATATATCACGGAATACAATTAAAGCCAAGAAAAGACGTGAAAAATAATGCTGGTATTATTAATCTACCTAAAGTTAGCTTTGTGGTTTATTGTTTTGCTGTAGTGTTGTCGCAATTTGATAAACTAGTAGTTTTATGCAAGCCACATAGATTCGTTAAGACAGTAAAGATTAAAATCTTAACTTAAACTTTAACTTAAAAATGTATTTTTTCTCGCAATTTTTTTTATTCATGCCAAAAACAATGCAGAATAATAAGAATTAAACACATACATACATAACCCCACGCCTGTATTCCCCGAAGGTGTAGGCAGAGGCGCATTTCTACAGCCACATTTCGCCAGGTATGTATCAGTCCCACGTAATAGGGGGTGAGCCTATTGCCGTTTTTCGGGCACATTTCCGGACTCCGTGCTGCCACTGAGAATTTCCTAATGGAAAAACCCAGTCACACTTTGTCCTACCCGGGACCTCTTGATCGCACGGTACATAATAGAGCCGAAAGACCACGAGGTAGTCGTAATAAGAAATATAACTTTTGAGCAATTATCTCTACTACGGAATTTCCCTATAGCAGAGTATATGTAAATTTAATTTGTCGCCTAAATGAGTGCCATATGTCTTGTAGTTTAGAAAGGATGATCAATTTGTTTGTGCGATAGGTCGAAATTACATTTGCATATGACAGTTTTATATTTTCTAAAGGTGTTATTTTTAGATTGACCTCTAGTAAAGCGAAAATAAAAGAAGACAATTTTATATTTTAGATTTCAATACTTATCACTGTCGAGAACTTTTTGCATATAAAATGAAGCGGTTAAGTTTTGCGCGTTTAAATGAAAAGTTTGTGACAAGACGTGTCGGGCGGATGCGGCAGAATGCAGTGCGAAGATGACCACCGGAGGATTTTGGTCGGTATGCCAACGTAGGGTTTTTCATTAGGGACCCAGCTCGGCACTAACATCTGAGCGGACGTAACGCTCTCCGCGCCGGACTGGAAGGCCGGTGACCCCGACATACGCTTCCCGCCCCCCTACCCCTGGGCTTGCGGGAAGTAGAGCCATAAGCAGCTTTCCCCTCGAGGTGACAAGACGTGAGTGCGTGGCATGCGATTAAGAAGTCTGTTTTAGATACCCACAATCTTGTTATCTGTTTTCATGTATCTTAGCGTGGATAATAATGCTAACAATTACTGTAAAATGGAAACATTCATTTATAAGTTACACATAATCTATTTACCTAGTAGGCATTACCTACGTAATTTAATAAAAATATCATATTCACTAAAATAACCAATACGACATTACAAGTTAAACTTCATGACCCACAAATAGTAGATAGAAAATTTTTTTACGGGAAAAACTCGCGCATCTATCTAATGTTTCTGCTGAATTTTCGACATACATACGTTCGCTATTGCAAGTCTAATGAGCAATGTAAAGTAGGGCAGGAGCGCGTCGTGTATATTTTGGCTCGTCGCGGCCGTCACCCCGCCAGACAGCTAACTCACTTTATAACGCCTTAAAAATATTCTAGCCGCGAAGTTTTTATAATCAAACTAGTGCAATGTCATGACTATATAGACAAGATAGTGTCGTTTATAAAAACAACAACGTTCCGTTTTGAATTTTATATTGGCAGAAAAAAACTTTTTAGACATTAAAAATACAAAGAAATACATGTTACCCTAAATAGTAATATTTAGTAAATATAAATGTATTTCATTATAATACCTTACGATATTATATTTTTAAATTATTAAAAGGACCTTTTACTAATAATTATTGTAGTAATAGTAAAATTGCATAATGATTATTTTATTACTTATAAGTATATTAAAATTGTCAATAACTTTAATGAGAATATAATCTTGATTAATATAAATTGATTATTGGACTTTGTAAAAATATTTAAAAATAAGACCGTCAATTGATGTGTATAAAAATGGCATCGCTGAGCAGTTCGAGCTCAGTCGTTGGAATTGTCAGTTGCAAGACGGATTAATAATATTTTAAAATATAAAAGTTGAAGACGTACTTGTTTCTCAACGAGTGTTACCCTTTATACAAATGTGTCTTTTATAATTTAATACATTCCGCTTTGAATAAAGAAATGTATGCGAGAAGTTTTAAAGGGGATTTCTTTTAATTATTACACAGCGTTGAATATATGTATGTATATAAAAATATTTGAATAGGTGCACTATAGGTGATGTTCCCACGGGAAAGGATGATCCCGCAAGGGTTAATCCTTATGCTAAAATGCGAAAGTGAGTCTGTCTGTTACGCTTTCATGCGTGGGTTACTAAACCGATTGTGAGAATTTGGTACAGACAATTATATCATGGGATACCAAAGATGTTCGTTGTATTTTTTTATAACATTCGTTGAGGTATATATGAATGATTGATGACAAAGCCCGTGATAAAACTAGTGAAAAATAGCATAGAAAATTGTATACGCGTTTTTTCTCATAAGTACTTGTTTCAGATCTTTTTCTATTTCACTAATAATGTAATACATACATACATACATAAACTCACGCCTGTATTCCCCGAAGGGGTAGGCAGAGGTGCATTTCTGCACCCACATTTCGCCAGGTATGTATCAGTCCCACGTAATAGGGGGCGAGCCTATTGCCATTTTTCGGGCACATTTCCAGACTCCGTGCTGTTACTGAGAATTTCCTAATGGAAAAGCCCAATAACACTTTGCCCGACCCGGGAATCGAACCCAGGACCTATTGATCCCACGGCACATACTTGTACCGCGAGACCACGAGGCAGTCAATAATAATGTAATAATGGATAATAAACCGCATACCGAGCAAAAAATATTAAAACCGCCTGTATTAAAACCTTTTAAGCAAACAAAAAATATTAATTTCAGAATCGATCGTCAATGAAAGTAAGATAAGCTTGTTTTTTTTTCATAGTTTGAAACAACATTATCGGCCTTCCACGGCCCGTAATGATATTTCTAGTATGTGATAAATAAAAATATAAATTCATAATATAAATGCCCTCAAAGGTATATAAATAAATAAATACACCCAACAGTCACATACATAGTTCTGATCCCACACTAAGATACAAGTCTTGTGTCGTGGGTATCAGAAACTACGAGAGACTTTTCGGTCTCACATACACCCAGACCCGAAACAAATATTTGTGGATCACACAAACATTTGTCTCGGTGCGGGGATCGAACCCGCGGCCTCTCGTTTCGCAAGCTGGTGTCTAGCCAACTGCGCCACGGGGCTGTCAAATAAAGATATATCATATCATAATAAAGATCCCGTCTAACATAGAACAAATATTGTATCACAAAATCGTTTGTACCGTTGCGGACATCGAACCCACGACCTCTAAACTTTTCAGCTACTCGCCGGATGCGTCATATAATTAGCACATGTTACTTACAATACAATACGTTTTACATCATATGGAATCTACTTTGCTCTATTGAATTTTTTTTTTTTAAGAAGAGAATGTTTTGGAGTATTAAAGATATTGGCTATACTAGCGAAACTAGTGACAAAAAGACACCTGATAATAAGTAAGATTCTATTCATTCTGTACAGCGTGTAGAAAAACGTAAGGCGTCCATCTTGCGTCACTTGATTCAAGCTCTGCCGCTGTTGATCCTGGAGCACAGGAGTTACAGTGGCGGGTGTGATGGGGATAGGGTCAAAAAACAACCATTTGACAGCATACTAAATTACATACATAACCTCACGCCTGTATTCCCCGAAGGGGTAGGCAGAGGTGCATTTCTGCAGCCACATTTTGCCAAGTATGTATCATACCCACGTAATAGGGGTCGCCCCCTATTTTCAGACTCCGGACTGCGACTGAGAATTTCCTAATGGATAAACCCAATAACACTGCCCGACCCGGGAATCGAACCCAGGACCTCTAGATCGCACGGCACATACTTGTACCGCAAGAACACGAGGCATACTAAATTATTTTTCTTTAGTTGGTGTTTAAACATGGACAATGAACTCCAATGGCCCAAATTTTCCTTCACCAATCTCTAAGTTTCAATCTAACACTTTACCAAATTTCACCAATGATTTACATGTGAAAGCGCACAATCAAATTACCTTTCGCTGTATTAGAAAGGATTATAAATTTGTATATAGGAAAAGACAGTTTATTTTTAAATTCGTATATTTCGCGTACCATAAAACTCCGGTATCCTTTAGGCATAGCGTAAAATATTATCTCAGCATGGTTGTATCGCGTAACGAGAGATTCCCAAGGGTCTCGTCATTCGATGCTCCGTTTGGACAGCACCGTACTTACCATTAGATACATTGCTATTATTTTGCCGTCCCAATACATAAAAGAGTGCTCAATGCTTTATTATTTGTACCGTCATTGTAAATGTCAAAACAAAACAATTTTTGGATTTTTTTTGTATATCTATGTGGGGTAGGAGAAAAATTTTTACTCGTATGTCAGGTCAAGTTTTTACAATTTCATCAAAGCCGCGTTGAAAATCTTTTTTTTTCCAAACTGAGATTGTATATTTCGAAAATCTTTATTAAATACACCGGTACGAAAAAATATCTAATCGATCCAACACTGAAAATTCAATCTATACATCTATCACAAATAAATAAAATTGGAGTGTCTGTTTGGAATATTGAAATAACCGCTTTTTAATAAATGCGTATGGATGTATACACGGTAGTCGGTACATGTACCAAAATAATGTTTTTTACAATTTTTGTCTGTCTGTCTGTCTGTTTGTTCCGGCTAATCTCTGAAACGGGGGGACCAATTTTAACGGGACTTTCACTGGGAGATAGCTAATGTAATAAGGAGTAACTTAGGCTATGTTTATTTTAGAAAAATACTTTTATTTTAGAAAAAAAATGATATTAAGTAGGTGTCATAATAAAAAAAAATAAAAATTAAAGAATCGACTGTTAGGCTGAACGAAGTTCGCCGGGTCAGCTAGTTTCTAATAATAATCTTGATTTACGCCACCATATTCGCAACGATACAAATTGATCTGACCCAAAAACTGTAAATAAACACACAATAATAAAACAAGGCCCACGTGGTTGTAAAAGCACACTTACCAGTCATTTCGAAAGCTTCCCCGAAACTAAGTTCGTTGGCTTTTCCCGAACTTTTCTCCACGTCTGACCTATTCTCTTCCGGCTTCATTTTCACTACACTTATTTAATCCGAAAAACAACGATAAAATTACCTACGTATTGCAATAATCTAAAATCGTTTATGCATTTAGAATTTAATTTATTTGGTAACTCAATATAAAAGATTCACTTAAAAATTACTTAAACACCGTCTAATTTTCCAATTAATTTTTATCTACTATTACAGTAATATAAACTAAATTGTTATTTAAGCGGTGTGTTTTAGCACATTCGGGCTATGCGCGTCCACTCAACTCGGGAACACAAAGCGCACTGATTAAAATAGACTTAGTTGTGTGGCACTCGACACTGATAACCAATGTGGGGTTTTTAATTTCCTGCAGCGTAAGCAAGTTAGAATGAAAACACGACACTACCAGCTTATGAAGGAATGTGTAACATAAACTAAATTGACAAAGGTTTATGTTGACGTAATTGCTAAAGAATACCTTGAAGAATAAAAGCAGCCAACGTTAAATGATTTTATTTGTATATCATCATCACCATCAGCCTTTATATGTACGTCCTACTGCTGGGCACGGGCCTCCTCTACAACTGAGAGGGTCTAGGCCTTAGTCCACCACGCTGGCCTAGTGCGGGTTGTTGTTTTGTATATAAATTCTGTTAAATAAACTCATGGTCAAAATATTATAATGCACTAATAAAACAATGTCGTGCTCAAAATATGATTGCATTAAATAATTAGATTATTTATAATTGTTTGAAAACTCATTATTCCTTTTTTACTAATCATCCATCCATCAGCCTTATGTAGTCCACTGCTGAGGCCTCCCCCAATGTCTTCCATAGTGACCTGTTGGAGGCAGCCTGCAAAAAAAAAACTAATCAAGCACCTAAATTATTAATTTATTTTTTAAGCAGTGATGGCCTCGAGGTTTAGGCGCGCGGTCGAGAATTTCGGCGGTCGCAGGTTTCAAACCCCAGGCCACACACCTGTGACTTTTCGGAGTTATATTCACAATGAATTATCACTTGCTTTAACGGTGAAGGAAAACATCGTGATAAAACCTGCACACCTAAAAGTTCTTAGGAATTTCTTAGGTGTGTAGTCCGCCAACCCGCACTAGGCCAGCGTGGTGGACTAAGGCCTAAACCCACTCAGTTGTAGAGGAGGCCCGTGCTCAGCAGTGGGACGTATTTGGGCTGATCTGATAATCGTCAGATTGGGAAATGAATACTCAGTTTTTTATTGTTCTGATAATTTTTCCATTTTGCCTACTTGGGGAGGCCTTCGTTCAGCAGTGGACGGTAGTAGGCTGAGCATAAAATTCCATTTTGAATTACAACACAATTGTCTATAGCCCGATATATTAAAATAAGTAAGGCGATATATTAAGTTAATATAAAAATATAACTTAATATTTTTTTAAGGATAAGCAGTAACAGATAACTTTCCTTTTAAATATGTTGCGTATATTGGAAGACTTTTTCACATACATAGAATCGTCACTGCTAACTACTGCTTGTAAGATCAGGCTTCCTATATCATATCATCAGCCCATATACGTCCCACTGCTGGGCACGGGCCTCCTCTACCATTGAGAGGGTGGCAAATATATAGAGTTACTTTAAAATTTTAAAAACAATTACGCCGATTACATCACTAGTAATGGTTTTGATTATTTTGCATCATAAAGGTGTATGATGCTTTTAGCATGCATCCATTGTTGAAATTGAAATTTCCTCTATCATATTGTAAGGTTTTTGACGGTTTCAAATTATTCTGAAACATTCTTTTCTTGTCCAGATTATGGACTATGTGAGACTATGAGAATTGCGCATAAATTTGCGGTCAAGGCTTCCTATATTGTTTGATTAATAAAATTATCGATTCTTTTGTTTTATGTATTAGGTACATCTGTTATAAAATTATCTTTTAATTCATTTGAATCTTAATTTTATTCTCGATATCCTATTTGCATGTTAACGTACATAGATTAAAACTACATCCCAATTATTAATCTTCATTACCCTTAAAAGGTGTTAAGAGATGTATTTCCAAACTTTCACCAGGTTTGCTTTTAACTCGTACGTAATAATAGTCTCAAACTCAGAACTTTCTATTGAAAATTTACATAACCTACCGCACCAGAAATCGAACCTTTGATCTCTCAAACGCACGCTTGAGCCTAAACAGTAGGACCAAGAATGTAGTGCGTTTAAATTAGCGTGCTTAGTTAACATCAGAACAAAGCTTATAATAAGTTCAATGACCTCGTGACCGTAAACTTTGGTTCGCAGTGGTTATCGATTAAACTTCCGTCATAGTTTTGTGGTTGATTACGTCAACGCCCAGTGGAATATTGGTGTGTACAGAAATCAACACACACTCTGAAATATGTAATAAGTCGTGATGGCCTCGGGGCTTAGGCACGCGGTCGAGAATCTCGACGGTCGCGGGTTCAAACCCCAGGCACACACCTCTGACTTTTCGAAGTTATGTGTGTATTCAAAGAATTGTTAGGTATGAAATGTATGTTCATTTTATACCTACAGGAATAAGAATACCTATAAGAAAACTTCAATTTTTTTTCTAGATTTTCTTTAACAATCAGGGGAATTGTATTATTACCAGCCTTAGTTTCTGGTCACGGTCTGAATACATCCTGTATACGTGTGTGTGTTTACAGCTTATCCGTTAGTTGATAAACCTATTACTGAAGATGAAGGTCATGAACTGGAAGTGTATTCCAATGTTACGACCTAATTACTGGACTAAACTTGTACTCCTACGCCCTTTCACAACATTGTGACCTAATACCGATAACATTATGTTATATAAAATATTATAGATCGTATATCAACTAGCTTGCATGATAATGATTTACATTGTGAAATGGTACAAAGTGTAATGTACAAATATGACGATCGTAGATCTTTGAATCTAATTTAAATCCGCTTAAAATTAGAAATAACTTTAACCGGACTGCCTCGTGGTCTCGCGGTACAAGTATGTGCCGTGCGATCTAGAGGTCCTGGGTTCGATTCCCGGGTCGGGCAAAGTGTTATTGGGTTTTTCCATTAGAAAATTCTCAGTAGCAGCACGGAGTCTGGAAATGTGCCCGAGAATCGGCAATAGGCTCGCCCCCTATTACGTGGGACTGGCGAAGTGTGGGTGTAGAAATGCACCTCTGCCTACCCCGTCATGAGAGAGTAAAAAAAGAGTCAACTTTCTGTTTTGTATACTTTATTTGTCATATACAACTGAATATCACCTCAGATATCAGACTAATAATATTTAAACATTTCGTTTTTTTTTTTCAACCAAGAATCCAATAGGAGCTATAATATTTGATTTATAATACTACACTTTATTATTTAAATTGCCAAATAATATGCCAAAAAAACAAAGTATATTTAGGAAATTTATAACTATAGAACTAAGAATAAAATTAATACATAAAATTGTATCTTAAATGCTTACGAAATCTGGTGCAATATTAAAATCGGCTTGTTGAGCTTATTTAGCCGCATTATTTACATTTTATTCTCAGATTTAACATGTTCAGATAAATTAAGAAAATTTGTTGGGTATATTTTTACAGCTCACGTTCACTAAGATAAAAGTATATCTTTTATGTTTAAGCCCTTTATTTTACACACCATATAAGCATTAGCACAAAGAAAACAAATGTTAAAATTAGACACAAAAAATTGACAGCAAGCAGAGAAATAAACTACATAGCACGGAGGATGCTAAGAATTGATAAAAGCATATAGGTAGTAAAGTATTGCTTGTACCAAAATTTCTTAATCATCATCAGCCCAAATACGTCCCACTGCTGGACACGGACCACCCCTACAACTGAAAGGGTTTAGGCCTTAGTCCACCATGCTGGCCTAGTGCGGGTTGGCGGACTACACACCTAAGAAATTCCTAAGAACTTTTAGGTGTGCAGGTTTTATCACGATGTTTTCCTTTACCGTTAAAGCAAGTTATAATTCATTGTGAATACACACATAACTTCGAAATGTCAGAGGTGTGTGCCTGGGTTGAACCTGCGACCGCCGAAATACTCGACCGCGCGCCTAAACCTCGAGGCCATCACTGCTTCAAAATTTCTTAATACCTCCACAGATTAAGATGGAAAAAAGCTTCATCTACTGGATGATAAACAAAGCAACTGTTATATAACAATATAACTATATTTTGACTCCACAGCACCTCATCATCATAATCATCAGCCCATATACGTCCCACTGCTGGGCCCAGGCCTCCTCTACAACTGAGAGGGTTTAGGCCTGAGACCAGCAGGCGAACTTAGTCGGGTAGGTGGACTACACAGCTAAGAAATTTCTAAGAACTTACATGTAGGTAAGCATCGAGGCCGTCACTAAGTGGGGCCATTTAGTGGCATAAATGTAATAAAATAAGACGAATTATCTGTCGAAAATAAACTGTTTCAATTTAATGGGTCAATTCCTATTTAAATGTGCAATATTATTCTTATCTTTTATTAGCGGTGAATGAGTCAATAAAATAGCATTTTTAGATAACGGTTATGTTACTGTTATTTAAATTGTAAATACATTATGTTTATTTTTTTGGTTCAATTTAAAAAATACTTTATTGATTACAAAAACAGTCAAATAAATTCCTGAGATAGGGTCATTTTTTTTAATGCTAGGACCCAAACTACAAGGCGGTTTTCTATGAAGAACTACGCACAAAAAAAGATGAAAATAATTGAATAAAATTCGATGCACATATTATAAAGGAAAACTTCCATATCGCTGATAGTTAGGTTAGACATTGTAGTGTTTGTATACTTGTCTCGGGAGCACGGGTAGTGGGGGAGTCAGTCTTGTGCGAGCCGGTGGCGAGAGCGGACGTGTTACCCTTACTGCTGGTGACGTAACGAGCCAATACTTTACCCTCGTGAAGGCACGAGTACTACAGACATCAAGCGTTGAAAGAAGAAATTGCGAGTGTTACACAAATATTTATTTCGGATCTGAGTGTTTGAAAATCCGACAAATCTCTCGTAGTGAGATATTCATCATCAGCCCAAATACGTCCCACTGCTGGGTACGGGCCTCCTCTACAACTGAGAGGGTTTAGGCCTTAGTCCACCACGATGGCCTAGTGCGGGTTGGCGGACTACACACCTAAGAAATTCCTAACAACTTTTAGATGTGCAGGTTTTATCACGATGTTTTCCTTCACCGTTAAAGCAAGTGATAATTCATTGTGAATACACACATAACTTCGAAAAGTCGGTGTGTGCCTAGGGTTTGAACCTGCGACTGCAAAAATTCTCGACTGCGCGCCTAAACCTCGAGGCCATCACTGCTTAAACCACTTAGGAATACAGACGTCAGTGATAGTATTTGTCTACTTTGCGTATTTTTGTATTTTACATAATATATATGTATGTATATATTTTTTACTATCCCCACAGCATAAGGAACCCCACAGACTTATCAGTATGGACATATAAATTATTCTAACAAAGCTGTAAAGACGGCGATTAGCGCAAACGGCTGACATATCGGCCATCGCTCCAATCTGCATGACCCGAGTTACTGTTTACTTTTGTAATTTGCAGTTAGTTTTACGATAAAACTAATTACGTGTACATGCGTAATTGTTATTTATCAAAGTAAGGGCGGAGTAAGGGCATTCATTTTTTTATCACGGCAAAGTGTAAAAAAAGGCGCTGACGATTTGCAACCCTTTTTTTTCCTGTCAAAGAAACAAAATCGCACGGAAATTGAAAAGAAGTATGATCGAAATAATCTCGACCTGCAACAATTATTGTCTACGATAATACCCCAAAAGAAAGTTGTTGAAAGCAGTTGAAAGTAGCTCCTGTGATAAATAAGTAGAAAGGAATCCGTCTGTCGTGGTATAGGCATGTTATGAGAAGGGATGAATTATATGTAGGTAAAAAGGCGATGAATATGAAAGTTGAAGAATGGACAGAAGAGGAAGGCCAAATATGGATGGATTGTGCGACGGAAGTTAAGAAAGAAAAAGGGCTGAATGAACACATGACGGCTGATAGGGATGTTTAGAAGGACAAATGAACTGATGATGATGAATCGCTCAAAAGGTCACACAATTAAGCCTAGTGCCATTATGTACGCCACTATGTCGGGTTTTTATCTTAAGTTTAGTAGTCACTATTGGCTCGAATACGAAAGTTCTACCAACAGCAGATCGGGCTTCCAACACTCTCCATCACCGAAACGTAACAGTACTGCTTCACTTCGATTATTTGTTACGCAGTGGTGCAACATCGGTCGAGCTGGCCCATTCTGAAGCAGCCAAAACTGACCACGGAGTGGCTCTGTAACCTACTAACTGGCGAGCAATAGTAGCGAGATGTAATAGATAGTAATGCTGATCGATAATCTTTTTTTTTTTAAGTATTAAAAATTGCATAAATAGAAGTTGCATGAAATGATTATTCAACGAGAAGGACGCGAAAGGAGTAGTTTTTGGCCCAATCCCACCAGGCCACCACACACATATCTTTTTTCTCGAGGACAACCAGGTTTTGGCTCTACTTCCCGCCAGCCCTGGGGGATGGAGGCGTCCGCGCAGATGTTAATGCCGGGCTAGGTCCCTAACAAAAATCCCCGGCATACCGACCAAAACCTCCCGGTGGTCATCTTCGCGCCGAATGGGGCGACCACGGTGTGTGGGCGATGATGCCGCAACCGATCCCACCACACACCCGCCACTGAAATTACAATACGCGAGAGTATTTGTCACGAATGAGCAAAGTGGTGTCTCTGCCTACTCTATGGCACAGGCGTGCTCCATTCCTCCACAATGGCGCCTTTTTTATGTGGAACTTAAAACAGCTGACGAAACTAATTATTATCGTTAAGTCATTTTTGTATTGCGCACTTGAAATTCCGATATTGAACTAGAAATGGATCTGGTCTAGTAATTGGACATAGCAATTGGATTTTTCTATAGGAAATTGTGAAGTGATGGCACCGAGGTTTGGGCACGCAGTCGAGAATCTCGATGGTCGCGGGTTCAAACCCCAGGCACACCTCTGACTTTTCGAAGTTATGTGTGTATTCACAATGAATTATCACTTACTTTAACGGTGAAGGAAAACATCGTAATGAAACCTGTACACCTAAAAGTTCTTATTAATTTCATAGATGTGTAGTAGGCCAGCGTGGTGGACTAAGGCCTAAACCCTCTCAATGGTAGAGGAGGCCCGTGCCCAGCAGTGGGACGTATATGGGCTGATGATGATGATGATAGGAAATTCATTGTATCTCTATTTTACGTTCAAATTTAAACACAAGTAGTTAGTTAACTTGGGTGAACAGATAGGTGAGATGTCTGCCAACCTATTCGGGAATACACGCATGTATGTTATTTCTAAGGTCAATATATAGGGAAGAGATTGCGGATATAATTTTTTGCGCAATATTTTCTGGTTATAAAAAATTCAATAATATATCCTTGATTAAAATAAGTATACATTAGATAGGCATAATTTAAGATATTTTAATGTTGTGCAATGGTTGTTTTCTTTGTCTATATGAGGAAGGTGGTGCGGATGTAAACGGTTTAACATACATACATATATGTACACATATACCAGTGTCGGTACTTCCATAGAAGCCCAAAAGCCCAGCTTATATTAAGCTTATATATTATTATATTTTAAGATTATTTTTCGGGATTTTGTAAGGCAAACTGGGCTTTTGGGCTTTTATGGAAGTAACGCCACTGATATAAACATTGTCATAACAAATGGCGGTGCCTTATATGTAAGAATTCATTGAATCAATTAGTAATTTGACTGACAAACCTGGCCTTGAAAATGTTTTTACGAGCATTGTCGTCTGCTATCCATTCAATACCTGGATAGTTCAAATCAGTGGTGGTACTTCCATAGAAGCCCAAAAGACCAATTTGCCTTACAAAATTACGAATAATAAATCTATTAGCTTTAAATTTTTATTTATCATAAGCAATTCCACATATAAATGAGAATATCCTGACCTCACAATAAACAATTAAAAACTACACATTACACAATTAACGTGTATCGCTTTTGGGCTTCTATGGCAGTACAGCCACTGGTTAAAATGATCTGAATTTGTTCACTTGGAGATTCTTACCCCAAGCGGTCCACATCTGCAGCTACGTATTCGCAGAGTATACATACTAAAAACATATGTTTTAATTTTTTATTTTTACAAATATTTGCTTTACGCAAGGATCAAAATACCTTAAACCAATAAATACAAAAATCTGCATAGAATGTTTGTACAAATATTTATTTATTCCAGTAGAAACAAATATTTGTGAATAAACGATACTATGGGAGTTTCACCGCAGTTATCGTTCGTTTACCCGGTGTTTGTCCTGTTTGTACTGAGGTATATTGCATCAGACTTTACAAGAAAGATCTCTATTTCCATTAAAAATACTTAAAAAGGCTTAGAAGTATTGGATGTAATGTTGGATGAAAGGTAACGAAATCTTTCAAACGTAATTTTTTCTTCATTAAAGATTACTGGTAAGTCCCGGAATATTTTACGAAAAAGCCTATTTTCTTTACAAATAAATATTTGTGTTTGACAGCTCCTTGGCGCAGTTGGCTGGACACCAGCTTGTGAAACGAGAGGCCGTGTGTCGATCCCTGCACAGAGACAAATGTTTGTGTAATCCACAATTATTTGTTGCGGGTCTGGATGTTTGTGAGACCGAAAAGTCTCGTAGTTTCTAATACGCAAGACACAAGTCTATCTTAGTGTGGGGTCAAAACTATCTATGTGAGTGCTTGGTTTTTGTTAATTTATTTTGTCCAGATCAGCAATCATCCAAATCGATTCAGTAATTTTTAGACTGTTCATTTCAAATATCCAAAAATACAATTTACAACGTTTGTGTGAATATGGCAATTAATATTTATTTCATTGATCACTATTACAGGATCTTCACACAATTAATAATAATAAACTAAATTATATGTTTTGTTTTTGGCCCTATCCCACCACACACCCGCCACTGTAACTCCTGTGCTCCAGGATCAACAGCGGCACGCACAGTATTAACGGCGAGCAATGAAGCTCAGCGAAACTAAGGGGACCTAAATTTGTCATAATCCCGCAACGAAGTTAATCAGAAAGACAAATAAAGGAGAAGTTGGAAAACAAAGAGTTGCCCACTTCCCGCACAGCAAAGCGGGTGACAAGACATTGAAATATGTGGTTTCACCCTCACATTAAAAAAAACTAAATAATATTAATAAAATTTATTAATTTATCTTTTTGAGATCATAATAGTGGGGTACGGCTGGTACTTATAAGCAAAACCCTGTGCTATAAGAACCAGCAGCCTTCCAGGGTCACTGTTACATTATATTAAAAGTTATATTGGCTTAAAAGTATAATACTTAATTTAGCCTAGGTATTCTTAAAACTTACTTAAAGTTCTTAGGAATTTCTTAGGTGTGTAGTCCGCCAACCCGCACTAGGCCAGCGTGGTGGACTAAGGCCTAAACCCTCTCAGTTGTAGAGGAGGCCCGTGCCCAGCAGTGGGACGTATTTGGGCTGATGAAGAAGAAGAAGATACTTAAAACAATATTAATCAATTCTCTTCTACCTATAGTTCACGTTCATTAAAATCGTCCCTCATCTATAAATGTTTATGATTAAATTTAATAAAAAAAGGTCTTAGTAAGGGACCGGAAATACATCCGGAATTGTTTACGGTAATTGTTCCAATCAAATAAATAAAGGAAGTTGTAATATAATAATTAAATAATGAATGTGATTACATTCTACATACCTTATAGTATCTAATACATATGTTTAAACATGTTTTGTTTCTACAACTGGTGCCTCGATTTTTTATGACGTAATGTTCCGAGTCTTTGAACTATTACGCAATGTTATGGAAATAAACATCTAAACACGACAAAATACAAATAATATTTTCGTGTTCCTTATTAGAATTTGTAATTAATTCGCTGATTTCAAAAGCGAAGCAAAACTGAAATAATTTTATGCATGAGATTTTGAAGAATTTTGAGAATATCATCATCATCGGCCCATATACGTCTCACTACTGAGGGCCTCCTCTACAACTGAGAGGGTTTGGCCTTAGACCACCACGCTGGCCTAGTGCGGGTTGGCAGACTACTCACCTAAGAAATTCCTAAGAACTTTTGCCGGCCTAAGAAATTAAATAAAAAAAAACGTCTAATCAAATGTAGTAAGCGACATAATCATTTGAACCATGTGAATATGAGTACTTGCTATCAAAAACAAACGCGTTTTATTTATTCTCTTTAATTTAGGACAATAAAGTGATATACAATTAGCTCAATTATTAAGATAAAACTATTATTTAAATAATTGTGTATTTGCACAGCAATTTGTTATGTGACAGTGCTAGCGTGCACGTCTAATATTTAGACTTGCGTGTGTGTAAAAAAAATTTGGGAGGAAATCTCCATGTAACTTTGCAGATTCCAGAGAGAAAGGGATATATCGTGTTTTAAGTATTGCAGCTCATTAAGCAGATAACCCGCACTAAGCCAGCTAGACCTAAACCCTCTCAATCGTAGAGGAGACCCGTCCCCAGCAGTGGGACGTATATGGACTGATGATGATGAAGTGGATGAGAATCGCATAAATCTTCCGTTTGAAAGAACCTGTCTACAAATTTTTTTTTTTTTTTTAAACTGGCACGGCAAAGTGACTCCACTGTACCTGATGGTAAGCACAGTGGAATCCAAAAAATTAATACCGACCAGCGAGAAACGATATGGTCACCCGCTGGTCGACACAATCATGCCGGCCTGCACAAATGCTTCTTCACGCTTCGCTTAAAGGATCCAGGATTATAGGAAGGAGGGAACACGTGAGCCGGCAATCTATTCCACAGCTTGATGGTGCGGCAAAGGTAAGAGTTGAAAGTTTAAGTTTTTGGTATGAAAAAACCCTCAGCTTTAGTTCCGTGTGATGGACGCCAAAAATCTTCTTAAATTTTAAGGCTCGCTCTTAGCGCTGTCATATACACTCCAACATATTGTAGATAGATATATAGACACGTGTAAAATTAAAATATCTTGTATTTCTTCCATCCGTATAATTGACTTCCTTGTCGTGTTTAAAACTGTTGCGGAAGGCATGTCACTAATGTTGTATTGCAAATGATTCGCTAAAACCACCCAATGGTTAAGATGTCTATCAACATTCACCAGAAACAGTTCGAGGCTTTCTGCTGCTACTAATAATTTGTAGAACTATTTTTTTTTTTATTGTTTTGACATTTTACACCTTTTTTTTTTTTTTTTTTTTTTATTCTTGCACGGCAAAGTGACTCCACTGTACCTGATGGTAAGCACAGTGGAGTCCAGAAAAATAATACCGACCAGCGAGAAACGATCACACATCGACACAATCATGCCGGCCCGCACAAATGCTTCTTCACGCTTCGCTTAAAGGATCTCTTCTCTGCATCACCTAGTGCGACTGTTAGAGAATGCCTTAGGCATAAAGTCCACCTATATAAACTTTGTATGAAGCGTAAATAATTAAATATTTAATAGCTTTCAAAACTAATTATATAATACTTCACTCAATTTAGAAAACAATTTTGAATATGCATCACAACTTTTAAAATAGAAATTCGTTCTTTTAAGGTAGTAACTTTTCATACATTTTAGATCGCATTGTGTGACTTGTTGAGCGATGGCATAGTCAGTTTGAACTGCTGTACGAAAGATAAAGATAAGTACAAAGCTTAATTTGCTTGTGGTAGAAGAATATTCTTGAAGTCGTGATGGCTTCGTGTTATAGGCGCGCGGTCGAAACTAAATCTCGGCAGCCACGGAGGAAACTGAAAGCCCAGTCATACACCTCTAACTTTTCGGAGATTTGTGTGTATTCACAATGAAAAATATGTTCTTAAAAACTATCGTGAAGAAACCCACACACCTAAACAGTTGTTAGGGATGTTTTAGGTGTGAAGTCGGCCAATCCGCACTAGGTCAGCGTGGTGGACTAAGTCGTTAGGCATCTAACAGTTGTTGAGAAAACCCGTGCCCAGTAGTGGGAGGTGTATGGGCTGATATAGTGTTAAGGTGTTCGTGTGTGAACACGACCCCCCCCCCCCCCTCCATAGTGATACGCACAATTCTATGGTGTCGCGGCATTGTATTGTCGATTGAAAATTTACTCTTTCTTACCTATTAACACAGCATTTTCACCTCCAAACTTACCACTAGGTGCCAGTGTATTCACTTTATACTGCCAAAAATATGCTAAAAATATGTAGATATTTCTAGCCAGTTAATACCTAAAGTAGACAAGTTAACACTAGGAATGAAATAACTGTTTACAGCCCCGCATGTGGTGACAAATATTTGTTCTCGTATACGTATATCTCGCACTAGCATATTAAACAATTTAATCCCGCTTGATACCTCTGCAAATATTACAAAGTGCCTCAAATTTAGCGGTTTCGCATAGATATTTCTAGAGAAGAATGTTTCGCATAGATGTTTCTTGTGAATAGTATGCTACTTATGTAATGCTGAGGTTTCATCAACGCTTTCATTTTATTTTACTATTTTGCTTTGGATATTTGTTATTGTGAACCAGAAGGGTGTTGGATATCTGCCACACAGTTACAATACTTCAACGCTTATTCTATGTTTATACATACATAATCTCACGCCTGTATTCCCCGTAAGGGTAGGCAGAGGTGCATTACTGCACCCACATTTCGCCACGTATGTATCAGTCCCACGCAATAGGGGCCTATTGCCGTTCCTCGGGCACATTTCCAGACTCCAGGCAACTACCGAGAATTTCCTAATGGAAAAATCCAATAGTCTATATTTATATATTATATGTTTCTGATTTTGTTATTTTTTAATAAATAAATAAAAAATTCAGACAATTTGTTATACGGTTGCTTTGTTAGTTCGTATGTGGATGACGTATACGTATCCAGACTGCGCGATTCCCCGTCGGGCAAAGTCATACCAGGTTTTTCCTTTAAGAAATATTTATTAACAGCAGCAGTTGGCTAGACACCAGCTTGCGAAACGAGAGGCCGCGGGTTCGATCCCCGCACCGAGACAAATGTTTGTGTGATCCACAAATATTTGTTTCGGGTCTGGGTGTATGTGAGACCGAAAAGTCTCTCGTAGTTTCTGATACCCACGACACAAGACTTGTATCTTAGTGTGGGATCTGAACTATATATGTGACTGTTGGGTGTATTTATTTATTTTATTATTATTTATTTTTATTACCAGCATGGAGTGCATTAAAAACTTGCAACTATCACGCGGAACTTAGAATACAGCAGGCTAAACAAGGGTGTAGAAATACTCCTTTGCCTAACTACATTTTATGTATAGGGTAATGGTTATATTATATGTTACTATGTCGGCTCATCGTTACACGACACACACAACTATCGACCTCACGTCCCATTGCGTGACTTGAGGTTTAAGCACGCGGTCGAGAATCTCGGCTGTCGCGGGTTCAAACCCCTGACTTTTCGAAGTTGTGTGTGTATTCATTATGAATCATTACTTACTTTAACGGTGAAGAAAAAAAAGTGAGGGAACCTGCACACCTAATATTTCTTAGGAACTTCTTAGGTGTGCAGTCAGCCAACACGCACTAGGCCAGCATGGTGGACTAAGGCCTAAACCCTCTCAATTGTCAAAGTCAAAGTCAAAGTCAAATTATCTTTATTCAAATAGACTTCTACAAGTTCTTTTGAATCGTCAATTTTACACTTTTTAATATTTTTTAAACTATTGCCGCTTCGAAACGTGTTATAGCTGTGGAGAAGAAAACTTTTCTTTAAAAAACAGCAATATAATTATGTCTTTTTTTCATTACATTATTCAAATTTTACATTGTAAATGTCATAACGATACAAACTATAGCAACAAAACAAAACTCCGATCAATTTACATTACTCCCAGGGCTTATTATCTTCAATAAAATCTGAAATTTTATAGTATGCTTTTTTGTAAAGCTTATCTTTAATTGATTTCTTAAGCTTGGTCAAGGGAAGCTCCCTAATAGCCCTCGGAAGTTTGTTATAGAAGCGTATACATTGCCCCATAAAAGAGTTATTAACTTTCCGGAGACGAGTTACGTGTTGAACGAGATTACATTTGTTCCTAGTATTTTTATTGCAGAGGAGAATGCGTGACACGGGCTTCCTCGACAACTGCAAGGAGTTAGGCTTTCCTTCATTACCTTAGCTCAGTTTGGTTTGGCGGTTTACACACCAAAATAAATCCATGAGATAAAATCTTAGGTATGCGGGTTTTCTTACGACATTTTCCTTGTTAAAATACATCACGTATTATCGTAAATATACTTTTAAAAGTACCTATATGCCTGGGATATGAACCCGAAATGTTGTCTCAGCCGCTTACCTCAGGCTCGAGGCCACCAAGACAATGGATTAGAAACTTGATATACGAGAAACAGAAATATATTATCTCAATCAGTAATTACCCATGACTTGATTGGAAGTGACGGAATTTATGAATAACTATTTGCAATTAACTACTAATTACTGTAGGCTGTCATTTAAATATTTTTTACGGAAGTTAAATATGTTTAATAAGGCCTTCCTGTAATAAACAGCTTTAACTAAATTTAAAAAAAGGTTGTTTGTTTAGTATATTTTTTTTTAGATAAATATTACAGACTAACTCGTAAACGTTAATTAATTTAAGTACGGCTAAAACATGCTTTGTCACGTGTGCTCTAACTTTACAGGTCAAGTCAAATGATGATTAAGTACTAAGTAGGTGTCATCATCATCATTAGACGTATATGGGTGGTTTTAGCGAATCATCATCATCATCATCAGCCCATATACGTTCCATTGCTGGGCACGGGCTTCCTCTACAACTGAGAGGGTTTAGGCCTTAGTCCACCACGCTGGCCTAGTGCGGGTTAGCGGAATACACACCTAAAAATTCCTATGAACTTTTTAGCTGTGCAGGTTTCATCACGATGTTTTCCTTTACCGGTGCTAATTAATGTTTTTAATTTAGACAGATAGCTTAACCTATTCGAGAGGGATTATTGACGTCGTGCGATCTAGAAGTCTCGGGCACGATTCCCAGGTCAGATAAGGTGTCATTTAGTTTCTCTTTTATGTAATTTACAGAAGCAGTTGGGAGTGTGAATATTGCTTACTTCATTCCTTTATTCCTTCGTTGTTAAAGTAAGTGATAATTCATTATGAATCGACATATAACTTCGAAAAGTCAGAGGCGTGTGCCTGGGGTTTGAACCCGCGACCGCCGAGATTAGCGACAGTAGTTCAAATTATAATCTTTTTATTTGCCAAATTTTACCCAGATCCGTTCAGCCGTTCTGTCGTGATCAAATAACAAACAATCAAACTTACGCATTTGTATTGGTAGAATTATATGTTATATTAGCAGAGTTAGCGACCTCAAAACATGGTCAAGATTTTTTGCAATCAAACCCGTTATTCTTTTGAGGCCCTAATAGAATGTATGAATATTTAAAACGTGATAATTAAACAAATTAAAGCCCAAATTACCATTATTAATTAATATGTTATATTAATCATGAATAGAAAAACTGATTAGAAATAATTTAACATTATTTCGTTAATTAATTTGCGTCATTATTTATGCTAATAAAAAAAATGCCAGCTTGGCAAAGGGACAAGTGGTGGTCTTCCATAGAAGCCCAAAAGCGTTGCACGTTAATTATGTAATGTTTAGTATATAATTCTTAATTTTGATGTCAGTATATTCTCATTTATATGTTAAATTGCTTTTGTTAAATAAAGGTTTAGAGCTTAAAGATTATTATTCGCAATTATGTAAGGCAAGCTGGGCTTTTGGGCTTTTATGGAAGTTCGTAAGTGAAAGGGACAACACTAGCACATGTATTGTCAATAGAAACGACCACAATCATCAGTCGATATAATAATGCTGGCCTGGTCCTAATTGAATATGCATACTGATACGAGAAGGCGACAAAATTACTTGGTCAAGTATATCTCGTTTCATACTTCATATCCAGCTCCGCCCGAGCGCAGTTTTGAATTTCATGCTCATTTCACGAGAACATTTCTTTTTTCTGAGTTAAAAAGTAACTTATATTACTTCTCGAAGTCCCATCTGCATTTATATCGAAAATCATTCGAATGGATCGAGAAGTTTTTAAGTTAAATCGTAACAAACAAACAAAAATATTTTTTCTTAATAATATTATAATAATAGTAAAGATATAAATGTACATACATACTACATACATGACCTCACGTCTATTTTCCTTGATGGGGTAGGCAGAGGTGCATTTCTGCACCCACATTTCACAATTTTTTCCTTTAGGAAATTCTCAGTAGCAGCACGGAGTCTGGAATTATGCCCGAAAACGGCATTAGGCTCGCCCCGATATGTGGGACTGATACCGACAAAATGTGGGTGCAGAAATGCGCCTCTGCCTACCCCTTCACGATACTTAAAAGGCTATTGGTTTAAAAACAGGAAAAGACACATTATTTCCAGACTCTATGCCTCCTCACTTGGAAAACGAAACTTGACGTCTAGACCCTTAGCGTATGTTTCGATACCAGCGACAGCAGTTACCTGTTTTTTATACTAATAGAATGGAATCACGTCAGTTAAAGCAGTGATGGCCTCGAGGTTTAGGCGCGCAGTCGAGAATCTCGGCGGTCGCGGGTTCAAACCCCAGGCACACACCTCTGACTTTTCGGAGTTATGTGTGTATTCACAATGAATTATCAAGTGATAAAAGAAAGCAAGTGCTTTAACGGTGAAGGAAAACATCGTGATGAAACCTGCACACCTAAAAAGTCTTAGGAATTTCTTAGGTGTGTAGTCCGCCAACCAGCACTAGGCCAGCGTGGTGGACTAAGGCCTAAACCCTCTCAGTTGTAGGGGAGGCCCGTGCCCAGTAGTGGGACGTATATGGGCTGATGATGGGACGTCAGTTACACCATTAGAAAAGTATGTTTACTTTCATAAGACCCGCGTGGCAAACATTTACACAAGCCATCTAAGATATAACTGTTGACAATTTATTTTCCTCGTGACATCTCAAGATTTACATCGCGGAAACCACTTGCTTGTCAATTATTTATCATGCAAACAGTAATAATTACTGACTAGATAGCCCGTAATTCTGTATGCGAAGCATTAGACTTCCAAAACGAATGTTGATTTCCCGGTTTTGCCACATTTTCCATTCGCTCCTATTGGTGATAGCGTGATAATACAGCGTATAGCTTTCCTCAATGTAATGGACTATTCAACACAATGAAATAAAATGTGATATTAGGACAACATTTCTTTAAACTCGTGTTTTTCTAAACCATAGATAAAGTGTATTTTATTTTATTTGTTACACTTTTATACAATAATTATAGAGGCGGACTTAATCATCATCAGCCCAAATACGTCCCACTGCTGGGCACGGGCCTCCTCTACAACTGAGAGGGTTTAGGCCTTAGTCCACCACGCCGGCCTAGTGCGGGTTGGCGGACTACACACCTAAGAAATTCCTAAGAACTTTTAGGTGTGCAGGTTTTATCACGATGTTTTCCTTCACCGTTAAAGCAAATGATAATTCATTGTTAATACACACATAACTTCGAAAAGTCAGAGGTGTGAGGTGTGCCTGGGGTTTGAACCTGCGACCGCCGAAATTCTCGACCGCGCGCCTAAACCTCGAGACTTAATGCCAAAGGCATTCTCTGACAGTCAACCTCTGGGTGATGCAGAGATAAAAAGGTAGTTTATAGTAAAGTTTCTTTTTGACCTCAGGAAATAAAACGATATTTATTTAAACAAGTGTTGCAAATCTATCAATTTGAAACCAAAATAGGTCTTATACCCAAAACAAAAACCTTAGATTTCTAGAAAATATTATACTTTCTCGTTTGCCCCGCTTAAGTGATCGGTCTCAGGTTGGGAAAAGTCTCTCGCTAGATATTTCTATTGGAAAATTTAATAACACCATGAATTTTTGAAACATGGGAGTAACAGCTGACTGAATGTGCGTGTAAAAATACACTTCTTTTTACCTTTCTAATTTCAGTAAAACAAATTCGGTATATTTCAAAAAAAATATTGACATATAGCACTGCTATTTGCTTTGAGTTAAATTCGTTTCCTTATTATGTATTTTGAGGCTTTGAATAATCATAATTTGGTTAAATATTTCCAGCTGCGAAAGGTCATGTAAACTTTAATGTATTCATTATATAATTTTTTTTATAAATTCTAATATTATTAATGCGAAATTAACTCTTCTCTGTCTGTCTGTTACGCTTTTGCGGCTTAACCGTTGGATCGATTTGAATGATTTTTGGTATGGAAATAGATAGAACCTGGGATAAAGGACTAATCGCCGAATACTGAAACGCTACTTAATCTGAGGGCGACTTATATTTAAGTGGCTGTTATAATTTAAGCAGTATAAAGTAAAGTGGAAGTGGGCCGGCCATGTCTGCCGACGGACGGACGGCCGTTGGAGCAGACAAGTGTTGGAGTGGAGACCGCGCTTAGGAAGACGTAGTGTAGGACGTCCTGCAGCACGATGGTCCGACGACTAGAGAAAGGTGGCGGGTAGCGGATGGATAAGGGCTGCTCAAGACCGGGATGGTTGGTGCCTACTTGGGGAGGCCTTCTTTCAGCAGTGGACGGCGATAGGCTGAGAATGAATGAAAATACTTAAAAATGTCATATAAAAGAACTTTTTGTGGCAATGTTGCCATTTATGGAAATTTAAGTGGGCATTAGTTAATCACAGTCTTAAAACCGATAAATGATGTTTCAGTTTACCGCTTAAATTATCATCAAGCAGTGATGGCCTCGAGGTTTAGGCGCGCGGTCGAGAATTTCGGCGGTCGCAGGTTCAAACCCCAAGCGCACACCTCTGACTTTTCGAAGTTTTGTGTGTATTCACAATGAATTATCACTTGCTTTAACGGTGAAGGAAAACATCGTGATAAAACCTGCACACCTAAAAGTTCTTAGGAATTTCTTAGGTGTGTAGTCCGCCAACCCGCACTAGGCCAGCGTGGTGGACTAAGGCCTAAACCCTCTCAGCTGTAGAGGAGGCCCGTGCCCAGCAGTGGGACGTATTTGGGCTGATGATTACGCTTATCATCATTATAATCATTAACAGCCTTTTTCATATTTAAGCTACTACTCCTTTTGTAAAAGCGGCCTACCTATGTTACTTCCCAATTCCTTAGGCCGTATCTACGTCTATACTAAAAATCATTGAAATCACTGGAGTAGTTTTTAAACAAACAACATGTTTGACGGCCTATTTTAACTTTGATCGAATGCTAGACGCATTGACTAAATCAACGTTTTTATGTCATTCTAAACGTCATTTAGACAATAAGTACCTACTTCCTTGACTATAATGAAATAACCACTTTGACCCCAAATTCTTGGTGGTCCTCGAAATTGGGAGTCGTTTAGTTAGCCCTAATTACTGTACCCATAGCAACAAATACCATTTCAAAGATAATTAATATCTTCCAGCAAATAAAAGCGATAATAACTTTATTTACAAATCATTTAAAACTGGCTTTTGTAAGACGTGTTTAAACTTTTTAAAACGTCATGCCGTTTTTGCTTTAAATTTTAAACCGCTGCAACGACGAAACAAAGATATTTATGTTATTTTTTGAGCATAATTTGTGTGAATTTTGAATCATTCCGTGGATTAAGATATTAAGACATACATACATACATAAAGGGGTAGGCAGAGGTGCATTTCCGCACCCACATTTCGCAAAGTATGTATCAGTCCCACGTAATAGGGGGCGAGCCTATTGCCGTTTTTCGGGCACATTTCCAGACTCCGTGTTGTTACCGAGAATTTCTTAATAGAAAAGCCCAATAACACTTTGCCCAACCCGGGAATCGAACCCAGGACCTCTAGATCGCACGGCACATACTTGTACCGCAAGAACACGAGGCAGTGGATTAAGATCAAATAATATAATAATGAGATCATATCCATAAACACTCGAAATTCGAGAAACTTGAAAATCATAAACACCCTAATGTCGTAGAAGTTGTGATGGCCTCGAGGTTTAGGCACGCGGTCGAGAATCTCAAAGGTCGCAGGTTCTAACCCCAGGCACAAACATCGGACTTTTCGAAGTTATGTGTGTATTCAAAAATAATTATCACGTACTTACTTTAACGGTGAAGGAAAACATCGTGATGAAACCGGCACATCTAAAAGTTCTGAGGAATTTCTTAGGTGTGTAGTCCACCAACCCGCACTAGGCCAGCGTGGCGGACTAAGGCCTAAACCCTCATAGGGCATAGATGTTACCTCCACCTATATATCACTCCACCTATTCCCACCTTTTGGAATACAGGCTTTAGGGTGTTTTATCATCATCATCAGTCATACGTCCCACTGCTGGGCACGGGCCTGCTCTACCATTGAGAGGGTTTAGACCTTAGTCCACCACGCTGGACTAGTGCGGGCTGGCTTTAGTTAAATAAAGATTTAAAGCTTAAAGATGATCATTCGGAATTTTGTAAGTTGAGCTAGGCTTTTGCGCTTTTTATGGAAAAACTGTCACTGGTATGTATGACATTTCATTAATTTAAATTTGCCGCGCTTCGCGCGTGTAATGTTATCTGTAGAAGTTGGTAGAGGGCGCATCGGGCGGGGCGGCGCGTGATTCAATGGCGGATGACGTTACGATTATTTTGTGCATTTTATTGTTATAAAATCTTGTAAAGAAATAAATAAGAGGATATAATTGAAGAGGCGATATTAGTGAACTTTAAATGTCGTTTCTTTGTAATGGCGGATGACGTTACGATTATTTTGTGCATTTTATTGTTATAAAATCTTGTAAAGAAATAAATAAGAGGATATAATTGAGGAGGCGATATTAGTGAACTTTAAATGTCGTTTCTTTGTATTTTCAGGTAAGATAGTGTAATTTTCATAGTTAAACGATAATTGTTATAATATTGTAAAGGTGTGTTAAATAATTATATATAATATTTTCAGAGAAACAATTTGTGGTTTACTTAAAAAACCCTCAATAATATATCTTATATGTATACGTAATGCAAAATCTGTTTTTGTCCCTTCAATCCTACTAAAACCCAACTTAACGTGAAACAATGGCAAAACTGTATTTTACAATAGCCGTTTCAAATTGCAGATTAATTAACTTGTTTTTGGTTATTTTTCAGTTGTTAAAGAGCAAAAGATGAGGTTAATCTTATACAAGGTAATATTAATTAGTTGTCGAATTTTAACATATTTTTATATGCACTGCTGTAATTAATTAAGAATGATTGCGACTCGTTAATTTTATTCCAACACAATTTTTATTTTTTCCATTTCAATAACAACTTGACAATATTCAGAAAAATATATGAAGATCACACGCAGTCGTACACACTCTGGCCTGTATTTCTGAGGCAGAGGTGCATTTCTGCACCCACATTTCTTTAGGCATAGGGGCCGTTCAAGTATTACGTAGGAAAAATTTCATAATTATTTAACCACACGTCCCCCATGTCAGCAAAAGTAAGATAATATCGTACTCCGCCCTCAAATGCTTACGTAAACATTAGTATACATATTTTTTAATCTGTTCTAGTTTCTTTTTTTATTCAATGAATTGGGACAAAAATTTCGTAAAAAATCCGCAAAAGAAAAATATATATTGCTTACGTAATCACCATCCGGACCCCCCATTTCCCAATGTCATCAAAATAAGCAAAGGGACCCCCCGCCCCTTTTTGTGCTTACTTAATACTTGAATGAACATACTAGGTGATCCCGAAATCACATCATTAAATTAAACCCCGTACATACATAACTAATTAAAAGATAACAAATGCACTCACAAATTTTGTTATACAGTAGAAACTCGATTATCCGGCCTTCAGTTATCAGGACCACCAACCGCGACCAATTTTTCTTTTTAAAAAATAAAAATTTAATTTAATTTAAACCTACAAGTTGAATTTACTCGAATCATGTTTCATCATCATCATCAGCCCATATACGTCCCACTGCTGGGCACGGGCCTCCTCTACCATTGAGAGGGTTTAGGCCTTAGCCCACCACGCTGGCCTAGTGCGGGTTGGCGGACTACACACCTAAGAAATTCCTAAGAACTTTTTAGGTGTGCGGGTTTTATCACGATGTTTTCCTTCACCGTTAAAGCAACTAATAATTCATTGTGAATACACACATAACTTCGAAAAGTCAGAGGTGTGTGCCTGGGGTTTGAACCTGCGCACGCCGAAATTCTTGACCAGGCGCCTAAGCCTCGATGCTATCACTGCTTATTTGTGTCACTGCTTATCATGTTTATTTGTCAGAAAATGTATCCCATAATAAACACTGATTTTCGTTTATATGTACTTGGTGTTTAATAAACACATATATTTTTGTTTATAATCACCTTAGCTATTATATACCTGCCTTAGTTTCCGATCACGGTCTGAAAAAATCCAGCCTGCCAACCCGACAATTGAACCCGGGACTTGTAGATCGCACGTGACATACTTGTGACACGAAACCACGAAGCAGTCAAGGTCATGTTAACGAAAGATATAAAAATACCTTGACATTGACATCTAAGTGAAGTCATCATTGAGTTAATGATTCTTGGCATTGTACTTGAATGGCAGATATTTTCTTTTCAAGTTGAAATAATCTTGAATGAATGAGAATGAGCAGTGAATGTAAAAAAACCCTAATATTTTTTACTAAGTAGCACACTATATGACAGCCCCGTGGCGCAGTTGGCTAGATACCAGCTTGCGAAAGGAGAGGCCGCGGATTCGATCCCCACAGCAAGACAAATGTTTGTGTGACCCACAAATATTTGTTTCAGGTCTGGGTGTTTGTGTAACCGAAAAGTCTCTCGTAGTTTCTGATATCCACGACACAGGACTTGTATCCTAGTTTGGGGTCAGAACTATGTATGTGACTGTTGGGTGTATTTATTTTTATATAATTTTTGTAAATACTCACGATAATAATCCGGAAGGGATAAGCAGCGATGTAATATTCCAACTATTGTAAGTCTAGTATAATACCGCTATTAAGATTTTCCAAATGATAATAATGATTTATTTATTTATTTATTTATTCAAAATAGTACGGTTACACCATTTACACTAATCGATAACAAACCATAAAATCCAAAAATAAATATATATTTTCTTAAATAATATAATAATATATTATAAAGTAATTTTTTTTATTTATACATAAAATTTGTTAATATACCAGAAATAAAACAAAACGAAAAAAAAAAAATTTTTTTAGATAATGTATATAATAATTAATTAACGATGTAAATAAATTATACATACCGACAATTAACCTCAAATCTATAAATGCACTCAAAACAGTTTATTCAAATTAGTTTTATCACTAATATTCAATATATATATATATATATATATATATATATATATATATATTATAAAATAAGTTGGTGTGGGTGGCAACACTGCATTGGCGAATATAGAGCAAGCGCGGGAAAACAACACAGATCGTATATTTTCTTGATCGGCCTGAAAGATTTTACGCGTCTTATTATTTGGTTACTATAGTTACGGCATCAGGTCAAATAACAGTCATTTTAAAAGATTTGAATAATTAAATTTTAGTTTCTAACAATATAGATATACTAATAAATAAATAAAATAATCAAAACTACTTAAAATTAAAAAAAAATATGTCAATCCCGTTTTATTACTGTCACTATTCTACATTCTTAAAATTTAAAACAAACTTTTTCTGAATAACTTTTTGGTGTCGGTGTGCGCGCGCATCGTAAAAAATTCACTCTCATCATTTTTCCCTAACGCGCCAAAAGAAGTATAACTTCAATAAATAATCATAAAAATAAAGAACACAAACAAAAACAGAAAAATAAATAATAATGATAATGATAAATCCAGGAACTTACGGTCACACACGGACACACTCACAGCCTGGGACCAAGGAGGCAGTTGATATACATTCTTTGAATTCATAACAATGTTGTAAACACAATAAACGGTTAAAGTGAATGAAATATATTAAATAAATGGCCACTGCTATGGTCTTGGGGATCGAACGCGGGTGTCAATTGACCACCATCTTTACATTCATACATACGTACATATACTCACGCCTATCTCCCGTTGGGGTAGGCAGAGACTATAGAGCGCCAAATGCTACGGTCCAAACACACTTCTTTCGCTTCCTCATTATCCTGTTCATCCATGCACGTCGGTTACGAGGTCTCTTTATATTACCCTTTTTTAATAAATCACATCTCTTAATATCCATTAATGCTACAGAAATTGATTTATGATTCTCTATGAATTTTAATATATTTTGTCTTTACATAACTCGTTCTCCCCCAGCAGCTGTCAAGGCTCCTTTTGTTAATTTGCAGCAAAATTCTAACCGAAACAATTGCTAAGACAAAACGTAAGGCGCTTAGAATTCTATATTTGCGAATCCCTCCCATCCCCCTCATCAGCAAAAGTAAGCAAAGTTGTTAACACCTCCCCCCATGCTTACGTAATCATTTTTCAATTAATGTTTTTTTTAATATATTACCTATAATGTTATAATTATATATATATATATAATTTTAAAAATAAGAAAATAGATTTAACTACCGATGACGTACCTATTCATCATCTAGACTCCCCTACCCCCATGTCATCCAAAATAAGCAAAGCAAAGAAATAGTGCTTACCTACGTAGGTAATACTTGAACGGCCCAAAGTTTCTTGAAAGGGCAAATTCGTAAAATCTAAATTCGTCATACACCTCAGCAATTGACTTAGGAAATCGATATGACGGCTCCGAAGATCTTTTTCATATCGGCACCAGAAGCATGGGATTTCATGACCAAACAAAGACAGGCAGCTTCAACTCGAGCGATTTTTAATGGGAGTTTACTGTTGATATTTAGGAACAGCTATTCTGACTATCTTATTGTGGAGTTTACGAAAATATTATCAAGCATTAATAAGACCTGTTTGTGCTCTGGTGAAATGTCTCTTTAAATACTCTGCAAATAGTAAAATGACCCACCTATACTACTTTGAGTATTTTTGATTGATACTCAATAAAAAATAATTTAGGCATTTACCTTGATATGCGGAAACTGTCTCACATTATCACGTAGAAGATCACATCCCAAAAAGTCCAAAATAACACTAGACAAAAACATGCGAACAAGAAATCCTCATTTAGTTTGACTCTTGATTGGCAGTATGCCATAGTCTGTAGGCGTTCTTTTCTCTACCGCAAATCCATTGAGTGCTTTCTTCAGACCGTTAGCACATGCGCAAGCAACAAATGATTAATGTATATAAACAATTTGAAAATCTTCGTTGTGTATTTTGCGATCTTTTCAGTGGTACTTAAAATAGTACCGTTTGTATATAAGTGTACATTGGTGTAGAAAATTGTTTTAATTTTTGAAAGAATTTCAATC
Source organism: Hemaris fuciformis (assembly GCA_907164795.1). NCBI lineage: Eukaryota > Metazoa > Arthropoda > Insecta > Lepidoptera > Sphingidae > Hemaris > Hemaris fuciformis. The sequence goes on from OU015443.1 coordinate 1,388,864, forward strand.
GATTCATCCCAACATAAAAATAAACAATATGTCAGTTAGTTCGGAAGTAAATTTTGAATTAACGCGATGCATTATATCTTGCTGTTGCCTGCAATCCCTATTTTAAACTTTAGACTTCAAATAGATTTATTTTTGCCACATTTTTTATTGCTGCTCCGCTTATATCGTAACGTGATGATACATAGCCAATGGCCTTCTTCGTTAATTTAACTTTCAACACAGATTATTTCTATTCGAACTTTTTTGAACTCAAACTCTTCAGTTATGTATATTAGTATAAATGTATGTCCTTATACTTAATTCCATAATAAAATAAATACTACAAAAGCTATTCTTGATATAAAATAGTATTTCAGCGTCATTCTTTCAATCCTAAAGCCGATTTAGATGAATTTTGTACTGTCTTTTATACTTGACAAATTTTATGTTCGTCAGATTTTTTTAACTATTTCCACGCATTTTTTTCTGGACTCAATTGCAGACGCTGGCAATTTTTTTAACATAATGGTTTTCACTGATAAAATATTTCTAAATGTAACCATTATATAAGTATTAACATAATGTTATCCCTGTTGCCGTAATAGTGTCGACTTCCAAGAGATTCGTTTTCATCGCGTCTTTATTTGACCACTGTTTGAGAGTTATGAGATGCCTAAATATATGATAATATAAGAAAATGAGTGAATGGAAATGGAGAGAGAAAAATGGGCCTCCGAGAATTTTATTAGATGGTTTTATATCATGGATTATTTTGTCGCGTCGAAGGATTTTATCTTATCTTAATTTATCTGGTCGCAAACAGTAAAGTATTATTTAATTTATTGTCTCTAGTACAATGACTCAGCAATTCATTTTTGGCACCATCTTTTGGGTTTTTGCTCATCAACAATTACGAATATTATTTGAATATTCAGAATCATGTGCAAGCATTAGCTTTGCATTATGTTTATGAGAAAACCTCACTGCAACGTTTCATATCAATGGTAGTTAATTAATTTTCCTACATTCACAAAACGTCATATATTATACTCGACTGCCTCCGTGATGAAATTGATTAGAAGCCTGTGAAACAAGAGACCCGGTGTCGATTCCAATTCGGATGGCTGTTTATGTTATACTTGACTAACTACCTACCTACGTAAGTTGATTAGAAGCCTGTGGAACAAGAGACCCGGTGTCGATTCCAATTCGGATGGCTGTTTCTAAGTCACTTTGCCATGGGGTCTGACATTAACATTTGTTAGGCTTTCAGTCAGCGTGTTCATGTTGAAATACCATGGGTATCTGCTAGGTAAAGACTGCCTACTCGCTTTTGTCAATGTTATCTCTACTTCAAATATCTTTGAATAGATAAATAATTCTCTTAATTATCTTACGTATTGAAATTGAAAGATTTTATGTTGTTTCGTTAAAAATTATAAAAATTAATAATTAGATTTACAATTGGTAATAATAGGCTGTCAATAGGCTCGTCTCGTATTACGCCGCAAGAAACACAATTGGCGAAATGTCGCTGCGGAAATGCACCTCTGCCTACCACTTTGGGGTCTACAGACGTGTGTGTATTTATGTATGATGATAATACATGCAAACATAACCTCGCACCTGTATTCCCCGAAGGGGTAGGAAACCACCAAAAGCCAAAAGCGTTACACGTTAAGTGTGTAATGTCTAGTTTATAATTGTTTATTGTGGGGTCAGGATATTCTCATTTATATGTCAAATTACATACATACATAAACTCACGCCTGTATTCCCCGAAGGGGTAGGCAGAGGTGCATTACTGCACCCACATTTCGCCAGGTATGTATCAGTCCCACGTAATAGGGGGCGAGCCTATTGCCGTTTTTCGGGCACATTTCCAGACTCCGTGCTGTTACTGAGAATTTCCTAATGGAAAAACCCAATAACACTTTGCCCGAACCGGGAATCGAACCCAGGACCTCTAGATCGCACGGCACGTACTTATACCGCGAGACCAAATTCCCTTTGGTAAATAAATATTTAAAGCTAAAAGTTTATTATTTGTAATTTTGTACGACAAGATATGCTTGGGCTTCTATGTAAGTACCGCCAATGAACTTAACCCATATTTCTATAAGCCTTACATTCAGGTGCACGAAAAAGACATCACAAATATGCATAAATTTGCATAATTATAAATGCATATAAATAATACCCTCGTCGATTTGTGACTGCGTTTTTCCCGCGAGCGTACACAGCGCATGCGTCTCCGCTTCCTAGATTTCATTCAGTGCTGTCGCGTCAGGGAACACACGCGTAATAACTTTTGTAGTGCAAAAATGGACGAGAATCGTAAAATGGAAGACGCTCCGGTGCCGTTTGAGGAAGCCCTTAACAGAACCGGTAATTAATTTTAAGACTGTGTTTTATTTAAATATTGTTCTTGCATTTCCTGCTTCTGTGATTGCCTTATGCAATTTAATTAAAGTTATAATTAATTAATTTTTTAATAATTAAGATACAGCTATTATTTTTGTAAGCAAGTTTTTCGAAAATAATTAGGTTCAACTTCATCATTCAATCTAGTCATCCTATTCTAAGATCACCAACGGTATATTTGCCCTTATATGTATATTAATTTCTCAATATGACATTACATAATAATGTGCGATTGTCTGCTGGTGCAAGATGCCAAAATATATAGATATACAGATTTAAATCTACGGGAATCTTTGATATAATGATTTTAGACTAGAATAACATAGTGAAGGAACATACCTACGAGATCTTGTGATTGATAAGCTCAATCCCTTAAATTTAGAAATGACTCTTGACTCTTCTTAGAATTGAATAATAATTATTTGAATAGTATTTTTAAGAGAACAGTTAAACTAATTGCCAGTATTAATCAAAGAAAAATGTTCGTTTTTAAAATTAACATAACATACGTAACATACATAAACTCACGCCTGTATTCCCCGAAGAGGTAGGCAGAGGTGCATTTCTGCACCCACATTTCGCCAAGTATGTATCAGTCCCACGTAATAGGGGGCGAGCCTATTGCTGTTTTTCGGGCACATTTCCAGACTCCGTGCTGTTACCGAGAATTTCCTAATGGAAAAACCCAATAACACTTTGCCCGACCCGGGAATCGAACCCAGGACCTCTAGATGGCACGGCACATACTTGTACCGCGAGACCACGAGGCAGTCAAATTAAATGGAACACAAAACATTTAGTGCATGTCTGCATTCGTTCGTGTTTAGTCTGCAGTCATTTCGCCCACTGTTTTCTCGATTGATTGAAGTATCAGTAGATCTTTTTTATTTGACTCAACAATCTCAGACCAGAGACGTTGACGGCAAATACACGTAATCGAACAAGACAGGTTGCAGACACGAACATTTTGACAGTCTATTTAAAAATATTTCATTCAAGTGCAATAAATGTATAGAAGGTAGTGCTGGCCTCGAGGCTTAGGCGCGCGATCGAGAATATCAGCGGTCGAAGGTTCAAACCCCAGACAACTCTGACTTTTCGAAGTTATTTGTGTATTCACAATTAATTATCACTTACTTTAACAGTAAAGAAAACATCGTGGGGAAATCTGCACACCTAAAAGTTCTTACGAATTTCTTATGTCTGTAGTCCGCCAACCCGCACTAGTCCAGTGTGGCGGACTTAGGCCTAAACCCTCTCAGCTGCAGAGGTGACCGTGCCCAGCAGTGGGACGTATATGGACTGATAATGATGATGATATTCCACATATCTGTGGCACAGTTCTTGAGACGCTGCAAAACAAGATGCCACGCGTTCCATATTCAGTCACAAGACAATTATTTGAATGACCCAATAATATTTGTTACGGCTCTGGGAGTTCCAAAGTCCAATTTTTCTTTCAGTTGCAATTGCCTTATACTATCCTTGTATATCATCTGTGACGTCGTAGCTCTGGTTGTTGGTATAATTACTTATTTATCGGATACTTTTGATTTCGATTTATACTTGTGAGTCAAGAGCTCTGGGTTCGATTTCTGCACCGAGGCATATGTTTGAGTCATTCACAAATATTTGTTTCGGGTCTGGGCGTTGTGAGACCGAAAAGTCTCTCGTAGATTCTGATACCCACGACACAGAATTTGTATCCTAGTGTGGGGTCAGAACTAGTATCATCATCATCATCGGGCACGGGCCTCCTCCACAACTGAGAGGGTTAAGGCCTTAGTCCACGCTGGCCTAGTGCGGGTTGCTTTATATCTATCAGCTATGTTTGAGTCTTGCATAAGAGACCACGTGGTATTATTATTTACTTTATTTATAAACTCCGTACTGCTAAGAATTTCTTTACAGTATTCGTTTACACTTTCATCAATGGAACTAGGAATAACTCGGACGCACGCGCAAATTTACATTAAGAGCACGATTTAAAAACCGGCCAAGTGCGAGTCGGATTCGCGCACGAAGGGTCCCGTACCATTATTTATAAAAGCGGCAAAAAAATCATGACTGTTGTATGCGAGCCCCATTTAAATATTTATTTATTCTGTCAAAATTTCAACTGTCTATCACGGTTCACGAGATATAGCCTGGTGATAGACGGACAGCGAAGTCTTAGTATAAGGTTCCCGTTTTACCCTTTTGGTACGGAACCCTAAAAACAGCACGTGAATACATATTACGAAAAACATATTACGAAGAATACGGTCGGAGATTGGCGCAATAAATAGCAATAGCTCCCTTAAGTAAACAAATAAAGACTATGCATAAAAAAATACTGTCGTGTAGTCGCGCGACAGACGTGTGTGTCGTGTGATCTAGAGGTCCCGGGTTCGATTAGAATATTCTTAATAACAGATTAAAGTCTGGAAATGTGACCGAGAAACGACATTAAGCTCGCCTCTTATTACGCAAGTTTAAATACAAAGCGTGGGTGCAAAAATTCACCTCTGGCTACCTTTTCGGGGTGCAGGGGTGAGTGTGTGTCGTCATCGTCATCGTCATCAGCCCATTTACGTCCCAGTGCTGGGCACGGGCCTCCTTTTACTTCGAAAGGGGTTACGCATTAGTCCACCACGCTGGCCTAGTGCGGGTTGGTGGACTATACACCTAAGAAATTCCTTAGAACTTTTAGGTGCGTGGGTTTCCTTACGATGTTTTACTTCACCGTTAAATATGTGATATTTCATTGTGAATAAATACATAACTTGGAAAAGTTAGAGGTGTGTGTCTGGTGTTTGAATCCGCGACCGCCGACATTCTCGACCGCGCGCCTATACCTCGTGGCGATCACTACATATTCTTAATTATTAATAAGAGTGTGTGTCCTTACAAAGAAATTTGTCTGAAAAAAATAAATGTATTTATTCTTACAGGTAACGGTCTCTACAACTACCTTTTAGCAATTACCTGTGCCTTAATACTTCTGGCGATAGGAATGGACCTGTTCGGCTTCAGCCTGGTGGTGGCTGCCGCCTGTGACCTCAACCTCACTGTGACGCAGACAGGGATACTAACATCTCTGCCTTTTGTTGGTAAGTTCGCTTCTAACTAATAGCATAAATGCGAAAAACGCTTTCACGCCTAAATCCCTGGACCAATTTTAATGATTTTTTGTATACATAGGACCTCGAGAAAGGACATAGGGTCAATTTTATCTTGGGCAAATACAGAAATTGCGTTCGGGCAGACCTGAGCCCCACATCTATTAGGCTCTATTTTTTTAATGTGGACTTTTTGCCGTTAGAAAACCGGCAAATTATTTTCACTCATTAAAAATAATTTAATTCATTATTTTTGCTCTACTTGAAGACTATTTCTTGACCTAAATATAAAACCTCACACATACAAGTTTATATGTTTATTTTCTAAAATAAAACAAGTTTATTTATAGACAAGTAAATTCTTAATTAGCCTAGACAATAAATAAACTAGGTAACACATAGCTTTTAAACAATCAAATCATCATCATCATCATCATCAGCCCAAATACGTCCCACTGCTGGGCACGGGCCTCCTCTACAATTGAGAGGGTTTAGGCCTTAGTCCACCACGCTGGCCTAGTGCGGGTTGGCGGACTACACACCTAAGAAATTCCTAAGAACTTTTTTTTTTTTAGATGTGCAGGTTTCATCACGATGTTTTCCTTCACCGTTAAAGCAAGTGATAATTCATTGTGAATACACACATAACTTCGAAAAGTCAGAGGTGTGTGCCTGGGGTTTGAACCTGTGACCGTCGAGATTCTCGACCGCGCGCCTAAACCTCGAGGCCATCACAAAACAATCAAATACATCGAGTAAATGTTTTTTTCGAATCAAGATGATAAACTATTAGTATTTGTCCTATACATAATCCTGGACATTATATAAACGTTTTCATTCAAGGTTGCCACCAAAGCGTCTAGCTGTATTTGCAGAAAATATAAGAAAAACCTTGACGTATACCAATTCATTGTGCACTACTGTTTTCTTCTTTAATGTCGTAATAGCCTCTAGGTTTAGACGCACTATCGAGACAAAACTTGACGATCGCAGGGTCCAACCCCAGATATCTCTGACTTTTCGAAGATATATTCATAATAAATTATCACGTACTTTATCGGTGAATAAAAACATCCTAAGGAAATCTGCACACCCAAAAGTTCCTAGGTTTTTTTTTAGGTATGTAGTCTGCCAAACCACACTAGACCCTCTTAGTTATGGAGCAGGCCCATGCCCAGCAATGGGACGCGTATGAGCTGAAGTATGAGTAGTAGTAAGCTGAAGTAATTGATGACATACATACATACATAACCTCACGCCTGTATTCCCCGAAGGGGTAGGCAGAGGTGCATTTCTACACCCACATTTCGCCAGCTATGTATCAGTCCCATGTAATAGGGGGCGAGCTCATAGCCGGTTTTCGGGCACAATTCTAGACTCCGTGCTGCTACTGAGAATTTCCTAATGGAAAAACCCAATACCACTTTGCCCGACCCGGGAATCGTACCCAAAACCTCTAGATCGCACGGCACATACTTGTGCCGCGAGACGACGAGGCAGTCTCGAGTAATTGATGAAAGAACTATATTATTAAAAATAACATTATTAATTGTACAAAATATTTTCTAGGGATCCTAATCGTTTCCTACATATGGGGCTATGTATCTGACACACGAGGAAGGAGGTTCTCGCTAGTGATGCCTTTGATGATGTCCTTCATTCTGGCGTGTGTTGGAAGCCTGTCTCCTCACTGGCTGTTCCTGGGACTGGCGAAATTCCTGTCTGTTTGTTTGTAAGTGTAACCTACATTACTCTGACTCTACTCTTACAACTCTTATTACACTAACAATAAACTATTTGCCTAAATTCTCTCGATAATAGAGAAGAATAAAAATGAGCGATTAATAAAATAAAGCTTAATCTTGAAGTTAGCTTTTTAAATGCACAGGAATTAAACTTTACGGAATATTTAGGATGGATATACATATATAATAATAATAAATAAATACACCCAACAGTCATATACATAGTTCTGACCCCACTTTAAAATATGACTTGACTTGTGTCGTGGGTATCAGAAACTACGAGAGACTTTTCGCTCTCACAAACACCCAGACCCGAAACAAATATTTGTGGATCACATAAAACATTTGTCTTGGTGCGGGGTTCGAACCCGAGGCTTCTCGTTTCGCAAGCTATTGCCTAGCTATGTATGTCAAATTTCATTTAAATTCATCCCTCTGTTTACACTATTTAGTGGAATTTTAAAAGTATGTATAAACATATTTCAAACTATTAAAATTAGTAAAAAAAAATAAACAAACAAATTAATAAGTCATACGCAAACATTTTAATCCACACCTAGAAATAGGTAAAAGGAATTTTGATATGTTTTCTTCGACTTACAAACACTAATCCGGGACAAAATGTAGGTCACAAATAAACCAATGAAGTTATGATTTCTAGGTAATTAATCTTACTGAACTAAATACTAAAATATCTATTACAACATTTTACTGCAAAATGTTTGCTGCGATATTTTTTTCAACATCAAAGCAATAGAAATTATTAGCATCATTGACCCAATCAAAACAACACATGCGTTCTGCCAACGTAAGCCACTGAAGGTTAATTGTCAATAAATAGGAATGGAAACTTTAAGTATTGAATCGCGGTACACGAGTATGGGAATAGACAGTGGACATCTCTGTATTCATTTTGACTCGCAGCAATATATCTTAATAATATCAATTAAAATCTATATATGTTCATTTGACCTTATTCGCCTTGTTTAACATAGTAGATTTCTCATCATCATCATCAGCTCATATACGTCCCACTGCTGGGCACGGGCCTCCTCTACAACTGAGAGGGTTTAGGCCTTAGTCCACCACGCTGGCCTAGTGCGGGTTGGCGGACTACACACCTAAGAAATTCCTAAGAACTTTTAGGTCTGCAGGTTTTATCACGATGTTTTCCTTCACCGTTAAAGCAAGTGATAGTTCATTGTGAATACACACATGACTTCGAAAAGTCAGAGGTGTGCGCCTGGGGTTTGAACCTGCGACCGCCGAGATTCTCGACCGCGCGCCTAAACCTCGAGGCCATCACTGCCTATTAGTAGATTTCTGCCATGTTTAAAAATATGTATGTATTATGTTTTCTCGCACGAAACCAGAACAATGACAACATACATATATGTATATGTACATAACCTCACGCCTGTATTTCCCGAAGGGAAAGGCAGATGTGCATTTCGCCAAGTATTTGTCATTCCCACGTATCAGCGGGCGAGTCTATTGCCTTTTTCGGGCATTTCCAGACTCTGCCCGTCCCGGGAATCGAACCGGGTCCTCTAGATCGCACGGCACATAATATGTAATTGTGCCGCAAGATCACGAGGCAGTCAGAAAAAAGATAAATATGTGTGTGTGGTATACGAAAAGTCTCTACTAATTTCTGATACCCACGACACAAGTCTTGTATCTTAGGGGTGTTAATACCCGGGCGGCTGCGGCATTACGGTTGGCGCTTCTCGCTAACGTACCGCGGTCGCCCCACTCGGCGCGGAGATGGCCACCGGGGGGTTTTGGTCGGTATGCCGGTTTAGGGATATTGTTAGGGACCCAGCCCGGCACTAACACCTGCGCGGACATGACGTCGCCGCGCGCCGGGCTGGAAGACCGGTGACCCCGACATACGCTTCCCGCCCCCCCCCCTCCCCCGGGGCTGGCGGGAAGTAGAGCCATAAACAGCTTTCCCCTCGAGAACAAAAAAAAAAAGGGGTGTTTATACCATTAACTGCGTATTTTACTATTGAGGCGGTCATGACTTTAAGAAAAGAAATTGTGTTTAAAAAACATCATGCTTTGATCCTGTATATATATACGAGACGTTTTACTTCATAAGACCACCTTTATCATCAAAAGAACATTACCAAAAATGGTGTTCAAAGTTCCTAAACTTCTCTTCTTTACAATATGTCTTATCTGTAACATTGCGATAAAAAAATTGCAGGGGCTCACTAATAGAGCCAATCAAAACGGCTTCTAGATTTAGCAGTCTTTTACTCTTAGGAAATGCTTTTATAGTTAGAAATTTAGATAACCTTACCTTCTTTAAGTGTCCTTGACCTTTAATACAACATAATCTAACTGCAGTGGCGGTACTTCCATAGAAGCCTGAAAGCCCAGTTTGTCTTACAAAATTCCGAAAATAATAATCTTTAAGCTTTAAATATTTATTGAACAAAATCAATTTGACGTATATATGAGAATATCCTAACCCCACAATAAGCAATTATAAACTAGACATTACAAATTAACATGTAACGCTTTTGGGATTCTATGGAAGTTCCGCCACAGAATCTAAGCACTAACAGTCACTACATAAAATCTGTCTCTACTTGGTATTCTATTAGAACAAAAGAAAAAAGATCTGCTTAGACCAGTAATAAACTATTTTATATATAGGAATTTGTTATGAACTTGATGTAAAATATAGGATTATTGCATATTTCGTAGTTCCTGCGCAGCCAACTCCGCCACGTACACCCTGGTGGGAGAGTCCTGTGTCCAGCACGTGAGGAGCAAATACATGCTGCTGATGACTTGTCTTCTGCTTCTGTCCCCTGCCATGGGAGCTGGTTAGTATTAAATTAAACACAAGTACCTACTCTATAATGGATGTTTGATGTACTAAACCAGGGTGGTGGAATTTAGTCCAATTTAGTATTTAGTGGTGGGCTTAGGTTATAAGCCCTCTCAGTTGTAGAGGAAGCCCGTGCCCAGCAGTGGGACGTATTTGGGCTGATGATGATGATGGTATTTAGTGTGGTGCGTGACATATTTAAAAATATATATAATGTTTAATTCATGTTTTGATTAATTATGTTTTGTTTTTTAATTTTTTTAATACACCCAACAGTCACATACATAGTTCTGATCCCACACTAAGATACAAGTCTTGTCGTGGGTATCAGAAACTACGAGAGACTTTTTGATCTCACATACACCCAGACCCGAAACAAATATTTGTGGATTATAATTTAAATAAGTTTATATTTAAATTTAATTGTTGTGATATTAGGGGAGCCCCCTATTACGTGGGACTGATACATACTTGGCGAAATGTGGGTGCAGAAATGCATCTCTGCCTACCCCTTCGGGGAATACAGGCGTGAGTTTATGTATGTATGTATGATATTACATATGATTAACTTCCGATATTATTTATAAATACCATAAGTAAACTAAGGATCAATCTGTTGCGAATAGGAATTGAATAAACTCAACCTACGTACAATATGGAACTTACTGTCGACGATATTGTCGACGTTACTGATATCGGCCAGCAAGCGCCGATACGTATGAGATGACATTGGTCGTTGAAATGGTTCAAAGTACCATAGAAATAATCTACTAGACACAAAATTAATTTATTATAAATAAATATCTTTCTTAATAAATTCTTTCTATTGAAGTCGTGATGGCCTCGAGGTTTAGGCGCGCGGTCGAGAATTTCGGCTGTCGCAGGTTCAAACCCTAGGCACACACCTCTGACTTTTCGAAGTTATGTGTGTATTCACAATGAATTATCACTTGCTTTAACGGTGAAGGAAAACATCGTGATGAAACCTGCACACCTAAAAGTTCTTAGGAATTAATAGAAATATATTTCATCATCATCAGCCCATATACGTCCCACTGCTGGGCACGGGCCTCCTCTACAACTGAGAGGGTTTAGGCCTTAGTTCACCACGCTGGCCTAGTGCGTGTTGGCGGACTATACGCCTAAGAAATTCCTAAGAACTTTGAAGTGTGCAGGTTTCATCACGATGTTTTCCTTCACCGTTAAAGTACAACCATTTATTTACCAATATATTTAGGTTATCCAAAGCGTAGTTCCACAATGACTTACTTAGTATTACAAGACTATTCCAATAGAAATTTTGACTTTTATTTAAAAAAATATATCTATAATTTTCAGTATTCGCATACCCTACGCTAAAACTGGATTTGGAAATAGATGTCGATCTGTTGGGCATCGTCTACCGACCCTGGAGGGTGCTGATCATCGTCCTGGCCTTGCCCTCAGGATTGGGAGCGATCGCTATTTACTTCTTTTATGAATCACCCAAGTTCTTATTCAATTGTGGGCGAAAAGAGGAGGCTTTGGAGGTTCTGAGGAAGATTCACGCTATTAACCATAGAGGGTCTAAGGAGGAGTTCAAGGTAATTGTACTTTCTATTAAAATAAAATAAAATAGTGCTACATTACACTTAAAAATGCTGTATCAAGCTTGGCTCGCACTTAGCTCTAATAGTCTTGGATATAATAAAACATACAAACATACATATTGTGATAACAGTCCCACACATTCTGGAAAAAAATTGTATGCAAGAGTTTTAGATATCTTAAAATCAAGGCCCAAAACAAAAGTTTAGGTCACACAAATTTTATAGTGTCAGCCGTTTTTAAGTATCAGGACAGCTATTTCTTAAGTAGAAAGTATCTTTATATTACTGTGTATTCACTACTGGATATTTACTGAATAAAAAAAATCAACAAGGACTTCTTTACGTTCTTCCAGGTCCAATCACTGATACTAGAAGATGCAACTTCTAAGAGGCCGATGTCAGTCTTCCGCACTATTATTGAGCAGAGCGCTCCACTGTTCCGAGCTCCGTACCTCCGCCGAAGCCTTCAACTGTATTACATCGTCGGCGTGGTGTACATCACGTGAGAAGGTTTTATAGCTTATATTTAAACGATCTTGCCTTGAAATACTAAGCAACAAGAGATTATCATCTATTACCTCCTTGATCACGAGTGTGCTTGACATTAGGCGACACTTTGTCGTGCTAACTTAAATAGCAAATCTATAGCAAAAAAATATAAATTAGAGAACGCACATTTATCACTAACTAGGGTTGGATGGTTTGATATGATTGGAAATGATGACGTAGTGTTTTTGACCTTTCTGTTTGTCTGAAGCTGTGTACGTTCAAAAATGTTCGCTCGCATCTTGAGCGCTGTGGAACACTTAACGCTCTAAATTAAGAAATGCAGCTGTCTGACAAGCTTTGCAATATGAGTATCGTTTTAATTGACCGCAAAACTCTAATGCATTCACATAAATAAATAAATAAATACACCCAACAGTCACATACATAGTTCTGACCCCACACTAAGATACTAGTCTTGTGTCGTGGGTATCAGAAACTACGAGAGACTTTTTTTGGTCTCACAAACACCCAGACCCGAAACAAATACTTGTGGATCACACAAACATTTGTCTCGGTGCGGGGATCGAACCCGCGGCCTCTCGTTTCGCAAGCTGGTATCTAACCAACTGCGCCACGGGGCTGTCCATGTAATTTAAATGATAAGATGATATTACATATTTAATTCAACGGATTTGATTTACGGTAGAAACGAAACTATTCCTTTTGTCACCTTCTGAGATCGCTTTTGGTGACATTTTTAAGTTTGCTTTTACTTTGTTACATAATACTTTAAATTATCCCACTTCTTATAATAGTTTTTAAACAATGGAATCCAAATTTCCGTCCACAGCAACAACAGCTTCCTTATGTGGCTGCCTAAGATCCTCAACCTGGTTAGGATATCGATGGAATCCACAGGTGGTGGTAACGGAAATATTTGTTCCTTAATCACCACTCCAATCAACGTCTCAGAATCTTCAAATACAACTACTGTTGTGAGTATTTTTAGAATTAAGGCAGTAGTTTCAGTAGTAAGGTAGTAAAATTTCATGCAAATATCTTAATTTTCCAAATAAGATGTTAATGAATTATACCATTTATTTCCTGTAAGTAAAGAAACCTCTCAAACGATATTTAGTACTATCAATCTATTAACGGAAACACTCATAACTTACTTAATTTGTGTAAACGAGGCTACTTCCACTGTCCCCCAACCCGCATTAGACCAGCGTAGTGGACTAAGGCCTAACCTCTCTCAGTTGTAGAGGAGGCCCGTGGCCATCTGTGGGACGTGATGGCAGTGGGCTGATGATGAGGCTACTTAAACTAACGTATCGTTAATTCCAGTAGACCTTATCATCATATTAAATCTTATACATATTGTATATTTCAGACCCCACACGTTTGCAGAGGGACCGTAGAAGACAACGTGATATACACCCTCATTATATCCCAATTCATCTTTTCCTCTCTAAATTTCGTCATTTCCTGTCTCCCGAATAGACGGAAGGTGGTTCTCCTAACTGTCCTATCAGCATCATCATTAGGAGGGGTTATGCTGAACTTAACTCCTGAACCAATGTCCAGTGTGGTGTTCTTTGTGATCTTCACTTGTACCTGCCTTGGGATGGGGATTATGGCTTCCTATTTCGTGGATTTGTACCCTACGTCTTATAGGTAAGACTTACTAGCTTCTTTTTATTACAGTAGAGTAACCGCACTTTCCTGATGGTAAGTAATATACAGTTGATATTAGCATGACAATTTGCAAGGGACTATTAGGCTTACTAATCGGTTAACTTATTACTGGTCAGTCCTTTTTCTCTATTTTTTCTGCCTTCTGTACAAATTTAAGCAATGCCAATAATCACCTTAATTGAAAAGCTGTTTTAATTTTACGTTACAATTTTGGATCGCCATTCTCCCTTACTTAAAACAAAAAAACTGTTTTTTTTAACGCTGCGTCGTCATGTTGGCATGCTAGCAAATCTTAAGAGTTTTCTTTCTTAATCAGACCATATGCGTCCCACTGCTGGGCAGGAGCCTCCTCTAAAATTGAGGGAGGTAAGGTCCACCACCCTGGCCTGGTGCAGGTTGGAGGACTATACAACAAAGAAATTACGTAATTAAAACGTAGTGTAGGACGCCCCCTGGCTAGGTGGGGTGACGATATTCGCAAGGTGGCTGGCAGCGGTTGGATGCGGCGGGCCGAAGGTCGAGCCTAGTGGCGTGCCAAAGGAAAGGCCTATGTCCAGCAGGAGACGTGAGAGAGGCTGTTGATGATGAAGATAAGACTTCCCTTTATCAACGCTTTTTAATTTAAATTGCTTTAACTCAATTTTTAACCTTAAAAACCGATTATTTCAGAGGAATGGCGACATGCCTTAGCATAATGGTGGGGAGGAGCTCAGCATTCGTGGGGATCAACTTGGTGGGGAGTTTGCTGTTTAATCACTGCCAAGGAACGTTCTACATTTGGGCGTTATTGGTATTCAGTAAGTACTCATTTTCAGTATGGTTAAGATACGGTAAATTATTAAGTAAATTATATGCTGGGTTTTTTGAAATAAAAATCAATTAATGCATCCTGGATACAGCTTTAAAAAAAATGATAAATAAAAAATAATCACAAACAGTGGGTTCGACCAGCATGCAGATAATGTTAAACGAGAATATTTTATTGTATTTATATATCTGTGAGACTAGTGCTATATAATTTCTGTTATGTATTTGTCAAAACTATGTGTGGCTATGTAGAGAGCTTAATTGCCTACACAAGCATACGCACTTATGCCTGTATTCCCCGAAGGGGTAGGCAGAGGTGCATTTCTGCATCCATTTTCTGCCCATTTTGTTTGGGTGGATTAATTGCTGTTTTTTGACATACTTCTAGACTCCGTGCTGCTAGTGAGGATTTCCTAATGGAAAAACCCAATAACACTGTCCGACCCAAAACCTCCAGGTCTTTGTCTGGTCTTGGTGGTCTTACAAAAAGAAATAGTAAAATCAAATTTAAATTTCCAGGTAGCGTGGTTGCGGCATGGTTCCTGCCACCAGACAAGGTGCCAGAAGCAAAGCCAAATGCTGTGTAACTTTCATTTCTATGCCAAATATCTGTGATTCCTATACATTTAAGACAAGTACATGCGTAGTAATAACGTATTTCTTACCAAAGATATTTTGGTATTTTTTTGTGAAGAATAGTCCACTTATCGAAAAAGGCTACATTCATCATGACATATCATGACACTACGACCAATAAGAGCGGAGCATCGATGAAAATTGTGTCAAAAGCGGAATATAATCATTCCTTTTGAAATTTCAGCAAACGGATATTATGCTATAATATTATGCAAATTATGATAATGTTATAAAATTTTCATTTAGCAGCAGGAAATAATCTTTGTAATGTAATATTGTAAGGTTGGAATAATTTTAGATAGTAGGTATGATTCCTCGTTGCAGGATCCAATCCAGTAAATATATTATTTATATAATTTCAGAAACGTAGGATTAAATGAAATAAAACTATTTACATAAATAGACGGTTTATTTTTCTATATAAATATATATTATTTTTTGTACGTTTATATAAAAATATGACATGTTTTACATCACAGATCTGAAATGTATGGTTACAAGTTCTTTGTTTCATATATTTTTAGGAAGTTATAATAAAATGTTTTAAAAACAGGGGGGTCCACAGAGAGCAAGCCTCGCGAGGTATTTACCTGTCCCGATAACATCGTGAGTCTTCTGCTCGTGAAAAGCCGGATCTACTTGATCGATCATTCAGTTGACGATCATTACATCACGGCACCATAACTACGAGTTGCGATTATTATACTGGTTATTATATTTTTGCACTCAAAGATTTAAAAAATAATTGCTTAGTAAAAAAAATATGGACAGTAAAAATTTTAAAAACAAATCAGGTAATTTTAAACATGGTGCATATTCGAGAAAGGCACGAAACTAAAGTGCTTTCGTCCAGACTCACGAGCCGAGACTCCTTTGAGCACAACATAAAGCAGACTCACGATGGCTCGGCTGCTTTCTCGCGACTCTTCTTGATCTGTGTGGACCCGCCTTATGTCTTCTTTATTATTACCTCATATATTCTATACAAAATGTGAGTATTTTTAAATAAAAATATACTATAAACATTGTTGAAATACAATACCAAGCATTTTTTTTTATTTATACATAGCGAAGAAAAATTACTAATTGATGAGAGAATATGAAAATCGTTTCCGACAGTCAACTTGCTTTTTGGACCTTTAAATACAGGTATTTTGTCGTGACCTAATATAGAACTATTAAATATCAGAAGAGACACTTGCCATTTCTACGTATGTTACACCTAAATCAGTAATCAAAAGTTTAGTGTCTTGTTGAATTTTCATATGCAGATATGGGTGCAAGAAAGTGACAACTATGCTGGCCAAATGGATCATCAAACAGCGAGAGACCCCCATTTCTCTTCCTTTGATACTCTTATGCCGACCTGCTCTGATGCTTCATAAGCTATTTGTGTTTATTTTTACATAGTATCTGTCTTCTCCAATATTCTTATCTCACCAATGACTTACTCAAAAGTTTAATAAAATTACAACAATGAATCAAAAACAATGTCATCTATTTTCGCTTACATAATTATGATATGACCTATATCTGTACACATAAAAAAAAATACGAGATCCTTAATTCTACAATTATATTAAAATGGCTCGATTTTACTTAAAAATTACGGACCTTAAGAGTTTTTCATTTTACACTACATATGTATGACGGTCAATAATGTAGCACAATACTTTGTTAACGTTTTTTTAATATGAGAATAAACTTTCCTCCATAGTAAATTTTCTTAGGTGAGTTTCTTAGATGTGTAGTCCGCCATCCCGCACTAGGCCAGCGTGGTGGACTAAGGCCTAAACCCTCTCAGATGTAAATGAGGCCCGTGCCCAGATTGTGGGACGTATGTATATGGGCTGATGATGATGATGATGATTTTTACACACACATTTCGACAATTCTGTTAGCGTCCCACGTAATGGCGCCAAGCCCACTGCCGTTTTATGGGCACATTTATTGAATCCGAGCTGCTACGGAGAATTTCGTATTGGAAAAACGTAATTATAATTTTTACGGTCATCAAATCCCGGTTCAGGCATAAAACCTCTAGATTACGCGGCAAATATTATAACGCCAGATTACGAGGCAGTCATCTTTAGTATAGTGATGCTAAGTTTTTAAGGCGATAGCACTTTTTTTTCATCCGTAATTAAGGTTGATAAGATAAAAAGAAAAATACATACATTAGTTGTACTAAATTATTGACGACCTAACTCTTATCAAGGTTATCAAAAAATCAGCAGATTTTCTATATGAAATACTTAATATTATGTCATGTTTCGATAACCATATTTTCTAAATCTTAATTGATTACCTATTTCACTATTTTGGTACCAAGCGAGAACTTATTTTCAACTGGTTCCAATAACTTCTTATAATCTTTGTATTTCCTTCATCTTCATCATTGCTGCGATTATTTCATAATCGCCAGTCTCAGAATATAACCAGCCAGATACACTTGCTTCTAGAGTATTCTGCTGTTCACACATCAAAGGACTTCTCAATTTATCCGTGTTACAAATTTAAATCTAATCTTTTATCATTTTCTTTACATGTACGTTGAGATGTATCTATCTAATCCTAAGTTCTTTTCCGCTCCATTTTCTTGTTCTACTTCTTCTTTTTCTGTTTGTTCTTTGTTATCTTCTAGCTTAATAACCATGATGCCACCGACTGATACTATAAAAAAAAATGATTAAAATATAAAACAACATACATACATAAACTCACGCCTGTATTCCCTGATGGGGTAGGCAGAGGTGCATATCTACACCCACATTTCGCCAAGTGTGTATCAGTCCCACTTAATAGGGGTCGAGCTTATTACCGTTTTTCGGGCACAATTCTAGACTCCGTGCTGCTACTGAGAATTTCCTAATGGAAAAACCCAATAACACTTTGCCCGACCCTGGAATCGAACCCAGGACCTCTAGATCGCACGGCACATACTTGTACCGCGAGACCATGAGGCAGTATAATACAAGTACATGTATTATAAGTATAATTGTATTATAAGAATAATACATTACATTATATGAATTATCACGTACTTTAACGGTCAAGGAAAACGTGATGAAACCGGCACACTTAAAATTTCTTAGGGATTTCTTAGATGTGTAGTCCGCCAAGCCGCACTAAGCCTGCGTGGTGGACTTAGGCCTAAATCCTCTCAGTTGTAGAGGAGGCCCGTGCCCAGCAGTGGGACGTATATGGGCTGATGATGCATGATGCAATTGGTTTTCGTACTCACGTGCAAGTAATGTTGCTACGGCTATAAATGGCGCTGGGCATGAAAAATCTAGCAGAACTCCAACCGCTAAGTTAGACATCACACCGCCAGCTCTGCCCCACCATGCGCCCCAGCAAACGCCAAGACCACTAAAAACGAGAGCATTATTTTATATATGATTGTTTGTATATATGCCGATTTAGGTAAAATATTATGTTACATCAGGCAGTCGGCAATGAAGTTAAAGTGGCCTAAAATGTTGACAAACATTCTCACAGAGAATTCATCACTTTAAGAAGTATTTTTTTTATCACACAACGGTCCTCATCATTAACTTACATAATAATATCAAAATGATTATTCGATTCTTCCAATTTAAACCAATACTGGCCAAAAACCCAAGAATTGTAAAAATGGAAACACCAATTTTATAGCTCGTAGGTACTTTTATTTCTTAATCATTTTCATTAATATTATTTAGTTTTCAATAGTTCAGGTACCTAAGCTAAGGGCTTGCCTATATTGGGACGTTGATACTCAAAAACTGTAGGTATATGTTTTTACGAAATCAATTTCATTTCATTTATCTCGAAGAAGTTTACAGAGTACATACCTTAACTTCGCCGGCAGGGCATGCAGTAAAAGACGTATAAGCAGCACATTGCCGTTTAATGACGCAGCATTTTGCACAGCAGCGGCTGCTACGGCAATCATGTTGGAATTGGAGCATGCGCACGCGCTGGCAGCAAGACAGGCACAGGCTAGAGCACAAGCGCCTGCACAAGCCACAGCTGCATTTTTAACTCCTCGGGCCCCTCCTTTAGCACATAATATGGCGCACGCAGCGTTGCCGAGGACACAGCAAGCTCCAACAATTAGACCGGAGGTGAAAACCTGAGAACATCAAATATTGTAGTGAAGTAAAAATTGGTCTGGTCTGCTTTAAATGTAGATTTTCTTTAAAAGCTAATTTGTTGCGAATTATTTAACGAGAGCAGATACTTTTATTTACGATAGAATCAGTATTATGGCGTAGGTATATAGGTCTTGTTGAGTTTACATTAAAAAGCAAAATGGTGGTTTCAATAATATTGGATGGATGGAGATAATTACCTCTGTATCCATAGTAGCGTCACAAGTTTCAACTCTATCATGTCCAAATTCACTTTCATTGAATCCAACAATGGGTTCAGGCTTAGCGTACGTATCATATAGTTTAGTCAGCTCCTTCCACGCTACATGGGTTTTATTTAATCCTGGGGCATTTGCAGTTCTATTAGCTGCAGCTAGCTTACATTCTCTACTTTGCATGCGTAGAAGCAGTTCTGGTATCCACATGTTCAGTCCAAAGCCACTGGAAAACAAAAACATCAGTTTTAGACAGAACAAATATTAAATAAAAATAAAAAATACAATAGCAAAAAACGCAAAACTTAAAATTCGTTCTGGATTTTCCAATTCATTTTAAAATATTTATGAGCAATGTATGCTGTAAATACATCAAGTCGTCATGTAAGTTGTAATGTTACTCTTTCATAAAATTTAGGAATAAAATTCATAGCCGTTGCTGCGAATCAAAAATATTCCTTCTATAAAAGGCCATCAGCGTCGTTAAGGAAGACCATACAACTTTAAATTGGAATGAGGTGAAAGTAAGGCTTATTGGAGCTTTGGTAAACTCATTTCATTCATCATCAGCCCATATACGTCCCACTGCTGGGCACGGGCTTCCTCTACCATTGAGAGGGTTTAGGCCTTAGTCCACCACGCTGGCCTAGTGCGGGTTGGCGTACTACACACCTAAAAAATCCTAAGAACTTTTAAGGTTTTATCACGACTTTTTCCTTCACCGTTATTGTAAGTGATAATTAATTGTGAATACACACATAACTCTGAGTTGTGTGCCTGGGGTTTGAACCCGCGACCGTCGAGATTCTCGACCGCGTGCCTAAGCCTCGAGGCCATCACGACTTACAATAATGAGATGCAAATGTATAAAATTTTGGTGAGATTAAGTTATAATTTCTGATAATATATTCTAATAAAAAAAAACTTACGCGGACATATTCGCGAAGAACACGAAGAGAATTAGAGATGATTTCATGATGTAGCTCTTCGAGATGAAAATCTTCAAGTCTTTCAGTACACTCATAAACAAGTCCTTGGTTCTGTTCTCTTCTGCATTCAAGGTCTTAGCCACAAAAATATTATCCGGGATCAACTTTTTTATCTGTAAATATTAAAAATGTATTATTAGCTTTTGTTTTCTATACCAATTACCAGTTCGTTACCAAAAGTACCTATTATTACCTTTTTTTTTGTTCTCGAGGGGAAAGCTGTTTATGGCTCTACTTCCCGCCAGCCCCGGGGGAGGGGGGGCGGGAAGCGTATGTTGGGGTCACGTCCGCGCAATTGTTAGTCCCTAACAAAAATCCCTAAACCGACATACCGACCAAAACCCCCCGGTGGCCATCTCCGCGCCGAGTGGGGCGACCACGGTACGTGAGCGAGAAGCGCCCACCGTAATGCCGCAGCCGCCCGGTGCGCCTCCGAGACGTAAACGTCCCGGCCGTCTCGGAGTTGTAGGGGGCGTAGTTGCACCCCCACTAGCTTGGTTCGGGCGCCCGGTTGTGGATGGGCGCCCGCGACGTACACAGGCCACAGTGCCGCCGCCCCTCTCGGGGTGACTTTCAGTGAGGACGCGCCGCCCCCGCAGCGCGCCCAGCGACCCCAAGGGCCCCTTTGAGTCGTCTTTTACGACAGGCAGGGTATACCGTGGTGGGATTCTAACGCCCCCTTGCCACAGGGCAGACCTATTATTACCTGACAGTTTGGAACATTTTATAATCATAATTCTTGCCTCTCATGGAACATGACATAGCAATAGTGTATTGTTTTCAATTTGCCAATAACAAAATTATCACACCTTTTTTATGACATTTTAATGAAATTTATATATGTATGTTCATACGCAGTTTGATTCCGATTTGCAACAAGCTTTTGCGTATGATGTTACGGTGAATTTAATACGAATATTCTCTAATCCACAATGTAATGTCCGCCAACCCGCACTTGGTGAGCGGCGTGGTGGACTAAGGCTTACACCATCTCAGTTGTAGAGAAGGCCTGTGCCCAGCAAAGGGGCATATATGGGCTAAGGATGATTCTATATACTGATTAAAGAATCAAGTAAGTTGGGAGCAAAAGCAAAAATTTGGGCTTATATAAAATGCTTACCTTATATACAGCATCTTTCCCATAATTAGCCTTGTGGATATACTCCATCAGCTTCAGAGCTCTGTCTCCTCTGTTGGTGTCCAGAAGAAGCCTAGGGCTCTCCGGGAGGTAGAGCACCCACACACCAGCAATGAATCCAGGCAAACTTCCCAGGGCCAGATACAGTCTCCAGGATGAAATAGGTAGCTGAGTGGGGTAGTCGGGAATCTTAAAAGGTATCACCAGCCAAGCGAGAGCTAGAAAAAAAAACAATTTTTATTATTTTTAAATAAATTGTATACTATTTAAAGTTATTGGGAGAAAAAGCAGTTTGACAGT
This sequence comes from Hemaris fuciformis, assembly GCA_907164795.1. Classification (NCBI taxonomy): domain Eukaryota; kingdom Metazoa; phylum Arthropoda; class Insecta; order Lepidoptera; family Sphingidae; genus Hemaris; species Hemaris fuciformis. The sequence continues at coordinate 1,410,955 of OU015443.1, forward strand.
TTTGTTTTGCATGAAATCTAATAATATCAGGTAGTTCCAAATATACACTTATTGCAAATAAGTGACTAGAAGCCTTAGGGGTATCTGTTCAAAACTGTTATATATGTATTTAAGTAACATAATATAACAAGCTCGTTTTCGTGCTTAGGCATAATTTTTGGGACTTCTCGTTTGATAGTTCACAGTAGAATCAAAGATACGGGGAAAATTACTGGCTTACTATAAGTGTTAAAAAAACTCCTTTGCCCACTTTTCTTCTAGTAAAAGTATGCATATTTGTATGTAGCTTATTGACGAAATTTTGTTCTGCTTAATTTTTTTATTTTAATAGGACCGCCACTTGTACTTTATATTTATTATAGTTTCTCCATGTAGTTCTTTGTAAAAAGAGTAAATAAATAAATAAAAAACATTTTATAATTTTGGGTCACCTTACATTTATTACAGATTCAGGTTAATGAAAGCAAAGAAAACCTTAGGACACAAGCCACGAGGCCATTTCTCCAAGCATTTGAATCGAAGCCAACTAGACTGGATATTCTAAAGAGCTAATAACAAATGAAGTTCATGCGTCTATAAGGGTTGATGTCATCGACATACGATTATTATCTAGATAATAATAGGTAATAGGCACTCCAGCCAGAGAGCAACATTGTTGTAATACCTTTTTCTCCCCGTCCATTCATCTAATTTTTATACCTATTCATTTGAATTACTCATTTCATGGTCTAAAGTCTCGGCTTTTTTTGTTTAAACATTTCCCATTAATCGTAAAAATAATAATCATCATCAGCCCATATACGTCCCACTGCTGGGCACGGGCCTCCTCTACAACTGAGGGGTTTAGGCCTTAGTCCACCACGCTGGCCTAGTGCGGTATAGTATTTTTGGTGAAAGATTCGAACCCGTTCTTTCTTGTTTTGTAGACGCCGTACTATGTTATATACACTTTTTTCTCTTGTTCCCTTTTTTATCTATTACTTATTACTCTTAAAAATATTTTAAAACATCATTATTCCATGAAATATATACATACATATACAGTCGTGATGGCCTCGAGGTTTAAGCACGCGGTCGAGAATCTCGACGGTCGCGGGTTCAAACCCCAGGCACACACCTCTGACTTTTCGAAGTTATGTGTGTATTCAAAATGAATTATCACGTACTTTAACGGTGAAGGAAAACATCGTGATGAAACCTGCACACCTACAAGTTCTTAGGAATTTCTTGGGTGTGTAGTCCGCCAACCCGCACTAGGCCAGCGTGGTGGACTAAGGCCTAAACCCACTCCGTTGTAGAGGAGGCCCGTGCCCAGCAGTGGGACGTATATGCGCTGATGATGATTCCATAAAATAAAATTATTAAACTACAACCACAATTTAATTTCTAAAGGTTGACATGGAAAGATTTCCATCTTTGATTGCACAGGTCAATTTCATGGGTTTTTACTACCTTAATATATTGTCTTTAAAAACCCATGAAGTTGACCTGTGCAATACATACTGCAAAACATTTAAGAGGTCATTGAAACTAGATATTTATGCCAATATGTAAATATTTACAATTGAATTTCTAAACACTAGTTGTGTGCGCAACTTTACGCGACGTAACACTGACCGCTAATTTGCAAATGCAGCTTACAGTTAGTAGTTATGGACCTCTGTCAGGGTCCCGTTACTAAGTTTAGACCTAGCCTCGACTGACACCGAAAACTTAACCGTTTTCTAATACCAGCGCATGCACGCAAAGTTATCCTGAATCATTTCTAGACTATTAAGTCTGACTGATAAGTCGTGATGGCGTCGAGGTTTAAGCACGCGGTCGAGAATCTCGACGGTCGCGGGTTCAAACCCCAGGCACACACCTCTGACTTTTTTAAGTTATGTGTGTATTCACAATGAATTATCACGTACTTTAACGGTGAAGGAAAACATCGTGATGAAACATGCACACCTAAAAGTTCTTAGGAACTTCTTAGGTGTGTAGTCCGCTAACCCGCACTAGGCCAGCGTGGTGAACTAAGGCCTAAACCCTCTCAATGGTAGAGGAGGCCCGTGCCCAGCAGTGGGACGTATATGGGCTGATGATGATGATGATTTCTAGACTATTAAGTCTGACTGATGAGTGGTGTCGAGGTTTAAGCACGGGGTCGAGAATCTCGACGGTCGCGGGTTCAAACCCCAGGCACACACCTCTGACTTTTCTAAGTTATGTGTATATTCACAATGAATTATCACGTACTTTAACGGTGAAGGAAAACATCGTGATGAAACCTGCACACCTAAAAGTTCTTATGAACTTCTTAGCAAACAGCCAACCCGAACTAGGTCAGCGTGACGGACTAAGGCCTAAACCCTCTCAATGGTAGAGGAGGCCCGTGCCCAGCAGTGGGACGTAAATGGGCGGATGATGAAGTCTGACTGAACTGTTTGGTTTTACGGTAAAAGTATCACGATCATATTCTTCGTTTGGATTTCTGGATAAGGCTAAGTGTTATTGGTTTTACATTTTTCTTTTTAGCAACAACATGTAATTTAGAACCTTAGCTGTAGAAATAATTATCTGCCTACCCATTCAGGGATGCATGCGTATCTCTATTGTTAAAAATGTATATGACAGCCCCGTGGCTAGATACCAGCTTGCGAAACGAGAGGCCGCGGGTTCGATCCCCGCACTGAGACAAATGTTTGTGTGATCCACAAATATTTGCTTCGGGTCTGGGTGTTTGTGAGACAGAAAAGTCTCTCGCAGTTTCTGATACCCACGACACAAGACTCGTATCTTAATGTGGGGTCAGAACTATGTATGTGACTGTTGGGTGTATTTATATAAAAACATATTTGAAGCTGTATTTCCTCGAGTAATATAAAAATATTGTTTTTAAATACGTACTTAACTCCGTAAAAAAATATTTTACTCTCTCGTGCCTGACTGCTCGTGGTCTCGGGGTACAAGTATGTGCCGTGCGATCTAGAGGTCCTGGGTTAGATTCCCGGGTCGGGCAAAGCGTTGTTGGGTTTTTCTATTAGGAAGCTCTCGGTAACAACACGGAGTCTGGAGATGTGCCCGAAAGGCGGCAATGGGCTCGCCCCCTATTACGTGGGACTGATACATACTTGGCGAGGTATTGGTGCAGAAATGCACCTCTGCCTACCCCTTCGGGGAATACAAGCGTGAGTTTATGTTATGTGTACTTAACTCTGTAAAGACTGAACGTTTGACTACAGAATCGAGTTCACGAACGCAAACTTGGTAGATCACGATGCGCACAACAACTACACATCAACTCCTTAAGCGTTGGCTGACTGCCTACCATATTCATGCAACGTATGCAAAGCTACTGACAATTAAGTGTCTACAATTTACTGTTGACAACAAAAATGCAACTAGCGTTGAAATTACCATTAGCGTATGCGAAAATGCGCGATACTTTCGAAAATCTCATTGCATATGCCGAGTTTCGAACCCACAACTCTGCGGTCTGATGTCTTATTCATTAAGCGACCGCGCTCTCTAATCAATTCACTTATCTTCGTCTTTATCTAGATACGCAAATTTGTAAATATATCACAGTCTAAAGGAAGAATAAAGATTAGAAAATAAAATAAAAATTGCCTCATGGACTCGCGGCACAAGTACGAGTACATAATATGGGTCATGCGATCTAGATGAAGCAGTGATGGCCTCGAGGTTTAGGCGCGTGGTCGAGAATTTCGACGGTCGCAGGTTCAATCTCCAGGCACACACCTCGAAGTTATGTGTGTATTCACAAATAATTATCACTTGCTTTAACGGTGAAGGAAAACATCGTGATGAAACCTGCACACCTAAAAGTTCGTAGGAATTTCTTAGGTGTGTAGTCCGCATACCCGCACTAGGCCAGCGTGGTGGAATAAGGCCTAAACCCTCTCAGTTGTAGAGGAGGCCCGAGCCCAGCAGTGGGACGTATATGGGCTGATGATGATGATGATGATCTAGAGGTCCTCGGTTCGTTTCCTGGGTCGAGAAAAGTTTTATTAAGTTTTTCAATAAGGATATTCTCAGTAGCAGCACGGAGTCTGGAATTGTAACCAAAAAACGTCTATGCTCGCACCCTATTACGTGGGACTGGCACATACTTAGCGAAATGTGACTGCAGAAATACACCTCTGCCTACCTAATTGGGAATACAGCCGTGTCATACACACACACATGTCATACATACATATACACACCATGTACATCTATACAAATAAACAAAATTGGAGTGTATTTGTGTAATATTGAAATAACCGCTTTTTAATACATGCATATGGATGTATACACGGTACATATACCAAAATAACGTTTTTTACAATTTTTGTCTGTCTGTCTGTTTGTTCCAGCTAATCTCTGAAACTGGTGGACCGATTTTGACGGGACTTTTATTGGCAGGTAGCTGATGTAATAAGGAGTAACTAAGGCTACGTTTATTTTAGAAAAAAATATTTTATTTTAGAAAAAAATGAAATTAAGTTTGTATCATAATAAAAAAAAAGTAAAAAATTAAAGAATCGAATGTTAGGCGGAACGTAGTTCGCCGGGTCAGCTAGTATATAATATGATTTGTAAGAATTAGTTACTCACCCGGCAATATCACCCAAGCTGCCACAAAACTCATGCCGACTATGCTGAGGTAGAACTGGCGTTTCTTCTCCCCAACCAGGTCGGATAAATAGGAGAAAACGAGAGTAGCAGGTCCACCTGCAAAGAAAAAAAAGTGCATTCGATGTATCATTTCGTTGTGCTCAAAGTATAGGTACTTGAATTATTATTACGTCCCACTGCTGGGCACGGGCCTCCCCTACAACTAGGGGGTTTAGGCATTAGTCCACCATGCTGGCCTAGTGCAGGTTGGCGGACAAAACACCTAAGAAATTCCAAAGAACTTTTAAGTGTGCAGGTTTCAAAACGATGTTTTCCTTCACCGTTAAAGTACGTGATAATTAATTATGATAATTACTCCATATTACTTGTAACAGGAGTCTTAATAATTTACTCAAATATTTGGGTACATAGTTACAATTAAAGACGAGAAAGAGGTGTGTTTGTGTGTAGCATTTTGCCGCTGTAGTCTTTGCCTACCCCAATGGGAGACAGGGGTGAATTTATGTATGTATATTTATTTAAAACTAGAATTTTTGGTCGTAAAGCTATCTTTATAGGACATAAAGTAATTGATTTCAATAGCAATTTCAAAGTGTTTTGTGGCCATGGAAGGCCGTAAATAGCGGGAAATGAAATGACAGTTATTTCTAAGTAGAAATTGAACTATAAATTGTATGCTGAAAGGGCTAATAAGCGTTAGCTCGCAGAGTGAGGCCCGTTTAATACAAACAGCACTTATGAAATATTTTCGGTATCTCTTATCTTGAATATATTTTCGTGTTGATTGCGTCTGAACACTTATTTTATATATTTTTATGTTTTTTTTTAAGAAAGTGTATAAAATATTGAATGATGCTTGTTTATAAATATAAACTCATTTACCTATATGTTTTATGTATTTAGACAAGTTTAGTCAAGTCAAGTCAAAATCATCTTTATTCAAATAGACTTTTACAAGTGCTTTTGAATCGTCAATATTAAGTTTTTTTTTTAAACTATTGCCGCTTATTTTCTTGAAAGTTATTTTTATACACTTTATGATACTCTCTTTATTTTTCCTCTTCTATTATCCATCCAAAGGTTGTCTGTAAGAAATTGCCAAGGGCAATAAGTCCGCCACTTGTACTTTATATGAAGTTTAGTTTGACCAATAAAGAGTTAATAAATAAATAAATAAAAGCATATTACTGCCAGGTCTGAAGGTCACTGTGAAGGTCGCGGGACGTCGCTGGATGCAGGCTGCTTCCAACAGGTCCCTGTGGAAGTCATTGGGAGAGGCCTATGTCCAGCAGTGGACTTCCATTGGCTGATGGATTGGATTGGATTGGATATTACTGTAGTACTTACCGATGACAAAGCCATTAATAGTTCTAGCAGCTAGCAACAATCGATAGTCCGTAACAGTACTCTGTGCTAACGTGATGACTGCATCCAATAGCAAGGTCAGGCTGAGGGTATTCTTCCTTCCATAGACATCTCCCACTATTCCCCAGAAGAACGCACTGGCTACTCCACCTAGTAACAAATAAAGGAACACTAAGATGCAGTTCTTGTGATCATCAAAGACTGACACGAAACATATTTAAGTTCATCATTATCATCAGCCCATATACGTCCCACTGCTGGGTACAGGCCTCCTCAACTTCTGCGAGAGTTTAGGCCTTAGTCCACCACGCTGGCCTAGTGCGGGTTGGCGGATTATTGTAATTATTGAGGATTAATTGATTACGTAATATAATTATAACGATCACAAGAAGAGCTTTGATTAAATATCACCATTTTGAAGAAATTCTAGATCCTTCTTGTGCTAACTTTGTGGGGTCATCAGCCTAGCTTACCCGCCCCTTCGCAATAAGACACAAAAAAATCTAATTCATTAGCATACGATATCCAAACTCTACTATTCTAGTGAACCCTGTGGCTTTTGTTATTATTACCATGGCGCCAGTTTTTTAATCATAAGAATTCTATTATCTCAAACTTGCTAATCAGACCTTATGAGGATGTTAAATTTCTATTAGTACCATCCGATACGGCTTGGATGCTGTCACCGATATAAACAGCACACATTATTTCAGGAGATAAGGGCTAGTTGAGTAGTGCCATAGTACTTTTTGAAGACAGGAAGAAAGATTTTGTCATACGAGTAGATGCTCAACTCGTCCTGACGGTCTGAAGTACTCGTAGGTGTGAGTGAGAGGAATCCACGACCATCCCCATTAATTAATTAATTTAAACATAGCAGTCCGCCAACCCGCACTAGGCCAGCGTGGTGGACTAAGGCCTAAACACTCTCAATGGTCTAGGAGGCCCGTGCCCAGCAGTGGGACTTATATGATCTGATGATGATGAAGATCATGAAATATAGCAGAAGGTTTCTTGCAGGGATACTTGTATGGGCTGCAGTAAATTAATTGGAATCCGTTGTTTTGAGACGTCTGCGCGAGATACCCTTGGCATATAAGAAAAAAAAAATTGTACATAAACATTACAATACCTACAACATATATTTTTGAGGGCTGTACAATATCAGTGTGCAATTTTATGTCTCATTGACTCCCAAACTAGGAATAAACCTGTAACTTGGGGGTCATTGATTATCCTAAATAAAACGATACAACCATTACAGTACGTACATAATTATATTCACTACGGTAATGACTTAAGTAATGTACAAATGTGTTTCTGTGACAGTTTGTGTGTGTGTGAATGTATGAGTGTGTGTGAGAGTGTCTGAGTGTAAGTGTGTATGCGAGTTTGCTGTTAAAAAAACCTAATTCACCAAACCTTCGGTTTCATTGTAGCTCAAATTTACAAGCCATTTTTTGAGCTTGCTTTTGCACTCTATTATGTTGAGGTTCTCAATATTTATCGAACTATTTCCTCTATTATATAGCCGTGAACTAAACAATAACCCCCGAACACAATGCTTGCGTCACTATAGTTTATAACCATGGTTCAACAACAAATCTTCAATTTTTTTCATGATATTGCTTTGCAGCCATGCTCTGTCGCAGAACAGATAGCCGTTGGGGGAAACGTGTTCTGGAGTGGAGACCACGGCTCGGCAAACGTAGTGTAGGACGCACTCTGGCTAGGTGGGGTGACGATATACGCAAGGTGGCTGGCTGCGGTTGGATAAGGAGGGCCGAAGATCGAGCCCAGTGGCGTGCCATAGGAAAGGCCTATGTCCAGCAGTAGACGTGACAATGGCTGTTAATGATGATGATAATGGTGATGATTGCTGAGCAGCTAAATATTGCAAAGTACCTATAGTTTTGCATGGACATAGAAATGTACAGCTGATATTGAAATGAAATGAAATACGTCTTATAGGAGTGATAGCGCTTTTGTGGTGTATGTAGTACTAATTGAGTAAACTAATCAGTATGGTCGCAATCATCAGCCCATATCGTCCCAATGCTGGGCACGGGCCTCCTCTGCAACTGAGAGGGTTTAGACACTTGCCACCACGCTGGCCTAATGCGGGTTGGCGGACTACACACCTAAGAAATTTCTAAGAACTTTTAGGTATCCAGGTTTCCTCACGATGTTTGCCTTAGAGAACGTGACAATGCATTTTGAATACACGCATGACTTCGAAACGTAAGAGGTGTGTGCCTGGGGTTTGAACCCGCGACCGCCGAGATTCTCGTCCGTGAGCCTAAGCCTCGAGGCTATCACTACCTTTTAAGATCGAGTCCAGTGGCGTGCCATAGGAAAGGCCTATGTCCAGCAGGGGACGTAAGAAAGGCTGCTGATGATGATGAAACGAAATTAAGCCACCTAGTTGCATACTGTGAGAAAGATTTCCGTATCGCTTGTATTGCTAGTAGGATATACCTATCCGCCCGGATAGCGAACACTTTACTACTGAGTAAAATTTGCTGATAACCAAAATAAATTCACTATACTACGTGTAATCATTTCACATACGGTTGTTATTAACCATTTAGCACGAGTAGCATCCAAGTGTGAAACGACGTACGTTACACGAATAATTATAGGAAGACACACCTTTTTCGAATGAACTAGTGACGTCATACTGTGGTAAAATGCACATGACAAGGCAATATAACAACTGGACTGAAAATGCCGTATTTTTTCTATATTGACGGTCGCGGACGTTCACAAAAGGTGGGAGTCCAAAATAGCGTAAGTGGAGGGCATCTCAAGTCCTCCCAATTTTGAGGGGTCCATAACTGGACGGTGCGCTGGACGGTAGCGGACCATTTGGGGCGCTTTTCGCCCTGAGATGCCGCAAAACCGCCATAAATGCGCGTGATGGTCACCGAGAGGTTTTAGTCGGTAAGCTGGCGTAGGATTTTGGATAGGGACCCAACTCAGCTATGCGGACAACTGTTCCGCGCCCCGAGTTGGAACGCCAGTGACCCCGACATATTAATTAATGGTGTGTAGTCCGCCCACCCGCACTACGCCGATGTGGTGAACTAAAGCCTATCTCACTATACACTATACTATCTCAGTTGCAGAGGAGGCCCAGCAGTGAGACGTATATTATGGGCTGATGATGATGAAAGAAACAACCCGCTTTAATGTATTAAAAAAAAATAAGCAAGCTCGAGAGATTTTTGAACAATAAAGAAATCCCCAAAAACGATTGACTTAACCGATTTCACAATTTTCACGCAACATTAACAATCTGTAAAAAAACAAATTTCTACGAACACACAGTAAAATAATATATGACACAACCACTGTGAATCGTAACACGTTACATTTTCATTAGCAGCACGGTAATAACCACCGATCTCCCATAATAGGCCGAGAGTAGCGCTTCCTCAAATCTTTAGTAAACATGGAGTTGTTTTCCTATAACCACATTATTTCCTAAAATACGTAAACAATTTACATAAACAATATTATTCTACGAAATGTTAACCGCTCATCTGGGTTTTAGTTTAGGAAATCCCATTTTATACGAACACTGTAATTTGACGCATGATTGTAAGTACCACGCTTTCAAAGTGGCGAAAACTGATCAGTCGAAAAAAAATAATGCCTTTTTTGAAATTGGTGGGCTTATTAGCATTACTATACTGCCGTAAGGGACGCGCTGGACAGAAACCGGTGGAAGCAGATAATCCGCTCCAGATGTCACCCTAATGCTGACAACGATCCTCAGATAAGAAGGACCGACCAGAGAGAGAGAGAAATTAGCATTACTAATATCAATTTGGAATTTTTTTTTAATGTTTTAGCCTGGGACATCGATTTTTTTTTGAGTATACGCTTTTTCTGAATAGCAACAACCGTAAAAAATCTATATAATTTGCATTTATGATATTTTATGATACTCTTACATTTTACAATCAGGACGACCTACACACAAGTGTTATTTACATACATCATCAGCCCATATACGTCCCACAGCTGGGCACCGCCCTCCTCTGCAACTGAGACGGTTTAGGCCTTAGTCCACCACGCTGGTCTAGTGCGGGTTGGTAGACTACACACCTAAGAAAATCCTAGGAACTTTTTAGGTTTTCAGGTTTCCTCACGATGTTTTCCTTCCCCGATACGATAATTCATTGTGAATACACGCATGACTTCGAAAAGTTAGAGGCGTGTGCCTGGGGTTTGTACCCGCGACCGTCAAGACTCTCAACCGCGCGCCTAAACCTCGAAGCTATATATATTATAAATACATTAAGCCGGCATAAATGCATCGAGTCGTGACCATAGCAATCTTTTATTCCAACACTATTTGAACTGCATTTGTGCAAAAAACTTAAATTTTACCGAGTAAAAGACTTATATGACGGCTTACCGCTCATAAATGCCATGTTGATGAGACCGGCCTGGTAGGTGGAGAGTTGCAGCTCGCACCTCGCAGCCGGCAGAACGTATGACATGGCGCAGTTCTCGACTCCTGATGAGAAGAAGGCGCACACACAAGCCCCTAGGGCGCTGCGGCTGAACCGCCCGTAACCTGGTGGAATGGCAATATAATGGAGAATATTTAGTAATTACTTAAAGGGCCGTTCAAGTATTACGTAAGCAAATTTAACCCAATGTAAACCCCCCCCCCCCCCCATATCAGCAAAAATAAGCAAATATCGTACTCCTCCCCTCCTATGCTTTTGCTTACGTAAACTTTAGTATACATATTTTTAAGTCTGTTCTAGTTTCTTTTTTTATTCACGAAATCGGGACAAAATTTCGTAGAAAATCCGAAAAAGAAAAATAAATATTGCTTACGTAATCACCATCCACACCCCCCCATTCCCTAATGTCATCAAAAATAAGCAAAAAGGGAATACCAGCCCCCTCCCCCTCCCCCTCTAGTGATTACGTAATACTTGAATAGCCCCTAAATACATACATAATATAATACGTACATGCAGATTTAAGTTTTTGGGCCCAAAAGGGTAGGTAGATGCGCATGTTTGCTTATTTAGGTTTTAGACGCACGTAACACGTTTTTAAGGCATATTTTGGATGTCTATGGTCTACCCAATAACACTTTGCTATAAAAACATATTTGAGAATCAAACCCGGAACCTCTAAATCGCACGGCACTCACTAATGTCGCGAGTTATTTCGTCAGTATACGTCAAAACACCTACATAATTAGTAAAAAGGAATAAACTTTTTAAAATTCAATAGAATAAAAATTAAAAAAGTGACTTTTCAAACATACTTAACTCACTAAAAAAATTATTAATTTTAACGTGCCGTAAAATCGAAATACTTGGGCGCGGGAATGTCGCATAATATGTAATGTACATACGACTACATACTTAATTCCCGTAGTTCTAAGACTAAATAGCTCATTTACGTATTCTTGGCGATACCTATAAACAATTTACAAAATTTGAGGAAAAACCGCATGAAAGTTTAAAAAAAATTGCAATTAAAAATTTCAAGATTTTTGCTTTTTTTTTCGTGCCGCGCGGCTTTCCGCCTCGCTTTGTACTCAAATAATAATAGTATGTAGCTATGTGGAATTTCCGACGCTGCTACACCGAAGGACGGAAGTACTGCAGGATATGGCAGGTAAAAAATTAACTCGTGATTCATAAGTCGTGATTGAAAAAGGTTTTTGCTTCTATAACAAAATATATGCACTTACATATTTTGTAATAACTTTTCCTGAGTTATGCATTAAGTTTCATTTAATTTGATGATGTCGATATAATCCTGTATGGGATTTATGTTAATATTTAAATCATAAATAATACAAAAGTGAATTAAAGTTATTTCCAAAAATCATTATAAATTTTCCCGATAAATTATATTATTGCGTGTAAAAAAATAGGACCCAACTATAAAATATAAAAAGAGAAGCCCAACGCGGGGCTCGAACCCGCGACCCTGAGATTAAGAGTCTCATGCTCTGCCGACTGAGCTAGCCGGGCTTATAGTGAATAGCCTGAAAAACGGGATTGCTTGCAACCCCTTTCATGCATTGGGGTTGCAATAAAATGGAGTTTTATGCTATTACGTCATCACGACAATGGCGAAGCTTCATTATAAATAAAAGATATATTGGTATGGCCTATAGGTACTATTGACAGAGTTTTAATGAAAATGCCCTCACCCCTGCACTCCGAAGGGGTAGTCAGAGGTGTATTATTCTAAATTCCGTAGGCTGTTTTAATTACAACTTCATGGATGGCAATTTTATTGTTGGTTCACTGTTTGCGCGGTACAAGTTTGATATATGCGTTCTAGAGATTGAGTGTGGTCATTTTCGGGTCAGATATTGTGCTATTGGTTTTTTCATTACATTACAATCCCATACAATAAGGGAAGAAGCTCGTGCCCAACAGTAAGACGTTACACTGATCATCATCATCATTATCATCAGCCCATATACGTCCCACTGCTGGGCACGGGCCTCCTCTACAACTGAGAGGGTTTAGGCTTTAGTCGGCCTAGCTGGCCTAGTGCGGGTTGGCGGACTACACACCTAAGAAATACCTAAGAACTTTTGGGTGTGCAGGTTTCATCACGATGTTTTCCTTCACCGTTAATGTATGTGATAATTCTTCGTGAATACATACATAAATTCGAAACGTCAGATGTGTGTGCCTGAGGTTTGAACCCGCGACCGTCGAGATTCTCGACCGCGTTCCTAAACCTCGAGACCATCACGACTTATATTGATATTGATTATAAATAAAGACGCATTGAAAAGGCGTGCAACTCACCACAGCGGACACAATCAAACCGACTCACAATTATCTAATAAAAACAACTAGTCGCACCGTCTGTTACTTTAGTTTAATTGCACGTAAAAGTTAATTATATGATTGCACTAATCAACTTAAATGTGCCATGCTTCGTCAGATGTTCACTTCCTATACCTTAAATTAAATGTATTGATTGGTAATTATGACGTCAATAATAAGTCGTAATGGCCTCGAGGTTTAGGCACGCGGTCAAAGATCTCGACGGTCGCGGGTTCAAACGCCAGGCACACACCTGACTTTTATATATATACACATATAAAGTTATGTGTGTATTCACAAAGAACTACCGCGTACTTTAACGGTGAAGGAAAGCATCGTGATGAAACCTACACACCTAAAAAAGTTCGTAGAAATTTCTTAGGTGTGTAGTTCGCCAACCCGCACTAGGCCAGCGTGGTGGACTAAGTTCTAAACCCTCTCAGTAGTGGAGGGGGCCCGTGCCCAGCAGTGGGACGTATATAGGCTGATGATGATGATGAATAAGTGTAAGTTTAAGCTTTACATTCAATATTATTGACAGCCCCGTAGCGCAGTTGGCTAGACACCAGCTTGCGAAACGAGAGGCCGCGGGTTCGATCCCCGCACCGAGACAAATGTTTGTGTGATCCACAAATATTTGTTTCGGGTCTGGGTGTATGTGAGACCGAAAAGTCTCTCGTAGTTTCTGATACCCACGACACAAGACTTGTATCTTAGTGTGGGATCAGAACTATGTATGTGACTGTTGGGTGTATTTATTTATTTATTTTATTTATTATTTTTCGATTGTCGTCTTGGTTCTGTAATTTGTTTGCCGGTGCAACTGAGAGGTTCTGGATCGATGTGCGAGAATATCATCATCATCATCAGGTCATATACGTCCTACTGTTGGGCACGAGCCTCCTTTACAGTTGAGATGGTTTAGGCCTTAGTCCACCACGCTGGTCATTTTTTTATTGTTCTCGAGGGGAAATCTGATTACGGCTCTACTTCCCGCCAGCCCGAAGCGGCCGTGTCAAACATATTAGGTCTTCCAGTTAGTGTCAAGGAAACGTGTCAAGTAGCTGTCGCGTCAAGTCGGTGCAAATTACATAGATATTCGATGTTGCATGTTTTAGCTTGCACTTTAATTATTCAAAGTAGCTAATTTATTGTAAACCCATGCAAAGTTTTAGTGTGATTTACCTATTTAATAAGTGTTAGATTGGCTTACATTATTTCCGTATTGAAATCAGGGAGACGATGAGCTTAAAGTCATTTGCAAAACAAAATGAATTAGCCAGTTTGATCCAGTCATTTGTGTACCACAGTCCGAACTTGTATCACCAGTTTAACAGTACTGCAAGTGTAGAAAGGTCCCTTGCAATCGCCTTCTGTCTTACTACCCTGGAGCCAGACAGCCAGGTGTGTGTGGAATGCGCTAAAAATCACTTTCGTCATTTACTACTGTTTTTTAATGCATTACAATGCTCGCCCACACGTCGGAAAAACTGCAAGAGATATACTTTCAGATCTTCAGAGGGAAGTGTATCCTGCAAGCCGCAACTTCACCAGATTGTGCTCCTTCTGATTACCATCTATTTCGATCTATGCAACATATACCTGCAGATCAGCACTTATCAAAAAATCGTATGTATGAAAAAATTTATCGATGAATGGATCGCTTAAAAAAATAATCAATTTTTTTTTATTATGAAATCCATTTGTTGCCCGAAAAAATGGCAAAAGGTTGTAGCTAGCAATGTAGCATATTTGATTAAAATTAATTTATCTTTTTTATAATAGAAAAGTATTTCGTTTTTAATATATCCCTCAATACTAACCAGAAGACCTAATATAATATTCTAATCACAGGTTCGGCACGCTCGGCATGCTGACATTACCTTTCTAGTTTTATTCAACTGTTTTGTGTGTGAGAGCGTGCTAATATATTTATTTATTCATTCAACCAGCGAGATGCAGTAGAGACGATATTTATATCTTATTTATTATTACTTTCTTTGGAAAGTAACAAGAAAAAACTTACAAAGACTATTACGCAGTCAATCACTGCGGACTCGTGTATATACCAATATAATGCATAATAGTTGAATGTAAACATACCGGCTGTGTGCAGAGCTGTCTCGTAATCCGCCACTTCTTGTGATGTGTCTCCATCATTCACTCTATTTGCTGCAACAAATATTTTATTACAGTTTTATTTAGAGAGCCTGGCGAAGTAGGACAGTGGGTAGGTAGGGTAAGCGACAAACCACGTGCTCTATCCTTGCAGGAGAAAAATATATTTCGAATATAATCGCCAAGGACGTCCAAGTGTAGCTAGGTGGAGCGACGATAACGCAAGCCGGCAGCGGTTGGACGCGGAGAGCTATAGATTTATACTAGTGACGTACCAGATGAGAGGCCTATGTCCAGCAGTAGACAACGAAAGGTTGATGACGATATTGAATAGGTCTGGGTTTTAGTGAGATCGGAAGTCTGGCTGTTTCTGATACCCATGATACAAGACTTGGACAACGTCAGAACTATCTGGTTTGAGATATGGATGTCTTATCACCAGCAAAAATGATTCATTAATAAGAGTCAAGAGAACTCTAAAAAGCGATTCAAAAATTTCAGTTTTCTTGATGACCAATACGTGGTCTTCTTGTCTTCATAACCAATTCGTGGTATTTCTAACTCAATTAAAATAAGGTGTTCTAAATTAATATAAAAAAAGCAGTGATGGCCTCGAGGTTTAGGCGCGCGGTCGAGAATTTCGGCGGTCGCAGGTTCAAACCCCGGGCACACACCTCTGACTTTTCGAAGTGATGTGTGTATTCACAATGAATTATCACTTGCTTTAACGGTGAAGGAAAACATCGTGATAAAACCTGCACACCTAAAATTTCTTAGGAATTTCTTAGGTGTGTAGTCCGCCAACCCGCACTAGGCCAGCGTGGTGGACTAAGGCCTAAACCCTCTCAGTTGTAGAGGAGGCCCGTGCCCAGCAGTGGGACGTATGTGGGCTGATGATGATTCTAAATTTGAATAGGAACGAAACATTGTAAATTCACAATCGGATGTGATTTTTTTTAATCCATACTACGTTTTTTGATTTATTTGTTCACTGCTTTTAGAAGTAAGTGGTGCAATATAAGAGACAGTTCACTTAAATTTTATAAAATCACATTTGTAAAAACGTAAGCTACAGAATGTTAGGTTTACGGCGGTTTTATGGTTTCTTGTGTTGCTTTGCGTTTGTGATAACGGTGTTTTGATTTGGGGAAACTAGCGTTCAGTGATTATGCTGTTTAACGTCATATGACGGTTAGAATCGAGCCAACATAATTGTATTGAAGGATGATCGTAATCCTTTATAAGTCAACATTAGGTAGGTAAGGTTAGTTAGATCTGAATATTTCGCAAGTTAGATACCAACTTGCGAAACGAGAGGCCGCGAGTTCGATTTCCGCACAGAGACAAGTGTTTGTATGATCCACAAACATTTGTTTCGGGTGTTGGTGTTTGTGGGACCGAAAAGTCTCTTGTTGGCTTGTATCTTAGTGTGGGGTCAGAACTAAGCGTTGGGTGTTATTATTTATATTCTAGCACTACAAAGTCACAACCCCGTATGGTATGCACTATAATCTAAATAGAGCATCGAGTAGTGAGAGGCTCCCATCCCTCGTCACTTGAATACCCTCAAAACCTCCTTTAATTTACTGATATGCTATAGCTTCATTAGCTATAGCAAGTGTTTGATCTTTATAAAAGGCTGATTGCTATCCGGCACAATATTTTTATATCTAGGTATTGCAAAGGGACGCTCTGGCACCTATTGTTAATATGATCGAATTGGGGGGTGACTGATGAGTTACATATCGTAAACTTTCATCATCATCATCATCATCATTACCAGCCTCTCTCACGTCCACTGCTGGACATAGGCCTCTCCTATGGCACGCCACTGGGCTCGACTTTTGGCCCTGCTCATCCAACTACTGCCAGTCACCTTGCGAATATCGTCACCCCACTTAGCCAGAGGGCGTCCAACACTACGTTTGCCGAGCCTATCCTATCCTATCGGAAACTTTCACTAGCTTGTATTTGCAAAAGCTGATCCCAAAGACTTACTTTCATGGGTCTCAATTCACGGCTTTTACCACCCTGCAGCTATCTTAGTCATAAAGTATGGCCTCGAGGTTTAGACGCGCGGTCGAGAATCTCGGCGGTCGTGGGAACACACCTCTGACTTTTCGAAATTATGTGTGTATTCGCAATGAATTATCACTTACTTTAACGGTGAAGGAAAACATCGTGATGAAACCTGCACACCTAAAAGTTCTTAGGAATTCCTTAGGTGCGTAGTCCGTCAACCTGCACTAGGCCAGCGTGGTGGACTAAGGCCTAAACCCTGTCAATTGTAGAGGAGGCCCGTGCCCAGCAGTGGGACGTAATACGTCCATTCCATAGAAGCCCAAAAGCGTTAAACGTTACTTATGTATTGTCTACCTTATGTTTGCTTATTATGGGGTCTTTATTTAACAAATTTCTTTAGTTAAATAAAGATTTCAAACTTAAAAATATTATTATTTGGAATTTTAAAAGGCAAACTGGGCTTTTGGGCTTCTATGGACGTACCGCCACTGGGACGTATATGGGCTGATGATGATGAGTTATCCTAGTCTCATTAATGGGACTGTGGTACTACTCAAGAAGCCGGGACATTCCTACTATAGTTCAAACAGCCTTCAGCATTCTACCGAATTATTTATGCATCCAGAATGGCGACAGGTGTGTCAGCGAGCACAATGCTGTTGTTATGTAAACTTATTGCCCGCGACCTTTATAATGAAGCCGAATTACAAAAACACATTCAACAATCAGATTTGTATATTGTAACGAAATTAATTTCCATACTAATGCGATTATTTATGAGAATTTTCAAAGTTGAATTAAAGAACTCGTGACTATTATTAGCGAAATGTTCAATAAGGAAGTGGATGAGTCGGGAAAAGGCGTCAAGGGAAGACACAATATGATCAGCCCATCGCTTGGCACGAGCGTCCTCAACAACAGAGAGGGTTTAAGCCTTAGTCCACCACGCTGGCCTGGTGCGTGTAATATGCGAGAATCATGTCAGTATTAGATATAAATCTCT
The DNA here is from genome assembly GCA_907164795.1 of Hemaris fuciformis. Lineage (NCBI taxonomy): Eukaryota > Metazoa > Arthropoda > Insecta > Lepidoptera > Sphingidae > Hemaris > Hemaris fuciformis. Next base: position 1,428,922 of record OU015443.1, read on the forward strand.
CGTCAGACAGCATCTTGCCTACAATTAGGTGCTGTATTTTTACTTAGTTTTAGTTTTAAAAAATACCAAGTTATAGATATTTTTCGAAAAGGACATGTAATTTATATCTAGAGGCGATGCAAGGTTAATAAAATCGCAATAGCACAAAGTAGTTAGACAAATTTTGGGCAAATGTAATGTGCGTTAGTAACCCTAAAAGAAATGACGGTTGGTATAAAAAAAATATTGAAAGATTTATTATTTATATGTTCCCTAAGGCAAATAATTCTATTAAGTAATTTACACTAAAGATCATTGTTATATTTGTATATAAACGAATGTATATTAGGTTATTAAGTCGTGATGGCCTCGAGGTTTAGGCACGCGGTCGAGAATCTCGACAGTCGCGGGTTCAAACCTCTGACTTTTCTAAGTTATGTGTATATTCACAATTAATTATCACGTACTTTAACGGTGAAGGAAAACATCGTGATGAAACCTGCACACCTAAAATTTCTTAGGAATTTCTTAGGTGTGTAGTCCGCTAACCCGCACTAGGCCAGCGTGGTGGACTAAGACCTAAACACTCTCAGTTGTAGAGGAGGCCCGTGCCCAGCAGTGGGACGTATATGGGCTGATGGTGATGATGATGATGTGTATTAGGTATTCCAAAGTATTTGCTATATAAATCCATATTGCATCATATTTTATGATGGATTTGGCGTATTAAGACTCGCGCTATTTGACTATTAGGTACCTATAACATTCTAATACCTACTTAACATAATTAATATCTTTTACAGACTGTTCCTAAGCTCGGTGAAAAGGACAATTAAATAAGAATTCGCCTACAGGGTAACGAACCAGAATACTGACATATTATTTAAATCAAAGTTTAACATTTTACGACTGAACTTTACTAAAAAATCTCGATAGATTTTCCAACTTTCCTCAAATTAATTTTTCAGCGAACACAATTAGGAAAATATTGAGCATTTCCTTCGCCGATATCTCCGCCCCAAAAAAAAATATACAAAAAATAATACTCACGTAACTCCGGTGTTATTTTGCACACCATTTTCAAAATAATAACTATGGCACTATTAAATAAGGTCCCTTCACACTGTCCGACGAGAGCCGCGTTGCGTGTGTTGAGTTTCCGCGCGGACTGAAGACATTGAACGGTCGGCTGTCGCGCCGCCCGCAGCCTTACGCTCGCTTAGACACGGCACGCGGGTTTCCGAGAACCATGGGGTGATGTTTACACGATGTGTTTTATCATCGGAAGAAAGCTATTTAAGTTCGATTGAAGGTGACATATGGCCGAAAACTGAAACGCTACTTAATCTGAGGGCGACTTATATTTAAGTGGCGGTTATAATTTAAGCGGTATACTGAAACATCATTTATCGGTTTTAAGACTGTAATTAATTAATGCCCACTTAAATTTCCATAAATGGCAACATTACCACAAAAAGTTCTTTTACGTGATATTTTTTAAGTATACATATTACATATACTGCTTAAATTGTAACACCCACTTAAATATAAGTCGCCCTCAGATTAAGTAGCATTTCAGTATTCGGCCAATAGTATGTTAAAGTTTGATTTTTGTAGTTTTTAGTCTTAAAAGTCGTTTATATTTAATTGTTTTTTTTAATCCTTAATATGGAAGTGCAAAAGTGTTTAGTGACAGATTTAAGTAAAGACTGAATAAATTAAAAAAATCATTGAATTTCGTGTATTTCGATTTAAAAAGTGATAGTTACTTAGGACTGACCTAACTTTATTGACATAGTGGCAAAGTCTACATACAAAAAGCGGTTGATGGTTAATCTAAGGCTATTAATTAAAATAAATTACGATAAACTTTAAGACATTATGAGAATATCGTATTTCCTTACTTGAGATTTTCGTCCATAAATTGTTTTGATGTAAGCCAAGAAACCTAGTTCACGAGACTAAAGAAGTGACGTCCTAAGGATTTCACGTCTGTCACCATTAAATCCAATCCAATCCAATCCATCAGCAAATCGAAGTCCACTGCTGGACATAGGCCTCTCCCAATGACTTCCACAGGGACCTGTTGGAAGCAGCCTGCATCCAGCGACGTTCCGCGACCTTCACCAGGTCGTCCGACCATCTTGTCGGAGGACGTCCCACGCTGCGCTTTCCGGTACGTGGCCTTCACTCGAGAACTTTTTGGCCCCATCGGCCATCAGTTCTCCGCGCTATGTGCCCGGCCCACTGCCACTTCAACTTGCTAATCCATTGGGCAATGTCGGTTACTTTAGTTCTCCTACGGATCTCCTCATTTCTGGTCACCATTAAAGTGAGCGTATATTCTCACACATGTATTTTCGACGTCCTAATTAATTGCTCAATTGTACTTAATACATAAGCAAATAAAATTAATGGCCATATCGATGATATAAATTAAAAACAAATTTAAAATACTTTATTGATTTTTACGGTTAGGGAAAACAAACTGCATACATACATACATAAACTCACGCCTGTATTCCCCGAAGGGGTAGGCAGAGGTGCATTTCTGCACCTACATTTCGCCAGGTATGTATCAGTCCCATGTAATAGGGGGCGAGCCTATTGCCGTTTCTCGGGCACATTTCTAGACTCCGTGCTGCCACTGAGAATGCCCTAATGGAAAAACCCAATAACACTTTGCCCGACCCGGGAATCGAACCCAGGACCTCTAGATCGCACTGCAAATACTTGTACCGCGAGACCACGAGGCAGTCAGAAAAACAAACTGAAAGTGTAATATCTATAATTTCAACAATGAATTACACTTTATTACCCATAATTGTTAATCGTAACGACAAATATTTAGGAGGAAACGTATCTTGATACTCAGAATAGCTAAGCCAGCCTGATGTTTAATTTTAGGTCAGTCCGACGTAATCATATATATTTAGGAATTTTCTACACTTATCCATCAGTCCGCAAGCTTTCACTTCCCCCGGAGCGGTCGTTAACGTGCCATTTCACTGTAAATTACATCCATCTTGGTTCATAATTAAACAAGTACATTTGCATGGTGCAGGCGCCAACCTAACGATAATCTAGGCAATCTATCTTCGAGTCTAGCTAGCCTGCAGTCTGAAGATGTTAGATCTATATTTAGATCGCACGGTTAATGGCCAGAAGGGAGATGGGAGCATAAAAGGGTCTAAGTAGTAGGCCGTATACCCGTTACCGGACAAGGGCCGTTGTTGGAGGCTTTCATGTTTTGCCATAGATTAAAGACGTTCTGAATTCTATTTTTGAAATTTTAAAAATAGAAAAATACACCAACAGTCGCAAACATAGTTCTGACCCCACACTAAGATGTCCTGTGTCGTGAGTATCAGATACGGGAGATTTTTCGGTCTCACAAACACCCAGCCCCGAAACAAATATTTGTGAATCACATAAACATTTGTCTCGGTGCGGGGATCGAACCCGCGGCCTCTCGCTTTGCTAGCTGGTGTCTAGCCAACTGCATCACGGACCTGTCTTTATTCTAAATTAAAATTTCAATAAAAAAAACTTCGAGAGGTTTTTAAACGCCACTTTGAAATACTCGTACATTTAAATGTTTAAATTTAACTCAAAATATATTTAGGTAAAATGGAATTATCTATTACGCCAAAATAAATGTCATGTTTTTCTAGAAAAACAAGTATTTTCTCAATTAGCAATAACAGCACTATTTACTGTCAGTAAGAATTATTGCAAAATAACCAGAAATGCAAACAGATAATTTGATCTCAACTTATGTTATACAATGATAGAGATTAGACATGGATTTTGTGATGTAATATTTAATCAAACACCGAGATTAGTTACTATTACCGCCTGTAACGTTTAAGCATGATCCCTATTTATATAAGATTATATTTGATTTCCGATTATTAAATTCCTGTTGCCTACAATTCGCTATGTAAAACTTTAGATTTTTTTTCTCATTTTTCACACAATAATTGCTGTTCTGCTCCTTTTGGTCGTAGCGTGATAACATATAGCCTTTCTTTATAAATAGATTACTCAACATTACAATAATTTCTCAATTCCAGTAGTTACCTTGATTAGCGCGGTCAACTAAACAAACAAAATCTTCATATGTATTCATCATCCTCATCAGCCCATATACATATGTACGTCCCACTGCTGGGCACGGGCCTCCTTTACCATTGAGAGGGTTTAGGCCTTAGTCCACCACGCTGGCCTAGTGCGACACACTTCAGAAATTAGTAATACGAAACGTAAGACTTCAAAAGGAATATTATTGCTCCGTTTTTGCCACATTTACCATTTCTGCTCCGTTCCTATTGGTCATAGCGTGATGACATAACCTATAGCCTTCCTCCATAAACGGGCTATGTAACACTGAAAGAATTCTTCAAATCGGACCAGTAGTTCCAGAGATTAGCGCCTTCAAACACAAACTCTTCAGCTGTGTAATATTAGTGTGGATATAAACTGAATGCCACTTCTACGCTTCCTAGCTCTACGTGTAAGTTAGCGATTGAATCGTGAATACATGCGCTGTACAATAACATTGCGTCCAAGATGACAACTAAATTGGATCCAACAGTCATTTATAGAATAATTATATAATACGCTTTTTATGTATTTTTGGATATAATGATTGCTGCATTGTCACTGAAAATATTATACTTAGGGTACCGCATTTCAATGACAATAAAAGTAAAAGAACATGTAGAGCGATCTAAAGGACCTGGCTTTTGTTCCCGGGTCGCGTGAAGTGTTATTGGGGTTTTCTATGAGGTATTGTCGGTAGCTGCATAGGTTCTAGAAAAGTGCCCGAAAAACTCGTCCTCTATTTCGGGGGACGAAAAATCAACTGGCAAAACGCAGAAGTGCACCTCTGCCCACCCCTGAGGGTGAGGCCTTATATGTATATATTATTTTCATTAAAAGACAAATAAAAATAATCCAAAGTACCTATATAATCAACGCGGGTTCAAAGTTCAAACTCCAGGCATAAACTTTTACATATGTGATTCACAATGAATTATCACGTACTTTAACGGTGAAGGAAAACATCGTTATGAAACCTGCACACCTAAAAGTTCTTAGGAATTTCTTATGTGTACTCCGCCAACCCGCACTAGGCCAGCGTGGTGGACTAAGGCCTAACCCCTCTCAGTTGTAGAGGAGGTCCACGCCCAGCAGTGGGACGTATATGGGCTAATGGTGAAGGTAAATAATGTCATGTTTACAACTAACTTGTAGTCGAATAGTTTTTGTTATTGTAAAAACGTTAACACGTAATTGCGTCAAATTTGGAGTGATAGAGTAGATTGTTAATGAAATGAACTAATAATAACAATGGCCTAATACGATTTATAGATTTTATAGTTTGTTATCGATTAGTGTAAATGGTGTAACCGTACTAATTGATAAATAAATAAATAGAAAATAAATGATATAGGTACGGGACATTTTGTTCATATATTTTTTTATTAGTAGTACTGATGGCCTCGTTTTTTTTTTTTTTTATTCAGTAGCGGTAACATTATTCTTCATCTTGTCTTCCGACAAAGTTAAGTTTTTAAAATAGTATATACAACATCTTATAGTCCATTGTATAATAGTCTATAAGTTAATAATAATAAGGTAAAATAAGTAACTCTTGTAATTTTAAATAAGTTAAGTAACAATAAAGGCTTTCTATTCTATTCTATACTGATGGCCTCGAGTCTTGGGCGCGCGATCGATAGTCTCGGCAGGCGGAGGTTCAAACCCCTGGCACACCCCTCGGACTTTTTGAAGCTATGTGTATTTCCAATGAATTATCACGTACTTTAACAGTGAAGAAAAACATTGTGAGGAAACCTGCAAACCCAAAGTTCTTAGGAATTTCTAAGTCCGCCAATCCGCTTTAGGCCAGCAAACGCTCTCAGTTGTAGGGGAGGCTCGTGTCCAGCAGTGGGACGCTATGGACTTATGATGATGATGAATTAATATTTTTTATTACATGGACAAAATGACTACCTCCCTTGTGCTCCCGCGGCGGAAGTGTGTGCTTCGCGATCTATATGTTCCGTGTTCGATTCTCGGGTGGGGCAGTGTTATATCTTTAGCAATTAGTAACCTTTAGGAATTTCTCAGCAGCAGCACATTAATGTCGTCTTCTACGTGAAATATAAAAAAAAAGAATCTGGCAAAATGCGGGTGGTGGACTAAGGCCTAAACCCTCTCAGTTGTAGAGGAGGCCCGTGCCCAGCAATGGGACGCATTTGGGCTGATGATGATGAAAATGTGGGTGGGAAGGCCTTTACCCAAAGCAGTGGGACGATCATTGCTAAGAGAAGTGATTTTAGTCATACATTTTGGTGAAGACCCCTATAATGTGCCCAAATCACACTTGACCATTTTTTGTAACCAAGTTGAAAAATAATAACGAAACTATTTTTGGTATGCATTTGGATTTTTCCTTCTATTTTTGAAATATTGAATTTTAAATAACATCTTTAATGAACTTTGCTTTTATTTGTAAAGCATACACACAATATAAGCGTATTTTAGACGGGACCTAAGCTAGGGTAAGGACCCTAGCCTACCTGGTAGCCCTATGGTCTAAACCTTTTAACAAGACGAAATATAACTTGGCGAAATATAAAATGGGCAATTAAAGATATAAACATTTATCTGTTGATACTTTTTTAAATCAATATAGTTTTCCCGCGGTTTTAAACTCATTTCGTCAACCATTGTCATAACAAGGTCGCCTTTTTGGTATCGCGTTTTCATTGTTTGCATGCTGCGTATCGAGAGCTACCGGGTTCGAATACTGCATCATAATCAGCCCATATACGTCCCACTGCTGGGCACGAGCCTCTTCTACAACTGAGAGGGTTTAGGCCTTAGTCCACCATACAGGCCTAGTGCGGGTTGGCGGACTACACACCCAAGAAATTCCTAAGAACTTTAAGGTGTGCAGGTTCCATCACGATGTTTTCCTTCACCGTTAAAGTACGTGATGATTCATTGTGAATACACGCATAACTTCAAAAAGTCAGAGGTGTGTGCCTGGGGCTTGAACCTGCGACTGTCGAGATTCTCGACCTGTGCCCAAACCATCACGACTTGATCGAATACTGCATCGGGCTATTTTGGATTTTATTGTGGGTTCACGATATTCTCATTTATATGTCAAAATATTTTTGATAAATAAAGGTTCAAAGCTTAAAGATTATAATTCGGAATTTAGTAAGCCAAGCTGGGCTTTTGGGCTTCTATAGAAGCTGGTATTTGCATGAATGTCTGCCACACTGATAAAATAAAGGCGAAAGTTTTTATGCATGTTTTCACGCAAAATCTACTAAATGGATTTTAATGAAATTTGGTGTGGAGGTAGTTGACAATCTGGATTAATACCTAGGCTACTTTTTATCCTGGAAAAATGTGTTCCCGAGGGATATTGGCCCTGGGCGGAGCCTGACCCTACCGCTAGTAGCATAAATAATCCCATTAACTGGTGTTTTGTGTATCGCAAAAGACTTTTCCTATTTCCAGGTCATCTCATTGAGCTAACGTTTTTATAAATTGTCCAATTAATTGATTCTAATTGCTATCGTTCCGTCGTATTAGTCCATAAGCCTGTACAAATAAGGTTGATTTTTGTATGATGAATTGAATAGTATACTTTTAATTGAGAATTTAACGGCAACGCCTTCGGAAATTGATTGTCTCTTCACGATTTGTTTAGTTTGTTCCGGTTTGGAGGACATTTCCTTTTCTCTCATAGCATGTTTGAAGAATTTACAGATTATAAACTGACATTACAACAAGGGCTTTTTTTAATTCATCATCATCATCATCATCAGCCCATATACGTCCCACTACTGAGTACGGGCCTCCTCTACAACTGAGAGGGTAGAGATTTTTTTAAATTACAAATTCTTAATTTCCTTTCAAGTCTACACAGGCGATAGTGCAGACAAAAATAAATTATATAAGTATTTTTGCCATCACGGGCATTGGTAAATTATGCTCAGTTAGATAGAATCTTTTTTCTTTCGATATGCATCTACATATCCTCAATTCAAAATCGCAGTTTAGACGATTTTTGTGTAATTCTTACATAATCTGCCCATATACGTCCCACTGCTGGGCACGGGCCTCCTCTACAACTGAGAGGGTTTAGGCCTTAGTCCACCACGCTGGCCTAGTGCACGTTGATGGACTACACACCTAAGAAATTCCTAAGAACTTTTAGGTGTGCAGGTTTTATCACGATGTGTTCCTTCACCGTTAAAGCAAGTGATAATTCATTGTGAATACACACATAACTTCGAAAAGTCAGAGGTGTGTGCCTGGGGTTTGAACCTGCGGCCGTCGAAATTCTCGACCGCGCCTAAACCTCGAGGCCATCACTGCTGTTCTTAGAAACAGCATAAAGAATCAGAAATATCTTCATAGCCTGTTCTGTGGGAGTTCAAAGTCTACCTACATTCAGTTAAGTCTACACTTTCGGTACACTACAAGTCTTTATAAAACACTAGCGGCGTACTTGTTTCAATGTCTGTGCGGCTAAAACACAGCTTTCCCCATAACAAAGTGCTCAAGTGTTTTCCCCACACATGTACATATAACCTGGAACGGTAATGAAACCCACGTTATAAGCGTGTGTGCATATGCGTCCATAAATCATGTATGGAACATGGCACGGGCGCGCCTTGACTTTGAACTTGGACAGTCGGCGCAAAAACTGTTTTTAGGAATATATCTCAATGAATTAATAAGTACTTTAACGGTGAAGAAAAACACCGTGAGGAATTCTGCACGCCTAAAAATTCGTAGGTATTTCTTAGATATGTACCAAGTACCAAGACTGCCTCGTGGTCTCGCGGTACAAGTATGTGCCGTGCGATCTAGAGGTCCTGGGTTCGATTCCCGGGTCGGGCAAAGCGTTATTGGGTTTTTCCATTAGGAAATTCTCAGTAACAGCACGGAGTCTGGAAATGTGCCCGAAAAACGGCAATAGGCTCGCCCCCTATTACGTGGGACTGATACATACCTGGCGAAATGTGGGTGCAGTAATGCACCTCTGCCTACCCCTTCGGGGAATACAGGCGTGAGTTTATGTATGTATGTATGTATGTACCAAGTACGCCAGCCCGCACTAGGCTAGTATGGACTAAGGTACTAACCACTCTCAGTTGAACAGTAGCCCCGTGCCCAGCAGTAGATATGGGCTGATGATGATGATGATGATGTAATAAGGTCGTCCTATGATTATTGGTTATAATCAATAGTTTAAAAAATATTAAAATGTGTAAAATTGACGATTCAAAATAACTTGTAAAAGTCTATTTGAATAAAGATAATTTGACTTTGACTTAATCGCTTTTAAATAGATTAGTTTACGAGTATTAGGGCCGCACTGCAGTTGTAAGATGCCAGTGCAGCTTTGTCTGGCCAGTATTAAAAAAAGGCTACCTCAAAGACATTAAAACCAGTTAGATGTGGCCTTCATCAAGTAGAGTCCACAGGCTTTCAACAAAAGGAACAATTCTGGCACGGATGTAAATAAATAAATAAATACACCCAACAGTCATATACATATAATACATAGTTCTGACCCCACACTAGTATACGAGTCTTGTGTCGTAGGTATCAGAAAATACGCGAGACATTTCGTTCTCACAAACACCCAGACCCAAAACAAATTTTTGTGGATCACACAAACAAAAAAAAGGGATTTTTTTTTTTATACTGGCACGACAAAGTGACTCCACAGTACCTAATGTTAAGAACAGTGGAGTCCAAAAAAATAATATCGACCAGCGAGAAACGATATGGTCACCCGCTGGTCGACACAATCATGCCGGCCCGCACAAATGCTTCTTCACGCTTCGCTTAAAGGATCCAGGATCATAGGAAGGAGGGAACACGTGAGCTGGCAAACTAGTGGTCATGACCTGTCCTAGAATAGATGCTGCGAGTACGCGACCTCGGTCCCCGAGCTACTGCAGTCATCACCAACCTTCCCCCCCTACCCAGTATCCACTCCACAGGCCATACTTTCCTTTCCCATAACATCCTCTACCCAAAAAAAACTTATTTCCTTTCTACGATTGATGACGTGCAGCAGTGTCATCAACGCGAGTCCCCTCCTGCGCTCGCCAACACACCTGCCAAGCGTGGCGAGTATCGGCAAAAACTCCTCAATGAGGGCCGTCATTCGGGGAGGCCTATGTTCAGCAGTGGACTTCCTTAGGCTGATGGATTGAAGTAAAAACCGCATGATAGTTTAAAAAAGTGGTATTTTAGTGTGGGGTCAGAACTATGATGTAACTGTTGGGTGTATTTGATTATTTATCTTATAAAGTTTAATAAATATTCCCAGTAACCCAGATGAACAATGACAAAGCACCCTGGAAGCAGTTCTTAACGTTACGGTACTTTCCAAAAATACATTCACGTGACTCGGCATAAATTAATCGCGAGATTTATTCTGCATCGAGGAGATATTCATCTTGCGCTCGCATCCTCCGAGATACTAATTTTGAATCCTTTTTTTTATGTACTGAGATCTTCCGTTACGTCGGATCGAATTTTGAACAGGTGTGGACTTAGCTGACTTTTTAGACCCATGGTAAAAATTTATGGGTACAATAGGGATACCCTCTATACAATAGTGGTTGTCTTTTTTTTTTTTTTTAGTTTCAGCGAGTAGTGGGTCGGAGAATGAGTTGGGAAAACGCCAAAAAAATCCTCCTTTAAATGGGGCTTACAAAATTGGGGTAAGATAAACGTCATCCTACCCATAAAGAGGTAAAGAATGTATGTTTAAATGACATAAAAATTGAATTATTGAGCTAGGTAAGGAGACTGGATAACGATATGAATATACAAATTTCGGTACAAAGAACAAGTGATGCAAGTTTTTTATATTACCTCTTAAGCACAGTTACCATCCTGTAGTACAAGTGTTATTATTAAGATTATTCCTGGTCCTAAGTCCTTATAATCTTTCGTTTATAAAATAGCGTCTTATTATAAATTTTATAAAGGTATTTTTACTGAATTTCATATGGAATACTGCAACTTTAACGTCGTAATTTTAGAGTCCGCGCCTGTACTTTGCGTGAAGGACCCGTTTGTTATTATTATTTTTGATGCACTTTAATATATTTTTTCTGACATCAAATTCGTATACACAAGAAATACAGTACTTCAGAAGCGTTTTGGAAACAAAAACACAACCAGACAGAGACAAACTTTCTCCAGAACTATTGTTTATTTATATACACATATATGTATGTACACTATGGCATACTGTTTTTTTATATGTAATTTTAGTACCTCGTGGTCTCGTGGTTCAAGTATGTGCTGTTTGATCTAGAGGTCCTGGGTTCCAGGGCTGAACCAAGTGTTATAGATTTTTGTCATTAGAAGATTCTAACTCGCATCACGGAGTTTGGAATTGTACCCGAAAAAAAAGGAATAGGCCACGCCCACTATTAATTAGGACAAAAACACAAAATGGCGACACGTGGGTGCAAAAATGCACCTCTGCCTATCCTGTGTTGAATACAGGCGTGAGGTTATGTATGTATGTAATGTTAGTCATGGTTGACACATACATACATATAATATGCTAACACCAATCAATCGTCTGGACCTTTAATAACATTACATCATCATCATCATCAGCCCACATACGTCCCACTGTTGGCCACGGGCTTCCCCTACAATTGAGAGGGGTTAGGCCTTAGTCCACCGCTCTAGCCTAGTGTGGGTTGGCGGACTACACACCTAAGAAATTCCTAAGAATTTTTATGTGTGCTGGTTTCCTGACGATGTTTTCCTTCGCCGTTAAAGTAAGTCATTGTGAATACACATAACTTCGAAAAGTCAGAGGTGTGTCCCTGGAGTTTTGTACCCGCGACCGCCGAGACGGTCTACCGCGCGCCTAAACCTCGAGGTTATCACGACTAATAACATTACAAGTGGGCAATTTTAAACAATAATATTTTTTTATTAGTTTTTAAACAATAATGTAATTTGGGCTCGACTGTCCGCGCGGTCGGAGCCATTCTCAGAAGCAAAAGTAAGAGCAAACCAATTTGGTGGCTATTTGCAGGCCACAGCCAAAAAATTATTGTGCCTCACATGCCGTTGATGTAGCTGTGTATACAAATATTTCATGTAGGGACCTGACACACGCGCTTAAACACTAAACGTCTTATTCTGACTACAAGAATCAAAGGCGATATGAAATAAAATGTTATGAATTTATGGAATCTTTAAAATGTGTAACATAATTATGATTCAGTAATTTTTATTTAAGTCGTGATGGCCTCGAGGTTTAGGCGCGCGGTCGAGAATCTCGGCGGTCGCGGGTTCAAACCCTAGGCACACACCTCTGGCTTTTCGAACTTATGTGTGTATTCACAATGAATTATCACGTACTTTAACGGTGAAAACATTGTGAGGAAACCTGCACACCTAAAAGTTCTTAGGAACGAGGCGGTGTGTAGTCCGCCAACTCGCACTAGGCCAGCGTGGTGGAATATATAAAAAAAATGCTTTTACCCGCTGATGGCGGGGTCTACGAACCAAGCAACATGCTTTTTGCATCTGGGTTTTGACCCAACAGCCGATTGAGAGCCTCCGAGATGTTTGTCGAGGCTCTTTGGTATCAACCCATTGGCAGTAAGTAATGACTATCGGAACAATAGATGGTTGAGTCGACATCCCACATATCAGTAACCTCAGGAGCCAAATCAAATTATAAGATATTGACAGCCCCTTTGCGCAGTTGGCTAGACACTAGCTTGCGAAACGAGAGGCCGCGTGTTCGATCCCCGCACCGAGACAAATGTTTGTGTGACCCACAAATATTTGTTTCGGGTCTGGGTGTTTGTGAGACCGAAAAGTCTCTCGTAGCTTCTGATATCCACGACACAGGACTTGTCTCCTAGTGTGGGGTCAGAACTATGTACGTGACTGTTGGGTGTATTTATTTACTGTAGGTTGTAAAAACTCAATCATCTTTTCCCGATCCGGAAATCGAACCCAACCCAGGAGGTCAACATTATTGTGAATCAGAGACCTCTGTTGTTGGGACCTAAATACACCAAGCAAAACGTGCATGTTGAAAACATGATGACAACATAAAAGAGATGTCATGTCGTAAATTCGAAGCCCAACACAAAGTCTTGTTACATCTACATGTAAAGAATTTCCTAATCGTCTATTTCATTTCCAATTATCATAAAAAGATATTTTATTTGCGATCTGCGTTGAATAATAAAACATTCAGTATAAGTGTAGGAAGGTTTATTTGTCTGTTATTATTATACTCATAAAAAAACCCGTATTAGGCCAGCGTGGTAGACTAAGGCCTAACCCCTCTCAGCTGTAGAGGTAAAGGAATGACAAAAGGAAGGAAGGTTTATGACACTAATAATAGCTTAAAATGTATGTAGACTTTACATTAACTTTTAGTATGTATGAAGTCGTGATGGCCTCGAGGTTAAGGCACGCGGTCGGGAATCTCGACGGTCGCGCCTTCAAACCCCAGGCACACACCTCTGACTTTTCGAAGTTATGTGTGTATTCACAATGAATTATCACGTACTTTAACGGTGATGGAAAACATCGTGATGAAACCTGCACACCTAAAAGTTCCTAGGAATTTCTTAGGTGTGTAGTCCGCCAACCCGCACTAGGCCAGCGTGGTGGACTAAGGCCTCTTAGACCCTGTCAGTTGTAGAGTAGGCTCGTGCCCAGCAGTGGGACGTATATGGTCTGATGATGTATGTAGACTGTGAAAATCTAAATATTGTCATCCTTTAGTCTAAGGACAAAAATGATTAATGGAGTGCAGAAGAATGACAAATGGCGAGAAACGAATATATTTCACGCATCTATACAGTTATGCTAGCCTGGTAACTAGGCTTTGCACGTTATGTACAATAAATCGCTTAAGTCCTAAGTCCCATCATATTGAACCTTCAGATATTTCAATGGCTCGTGATCCAGTATGTGAGGTGAAATCTAGAGGTTCCCGCGTCGGGCGAAGTGTCATTATGTATTTCTATTAGGAAATTCTCAGTAGCAGGGCGGCGTCTGGAAATGTGCCCGAAAAACCCTTAATAAGCTCGCCCCTTACGTAAGACTAAAACACAATTGGCGGAATTTGGGGGCACAAATACATCTCTGCTTACCCCTTCGAGGAATACAGACGTAATGTATGTATGTATCTCACTCACTATAACACAACTGTTTCAATTTTATATTTTAAAGGGATTGAGCATATACCCGTTTTTCGGTCCCATTTCCAGACTCCGTGTTGCGCTACAGAATTTTCTTATAGAATAGCACAATGAAACATTGCACGATATGGGCATCAAACCCGGAACTTACGCATCAGCACACATTTATGCCGTGGAACATACGTGGTTTTTTCAACCTTTTATATCCCATGATTTAAAACAGGCACCGAAAAAGCGCAATAAATATAGTATTTTACCACGTAAGTAAATATACTTTTATACTGATAAATAAATCAATTCATGTTTAATTCCAAAATATTCAAAAATGCACAACGTTAATGTTGAAGTTTTCACTTCGACACTCCTGGAGTGCCGCCCGTTTTTTAATATTTTCGGCTTTAAATCCAAATTAAACTTTTTGCAAGTCAAGCCGGCTGCAAATACCGGCTTAGGAGAACACGACGCGCATATTACGAGAGGAATGTTCTCCGGGCCTTATTTATTGATTCATAAACACTGCCACTCCGGGCTATAAATGTGTTGCCAGTAATAGCCGATTACACTAGATAATGTTTTCTATTTATAAACATGGATAAATTAAATTACACAAACGCATGGTTTTCATTTGCATATTGTTTTTTTTTTTTCTTTTTTTATACTGGCACGGCAAAGTGACCCCATTGCACCTGATGGTAAGCGTAATGGGGTCCAGAAAAAGTGCCGACCAGCGAGAGATGATCTCCCGTTGGTCGACACAATCATGCCGGCCGAATACCTCTTCACCTTGTGAAGAAGTTTGGGGGACTAATGCCATTGTGATCATAGGACCGACCGCGACAAACCGGCCAAAAAATGCCGGCACGGTCATCCTTTCACCATGACTGAAGCCCCCCCGAAATCAAATCTTTTACAATATTGTAAATCTGGATGATTGGATTGTATTTTTTTTACATATAAATACACCCAGCGTTCACATACATAGCTCTGATCCCAAACTACAAGTCTTGTGTCGTAGGCGTTAGAAACTGGTGGTGGTGGGTTCGATTCCCGGGTCGAAAAAATGTTATTGGATTTTTCCATTAGGAAATTCTCAGTAGCAACACGGAGTCTGGTAATGTGCTCGAAAACTCCAATAGACTTGGCCCCTGTTACGTGGGAATGTTACATGGCAAAATGTGAGTGCAGATTGATGTTACTGTCCACCCCTTCCGATTTTTAAGCGTGACTGCATATGTGTCATCATCATCATCATCAGCCCATATACGTCCCACTGCTGGGCACGGGCCTCCTCTATCATTGAGAGGGTATAGACCTTAGTCCACCACGCTGGCCTAGTGCGGGATGGCGGACTACACACCTAAGGAATTCCTAAGAACTTTTAGGTGTGCAGGTTTCATCACGATGTTTTCCTTCACCGTTAAAGTACAAGGCAATATACGTTCCAAAAGTCTGTAATCCCTCTTAAGGTTTCAAGACACTTTTTATTCCGTCTGCGCATTCAAAGGAAATTTTCAACTCCTCAAAACGATATAACACAACAATGATGGATTGTGATCGCAAGATATTCAAATCCGTTGACAGGTTCGGATGTTTTTTTGTCCGCGCTTTTTGGGAATTCTTTTGTTGATTTCTGAGGATTTGAGAATACATGTTATTTTTATTACCAGCGTTTCTTTCTTGTTTGTTTTATAGTTAGCATTGACTGCCTCGTGGTCTCACGGCGCATTTGATCTAGGGGTCCCAGGTTCGATTCCCGGGACAGCACAGAATGCTTCTATGGTTACCCCTTCGGAGTTACTCGCGCTAGTATGTATGTATTTATGTAAGTTCTCAATATTATTTTTGCTTTGTCAATATAGGTACTACTGCAGTTTCCCTTTTCTTTTTATCCTGGGTCCCTTAACTTTAAAATAAGCACTATATTATTAGACTTAATTAATTAAAAAATACACCCAACAGTCACATATATAGTTTTGACCCATAGGATGCAAGTCCTGTGTCATGGGTATCAGAAACTACGATTTGGGGATCACACAAACATTTGTCTCGGTACGAGGATCGAATCCGCGTTTCGCATACTGTTACCTAGCCAACTGCGCCACGGGGCTGTCACTTCTGATTTGATTTCCCGTGCCCAGAAGTAGAACCTAAATAAATTTATACTAGCTGTGGATCCCAGCTCCCCCCGGGCGCAACTTAGAATCCCGTGCGCATCCCACGAACACACTAAGTACAGAAATACAAACCCTTTCTCTTTATTTTAGTGTAAATTAAAAACGCCTGTTATAACTTTCTGAGCGATGTTTCGTAAATGTGTTTTATATTGTAAATTTATAAGTAAAAAAATTATTAAATTAACATTGTTGAAATCCACTGGAGTAGACACAAAAAAGTCTTGAAAATCGGTTCAGCCATTTAGAAGGAGTTTAGTCACATGCACACGCATCATCATCATCAGCACATATACGTCCCACTGCTGGGAACGGGCCTCCTCTACAACTGTGAGGGTTTAGGCCTTAGTCCACCACGCTGGCATAGTGCGGGATGGCGGACTACACACCCAAGAAATTCCTAAGATCTTTTAGGTGTGCAGGTTTCCTCACGATGTTTTCCTTCACCATTAAATTGTGAATACACACATAACTTCGAAAAGTCATAAGTGTGTGCCTGTGGTTTGAACCTGCGACCGTCGGGATTCTCGACAGCGTGCCTAAACCTCAATGCCATCACGACTTAAATACACACGCACAGAATATTTAGTATACATACCTACATATATTTAAAAACTGCCTCGTGGTCTCGCGGTACAAGTATGTGCCGTGGGATCTAGAGGTCCTGGGTTCGATTCCCGGGTCGGGCAAAGTGTTATTGGGTTTTTCCATTAGGAAATTCTCAGTAACAGCACGGAGTCTGGAAATGTGCCCGAAAAACGGCAATAGGCTCGCCCCCTATTACGTGGGACTGATACATACCTGGCGAAATGTGGGTGCAGAAATGCACCTCTGCCTACCCCTTCGGGGACTACAGGCGTGAGTTTATGCATGTATGTGTACAATGTACATATAAAAATGAATAGTATGGGTACAATCTCCTAAAATTAATTTATAAAGTTGTCAAGTTCAAGTTTATTCCGCGGCCATGGCTTTTGGTCTAAGTGACAGTCAAGTGTACGGTCGCCGGCCACTCCCCTTGAACAAAGTTTTAATTTTCTAATTGGCGACATCGCAAACACTAGCCGGGACACGTGTAGCGTTACGTTTTTATTCATACTTAAGTTTATTGCCTGCTTCGCGTCTTTCATAGCTTACAACGACAAACAAGACGTTTTATTTAGACTGAAGCCTAGACCAAGTCACATTCGACCATCGTAGTCGTTAATAAAGAAGATCCCATATAAGCATCCATCAGCCTGTCCTTAATAAACAAGATACTATCATCAGCCTATATACGTCCCACTGCTGGGCACAGGCTTTCTTTACATTCGAGAGAGGTAAGGCCTTAGTCCACCACGGCGGTCTATTGCGGGTTGGGGGACTAAAACCCCTATGAAATTCCTAAGAATGTTAGGTGTGCAGGTTTCCTCACGATGTTTTCTTACAAAGACATTTTATTAAAACTTATCAAAAACATAAATGTGAAAAGAGAGCCAAGTTCAATATTATGATATACATATGCCTTGATTGCTGACTTCAACGACAAAAGAAGTGAGATCTAAATGGGTGCCAATAGTCAGCCCTGAAATTTATTTATAACAACATAATTAAAATATTATTTCTTCTTATAACTTAGAATATTTTTTTTGCCTAAAGTCTGACTTGGCTAGTTGTCATATACGAATTATTACTACTGAAAATCACATCCAGATTTCACACTGTAGCTAAAACAATGACTGTCTCACTAACCGGTCCTTTGTATTAAAAATAATTTTCAAATCATTGTATGTCCTTCATATACAAGAGATAAAATCCATTTTTCTATAAGAGATTATATCAACAATATTATAAAACAACTTATAAGCCGACAAAAAATCAGTCGCTTTTTAAATCTAATGTCTCATCATCATCATCATCAGCCCCATACGTCCCACTGCTGGGCACGGGCCTCCTCTACAACTGAGAGAGTTTAGGCCTTAGTCCATCACGCTGGCCTAGTGCGGGTTGGCGGACTACACACCTAAGAAATTCCAAAGAACTTTTTTTTAGGTAGGTATGCATGGTTTTATCACGATGTTTTCCTTCGCCGTTAAAGCAAGAGATAATTCATTGGAAATAACTAATAATAACTATAATAACATAACTTGGAAAAGTCAGAGGTGTGTGCCTGAGGTTTGAACCTGCGACCGCCGAAAATCTCGACCGCACGTCTTAACCTCGAGGCGATCACGACCTGAAAGAAGGACCTGAAAAGCGAGGGAAATGCAATCAACACTTCAATTATATTTAATGCGCAATTAAGAATACTTTACATGCAATGGATTTTGATTGCGAGGTCCCGGGTTCAATCTATTAATACCACCTCGTAATGAAATGTTGAAAGCAAGAAGCTTCTTAGGGTCAAAAGTTAAAGTTATTAATAGAACGGTGTTAAACTTGGGAGTATAAACTTCGATTACTTATGCCTTAACTAAACATTGCTATGACTTTTCCGGTAACATAATGCATCATTTATTACGAAATCGTGTTTCGTGCGTTTTCGTGGTTAACTAACGCACACAAAATTAAAATACGTAATTAAGTAAAGCTTTAAAAGATTGTAAGTCGTGATGGCCTTGAGGTTTAGGTACGCGGTCGAGAATTTCGACGGTCGCGGGTTCAAACCCCAGGAGCACACGTCTGACTTTTCGAAGTTACCTATGTGTGTATTCACAATGAATTATCACGTACATTAACGGTGAAGGAAAACATCGTGATGAAACCTGCAAACCTAAAAATTAGGTGTTTAGTCCGCCAACCCGCACTAGGCCAGCGTGGTTGACTAAGGCCTAAACCCTCTCAATGGTAGAGGAGGCCCGTGCCCAGCAGTGGGACGTATAGGGGCTGATGATGATGATGATGAATACCTTGGTATGGTTTTACTTTACTTCCATACAATTCATAACGAATTAATTCAATTTTAAGCAAGCATAAAAAAAAAGCTTGACAAGAAATATAACGTTTTGTAAAAAAACATATTTGTTTTCAGGTATCATGGTTTCATAGCTATTTTTAAAACTATTTCAGTGGACCTTACCGCCATCTACATCATAAGGATGAAACTGTTTTGTCTCTAGACCAGGTGAAAGTTTTTGTGTGAGATTGTTTTTATTTAAAATAATAAAGTATGTGTATTAAAATTGCATTTATTTTCACTTGAGACACGCATGCATTGAATCATTTTTAAAGGCATTTAAATAAAATCATTGGACTATTCTCTTATTTGAAGTAAATAAAGCAGCATTTGGTATTAAATATTAAAATGACACGCTCTATTCAGTTCATGTACTTAACTATGCTTTTTATCAATTTATAAAATAAAACTGGGACATTTTAAAATAATTTACAATGATTAAAAAAGGTTGCATCATGACAATTACTCAGTGATTAAAATAATAATAAAAGTAAACACACTGCCATTCTGTACCTTGTATTTTACATATTGCATCTGTGACCATAGTTAAATACGAGTACCTACTTACAATATATACTTCTATGACATAATTTTCGCTTTTTAAAAATAAACACTAATATATTGAACTCCGTATTTCAATTTGCCTTTGCAGTGTACATTTTAATTCTAACCTTACGTACTAGATGGCGCTGTATCACAATAATACTTCACTAGTGAGTTCCATATTTCATTTGTATTTTACTTTATCTATATAAATGGCGACTGAGCTATTACGAGCCTTAAAGGCAGTGCCAAACGAGAGAATGGGACACATGTACCGCCCTTATGTTAATTCATTTATATTTGATGTGACGCACACAAAGTTTTGTCGAATAATATTCGAGTTTTATAACTAATTTATTATATACTAACTACAAATTGTCTTAAGTATAAAAACACCTACGCAGTATTTTAATACTAATAATAACTATATTGAATAAGTAGCTATATAGTAAACGTTGAAAAATATAACCTTCGTCTATTTCTAGAGTTCCTTAGTGATTCTAGAGTTTTCTTCATTACCAAATTCCTTACGAGGAAACCCCCGATTCTTAGATTTTTTATGCGAAAAAGCCATCGAATCAGGTACTGTCTCTATCTTTCGTCAAGAATAAAATTCAATAAAACTAGAAGAAAATAGAATATACCAATAATCCTTTTACAAATTAAAATAATTGAAATCGAAACTACTTCTTTACTTTAAATCTTACATTAATTAATCAACCATCTATTTACACGATCAGTGAAAAGTAAAAAAGTAATTTACTTAAGTAGTTAGTTGGAGACACAACACAAGTGACGTCACAAAACCGTCCTGGTTTCCATTGTTCGGGCACCAATGGAAACCAAAGACTGGTAACACAATCACAATCAGCTACTGTGACGTCACGTGTTTTGTGTCGAACTAAATCAAAATGGTGGTAATCTAAAAGCGGTATCACACGTCATGGTTTTGACACAAAATATTTAAAAAAAAAACATGCAAAATCATCAAACCAGTGATTATTTTCGTGACAAAATCGATGATTGTGATCAAAGTAAGATCTTTGTTGTTTAAGGATCAATGGTTGAGAAAAGCAATTTTAAATGTAAGTGTAACTAGAAAAGGTAAAGGAATTAAAAGTAAAGAAAAGAAGGGAGAGTTCTTTTGAATTTTACGTTGACGAACCAACATTTAACACTATCTTACAATAACCCTATTAAATAATGAAGAAAAATCTACAAATAGTTGAAGCTACTCTAGAATTAATATTCTAGAGTAGCTACTAATACTACTAACGAACATAGCTTGTCTATAGAGCATGATGTTAAAAACTTTGATTGCTTAATTTAATTGTTTTCTCATAAATTTCTGAAATCTACTGCCAATTTTATAACACCATCTACCATCCCAAACACCTTTTATGAAAAAGATTATCTGAATTTCATATTCGGCTTAAAATGTTTTATCTAGACTTAAGTTTTTATATTTGTTAATTTTCTAAATTCATTATAAGCATAGGTGTGTTTTATAATACAATTCGTAGTCTCTACTTTTGTTATTTCATGACCGCATTGATAGGAGCTCAATATATTAATGTTATTGACTTATTTTATAGTACCTTAAACTTAATTAAATCCATTGTTGGTATGAGTGGGCTTTCACACGGGACCGGTGTGTTTCTGAAAACAAAACATTTATTTAGATATAGTTACATCCAGTTCAGATCCCTTATACTAGTTGTGTATAGTTAGTATCAGAGACTTTTTTCGGTTTTACAAACACCCAGACCCGAAAAATATTTGCGGATCCCACAAACATTTGTTTCATGCGGGGATCAAACCCGCGGCTTCGCGTTTCGCAAGCTGGCGCCAACTTCGGCACGGAGGTGGTCAAATTTCAATTTTCTTTATTATGTTTTAGGTAATGAACCAATATAATTTTTTACATCGCATCGTTGACACCGCAGCAAAAGTGTAAAAGTGTAGTGCCAAAGAAAGTGTGTGTGTTAGATTTATGAATCGGGGCAAAGCGTAAGTGGCTTCTCTAATTACAGAATTCTCAGTAGCAGAGTCTAAAAATGTAAGAAAAAGCCCATCCGAGGGTCAACCCGTAATTGTTATAGGACAAAATCTAAATATTTGTTTCGTAAAAAAACTCAGCCGATGGTGATACAACAAAAGGATTTTAAAACAATAAACCTACAAATAACATTTATCAAGGTTATGATATAAAATTTAATCGAAAATTCCAAAAGTCACTTCTACAAATATTGATTATTCAAGATCAAGCAACAAATTCTCGTGGGCGTTGAATAAATTGGACGCAAAAACCCCTGTACTATAAAAAAGTGGAGCAAACATTATAAAAAAGCTTATACGTACTCTGACTGAATACATAACCTCAATTTTTTGTGTCAATTTGTCTATACACTACTTGGTCTGGCAAGAGTTTGCTCACTCACCTAGATTTCAATGTGACTTACTAACCAACTAACTTGAGCTTCGTAGAAATTAAAAGTGAGGGCACATTCACTGTACAAAAGCAGTAGGTTAGAAGTACCTAATTGACCACTGAAACTATTTTTTATTTGATATGGCATTCATAAACATCGTGAAGGAAAACATCGTGATGAAAGCTGCACACCTAATAGTTCTTAGGAATTTGTTAGGTGTGTAGACAGCAAACCCGCACTAAGCCAGCGTGGTGGACTAAAGACTTAACCCTCTCAATGGTAGAGGAGGCCCGTGCCAAGCAGTGGGACGTATATGGGCTGATGATGATAAGTATTACCTCTCTCAGTTTTCGATCTCTTTCTGTTTTTACTATCTATAAAAATACATCGTAGCGACCCGTGCAAATTTATTGTAAATTTGGATCAGACCTCATTCATACAGTAAACATACAACTAGTCTAATTGGTAATACTCACCCTGGTAAATCAGCCCTGAGGAGCGCATCAGGTGGATATGCCATCAGTTCTATTCCGTCCCTATTGTCACATATGATGCGCGATAACGTCACCTTCTTAATCTCTGCGAGTTGACCTATATAATTACAAAAAAGGTAAGATTTATAATCTTTTCGTATCCGATACCCAATTGGTGACAGATACTCATATTCTTAAAAAATCATATCATTATATAATAATTATCAGTCTCTATTATCAAAATCATCATTAAGTTCACTGCTGGACATAGACCATAGACCATACGTCCAAAGAAACCAGGTAATAAAAATAGCATTTTAAACTTACTCGGTGTAAAGGCGCCAGGGTTAACATCAGGTCCATACTCATAAAAATACCGATCGCCTTGCTTCAATCTTGAGAACTGGTCTGCTATTATATGGGCAAATGTTGGGCCTAGAATGCTGCCGTCTACTGGTTCCTCTAGAAGTCCGCCAACCCATAGATCTATGTCTTCTGGGCTGCTGTAGACTGAAGCTAGACGCTGCGCCGCCTTGAATAAAGGGAAATATTGAACTCGACAAGATTGTAAATCACTAAGCGAATTCAGGGCAAAACATTAAACTAATTTTAAAGAATTTTTGTACAGAAATACTTCACCACTAAGGAATGGGGTACTCTTACCTATTATAGAGCAAAATATTGTTACTAGGAATATTATGGAGTATATTGATATAATATATGAAGACAATAGAATCTTTTTGTTACACTAAATTTTACTGATTAAGTTAATTTCAATTGCTTTCCCAAAAAAAAAATGCCCTTGCTTAATGCTTCTTGCATAAAACTGTTCCATAAAATAAGAACTTCCATCGCCGAGGGCTCAATAATATTATTGTTAATTCCTTACCGTGGGAGGAAACTGGGAGAAATCGACGAAAGGAGGTAAGCCAACTAATCGCCGATAGTTGTTGTAGGAGCGGATGCCGTAGTCCCTGCCTCGCTGGATGTTAATGGCAGCCAGGTCAATGCCGTAGGGATTTCCTCCGCGGAACAAGTAGGATGTGAGCTGGAGTACAAAGCTATAGCTTAACTTGATAATCTTACTCATTTAAAAATTATGAACGTTCTCATTAAGAGAATACTTGTCTTTCTGTACCCAATACTTGAATCAATTCATGAGTACATCAATTTTATAAGCTTTCTTATGCATTAGTGTATGTGAGTAGTGATGGCTTAGGCGGAAGGCTTAGGGGCGGTCTTCCATCGGGGTAGGCTGAGACTATACTAAAGAACCAAATGCTACGATACGAAAACGCTTCCTTAACTGCTTTTATGCTCTTCATGCATGTACGTAGGTTTCGAGGACTCTTTATGTTGCTTTGTTTATAAATCACCAATTTGGTGTTTATAGGTGCGCCTATGACGTCATCGACCGACACCACCACTCACTTCCACACATACGTAAATCTCTTTTGTAATTCTACAATCATTCATCCTTTCAATGTGACCAAAGAATTAATGCATTCATTAATCTTATTGTTTAAAATGACTTACCCCTATAGTTACAAAAGGATCCACGTTCTGCATCGGCTGCCAGATCAAGCCATTGAGAAGTTGATCAAGGAAGCGTATCAGTCTCATTCTCGAAGGTTGGAACATCACTTCCGGGATCGATATAGTTTCGTAAATATCGTGTGAGCGAGGACTTTGGATTCTAAAAGGAAGAAATTATGTAAGAATACTCTGCAAGCTTTATTCCCAAAACTCAAGTATATTTTCTCCTATCATCACTTTTCGTTCTCTCATTTACACAAATATCGGTTTTTACTGGAATTCTTTATTTTACAAGTTACGGTAAACCACTTTTTTTTTACTACTTCTAGCCTTTCCTAAGACTTCTTTCGTGAAGTTCATCTTTAACAGTTTTAATATTTTTCCACGAAGCCGTCTCACAAGTCTTTGCAAAATTATTTCAGCTGTATAGAGATTAGCCGGAACGAATCACATGGACAAACAAGGACAATGCTATTTGATAATTTTGCTAATGTTCCGTGGCACCACATTGATCTTAAAAAGGTACTTATTTTTTCAGTACAAAAGATGCTTGAATATCACATTTTACATTAATTTAGTTATGAAACAAAATAAATAAAACATTTACGGCATTTGTTAATTTAACTACTACAAAAACATGCTTTGTCTGGTTTTATCTAACGTCGCAAGAATCAATGCGGTAGGCAGATTATGCATTAATTGTAACAAATTGACAGCCTCTCATTTTAAAGATAATTTTATCCATTTACTAAGTCGTTAATTTTATTTTAATAATCATTTGTTTACAAACTTGCTAGTACAATCTGTAATAAAAAAATACTTACAGGATCTTCCCATCGACAACTGAGTGTCCAAACCTCATGGCTGCTGCAGCAAACTCTGCTGTGAGCGAGGGATTCACATGAGGATCATAGGAGGACGAATACCCTGGAGATGGAGCGAGGCGGAACATCTGGACTAGATCTGGACCTGAAATCATTTTAGTTATTAATGCTCAGTGAAAGTCATACTTGATTTTTCCACATTAGTTCGTAGATAGATAGATATTCATTATTCCATTCATTTTTTGTTTTAACATGTTAAGAGTAGAGCAATTGTCACAGTAGTAAGGTTTCGCTTAAAAGCGATTGCTTAAAAATAGGCATTTCCAACCTGGCTTGTACTCTGTCTCACTTAAAACTGAGCGAGGAAACGAAACTGCGTAAAATAAATTTGCTCGCGATATGATATTCGTATCCATAAAGTTCGCAAGAAAGCTCTCAACCTCTTATCATCTAGACATATATGATCGAGATGTTAAAAGTTAATAGCTGATGCAAAAATAGCTTCTAAAAGTATCACATCTTACCCAAGAGCATAGGTAGCCACTCATTGTAAATGATATGCTGGTACTCCGCCTGCACTATTCGCCTGGTCTCCATGAAGACAATATCTTCGTTCCACCCTGGATTCAGTTTGGATAAGACGCGAGCAATCCTGTTGTGTTCCCTAGTCCAAATTGTGTGGAGAACTGTTAGAGAGATCAGCTGGTTGCCGTGGTTGTCGCCTGAAATATGATAACAGGGTAAATTAGTATTATTAAAGGGGCCCCAGCCCCATAGAACCAGTATATTTTTGTTCGATTATAAAATGGTATAAATACATAAAAAAATGTGATAAGTCCATCTATCTATCAATGACTGTACTATAATTTCATTGAATCAAACGCAGCCCGGCTAGTTCAGTCGGTAGAGCATGAGACTCTTAATCTCAGGGTCGTGGGTTCGAGCCCCACGTTGGGCGTGTTTTTTTTTTTCAAATTATAAATCTCTGATAGTCTGTTTTCTTTGACCTGACCTATTGAATTTTCCCGAAACAATGAAATGTCCCT
Organism: Hemaris fuciformis; assembly: GCA_907164795.1. NCBI lineage: Eukaryota > Metazoa > Arthropoda > Insecta > Lepidoptera > Sphingidae > Hemaris > Hemaris fuciformis. The sequence goes on from OU015443.1 coordinate 1,455,119, forward strand.
TTTTCTACACAAAACTACTTAACCGTAGATTTGGAAAGGTTGAATTCTTTTTAACTATTCACCGCTTATGTATTTTCGAATTATATGTAAATAACCAGCGGTATGTACCAAAACACATAATTAATGCACGAAACCTAATAGATAAGTTTGTGTTTCTAAAGTCATTAATTTGAATGGCATTACCTGAATCAAAACACGCAGCTCCATCCTTCGAAGTAAGGCACTCTTCCCTCACAGTTAGAGGAGGCAGCTCCCGTCCGAAATCATTGAAGGTATCTAGCAATCCGCCTGGGCCTCGGAGGGACGCGAACTTCTCGGCAGAGCTGCCGTACAGGTGGGATAGATCTGGATAGTGCGTGGCTCCATTCATCTAGAATTGATGAGATGATAATCGCATAAGATATATTACTAAAATTATATATGTATTCTTAATGGTTAGCTTTGCTGAGTACCAAAACAAGCCTAGTAATAAAGTCAAAGTCAAATTAACTTTATTCAAATAGACTTCTACAAGTTCTTTTGAATCGTCAATTTTACACTTTTTAATATTTTTTAAACTATTGCCGCTTCGAAACGTGTTATAGCTGTGGAGAAGAAACGGCAAGAAACTCCCTCAGCAACACGACATGTAATTTTTGTTTAAATAGCAAAAAAATGTATTTTTTTTTAATTACATTATTTAAATTTTACATTGTAAATGTCATAACGATACAAACTATAGCAACAAAACAAGACTCCGATCAATTTACATTACTCCCAGGGCTTATTATCTTCAATAAAATCTGAAATTTTATAGTATGTTTTTTTGTAAAGGTTATCTTTAATTGATTTCTTAAACTTTGTCAAGGGAAGCTCCCTTAAATAGGAATTTAAGGAATATCATCTTTTTAACCGCTAGTTGGCGTTAATAAGCATCTTCAACTCATTTTACCTTTTTATATTCTAAAGATGCGCACGACTACAATTTTCGGGACATTAATTTTATTTTATAAATTTAAGCATCATAAAAAGTCTTCTGAAACCACTGACCTGCTTTGCATACCCCACAGAGCAGTCACTGGACGGCGCCAGTTGTCCTCGCACGAAGTTCAGGCAGGTGTGGCGGAAGTGGCCGAAGAAAGGATCTTGAGGATCGGCAGCGATAGGAGCACACGCCCAGTGCTGTAGCTCCAAGGGAAGAGAGTCTTCCCCGTCTCCCATGCAGCATGAGATCGCGCTGCCATCCCCTTTGGTAATTATCTTATTAAGAGATTTGATAAACTTCGACCTAAACTACTCCAAAACAGTAAAGAATCCTGGGCCAAGTATTTGAGTTTTTTTTTATATAAAAATTACTGCCTCGTGGTCTCGCGGTACAAGTATGTGCCGTGCGATCTAGAGGTCCTGGGTTCGATTCCCGGGTCGGGCAAAGTTTTATTGGGTTTTTCCATTAGGAAATTCTCAGTAACAGCACGGAGTCTGGAAATGTACCCGAAAAACGGCAATAGGCTCGCCCCCTATTACGTGGGACTGATACATACTTGGCGAAATGTAAGTGCAGAAATGCACCTCTGCCTACCCCTTCGGGGAATACAGGCGTGAGTTTATGTATGTGTGTATGTATGTATGTTTATATAAAAATCTACCAGGTATTAGCAGGGGATTGGACCTAGGGCCAATTCTGCTGAGTAAATTGTGTCTGTTTAATAAACATTCAATCAGTTGAAGAAAAAGAGACTTTAAAAAAGACTTCCGGGGAAAAAATTATAGTTCTTCACGTAAATATACCTTTAAAAATAAACTTACCGACTCCAAAAACCACACCGGCGCTTAAATCATGGGCGACGAATTGTCCAAACTGCATGAACATCATGTTGTGCGTGGGACTTGGATGGCTTCCCTCTAGTACCAGGGCAATACTGACAGCCCGCCCACTGGGTAAAGGCAGACCTGTGGCAGATCTTCGTATCTCCCAGACTCCTGAAAGCAATTTAAGCTACCAATAAGTAAACGAGCTTTTATAACCACTATAAGTCTACTCATATATAGACAAAACCGACCGAAAGACCGGGATGATGGCGCTTTCTTGGGGAGGCCTACGTTCAGCAGTGGACGGTGATAGGCTGAGTATATATAGTATATATGTATAATATATATAGACAGCATTTTACTTTGATCTAAAGCAAGACTGGCCACACAACACTGAGACTCAGGAATAAGACTCCCTGGTAATTCTGTGGTTCTTTAGCCACGTCATCAAAACGTCTCAATCAAAATTCTTGCAATCAAACAAACATTTTACAGACGTCAATCGGTATCAAAGCATCCAGTAATAAATTAAATAAGATATTTTGCGTACCATCGCCATAATCAGGTGGAAGGAGTCTTTCAAAGCCAGTGTTAACAGCCCCCCAACTAGGAAACGATGGGTTGTTGCATTCTCCTCCGACGGATCTGTATCGGCTGGGAGATATTGGACACGACGGCGGTGGGGGGCAAAACGGACCTGAAATTGCACGAGAATTAGCTACACATCATCTTATTCGTGAATCTTTGAATTAAAGTAGAAAATATTTTGTTGTGTACCATGCCATTATACACGTCATGATAAAAATAAATCGCAATTGGGACGTTGTGGCGTGGTTGATTTTGTATACCTATTTAGTTTCGTCATTCTGTAAGTAAGCTAAGCTCTACACAAACATCATTGTTTTCACACGCATTATTCATAGATATAAAGAGAAATCTTTGTCACTGCCACTGATATCAGATTGTTCACGATTTATTTTAGAATAATGCACTATTTGGTGACTATATCGTAAAGAGTGGAACATCATTACATCATCGTGGAAATTTGAAATTCCATGTTCAATGTTGATTTAAAACTTTTAATAAATAAATAATAAATAAAACCCGCAGTCACTCATAGTTCTGACCCTAAACTAGTCTTAGTGCTCATATTTCCAGACATTTTGCTGCTGTTGAGAATTTCCTAATTGAAAAACTCAATAAAACTTTACCTGGCCCTGGAATCGAACCCAGGACCTATAGATCGTACGACACATCATTCTGCCGCGAGACCACGAGGCAGGTCTATATTTATATCATCATCATCATCAACAGCCTTTGTCACGTCCACTTCTGGACGAGGCCTCTCCTATAGCCCGCCCTTAGGCTCGATCTTCGGCCCTCCTCATTCAACCGCATTATTTTCATTTTCATTCATCATCAGCCTTTCTTACATCACCTGCTAGGCATAGGCCTCTCCTATGGCACGCCACTAGGCTCGATCTTCGGCCCTCCTCATCCAACCGCTGCCAGCCACCTTGCGAATATCGTCACCCCACCTAGCCAGAGGGCGCCCAACACTACGTTTGCCGAGTTGTGGTCTCCACTTCAGAATCCGTTTCCCCTAACGCATTATTTATATAAACATAGCTAATATACTCCTTGTATAAAAATAAATTATTTCCCTAACTACCCACCATCTGTATGATCAGCCAGTCCCAAAGACAGCTCGTCTTCCGATATCGCCTGACGCGCCTTCAACTCCTGGGCTGCGAAGACGTTCAACAGTGCTCCTCGACCTAAGCTGTCTGCTCTTTTGTCGTGTGTCGCGATTGACTGGAAGAAAACATTCAATGATGATTTGAGAACACCGTCTTCCATTGATATAAAAAGAACTGGAATTACTCGTTTAAAAATTTGTTGTACTAGTCCCACATTTCGCCAGGTACGTATCAGTCCCACGTAATAGGGGGCGAGCCTATTGCCGTTTTTCGGGTACAAATCCAGACTCCGTGCTGCTACTGAGAATTTCCTAATGGAAAAACCCAATAACACTTTGCCCGACCCGGGAATTGAACCCAGGACCTCTAGATCGCACGGCATATGCTTGTGCCGCGAGACCACGAGGCAGTCAATTAGATTAGATATAAATTAGATTAGATATTTCTTTTATCAAATCCTTATATACTCGTGCCCCCTCTATCTATTGGATTGGGTTAGGCCTTAGTCTATTAAATAAAAAAGACTTTTGCAGGTTACTATTTCACATTCCAAATAAAACCCTTGTAGAAGACTTAACAATACAATTAAGTTTTATTTATTTATTTATTTGTGCTTTATATACAATGTATAAAGGCGCACTTAATGCCAAAGGCATTACCTACCAGTCTACCTTAGTTTTGTTCGTCGTTTTTGTGAGTGATGATTTATCATGAAATTCAAGCAAACAATCATTTAATAAAAAATCTGTATTAATAAAAAAGTTACCAAGTGATGTCCAAAACTAGGTGCACTTATGTTGACGACAGCATCTCTAGAACGTTCCAGAAGCTTCTCAGACCTCGCTAGCCACTCCTTGAGTTTGTGCCGGGAGCGGTTATGGGATATCTTGACGTCATCTACATTTATGGACACAGCTGCACGGGAGGTGCGCTCGGATTCAGCTGGAATTGTAGAAATTGCTTAGGTAAAGAATCTCAAATCTCTTTGGTCCTTAGGCAATGAAGATTGTTAATGTATTGCACTTTGCATTAACGCATGTATCTCCGAAGGGATAAACAGGGAAGTATTTCTTTACCTAAGTATCGCTAATAAATAATAATTTCCTCGTTATAAGAGGTGAGCTTATAGCCATTTAACGATTAACTTTCCAGCCAACTTGCTGGCTTTAGGTAATTAAAAAAATTCGAATAATTTCCCGGCCTGACAAACACAGTCGAGTCCTCTTAAACAAAGGTAGAATATACTTATAGGTTACATGTGTTATTATATAATCATCATCATCCTCAGCTATATACGTCCCACTGCTGGACACGGACCTCCTCTATAACTAAGAGAGTTTAGGCCTTAGTCCACCACCCTGGCCTAGTGCGGGTCGGCGGACTACACACCTAAGAAATTCCTAAGAACTTTGAGGTGTGCAGGTTTCCTAACAATGTTTTCCTTCACCGTTAAAGTACGTAATAATTCATTGTGAATACACACATCACTTCGAAAAGTCAGAGGTGTGTGCCTGGGGTTTGAACCTGCGACCGCCGAGATAATATAATTATATAATACATACATAATAATGTGTGATTAATCCAATTAGCGTTTCTTGCCGAAATATAATCTGTAAACATCAATATTTAAGTCTTTTATAAGCTATAATCAAATTAAGGACACATAATATAAAATGCAAAGTAATATTGTATGGGCATAATTTAATTTCAATAACATGCGCGCCTTGACAAATGTATTAACCTTGTTTTCAATCGTAAAATGGAAGTCACTGATATGGCTTGTTACTGCAAAATAAACGATGCCACCATAAAAATAACGATTAACAAGGATAAGACTGCATTGCCTTGTGCACTGCAGGCGCATGGCTACCTGTATTATATACATGGTTATTTATTTAATCTTTTTGACAGCTCAAAAGGTGAAAAGAGAGGCAGCGATTTTGATCCCCGCACCGAGACAAATGTTTTTGTGATACACAAATATTTGTGTCGTGTCTGGGTATTTGTGAGACCGAAAAGTCTCTCGTAGTTTCAGTTTCAGGGGGTTTGTAATCACCTTAGCTATTACCTGCCTTAGTTTCCGATCACGGTCTGAATACACCCTGTATAGATATAGATAAAGATACTGCAGTGAATGTATGTAAAGAAAAAGACCAAATATAGAAACTATGACGATATCTCAACATTTGAACAAAAACCACGCGTTACTATCAGCAATAAACAAACAACGTGACCGGAGATAGCACGTGATGGAGATGTTCAAAAACATTATTTGCACTGATATAATAATACATAATGATATAAAACAAATGAACGATGATATAATACCGTCTCACAGACAGCCTTGCTCTTGAAGTCACATACATACATACATAAACTAAAAAATAAATAATAAATACACCCAACAGTCACATACATAGTTCTGACCCCACATTAAGATACGAGTCTTGTGTCGTGAGTATCAGAAACTACGAGAGACTTTTCAGTCTCACAAAACCTAGACCCGAAAAACAAATATTTGTGCATCACACAAACATTTGTCTCAGTGCGGGGATCGAACCCGCAGCCTCTCATTTCGGAAGCTGGTGTCTAGCCAACTGCGCCACGGGGCTGTCAAACTCACGCCTATATGCCCCGAAGGGGTAGGCAGAGGTGCATTTCTGCACCCACATTTCGCCAGGTAGTATCAGTCCCACGTAATAGGGGGCGAGCCTATTGCCCCTTTTCGGGCACATTTCCAGACTCCGTGCTGTTACTGTGAATTTCCTAATAGAAAAACTCAATAACACTTTACCCGACCCGGGAATCGAACCCAGGACCTCTAGATCGCACGGCACATACTTGTACCGTGAGACCACGAGGCAGTCTTGAAGCAGTTCTTGAAGTCCTTGGTTCGAAACCTATGTACGATCGCGTCATGCTACTGAGATAGCCGGAAATCGAATCGATATAACATACTACAATTTTTTTCCTTTCTGACAGCAATCATAGATACAGTCACGCTCGCACCAGTTTTTTTATGTTTTTAAAGTACCTCGTAATTTGCTGTTTTTGGGGCAAAATTGCAGAATCCCTTCCCATACTGAAAATTGCTAAAGGAAAACCAAATAAAACCCTGCCCGAACCGAAAATTGAACCCAGGCTCCAGACCAACGAGACACGTTTCTTTGGCTGCAACCAGATACCAACTAGATTTAAGCTATTTATTACCAATACAAAATCAATCTATCTGTTACCTTTTCACATATAACACTTGTACTAGATTTGTTAAATATTATCTTCATCATCAGCCCATATACGTCCCACTCCACTGCTGGGCACAGGCCTCCTCTACAACTGAAAGGAGTTAAGGCCTTAGTCCACCATGCTGACCCAGCGCGAGTTGGCGGACTGCACACCTAAGAAATTCCTAAGAACTTTTAGGTGTACAAGTTTCATCACGATGTTTTCCTTCACCGCTAAAGCAAGTGATAATACATTGTGAATGCACACATAACTTCAAAAAGTCAGAGGTGTGTGCCTGGGGTTTGATCCCGCGACCGCCGAGATCGATAATAGTTTAGATATTAACCAGGCCAAGGCCTTTTATAACGATTTTCTTACCAGCATGACCAGATCCCGTGAAGCAGCAAACGCCGACGTGGTCGCCTTCTAGATGGCAGGAAGGGTTGTAGGAGGTTGGTCGGACGTGCGCCGGGCACTGAACCTTGGGCACGCACCGCCCGTGTCTCGGGCACACTGCACATGGAGTTTCTTTCACGTGGATGTGATCTGAAATATAGGTGATTAGATGATTACTATCATTAGATTGACTTTGGACAAATATTTACGACATTAAAATATAGTTTTAATTTCCTCACGAGATTTTTGCTAAATTCTACTGTATCAAGACCACATATGGATAAAGAATATAATTCTTTATCAGACCAGTGGAGGTATCCTACACGTTAGAGAGGTTAAGGTTTTGTTTTTAGCTGGAAAGCTAATGCGACTTGCAGCTTTTGGAGACCTAAGAAAATTCCTGCAGGTAACTTTGGTATACTCGATTTCTAGGTCTGTCTCATCATCGTCATCAGCTCATATACGTCCCACTGCTGGGCACGGGCCTCCTCTACAACTGAGAGGGTTTAGGCCTTGACCCCGACATACGCTTCCTGCCTCCCCTCCCCCAAGGTTGGCGGGAAGTAGAGCCATAAATAGCTTTCCCCTCGAAAAAACAAATCTTATATCTTAGTGCACCACGCTGCCCTGTGCGGGTTGGCGGCCTACACATCTAAGAAATTCCAAGAACTTTTAGATGTGCAGGTTTTCTCACAATGTTTTTATTTTTAAAGAACGTGATAATTCATTGTGAATACACACATAGCTTCGAAAAGTCAGATATGTGTGCTTGGGGGTCTACAACCACGACCGGCGAGCCTCTCGACCGCGCGCCTAAGCCTCGAGGCCATCACTACTAATTTTAACTTGATAGAAGCAAAATATTCTCGAATTGCGTCTCACAACGCACACAATTCCACAAGATGGGTTCATCAACAAATCAATCAATCAAACAGGTTGCCACTACCTGGAGTTGTTTTGCACAAGTATTTAGTCAGAACACAAAAACCTTGCCTCCAACGAATGGGTATAAGCAAAAAATCATTCGCAAATATGATGTGTTACACTTGGTTCGAACACAGAAAGTCCATGTAGCTTTCCATTTCACCGTTATTAGTGGTTATATAATAAGTGATAGTTTATAGGTAGTGATGGCCTCGAGGTTTAGGCGCGCGATCGAGAATCTCGGCAACGCGGGTTCAAACCCCAGGCACACACCTCTGACTTTTCCAAGCTATGTGTGTATTCATAATTAATTATCACTTACTTTAACGGTGAAGGAAAACATCGTGATGAAACCTGCACACCTAAAAGTTCTTAGGAATTTCTTAGGTGTGTAGTCCGCCAACCCGCATAAGGCTAGCGAGGTGGACTACGGCCTAACCTCTCTCACTTGTAGAGCAGGCCCGTGCACAGCAGTGGGACGTATATGGGCTAATGATGAATGGTGATAGCATAGTCGATGAACTCGAACTATGTCAAAATCTGGTATATAAAGCAATAAAGTTTTTATATGCACTGAGTCATATATTAGCACGCATCAACACCGGTCGTTTCATTTACGTCGCTGCTCGTACCCTACTTACGCAACATTACACGTGTATCACAGGTTCACGTACATCGGTGACTCCACGTGAACAGATACACTTACAAAAGTAAACTGAACTAACAAACCAGTGGTCATGGGTTCAGTTCCAAAAGAACCTTTACTTTTTTATTAGAAGAAACTTAGGTCGCCCAATTTGGCGCGCGTAGGCTCTCAACTCAGCTGAGTTTGTTTCCTAACTAAACCCGTCGCCAGAATACCGACTGAAGCCTTTTAGTCATGACACGTATGAGGGGCAGTAGGGGACATCACACTGCTGCCAACAGACGATCTTTCCAAAGATGAAGTATTCTAAATCAGTGGTGCTTGAAATGCTCCCCAATCGACCCTATTTTTGTCGCTCTACTAGATTTAGTAAAAGTTACCAGATCAAGGCAATGTATGAGGAAAGCTGAATTCTTCAAAATAATGTATAAAAAATTCTCAAGTTACATTTAATGCATTGCGATAACCGATTGCTATTATCTCTATCCTGCTCAAACGGATATTTAATTAAAGAATTTTTAAATAAGTTTCTTAAGACAACGTAAATAAATAATAAAGATCATTCGATTGGCAAAACCGCGGCAAAACAGCCATAAATATTTAGCAATAAATCTTTGCCCAATCATAATCGTGAACGCAAAAACATGTGTGACGTCACTTGATGATGTCACAGTCCACATTCCGAGGCGCGCGACGAGAATACAAATATATACAAAAATATACATAGAACGCGCGAGGACATTGCCAAACGATCTTCAGAGGCGCCAAGGCCGTAAGGAGACCAGCACTAATATTCACAAAGATAGAAACACCCAACAGTCACATACATAGTTCTGACCCCACGCTAAGATGCAAGTCTTGTGTCGTGAGTATCGGAATTACGAAAGTCTTTTCGGTCTCACAAACACCCAGACCCGTAACAAATATTGAATCACAGAATATTTGTCTCTATGCGGGCATCGAAACTGCGGCCTCTCGTTTCACAAGCTTGTATTTACTTAACTGCGCGACCGGGCTGTTATGTGATAGCAGATTGCTGAGATGTAGGTTGCAGGGTCTGAAATGCATCAGATTGCAGTACTGTGACTTAGACATCAATGCTACGATTCCCCACCCTCCGCTCTTTTTACCTACCATCCCTAAAATGATGACGAGTATATGCCATTCCATAGAAGGCCAAAAGCCCAGTTTGCCTTATAAAAATTCGAATAATAATCTTTAAGCATTAATTATTTATTTAACAAAAGCAATTTGTCTACCAGAAGAAAGCCTTTCATTCCCTTTTGCATGAATAGGTCAAATTTTACACTGATAGAAAATAATTAAATACACCCAACAGTCTCATACATAGTTCTGACCCCACATTAGGATACAAGTCTTGTGTCGTGGGTAACAGAAACTACAAGAGACTTTTCGGTCTCACAAACACCCAGACCCGAAACAAATACTTGTGGATCACACAAACATTTGTCTCGGTGTGGGGATCGTACCGGAAAGCGCAGCGTGGGACGTCCTCCGACAAGATGGTCGGACGACCTGGTGAAGGTCGCGGGACGTCGCTGAATGCAGGCTGCTTCCAACAGGTCCCTGTGGAAGTCATTGGGAGAGGACTATGTCCAGCAGTGGACTTCGATTGGCTTATGGATTGGATTGTATTGGGGATCGAGCCCGCGGCCTCTCGTTTCGCAAGTTGGTATCTAGCCAACTGCGCCACGGGGCAGTCGTTCATTAAACGAGTGGTTATCATCAAAGTCCCACGATATGAGGAGCAAGCAGAATCAACAAAGCAGTTACAAAGAAAACAACTAAAGTTATTGTTTTACCATACTATCCACTTGTGCAAACAAAACTTTGTTTTGTAGTTGGTCTGTTTTGTTGTAGTATCATTACATATACAATTTCAATGCATTCAACACACCCGTCACTGCAACTCTCATACAGTTTTATTCATCACCAGCCCATATACGTCCCACTGCTGGGCACGGGCCTCCTCTACAACTGAGACGGTTTAGGCCTTAGTCCACCACACTGGCCTTGTGCGAGTTGGCGGACTACACACCTAAGAAATTCCTAAGAACTTTTAGGTGTGCAGGTTTCATCACGATGTTTTCCTTCACCATTAATGTACGTGATACTTCATTGTGAATACACATAACTATGAAGTCAGAGGTGTGTGCCTGGGGTTTGTACCCTCGACCGTCGAGATTCTCGACCGCGTGCCTAAACCTCGAGGCCATCACGACTTATTATCTCTGATATATTATCCCTGACATTATTACCGACAGAAACTAACACGAAGTAGTGAAGTTTAGTGAATCTCAATAGAATCCTAACTCGTGTTTATACCGCAAAACATTACATACATACATAAACTCACGGCTGTATTCCCCGAAGGGGTAGGCAGAGGCGCATTTCTGCACCCACATTTCGCCAAGTAAGTATCAGTCCCACGTAATAGGGGGCGAGCCTATTGCCGTTTTTCGGGCACATTTCCAGACTCCGTGCTGTTACCGAGAATTTCCTAATGGAAAAACCCAATAACACTTTGCCCGACCCGGGAATCGAACCCAGGACCTCTAGATCGCTCGGCACATACTTGTACCCCGAGACCACGAGGCAGTCTTTGTGGTTACCCACATCATACTACTTACATTCTTTCTTAAATTTGTTACGCCTTGTGCCAGCGTGGTGGACTAAGGCCTAAAGCCACTCGACAATAGAGGAGCTTCGTTTTTAGCTGTGGGACATGGGCTGCTTTTATTATTTCTTTGTATGCTCGTAAGATAGCTCACCTAAAAGTTCTTAGGAATTTCTTAGGTATGTAGTCTGCCAACCCGCACTAGGCCAGCGTGGTGGACTAAGGCCTAAACCCTCTCAGTTGTAGAGGAGCCCTGTGCCCAGCAGTGGGACGTATATGGGCTGATGATGATGCTAGTAAGTATGCACAAAATTAATTATATTAGTACTATTAATAACTGTAGTTTCCGTGTAAATGAACAATAAATGTGAATCATTACAGCTAATTAAACAGCTCTTGACTAACTAGGTCAAGTTAATATTTGTGCCCTAGAATGTATTTCTAGGTTTCTAAGGTCTCCTTATTTGCAAATCTAGCGTGCAAGATGTTTGAGTGTAAACAATGATGCATTCAGCGACAACAGTAGCGGTTCTATTAATGTAGGAATCGTATTTATACATCAAGGTGTGAAGAAACTCGAATTTGTTGCGTTGCAGAATAAGCATGTGCCTGAAAAGTGAGATATATAGATACATGTATATATAGTTGATTCAAATTTTTTATAGATTTTACATATATCTGTCATAAAATTAACAGGATGACAATGAGAACAATATATTTAAAAGGCACATTCAAGATATTTGGAGGCAATGAAGTCAATTACACGGATCTTTACTAATTATAAATGTGAAAGTACTTACGTTTTTTTTTGTAAATTTGCTATGATTTCATACCGACATCACTGGACCAAATTCAACGTGTTTCGATGTAGACATTGAAGAGACATTGAGCTACTATTTTTGAACGGTGGGAAAGACCGCTAGTATCTCTCACCTAAGCTTTGTCGATCTATTTATTTATTGATTTATTTACACTTTATACAATTAAACACATAATTGTAAAGGTGGACTTAATGCCTAAGGCATTCTCTGCCAGTCGAACCTTGGGTGATGCAGAGATGATAGTAGGTGTGCAAATAAAATCATTTATAAACATACACATACATATATACACATATTATAAGCCAATATACATTGGTAAAGAAAATAAGTAATGAATTTAATGTAATAGTAGTTATAATAGTAAATATATAAATATAATATGAATATAAATATTATACATACCAAAATACTATAATACATACATAAAAATAATACTATAATGAAGATTCTGAGATTCTCTTTAGCAGCAACTCGCGAACCTTTGACTTGAACGACAGACGGGTCTTGCACATCCTCATCTCTAGGGGAAGGGCATTCCACAAAAGACTAGCCTGTATGGGGAAAGAAGAGTGAACAAGACTAGAGGTGTGAGAAGGACAGAGAAGAAGGAGATTATTTTTAGATCTAGACTACTATAATGAGAATTTTAACGTAACTGGCGTAATAGACCTTTGTCTGCTCTTCTAGGTATCATCATCATCATCAGCCCATATACATCCTACTGCTGGGCACGGGCCTCATCTACAACTGAGACGGTTTAGACCTTAGTCCACCACGCTGGCCTAGTGCAGGTTGGCGGACTACACACCTAAGAAATTCCTAAGAACTTTTACTGTGTGCAGGTTTTATCACGATGTTTTCCTTCACCGTTAAAGCAAGTGATAATTCATTGTGAATACACACATCACTTCGAAACGTCAGAGGTGTGTGCCTGGGGTTTGAACCTGCGACCGCCGAAATTCTCGACCGCGCGCCTTAACCTCGAGGCCATCACTGCTTTATTGCTTCTAGGTATACAAGGATGATATACGTACGGGATTATTTGACAAGGTACTTAATGAAAGAAGTGGCGAAGTTGGTGGAGGACGTCCAAGGCGCACCTATAAAGATCTTATATGTGATTTATTTAAATAAGGTGACATAAAGAGTCCTCAAAACCGACGTGCATGCACGTAAGGTGAAGAGGTTTTCGGCCGGCATGATTGTGTCGACCAACGGGAGATCATCATCTCTCGCTGGTGGGCACTTTTTCTGGACTCCATTACACTTACCATCAGGTGCAATGGGGTCACTTTGCCGTGCCAGTATAAAAAATAAAAAAAAAGTGTGTTTGGACCGTGGCATTTGGGGCTCTATAGTCTTTGCCTACCCCAACGGGAGACAGGCGTGAGTTGATGTGTGTATGTATGGTACTTAATAGGTACAACGTGCCATAACCTCACCTTTTTCACCATGCGGTCCAACGCGGGGATTAACTCCTACGTGACACAAAACACCATTCAAAGGACAAACCAACACTATAAAAATAAATGTTATTAGAAGCACATTGTAAAGAATCATTTTGAGCACTAAAAACACTTTTTATAAAAAATTAAATGAGACATGTTCAATTGGCGTTTGCTGGCTAAATGAGAGATTGTCATAGGTATGCGAAAGTTATTAATAAAATGTGGGTAGATGAAAAACTTTTAATTAATGACAATTTATAATACTGTATCTAATCTAATATTTAGTTTGAAAATTTTCATTTTAAAATGGAATATTACTTGTATGATTTTGATACGGACGAATATTAGGGATATTTAGATAACTAGATTTTTTTAAATATAAAAATCTGAATTAAATTATGATTCAGTTTCTTATCAAATAATTACGTGGATTTTGCTTGTGTTGTTTGTGAATAATAGATACGAAGTCTTTTAAAAAAAATATTTAAATCTTTTTTTTATGTTCCTTAGCGTTCTTGTAGCGTAGCTTGTTCCTTTTTTAAATTTTATATCGAATAAATATTAATATTGATTTCCATACCCGCTAGATGGCAGTAACAAGCAATACTTTTATTTACCTGCATGTGTTTAGAACCTTGTAAATATTTTAATTAGAAATATACGGAGAGAATTAAATATATTTTTTGTTATAATTAATTTTTTATTGAAAATAATTAAGATCTTTTAGCCTTATCTTTTGATAATAATTACCAAAAAATATATATTTTTAACACAAAAATTAATACCATACTAATAAGCCCATGCAGTGGCCTCCTCTTCAACTGAAATAAATTAGGCCTTAGTCCACTACGATAGCGCGGGTTGGTGAACTACACACATAAGGAATTTCTAAGAAGTTTTATGTGCGCAAGTTTTCTCACGATGTTTTCTGTCATCGTTTCAGTATGCCATAATAAATTGTAAATACACTTATAACTTTGAAAAGTTAGAGGTGTGAGCCTGAACTTTCTACTGTCGAAATTTCGACCAAGATTGCTCTTCTATTTTCGAAAAGCTACGAGTAAATACTTTGTGTTCAGGTCTTTCATGTTATCATGTTGTTTTATAATATAAAATCCATACTAATATTAAAATGCGAAAGTAACTCTGTCTGTCTGTCTGTCTCGCTTTGCTGCTAAAACTACTGAACCGATTTAAATGAAATTTGGTACACAGATAGTTTAGAGCCTGAGAAAGGACATAAGCTACTTTTTATCGCGGAAAAAGGGGTTAAAATGGGGGATGAAAGGTTGTATGGAAGTATTGTCATTTTTAAAGCTAGAAGCTTGAAACTTTTCAGGCTGTTGATTAGATTAGATATAAATAAATATGACATTCAAGTTTCTAAAAAAAATACAAACACGAGGGTAAACTAAAAATGAGTAAAATAATAATATAATAGTAAAATAAACTACTACTTATTTTCTTTCTGAACCCAACCCATTAGGCTACGCGGACGGAGTCGCGGGCAGAAGCTAGTTTGAAAATAAATAAATTAAATAAAATAAATAAATACACCCAACAGTCACATACATAGTTCTGACCCCACACTAGGATACAAGTCCTGTGTCGTGAGTATCAGAAACTACGAGAGACTTTTTGGTCTCACAAACACCCAGACCCGAAACAAATATTTGTGGATCACACAAACATTTGTCTCGGTGCGGGGATCGAACCCGCAGCCTCTCGTTTCGCAAGCTGGTGTCTAGCCAACTGCGCCACGGGGCTGTCATAAGCTACAAGTTATTTAGTTCTATTAACAGCGCAATTCTTTTAAATGTTCTAATTTGTTTTTATCTTTCCAAACAAAATATTTGTATATTAGCTTGTCTTTGATAAAGTTGTCATCTAAATTTGTAATTATACTTAAGTGTATAATTTACATAACACAATCAACAGGAAATACACACTGAGGAATAAATGAACGTATTATTTTAACTTTGATATTGATAACCATTTTAAACCACCTATTTGTAGAAGCACTACTAACACGGGCAGATGTTTAGACACTATAGTAAAAAGTGACATATTATACCGGAATTAACGTAACTTCTGCAAGCCTATCTATACTAATAAATAAAATTGGAGTGTCTGTTTTGTCTGTCTGTCTGTCTGTCTGTTTGTTCCGGATAATCTCTGAAACGGGTGAACCAATTTTAACGGGACTTTCACTGGCAGATAGCTGATGTAATAAGGAATAACTTAGGCTAAAAAAATAAAATAAATAAATTAAGGAATCGGCTGTTAGGCGGAATGAAGTTCGTCGAGTCAGCTATAAATGCATATGGATGTATACACGGTACATATACGAAAATAACGTTTTTTACAATTTTTGTCTGTCTGTTCTGGCTAATCTCTGAAACGGGTGGACCAATTTTAACGGGACTTTCACTGGCAGGTAGCTGATGTAATAAGGAGTATCTTAGGCTACAAAAAATAAATAAAAATAAAATACTAAACATCGACTGTTAGGCGGAATAAAGTTCGCCGGGTCAGCTAGTTATATTATAAAAAATACGTACTAAAATATGAGTACTACATAGATTTATATGTATGTAAGTCTGGAGTCGAGGATATTTTTTTTTTTTTTTTTTTAAACTGGCACGGCAAAGTGACTCCACTGTACCTGATGGTAAGCACAGTGGAGTCCAAAATATTTATACCGACCAGCGAGAAACGATATGGTCACCCGCTGGTCGACACAATCATGCCGGCCTGCACAAATGCTTCTTCACGCTTCGCTTAAAAGATCCAGGATCATAGGAAGGAGGGAACACGTGAGCCGGCAAACTATTCCACAGCTTGATGGTGCGGCAAAGGTAAGAGTTGGCGAACTTTTTATTAAAGATCATTAAACACTTCTCGGTCTCACAAAACCCAGACGCAATTATTAAGTACATTATGACATTAGTGTCATTATATCTGTCTCAGTACACGGTACCAAACCGCGTATCTCGTTTTTCAGATATCCTAAACATTTGCACTACCAATCGTCGATGTAAAAAAAATCTGTTTTTTTATTGCACTTTTAAAGTTTTGGAGATTAGTTTAAGTCATTTTAGGACCTATCGACGCCGTCACTTAATTATCCTATCTATCCTGTTCTAATTTAAAAAATATTATGCACTCATGAACCCTTGATCAAAACTAGATTAGCAAAGTAGAAAAAATCCCTAACAAAAATCTATGGAATTGGGTCATGTACCCTAACGCACAAAACTTAAGTTAATACTATATCTATCTTCAAAATAAACACAATTATTATTAATTCTTAACTCAATGCATTCCTCAGCTGAACATAGCCCCTTAAGGACAAGAGTGTCAAGAATACATCTCGTCTCGTCCCGTTATGACGGCCTTGCGAAGGTCATTGCTCCATTTGACCGAAGGACGGGCTTGATGCTTCGCGGAATAAAAATGCTCATTATGTAATCATATTGACGTACATTAGTAGATAGTCCAGACTTCTATTCAATGATTAGCAAAATCTTTTCGTTAATATTGGGATTGAAATTATTAACATCATTTGTAAGTCCAATCAAAAGTTATTCTGTTATTCAGAAATTTTAAATTTGGATCATGGTGGTTATTGTAGTGCAGTGAAGATTAATCTGTTCTTTAAGGACCGGTGGTATAATTACAAATGTTTGAATTTAATATTTGATGACGTAACAAAGAGAGTAGCTTGCAAACCTTTTGTCTTAAAGCCGGAATAAATGTTATGTAATAAGTTCGACCAAATCAAGAAAGTATTTGCCATATCCAAGACTATATGCTTCATTCTACAATAGGTTCAATATACCACATCTTTTTTATTGAAATTTCAATCTGCCATTGCCATCCATGGAAGGCATTCGTATAGAAAGATCAGGCAGAAGGTTGGTCATCGGGGCGCCCGAACCAAGGTAGTGGGGGTGCAACTGCGCCCCCCACAACTCCGAGACGGCCGAGACATTTTCGTCTCGGAGGCGCATCGGGTGACTGCGGCATCATCATGGGTGCTTCTCGCCCACACACCGTGGCCACCCCACTCGGCGCGAAGATGCCCACCGGGGGGTTTTAGTCGGTATGCTGGCAGAGGGATTTTTGTTAGGGACCCAGCCCGGCATTAACATCTTCGTGGACGTGACGTCGCCGCGCGCCGGGCTGGAAGGCCGGTGACGCCGACATACGCTTCCCGCCCCGCTCCCCCAGGGCTGACGGGAAGTAGAGCCATAACCAGCTTTCCCCTCGAGAAAAAAAAAGAAGAAGGTTGGTCATGATCACTTTAAGCATTGTGCTATTGTCTCATTGTGCTATTAACTAAGTAGCTTTAAACACTTGTAGCTAAGATCTAGAACAAAAACAAAGAATTTCTTTACTTAAGAAACTTGTAATTAAAATTCTGTACAAGTGGCGCTCTGATGAAGTGAAATTTGGATCGCCAATGTGCGTGAACAAATACTGGAGCAGTTCATTTGCATACTCATATATTTGACTTCAAACGTTGGCCCCAATACGCTAGGCCTCCTTTTGAAAGTAGGTTTTGGACCACAGTTTGCTGATCTTGAAACACAAACAGTGGTGTTTTGACGGAAAAATAATAGCAAGTACCTACTAGAAAATATTCCTCTTGCATCGTATATACCACACGATTCTAATTTTTATTACGATTCATGAAATATTACAAAATAATATAGGACTGGCGATATTTTAATTACATTTAATATGAAATAAGATTGGATCTAGATAGAATCCGGAAGAAAATCTATAAAAAACTCAAGACAGGACACTTGAAATCAACATTCTCGACTATTAAGGAATCGTAATCGTTAAAGTCTTAAGAAAATGAAGAAAGAGAAAAAAATACTTATTTATTTTAATTTTTTCCTAATTTTATTTTGAATTTGTTTACTGGTAGCGACATAGCTATTTATGTATGAGAAAGAAAATAATAAAAATCCAATTTTCAAATCAAATTGGATGACATCACAACTTATGTAGGTAAACACCCACCATAGAATAAGTAAGGTAAATCGTGCCAAAATTTTGGGAATTTCCTAATTTTATTTTTAAACTTTCACTTTAAATGAATAGAACTTAGCCAAATGTGCAGTTGTGTTACACCATATACAATATATGTACATATTAGCGAAAATAAGGTTATTTGATATATTCTTCAAACAAAATATGAAGAAGTTTTGATTATATAAGGGAACGCCTCTAATTAGTATCATAAAATTTTAATTTTTGTATTAGGTCTCATCAACTGAGAGGGTTCAGGCCTTAGTTCACCACGCTCGCCTAGTGCGGGTTGGCGGACTACACACCAAATAAATTCCTAAGAACTTGCTTAGATGTGCAGGTTTCCTAACGATATTTTCCTTCACGGTTAATGTATGCGATAATTCATTGTGAATACACACATAACTTCGAAAAGTCAGAAGTGTGTGTGACTGGTTTGAAGCCGCGACCGCAGAGATTCTCGACCGCGTGTCAAAACCTCGAGGCCATCACGACTTGCCTCTCAGTTTTAGAGGAGACCCGTGTCCAGCAGTGGGACGTATATGGGCTGATGATGATGATGATGATTATTTCTCATCGCTTAGTATTAACTACCGTCTGTATGACTGAGAATTTCATAATCTTCTTCATTACAGAGATCTCTGTTCACAAATCTTATGATCAGTAACGTAAACCGACGTTGACATGTACATTTCAAATTACTACAATTAGTTTTCTTATAATTAATTTTCGGATTAAAGACCAGCTTGATTCTCATAGATTTTCGCTGAGCTACACCGCGCGCGGTCCATTCTGCGCCTGTCGATCTTGGAGTACTGGAGTTGTGGTGGCAGGTGTGTGGTGGGATAGTCTGTAAAGTAATATTAGTTTAGTATTGCATACTTTAACGCTGAAGGAAAACATCGTGATGGAACCTGCACACCTAAAGTTCTTAAGAATTTGTTAGGTGTGTAGTCCGCCAACCCGCACTAGGCCAGCGTGGCGGACTAAGGCCTTAATCCTCTCAGTTGTAGAGGAAGCCCGTGCCCAGCAGAGGGACGTATATGGGCCGATGATGATGATGATTGCATATAAACTAGTACACGCTGTAAATTGTGTGCTTCGATTGGTTCTTTATTATTAAGTCTCCGTCGTCCAGAACAATCCAAATACATTTTAGACAAAAATTCACTCTAAATACCAAACATAATAAAGTTTAAATTACGATACTAGGTCGAAAAACATTACGTGATCAACCAACCTTAGATTTATATGCAAAAACTTGATTTGCTGTGCAAGATTTAGCTATAATTTGACCGAAAGGAAATTTCCACTCATAAAACTTATGAATTTAAACACTACGAGCGTAAACAGGCAGTAAGTATTAAGCAATCTATGATGCAAATTGACGTGGGTTTAAACAGAGGAAGGAATATAGAAGGTATAGAGAATATCGACGACAAATATTTACAAATAGCGGAATAGTCATTTTCATCCAAAGCATAAAACTGGCGATACATTAGATCCTCGGTGTCGATTCTGTCCATGTTAGTGCCGATCCTGGTGCGCAGAAGTTGTGGGTGTTTGGTAGGATTGAACTGGTAATAAATCCAAATTCATTATGTGTTATTTATGTATGTACATACATACATACATAAACTCACGCCTGTATTCCCCGAAGGGGTAGGCAGAGGTGCATTTCTGCACCCACATTTCGCCAAGCATGTATCAGTCCCACGTAATAGGGGGCGAGCCTATTGCCGTTTTTCGGGCACATTTCCAGACTCCGTGCTGTTACCGAGAATTTCCCAATGGAAAAACCCAATAACACTTTGCCCGACCCGAGAATCGAACCCAGGACCTCTAGATCGCACGGCACATACTTGTACCGCGAGACCACGAGGCAGTATGTATGTGTCCATACATGACCCCACACCTGTATTCCCCGTAGGAGAGAGCATTTAATTTCTGAGAATTTCATAACGGAAAATAAAATATCACTTTGCCCGACCCGGGAATCGGACCCGGAACCTCTAGATTGACCACGAGGCAGTCTTGTTTATAAATAATATGATCTTAAAATTGTATCTGGAGATTACTGAATAGTTTAAGAGCTTCCGTCGTTCCTTTTTATTTTGTATTTTAATCATTAAATGAAATAGTTTAAAACAGTACCTATGTATGTATATAAGGGGTTTTACATAATATAAGCATAGCATTTCGAAACGATACTAGCATACCAAATGAGGATTTAAAAAAAAGTTCCATGCTTTTGAGGAAGGAAAACATCACCAGGATATCTGCATACCTACAAGCCCACTACGCGAAAAGTGCTATGTATGTCAAGTCAAAGTATTTGTACGAGACCAGCATGATTGACCAGAGCCTAAGGCCACCCTTAAGACGCACGTTCCTACCAGGGACATGTATAGGTTAAACTTTTTCATTACAAAATTTCTAAAGCAATTCTAACGAAGAGACGCAATTAGTGAAGCCTGAAGGTTTACTTATTGTGGCTCCTCACCCACAATGTTAGTTTTCAAGATTGTTTAATTTCTTTGCTTAATCATTATCATGCAAGCTCGTTGATTACGTAATCTTTTTGTAAGTCAAAGGATTCATCCATCCATCCATCAGCCAATGGAGGTCCACTGCTAGGTCTCCTCTAATGATTTCCACAGGGACCTGTTGGAAGCAGCCTGCAACCAGCGACATCCCGCGACCTTTACTAGGTCGTCCGAACATCTTGTCGGAGGATTATTGGATCTCAATTAATTTTCAAGAGTAAAATTAATATTATTATGAATTAAGAATGGATTTAAGTAAATTTTTCCGCCTTTGTTTAATACCGAGCATAGTTACCTATTTTATTTATTGTACTTTATTGTACACCACAAGAACAGAATTAAGGTAAATTAAAACTAAATTCATACTAACTACATATGAGTGTCACAAAGGGCGGTCTTGTTGCCATTAGCAATATCTTCCAGCCAGCCCAGAAAATATTGAATATAAAAGGGGTGATCATGGTATTATAATACAAAAACAAGCAATAATACAATAATTATGCAACTTTAAACTGATAAAAAAACAACTATATACTCGTAGATATACAAACATCACTGTGGGTAACACGTTTAATCCTAATATTATAAATGCGAAAGTAACTCTGTCTGTCTGTCTGTCTCGCTTTCCTGCTAAAACTACTGAACCGATTTAAATGAAATTTGGTACACAGATAGTTGAGAGCCTGAGAAAGGACATAGGCTACTTTTTATTGCGGAAAAGGGGTTTAAAGGGGGGATGAAAGGCTGTATTGAAGTATTGTCGTCTTTAAAGATAGAAGCTTGAAACTTTTTTAAGGCTGTTGATTAGATTTATAAATCAATATGACATTCAAAGTTTGTAAAAGAATGTACCTGTAAAGGGGTATCGCCATAGTGGACGTACAATAAGTTACAGGATGTATATATAGATATAATTGGGACTCTGTGGAATAAAATAGACTACAACTTATTTTCTTTCTGAAACCAACACTGTAGTTTACGCGGACGGAGTCGCGGGCAAAAGCTAGTTAAAAATATTTTGAGTAGTATGATTTTGACTGCCTCGTAGTCTCGCGGCTGAAGTATGTGCCGTGCGACCTAAGGCCCCGGGTTCCATTCCCGGGTCGGGCAACGTGTTATTGAGTTTTTCCTTCAGATAATTCTCATTAGCAGCACGAAAACTGGAAATGTGCCCGAAAAACGGCAATGGACTCACGCCTAATACGTGGAACTGATACATACCTTGCGAAATGCAGAAATGCACCTCTGCCTACCATTTCGGGGAACAAAAGCGTAAGGTTATGTACCTATGTATTTTGATTAGTGTGATTTAGGCCTACTTTTAAAAGCATGCAACGATTGTAACAATCCTTGGTTAACGAGTTAATGTTAATGGTTAATGAGTTCTTTAAACGCATCGTCGACGATCTGAGATGATTAGGCCTTAATAGTGTTTAAATAAATAAATAAATACACCCAACTGTCACATACATAGTTCTGACCCCAAATTAAGATACAAGTCTTGTGTCCTGGGTATCAGTAACTACGAAATACTTTTCGGTCTCACAAACACCCAGACCCGATAAAAATACTTGTGGATCACACAAACATTTTTCTCGGTGCGGGGATCGAACCCGCGGCCTCTCGTTTCGCAAGCCGGTGTCTAGCCAACTGCGCCACGGGGCTGTCATTTGTCTCCATACTTAATATATACGTGGCATCAAGTGCAGTACGATGACTTCGCCTAGTATAAAAAATGTAATAAAAGTACCAAGGCACGGTTACGTCTGTTAAACAGGTATTATGAGCGAGGCGATGCAACGCGCATGCCTCAGAGATTATTCTGGACAGTTATTCGTTTTGCATCACTGCGCCTTGTACTTCAAGTATATGACGAGAGTTGTTCTGTTTATATTCAATTGTAAATATTATGCAGGAATTCACAATGAATTATCACTTGCTTTAACGGTGAAGGAAAACATCGTGATAAAACCTGCACACCTAAAAGTTCTTAGGAATTTCTTAGGTGTGTAGTCCGCCAACCCGCACTAGACCAGCGTGGTGGACTAAGGTCTAAACCCTCTCAGTTGTAGGGGAGGCCCGTGCTCAGCAGTGGGACGTATATGGGCTGATGATGATGATGATTATGCAGGAATACACAGGAGGTAAACAGACAGTGATCTAAAACTAAGACAGCTAATACAATGATAACAAACTCATTGTCGATAAAAGAAAAACCCAAACACATAAATAAAATACGTTTTCTTAGGGGAAGAATTTCGTAACGGAAAAACCTAATAACACTTTGCCCGACCCGGGAGTCGAACCCTGGGCCTCTAGATCGCTGAGCACATACTTGAGCCGCGAGACGACGAGGCAGTCATCTCTACGTGTACACTCATATAGAATTCATCATCAGCCCATATACGTCCCACTGCTGGGCACGGCCCTCCTCTACCATTGAGAGGGTTTAGGCCTTAGTCCATCATATAGTCCATCAAGTAAAAAAAAAAGATAGAATTGTGTTTAGGGCAAAGTCGATTTTTTTTCCCAAAAATTTTAGTACGTTGATAGACTAAATGCATGTTTCTTTTCAATATTATAACTATTAATTTTACGTGTTTATCAAATTAGTTTTAATATGTTTCATTTTACATCTGTGATTAAAACTTCCTAAAATAAAAAAATATACTTTCAATTATTTTGCATAATACTTATGTCCTGAATTATTTTTGAGGGGCAAGGAGCTAGCGCTTCTTACAGCCAGATCAAACGGGTGAGCGCGGGAAGGGCATGTCGGGGACAACGGCCTCTCAGCTTGGAGCATTGTACCTTTTCTACATCTCGGATAAATTAACCCCTAGTTGGATCCTTATGAACAACCGTGCACTGAATCATCTAAGAACAAAGGCCCATGCCCATCTCAATGGGATGCTGGCTTGGAATACCTACATATGTGGCATTTTTAACGGCGAAGGAAAACATCGTTAGGAAACCCGCTCACCTAAGAGTTCTTAGGAGTGACTTCGGTGTGTAGTCCGCCAACCCGCACTAGGCCAGCGTGGTGGACTAAACCCTAAACCCCCTCAGTTGCAGAGGAGGCCCGTGCCCAACAATGGAACTTATAAGAGCTTGTGGTGAAAATATAAGGGTATTTTTAGGTTTTCTAAATTGATCTTTATAATATTTTTGAACAAGCCCCCGCTATAGGCTACGATAATTAAAGCTTAATTTAGGAACAAGAAGAAATTCTTTATGCAAATTTCTAAGAGGAAGCAGACCTCTGACAAATAATTTCCTTTATATGTATACATACAATTTAAATTTTAAATTACGTTAACAATGTAAGGAAGACGGCGTGACTAATCCTCTAGATCTGTAGACCATCGCGCACTTAAAATATATTTTTTCACACTAATTATGAATATCCGATTTAAAATCAATATCATCAGGTATACGCGTGTTACCAACCGGTTCGCATCTTTGTTAGTTTTGGCATAATACGGTCCAGTAAACTACATTCGATTATCTACTTTAACCTCTTGGGAAAAAGGACGTTTTTCGAGTTAAGAAGCAGATCACGCCCGGCCCATTACCTTCACGACTTGAATACGCGAGTTCGGAGTAACCTCAGTCTTGCCTGTGTGTTCCCCGCAAAGTGTTCTTAAACAGTGTTGCGTTTTGTGTGGTGACCATTTAAAAACTGACGGTTGTGACGTAGGTACACTCGCTTGCATAACGCATTTATCTATTGTGTGAATATCTCGGCAAATATTTTAATATCGCTTGCAGAAATTAAGTTTCTTATTGATAAAAGCTGGCTGTGACGTTTTTATCGCAAACTGGTTTGATTCTGTTCTTGTGTTGTTTTTAGGTTCTTTTAAACGTACCTGTTTTTCGAAAGGGTTGTAATTTAATATACCTTACAAAGGACTTTATAATTTTAATGCATTATTAAATGGTATATCGTTCATTAAACATAGCTTCAATCATCATTTGTATAGACAAATAAAGAAATATGCAATCAAAATAAACCTTAGTGTTTTAAATATAACGGCGTATACGTCACCTTTATGTGGATGAGACCATGATTTGTATAATTTATAATTGATAAAACTAGCCTTAGTTCATCGCAATAAGTAAATGTTTAAAATTATTATTAAAATAAAATATATTTTTAAAATAAAACATACTACATAAAACTATGTTTCGTCATAGTTAACGAAGAGTACTTACTAGAGTAGTCTCTAAAGTGTAGGCTTAATCATCATCATCATCATCAGCCCATATACGTCCTACTTCGAACGGAACGGTCCTCTTCTGCATCTGAGAGTGTTTAGGCATTAGTCTACTACGCTGGCCTAGTGCGGGTTGGCGGACTACACACTTAAGAAATTTGACGCCTCATTTTTAATAACATACATACATACATAAACTCACGCCCGTATTCCCCGAAGGGGTAGGCAGAGGTGCATTTCTGCACCCACATTTCGCCAGGTATGTATCAGTCCTACGTAATAGGGGGCGAGCCTATTGCCGTTTTTCGAGCACATTTCCAGACTCCGTGCTGTTACTGAGAATTTCCTAATGGAAAAACCCAATAACACTTTGCCCGAACCGGGAATCGAACCCAGGACCTCCAGATCCGACGGCACACACCTGTATCGCGAGACCACGAGGCAGTTTTAATTAATTAAAATATTATCTCAATAACTAATGACCCGTTCTGGTTTTATACGGTTAAAACATATACTATGTTACCAAAGAACATAGCTTTCAATATTCGTCTTGTTGACCGCTAGATGGCATTTCTAAGCTTTTAATTATGTTCGTATTTGTAGCTTCTACCCAGTCCCTGCTGTTAAAAAATGTGAGTTATTTTTTTTCTAATTTCAATAATTCCAAGTGAACAATATTTAGATCCAATTAGAGATTAACACTCATAGATTATGTTCCAATACTAGTCCTATGGCCTTAGTCCGAAATTTTCTTGGATATAGATAGACAACTGATAGAGATTGTAAAACTATCTATGAACTAAGCTTATCTTCTAAGTCTTGACCTATCATGACGATAATTAAAGGAAAAAAAGGTTTTCAAGCATTTTAACATCATCAACAGGCGCCACGTTCAATGCTAGTTATAAGCATCTTCCAGAAATCTCCAAAAAGATTGCAGCTCATCATCATTTTCTTGCCCTGTTCAAAATTTCATTTGGGTCGGCGCAGTAGTACCTCGTGGTCTCGCGGTACAAGTATGTGCCGAGCGATCTAGAGGTACCCTGGGTTCGATTCCCGGGTCGGGCAAAGTGTTATTGAGTTTTTCCATTAGGAAATTCTCAGTAACAGCACCGAGTCTGGAAATGTGCCCGTAAAACGGCAATACGCTCGCCCCCTATTACGTGGGAATGATACGTGGGTGCAGAAATGCACCTCTGCCTACCCCTTCGGGGAATACAGGCGTGAGTTTATGTATGTATGTTTTGTTTAGAAGGCCAAACATCCCTATCAGCCGTCATGTCTTCATTCACCCCTTTTTCTTTCAAATCTTCAGTCACGCACTCCATCCATCTTTTCTTTGGCCTACCTCTGCTTGCCCATATTTTATATTCATCACCTTTTTACCTACATACGATTCATCCCTTCTCTTAACATGCCTATACTACGAGAGCTGGTTTCCTTTCAGCTTATCTATCATAGGAGCTACTTTCAAACTTCCTCTAACATATTCACTCCGCACTCTATTAATCCGAAAAGATTGCAGCTGTTCTAAAATATCCAGAATTAAGCGGCCTGCATAAGTGACATGACCTTTATCAAGTCTTGGTCCATGTAGCGTCCCCTCAAAACTATTTTTACACTTTACAAAAGTACAATGCCCTTTTCTAACAAGGATTTTGCGAAGGTCGATTGATAGATAGAAAAAAATAGGTGTGTCGTTTTAATCATAAACCACGGAGCTCAAACAGGCTTCGTAAAATGTCGAACTCTCACATATAAAATACCATTATCGTAGGTAAATACTTTGCATATAATTAGAATCTGACATAAATCTTGCTATAACTTGTCTTTTACGTTTTCGTGGCATTAAATATTTTTTGTCTGTCTTCATTCATTTTTATTTTTTTAATAGAAATTGAATTGGAATTCCAACATAATATTTGATGCTGCATTGATCTCGATTGTTCTATTAAAACATTTTGTAGATTAATTCAATACGAGTGTTTTGCTGCAGGGTATTTTCTACGTATACCAGTACCATAATAAAAGTCGTGATGGCCTCGAGGTTTAAGCACGCGGTCGAGAATCTCGACGGTCGCAGGTTCTAACCTTAGGCACACACCTTTGACTTTTCGAATCCATGTGTGTATTCACAAATAATTATCACGTATTTTAACGGTGAAGGAAAACATCGTGATGAAACCTGCACACTTAAAAAAGTTCTTAGGAATTTCTTAGGTGTTTAGTCCGCCAACCCGCACTAGCGTGGAGGACTAAGGCTTAAACTTTCTCAGTTT
This sequence comes from Hemaris fuciformis, assembly GCA_907164795.1. Taxonomy (NCBI): domain Eukaryota; kingdom Metazoa; phylum Arthropoda; class Insecta; order Lepidoptera; family Sphingidae; genus Hemaris; species Hemaris fuciformis. Next base: position 1,482,790 of record OU015443.1, read on the forward strand.
TAGAGGCATGTGACAGGCTGATGATGATATCCAGATATTACTTTCTTGTTTTTTTGCTTCAATTATCAAGCTTACCCAATTCTTAGGTTTATTTTGATGGACGACAAGTTCCAAAGGGTTTTTAGCACGCACACACACACGCTCGCACGCACACACCCATACAGACAGTCGCCCTTTTATCCTCATGGGGGTACGGGAGAAGCATTTCCATGCCCACGTTTCGCCAACGCTGTATTAGCATCAGAAATTACTTTATGATCTTTCCGACCATAATCTTTTTATGGGCCAAATTTTATCCAGATCCGTTCAGCCGTTATTTCACAATTGAGTGACAAATATTCAAACTAATTTTTTTTTTATGATAGTATTCAACATAGTACAAAAATCAAACTTTGTAAACTTAAAATTTTAAAACAGATCTTAATCAGACACAATACCCAAAATCTAACGGTGTGCGATTGTCTAAACTAAGGTTGCCATCTGCAAACTTAGAAATCCATGATTTGAATATAGAAATACCAGGACATTTCGGTTTTAAGACAGGACTATATATGATGCAGTACCTAATTGTTATAATAAAACAACTAGCCTACCTAAAACTAGTAGTGCGAAACTAACAACAATCAGTCTGCACGTTACTACTTTGTTTTAACAAGAGGCATAACGTTCACAAGCGCGACGCGGGCCCAGTGAGTGACAAAACGATTAGTAGCGCGCGAAATTTAAATAAATAAATAAATACACCCAACAGTCACATACATAGTTCTGATCTCACACTAAGATACAAGTCTTGTGTCGTGGGTATCAGAAACTACGAGAGACTTTTCGGTCTCACATACACCCAGACCCGAAACAAATATTTGTGGATCACACAAACATTTGTCTCGGTGCGGGGATCGAACCCGCGGCCTCTCGTTTCGCAAGCTGGTGTCTAGCCAACTGCGCCACGGGGCTGTCATAATGCATAGATCCTTAACAGGACTCTTTAAAACTCAGGACGATGCTTATAAACTATCCCGGACAGCCCAGGACACCCCAAAAAGTAGGACATGTCCTGGGAAAACAGGACGGTTGGCAACCCTAGTCTAAACTAACAATTCACAAGTATGTGCTTGTCGATGACGTCCATACGATACAGCCAAAGAATACTAAATACATTCAAAATCAGCTATAATGCACCTCGCTAACAGTTCAAACAGGTTCTTATCGCATTTTAACGTGTTTGTATTAAACGCTCCCACGACTTATTGAAATAAGGTATTCTTCATGATTAGTGCATCAGGTAGCATACAATACATTCGTTTACAGTTATAGCCCCAAAGCGATAGGCAGGAGTGTGTTTTCACACATTCCACTAGCCGTATTTTCAAGTTCTAAGTATTGCAGAATATCAGGCACATTTCTATATTCCACATAAATAAATAAATACACCCAACAGTCACATACATAGTTCTGACCCCACACTAGGATACAAGTCCTGTGTCGTGGATATCAGAAACTACGAGAGACTTTTCGGTCTCACAAACACCCAGACACGAAACAAATATTTGTGGATCACACAAACATTTGTCTCGGTGCGGGGATCGAACCCGCGGCCTCTCGTTTCGCAAGCTGGTGTCTAGCCAGCTGCGCCACGGGGCTGTCACATTGCTACTAAGAATTTCCTAAAAGGAAACTAAGCACTACTATCTTACCAGAAATCAAACCCGCGACCTCAATCTCACACCGCATACTCTTGCCGCGAGACTCTCTAAACAACACTAAATAATCAAAACTTGATCATTGTAGAATCTCTTAAAACTGGCTTAACAGCATCTTTTCCTTTGCTCCACCTAAAAAAAAAACATACAAACATGCACTCACACAAACACACAGTAAACGAGACAGACAAACTCAGTGTCAAAGAACCGAGACAAAACACAAATAATGAGAATCAATAAAATATTACAACAGTCTAATGGAATTGTTTTGTATTTCACTATGTGTTTAACAAAAATATATTCCTCATCTTTGTTAAGATGTTATTTGTGATTCAATAGCTTTTTGTTTTAATACGAAAACATTAGACGTACATCGGCCTTTTAAACATGTGGTTGATTATTCAAGAAATGTGCACGCATCACAGAATATAAATTTATCTTTTTGTTCGTAATTGGTCAAAGCCCTAGGAAACGGTGAAGGAAAACATCTCGAGAATAACTGAATACCTAAAGGAGACCCAAGAATTTTAAGTTTGTGAAAACATATATTACGAGAAACGGAATAAGGCATTTTCAAACCAAAGAAAAGTCCGAAACAGCTATTTCTAAAACCTTAACCTACATAGTTCCAGAAACAGTCTGTATAAAACAGGGCCGACATATATATGTAGATTAAAACCATACTGCCTCGTAATTTCACGGCACAGGCATGTGCCGTGCGAGATGTCCCAAGTTCGATTCCCGGGTCGGGAAAATTGTTATTGGGTTTTACCATTAAAAAATTCTTAGGAGCAGCACGGAGTCTGCAAACGTGGGACTGATACTTGCTGAAATGTGGGTGCAGAAATTCACTTCTACCTACCCTTACCTACCCTTACCCCTACCTACCTTTTCGGGATGTACAGATGTGAGGTTATATGTGTAATAAAAAAACGAAAAAACGACTGCCTCGTGGTCTCGCGGTACAAGTATGTGCCGTGCGATCTAGAGGTCCTGGGTTCGATTCCCGGGTCGGGCAAAGTGTTATTGGGTTTTTCCATTAGGAAATTCTCGGTAACAGCACGGAGTCTGCAAACGTGGGACTGATACTTGCTGAAATGTGGGTGCAGAAATTCACTTCTACCTACCCTTACCTACCCTTACCCCTTACCTACCCTTACCCTTACCTACCCTTACCCCTACCTACCTTTTCGGGATATACAGATGTGAGGTTATATGTGTAATAAAAAAACTATATTACAATCGATGCCTATAAGTGAGTACCGGATACCACTAAGTCGAGAATTAAGTAATATAACAACATATAACAACCATATCCAAACTAAGCTTTCTGTTTTCTAAATTCACAAACACAGTTAGCCAACGTATACTATATTCGGGCAGATTTCAAATTGTTGTGCCAAATTCAATAATATGGCGAAACAGACGATTAACTTAATACGTATTCGCCATTGACAAACATAACAGCAACATTATGTTTATGCTTATTTCGTAATGTGTCCAAAAAAGGGTATATTGGAATAAGCTAGACAGCCCTCATTCCGTTCTTGATGGAAAGACAGCTAAGGAACAATTGTTAGTCTCTTATTAATATTTGTAACACAAAAACATGTCCGACCTCATTAGAAACAATAGTTAAATAAATAAATAAAAAATAAATACACCCAACAGTCACATACATAGTTCTAACCCCACATTAAGATACGAGTCTTGTGTCGTGGGCATCAGAAACTACGAGAGTTTTCGGTCTCATAAACACCCAGACCCGAAACAAATATTTGTGGATCACACAAACATTTGTGTTGGTGCGGGTATCGAACCCGCGGCCTCTCGTTTCGCAAGCTGGTGTCTACTTCTAGCCAACTGCGCTACGGGGCTGTCAAACTGTAGCCAGCTGTACTGTAGCCATCTACAGTTCATACAACTCTTGAAGTTGCGCAATTTGCTTATTTTTAAACATTGATTACACGAGTCGCACAAGTAGTTGTATTTATTTTAAACGGTGAAGGAAAACATCGCGAGGAAACTTGCACACCTAAGAAGTACTTTGGAATTTCTTAGGTGTGAAGTCCGCCAGCGTCCAGCGTGGTGGACTAAGGCCTACACCCTCTCAGCTGTAGAAGAAGCCCGTGCCCAGTAGTGGGACGTATATGGGCTGATGATTTGTCCTAAATAGGGCGCTGCGACAACTGTTCCCTACAAGATTAAACTAAATTTCCAGACACATTTTCTAGCTCATAAATTCGAATAGCGTTCTACTCAACCTGGGAATCGAATGTCCCCTTAAGTTGTGCACTTATTATACGTGTAATAATACCAATACTTTCACGCTTGGCGCCTGTTCTCCGCGTAGCAATCACTTGTATTTCCACAATCAATATTTTCGATCACGTCCTCAATTGAATTGCAAGTCAACTTGTTTGTAACAAGACTTGTTATTACCGCGACGTCACTTGTTTATAAATACACGGACTTGTGTCAAGATGGGATCCTTTTGCACCAACACACCGCATTTTGTAAAGATATTTTTTGTTATTTAAAAAAAAAAGAGATTTGTAAGAATTTGGATGTGACGAACAGAGACACTCAAGTAAATAATAATAATAATAAATAAATACACCCAACAGTCACATACATAGTTCTGACCCCACACTAGGAAACAAGTCCTGAGTCGTGGGTATCAGAAACTACGAGAGACTTTTCGGTCTCACAAACACCCAGACCCGAAACAAATATTTGTGGATCACACAAACATTTGTCTCGGTGCGGGGATCGAACCCGCAGCCTCTCGTTTCGCAAGCTGGTGTCTAGCCAACTGCGCCACGGGGCTGTCATCCTAATGTCAAGTGATCCTAATATGGTTCCGTTTTTATTTTATTGACGTGTGGAACCCCAAAAAACTAGCACAAATACCTTTCTACTTCAAAATGTCTTTTTTTTATTATTATTATTATTATTATTCTGGAGTAATTTAAAAAGGAACGATCAGTAATCATTACCCAGCAAAAACATTAATTTTTATTTTAGATATAGATATCATTGTGTTACTAACCAGAAACAAAATTATCTTTAATATTCTAAAAGTCTCTGTGCGGACATCGAACTTGCAGTCAACGAAGGAAGTAAATAAAGCAGCAATTACATTGTTTATTTTTTAAATTACTGTTCCGTAACGGGGCCTTTGATTCACCGAATTTTGAGGCATTCCTTTTATTACTTACTTTCCTTCTTGAGTCGAAAACAGTAAAACCGAATCAAAACCTGTTTAATAAATTAAAAATTGCGTGTAACGTTATATAAAATTTCCTTTATTTGGGACCTGAATTTTTACCGTTACCTCATCCGTAAGTCCTTTAATTTTATCATAAAGGATGTTGAAATCATCATTAGGCACAATTCAAACAAAGATATCGACTTGAAAGTAACTTTTTCTGTGACGGTTTCAAGTCGAACTGCTAAAATAAATTTTGCTACATTAATACAGAAATCCTAGAAGGATATTACTCTTAGCGTAAAATAATAAACGAATTGAAACAAGGAATGAAACCTTTCAGACTATTTGATGGAACTGAAAATTTCTAAATAGAAGAACCGTCAGCCCGATCCAGAAATCGAACCCAGAACCCCTCGATCCTATGCCCTTGCCACTTATGCCAGCCAAATAGTTCTTGTAAACCACCTATACATACCAAAAACGACACAGACATACAGAATGTTTTTATGTGTATATTTATTACAGGCGCCGCAATGGCGTCTTTTTTATAAATTCTCAATAGTTAACCAGTTGACTTTCACCAACTGCGTTTGGGGAGAAAGATTAATTAATTATAAAAGGAGAAACTTTTGGTCTTTTCAATGGCGATCCACTTAGCTGACGGGACACTCTGTCTTAATTAAATTAAGTTATTATAACTGTTATTGAATTAATTTATTCATAGCTGTAGTTTTGGCACAACCTATTAATATAGCTAGACTAACTTATTATCTAATCTAGAGCAGCGGTCGGCAAACGCGGCCCGCGGATGTCTTACTTGCGACCCGTGAATGTTAGCATTAGTTAGCATTTCATTTTTTCTATGGGATTATACATATTACGTAGGATCTAGGGTAAATATCACAAGTGCGGCCCGCCTTTAATTTATTTTGCAATATTGCGGCCCTTGCCTGCCAAAAGGTTGCCGACCACTGATCTAGAGTAAAAGGCAATGTGACTGTACCACGCACAGCTCAGACCACTGAATGAATTTGCCACGCAGATAGGTATTATGGCGTAGGTATTCGCTAACAAACAACTTCCTAAATTTACCCCCCTTGAGGAGATGTATCGGACAATTGTTCCGCGCGCCGAGTTGAAAGGCCAGAGACCCCGACATGTCCCTTTCGGTCTCCCCGGGGCTACCAAAAGGGGAACTTAAGGCCGTTTCCTGTCGTTATAAAAAGAGGATGTAAGGGGGTCCAAAGTTTATATGGGGAAAGGTTGGAAAGACCTTTTAATACAAGCGAAACTGTGGGAGAAAATTTTTTTTTTCACTTTCGTCTGCGATGTGGGCAGAGGCATACTATTACTAATGTAACGTTTCAATCTAACAGGGAATGAAAAATTCCGAACGGGGAATATTTTTGGAACGAATATCTGATAATTTAACAGCCCGCCAGCCAGAACGAATATTTGATAATTTGATAGATGTTTTTCTTCATTGTGAATACACACATAACTTCGAAAAGTCCGAGGTGCCTGGGGTTTGAACCCGTGACCGTCGAGATTCTCGACCGTGTGCCTAAGCCTCAAGGCCATCACGACTTAATGTATGTATTGCATTGATGTATTATAGTCTATTGGACATCGAAGGAGGGACATGTCGATGACATGCGCATTTTATTTATGACATATGTATAGGCATAAATAAATGAGCATATATTGTAAATATATAACACTAATAAACTGAATAAACCCGTAAATTACGTCAAAATCGCACATTAATTAACAATTAATATCGAAACATGTTTGTTAACCTCCATGGAGCCGTTGGCAAGCATATATGTAAAGCAGGTATACTAATAAATGAAATTATATATGACTCAGCAGCGGTACTTCCATTGAAGCCCAAAAGCCCAGTTTGCCTTTTAAAATTCCGAAATGCTTAAGATTTAAATCTTTATTTAACAAAAGCAATCTTCTATACAAATAAATAAAATTGGAGTGTCTGTAATATTGAAATAACCGCTTTTTAATAAATGCATATGGATGTATAAACGGTACATATACCAAAATAACGTTTTTACTATTGTTGTCTGTCTGTCTGTCTGTTTGTTCCGGCTAATCTCTGAAACGGGTGGATCAATTTTAACGGGACTTTCAATGGCAGATAGCTGATGTAATAAGGAGTAACTTAGGCTACGTTTATTTTAGAAATATTCTTTTATTTTATAAAAAAATTAAATTAAGTAGGTATCATAATAAAAAATAAATTAAAAAAAAACAAGAATCGACTGTTAGGCGGAATGAAGTTCGCCGGGTCAGCTATTTGACATATAAATGAGAATATCCTGACCTTACAATAAATATGTATGTTTAAGCAAAACATTACAAATTAACGTGTAACGCTTTTAGGCTTCTATGGAAGTATATACCGCCTGTGATATGACTGCCCCGTGAACACGCGGCACAAGTATGTGCCGTGCGATCTAGAGGTCCTGGGTTCGATTCCCTGGTCGGGCAAAGTGTTATTAGGTTTTTCCATTAGGATATTCTCGATAGCAGCACGTAGTCTGGAAATGTGCCCGAAAAAACTGCAATAGGCTCGCCCCCTATTACGTGGGACTGATACATATTTAGCGAAATATGTGTGCAGAAATGCACCTCTGCCTACCCTTCGGGAATACAGGCGTGAGGTTATGTATGTATGTAATGTTAAATAATTAATATTACGATTGCGTTGATCTGCGGCAGATTGGAGGGTTGCGATCAAGATGTCTCGAGTTCAATTCCCTCTTCAGGTTAAAGTGTTACTATTTTTTTTCTATCAGAGTTTTTAAAAGCGACTGGAAAACGGCAATAGGCTAACCTCCATTACGTGGCATTATAACAATCATCATTGTAGAAATACTCCTCTGCTTACCCCATAGATAATGCAAGCCTGTGTGTATAATAGGTTCGAATCTCGCTCCTTAAATATGCCAAGATACGGCAAATTATTTACATAGAACACATATGTATGTTATTTGTAAAGAGGCTCGACCTTGCTAGTACGCGCCGAGCGTAATACAATATATTAAAACGAATTAAATAATTATTACCATATGTTCATTACATGTATTGATGTTTTGTTTTTCGCCTCCTGTTCATATCCACACCTGTTGACACATGGGTAGGCAGAGACATACTTCCAACGTCCCATGTGGCCCATATACGTCCCACTGCTGAGCACAGGCCTCCTCTACAACTGAGAGGGTTTAGGCCTTGGGGGTTGGCAAACTACACCCCTTTTTTTTTCTCGAGGGGAAAGCTGGTTATGGCTCTACTTCCCACCAGCCCTGGGGGAGGGGGGCGAGAAGCATATGTCGGGGTCACCGGCTTTCCAGCCCGACGCGCGGCGACGTCACGTCCGCGTAGATGTTAGTGCCGGGCTGGGTCCCTAACAAAATCCCTATGCCGGCATACCGACCAAAACCCCCCGGTGGCCATCTTCGCGCCGAATGGGGCGACCACGGTGTGTGGGCGAGAGGCACCCCACAATGATGCCGCAGCCGCACCCCTAAGAAATTCCTAAGAACTTTTAGGTGTGCAGGTTTCATCACGATGTTTTCCTTCACCGTTTATAAGGGCGGTTTTTTTTGTGCTGCTACTGAGATATTCCTGATGGAAAACGATCACATTCGCATTTATGATGATGACATTAAATTCTAAATATAATATATGAAAAATATAATATAGTTATTTACCCATGGTGCGTTAATTGCGTCTTATTTCACCAATTGTAATTGTCTTTTTTATCTGAGGGACAAAACTCATAGTTCAATATTTTGTCTCCCGCTTTGCTGTGCAGGGAACTGGACAATTCTTTGTTTTCAACTCCTCCTTTATACTATTTCTGAATAATTTCGTTGCGGGATCATGATAAATTAGGTTCCCTTAGATTCGCTGAGCTTCAAGGCTCAGCGTCAATACTGTGCGGACCGCTGTTGATCCTGGAGCACAGGAGTTACAGTGGCGGGTGTGTGGTGGGTTAGGAAAACAAAATAAAATATAATGACCGTTTGGAGCCCGGAATTCAGACCCATACCCGCTAAGTTGATGTTTTGACAATGTTTTTCGACTTATTATTACGACCCTCAGTAGGTCGCGAAACCTTACTCGTGAGGTCGCTTTAATCACCCTTATATTATTATTATATTTTAAGCATAAAACTTTGTGCTTATATAAAGGTAAAAAAGAACTACTTTGAGCCTTTATATATTTTGTAAATTTATTTAATTAGAATTACAATCAGTACTTATGTACCTAATGTTTTTGTTGCACTAAATAATGAATGTAATCGACAAATTTTTCCGCGAATTGCAATTACATTGAACAATGTTTGGCATGTACATAAATTACGAGAACAAGTTATACTAGACATTACCACCGCGAAATTTCAAATATTTTTTGTATCAAGATTTAATTAACAGCAAGTTTCCATTCAAACAGTGACGTCACAGCCCGCGCCATTTTATTTGCCGAGCTATTATTATGTTTGATAAAAATACATATATTTTTTTTATAAAGCCGTGCTTTCCCCCGCTCGGCCTGCCATGTACGTGAGCGTGGATTGCATCTTCAGTACTGTTAGTGTACTCCCCGAGCATTGACGGGGCGCGAAGTGTGTGGACAAAGTGAATCAAAATGGTGGTTAAAATAAGCAAGGTGCCCTTTGAGGAAGCCCTCAATATGACAGGTGAGTTCTTTTTTTTTTAAATCTAAGGACGAAAACCATAATGCCACAACTTTAATTTTAGAATTTGTTTACTACAAGTTTTAAAAACCAAAAATGTAAGATATATTTTTAATCGTAAATATACGTCAAATCCTTTGTTTTCTTTTTTAAAATGTTTTTTAAAACCCCAAGGACATAATGTTTATTATCCCCATTTCAACGTTTTTGGTCTTAAACTTTTTAATTATTTTATCACGGCTTCAACCGTAATTATTGTACGTTATGTTTTTTTTATTTAACCTATATTATTATTTTTTATTTACGTAAAACCAAAGACGTAAGCTATGATGCCTTTACATAATGTTTTGTTTACGCCCATATGTTTAATTATTGTTTTAAACACAATGGTGTATTCATGTCTTTTGATGTTTTTTTAAGTAATACAGGTGATATTAGGTTGCACATCTTCATATATTTACACAAATAAACTGGTCTTACAAGTTACAGCTGCATATAGGTAAATGCATTCACATTATTAGACATACATGCGATTTTAGACACAAACAACTTTTTATTCTGTTGTAATAATCAAATACCTAATAAAACTGGTTTTATAACTAACGAATTTATATTCGCCATTGCGTCTTGAGGTTTGGTTATTTATTACTTCGAAACCACCATACCTTATTCTTAAAATATATTTTTATACTATATACTTGAACTTAAAATATTATAAAGTGCCCGCGGCTTCGAACTCACGACCCCATATCGTCTGTTACGCCTTTTTTGTAGCTTAAAATATTGAGAAATCGTAAACCGTGTTGCTATGGGCTTCATTGCTGATGATGAACCTTTAATAATAATTTTAACATAGATAATTCTGTTTTTCTCGCATTTAAAATAAACTACCTATTCGCTTATATTACATCCACGATGCAGATTCACAAAACCTGTCTAAACAATATAAATCATTTGCAACAAAGGTGATTTTATTAATAAATGTTCTATGCTATATCATATGAAGTAGTGATGGCCTCGAGGTTTATACACGCAGTCGAGGATCTCGACGGTCGCGGGTTCAAATCACAGGCACACACCTCTGACTTTTCCAAACTATGTGTGTATTCACAAAAAAATATCGTGTACTTTAACGGTGAAGGAAAACATCGTGATGAAACCTGCACACCAAAACTTTATTAGGAATTTCTTAGGTGTGTAGTCCGCTAACCCTCACTAGGCCAGCGTAGTAGATTAAGGCCTAAACCCTCTCAGTTGTAGAGGAAGCCTGTGCCCAGCAGTGGTACGTATATAGGCTGATGATGATAATTATGATGATATTATATGAAAACGTTCAGCAATATATCTTTTGTTAATTGTAGAAAAAAATTTGACTAGGTCAATGAATAAATGTACAAATTCCGTTAAGATAACGCTGTTTAAGGCATATTGCATGTCATTTTACACTAGCAGCTTATGGATTAAATTTACAAAGGCATCGGTACATTCCTTGCGCGTCCAGTTCAACAATTCATTTAGAGCATTGTTGGGTCTGCCCCGGTATTGCAGTGCGTCCACAATGTTTGCGCAGGCGCATGTAGATAGTTTTGATGCCGTAATTAGGAAAAAAGCAGCATCTTTGTTAGACCGGGCGCGGGGCAGTCCAAACAGTATTGTACGAGCAGTTGTTGAGAGTGCAAATTGTCCACTTGTTTTGCATTTAGTTAAATTATTAAAATCTCCTGCCAATTATGTACTAACGTAGTTTTTAAGAACCGGTTACTAACACATTGTGGATCTATGTTATCTTAAATAAATGAATTATTATTATTATAATGAAGTATAAAATTCAAATTAGATTCATAAGATTTTCTAGACTTTTTAAGCATAATTAGTATCCACATTTAGCCTTCCATTATTTAACTTTAATTTGACATTAAAAAGATAGAGAAAGAATTAACAGTCAATTCTTGTTACAACTTTTATTTTCCTTGGAATTTGAACGCTTTATTCAAATATTAATGTAATTAAAAAAAAAAAGCATCAGACAAGATAAAGATATGCTCCTTTACTAATAAAGAAATCTACTATGAAATTCAAATTGAGAATTCGGTATCATCAATTGTATAATTTCACCATAACTTAAAATTAATTTAAAAAAATACGTATCCTAAGAATTTTTGTGTGATAAACAAGTATTTGTATAAATCCCGCGACATAAATAGATAACGCGTACATTCGAGTTTTTATTTTTTTTAAATCCTGTTCTATTAAGATGGACTTACGGAGCTCTATCCATCCCTCTCGATCTATTAGGAAAATGGGTGCGAGAGTGGGAGGGGAATAGAGTAGATACTCAAGTTAGATGTTGAGTATTCAGGTCCCCCCACTTGGGTGCGTTGCAAAACAGCCGGCCCTCAGCAATCGCGGTTTCTACGCTAGGGATGCAGTTACACTGTCGATAATATTGAGAAATATTTACGAAATGAAATAATATTTATTGGATCTTAAAATGTCAAATACATCACATAAATTCCGCCATTTCAAAATAAAGTTTACCACCCTGTTCGGAAGGCAGTCATCGCTAGAGAAAAATAAACATTATATCAGCATAGAATATCGACTTACGCCCGTCCCTAGTCCAGACGCGTTTATGAGCCAACTATAATTAGCTAGCGATTGCAAAAAGGTTGAATTCTTTCACTGTTTACCTGTTTATGAGGCTTGGAATAGAACGATGTACTTTATGAAGCTTACTTTATAGATAGAAAATGTTTTAATAAAATCTTTATTACACTTAGCTTTTAGCGTATAGTATACTCGAAGTACATAACATGCTTTTGAAATAGATTTTAAATATCTCGCGATCTAGAGGTCCTGATCGATTCCGGGGTCGGGCAAAGTCTTATTAGGTTTTTCTGTTAGGAAATTCTCAGTAGCAGCACGGAGTCTGGAAATGTGCCCGAAAACCGGCAATAGGCTCACCCCCTATTATGTGGGACTCATATGTAAGTACCTGGCGAAAGGTTATGTATGCATGTATGTGTATTTAAAATATGTCAAATAGTCGTTTGTTTGTAATTTAATTTTATTTAATTTAATGGAAAAAACAAATAACACTTTGCCCGCCCCGGGAATCAAACCCAGGACCTCTAGAACACACGGCACACACTTGTGCCGCGAGACCACGAGGCTGTCGTATATGTCATGTCGTGTTTTAATATTCAAAGCCAATACTGTCGCACTCATTCGCCACTAAACAATTTAGTTTATACCTTCTTAATCTTTCGTCACAGCACTTCCTAAATATACTTAGCATGTCTGTTTACGGTAAAGCAGGCTTTTTGCACTTAAAACAATCAGACGTGCGAATGTCTTGTCTTTATGCGACAAAAACTCAAATGGGCATGGTAAGTAGTTACTAATTTGAACAAAATTACATTTTGTTTTGTTTATTTCTGGAATATTCGCAATTCGCTTCGTCATTGGCGTAAACATGTTTTTATTGTATTAATAGGACTAAACATAGTTTTCCCCTATAATGGTTTTTAGGGTTCCGTTCGTCCGAAAAAAACGGAACCCTTATAGGATCACTCGTGTGTCCGTCTGTCCGTCGATCACATTCAATTATCTCCGAATCTACTCGACCGAAGTTGAAATTTGGTACACACATCAATTTCTGTGACCCAAACGCAGAGGTGTGACGTGATTAGATGAAATCTGTATATGGGAGGTCATTTTTGGGGGAAGGTGGAAAATTAAAAAATATATATTTGAAAACGGCATCGTGTGACATATCAAAAGAACGGCCTTGTTGTGAAGATCTTAGGTAAATGTATTATTTTTGTAATTTTAATATAAATAGTTTCCAAGTTATTCAAGAAAATAGACGAAAACTTAGGCTACTTTTAGTTTATAAATTTTCTTACTAAAAATTAATTTTCCGCGCGGACGAAGTCGCGGGCACAGCTAGTTTGTAATATAATCGAGCTGGAGTCCTTCAATCCTGAAGATGCGTTATTGCACATTAATTACCAAGGTTAGAAAATCTGATATATAAGAAATCCCAAGGCCTCCTTTATAGACTCTTAAAGCTATCTGCTAGAAGCAGTATGGTTTAAGTGAGATCCTGCAACATTCTTCATATCGTCAGACCAACTTGTAAACAGGCTTACTGCGTTAGAACGCTTTGGATCCCGGCAAGCTATTAAATATCCCAGCACTGTATTAAAACTATTTTAACACACTCATTCTGATCCAAGCCAATTCAAAATTCCAGTAGACGAAGCCGACGAAGCGGGTTACGAAGTTATTGGCATAAAAAGGCGTGACATGAAGCAGAAAATTATAAGCTATTTCGTAAGGCACATCAATGTTATCGTCAACATGATTGTGCGTTAATGACAGGCGCCGCGCTGGCAGGCCGATGCCCTACCATGCCCCGCGTTTCAGTCTCTACAAGATATATATACACTTTCTGGCGCTTGTAACACCGAAGGACTAGGCAGAAGTATTTTCCTAAAATAGTTTTTGTTATAAAATAGATCCTGCGTATTAGAGCGGAGAACCTTGTTGTTGACGGGTATATTTACTGTGAAACTATGAATTTCATAAAGTTTAAATTGAAAAATAAAGTGAAAGATAAGCTAAAAGGAAACCGTCTGTCGTGGTATGGGCATGTTATGAGAAGGCATGAAGCACATGCTAGTAAAAAAGTAATAAATAAATAAATACACCCAACAGTCACATACATAGTTCTGACCCCACACTAGGATACAAGTCCTGTGTCGTGGGTATCAGAAACTACGAGAGACTTTTCGGTCTCACAAACACCCAGACCCGAAACAAATATTTGTGGATCACACAAACATTTGTCTCGGTGCGGGGATCGAACCCGCAGCCTCTCGTTTCGCAAGCTGGTGTCTAGCCAACTGCGCCACGGGGCTGTCTATGATGTAATGATATGAAAGTTGAAGGATGGACAAGCAAAGGAAGGTCAAAGAAAAGATGGATGAAGTGCGTTAGAGAAGATATGAAAGAAAAAGGGGTGAATGAATACTGACAGGGATGTTTGGAAGAATAAAACATACTACGTCGACTACAAATAAAACCGGGAATAGAAGAGAATGATGATAAATTTAATAATAAAGCACATAAGGCATGCTTCTGTCATTTTTAACCTAGGATATTTCCAGCCTGGTAATAAATTAACGAACAAACTGACATTTCGAAATTATGTTGTTACTGACAAGCTGTGCCCTATAGATATTCGCTGAACTTCACAGCATGCGGTTATTTCTGTGTGTGCTACTTTGCTGGTACGCAGGAGTTGCAGGGGTGGGTGTTTGGAGATCCAGTGGTGGTTGTGCTATGGGACAAAAGGTATGAGTGCAATGAAATATTATAAACGACAAACGAAATCCTATAACTGTTTTAACGAGTTGAACCCGGGTCCTTTCTCTCTTTACCTTTTCTCTCTTTTTACAAACGAGGCATTGGAAGCAAATATTATTAATGGTTCAAAAACAAACAGTATAAATAAACACCAGCTGAATTGTCAATGTGTGAACAGTAGACATAATATTACGCGCGCTGAATAAAGCATTTGCATCAATTTGCATAGCACATTTTAAAGGCGAAAAGGTTGTGTTATTCAATTACTGAGGTTACCCTGTTAACAAGGAAATTGAAATGGATATTAACATAGACCTTTTGTATTCGGACAAGGCAAATTGCCACTCACTCTTAAAAAGATGTTGGCTTGGAAAGGGTCCAAAAAGAATGTCGTAATGTTGGCATCTTTGATCATATTTTTCTATTACACGGCTATATGGTTATGGTAGGCAGAGATGCAATTGAGTTTTAATTCTTAATAGAATTCTTAAAGGGACTGCCTCGTGGTCGCGCGGTACAAGTATGTGCCGTGCGATCTAGAGGTCCTGGGTTCGATTCCCGGGTCGGGCAAAGTGTTATTGGGTTTTTCCATTAGGAAATTCTCAGTAACAGCACGGAGTCTGGAAATGTGCCCGAAAAACGGCAATAGGCTCGCCCCCTATTACGTGGGACTGATACATAGCTGGCGAAATGTGGGTGCAGAAATGCACCTCTGCCTACCCCTTCGGGGAATACAGGCGTGAGTTTATGTATGTATGTTCTTAATAGAAAGTGAGTCTATTATCATTTTTCGTGCACATATCTAGACTCCGTGCTGCCACTGAGAATTTCCTGATTAAAATACCCCACAACACTTTTTTGAGCTCCTTTATGATGCCGCGGGATAAGGAATCTTTTTACTAAAGTACAAAATATTATTCAATTTATAAAATAGTATATGAATGAAGATATAAATGTATGCATTGCTAATTTGCTTATTATTGCTAGCGTTAGACCATATTGATTTATAGATATTAGCGAATTTAATAATCATCTTGAAGAGAACAAACATGTTTTAATGCCAGTTTGGATAAGTAATTGATGGACTCACCTATCAAGAAGACGATGTCAGGCAATAAAAAATCAATCGGAAATGCCAATAAGTTGTTGCAAAAACTCGACCTTGGCACCGCGAATTCAATCATATTATTTCTAGACAGAATTAGGATTGAAATATGCTAATCATCATAAGTACTACGTGGAACGATCTAGAATCATTAAATGGAAACGAATAGATCACGAATTCAAACCGGGTTCAAACCCCAGGTACACACCTCTGACTTTTCGAAGTTATGTGTGTACCTATTCGCAAAGAATTATCACGTACTTTAACGGTGAAGGAAAACATCGTGATAAAACCTGCACACCTAAAAGTTCTCAGGAATTTCATGTATGTAGTCCGCCAACCCGCACTAGGCCAGCGTGGTGGACTAAGGCCTAAACCCTCTCAGTTGCAGAGGAGGCCCGTGCCCAGCAGTGGGACGTATATGGGCTGATGATGATGATGAGATCACGAATTTAAGGCTTTTGTCGCGAATTTAGAGCCATTTGTAAATAAAATAAAAAATAATTAAGACAGGCCATAGTGACGGTGATTACAAACAAAGTGACGTTAAAAAATATCCCGAAAAAAATTATTAAAAAACGATGTATTCCTAAAACAATATATGCATATTAAATGTATGAGGTGAGTTGAAAAACGTATTCTTTTTGTCGGTAATTTTTTCAACTTGTTTTTTCAAATGTTTTTGTAATCAACGTAACTATTACTTGTTTTAGTTTTCGATGACGGTCTTTTTACGCCCTGTATACATTTATTAATTTTATCATAGATTCACACGCACAGATAGGCAGAAGTGCACTTCTGCACCCTAATTTCATCATGTGTTTTTTAAGTCCCAACTAACAGGGGGCGTGCCAATTGCCGTTATTTGGACGCAAATCCAAACTCTATGCCCTTGTTGTGAATTTTCAAAACACTTTTACCTGACCTGAGAATCTATCCCAGACCTCTATATCACACGACACTCTCTAAATCTAACGGAAAATCTAGGAATTAATATTAATTTTAGTAATAAGATACTGATGATTATTTAAGAGCTTTTTTTAACGAGAGGAAAGCTTAAGCTCCCCTTTCGGTACCTCGGGGGAGGGCGGAAGGGGTATGTCGGGGTCTCTGGCCTTCCAACTCGGCGCGCGGAACAATTATCCGTTTACCTGTGTTGGGACCCTAACCAAAATCCTACGCCAGCATACCGACTAAAACCTCTCGGTGGCCGTCGCGCGCATTTGGGGCGGTCTACGGCATCGCAGGGCGAGGAACCCTGCATTACTTTCCGCTGTCACCCGGCGCTTCGTCCAATCATGGACTCCTCAAAATTACGCAGTACGCCCAGCAATCCCCGGACCCCTGTTAGTTGCCTTTTACGACAGGCAGGGGATGCCTTGGCGGTATTCTTACGCACCCAATCCACAGGGCGGATGATTATAATTAAGAGCTTGTAAAATATGTGCTTAAAACAAATTGATTTTGACTTTTAAAAATATTTTTATATAAAAATGAATGTTTGTCTGTATGTCCTTTATAAAAATCGTAAACTATGCATTTGATCATGTGATGATGTTTAGCAAAGTTGTTGTGCAAAAGCCAAAGGTTTCTGAGTTGGTACTAACAGTTTTCGACAGATGGCGCCACTATCATTCCAATGTAAATGGAGGGGGAGTGAATGTAGACACATAGAGACCAGTTAGTATGTCAAACGGCTGGACTGATTGAGATGAAATTTTCTATGTATATACCAATGGGTCCCTGGTTGATTTCAAACACAATTGGACCCGGTAGGTGGCGTTGCTGTCGGTATATTGCTTAAAGCTTTTCTCGCCAGGAAGATGTCTGCCGCGACAGCTAGTTACCCATAAAAATTAGAATTCACCTCAAAACGATCACAATAGTAAACGAATTCAATACATAATAAATTATTAAATGAAATAATCATTTATTTCGTTCTCGCGTGATTCAAGGCAGTAAATTATTTAAGAGGCAATTAAATTATCCAATTATTTATTATTATCTGATAATTTATCTAACAGTTATATAACAGTTTAAATCATTATGTCATGTCACATTATGGAACTCCAATCTACTCTTTGTGTGAGAAGATAAACCTTAATCAACCTACATACTTTCAAATACTGGGCAACTACTCTACAAAAGAGAGAGGTTAGACTTTAATCCTCCACGCTTGACGCTGGCCTAATGTGTGTGTGCGGACTACACACCTGAGAAAATCCTAAGATTTTTTAGTTGTTTAGATGTTAAAGTAAGTGATAATCGACAGCCCCGTGGCGCAGTTGGCTAGACACCAGCTTACGAAACGAGCGGCCGCGGGTTCGATCCTTACACCGAGGGAAATGTTTGTGTGATTCAAATATTTGTTTCAGGTCTAGGTATTTGTAAGACCAAGAAGTCTCTCGTAGTTTCTGTTTCCCACGACACAGGACTTGTATCCTAGTGTGGGGTCAGAACTATGTATGTGACTGTTGGGTATAAAAAGCAAAAAATAATAATTACATAGTACATACATACATAACCTCACGCCTGTATTCCCGTAAGGGGTAGGCAGAGGTGCATTTCTGCACCCACATTTCGCCAAGTATGTATCAGTCCGACGAAATAGGAGACGAGCTTATTGCCGTTTTTCGGGCAGATTTCCTGACTCCGTGCTGCTACTGAGAATTTCGTAATGGAAAACCCAATAACACTTTGCCCGACCCGTGAATCGAACCCAGGACCTCAAGATAATTTTCATAGTACTGGTTTCAACAGGTGTTACCAGTTTTATGTAATCTATTGACATCACTCTATCTCCTTTATCATAAATCAATCCAAGTAATTTGGAATTGGTTCGTAAAATATAGCAAAACATCTATTTTATGGGATAAAAATTAGAACAGTTAAAAGTCCATTAGTATCAGAAATCTATGTGTGATGAACTTTTGGAGACCTTGAAAGGTCAAAGAAGACGTTATAGAATATTGCGCAAGATTGGTATTTATTGTGAAATAAGTTATTTTTTGTATCGTATAATGAATACTTTTGTAAGTGATTGGATATTTTCAACCCATGACATGTGTTAAGAAACTGTCTTTATTATCTTCTCAATTACGTGTAAACTAAAGATAAATTAAAAGGCTTAATAAAAGAAAAGACAAAAATTAGAAAGAATTACGTAAAATGATTACGTATACATACATCAGGCGGAACTTCCATAGAAGCCCAAAAGCCCAGCTTGCTTTACAAATTTCCGAATAATAATCTTTAAGCTTTAAATCTTTATTTAACAAAAGCAATTTGACATATAAATAATATTGTACAAACCCCACAATAAACAAGACATTATACAATTAACGTGTAACGCTTTTGGACTTCTATGGAATCTGACATACATACATACAAACACGCCTGTACCCGCACAAAAAGTATCCTATGTTAGTAGTATAAAATTTATACATGGAATAAACTTTTTGTGTATCATCTCAGACCTTTTATGGTCATTGTTAGATTTGAAGAGTATTGTAGGTACATATATTCAACATCTCGAAAAATCGTTACCTCAGCTAAAATCACATCTATTTATATCTATAGCCAAGTACTAGAAGTAAACATCTTTATAGCTGAATTGACTATAAATAAGTATGCGTTACGTATGAGCAAAATCAAAGTCTTAGCTGGCCAATCAAGGCGCGTAAAGGTCAGGAGAGGTCGCCGATCGCTAACAGCCTTTGCCAAACTATAGAACAGGACCAGCAACCAGTCCGACGAGGAAAATATTGTAATTCAGATTTCTTAATACTGTTCGTGTGGCTGTTACGGTTTGGCACCGTTTGGTAGGTAGTCTCGTGTGGAGTCTCGTTTTTTGGGCAATAAATACGTACACACTCAGACACCTTCCAGACCCCATGCTGTTATTAGGAATTTTCGTTTAAGATTTTAAGAAACTAGTGTCAGAAACTTCGAGAAACAAACAACCTAACCTGAAAAAAAAAATTTGAAGGTCAGACATTTGTTTTGTTGCGGAGATTGAACGCACGACTTCTTTCACTGTATTATCAGCTGCTCCATGGAGACTCTTAATATGATAGCCTCTGTGAATAGTATTTCGCTAGCAATATGGACATTATTGTGCTCTCGTCAGTATAGTGACGTCATTTTGTATTAATAAAAATACTGCTGTATACATAGTATGAATTACATACACATAAAAGATGTATAGATATATCTATACATATCTATTAAAGCAATTTGAGCTTTATGTCTGTCATATTATAACTTCATTTTGTTTACCAATCACCCTATTCTTAAAACAGTTTGTGTAAACATAGCTGTACAGTATAAATATATTGCTATAAATTTGTGTTGAAAAGAGAAAAACTAGATTTCCTTGCTCAATCCTCTCTCGTGCAAACTGCCTTCAAAACTAGGTGGTAAAAATTAAAAAAGGACTCAAACTGAATTACTTGACATTTCAATAGATTTCATGAATTTATATATTTTCCTGCATTAGGTATGATAAATTAAATAGATTGGCTATAAAAACTGAATTCACACATATTAAATAACAGGAAAATTCATTTCATCGAATAAATTCTTCATCCTTAGTTGTCTGTACGAGATCGTCTTGTGCGATAAGATCGCCTATTTTACTAATTTAGTCTACTGTACTCTGAAGTTTTAATATTACGTGTTGGACACGTTTATTGTTAAAGTTCCAAATAAAATAAATTTAAAATCAATTAAAGTTTTCCTTGACCTCGGCTTATAGTAAGGACCTCTTGTTACAGGCTATCAATAGATGGTCAATCGTCAAAGTCGTATCGAAGGTGAGGTCAGAGGAAGGCACATGACAACCTCCATATGCAGATGAATAGTGAAACAGCAGCTGTAAAAGACCATGCGGGTTGGATTCACGCGCAATGTTAATAGCCGGCAAAGTTTTATAGGCCTTAATTATAGATCTTAGCAGATATATTAATATATCGAGATTTTTCATAATAAATTTCCCTTAAGATCACATACACACATAAACTCACGCCTGTATTCCCCGAAGGGGTAGGCAGAGGTACATTTCTGCATCCACATTTCGCCAGGTATGTATCAGTCCCACGTAATAGGGGGCGAGCCTATTGCCGTTTTTCGGGCACATTTCCAGACTCCGTGCTGTTACTGAAGATTTCCTAATGGAAAAACCCAATAACACTTTGCCCGACCCGGGAATCGAACCCAGGACCTCTAGATCGCACGGCACATACTTGTACCGCGAGACCACGAGGCAGTTTAGATCAATTTTTTAAATGACCGCTTTAGCCTTGACAGACAGCCTTTAGACAGCCCCGTGACGCAGTAGAGACACCAGCTTACCAAAATGATAGATTGCGAGTTCGATCCCTTCACAAAGACAAATGTTTGTGTGATCCACAAATGTTTGTTCTAGGTCTGGGTGTTTGTAAGAAAAGTCTCTCGTAGTTTCTGATATCCACGCCACAATCACTTGTAGGGTCTGAACTATGTATGTGACTGTTGGATGTATTTATTTTATTTATTTACTAATAGCGCCCAGTATAAAGTGCAGTGAGCTCTTAATAGAATGTTTTTTTATTATTACTAGTATCTCTCATTAATTATGTCGTATTATTCCTAAAGAGAAACTCACAATTTATTTTAGAATACGACGGCAGTGTGGGTTAATATGCTGTTTTTAAAATTTACGCAAAGATGAGTTGATGACTGCCTCGTGGTCTCGAGGTAAAAGTATGTGCCGTGCGATCTAGAGGTCCTGGGGTCGATTCCCGGGTCGGGCAGAGTGTTATTGGGTTTTTCCATAAGAAAATTCTCGGTAACAGCACGGAGTCTGGAATTGTGCCCGAAAAACGGCAATAGGCTCGCCCCCTATTACGTGGGATAAATATATGGCGAAATATGAGTGCAGAAATGCACCTCTGCCTACCCTTTCGGGGAATACAGGCGTGAGTTTTATGTATGTATATAAAAAAATATAGGTACGCTGGTACGAAGGAGTTCTTGGCATACAATTATTCTACATAATACATGCACTCACGTTTGTATTTCCAGAAGACGTAGGATGAGGTGCATTTCTGCACCCACATTTCGGAAATTGTTTTTCGTCCCACGTTTTTCGGACACAATTCCAGACTGCTGCTACTGAGAAGTTCCTAATTAAAAAACTCAAAAACACTGCTCGACTCGGAAATTGAACCCAGGACCTCTAGATCGCACAGCACATAGGTACCGCGAGACAACGAGGCAGTCCAACTACTGAAACTGTTGTTTCAATATTTCTAAGCCTACAGTAATCTTTACTATTGAGACAGTCATTTAAATGTTTTAATAAAAAAAAATACAAAAGCCATTGCCCAGCGTCGAAACTGACGTCACACGCGTAACGGCATGCTGCCATGGCGACAGTTTATAAAATAGTTAGGGTAAACCACCCAATCGTTGGCACTCCTCCAATATTATGGCAGTTTAGACTTTAATTAGAAAAAACAAGGTCACCATAGATTTTCAAGTTCGGCATGCCTAAAAATCTAAAATTAGGTATATTTGTCCCTCTTGTTCTTTCGAGATAGAATTTTGTTTAAATTCTTTAAAAAGATTTGATGGACTGCACTATGTTACGTTGTTATGTCGTTATGAAGTTGTGATGGCCTCGAGGTTTAGGCACGCGGTCGAGAATCTCGTCGGTCGCGGGTTCAAACCCCAGCCACACACCTCTGACTTTTCGAACTTAGGTGTGTATTCACAAACAATTATCAAGTGTTTTAACGGTGAAGGAAAACATCGAGATGAAACCTGCACACCTAAAGGTTCTTAGGAATTTCTTAGGTTGATCCGACAGATAGGTGTTACGTTGATCTCATAGTAGAAAATAGCGTATTCGAATGCATGCAAATTGATTTCAGCAGCACCAGGTCTTAGGCTGAATTTAATAATAATTTTATTGTCATCATCATTAGCCCAAATACGTCCCACTGCTGGGCACGGGCCTCCTCTACAGCTGAGAGGATTTAGGCCTTAGTCCACCACGCTGGCCTAGTGCGGGTTGGCGGATTACACACCAAGAAATTTCTAAGAACTTTTTAGGTGTGCAGGTTTTATCACGATGTTTTCCTTCACCGTTAAAGCAAGTGATAATTCATTGTGAATATAACTCCGAAAAGTCAGAGGTATGTGGCCTGGGGTTTGAACCTGCGACCGCCGAAGTCGACCACGCGCCTAAACCTCGAGGCCATCACTGCTTATATTTAATATACATTTTACATATCATCTTAACTCAGCGGCTTAGAGGTAAATCAGAGGCGGTACTTCCATAGAAGCCCAAAAGCGTTACACGTTAATTGTGTAAGTAATGTCTAGTTTATAATTGTTTATTGTTGGCTCAGGATATTCACATTTATATGTCAAATTGATTTTGTTAAATAAAAAGTTAAAGATTAAACATTATATTTAATTTTTTTAAGGCAAACTGGACTTTTGGACTTCCATGGAATTATCGCCTCTGAGGTAAATAGGAACACAATCTGACTGTAGGACCTGACAGTCTAACAGTAAATTTAACCCATTAAATGTGTTCGCAAAATTCAATTGAAACATAAGCAATGATAATTTGCTGTCAGGGTACAAAAAAATCCGAAGGCCGTGTTACCGTTCTATACTAATTTTACAAGTTTAGACTACAAATGTACTTTTAAAGAGCAAATATTGCTAATGTTCTAATAAAATCAAATTCCTGATAAATTTAAATTTTAAATTCCTATCATGGCCGACATATAATTAAGTAATAAATTAACACATCAATAATATTGTTTTAATATTTTACACACATGCCTCATCTCATCTCGGCATCATCCTAGGTTTGACTGGTAGAGAATGCCTTAGGCATTAAGGCCACACATACTTTGTATGAAGTGTAAATAAATAAATATATTTATGATATACTAACCAACAACATCTTTGTGGTCACAACGACCGCGGCTCGAACTTAAAAGTTCGCCAACTCCTACATTTGCCGCACCATCAAGCTGTGGAATGGTAAGCCGGCTCACGTGTTCCCTCCTTCCTATGATCCTGGATCCTTTAAGCAAAGCGTGAAGAAGCATTTGTGCAGGCCGGCATGATTGTGTCGACCAGCGGGTGACCATATCGTTTCTCGCTGGGCGGTATTATTTGGACTCTACTGTGCTTACCATCAGGTACAGTGGAGTCACTTTGCCGTGCCAGTATAAAATAAAAATAAAAATTCACTACATGAGGAAGTGAGTCAAAGGTCGTCAAAATATTGCTCATAGCACTTTATATTCAACACGTCCCACAGCTGGGCACGGGCTTACTTCTGTGAGGGTTTAGGCCTTAGTCCACCTCGCTGGCTTAGTGCTGGTTGGCGGACTTCACACCTAAGAAATTCCTAGGAATGTATGTGTGCAGGTTTCCTCACGATGCTTGCCTTCATCGTTAAAGTACGTGATAATTCATTGCGAATACACATGTTGGGTTTATTTATCTAAAGCACGTAGATGTATTTTGAGCTGCAAGTATTGAGGGCGCATACAAGTCTATGTACGTCGACAACATTGGTTATAAGGTTTTCTTTAAATAGTTTTATCTGTGAATGCAGTTTTTCAATGCGGGCCCACGCATATAACCTTAATTACTGTGATAGCATACGCATATACTATATATGTTACGCATATGTAGGTGCCAGGGGCGTAGCTACCGCCGTATCAGCCGTATCAATGGCCCCCGGGCTACACGGGCCCCGTAACGTGTGTTATAATCAATTAATATTTATTTTAATTTAATGCAAGCATTTTGTTTATTTTGTGAAATCTTTATTATACATTTTGATAAAGGGCCCCTCCAAGGCACGCTATGCCGCTGGTTGGTGCCCCTGTGCTAACGACCCAATTGCTTAGGTACTTACTTGCTTTGCCAACATCAATACAAATAAATTAAATTGGAGTGTTTGTTTGTAATAGTGAAATAACCGCTTTTTAATAAATGCATATGGATGTGTACACGGTACATAGGTATACCAAAATAACGTTTTTTACAATTTTTGTCTGTCTGTTTGTTTGTTCCGGCTACTCTCTGAAACGGGTGGACCAATTTTAACGGGACTTTCACTGGTAGATAGCTGATGTAATAAGGAGTAACTTAGGCTTAAAAAAGGCTGTTAGGCGGTACGAAGTTCACCGGGTCAGCTAGTTGTATATAAGATTGAAAAAATGGCTTAGATAATGATTGAAATTCGAATTAACAATGGGAGTGGCATAATGACTCTGTGATTAAACCCTCTTCTCCAAAATTAGAATTAAAAAAAAGAGAAGTCGACTTTTTGTATAATGCCCTTTTGAACCCGCAGCAGATTGAGAATCCCGGATTCAATTCTCATTAGAAGCACGTAGTCGGCAAATGTGCTCTATTCACGACAATAGGATTGCCCACGGTTCGTGGCACTAATTAACAGTTGGAGAAATATAGTAAATATACGTCATTTTACCTCTTTGGGAGAATATTCAATACAAACAAGTAATTATTAATGAGCCGTAACACTAACCCATTCATGAATTGTTGATTAATTCCATTTAAAAAAGATAATTACATAATATATTTGTGTATAGACAACTGTGCAGTTACGGTTATCAGTAATATTCAGTTGACTGACTCGGTTTCCGTCTTACACATAAACGAGATTGTGTTATTAATACACTTAATTGGAACGCAGAAAATGTTTGAAAAACATGTTTTGTAAGCATACAAGTTGTAAGTATTCGTTTTTATAATATAATATATTATGAATGCGATAAGTCGTGATGGCCTTGAGGTTTAGGTACGCGGTCGAGAATTTCGACGGTCGAGGGTTCGAACCCCAGGTACCTCTGACTTTTCGAAGTTATGTGTGTATTCACAATGAATTATCACGCACTTTAACGGTGAAGGAAAACATCGTGATGAAACCTGCACACCTAAAAAGTTCTTAGGAATTTCTTATGTGTGTAGTCCGCCAACCCGCACTAGGCCAGCGTGGTGGACTAAGGCCTAAACCCTCTCAATGGTAGAGGAGGCCCGTGCCCAGCAGTGGGACGTATATGGGGTGATGATGATGATGATGAATGCGATAGTAACTATTTCAGTTACGCTTTCACGGGTTGTTGGGACGGTTCAAATATAAGCCTAAGCATAGAGTTGAAAATAGCTTGGCTATGTGCTATCACTATTGTATAACTACACTAAGCATGTGCCGTAAGATCGTCGGGCAATTTCCATTAAGAAATTCTCAGTAGCAGCACGGAGTCTGGAAATGTGCCCGGAAACGGAAATAGGCCCCCTATTACGTGGGACTGATACATACCTGGCGAAATGTGGGTGCAGAAATGCACCTCTGCTTACCCCTTGCGGGGAATACAGGCGTGAGGTTATGGCTTGCTCGCGCGAACATGTTAAGATAGATAAGGCCGGCATGATTGTGTCGTCCAGCGGGTGACCATATCGTTTCTCGCTGGTCGGTATTATTTTTTTGGACTCCACTGTGCTTACCATCAGGTACAGTGGAGTCACTTTGCCGAAAAAAAAAACCTTAGGAAAGGACATAGGGTTTTTTCGTTCTGGAAAAATCCGGTGTTCCCGGGGAATTAGCATGAAATTCTAAAAAAATGCGCCCGGGAGGGCCTCCGCGCTCTTAAAGTTAGTAGAAACATCATCATCATCATCATCATCAGCCGATTTACGTCCCTCTGCTGGGCACGCGCCTGCTCTACTACTGAGAGGGTTTACGCCTTAGTCCACCACGCTGGCCTAGTGCGGATTAGCGGACTAAACACCTAAGAAATTTAAGCTAATCTAAGGGAACCTAATTTGTCATGATCCAGCAACGAAGTTAATCAGAAAAAGGTACAAAGGAGGAGTTGGAAAATAAGGAGTGGTCCACTTCTCACGCTAAGAATCCAAGATTATAGGAATACATGGGCTAACAAACTATACCACAACTAATACTATGTTAAAAGTTCAATATATTTCCATACATTTTACGCAAAACGTGTAGACTTGAGGTTTAGGCGCGCGGTCGAGAATTTCGGCAGTCGCAGGTTCAAACCCCAGGCACACACCTCTGACTTTTCGAAGTTATGTGTGTATTCACAATGAATTATCACTTGCTTTAACGGTGAAGGAAAACATCGTGATAAAACCTGCACACTTCTTCTTAGGAATTTCTTAGGTGTGTAGTCCGCCAACCCGCACTAGGCCAGCGTGGTGGACTAAGGCCTAAACCTTCTCATTTGTAGTGAAGGCCCGTGCCCAGCAGTGGGTAGTATTTGGGCTGATGACGTGTAGACAAGCGTAAATCATCAATTAAACTAAAAATAGAATATTCTAGACGCGTGCTATATCTCAACAGGTCTAATATGCCTTTCTCTAAGTTTCTTTATGTCCTCGTATGCACAAGGAATATTGATATGGAAGTGAGAGGTGCTTGACGTGGTGCAGTTAATACTTCCAGCTTGTCGCCCCTAATTTGAAATTCAGAATCACTGTTGAATTTAACAGATTTTTTTATTTCTACTTGAGGACTCATTTGTAGGACTATAATGTATCCTAAAAAATATTAAACTTCGAGTTCGATTGGTAAAAACAATGATTTCTAAGTGGTTAAGCTAATAATGCTATCCAGATACCAACTGATGGCTGGTGAAACGCGGGATTAGAAATACAAATCTTCTACAACTACGAATATCCACGCGTGAGAGACCAAAAAAGTTTACATAATCACTACAAACTTTTAAAAATATTAAAAATATGTAAATACGAAATCACAACTATTAAGATATACATCTTTCTATATGCATAATAAGGCTATAAAAACAATTTATCATTAAATACAAAACCATAAATTAAAATTGTCAATTTTAGTATGTTCACGGATCAGATCGCTAATTTACGTGTTCCGCTTTAAAAAAATCTTAAGAATTTCCAACTAATCGTAACAGGCGTAAAATTTTAGACCACCATTGAAAATATACCTTTGAAATGTGAACAAGATTTCTAAATTCACGCAAATCACATGACTTATCCGAAACTGGAATCACTGGTTAACATGACTTTTTGCCGTTAATCCAATTGTACTTTTTCGGTATCTTTTATGTATAAATATTGACGGAAAAATAATAAAAAATATCTATTACATCGAAATATCTAAATATGTATATTTGGCTTAATTTTGTGAGGGTATATCGAAAAAGAGTATTTCAACAGCTGATCTTACTTACAAAGACAATATTGTTGTTGGTAGTACACGATGTATCCTTAAACCTGTATATTTTCAACTCGTTATTGTTCGTTCATTGATGTTTAATTTTTTAATATTACTTTAACAAGTACCATTACGTAATACGAGTATTGCTACGACGACGTGCAGTTTCTGGTGTTTATTCCAAAGTGTTGTTGTTTAAAGTGTTAAAGTTTTTTTGTCAATTTGAATACGTTTCGGTTTTGAAGAAGTGTAGATACTAAATAGTAAATACATATATGTATATAGTTTGCATTATGAATCGAGTGTTTCAATTCATCGGATCTCTTCTATTTTGTTTGTGGGGAGTTTAATTCAAGTTCCAATCGAGAACGTCCTACGCCGTTACTATATAACATTTACAATTTGTATTTTGGTTTCAAGATTTCTGAGAATATTAATCAACCTTGGACACCAAGTTTTTTTTGTTTAAGAAATGTATGTTATTTGAGAGGGTGTTTTAATGGTACCCACCAATTAATGCCTTTTTCTAAACCTGTAATTTGGAGGGAACAAAAGATCATGAGAATGATTGTTATTTTTGTTTAAGGAAACTGAAGAGATATTCTTATAAAACAAGAAGTAAAATTACATATCCTGATGTGAAATCTGTAACTAAACCGATTCCTTATACTGAAGACAGCCCACCACCTCAGCCTACAAATAAATTTTAAATAACCTCTTTTTTCTTAGAAAGTGGGTGTTTCAATTTTTTTTATGAACGTGTTTTAACTAATCTCATGGTAAGGTATGGAAAGATACAAGTTTCAAACCGCGGCAATTTTTTTTTTTGTTGACCAGTGTAATTAAAATCTCAAACGATGAACAAACATCGCAAGGAAACCTAAATTACTAATAAATATAATATAACCTGCAATATGGTAATGTGATCGACTAAGGCCTAATCCCTGTCAATTAAAAACAAGACTAGTGAATCGCAACTAAACATGTACAGCCTGATATGATATGGTGATTCTGTCAATAGGAGGTTGAAATAAACTGACATAATCATGCCAACTTGTTCAGTAATTCTAGAAACAGCATCATACCTAACCTTCTTATTTAGTTAATATTCCAACTATGCATCTAGTCCATAAAACAACACCATCCGTTAATTATAAACTTCAGGTTACTCCAACTATGCATAGTGAAATTGCCGTAACAAACACTAGATGGTACTTCACCCATTCTAGCTATACTTTCACGCGAATTTTGTGTTGACGTTTGGGTTTTTACCGTGTTTATGCGTCTATTACTTTCTCCACTTCCTCATGACTGATTGGGTGCTTAAATACCAGATTTACAAGTGGTTTGCCTTTCCAATAAATTTATAATTATATTTTATATGTTTCTAACGATGAAACTTGCTTGAGAGGCCAATTTTAGCAAAACGAATATAGAAAGTAAGAAATTTTAATGATTAATTTAGTAATCTAATAATCTAGGTGATCCTAATGACACCTACAAACATTTTGTTGTCAGATAAATAATTTAAGTTGTAGCATCTATACTTCTAACCAACTGGTCATTTAAGATGTTACCGCTTAGTGAGAATATTAAAGACGTTTTGAATCATTAGGCCAAGGTACACTATCAACTTTTTTAAATTTGTGCCTTGTCCGGGCAATAAACTGCACAAAAAATTCAAAAAACGATATCCACGCTTACGTTTTTAAAGTATCTCAGAATAGACTGCATCAAACTTTGTTAAGGCAATATCTACATCTACTTCTTTTGAAGGATCTCATCCTATATCCTCTTGATCAACTAATTTTTCTTCCACCTTCCAGGGTTCAGCAAATTCAACCTGCTGATGTTCATGCTGTGCAGCAGCGTGATCGTCGCGATGGTGTTCGAGATCTACTCCGTTTCGTACCTGGTACCCGCCAGCGTCTGCGAACTCGGCACCACCAACACGCAACAAGGGCTGATGGCAGGACTGCCTTTAATAGGTAGGTACAACTGCTTTTATAGTGGCACGACAAAGTTACAATATTGTTCGATTTATCTTTTTTACTATTTATTTCTGACTGCCTCGTGGTCTCGCGGTACAAGTATGTGCCGAGCGATCTAGAGGTCCTGGGTTCGATTCCCAGGTCGGGCAGTGTTATTGGGTTTTTCCATTAGGAAATTCTCAGTAGCAGCACGGAGTCTGGAATTGTGCCCGAAAAACGGCAATAGGCTCGCCCCCTATTACGTGGGACTGATACATACCTGGCGAAATGTAGGTGCAGAAATGCACCTCTGCCTACCCCTTCGGGGAATACAGGCGTGAGTTTATGTATGTATTTATTTCATCATCATTATGATCAGCTCATAGCCAGCAACTGCTGGACAAGGGCCTCCTCTACAACTTACAACAAAAGTAAAAATATATTACAGTAACAATGTAAATACGTTTGCGAGTATCTAATTGTAACTACGATGCTGTCTAAATAGAGCGTCAATTGATTGACTTGATGGAAGGCATTTGAAACATTCAAAATTATTTACAAAAACTGCTTCATGGATGTTAAGCCAATCCTGTAACACGCGATCGAGAATTCCCTAGTTGGGCATTTTTTATTAGCATTTCGGCGGTCGCAGGTTCAAACCCCAGGCACACACCTCTGACTTTTCGAAGTTATGTGTGTATTCACAATGAATTATCACTTGCTTTAACGGTGAAGGAAAACATCGTGATAAAACCTGCACACCTAAAAGTTCTTAGGAATTTCTTAGGTGTGTAGTCCGCTAACCCGCACGAGGCTAGCGTGGTGGACTAAGGCCTAAACCCTCTCAGTTGTAGAGGAGGCCCGTGCCCAGCAGTGGGACGTGTTTGGGCTGATGATGAATTGCAATTGCCTCCCTCTTATTAGATATGACTTCATAGCCGTGAGATCGTGGGCTTAAAAAATACTAGACTGTATTATATTAACTGTTAGATATAATAACTGTTAGATATAAGAAGAATATATTAACTGTTAGATATAAGACGTTTCTAAACAAAATATCTTTAATTTTAAGATAGTCCGTCAACTAATAATACCCTTGTCTACCAACCTTTTTAATATTAAACAAATTTAGCCTCTTCACAAAATACCGAAAATTTTGCTAATTGTCCATTAGTAAACGCATCGCATTTGGAAGACACACCTCTGTCCGCAATCGAAGTTCTATTAACAAGCACACGACACCTCGCGTCAACTACGTGTTAATTGCTCCAAAAATGTATTATTACAGGCGTATGAGGAAGTCTATAATTGGCAGTCAACGTTAGCACCATTAAATAATTAACATAGATCGGTGATATTAATATGTTTAGCTAGATAAATCAAATCATGCAAATATAACAAAATCCAGGAGAGACACAACGGTCAAAGGGAATCTTTGATCCTTGTTACACGTGTACGATTCGCCAGCTATGTTATTTGAATCATATGCTAGCCTATCGCCCATTTTTGTACACATACCCAGACTCCGTGTCTGTGAGAGAATTTCTTATTATAAAAATCAATAAATCTTTACCCGAACAGAGAATCGAACGCGAGTCGTCTCAAACGCACAGTACCGATTCTACAATGCTTACATTTGAGAGTTGCGCACAATTTTCCGAATGCTTTTAAATCTGCAAGATGATAAAATAATACCGATGTCAACGAACTTTGTCACTGGCAACATAATGTGCTTGGCAAATTGCCAGTTTTCATCGCTAGCAATTTACATTATTTCAGGCAAAATTGTAATTGATAGCTGACCAAATCTTTTTATCAAAATATTATTACGTTACTCTGCTTCCTATGAAACTGAGGGCGTCCACCATATTTTTTTTCCGCGGGGACAATCCTATTTACGGACCATACCACCCCCGGAGGGGCGCGGGTGTGTCGGACTCACCGGCGCCTTCCAACCCAGCATGGATGTCTCGGGCGGCCGCTGGGCCAGGTCCGTACCGTACCGTACAAAAAATCTATGCGCCAATGAGGGCGATCACGGTCTATGGGCGAGAATGCTGAATGCTAGTGCGGGTTGACGGACTAAACATAATAATAAATTCGCCGTGGTGAACATTTAGGGTGAAAAGTTTTCTAACAA
The DNA here is from genome assembly GCA_907164795.1 of Hemaris fuciformis. Taxonomy (NCBI): domain Eukaryota; kingdom Metazoa; phylum Arthropoda; class Insecta; order Lepidoptera; family Sphingidae; genus Hemaris; species Hemaris fuciformis. The sequence goes on from OU015443.1 coordinate 1,515,268, forward strand.
TGTCTTCATGATGGATGAGGGCTGCTCAAGACCGGGATGGTTGGCGCTTTCTTGGGGAGGCCTACGTTCAGCAGTGGACGGCGATAGGCTGAGTATAATGTCTCTTCTCCGCTATATTGTGTGATATGTCATTGCAAATAATTCCGAAAGTTTCGCTCAGATATCTTAATCAGAAAGTTTTCCTCCAGGTGTCATAGCCACTTCTCATATATGGGGCTACCTGGCCGACACCAGGGGCAGGAGGAAGATGCTTTGCATTTCGATGACTATCGGCTTCGTGGCCGGAGGACTAGCAGCCCTGTCTCCTAACTGGATCGTCCTGAGTATTCTCAAGTTCCTGTCTTCTGCAGCGTAAGTACTATTAACCTGAAACGTCAAAATTTTATGTTTCTTACGAAATCATTATCATTTAGTCAAAATTTGGCATACGAAAGTATATTTTGATTTACACATTTTTTTGAATTCCTGAAATTTTATTACTCCTAAAAAGCATACATAAATAAATGATTTAAAATCAATATTTATACAAATATAATATACCTAACAATCACATACATAGCTAAGATACATATATGTATGTCTTTTGTCGTGGGCATCAGAAACGACGCGAGACTTTTCAGTCTCACAAATACCCAGGCCCGAGAAAAATACATATACTGGTATATTTGACTGCCTTGTGCCTTAAAAAAATTTTGAAAATATACCCGATAAACGTCTTCGAAAATGGACTACGTATTCGACGGAAATGGATGCACAGCTGGGTTGTAGCTCTAAAAAATTCACGCCTATCTTTAATGCAGGGGTCAATCTTCTTCTAGGGTGTCTGGTGCTTCTGCTTTGGCCCTGGCCCTGCTGAGTGAAGTCACCCCTGCATCAAGAAGAAGCACACTCCTATTACTGACAACCAGTGCTTTCCTCTCCTGTACAGGGATTATGGCAAGTAAGTGTAATCTCGACCTAATGTCATTAACTCCAAAGTCATATGAAAGAACTCTGAAACCTTTAAGAGGAAAGTCATTTATGTTTTGTTTGTAAATTATACGTACGGTAATTAAATGCGTCATGTTATTTATGTTAACCATATGTTCATTATTAAATCTCTGAATGGATAAAAACAGAATGTATGTAAAGACACTGAGATTGAAAACTGGGACAGGTTTTAGATATTATGGTGGTTAGGAAAACGTCAAAATTTTACTTTCGGGATTCTTTTAGCGTGAACGTGTCCGTAATCACTGTAACTTTTACCTGTCCTTATCTTCGATCACGGTCTGTTTACAGTCTATAAGGGGTATATTCGTCATCATCAGCCCAACCCGCACTAGGCCAGCGAGGTGGACTAAGGCCTAAGCCCTCTCAGTTGTAGAGGAGGCCCGTGCCCAGCAGTTTGACGTATATGGGCTGATGATGATATTCGTCATACTGACTAGCAACTGTCACTTATTGCAATCAGACTGTGCATATTCAATTTTGAACAGACTGTATCAAGTGACATACAAAGGCATTCATTACTATAATATATTATATATGTATATGTACTATTTGAAATATCTCATTGCAGTAAATTTCCTACATGTTAATATTTTGTATGCATAAGTGTAATACATATTTAAATATTAGTTGAAACTGTAGCCTGACTTTTGATTTACGAGTAACTAAAATATTTCCATTAAATATTGCTTTTCAAACAAATTATTATTTGCTTATACTATTAAAAGATAATGAAAAATCTCTGAATCCACATGAAAGATAATAAAACGCTATTTACATTTTTCAACATTAAATATTTATACTTGAATTAAATATCAGAACATTAACATATTGTGTATAGTATTATTCTGCATATTTCATTGTTTGGGTTTTAATTTTAATTTGGACTGTATTTTCTTATTTAAGCTATATGTATATCAGTTTATCAATATCAACATATATCTATATGTATGTATATAGGATACTGTACACATTATAAATAAGATGTATGTATATTATCGAGAAACGATCCCGAATTTGTATAATTGGTTGGATACAATGTCATCATTGAATAAGTATATAGGTTTTGACAATTAACAATTATCTACTAAAAAAAATACTTGATTAGACAATATCTATATTACAACCAGCAGCAGCATGGCATGCAGCATGGAAGCAGTGATGGCCTCGAGGTTTAGGCGCGCGGTTGAGTATTTCGGCGGTCGCAGGTTCAAACCCCAGGCACACACCTCTGACTTTTCGAAGTTATGTGTGTATTCACAATCAATTATCACTTGCTTTAACGGTGAAGGAAAACATCGTGATAAAACCTGCACACCTAAAAGTTCTTAGGAATTTCTTAGGTGTGTAGTCCGCCAACCCGCACTAGGCCAGCGTGGTGGACTAAGGCCTAAACCCTCTCAGTTGTAGAGGAGGCCCGTGCCCAGCAGTGGGACGTATTTGGGCTGATGATGATGATGATGATATTACAACCTCTTAGATAAACTCATCATATTTTTATTTTTATTATTTATTTCCAAGTTTTTGAAGTTATAGGTACTTCTATTGGCGCGTTAGGGAAAAATGATGAGCGTAATTTTTTACGATGCGCGCGCACACCGTCACGAAAAACCGACACCCTGAAGTCAACATTTTAATTTTTCAAAAAAGTTTATAATTTTTAAAATTTAAAAATGTGGAATAGTGACAGTAATAAAAAGGGATTGACATATTTATTAGTTGTCAAATAATTATGAGTGCGTTCAGAAATGTAATATGTTGTGTTAACTAAGAACTATGTATGTGACTGTTGGGCGTATTTAAAAGTTTTACTTCAGTCGTGTGGTCTAAAGCACACTCGTATTTTTTATAATATATTATAATATTATTTGAGAAAATATAATATATTTATGTATATTTATATATATTTTATTCGGACTGATACATCATACAAAACAAGTGGGGTAGGTTCAGAAACACTTGAATAAATAAATATCGTAAATACAGTTGTCAGTTCTCACGCAAACATACGTAGATGTCCCTACTTTTACTTAGTTGGTAACTTCTTTTGAAAAACTAGAATGTATTAAATACCTTTCATCTATTGTTAGTGTCGTTTTTTCTACAAACGTAAAATAAGGCGAAAGAATTTTTTTTTAGAAAAAGTGTTTTATCTTGTTATGCCAAAAGACGTACCTATAACTTCTAACGCGTGTACACAAGTACACACACACATTTTTTTACAAAAAACAATACAATTTTAGGGCCTAATTTATGTATTTATATACCTACTTGTGCCAAAAACTCTAAACGTACTTTCATTTTCATCATCATCAGCCCATATACGTCCCACTGCTGGGCACGGGCCTCCTCTACCATTGAGAGGGTTTAGGCCTTAGTCCACCACGCTGGCCTAGTGCGGGTTGGCGGAAACATACTTTCATAGTGTATACTTTATATGCGAATGTTCCGTCTGTATAACATATCATACATATACATATGTATGTACATTGATAGTAATACTGTCCGCTTCTGGGCAAAGGCCTCCTCTAAGATCGAGTCACCAATGTAGACTTGATCCTTTGGTTGATTTCATACAAACGCCACGCACAAACTCACGCCTAAATCCCATAGGAGTTGGCAGATTCTATTGCCGCAGTATTCGTTCCTGAAACACCTCTTTTGCGTCTTCAATTTCTTTTTCTTTCTTTCATAGATTTCCTTATACACATACAAGTAATATAGTTATGGGTACTTCTAACTTGATTGATTAACTTATCATTGGATTTAGCATATCTAATAAATTCCTTGTCCAAACTTCTTAGGCATGTTGGTTACTTCATTATATTTTTTTATTATAATAATTTAAAAAAAAATCATACTTTTTTTCCAGTTCTATCAATACCTATACTGCCAATGAAGTTCTCCTACTACATTCCGTACCTGGACATCCACTTCAACTCTTGGCGTCTCCTCAACTTGATATTCTGCTTGCCGTGTGCCCTCAACGCTCTCGGAGTGGTGTGTGCCTATGAGAGTCCTAAATACCTGCTCAGCGTAGGTGAAGACAAGAAGGCTCTGGAAATTTTGAAAGGAATCTTCGAAATGAACAGCGGGAAAAGTGGTGATTTGTATCAGGTTAGTGTTCAGGTTGTTGGTAAAGTAAATTAATTTTATTAGGGACTAATCAATTACCTAAAGACTCAAACTATTTTTGTTTTATCAAATTGTGATAAATCTAAGACATAAATGCGAATGCAAATGTTAAACATCTTATTAATAACGAAGTTAAAAATTTCAAAAGCATCGATATTTATTGGCCGTTACAAAATTATTAACGTTAAGAATATATATATCGGAGCAGGAGATGCTTCGAAGAGTGTTTAATATATGTGACGTCACATTGCCGACGTCACAACTGTTGGTTCATGGTGATAACTCATACTTTGAGTTTTCTTTAGTAAAACTTCACAATTACTGACGAGGCAGATAGCCCAGGATCGTTTAAGAATAGCAGTGACATCGTTATTACTGGAGGATCCATTTTGAGAAGTAATTTCAACAATCAACTTCAATCAAAGTTCTTTTTATTTCCCAAAAAATCGGATGTTTGATGTCCACGCGTCGACCGATGAATGTTCCGCTTCGCTGCAGCGGGCGTCTTTTTATAGACACTGGAGTGGGGCGACCGCCCGTGAGTCATTCTTGTTTATGCAAGAGCAATGACATAGCTCTCAGTATATGGTTTTACGCCGTTATATATTATTATGATATTTCTTCATTTAACATTATTTTAATAGATATCAATAATTATTTTCAGGTTAGCTCAGTGGTACTCGATGAAGACAATGTAACTGCATCGACAAACGGATTTTGGGATACATTAAAAGCACAAACCCTACCGATGTTCAAGCCACCTCTATTGAAGAGTACTCTGTTACTAGCTGTTATGTTCATACTTGTTTTCGTTTGGTAAGTGCTAAGTTTCACGTAACTATAAACCGTACTTGAGATTAAGACAGCTAGAAACTATAAATCATCAGGCCATATACGCCCCACTGCTGGGCACGGGCCTCCTCTACCATTAAGAGGCTTTAGCCCTTAGTTCACCACGCTGGCCTAGTGAGGGATTGGCAGACTACACATCTATGAAATTAAATAAATTTCCTTCACCGTATTAACATAACTTCGAAAAGTCAGAGGTGTGTGCCTGGGGCTTGAACCCGCTACCGCCGAGAATCACGGCCGCGCGCCTAAGCCTCGACACCATCACTACTTATTAATATAAGTATATGGCTTAGGCTTCTAATGAAGCTATACATATCGAGATCATCGTAAATCGATCAAAGTACAAACAGTAGGAGCAAGGTTAACACCACTCTCGTCTCAAAATTGCCAACCAAACAATGTGAAAAACAAAAATGCATCACTATGTTCGAATTTACTTTCATTAGGAAGTCCTAACGTGTATTTTAGTAGTCATTACATTTACGTTTTGACCACTATGTGGAGCAACACAACGGTTGGGTATCGGTTTCACAAGTTTTTGATACACTCGCTTGTCCTCGCTATAAAATAAAACTAGTTTTTAGATCCTAATTATGTATTGTTTTCCAGCATCAACTCGTTCCTTGTATGGCTACCGTTCATGGTTGACGCCTTCATGTCCTCAGTAGAAAAAGGTTTTACTGAAATGACGATGTGTGAAATGATTCGGATAGCTCGAAATTCAACGAACTCTGAGCAGGTAAAATTTGACCATTCATAAATATGTTACTTGTTCTTAATATTAGCGTTTTGCTTTAGTCGCCGTAAAATCTTGTAATTTTTTCAACAAATTGAGTTATTGTAATGTGCAATGCAACGTATTGTTTAAAACTTATACCTTCTTGCATATTTGTCAATCTTACTCAGCGATTTATATCACTCTTAAGTTACATGCTAAAGTTATGTTTGTGTCTGCCCAGATTTAGTTAAAAAAGAATGTATTTGCAATTTTTAACCGACTTCAAAAAAAGGAGGAGGTTATCAAGTAGTCTGTATTTATTTATTAATTTTATGTTTGTTACCTCAGAACTTGTGACTATGTGGACCGATTTTGATGATTATTTTTTTAATTGAAAGCTGGTGCTTCCAGATTGGTCCCATTATATATATATTAATTATTCTCATTCAATATCCTTTCGTCACTTATGTGATTTATACCATCAAAGTTGTGTAATAAAAATCTCTTCATTTTCCAGCACAACGATTGCACCATGAACAGAATGGCTATGACCATGGTGTTCGGAATCAGCATCATGTTGGCTGTTCTCAACGCCGTCGCCAGTGGTGTTATTAATATTATTGGAAAGCGACGGTTGTTTATTGGCATCCAGGTAAGATTTAGCAAATACAAATAAAACTAATCACCAAAATAGCTTCAACTCTTTGAAGACAAAGCATGAAGTAGGCTGCCTTACACGAAAAGACGAGGGGTCTTTAGTCATTTATGCTCAACTTTGATAACATGGTGGTAAAATCACCAAGAGAAGCTTATTCAGCTTAAAGTGCCAAGAGATAAAATATACATAACCTCACGCCTGTATTCCCCGAAGGGGTAGGCAGAGGCGCATTTCTGCATCCACATTTCGCCAAGTAGGTATGTATCAGTCCCACGTAATAGGGGGCGAGCCTATTGCCGTTTTTCGGGCACATTGCCAGACTCCGTGCTGATAAAATATGATGATATAAAAAGAAGATCGAAACGTAAAGAATGACATCGAGGATTATTTTTAGCCATTTTTCGTTAATTAGAAGAAAAAATGACAATTTAGTTCTATATAGAAACCTCTCTTCAAAATATAGGAATAATCTTTCAATTTCGTTTAACTCTCACAGATCTTAAAATAAGAACAGCATAGAATAACAAAATATGTTTCATTTCAGATCCTGTCAGGCTTAGCTGGTATACTAATCAATGTGAGCTCCATCTGGCCTCTCAGCGCTGTGCTCTTCATCATAATGCTGACCGACGTCATCAACTTCGGTTTCCTCTCTGCCTTCGCCGTTGATCTCTACCCCACCTTCGTGAAGTGAGTACATCATAATTAACCTTGCATCTGCCTTAGTTTTCAATATTTAGCTGCCCATATAATATCAAACGATATCAAAATCAAAAATCAAAATCAAATTGTAAAGTGCAACGCTATTGACTTTTTTGAATCGAAGTATTTCTTTTTTATTCAAGACTTCAGCTTTTATTTTTGACGACAGATACTTGTGTAAATTTATTAACTTACACATAAAACATGATCAGTCGCCCGTAATGACAGCTAACTATAAATGTTTTATTCTTTCAGGGCAAAGGCCGTATGTGTAATGTTGATGTTCGGCCGAGGCAGCACCATCCTCGGCATCAACGTGCTTAAGAATTTAATTGAGACAAACTGCGAAACAGCGTTTTACTTATTCGGCGGTATTACTATCGGTAAGATATCTATTACACCTACTGTTACTACTGCTACTACTTAACCTAAGAGTATCAAATTGCATAGAGACCTGTATTCATATTATTATTAAGCACGGGCTAAGAGGAAGTTGAGACACATTAGTACCTAGTAAAGAGTTTAAATTATTATATACATAACCTGACGCCTGTATTCCCCGAAGGTGCAGGCAGCGGTGCATTTATGCACCCACAATTCTCCAATTGTTTTTTCGTTCCAAGTAATAGAGTAGATTCCGTGCTGATACTGAGAAATTTCTAGTGGAAAAACCTATTAAAACTTTTCCCGACCCGGGAATTGAACTTAAGACCTCTAGATCGCACAGCCGAGAGACCACGAGGCAGTCTTATATATTTTACGAGATATTCTAAACAGTACTAAAAAAATCATGATTAGTCAGTACACAAATCGTGGATATTCTTACTGGCATACATTCTTGACTCTCGACTCCTTTGAAAATATAACTTGAGTATAATTCGTCAGAAATATTTACAAATACATATTTACGAGTACATTACTTTTGTATTATACCATTAATTTTTCGTTGCAGCTGGAGGAATAATTGGTCTACTGCTGCCTCCCGACGGCAACCTCTTCAAGCAGAAGACAAAAATATAAATCATATAATTCATTTAGTTAATATAAATTCAATACTGGGTCTAAGGAATTAAGTGTGATCTCTGAAACACCAACTAATCGTTTGTATGAAGATCTAAAACCCACGAGGTCATGTCTAAAGGGTCTGCTAGTTGTGGAGACTCCAAAACAAAGTTTTAAGTTGTGAGAGTTCTGAAATGGAAGTTCCGTGCCATTATGGAGCCATATTTGGTTTGCTCGTGCAAAAATGCCAGTGCGTTTGCAAATAAGAAGAAAATCAGCACCAAAACTTATACTTTTCCTAATCATTCTTAGTATAAGACATTAGAATAATTTAGATAGAACTATATAAGTGAAGATGCCATTAAAATTCGATTTTCTAAGTGAACTTCATTTATTGCTAGTAAAATCTAGCCCTTTTTGTCGTCTAGATCTGAAATACGTATAGACCTATGCAGATTAGTAATCCCTATATCAGAATTTATCTTTTTATACTTGTCAACACTTGGGGTCAAATCTTCCCAGTATTCAAATTCTTCATAGACCGAAAGGGTCTAGTCCAATCACATTTTGATTATTAAAAACAATGATTGAACAAAAAGTTACTTCATTAAGCAGCATATACTTCAATATTTTTACTGGCTTCAAACTAATTTTCGCATTTTATGTAAAAGCATTTTATTCATCAGAATATTATTGAAAATCTTGTTATTGCTCAATTTATTTCACTTTCTTAATTTTTAAGTAACGGACGAGTTCGGTTCGACTTAAGATGAAATCTTGGGAAAATTTCTTTCCATAGAACGTAGTATTTGGCTGAATGAAGAAAATTTATAATGAACTTTCTCCTACATCAATGTAAACTCGGGTAAAACAAATGATTTCTGGTAATGACTGTTTCATCTTCAATTGTTACTGTTTCTAATTAGGTTATATCATTCCATTAGGGAATAATTTATATTGACATAATTAATTTTATTTTAGGAATGAATTTTAAGTATTAAGAAGTAATTTTTCGAAATAACTTATCGAATATTTAATTAATTTAAACGGCCATTAAATGATTATATTTCGATGTGTAAATATAGAAATGTAAGATTTTCGATTAAACTGATATTACGGATTTTTTCGCGTGTATTTTTTTAATTCCAGTTTTATTTTATTTAATGGAGATTTTAACAAACAAACGAGTAAATCCGTATTATTTCAAATAATTAAATAATAAACAAATTCTTAGTAGGAATAATATATATTTTTATTCTAATCGGGTTGTTTTATTAACCTCATTTTAAGCCTACATATTTGTTGTGTACTTATATGTAATTTCATTTTTTTTATATGTACACCAAAATAAAATATATTATTTCTGGACAGTACTGTAGTAACGATTAAGTCTATGTGTGGATTAGCATGCATGGCAGCTGAAAGACTTCGTAAATTTATCTTGCTTTCAATGTAAAACACCAGTACTTAATATGATCAATTTTATTTACACTTGCAACAATTATTTACAGCTATTTTGTTATCTAACACTAATGTTATATGACTAGAATATCCGTAAATTATTTTGCGGGGTTGCATCATGATTCAGATTGTACAAAACATTAAAAAAAGCGGCACAAAAATAGATTTTCTAGATTTTGTAATAATAAGAAAGATTCAAACATCGTCCTTAGGTTTTTGCTTCTGTTCTGCTATCTTGGCGTCTGAAGGTAGAAGTAGTCCAAAAAGGCCTCCACCTAAAAAATCCAGTTTTCTTAGGTATGCTATTAGCGAAAATAAAGACCTTACGTAAATCGCAATTACGTTCATCTTCAGCTCACATACATACTTTCACTGCTGGACACGGAGCTCCTCTACACCGGAAAGTGATAAGGCCTTAGTCCACCACGTTGACCTGGTGTGGGATGGCGGACTACACACCAAGAATTTGTAGGTGTACTGGTTTCCTCACGATGTTTTCCTTCACCGTTAAAGTACGTGATAATTCATGCTTACACAAATAACTCTGAAAAGTCAGAGGAATCTGGGTTTTGAACCCGCGTCCGCCTAGATTTCGAAGATGAGATACATTGATATAGAAATAACACAGGTAGCAATACTTCCAAAGACATAAAAAGCAGTCTCGCAATTACTCTCCAACAAACTCTTAAGGATATTGATTCCAATCACTGCACTACCACGGCCCACCATCAATGTAACACATACTGCCATGGCTTTGAAAAATTGTAGAAAAATGTTTATTTACATTATTACATTATAGTAATTTTAAATTAATTAAAACACTGATTGCTAACTGTGAAAATATTTCTAAAGTTTTTGGAGAAAAGTTCGAGGTTTGAATTAACGAACAACTTGAATCGACAAAGCACAAAAGCAGAGCACAGTAACTTCTAGATATCAGAATTTTTTTAATAAAAGTAAAACTAGATGTTGCTTATACAGGTTGTATTCAGACCGTGATCGGAAACTAAGGCAGGTAATAGCTAAGGTGATTACAAACCCCCTGGCGTTAAAGAAAATTCTGACAAAAAATAAAAATTTTGACTTTTTCTATACAACCATCGGTATTAAATGTACGCGGTTTGTATGGAAAACGTCAAAATTTTTATTTATTGTCAGAATTTTCTTTAACGCCAGGGGGTTTGTAATCACCTTAGCTATTACCTGCCTTAGTTTCCGATCACGGTCTGAATACAACCTGTATATTATTGAACGTAGCATCCACCAGAATCAAAAATTGAACTCCGAAAGAATATGCAATTTATTTTGGATACTGAGCCTTATAGGTAATGGTTGGGGCTCCAGAAATCCCATAAACTGATCATCATCATCAGCCCATATACGTCCCACTGCTGGGCACGGGTCTCCTCTACAACGGAGAGGGTTTAGGCCTTAGTCCACCACGCTGGCCTAGTGCGGGTTGACGGACTACACACCTAAGAAATTCCTAAGAACTTTTTTTAGGTGTGCAGGTTTTATCACGATGTTTTCCTTCACCGTTAAAGTACGTGATAATTCATTGTGAATACACACATAACTTCGAAAAGTCAGAGCGACCGTCGAGATTCTTGACCGCGTGCCCAAACCTCGAGGCCATCACGACTTCATAAACTGATACTGAATTCAAAGCTGACGAGTGTTCTTCCAAAACCAAGAACACTAACACGATCTAACCAACCCACTTATACTACGTCTAAGCACAAGTGATATATGAATATATTTGTAAATATAGTTATTGTTATTAACTTTTTTTTTATAACACCACCACCATCCCCTTTACATTCACTACTGTTTTCTGGGTTGTCTGGAAAAGATCGCTAATAGCGATTAGTCCGACTTTTGTGGCACACATAGTGTATACGAATTAAGCCTTTTTTATCTCAATTATGTTCTTGTTGCTTACAATAAAGCAAAATTTACAAAAAATAATTAAATTTTAGATAAAGCTAACTTACTTGATATAAGTAGGGAATATGTCGACACTGTAGGTAGTGAGGAACCCGAAGTTAACAATAGGGAACAAGTAGATTACGAAAAACACAGCACTGAAGTACCATATCTTCAATGTGTTGATGGACAGGGCCATAACGCCTGACAGCAACTGGAATACAATGTACACAAAAGTTTTAATCCGGTCCATTAAAATGGTAACAGTCATATTACTTGTAGATCTGTGAATTTTTGCTCACATGCCTTCAGACATGAAAAAATGAAGGGAAGTAAATGATATTTTTTAATGCATACATACATGAGAACGCCTTTCTATAATTTTGAGCAATTATTTTTAAGAGCCACTTTGAACTATGTTTATAGTAAATTATGATGTATTTTCTTACTTACATGCATACGAGTACATAATAATACACATAACATCACGCGCGTATTCCCCGAAAGAGTAGGCAGATATGCATTTCTACACCAATATTTCGCCAGGTATGTATCAGTCCCACGTAATGGGGCTTGTCCCCTATTACGTGGCGGTGGGACTGATACATACCTAAATGTGGCTACAGAAATGCACCTCTGTATATCTCTTCTGGGATTACAGGGGTGAATGTACGTATATAAATATTTTATTTATATATACTTTATAATTAAACTGCTAACTTTATAATTGACTGCCTCGTGGTCTCGCGGTACAAGTATGTGCCGTGCGATCTAGAGGTCCTGGGTTCGATTCCCGGGTCGGGCAAAGTGTTATTGGGTTTTTCCATTAGGAAATTCTCGGTAACAGCACGGAGTCTGGAAATGTGCCCGAAAAAACGGCAATAGGCTCGTCTCATAGATACCTGGCGAAATGTGGGTGCAGAAATGTACCTCTGCCTACCCCTTCGGGGAATACAGGCGTGAGGCTATGTATGTATGTATGTTATTTACTGAAGTTGTTTTTTTTTACCAATATTCCAATAGTAACTACTTGACATCTTCAGTCGCCTTCCAGGTCTGCTGCGTTACTTTTTGAAGATAATATGCCTCAACGTGATGCACCGTCTGAATTTACAGCTAGCATTATAATATTCATAACATCTTTAAAGAAATTAATAATAAAAGACTAAAGATTTGTGGGGAATGTCAGTATTTACTATATCCTCTATTATCAATATTATAGCACCACACATGGCAGCTGTGTTCAATCGTTGCTGCGTATCTGGAGTGTTTCCTGACCTGATTAAGCTTCATCATCATCATCATGCTCAGCCCATATACGTCCCACTGCTGAGCACGGGCCTCCTCTACAACTGAGAGGGTTTAGGCCTTAGTCCACCACGCTGGCCTAGTGCGGGTTGGCGGTCTACACACCTAAGAAATTCCTAAGAACTTTTAGGTGTGCAGGTTTTATCCCGATGTTTTTCCTTCACCGTTAAAGCAAGTGATTATTCATTGTGAATACACACATAACTTCGAAAAGTCAGAGATGTCTGCCTGGGGTATGAACCTGCGACCGCCGAAATTCTCGACCGCGTGCCTAAACCTCCAGGCCATCACTGCTCTTATTTATAGTTTATTTATTTCTTTACTTTATAGTTGATTTTTATTTTGATAGATTTAAATTTTTGGTTGATTTTATGCCTTTTATATTATGAGAAGGATATGTTTTTATTTTGATGTTTCATGTTAAAAGTGTTAAAGTGTTTAAAATGCATTTATTTTTATTAAAATTTTTGGGCCATCTTAAGCGACCAGCTTCCCAAGATAGCCCAATACCAAGTTTCTAAAAAGTGTCAAGTTTCAAGTTTCAATTTGTGTTAAAATGCCAAAAGTTGTACTACTTTTTTAGATATCTTGTTTCTCAATTAAATATATTACAACTACCATTATGTATTTTCTTAACTTTACTTATGTGAAAGATTTTACGAGGTTTTGAAATTAAGTGGGCCTTCCTTGGCGCCTGTACCTTACGCTAAACACTAATTGTGTTCTAAATTTGAAGCTTCTATGTTTGCTAAAAGTGCCTTAGAGCTTTGATGATCGGTCAGTGAGTCAGTGAGTGACAAAATTATGAAGTTTGACTGGTTATAATTCTTAAATTGGTTCAAATTAAATAAAATTTGAAATATACCGAATTTATACAATGCCTGCTGGTTGACTTGATTTGATGAAATTCAGATTTCTAGTTTTATCCACAAAGAAGTATAGGGCGTCGAAAATGGCTTGAATTGCTTCGAGAAAAAGATTGTACGGCCGTGCCGCTTTTGCTCGACTTGGCACGATTAATTCTATGTGTGGATTAGAATGCCTTGGTAGCTGAACGCTTTCGTTAATTTATTTAGCATCTAATCTAAAATAGCAGTTCTTAATATAATCAATTTTATTTACACCTAAAACTTAATTACAGCTTTTATGACTAGAATATCCGTAAATTAGTTTGCGGGGTTGCATCACGGTCCAGTTCGTACAAAACATTAAAAAAAAGGCGGCAAAAAAACTTTCTAGATTTAATAATAATGAGTAATATTCAAACATCGTCCTTAGGTTTTTGCTTCTGTTCAGCTATCTTGGCGTCTGAAGGTAGAAGTAGTCCAAAAAGGCCTCCACCTGAAAAATGCCATTTGTCTTAGGTAAATTATTATTGAAAATAGAGACATTGTTCCCAATGGAACAGCCCCGTAGCGTAGATGGCTAGACACCAGCTTGCGAAACGAGAGGCCGCGGGTTCGATCCCCGCACCGAGACAAATGTTTGTGTGATCCACAAATATTTGTTTCGGGTCTGGGTGTTTGTGAGACCGAAAAGTCTCTCGTAGTCTCTGATACCCACGACACAGGACTTGTATCCTAGTGTGGGGTCAGAACTATGTATGTGACTGTTGGGTGTATTTATTTATTATTTATTTATTTATTTAATTACATTCATCATCAGCTCACATACATACTTCCACTGCTGGAAACGGGGCTTCTCTACACCGGAGAGTGATAAGGCCGTAGTCCACCGCGCTGACCTAGTGTGGGTTGGCGGACTACACACCAAGAATTTGTAGGTGTACAAGTTTCCTCACGATGTTTTTCCTTCACCGTTAAAGTACGTGATAATTCATGCATACACAAATAACTCCGAAAAGTCAGGGGAATCTGGGTTTTGAATCCACGTCCGCCTAGATTTTGAAGATGAGAATATAAATTACGTTGATATAGAATTAACACTTACAGGTAGCAATACTTCCAAAGAAATAAAAAGCAGCCTCGCAATTACTCTCCAACAAACTCTTAAGGATATTGATTCCAATAACTGCACTACCACGGCCCACCATCAATGTAACACATACTGCCATGGCTCTGAAAATTATATATTATATATATATATTTTACATTATTACATTAGTGTTATTTTAAATTAATTAAAATTGCTAATCTGTAAAGGTTTTGGGGAAAATATTGAGGTTTTAATTTACGAATAACTTGAATAGACGAAGCACAAAAGCAGAGCACAGAAACTCCTAGATTTCAAACGAACTTTTTTATATGTAAAACTAGATATTGCTTGCATATTATTAAACGTAGCGTTCATCAGATCAAGAATTGAACCGCGAAAGAATATGCAATTTATTTTGGATACTTAGCCTTTTTGAGAATGACAAACCAGTAATCGTAAAAACAGATATTAAATTCAAATCTGACTAGTGTTCTTCCAAAACCAAGAACCAACACGATCTAACCAACTCACTACGTTTACGCTCAAGTAATATTTGAATGTATTTGTAAATAAAGTTATTATATTTGACTTTCACTTTGACATTGACTTTCACTTTGACATTGACTTTGACTTTGAGTATAGTTTTATAATTATTACTTTTATGTTGGGTTTATTCTATGGGATTTTTATTTTTATTTTAACACCACGACCATCCCTTTCATATTCACTGCTGTTGGCTTAAGCGATTAGTCCGACCTTTGTAGCACACATAATTTATATGAATAAAGTTTTATTTTATCTGAATTTTTTTCTTGTTGCGTACAATAAAGCAAAATAAATAAAATAAATCGTATAAATTTTAGATAAAGCTAACTTACTTGATATAAGTAGGGAAGATGTCGACACTGTAGGTAGTGAGGAACCCGAAGTTAAGAATAGGGAACAAGTAGATTACGAAAAACACAGCACTGATGTACCATATCTTTAATGTGTTGATGGACAGGGCCATAACGCCTGACAGCAACTGGAAAACAGTTTAAACAAAAATTTAAATCCAGCCCATTAAATATATGCGTTTTCGTTCTTTGTATCGTATTGTACTTTAGCTACTTTTCATTCATAATCTCCACAAAAACCAGTGTAAACATGACTATTTCCATCATCAATGCTTGTAATTTTCATCTTTTTCGTTTCAAATAATGGGCTCTTCCTTATAGAAATTCTTACTATCAGCATGGAGTTGGGAAATGTGCCCGGAAAACACAAAATCGTTATTAGTGATGCAATGTGATAAATATTAATTGTGGTCTCGCGGTACAAGTATGTGCCGTGCGATCTTGAGGTCCTGGGTTCGATTCCCGGGTCGGGCAAAGTGTTATTGGGTTTTTCCATTAGGAAATTCTCAGTAACAGCACGGAGTCTGGGAATGTGCCCGAAAACGGAATAGGCTCGCCCCCTATTACGTGGGACTGATACATACCTGGCGAAATGTGGGTGCAGAAATACACCTCTGCCTACCCCTTCGGGGAATACAGGCGTGAGTTTATGTATGTATGTGTATAGATTTTTTTAATTTTACTAACCTGAATAAGGATAACAAAGTTTTTCCTGCCTACAAACACCACACACTTACTGCTGATGATGTTCAAGACTGACAATATGATACCGGCGGCGAAGACCATGATCATGGCGAATGAATCCATCGAACAAGTATTGGGCTGAAATAACAAAGAGTTACTAAAATACAATGTAATAAAATAAAACATTTTGATTATCATCTGACTTTGCAACCTGTGTATCCATCATCATCATCATTATCAGCCTATATACGTCCCACTGCTGGGCACGGGCCTCCTCTACAACTGAGAGGGTTTAGGCCTTAGTCCACCACGCTGGCCTAGTGCGGGTTGGCGGACTACACACCTAAGAAATTCCTAAGAACTATTTAGGTGTGCAGGTTTCATCACGATGTTTTCCTTCACCGTTAAAGCAAGTGATAATTCTTTGTGAATACACACATAACCTCGAAAAGTCAGAGGTGTGTGCCTGGGGTTTGAACCTGCGACCGTCGAAATTCTCGACCACGCGCCTAAACCTCGAGGCCATCACTGCTTATCCATCAACGATGAACTAATCCATAATTTAACCCACAAGGAAACCATAATAAGGAAACCTGTATTCCTAAGTGTTTTCCAACGAGATTTTACAGGTGTAACTATGATCTCGCTCCTTCCAACCATAGAAGATGTCCATGTCTAAGAATGGGACCTTTTTGACCTGACGATGATGAGTGAGAAGTATTAATAAACGTAGTGTAGGAGAGTTGGTTAAGTAGTGATAGCCTCGAGGTTTAGGCGCGCGGTCGAGACTCTCGGCGATGGCGTGTTCAAGCCCCAGGCACACACCTCTGACTTTTCGAAGTTATATGTGTATCCTTAATGAATTATCACGTACTTTAAAGGCGAAGGAAAACATCGTGAGAACAGGTGTTCTCAGTGCGCAGGTGCGCACCTAAAATTTCTTAGGAATTTCTTAGTTGTACAGTCCGGCAATCTGTACTAGGCCAGTGCAGCGTGGTGGACTAAGGACTAAACACTCTCATTTGTAGATGAGGTCCGTACCCAGCAGTGGGAAGATTATGGGCTGATGATAATCATGATGATGATGAGGAGAGTGGGTAAAACAAACAAGTTGCATTTTTGTATTCGGGAAATAATTCTACCTAGTCCAATTATTCACCTACCCTTAGACTATATGGTGAGAATCTCCAAAGAAATTAGAGTGGACAAAGGAGTTTCAGCTCACCTCATTATCAATAGTGCTGCTGTTGGTCGATGATCTTATCATTTCGCAGATTGTCATCCCTCCACCATCGCTTTGCACGGATATCATGAACGCGTTGACAATGTAAGGTAGCCAGACGAGAAATGGATTCACACTGTGAATGACATTTCAATCTTAGACATTTTGTTATTTTTTATACTTGTGGATGATGGAGTAGGTGGCGGTGAGGAGTCACCGCAATGATGAACACAATCCACTTGTAATTAAGTTTATTAACAGTCACAACAGATAGGTACAGTACAGCACAATACAATAGTCCACACAACACAGTTCTTAACTAAAATAGTTTGTCGCGATCTATATAGCGAACGTGGTTTCGCGGGAGATATAGACGCGTAGGTACGGATCGTAAAGTAGTAGTGCGGAGGTGCGCTCTAAGGTGGCCAAAGGCGGACTAAGGTCACGCGCACGTTGCCGCCAGGGTCCGGCCGTTGGTAGGGTCGCTCTGCGATTGGTGCAGGTACGCAACGCGTGTGCGCAGGCGCACGATCATGCACGAGCGTCTCCGAAGGCGCTGCGCGTGGTGTGGTTCGCACATCGCGCGTTGAGTAAGTGTGTGTGTGTGTGAGGTAGGCTACATACTAATGTAACCAAAACTGTTCTGTGAGTATAACGATGTCAAAGAGATAATTAAAGTTGAGTCCTGCTTCAGCACTGAATTCGGAAAGCAGTGCACCTACCATTAGGAACAATGTAAATTACTTTTCCTAGCCAGTATAGTAAAAATATATGACCACATTATACCGGAAAAAAGTACAGTAAAATCCTTATCAAGTATCTAGAGACAAAAATCTAGATTTGAGCTATTGCCAGAATGTGCTTCGAATTCTGTGCGTCCATCTATCTTTTGGGAAAACGATTTAACAACAAGGCATGAAAGTTGTCACGATCTTCTGATATCGTCATTTATTAAAAAACTAATAAGAAAAATAAATTCCTAGTAAATTATAAAGGTAATAGATAATTTTAAACCAAAAAATTTGAAAGACATACCTGATAAATACTGTAAAGAACAACGCACCAATGAGTAAGGTTGTCTTTAGCAGGGGCGGTCTGAACATGGGCAGTGTCTGAGCAAGCATTGACGACCAGAAACCATCCCCGTGAATGGCACATTCTTCTTCAAACACCAACGAGTTAGCCTGCGGGCGAAACAAGCTCCTTAGATATTTTTGCTAACTTTTGATAATTCTTCTGAAAGCAATTTCTACCTTTCTTTAGTCACAACTAAAACGCATGCATTTAGAATAGTCGACTATAGTCATTTTCATAATACAATTTCTTTTTTTAATATAACACACATTTTAGACCTAAACTAAGTAAAAATGAACGGAGTCAACAGTGAAGAGATCCACAATTTAAAATCGAACTCTAGATATTCCAATCACATTAACATACATCGCTTCTTAACAACACCAATGTATATATGTATGTATATGTATGTTCACACTATACCTCATACAGATCCTGGTCTTTTCCTGAGTTGATTTTGAATATGCCTTTTAGATTCTGCAATGCTTCATCATTTTTCCCCATTGTCATCAGGTATTTAGGACTTTCATAGAAACACAAAACGCCTACGGCTCCTAAGGCGCAAGGCGAGCACAATATCAAGTCCAAAAGTCGCCAGGAATTGAAGTAAATGTCCAAAAATGGAATGTAGTACGAAAAGGTAAGTGGGAGAATTGGGATGGAGATTACTGAAACAAAAAAAAAAAATGATGTACATTCTAAAAAAAACACTTACTTGACGATTCAAAAGCACTTGTAAAAGTCTATTTGAATAAAGGTGATTTTGACTTTGACTTTGACTTTAAATCCTGTAAAAATTAACAGTATTCAAAATAAGTTGTGGGTGGAAGTGATAGTACGCTTATAAAATAACTGATGCGGTATATTTTCCATTTTAGATACAAATAATTTACCATTACTATCACAACATTGTTTCTGACAAAATGTATTAAAACATGATGTGGCTAATTTGGGTATATTTGATATTCTATATTGATTTACGTCGACTGCCTCGTGGTCTCGCGGTACAAGTATGTGCCGTGCGATCTAGAGGTCCTGGGTTCGTGTCGGGCAAAGTGTTATTGGGTTTTTCCATTAGGAAATTCTCGGTAACAGCACGGAGTCTGGAAATGTGCCCGAAAAACGGCAATAGGCTCGCCCCCTATTACGTGGGACTGATACATACTTGGCGAAATGTGGGTGCAGAAATGCACCTCTGCCTACCCCTTCGGGAAATACAGGTGTGAGTTTATGTATGTGTATGTATTTACGTATGAAATGATAATTGACTGTAGAACTAATAAAATATAATACAAATAATCTCTATTTTGGCGATCGCCGGTTTAAATCTCAGGCACTTCTTTTCGCATTTAACTGTGTATTTACAATGAATTATCACATAATATGACGCCAAAAGAAAACATCGTGAGGAAACTTATTCGCCAACCCACACTAGGCCAGCATTGTGGACTATATTCTGACCCTCTTAGCTACGGAAGAAACCCGCGCCCAGCAGTGGAATGTATTTGGTCTCATATAGATCTCTAAATTCAGGTTAGTAAAACTCAGCACCTGCCATAATTCCAGTCGCTGACAGAAACACACTGGTAGTAAGAATTACAAAAAAGCTTCTCTTTTCTCCTGGAGTACATTCACTGAGCAGCGTCATGGCTACTGCGTATGCTCCTGCAGCACTGGGAAAAAAAACTTGTAGTAATATTAGGCAAATGTTAAGAGGAACCATTAATATTAATAATTAAGACCTTGTAGAAATACCAGGCAAATAATGTCGAATATTACTTCTTCATTTTGTAAAATTTATGGCTATTTTTATACTTCCAATGGATCTGTTGCTTGTGGTGTTGCTGATATTCTCAATTATTACTTAATACTATAAATAGCAGGTTAAATCTGACTCTCGCTTTAGCATTTTTTAAGAGAACATAAACATGTTTATAAAATTTATAAAAGCTGAGTCCAGTTTTAATATATTTGTTTATTATGCCTAACGCTGGTTAAACATATTTTAATGAATTAAGATTTTAATAAACGATGTCCTATTTACTGATTTTCGATTGATATATTCTTTATAAATGCTCGTGTAGCGGCGAGTAATACCTATATTATATACTTACGCTGCAGAAGATATGAACTTGAAGACGCTCAATACGATCCAATTTGGCGAGAATGCGGCTAGAGCGCCGGCGACGAAACTCAAAGTCATTGACAAGGTAAGGATCTTCTTCCGTCCACGAGTATCTGCCAGGTAGCCCCAAAAGTGTGACGTTAGTATAATGCCTGTAAAAAAATATACATCTACATATATACATAATTTCCCTTGCTTGTATCCCCAAATTGAACGGCATTTTCCTACAATAATACAGTAATTTGTGTTATACTTAGTCCCGCCAGTTCGAATTGGGTACATAAACCTGTAATGACTGCGTGTGTTGAAATAAATAAATAAATACATATATACAACCACGTCTTACTATGCTACTACGTTACTATATCCAATTGAAGTGCTTAGTACTGCTATTCCATAGATTGGCACCAATTGCTACCCATCGCACGATCTAAATTTAGACT
The DNA here is from genome assembly GCA_907164795.1 of Hemaris fuciformis. Taxonomy (NCBI): domain Eukaryota; kingdom Metazoa; phylum Arthropoda; class Insecta; order Lepidoptera; family Sphingidae; genus Hemaris; species Hemaris fuciformis. The sequence goes on from OU015443.1 coordinate 1,536,399, forward strand.
TGAAATGTGAAGATTTGAGAATACCCCCATATCGTCCTTTTTTGGACGCTCAGTTGGTATAAGCGTTAACAGCAGTCAGAAGGACATGCGATGTAACGTCGAACTGACTAAATAATAAATATTTAATTCATCATCAGCCCATATACGTCCCACTGCTGGGCACAGGCCTCCCCTACAACACAGAGGGTTTTAGGCCTTAGTCCACCACGCTGGCCTAGTGCGGGTTGACGGACTACACACCTAAGAACTTTTTTAGGTGTGCAGGTTTCATCACGATGTTTTCCTTCACCGTTAAAGCAAGTGATAATTAATTGTGAATACACACATATGTGACTCCGAAAAGTCAGAGGTGTGTGCCTGGGGTTTGAACCTGCGACCAAATATTATTATTAATAGTAAATATTATTTTATATTAATTAAAAATGCAAAACAAATAAAATAAAGTGAAAATGATGAAAGAAGATAACATTAACATACGATAAGTACCGCTGTGTACTTGCGTAGGTCAAAAAAAATGCCAAAAATAAGTAATAAGATATGATTGAAGTACGAAATATCTAGTACAGATTAGTGGACTATAATCCCCAATTCAAAATCTAAGTACTCTGTCAATCAAATTTTATCGAACGGCTACCTATCGACAAAAATACGGGACGAGATCCGAGCATCACAAGGTTAACCAGATATGCCTGATAAAAAATGCTAATTCCTGGTTGAATAAAGATAATAATATTTAAGAGACAAGCAATATTAGTAGGGTTTTGAGAAGGCAAGAGATTCCTATATCCTCGACGTGTTATTCAAAACGCCATATTAAGACGCTGAAGTAAATTAATAAATAAATATACCTAAAGGTAACGATCATGGTTCTGACCTCACACTAAGATACAAGTGTTGTGCCGTAGCTATCAGTAACTACAAGGGATTTTTCGATCTCACATACACCCAGGTTCGAAACAAACATTTGTAGATCACACAAACATTTGTCTCGGTTCTGGGATGGGACCCCGGCTGGGGATTCCAACATTTTCTCAGCGAAATACAGTATTTTTCAAAATAAGTTATAAAAAATATAGTATGCTTCTAAAAAATATAGAACACTTAAAAAAATTAAGTATTAATGGAAAAATCCGAACAAAAACAAAACTGACTAAAAAAATATTTCGATGTTGTCAATTTGATATTGAAAACTTTGACGTGCTGCCAGTGCCAGCGCCTCCAGTTAGTATAGAAAATAGGGATCGAAGTCCGGAATTCGGTTACACGTACTCGCCTCACTCAAATTTTTAGTCTAGTCAACAAGTTCAAAAACGTGTTAAATAGAAATAAAGCTCCTAAAAATATGTGCCATACCTCATTCGATTCGGAATGACGTCTAGAAAAATGTTTTTTAATGGCATATTAGCACATAAAAAATTGCAATAGTTATTAACAAAATAATAATAATTAATAATATTATTTGTTTGTAACAAATTGTTAAGTTAATAAACAATTAAATTATTTATAAAAAAAATATATTTCTCTTCTGATTATAAACAATAAAAAGAAATATTTAAGATTTTTTTTTCTTTTTTAAATCATCATTTACCTTTGCAATAAGATAGTAAAAAAAAAAAAAATTTTAAATCGCAAAGTAGTCTATTTGTTTATAAACAATTTCTTAACAAATGACGTAACAATTTTTTTCCAATGTTAATTACTACCTATATTAGATGCAAAAACAGCAATAATAAGATATTACCAAAAAAAAATGTTTTGATAACATTTTTTAGAAATTTCATTTTTAGTCTATTTAAAAAAATATAATTAACAAAATAATAAACTTTAATAAAAAAATTTTGCATAACTTTATTAAGTACCTAAGTAAGAAGAGCTCCACGAAGCGAAATATTTTTAGACTAATTTTTGAAACTTTTATGCCGTAATTTATAAAAACAGAGATTGGAAAAACATTAGTTAATTAACAATGGTGTAACTTTTTGAAAAAATGTCAAAAAAAATATTTTTCGCCGTGGTTATTTTCGTTCAAGTGTCTAGATTACACCATAATTTATTCAAATTTTTAAATTGTTATTTAATATTAGAAATAAATTATTTTAGGTGACATACCGGCTTTTTAGACGACGCGCCTATGTCGTAACGCCCTCGCGGAGCGCTATTTCCAGCGTTAAATAAAAGTTATAAATAATATAGATAGAGTTCCGGGAGTAAGGACTTTTTATTGGAAATTTCCGAACTAAACGAAAAACTAAATACCTTGTTTTTTTTTTCTTATTTTGTTAATAACTATTGCAAATTTTATGTGCTAATATGCCCTTAAAAAACATTTTTCTAGACGTCATTCCGAATCGAATGAGGTATGGCACATATTTTTAGGAGCTTTATTTCTATTTAACACGTTTTTGAACTTGTTGACTAGACTATTTATGAAAAGGCGCGTTAATTACACTACTCAATAAATAACAAACTTTTTATTTTATCTGAGTTCCTACTATGTGATTATAATTCCTTGTTATTGACCTAATACAAATATGTAAATAGGATTTTTACATAACATCTCATTTTTAAGATAAATGAAATTAGTCAAAAATATAATTTTCTTGCAGAATCAAGTTCACCAGTTAGGTTTCATTGATCCCATTCTATGGAAACAGTACAGTAACAGTTTAATTATTTAGCGAAAGTCAGCGGATTTGTTGTTACCAAGAAAATTCTTTGTCACATTAGTAAAAGAATCCTATGCTTGTTTTCCAGTATGGTTAAGAGTAGACGTAAAAGACGAATCTTCAAACAGCTTCTTCATCTTCATCCTCGGGTACCTATAAAATCCTGTTCGTCACTTTTTTCGCTGTCTGTCGAAGAATAGCTGTCTCAAGTTTATGTTTTCATTAAACATTAAACCGGGACCTTAGGTACAAGTAACTCGTCAGAATGTGGCTGAGGTTTCTTTACCGATGACACATCGGCATACTTAATACTTCGTTTGGATTTTTCAGAAAACCCCTTTAATTGTGTTAAACAGAAGTAACAATCCACGGCAAGATTAGTTGGTTCAGTCCATACCATCGGCGTAGCAAATGACATTTTTTTAACTCTTGTACCAACCGTTCAAATTCGTGTAGCACCTTAGACAGCACACTTTAGGAACCCACGACTTATCTTGGTTTTTCACATCACGGTCAAAATAGGCTAAGTAACACTTTTTAATTAGGTCAGAAAGAGGTTTTTTTATTTATTTTGGCGTAAATTCGCCACAAATGTAACAAAATAGTTAGGACTGTTAACACACACGCGTGACATTTTCAAGTTTACCAATCAAACTAACTTTTAAGTTAGTTTTGTTAGTAAAATAATCTTATTTTCAAAATACCCGCAATATAAAAATCAAACTTACGTCAAAAACTTAAAATTCATATTTGTGTTTCTAGACGTAATATCAAAATAAAATGCCTACATATTTTTATTATTAGTCAACCTCGATATGAAACAATATGAACCAAATCAGATATTTTTTTAGTGTTGAGTAGTGTTATTTTTAAAAATAAATATTTGTTTGTTAGGAATCGTTCGGTGTTGACAATATAGTACTATATATTTCTTCAACAGAATATAGTACGCTGATCCGAAGTATAGTATTACAATACTATATATTATATAGCAAGCAGTGATGGCCTCGAGGTTTAGGCGCACGGTCGAGAATTTCGGCGGTCGCAGGTTCAAACCCCAGGCACACACCTCTGACTTTTCGAAGTTATGTGTGTATTCACAATGAATTATCACTTGCTTTAACGGTGAAGGAAAACATCGTGATAAAACCTGCACACCTAAAAGTTCTTAGGAATTTCTTAGGTGTGTAGTCCGCCAACCCGCACTAGGCCAGCGTGGTGGACTAAGGCCTAAACCCTCTCAGTTGTAGAGGAGGCCCGTGCCCAGCAGTGGGACGTATTTGGGCTGATGATGATGAAGATATTATATAGTACGGTTGGCAACCCCATTGCGGGCGTGTGGGGATATAGCAACTTACCGATCATTGGCACTCCAGCCATGAGCCCTTGCTGAGTGCTGGTGGTGTTCAGCTCGCAGGCGCTGCCTGGCACCAGGTACGACACGGAGTACATCTCGAAGGTCATCCCCACGATGACGCTGGCGCTGACCACAAACATCAACCGATTGTATTTGCCAAAACCTGCAATGGAACACATTAATTACACTTTTAGAGGTTGGCCTTTGTAAACTCCGGTATTATAAAAAAAACTATTGGCTCACGAGGTTGCTGATATGTGAGATGAGGACTCGATCATCATTGTTGCGATAGTCTTTACTGTAAATAGGTTACTGATAAAGAGCCTCGACCAACAGCTTCAGCTTTTAATCGGTTGAAAAAAAAACAGATACAGAAAGCAATAACACACTGGTAGTAAGAATTACAAACAAACATCTCATCATATGGCACGCATCTTAAGGCTCTTTTTACCTTTTGGTCATTTACCACCGGTGGACTGGGTCGATGATCCCGCCATATGCGGGTGAAAGAATTTTTTATGTTTTTAAATGTGTTTTATTAAAAATTATATTTTACATACATACATAAACTCACGCCTGTATTCCCCGAAGGGGTAGGCACAGATGCATTTCTGCACCCACATTTCGCCAGGTATGTATCAGTCCCACGTAATAGGGGGCGAGCCTATTGCCGTTTTTCGGGCACATTTCCAGACTCCGTGCTGTTACTGAGAATTTCCTAATGGAAAAACCCAATAACACTTTGCCCGACCCGGGAATCGAACCCAGGACCTCTAGATCGCACGGCACATACTTGTACCGCGAGACCACGAGGCAGTCGAAATCGAAATTATATTTAAAAAAAATAAAAAAAAATCTCTTTCACTAGATTACTTAATTATTATATTTTGTATTGAACCTCTTACGAAGGAGACGATCGCGCAAGATGAGCATAATCGCTTGTGTTATTCGAGTTTCTTAATTTTTTTATCTTTATGTCGCTAAGTAACTAAAATCAACAATTAAAAAATGTCATTCGCCTAATGCCTTTTCACTTGTCTCTTCCCATAAAAATACGAGCAAAAAAAAAGAAAATTATATACCGTACATTTATACCAAAGAAAAAATACTTGAGACACGACTGCAGCCTAGGACAAAATCATCATCAGCCCAAACACGTCCCACTGCTGGGCACGGGCCTCCTCTACAACTGAGAGGGTTTAGGCCTTAGTCCACCACGCCGGCCTAGTGCGGGTTGGCGGACTACGCACCTAAGAAATTCCTAAGAACTTTTAGGTGTGCAGGTTTTATCACGATGTTTTCCTTCACCGTTAAAGCAAGTGATAATTCACACATAACTTCGAAAAGTCAGAGGTGTGTGCCTGGGGTTTGAACCTGCGACCGCCGAAATTCTCGACCGCGCGCCTAAACCTCGAGGCCATCACTGCTAGGACAAAATAATTGTGGAAGTTACGCTTAAGTCACGCCTGCGACATGAATTTTGGGGCTGAGTTTCACAATATTTGGACTATATATGCATCTACATATAGTAGGTACATATACATATATACATAGATATATGTATATCTAAAAATAATGTATGTGTGTACAACAACTAACACTAGGTTATTTCTTCACTTTCTATACGTAAGTCATTACCTAAATTTAGCCTTGAGCAATATAACCCTCATTAGTATCTTTTTTTTTTTTTTTTTTTTGTGCAACTGCCTTTGCAATACATGTATTTTAAAGTTTTAGAAATACATCAATAACATGGGATCCTACAAAGACGTGCTCCAAGGAGATTTTAGATGTTATTGCAGCGTTTTAAAAGCAGTGATGGCCTCGAGGTTAAGGCGCGCGGTCGAGAATTTCGGCGGTCGCAGGTTCAAACCCCAGGCACACACCTCTGACTTTTCGAAGTTATGTGTGTATTCACAATGAATTATCACTTGCTTTAACGGTGAAGGAAAACATCGTGATAAAACCTGCACACCTAAAAGTTCTTAGGAATTTCTTAGGTGTGTAGTCCGCCAACCCGCACTAGGCCAGCGTGGTGGACTAAGGCCTAAACCCTCTCAGTTGTAGAGGAGGCCCGTGCCCAGCAGTGGGACGTATTTGGGCTGATGATGATTGCAGCGTTTTAGCCTCAGCAACTCCAATGCTTAGCATGTTTAAAGACCGCAGCAACTGATTGTTAACTATAGAATATATTACTATTTATATAATATATTACTATTTATTGTTAACTATAGAATATATTAACTATAGAATATATCTCTTAGAAATGAATCGTCAGTTTAAAGACCTTTTTTTAAACCCCCACCTGTCATATTCAAAGCATCTTCATAAGGCACTTTATCCTTTTTCACGACCATTTTGAACAACACAAATTATTTTTCACTGGACCAGAATGTTTGGACTGTTTAACCACACTGCGCTGTGTAAACTAACGAATGGTCTTTAAAGACATTTCGCAGATGACTTCGTGCACAATGTTGTGCAATTTTACAAAGGAGTTTAAACATCTGTGATAACATTATCTGACAGCCGATATATCGCCAGTCATGGGAAATTTAATTCATACTTCAAGGCATTGATGTTGGAACTTCAGATCGTATGCAAGATTATCCAATCCTGGGATTAATTAAACCTTTTTTTTTAACCCTTAAACGTTTGAGGCACGGACCTCCTCTACAACTGAGGAGGTAAGGTCTTAATAAACTCTGCTGGCCTTGTCCAGGTTGGCGGACAGTGTCACATTTATTATTTATTTATTTACAGCCCAGCCCCGTGGCGCAGTTAGCTAGACACCAGCTTGCGAAACGAGAGGCCGCGGGTTCGATCCCCGCACCGAGGCAAATGTTTGTGTGATCCACAAATATTTGTTTCGGGTCTGGGTGTATGTGACACCGAAAAGTCTCTCGTAGTTTCTGATACCCACGACACAAGACTTGTATCTTAGTGTGGGATCAGAACTATGTATGTGACTGTTGGGTGTATTTATTTACTTACAAGGGCATCCAACAGCTTAAACTTTGACATGATTTAACGACACATGTTTTTTTTTAAATCGTCAAAATTAGGCTACATTTTTTATGATACTGATGCCTATTAAACCCTATGAGTTGTTTCCAGCGATGAAATTGACATTGTACGCCCTACTGAAATTATCATCTAGTAACTATGTCATATTCCGTGGCAAATGGTGCACATTCGTGCTATTTCCTCCGTGATACACATCTTGGACTGCGTAATAATGGGCCTTGTGTACGGAAGAGCTTTTTGCTTTCCAGCGTATTTGCTAAAGCCTACTATTGGATTTAAACTCGGCAGCTCGATCGTTAGGCTCGTCTGGCTACTCCAATTATACAACTGGATATAAATATAAATAAATACACCCAACAGTCACATACATAGTTCTGATCCCACACTAAGATACAAGTCTTGTGTCGTGGGTATCAGAAACTACGAGAGACTTTTTGGTCTCACATACATCCAGACCCGAAACAAATATTTGTGGATCACACAAACATTTGTCTCGGTGCGGGGATCGAACCCGCGGCCTCTCGTTTTGCAAGCTGGTGTCTAGCCAACTGCGCCACGGGGCTGTCAAACATTTAAGCGAAGATGACACTTACATTCCAAAATTTAGTTTCCAGCTTTGCCGTGGAGGGTTATTACCTTACTTATCGATAATATCTACTGGTAATATCGATCATTGTCATGATGGCCTCGAGGTTTAGGCACGCGGTCGAGAATCAGACAGTATAGCTATAGCGGGTTCAAACCCCAGGCACACACCTCTGACTTTCTTATGTGTGTATTCACAATGAATTATCACGTATTTTACCGGCGAAGGAAAGCATCTTGATGAAACTTGCACTCCAAAAGTTCTTAGGAATTTCTTAGGTGTGTAGTCTGCCAACCCGTACTAGGCCAGCGTGGTGGACCAAGGAGTAAACCCTCTCAGTTGTAGAGGAGGCCCATGCTTAGCAATGGGACTTATATGGGCTAATGATGTTGATGATGATGATATCGATCAAATCAAGTCAAGTCTGGTGCATGGAAGTTGCGGTGGCATATGTGTACAGTACACCACCGTACGGTCTGTATGAGATTGTTTTCTTAACATATCAGAAAATTTCATAAACTTTGATTTTAACTTCGACTTTGTCTTACATTTAGACGTTTGTACAAAAATCGGTAATAGACTGGCTACTTCTCAAATTCAACCCAAAAACTACTGACTGAATAAAGTTGTAGAAATATGCCACTATCTCCTTCGGGTCATGATTATAAGTATGTCATGATAAAACTCGATAATTTCGTCAATTTTTTATTTAAATGTCAGTATTAATGTAATCTTACTTAATTTAGGTACTAAAAACTACATTAATCTGGCTGAATAATGTTTAATTCGCATATTTGACTAGAATATTTTTAGGTAATACTTTACAAAAAACAAGAAATCACAAATTATTCATATCTGTATAAGAAAGGTATATTTAACATCTTTCTTCTTCCGAACCAGCATTAACGAACTTGCGTACAGCTTGCTCATAAATAGGTCCAGTAAAGTCTTGAGGACTCCAGTCTAGGACTTCTTCGAAGAGTATGTTTATGCTAGACGGAACAACTGACTTCCTATATTTATTAATAACGAATAACTTCAAACAACAGCTTTAACCTTTTGCTTCTGCTCAGCTATCTTGGCGTCTGAAGGTAAGAGTAAGCCAACCACGCCACCACCTGGAAAATTAGATGATTCTTAATCTATACTAAAATTAAATGGAACGAAATAATATTTACTGAATCTATAAAATGTCAAATGCATCACTTAGATTCAGTCATTTCAAAGTTTTGTGTACCACCTTGTTCGGAAGGCAGTCATCACTAGAGAAGAACGGGCAAAAAACTCTAGTGTTGCTCTTTTCCAGTCAAGTGATCTCATATTTTCAAATTTATTAAAATAATAAATAAAGATTGCTGGATGAAAAACATAAAAATTTACGAATTTTACGTATTCTCGATTACCATAGGCGTCATTGGATTAAAAGTATATGAAAAAATAATTACGACAATTCAAATGAACTATTTCCAAGTTTTACGCGAGTGATTACCAATGTACGAAATGAAATACTAAAACGAAGTATATTTTTAATTTTCTGCCAGCATCGAAAGAAACAGAATACTTACAAGTAGCAAAACTACCAAATATATAGAATGCGGCTTCGCAGTTCTTTTCTAGCATGCTCTTGAGAAGATTGATTCCAATAACGGCACTACCACGACCTATCATCAACGTAACACATACTGCCATGGCTCTGAAAAATAATAGGATGTTGTAATTAATGTATTTTCGTTTTGGATTTTGTCTCCTAATTACTAAAATTTCGGTAATAACAAATTCTCCAACAAGTTCATTGTCATGAATAAATTTTACATAATTAGTATTGTGAAGATTAAAAATTGTTTTTTTAGGCTAATCAAGCTAGCGGTTCTTCTGATTGGTACTTACAACTATGATCTTAACCATATGCTAGTATAAGCTTTCATTGAAGAAGAAATGTCGTCGTTTTTCAAAAACCTTAAATTATTATTGTACATTCTTACTATCATATAATAGATATAGATATATACGCCTACATTCCCGGAAGGGGTAAGTAGAGACGCATTTCTGCACACACATTTCAGCAATTGTTTTTCACGTAATATAGAACGAGCACATTGTCGTTTCTCGGGCAGAATTTCAAAGTCCGTACTGCTACTACCAATTTCATACTGGAAAAACCCAGTAACACTTTGCCTGACCTGGGAATCGAACCCGGGATCCCTAGACCGCGCGATAGATACTTGTATCGCGACACCACGGGGCAATTCTAATAGTTCTGTTATTAAATACAAACTTACTTGATGTAAGTGGGAAAGATGTCAACACTGTAGGTAGTCAGGAATCCGAAGTTGACGATAGGGAACAAGTAGATGACGAACAGTATTGCACTGATGATCCATATCGTCAACGAATTGATGGACAGGGCCGCTATTCCTGATGCCAACTGAAATACAACAAACTTATCAGTCCCCTTTCTTATACTGGCAAGATAAGAAGGGGTAAATGTTGTGTGGTCCAACCCTTCTTTTTTTTATCCTGGCGCGGCAAAGTGACCCCATTGCACCTGATGGTAAGCGTAATGGAGTCCAGAAAAAGTGCCGACCAGCGAGAGATGATGTTCTCCCGTTGGTCGACATAATCATGCCGGCCGAATACCTCTTCACCTTTCTTGTGAAGAAGCTTGGGGGACTAATGCCATGGTGATCAAAGTACCGACCGCGACAAACCGGCCAAAAAATGCCAGCACGGTCATCCTTTCACCATGATTGAAGCCCCCCCGAAAACCGGATATACACTGGCTGATCCCGGAACGCGGCACACTTGCATGTGCCACTATGGCGGGTTTTACTCCCTGTGTACGGTGGTCGCTATCCGGGCGGATATGAATATTCTACCACCAGAAAACCCGAATGTTGTCTGGCACTAAATTATTATGATCACCCTTACCAGTCAATACACTTGCGTCTCACTACGGCTTTACACCTGATGTAAGGTAGTTGATATCTGGGCGGATAACCAACAGTCGCATGCATAATTCGAACCCAACACTAAGATACGAGTCTTAGGTAGAGGGAATCAGAAACTACCCAGACCAATGAAGACCCAGACCAAAAAAAACAAATATTTGTGAATCACAAAAAAATCTGACTAGTGCATCCCGTACCCTCTTGTTTCGCAAGTTACCAACTGCCCCACGGAGGCTTACAAGTATTAATATCTAAAATAGATGTCATTGCGTCTGTATTTTCTTTCTATAATGATTGCTTACCTGAAGAATAATAAAGAAGTTTTTCCTGCCTATAAATCCAACCAATTTACTGCTGATGATGTTCAGGATCGACAAAATGACGCTGGTGGCGAAGACCATGATCATGGCGAACGAATCCATTGAACAAGTGGGGGGCTAAAATAAAAATATAGGAAATAAAACATTAACTTACTTATTTACTAACAGCAGAATAATCTAACGTAAAATGTCATAACGGTCCTGAGGTTTAGGCGTACGGTGCGGTTGAGGCAGTGGAAAGTTTAATCCCCATGCACACTCCTCTGACTTTCCAAAGTTTTGTGTGTATTCAGAAGGAATTATCACGTATAGTAACGGCGAAGGAAAATATCGTGAGGAAAACCAATATAGTAGACCTACAAGTTTTTAGGAAATTCTTGTTGTATTGTCCGCAAGCTCACCCTAGGCCAGCGCGGTGGACTAAGGCCTAAACTGTTTTACTTGTAAAGGCCCAGCAAACTTATATGATATGAGCTGATGATGAGATATTTTTGTTAAGTCAGCATTGAGTTCACCTCGGCTTCACTAACGCTACTGTTGCTCGTTGATCTGATCATCTCGCAGATGGTCATGCCCCTGTCTCCATGTTGCACGGATATCATGAAAGCATTGACCATGTAGGGTAGCCAGACGATGAATGGATTCACACTGCAAACAAAGTGACAAAAATTGTATATCTAACGAAAAAAAATATATCTAATAAGAGATAGGCTCTTTCTCCAAGTTATACAGAATTTATAATGTAGGTCAACCAACAATGGCCCCGCTCAGATTAATGGTGCAATATATACATACATAAACTCACGCCTGTATTCCCCGAAGGGGTAGGCAGAGGTGCATTTCTGCACCCACATTTCGCCAGGTATGTATCAGTCCCACGTAATAGGGGGCGAGCCTATTGCCGTTTTTCGGGCACAATTCCAGACTCCGTGCTGCTACTGAGAATTTCCTAATGGAAAAACCCAATAACACTTTGCCCGACCCGGGAATCGAACCCAGGACCTCTAGATCGCTCGGCACATACTTGTACCGCGAGACCACGAGGCAGTGTGGTGCAATATATTAGGTATATAGGTATAACATGTTCCTACATAGCAGCGCTATTTTTCAGTGGGAAGCCAGTGCGACCTCTGTTACGCAATAATTTCCTTTTTAATGTACCAGGAAATAGCTGAAACCATTTTCAACAAGGCGTGGAATAAGTCTTTGGGGACCAATATCCCACAGTATTATTTTTTATGTTGTTGATTGATAAATTATATTCTAGACACTGCCTTCAATGATTCATGGTTACCGAAGTGGTAACTCGGTAAAGAAAATAATTCAATCTAAATCCCAAAAGTCCCATATATAGTCCTCACGTTAACATAAGTCCCATTAAATCGAAAGTATCATCATCATCAACATCATCAGCCCATATACGTCCCACTGCTGGGCACGGGCCTCCTCTACAATACAACTGAGAGGGTTTAGGCCTTAGTCCACCACGCTGGCCTAGTGCGGGTTGGCGGACTACACACCTAAGAAATTCCTAAGAACTTTTAGGTGTGCAGGTTTTATTACGATGTTTTCCTTCACCGTTAAAGCAAGTGATAATTCATTGTGAATACACACATAACTTCGAAAAGTCAGAGGTGTGTGCCTGGGGTTTGAACCTGCGACCGCCGAAATTCTCAACCGCGCGCCTAAACCTCGAGGCCATCACTGCTTTTATCAAAAGTATGAGTTCGATGAATCTTATCTCCACACTAAGACTAAATCAAATCGTACAAATGTCTGATTCACAAATACTTGTCTCAAATAAGACTATATAAATATATTACGAACATTTTCTTATCGTTGTAACAGGTGATTTTTATTAAGTAATGCGTTAATACAATATCAAACAATACGCGTAACTGCTTGTTTGAATTTACATTACAGAACAAATCCTACATGTGTGATAAAAGTGTTTGCACCTTCATTATTATATGCGCTATCGTCTTATGCTTTATTTGAATACTGACAGTGTCTAATGTTTCTGAATAGAATAATATCAATTCTGTAATTCTCAGCTCAAAATTGAATTCTCTTTGTTTTTGTCAATAATTACATGTGTGAAATAAATTTCAGTTGCAATAAAAGCTTGTATGTAAACCGTTACCAAGAGATTGTTTTAAAAATCTTTAAAGTCAATTTATGATCATCAGTGCATATTTTAAGCAGTGATGGCCTCGAGGTTTAGGCGCGCAGTCGAGAATTTCGGCGGTCGCAGATTCAAACCTCAAGCACACACCTCTGACTTTTCGAAGTTATGTGTGTATTCACAATGAATTATCACTTGCTTTAACGGTGAAGGAAAACATCGTGATAAAACCTGCACACCTAAAAGTTCTTAGGAATTTCTTAGGTGTGTAGTCCGCCAACCCGCACTAGGCCAGCGTGGTGGACTAAGGTCTAAATCCTATCAGTTGTAGAGGAGGCCCATACCCAGCAATGGGACGTATTTGGGCTGATGATGATGAGTGCATATTTTATGGTGTAGATGCATGGTCAGACGACAATATATCAGCGGTTGCGCATCCGAGTTCCAGGCACAGACGTGTTATCTGGTTTTCATTAGAAATTCCTCTTCGAACTAATGAAGTCATTCTTATCAACCAACCACTAAAGATTTAGAAAACATCGAGAGGAAACTTCCATACTTGAGAATTCTCCACAATTTTCCAATATCAATATTAAGATCACGATCTTAAACTAAGACAGCGTGTTCCTCTAAAGGGAAATTTATCTTTAAAGTCAAAGTCAAAGTCAAATTATCTTTATTCAAATAGACTTCTACAAGTTCTTTTGAATCGTCAATTTTACACTTTTTAATATTTTTTAAACTATTAAGACTACTACTAAGAAGAACTATTAAGAAGAATAGTCTGCTGTGGGAATAGACTGACGATTAAACACATACATACCAAATAAACACAATGAAGAACAACGCACCAATCAGCAAAGTGCGCTTTAATAGCGGTGGTCGAAGCATGGGTAAGGTCTGAGCGAGCATCGACGACCAGAATCCTTTTGTAACTGTCGCACTTTCTTCGTCAAGCACCACAGAGTTGACCTGAAAACAACAAGAAATACGACATGAGAAACTTTAGGAGCTGTAATTCAAAATATTGACAAAATTGATAGTATAAACAATGTACATACATACATACATAAAGTCAGTTTTCCCCGAAGGGGTAGGCAGAGGTGCATTTCTGCACCCACATTTCGCCAGGTATGTATCAGTCCCACGTAATAGGGGGCGAGGCTATTGCCGTTTTTCGGGCACACACACAAAAACCCAATAACACTTTGCCTGACCCGGGAATCGAACCCAGGACCTCTAGATCGCCCGGCACATACTTGTACCGCGAGACCACGAGGCAGTCACAATATAAACAATGTAATGGTAACAACTAACAACTAATGAAAAAATGATTATAACTGGCGTATAAACTGATTCAAAATAATTTACTACCCATCGTCATAGTAATACGAGTATTATTAACAATTATCGCGCCAATATGTAATAAAAACTGCAGTGCAATCTAAATTATAATAAACGGGTCATATTTTTTTACAAATATCTCCTTCAGCAGTCTTCACAAATATTTCGGCCTGTTCTTATTGTGGGGTCCCAACTGTGTATGTGACTGTTAGGTGTATATATTTAGATAATCATCAGCCCAAATACGTCCCACTGCTGGGCACGAACCTCCTCTACAACTGAAAGGGTTTAGGCCTTAGTCCACCACGCTGGCCTAGTGCGGGTTGGCGGACTACACACCTAAGAAATTCCTAAGAACTGTTTGGTGTGCAGGTTTTATCACGATGTTTTCCTTCACCGTTAAAGCAAGTGATAATTCATTGTGAATACACACATAACTTCGAAAAGTCAGAGGTGTGTGCCTGGGTTTGAACCTGCGACCGCCGAAATTCTCGACCGCGCGCCTAAACCTCGAGGCCATCACTGCTTCAGATATATTTAGATAGTAGATAGATACTACTCTGTTCATTTATAAGGGTTCACAAAACCTACAGTGCCTGCCACAAATCTATTGAACTATTTTATTCATTTGTAAAATTTAAAACGACAATCTATTGAGAAAAAAGATGCAGCTTAAGCTTTACCTGATACAGCTCCTCGTCTTTTCCAGAGTTTATCCTGAATATACCTTGCAAGCTTTTCAAAGCCTCTTCTTCTCTTCCCACAGTCATGAGGTATTTCGGGCTTTCATAGGAGCAAGAGACACCAATAGCACCAATGGCGCAAGGCAAGCAGAAGATCAAGTCCAGGAGACGCCACGAGTTGAAATGGATGTCCAAAAATGGGATATAGTAAGAAAAAGTAAGAGGAAGAATTGGGATAGATAAAACTGGAAACAAAAAACATACATACATACATAAACTCACGACTGTATTCCCCGAAGGGGTAGGCAGAGGTGCATTTCTGCACCCATCGGTCCCACGTAAGTCTATTGCCGTTTTTCGGGCACATTTCCAGACTCCGTGCTGTTATTGAGAATTTCCTAATGGTAAAACCCAATAACACTTTTCCCGACCCGGGAATCGAACCCAGGACCTCTAGATCGCACGGCAATACTTGTACTACGAGACCACGAGGCAGTCAAAAAAAAATTCACCCAATTGTCATATACATAATATGTAGTTCTGTTCCTACACTAAGATACAAGTCTTGTGTCATGGGCATCACACCCAGACCCGAAACAAATATCTATGGATCACACAAACATTTATATACAAACATATTCTCGGTGCGGGAATCGAACCCTTGGCTTCTCGTTTCGCAAATTGGTGGCTAACTGCGCCACGGGGCTTCCAATATCAATAAAAACATTTCTATATTAGATGAAGTTTGTTGAAAAAACCCGCCGGGTGTAACTTTACTTAAAAATATTTTCCGTTATCTCTTAATCCGTATACAGTCTGCTTTTAAAAACTATTACGATGAAGAAATCGCACTGATGCAGGGCGGTGCAACCAGAAAGTCGGCAAGAAATTGTTACGAGTGACTATCAGTAACTGACAACACTATACTGGCTTGTTCATAACCTGAATGGCGAATCTAGACTACGTCTAAACTCAAATATTCCGGTATGCTCTTAAAAACTTTCATCATCATCAGCCCAAATACGTCCCACTGCTGGGCATGGGCCTCCTCTACAACTGAGAGTTTAGGCCTTAGTCCACCACCCTGGCCTAGTGCGGGTTGGCGGACTACACACCTAAGAAATTCCTAAGAACTTTTAGGTGTGCAGGCTTTATCACGATCTTTTCCTTCACCGTTAAAGCAAGTGATAATTCATTGTAAATACACACATAACTTCGAAAAGTCAGAGGTGTGTGCTTGAGGTTTGAATCTGCGACCGCCGAAATTCTCGACCGCGCGCCTAAACCTCGAGGCCATCACTGCTTTAAAAGATTTAAAGTTTTTTTTTAACTTTAATAATTGGATTTTAAATCTGATTCCAATCAAGGAGTTCTTCAAGATATTTTTTTTAGTAAGCCGTGTATGTTAATGAATGATGCTGATTAATTATCTTTGACTTTGTTTTGCTACATTTCTGACATATTCATATCAATAAAAAATTATATGGTAGTAAACTACGATAACCTTTTGATGCAATACAGTGACTATCATTGCCTCTGATAAAGTCATTGTAACTTTGTGGTCTTGTTACCTAGCTGCTTCGTGGTCTGATTTCTTCGGTTTTTCCATTAGGAAATTCTCAATAGCAACACGGAGTAACTATGAACATGTGCCCGTGAAATTCCAGAATTAGCGAAATATGGGTGCAGAACTTGATTTTATTACTATTTTATATCATGGTTTTTAAGGATTTGGCCTGTCTGTTAAATCTAAAACTGCATGCACAGCCCCTTGATTAACGGTTTTTAAGCTATTCCCTGAATAACTGGCATTTTGCTACGTACGATCTTTACCCCCGAAGCGGTTAGCTCAGTGTATTTTTAATTGCGTTTCGCCAGGTAGGTATACCTATTTATCAAGTTATACGTAATAGAACAGAATATTTTTCGGGCATTTTCAAACCCTGTGCTGCTGAGAATTTCTTAATAGAAAACCCAATAAAACTTCCCGATCTGGCGACCAGGACCTACATACATACATAAACTCACGCCTGTATTCCCCGAAGGGGTAAGCAGAGGTGCATTTCTGCACCCACATTTCGCCAAGTATGTATCAGTCCCACGTAATAGGGGGCGAGCCTATTGGCGTTTTTCGGGCACATTTCCAGACTCCGTGCTGTTACCGAGAATTTCCTTATAGAAAAACCCAATAACACTTTGCGACCAGGATCTTTATTTATTTATTTAATATACTTTTTTGTACACTATAGGTACAGGAGAATACAACATAAATAATATACAACTTTGAGGGAAAATTTTTTTTTTTGCTACCACAGGCGGCCTTATCGCTAGCTGCGATATCTTTCAGACAACCCACGGCACTAGAATGAAAAGTTGTAGTTATGGCAGTTGTCTTTTAAAAAAACCTATGTATACAAGCCGTATTCTTATACCACCACGAGACATTCTGGTGTCTTCTTTAATATTTAGAATTCATTCATGGATCTATAAATTAAAAAATAATACCTGCCATGAGTCCAGTTGATGACAGAAACACACTCGTAGTAAGAATTACAAATAAACTCCTCTTGTCTCTTGGAGTACATTCACTGAGCAGCGTCAAAGCTATGGCGTACGCTCCTGCTACGCTGGAAAAATCATTTTAACTGGTATAACATACAAAATAGGATTAATATCTATGTACATATATCAACTGCCTCGTGGTCTCGCGGTACAAGTATGTGCCGTGGGATCTAGAGGTCCTGGGTTCGATTCCCGGGTCGGGCAAAGTGTAATTGGGTTTTTCCATTAGGAAATTCTCAGTAACAGCACGGAGTCTGGAAATGTGCCCGAGAAACGGCAATAGGCTCGCCCCCTATTACGTGGGACTGATACATACCTGGCGAAATGTGGGTGCAGAAATGCACCTCTGCCTACCCCTTCGGGGAATACAGGCGTGAGTTTATGTATGTATGTATTTCAACCCGTATATTGTAGGTATAATTCGGGAAATTTAGTCTTTGTATCAATATTGTAGACTATCTCTTGATTGGAAAAGAGCAACACTAGAGTTTCTTGCCCGTTATTCTCTAGTGACGACTGCCTTCCGAACAGGGTGGTATACATAATTTTGAAATGACTGAATCTAAGTGATGTATTTGACATTTTATAGATTCAATAAATATTATTTCATTTCATACATATCCCACTGTTGGGCACGAGCCTCCTCTAAAATTGACGGGAGTAAGGCCTAGGGTCACCACACCCCCTCCGGACCACACATCTAAGAATTCCTTGTGGAAAATTCTTTGATAAAGCTGTTCTCCGTCCGAAAAACATTATTTAAAATATTTCTATGTCAATGAACTCTAAACAAATGGACATTAATTTCCATTTAATTAAACTTATCAAGTAGAATATATAACTAGGACTTCAATTGCAAATTAATATGATATAAAAAATGCCTCGTGGTCTCGCAGCACAAGTATGTGGCGTGCGATCTAGAGGTCCCGGGTTCGGTTCCCGGGGCGGGGAAAGTGTTATTGGTTTTTTCCATTAGGAAATTCTCAATAGCATCACGGAATCTGGAAATGTGCCCGAAAAACGGGAATAGGCTTGCCCCCTCTTACGTGGAACTGATATATACTTGGCGAAATGTGGGCGCAGAAATACATCTTTGCCTACCCCTTTGGGGAATAAAAGCGTGAGGTTATGCATGAATGCATGTATAAAATATTAAGAACGTAAAACAAAACAAATAAAAATATTAGCATGATGATCTTGTGGCTATGGTATTTATATATAGGTAACTAATTGATAGTAAAAAGTTCTTAGGAATTTCTTAGGTGTGTAGTCCGCCAACCCGCACTAGGCCGCGTGGTGGACTAATGCCTAAACCCTCTCAGTTGTAGAGGTGGCGTGCTCAGCAGTGGGACGTATTTGGGCTGATGATGATGATGAAGTAATTGATATTTTAGATGATCAATTTGATGTATAATCTTAACCAATAGAATGTGTTTGTATAAAGGAATTTTCCGACGGTATCATTAAGATGTATCTTATGGTAGTATGAATAATTTATGTTATTGAATGAATAATTACGCGTATCAATATATGTATGAATAATTATACAATATGTATTTGTCAGAACAATTCAAAGTGATTATTTCATTAATAACTGAATTAGCAAATAACTAATTAAATTATTAATCAATTAAGTAATTAATGCTCAACACTAGAGTGGAGGAACCAAAGACTGATAAAAAAGTCATGTACAGTTAGGGTTGCCAACCGTTCTATAATACATAGCATTGTACTATATTTCGGGTCGGCGTACTACATATGTATATACTGTTGAAGAAATATATAGTACGCAAAAATACTATTATATATTTTCGACACCGAACGCAATCTAACAAACAAATATTTATTATTAAAACTAATTAACGCGCCTGTCCATTAAATCGAAATAATTTTTAGCCTGTTTTATTTTTGTTCGGTTTTTCCATAAAATATTATATTTTTTAGAAGAGTACTATATTTTTTTATAACTTATTTTGAAAATTACTGTAGATAATGTTGGCAACCCTATGTACAGTACTAAAAATCTACCTAAAATGTTGGATATACTAAGAAATTAACAACTTACGCTGCAGATGATATGAATTTGAGGATGCTCAGTACGATCCAATTTGGTGAGAAGGCTGCTAAAGCACCGCCCACAAAACTTAGACTCATTGAAATTGTAAGGATCTTCTTTCGTCCACGTGTGTCTGCTAGGTAACCCCAAATATGAGAGGTAGCTATAATACCTGAAAGTTAAATATTATATTATGTTTAAACCTTTATTTTTTCCTTAATAATAGTTACATTCTACAATTTATTTAAGCAACAAACAAAATTTTTTTTATACAATATTTAAGTAGTATTTAATCGTTAATAATGAAAGTTAAATATTAGTAATTAAAGCCACCAATGACCCACATATTTCTGATGTCATCATCATCAACTCATATACGTACTGCTGAGCACGGGGCTCCTCTAAATCTGAAGGAATTCAGGCCTTAGTCCACCACGTCTAGTGTGGGTTGGCGGATACCTAAGAATTTACTAAGAACTAAGCAGGTTTTTACACGATCTTTTCCTTCACCGTTAAAGTAAAATCATTGTGAATACACACATAACTTAACACACTCATAGCCCCGTGGCGCAGTTGGTTAGCCACTTGCTTGTGAAACGAGGGGTCACGGGTCCGCTTCCCGCACCGAGATAAATGTTTGTGTTTTTGTATACTGGCACGGCAAAGTGACCCCATTGCACCTGTTGGTAAGCGTAATGGAGTCCATAAAAGTGCCGACCAGCGAGAGATGATGATCTCCCGTTGGTCGACACTATCATGCCGGCCGAATACCTCTTCACCATTCTTGTGAAGAAGTATGGGGGACTAATGCCATGGTGATCAAAGGACCGACCGCGACAAACCGGCCAAAAAATGCCGGCACGGTCATCCTTTCACCATGACTGAAGCCCCCCCGAAAACCGGATATACACTGGCCAGATATACATTGTGTGATCCACAAATATTTGTTCCGGGTCTGAGTGTTTGTGAGACCGTAAAGTTCTTCGTGGTTTCTAATACCCATGACACAAGACTTGATCTTAATTTGGGGTCAGAACTATGTATATGACTATTGGGTGTATTTATTATTATTATTCATTTATTATTTGCCTATGGATATACATATAATGTCAGTTCGGTCACTTTGCAAGAATAAAAAGTATGACGTCTTTCTTCAGTGTACATAAGTTAATTATAAGATAATAAAATATGAATGACATTATTGTAAATTGTCATTGTCACTATGACACTAGCTAATTACTTCGAGATAGTCCCGTAGCACAAGAATGCGCTGTGCAATCTGGAGGTCCCGAACTCGATATCGGAGTCGGGTAAAGTTTTATTACTAAAATTAATAAACTTATACTGTGTTGTTATCTTTCAACTTCTTTCAAATTATCTACGTAAATTGTGCAATGCAGCATGCAGCATCAGCCCATACTTATACATCCCACTGCTGGGCACGGGCCTCCTCTACAACTGAGAGGGTTTAGGCCTTAGTCCACCACGCTGGCCTAGTGCGGGTTGGCGGACTACACACCTTAGAAATTCCTAAGAACTTTTAGGTGTGCAGGTTTTATCACGATGTTTTCCTTCACCGTTATAGCAAGTGATAATTCATTGTGAATACACACATAACTTCGAAAAGTCAGAGGTGTGTGCCTGGGGTTTGAACCTGCGACCGTCGAAATTCTCGACCGTGCGCCTAAACCTCGAGGCCATCACTGCTTTTAATTGTGCAATACTACACAATTAACTTCAGTTAAAATTATATTATTATGTACTAAAGTCATCAAATTAAATAAAGAGAAATAATATTATACTTATTACTACTATCCATCTCAAATTGACATAGTTATGGCGGCCAGCTGTCAATCAGATATACATTAACACGTAAGACAATGCGATAATTCCATCAAAAATTTAAACCTCAGATTTTCAATATCAATCACAATTAGATTTCATTTGACACAAAATGTTTGCATGTTAAGAAATCGAATGCAAAATTAAATCACCGTCATGATAATATTGAAGATCTTGTAGAAGAAAGATGATGCCGCAGGCCGCTGTAATTCACAATTGGAAATTCAAGAGCTGTGTCAATCAAATATTATCTAATGATATTATGTATTCGGCGATAAGGAGACGCGACGAGACTCGAACCCCGCGAAGGTCAGACATTGAGATAAGGAAAGAGCCGCCTGTGTTTAGTTTCTTGTGAATGCTTCTTGATACATATGAGTACATACATACATACAAACATAAAGCACGCCTGTATTCCCTGATGGGGTAGGCAGAGGTGCATTTCTGCACCCACATTTCGCCAGGTCAGTCCCAGGTAATAGGGGGCGAGCCTATTGCCCTTTTTTGGGGCACATTTCCAGACTCCGTGCTGCTATTGAGAGTTTCCTAATGGAAAAACCCAATAACACTTTGCCCGACCCGGGAATCGAACCCAGGACCTCTAGATCGCACGGCACATACATGTACCGCAAGACCACGAGGCAGTCAGTACATACATATGAGTGTATAATACAATCGAAAAATTTGTGAATACCCTCAGCAGTTTCTTATCTTATATCTTTAATCTTATATCTTTAAATGAGCAATTCTTGTATATAAATATACATATATATAATTGGAATCTCGGAATCGGCTCCAAACGATTTTCATAAAATTTAGTATACAGGGTGTCCCAGCAGTCGACGATAACCCGGAAACGGGGAATAGCCCAAGTCGTAATAGTTATCAGAAAACTATTTAAAAAAATATAAGTTAGGTATTTAGAAAAATATAGGGATTTCAAAAAAATCTAGAAAATCTACACCCTGTGACGGTTTTTTCACTACTGTTACTGCAAATCTCTACTTTTTTAAATTATTCTTTTTGTTATGTAATCCTGAATAATGCTTCTGCAAACTGTTATCCAACATTTAGAGCCACCTTGCTATACTTCGGAAGAAAATGACATTGTTTACCAAACCGCATATTTAAAATGAATCATACGCCCAAATTTAACTGACTGTCCTGAAAAAAAAATGTACTACGAGATTGTGGCAAGTAACTTTAAAAGTTGGCGCATTTAATAAGGAATCTAAAATGGTATAACACTTGCTACATTATTTTTTAAATGTGGCACAATATTTTTTATTTTGCGAAGAAACCCATTTGATCAAATTTTCTTATTAACTAAAGATGTTTCTATTCGGCTCTTCGAGACAGCAATTTTAAGATACTATTTGAGCGAGGTGGAGAGAATCGTTTTACGATGTGTGAGCGAGACAGATAGTGACGCTAGTTCAGTTAGACAATATTTTGATTAGGAATACCGGAGTAGATGGATAGGACGAGCTGGCACAATCCAATGGCCAGCCCGTTCACCTGACTTAAATCCTTTAGGCTATTTTTTACTGGGGAACGGTGAAAGAAAAATTTTGTTTAAAGCCAATTGAAAATTTACCTGAGCTACGGCAAAAAATAAATGGAAGTACCTAGCTGAATTTGTTAGGAATAGAAGATTTTCGCCCCTGATAACCCGATCTTTTTTAAGAAGATGACGAGCGTGTATTGCGGCTGAAGGAAGGCAGTTTGAACATGTATTGTAAATTTTACTAAAGAAATATTTGATGTTTAGCAATTACTTAATAAATCTAAGATATCCAAATAAAAAAAGACCTAAATTTAAAATAAAAAAGTGATCATTGCTCCGATGCGCGGTGCCCATGGACTACCTGACAATGGAGTGTCTGTCTCACTCACACATCGTAAAACAATTCTCTCCATCTCACTTATCAGTTCATCATCATGTCATTTTTAGTTATTAAGAAAATTTGATCAAATGGGTTTCTTCGCAAAATAAAAAATATTGTGCCACATTTAAAAAATAATGTAGCAAGTGTTATACCATTTTAGATTCCTTATTAAATGCGCCAACTTTTAAAGTTACTTGCCACAATCTCGTAGTACATTTTTTTTTCAGGACAGTCAGTTAAATTTGGGCGTATGATTCATTTTAAATATGCGGTTTGGTAAACAATGTCATTTTCTTCCGAAGTATAGCAAGGTGGCTCTAAATGTTGGATAACAGTTTGCAGAGGCATTATTCAGGATTACATAACAAAAAGAATAATTTAAAAAAGTAGAGATTTGCAGCAACAGTAGTGAAAAAACCGTCACAGGGTGTAGATTTTCTAGATTTTTTTGAAATCCCTATATTTTTCTAAATACCTAACTTATAGTTTTTTAAATATTTTTCTGATAACTATTACGACTTGGGCTATTCCCCGTTTCCGGGTTATCGTCGACTGCTGGGACACCCTGTATAGGGGGTTTCGGGAGCGATAAATCGATCTAGCTAGAAATCATTTTTAGAAAATGTCATTTGGAAGAAAAATAACAAAAAACAACTGAAAAATATGACTCTTCCTGACATCTATTGGCGAATATTGGCGAATAATAATACTATATTTTGTGAGCAACTAATTGCTTTAACGACACAACAGCAGATGGCGTTGTTAAGTAACATTATTCATATTTCATCATTTTATTAGTAATTCGTACTTAAATATAATTTCCAAAAAACACAATTAAAAAAAAAAACCGAGCAAAGCTCGGTCATCCAGGTACTTTTATTAGTTTAAAGGAGGCAAACGAGCAAGTGAGCCACCTGATGTTAAGTTGTCAACACCGCCCATGAACACTCACAATAACAGAGGAATCATTGGTGTGTTTCCGGACTTTGAGAAAATATTGTCTCTTTTTTGGAAGGTGCCTCAGTCGTATCCGTTTGGAAATACGGGGAAAGCTGATTCCACAAAGATGTTGTACGGTAAAGATAACTTTACCGCACCGTTGAAAAACCGCATTCATCCAGATGGTAACGATGGAACTTCAATTTCTTCTCCATTAAATACTTATGATGTAGATAGATTCAAGATGTGATGCAGTTGGCTAGCCACCTGCTTGTGAAACAAGAGGCTGTGGCATCGATTCTCGCACCGATACAAATGTTTCTGGGATCCACAAATGGGTGTTTGTGACACCAAAAAACTCTCGTAGTATCTGATACTCACGTCACAAGACTTGTATCTTAATTTTGGGTCATAATTTATGTGATTGTTGAATTTAAATTGTTATGACATTTATAATTTAAATTAAAAAAAAATACATTTCGTGTTGCTGAGGGAGTTTCTTGCCATTTCATCTCCACAGCGATAACACCTTTCTGAGCGGCAAGAGTTTAAATAAAAAAGTGTGTTAATAGTGACGTTTCAAAAGCACTTGTAAAAGTATTATATATTTTTAATGAATAAATGTTTATTATGTTTATTATTATTATTTTTTGAATAAAGGTGATTTTGACTTTGACTTTATTTAAGACTGCATCGTTGAGGGGGTAGACAAAAGTATCTTTCTAAAACCAAGTTTTAACGATTGAGTCTTTAAGTTTCTCTGGAACATTAAAAATCTCTGAAGAAAGCTGAATAAAATTTTGCCTAACCGAACCCGAGACCTCGACCGCCGCATACTTATGCCAAAGGACCAACAAGGAAGTTTTCTAATATAATATACGACTACAAAAATTAACTCCTTAAATGAAACAAATATCTAGTTAGTTTTAAACACAACCTCTTATCCAAATGAATTTGAATTGCAAATCAACTTGTTACTCTTGTAATGAGCCATACCTACGTAGCTATAAGCATTTATCTGTTCACTGATATCGGCTTATTGTCGAAAAACGCATACACAAGTATTTTTTTGGCACAAGGAGATAATACTGCGCCTGAAGGTATTATTCTGTGTTGATAAAAAATGACCCAGAAAATATTTAATATTTTTTATATTATTATATTTTTTAATCCGACTTCTGGGCACTTTACTGTTAAAAACTTTGGCTTTAAACTATAATGTCGATAAACTCTGACGTCACAAAACGTTGGAAGAGGAGAGTGGAGAATGCGTATGCCTAGGTTTCCGTGACATTCAACTACAAGAACTCAACCCGATTCTTGATAACGCATAAATAATGAAATCTAAGATACAATTAAGCTCAATGACAAATTCTTGACATCCCCTTTCAGTGTCCGGTCGGCAATGTGAAGTTCTGATATAATAACGCCTACGTACCATGAACAATTATCTATCAAAGTCTTGGCAACGTTGAGACTCACGGCTAAAGCCTCGCCATGCCTCTGGATTGTCTCCCCGCATCGATGCAAAGAACCCGAAGTACGTTAGGTCACCTGATGATCGGTTGTGAGGGAAACTGTATGAATGATGGCCATCTCATCATGCCCATCACCATCAACGAATGGTCCTCTAGGTAACACACCAATCGGGACCTCAAGACCAACTAATTGGACTTGCACACTACTGAAGTTATATCCATTGGCCTGTAATTGTTGGGGTCCGGCCTAAACCCTATCACACGCAAAAGAAGCTCGTGCTTATCATAAACAGATAGGGACTTACCGATCAAAGGCACTCCAGCCATGAGCCCCTGCTGAGTGCTGGTAGTGTTCAGCTCGCAGGCACTGCCTGGCACCAGGTACGACACGGAGAAGATCTCGAAAGACATGCCAACGATGATACTACCACTTAGCATGAACATCAGCAGATTGTACTTGCCGAAACCTGTAAGTAATCAGCATTGGCTAAAGAAGACTCTTCGTAGATAAAGATCAAAATTTCAGAAGTGAAAATGTCAAATAAACTGTATAAGGTCACTCTCTGTTACGCGGGACTGCAAAACAAGCGTGATTTGGTTGTAGAAATACACTTCATTCTACTACGTATTCAATACATCTTACTTTATAACACACATTAAGGCCGTGCAGGACAAATCTTATGCATCTATGACAAAAAATAATTCTATAAAAATACATATGTATATATAAAATAATAATGAAGATATTTAAAAAAAATTAAATTAAATAAAATAAAAACAATAAAACATAAAAAAATATTTACATCACACATAATATGTCATTGGTCTTATTAAGAGTAGAAGAAACTCGGTAGAACAACTTTTAGAAACTAATAATGCAGATTATATGTATGATCTTTTGAATCCTACAAATTGTAGTTAATTTTTTATTTCAGTCATTAAGAACTGAGTCCCATCAGTTATTTTAGTGGTCATAATTCTACAATTGGCAATAATATAGAGAGGCTCATAACTTATTATGGATTAATGTGGCCCAAAATAAATTTGAGAAGATTCGCTAGTTTTTTTACTTGTTCGGCAAAAAAATATTTTTTTGGAAATGTGACTTGTCTGTCTTTTTCTCAGTCACAAATCTAGAGGCGCGATTAGAAATATCCTTTCAGTCATCAATTATACATAACTTTTACTTATAAGGGTTTCTAGTAGTATAAAAATTATGTGATTTTTTATCAAGTTTGATGCGTGTATCGGTGTAGTGGTATTATTGTTATTGATTAATATACTTTGTAAGTACATTTTAGTAAGGAATATGTTTTTATTTATTTATTAATAAAATATCGATAGTCTGATCTGGGTTTTACACAAGAGGCAACTAACCTAATGTGATTTTTTTTCATTTAAAATTTATTAATATAGTTAGCTGATTTGACTTCTACACGATAAGAACACTAGATCAGGGGGAAAAATCAATCTAAGTGACCTAAACATTTATCGGATTTTAGAAACCATTTTTCTTTTATTGAAATTATGAATGGCTGTCACTGTTTTTCCAGATTATTCAGCAGAAAATTTTTTTTAACCCCACCTGCCATGCAGAGAGCATCTTCATAAGGCACTTTATCCTGTTTCACAACCATTTTGAACCTCACACAGTTAATCACTGAACCACCTCGGTGCGAATGTTTGGCCACACTGCGCCGCGTGTTATAACAAGGTCTTATAAAACGTAGTTAGTTTAGATTCGCGATTTAGTTTGAATAATATTGTGCAACTTTACAGAATTATTTATGAGAAAAACATTTGATAAGACTATCTCTATACGTCTCGTAGCTCGGTAATGTCTCAGATGGTTCTATTAATATTTGCGATCTATGATGGATCATCGGCGTAACCGTGTTATGAATGACGTTAGCGATTTGTAGGAGATAGGCGACTGTATCGTACGTGGCAACTGAAGGTGCCGTGCGATCTCGAGGTTCCGAGTTTGATTCTCGGGTGTGATTTTTCTATAACGGTATTCTAGCAGCACAAATTCTTTAAAAAAATTGATAGTAAAGCGGCACAATGCTAGACTCATGAAGTATCATAGGGCTCAAATGCTACCAAAATGTGGGAGTAAAATTACATCGCTGTCCACCCTTCCGAAATTTTAGGCGTGATTGTGTTGATGTAAATACCCTCATCATCATCATCATCAGCCCATATACGTCCCACTGCTGGGCACGGGCCTCCTCTACAACTGAGAGGGTTTAGGCCTTAGTCCACCACGCTGGCCTAGTGCGGGTTGGCGGACTACACACCTAAGAAATTCCTAAGAACTTTTAGGTGTGCAGGTTTCATCACGATGTTTTCCTTCACCGTTAAAGTACGTGATAATTCTTTGTGAATACACACAAAGTCAGAGGTGTGTGCCTGGGGTTAGAACTCGCGACCGTCGAGTTGCATGAACGCGTGCCTAAACCTCGAGGCCATCACGACTTAAATACTCTAACATGTTATTTTTATTACACTTTAATTAGCTTTATTGCACCTAACTATATAGTTATCGTGCGTAACGAGCCCCAAAACTCGATTATCTTAACTATTACGTCACTGACAACCCGAGTTTATCTACTGTCCCTCATCATGAACTAATAAAACGTAAATGAATGTCGTTAAACTGTTTAGTACGCCACGTGGTTCAATTGACAGAATATTTCAAAGCACTGTGCTGAAAGTCGAGAGTTCGAATCCAGATTTACGAACATATTAATAAACGAATTACGAACATATTAATAAATGAATAAACCATTTACATACATACATAAACTCACGCCTGTATTCCCCGAAGGGGTAGTCAGAGGCGCATTTCTACACCCACATTTCGCCAGGTATGTATCAATCCCACGTAATAGGGGGCGAGCCTATTGCCGTTTTTCAGGCACACTTCCAGACTCCGTGCTGCTACTGGGTACTTCCTAATGGAAAAACCCAATTACACTTTGCCCGACCCGGGAATCGAACCCAGAACCTCTAGATGTACGGCACATACTTGTACTAGTCGTTAAACTATTTAATTTAATTTAATTACTATTTTCTTTCAGAGCAGTTTATATATTGATATCAAGCTACAGGTTTGATTTGAGATGGACTTGGTAGCTATTTTCGTTTACATACATACATAACTTCACGCTTGTATTCCAAAAGGCAGACGTCCCACGTAATATGGGAAGAGATTATTGCCATTTTTCGGGCATAATACGATAATCGAAACCTGGATCTCTAGATCTCACGGCACATGTTTGAGCCGCGAGACCACGAGGCAGTCAAGTCTATTTTCGTCTATAACTATTTTTGCGGTTTCCAGAACTCGTATAGCTACTGTGTTATAAACCTTGGAAAACCTAATATCAAAATATTCTTGACCCAAGAATCAAACCCGCATACGTATTAAA
Source organism: Hemaris fuciformis (assembly GCA_907164795.1). Classification (NCBI taxonomy): domain Eukaryota; kingdom Metazoa; phylum Arthropoda; class Insecta; order Lepidoptera; family Sphingidae; genus Hemaris; species Hemaris fuciformis. The sequence continues at coordinate 1,565,655 of OU015443.1, forward strand.
GTCAATTTGAATTAATTTTTCTATCTTATACAAAGGGCAGATCAGATAAAAGTATCTTCTACTTCAAAGAAGATTAACAACATCAAAAAGTCAACTGTTTTATCTGCCATTTTCAAATCGCGGCTTAAATATTATACAAACTAAACAATGTTTACTTTGCATTTAGTCGCAAAGAAATATATTTTCGTGCAATGAGGCATGATAAGTACAATAGCAGCGCTCTGTTAGTCTCATAGCAGACCTAGGAGTCTCGAGTTATTTTCCAGTCTGGGTGTTTTTGAGGACGAAATATATTAGTTATTTCTAAAACCTTTTTTGAAGAGAGAGAATCTCAACGGTAGCGGGTTCAAACATACCTCCAACTTTTCGAAGTTATGTGTGTATTTACAACGAAATATCACTTACTTTAACGTTGAAGGAAAACATAGTAATGAAACCTGAACACCTTAAAGTTCTTAGGAATTTCTTAAGTGTGTAGACCGCAAACCCGCACCAGGCCAGCGTGGTTGTAGAGGCCAGTTGTAGAGGAGGCCCATGCCCAGCAGTGGGCGTATATATATTCCATGCATTTGACAAGGTTAGGACTATGAGAGGGCATTTCGGCTACATTGGCGTACTAAATGTAACACTAAACTCGTCTTAAATACTGACCCACAGTGCGTTATAACGTTCATTCGCAACATATTTTTAAAAGTTGCCATTCCATTACGCGCTCTCAACTCTTTCATAGAATAACGTTATGTCTGGCACACTGGCCTGATTGTGTTTGGTGTCTACCAACTAAAACTGGTTTCAAGATACATACATACACACGCACGCCTAAATCCCGCAGGGGTAGACAGAGACTATTAGAGTGCCGTAAACGACATTCCTTTTTTATGACAGGAAAGCGCCTTAAGCTCCCCTGTTCGGTAACTCGGGGGAGGCCGCAAGGGGTATGTCGGGGTCTCTGGCCTTCCAACTCGGCGCGCAGAACAATTGTCCGCTGAGCTGAGTTGGGTCCCTAACCAAAATCCTACGCCAGCATACCGACTAAAACCTCTCGGTGACCATCTCGCGCATTTAGGGTGGTTTAACGGCATCTCAGGGCGAGAAGCACCCTAAATGGTCCGCTTCCGCCCAGCGCACCGTCCAATTGTGGACTCCTCCAAATTGGGAGGGCTTGAGATGCGCTCCACTTACTCTTTTGCTTCTCCGACATCCATTCTTCTCCTCATACAGATACGTCGGTTATGTGTTCCTAACTTGACCTAACATCCCTTTTTCTAGATCTTCAGGAATATTCTATAGGTACGTGCAGGTTTTCCCACGATGTTTAACATCACCGAACGACAGAACTATAAATAAATATCATACAATGAACAAAGTAATGTGTGCATAGTTAATATGATAGCATAGAAAATAGCGATTCGCATTTATTTGTGGAGTGAACAAGTGTTATTAATATTGACTTTGATCACAAGCGGACGTGCAAATAAGTTGATAAGTTAACGTAGCAATTGCTACCTTTATGTTGATTTATATCTGCTTACATATATAACCTCACGCCTGTATTCCCCTAAGAGGTAATTAATAAGAGGTATTGTAATTACAGATGCGACTTTTTTTTACATATTATACAAGTTTTGCCTCTGTGAAACGACAATTTTCTATGAACGTATGATTATGAGGCCTCATAGCATATTGTGTATTCCATCATATAAGGTATCTTGAACATAACGGGGTGTCATTTTATAAAAGAAACATAAATGGTTGTTCATGGTTGTCTGGAAAAGACCGCTTAAAGCGATAAGACCGCCATTTGTACTTGCATTCTATTTTTGTATGTGTATGTTTATATTTTGTTTTGTTGTGTGTGTGTACAATAATGTTATTTCTATTCTACTCGTATGTCCTCCAAAATACCCCAACAATCCCATTGCGGCAAGCCCCCAAGCCCTCGCTCCCGCCAAGAAACCTGGATGGCATACACGCAAAACCCACCCTTTCTAAAGTATTTGGATTGTCTACCTTGTTTGTCAGAAGATGATCATCTTCAGCTCAAATACGTCCCACTGCTGGGCACGGGCCTCCTCTACAACTGAGAGGGTTTAGGCCTTACTCCACCACGCTGGCCTAGTGCGGGTTGGCGGACATAGCAATATAAAGATAGAAAATATATGGCAGTATTTTATAACATCTCTTGAAGAGTTTACGCCTGTATTCTAGAGTGTTCAGACCAACCATCCGCGTTATAAACATAAACGGATATAAGGAGGCATAGTATCTGCACATTAATTTTGAATTGGGCAATTTTTTATTGTATTCGTTCAATTAATACTACATACATACATACATAAACTCACGCCTGTATTCCCCGAAGGGATAGGTAGAGGTGGATTTCTGCACCCACATTTCGCCAGGTATGTATCAGTCCCGCGTAATAGGGGGCGAGCCTATTGCCGTGTTTCGGGCACATTTCCATACTCCGTGCTGTTACTTAGAATTTCCTAATGGAAAAACCCAATAACACTTCCCGACCCTGGAATCAAACCCAGGACCTCTAGGTCGCACGGCACATACTTGTACCGCGAGACCAAGAGGCAGTCAATTAATACTGTCCTCCTAAATAGTTTTATATAGATCCCAGACTATAGAATTATACTCTAGCCCGTTGCGGACATAGGCTTTGTACAACGCAACACAACTAGTTTAAATGTAAGACAAACCCTTATGACAAATCCTAGAATTTTGTTCCTTATCTCACAAGTCATCATCATCATCATCAGCCCAATACGTCCCACTGCTGGGCATGGGCCTCCTCTACAACTGAGGGGGTGATGGCAGCAGTGATGGCCTCGAGGCTTAGGCGCGCGGTCGAGAATTTCGGCGGTCGCAGATTCAAACCCCAGGCACACACGTCTGACTTTTCGAAGTTATGTGTGTATTCACAATTAATTATCACTTGCTTTAACGGTGAAGGATAACATCGTGATAAAACCTGCACACCTAAATTTCTTAGGAATTTCTTAGGTGTGTAGTCCGCCAACCCGCACTAGGCCAGCGTGGTGGACTAAGGCCTAAACCCTATCTCACAAGTAGCTAGTAGTATCTTACGTGTTCTCGACAATCTAATTGTGAGTCAAGAAAAAGCCTAAGTCTTTTAATATGTATTCAATATAATAAATGAGGTTACAGAAAAAAACATCATTTACACACTTTTGTATACAAATGGTATAAAATTTGTTACTATATATTTATTATTTATATGTATTTTATCGTAAGTCTATTTTGTTTTTATATAAGTCCATACTTTTATGAAAGTTTATTAAGACATAGCACCGTCCATACTAGTTGGCTTATCACTCTTCTTGCAAGGTTGTCTGGAAGAGATCGTTCTTAGCGATAAGACCGCCAATTTGTCACCAACTTTGATTTATTTCTCATGCTTACTCTGTACATGTGGTGTCAAATAAAGGGTTATTATTTATTTGTTAAGATTTGTTCACCTTCTTGTCTGAAGGGAGAAACAGGGACACAATGATGCCACCTGAAAAAAAAACATAATATTACAAATAAATAAAATTGGTGTGTCTGTTTGTAATATTGAAATAACCGCTTTTTAATAAATGCACATGGATGTATACACGGTACATATATAAAAATAATGTTTTTTACAATTTTTGTCTGTCTGTCTGTTTGTTCCGACTAATCTCTGAAACGGGTGGACCAATTTTAACGGGACTTTCACTGGCAGATAGCTGATGTAATAAGGAGTAACTTAAGCTAAAAAAAATATAATAATTAAAAAGTAATTAAAAAAATAATAATAAAAGAATCGGCTGTTAGGCGGAACGAAGTTCGCCGGGTCAGCTAGTTTCAAAAGTGAAATACGCTACTGATCATGACAATGTCCAGTAGTAATGGTGGACTGCAACAGTAGTATAAAAACTACATACTTTTTGGAACACAGCCCCTGGACGACTTAAAGTAAAGGATTATAAAAAGAGACAATAATTAAAACAGCTATGAAGTATTTTTGATATATTGTGTATAGCATCCATTGCTACATTTAGCTTAGGTTTTCCAGAAACTCAATCCATTAAGGGTATTATTATATTAAACCATGGTTGCAATGACCATAAAATAATAAATAATAATAAATACACCCAACAGTCACATACATAGTTCTGATGCCACACTAAGATACAAGTCTTGTGTCGTGGGTATCAGAAACTACGAGAGACTTTTCAGTTTCACATACACCCAGACCCGAAACAAATATTTGTGGATCACACAAACATTTGCCTCGGTGCGGGGATCGAACCCGCGGCCTCTCGTTTCGCAAGCTGGTGTCTAGTCAACTGCCCCACGGGGCTGTCATTTCAAAAATTGTAAAACTCGCTTTAGTGACCTACGAAATGTGTTGCATTTCAAGAATTAGCCATAGTCTATTCAAACGCGAATCGGACGTCAGTGTATCACCTGATAAGGAATAACCATAATCGATTCTTACCGTCGAAAAGCTATTAGGAGATTTGATTCTTACTTTCAGGTGCTCCATCATCATCATCATCAGCCCATATACGTCCCACTGCTGGGCACGAGCCGCCTCTACAACTGAGAGGGTTTAGGCCTTAGTCCAGCACGCTAGCCTAGTGCTGGTTGTTCCGGTGCTTCAGTCGGTCAGTTGAGTAACAGAATATAAAAATTCGGTCTACTTACTGAACACAAAGACCGACCAGCTGTAGAAAGTTAAGGAGCAGTTATTAGTGATCACTGCAGTGACCACATTGACCCCAATGAACGAGACTTGTCGAGCCACCATGACCCCCAGACCCGTTGCGAGACCCCTGTGGAAAATATAAATATGTAGGTACCTATATAACTATAAAACTTAACATCTACAGACTACAGAACCCATAAAATAATACAGGCATAATGTATTCTTATTCTCAGCCTATCGCCGTCCACTGCTGAACGAAGGCCTCCCCAAGTAGGCGCCAACCATCCCGGTCTTGAGCAGCCCTTATCCATCCGCTACCCGCCACCTTTCTCAAGTCGTCGGACCATCGTGCTGCAGGGCGTCCTACACTACGTCTACCTAAGCGCGGTCTCCACTCCAACACTTGTCTGCTCCAACGGCCGTCCGTCCGTCGGCAGACATGGCCGGCCCACTTCCACTTTAGCGTGCTAATCCTGCGGGCAATGTCAGTGACTCCGGAAGGTAATGTTTAACAGTCATGTTCTCCCGAGGCCCGTAGTCGTAGGGAATGCCACTCTCGAAGTTGTCCAAGAATACACCTATCTTGGCCAAACCATTCAACTAGGCCGGCACAACTTCGAGAGTGAGGCAGACAGAAGAATACGGTTGGGCTGGGCGGCATTCGGGAAGCTAAGTCATATTCTCAAGTCGTCGATGCCTCAGTGCCTCAAGACGAAAGTCTTTAATCAGTGCGTCCTACCCGTAATGACATACGGAGCCGAAACGTGGACACTCACTAAAGGTCTGGTCCACAAATTTAAAGTCACTCAGCGTGCCATGGAGCGGGCAATGCTTGGAGGCATAATGTAATTGACAAAAATTGTTTTCACTCATGGTATGAAAATGATGATAAAAAATCAGTAAACTAAAGCAAATCAACAAAAAATATGAAAAAACATACTTCAAGACATTACCGTTGACATGCATGTAGTGTCTAATTACATGAGACTGTTCGTGAGGTTGAATAAACCTAACCCTGGACAAAACTGACTGGACTGGTGAAAAATGACTGTAGCTTGACTAATTAAACGGCAATGTATGTCATCATCAGCCCATATAGGTCCCACTGCTGGGCACGGGCCTCCCCCACAACTGAGAGGGTTTAGGCCTTAGTCCACCATGCTGGCCTAATGCGGGTTGACGGACTACACACATAAGAAATTCCTAAGAACTTTTAGGTGTGCAGGTTTCATCACGATGTTTTCCTTCACCGTTAAAGCAAGTGATAATTCACTGTGAATACACATTTGAATTTAGCATCAACATATTTTTTTGACTGCCTCGTGGTCTCGCGGTACAAGTATGTGCCGTGCGATCTAGAGGTCCTGGGTTCGATTCCCGGGTCGGGCAAAGTGTTATTTGGTTTTTCCATTAGGAAATTCTCAGTAACAGCACGGAGTCTGGAAATGTGCCCGAAAAACGGCAATAGGCTCGCCCCCTATTACGTGGGACTGATACATACCTGGCGAAATGTGGGTGCAGTAATGCACCTCTGCCTACCCCTTCGGGGAATATAGGCGTGAGATTATGTATGTATGTATATTTTTTTTAATAGATAAAGAGGACTTAGTTCTTTGTACGAATCAGGGAGCTTCAATGGGGAACGAGAGATATATGATGAACGCTAGGAGTCTTTAATCAGCGTTCTTAGTCATTTTTGCTATAAATTACTTCTCGTATCTAAAACTTCATACAGACACTTATCTTACCTATGAGCAGTAGGATATAAATCCACGAAATACGAAGCCACACTGCCAATTCCAACTGCAGTGCTTTGTAGAAGAATAAAGAAGACCATATTGGATATAGGTTCCCTGAGATTCACCAGGCAGCAGCTGAATGAAGATACGACTAGAGTGGTGATGAGTACCAGTCGTCTCCTCGCAGCCAGGGTCGAGGTTGCCAGGGTAAGGACTACGAAGAAAAGACCGTACGCCATTCCGCTGTAAATTGTGTTGTTTGATACTATGTCGTTGCAGACATACTGAAATTTTAAAAGTAGAATTCAGAAAATATGTGTTTTTAATGAAAGAATATATGACAGTATTCACACAGGGTAGGTTAATTTCTTAAGCGTAAGATATTCCTTTTTTATAAATTTACAAAGCAATAACTACTAATAACGAACTTCCTCTATCTATAAGGCAAGCAAAATCCTTGTCTACTTTTAAGAGTAGACTTAAAGCACACTACTCATAATCTTTTTAATTTAAAAGTATATCGGTGTATTTAGTTTTATATTTTTTTTATCAATGCTTTTTGTTTTTGTTTATTGTGTATTTTTTTTATATATATTTAATTTCCACGACCACCCCTTTTAAAAACTTTTTTTTCTCTCTGGGTAGTCTGGAAGAGATCGCAAATAGCGATAAGACCGCCCTTTGTGGCACAATAGTTTATAAGGTAGCTTTAAAATACTTTATGTATATGTCGGAGTAGGAGAGGCTTTGAAGTGTCTTTAAGATGTGTGACGTCACATTGCCGACGTCACAGCTGTTGGTTTATGGTGATAACTCATACTTTGAGTTTTCTTTAGTAAACTTTCACAATTACTGACTAGGCAGATAGCCCTGTATCGTTATGAATAGCAGTGACGTCGTTATTACTGGAGGATCCATTTTGATTCAATCAAAATTCCTTTTTATTTCCCAATACATCGGATGTTTGCTGTCCGAACGTAGACGGACGAATACTGCGCTCCGCTGCAGCGGGCGGCCTTTTATAGACAAATAGTGGGGGCAATCGACACCGCAGAGGGGCGACTGCCCGTGAGTCATTCTTGTTTATGCAAGAGAATTGACGTAACTCTCAGTATATGGTTTTACGCCGTTATATACAGGGTGTATTCAGACCGTGATCGGAAACTAAGGCAGGTAATAGCTAAGGTGATTACAAACCCCCTGGCATTAAAGAAAATTCTGACAAAAAAAAAATTGATGTTTTCCATACAACCATCGGTATTAAATGTACGCGGTTTGTATGGAAAACGTCAAAATTTTTATTTTTTGTCAGAATTTTCTTTAACGCCAGGGGGTTTGTAATCACCTTAGCTATTACCTGCCTTAGTTTCCGATCACGGTCTGAATACACCCTGTATAATTTGCATCACAAAATGTGTTGTAGTTTATACTTACATTGTCATTAGTAGAGAACACGTTGCCGTTGCTGAACAATCTGTCGCAGAAGCTCTTGTCAGTGGAGAAACCATTGGAGAAGGAGTTAAAGTATTCGTTCACTATCGTCGGGAATAACACTACGAATACGTTGTTCCTGAAATATCAACAATATTTAAAACAGTAAACGCTTAGTGGAAATAATTTGGATGAAACCTGATCTGATTTACAGCCAGTCAAAGTTATCTTTATTCAAATAAACTTTTACAAGCTCTTTTAAATCGTCAATTTTAAACTATTTTTTAAACTAATCTATTGCCGCTTCGAAACGTGTTATCGCTGTGGAGAAGAAACGGCAAGAAACTGCCTCAGCAACACGAAACGTTTTTGTTTGTAATAATACATTTAAAATATTATTACATTTTTTTAATTGCCATTATTTAAATAGAACCTCAAAAAAAAAGCAGTGATGGCCTCGAGGTTTAGGCGCGCGGTCGAGAATCTCGAAAGTCGCAGGTTCAAACCCCAGGCATACACCTCTGACTTTTCGAAGTTATGTGTGTATTCACAATGAATTATCACTTGCTTTAACGGTGAAGGAAAACATCGTGAGGAAACCTGCACACCTAAAAGTTCTTAGGGGTGTAGTCCGCCAACCCGCACTAGGCCAGCATGGTGGACTATAAGGCCTAAACCCTCTCAGTTGTAGAGGAGGCCCGTGCTCAGCAGTGGGACGTATATGGGGTGATGATGAAATAGAACCTCATATATGCCATAAAGATACAAACTGTAACAACAAAACTTCTGATCAATTTACTTACACCCAGGGCTTATTATCCTCAATAAAATCTTAAATTTTGTACTATGCTTTCTTATATTGTTTTTCTTTAATTGATTCTTTAAAGATGAAATTAATAATAAAGAAAGTGTGAAGAAGAAGGAAGCAATACCTATATTTTTGTATGAGTCAAATTTACTATTTAAAGGACCCAGATTCTGCTCAATAATTTTAGACATTATAGTTCTAACAATAAATGCTTTACGAAAATACCCTTTCGTACCTTTAGAATACAACAAATAGACTTACGTGCTGCAAGCTAGAGCTAGTAGATAGAACAACTGCAAAGTCCTCCATAATAATGGCGGTTTGAATATTGGAACAGTTTGCTGAACTAGTGAGTCCCACAGTGACAACTTGGTCGAGTCACTGTCACCCGTTGTAAGTAAGTTTTCAACCTGGAGAAGAGGTAGAATTTTTCTCGTATATAAGAGCATAGGTTCTTTCACATACGAGTACATACTCGTATGTTCATAACCACACGCCTGTATTCCCTGAAGGGGTACGCAGAAGTGCATTTCTTCCCCACTTTTCACCAGGTATGTAGCTTGTTTTACTACAAAAGAAGGAGGGAATACTACGACCTACAATAGACGATAATAAATAAAGGATCGGAGTAGCTTTAAGAAGTTTTAAGCGCCTGAAAAATTATCTTAGCAATAAAAAGGATGTAAATAAATATTGCTATAATAATATTAGTAGGCGTTATTTTTTTTCAATAAATACATATTTTATCTTACTATCAAGATATAAATATTTTAAAATTAATTTCTTACCGGATAAGTACCTTTTTTTCCGCCATTTCTCTCATAAATCCTTTTCAAGATTGCCAGCGCTTTAGCATTGTCTCCACGACTAGCTAGGAATTTGGGACTTTCGTACACAAAGAACATCAACAGAGCTCCCAACCCCAGCGGGAACGCCAGAATCAAGGAAAACAAGCGCCAGGATCTTAACGTGAGGGCTGGCCATGGAGTCGGGATGTTGAAATCCAGCGGTAAAACGAAGTAGGCGATTGCTGTGAAAACATCGAACGAAAAAGATGTAATGGAAGCTATCAAAAGCTTATCATAAAATAGCGACATAAAACGTTGATTAGTTTTCGCAGACATACGTTTTGAATTCGGTGATAAACTTATAGTGATGGCCTCCAGGTTTAGGCACGCTGTCGAGAATCTCGACGGTCGCGGGTTCAAACCCCAGGCACACACCTCTGACTTTTCGAAGTTATGTGTGTATTCACAAAGAGCTATCACGTACTGTAACGGTGAAGGAAAACATCGTGATGAACCTGCACACTTAAAAGTTCTTAGAAATTTCTTAGGTGTGTAGTCCGCCAACCCGCACTAGGCCAGCGTGGTGGATTAAGGCCTAAACCCTCTCAATGGTAGAGGAGGCCCGTGCCCAGCAGTGGGCCGTATATGGGCTGATAATGAATGATTATGAATGATTAAAGTCTAATGCCAGACCTACTTCACATAATCCATGGTAATTACAGGAATTAACTCATTATTAGATTTTAGGTACTGATTTTTGTTATCAATTGAAAAGGGATTTATACTTATCAGCCGTTTCATTAATCAAGCTATGGTGAGCACGTGGCGTCGATTCTCAAGTGGGGCTTTGTATCCATTTTGTATTTGTAATTGTTTTGGGCAGTAGATCTATGAGAGCAATCTAATTTATGCAAAATTTGACAACAATTTCTGTCCATTGGTTCTCTACAGCCCCGTGGCGCAGCGGGCTAGATTCCAGCTTGCGAAACGATAGACCGCGGGTTCGATCCCCGCACCAAGACAAATGTTTGTGTGATCCACAAATATTTATTTCGGGTCTGGGTGTTTGTGAAAATTTTCTCGTAGTTTCTGATACCCACGACACAGGACTTGTATCCTAGTGTGGGGTCAGAACTATGTATGTGACTGTTGAGTGTATTTATTTATTCAATTGGTATAAGAAGTATTTTAAAGAGGCCCTGATGACAGAGATCGCAAAAATTGGCAGTGAACCGTGAATTAGCTCCATGCCTGCATTTACCAAGGCTTAGGCAGAAGCACATCTTTAAAGGCACTTTTGGGAAGCCCTTACTGATTACGGCCACTTTCAGAGATTCATGGATTTTACTAAGTATTTCATACCGGCTAAACGCAATAACACTGCTATCTGGTCAGGTAATTGAGGGCTATTTAAACATTGTTTAATAACTTAGCCATATTATTAATCACTCTGTAAAAAACTGAATTTGCAAGTGGACATGCCTCGAACCTGTGACTACCGTCTGAAAATCCAATACAAGCGCACCGAGCCATTGCTCATTTATTGAAGTGAAACTTTATTTATTCCAGTAGTACGGTTACAACATTTACACTAATCGACACTTACCAAAGTACACCAACTCCGCTCCCAAATTGACGCTGTTCAACATGAACAAAAACTTGCTCCTTTTTTTCTCTCCAGTGCATTCCCCCAGGAGCGTAATCGTCAGGGTGAAGCCGGCGCTGGAACTAAAAACAAAGCAATTACAATTAGCATTTCGGTTGTCGCGAAAAAAAGAATTTTTAAAGAAATAAAACTTGCCTAGAACTTATAATCCGAAATGGCAGAACGCATTGCATAAACTTATATTGATACACGCCTGTATTCCCTGATGGGGTAGGCACTTAGGCAGAGGTGCATTTCTACACCCACATTTCGCCAGGTATGTATCAGTCCCACGTAATAGGGGGCGAGCGTATTGCCGTTTTTCGGGCACATTTGCAGACTCCGTGCTGCTACTGAGAATTTCCTAATGGAAAACCTAATAACACTTTGCCCGACCCGGGAATTGAACCCAGGACCTCTAGATCGCGCGGCACATAATTGTACCGCGAGACCACGAGGAAGTCACAATAAAATATAGATTGTCGCAAACAGACAACGAACCATCCCTCATGTTTATTAATCCACAAAAAAATCCTTAGATTCTTATCATCATTTTGGTAATTAGCGTGATAAAACACTTAATGAATCTTATATCTTTAAATGAGCAATTCTTGTATATATATATATATATATTTATATAATTGGAATCTCGGAATCGGCTCCAACGATTTTCATAAAATTTAGTATATAGGGTTTTTCGGGGGCGATAAATCGATCTAGCTAGGAATCATTTTTAGAAAATGTCATTTGGAAGAAAAATAACAAAAATCAACTGAAAAATATGACTCTTCCTGACATCTATTGGCGAATATTGGCAAATAATAATACTATTTTTTGTGAGCAACTAATTGCTTTAACGACACAATAGCAGATGGCGTTGTTAAGTAACATTATTCATATTTCATCATTTTATTAGTAATTCGTACTTAAATATAATTTCCAAAAAACACAATTAAAAAAAAAACTGGTCATCCAGGTACTGCTATTAATAGAAGCTAATTATGTTGCGATAGTGTATCTAAAAATATCGATATTGCACATTTGCCAATATCCCACAGGTGTATGCAATATGATGAAATAATAAAAATAAGATTTAGGGCCGCATAATGAAATCTCTGGCCTCGAGGTTTAGGCATGCGGTCGAGAATTATCACAAGATATTATCACGCACTTTAACGGTGAAGGAAAACATCGTGAGGAAACCTGCACACCCAAAAGTTCATAGGAATTTCATAGGTGGGTAGTCCGCCAACCCACACGAGGCCAGCGTGGTGGACTAAAGCCTAAACCCTCTCAATTACAGAAAAGTGGGAAAGCAGTGGGACGTATGTATATGGGCTGATGTATATGGGACGTATATGATGATGATGATAATTAAAAGCCTTTGGTTAAGAAGAAAATAAGAAAAATAAGTGTGCTTATTAAACAGTATCAGTTGTGATCCTAGGCAGAGAACTAGATAGAATTTTGTCTACTACCTGGCTAGCCTACTTGGGCCGGTGGAAATCACATACATAAAATCTCCTAATATCTTTCTGTGTGCTTCAACACGCATCACATGCCTGAATACTGTGTGGAATTATTTATTTTAAGATTGTTACATATTTATTGTAGCGGCAATCCGCTACCGCTTATCCGCCCGCTCATAAATTTGGACCGCCGGCTACGCCTCACCTACACGCCGCGCCCGCACCCCGCTCCGGCGTGATCGCCGGCGCAGCCAGTGAGCATTCTGCCCGCGGTCGTCCGACAGATACTTATATACTCAGCCTATCGCCGTCCACTGCTGAACGAAGGCCTCCCCAAGAAAGCGCCAACCATCCCGGTGTTGAGCAGCCCTCATCCATCCGGGCCCGCCACCTTTCTCAAGTCGTCGGACCACCGTGCTGCAGGTCGTCCTACACTACGTTTGCCTAAGCGCGGTCTCCACTCCAACACTGGAGCAGACAGATACTTACCTACCTCTATAGTTTGCTCGCGCCTCGCATTTATTTCTTCGCCTCGCGTTTCTAACGTCTCATTACTTATCCTATTGTCTTCGTTTCTCACTTCCTTCTGTCTTCAAATTGTAAAAACCTTTATCTTTAAATTATATCTTCCATCTGAATTGTGTGTGTTTTTTACTTGCAATCGTGATAGTATACCTTATCTCGCATACCAATCGCTGATCACACAATCTCATTAAAACATTAGTAGAAACAACTAATACTAATACGTTTGTATACTTTTGTAATGTCATCATCATCATCAGCCCAAATACGTCCCACTGCTGGGCACGGGCCTCCTCTACAACTGAGAGGGTTTAGGCCTTAGTCCACCACGCTGGCCTAGTGCGGGTTGGCGGACTACACACCCAAGAAATTCCTAAGAACTTTTAGGTGTGCAGGTTTTATCACGATGTTTTCCTTCACCGTTAAAGCAAGTGATAATTCATTGTGAATACACACATAACTTCGAAAAGTCAGAGGTGTGTGCCTGGGGTTTGAACCTGCGACCGCCGAAATTCTCGACCGCGCGCCTAAACCTCGAGGCCATCATTGCTTTTGTAATGTGGCTAAAAATAAAATATATTTTCTTTCTTTCTTTTCCAAAACAAAAATAATTTTCTGCAATATTTTACCTCACCGTCAAAGTGTTTGTCATGTGGTCAAGACTTATTACGAATCCTTAAATCATGGCATCATTATAAAACGCGCATTAAAGTTAGTACCGGATTCAAACAGCGTGCATAGTTTACTGGTTTTAAAACAACAAAATTTTATATAGTATTCTTTACGGTACTAACTTTAAACTGCACTTTATAATAAGCCCGACAGAGGCTATTAAATTCCACCTACATCTTTAGTTTTCACAACACATTACAAGTTATACAATGCGCATAGTGCATACTCTAGTCATTTTTTTTATAAATAAATACACCCAACAGTCACATACATACTTTTGACCCCACACTAGGGCACAAGTCCTGTGTCGTGGGTATCAGAAACTACGAGAGACGTTTTCGGTCTAACAAACACCCAGACCCGAGACAAATATTTGTGAATCACACAAACATTTGTCTCGATGCGGGGTTCGAACCCGCGGCCTCTCGTTTCGCAAGCTGGTGTCTAGCCAACTGCGCCACGGGGCTGTCTAATAAAAATATATCAAAATCTTACCAACTGCAAGCCAACAACTTGGCAACGAACATAAACTGCCAATTCGTTGCGAAGCTGCAAATCGCAGCGAAGAGGAAGCTCATAGAAGTTGACAGGACGAGTGCTCTTCTCCTGCCGCGGGTGTCAGCGTAATATCCCCAAGGATACGCGAAGAGAACTCCTGGAATTGTGGATTATTGTTGACCGTCAATCGCTATAAAATCTGCCAGTTTAGTCCAATTTTCTATGGAACGTTTATATAAAACCAAACCAGATATTTCGTAATGGTCAATTTTCATTAACTTTATTTGATAGACGCGTGTCTTAACATTGCGATGAGTGATCGGAAGGACCTGGCGCGTAAATTTGTGAAAAAAAAAACAATTCGCGACAGTCATTTGTTACTACAAACGATTAGTTGATATTCCCAGTAATTTCCACACGATGTTTTCCTTCACAGTTAAAGTAAGTGATACTTCATTGAGAATACACACATAATTTCGAAAGTGAGAGGTGTGTGCCTGGGGTCTGAACACGCGATCGCCGAGATTCTCAACCACGTGCCTAAACCTCGAGGCCATCACTACTATAAAAGCAAAATAAAAGTACTTATCACAGTTGTTATAAGTGAAGTCTTACAAGCTAACATATCCAATCCATCAGCCGAAAGAGGTCCACTGCTGGACATAGGCCTCTTCCAATGACTTCCACAGAGACCTGTTGGAAGCAGCCTGCATCCAGTGACGTCCCGCGACCTCTACTAGGTCGTCCGACCACCTTGTCGGGGTACGTACCACGCTGTGCTTTCCGGTACGTAGCCTCCAAGCTACCATAGCATTGAAAATAAGATAAATGGACTTAGAAACTGATTTTAAATAGCTATGAGAACCTGCAAAAGGTGTGGAAGCTAACACGCCGATTTCTGTCAATCCAAGTTTGAGGTCGCAACTTGCAGCTGTGACGACGACGCTGAATCCGAACATATCCATCGACACAGCATTCATTATGAGGCAGCACGTGGCCAGCAACATATAATTGTACCGTCCATGACCTGCGGAACGAAGCTCTGTGTTATTCTGAGAGCCTAGTACCTTTCCTGTCAATTTGCTTAAAAACGAGGTTTCTTTGTCAGCGCAAAGTGACAACATTGGCACCCAATATTAAGGTCTAAACAACAGTGCCGTAAATAGCCTTTTCTGGGCCTTGTGTGAGCTTCTATAAGTGCGCCCTTGGTTTTTTTTGATATTATAGGTACCCTACTGCGCCCCTAGTGCTCGATACTAGGAGCGCAGCTGGGACTTTTTGGAAGCAAACAGAAAAAACATTAGTCCTGCCAAAACATCTAGCCGAATGTAATTAAGGCCTTCTGTCATCAATTGACACTTATATGCCGACCTTTTAGTAACCGGATGCAAAGGGTACCGGAAAGCGACGAACTTTCATGAGCAATGAAAAATTTAGTACACTTTAGCGAGTTTTAAAATTTATATACCATAGCTGCTATGCGAATATCAAGACAAGAATTCCTGTGACATCTATAATGAAATACATGGTTACCTTACGTTGGTTTTCTGTTGGTTTTCTGACAATGGTACCAACCTGATCGAGCCAGACTATTCGTAGCGCAGTCCTTACTACTTCATCATTATCATAATTTCATCATTATCAGTCCATATACGTCTCACTGCTGGGCACGGGCCTCCTCTACAATTGAGAGTTTAGAAGAGAGAGGAATATCTTAGGTGTGTAGTCCGCCAACCCGCACTGGGCCAGCGTGGTTGACTAAGGCCTAAACCCTCTCAGTTGTAGGGGATGCCCGTGCCCAGCAGTGGGACATATGTACCTATATGAGCTGATGATGATGATGATTCCTAAGAATTAGATTTCCAGTATTGCATTACAAGCACAACTAGCGTTTAATTTTATAAATAAATACACCCAACAGTCACATACATAGTTCTGAGCCCACACTAGGATACAAGTCCTGTGTCGTGGGTACCAGAGACTACGAGAGACTTTTTCGGTCTCACAAACACCCAGACCTGAAACAAATATTTGTGGATCACACAAACATTTGTCTCGGTGCGGGGATCGAACCCGCGGCCGCTCGTTTCGCAAGCTGGTGTCTAGCCAACTGCGCCACGGGGCTGTCAATTTTATTTGTGAGAAAAACCCAAGTTTTCATTTCCTTAAAATCGACCCTCCCCCTTTTTTTAAACTATACCTACTACCACATAGAATAGCTCAAAAAATAAATATTACCTACCAGTTAATTCCACAGCTTCGTCGTAGCTGCAAGTTTTAGATTTATTCTCCTCAACACTCATTGTTACGTCGATTCTAATTCTCATCTGAATTTACCGTTACAGTAAGATCTTACGGCGTCTTAAATCCCTTATCTTGCATGTTATCATATTTTTGTTTATTTATATATTATGTAATTAAAGGCAACAGATAACTAGGTATTTTCTGACGATGCTGAGTCTTTCCTCTGACTATGCTTGAGTTGTCGTCCCAGTTATCAATAAAAAGATCATCATCATTCTCTTGCCCTGTTCCCAATTTTATTTAGGGTCGGCGCAGTATGTTTTATCCTCCCAAACATCCCTATCAGCCGTCATGTCTTCAGTCACCCCTTTTTCTTTCATATCTTCTCTCACGCACTCCATCCATCTTTTCTTTGGCCTTCCTCTGTTTGTCCATCCTTCGACTTTCATACTCATTACTTTTTTGCCAACGTATGTTTCGTCCCTTCTCATAATATGACCATACCACGACAGACAGTTTTCTTTCAGTTTATCTATCACAGGAGCCACTTTCAAACTTCCGCATCAGTAAAAAGATCCTTGAGTAAATTAAGTTCTGATGTCAGTAGAGCAAAAAGGAGAAAGTGTCAGAGATATTTCTTATGTACTTGTATTATGAGATTCTTCGAAAGACGACAAAAACGTTGGAAAATTAAGGCCATTCATAAAATCTTGCAACCACTAACAGCGTCGAGGTTACCCACTCGTGTAGGAAGTAACAGGAGTTTATTTATAACAATATCACTACAGACCTTTCGACATTAGATAGGTATTGGCTACATCCGCCCTACGTAATATGTCATAGAATAAACAAAAAACAGAAGAGTCAAGTTCTATCATTTCTATAGTTTATATAAGCCAGAGCCATATGTCACACAAGATATTGCCGTTTTTCGAGCACATTGCTAGATTAGTTCTGTTTCGGAGAATTCCCAACTGAATAATATAATAATACTTTTCCAGATCAAACATTCGAACTCGGCACCATTCGTTCAATCGCCAAAAATACCGCGAGACCAATGAGGCAGTCTCAATTATGTATTTAAATTTAAAGATTTTTTATCATTTAATTTTAATAGTAAAAAATCTCATTTATCAAAAATATTAATTTTTAAATGTTTTCCATCGGAATTTTTTATCAGAACAAAAGTATATGAAATACCTACACAACCTCACGCCCGTATTAGGTAACTTGTACCGCGAGACCACGAGCCAGTGTAAAAAATTTAAAGGTCTTTAAAATACCTAAAAAACTATTGTGTTTCTAAATTATTTGTATATTTATGTACTTGTATACGTAAACGCGTCTAACTATGGATACAAAAATAATTTTAGTTTCTTGTGCTAGCGTAGTTAATTTGTAGTTTTTATTATCATTTACTTGGATTATAAATACAGCACCCATCGAAACAATATCATGTCAACCTGTGGCGCCATCTTTGTTCGGAGACTTTAAACACCTGCGCGTAGTTTGTTTTCAAGATAAAGTACAACACGTGGTCAAAAGTCAAAGTCAAATTATCTTTATTCAAATAGACTTTTACAAGTATTTTTGAATCGTCAATTAAAATAATGTGGTCAAATGATTACACTCATTACTTTATTTTTAATAACTTTTTAATTGGTCCGCTACCGCCCAGCGCACTGTTCAATTATGGACTCCTCAAAATTGGGAGGGCTTGAGATGCCCTACACTCTCGCTATTTTGGTCGCTCACCTTTGTGAACGTCCGCGACAGTCTAAAGGCCACGCCCTCTGCCGCACACCTCGGGGTTGCTTTAGTTACCTACTAGATATCTCAAAAGGCGAGAACTTCCCTGAATTAGTCCTAGCTAACTCCTAAATAGCCTTTGTATGTCTAAAACCCATTTAATCAACCACGGTCAATGACCGGACGCAATAAACATACAAAAGTTATATAGTTCGAAAACAATCCATCCATTTTTAATTTTATGAACGAAATAATATAAAATTGGATAAACGTGACAATTAAATCAATTATAATCATAAATTGTGTAAAATCCTATAGCTGAGGATAATTATCAATTATTGTATGTTAACGTCCTCTTATTCGACCTTAGGGTCAAATTGAAATGATCGAAATAAAATAAGAACAAATATTTGTAAATTAAAATAAGAAAAGCTTTACTCATATACATATGATATGCATATACATATATCATAGTCGTAATGGCCTCGAAGTTTAGGCGCGCGGCCGAGAATCTCGGCAGCCGCGGGTTCAAACCCCACCTCTGACTTTTCCAAGTTACGTGTGTATTCGTAATAAATTATCGCGTACTTCAACGGTGAAGGAAAACATCGTGAGGAAACCTGGCCTAAAATATTCTTAATTTCTTAGGTGTGTAGTCCTCCAATCCGCACTAGGCCTACACCCTCTCAGTTGTAGAGGAGACCCGTGCCCAGCAGTGGGACGTATATGGGCTGATTACAATAATGTGGGGTCACAACTATGTATGTGACCTTTGGGTTTATTTATAACACAAAAAAAAGAGCTATTTATTTACAATTATTTTATTTAACAACGCGTCTGTTATTTACTCTATGGCGAGCCCTAGCAGCGACCTACGCCCATTGTCAAGAACTAGGTCAGCTTCAAATACATGCCCTACTCGACAAGTGTGCGAGTAATCTGCGGAACTGCGTAGCCGAGACACGATTTATTACTTATACATACGATTAAAATGTATCTTTATAATGGATTTTAACAAGGTCTTGCTAATAGTTATATCTTAATGAAATCTTTATCGTTGTGGAGAAGGAACGGCGCGATTATTATAAAAACAGGTTTTGATATTGTAACTTTTACCCAAAAAAAAATATATGAGAAACCATTAAAAAGTATGTCTGTACTTATGTAAACGCATTAGAAGTTATACTAAAATTTTATCTTTCTCCTTATTCTACGTACCTACTCATAAATATTGGACAACTAACAAATATGTCAATCCCTTTTTAATACTGTTACTATTCAATTTTTTTTAAATCTAAAACTTCTTTTGAATAACTTTTTCGTGACGGAGTGCGCGCGCATCGTAACCCTCATCAGTTTTCCCTAACGCGCCAAAAGAAGTAGAACTTCAAAAATCAGTGCTTAAAGATTCCCAAATTCATTTTATTGACGTACCATGCCAACCGTACATACTAAATTGTGGAATATTTTTGCCTCTTATAATGCTGGGATTTATTTTATTTTATTTTAAGTTCGTTGCGGAATCATTACGCACCAGGATTCCTTATTCGCTGAGCTTCACTGCTCGGTGTCAATACTGTGCGTGCCGCTGTTGATCCTGGAGCACAGGAGTTACAGTGGCGAGTGTGTGGTGGGATAGGGCTATGTATGTACTCGTATGTATGTATGTGTAGCATGTATGTATCTAGAATTTTTTTTTGTTTGTAGACACCAAATACAACCAGGCCAGTGTGTTAGACATAATGTTATTCTATGGGACGTATCGACGGATTGTGTCCTGCTCCTTGATGCCCTGTTTGGACAGCACCGTTTTTACCATTAAAAGCTAGAATTAATTTTCCATTGTGGTATATTAAGTTTTTCATTCATCATCATCATCATCGTCAGCCCATATACGTCCCACTGCTGGGCACAGGCCTCTCCTACAACTGTTTAGGCATTAGTCAACCACGCTGGCCTAGTGCGGGTTGGCGGACTACACACCTAAGAAATTCCTAAGAACTTTTAGGTTTCATCACGATGTTTTCCTTCCCCGTTAAAGTTAAAGTACGTGATAATTCATTGTGAATACACACATAACTTCGAAAAGTCAGAGGTGTGTGCCTGAGGTTTGAACCCGCGCCCGTCGAGATTCTCAACCGCGTGCCTAAACCTCGAGGCCATCACGACTTTAAAGTTTTTCATTACGACACCCAGACTTTCAGCTTCAAAAAGTAGCTAGTTTTTCATATCGTGATAAATGATAAATTATAAACATATTATTAATATTACATCGTCATATAAAACGATTAATGATTGTGATAATATGTTAATCTAGATAATTGTAGTTTAAACGAGTATCGGCTTGATATCATTTTTAGATAGCAATTTAAAAAATTCGCCGCCATGATGATTTACAATCATGACGTTTTAAAGCCGAAAATGGATTCGTTGCAAAATGTTAATATAAATCGTCATCGTCAACTGATAACAGATTTTGTATGCATACATGCTGTCCCAAGCTTGTAGCCCCAAAAAGATAAGCAGAGATGTTATTTCGGACCCACATTTTCCCAATTGTGTTGACTTACATAAGTCTTTTACTGATAAACACTACCTGAACTAAGAATCGAACTCCAAGCATCTCGTTGGATCGATGGAATTTTTGCGTCCCCAAGCCACAGGGCGAAGATTAAAAAAAAAGCCTGAATGTATGTAAAAAAACAATTTTATTGTAATTTTAATTAACCAAGATTTATTTCTCTGCAAGAAAGTAGGTAAGTACCTACCCACTTGAAATATCACTCAACATACGAGTATACCTATGAATAACAAACAATGAACAAAACATTTTTAGAGTTTTCGTAAGTAAAATGTAATGAAAAATATTAGACTACTTAAAAGTCAATCAAATTATTACGATAATATTATAATGTAGTTACAATTATTGTTATTTTTAGTGTCGGTGTCAGCCAAGGAAATACTACTAAATACGCAATAATACGAGTATACTTTGAAGCACCAGCTTTCAAATAAAAATAATCCTCAAAATCGGTTCACCCAGTGGAAAGTTCTGAGGTAACAAACATAAAAAATATAGTCTAATTACAAACCTCCTCCTTTTTTTTAAGTCGGTCAAAAACATGATTTATACTTTTATTAATAGCGGATGTAGATACTGTTGATTGGAACAAGATTAGAAATATCATAAAATATATCGCCAATTCCTGATAAATGTCGAATAAAATATCGTGACATCATTAAAATTTACAATTGCCAATTTGATAATTTCACCATGGCTTAAGGCCGTATTCCTTTCAGTTGTAGAGGAGGCCCGTGCCCAGTAGTGGAACGTACTCGAATATGAGCTGAAAAGAATATAAAGTTTGAGTGTCATAAAACAACTGACAAAATGAACAAAATATTTTTATTACATTTCAAACAACTCCTGTCTAGATAAATTCTCGGCGGTTGCGGACTTAAATTCCAGGCACGCAATGCTGACTATTCGAAATTACGTTATTATTTATTATAAATAATAACACATTTTAGCCGTAAAGGAATATATCGTGAGGAAACCTGCACACCTAAAATTCTACACCTCTTTCTTCTTCTTTTCTACTTCGGTGTGTAGTCCGCCAACTCGCACTAGACCAGCGTTATTGCCTCAGTTGCCCTCAGGTGACAATAAATTTACTTCGGCCCTAAGTCGTGATATTAGGCCTTTTCATCGTATAATTCGAAGAGATTGAATAAAAGTCGTAATCGAGGAGAAGGTTAGCCCAAAGTGGAATATATTGCAATCTATTTTTTCAAAAAATATATATTTATCACCATTAATGTATTTGAATATGGCTATCATCGATTCCTTATCAACCAATCACGTTTTTATCAAGTGACCGATATGATTTAAGCACTATTAAATATTTACCTAATTATGATTGTACAATGCGATAATATGTAGACATTATAAGCTTTAATAACCTATTACATACTATGTTATGCTTCGTAAAAAGGTGAAAAAACTTTTTTGAATCACATCACACAAAAATCATATAGGCAAAAGTTTGTACGGATTGATGGATATGTGGTGACCAAATTTTTCAGAAATTCTCAATAGCAGCACCGAGTCTGGAAATGTGCCCGAAAAACGGCATTAGGCTCGCCCCCTATTACGTGGGACGAAAACATATTGGCAAAATGTAGGAATAAAGGCGGGAGTGTGAAATACACCTCTGCCTACCCCTCCGGGTAATACAGGCGTAAGGTTATGTATGTTATCTATATGTTTATGTGTATATAGTGTTCTCAGGTGCACAGGCTCGATATTTTCGTTGACAAATATTGCCCCTATACAGACGTAAACTTTGATAACTATTAAACATATAAACGTTGGTATATAGATATACTATCATGATATATAAGCAGTTTAAACCTTATGGCACGTGCAAACGCTCGCCAGTTGACAATGTATGTTCGTCTAATCTAATCTCAAAGACCATTCACATTTGCTGCTGTGTCATTTCAATGACCAGTTCAAATTTCTATTGGTATATTCAAAGGGCATGTTTTATTATTTAATTTACTGAATCACGGCCCTTTAAAATCTTATTTATCATCATCAGCCCATATACGTTCCACTGCTGGGCACGGGCCTCCTCTACAACTGAGAGGGTTAAGGCCTTAGTCCACTATGCTGGCCTAGTGCGGGTTGGCAGACTATACACCTAAGAAATTCCTAAGAATTTTTAGGTGTGCAAGTTTCATCACGATGTTTTCCTTTACCCCTAAAGTAAAAGGTGTGCCTGAGGTTTGAACCCGCGACCGTCCAGATTCTCGACCGGGTGCCTAAACCTCGAGACCAGCACAATCTTGATTCATTCTGTTTTCTTCTTTGTTAAACATGACAATCAATAAAATGTATGTACTATCTGCGGGGCTATACGCTTAGTTAGATACTTTCATAATGGTTGTGGAAGTAGAAGGCTGCTACATTCGTCGTTTTGTTTTATATAAAAAGAAAAAATACCTAAAAGACTTAAAAAAGTAGGATGATTCCAGGCCCTAGCTGTTTGATCAAAATTTAAGGCGTCAGTGACAAAATTAAAATAGTGTTCACGTGAATTTTTATTTTCGCTCAACTGGTCATAAGTCATATCAATATACCTATACAGTATTATTTTTACTTTTGATACGTTTTAACTATCTAGGCTTAAGAAGTGTTTAGCCTCAATCCCTGGAAGTTCCTGCAATTTGCAGGTAATATTGTTAGATGTAACGCTCGCCACCCGGGCAAATACTAATATCCTCCTGAATTCAAAAAGTATTTTTAATTCCAGTTTTAAAACCACTATGCACAATAATTACAATCATTAAAGATTAGCTGCCCCATTGTCTAGCCAGCTAGATTTAATTAATCCTATCACATGATGTTGACCTTATAGAATAGGTACACTTGTTCATATGACATAATAATTTTTATCTTTTTTTTACGAAATTTCAACGAAAATCCATATATATACCTATAAATAATTCCCGATGCGTAAGTACATTCATAACATGGGTGTTACCTCACCAGATTCCATCATTGCGACTCCTGTAGTCCAGGGTGGACAGAGGCACACAAAAAAATAACACTGAGTGATGATTTTCATTGAATTTCTATGGGATGTTAATTTCACCTCAAGCCCCTCCAATTTTGAGTAGTCCATATTTGGATAATTCATTATCGCCTAGAGATATCTAGTAGTATGAAGGTCAAAGAATCTAACATATTCCTTTAGGTCTCTCCTAAGATACCAAACTGGTAGCTGAAGGCGCATTCCACTCGTTCAAAAAAGCTTGGCAGAGCCACACTGCTTGATACGGTAAAGAACAACGAGAACCCACCCTGAACCACCGAGACCCCCAAACATACAGTACAGACATTTCTCTTTATAATTATAGACATGGCTGAAATCGCTGATAATGAAGCAATGACGTCAATGAAAAACTAAAGCTATCGACTAATCTCATTAATGACAATCTGCCATTCGTAGTGTGACAAATGCGTCTTATCAAAGTGAGGTTGGCGAAATGCGAAGCCGCACAACAACCTGACACCCATTAAGAGGAGCATATAAGTCCCTGACCTTGATAGATCGGAAGCCAGCCACAAAAGTAGCCCACGATACCTTACAATAAAAAACACAAAATTGTCACTCGTGGCAAATGTGATACATCATAATAAGCCCGGCCCTCCTCTAAAAATAAGAGGGTTTAGGCCTTAGTCCACCACGCTGGCGCATATTATATATATAGAGTGTAAAAAGACCGTGATCTGAAAACTAAGACAGGTAATAGCTACAACGATTATAAACACATTGGCGTTAAAAAAAATCCCCCAAAAAAAATAAAAATAAAAAAAAGACGTTTTTATAATCACAACAACTATTATCTACCTTATTTTTCGATAACACCTGTATATTATTACAAAATTTTAAAATACATTTATTCCTTAGGCTTTTTACAGGGTGTAAACAGTACTTTTTTTTTCAGCGGTCGGTGTATCGAGTAGACGTGTTTTTCTGTTACGATTTAAAATTACTGTTTTAAAATTGGAAATTTGCTAATTAATGTAGTGTATTTAATAGTACAGACAGTTCATCCGATGTACTTACACTAGTGCCACTATATGTGATCCTGCTCTGCACCATCTGCCAGCACTTACACATATCACTCATCACTTGTTTGAGGAAAAATCCCTGAGGCATACGAAATTCGCAATGTCAACACTCGCGGACATCCAAAGTGCACAGAAAAATCTAGAGGACAGTTTTTCGAAACGAATGGCTCAACTAGAAGCACAACTTCACACTAGGGGCACTGCCAAGGACACCGTTGCTCGAGTTGCAGAGGAGTTCCGGAGTTTTAGAGAGCTCATGCTAATATGCTTCGGCTGCTACGGCAACAAATTACGGAGTGCGTTAATATGGTGGACGCACTGGAGACCAGGCATCGTCGAAAAGCGCTGTTATTCCTCGGAGTGCCTGAGGCTGACAAAGAAAATTGTACTGAGGCCGTGTTGTCGTTGGTGAACGGTGCCTTGTCGCTTAAGGATATCTCAGCGTCTTCCATCACAGTTTGCCATCGCATTGGAACGCCGAACAAAGAGCACCATCGGCCTATACTCGTTAGGTTCACTAATGTAAGTCAAAGGTCAGCTGTTTGGCGGGCCAAGTCCAAGTTAAAAGGCTCGTCCGCGTCCATTAAAGAGTTTCTGACAAAACCACGACAAATTGTGTTTAGCAAAAGTCGGCAGCACTTCGGTATGCGATGTTGCTGGACACAGGACGGCATTATTGTCATCAAAGTTCCGGATGGAAGCCGAATTAAAGTCACTACCGTTGAGGAACTAAACTCTTTAATGGTTAAGTTTCCGAAGACAGCGGAATTATCTTCGGCGGCCGTAAGTAACCACGGGGTGGCGGAATCATCGCGCTCGGATTTAAAAACGCGCAAGCCGTGATGTTGTAAGAAGGCAACTAACATACCCGTATTATGTCCGTTTATAATTGTTATTGTTTGCCTATGTTTTTCTATTCTACCCACATTTTCATAGTATTTTTGTTATTTTGTTATTTCCCTCTCTCTCTTGCTTTTATGTCACTTTTGACATTTGAGTGATATAAATGTTACGTTCCTTTTTACAATAATTTATTGTTGTCTTTTTTTTCTCATCTCATTAAATAAAATTAAATTTCGTTTTCTTTTTATGTAAAATTTGCTTTTTATATTTAATAGTGTTAGCTACGGGTGGCGCAGTGTATGATTGATCGCGGTATAGTGGTGTACTTATATTTTTTGTTTGCGCCATAGTAATATACATATAATATATATTTTATTTTACTTTTATTACTGTACATATATTTAGATATTTATATTAATTTATTATGAACTCTGACGATGACTCTTATTACTCTGCTAATGAATCTGCTTCCCCCACACACAGTGATGACAGCTTCTGCTCGACAATTGCTACTACTAAAGAACTGATACGTGAAAAACTTAATCCCCGAAATCGCCTTACTTTTAATGTTTGTCACATTAACGCGCAAAGTATAGCTAGTCACTATAACGAACTAGCTGTAACTTTCACCGACGCTAACGTGCACGCCGTCCTTGTTTCTGAGAGCTGGCTCAAACCTCATCTTCCTTCCGCCGCTTACCCCCTTCCTGGATTTATTCTAATCCGAAATGATCGAGTCGACAGGAGAGGGGTAGGGGTGGCTATCTATCTCCAAACTTCCTTTTCATATAAAGTTATAGCCTTTTCTCCCACCTTGTGTTCCGATTCCGCTGAATACCTTTTCCTTGAGGTTTGGGTCAAGGGAGCCAAAACCTTACTCGGTGTGGTATATTGTCCTCCCTCTATAGATTACTTCTCCAGTCTTGACTCAAAATTTATCGCCAAGTTTTGTTACTGCCGTCGTGAAATTTTGTCATTCCTCTTCTTGCGCCGATTCAATATTATTACCCTCGTCAGGGAAATAAGTTTCCCAAAATCTCTGATAAGTATGTACTGGTAATTCTCAGGTCGGGCAAAGTGTTATTGGGTTTTTCCTTCAGGGAATTCTCAGTAGCAGCACGGAGTCTGGAAATATGCGCGAAAAATAAAACGGCAATAGGCTCCCGCCCTATTACGTGGGCACTGTTATTTACCTGGCGATATGCGGGTACAATAATTAACCTCTGCCTACCCCTCCAGGGAATACAGGCGAGAAGTTATGTATGTACATATACATATATGTATGTACGTCACAAAAATAAAATATAATCCTTTCATGTTTCTGAATCCAAAATTATAAGCTGTACGTTGAATCAAAAATTATATCTAAATATGTCTGATATGTAAATATAGATGTATAATCTATATTTTTATCTTATCTCTACATGCGTAGCTCTTTCAGACATTAAAACTTTAATAAACTGAATTATCACAAGAACCGCTAATTTATGGCATTCATTAAATTGATGAATATTTAAAGTTGAATTATAAAACATGTTTTATGATTCATTTATTGACGATAAATTTCGGCATAAAAAGAAAGCGTGCGGTCGCGACGTCCTAGGTTCACTTCCCGTGTTGGTTTTTAGGTTACGAGTGAAAAAAATTACAAGAGCAACGCGCAGAATACTAAATATAATATGAATATTAATAGTATTTAAGACAATGTAAATGACTGCCTCGTCTCGCGGTACAAGTATGTGCCGTGCGATCTAGAGGTCCTGGGTTCGATTCCCGGGTCGGGCAAAGTGTTATTTGGTTTTTCCATTAGGAAATTCTCAGTAGCAGCACGGAGTCCGGAAATGTGCCCGAGAAACGGCAATAGGCTCGCCCCCTATTACGTGGGACTGATACATACCTGGCAAAATGTGGGTGCCGAAGTGCATCTCTGCCTACCCCTTCAGGGAATACAGGCGTGAGTTTATGTATATGTATAATGTAAATGATGATGGTTTTAGAAATACATCACTGAGTCGCGGGTACAAGCATGTATGTATGAAAATATATATTTTTCGTCATTTTAATGTGAAGAAGTGTTGATTGTAGCATAAATAGAACCAGCAACATAATCCCGATCCCAATCTAACATTAAAGTATTGTTTAGTGGGTAGCCGACATAGCCCAGCGGATTAGCAAGTTGAAGTGACAATGGGCCGGGCACATAGCGCGGAGAACTGATGGCCGATGGGGCCAAAAAGTTCTCGAGTGGAGGCCACGTACCGGAAAGCGCAGCGTGGGACGTCCTCCGACAAGATGGTCGGACGACCTGGTGAAGGTTGCGGGGCGTCGCTGGATGCAGGCTGCTTCCAACAGGTCCCTGTGGAAATCATTGGGAGAGGCCTATGTCCAGCAGTGGACTTCGATTGGCTGATGGATTGGATTGGATTAGTGGGTAAAAAAAACTATAAGATATTTTTCTGTCCTCAAGACCTTAGACCCGAACCTGAACTGGAACCCGTAACCTTTCGATTAACTTATACTACAACCAACTTGTTCTTGGCGTTTGGTTGTCACGTGTTAAAAAACTTAGCAACATAAAAACTAAATACTGGAGTCGATTCTACTTATTGTTAGATATATTTTTTCTCGCTTCCTCCACATGTAAGGTGCATAAAATTAGATAACGCGACCTCCAATTAGCGCCATCTATTTGTAGCTTTTGACATTACCTCCCATTTCTTCGTAATTACAAAAAATTAACATTATTATTTTAAAGTACATATAATGTTGTAATGTTTATGAAAGATATGAGAATATTCCTATTAGGCCTAGCCTGTGGCGGTACTTCCATAGAAGCCCAAAAGCGTTAAACACGTTAATTTGTAATGTCTAGTTTAGAATTATTTATTGTGGGGTCAAGATATTCTCATCTATATGTTAAACTGCTTTTGTTAAATAAAGATTTAAAGCTTAAATATTTATATTCAGAATTTTGTAAGGCAAACTGGGCTTTTGGGCTTCTATGGAAGTACCGCCACTGGGCCTAGCTTCTAATTTCCAAATAACAATTGTCTTCAACTTTCGAATCAATTATTTTTATGTGTATTTACAATGTACTATATATTACTATTTTTATTTTATTTTATTTTATTTCTATGTGTATTACTTACTTTAACGGTGAAGAAAAGCATCGTGATGAAACATGCACACCTAAAAATTCTTAGAAATCTTTGCCAGCGTGGTGGAATTAGGCCTAAACCCTGCCCAGCAGTGGGAAGTGTATGGGTTGGTAATGACTCCTAAAGGTCTAGAAAGGAAGGAAAGCGTGGGCTGGTGAAATACTCCACAGATTCATGCTACCTACGCAAAGAAATTTGCTTTATCTTGGTTTTTATTTGTTTGTTGGTAGAATCTTAGACAGGCTCTATGCTGCAGTCCAAGCAGTATAAATCACGACTTACAGATTATTCTCATTGTTAATATCAGTTGCTAGGGATTATTAAAATCGGTTCCCATTTCCAGCCACCCTGTTAACAATTTTAATTCTCTTGTATTTATTCAATCGCCGTACAAATACTTCCTTATTATCTTTAGTATTAGCGGAACTGAATGCAATTCTAACGCACTGTGCCCTCCATTCTCCCCCATATTGTATATTGGAAAACGACTCATCATACTTGTCACAATTATCTAAATAATATCCTCATTTTATGTGTCTGTGTCTGAGCGCAATGTTTTGTTTAGTCCTCTGTATTAATGTCTATATTTCCTACCCCGTCAATTCAGCTTGCTGCCCAATTTATGGTAACTTCATCGCCCTTAAATATTATAGCGTACATACATACATCCATAACCTCACGCCTGTAATCCCGAAGGGGTAGGAAGAGGTGCATTTCTGCTCCCACATTTCGTCAGGTATGTATAGGTCCCACGTAATAGGGCGCGAGCCTATTGCCGTTTTTCCAGAGTCCGTGCTGCTATTGAGAATTTCCTAATAGAAAAACCCAATAGCACTTTGCCCGACCCGGGAATCGAACTCAGGACCTCTAAATCGCACGGCACATACTTGTGCCGCGAGACCACGAGGCAGTCTAATGATAGCGTCGAAGTCAGTTAATAAATTTGCCCAATAGTCCAGAGATCCTAGAAACACAATAGCTCTAAACTTTATATAAGTAGGCACCTATTATGATTTAAAACCTTGCTAGCGTGCAAAAGGTCACATAAATTTCGCAGGACATCCCTGGATGCAGATCTCTTTCATCTAAATCATCATCATCATTCATCATCATCATTATCAGCCCATATACGTCCCACTGCTGGGCACGGGCCTCCTCTACAACTGAGAGGGTTTTAGGCCTTAGTCCACCACGCTGGCCTAGTGCGGGTTGGCGGACTACACACCTAAGAAATTCCTAAGAACTTTCACCTAAATAATGATGAATAATTAAGCTTCACTAGAATAAATATACATATAAATGCACCCATTAACATAAATAGTCCTGACCCCACACCGACATTGCTGGCAAAGACCTACTCTGCAAATTTAAATGGAAATTGTAACAAATTATGCCAATGTCAAGTTAGGTACTCTGCACTTAAAAGGGCTCAAACCTTAGTATTGCATAGTTCGGATTAGTGCGCGACAAACTGCATGTGGAGAAATTATTATATTAACTACTAGCTATGTGAATTTACTTGAGCCAGATTCAACCTCTACAGCATATACATAAATTACAACCTACTATACGTCACGTTGTTGACGCGTTGTCTCTTCTAAAATAACTGACAGATGTAAGGTCTGATTCCCCTCCGAGAGCGAGGATCAATCCTTGTAATTGTGTAATCCACAATTCTTCGTTTCACGCCTTGGTGCTCGTGAGACCGAAACATATCTCTTACTTAACAGCCCCGTGGCGCAGTTGGCTAGACACCAGCTTGCGAAACGAGAGGCCGCGGGTTCGATCCCCGCACCGAGACAAATGTTTGTGTGATCCACAAATATTTGTTTCGGGTTTGGGTGTATGTGAGACCAAAAGTCTCTCGTAGTTTCTGATACCCACGACACAAGACTTGTATCTTAGTGTGGGATCAGAACTATGTATGTGACTGTTGGGTGTATTTATTTATTTTATTTACTTATAAGTGACTATTCTATAAAATTAGTATCTTCATGTGGTGTCTGTTTGACTATTTTATGCATTTCAAGTCCCGTGTCATTTAATAGGTAGTTTGGCTTCCGATAATTTCCAAATGCAAAAACCCAATAACTGCCCCATGCGACAATAGAACCCGGGACTTCTTGCTCGCACATTACACACTTAAGTCTTGGGAAAACGATACAGGCTACAGAGAAACATAAGTATTCATTTATTAGATGATATCGTTCTGTTATGGTCTATTTAGACCTTAACAAACAAAAGGTGCGCGACCTGTGGTATTAAGAAATCAAGAAATTGGACTTGCATCATAATTCGCCCATGCTTACTCCATCAGTCCTATCAGTTGTCCTATCAGGATCATCACCATCATCAGCCCAAATACGTCCCACTGCTGGGCACGGGCCTCCTCTACAATTGAGAGGGTTTAGGCCTTAGTCCACCACGCTGGCCTAGTGCGCGTTGGCGGACTACACACCTAAGAAATTCCTATCAGAATAGACTACTTCAATTTAGTTTTTTTTTTATGGGACAGGAGGCAAACGAGCTAATGAGCCACCTGATGTTAAGTGGTCACCACCGCCCATGGACACCCACAATACCAGGGGAATCAAGGTGCGTTGCCGTCCTTTGAGAAAAATATAGGCTCTTTTCTTCAAGGTCTCCATATCCATTCAGAAATACCACCGAGGAAAGCTGATTCCACAAAGATGTTGTGCGAGGGAGGAAACACCGTAACCGCACTGTTGAGGAACGCCATTCATCCAGATGGTAGGGATGGAACTTCAATTTCTGGCGTGTGGTGCGGTAGTGAAATTCAGCAGCAGGTATTCACCCGAAAAGTTCATCAGAGCACTCCCCATGGTAAATGCGATAAAGGACACATAGAGACACAACGTCTCTTCGCAACGCTAGGGGGTCAATTTTATCCGAAAGATCTGGTTATCTACTCCCGCAATAGTCCCGAAACTAAGATCTACTACCGTGACTGTCACATTTGGTTCAATGCCACGTCACTCAGCGTGTCAATGGAGCGGAGTGGCTAAATAAAGCCGAATGCATCTGCTTCCCTCTAGTGTTTTTGATTAGTAAATTAGCCGAAGTGGCTCACGGTAGCCGGTAGCCACATCGGGAGACCTCCGCAAATTAGAGACACACTGTCGCAGACTTCGTGCAATTGAATTTTCTTATTCGACAGGATAGGTCTAGGATTTGAACCTGCGGCTAACGAGATTTGGCCCCAGCCGGGCGTCTTAACCTCGAGGCCGTCACGACTTACGAATATATAGCGTCCAAAAAAAAATTTATGTGTACTTTTTTACATATTAAAAAGTATTAGTCAAATACCCATCAGGATTAGATAATATAAAAAAAAGAATCATCAAAATCGATTGACCCGGTATAAAAAAAATACAGTCGAATTGAGAAACTCCTCCTTTTTTGAAGTCGGTTAGTAAACAAAACTTAATATTTACAATGTGTCGTTTTGTAAACTGCAACAAAAAAACTAAAAACAATATTTTGTTCCAGTGAAGTCTGATTTTCAACCCTGTAGTACACTAGCTGTGGGCAACTCTATAAAATTAAGCACCCTATGTTCTTTCTCAAGGTCATATCTATCTCCAAACCAAAAATCATTCTGTTCAGTCCAGCGGCTTAAACTTTAAAGCATTACAGATATATTACTTTCGTATTTATACTAATAGTAGCGACAATAAAAGAAACTGGCTGTAAATCCGTATAATTTCAATAAATTTCAATTTTTTTCATTACATTTCTGTATTGTCTCATTCCTGCAAAAAAAAAATTATTATAATAGTATTTTGCGTTATCTGTAATAACATAAAACAGTCACATACATAGTTCTGACCCCCCATTAAGATATGCAGTGATGGCCTCGAGGTTTAGGCGCGCGGTCGAGAATTTCGGCAGTCGCAGGTTCAAACCCCAGGCACACACCTCTGACTTTTCGAAGTTATGTGTGTATTCACAATGAATTAATCACTTGCTTTAACGGTGAAGGAAAACATCGTGATAAAACCTGCACACCTAAAAGTTCTTAGGAATTTCTTAGGTGTGTAGTCCGCTAACCCGCACTAGGCCAGCGTGGTGGACTAAGGCCTAAACCCTCTCAGTTGTAGAGGAGGCCCGTGCCCAGCAGTGGGACGTGTTTGGGCTGATGATAATTAAGATATGTCTTGTGTCGTGGGTATCAGAAATTACGAGAGAATTTTGGTCTCACAAACACTAACACCCAAACAAATTATTATCGATCACACAAACATTTGTCTCGGTGCGAGGATCGAACCCGCGGCTTCTCGTTTCGCAAGCTGGTATCGAGCCAACTGCTCCACGGGGCTGGCAAATCTGTAACTAACATCTTTCTTATTAAGTGTCTGTTATGCACAACACGGAAAGCAAGCACTTGTCACTAATTTTATTATTTACTACGTTCTCTGTTTATTGAAGTTTCAATTACCGTTTAAATTATTGTTATTAATTATAATAATAGGAAGTAACGACTGACACCAGGTCATTTGCAAACGTATTTATATGATTTCAAGTAAGTTTGAAGTCAGAAACAGTATTATTTATTTATTTATTTATTTATTTACGCTTTATACATAACATATGTAAAGGTGGACTTAATGCCTGAGGCATTCTCTACCAGTCAAACCTTAGGTGGTGCAGAGATGAAAAGCGTAGGTGCGTAAATTGATTTACGATATACTACACAAGACATTAAACAACATACATACATACATACGATATAAAAATCATAAATATCTTAAGTAAATATATAGATACTAATATAATACAGATATACATATTACATACATAAATAAATACATTTATATAAAC
Source organism: Hemaris fuciformis (assembly GCA_907164795.1). Taxonomy (NCBI): domain Eukaryota; kingdom Metazoa; phylum Arthropoda; class Insecta; order Lepidoptera; family Sphingidae; genus Hemaris; species Hemaris fuciformis. The sequence continues at coordinate 1,599,411 of OU015443.1, forward strand.
AAACTATTGTTCTGAAGCATCTGCCATTCTGGATGTCAACAATTTCCGTACTTTCAACTTGAATGAGTAACGACTCGTACACGTCCTGATTTCCAAGGGAAGTGCATTCCAGAGGAGTATAGACTGCACAGGAAAAGAAGAATGAATGAATTCGGAGGTGTGAGATGGGCAAAGAAGAAGAAGGTTATTGGCAGATCGAAGATTTCTCTCATGGTTGGCATGTAAAAATTGAAAATAGGGGGTAATGTAGGAAGGGGCATTAGGAGAATTTAGGAAAGAATATAGTGTAGTGAGCGCGCGAAGATTTCGACGCTGACGAATGGGCAACCATTTGAGTTGGGAACGGAAGGAAGACACATGGTCATACTTGCGGAGATTGTATATGAATCGAATGCAGTTATTAAGAAGTCGGTCAAGTTTATTGAGCTGGTCTGCATTCAGGTCAAAATAGCACACATCACCATAGTCGATAATAGGGACTATCAAAGTTTGTACAAGCATAGCCTTGGTCCGCGACGGTAGAAAGTTTTTGAGACGGTAAAGAGCTCGAAGTATACCTGTGACTTTTTGGCTAACATAAGCCACTTGAGCTTGCCAGGTCAGGGTGGAGTCAATATGAAGTCCAAGGTTCTTCACAGTGGAACATAGCGCGATAACGGTGCCATTGTAAACAATTGGTGGGACAACTACATTGTTTAAATTTCTCATTTGACGTTGGCTGCCTACAATGATGGCCTGGCATTTGTTGGGATTCACAATCACGCCAAAACTCTCTGACCACCTTTGAATATGCTCCAAATCTTTGTTCACCTTAGCTATTGCATCGGATATTGACTCCACCCTGGCCTGAGCACATAATTGCAAGTCGTCGGCATACAGATGATACGAACACTGAAGATTCTGGGATATGAGATCAATAAAAACAGAGAACAATAATGGAGAAAGAATGCCACCTTGAGGTACGCCAGAGTCGAGCCCAAGCAAACATGACGAGGTCGTGCCGACGCGCACTGACTGCTGACGTCCCTGAAGATAAGTTGAGAACCAATCCACCGCATCTGACGAGATCATTAGATAGGATAGGATAGATAGTAGGATATCGTGACTAACGGTATTGAAGGCGTTCGAAAAATCCACCAAAGCCATTACTGAGACCTTGGTGTCCTCCATGCCCACCCGAATATCGTTAGTCACTTTTAGGAGAGCGGAGACAGTGCTGTGTCCAGGTCTGAACCCTGATTGGTAGGGACTAATTAACTTATTCTGGTATACAAACCTGGACAATTGCTTGTGGGCACAAGCTTCAAGCACCTTGGATAGGAATGGGAGAATGGAAATTGGGCGAAAATGATTAGGCAAAGACGGGTTTGGGATTTTTGGAAGAGGGATGACTACGGCATTTTTCCACGCGGTTGGGAAAAAGCCAGTGCTAAAGGAAGAATTAATAATATTTGTGATAGGTTCCAGGAGCCAGTCAAGGATTGCTATGATCATGCGACGACTTACGTTGTCACAGCCAGTAGCGTTGGATTTAATGGAAAGGATTATCTTTTTGATCTCGTCCGATGCAACTGGAGAAAAATGGAAAGGATTGATATGAGGTCGAGGAAGATCAGCTAAAAACTCCAGTGTTCGACATTTGGTTTGGTGATCCATAGGTACAGTTGTTGTGAAGTGAGTGTTTATGTCATCCAAACCAATTGTCTTCTGAAAATCAATATGTTTTTGCTTGCCAATGCCTAGTGTTTTTAAAAACTTCCAGACATCAGCAGAGCGAGAAGAGGAGATATTATCGAGAATATGGCGGCGTTTTGCGTTACGTATCATCTGGTTACACAGATTTCTTGCCATCTTGTAAAGATTCCAATTATCCTCTGTACGATTCCTACGAAGCTTCCGGTATACCCGATCTCTCCGTCTCATTGCCAAACGAACTTCGTTCGTCATCCATGGAGCAGGAGGACGTTTGAGTTTGATCTTCTTCACCGGAGCATGCCGGTCAAATAGTGAAAGAATGGTATTATTAAAGATCAAAACTTTTTCGTCAACTGTGCTCGCTCTGGTCAGATGTTCCCAGTCCAGCTCAGCAGCATCTTTACAAAGCTTGTCATGATCTATACGGCCAAAACAACGCATGAACAGAACTTTAGGCGGAGATCTAGGAGGTTTTAGGACATAGGACAAATAGATAAGGTCATGGTGAGAGAAGCCAGGAGCTTGCAACTGACCATGACGCGATACAAGGGAAGGAGAGGAGGTAAGGATTAAATCAAGCCAAGTGCTATCTCCATCAGTATTGTGGTGAGTAGGCTGGAGGGGAAGGATGTGCAAGTTGGCGGATTCAGTGATATCAAGGAGTTTACGGGAACGGGAGGAATTGCAGGCCAGGAGGTTGGTATTGAAATCTCCCATGATGATATAGTGTGCATATTGAGACCCTAAAGATTCCAGAATCGTTTCGAAACTGGAGAAGTAGTCTAAAGAAGGAGGACAGTAAACAACACCGAGTACAGTTTTCACTCCCCTGAAGCAAACCTCAAGAAAAAGATACTCAACGTTGGGATTGCTATCTGAAGGTGAGGAAGCTAAAATTTTATATTTGAAGAAAGATTTGAGTATTACGTCCATATATTGACAGTGACAGCCCCGTGGCGCAGTTGGCTAGACACCAGCTTGCGAAACGAGAGGCCGCGGGTTCGATCCCCGCACCGAGACAAATGTTTGTGAGATCCACAAATATTTGTTCCGGGTCTGGGTGTTTGTGAGACCGAAAAGTCTCTCGTAGTTTCTGATACTCACGACACAGGACTTGTATCCTAGTGTGGGGTCAGAACTATGTATGTGACTGTTGGGTGTATTTATTTATTTATTATTTATTTATTTATTTATATTGACGGCCCCGTGGCGCAGTTGGCTAGACACCGGATGCGAAACGGGAGGCCGCGGGTTTGGTCCCTGCACCGAGAAAAATGTTTGCGTGATCACAAATTTTGTGAGACTGAAAAGTCCCTCGTAGTTTTTGTTACTCACGAACAGAACTTGTATCCTAGTGCGGGATCAGAACTATGTGTGACTGTTGGATGAGTTTATTTTATTTATTTATATGTCACGCTTGTGTCCAGCAAAACGTTGACAGAAGTGTTTTATTTATTAATGTCTTATCTAGGTGTATTAAAAGTGTGTGTATTTCCATACTCACCACTCGCGACGAGCCTAAAGCCATTATCAAGCGCACTTCCATACCTCGTGGTGCCCTACCCGATAACGGAACCCGTTACAACTCACCCGCGCCTACTTATATCGCGGGACTAATGAAGCAGGCCAGGAAACAATTATTTTAATATAAAAAAGTACGCTATCTTAAGTAAGGTCGTCGATCTTATTCCTTTAACACAAGACTTTGCCCGCGGATTCTTGTGGAAATTAAATACAATATTGACTATTTAATCTTGACCTCGCCAATGTAACTCGGCACGTACAACACAGAGGTCATATTGTAGCTACAGTTAAATTAATTCAATGGAACCATTTTTTTTTCTTAAATATCAGTCACCAATGTTTTTTAGGTCACGAACTAGCATGGATTTAGAATGAATATAAGATTAGATTCTCTTTTAAGCCCTTATCCCCGAAAGGGTAGGCAGAGGAGAATTAGTTCTACTAGTGATGGTGACACGTGTAATGTAATAAACGGCAATGTTTTTACAGCAGATAATATCCTGCATAGGAACCCTTCAAGTGTGTTAGCAAACTTTTTCACAATTATTAACCCCCCTGCCCCCATGTGATCATAAGTAAGCAAATATCATACTCCCCCCTCCTATGCTTACGTGATATACCTATTTTTTTTAATCCGTCTGGTTTCTTTTCTTATTCAAGAATTCCGGACAAAATTTTGTAGGGAAGCTGAAAAAAAACAAAAGTTTACGTAATCAGCATCCAGACCCCCCTATTCTACAATGTCATCAAACATAAGCAAAGCGAAGACTCCCCCCCTCCCCCTCCCCCCGTTAGTGTCAACGTACTACTAGAATGACTCCATATAGGTCGACTGCATGCTACTAACAATAACCTAACGTAAAAACGCACACCCACACACCCACGCATTTCCCAAAAAAGACAGGCAGTGGTGCATTTCTGCACCCACGGTTTGACGTTTGGACACTCAGACTCCATTCTACACAGAATTCCCTGCCGAAAAAATAAAGGTTTGTCCATCCCGAGAATCGAACTTGAAACCTGATTGATCGATCAAAATATGTTTTCATTATATAAGTACAGAGACGGTCTTGTACAATTCCGTTATAGTATTATAAATAGACGCGAGACAGTGGTGCTATGAAGTCCGATAAGTTGAAACGCTTATGAAACATATTCCTTCACTGTTCATCCTTACTTAGCGTTCCAGTTTATTGATTATATCTTCATCTTCAGCCCATATACGTCCCACTGCTGGGCACAGGCCTCCTCTACCATTGAGAGGGTTGAGGCCTTAGTCCACCACGCTGGCCTAGTGCGGGTTGGCGGACTACACACCTAGGGAATTCCTAAGAACTTTTAGGTGTGCAGGTCTCATCCGGATGTTTTCCTTCGCCGTTAAAGTACGTGATTATTCATTTTGAATACACACATAACTTCGAAAAGTCAGAGGTGTGTGCCTGGGGTTTGAACCCGCGACCGTCGAGATTCTTGACCGCGTGCCCAAACCTCGAGGCCATCACGACTTATTGATTACAATTTACCAATACTTTTTCCAGTAAATTCTCAATAGCAGCACGGAGTCTGGAAATGTGCCCTATTACGTGGAAATGATACATGCCTGGCGAAATGTGGGTGCAGAAATGCACCTCTGCCTACCCCTTCGGAAATACAGGCGTGAGGCTATGTATGTATATTTATAATTTAGAAAAGTGTGTGTCGGATTTGACCCCGAGAAAGCCGAGACAATTTCGAAGCTATAACGTACTTCCATATCCCTTATGAAAGAGATAACAATATTTATTTGGGTCTGTATACGATTACACAACCTCTTTCAGACACTTTTCAAAATTACATTAGACTGCACTGCACTAGACGTGGAATGGTTGATTTTGTATAAAACATGCGGGATTTGAACCCGTGAAACTCGATGAACAAGGACTCTGACGTTCATTCTTTAACATAAATCTGCAGATCAAACTAAATAATTAAACAATCAAAAACAATTCACCAATAGGTCAGAGTAGGTCAACAAAATCCCGTAAAAAGAATCATTACGTCGTTATATCCGGTATAATAAATAAATAAATGACACTCAACATTTATTTATTTATTATGCCGGATACATAGTTCTGACCCCACACTAAGATATAAGTCTTTTGTCATAAGTATCAGAAACTACGAGGAAATTTTCGATCTCACAAACACCCAGACCCGAAACAAATATTTATGGATCACGCAAACATCTATCTTGGTGCGGGATCGAACCCGCGACCTCTTGTTTTACAAGCTGATGTCTAGCCAACTGCGCCACAGATTGAGGCTGTTTATTAATTTCGACCATAAATCGTCCAACATTCAGTTAAATCATCATCATCATCATCAGCCCATATACGTCCCACTGCTGGACACGGGCCTCCTCTACAACTGAGAGTGTTTAGGCCTTAGTCCACCACGCTGGCCTAGTGCGGGTTGGCAGATTACACACATAAGAAATTTCTAAGAACTTTTAGGTGTGCTTCCTTCACCGTTAAAGCAAGTGATAATTCATTGTGAATACACACATAACTTCGAAAAGTCAGAGATGTGTGTCCAGGGTTTGAGCCCGTGACCGTCAAGATTCTCGACCGCCTAAACCTCGAGGCCATCACTGGTTTTCAGTTACATATCGTAGTTAAACGCATTACCTTGACACTTTCAAATAAAAATGCATTATAAAAGTTACACGGTCAGTGTCACGGCCAATGAATAAAATACTTACCGTTCCGACAGTCCGTGTGTCGCGCTAAGCCTATTATCATCCAGTAGCCGCCATAGAACGCTAGTGTAGACCGAACAATTCGCGGAGTGGACTTGGCGTGTAAAAAAAATAAAATTCAAAAAATGTATAAAAACTTCGTCGCAAAACCTCCATCGGTAGTCCTTGTCGATGAGTGAGTGTGTAAACACAGGGGACTGAAAAAGAATTGTGAAAAAACAAAAAAAATGAAAGTGCTTTTGGCAATCGTTTTAGTTTATTTAGCTGGTGAGTTTGATAAAGAAAATATTTCTTTTGTGTTTAGTTTCCTTACTTTTTTCTAAGTGAAACTGCAGATGTTTAGCTTTCATTGTGGATATGAAAAAGTTAATATATTTTGATATATAAAAGTTCACCCAAATTTTATTTCTTTTTGAAAAAGGACGAGGCGCATTATCTGCTGCTTAATTTTATTACCATAAATAAATTATTTAATACACAATAGTAATAATATTACATCAAATAAGATAATTTCATTATCTTATGTTTCAATATTAAATCTAGATATAGCAAAAATATGAAACATCATCCTTCGTTTTCATTCTTTCAAATATAAAAAGCATATTATAAACTTATATAATTTATAAATAATGTTCAGTAAACATTGCCATACACCTACATAACCATCTTGAAATAGTGCTGATAAAACAAAACAAACTAACTTAAAAAAGAAATTAGTCTATTAATGAAATATTTTATTAATAATAAATTTAATTTAATTGACTATTATATTTCACTTTATCATAGAAAAAACCCATAAACATTGACGTATAGGTCACCGCAACAATATTGAATGTATATTAATAATAATAAATAAATTTGAAATTCACTCAAATATTTCTACCTCCACAACAAGATTCCACAGTACGTCTTGTGTCGTGGCTATTAAAAATTACGAGATTTATCGATCTGTCACCCAGAGCCTATACAAAAAACACGCATATTAGTCTAAGTGCGGAGATTGAACCCGCAATCCATCGTTTCAAAGCCCGGTGTCTAATCAACTGCGCCACAAACGCGTCTAGAATAAAGCGAAGTAATTCAAAATTTTAGAAATTTAAATTTTTATTAATTTAAGTCCTTATAATTAATACTTTTATTATAATTTGAGCCGACACTTATTATTATTGTATTATATTTAGAGCAAAAGGTTGCCAATATGGTGGACTAAGGCCTTAACTCTCTCAGTTGTAGAGGAGGCCCGTGCTCACCAGTAGAACGTACATATATGGGCTGATGATGATGAATTATGATTGTTATTCTACGGTCTTAGTATAAAAAAAAGAAAACAAATTTAAAAACATATAATATAAAATAATTAAACAACTTTATCATTCACAGCTATAATCAATATAGGAATTAATAAGTTGTAAGAATTAAATTAATCATATTAATGCAGTCTCATTTTCCTTTTAATTGCTTAAGGTCAAGTCACATAACTCTCATTGATACTATCTGGTTAGCATGTCAATGAACCCTAGCTTACATTGAGTAATTAATTTTCTCTGCTAATACTAGTCATCCTTCTTCTCTGTAAGAAGGTATTTAGGTGCACTCCGCGAGCCTAAATAAGGTTTAGTCGTCGTTTCCTCCGTCATTTTTAAAATAAGGATCAAACCCCCTAAAAAAAAAAGAAAAAAAAAAAAAAAAGATAAAAATCGTTACGAAGACGAAAATAAAAGCGCTAGAGTCCTTGAAAATAAAAGAGCCTGTTAAGTCAATAGCTGATTCGCTAAAAGTAATTCTAAACCAAGAATCAACTAAAGCACTCAAAATTTTTTATCGAATTCGATCCACCTGTATCATTCAAACACTTCCAAGGATTGTTAACTGTAGGTATAAGCAAATTCTTTGAAATATTTATATGTGCCACGAAGATTAGGCACATAGTCTGGTGAAACACCAGTTCCCAGGTTCGAATTCCTGGCATGCACTTATTCGTTAACTAAAAGTATATCCATGCTTAATAATTTTATAGTTGACATCTTTCTAATGAGATCTTTTAATAAAAATGGGTTTTCAAGGAATAAAAAATTATTGATATATTTAAAAGAATTAACGGATAATAATTTTTGCTTGTAATAATTTAAGTTTCAAATGGAAAGTATTCACTTATAATCCAATTAAAAATTTAATTTTAAAATAATTTTACATATTTATTTTGTTATTAGTGCTTTGTATAATGTCACCTTGTCGCGCCAGCATAATAAATTGCATTGGAAAAATAAAAAAATAACTTAATAAAGATGTGTCGCCTGTTTTTATTTTCGTCTGCAATAATCTGAAGCTGACATTTTTATATCATGAATGTTGTAGCAATAATAGGTCGATAGGTCATAATCTAAAATAAAAACCGCGACATTTAATGTCACTTAGCGTGTGTCGACTTTTTTTCTTAAAATAATACATAACGTCACGCCTGTATTCCCCGACAGGGTAGGCAGAGGTGCATTTCTGCACCCACATTTCGCCAATTCAGTATTCGACCCACGCAATAGGGAGCGAGCCTATTGCCGTTTTTCGGGCACAATTCGAGACTCCGCGCTGAAACTGAGGATTTACGGAATTCCGAAAGACCCGGGAATCGAACTCAAGTTTTGTTTTTCTTAAGGTCCTATCTACCTCCATTCCAAAAATTATTCAAATCGCCCCAGAGGTCTAGCCGTGAAAGCATAACAGACAGAGGTACTTTGGCATATACATATGTATATTAGTATGGATACTGGTTCAATAGGTCATAATTTAAAAACAAAAAAAATGCGACGACATTTAGTGTCTAGATAATATTTCTGATTATTTAGATACGGTGTCTACTGATGAAAAATGACTATTATCCATTGCCAAAGGACACAATAATGTTGGTCTATTCTTTTCTGGGCACACTCAAGGTCACCACGTCTGAGATATTCGCGATAATGATTCCAATATTACATATCGATTAATATATATCAGATTTTGATAGCGAAGCATTTACCAGATTAGATATTTAGAAATAGCTACATACAAAACTCACGCCCGTACCTCCCAAAGTATAAGCAGTAAAGCATTTTCCATAAATATTTTAAACGTACCATGTAATATATCGTTTAAACCCCATGTATACACGCCTGAGTTTTCGAAGTTATTATCCCGTACTTTAATGATGAATTAACATCGCGAGGAAACCTGCATAACTAAAAGTTCTAAGGACTTTCTTAGGTGCGTATTCCGCCCACCCGCACTAGGCCAGCGTGGTTAGTGGAGGCCCGTGCCCAGCAATGGGACATATATGGGCTGATGATGATGTTGATGTAATGCACGGAGAAAGAGTAGGCAAATTCTCGTTAAGGGCACATTTCAGGCTTAATGAATGAGATCAATCATGAAAATCTGAAGCTTTTCCAGACCTGGGAAGAGATTAGAGAACCCGAAACAAACTAGCTTTACGAGAAAAATATAATAGCTATTACAATAATAGTGCACCGGGCGGCTGCGGCACTATTGTGGGCGCCTCTCGCCCACGCACCGTGGCCGTTCCACTTGGCGCGAAGATGGCCACCGAGGGGTTTTGGTCGGTATGCCGGCATAGGGATTTTGTTAGGGACCCAGCTCGGCAGTAACATCTGTGCGGACATGACGTCTCCGCGCGCCGAGCTGGAAGGCCGGTGACCCCGACATACGCTTCTCGCCCCGTTCCCCCAGGGCTGGCGGGAAGTAGAGCCATAAACAGCTTTCCCCTCGACAAAAAAAAAAGGTGCCAGAAACTCCGAGAGATTACTCGATGCTTTTTTTATCTAGTTACGTCCGAGGCATTTCATAAAAATGAAATTTAAAATGTATCATTGGCAAAAGATTTTAATCCAAAGTTAATTATGACGAATACAAGAAAGGTCGTTTTTAATTTTAAAAAATATCAAAACATTTTAATTGCAATATTTGTTTCCTTTTGGATTCGAATCTGCTCATAGCTTACATATTTCTTTTTTGGAATAAAACTAGCAACTTGTAAAAAAATATGCACGATGATATTGTTTTTTGATGTTCATTAAAAATTAAGTATTTCTTACTTGAGCTAAGTTACAAAGCATGATTTTATTACATAATATTGTATCCCAACTCATTGGATAATGCCCTGTCTATGTCAATACTAAAATAATCAAAATCGTTCCAGTAGTCTTAAAGTTTGTTTATGATAAAAAAAAATGCTAATTATTGTATCTTAGTTTAAACAACTATTAAAAATATTTGTAGATCACACAAACATTTGTCTCAATGCGGAGATTGAGATTCGATTGACATTCGACCTCTCGATCCCCACCATCATCAGCCCATATACGTCCCACTGCTGAGCACGGACCTCCTCTACAACTGAGAGGGTTTAGGCCTTAGTCCACCACGCTGGCCTAGTGCGAGTTGGTGGACTACATACCTAAGAAATTCCTAAGAACTTTTAGGTGTGCAGGTTTTATCACGATGTTTTCCTTCACCGTTAAAGCAAGTGATAATTCATTGTGAATACACACATAACTTCGAAAAGTCAGAGGTGTGTGCCTGGGGTTTGAACCTACGACCGCCGAAATTCTCGACCGCGCACCTAAACCTCGAGGCCATCATTGCTTACACACCAACTGCACTACAAAACCTGTCAAAATGTCTATTACACAACTTTACAAATATAATTGAATAAAAGAAAAAGTGTCATAAAAAAACCCAAATAAATTAGGGGGTATCTTCACTAATACCTTTTTTTATAGTTCCCATATTTGTGTTATGTTTGCCCGTATAAAACAATAAATTTTTCCGAAATTCATTCAACGCTTTATCTAACAAATAAATATTATGTCAACGCCTATTTATGAAGACCTACAAACAGAAAGACATTATCATAATTGTGTAAATATGATAAAAAGTTGCTACTATTATATCGGACGCTTATTAATTATAAACAATGAACTTGTGTCCGGGCATCACTGCCTCGTTGGTCCTGCAGCGTAAATAGCGATCGAGAGGTATTAAATTTGATTCTCAAGTCAAGGAATCGTCGTTAATTCATATACGTCCCACTGGACGCAGGCAAACAACTAAGAGGATTTAGGCCTTGGATCACCACGCTGGTCTAGTGCGGGATGGCGAACTACATTCCTAACTTGTAGGTGTGTAGGTATCTTCACGATGTTTTCCTTTACCGTTAAAGTACGTGATAGTTAATTGGGAATGTCAAGCAAATTGTTATTATTCTCCTATGTATCTTGAAATGGGTCCGAAAAAAAAATATATATGGCCCTTTTAATGGCGAAACATGGATGTAGAACTGCACCTCTGTCGTTGAGAACACCGGTGTAAGAGGGTGTTTGTATTTTTTTGGTCTAGGGCCAAACTAAACTCTTTTTCATTTTAAGAATCGGCAATAGCCATAAAGTATAGGGTTAAAAGCCGTATCATATAAATTAGCCTTTGTTTTTCTGATACAATAACAGCAAAGGTGGTTAATTAACAACGAATGCCTCATGGTCTCACGGCACAAGAATGTGCTATGCAGTCTAGAGATCCCGGGTTCTTACGTAGGTCTGGCGAAATGTGGGTGCAAATTTGAATTTGAACTATTTGAAATTAAACTCCTGATTATAAGACTGTCGATATTCGCAGGCTTAATTGATAAAATTATAAATAGACAATAGATCGTCGTATCCTACGAATAAAGGCGTAACTGCAAAATAACAACTTTACAGGAGGAGGTTTTTTGTGTTTTATTTAAACACTAAGGGAAATTTTTGAGTTGTTAACATTTGAAGTGTCGATAAACTGTTCGGGGTTTGTTATAAAATCATTAATATGAATTTTTTGTCAACATTTCTGTCAAATTTGTCCCTTATGTCTTTATTCTTCGGAATAAAAAGTAAAAACCTGGAAGCAATAGACATTATGCCTTTTTTCGTCGGAAGATGCCAAGTCGTAAGCGCATTAAGGGCTATTTATTGTTTTAATTTAAAGAACCTGCACACCTATAAGCTCTTAGGAATCTCTTAGCTGTGTACTCCGCCAACCCGCACTAGGTCAGCGTAGTGGACTAAGGTCTAAACCCTCTCAGTTGTAGAGGAGGCCAGTGTCCAGCAGTGGGACGTATAAATGGGCTGATGATGAATAGTCATATAAATACGCCCCGACAGCCCCGTGGCGCAGTTGGCTAGTAACCAGCTTGCGAAACGAGAGGCCGCGGGTTCGATCCCCGCACCGAGACAAATGTTTGTTTCGGGTCTGGGTGTTTGTGAGACCGAAAAGTCTCACGTAGTTTCTGATACCCACGACACAAGACTCGTATCTTAGTTTGGGGTCAGAACTATGTATGTGACTATTGGGTGTATTTATTTATTTATTTACTACAACTAATAGAATATTGCGAATAGGAAATCTAAAATGAACAAATCAAAATCACAATATGCAAATTCTACGAAAGGCAAAAATCAACATCTTTAATATTTATAATCGAATAACGCGCTACTTAAACTAATCATATTAAAAATTAAAATCTAGAAACAATCAAGGTAGGTTTTTACGTAAGGTAAGGTAACATAGTTGTTTAATAACATTGTCAGCAAAGAGAATATTAAAATCATAAAGTAATAACGACATTGAAACGGAAAAAGAGTGGAAAACAGAATAATCTGGTTTAAATATTTTTGAACAGGCAAATACATCGAAACAACACAAAGATCTTACACATTTATGTGAAAAAAAAAGGATTATTTCTCAAGAGTTTCATATTTTTTGAAGCGCCCTCAATAACGGAGTGGATGATGTCTCCTTCATTTTTGGTATGGCCAAAAATAGAGGAGAAATCTGTGGGTGATACTTTCGACGTCCTATTTTCCGACAATGTATTGATACAATGTAAAGAGGATGCGATTGTGATTTTGGCCAGAGCAGTTATCCGACCAAAATCAGAATTGTTTGATTGCCCCTTCTATCTTAGATTGCATAAATAATACGAGTATAAGCCACTACATATTTTTTTGGCTCCCTTTTTACCATTTACCTCCGACCACATGTAACAATAGCCGGTTTTATGTGCCATATCATAAACAGTAAAATTGTAAAGGTTCAACTTTCTTATATAATAAAAAATGCCCACGTTTCCAAATGGAATGTTATAATTTTTTGCATGTCAAAACAAGCTGTAACTATCTCGCCATCTTGGTATTTCTCAGCTTTAGGTTTATCAGTTTCTTTATGGGTTCTTGCCGAAGTTTTGTGTCGTAAATGTATGTCATGTTTGGCGTTTTAGTTATCAGTAGGCTTTAAAATATTTTTGTATGAAATTGAAACAATTTAAACAAATTAATTCAAGTTTGTTAGTAGAGATAATAAAACGTTCCTATAATTACATCAAAAACCAAGATTTATATACGTTTCTCGCTACAACTGGGTAATATTCTTAACATTTCGGTTTTCACACTTCATAATCATAATATTGCATATACTACGCATAATCCACAATAAAAAATAAAAATAAAACAAATGAATTTTAACGCACAGGTGTAAACATTGTTTGTAGGTACTTTCTTCGTGTTGGCTACTTTGGCATTTCAATACGACTCATTTTATCCTTTGCCAGAGATATGTTCATATAGTTTCCGTCCTCTTCGTTTCATTAAAGTTTAAGCAAACCCTTTAGTATCTTAAAGTGATTAGGTATCATTGCAAACCAACGGCCCAATCGTGCAGCCACGTGCAGTACGCGCGAATGGTGCGAGTCCGCGGAATAACGGCGGAGTGGCGCCTGCGCCCGACTCACTCCCGCGCTTGCCCCGTGCTCCCGGGACGAAAAAAGACATTGCGACTGTTGTGGCTGTTTTCGTCGGATGATTCCAGAGGATAACAATAGTGGCTATTTTTAAACCTTTATTTTCTGGTGGATAAAATGTAATTTTCTGAGTTTTTTTTAATGAAGGTGATGTAATAGGTGTAGCCGATATTAATTATGCAATAAAAATAAAAAGACACAACGGCCATAGTGGCTTTATTCGTAGGATACGACGAGATAGAGTTATTATTACGATTATGGCTCACTACTAATTAATCAACGAATACAGGCGTATGGTTATGTATGTATGTTTAATTATCAAAACTAATAACTTTTCCCCGCCGTCTCATATTTAATTATATTATCAACACGCGCAATAATAATCACACAATGTCGTGATATTGACTGATAACATTCTGATAATAGACGCATTCACAGCACACGTCATGGCCGGCAGTGGGGATCGAAAGGTCGAGGATTCGATTCGCATAGAGGGTCAATTTATGCACGTTGATATTATTTGTTGTTTATCAAATTTATTGTGCCAATTTTTCAATTAAATGAAGTGTAACGTATATTAATCATGATATATTTGTGACAGCTTTTACATACAGTTGTTTAGGCACTTGTGAAACTAGGATCCACGGTTCGATTCCCTGAACCGAAACTAATGTCCGTTTCAGGTCTTAGTGTTTGAACCGAAAAAAATCTCATAGCATCTAAAACTATATCCGGATCAAGTATTTTTTTTTTGGATTTTTCCTTTAAGATTCTCAGAAGCAGACGACTCTTTCAATAGTCTAGAAATGTGCACGAAAAACGACAATAGGCATTGTCGCCTATATTTATATACATATATATGTATATTCCTTCTGTGCGTGTGTTTGTTCCCGAACTCCTCCCAAACGGCTACTGATTTTAATGAAATTTTCTGTGCGTGTTCAAGTGGATTAGAGAATGGTTTAGATTCGCAATTGGGCCCGGTAGGTGGCGCTGCGATCGACTTCTGGGACTTTTATTTTTCGCATATACATAAAAGAACATAACCCCAAAATTTTAAACAGTTAATTTTCTTTGTTCAATAGAAGGCAAATGATTATTTTTTGTGCGTCTTCGATTCGAGAATTCAGAAAGAATTGAAAAATAAAAGATTTTTTATTTATTTTATTATCTATTTTTAAATTGTGTACAGGACGACGTCTGTTTGGTCCACTAGTAACATATACATATTTATTTAGTCCCCGGACAAGGAATTAGATGAACCTAGGAACTTATAAAGTCATGATTATCATGAACAACCTTTCTTACGTCCACAGCTGTATATAGGCCTCTCCTATTGCGCGTAACTGGGCTCGATCTTCGGCCCTCCTCATCCAACCGCTGCCAGCCACATTACGTGATAACGATATATATAATTTTATATTGTTAATTTATTGTTTCAGATGTGAGCCACCAACTGGAGTGGTCATATGACTGTAAGTATTTTAGCGCTTTTAGACTCACCACCTTGTGCTCGCGGCTTAGATTAGCTAGTTTAGGCTTAGTTCAGGCTATGAGGTAATCGGTCACAACGTTAATGATCGCGGATTCCAATACCATGCTTACACCTGTAAATTTTCGAGGTTATGTAAGAATACGCTTAATGAATTGCAAATCGCCGGAAAAAAACGTGCATGCCTAAAAATGTTCTACATAGAGTTATACAGTTGTATGAAGTGCACCAACCCGCATTAGCCCAGCATGATGGACTCAGGCCAAGGCTAACTGAACCATAGATACTAAAAGGGAAAATATAAGCTTATATTAATTTTTTTGATTTAGTCATAATATATTTCCAACAGGTCACTATGGAAGTCATTGGGGGAGGCCTATGTTCAGCAGTGGACTTCCTTAGGTTGATAATGATGATGATGATGATATTTAGATGTCTACATTAATTGCCTGCAGCATACATCAAATTGTATTTAACACACAGATGAGACACAATGGCCGGGGCAGTGTCGGAAAGGAGAACTGCAGTCTCCCATAAACATCATGACGAGAGACGCCATCTTTGACAAGCACGAAGCACATATCAGAGGCCCTCTGGTCTTCAGGGGATACCGAGAAGTTAGCGTCACCGCTGTCAACAATGGACATACATGTGAGTAAAATGTTCTAGAAATATAGGAAAAGCCAGTTTGATACAAAGCCATAAAGTATATTCCCTATGTTTCTCACTGTGTATTCTGGAGCTCCACGAGTTTTGGTTACAGTATGTTAGGATTAACAGGAAAAGACAATGTTAGATATATGTATGTGATTAAATGATCTGTGAATCATCATAAAAATAAAAATACTCGTAGGTATATGTATAAAGAAATTAAAGCCACAATTTTATCATTTCAAAACCACTACGCGCTGCAATCAACATTGTCTGACGACAAACGTTAAGAATGTTTAATTATTTTTTATTTTTTTACTGGCACGGCAAAGTGACCCCATTGCACCTGATGGTAAGCGTAATAGAGTCCATAAAAAGTGCCGACCAGCGAGAGATGATGATCTCCCGTTGGTCAACACTATCATGCCGGCCGGATACCTCTTCACCATTCTTGTGAAGAAGTATGGGGGACTAATGCCATGGTGATCAAAGGACCGACCGCGACAAACCGGCCAAAAAATGCCGGCACGGTCATCCTTTCATCATGATGATTAATCTCTTGAATTCGACTAAGGTCTAAACCCTCTCAGTTATAGAGGAGGCCCGTGCCCAGCAGTGTGACGTATATGGTCTGATAATGAAATAACCTTATAAATGTGAAAGTAATTCTGTCTGTTACGCTTTTACGCGTTAACCACTGAACCGATTTGAATGATTTGTGATATGGAGGTCGATAGACCTTAGGAAGGGGCATAGGGTACTTTTTATCCCGGAAAAATGCAGAGTTCCCGTGCATTCTAAAGCCATTGGTCATTAATGCAAACAGTGAACACACAATTCAGTCGATTAGTTAATGAATCAATAGTGTAAAACAACTTAATACCTGAAAATTTCTCTTAGAAATAAGGGTAGGTTAACAGTCTTTTAGCAGATATACCAATGCTCATCATTAACGTCTTAGAATAATTCTTGTTTTAATAACAACCGCTACGCCTTTATTCTCAAGAGTGTAGGCTAAGGTGATATCTAGACCCTCGTATTGTCCGTTGTGTTTAAATAAAAAGGATTATACCTAAAATTTGAGTGAAGAACAACTTCCACCCGTCGTCGCGAACTACATAAAAAAAGAACAATTATTTAAGAAACTCAAAAATTTCTTATTAAAATTATCAGTACTAACATTTTGCAGTTTTTTTTTTATAAATACACCCAACAGTCACATACATAGTTCTGACCCCACATTAAGATACAAGTCTTGTATCGTGGGTATCAGAAACTACGAGAGACTTTTCGGTCTCACAAACACCCAGACCCGAAACAAATACTTGTGGATCACACAAACATTTGTCTCGGTGCGGGGATCGAATCCGCGGCCTCTCGTTTCGCAAGCTGGTGTCCAGCCAACTGTGCCACGGGGCTGTCAAATAAAATTACTTAGCTGTTAATTACTTATTTAAAGAATTTATAATTCCTTTATCAATTCATGTCATGCAGTCACTGCCCCACAGTTCGCGAACGGAAGAACGCGTTTACAAAATACACATTTTCGATAATTACATTTAACAAGAGCGACGCTTAACCTTATCACTTACTAAAGTAATATTTATTGCCAATACTTGATATTCAATTTATATAAATTACTTTAAAGGTGTTTAATATATGTATATTTAAGGAAACTACCGGACGTTGACAACCTACGCCATAATTAAGTCCCGAGTACAATTTCCGAATAGCTTAAGTGAAATAACTTTCTATTAGAATATTATTATTAGTATGGAGATTGGAAAAGGTCCCCTCCCATGGGATTAAAAACGGAAGTAGTAAAACAGTAGAAGACTACTGATACAATAGACGAGCTTAAAAGCATTTAATATTTTAATGGGCCAGTTTAAAACCTTTAAAGATATCATCAGTCGAAGTAAATATGCTTTAGAATTATTAAAAGTTGAAGGAAAGATGATGTCAATTGTTGTACTAAATGTTTTACACTAAAAAATACCAACCTAGGAAAATCTGCTAAGCTGCAGATGCAGATCCCCTCACAATGTTTCTTTCTTTCATTAAGTTTCATTATTCGATATTAACAGTTACTATCATAAATCAGATGCGAGATTTAGATTCAAATTCCCGACTTCTAAGACTCTGTCGATATTCACAGGCTTACGTGTAATTGATAATTATATTAATATTATAATCAATAGATATAGTTATTAAGAATATGATTCATTATAAGTCATACATTGATGGGGCTATGATATAACCTGAAAACATTTAAATATAGTTTTATCTATGTTTCAATAGATTAGTGTTGATGATTTAATAATGATAATAATTAGACAATAGGTATAATTGGCACAATCGCTACCAATTAATACGATTTTTTTTTACCAATGAAGGACACCGATTATGTAAAGCCTGTAAATTCTAGAATCAAATTTAATAATGGTTTCAATAAAATTTGACTATATAAGTGGCAAATTTTTTGAATTTTTAATGTTTTGATTGCGGCTCAGATAAATGATATAATTCACATGCCTTTTCCCTATACCTACCGTGAAAAAATGATATGCAGAAACATGTGTTGCCAATTTGGAATATCTTTCATTTAATTGACATTAGCTTGGCAGTCTCACAACATTATATGGCGCATCGATCGAGAGCGTCAGCAGTCTTGTGTAATCATCATCATCACCAGCCTCTCTTAAGTCCACTGCTGGACATAGCTTTATGTAATGGTGTCAGAAATTACGAAAAACTAACCCAGACTCAAAACAAATATTTAACAATCACACAAACCTTTACTTTGGGTGGGGGGATAGAACGGCTTCTCGTTTTACAAGTTGCAATCTCGAATTGCACCAAGAAGCCCATCACGGGGGCTTATAAACTGAACGCGCTCAGTAAAATTATCCGTCTTGTCTGTCTGTAAATGCAAGTTCGTTAAATACTATGTTGACTAATAAGGCAAGTTTATTTCGACAGTTCTTGTCATATCATCAATTGCAGTCCATGTACTGATTTTTTACTTACACAATCGCTTTATCACCGAGTTATTCTTGATGTTCTATTTAGCAACATCTGAAACTGAGCTGGTTTTACCAGTATCTTAATGCCAATAACTGCTTTTAATATATTTTGTAAACTTAATGTCGCAGATTAAAATATATTACATCACAAATTAAGTATCATGATTGTGTTGAGTGATCAGGGGTGGTCGTACGTCGTTCGCTTCTTAAAACTTTATGATCACAGCAAAGAAATCACTGTCAGATGTGGGACTATCATTTAGGCGTGCCAGTATTTTTTTCGCCTCATGTTTTGCTAAATATACATTCCCGTGTAGGTTTTCAAGCTCCAGGCTTAAACGACCGAAATTCATGGAACTGTAATCGTGTACTAAAGACTACACAAACTTCAATCAAGGTTAAAGAGATAGTAAAAACACTGTGAATTTATTTGATACGCTTGTCAACAGTGAGATGGGATGCAGTGCCTGGAAGCACACCTCCTGTACTCTCTGGAGGACCTCTAAGAGGCAACTACACATTCATGCAATTTCACCTCCACTGGCTCTCGGAACACGCCATCGATGGAATGAAGTAAGTATTGTCATCATCAACATCATCATTAGCCAAAAGACATAGGCCTCCAACTAAAAATTCTAGAGTGACCTACGTCCAGTGCTAAAGTAGAAGAAGGATGTGTGATGCAGTAGAAGGATCTATAAGAAAATCAGTTAAGAAAGATCGATCTGGAAGTCTAAGAGTAGGCCCATTTTCCAGCAGTCTTGCGGGTAATATAAAGGGTATCAATGCTTTGAATAAGTTTGTCACGGTCCAACATTAAATGACTGTATCGTATCAACCACCATAACTGTGTGTTTAGTTCGTACTGCACTTATAATCCAGTTCTGTAATTTTACAGTGTCAAAATATATAAAAATCTTCCGCATAAAATATCTAATCTAGATCATGCCTACTTTTTGCGATATGTCTAGGAACAAAATGAATTGCCAGATTTGCAGATTATCGTCCGATTTAGATATTTCTAATATAACATACAAATGTTATGTATATTTCCGGTAGGGTTGGTAGCTTTGTAATTAAATGAAGGAATTTATGTATTTTATAATAATGAGAGAAATTTACGAGCCACGTGGCGCGTTATAACAAATTTTGTTTAATACATACATACATAAACTCACGCCTGTATTCCCCGAAGGGGTAGGCAGAGGTGCATTTCTGCACCCACATTTCGCCAGGTATGTATCAGTCCCACGTAATAGGGGGCGAGCCTATTGCCGTTTTTCGGGCACAATTCCAGACTCCGTGCTGCTACTGAGAATTTCCTAATGGAAAAACCCAATAACATTTTGCCCGACCCGGGAATCGAACCCAGGACCTCTAGATCGCTCGGCACATACTTGTACCGCGAGACCACGAGGCAGATTTTGTTTAATTAGAATGATATTTTAAATCTTAAAGGAAAGTTTTGTCGCAAATACTTCGGAATGTATTTATTGGTAAAAAGGATACATATATATTTTTATAAATATAGACATTATCACATTCACATTAACTTAGCACTTGAATAATCTAATACGATAAGCGTCTTATTTCTTAGACAGGGATCTTAATGTGTTTTTCAAATTGGATAAGAACTAAATAAAGTTACATAACGATACGTAGTTACAGTAATCTGATCAAATATGTCACGCATGTATAAAAAAATATATGTGACGCATGTACATATCAAAAACTGCCTCGTGATCTTGTGCCACAAGTATGTGCCGTGCGATCTAGAGGTCCTGGGTTCGATTCCCGGCTCGGGCAAAGTGTTATTGGGTTTTTCCATAAGGAAATCCTCAGTGGCAGCACGGAGTCTGGAAATATGTCCGAAAAACGGCAATAGGTTCGCCCCCTATTACGTGGGACTGATACATACCCGGCGAAATGTGGGTGCAAAAATGCATCTCTGCCTACCCCTTTGGGAAATACAGGCGTGGGGCTATGGATTGATGGTATCAAAAATGCGAAAAAATAATATTATAAAACCCCTTAAAAAAATTATATATTCAACGTTAACTACTTTAATTATGTAGTATGTTTCTATAAAGGATAGTATCTCTATGGTTGGTAGGAGTCTAGTAGAATGAGAAACTGTATGACTCGGCATACCTACCTATGAATTTCCTTCTGGACAACTGTCGGGGACAATTGCCAAATAGAAAATCGTTCAAATTCAAATATGTTTTATTGTGGTACACAGGATGGTGTTATAACCATGACGTATTGGCATACAATAATGGAACTTAAATCTAATAAAAATCTAACTTTAAAACTATATTAATACTATAGAAAACAAACTAAAAGTATTTTTACATTTCAATTAACACTAAGAAAATCATTCAAATTATAAATTTAACATTTATTAATTAGAAATTTAAACAATGTACCTTTATAATTATTGAGATCATTTATCGTTGATCCAAACCTTTGATACCAAATCTAGAACTTAAGTAGCGAGCGTGTTTGTATTTCGTCATTAAGAATGGAAAACTTCGATATGAATCAAATTTATTGTTGGAAATGACTGAAAAACCTTATTTCGAGATCAGTAGCGGGCAATTTAACAACATATACCTCATCATCAGCCCAAATACGTCCCACTGCTGGGCACGGGCCTCCTCTACAACTGAGAGGGTTTAGGCCTTAGTCCACCACGCTGGCCTAGTGCGGGTTGGTGGACTACATACCTAAGAAATTCCTAAGAACTTTTGGGTGTGCAGGTTTTATCACGATGTTTTCCTTCACCGTTAAAGCAAGTGATAATTCATTGTGAATACACACTTTAACTTCGAAAAGTCAAAGGTGTGTGCCTGGGGTTTGAACCTGCGACCACCGAAATTCTCAACCGCGCGCCTAAACCTCGAGGCCATCACTGCTTGACTACATACATATGTATGTCATTTATCCAATCGTTTGAATTAATAAATAGAACAATAGTAGCAACAAAAGAGATATTTTTCGTAGTTTTGAGTGGAAAACTTCTGGACAAGTACAAAGAAGATGGCTAGAAATATCTGAAAAAAAAACTGAAATTTATAATCGGTAATGGACAATTAAATGATTATCAAATAATACAATATTCAAGTGTTAACTGGTAGGAACTACCCACAGCAAATGCTCAAACATGTTTAAGGCAATTTCCATGTGATGTGTTAATCTCACTGGACGCTATCATGTTGACGTGCCCGCATTTTTCCAACGGTGTATTTGGACATTTGAGTTAACATTCTTGTCTAGACTTTGTCAAAACAAGCATATCCCTTGAATGATGAGACATATGGAAATACAGCGACGCCGTGGTAGAAGGGCGACGTAATATTTAAAAATTCAGTTTACATTTTACAAGTCTAATATTTAACCGTGGGAGTTACAGAGCATAGTGCTACCGTCCAAAATGAGTTACATATTATCTATATACTATATATGTGTACATATATAAAAATGAATCCCTATTTTCCTTGGTCACAGCATCACGCGTGAACGGCTGGACCGATTTCGCTAATTCTTTATTTGTTATATTTGCTATTACACATACATAAACTCACGCCTGTATTCCCCGAAGGGGTAGGCAGAGGCGAATTTCTGCACCCACATTTCGCCAGGTATGTATCAGTCCACGTAATAGGGGGCGAACCTATTGCCGTTTTTCGGCCACATTTCCAGTCTCCGTGCTGTTACTAAGAATGTCCTAATGGAAAAACCCAATAACACTTTGCCCGACCCGGGAATCGAACCCAGGACCTCTAGATCGCACGGCACATACTTGTACCGCGAGACCACGAGACAGTCGCTATTTGCTATTGTCAGGAGAAGATTCTTATGAAAGCAAAATTGCAAGGAATATGGTAAACACAACAATTCTATTTTACCATATAAAATGTTCTACCTAATTTCCTGTCAAACATTTAATGTTTATCCCGTCGATACAGTTAATGGTCCCCTCAAATACAAGAACGTATTTAAATAAAGGTTTCAAATCGACAACATATATCCACAACATTCGAATAATTGCGTATTTTACATTTTAAAAATGTAGAATAGTGTCAGTAATGAAAAGGGTTGACATATTTATTGGTTGTCAAGTATTTATGCGTGCGTTCAGAAATTTATTTTATGTAACTAAGGAAAATATATCATGAACTCCTTGATTGTGCGTGTTTTTGTTTTTTTTTACAATTTACAACTGACGGTGGGCTCGGTATTCGGTCATCATGCTTTGAAATCTAAAACACCCGTAACTATAGCAATAGAATGCGCTTGGTGTTGAGGGAGGGGTAAGGGTTTCAGGGTAAAAAAAACACTTTTTTGTGATTTTTTATCTCAAATATCGATTGAGCAATTTTATTCAAACCTTCTATACATTATTGAGCATAGTTTTGACTACGTTCTGTAAATTTTTCATGTAGAAATATTGAACGACTAGCCCGTAACAGAGCTTCCCCCAGAACGTCTTGAAAAAAAAAACAATTTGCGGTGTTCACTGTAACTCGGCTGGAAATTATCTGAAAATGAAAAACCATAAAAATTTTGTCATATTATAAACAAATCTTCCCCCCAACGTTCTCTGATTATAATTTTTATCTCAATGAGGTACTGAGCTTAATATTTATTTACATAAAAAAAACTAAAATTAAGCTAATATGTAACACTACATTCGTTGACTGTTAGGCGGTACGAAGTTTGCCGGGTCAGCTATACGTATATAGAAACAATCAAATTAATTTCAATTAAATCATAAAAGCAGAGTTTTGTGCCTGAGATTTGAACCACGACCGTTCAGATTTAGTCTCGACTGAGCGCCGAACCTTCGAAACTCTCACGACATTCAAATTGACTACATTTTGTTTTAAGAAACTAATTTACAGACATTTAATTTAAGAAACATATTTATCGACATTACCTGCCTTGTGTGATCTGGTCTCATGTTCGACTCGTAAAGGCAAAGTGTTATTGGTTTTTTTTTTCATTAGAAAATTCTTAGTACCAGCACGGAGTCTGGAAATGTGTCCAAATAACGGCAATACTTACCTTTCTAGTCATGAAACTATAAACACAATTGGCCAAACAAGGTACGAAAATGCACCTCTGATTTATTGTCATCTTTTCCTACAGGTACCCCCTGGAAATCCATATGGTGCACATCAGGTATGGACTCACTGTGGACGAAGCACTCGCAAGGCCTGATGGACTGGCCGTGCTAGGAATTATGTGCCAGGTAAAACATTAGACGAAATTACATGTTAGCCCATACTCACACTGCCTTAGTCCACCACGCTGGCGTATTGCGGGTTCACCTTTATCAGCCCATCGTCCCGCAGTTAGGGACGGCCATCCTCTACGGATAAGAGGGCTTAGGCTTATTCCACCACGCACTGGAGCCGGATAGCGTAGTTCAAATACCTAAGGCAATTCTAGAAAATAATTATTAATTATGCAGATTTTCTTACGATGTTTTCTTTCACCATTTTAGTGCATGATAAATTTAAAAAAAGAATTGGTATTGGAAGAGAGAGAGGCGAGATTGACACCTTCCCACCCCTAATCCTTGAGTGCCATCTCGTAGTTCTCATCTCATGTACTAATTAAGGAGTATTACATACTTTTTATGATGAAATCTGAAGGTTTTCTATTCGGCCAACGTAAAACTTTGCAAAAGTCGACCTTAGTATCTCCTGAACTAGATACGGCAGTTTGGAATGCAAAATCGTCTGCATCCTGTAATTCCGACATCCTGGGCTCGAAAGGATTTAAGACATTTGCCTATAATCTGCCCTGTCAAAGTATCCTGAGCAATGACCCCCTCTGCAGCAAGTGAACTATAAACGACTTTAAAATATAAAATAAACCTATTTTTACACCTAAAAGTTCTTAGGAATTTCTTAGATGTGTAGACCGCCAACCCGCACTAGGTCAGCGTTGTGGACTGAGGCCTACACCCTCTCAGTTATAGAGGAGGCCCGTGCCCACTGGGAGTGGGAGTATATGGGCTGATGATGATTTTAACCAATGTTATTTTTTTTTCTCAGATATACAGTGAAAATGATGAAAGTAACCACGCGTTGGAAGAAATCATGCCGGCGGTACCAGGACTCATCAACCTCAACTCCGTGCTACCAGAGCCGACGTACATTGATATGACGTAAGTGTATCCCAATGCTACAGATCTAGTGTAACAAGGTTAGGCCTAAGTCTATATACAAACATACATAAACTCACACCTGTATTCCCCGAAGGGTTAGGCAGAGGTGCATTTCTGCACCCACATTTCGCCAGGTATGTATCAGTCCCACGTAATAAGTGGCGAGCCTATTGCCGTTTTTCGGGCACATATCCAGACTCCGTGCTGTTACTGAGAATTTCCTAATGGAAAAACCCAATAACACTTTACCCAACCCGGGAATCCAACCCAGGACCTCTAGATCGCACGGCACATACTTGTACCCCGAGATCACGAGGCAGCCTAAGTCTGATTGGCCTAGTTCAACTATTTCACAAGAGATTTTTGAAATGAACTAAAGAGTATGCAGGCTTTGTTGTCATATTTCTTCCATCGTTTAAGTAATAACTCAATGTGAAGACACAAATTACTTTTAAAAGTTATTGATTGCTTCACTCGAAAATTAAACTCAGGACCTCTTAATCGCTCATGTTGATTTATGCTTCCAGACCAACACGACAGTCCGAAAAACCAAATTGTCCTTAACAATATTTGTAATTTTTCGTCATGACCCTATAACAACCACTCTTTGACCCTATATCAATTATATATATATACTCAGCCTATCGCCGTCCACTGCTGAACGTAGGCCTCCCCAAGAAAGCGCCAACCATCCCGGTCTTGAGCAGCCCTCATCCCCATCTCCCTATATCAATTGTCATGGCTAAATTGTCATGACCCTATAACAATCACGTTTTCCGTGTTGTGTAGCATAGAGTGCGGTAGCGCTCGCTAATTCAATCATACAGACATGCATGGCAGCATATCAAATTCGTTAAGTATGCCTATCAAACTGATTAAGAGAGTTAAAATTTTGCTTGACGAATGAACTTTAAACGACCGTATATAAACAATAAACATGATAGTTTTAGCCTTATGCCTGCCTCGTGGTCTCGCGGCACAAGTATGTGCCGTGCGATCTGGAGGTCCTGGGTTCGATTCCCGGGTCGGGCAAAGTGTTATTGAGTTTTTCCATTAGGAAATTCTCAGTAGCAGCACGGAGTCTGGAATTGTGCCCGAAAAACGGCAATAGGCTCGCCCCCTATTACGTGGGACTGATACATACCTGGCGAAATGTGGATGCAGAAATGCATCTCTGCCTACCCCTTCGGGAAATACAGGCGTGAGTTTATATATGTATGTTTTAGCCTTATCATTTGTAAGATTAAAAGGCCCAAAGGCTTGTATCTAAGTGTGCGTCGCTATATGTAAGAGTGTTGGACGAAAATTCATGACAGACTAGCTTAAGCTCGCAGATTCGCTTGTTTCACCATTAAATCTTAGGAACCCCGTTTCATCCACATGGTGCGTTATAAAATACCGTTATTTTTTGCTCAATTACGTTAAATTTTATACTGGTACGGCATAGTGACCCCATTGCACCTGATGGTAAGTGTAATGGAGTCCAGAAAAAGTGCCGACCAGCGAGAGATGATGATCTCCCGTTGGTCGACGCAATCATGCCGGCCGAAAACCTCTTCATCTATGTTGTGAAGAAGTTTGAGGGACTAATACCATGGTGAACAAAGGACCGACCGCGAGAAACCGGCCAAAAAATGCCGGCACGGTCATCCTTTCACCATGATTGAAGCCCCCCCGAAAACCGGATATACACTGGCTGATCCCGGAACGCGGCACACTTGCATGTGCCACTATGGCGGGTTTTACGCCCTGTGCACGGTGGTCGCTATCCGGGCGGATACGAATATCCTACCACCAGCTTCCTACCACCAGCTAGATACTAAAATCTTGCAGAAAATTTCATAATATTAAACCCAGTCGTTTCAGTTAGTCAGTCTCTAAGTCAGTCAGCCAACATTGAATTTTATGCAAACTTATACTGTTTGTAGGCGCTTCATGAGCCCTGTGCCTCAGTCTTACTACACCTACCATGGCTCCCTGACCACGCCACTGTGCCAGGAAGCAGTCACGTGGATTGTCATGGACAAGCCCATCACCATATCTGATGAGCAGGTAAGAACTCAGTTTGTTAAAAATCTTCTCATTATATCTTATGTTTTACCAATAATAACAGGTTTCGCAAAGTAGTTGAGTAATCGAAAGTAAAATGTCAATTTTATGTTTGTGACGGCATAAAGTTTAAAAAATATCTTAATTGCTTCAAAAAAAACGTGTTACCAAACATCCAGACAAACTTAATGTGAAACAAGTTCCATTAATTACCATGATAACGTAACTAGTAAACTCCCTGTGAGGTTATCGACTCTTTTTGTAGACAGCCCCGTGGCGCAGTTGGCTAGACACCAGCTTGCGAAACGAGAGGCTGCGGGTTCGATCCCCGCACCGAGACAAATGTTTGTGTGATCCACAAATATTTGTTTCGGGTCTGGGTGTTTGTGAGACCGAAAAGTCTCTCGTAGTTTCTGATACCCACGACACAGGACTTGTATCCTAGTGTGGGGTCAGAACTATGTATGTGACTGTTGGGTGTATTTATTATTTTATTTATTTAACCAACTACTGATAATTTCTAAAAATATAGGACGATCTTCTTCATTTTGATGACGATGATTCATTGTCATCAGGCCATATACGTCCAACTGCTTGACTCGAGCCTCCTCTACAAGTCAGAAGGTTTAGGGCTTCGTCCACCACACTCGCGTAATGCAGATTGGCGGACTATATACCTAAGAAAATTCAAAGAACTTTTAGATGTGCTGTTTTTCTCGCGATATTATCCTTCGCCGCTAAAGTACGTGATAATTATTTGTAAATACACACATGACTTTGAAAAGTCAGAGGTTTTAACCTGCCACCGCCGAGATTCTCGACAGCATCAGACGAATAAATCCTCGTTTTCTTGCAGTACAAATTGATTACTCAAGCTGACGTGGGTGGGCGCGATAACTACCGCAGTTTGCAGGCGACCGATCGCGTGGTATACCGCTCTCTAGCCTCGTGCTCCTCAATCATGGCGCCCAGCCTCTTCGGTACTATCCTGGCCCTCATCAGCTGCGCCCACTCAACCCTCAACGCTGGCGTTAGCAAAGGAATCTGCCTCATCGGCAACGTTAAGAGACGACTATTCGGCAGCACCAACCAACAGTGCTCTAAATTGTAGGTTAATAGTGTTCTCATGACTGACTTCGCGTGTTCATAGTTTGACAGATTTCGAAAGCAACTACCTATTTGGGAATTAATTATAACGTCATCAACAATAGGGTTGATGGTAGTTTTCAAGTAAAAAAGTCTATCTTTTTGAATATTATATTACTAAGATAATATACAGAAGTGTAAGCTTTATGGATGTTGAGTAATAATGACATTTTTGATAATACATTTGAAACCAAAACATAGACAAAAGGACAGTGGTTAAGTCTTTATTTTTTAATAATTTTTCACACAGCAGATTTAGGAAGAATCTGTGTGAAGTTGCGGCCATATTTAAATAAGAAATTTTAGCGGGAACATCGAGGTATATTTTTAGAATATTACGTACATCACGGCAACTTTTCATATTATGCTTCCTTCTTTAGCAGCATATGAATTGCCTGCACCAGAAGATTTGATAGGTTTTATCTTAATATTATTAAAAATGCTGCATATATTTTTATGTACAAATTTACATTCTATAATGTTTTAGTGAAAAAAAGAAACGGGTGGCACTCCGGGAGTGTCGGCAGAAGTGAAAACTTCAACATTAACGTTGTGCATTTTTGAATATTTTGGAATGGTTAGGGAATAATTTCGCACGATTTGCTTTATTAATCTGTATTTAAAGTACTATCATTTACGTGGTAAAATACAATATTTATTGCGCTATCGTACACAAACAAAACAATTTATTTGTTAATAGGGCCACGCTATCTGACGCGAGTTCAACATTTTTTTACCCATCCCAAAAAAAGTGCAGCACCGCTAAAGAAATTTTCACTTAAAACAATTAATTTGGGAGATTATGGCCGAATACTGAAACGCTACTTAATCTGAGGGTGACTTATATTTAAGTGGATGTTATAATTTAAGCGGTAAACTGAAACATCATTTATCGGTTTTAAGACTGTAATTAAGTAATGCCCACTTAAATTTCAATAAATGGGAAGATTAGCACAAAAAGTTCTTTTACATGACATTTTTTAAGTATATACTGCTTAAATTATAACAGCCACTTAAATATAAGTCGCCCTCAGATTAAGTAGCGTTTCAGTATTCGGCCAGTCTCAATAAAAATTTGGCTGTAAATATTGCTCCATAAGGATGTGATAACAATCATAAATCTGCAATCTATTTTACGATGCGCGACTAATGCCCTAAGTCTTAAATTCCCAATGAAATACAATTAATTCAAGAATTATTTACAACTTATGACGTGTAATTCGCGTCCGCCGTCTGTCTGGTCCAGTGGTTGTAAAGATGTCTGCTGAAGTTCCGATAATATCAAACAATCAAGTTGTAAATCATGTAATCGGTGTATTGGCGTATATTTTAATCAATCAGTTAATACTATAAGCTCTTTTAAGTGTCTGTAATAATGTGTTATCGTTTTGAAAACTTTGTTGCATTTACACGCATATAAACATTAGTAATAAGACCCAAAACCATATTCTCCCTTTTTACAAAAATATCAGTAATGTTTCATCATCAGCCCATATACGTCCCACTGCTGGGCACGGGCCTCCTCTACCATTAAGAGGGTTTAGGCCTAGTGCGGGTTGGCGGACTACACACCTAAGAACTTTTAGGCGTGCAGGTTTTATCAAGATGTTTTCCTTCACCGTTAAAGTAAATGATAATTCATTGTGAATACGCATGTATAACTTCGAAAAGTCAGATGTGTGTGCCTGGGGTTTGAACCCGTGACCGCCGAGATTCTAGACCGCGCGCCTAAACCTCGAGGCCATCACTACTAAGTAAAGTTTAACTAAATTAATTTGTTTATTTTATGATAAATGATAGATTTCAGTATTTTATCCACTTTCACTTTTATGTTTGATTTTTAGCTTTAAAAACCAGATTTAAAAATCAACACTCAGCTGCGCGAATCGCTCCGAAAACAATTTAAAATTTGTTACAAAACTCGAACTAATTTTAACAATGAAACCGTAAATATTATCCTTATCTTTGCTATTTCGCTTCGTAAGCCATCGTAACCCATCAAAAAGACATCTGAAGCGTAAATAGATAAATCATAGATATTGCAATGTTAAAAGTTGAGTATTTTTTTGTTTTTTTGTAAATAATTTATAAAATGTTTTAAGATTTAAGTTTATATTTTATGTTGAACAGTTGTTACATATTGTCTTATCCGGCTATTGGTAAGCATTTTAAATGTTGGAAACTTTGATATTTTAATCGATGAAGATAGCTTATCTTGTCTACTACAGTCTGCAATCCTTCAGAATATTATCATGGGCAGAATTTTTCATCCTATTCCGAAGTACCCAATATCTTGCGTAGTATTTTGGTTAGGGACCCATCTCAGCCCGAACAATAGTTCCACTGGTTGAGTTGGAAGGCCGGTGGCCCCGACATACCTTTTTCGGCCTCCCCCGAGGTACCGAACAGGGAGCTTAAGGCGCTTTCCTCTTGTTAAAAAAAGGAGGTATAAGGATACAAGAACTTGTTTATTTATTAATATTTTTGTTATTATTTAATAGTATTGTGAAATAAAAATAGCATATTTATTGTTAATACACGTAAATCTAAAATTTGTTAAAAATGTATTTATTAATTTAATTCAAATTTATCTGATTTAAAATAGAATAAAATAACATTGTTATTCTTTTTGTTAGCATTTATAATAAAAATACCTTATTTATGACTTGACAGCCCCGTGGCGCAGTTTGCTAGACACTAGCTTGCGAAACGAGAGGCTGCGGGTTCGATCCCCGCACCGTGACAAATGTTTGTGTGATCCACAAATATTTGTTTCGGGTCTGGGTGTTTGTGAGACCGAAAAGTCTCTCGTAGTTTCTGATACCCACGACACAGGACTTGTATCCTAGTGTGGGGTCAGAACTATGTATGTGACTGTTGGGTGTATTTATTTATTTATTTATTTATTCTATGGGGCCATTCAAGTAGTAGTAGTTTGCTTATTTTTGATGACATTGGGGAATGGGGGGTCTGGATGGTGATTACGTAAGCAATATTTATTTTTCTTTTTTGGATTTTCTTCGAATTTTTGTCCCGATTTCGTATAAAAAAAAGAAACTAGAACAGATTTAAAAATATGTATACTAATGTTTACGTAAGCATAGGAGGGGGGAGTACGATATTTGCTTATTTTTGCTGACATGGGGGACGGGGGAGTTAATAATTGTGAAAAATTTGCTTACGTCATACTTAGACGGCCCCTATGTACCTATAAAAAAATGTTTAATTTCCTTGAGATACAAAGCTATTTATCACAAGGATATCATGAAACGCGTAACTATTTAATTTTAATAATTGGCTGTGAGGACGTAAACGCTTACTTATGTTTACGTTCTAAGTAAAGTTTTGTCATGTAATGTAGTTATTAAGTTTGTAAATATTGTGTTTGTTTTGTTGTGTATCCTAACTTTGTGTGGCACTGGATATAGTCAATGTTCTAGTAATAAATACTATGAATTTCATAAATATTTTTTATTCACATTTCCCCTTTTATCATCAGCCTATATACGTCCCACTGCTGGGCACGGGCCTCTCCTGAGAGCTAAGAGGGTTTAGGCCTTAGTCCACCACGCTGGTCTAGTGCAGGTTGGCAGACCCTTTAAATATGATTTATGGCGAGCGCCACGTTGTCTCGCGGCACAAGTAATCAGCGTGTAACCGACAGGTGATTCACTTATCACGTTGGGTAAAATATTATTTAATTTTCTATTAGAAAATTGTTAATAGCATGAGTATGATACTTATGATAAGTCTATATAAGTCTGAGACTTATAATACATACATACATAACCTCACGCCTGTATTCCCCGAAGGGGTAGGCAGAGGTGCATTTCTGCACCCACATTTCGCCTGGTATTAGTCCCACGTACTAGGGGACATAGAGTTTATCGGCTACATTTCCAGACTCCGTGCTGTTAGTGAGATTTTCTTATGGAAAAACCCATAAACACTTTTCCCCACCCGGGAATCGAACCCAGGACCTCTAGAACGCACGGCACATTCTTGTGCCACGAGACCACGAGCACTTATGATACGCTCATATTTTCACAAGTATTGAAAAAAGGCAGAAGGCTCGGTCCCTATTACGTGGGACATGACAACTAGCGAAATATTATATGGAGCTTCTGCCTACCCAGTCGAGGACAAAAACGTGAGTGAATATATGGATGGAGAATAGTGTGTTCTGCGGGAGCGGCGCGTCCTCACTAAAAGTGACCCCGAGAGGGGCGGCGGCACTGTGGCCTGTGTACGTCGCGGGCGCCTATTCACAACCGGGGCGCCCGAACAAAGCTAGTGGGGGTGCAACTGCGCCCCCTACAACTCCGAGACGGCCGGGACGTTTACGTCTCGGAGGCGCACCGGGCGGCTGCGGCATTACGGTGGGCGCTTCTCGCTCACGTACCGTGGTCGCCCCACTCGCAGAGTTGGGCAAAAGTTAATTGTAATTAATTTAATTGTTAATTGCTGCCACTGCAATTAACAATTGATCAATTGCTATTGTGAAAATGACAAGGAACAATTAATTAATTGTTAATTGCAGTGGCAACAATTAACAATTAATTAATTGTTAATTGATAGTTCAATTAACTTTTGCCCAACACTGCCCACTCGGCGCGGAGATGGCCACCGGGGGGTTTTACCCCGACATACGCATCCCGCCCCCCTCCCCCGGGGCTGGCAGGAAGTAGAGCCATAAACAGCTTTCCTCTCGAGAACAAAAAAAAAAAAGGTGTGACGCCAATTCAGTACACTGCGAAACGGTTTCTTTAGAGTAAGCTATTCTGGTAACTGTTTAAAACGGATCGCAGGCCAAAGTGATCGTGATCAAAGCACTGCGAGCACCTCAAAACACCATCATCATTCACTTGCCCTGTTCCCAATTTTATTTGGGGTCGGCGCAGTATGTTTTATCCTTCCAACCATCCCTATCAGCCGTCATGTCTTCAGTCACCCCTTTTTCTTTCATATCTTCTCTCACGCACTCCATCCATCTTTTCTTAGGCCTTCCTCTGTTTGTCCATCCTTCGACTTTCATACTCATTACTTTTTTGCCAATATATGTTTCGTCCCTTCTCATAACATGACCATACCACGACAGACGGTTTCCTTTCAACTTATCTATCACAGGAGCCACTTTCACCTCAAAACACCAGTGCTCACAGTACAAAAATGGCGACTATACATCATCAGCCCATATACATCCCACTGCGCAGCACGGACCTCCTCTACAACTGAGAGGGTTTACGCTAGTCCATCACGTTGGCCTAGTGCGGGTTGGCGGGCTACACACCTAAGAAATTCCTAAGAACTTTTAGGTGTGCAGGTTTTATAACGATGTTTTCATTCACCGTTAAAGTGCGTGATAATTATTTGTGAATACACACATAACTTTGAAAAGTTAGAGGTGTGTGCCTGTGGTTCGAACCCGCGACCGTCGAGATTCTCGACTGCGTGCCTTAACCTCGAGGCCATCACGGCTTCATAGAATAATATAAAAACTTTTAGGTGTGCAGATTTCCTCACGATGTTTTCCTTCACCATTAAAGCACGTTTCAATTCATTATTTAAATCATTTACTTTCAAGACGTTAAATATCTATCATAAAGTATGCCATTGATAAAAATCAGTCACGCAAATGAGTGACGAAGTATACGCCAAGTTATCTTTTATAATTTATTGCACAATTTAGAGTATCTAGGTGAGAAATATTTTGTTTTATTGCATTTTAAATGTGTGCTTAGTGATAACAATTACGTGTATTACGTCTGTTAATTACCTTAAATAATATACAACATGTATAAAAATATAAGTATAATTTAATGTTTAATAATAATGATCTGTAGGTACCCACATTTGGCCAATTGTGATTTCGTCTCACGTAATAGGGAGCGAGCCTATTGCCGTTTCTCGGGCACAACCCTAGACTCAATGTTGTTGCTGAAAATATCCTAATAGAAAAACCCAATAAGACTTTGCCTGAACCCACGATTTTCTAGGATGAACCGTATATTAGCTAAGTATTAGCCATATTTGTATCTACTGATACAAATAGTGATGGCAGTGATGGCCTCGGGGTCTAGGCGCGCGGTCGAGAATTTCGGCGGTCGTAGGTTCAAACCCCAGGCACACTCCTCTAAGTTTTCGAAGTTATCTGTGTATTCACAATGAATTATCGCTTGCTTTAACGGTGAAGGAAAACATCGTGATGAAACCTGCACACCTAAACGTTCTTAGGAATTTCTTAGGTGTGTAGTCCGCCAACTCGCACTAGGCCAGCGTGGTGGACTAAGGCCTAAACTCTTACAGTTGTAGAGGAGGCCCATGCCCAGCAGTGGGACGAATATGGGCTGATTTGTTAATTCATAGTAGGTGAGGGCTATTTACACTCTTACTTGTATTAACAAGCTAAACTAGACGTCTAGATTTCCCCGGCGATTACGTGTAATACAGCTGAGGGGCTACAGACGATCCATTATCTAGTTGTGCAAGATATAGCACGGAGTAGCCGACCTGATTTGACGAGTGGGCGGAATGACGGCATGTTTTATAATAGTATTTTATTTATTTATTTATTTAAAATGCTTTATTGAACACCACATAAACAGAAACAAAATATAAAACAATGCTAAGCTATAAACTATTGTGCTACAAAGGACGGTCATATCGCTATTAGCGATCTCTTCCAGACAACCCAGAAAAAAAGTGAATAAAAAAAAAAGGTGGTCTCCGTGGTTACATAAATAAGAAAAAAAAATTGAATACAAACAGCAATATTAAAAACAAAACAAAAATTAAGTAAAACTGTGAATAAGCCAAATACACAAATATATTTCAGATATAGTAAATTGGTATCCAGTTATATACATAGTCCTTAACATCTCATATAGTTATTTACCCGTGGTGCGTTAATTGCGTCTAATTTCACTAATTGTAATTGTCTTTTTGACTGCCTCGTGGTCTCGCGGTACAAGTATGTGCCGTGCGATCTAGAGGTCCTGGGTTCGATTCCCGGGTCGGGCAGTGTTATTGGGTTTTTCCATTAGGAAATTCTCGGTAACAGCACGGAGTCTGGAAATGTGCCCGAAAAACGGCAATAGGCTCGCCCCCTATTACGTGAGACTGATGCATACTTGGCGAAATGTGGGTGCAGAAATGGACCTCTGCCTATCCCTTCGGGTAATACAGGCGTGAGTTTATGTATGTATGTATGTAATTGTCTTTTTTATGTGAGGGTGAAAGTATAGTTCAATGTTAGGTGCTGAGCTGCATTGCGCGGTGTCGATACTGTGCGTGCCACTGTTGATCCTGGAGCACAGGAGTTACAGTGGCGGGTGTGTGCTGGGATAAGGCCAAAATACGTAGTCCTTAATTATACTATGGAGTAAGATATGTATTATGTTGTAGAAACTACGTCAGACTATTCCGTCTCACAAAGATTAAGTTCCGGAACGAATATTAATTGTGGATAATTCAAAATGTTTGTCTCGATACATCACTCAGGGGTGATACAATAGTGTCGGTACATTACATTGGATCATCATCATCAGCCCATATACGTCCCACTGCTGGGCACGGGCCTCCTCTACAACTGAGATGGTTTAGGCCTTAGTCCACCACGCTGGCCTAGTGCGGGTTGGCGGACTATCACACCTTTTTTTTTTTTTGTTACACGAGGAAATCCCTTTGCGGATCGTCCCCGAGCATGAGGCTCGGAGGTATGTCGGACTCACCGTTCCAGTATTTGAAAATTAGATGTGCTAATTGTCAAATACTGGGACGTCCTACCGACTAAAACCCCGTGATATTTCTCTTGCTTCTTTATGCAGGGGGGCACGGTATACGCGTGTGCATTGGACCGCACCCACCTAGAAGTTGGCCCTAAGGGGCCCTCCGCGGTCCGAACATTGTCAGCCGATCCACAGAATACCACAGTACTACCACGCAATTTTAAGTCGTCCCCTTCAAGAGAAAGCTACCCAAACCTATGGAGGTCGTGAGTCGTCTCGCTGACGACAATTCCTAAGAACTTTTAGGTGTGCAGGTTTTATCACGATGTTTTCCTTCACCGTTAAAGCAAGTGATAAATCATTGTGAATACACACATAACTTTGAAAATTCAGAGGTGTGTGCCTGGGGTTTGAACCTGCCCTAAGAACTTTTAGGTGTGCAGGTTTTATCACGATGTTTTCCTTCACCGTTAAAGCAAGTGATAAATAATTGTGAATACACACATAACTTCGAAAAGTCAGAAGTGTGTGCCTGGGGTTTGAACCTGCGACCGCCGAAATTCTCGACCGCGCACCTAAACCTCGAGGCCATCACTGCTTACTCGGATAATTTCCCCTCATAAGCACCTTTAATGTAGTTATCGTGGTTGCTGAACACACTGCCGGGGTAATGCGCTGTTACTGAATAAATAAATACACCCAACAAGTCACACTAAGATACAAGTCCTGTGTCGTGGATATTAGAAACTACACGAGACTCTTCGGTCTCACAAACACCCAGACCCGAAACAAATATATGTGGATCACGCAAACATTTGTCTCGGTGCGCGGATCGAACCCGCGGCCTCACGTTTCGGAAGCTGGCGATGCGATCCAGAAATTGATGTCGATAGGGGGAAGTGCGGATAATGGAAAACGGCACTAACGAAATTCGCATGCAGTAATCCACCACAGCCTGTCTCTTCCGCGAGTAAGTTTGTAAATACACCGTGAGTAAAATTTCGATGACACAAAGTAACAAAAATGACCAACAAAATTCATTGAACGAAAACAATTGCCGATGCGTTATACAATCGAAATCGTACCAAAATCTCTTACAACAATAACTGCATTACAATCGGATGTTTTATAAACAATATTTATTTACAATGGACGTAAAGAGTCTCCGGCTTATTAGTGCTGCATTCGGCTTGAGTGGTGCACAATGTGCTGGTCTGTAGTGATCGCTGCCATGGTCTTGGGTAAGCTGAGCAATTTTTATTTTTGTACCTCCTGAGCATAGATTTATACTAAATTTCTTGTAACATTCTTATATGTATTCTTAATACATATGTAACCTCACGCCTGTACTCTTCAAAGGGCTAGGCAGAGATCAGTGGCGTAGCGTGCCTTAACGGGGCTCTGTATCAGAATAAGCTGGGGGCCCAAATGAAGGGTAAATATTTCACAAAAAAAATAAAATAATTGCATACGTTACGGTCAGGGATGCTCCTATCTATGGTCAGGGATGCTCCTATCTAGTGGTCATGGCCTGTCCTAGAATAGGTGCTTCGAGTACGCGACCTCGGCCCCCCGAGCTACTGCAGTCACTACCAACCTTCCCTTCCGTGACTGCAGTATCCACTCCTACAGGCCATACTTTCCTTTCCCATAACATCCTTTACCCACAAACTCTTTTTCCTTTCCCCGGTTGATGACGGGCAGCAGCGTCATTAACACGAGTCCCCTCCTGCGCTCGCCAACCCGCCTGCCAAGCGTGGCGAGTATCGGCAAAATCCCCTCAATGACTGAAACTAGGACCAGGCCCCCAGTCCCCGGCAGCCCCGCTATTCCTGGCTACGGTAGCGGCCATGGTTACGGCGGGGCAGGGGGTGCTAAGAATCCCCGGGTTGGCCCCGGCTACCACCCCCGACGACGACTGGCCCTGGTAACACACAACGTACGCACTTTGAGGACAGACGAGAAGATTGTCGAACTGGAAGAGGAATTGAGCGGGTTACACTGGGACATTCTGGGGCTGTCGGAAGTCCGAAGAATCGGGGAGGACACGATAACCCTGAAGTCCGGTAACCTGCTCTTCTACCGGGGGGACGACCAACAGTCCCGAGGAGGTGTCGGATTTCTCGTCCACAGGTCTCTCATCAACAACATCGTATCCATCGAAAGTGTGTCGAGCAGGGTAGTGTACCTTATACTCAGAATATCGAAAAGATATTCGTTGAAGGTCATACAGGTATACGCGCCGACCTCGACACACCCAGATGAAGAAGTAGAGGAGATGTATGAGGACATAAGTCGGGCCATACATACTTCCAAAACCTACTTCAATGTTGTTATGGGGGACTTCAACGCAAAGTTAGGCATGAGAAGCGATGCAGAGTTGAAAGTGGGGCAATTTGGGCATGGGCAAAGGAACCCCAGGGGTCAGAGGCTGGCCGACTTTCTGGAGAAAGAGGGACTCTTTGCGATGAACTCTTTTTTCCAGAAGCCGCCTCACAGGAAATGGACCTGGCTGAGTCCTGACGGTTCTACGAGAAACGAGATAGATTTCATCTTGACGACGAATAGACGGATATTCAGTGATGTCTCCGTGATCAACAGGGTAAAAACCGGTAGTGATCATCGAATGGTTAGAGGCTCATTGAATATCAATGTCCAATTAGAAAGGCGTCGCTTGATGAAGTCTACGCTCCGACCTACTCGCGCTCATATCCAAAACCCCGAGAGCTTTCAACTCGAGCTGTCAAATCGCTTTGATTGTTTAGATGAAAACCTTGCGGTGGACGAGCTAAACAGTGGTTTGGTAGAAGCTGTCCATACGGTGGGATCTAAGCATTTAAGACCTCGCCGTAGAGATAGACCACAAAAACTCTCGATCCACACTCTTGACCTCATGGCCGAACGTCGATCTATGGCGCTGCAATCTTCCGATGACGCCGAAGCATATCGTCAGCTCAATAGACGGATCTGGAAGTCCTTGCGACACGATGTCCGTGCTCATAATACTGTGAGCATCAAGGAGACAATCGAGCGGAACGGAGGCTCCAAAGTGTTTGCAAGAGACTTGTCTATTGGGCAAAGACAGTTGTCTAGGCTGAAGACGGAAGGTGGCCGCGTAGTGTCGACGAAGGCAGAGGTATTAAGGGAGATCGAGAGGTTCTACGGACAGCTTTACACCTCGGTTGCCGAACCGACTGTTAGCTCGGCCGAAGACCCGAGAGCCGAGTTGATCCGGCACTTCAGTGATGATATCCCGGACATCAGCCTGTGCGAGATTGAGATGGCTCTGAAGCAACTTAAGAACAACAAGGCGCCGGGTGAGGACGGAATCACTTCAGAGCTTCTGAAAGCGGGCGGAACGCCGATACTTAAAGTCCTTCAGAGGCTCTTCAATTCCGTTCTCCTCGAGGGCTCAACGCCAGAGGCATGGAGCAGGAGCGTGGTGGTACTGTTCTTCAAAAAAGGTGACAACACTTTGCTGAAGAATTACAGGCCCATCTCGCTCCTGAGCCATGTCTATAAGTTGTTTTCGAGGGTCATCACAAATCGTCTCGAACGCAGGTTTGATGACTTCCAGCCTCCCGAACAAGCCGGTTTCCGAAAAGGCTTTAGCACCATAGACCACATCCATACGCTTCGGCAAGTTATACAAAAAACCGAGGAATATAACTTGCCGCTTTGTTTAGCGTTTGTGGACTATGAGAAAGCCTTCGATTCGATCGAGACCTGGGCTGTGCTACAGTCTCTCCAGCGGTGCCACATCGACTATCGGTACATCGAGGTGTTGAAAAGTATATACAGCAACGCCACCATGTCGGTCCGAGTACAAGATCAGAGCACGAAGGCTATTCCACTACAGAGAGGCGTGAGACAGGGAGATGTCATATCTCCGAAACTGTTTACAGCCGCGCTGGAAGACGCCTTCAAGCTCTTGCAGTGGAAAGGACTCGGCATCAACATAAACGGCGAGTATATCACACACCTTCGGTTTGCCGACGATATTGTAGTCTTGGCAGAATCGCTGGAAGACCTTAGCACTATGCTCGAAGACCTCAATCGAGTCTCTCAACAGGTGGGTCTTAAAATGAACAT
Source organism: Hemaris fuciformis (assembly GCA_907164795.1). Taxonomy (NCBI): domain Eukaryota; kingdom Metazoa; phylum Arthropoda; class Insecta; order Lepidoptera; family Sphingidae; genus Hemaris; species Hemaris fuciformis. The sequence continues at coordinate 1,639,550 of OU015443.1, forward strand.
GGACAAGACGAAGATCATGTCGAATGTCCATGTTGTGCCCACCCCGATCGCAGTTGGGGGCTCGACTCTCGAAGTTGTAGACGAATATGTCTATTTAGGACAAGTGGTCCGGTTAGGCAGGTCCAACTTCGAGAGAGAGGTCAATCGTCGAATCCAACTCGGTTGGGCAGCGTTCGGGAAACTACGCGACGTCTTCTCGTCCAATATACCTCAGTGCCTGAAGACGAAAGTCTTCAATAGTTGTGTGTTACCAGTGATGACATACGGCACCGAGACGTGGCCTCTCACTATGGGCCTCATTAGGCGGCTCAAAGTCACTCAACGAGCTATGGAGAGGGCTATGCTCGGGGTTTCCCTACGAGATCGAATCAAAAATGATGAGATCCGTAGGAGAACTAAGGTAACCGACATAGCCCAGCGAATTAGCAAGTTGAAGTGGCAATGGGCCGGGCACATAGTGCGGAGAACTGATGGCCGATGGAGTCAAAAAGTTCTCGAATGGAGGCCACGTAGCGGAAAGCGCAGCGTAGGACGTCCACCAACGAGATGGTCCGATGACCTGGTAAAGGTTGCGGGTCGTCGCTGGATGCAGGCTGCCTCCAACAGGCCACTGTGGAGATCATTGGGGGAGGCCTATGTTCAGCAGTGGACGTCTTTGGGCTGATGATGATGATGATGATGATACGTTACGGGGCCTCTACAGCCCGGGGGCCCCGTATCATTGATACGGCAGTAGCTACGCCCCTGGCAGAGATGCATTTCTGCACCTAACTTTCGCTAGGCATATCTCAGCCCCACGTAATAGGGGGCGAGCCTTTTTACGTTTTTCGTGTTTATCTAGACTCCGTTCTGCTACTGAGAATATCCTAATGGAAAAAAAACAATAACACTGTGCCTGACCCAGGATGAAACCTATGCACCGCTCAGCACATACTTGTACCGCGAGACCATGAGGCCGTGCTTCTACTGTTAATTAAAATTCTTGTATTCTCGAGGATGCACGTGCTCAGCAGAGGGATGTATATCATTTGATAATACACGAATATTCTTGGACCCACAACAAAATCCCACATTTATAAATTTCACTCATACTAATCTGAGTTTGGGAAACGATCTTGAAATCGAGTGCCTATGCTGTTTCGTCATTGACCCTTGTATGCCAAAAAGGGCAGAAAGACATGCATTTCTGCACCCACATTTCGCCAATATTATTTTAACTCTTAAATTACAGAAGGCTAGCCTACAGAACTGTTGAATAAGACTAGAAAGGAAATGTCAGCTTGCCGAGTGTGCCAAACCTACGATTACACTATCATATGTTTGACTCGGCCGCTTCTTAGTAACTCGGTTTGCGTGTAATATAAAGACTTTTATAAATGTGTCCCAAACAATAGCAACCCTTCATTTTTGTTTGAAATTTTTATCATTGGTCGTGTGATTGTAGAATGAATTGGTGACAGACAAGCTGCGACACTCGTCCCCATACAAAAAACTGTCTATTTCCCTTCTAATCTTATTCAGCTGTTCTGTGTTCCTGTTGAACTTATAGGGTACATTTCCAAAGACCACATTTTAGTATCGTATAATGATCTTTTAACGTTATCAACAGAAATCGCGTCTTCAGTATCGTACTACGGGCCGGCGTGGACCTACGACAGTGAGTCATTGTATATATTAGTAACCGAAATTCAAACAACATACAAACAGAAATATATACAAACAATCATCAATGACGTAAGAATTCTTACTACAGTCTACTACATGATGTATTTAGGGGATTATTGAACAAGAATAGAATAGCCCTTGCAATAACCTTTCAATTTTGTGCATTCCTGTTAATAGGTAGATGTATACATTAGATTTGGGAAGTAACTGTCAAAGTATTTTAGCATAAGAACAGATATCGAGTGTTGGGGAAACTTTAATTAATGAAAATATAATAACCTAAATAATAAGCTATTCATGTTTTAGGATTCAATTTTATGGTAAAGAAATCAATTGATCTGTAGAAACCCACGGTAAGGCGATCATTTGATCTGTAAATGAATTTATGATTTTATTTAATTAAACATCACAATATCTAAATAACTAATAAATTACCCCTGTAATTATTATAATCCATTGTATAATAAAATTAAGATTATAAAATGAGTAGTGACAGAAAACATCATGATGACAACTTGATACACACGTACGTTAAAGTCCCCGAAGGGATAGGCAAAGTAGTGTCACTACACGCTTTAAGAAGTCTAATTATGTTTGTCCGTACTTACAGGTAGTGAAATCCGATATTGAAACCTTCTAATAAATCAAAGTTAAATATTGCCTGACATCATATTAAAGGCTTGAAAACCTTAGAGGCGTTGGTAGCAGTGGCGGTACTTCCATAGATGCCCAAAAGCCCAGTTTTCCATACAAAATTCTATTATTCGGATCTTTTATCTTTAAATCTTTATTTATAAAAGCAATTTAACATATAAATAAGAATATAGGTACTGACCCCACAATAAACAATTATAAACTAGACATTACAAAATTAACGTGTAATGCTTTTGGGCCTCTATTGAAGAACCGCAGTTATAGCCCATTATTCTAATGACTACCACTTCTGAATATAATATTGTTACAGACGAGACGAACTGGCCTGGCAATAAGTGCAGGGAAGGCGGCAAGAGACAGTCACCCATCGACATCAGAACAACTGATGTTGTCAGAGACTTCAACAGCCAGTTCATAAAGTACGGAGCGCTGAAGTTTATTGGGTACCAGAAAGTGCTCGTCTCTGGTGTCAATAATGGACATACCAGTAAGCATTAATATTAATATTTTAGAAATCATAATATCTGCCAGGCTGTCGCGTGTTCAAACCCCAGGCACCTCTGACTTTTCGAAGTTATGTGTGTATTCGCAAAGAATTATCACGTATTTAAACGATGAAAACATCGTAATGAAAACTGCACATCTAAAAGTTCTGAGGATTTTTTTAGGTGTGTAGTCCGACAACCCGCACTAGGCCAGCGTGGTGGACTAAGGCCTAAACCCTCTCAGTTATAGAGGAGACCCGTGCCCAGCACTGGGGCGTATATGGGCTATTGATGATGATGACGATATCCCAGTTATCTAAAATATTTACGAGCTCTTTGTAATAAGTACTCGTATTTTTTCTACGCGACATTTTTAGGTAGACAAATAAAGTGATTTAATATAAAAACATTTATTTCATAACAATAGTGCTATATTGATTTTTCGGCAACAAACATGGTTGGATTCCATAAAAGTAACAGAACACCGCCACGAATTTGTGTAGTAAATGATTTATGTATACAGAGTGTATTCAGACCGTGATCGGAAACGAAGGCAGGTAATAGCTAAGGTGATTATAAAGCCCCTGGCGTTAAAGAAAATCCCGACAAAAAATAAAAAATTTGAAGTTTTCCTAACAACCTCATACATTTTATACATATGGTAGGTATCACCTTAGCTATTACCTGCCTTCGTTTCCGATCATGGTCTAAATACACCATGTATATGGTACTTATATGCTTGCACACCTCAATCACAATCGCAATTCTACTGCTCTCTAAGCCGAGAGTAACCTAGTTACATCTGCTGTGCATTTCCAGTTCAATTCAGTTCTGAAGGAGACGAGACAATCCATCCGGTGCTGACTGGCGGACCCCTCAAACACCAGTATAGACTGGAGCAGATGCATTTCCACTGGCTCTCTGAACATTCTGTCAATGGAATGAAGTAAGTATAAATAATAATAGATAAATAAATACACCCAACAGTCACATATGTACATAGTTCTGACCCCGTGGGTAAACCACGAGAGATTTTTCGCTCTCACAAACACCCAGACCCGAAACAAATACTTATGGATCACACAAACATTTGTCTCGGTGCGGATATCGAACCCGCGGCCTCTCGTTTCGCAAGCTGGTATCTAGCCAACTGCGCCACGGGGCTGTCAGTCCTAGTTATGCAGATTTCCTTTCTATGCTATCCTTCCTTGTTAAAGTTCGTGGTATTTAGTGCTAAATTCTTTACAAGATGATTATTGTTATAGGTATCCTATGGAGATTCACTTCGTCCACGTGCGTTCAGATCTTACTGTGATGGAGGCTCTTAGAAAACGAGACGGTTTGGCGATAGTTGCTGTATTTTGCCAGGTGAGATAAAAAGATATTCACTGAATATATACTTCAGTAACTATTTATAAAATATATTCCAGGGATAATTTAAATAGATCAAGTTCTAAGATAAAATAGTATTCCCAATTATAACCTTAGGGAGGGAATCGTCCTGTACTCCAATCCAGTAATGACTGAAACTTACATGTACTTATTTTTAGAACACATATTGTCTCTCGTCTCACTAAACCAACAATTATCTCTCTCTTATATTTTTCTTGCTACATAAATCACACCCCTAGCAATTTAAAAGCACTTTTTTTTCGGTAAACACCTTACCTAAACGAAACAGCAGAGTGAAAAAAGAGAAAGAGTAAAAAGTATGCTTCCTTTATAATAAATCTTATTTTCTCTCATTGTATCCTGAATCCGTTATCTAAGGTCTTTCGATACCAAGTTATTCAATTAGAAGAACTAAAATATCTAAATTTCTATTCCTATTCTATCTTGTTCATTACCCATATTTTTTCTACGCATTGCTTAAGGTGCTATGTCAATCTAGATAAGTACTAATACTTACCTATATTACCTATTTTCCACGTAAAGGTGCAAAGTGAATTGGACGACTTTGACGCGGAGAACACCGAGGAACTAGCGCAGAACATCCCCAGGCTGATGAACACCGGAGACAGAGTCAGCGGTGTTCTGCTTGACATGACGTAAAGTTTTTATTGAGATTTCTTTTGAATTCCTGCTTGTCTTACCTCTTGGTATTCTACTAAGCTACTAGCGATAACAGGTTTCGAACAGTAAAGAGCTGGTTCGAGGAATGTGAAATGTGGGATTATCACAAAATTTGCATGCTACGGTCAAAATTCTAATAAAACGTGAAATGGCAATTGAAATCGAATACTTAGAGTTTAATCGTAGTGTAATAAAATAAAAAAACAAATAAAATCAAGATGGTAAATTACAATCACCACATGTAAAAACCATCAAGAAAAAGTTAATTCTCAAATAGATGTTAAATAAAAATAATCTGAATAAGGTCTATAATAATATGAATAAGGTATCATTTATTTTAGAAATTGATTTTTATTGAATTTTGAAATCTGTAAATGTGTACAAATATTTTACCAGCATTATTGACAGAAAGTAATAAAAGGAAAAGATTGTCAGGTCCCAGCCAACCTAACTCAATGAACTAGAATGTAGTTATAACCTCGATCAGGATGGCCCGTAGAAATGCAAACAAACGTAGCTTCTTATTGAGTCCCAAACCCAAATCATTATGGTAATTATATTCAAGCGGAAATTCAAAACTTAAGGATTACTGAAGAGTTGGCTACGAATTTGGAACAGGATAATGCTCATAAAACTCTAGTAGGTAATCATTAAATAAGTGCAGACAGAATTGATTGCAATTACGAAAATGTTGTTTTAACTCGTTAAACTATTTTATGTGTTTAGTTGTTTCCGGTAGTAAAAAGTGACAATACTGCATCCGATGATAAATGCATTGCTAAATTATGCAATCGTGACACCCATCGGCATGCTACTTTATGCTTGAAAGACCCAAGGTTCAATACGAACAAGTGCTTGCTTTCCATCAAAGGCCAAAGAATAATATGGTCAGACAAATCAAAATAGACAAAAAAGAGTGTGTGTACTTATGTACACACGTTAGAAGTTATACCATACATAGTTCTTAGTTTACACAACATATTACATTTCTAAACGCACTCATAAATATTTGACAACTAATAAATATGTCAATCCCTTTTTATTACAGTCACTATTCTACATTTTTTAAATCAAAAACATATAAACTTATTTTTGAAAAATATTCGATCCGAAACATATAAAACCTACCTGATCCATTTGACACTTACATTTTACATAGGCAGCTTTAATCTGTCAATTATATTGAATCACATGCCTTCTAAAAGTAAGCTTTAACGTCTTACTTTTGTGTTACAGTGATGTGCGCGCATTTTTAAATTTCACTCATCATTTTTTCATAACGCGCCTAAAGAAGTATAAATTAAAAAATGCCTAATTTATCCCAAAAAAGATAACCCCTTGTGACAGAGAGCGAACAGACTTTGATATAAAATAAATAAACAAGTTAACCGTTACGATTTTTTGTGCTATTCTTTCTGATTTCAGTAAGCTGCTAAGTCCAAACAAGTACAACTATTTCACATACTCGGGGTCGCTCACGTCCCCTGAATGCAATGAAGTCGTCATATGGATTATTTTTGAATCACCGATCTACATGTCGGATGCGCAGGTAATTAAGGCCTTTAGTTTTGGCTGAATATTACCAATGTAGTCTAGAGTTTTTAGCATCATGATGTTTTTGGCAGCAAGACTGACTATCCTTGCTAATCTGGAGACTATATTTTAGCCCCTCAAAGAATGCAATCCGAAATGGTCGTGACAGAAAGAACGAAGTAGTAGCTTTATGTTCGGGTTGAATTTTAGATATCAAAATAGTTTGGTAACTTCTTTGTGTCCGTCTTACTTGTCTTTAACTTTTAATTTAAGATGTCGATCTAAGCTTAATCATTTTGTTTAAAGAACCATTGAAAGTAATGTAAAATAAAGTGTCTAAACTTCGTTTTCCAGTACCGCATGTTCGGTAAAGTAGGCGTGGGCAGGCACAATTTCCGGAGTCTGCAGAAGTTGAACAGTCACCTGGTGTACTGTCCGCCCGCCAGCCACATCAACACGCCCAAAATAGTGATCTTTTTCGAAAGCGTTGTGAAACTCGTCGCTGAGTTCTTCAAGAATGTTACTACGTGGGTAATTTTCGATTTTAACCTATTAGATTTGTTGATTGTGCTAATTATTAATTATATGTGCTTCACTCTTTCTTTAACACCTACCTCGTAGTAATTATATGATGGGATACCTTCAAGTAATCCTTTAATTTATTATCAACCTGGATAGTGAACAATTATATTAGGTCTAAAACACATAGTGACCAAAACAATTGTGGATTCAGAGATCAGTCTTAAATAGGACGGTAATTTTTTTCCGTAATTGATGAATAATACTAACCATTTTTTTGTCAAAAAGCAGTGATGGCCTCGAGGTTTAGGCGCGCGGTCGAGAATTTCGGCGGTCGGAGGTTCAAACCCCAGGCACACATCTCTGACTTTTCGAAGTTATGTGTGTATTCACAATGAATTATCACTTGCTTTAACGGTGAAGGAAAACAACGTGATAAAACCTGCACACCTAAAAGTTCTTAGGAATTTCTTAGGTGTGTAGTCCGCCAACCCGCACTAGGCCAGCGTGGTGGACTAAGGCCTAAACCCTCTCCGTTGTAGAGGAGGCCCGTACCCAGCAGTGGGACGTATTTGGGCTGATGATGATGATGACTAACCATTGCTAGTCAGTACCGACATATTACATCGCAGTGTGATTGGTCAAACTGACGTGATCAGAGTAAAATAAACAACTAATAGAAATATTAACAAAAATCTATAGGAGCTTACAACACCTATCTAACATACCTAAGGGAAAACGAAAGCACAGTAAGTTAGCTGCTAATGCTATTTTTTCTGTGAGACACACAAAAAATGGTTCTACTTTAAAAACTCCTAAATATTACGTTCATAGTACTTAGTCAATAAGCATAGTAAACAACTATTTGTTTTCCAACTCCTCCTGTATATTATTTCTGATTAATTTCGTTGCGGGATCATGACAAATTAGATTCTCTTAGATTCGCTGACCAGCCTGAGCTTCAGTGCTCAGCGTCAATACTGTGCGTGCCGCTGTTGTTGTTGCCAATCCAGGAGCACAGGATTTACAGTGGCGAGTGTGTGGTGGGATAGGGACAAAAAAAGCATAGATGGTCACTAAATATCAGTTGAAATATTGGTTTACTTATCGCGTTCGGATACACTTCAAAATATCCCATAATGTAGGTATCTCGCCTTTTTTAAAACATATTTTGAAAAATTAAAATTATTATCTTTTTTTTCTAATCATCTCTGCATATTTGCTTTGGCTCTATGTAGTTAATATCTATGGCAATCTTAAATATAAAAAAAATATTATTGTTTCTTTTTTCAGATATATGGGTAGAGGATTGAGGTCGCGATAACTACATACATTTTTAATACGATTTTACATTGTTTTTTTTTTTAATAAAACTGTTACAAGTTGACATTTGTTTTTATTACTTAAGTAATAAAAGGAACAGTTTAAATGTTGCAAATACGTTAAATTCAAAAGGTATCCTGCGAAACGAGAGGCCGCGGGTTTGACCCGCGCACCGAGACATATGTTTGTGTGATCTACAAATATTTGTTTCGGGTCAGGGTGTTTGTGAGACCGAAAAGTGTCTCGTTGTTTCTGATACCCACGACATAAGACTCATATTTAAGTAAATAAATAAATAAAACATTTCTCTGAATGAAAATAAAAAGCAATATTATGTAGAATTATTTATTTAAATTAAATTAACTACACACGCTCTTCTACATCCTCTCGGTTTCATTTGACAATTTGAATAATCGAAACTAATTTACCACAGTGAAGTTAGCTGAGTATCTCTTTACATTAATCAGAATGCAGCAGGCTTAGTAGCTACTAACTTCAGTAGCAATGGACGACACAAGAAGTTCATAAATCTATATTTTTATGTCCTATACTCACCCATTCTCCTTAATATATTAAAATACAAATCTTGAGTTAATCCTTCATCATTAAAGAATTATATTACAAACTTCACTATGGTAAAAAAAAGTTTAATAAGCCCGACTGCAACGGACGTTTTAATCCTAGTACAACGCTACCCGGCTTGTCGTAATAGGCGCTTTACAAAGATCGAGTTCACTTTGTCTTTTGCGGGCGGCGTGCAATGACCGAAAACAATATCAAGATGTGCAATTTCTGATTGCTGCTGTCAACCATTCTAACACATTAGTTAGAGACAATTTCACACAACCTTAAAAAAGCAGTCGGGTTTCTTTAATGTAATATCCTACATCTTAAAAACATAAATATCTGCATCACATTATACAAATTGTTGAGTGAAAATTTCATTTCGGTGATTGAAAATCAGAGTACTTTAAGTAGATACTCATTACCAGTGTGTACGTATTAGAGTATTTTTTAGAAAAATCTAATCGAAATAAAACAATATCTATGGACCTTGTCGAAAACAGAAATTATTAATATCACTGATTAATAAGAACAAAGTGAGATGTTCTCCCACAAAATAGAAACACCAGTGGCAGTACATAGAAGCCCAAAAACGTTAGACGTTGATTGTGTAAGGTCTAGTTTATAATTATTTATTGTGGGGTCAGGAAATTTTAATTTATATGTCAAATTGCTTTTGTTAAATAAAGATTTAAAGCTTAAAAAATATTATTCGGAATTTTGTAAGGCAAGCTGGACTTTTGGGCTTCTATGGAAGTACCGCCACTGGGAAACACCTACAAAGTATCGAAATGGAAATCTTTGTAGAAGGCCTGTGTCAAAATGAATGCGGTACCATTAAGACATTATAATACAATGTTAAAGTGATCTTTCATTCATCATCATCCCACATTCGTCCGGTATTTTAGTCAAATTACTGACTTAGTAATTTAGTAGTGACATACAATACATATTACGAATGGACGTACGATACGATTGCATAAATTGTTTTTGTTCTATGGTCGATTACTTGTCGAAATAAACATAAAATTGCTACGAACCACTGTTACAGATCAAAAAACATAGTTACTATTATTCGACAAGATAAATGCGATTTATGAAGTTACAGTAAATAACTCAAATTTCGCACTGTTTGAAGAATAGTAAAATGATCAACAAGTAAGAATTGTGGCCTTTAAATTACTCAACGCAGGATTAACCACAAACATTTTTCAACATATTCACAATAAATATAACTTTGATTAAACCATTCTCACAGTCAAACATAAAGAGCTAGGTTATTTGTGTTTACCAAAATGTTTACAAGAATGTCGATATCGATAGTAATCAAAATTATCGATAATTCCGCACAAAATTAACACAGAATCCTCAACGCGAAATGCATAAACATGTTACAAATTTATTTTACAACTACACCCAAATATTTACTGAGTTATATTGATACAAGTTATCGATAGAATGCGAAATTATCGATAATTTCACACAGTCCCCTGAAGTATCTACGTAACATAACGAAACGATTTGTACAACTATACATTATACACATTATGTACAACACTCGGCCTACGATTTGGAGCCGCTGATGAGTTCCTTAAGCCGTTTTTCTATATACTGGACCCGGGTGACCAACTTGTCTTTAGGATTGAATTCTGTGTACGGGATCTGCAGTACTTTGTAGCCCTGTGCAAAATAACGAATTATTAAAAAACCTGCTCTCTTCTTTTTTAGTCGGACGGAATCGCGGTAGAAAGGGCTGGCTCATCCTGGGAAGCCTTAAGATGTAAGAAAAAATCTTATCAAAAAAGCAGACTTGTTATGTGATTGCTGAGGCCAAATTGATAGGATATTCACATTTGCCTAAATAAAATCGTACATTGTACAAATATTTAACGGTGAAGGAAAACATCGTGAGAAAACCTGCACACCTAAAAGTTCTTAGGACTTTCTTAGGTGTGTAGTCTGCCAACCCGCACTAAGCCAGCGCGGTGAAATAAAGCCTAAACCATCTCAATGGTAGAGGAGGTCCGTGCCCAGCAGTGAGACGTACAATGGGCTGATGATTGTACAAATATCAAAACCCATCACAGTGATCCATGTAATTTGGGTTTAGCTTATTCGGTGTTCCACAAAAACGCATAATTAAGTCAATAAACGAAAGATGATAGAATGTCTCAGACACAATATTTACCATTAGGATCACATGAAATCGCTTCGCAGAACAAATCCAGCTACTTTCTTATCGATAATATAGTTAATATGTACAGACCTTGAGTTGTAACAGCCTAGTGTATAGTTGGTTGACACCGAGAGGCGTCGCGGTCTTGCGCGTCATATCATGATAGTCCAATCCCAACACTGCTATCCGGAATATGCTGTTGGGAAAATAAAAATATTAATAACAACAATAATATTGTGGCATGGATAAGGCAATTAAAATATGATTTAATAGCCAGAGGCATAAGAATTATAAATGAGAAAATAACTGTCTCGTCTAATACGCTTTTACCCCTAAACTGCTGGACTGATTTAAATGATTTTTGGTATGGTGATATAAAGGATCTTGGGGAAGGGCATAGGGTTCTTTTTATCGCAAAATGCAGCGTTCCCCGAGAATGAGCACGAAATTCAAAATTGGGCTCTATAGCTAGTTTCTTATAATCGACAATTTATCTTTATCTTAACATCTTTTCATACTATAGGCACTGCTAGAGATAGGCCTTAATGGCACACCACGGGGCCTCTTTGGCGCTCTTCATCCAACCGCCTAGCATATATTCTCTTATATCGTCCTTTCATAGCATTTTGATATAAAAGCAACAAATGTGTACTGTACCTGTCGTTATTGGCAGCTTTCTCTAAAGGCACTGGATGACATTTGGAATCAACGGCGAATTCGGCGTCTGAAACATTGTACAATCTACAATCAGGGTTACCAACAACAAAACCTGCATACGTAAGCCAGATTATAAAGAATATTTATTATTTCGTCCGCCAACGTACCGTATTCAGTTAGATGCTTGGCTATGAAACGTGAAACCTGTCTTTCAATGCCAATATCTTACAATTTTATTTAACTTCTAAATTAAAATTATGTGTGTACATGCAACATACAAGAATTTAAAATTGACGTATCCTATAACGTATATATCTCTGCAAAAAAAATTAAACTGGGTGGTTTGAAGCACATAATATTTAACATCCACTCCGCCTCGCATGAAATGAAAAACAAAGGCATATAGAACCCAAGCGCAATATATACCCATTGATTATTGAAAAACATAAAAAAACATATGGCTCATACCCCCGCTTGGCCCATCCGATTGACATGAACAACACAACACATCCCAAACAATCACATCTGGAGACAAACATATCCCTTTGAACGAATGTTTGTCAAACACAAATAAAAATAACCCATATTTTTAATTTATGAATATATTATTGTTTTTATATTTTTAACCTGTATACTTGTTATAAGTTTATAAAAAGTCGTGATGGCCTCGAGGTTTAGGCGCGCGGTCGAGAATCTCGACGTTCGCGGGTTCAAGCCCCAGGCACACACCTCTGACTTTTCGAAGTTATGTGTGTATTCCCAAAGAATTATCACGTACTTTAACGGTGAAGGAAAACATCGTGATGAAACCTGCACACCTAAAAGTTCTTAGGAATTTCTTAGGTGTGTAGTCCGCCAACCCGCACTAGGCCAGCGTGGTGGACTAAGGCCTAAACCCTCTCAGTTATAGAGGAGGCCCGTGCCCAGCAGTGGGACGTATTTGGGCTGATGATGATTGTTATAAGTTGGCAACACCAAATATTATCCATCAAATCAAATGTCAGCTAATATCACAGACAAAGTATACCCACTCCACTAACAGCAGGAATCAAGTACGGATCTTTTGAGAACGCAATTCAAATTGACACTAGACTGTTTCTGCTAAACATTCAGTGCCTCACCTTTAAAAGTTCACTACATGTGTTATTTATTTTTCAATATTGATCTGTTCAGTTGTCTATGATTATAAGTTATGACATAATCTACGTTTTAAAACATGGTCCTATAAAAATGGTCAAGTGTTAATCGGCCTATGCTTCCAAAAAGTTTTGCAAGACTCTAAATGTTCTTTTTCTTTTATAAATAATAAAGGTAACGTTATTGGCAAGCGAAACAAAATTTGACTTAAATATATACGATTTGTTTCTATAGTGTGTACTGACCGTACAAGAATCCCATTGCGGAGTTGCAGTTTTTCTTGAGGAAGGCCTCAGCGGAGACGAGGCTCTTGAACGTGTCCATGATGCTGTGCACGAACAGCGTCTTCTCCTTGGTGTGCAGCAGCGGCACGCCCACCGACACGTCCTCCGCCAGCCGGGGGGACTCGGGCCAGCGGAGGGACGAGTACGCGTCGATGCTCATCAGCTTGCGACGGGACGGGATCGGGATCTCTGCGGGAAGATCAACACGCCATCATCATCGTCATCGTCATCATCATCACCACCATCATCATCATCATCACCGGCCCAGCCCATGGGCACCAGCCTCCTCTACAACTGAGAAGGTTTAGACCTTAGTCCATCACACTAGCCTAGTAAGGATAGACAGACCGCACACCTAAGAAATTCCAAAGAACTTTTAGGTGTGCAGGTTTCCTCATGATGTTTTCCTTCACAGTTAAATTGTGTGTGGTTAACTCATTGTAAATATACAAATAACTTCGAAAAGTCTGAGGTATGTGTAAGTCTCGATGTTATCACAACCTTTACCACGCGAAATAAATAGGTAAAAAGAAAACACTTTTAAATAAGTCATGCAATAGATCTAATTTTTGAAAACCTTTGTGGCGCTTCAAATCTTGAAGTTAGTGAGCCACACAATACATCACTTTAGTCATTATGTATTTATTTGTATGGAGTATAAATAAATTTTAACCTGTGTGTACTATACAAGTAGTTGAAAGTTTGGTCCCACAAAGTCAATAAATTAATTAATGGATCCAAATTTTATCAAACTATAATATACTCTTGTTTTCTATCTTTTTACCCTTATATTATTTTGTATATATACAAGAAAGTGTTAAAAAATAAATAAATATTCTTACCTCCAGATGACAACAGTTTCTCTATAAACTCAGGGCGCAGCGTGGACGTGAGTTGTTCCTTCCCAGCCTTGTCCAGGATGAGCAGCGAGAACACCAGGTCCAGCCACATTGACGGCTTCACCATCTCCTCCTCCTTGAGGGCCATGGCTGCCTGCAAATATATTGACAACATATAAACATTAAATCATCATTCACTTGCCCTGTTCCCAATTTTATTTGGGGTCGGCGCAGTATGTTTTATCCTTCCAAACATCCCTATCAGCCGTCATGTCTTCAGTCACCCCTTTTTCTTTCATATCTTCTCTTACGCACTCCATCCATCTTTTCTTAGGCCTTCCTCTGTTTGTCCATCCTTCGACTTTCATACTCATTACTTTTTTGCCAATATATGTTTCGTCCCTTCTCATAACATGACCATACCACGACAGACGGTTTCCTTTCAACTTATCTATCACAGGAGCCACTTTCAAACTTCCTCTAACGTATTCATTCCTCACTCTGTCAATCCGTGTTACCCCACACATCCATCGCAACATTCGCATTTCTGCTGCATGCAGTCGCCTTTCATCCGTCTTCTTTGTAGCCCAACACTCCGATCCATACATAACGACAGGTCTTATTATGGTCTTATATATTTGGCCCTTCAATTTGAAGGGCATTCTGGGGTCACATATTGTGGAAGAGACCTGTCGCCATTTCATCCATCCTGAGTTGATCCTCTGCCTTATATCTCGGTCAATACCCCCGTCACTTTGCATAAGTGACCCAAGGTAGCGGAATTCGGAACAGACTGGTATCGGCATTCCATCGAGTGTGACAGACACAGAACTTGAAAGACCGCCATAGTCGCAAAACATATACTGTGTTTTCGTTTTGCTGACTTTAAGGCCAAAATTTCCAAGTCTATGCTGCCACACCTCCAGTCTGTTCTGCACCTCGTGGCCACTTTCTGCCACCAGCACAATGTCGTCCGCAAAGAGCATGCACCAGGGTGCCTCCTCCTGTATATCTGCAGTGACAGCATCCACAATCAACAGGAAGAGGTACGGGCTAAGAGCCGATCCCTGGTGCACACCAACAGCGACATCAAAACTGGCTGTAAGGCCAGCTGCCGTCCTGACTTGGGTATTGCATTTGAGGTACATGGCTCGAATCAACTGCAGGTACTTCTCAGGCACACATTTCTTCTTAAGGGCCCACCATACAACTTCACGCGGAACCCGATCATAGGCCTTTTCTAGGTCAATGAATGCCATATGCAAGTTCTTGTGTGCTCTTCTGTATTTTTCACACAACTGGCGAACTGAAAAAATGGCATCCATTGTCCTACGGCCAGGCATAAATCCGAACTGGTTCCGTGAAACCTCACACTCCTCTCGCAGGCGTCGCTCAATTATTCTCTCCCATATTTTCAGAGTGTGTGACATTGACTTTATTCCCCGATAATTGTTACAATCTTGCACGTCCCCCTTGTTTTTAAAAATGGGCACCAAATAACTATTGCACCATTCATCGGGTATCGTGTTGTCAAGTAACAGCTTATTGAAGAACAAAGCCAGCCACCTCCACCCATCTGCTTGCAAGACCTTCCATACTTCTACAGGTATTCCATCTGGTCCAACCGCCTTTCCATTCTTCATTCCACTTACAGCTTTCTTCACTTCATCTACACTAATTTCTCTCACTAACCCCTCGTTCGCCGGTATATCCTCAAGCAGTCTCTCCCAATCATTCTCTTCATTCATTAGTCTTTCAAAATAGGTTCTCCACCTATTTTTGATTCTTTCATCATCTGTCAATATTTCTCCCAGTTCATCCCTTATACACTTCATATGCGTCACGTCCTTCGCCTTTCGTTCCCTAGCTTTAGCCAGCCGGTAAACATGTTTCTGTCCCTCCGGGCTTTCCAGAGACTTGTACAACATGTCCTGTGCCTTTGCCCTGGCAACAGCTACGGCTTTCTTAGCTTTCTTCTTACACTCATCATAATAAAATTTCTTTCGTTCTTTCTCACTGACATTTCCCACTTCTATACGCTGCCATTCCTTAAATTTTTGTTTTTTTTCTTTAAGCACACTCTGTACATCATTCGTCCACCACCATGTATCCTTCTCTCTCATGTATTTGCCTTTTGACTCTCCTAACACTTCCTTTCCTACTTTCCTTACCCAATTACTCATGTCCGTCCAACAATCATTCACACTTTGGGGCTGCATATCGCCCATCTTAATTATTTCTTCTATCATTCGTCTCCTAAATTCTTCTGCACAATCATTCTTCTTTAGCAAATGCCAGTTTATTTTGGAGGGGGGTCGCATATAACATATAAACATTAAATATTGCCCATTATATATGGAAGAAAAATCCAGATATTTTAAAATTGACTTATTCCTAACCACCATAAAGTATTACTGTCGCAGTTTTCACTGTCAGTTTACACGCTGTAAAAAGCCTAATAAATAAATTTGTTAATATTTTTAAAATATAAGATATACAGGTGTAAACAAACTAGGAGCGAAAAATAATTATGGTGATTTTAAAAACATAAATTAAATTTTTCGCTTTTTTTATCATTATGTTTTTATAATCACCATTTGACCATTACTATAACCTGTCTCAGTTTTTAATCAAGGTCTTAGTTTACACCCGTATAGTCTGAAATCTGTTATCAGCTGTCACCTGTATCAGCGGGTCACTCTGCGGCGGCACATAGTCCAGGGTGGCCAGCGTGATGACCGCGGAGGCGATGTCTCCTGGCCTGCAGGTGGGCATGTTGTTCTGCAGCCACTCGGTGATGGCGGCCAGCGCCGGCTCGTGCCGGTACTTGAGCAGGCCCAGAGATACCACGATGGACGTCACCACCGCTGGACGGTCCATGTTGGAGGGCAGCCGGGTTATTACGTCACTGGAAATTAAAGGTACATAAATGTATGGTGATGTCTAAGTAGCAATGGCCTCGAGGTTTAGGTTACGAAGGTATGTGTGTATTCATATTGAATTATCACTTAGTTTAACGGTGAAGGACAACATCGTGAGGACACCTGCACACCATAAAAATTCTTAGGTGTGTAGTCCGCCAACCCGCACTAGGCCAGCGTGGTGGACTAAGGCCTAAACCCTCTCAGTCGTAGAGGCTGATGATGATGATATATAAATTTTTCGTCAATTCATACTTTACCCAGAATTATATTGTAATCTAATAACTTACTTGCACAGTCTATCCAACAGCACAGGGTCGGGGAAGTTCAACTGGGCCATGGAGAACAATAAGTCAGCTGATTTCTTGAGGTCGATGACCTCTGCCTGCTTGGTGATGTTGTGGGACAGCGCCTGCAGCAGCGGCGTGCTGCGACGACTCTTCTGCTGCAGAGCCTTCATTACCTGAAATGGAGAATATTTTTTATTAAACAAAGCCAAAGGAGAGTTATAATTTGGAGAGGCTATGTATGTATATGTACATATGTATGTATGGTCATCTGTTCCCTCATAGCTCCTCTACTTCTTATGAGAACTGGACAAATGAGGTATCGTCAGAAGCGTCTTGATCGTCCACACGGAACAACGCGTGACTAGGGCTTTTCAAACTTGAATATGTGTATCTCTCTCTATACACTGATAATTGTGTACTATGGTATCGTATCGTATGACATTATTGTCAAATTGCAACGAAGCTAAGGCATCTTGGTAGAGTCTATGTATCGATTATTTTGCTTCTTCAGTAATGTTGTTTAATTCTGTGTCCTGAAAATCTTGTTTCATACTTTTTAGCCCCGTTTTTTGTGGACGTTGGGTTTTAGTTTTTATTATAAGAATATTATAATATAAACACAGTTAAACTGCCCACAACTGTGGGTCTTAACAACAAACATTGAAATATTAAATTTTGTAAATTCAGTAGTTGTTATTAACCACTAGATTCGTAAAGCATACTAGACAAGAACAAGCAAGAAACTTTAGTGTTGCTCTCTTTTGTTTTGTAATTAATGACAATAGTGTTGCACTTAATTAATATGTACAAGAAGAATCTTTTAGGCACCTTAATTTGATCCAGAATATACATACATACATACATACATAATCTCACACCTGTATTCCCCGAAAGGGTAGGCAGAGGTGCATTTCTGCACCCACATTTCGCCAGGTATGTATCAGTCCCACGTAATAGGGGGCGAGCCTATTGCCGCTTTTCGGGCACACTTCCAGACTCCGTACTGTTACTGAGAATTTCCTAATGGAAAAACCCAATAACACTTTGCCCGACCCGGGAATCGAACCCAGGACCTCTAGATCGCACGGCACATACTTGTACCGCGAGACCACGAGGCAGAATATATAGATTGTAATTTCTGTATATGCCATCAATATTTAAATAGACACGAAATGTTCTGTCATATCTATCTATGATGTCTGAGTATTGCTTATTTTATAATTGTTTAAATTAAAGAAATATAACTTAATATAATTATAATTGAATTTCGAACACATACCTTAACCATCTGAGGTAAAGTCAAGTTGCTGATCAACCTTGCAGCCTCATCATCACCGGTGATGCCCAGAACTGTGCTGAGATCCTCGGCCATGGTGAGAGAACTCATGGCCTGAGAAGTAGAGGTCCTTGCCAAGATCCTACACAGCTTGAGGAACCGTGGGTCTTTTTCGAAGTCTGACAATTTCGCTTTATTCACACTCGACCATTCTGACAGGATTGAAACCATCTGGAAAAAGCATTGAAATATGTTAATAAATACTGAAATAAATAATATATGGTGTATTTATTTACAAGCTTGTGGATCACTATCATTATCATCATCAGCCCATATATGTTCAACTACTCGGCACGGGCCTCCTTTACAACGGAGAGGGTTTAGGTTACTCCTCCACGCTGGCCTAGTCCACGTTGGCGGACTACACACATAAGAAATTGTTAAGAACGTACTGCTGGGCACTCCTCTACAACTGGGTGGATACATACATACATAAAATTAAAATAAAATCATACCATAAAATATTAGATTATATTGAAGATAATAAGCGCTGGGAGTAAGTAAATTGATCAGTTTTGTTTTGTTGCTACAGTTTGCATCATTATGACATTTATAATGTAAAAATGCTAAATGAAAATTTAAAAAATATGTTAATATATTGCTATATTCTTGATAAAAAATATGACATTTCGTATTGTTGAGTGAGTCTCTAGCCGTTTCTTCTCCACAGCCATAACACGTTCCGAAGCGGAAATAGTTTAAAATCGACAATTACCAGAGGTTCAATATAATGGTATCAGGATAATTGTTTCCGCCTGGAGAGTGTCTACAATACCTAAAATATAATGCTCGCATAAGGGCATATGTAACTACAATGTTGATTTCTTTGTCTATATGCTTGTATTAGGAGAGCTTAAATGTGTGACTGTGAGAGATATAGTCATTTCTTACTGTTCAACACACTATTCAGAGAAATACTAAGTTATTAATACAAACCTTAAATAGATTCAGTTTAAAACTTTGTCTTTTTACCTTCAGAGCATGTCTTCGTGATACCACAGGGTTTTCAGCGATGACGAGAAGACTATTAACATCTGACGCATTCGCAATTTGTCCATCAACTATCTGTAAACGACTTTGTTTCACTGATTTTGGACTTGGGTTTTTGGGTGGCTCATCAGTGTCTAATGTATTCAATGACGCGAATGCTGCTCGAACAAGACCTGAAACAGACATAAGTACATATTTTCTTAGGGCTTATAGCTCCTGGAGTGGTACACAAAGTGATAACCCTGCATACCCATTTTATCAGCTTTTATAACATGGTAAACATAATAGTAGCCAAACCTATTGCACCAACCAGACATTCTACAAAGCCATGTTGTTTATGAGAGTTTCCTAATATTATACTGCAAGACAAACAGAGAAAACTAATAATAATGACAGCTGACAGATAGACACATTCACAGAGCACTGAGATACTACCAAAAAAGTATGGTTGTGTTAACTGTATGCATTGGAAAATTATCTTTTGAGGTAATGAACACCTTATAAGATAAAATCATTTGTTAATTAATAATTTACAATATTAAATATAGATAAAATACAACACTAACACAAGTCTTAAATGTGTCTGTAATTTAACAAAAATAGGAAATTAAGGAAATACTTCTATTAATATTATTGTAACTTTTATAGAAGGAAACTGACTTAAGGACCTATTTAAAAATATTTTAACTGTAATTTTCATAAATTCCTACTCAAAGCCATTCATGTAACATTAAATATACATGTCTTTAATTTGTGTACCTGAGTTTTCTTTTTCCTCAAGCTTCGATGTTTTGTCAGACACATTATTAGATACATCAACCTGGCTTGTTTTATACATTTGCGCCCCTGGAGTTGTGTACTTCCTTACGTGGGCCCTAGTACCTAACCTCCAAATAATTGAACAGCTGAATTTCAACATCTGAAACAAATACCGCTAGAATAACATTACTAGACCCAAGAACAACATTTATCTAATGGAGTTTATTAAGGTTTATTCATAAAATATCAAATAAATACGAGAAAAACCATTAGAAATCCTCGTCTTACATCACGATACAAATTAAATTTGTGAACAAGTTCACGTCATTATAATTATTTTTTTGACTGATTATGATATAATGTATGTACCTTTTACGTTAATTATTAAGTTATTATTATAAATAAAAAGTTAATGAAACATTTACAATAGAAATTCTATTTATCTTTTTGACAGTGAATTTCTAGTGTTGCTACTATAACTATATATATCACTAAAAGTTAAAAAATGAAATAAGAAATACTTTACAATAGTTTTAGCGGTAGGGAATTATTAATTATTATAACTCTTAGTATGTTTTCATTTGTAACAACGAAATTTTAAATTATTGTAACAGCAGAATCCAATCAAGTTTAGGTAATTTAAATTATTTGTCAATTGTCTTTAAAATGAATGACAAAATATACAAAGGTAGACTTATCTACTAGGTAACCTACCTAGGTATTTAGTACTTATTAGAGTTACTTGATATTCTGATCTTAGTTTTAGTTAAATTAATATTTTCTACCCGAAATTATAATTGAAAAAGTGTAATAAATTATTGAAATACCCTAAGAAATAAATTCTTGAAAAAGATAGGCATTGATTAGGTACACACAGCATCTATCAGTAGTTGATATTAAACGAATGCACAGATAAAATATTTGATTCACACATCCCTAGTTCTGAAAATTGCAAACGGCGGTCGTGGGTGGAAGTTTTGTTGTGATATTTTGTTGTTATTTTGCAGTCATCGACGAGGCCGGCATAAAAAATTGCGGAAATGGTGAGCCACTATACTATCCTATGTTTAATTTTCGAATATAACCACAAATCCTTCTAAAATCAAACAATAAATCACGTCGTATTCCACTAAGCTTTATGTATGATATTCTTACTCTATTGGATAAAACCGTCGCATATTTAAAATGAAAACAAACGTGATTAACACAAACCTTAATTTATTCCTATAAATGCGTTTACGGCTGTAAAATATGAGTACTAACTATAATATCTACGAATTAATTGAATCGAACAGTTATTCGTTGCTACCTGCAACTGATAAATTGTTAGTGCATAATTTTCTTGAGCACGTTATCTAATACGACGTTGCCCATGCACTATTTATGTAATAATTGATAAATATTGGCATGAATACAATCTATTGATTGATGCATAACATCTTATTAGATGTTATGCATCTCGGACAGTAATTAAAACCAGATAATACGCGTCGTCAAACCATATTATGTCGAGAGATAACTGCGGCGTGCCTTATCTTAAAAAAAAGATTATATTTACCTACGAAGACTGATTTGCGTGTTAATTGAGATGGATTAAAAAAATATTATAAATTCACCAAAAATCGTCTTAAGGCGACATTCTTAATTATCTCCGTTGCTGTAGGTAACTCAAATGAGATCTTAAGATGCATATCATGCAAATGGCTATGAATCATCAGTGAAATATTTCTTCTCATGCAGGTATTTGGAAAATTGTTTTGGAAACATTTTGTTTGTACTCTGAATTCTTTATCTACTGATTATATTAACAAGAAACTTATAAACAAATGTTTATAAGTAATTATGTATTAGTACAAATTTAGTCAAAATATGTCATATATTTGGTAGTTTCAGCATTTGGTAGTTGAAGCCTCCCCAATGCCGCCTACTAGAGTATGTCTTCCAATTTAATAGCATAAAAAATCTTAGATTACTAACATTTCATAAGAAATGTATACACATTTTCATAAAACTTTGAAAGTAAGCTTGTAATTGTATTGACTTCTTAAATATTGTGTACATTTCTGATAACATTGTGGTTGTCCGGAAGGATGGAGTATTATGTCGAACTATTATGTATACTACTAATTAAAGCATGTTTTTTTGAGTTAATACCAGTATTCTTGAAGGTTATATACAGGTCACTTGTATTGCAAGCTTTGTCAACTGCATGTGCTTGTTAGATATATATATTTGGTATAATCCAGACAGACGAACTAGTAAAGGTCGCGGGATATCACTGGATGCAAGCTGCTTGTCAGTGTGGAAGTCATTAGGAGGGACATAGTCCAGCAGTGGATTTCCATTGGCTGATGGATGACGATGATGATCATGATGATGATGATAATCCAGACATTATGAGCTATTAAACCTGTTAAACTATCAGTCACAGTTGTGAATATACTTTACCATTTGGACTTCAACACAGGAATGTCCATATTTTTGGGCCTCAATTATTTTTTTTAAACTTTTTATCTGTTAGATTTCTAATATAAGTCAATGATTTTTATTATAAATAATAGAATGCCCCACATTGATGGATCTAAAGTGTTATGTTTCAACAAATATAATTAAAATAAATATCTGTAGGTCAATATACCCCCCTTCTAGCTGTAGAGGAGGCATGTGCCTAGCAGTGGGCCATTTAGGTACCAATTGTAATGTTGATGATGACATCCAAAATACCTCAGTGCCTTAAATTGAAAGTCTTCTATTGTTGTGTTTTGCCAGTAATGACATACGGCACTATGATGTGGCCTCTCACTATGGGCCTCATTAGGAGGCTCAATGTTAATCAACAAGCTATGGAGAGAGCTATAGCTTGGGTTTCCATTAGAGATTGAATAAGGAATGAGTGGATCCATAGGAGAACTTAAGTAACCAGCATAGCCCAGCAGATTAGTAAGTTGATGTGGCAATGGGCCCGCCCGTAGAGCAGAGAACTGATGGCCGATGATTATACTCATATGTACATCCCTTCTTTATTAAATAATTTTATGTAATAGTAATATTAAAATTGAAATTGATGTGCGGACTATAGTCTTCCTAGTACCCCACACAGGACTACTGGATTAAGGCCTAAGCTCTCTGCACCACTGAGACCAATGCTTGGAACTGTAAGCAATCTAAGGGCTGATGCCTAGTATGATAAAAGACTTTATTTTACAAGTACAAAGCAATCTTATCAGTTATTTTACTGCATCTAAAACAACACTAGTTTTTATTTTTATGAACCAATCGAAATATAACCATTAAAATAATAAGCTTGTTATCTAAAAATTATTACCAAAAAGCGTGTTAATCACCAATAAAACACCAACTCAAGGGATTTTGAAAGTGTTCTAATAAAATTTTGGTTAAAAATATCCACAATCTTCGAGGAAAGATAGATTGCGTGGTTTGTCATAATATTCTATAAATAAAGTAAACAAAACCGAAGGGCTAATATATATCTGCCCGTGCGTCACTGTAAACTAAAATAGATCTAAACTGGCGCCACTACTACGTGAACCGTTTGCTAACGCACGCACTGTAGTTAACGTCCGTGTTTATGATTTGAAGTAATTTACTATTGGAACTAGATTGCTTTGTTGTTACTGTAGTTTAAAATATTGCCTCAAGAGATTCCAGCAAAGGCATAATAGTTATTGACTTTTGGCTTTGTGAAATTCTAAGCAGCAGTTTGAAGTCTAAATTTTCCCAGTGACAGGCTCACTCTCTATGACTTGCTGGTAAAATCTGGGTTAAGGATAATCTCTGCCTATCCTTTGATGTTATTAATAGGCAAATTTCCGTAGTTAATAATGAATTTTAAGAATACATTAAAAATAAGTATAGTATAGTAACTGCCATGCATTCTAGATCTGGACTGGTTACTCTGGTGGCAGCATTTTACTACTTGTAGGTTTTTGTATTAGACTGTTATTGTAATGCTTGGTGTTTTAAATGCGCCTGTAGTTTGTCTTGTCAGATTCTTCTTTTAGGGATTGCTCCTTTGCTTTGTAAACCTCACGAAAAATGTATAAAGATTCAACTTTCAAAAGAAAATTTTTTGTGCTAAATATTTTACCATTGGATTGTTTGTTTTGTTCTGGCTCAATAAAGTACATTGTTTGATAGTAAATGTTTTATTGGTAGGAATAGTTGTAGACGGAATGATTTAAGAGAAATAAATACGAGATTAGTTCCAACGTCGTCGTCGTGTAGTAAATAATTTATCTATAAAGTTTCGGCTCTTCGGGCGTATAGAGTTGCTGTAATTTTTAATCTACTCCATTTGTAAATGTCCTGCTAGATACAGGAATGATGTTACTTACTGTAACGTAAAAAAACTCTGCTTTATTGATCTTTAATACAAAAAGCTTATAAAAGATAAACCACTAAGGTTTCCTGCCTGTCGCTACTCCACTTACCTGCGCCTACTTATTCCAATCGGAGTTATCAAAAATAGGAAAACGTTTTATTACACAGAACAGACGTTTTAAAGCAATCGATGTGAAGCTTCACCTTTCGTAATGCTTAAACCGTTACATTGCTGGTGATTATGATGTTCAATTTCTAATATGGTTTGAAGAAATAATAAGCAACTATAGTCAGCAATAAATGGATATTATGTATCTACTTTAATTCAGTCTGTCATGCGATTTGTAATAATGGTTAAAGCTAAACGCTATCACATAAACCCTAATTATTTTGCCCGTCTGTAGTTTCGACATCCGTTTCATAGAGACCAAACCAAAAATGCTTACTTCTAAATCAAGGTGTAGTAAGTAGTTACTTACAAATAGTTGGGGTTATTCGTTGAGGCGACAAATAGAGTAGCAAAAGTAAGTTCGGTCGGTAGAGATCGTCACGTCGATGAGTGACACAGGAAGTCACGTCTTCTTTAATAAGAAGTGACAAGTTAAAAATGACTAAGACTATTTTAGATGTTTTTATTATCTTGTCCAGACTGTGTGTTTCTCTGGAAATAAGTAGATTTAGATATTTTTATATTGGTTACACAGAAATCGGAAGTAAGGCAAGGTATTATTTTTCAATGAAAAAAATGTATGGTCATGTCTTTTTCGTCATTGTATCTTCACTGCGGTATAAAAAGCAATGGAAGTGATATTACTGAGGGAAGAACGAGTCTCTATTTCCTTCCAAGACTGTTAATTAATATGAAGTATTAATGACCATATTTCTAAAAGGTAAGGTAGGTAAGGTAAGGAAAAATACGGTTCTTCTATCGTCAGTCAACGAAATATTGCCGGCCCATGCAAAACTGGATCTTCACAGACCTCGGTGTTCCAAGCATACACTGTGAACTGTCATTAGATTAATGAGGCGATATGAATAATGGAGTTGTTTGTTCGTCAGGCCATCGCGACACGACATATAACCTCTTTCTCAATTTTTTATACCTTAATTTATGTTCCTACCTACATAAATATAAAAAGGAAATATTCTTGTATGATTGTTAATATGAATAAAATCAAAAATTATTTTATTGATTTCAAAACTTATTTCCACAATAGGTAACACCGACTTATATTGACTAATATCATGGTAGCTATTTGTGATTTTATATTTATAGCATGGATCAATTATTTGGAAGAAATGACAAGAGAAAAGTTATAGGAATGAAATAGGAAGGACCCTAAAAACAGTTAAACGATACATTTTATCCTGGTTGAATAATAAATAATTCTGGAGACGTTATTCCTAATTAAAACGTGTGTGCTAAATCTACATAAAACAAACATCGTCTATTTCCTATACGTGTACTTGTATTGATTTTAATATATTTTTTTCTATTTGCAGGCGGGGGCTGCCGGCGTCGGTGTCGCTCTCTGAGCGCGCCCGCTCCCCGCCCCCTCCCGCAACACTTGCCGTAAGTATACATACTAATGAAGATATATATACACCAGTGGCGGTACTTCCGTAGAAGCCCAAAAGCCCAGCTTGCCTTATAAAATTCCGAAAAACAATTTTTAAGCTTTAAATCTTTATATAATATCCTGACCCAAAAATAAGCAATTACGAGTATAAACTAGACATTAAACAATGAACGCGTAACGCTTTTGGGCTACCGCCACTGATGTACACCTATTTTTATGCTGACACGGTAAAGAAAGCACACTGGCCCCTGATCATTCAAATAGACTGATCATCTCTCACTAGTCGACTCAATTATGACGTACTCACTCACTAGACAGAGCTGATGACAAAGTTAAACACTTTTTTAAATTTATTTTATGGTACCTATACGTATGGTATGTAGCGCGTCGGGGATGTTTGCAGACGCCGGTGTTGACGGCTTTGCCGCAATACTTAGGAAACGAGCAGCATCCCTGATGCGGCGGGTGCGTGGCAGCTCCAACGGTTACCTGCAACTCATTGCGAACAGAATGGAGATGGATTGTCCATTCTTTTTAGCATGGAATCGCCTACATGTGGCAGTATAAATAATTGAATTTTTTCAAACTGTATTTTAGTCCATATAGGACTAAATTATGGTCTGAAATAAATGATTTATTATTATTAATATACGTAGTCTAATAATAAGTAATATAACTAATAATAAACTGTGAATGGACAACTCATTGTTTCCAACTCCTCTATATCTTCTTTCTGATTAGCTTCGTTGCGGGATCATGACAAATTAGGTTCCCTTATATTCGCTGAACTTCTGTTAGGTGTCAATACCGTGCGTGTTACTGTTGATCCTGGAGCACAGTGGCTGATGTGTGGTGGGATAGGGCCAAAAAAGTATATTAATCTCTAAAGATTTCCCGTTGTTATTACCACACTGATTATTATAATTACCAACTCAATAAGACCTGCTTATCCCCAAACTTGCGTCTTCTTTGTAAATTTTACATTGACAATAGAAGTGTTTATGTACATGATATTTTTAATTGTCTCTTTTAGGCACCCCAACGTTCGTCCGGATGTCCGCGATCAACCTCCAAGCAGCTCCAATGGATCGCGAACCGACTCGGATAGACAGGTCAGTGCTACATATAATACATAGTAAAGACAATAACTAAGTGTATTCGGAACTCTATGTACATTTCCAATGTAAGAATTTTCGGACAAGAAAGAATCATTTATATGCGTATACATTTTTTTCTTTTGTAAAATTCTAAAGAGCTACTCGAGAATTTGGAAATCTACTAATAAACCTAATCTATTTATATAAAGCTACTTCTTAAATGATGTAATTCGCAACGACGATCCTTTTTGAGACTTCTTTGTGTGCATCTAGGTCAATGCTGAAATCTATGAATACTTGTTTTGTAAAACGTACCTAACCAATACGTCTGGTTTTAATATTGAGCTATTTTTTATGTTCAATTATTACTTAGTTCTTAATGTAGTACAATAAGTAATCGTATAAATTGTTTTAAATAAGTGCTATATAATTTAAAAAAATTATACCATTATTTTCATAAATTTTAATAAAGATCTCTTGACACTGTGTAATTCGGAGTTTGGCTGTGTCCATACTCTAGGAATTCAGTGTTTATGACGCCGCCGTGTCAGAAATCGACTTAGGTAGGAAAAAGATTGAATAATTTATTCATCACAAGGAAATAAATGATATGCATAGAAAATTCTCGTCTACAGGGGTAAACTCAGCTATTCTTGTCGTGTTCTTTCAAAAATCATTGATTTGTTAGGTATGTAAGTTATTCTAGAAGCATTTTTTTAGAATTTAATTTTTAAATACATCCAACAGTCACATACACAGTTCTGACCCCACACTAAGATAAGAGTCTTGTGTCGTGGGTATCAGAAACTAAACGAAACTTTTCGGTCTAACAAACACCCAGACCTGAAACAAATACTTTGGATCAGAGAAACATTTGTCTCGGTGCGCATCGATCCCGCGGCCTCTCGCTCCGCAGGCTGGTGATGTGATTATATGAACAATATACGGTTCACTGCAAGGCCACAATCCTTTTTCATCACGCAGGTTTGCGGGCTACACACCTAAAAAATCCTCGTGGAGCACTTTTTAGTTTCCCTACGATATTTTCGTCTGTATTAAAGTGTGCGGTAAATCATTGAATAGTTCCCTGTGTAATATTAGCGGTTGAATTAACAACTATTAATATGTCGACCTAATTAATAGTTTTTGTATCCCCTTCCCTGCGTCGCATTCCCTTGACCACTCAACCCCTGTTGTGACGACGCACCCTTTTTATTTCGCAGCTAATTTTAACGCAACAATCCTATTTACTATATAATGGCCTCTTTTATAAGGTAGACGCTGTATTTACGCCATTCAGTTTAAAAATATTAACATAAGAATCCAACATGTAAGTATTTTTTCGTGAAATATTAGGAGAAAAAAATATTTTACTAACAGAAAGCTTTAATATTCCTGGTGTGGTTCAACGATAATATTATAACAGTGGCCGTGAGCAGCCTCTAGGTTCAAGAAACGTTAGAAATAGAATAGACTTGTGGAGATCCCATGGCTCATTACTTATCACGTTTACTCTTTTGTTTGCCGTAGTCTACGAACGGTTCCGGAAAATTATTAACCAAATAGATCTCTCGGCGATCTTATATGCTGACTCTGGAACGTTTGCCAACAAAGCGACGCGTCGTATAACAAAATCCCCCCTTCACCCTCCAGCGAGAAGTATCGGACGCCAAGTATCACGGCCACTGTAAGGCAGAGTCGTAGCCAGGGGCCATGTTAGGGCACCATGACTCTCTCTGAAGTGTTACATTTTATATTCAGTTCGGCCTGGCATCTGATGATAGATAAGATCTTAGTAGTCGAACTATTGTTGAATGGCGTAAGCATTATACATATCTATAATTTTGGTTGGTAAGGTCTTTTGGTCCATGACACTGGCTATATGATTGACTAAGGACACACTGTTGATTGATGAACTTTATGTACGAAGATCAAAAAGATACAAGTCTGGGATTTAAAGGCACAGCTGATTTGATGGCAATTTATTCATCGGCTTAATTTAAAATATTAATAGTTTGAAGAGATTGTTTTCAAATCCTTAAACAAAGTACACAAGTATGTTTATCATTGTTAGACACTTAATTTAAAGCTATAGTTTTTATAGAACCTGGAAACTGTAAGTTTTTTCCTTTGACTTCATACTTGTTATAATAACAAATTGGTTATTTTCTATACAAATAAATAAAATTGGAGTGTCTGTTTGTAATATTGAAATAACCGCTTTTTAATAAATGCATATAGATGTATACACGGTACATATACCAAAATAACGGTTTTTACGATTTTTATGTCTGTCTGTTTGTTCCGGCTAATCTCTGAAACGGGTAGACCAATTTTTATGATATAAAAACACCTAGGTTTTCCGGAAACAGCAACGACAATCGTTCTACCCCCTGTCATATGTATCGTGAAAGAATTAACAAAATGCCGTATTTAATACTAATAATATTTGCACTTGAACCTCGGTTCTAGCTACGGCTCTGTAGAGCCACATAGTCGCGACGGATCGATATCGCGCCCCGTCGGGGTTCGATCCCAAGTCCCGACCTCCCCAATGAATGCTTGTGGACTTTCCGCCCTGTTTCGGTAAATTGTGTTTGTTTTGGTGATCGTTTGTACTTGCGATGCATGTATGCGATGCAATTCTTTTTTAATATATTTTATTGCTGGATGCAGGCCGCTTCCGACCGAACTCTTTGGAAGTCTTGGAAGGAGGCCTATGTCCAGCAGTGGACGTCTTTCGGCTAATGATGATGATTTTTAATTTAAACATGTAATTGCGTTATTTATGCTGCGGATATTAATCATTCTCAAGGAAGAAATAGCTACTTCATCAACTAAAAAAATATATTGTGTGTAGGATATTCGTATCTGCCTAGATAATGAGGTAAAACCAAGAAAATTATATGGACTGTGAATACTTGTACCGCATTGCACTTCAAACCATATACCAATATAACCATGGCTATAAGCAAAACAACCTACATTACAATAGACCTTCACAGGTGTTAAAACTGTTAGCAACCCGATAATATCGCCCTAGCTTTAAATCCTTTACCAATCGAAAGTAAGGGACGTAGACGTGTCGTACAAAGTGCGCCGCGCTCACCGCACTTTGGCTGCAAGGGCGCTAATGTACTATCGATTGGGACTATTTGTTTCTATTTCAACGGATTTGTCGGGATACGGAGTAGTGAATTTAATTTGAAATATTTTGTTGGGTTGGGGATCGGGATGTGCTGACGTACAGATCAGTGGCGGTATTTCCATAGAAGCCCAAAAGCGTTGCAAGTTAATTTGTAATGTCCACTTTATAACTGTTTATTATGAGGTCAGGTTATTCTCATTTATATGTGAATTTGCCTTTGTTAAATAAAGATTCAAAGCCTCAAGATTGTTCGGAATTTTTAAAGGCTGTATTTTTGGACTTCTATGGAAGTACCGCCACTGGTACAGGTGTGAAATCAATTTCTTTCATCGTATTTGATCAGCGAGATTGCGTACCGCGCGAGTCTATTAATTAATTTTGAAGGCATCTGCAGAGCAGTTTATTGGAATTTGGAAGTCTGCCTATGGGATGAGAGTACCTAAGTGACTTTTATCCAGGGAGAAATATTTCATATTTCGAATCTCCGCTGCATTCATAAAGTCTATTACTTGTGCGGCCTTTTCACTATTTTATTTCCTTTTGATAATATTGTTGCTGTATTGCGGTCTAACTTTCTTAGTTTAAAAAGACTCGTTCACTAAGACCACTAGTTCTAAACCTCGTAGGTAGCACCTTAAAGACATTTCGTGTAATATTCCTGACTTCATAATGTGGCTAAAAGTATTTCCTGTGGGATCTGTTTCACAAGCTCCTATTGTTTATTTGTGAAGCATATAAAGACAAAGAGCCTCAAAAACTCATGATCTGTTCTTTAGTTGCTTTTAAAATGAATTGACTTCACAGCACCCCAATCATATAAATGAAAGTTAACAGAATTTACCACCGAGACATTAATTGCCGTGAATTGCAGCAGGTAGTCGCGGGAGCGGTGCGTTGGGATAATCTAATCTCCTTAAGGCAGGAGCCTTAAGTTGTAATCCCTCCATTCCCCTTGCAAGGGAGAGCAGAAAAGTCAAATGTTAGTTAAATTTATTTTTAACGGTAAATCGACAAGTTGTAAATACAGTTGCAGATCCAAATAGTGTAGGAAAAATTAAAAAAATCACCTTTTTGTATATCATCATATAAGTATTTACGAGAACACAAAAGTATTGTTACAATACTAACAGTTTTTTATTTATGGAGAATTGGTAGGCGATATTAAATGAAATGGATACTTTTTGAAATATTTGAAGTCAAACTTGAAGGTTTTTCATTTTAATCTTTTACTTGATTTACAAATGTTTTGTGACCTTTATCAATTGAAATATTCATCTACGAGTACATCAACATTAAATAATAGAAAACTGACATTTAAAAACTTGTCCACAAATCCTAAACATGCAATCCGAAGATGTTAATTTCGTTTTCCAAAATATGTATATCTGTTTTAATTTTGCTACGTTATATATTTTTTATTTCTCCAGAACTCATATAACTATTTGTCTATCCTTTATCCATTTTGCCTCTTCATTTCCTGCCAACTTGACTTTGAATAACGACACACTCTTCACATAAACACACACATCAAACATCTTAAGCGTTAATTTTGCCTATATAAAACAAGAAGCTGTACAACTTACCCACCGCTCCGGTACACATCTCCGCAGCGTCCGTGCGAACACGTACCACAGGATCGATATGCACGTGGACGGCTGTTCACGTTGTGGTTACTGCTGCGGCTTCCGACCACGTGACACCAGTCGTGTTGACAGACCAATTGACGAAATATTGCGCAAGGGGGAAGGGAGGGTCGTAGGGAAGGAGCGGGTGTTACACGAATGCTTGGGTATTTGATTTACACTGATTGCTGACTGAAGCTTGATATTACCTCATCTGTATGAAGACGGAGATGGAAAAGGTGTCCAATTACAAAGGTCGCAAGCTTTGAATCTGATTGTTACTGTAAACTCTTTGTTCTTTCGATTGCTACGAGAGATATGGATCACATTTACATAATATGTTAAATCACAAATTATATCAAGGGTTGTCATTACCTCTATTTTCAGATTTTCTGGTAGCAAAAGTATGAGTAGGTACTAAAATACTCAAAAAAAGAGAAGTAGAACTTCTAAAAACAAATTTCTATATGCAAGATGTCTTTGTGCAATTATTTTGAAAATTTTGCGTCTTAAAGTAAAAAAATCGTTCATCACACAGGCAATTAAATAAAACTTACATATCATTATAAAAAATATGTATTTATTTATTTATTTATTAACACTTTATTGTACACACGGAGAAAATTAACAAAAGAACACACAAGAAAGAAAATAGTACAATTGGCGGTCTTATCGCTCAAGGCGATCTTTTAGAGACAACCATAGGATGGAAACAAAAAAAAAGGATAGATGAGAGGGTAGTCAGTGTGTACAACATACATACATATAATACAACATACATACGTATATACAGCATACATACATATATACAAAAATACATACAAAATTCAAAAAAATATATAATTAAAATATATAATATATAAATATATATAATATTACAATAAAGTATGTATTCGGAAAAAATGGCTTTTATTTTAGAAAGACTGAGAGTAGTAATGTTCTTTGACAAGTTTCTTGAATTGTGACAGTGTTTGTGCACGTCTAATCTCGACTGGAAGTGCATTCCACAACCGAACGGCCTTGACAGTAAAGGATTTGTCCATAAAAGTTGTGGAATGCACGGGCATTCTCAGCTTTAAATTTTCTGATGACCTCAAGGATCGCTCATGTGATTCATGAAGAAATTCGAATCGAACTTTAAGATAGAAAGGAGTTAAAGGATTATACAAGATATTGTACAGAATGTCGGATGGGTAACCACTTGAGCATAGCGCGGTACTTAGAAATATGGTCATATTTGCGTAAACCGAATATGAACCTTATGCAAAAATTTTGAAGTCGCTCAAGTTTGTATAATTGTCACGAAGATATTTATATCCATTGTGTATAAACTATAAAAAAAGTATAGATATATAATCTAATAAAAGCAGTGCCTAAGACGCAAAGTGCAACAAACTCGTAAACAACAGCCGGTAGAATCTCGTTGCGCAGTCTCAGTCGCGTGAATGCAAACAATATGCAAGTTTCATAACTTCCGTTCTCGTTGAAATTCACCATTTAATTTGTATTCGATGCATATCGCTTCCTTTGCGAGTACGTGCTGCGAATTTGTCGCTTCTCGCCGCTTACTTTGTTTGGTGGCTTTGACCGACGCACTTAAGATGTCGCCCACCTGCAAAGACTAACGAGCTAGAAATAATGAGGGTGGTAAAACACATATACTTTGCAAGTTTTATACACGAAAACCCTCGAGGAATATTCTCTCAAGGTAGGTCCCCAAATCCGATAGTGGGAACAAACTAATTAATCAGCCTCTTGTAGGTGTCAAAAATGTTTTGGGAAACTCTTTAGATGCGGATTCTGAAAGTACTTGTTTTAAATTTTCAGTTAACAGGATTCCTGAAATACATGTACTTGGATAAAGATTTGTTGACAGGAATTATGCAACAAAGATTTAAGTGTCGAAGAATACGAATCCAAGAATTTTTGGGCTGTTATTCTTGTCATTGGGTCTACGAATTAAAGTAGATTCACAAAGATTTTGACTGCCTCGTGGTCTCGCGGTACAAGTATGTGCCGTGCGATCTAGAGGTCCTGGGTTCGATTCCCGGGTCGGGTATAGTGTTATTGGGTTTTTCCATTAGGAAATTCTCGGTAACAGCACGGAGTCTGGAAATGTGCCCGAAAAACGGCAATAGGCTCGCCCCCTATTACGTGGGACTGATACATACTTGGCGAAATGTGGGTGCAGAAATGCACCTCTGCCTACCCCTTCGGGGAATACAGGCGTGAGTTTATGTATGTATGTATGTACACAAAGATTATTACGTTCATAGTCGTTTACGACCGGTAAACATTTTTCTTCGCATGTTACGTAAGTGGATAGTCTTATGCAGTGGCATGGCAGATAATGCATTTCACACAAAACTACTACGGCTTCCTATCTTCAAGCCTTCGTAATGGAAAAATACGCCTGTACTTATAATCGATAAATCCAAGGCGACTACTCATCCGGGCGCAAACAGATTACTGACTTAGCAAACTTTGGATGTGATAGGCTGATGTTTTAACAACTCATTTTGAGTAAAAATAGCCGTAATTTTGAACTCTTAAGGCCCCTTCTAAAGGATCTGTGAATCTACGCCCCATTTTAATCGATTTAGGTAACCATTGGATTTTCCGTGTTCACCTTGTGATAGGAAATTTAATTGTAGATTCATGTGAACATTTTGCAGTATTTTATTTCAAGAATTTTTGCCTGTGTGCTTTGAATTACAAAAGCAAGCTGACATTACAATAGCAAATTAAGCTTTTATTTAATAGTTAATTATTTTAGAGATGTAAAGTATCATGTTAATATGCATTGTAATCATTCATTGTCAATTGTTGAACTCCTAATTATACAATAAAATTACTTTACCCACTCGCGTAAATAACTTTCATCCGCAAAATCTACGTTTCCTCATTCATTTCACATTCCGGTGCACGTAAACGTAAGCGCACGGTCAATCGAAATGCTATTTGCTTGGTCAACCGCAATGGCTGATTTATTAGTTTCCGCCTGTGAATGGTCAATGAGAACTCTTTCTCTTCGAAGCACGTCACGTCAAAATGACAATGTCCGAGCACTGTGCTCGATGCCTTCCACCTAAATGGCTATATTACCAACAAGCCAAGTTTAATGAAAGCGCCCAGTAACAGTCCAAGCTCCCCTCCCACTTCTCCCCCTAGTCAAATCCACGTAGACCTCACCCCTACGTTATGCTTCAATTGTGCTCCGTTCTGTATAATAATCTTAATAGCACTGTGATAGAGTTTATATTCGTGCGGTTATGTAACGCTTTTACGATGTTACCGTATCGAATTTGCTTTGCTTGTTGAATCGCATTGTTCCGAGGTGAATGCGACCTTATGTCCGGGGTGATTGGGTCGGTTGTGGGTAGTAAGGCGCGCGCACATACGCAGCCTCCCCAGGGCTGGCACGGTCGATCCTTGCAGTCGCCTCGCCGGCGTGGTCCGGGAACGTGCCCCATACAACGCGCTCGATACATCCACACTTTCCTTCCCCGAGCAAGGAAACATGTCGGAGTAGCCAAAATTGTTTCGCGTCTTTAACTGTACAGGTTAATTTCGTTGAAGATTTATTTTCCACCGAATTAGTGATCGAAATTTCTGGAAGTGTTTTGTGATAGTGGAGTGCGCAGTGTTTCGCTTAGTTTACGAGCTTAGTATAAGGAATATTATATTTTTTTAAGGAGCATTAAACCGAGGTACAGTTTGTATTTGGTGTGTTGGGTATCGTCGTGTGGCTTGTAGTTAGACAATATGTGACAACGCTTTTGTCTGTGTGAGACAAACGTGCTTCGATAATGCGAGTTTTCGCACGATTTTCAGGAAAATAACATAAATTAAATGAATAAAGAAAAGTCTCTATGGAAAAAATACGAAGTATAAAATATGGCGTGTTTAAGTTAAAATAAAATCAATGAATTATATCAGTCGTATAAGATAATAACATATAAACATTTTTATATGAAAATGCACAAAGAAAATATGAAGTTAGTGGCCAAAAGAATAGTGCGTGCAGCTATATAATATTTAGGTTTTTATTATTTTATATTAACACCAAAAATCATTGTTGTATTATGAAAATATTTATAAGAATAATATGTTATAATATGTTTAACATAATTAATATGACCCACATAGAATCATTTAAAAAGAAAATTGTTTTTTTAAATAATTTAATTGATGGCATTGTAGGCATTTCAAATCTTTTCGCTTTATGTGTATGATGAATATCCTTGTTTGAGATGTACTTGCCGCGACAGTGGTCTCGGGTTCAAAAGGGTTCAAAACCAACACATACGCCGTTGAATTGTCTTATTCAGTTTAATCACAATTGTGATAGCATTAAAAATAAATTACTCGTACTCAGAAAGTCCTATAGTGTGACATAAATCTTGATTGCGATTGAAAACGCCGTTTTGCATATTATACTATTCTCGATATAAAAAAGCTTCTAACGCGATTTCCTTACAAACAAACGATAATTTCCGCCGATGATTTGTCAAAGAGCCTATGGTTGTCAGCCGGTGGGTTGGTGGGAGGGCTGTGGCGTGGGTTGTCGATACTCCGTGTTTACAATCGCAATGCGCAAGTCCATGCCGGTTGCCGAGCGGTGCCGCCACAGACCGCCCCTCCAGCTGATGCGGAAATCACTAGACACCTCTGGTGGAGTTTCATTATCTATTGGTTATAAGTGTACCGTCTGTAGATAAGAATGTATTGGTTAATCTTCCATAAAAATATACAGGTGATAATTATTTAATGATATATTTTTACACGATGAGAAAGAAGAGATTTCAACGAACAAAAAAGCCACCAACTATTTTTAAAAAGCTAAAATTTTGACGCGAGATATTTCGATTGAAAATGAGGGTGGTTTTTACGATATTAACACTAGATTTACGTATTATAAGGAACGATAGGGGCTCAGAATGTTAAGACTCCGTGCTTCTATTGAGAATTTCTTTGTGGAAGAACTCAGTACCTTTCAATGGAATGCCACATAGGTTATAGGAATGTTTAACTACTGGGTAATGAATACTCGTTAACACAAGTCACTTAATAATTCGGTTTTTCTAATTTATCCCCAGCTAGTAAATTTGAGCAGCCTATCTTTGTAGGTAAAAGGTGTCCCGCTCTACCTTACTATGTTTATACCTTATGGCATATACTTATCAACACTGGGCACGACCTTCCTCCACTCTCGAAAGGAGTTAGGTCTTAGTCCATCACATTGCCTAGTACAGGGTTGGTCTTAAAAGGTAGGTATAAACCTAAAAATCTTGTGAGAATTCTTTGAGTTTTAATGTTAATGTCTACAATTCCTAATTATGTTGCATGCTGTTTTATTGTGGCACGCAAATAATTCTCGTTATGCAGATAGGTGCACTGAATAAGAAGAACACACGCACATAATTAAGTAACAAAAAAATACAGCATACTAGTGTCTACTTCTATGGATATATAGAATATAACATACAGGCAGAGCTTGTTCAAAGGATTTTGATTGAATGATGGAAAGGATGTGTAAAAATGGTTTTCCAAAGGACAATTTATCGAGACGGTAGGGGTCGGAAATGACCCTTCTTAACCGACAGGGTTATTTTTTTTTATTTTTTTTATTCTGGCACGGCAAAGTGACCCCATTGCACCTGATGGTAAGCGCAATGGAGTCCAGAAAAAGTGCCGACCAGCGAGAGATGATGGTCTCCCGTTGGTCGACACAATCATGCCGGCCGAATACCTCTTCACCTTATTGTGAAGAAGTTTGGGGGACTATCAATCATGGCGATCAAAGGACCGACCAGTTCTTATCAAGATCGCTTTCGGTCCGCACGGGTCTCCGAGCGCTATTGATACGATTAAGTGTACCGGGTATTGTGTTAATCACAGGTAGTTTACTCGGACGTTAAGTGTATTCGCGACAATAAATTATGAACCTTATACGCAATGGCGGATGATGTTATTTCAAGTGACGAGGACGGCGAACATTACGGTAAACAAGTCGAAGATAATATGGAATGGAATTACGATGACCGCACAAATGTAAATGAGGAAAGTAATACATCGAGAAGAAACAAACGAGGAAGAGAACAAATTAGTAGTGAAATTTGGCAGGAAGTACATAGAAAAATGAAGAAGCCTAACCGAAATGAACGAGGAAAAGAACGTACTTTAGAGGATGAAATAACTCAAATTCGTGTCACAAGTAAGGAAAAATTCCCTAAACAATTTGGATTAGCTAAAATATTGACTGCATACGACATTGGTGATGTTTTAAGAGTAAAATATATAAACCCATATAAGATTATTATTGATTTTAAAACGGAACTTAGTGCAGATCAATTCATAGCATGTGAAGATATTAAAAAAATGGGATGGAGTAGTCTTAAAACCTGGGAAGTTGGAACTTCATACGGTGTGGTGAAAGATATTGATATTGATTTAGCAGAAAAAGATTTTTTTATTCACGTTAAGAGCTCGGTGGAAATATTAAATGTTAAACGGCTAAACAGAAGGAATGAGGAGGGCTGGTGTCCAAGTGAGACAATGAGGATTGGATTTATCGGGCCACATTTACCTACTCACATATATTTATTCGACCTAAGAATTAAAGTGGAACCATTTATCTTCCCCGTTACCCAGTGCTCGACCTGTTGGAGATTCGGTCATACGAAGAAAATGTGCCCCTCGCATAAAATTATCTGCCCTAAATGTACTGATTTTCATAAAAATTGTGAGACTCCGGCGTCCCGATATAGGTGCGTAAATTGCAAAGGAACACATATGGCCCTATCAAAAACATGCCCGGTTTATATAAAGGAGAAGAAAATAAGGAGCATTATGTCGGAATTTAATGTAAGTTACCGCAAAGCAGTTTCGTTATACGTTCCCCCGTCACCACAACCAGAATCTCATCTGGAATATAGTCAAGATTTAGATAGCCACATTAATACTTCCTCTGCCCATTCCATTCGACCTCTCTCGAATAATGTACAACACACAGATGCTAACAACGCTATTGCTACATTGCCTACAACGAAGTCGACATATGCGAAGGTAACGGCTAAAAAAAATAACACTCGCAAAAATCAAGAAAATCACAAAAGAGTTGATTCCATAAACAATCAACCACTGGATATGGATGAGGATGTCTCTCAACATTCGGATGAGGGAAATCGCGCTCAACCTATCTCCTCGAATACAACCAAGTCATTTCAAGACCTTTTGGATAAGCTTAAAGATATTCTATTTATTAAGCAATATAATTTAGACACCAAAATTAAAGAATCCTTAACTGTAATCTTAGATTATGCCTTATCTAATATAATCAAATATGTATCAGATATATCTATAGTTAAAAATTTATGTAATATCCTCAGTAATGGCTAATTATAGTCAAACCATTAAATTAAACTTAGCACAGTGGAACGCCCGTAGTATTAAGCCTAAACTACACTCCTTTGGACAGTTGCTGATCCAAGAGAAAATTCATATTGCTACTGTCACTGAAACATGGCTGGAATGTAACACCAATATAAAAATTT
Source organism: Hemaris fuciformis (assembly GCA_907164795.1). Lineage (NCBI taxonomy): Eukaryota > Metazoa > Arthropoda > Insecta > Lepidoptera > Sphingidae > Hemaris > Hemaris fuciformis. The sequence goes on from OU015443.1 coordinate 1,679,099, forward strand.
CCGAATATAACATTTATAGACAGGATCGAGACTTGTCATATGGCGGTGTAGCGATTTTTATACACAAAACTATAAAATCTCAAATTTATTCTATACCTAACTTATCATTTAATTTTGAAATGATATGTGTCAAAATCTTTAGTTGTACGGAGATTGAAAACGTAATTTGTATTTATTGCCCGCCTAATATAAGTATAAGTATGTCAATGTGTCAGAATGGGAATGTCTATTTTCACTATTTGATAATAAAACTGTTATACTTGGTGACTTTAATGGACATCATACAAGTTGGTCCTGTAAAACAGACAGACGCGGCTGCCAAATTTTTCAAGCTGTTATGGACAGCAATTTTATTATACTTAATAATGGTGCTCCTACACGGTTTCAATTTGTTGATGAAGTTATGCGCGAGTCTTCACCAGATATATCTATAGTTTCATCTGATTTAGCTGCTCACATGCACTGGAGTGTCATGAATGAATCTCTAGGCAGTGACCATTATGTTCTCAAACTATCTTCCGAAGTAAGTACCGAAATTGTTATTTATGAAAAAAGAAACTTTAAAAATTCTAACTGGGACTTGTATCATTCCTACATAGAGCAATCATTTAATGATTTAACGGTCCCAAATGACCCTCAAATAGCATATGATCTGTTTATTAGAATTATTAATGAAGCAGCAGACCTATATTTTCCACTGATTAAAACTTATCTTAGACCTGCTAGCAAATTTAGACCAAAACCTTATTGGAACACAGAACTGTCCAAAACTGTAGCATTACGGAGGTTAGCTTTGGCAAAGTTTAGACGTAATCCAACCCCTTCAAATTATAGAATATTAAAAGAAAACATCCGAAATTCCCAAAAATTACTCCGCTCATCTATAAATAAGAATTGGCAAACATTTATCTCATCCATTGATGAATCAACATCTGTTTCGGAAATGTGGAACAAAATGAAATGGCTTAAAGGATATAAATGCACTAAACAATTCGTTGTTAATAGCGATACTGCAAACCTTTTACTTCATAATTTATGTCCTGATTATGTTGACCATATGGCTCCGCAGCTGTCTTCATGTAATACTATTTTAGAAAAACGCATTACGTTACATGAATTAGATAAAAATATCAAATCTAAAGACACTGCGCCAGGACATGATGGCATAACCTTTTCTATGATTAAAAAACTACCTAATAATGCTAAAAGCTATCTTATTCAATTGTATAACACTATTTTTGAACTAGGCTATATACCAATCCAGTGGCGCAAAATTCGTGTCATTCCCATACCAAAAATAGGACGTGACCCTAACTCAATTACATCCCTTAGACCCATATCATTAATATCATGTATTTGCAAAATTTATCACTCGATTTTAAATAAAAGACTCGAATGGTATTTAGAACACATTAATGCATTTTCACCCAACACTTTAGGCTTTAGAAAAACAAAATCAAGTATTGAATGTCTCGCTAGATTAATAACACAAATTCAACTTGGCTTTACTAAAAACTCATCCACGGTTTGTTGTTTTCTCGACATTGATAACGCATACAATAATGTTGACTTACCATCTCTAATAAAAATTTTGGATCGTCTTGATGTTGGAACTAAAGTATGCACTTATGTATGGAATTTCTTAAAAGAAAGACAGATCTCTATTCAAGCTGATTCCTTAATTTTAACTAGGTTTACAAATAAAGGCTTGGCTCAAGGAGATCCACTCTCCCCACTTTTGTTTAATGTTATTTCCATAGATATTTGTAAGATGATTAAAAATGTAATGATAATTCAATATGCTGACGACTTTGTTTTATATTCTACTAAAAGTAAACCTACTGATGCTTTAGTCGATCTTCAGTCTGCTTTGAATATATTAACTGATGTATTTTTTAACTTAGGTCTTAGTGTGTCGGCCAGTAAGAGTAAAGTTTGCGTGTTCAAAAAAAGGATTTTTAGAGGATCATTAGATCTTAAGATTAATAATATTACTTTAGAGGTTATAAATCAAATTAAATACCTAGGAATTAAATTAGATTACGGGTTAAGATGGGGTTTACATATCAATGAAATATTACAAAAATGTCTAAAATTTTTGAATCCATTAAAAGCTTTAGCAGGTCCAGGTTGGGGTATGCACCCTTCCCATTTAAGGCTATTATATATTGCGTTAATAAGAAGTCGTATGGACTATGCTAGTTTTCTTTATGCCGATAGTTCGTTGTCTAATCTTAAAAAGCTGGATAAAGCTCAAAATCAAGCAATGCGAGTTATAGGAAGCTTTATAAAAAGCACTCCCATACATGTAATGGAAAGTGAGCTTGCTTTACCACCATTAAGAATTAGAAGAAGATACCTGGCTTATAAATTTTGGCTGAAAATAAAATCTGTCGAAAATAACGAAACCTTAAAAAGTATTACATGTTTGGCACAGAGCTGCAGAGACAACCATTGGCGTCGGAATTACAAACCTTTGTTGGTGGATATACAAAATTCTATGATAGGCACTTCTCTGCATGTTAGTCATAAATTAGAAATGTTCTCTTTAGAAGTTTGGCTTAGTTATATAAACTTAAACAAAGTCATAGCATTAAATATTCCATCAATTATGAAATCAAAATCTCATTATACATCTGGATTCCTTAAAAGAAGTTTTCAAAATTTATGTAAAGAACGATATAGTGGCTTTTATAAAATATTTACCGATGGATCCAAGAACGATAGCAGTAACGGAGCCGCTGTTTTTGATCAAACTTTGAACGTTGGCATCAGTTTCCAAATCAATCCCAATTTATCAATTATGCACATAGAGCTGTTGGCAATTGCTGAAGCTTTATCTTATATTGAATGTATACAATATGATAAATTTGTAATATTCACAGACTCTAAAAGCGGTCTTCAACATTTGGCTCGGTGTACCTCGACCATTCGAGGAATACCGATAGCCTACACTATTTTGAGATTGATTTGGAATCTGCAAAATAGAAACAAAGAACTGATCTTACAGTGGATCCCCTCACACTGCGATATTCACGGGAATGAAAATGCCGACCGGTTAGCTTTTTCTGGTTCATCTGCCGGCATTTTATTGCACACTCTACCCTGTTTCATCGATTTATTTACAGCGGTTAAAAGAACATGTTTTAAAGAATGGAAGGAGTATTTTGATGCTAGGTCTAGAGAGGCTGGAATCTGGTACAAAACTATACAACCTGAGCCTATGAGTGTTTCTTGGATCAGCAACTGTACTTTAAGTAGAATTGATACTGTATTAGCAATGCGTCTTCGGTCTGGACATGTTCCGTTAAACAAATTTAATTTTATGATGGGGAAAACATCATCGCCATTTTGTTCTTATTGTGACAAATTAGAAGATGTTTTTCACATTTTAATGGAATGCTTTCGAAATGAAGATCACCGAGTGCAACATCGTTCAATTCTGGAAAGCATTGGCGGATGTAATAGCATCTTGGCATGCCCCTTATCTAAAGAAATTAAGATTCTTATTAAATTAGCTAAAGTAGGATTAAGACGTAGAATTTAGTATGTTTGAAGCTGTATAGAGCGACATAGTCTTAAGCTAGATTAAGCTCTTTAAATAAAGAAAAAAAAAAAAAAAAAGGACCGACCGCGACAAACCGGCCAAAAAAATTGCCGGCACGGTCATCCTTTCACCATGATTGAAGCCCCCCCGAAAACCGGATATACACTGGCTGATCCCGGAACGCGGCACACTTGCATGTGCCACTATGGCGGGTTTTACGCCCTGTGTACGATGGTCGCCATCCGGGCGGATACGAATATCCTACCACCAGCAAAGAATTATTAATATTAATTATTAATATTTGGCAAGAAAGACGCTTATGATTGTAAAAAGAAAGAAAGATTTGTCGAAATTGTAAGTTGTCCATCTCTATGGGAGTAATGCGTGGGTATAGATTTACAAATATATTTTCATTTGAATATTGATCACATAGTTTTGGCGATATAAAACTTATTATTTCAACACCTTACCAATGGTTTGACATAATAACAAATTATCGTTATATCATGAATTATTTTGACAGCCCCGTGGCGCAGTTGGCTAGATACCAGCTTGCGAAACGAGAGGCTGCGGGTTCGATCCCCGGCACCGAGACAAATGTTTGTGTGATCCACAAATATTTGTCTCGGATCTGGGTGTTTGTGAGACTGAAAAGTCTCGTAGTTTCTGATACCCACGACACAGGACTTGTATCCTAGTGTGGGGTCAGAACTATGTATGTGACTGTTGGGTTATAATATGTTTCGTAGGTATGTGACGTGTGATTAAGAGCTGGTGGGGTTGATTCCCGCGTCGAGCAAAGTGTAATTGGTTGTTTCTATTAGTATACTATCATCGACAACACAGCAGATGAAACGCGGATGCAGTGATTAACTTCTATTATCATCATCAGCCCTTATACGCCCCACTGCTGGGCACGGGCCTCCACTACAACTGAGAGAGTTTAGTAGACGTTTAGTCCACCACACTGGTCTAGTGCGAGTTGGTCTAGTGCCTGTATTCCCCGAAGGGAGAGGGTAGACAGAGAGGCGAGACTATTGCCGCTTTCTAAAAACCGAATAATACTTTGCCCGACCCGGGAATCGAACCCGGGACCTCTAGATCGCACGGCACATACTTGTGCCGCGAGACCACGAGGCAGTCGACCTCTATTATAGGCGAGCATTATATTAACATACAGCACATAGTTACTTATGATCGTTATAAAAGGCATTCACAAGTCGAGCACATGTTTTAAAAATTATTTCATACCCATAATTCATTTGACAGCGGCCTAACCGTCATTAAAGCGTACTGGCGCTTTATAGCACTTCGCTTTATTGGCGTTGCAACGCGGACTCACAATGCCCATTAGCTGAGTGGCCATGAGCGGTTATTATATTAACACCGACCACCGCCCAATGTTCGACACTAAGCTGTCAGTACGAACAACCCGCACTAAAACAATCAGGAGTTTTGAAAGACTATAATGATACACACAGTCATCTTGCTTGTTGCCTCATTCATGCTGTCCACAAGTCTTAAACATTGCGTTGGACCATCTTTTAGGCACCTTTCCACCGATTCCATATCAACCTTTCCGATTATTTTTTTTCTGGTTTCTCTAGAAAGTGGACAACTGTTTTGACAGTCCCGACAGCTACTTTTATGTTTGTGTGATCCACAAATATTTGTTTGTCTGAGTATTGTGGGACCGAAAAGTTTCTAGAAGTTTCTTATACCCACGACACAAGACTTGTCTCTTAGTGTGGGGTCAGAACTATGCATTGTGACTGTTGGATGTATTTATTTATTTGTTTTCAATTGTTTCCTTTTCTCAAGAATTTCACTGGCTACCTTAATATGTCTTGCTTACACATATACTATGAAGACTTGCTGAGCTTCGGGTCTCGTTTTCACTTTAGTGCGTACGTCAATCTTGGTGTACAGAATTTTCTAAAGTAGGTGTGCGGTGGGATAGTCTATGGCCACTATTCGCGATGCCGCTCGCGTGACGTCAAAAATTAATTAAAAAAATATGGGGAATATAATTGACGTACTTTTTCTTGTAATTACATAAGTCGACAACATACAGTAAAATGAAATAAAATTTATTGAATCCATAAAATGTCAAATACATCACTTAGATTCAGTCATTTCAAAATTTAGTGTACCGCCCTGGTCGGAAGGCAGTCATCACTAGAGAAGAACGGGCAAGAAACTTTAGTGTTGCTCTTTTCTAATCAAGAGCTAGTTTACAATATTGATACAAAGACTAAATTTCCCAAATTGGAGCAGCTCATTAATACTACAATCTCAGACTGTTGTATTGAATGTGAGAATAACATAGTCATCTTGAATGGAGAAACTGACCTTTAATGCTGAGTCTGACCGCGACGTCGACATTCTATTGACCATTCGTTCTGGTTTCAAAAATATCCCCTCGGGAGTGAGGCATGATGAGTGAGGAAGTTGCTGTATTGGTCTACTATTTTAGCAACCGGACACGAATAGGATAACGAGCTGGGCCTCCATTTGTTATAGGGTTGGATGAAATAGCCATAAATTTAGAATAAATATATAGGTAATCACCCGATGGAAAGTCTCCAGAGAGTCATAAAATCTGAGCTGATACGTTATATATTCATCATACATTAAAAAAGGGGTTAAACCTTGAAGTAAGTGGAATACCGCACTAGGAAATTTCATATATGCGGATGTGTCTCCGGCGGGGTAGACACCCACACTCCGCCATTATTAAGTCACAAATTATAGGATGTATTTCGTTTAATTTAATATCGTACTAATTGCTTTTCGGTGTGCCTTTTGGCATAGGCCTCCTCCAATTCTTTCCAATGGGTCCTGTCCCTTGCTACTCTCAACCAGTATGGTCCCGCTGTCTGTTTCAAGTCATCTTCCCATCTCCTGACTTGACGACCCCTACTTCGCTTGACCTCTTGTAACCCTATGTTTAGGAATAAAACGCTATTATATGTTATATGTAATTGCTTTTCAATTCCCTCTATAACATTTAGGGGACCCGGATGAGTTGTAGCCATTAGTGCCAAGAAGCCGTTGTTCAACGGACGTGACACTAATCGCCTCAGGTCACACATGCTCACGACTAACACGTCTGTGGTTTCCGAAGACATTTTTCTATCGACCACAAACGAGCCTAAGTACAATAGCCACTTTCACAATAAATTATTTATTAAAATTTCATTTACTTTTAATTTATAATAGAAATATCAGAAAATCTTGATGTAAACTCAATTCAAAAGTATGTAAATATCTTAGTAACAGATAAAAATGATTGAACCGTGGCAGAGGAATTCCGAAAACTTCGTAGAAATTAAAATCTTTTATTATAATTATTATTAATACCTAAACTTTTTATGCCACAAAATATATACTTGGCAGTGATAGCCTCAAGGATTAGGCGCCCGTTTATTGAAACCCGCCTCCTCCGACGGGATTAAATCTGAAGCACACGCTTTTGACTCTCGAAGTAATGTGTTTAATATAATTGAATCGTTACATAGTACTTAAAATGATGAGGAAATCGTGTCAAAGTCTACAGGTTTGAGTGTTTTTTCAAAAGTATTTTTTTACCAAGAAGCTAGAAAAGGAGTCGTTTTACAAATTTTGACATCACGTTCGTCAAAAGTCGTGTATACTTATTTATAGTTAAGGTTATGTGTGCCGTGCAATATACTAAATTCTTCAAGCTTTCTTCTAAGTTGGTCTCCAATAATATAATGAATAACAATCTGCTACCTAAAAATAGCCATTATGAAAAGCTATCAACCCCTTAACTTCCATCAAAGGGTTACTGCACCCACACCATTTGTAATACAATGTCCTTCATTGCGTGACACGACGGCATTATTACATTTTCGACCAACACATCGTATTAGCGTAATACTTTGAATACAATTAACGTGCGGGCAATCAGTTCTTAATATTTACTTGAACGCGCTAGTTTCAGGAGCTACTGGTCCGATTTATTTTATTTATTTAGTTATATATTTATTTTAAACTTTATTGTACACATAAAAATAAAATGAACTTAGGAAACAAATCAAGTACAAAGGGCGCACAAGGCGATCTCTTCCAGGCAACCGATTTGTTTTTTTTTTCAGAGTTATATAGCCCATTTATCGAGAAAGGCTATAGACTATATATCATCACGCTTAGGCCAATAGGAGCCGAGTAGCAATGAAAAATGTCACAAAACGGGAGGGGGGGAAAATATTCCTTTTGGAGGTGCGGGCAACATCTATATTAAATATCCTATGAACTAACGAAACATTTCGTCAGAGAACTCAATTTTATTTTTCTTTGAAGTGGCGATAACATTAAATAACAAATGTAGTAAGCGATTAAGAAGCCCAACATAGCTCTATAGAAGTATCAAGCGATACTGGATCCCCGTACATTACACTCATCATAAGGTGCTCCGTTATTACTTTGCCGTGGCAGTAAAAAAACCACACATCTCGCAGGCTTTCGAATACGTCTGTTCGCGTGTCACGTGCAGATGGAATCGATCTCGCGTCAGGTACAGCTCAGTCACGCTCTGAATCAGCGGCCTATTGCTAAACTGTCTGATGAACATCTACCTATACATACATATACTTAGGTAGTGTTGTTATTGTATTTTAACAATAGTCGACAAATAAGTAATACCCTAGTAGATAAAGGACACACTGACGAAACAGTAGTTATTAATTACGGCTTTGAAACGAAAGTTATGAGTTATTTATTTATTTACACTTTATACAATATAATATGTTAAGGTGGATTAAATATTTGAGGCATTATCTACCAGTTGGATCTTAGGTGGTGCAGAGATGAAAAGCGTAGGTGTAAATAAAGTTATGATAAAAAATTATGGTTTCCAGAAACTAGTTGGCTCAGTTGGTATAGGACAGCGCAGCTCGTTTCATCCACCGAAGCAAATATTCCTTTCCATCCGTAAATGTTTTGTTTATTTATTTAAAATATTTACAGTTTGTAATGGTGGACTTAATGCCTAAAGCATTCTCCGATAGCTAAACCTAAGATGTTGCAGTGATTAAATTGAGCAGTTTAAATATTCGTTGTGAGATTGCCTGATTTTGTGTCTTGGTTTTTAATTGGGAGTGAAGTACTAATTGTTTGTTGGGTGTATTCAATATGGGATAGAAAAACGACATAAATACACACACGCCCACGTCTAAATCCTACAAGGGTAGGCAGAGACTAAGCTATTAGACTAGACTGGCCACGATCCTAATAGGCCTCTTGATGAATGTATAAAAACAGATTTAGGTAACTTTTGACCATGATTGTGAAAAGGGCTATGCAGGGGAAATATGTAAATTGGTATTGAAGTCAAAAAGGTCGAGAATCTCGACGGTCGCGGGCACAAACCCCAGGCACACCTCTGACTTTCCTAAATTATGTGTGTATTTACAGAGAATTATCACGTACTTTAACGGTAGAGATAAACATCGTGATAAAACCTGCACACCTAAAAGTTCTTAGGAATTTCTTAGGTGTGTAGTCCGCCAACTCGCACTAGGCCAGCGTGGTGGACAGCAATGGGACGTATATGGGCTGATAATGATGATAATTGAAGTTGTCAATGGTATTCCATCACGCACATAAAATTATTCGATTGGTTTGCGGCCTAGCGCGGTGTCAGGTGTCGGTCGGGTCTCCGCGAGGTTCAAACGATACTAGAGGTAACACTATACACAATACTCGATACGAAACGATATCACGTGTGCCGCCAACCGAGCACAAGAATTGGGTTAGTGCAGCGCACAACGCACACTATTGTTGCAACAATACCAATGATTAATCGATTGTACAGAGTGTTGAAAATAATGCCGATGTATTTACATATTTTATTGTAAGATATACTAGATACAATGAAATACAAATTTGATTTGACGACGATATAAAATTTAGCTCAGCGATCGCGTTGCCATGCTAAGAAAAAATCATATAGATGACGCCAATTCCAATTTAGTGAACTAATTGTGAACAGATTGTGGAAGATTAAAGATGATTCTATAATATTATTAAATATAGAATTAATCAAATAATGCAACTATGGAAATAATGAAGATTACATAGTAAGTAGTGATGGCCTCGAGGTTTAGGCGCACGGTCGAGAATTTCGACGGTCGCAGGTTCAAACCCCAGGCACACACCTCTGACTTTTCGAAGTTATGTGTGTATTCACAATGAATTATCACTTGCTTTAACGGTGAAGGAAAACATCGTGATAAAACCTGCACACCTAAAAAGTTCTTAGGAATTTCTTAGGTGTGTAGTCCACCAACCCGCACTAGGCCAGCGTGGTGGACTAAGGCTTAAACCCTCTCAGTTGTAGAGGAGGCCCGTGCCCAGCAGTGGGACGTATTTGGGCTGATGATGACACAGTATGGGGATGTTTAAGGGCTGATAGGTCTATTCAAACTTAGTAAAGAAAATACCTTCGCAAATTTCCAGCTAGCAGTTTTTATACATTTAGAACCATTGGACACCTTTTATATTAATGTAGTATGCCAATGCAACATTGCGATTGGATTGGCATCAATAAATCATTTTCAGATACGCTCTACTCTCATATTTATAGCACAATCACTTTTGTCAAAATAACTAGATATTTAATTCAAATACAAAAATATTATGCCAACCCGCACTAGGCCAGTGTGGTGGACTAAGGCCTAAATCCTCTCAATTGTAGAGGAGTCCCGTGCCCAGCAGTGGGACGTACATACATGGGCTGATGATGATGATGACGACAAAAATATATTAAAAGTTACACTTAAAAGTAGTTACCGTATTTACTGCAAGGCTTTATAGGCAAAAAAGATATAAGTAGAACAAATTTCTATAAGTTAGGAATTACAAATTGCCATACTTATACCTATGCAGTTTAATTTAAGAGACAGGAGATTACTCTTTATTAATTATTATAGGAAAAAATTGGGCACAGTTGAAGCATCTGTTTACAAATGTTGGCAAAGGTTGAAGGCTATTTGAGCTGATATGATGTGTTTATACGTCTAGATTTTTGCCGGTAGACCTCGATCAGAAACAGCAGAAATTATACAAATAAGAGTATAAATCTTGAGCCAAATTGTACCTATCTAGTATCCAAATAGCGAAGATTATAAGCGCAAAAGTAAGCTTGCTCGTTACGCTTTCTCGACTTAATCACATATATTTTAATGAATTTCATTTCGGAAATAAATGACACCATGGAGAAGTTTATAAGGTTTTTTTTTATTTGTGATAAATATAAGGTTCCTGAGGAAAAAAAACAGATACCAGTGGCGGTACTTCCATAGAAGCCCAAAAGCGCTACATAATGTGTAATGTCTAGTTTGTAATTGTTTGTTGTAGGGTCAGGATATTATCATTTATATGTCAGATTGCTATTGTTAAATAAAGATTTAAAGCTTAATGATTATTATTCCGAATTTTGAAAGGGAAGCTGGGCTTTTGGGCTTCTATGGAAGTACCGCCCCTGACAGATGCATCTATTGCAATTATTTTTTAACAATTATTTGAAGTTGCTGATAAAAAATAGTTTATAACACTAGAGTAAAACAACAATCTTTGACAGCCCCGTGGCGCAGATGGCTAGACACCAGCTTGCGAAACGAGAGGCCGCGGGTTCGATCCCCGCACCGAGACAAATGTTTGTGTGATCCACAAATATTTGTTTCGGGTCTGGGTGTTTGTGAGACCGAAAAGTCTCTCGTAGTCTCTGATACCCACGACACAGGACTTGTATCCTAGTGTGGGGTCAGAACTATGTATGTGACTGTTGGGTGTATTTATTTATTATTTTATTTAATCTCAGCCATATTTTTAGCTTCGCCGTGGTCGCAGCAAAATTTTTCATATGAGTATGAAGTCGTTTAACTAGAATGATATGGTGCATTGACATGTCAGTGTGCAACCTCGGCCGCTTTCTTACGTCGCAGCGCGTAATAGCCAATTAAACTTGCGGTTTCACTAACAAAACACAAACAAAGTTTCTATTTTAAAACCGTGAGACATCGTTCGGTTGCCGAGCACCGCTTCCGCCGTCCTTCTCCGGTTAACGCGAGCCAGATGCACTGGTAAATGAACTCTGTCGTGCTGTGTAAACATGGGCTCGACACGCGTGAGTCTGTCGAGTTGTGGGGGCTGAATGTATGGGGTAGTGTTTTTTTGCGTGTCGAGTTTCTTTAGTTTTTGATGTTCGTTGAGATAGAGGATGGAACTGGCTAAAGAGTTTGCCCTCTGTACTAGAAAAACGATGGCACGATCTTCGCAAGCTTTAATGTTACTAAGGGCTCCGTGTTTTTTTTTTTCTGGCACGGCAAAGTGACTCAACTGTACCTGATGGTAAGCACAGTGGAGTCCAGAAAAATAATACCAACCAGCGAGAAACGATGGTCACCCGCTGGTCGACACAATCATGCCGGCCCGCACAAATGCTTCTTCACGCTTCGCTTAAAGGATCCAATATCATAGGAAGGAGGGAACACGTGAGCGGGCAAACTATTCCATTATTAATCAACTATTCTATTTATTAAGAATCCTTCCTACCATCCCCTTAGTATCGGATGAAAGTGTTATCTCTTTGCCGTTTATTCACGATAAACACTTTTTAAGCCAGTATGCCTGGTGTTCTTAACTAGTGTAGTTAATAGCGATATTACTATAAATATAATACCATACACCAAAAGATATCATGAAGTAATTATATTTTTATGACTAGCTGAAAAAATATAGTTCGTGAAATATAATGAGAGTATATTCATTATTTTTGTGAAATTTACAAGACTACTTCAACGAATACTTATACGAATATAACAATTTAGAACAACAAAACCAAACAAAATCGTTATTACAAAAGAGCTACTCGTATGCGTTCTATTGTATAAAATGCTTCTTCCTACAGAATCACTTTGTGCTTTGAAAAGATTAAAAATAACGTTACCGTGAATTATAAATTAAATTAATATTAAGCAGTGATGGCCTCGAGGTTTAGGTGCGCGGTCGAGAATTTCGGCGGTCGCAGGTTCAAACCCCAGGCACACACCTCTGACGTTTCGAAGTTATGTGTGTATTCACAGTGAATTATCACTTGCTTTAACGGTGAAGGAAAACATCGTGATAAAACCTGCACACCTAAAAGTTCTTAGGAATTTCTTAGGTGTGTAGTCCGCCAACCCGCACTAGGCCAGCGTGGTGGACTAAGGCCTAAACCCTCTCAATTGTAGAGGAGGCCCGTGCCCAGCAGTGGGATGTATTTGGACTGATGACGACGAATTATAAATTCAAAGTTTGTCAATTCTTGGGTTTTTTTTTCATTTTATTTTAGCAGTAATAGTTAAACAATTTATTCGAATAGTTTTTATCTAATTTATTATTTCCCACATACATCTCTGAACAAGCAATGCATTCCCAGTTTGTTTTTTTGCCTTCGTCCATACAGGGAAAACTGCTAGCCATCACGCATAACTAGTTGCTTGCTGCCCCTAATTACATAAACAACGCACGACGGTCGTTTTAAGACGTCTTTAACTTTTCCAGATTTGGCCATCCTCAACCCATATGAGCGACGGGTGATAAAGATCCATCGTGATCCATCGCATGTAGGAAACGTTAGCCAGTAATAATATCCCACCATATTGGTTTTAGTGGTTGCGGTGCACGCGTGTTGCGTACGCGCAGACTAGCCGTCAGTCGTCGTAGCGCACGCGGCCCGAGCGCACGTACCGCCCGTTGCGCTTTCTCCGCGATTTTTGCAAAATACGAAAATTTTCACGCACCCTCGTGTAGTTTTATTTTATTTCTTCGCGCGAGTGAGGCATAGTGATAGTGTTGAGTGACGAAAATAATGTTGAATAGTTGAGTGTTGTTGCCGGTGTGAGTAGAAATTTTCTCGCTTCAGCGAATCTATAGAAGATTATGGAGGTAAATGAGTACCATACCACTGGCTCTCAACTTTGCTGCGGTTCGAGTAACAGCCTACGGTAGTTACAAGTAGGCTGTGTTTAGGTGGGTGTTTTCAAAGCTATAGAAACAAGGTTTGGGAGTCTCTCAATTTCAGGCCCGAGTGGTTTTCACGGTTGCGTCGGTGGCTGTGCCTCGCCGTTATTAAGTAATTAACGTACTGCATTGCGAGTAATTTTCTATTACGTTACACGATAAAATGTGATAGGTGTAGCGAAAGATGCGTGTTTTACTTTGACTCGGTGCGTAACTTATTTCTATGGAAATATTACTGAGAAAAATTGATTAAATGATTTTTATTAGACACAAAAATGTCTTAAGGTTTTAATAAAAAAAGGAAAGTGGAGCAATGCCTATTGTGCTTTCAACTTTCCTAGCAGTCGTAAAGTTCGATGATTAAAAAATGTAGTTGGAATGTTGCTTTCTTTGTATTTCTCAATGCAATTCCGTATTTGTTAGAAATCTTTAAGAAGCTTCAATAGTAATATTGTTCGCAAAGCCAAATGGAACAGTTGTATGAAACACAAGGTTTAGTTATTTGTATAATATTAATAAATATTATCTTTGCAGTAGGCTTTAGTCCAAATAATTAATGAGCCAGCTCAAACTAGGATAATACTGACATGGTTTACAAAAAACTGAATTGTTGGAACAATTTTAACGTCGCGAAAAATGTGGTGAAGTGAATTAGTCAGCTGGGGACTCACGTGCTCTTATCCTATATCTAACCACTTCGAACGGCTAGCAAAGCATTCATATATAATCTCTAAATATAATGCCTGCCTTACTACCTAATGACTGTCTCGTGGTCTCGCGGCACAAGTATGTACCGTGCGATCTAGAGGTCCTGGGTTCGATTCTCGGGTCGGGCAAAGTGTTATTGGGTTTTTCCATTAGGAAATTCTCAGTAACAGCACGGAGTCTTGAAATGTGCCCGAAAAACGGCAATAGGCTCGCCCCCTATTACGTGGGACTGATGCATACCTGGCGAAATGTGGGTGCAGAAATGCACCTCTGCCTACCCATTCGAGGAATACAGGCGTGAGTTTATGTGTGTGTATATGTATGTGTAAATATAATGAAAAGTAAATTCAAGATTAGAAAAATAATTTGTCTCGATTTGTTTAAAGTAAATAGTTTGCACTTAGCAATCGTCGCAGTCCACAGATCAACAACCCTTCCTCTAGCTTTATTTCGAGTGAGTGATTTTGCGTGTATCGAGCTCTTATGGCTTAGTGGGTTGTGTCGTAGCGTCGCAAATGAGGGGAGCAGACTGTGCAATTTTTGCAGTAAGCAGGGTATATGGCTTGTATGATTTACTTTGGTTTCACAATTTATGATGAATCAAAATCCTTGAAAGTGTTTCCGAAAATACTCATCCTTAACAATATCAAGCGCGAAAGTTACTTTGTATTTGTTTGATTTTGATAAATTTTAATAAGAAATAAACGGAATTCCAGACCACCTTTTATTACCGAAGAAAAAAAATTAAATCCCAAACTATAATTTTAGTAAACCTAGTTGTTTTTAATTAATAAGAAAGTCCTTTAAGCGTAACATTCGGTAATCAATAAGCCAGCTTGAGTATATAGAGTGGAAGACTGATACTCTGCAGTGCCGGATTAAGCAAACGTGGGGCTCGTAGCAATGTCTTCCAAAAGCTATCTGCTATGGACTATTAAGAATAAAATTATAAAAAAAAACAATTCAATGCCTCAATAGGATTGTTTGCCATATGCTACGCGCGCGGCCTGTATTGCTATTCTTGCTACTCTAGCTAATCCACTGATAATGGCACTGATTTTCTATATGGACAGATCCGTGCTTACCATCATATACGAGACTGGCACTTTGTCGTGGCAGTTTAAAAAATAACCTTAAAATACTCTCCACATTCAGTCATGTAGACTTAACAGATATGCCAAGGCTTTCAATATATCACTAGGGTAGGATGTTAAGGACGATCACGTTTTGCCTTCATACCCACGAGCTTGTAATCTTTACTTGGAAAGAATGTATGTTTTTATTATTTATTTTCGTCGAGACGTCACGATCTCGCCTTGGTTGGTTAGATTTCTGTGTCTGTCTGTCTCATGCTTTTATGAGGTATTCATCATCATCATCATCATAATCAGCCCATATACGTCCCACTGCTGGGCACGGGCCTCCTCTACAACTGAGAGGGTTCAGGCCTTAGTCCACCACGCTGGCCTAGTGCGGGTTGGTTTATGAGGTATTAGTAAGATCGAATTGTGTCTTTTTGTATAAGTTTTTATTCTTTCATTCTTTTAAAGTTCATTTAATATAGTAGAAAATATTTTAATGGCATTATGTAACTGATAAAATTTACAGGTCTAATAAAAATATTATATACCTACTCCCACGTGTTGTGTTATCACTTATGTATGAAGTCTTTGTCAAGTGTTTTCTTAAAGTAAGTAATGTTATTATTGGGAAAAATACGCTTTCACGTCTAATTCGATGAATCGATTTTGATGGATTTATGTTTAACGATAGTAGATACCCCGAAGTCGCTTTTTGCATTCCCGTAAGATATTATTTATAATTATATTGATCGCTAGTTTTTTATTTGTTTCTTTAGCCTTATGTTACAAGTTTCAAATTTGGCACGCATCTTGCAAATTGACCTAAAACATTAAGTGCTTGCCTACTCAATGATAGATTTTGTATCAACAAATATGTATAGTGCTCGATATAACCGCCTCGCTCAAGTACCGCTATTTATACGCTCTCTATTCACTCCACTAACCTATCACCATTACCCGCATACGTAACTAATTATTCCATCGCTAATTTACATTAATATTTTGCAAAAACTTTCCCATAACGAAAGTGACAGCTCGCGAAACGCATTCGACAAAAGAAGTGTCTCGGAAGCTAGCGCGTGCATACATTTTCCTACAAGAAAAGGCACTCTATTGAATGAAGACGTCCCTTTGACTACCGGATGTTTATGCCGAGTGCAATTCAAAACCTAAAAACCCTTTTTCGTCCGTAACTCCGTGTCTTAAGGTCAAAAATTGACTGTATTTTGAGGGTATTTTTATTTTTCTCGCCGTCTGTTAATGTTAATTATCATTTCTATTTTCATTCTTATTATTTAGAGCGTAGAGATTCATTGCTTTTGTTAGTTTCGTATATTTCAAAGTCAATGATAGATTTTTCTCTGCATTATTTTTAAACCCCTATTTACTTTTACATATGGCAATCAATACCATTTTACACAACACAAACAAACACTTATTACGTGTCAACTATTCTGTAACGGGCAAAAACGTCGACGTGTTATTTGATTCTTATATTCCAGTGAATAAGGTTCAAATTTCCTCAAACGAAATTAACCCGGTCTAAATATAACACCGAAGATTTTGGTAAGTTCAAATGCCATGTTAATGAGAGTCGCGCGGGTGGGTCTCGTGAAGCAGATGTGAGCGCGTCTGACGATGGATTTAGTTCCGAGCGACATTAAATATACGCTCGTTAGTGGGAATAATGGGAGCTGACGACCACCTGGTGTGTGCTTTTCAAAGACTTTCCCCCCAAAACATAGGATGAAAGTTGGTTAAGCGTCAACTAAGAAGGAGAGATTACCTGAAAAAGTTGTAGGGCGTTGCTGAATGATTTTTTGGTAATATAATTTTTATTTGGTAATACATGTTAATGAGACATGAAACCCTCTCAATGGCCCGTGTCCAGCGGTGGGACGCATATGGGCTGATGATAAAGTCACTGAGAGTAGTTGGTTTTATCCAATCCATCAGCCAATGGAAGTCCACTGCTGTCACCACTCTCCCAATGACTTTCACAGGGACCTGTTGGAAGCAGCCTGCATCCAGCGACGTCCCGCGACCTTCACCAGGTCGTCCGACCATCTTGTCGGAGGATGTCCCACGCTGCGCTTTCCGCTTGGTTTTATAATGGTTAAAATATCTAGCGACAGACTCGAAAATAAGTTTTATATCAATGTAACGAACGACCACACTGAGACCTCCTATAATCTTATACATTTATTCTAGACCTAAGCTAACAAGCTGAGAAACTTCTGCCGTCAGCTTTCGTATTTTTTTTACAGTACAACGACCACCAGGTCCTGGGATTCTTGAGAATTTACATACGTACATTTTTATGATCGAATTTCTTTCTTGAATCATCCATTTAATAGAAGGATTCTGTATTAAATTTCATATCATGTTATAGCGTTTAAATTATTATCCAATATACGTTTTTTATAGAGTTCAGTCATGCTGGGTTATGATGTAGTAAACAGAAAGACATTGAAAGTGTAGCACAGATCAATGCGCCGTTTATGGTCCACGGCCGGGTGTTGAGACTACAATGACCGTACACCATAGATTGGACAGTTTTTTGTATTATTTAATATTTTATAACTAAATTTGTAAAGAGAGAGTCTTACTAGCCAGAGACGCACGTTAGCTTCGCGTACAGGGATAAGTAATTCTATTGCCTAATCGAGGGGCCAATCTACTACTTTTGTAGTAACAAAATCGCATGTGATATTGACATGATCACAGAAACATGGCTTTTGTTTAGGCCCCCTTGTAACGAACATGTAGCCATACGACTTGCGAAAAATATTAGATATCATCGGCCGTTAATTGTCAGTTTTTAATCATAGTTACCTACTTTGCCGGACTAGGATAAAAAATGATCATGCAAAAATTTAAGGGTCTATCCTTAGTCACGTACTCACTATTTGCATCTTGATAAACCTAAAGTTTCTAACTAACCTGTGGCTCACGTTTAAAAATATAGAACTGGCTAACATTTATTTTCTCACCCAATCTAATCGCCCAGTGCTCTTAATATTCCTAGGATAGAATTGGCATAACACAGAACAGTTACAACTCGCACTGCTCTGTTGAAGATGACCTCATTTCACTAAGAATTACCTAAACATGTGGAAATAACTATTGATTCAAAGATTTCCATTCACACTGCACTGTCTTACTTCTTTCCATTCTGCTTGCCTCACAATTTACACAATTCATGGGAAATTGTGAGTGCTTAACGTGTATATCTGGTAAGCAGTAGGTCGGCATGATTTCTTCGGCTGTTGAGGGATGATCGTAGTCATTTTTGCCAATTAAAATTTTAACCACATGGTTAAACTGGCCATGAGGTGACACGTTGTCAGTGTGCCTTTCTTTATTAGAACGTAATTATTTACAATCATTATCATTGAATCTAACTGAATTATCTGAATAACAAAGGATTAGATAGAGTTTAAAAAAGTAATTTATTTTATTTATTGATTTATAGTACATTTGATGCTATAAATTATAAAACAATTCACATCTTATGTATAAACTTTAGAAAATAAATGAAACCTGACCTGATTTTAACAGCAAAATGAGCCAACTGCATCTTTAAGTAACTGCAAGCACATGAGCTACGTAATGACAATACAAAGCACATTACTGAACGGATTTCTAAGCTCAATAATATACACAGGTACGTCAAAACATTTCATTAAAAATTGTTAGTTTATTCGCACTGTTTGTGTTACGTTAATTGTACGCCGCATGTGTTTTCAATGTTAGTTTTTTATAGTCCAGATCATCTGGCATTACCTTGACCTGTTTTTCGTCAGCAGTATGTCGAGAGTGATGTTATCTGCCGAGTTTTCAGAGATTACATCTGCGCTGATAACGAGAGGCGTTGCCAAAGTTGCCAAATAGTAAACAAAGAGACGCAGGGGATCACAAAATTATTAAGAAATATGTTTCAGTCTTTGTTAACGCATTTGATTTAGAGGTTAACCTGTGAGGTGGTGTTGCTGTGTTAACCTACGAGGTTTAACAAACTTAGTATGATGAATAAATGTTTGTGTGGTTATAAGACTAAAAATGCAATTATTGTTTCTGATAATAATTGCACGACTGCCTCGTGGTCTCGCGGTACAAGTATGTGCCGTGCGATCTAGAGGTCCTGGGTTCGATTCCCGGGTCGGGCAAAGTGTTATTGGGTTTTTCCATTAGGAAATTCTCAGTAACAGCACGGAGTCGGGAAATGTGCCCGAAAAACGTCAATAGGCTCGCCCCCTATTACGTGGGACTGATACATATCTGGCGAATTGTGGGTGCAGAAATGCACCTCTGCCTACCCCTTCGGGGAATACAGGCGTGATTTTATGTATGTATGTATGTTTTTGATATAAGACACGAGATATACCTATACTTATAAGAGGTCAAGATTTCGTTAAGATTGTTTGATGTACTTATTTAAATCAGGCACACTCCATGTGCACTGAGTAGATAGGCCTTAGTATTATTAGTGTGTGTGTGTGTGTGTTTGTGTGTATAGACATGTATATTTAAAAATCCTTTTTATGAAGCCATCTTTAAAGTGAATGTTAATGTAAATGGTAAGTGGACATGATAAAATTTATAATGCACTCAGACGTAATTTCCTATATGTGTTTCATGAATTTTAAGCTCTCTCAGTTCAATCAACTAACCTACCACGTGCATT
This sequence comes from Hemaris fuciformis, assembly GCA_907164795.1. Lineage (NCBI taxonomy): Eukaryota > Metazoa > Arthropoda > Insecta > Lepidoptera > Sphingidae > Hemaris > Hemaris fuciformis. Next base: position 1,699,152 of record OU015443.1, read on the forward strand.
TTAAAACACGAAACGGCACACGGCGTCAATTTAATTAACTCGATCCAGTGTGGACCGCGTGTAAACTCGATCTTGACCCGCACCAACTAAATATAGTTCACAATTATCTAACGTACGATGGCTGTGCGGCACGGAGAGCGAGGGGGCCGGTAACCCGCCGCGCTATAATTAGACACCCGGCATCGCCTGCTTTGTGTGTGACTCATCCGTGAACTGTACCGAGTGAGATGCAATTGCACCGCCAGAGAGTAGGTACTGTAAAGTGTGCGTACTACAATATAATTTATAAATAAATGCGGCTAATTGTTCACCCGAAGTTAGTCCAACATGTTAAGATGTAGGTCTTGCGCTTAGGAGATATAACGAGAGGATTTTGGGTTGGCTAGACCTGAAACACTTGTAATGGATTGTAAAACTGTTTGCCTTTGTGTACTCGTGATTTTTAGATTGATAAAAGTACATACATACATACATAAACTCACGACTGTATTCCACGAAGGTGTAGGCAGAGGTGCATTTCTGCACCTACATTTCGCCAGGTATGTATCAGTCCCACGTAATAGGAAGCGAGCCTATTGCCGTTTTTCGGGCACATTTCCAGACTCCGTGCTGTTACTGAGAATTTCCTAATGGAAAAACCCAATAACACTTTGCCCGACCCGGGAATCGAACCCAGGACCTCTAGATCGCACGGCACATACTTTTACCGCGAGGCCACGAAAAAAAAGTATGTTTAATTTGTAGTAAAAGGATAAATAAATAAATAAACCTAACAGTCACAGACATAGTTATGACCGCACACTAAGTGCATATAAGTCTTGTGGGTTTCAGAAACTACGGGAGACTTTTCGTTCTCACAAACAACGTCCCGAAAGAAATATTTGTGGGTCACACAAACATTGGGGATTGCACCCGCAGCTTTTCGTTTCATTTGGTGTCTAGCCAACTGCGCCATGGGGCTGTCAAATAAAATAATGTCCCATAACTTTGTTTATGCTGCATACGTTATAATATTTTGTATGTTTGTATATTTACATGCTAAAGTTACCAATTTATACTAAATCCAATTCTGAATTCCAAACTAAGTGGCGAGAAATAACTCGTCTGAAGTTAATGAAAATCTTGGAAAACTGTCCCGTATAGCAAGTTGTAATGACTCAGGCGCAGGTGAGCGTTTACGGTATGTTACGGTTTGAGGGGGGGCGGGGTTGAAAAATGACGTCCGCCTGTCTGGCCCAGGCGATGACGTCATCGCTGCTCTTCATATTTGTGTCAATTGTCAGAGGACACCACTGACTTACATTCGTTTATGGTGTGTCACGACTTCTCGCGGTTCTAAGACGATTAGGATTTAGTATAGGTATTTTTTGTGTATTTCTCTTAGCGGGGAGTATGAAGGTCGTTTTGTTAGAACAAAACTGTTTTTTTAGAACGGCAATGAAATAAAGTATTGATAAGTATACAGGTTTCCGTCCTAGGATTTTCGTTTGGATGGCAAATGTGAAATTTATATTCTGGTACTCGTATAATATCATCATCAGTGCGGGTTGGCGAACTACACACCTAAGAAATGGAGAATTCTGGTGTAATATGGTTTATTTTCGACAGCCCCGTGGCGCAGTTGGCTAGACACCAGCTTGCGAAACGAGAGGCCGCGGGTTCGATCCCCGCGCCGAGACAAATATTTGTGTGATCCACAAATATTTATTTCTGGTCTGGGTATTTGTGAGACCGAAAAGTCTCTCAAAGTTGCTGATATCCACGACACAAGACTCGTATCTTAGTGTGGAGTCAGGACTATGTATGTGACTGTTGGGTGTATTACAATTGAATTACCCTTTCTGATTTGGTAAGATGGTAGGTACTGCTTACGAGATTCTGTGAACTGGTCGATGTCCAAATTCGAGCTGGTTGGTTAAATTTTACAATAACTCTTCACGTAAAGCGCTAACACAGCGCCGGGCGATGTACATCTGTTTCTAGCACCGTACACCTAGAAGATACTATGTTACCACTTACTTGTAGAACGTATAATTTAGAAAATTTAAACATCTTAATTGGGAAAGAGCGACACTAGAGTTTCTTGCCCGTTCTCTAGTTCTGACTGCCTTCCGAACAGGGTGGTAAACTAAATTTTTGAAATTACTGAATCTTAAGTGTCTAAATGGCATTTTATAGATTCAATAAATATTATTGTATTTCATTTATATGGGCTCATATTCTAGATAGACTTCAACCATCACGTGAAACACGTATAAGTAAATCACTGTACATTTTCAGAACGAAAGATGTACGTAAAGTGCTTATAAAAGTTTAGCAATTACCTCTCTGACAGGCTGGCGTCTATTGATGGACGTTTCCATAAAGCAATTGACTTCAATACGGCCGAGAAACATTCCGGAGTATACGCGCGCCACGCAATCTGCAACTCAAATTGCTAACCGCGATATTACAACGCTCTCAATATTACACTGTACTGTGTGAAGAAAATCAATATATCCTATCACGATTGGCACAGAACAACTGAATAAGATTAGAAGGGAAATGGACTGTATTTTGTATAGGGACGAGGGTCGCCGCTTGTCTGTCACCTGTCAGGCAGAGGTTCATTTCTGTACCCACATTGCGCTAGGTATCAGTCCCACGTAATAGGGGCGAGCCTATTGCCGTTTTTCGGGCACATTTCCAGACTCCGTGCTGTTACTAAGAATTTCCTAATGAAAAAACCCAATAACACTTTGCCCGACCCGGAAATCGAACCCAGGACCTCTAGACGCACGACACATACTTGTACCGCGAGACCACGAGGCAGTCACGAGTCACGAGTACAATAATCATATCTATCTGATATACAAACATTAAGGAAGGTATAGGTATAAAGATTGTATTTTTCCCAAAGCATCACTCAGCGCCGAAGAACGTGTATTGTTCGTATCACTCCAAACATGACACAGTATTGAAACGAGCGGCGCCTGGCACAATGCGCCATTGATGCGCTGCCTCTTGTATACATTTCAACGAATGACTTTACTCAAAACATTCCGCGAATAATGTTTTCACTTAGCGTTGAATTTCGCACTCTGCGAGTCATATTTGAAAAGTATATTGTATAAAACACGTTGCCAGTTTAAATGGAAGTGTTTTTGTAGGATCTAAATGGTGATACAGCGTAGATGATATTATTAGTAAATGAAAGTTTGATGATTTCGTATACCACACATAAATTTTCGATAGACGCACCAAGTAGTATTTATTAACAGCCGATAGCAATAGTCGTGATGGCCTCGAGGTTTAGGCACGCGGTCGAGAATCTCGACAGTCGCGGGTTCAAACCCCAGGCACACACCTCTGATTTTTGAAAGTTGTGTGTATTCATAAAGAATTATCACGTACGTAAACGGTGAACGATAACATCGTGAGGAAACCTATACACCTAAAAGTTCTCAGGAATTTCTTCTTGAACAAGGCCAGCGTGGTGGACTAACGCCTAAACCCTCTCAGTTGTAGGGGAGGCCCGTGCCCAGCAGTGGGACGTATATGGGCTGATGATGATAATATTAGTAAAAGTAAAGTCTTGACCTGCCTCACCGGAACCCTCATTGAGTAATCGATGGTTATTTGCCAAGTAATTTCAATATCAATGCCAACCACGCCGTCGCATAATTACTGGTAAAGCATTTAGCATCGACCCATCAGTGACATCGCGATTGTGTACCTTCATAATAAAACATTTTCCATTTACAACACTGAGTTGACATGTTCGCGTGCAAGGCCGTAGCCAGCGTAAATAGAAAGGTCATGAGTCAAAATTTTACCGTTGGATAAAGTGGATGTGCTTTTCAATGTAATATAAATGTGTAATTTACGGCTTTTGTGCATTTCGATTTTCGAGTCTGGATTTTTCTATCAAATAGTTCAAACATATATCTCAAGCTAGTCAGGCGTGGACAGAGATATCCACAGCCACAGAACATGAATAAAATTAGAAGGGAAATAGTCAGTATTTTGTATGGGGACGAGTGTCGCCGCTTGTGTGTCACTTGTGTGTCATTCTACTTCGATCACACGACCATTTATAAATAAATAAATACACCCAACAGTCACATACATAGTTCTGATCCCACACTAAGATACAAGTCCTGTGTCGTGGGTATCAGAAACTACGAGAGACTTTTCGGTCTCACAAACACCCAGACCCGAAACAAATATTTGTGGGTCACACAAACATTTGTCTCGGTGCGGGGATCGAACCCGCGGCCTCTCGTTTCGCAAGCTGGTGTCTAAGTAACTGCGCCACGGGGCTGTCAAAAATGTCGAATACAAATTAAGGGCTGCTATTGGTTGTCATACATTTATAAAAGTATTGGTATTACACGCTACCCGAATTATTAAGAAGCGGCCGTGTCAAACATTGATAGTCTAATCGTAGGCTCGGCATGCTCGACATGTTAACATATGCTTTCTAGTCTTATTCAACTGTTCTGTGTCCTCAGCCATAATTTGCCAATAATAGACGTTTTATTCATTACGTTGCCAGTCTTCGTTCTTTTCAACTCAGGTCACATGCACTAATTAATACCGAAAAATTTAATAGTCTATTGTAATATGTATCTTACACGTAACAAACGGTGTGTATCTTCATAAATTTATTTGTTTGCCAATATTTACTCGCAAACATACATTTTTGGTACAGAGTTAGATACACTCATCATTGGCAAGGTCGACTCATAAGGCAAATGCAATAATTAGCATCTTCAAATACCGCCTACGTATTGCATAACAGACGTTATGCTGTTTAATCTTAGCTTTAATATAACGTTGCATACGTTATTATAGACATGCATATGTTATTATAGACTTTTCTAAGTCGTTCTATCTCTGTTAAATAACCCGTGATGTCAGGACCAGTCAGTGGCGGTACTTCCATAGAAGCCCAAAAGCGTTATACGTTAATTTATAATGTCTTGTTTATAAGTGTTTATTGTAGGGTCAGGATATTCTCATTTATATGTCAAAATGCTTTTGTTAAATAAAGGTTTAAAGCTTAAAAATTATTATTAGGAATTTTGAATGGCAAACTGGGCTTTTGGGCTTCTATGGAAGTACCGCCACTGGGACCAGTGAGACAACTATTGAGAAAAGAAATGCGTACATTATGGTGCGCCATTAAGCAGTAGACCTCCTACTGCCCAATAGTGATGATGATGATGATGATATCAACAACTAGTCTTGCAACTAACTTTCTCAGTTTCAATCTTACGCCTATTTTAATATCTGTATGGCTTTAAACAGCACTATGTAATCCGCACTCCGGCGTTGGCAGACAATGGAAAAATGCAATGCTTTTAGTAATAGGTAACTAAGTACATTCACCCCGACGATTTGCATACACATCATCCTACGTTCCTTTGGCAAAGGATTTGTATTGTTTACCCAAGTCTGCATTTATATTATGTAAATCGGTTGTTGTAAGCTTATTACTGCGTACAATGGGCCAGTTTTTGCAATTCATATTACTTTTACATTCTTATAAAATCACAATTCCATCGCCTTTAACTTGAATATGAATATATAAGTTTGGATATAATAAGTTTGGAACCCATTGACTAAATGGCGTTTGTGGGATATAAGAAGTGGCCAGAAATATAATTCTTTATTGTATCGTATGTAAGTATGTATGCTACCGAAGTCACAGAAATAAAGGAACAAAACAAACTTATACCTCGGAAAGAAAATAGTTAATACGAATAAACAAATCGTCTAAGCATTTGCCCTCTAATTAGTTTCGTTGCAAAAAATTGCCATAATGATCACAGTCCATTACCACCAGGTCAGTGTACCATGTATCTAACATTACATCACAGAGCACTGGTCCTGCATGAGTCACGGCGGTGGGCGTCCGCGACCGGTCCGCAGCCGAGTTTTTGTTCGCCGTACTGCATGTAAATTTCACTATCTGTACCATGTTCTCATTACACCACAACACCTGTGATGTTGATTGATCGTTCTGGATCTTTCTCGATTAATTCAACTGGGTTGTTTTGTTCAGAAGTGTGTTGATGTGTTAATTGTGATTTACGATGACGTGATTTACGTCTGTGTTATACTTTTTCTTAATCTGTTTTTTTAAACAACCTATCAGTTTTCCTGCTGTTATTGGAATACGCAGCTGAGTATCACTAACCGTGTGATTTTTAACCTACATCATGTCTTGTGCGAATTATTTCATAACTTTTTTCGGTTGCTGACATTCTATTGTTATTTCGATCGACTAAGGTCGAAGATGATCTGTTTGGCCACGTTTATAATTTTAATTAACCTAAAAATTACTCTATTGGTACTCAAGATTTTTATTGAAAAAGTTTTAACCTCAGCAAATAAGTCAATTCAACTTTTTTTCTTCTTTTAAAATGCAGCCTATTATTTTACTTGTCAAAAAATTGTACCATTGAAATGATTGCAAATAGCAATGATTTTTATCAATTGCCTTTTGAAATTCCAATAGTTTTACTTTTTGCCGTTAAAATGGTTATTGTGTTTCACTTTCCGCTTTCACTGCAAATAATCAATTTGTCTGAGCGGCGCCGTCCGTCACAACTGACCACTCTAAATTCCTAAATTGTTTTAAGAATCGATAGTACTGTCCTAGCAATGATGTCCAAGCTCAGAGTCATTGTAGATTGTCATTGAAAACATTAAATTTCCTAATAGACGCAGTTTATGAGTACATCATATCTCTCCATTAAGAGCTCTTAATTCAAAAAATAAAAATCATGCGAAATCCAAAATATTTCTGCATATTTCTGTGTTTTGATTATTTTAGTTATTACTTTCTACGCCTTATCAACTTATATAAGCCACCTTCAATTATTTACACATATATGACCTCAATACTGATTATTGCATAGAATGCACCCATATAAAATTGAGTGCAATTTACAGTTGGTGGCCATTAAAACATTACTAAGCGTAAGACTTACACGAATGGAAAAGGCATAGTTTCTATTTTGTGATTCAATTTCAAATACTAAATACTATTTCATTCACTTTTTTACTGTTGGCGATTTTTTTAAATTAATTAATGTCGGTTGTATGTCACTTGATGTGAATTCGACGTAAACGTATTTCTTTTCACAGTTTTTAAAGTTGGTATTCTGAATCTTTAATATTATATTTATATCGTAGCAAACGTATATCGCTAAAATTTGAGACCTGGCTGCCCTAACTGCTCGGAAGCTAAGAACTAAGTACCTACTCTGAATCTTAATTCACCATACTGCTTTAGAGGAGTTTGATGATTATATTGATTGCATAATTAAACATTGTATACTTTTTTACTACCTGTATGTCCTGTATATTTATCAGACTTGCAGATAGCGATCCTTTTTTAACTGCGTCATAATTGGTTGTCATATAAATTCTATTTTAGATAAAAAATATATAATTGCAAAAAATGAAAAAAGAATAAAGAATTTAATCTTTTCCATGCGCCTAAAAAACAACGGCGTACTACTAGCCAAATATTACAAAGAAATTTCAAACGCCCGATGTGAACACGTTCTAACATGAACTCTTGATTACTCATCTGTGGTATTCGTTCAATTTCAACAGCGAGAACGGCCGCGTCGATTACTCATATATTAACTGACCCCAACAACGCTCTCAAACAAAATGAACGCAACATTCCCTTACATAATAACATACATATAACTAAATGATCAGACGAACAGTCATAGTAACATGATTCACAGCGCTTACATTTAAATACAATAGGAATAGTATCGTCCTCGGTGTATAACACAGGTGCCTACGTAATGTTATTTTTAACTATGTTATTATCTAAACATATATACTTACTCTGCCTCGTGGTCTCGCGGTACAAGTATGTGCCGTGCGATCTATAGGTCCTGGGTTCGATTCCCGGGTCGGGCAGTGTTATAGGATTTTTCCATTAGGAAATTCTCAGTAACAGCACGGAGTCTGGAAATGTGCCCGAAAAACGGCAATAGGCTCGCCCCCTATTACGTGGGACTGATACATACCTGGCGAAATGTGGGTGCAGAAATGCACCTCTGCCTACACCTTCGGGGAATACAGGCGTGAGTTTATGTATGTATGTATATACTTACTCCTGTATCCCCGAAGGTGTAAAAAGACGTGAGTGTAATTCTACGCCCACGATTCGTCAGTTATTTTTGAAGTCCTCCGTGATTGAGGGAGAACCTATTGTCGTTTTGATGACCTATTACCAGATTCAGTGCTGTTGCTGAGAATTCAAAGATAGAAATTGTAATGCCAATTTTCAGATCCATTGTTCAAACATGTTCAAGGACTTACGCGTAAAAAGTATTAAAGGAATCACTTTCAGTATTAATGATACTGTATGTGTCTTATAATTCGTTCACCAAGAAAGGCATATATTACCAGCGATCCATCGGTTCTGTAATTTCTTATCTTTTTAGGCTTTCTTGTTAATTGCAATGATTATATTACTCTCCGAAATTTGACAATAAAATTCCTACTCAAACCTTTAAAACATCACAAAATACGCAATAAATTGGGTTAATTAAACGAAAAATTTCCTTCAACAGAATTATTACCATAAATCCCGTCGATATGAAGCCCGAAAGCGAATATTTCACTGCTAACAAGTGATATTTGACGCGGTACAATATCCGTGCGCCAGTGTTCACAGCCTACACGTCCACTTTATATGCAATGTTTGAACCCGCCGTAATCCGTTTTTGGCGCGTCCGATGTATCTACGTGTCGACAATATTAATATTTGCATACCAATTAAAATTTAAAATGTTAATTTTAAAACTCACGAGATTTGATGTTTGCTGACATGTCCGTGTTATTCTTTCCGTGGGGATTATTTTTTTTGTGATACATGGCCGAATACTGAAACGCTACTTAATCTGAGGGCGACTTATATTTAAGTGGCTGTTATAATTTAAGCGGTATACTGAAACGTCATTTATCGGTTTTCGACTGTGATTAACTAATGCCCACTTAAATTTCTATAAATAGCAACATTACCACAAAAAGTTCTTTTACATGACATTTTTTTAAGTATATACCGCTTAAATTATAACAGCCACTTAAATATAAGTCGCCCTCAGATTAAGTAGCGTTTCAGTATTCGGCCAACAGTGAGTCAATTATAAAGTGATTTGTCACTAATTAATGCTTATGTAAACTGTAATGGGAAACCTGTATACGAATTTTCCACAAGGAAAAATCTTAGATATATGAAGTTTCCTAACCCAAAGTCAAAATTAGATAATTACCATTACTATTTTCTTATTCGCACATAAAATTTATACATTGACCTCAAGAAACGTTTAAAACACATTTCATTGATGCGTCGACAAATTCTCGAATTCTTCAGAAGCATTTCTGTTTTCGAAAAAAAAATATACACTTGCCTAATTAGCTCCATCGTCTACGGAAAAACTGTGTCTCCTAAACGCCTTTTGTTCAACACCATGCCGCGTCGAATGACTTCCTAAAAGTGCTAAGGTGAGAGAATCCGGGTCACCTGGTGCACAAACGAGCCGTCACCGTGAATGGGGTACTCTTGACCCCATCCGGCGGGGGATTGACGCTTCCACCACGCCGACCCCGAGCGACGTCCTTTTATGGATATTAATGACGTGTCCATGGAACTAAGTGCCGCTAGGAGCTCACCTTGAGAGCAACGTTCTGAAATGCTGGCCACTTTGACAGCAGTTCTGTAAATTAAAAAATCAAAGACAAATAGCAGATGTAAATCATTAGTGTCAATTAGCTCTATCTTAACCTGATTAAAGAGTTGTCACTGCCGCCCAAAATGACGGGTGTTAGGCATCTTACAGATTTTAGTTTCCTAATTTTGTTTCCTTTCACAATAAAAATATTTATTCATCTACCAGTACTTTTATTGATCTTGAAAAAAAAACTGGAAAAGTGAGGATGTATTAAAACATAACACTCGAAATACTTTTTATTGATTGACTTATTCTCTTCTTCCCTATGTTGATAAGTTCATTTCACGCTACCTCGTAACACCTTAACACATCATCCGAGCATGAAGTGTTGGCAAGTGTACCGGTCCGGCCACCAGACCGTGATGTGCACACCGCTGAGTTCTCAGTTTCACTAGATTACATGTTGATCTATTTAGATTGATGAGGACTGATTGATTGCGTTGGTTGGAAGCCGATACAGCCTGTTTGCTCATGCACACTGCTTTACGTAATCACCTGGGTTCCATAATTGTCGCATGTCACGGTGTAATAAGTGGTAAAGTTGGCAAGAAAGAAATGGTTATTTTACAAAAATATACGAACAAATAATAAATTGGTGAAATAAATTACAAAGCCAACAATAATCCCTTCATTCAGCTACATGCTGCAATTCCACTTGCACAGGAAGGCGGTGCTGATTTTCAATGAAGGGAACAAAAGACAAACGGAGGCTAGGCAATTAAAAAAATATACTTAATGTAGTGGTACTTGTGGATGGTGTGACTGATCTTAATTAGTTAATTAATTATGACAATCATTCGATAGTTGAAATACTTTTCTGCATCTAGTGTGTTTAAAGTGTGTATGTTTTTTGCATGATTTGTTTTGCAGTGTCTTGACATAATTTACATTAAAAATTATTAAAAAATGCAGTAATACACGAATCAGTCAGCGAAGTAATAATAGCTGATACTTAGGTAGATATCTATGTACAAATTCTAATTTATTAAAGGAATTTTCGTAAAAATAATATTTTTCAAACTATTAATTATCACTTATTTTTTTTCAATTTTGCTTCTTTTTTTGTGTAATATTTTCTTTTTCTTTATATTTCTTAAGTGTATGTGTGCTTATTTTCTGTAACTATTAAATTTAAAAAATATGTAACACGAGCACCCACTCGCACGCTTACACACCACACTTTATTCACATGACCACAAGATCATACACCAAATGTTTGCGGGGGAAGGTAATGCCGTTTCAAAAAGCGAATTTGCCTTCCTCTAGCGGGCACGTCTAAGCACTGCAGCTCTCTAATTTAAAACACAACTACACAAAAATAAGGAAGAAATAATATAAAAAAATAATTAAAGACTAATTGAGAAACTCTTGACTTGGTAATGTCCTTATTAATTTTATAAAAAAAGTTTGTAAAAGTTCCTATCGCATAATTTCCGTCCACGATATCGCAGCACTTTTAACAAATTACTATAATAATCTAAGTGATCCATCTTCAGTTTTGCAAAATCATGTTTTTTTTTTATCGAGATGGATGATTCAAGCTACCAGTAGACTGTTCGGACGCGTTATTTCCGATCTTTCGACATAGCCTTCGAGATTCAATAAAATTTTGCAGACGTTTATTTATTAAAGACATGGAATCTGCTTCCGCTTTTGGTTTTCGATACAATAATTTAGTACGTAAATGTAAAGATGGAAACAATAATTTTATTAAAAATATTTAGTACTTCAATGAAAATGTTTAAACGTTCCTCGCAAAAAAAAAGAAATTGAAAAATGAGTTCTAATATTCAAGCAATTAGGAAACTTATGGACAGATGTTAAATTCGGAATAGTAGATTAAAATGTCGTAGGTTTGTCAATTGTCCATCTGCCCGCATTTCCAGAAATGTATCCCTGCAGTGTTTACTAGGTCGTTCAACTGTTTCATAATTAATCTCTTAAACGAAGTTATATTTACTTTGTCTCGTCTGCAATTGACATAATTTTCCTTGTTATTGTTTAGAGCGAACGGACCATCATGCTTACAAATTACCCACATTTTTAATTTAACTTATCATGGCATTGTGTTATTTACATATTCGTTATATGCAGTTTAATATGTTATTCGAATAGATGAAGAGCGCTTCCACTAGATGAGTGGTCGGCAACCTTTTGGCAGGCAAGGGAAGCGATGTGGCAAAATAAACTAAAGGCGGGCCCGCACTAGTGATATTTACCCTAGATTCTACGTAATACCTAAGTATAATTGGTCATATCCCATAGAAAAAATGAAAATGCTAACTAATGCTAAGATTCACGGGCCACAAGTATGGCCCGCGAGCCGCGCGTTACCGACCACTGCACTAGATGAATTTAAATTATTAATGCTTACTCATACCAGCTTATCAACTGTAGAGGTCCGTTACCTGTTATATGAGTTTAATATGCAGAATTATTATGCTGACAATTGCCTATGCTTCAACGCTAATACCTGAAGAAATTACTAAACTCATTTGTATCTACAAATTGTGAATATTAAAGAGCGTATGAAAAGTCGAGCGTTCTGCTAATAAGCCGCCTCTCACTTTCATTACATTTCCACGTCGGTTCAATTATCTTATGACACATCTAATTTGTCTGTCGGGTTAATTTCTTTTTTACATTATTTGCAATCAAACTGCTTGATTGTGGCCAAATAATAATTATATAAACTTTCTACTAGGTTAAATTGCATGCGCCATTCGTTTATCTGTAGGACATTGTCTTTTTTTTTTCACTAGTTCTTGTCGGCTCGAATCGGTGGGAATTCTTACCTATAGAGATTAATTTGTGAGATTGTAATCATGAAATATATTCGTGCTGCTGTTTTCATTTTAACTATCGCTTAATTGACAATATTAGAGGTATTGTCTTGTAAGTAGAAAATATCTTTTGTAGTTGAATTATTATCAATGGACCGTCTAGTTAGCTGTGGTACCAATGTCTCATTGAAAGTAACTACTTTATTATGTGCGTATGTTTTCTTAGATATGAGAAGCGCAAAGAAGTAATTATATATGACAGAGTTATTCCATAGTCATCATTGTTTAGGCTTCCTTCCGAAACTTTTCCTTTTTTTCATTCTGATTTGAACTTTCACTGTTCACTTTAAACATCACGATCGTCATGATCACATAATCGATACGACAAAATGACTATGTGTGATTATGTCACTTTTTGCCGTACAATTATGCATTGTGCTCTTGTTTCCCTTGCGGCTGCGTCTCGCAACAACCGCACCGGCTCATTGTTATGAATTATTAGGTAACTGGTGTCTGTTTATTGTTTCCTTTGTAATTTCTGTGAACTTTTCCTCCTTTGTGCGTCTCATTGGTGGTTTCCGTCCGTGCTGCATCTAGTTCTGTGCGAGATTAGATTTTTATTGTGCAAGTTGTGGTGAATTTCAGACACACAGAAGAGACTAGAAGTATTGATTTTTATATCTATATTGTCTCTGGACGAGCATAAGCTTTTGAATTCTAAACATGAGTGTTTATCCACGGAAAAAATAATTATGTTAAGCACACCTTGATTGCAATCGACATTCGCAAATAGCCATTATTTTGACCTCAAAGCATTTACCAAAAGATACCTGAACAATTTCCATACTACGCCAGTATAAAAAATGTTTATTGACTTTATCTCCAATCACCTCGCGGCTCTCTTCGGAGTATGATCGTTATTTATTACTACCAACAATTATAAAAATTGTGAAAAACTAACATAAGCGCTTTATATCATACGAAAATAATTGTGAAATTGATTACGTACAATCTTGTAATTGTTCCGTTTGGTACGTTCTTGGCAAATGATTATAATTATTATATTTGTCGGCTGTCAAGTGTCTAAATTTACTTTCTAATTTGCTTAGATAATTATTTCCTGAATTATGCACGATATTTTATATTATCTGAATTAGATTTTCGAAATATTTCGCTTTTATTATTGCTGATAGAAATTGTAGGTATTAGGTTACTGATTCCGGAGTGATCGGCATCCGCTACACATAAGGATTGTAATTAAATTATGTAATAGGAAGTGAATATCAACTATCTTTAAATATCGTAATAGAGAGAAATCTAAATACATTTAACAGTCACCTACAGCCCGAAGTCTATGATTGATATCAGAAAGTTCTAAAAACTATATAACTAACAATTTTTTTATTGAGCCACGTGGAACTCACGCCATCTCGTTTCATAATCAGATTTTAAGCAACTATGCATAATTAAGACATATGGCCGAATACTGAAACGCTACTTAATGTGAGGGCGACTTATATTTAAGTGGCTGTTACAATTTAAGCGGTAAATTGAAACATCATTTATCGGTTTTAAGGCTGTGATTAACTAATGCCCACTTAAATTTCCATAAATGGCAACATTACCACAAAAAGTTCTTTTACATGACATTTTTTAAGTATATGCCGCTTAAATTATAACAGCCACTTAAATATAAGTCGCCCTCCGATTAAGTAGCGTTTCAGTATTCGGCCATTAAACAGGTAAACACGTAAACCGTAGTAGTAAACGTAACAGTAGTAAACACTTCGCTAATATTAAAAAAATAATTAATCAAAAGTGTTTAATAATCCCTACCAATGTTAAGAATGTAATAAACAATGTTTATCTGGCGCGCCCACAGCGACCATTTGACCTGCATAACGACAAATCAATATTTTCTACAATGCCAGGAATGTGGGCGCATTCTCGTAGTATTATCATCGCCTGGCTATTTACTATTATGTGGGTCACTGTCACCAATGTGAACTACGATTGCTATCGTATTTGTGTCGGGGATCGCTAGTAATTTTAACTACAGTAAATTATCATCATCATCAGCTCATATATGTGTTCTGCTGCTGGACACGGGCCGCTTCTACAACTAAGAGGGTTTAAGCCTTAATCCACCACGCTGGCCTAGTGCTGGTTGACGGACTACACACCTAAGAAGGTTTCCTGACGATGTTTTCCTTCACCGTAAATTACGTGATAATTCATTGTGAATATACTCATAACTTCAAAAAGTCGGACGTGTGCGCTTGGAGTTTGAATCCACGTCCGCCGCGATTCTCGACCGCGCGCCTATACTTCAATACTAGCACAATACATATGTATGTATAAATTCATAACCATATTGTTCATGACTTTTCATTGCCTTATTGTTTTGCGCAATATTTTAAAGGCCCCGGATCGGTTACTATCACTAAATTTTTTTACGTATGCAAATGTTCCCGAAAAAAGATTATAATTTAAAAGCACGGCTATGCCTACAAAACTGGCTTGAGTTTATGTGTGTTTTATTTTTATCATAAAGCAATACTGGCATATTCCTGAGATAGTTTTTTGAAGTGAAAACTTCTTTAGCATCGTGGTGATTTGGAAATCGATGAAACGAAAAAGCGACAGTATTTTTTTGGTTTCATCACGTATGGTCAAGACCGAGCCGTAGGTAGAATAGAGTCTTTTTGAAGTTATACTTCTTTAGGCGCGTTATGAAAAAATGATGAGAGTGAAATTTTAAGATGCGCGCGCATCTGTGACACAAAATTAACAGTATGAAGTTGTCTGCTTAAATTAACAGTATAAAGTTGTCTGCTTAACCGCTCATTAAGTCTCGAAAAAAATGTAAGTGTCAAATGGATCAGGAAGGTTTTAATATGTTTCAGATCAAGTATTTTTTCAAAAAAGTTTATGTTTTAGATTTTTAAAATGTAGAATAGTGACAGTAATAAATTAAAACTAAAATTGAAAATAAGAAAATGTCAATTATGTTTTACGCAACTACCAGGACATCATAAATCAGCAAGGACAAAGTACTAGCATTAAAAACTGTATACTCGTATAATCCATTCGAAATTTAAACCACGATGAATTAAAAACAAAACTTATTAATGATAGCATTTCACCTCTCTAGCTTTCTGAATGCCTAGTACCAATAATGAGTCAGCTGGCTTAATAACTCGTCCTTTTGACCGGAAACACAAATGCAGATTAAAAAAGTGTGTGTGTACTTATGTACACGCGTTAGAAGTTATACCACACGACTGAAGTAAAACTTATAAATGCGCCCAATTAAATGTATGTAAATTACGAGTGCGTTCAGAAATGTAATATGTTGTGTAAACTAAGAACTATGTATGTGACTGTTGGGCGTATTTATAAGTTTTACTTCAGTTGTGTGGTATAACTACTAACGCGGGTACATAAGTACACACACACTTTTTTTAATGTATTTCTAAATCCAATATTTGCTTTGCCTTCGATATTTGCACTTACAAAAAGTAATCTTATGACTGAGCACCGAATAATCAATTTGAAAGTATTTATTAATTATTTTCAAAGGTCAAACACTGGTTTACAGTAGTTTATAGTGAACATTTTTTGTTTATTTCCGTCCGTCCTTCCGTCACGCGACGTTTATTAGTGAACCGATTTCACGGAATTTCAATGATTGCCGGTTCGGACGTTCAATAATAAAACCATTTCGTTTTAATAATGTCACGGCAAAGAGATGTATTTTGTCCCAAAAAGACCAATTTCTCGTGACGCAATCGCGCCAATCATAATAATGTTCCTGCACAGGACCCTGAAAATATCCGATGTTCTTATATATTTACAAGCTTCAAGAATTGCCATGGCTGCTAGCTCACGAAACATTAATTAAATAACCCAACAGTAGCATAGTTTACGGCAATAAAAAAAATCTGTTGTCACTTTGAGAATCGTCGATATCAGTCTACATCTTTCTAATAAAAAAAAAAAGATGTCAGCGCGATAGGTAAAAATCGCTTAGCGACGGAACATAGGACAAATATCTGCTGATGGCATTAATATTACCCTCTGTATATCGACCGGCAGCCACTCGTTTCGCAACCGGCTTTCCGCCCACTGCGACTCGGAAGCTGTCACATCCAATATCGATATACAAGACAACGCTAGCACTTTTACGGCCTTGCCTTACATAAATACTCCTTAGAACGGAACGTAAAACTAAAACATTATTGCAGTAAATGCATTATCCGCCAAGGCTGACGTGTGCATCGCCGCATTGCAGCCGCATCGCGCTTCTTAGAATTTTATATAGGCTAAATGACACTAACGTGGTGCGACGGGCGAGCCAGTGCGCCCACAGTCGCCCAATCGACCGTGCTGCCAAAGATTTACGTCATAGAAGGATTTTAACCGGTGTAGTAACTGCCAAATTGTTTGGCATGGACTGTGGTCCTTATCGATCGATGTATGACTTCTTTTACTTTGTGCTCTAAGTAGTGTGCTTCATGCTTCATTGGCAGGCTAGCGTAGCTTCATTGAATGGCAAGATTACCATGTTATACAACTGGTGTGTTTATCGATCATTTACAGTATCAAATGCAATGTAGTCATTATGATATGATATGCTATATAAAAAAGGAGTCTTGGCGAAAACATTGCAAAATTTGATCCTCGATCCAAGAAAAATAGTTAGATGAAAGGAGCACGCAAACATATATTTGTAATTTTTTTTATACTTTAAATATAATGATGAAATATTTTATATATATTTTCGCAAAGGAATGGTTTTTAACTTAGACTATGCTAAAATTACGCGTAAAATATATTAAATCATACCTTCGTCTTAATACTACACTTTAACTGATTGCTGTTAGTTTGCGATCACATTATTGACTATATCTATTAGTGGAGACTAAACGCATAATTTGTTATGGTCGATGCATATTTAGCTTAGAACTTAGCCATCGTTTACATTGCCTAACCTTATGTCTCCATATCCTATCATGTATATAGTAATAATGACACTATATAAACTGCGGCACTTAATAGGCTCTATTCTCTATTCAGGCTGATTTGACCCACTACTAGCAAAGACTGCCTCGTGGTCACGCGGTACAAGTATGTGCCGTGCGATCTAGAGGTCCTGGGTTCGATTCCCGGGTCGGGCAAAGTGTTTTGGGTTTTTCCATTAGGAAATTCTCGGTAACAGCACGGAGTCTGGAAATGTGCCCGAAAAACGGCAATAGGCTCGCCCCCTATTACGTGGGACTGATACATACTTGGCGAAATGTGGGTGCAGAAATGCACCTCTGCCTACCCATTCGGGGAATACAGGCGTGAGTTTATGTATGTGCTAGCAAAGAGTAATCAAATTGTAAATATAATAATGAGCTAAATATCAACTCTAGTTACGGCAATAGAGTTAAAAATAAACCAAAGTATTCGGCAAATATTTGTGCCAAATCTGAATGTCTTTCACGAATTGATTTTTTTTTTTCATAATAGAAGCTTATGTTGGGCCAGTTAGTATGTTGTTTTGTTTTACCAACACAATGGAATTGGTTTCTCATAAGGATACCTTAGCAAATGCGTGTTTTTCTAACATTACAAACGATTTAGACGTTACAAAAATCTCAAGGACTTGCATCGTGCAGTCTGTTCTACTTTGTATATTGCAGTTAATGTTGATTTGTTTTTTTTTAATGTTAAACCGTTATTAATTGTCGTATTTGTGAGTGCACTACGGCCTGGATGGTACGAATGGAATGTTTTGTTTTATTTATTAACTTAATTATCAATTTAATGACTATTGCGCTACACTTATGTATCAATGTCATTGCTTTGTCAATATTAAGATGTTTTTATGGGGACATATTTACATATTAAATAAATAAATACACCCAACAGTCACATACATAGTCCTGATCCCACACTAAGATACAAGTCTTGTGTCGTGGGTATCAGAAACTACCAGAGACTTTTCGGTCTCACATACACCCAGACCCGAAACAAATATTTGTGGATCACACAAACATTTGTCTTGGTGCGTTCTCGTTTCGCAAGCTGGTGTCTAGCCAACTGCGCCACGGGGCTGTCAATATTATAATAAAAAAAATATATATAATAAGTCAGCAATGATCCTTATAGTAACATATGACGTCACAGGCGTATGTACAACTCTCTTTTTCTTTGTCCGAACATCACGCTACAAGTTTCTAAGTAACGTGTTGCCAACTGCTTTGCATATGTTAATGTCACATATTGCACGATTGTGAATACATCTTCCTATCATAGTTTAATTACATCGCGTAAGGTCGACGACCTGCGTGTTAATCCCACTTTTCCCTATACTTTACTGTGGTTGTGGGATATTCCTATCAACCATACACCAGACCAGATGATAATTAATCAATGCGTACATTACTCTCAGGTGGTTGGTTCTGAATTAAGTATCCAATAGAATTTTATGATCATCATCATCAGCTCGTATACACAAGGCGGGGGCCTCCTCGACAACTAAGAGAGTTTAGGCCTTAATCCATAGAATTTTATAGAGAATCTAAATTGTACTACCCTTACAATCTGGTGCCATTACAATTGCTGCGTAGTTGATAAAAAAAACAATCGCACATAATTCACAATGATTTGTCACGTACTTTCACGGTGAAGGAAATCATCCTGAGGACTTTTGCATACCTACAAGTTCTTGGGAATTTTTAGGTGTGTAGTCCAATGCGGGTTGCATTAGACCAGCGTGGTGGACTAAAGCCTAACCATTTTAGGTTGTAGAGGAGGCCAATGCCCAGTGGGACGACGATACCTATATAAGCTGACGATAAGATGATGACATATGTGTGGGATATTTGGGAATAAAACATCTCGATTCCGGGGATATTGAAAATCACGACAAAAATCTTTAATTAGTCCGTGCTAGCTACTTGCTTTCAGTCAAATACATATTCGGTGTAATATCTGACAGTTAAAAAAGTGGTATAATGTGGTTGGCAGAAGAAACAATTTGCATTGTAATGAGACTTTATACATCAGTGCTCCTTTTAAGTGCACTGCTCTCGGTGTGAAAAAACCTTTTAACATAACTCACAACGCAAGCTCTCATAAATATTTATTAACCTTCAGAATGTGTGGAAAAATCTCAAGTTTTATTATGTATAAAACATCATGTAATCTGTCTGTCTATACACAAAAACCTTTTTGAGATATTAATATGAAATATTTTTAAATTTAGAAATTTTCTTTCGTCTGTTGTGTCCTTTGACGTTAGAAAAAAAATTATTATTGGTTAAATATTTTTTACGATTCATATAGGCCACAAATCTTACTAATATTATAAACGCGAAAGTTTGTATGTATGGATGTCTGGATGTTTGTTGCTCTTTCACGCAAAAACTACCGAATGGATTTCAATGAAAGTTTACAATAATATAGCTTATACATCAGAATAACACATAGGCTATATATATTTAAGATAGTGTGTCAATTGTCCAAAATATAACGATAATTGTCAAGTAAGTCGGGAAAAACTGCATCTGCGAGCTATTCTTGCGTACGCTGCAAAAACTGTAGAGTTTACACGTATATAATGTATAAGAGAAATGTTTATCTTAATAAGTCCTACAAAAAAGTCCGCGACAGCATATAACTATATCTTTAAAATTACGAGGAATATGGTAAAAACAACAATTTCATTTTCTCATATAAACTGTTCTACCTAATTTCCTGTCAAACATTTTATGTTTATTCCGTCAATACGGTTAATGGTCCCCTCAAATTAAAGAACGTATTTAAATAAAGGTTTTGAATCGACAACATATATACACAATATTCGAACGTTTGCGTATTTTTCATTTTAAAAATGCAGAATAATCAGTAATGAAAAATGAGTGACATATTTATTAGTTGTCAAAAATGTATGCGAGCGTTCAGAAATTTATTTTTAAACTCCTTGGTTGTATCTGGTTTAAAATTTACAAACGAATGCAGGCTCGGTAGTCATCACGCTTCGTAATCTAAATAATGATTTCACTGATCCCAACGGATATACCCTTTGATTTTAGCATATATTGTCAATGCGAAAGTAACACTACTGTGTTATACTTTCACGCCTAAAATATTTGAGTTATATGGATGATTTTTGTTATGGATAAAAACGGAAACATAAAAAGGGACATAGGTTACGTTTTTTTTAATTCATTAAGTGTAATTTGGGCACTTGGGAGACGTTTAATAGATTTACTTATTATCTTTCTGCACCCAACCCTGAAGTCTATGCGGACGGAGTCGCGGGCAAAAGCTAGTATATTAATAACTTACATTTAATACAACGAAGATATTGGGTTTCACGTCATTATAGGACTAACTTAACTATGTGTTTTACTGTACATGTAAATTGCAGAAATCTGATAACTACAACTGCTATTCACATAAAGTCTAGGAAGTAATCTCCATTTGTTTCTAGACTTGGCTGAAATCCCGTATTCCGTGCAGACTATTTGACAGAGCAATAAAAACTTAATGAAATTACAAGCGTTGTCTGTTGCAATGGTAATAAAGTGTAATTGACTCTTAGATACAACGGCGCTGGAATGACTTTCCTAGTAAAAACCATCAATTTCTTTAAGTGTAGTACTGTTAGGTTAGACTTGAATTTTAATATTATGCGTGTTGTGTTCGTGAAGTACATTTTTAAATTGTCTTTTCCGACTACTCACACGTAGGAGGGTAAAGGAAATTTGTTCCTTTTTTGGCAACAAAGTAAATAACAAGAAGTAATATTGTCCTTTTAGGAACAAAATAAAAACTCTTAATAAAACCTTACGACAAAGGACAGACCTTCTACCTACACCCTAGGTGATTTTAGGATACATAAATAGTAATCATGAAGCAGTGATGGCCTCGAGGTTTAGGCGCGCGGTCGAGAATTTCGGCGGTCGCAGGTTCAAACCCCAGGCACACACCTCTGACTTTTCGAAGTTATGTGTGTACTCACAATGAATTATCACTTGCTTTAACGGTGAAGGAAAACATCGTGATAAAACCTGCACACCTAAAAGTTCTTAGGAATTTCTTAGGTGTGTAGTCCGCCAACCCGCACTAGGCCAGCGTGGTGGACTATGGCCTAAACCCTCTCAGTTGTAGAGGAGGCCCGTGCCCAGCAGTGGGACGTATTTGGGCTGATGATGATGATGATGAATCATAAGCTGTTTTCGTCAACTTACTTAATTTTTACCAAAGAATTTCACCAGTCAATTAAAAAAATATTACTTTATGTCTATTAAAACCCTACACAAATTACCATTTCAGTTACCTAGGAATGAACTTTAACAAAACACTTTCATTCTTAAATTAGTATATTTGTACCAAAAAAGAATAGAAGTGTTTGTTTGGAATAGAAAAGAGGGAATGATAATCATCAGTCATTAAACACACCGAAATATAACCGAGTAGACTTGAAGCTTGTGTCGACATACAAGCTATCGACGTAATAATTTAAATATTTATAATGTAACAATTATGGAGTTATTTTACGTGCTTATGTTTGTATATGATTCATGAAGTCATAATATTATTTCACACGATAATATTATTCTCTATGCTATTATATGAACAGCATGATAATATATTCTCTGTTCGACTTTTGCACACTTTTATAGACGCCATAATAATAAAATATACTTTATGAGTTCGAGTCGTAAGTGTAAAGAGCTTATCTATGGAACTATACCTATAGCATGAGCACTATTAACTTTAACCTGGTATTTTTAAATCTAGACTTTAAATGTGAATTATTTGTCCCATTTCTGGGTACTGAACCCTCACAACTGAAATAAGTTAGGCTATTTTTCCCGAGGGGAGAGCTGCTTATGACTCTCCTTTCCGCCAGCCCTGGGGGGAGGGGGCGGGAAGCATATGTCGGGGTCACCGGCCTTCGAGCCCGACGCGCAGGGCCCAGTACACCATCCTGGCTCATAGCCATAAGGACATACACTCCCACTAATGAATTTGGGAAGGAGCTCCGTGGCAAGAGGCATTTAGTCTTAATCTCATTACGATGGGGTAACGGTAGTTTTTTCTTATCCTACTGTCATTAAACATGTTGTGTGTTAAATGCTACAATGGATGAATGACAGCCAATGCAAATGTGTTTAGCCAGCAAATGGCTAAACACCAGCTCGTGAAACGAGATGCCGTGGGTTTAAGACCCGCACTAAGACAAATTTTGTGTATATGTGTATAATATCCTCAGATATTTGTTTCGGGCCTGTGTGTTTGTGAGACCGTAGCTCTCGTAGTTTCTAATACCCTCGACATAAGACTTGCATCTCATTATAGGGTAACAACTATGTATGTGACTGTTGTGTGTTTAATGCAGTATTAAATCGGGCTAACTATAAATAAATAAACATAAAACAGAAAGCCCCTAAGTAACACGAACTGGTTGTTAAGTAATTGGTTGGTAGAAATTTGTAAAAATATCCGGAAACAGCACCCGCACATTGTTTTATGTTTATGATGGTGCGACACGCACATCGACTTACTGCCTATGTTCTGTACAGACCATAGACAAGGACAAGACCGATATAATGTAATCATGCAAATATTGAAAAAACGATAAAACATGTTTGCATTGATATCGAAACATTATCGCTTTTGTATCGTTCGCTTATCAGTTTCATTGAGGAAGGACAAGGTCGGGGGAATAATACATTATACAATGGTTATTCAGCTCACTGTATAATCGATCCTCAGGTTGTCTCATATATCACACATAGCTTCAGGCCGCTTTACACTTCGTTTATAGCATGGCGGTGCCCAGTCCCAAAAGAATAACTTCGATAGTAATCCTATTTTCGACATCGATAAGTATCCACTAACTGCCATTTTAGATTGCTAATTCTGAAAAAATGTACAATATGAATTAATACAAATGGCATTACCTACAGTAGTAAGTAGGTACTATATAATATAGTAATGTATACTACTACATACAAAATGTTCACCTACTTAAAGTTGTCAATAAATTTGAGACTAAACAAAATTTATAACCCGTCCTATAATCAGAAAGCTAACTTCTTAACCATAGAGGAGCCCCACGCTCGAAATAAGAAAGAATATTTAAAAAGTTAAGACTATTACAATATGAGTAATTGTGGTAGCAATAGGTATGCTGGAGTCATCATCGCAAGTAAAAACTTTCATTCTTTATGCCGACCTAACACCGTTTGACGTCATCTGTCATGCCTGCAATTATCTAGAGTAAAATAGAAAAGCGAACTGTTAGTCTTATGCAGACAATGTTCCACGTGGCTGGAGAGTCATATTTACTGCCTGTTTAATTAATGTTATTAAATATAGGCGATACTGTGAATGAAAGGGAGCATTTATATAATATTAAATTACGTGAACTGTTTCATTGTAACTTGAATACTTAAATCCCTAATCTTGGAAGATTTGGTAGGTCTGTTGATTGAAATATACGGTATATTTTTAGTTGTTAGAATGTATTTCACTGACATAAATCCCTTTGTTTGGTCACTATGATATGAACAACAAGAAACGACATATGCTTCGAAGACTTCAGCACCTTTATTCAACCTCGTTACAATCAGACTTTAACTGGTACAGCTGATAATTTAAAAGGAGATTGGATTGGTAATGTACTTAATGATAGGATAGTCTAATCTCCATAAAAATAGTATATTGAACAAATTTATGATCATTGCCGGTGAATGCACTGCCATGCCCCCATAACGACACGCAGACGAGCTCGTTTGGCGCGGTCTCACTCCAATTACCGTAATGGTTGTGAACATCGCGAAATTCCATACACTTTCACCGCACCGCGCATCACCGTGCGGTTCGCTTTCGTACGGTTAATGGTCCCGACGCTTCGATCTGCGTTAACAACTCATTAATCTACGCGTTTGAACATTACTCTTAATGCTGTCTGCGGCCCTGGTACTGGCTGATTTATATAACAATATAGAGTATTATTTATGACCTATATTTTTGCTACTTCTTTATTTGTTATCAACTGGTTGATTATGAATTCCTTGTAGTTTTGTTACTCAACTACTAACATATTTTTGGGAAAAAGTTCAGAGGTTTTAAATGACTCCCTAAGATACTGAAAATTCTGTCTAAACATTTTAACATCAAAATAGCTTATAATATTATGAACAATGTACCTATCTGCGTAACAGGATTTCCGTAGTACTCTATTTATAATAAACTAAGACCAGGACGGGATTACCAATAATTATTTGTAGTACGCAAAGTAGATTAACTTGCACTAGAGCAGAACACTCAACTAAGGTTAATCCTTTCATCCGTAGATAAGCCAAGGGCCAGATGTGCAGAAGGCTAAAGGCAGAAAATTGAGAGATCATACATTCATTTTATCTCTGGCAGTGTTCGTAGAAAATTACAGAATCTCATAGAAATACCCACAATCTTCTCAAATAATGATCATTCGTAAAAAAAAAATAGCTGCAACGCTTACGATGCAGTGTTTGAGTGAAAACTATCACGCAGTGTGCTTCTATTTTTACCAACACGCTTCCTGTGGTTTTGTCAACGGCCCACATCTATCGTCTGGAACGTTTCCTTGTGTCGAACGATCTTTGGCCAAGTTTGTGTGTTGCATTTCAGTTATAAAGATGTAAAAACGTTTTTTTAACAGCGTAGAATGTCAAATCAAAATAAAGATAAACTTTTATATTTTTTATGAAAATCTTCTGCCTCGACTGGCATTGAGGCAGCGTGGCGGATCAAAGTTCAAATTGA
Organism: Hemaris fuciformis; assembly: GCA_907164795.1. NCBI lineage: Eukaryota > Metazoa > Arthropoda > Insecta > Lepidoptera > Sphingidae > Hemaris > Hemaris fuciformis. Next base: position 1,724,503 of record OU015443.1, read on the forward strand.
GCTAGAAGAGGATTACCTGAATAAGATATATTTAATGCTGGATCCGTATAACTTAGTATTCAGTTACTTACGAAATTTCTTGACTAATTATCGCGGTGTTTTCACGCCTACATATTATTTATAGCGGGTATAAGTGAGAACAAAAAGTCTTTCATCGTTTGTGATATCCAAGTCACAAGATTTGAATCTTAATGTGTAAATTTATTTTATGTTCGTTATAAATATTCCTAAGGAGTCGCTTTTGTTTGTTTTCTTGTCTAAATATTACATTATTTCTCTTGTTTAATTTTAGTTATTCCTCTACGTAGGTCGCAATAAAGATTTGTTTATCATCAGTTTCCTATAGCCTTGAGCACTTGCCCACGATCCAACTTCCAGCTCATGGTTGTCGGTTGAGAACCTACTCGCCCGCCCACTGCCACTCGAAATATTTGCATTACCTGTTGTTTGGAAATTTAAATTAACGTTTATTCTCTACGCGTCGGTTAAAAACCGTTTAACTCCACCTCAAAGTACTTATTTAAACATATTTTTGTATTGCGTATTTCATCCTCAAATTATGATATCTTCCTAATTAGTGTAATAAATGTGGGTTTGTGTAAAATTTAAATATAGTTTATAAACCTGTTATTATTGTATGTATTTGCCAGCCCCGGAGATAAAGTAAACGTAAACAAATTAAGAATGTTGTAGAACATCTTCATTATTTATTTTGAAACTATCGAATCGAATTCAGGGTAAGTTATAATAATTGTTCAAATTGGATTCGCAGAATTTACATTTACGCCAAGTATCTCCTAGTGAGACTTTATTTAGATAATCTTGCGACTTTTTTTTTACGAGAGGAAAGCGCTTTAAGCTCCCCTGTTCGGTACCTCGGGGGAGGCCGAAAAGGGGTATGTCGGGGTCTCTGGCCTTCCAACTCGACGCGCAGAACAATAATTGTCCGCTTAGCTGAGTTGGGTCCCTAACCAAAATCCTACGCCAGCATACCGACTAAAACCTCTCGGTGACCATCTCGCGCATTTAGGGCGGTTTTGCGGCATCTCAGGGCGAGAAGCGCCCCAAATGGTCCGCCTCCGCCTAGTGCACCATCCGATTGCGGACTCCTCCAAATTGGGAGGGCTTGAGATGCCCTCCACTTACGCTTTTTTGGACGTTCACCTCTTGTGAACGTCCGCGACAGTCAAGCGGTCACGCCCTCTGCCGCAAATCTCGGGGTTGCTGTCACCATTGTGTTCCGCCCCCGCAGTACGCCCAGCCTCCCCAGTGGCCCCTGTTAGTCGCCTCTTACGACAGGTAGGGGGTACCGTGGCGGAATTCTTAGGCCCCCGATCCACAGGGCGGAATCTTGCGACTACTTAAAAGACGCATAACGATCGAAAAGTAATCAAAAAACGACGGACTTCACATTTTTCCCCCTTATTGTTAACAAAGTAGTACACGGCATAAGTGTAATAGCATCAATTAATCCTCTGTCCATGAAGAAATGAATAGACATTATGAAAGCAATACACACAACGACTCAGCGTCCACACCGGCCTAATGGTTGAAAATGGAGGCAATGCGTCGCGCTCGCCGTACGGTTCGTTCAACTGGTTTACACGCATTTGTGATTGTGTTGATTTCTAGATTGACTCAATTTACTAATGCACGATGTTTATGATGACTGACTAGATAATAGCTTAGAGATAGAAAGACAAAGTTGGTATCTGAATTTAAGGAGCCATTCCTTAAACTTGTACTTACAGATACTGTGCTCGGTATGAAATGAAATGAAACGAAATTGCTTTATTTGGTCACGTAGGCAATCAAATAGCACTTATGACAAGTCAATACAGAAAAGAAAAATCTTTTATTATTACATTATAATTTAACTGTGGTTCATTTTATATAATTTGTACAAAAATATTTACGGTTTTTTTTTTTATAATTTATTTTTAGTTTTCATCAGGAAATACATAAAATCTTATTATTATTGTTTTAAAGTAAATAACGAGATGGACCCTGTGTATTTCCGAAACGTCACGTATTATTTTAATGGTACCACCGGATCCAAACGCGACCCTGACTGAGAAGACCCGGCGAAACAAACTCAGCGGGCTCACTTTACTACTGGAATTTACGCGGTATACTTTCAAAATTCGATTTGAATCTCATTTCAAATTGGATTACACATAAAAATACTTTAAGTTTAGAATAAATATGTTAATATTTTTGACTTGCATCCACAAAGCTCACATTTATTATGCAGTATCACCATTTAGTTGACTGTTTTTTTGTGATAAGTTGTTTGCGATATTAATTAAAAACCAGTGGCGGTACTTCCATAGAAGCCCAAAAACCCATCTTGCCCTACAAAATTCCGAATAACAATCATTAGCTTTAAAACTTTATTTAACAGAAGCAATTTGACAAAAAAAATATAATATCCAGACCCCACAATAAACAGTTAAAAACCTAGGTATTCAAAATTAACGTTTTTTTAACGCTTTTGGGTTTCTATGGAAGTACCGCCGCTGTTAAAACAGGACTAAAGGTATTTAAACTGCATAAAGGATTAATTTCATTTCGCTCAAGGACAAGTGTACTTTAGAAATGTTGACCAAACATATTTCATAATGGTCATGGGATAATACTATTGCTTGCTTGCCTGAATATTCCACCTGTGCTGAAGCTTCGTGACCACAGTTCAAGGTCGACGTAAAGCGTTCCAAAGGCATCTTCAGTATTTCAAAGGTCTACGTGAATAGGGTTGTCATAAAACCAGGTGTGGGCAGTGTGTTGACATGCCGATAAAAAAAAAATCAACCAAATTATTTGACATAGTTTCCCTTATTTGAAAGATTAATGGTTACTAAAGATTGCATTGGAATTAATGATTATTAACGGCCATTATCAAATTTGGTACGATCATTATAGTTTAGAAGTGAATGGATGGTTGAATCTAAGAGCGGTGTAAATTCATACGTATATGCTTCTTTAAACATACGTACGCCTGTATTCCCGAAAGGATAGGCAGAGGTGCATTCCTGCACCCATGTTTTGTCAACTTTGTTTAAGGACCTTCAATCATGGTGAAAGGATGACCGTGCCGGCATTTTTTGGCTGGTTTCTCGCGGTCTTTCCTTTGTTCACCATGGTATTAGTCCCCCAAACTTCTTCACAAGATAGGTGAAGAGGTTTTCGGCCGGCATGATTGCGTCGACCAACGGGAGATCATCATCTCTCGCTGGTCGGCACTTTTTCTGGACTCCATTACACTTACCATCAGGTGCAATGGGGTCACTTTGCCGTGCCAGTATAAAAAAAAAGGACCACGTAACGTATGGTCAGGTGTATGGTGGTGTCTAACAATTTTAAGATTTATAGATATCTAAACTTTGTGCTTCTTTGAGAAATCCTAAGAAAAACCTAATGACACTGCCCAACGCGATATCCGAACTCGAGACTTTTACAATATACGTGTGCTGTTTAATCCGATGGCCACTAGCCGTTTAAAAAATATGGGGTATTTTATTTAAATGAATGTTTGAAAACCCTAAACGTTAGTAAGGGCGCTAAGGCTGAGGGTCATCGAAATATCGCCGAAGCACAAACGGAAAGTAGGTCAAGTGCCCTTGAGATAACTTCTACGACGTCGAGACGCACAAGACCCGTGCTTGTCGAGAATATTTTGAATTATTTTACAAAAATATTTCATTTATTCCCTAAGTCTTTAAGATAATCCAGCTTGTAGAAATTTAGAAAATATGATACTATTTGTTAACTGGACTCATCAATGAAGAAGTCACTTAATTTTTTTTTGTACAGATGGTCTAGGATAGGATTACCAATCGTCTGATGGGTTTAATACCGCGTTTTATAAACATGGAAGACATACAACATAAATACCTATGGGAGCTTAAGAAATGGTTTATATTATACCTTTGATAGCTTTGCTGAACTAGAAGAGTCGTAATGTTAAGTTTTATACGTGCATAGAAAAATGACGGCGCAGACACGTAACGCAAATACAACGCAAATAACGCATGTAACAAGCTTGGGAAACTCGAATTAGATACAGTTTCCATAATAAATAGCTTTGCTTAAGTATAATCGATCGCTACCCTAGATACATTTAAAATAGATGTTTTACAATCACCAAGAACTTGTCTTAAACCCATACAATCAAATCCAACTACTTAATAAGTCTATACCTACATCAACCCATGTAGTAGTGATGGCCTAAACGTTCAAGAATCTCGGCGGTCATAGGTTCAAACCCCAGGAACACACCTCTGACTTTTCGAAGTTATGTGTGTAATTATGAATTATCACGTTCTTTAACAGCAAAAGAAAACATCGAGAGGAAACCTGCACACCTAAAAGTTTTCAAGAATTCCTTAGGTGTATAATCCGCCAAGCTGCACTTGTCAGTCAGTCAGCAATAGTCAATAGTGTACTAAGGCCTAAACCCTGTTTATTGTACAGGAAACCCTTGTCGAGGGCTGATGATCAACCCATATACTTCCACTGCTGGACATAGGCTCCTCTCCAACTAAGAGAAGATAGTCCACCACGCTAACCTAATGCTGATTGCTCGACTGCACACCCAATGAAACTTTAGGGTGTCTCGTTTTGTATCCTTCGCCGTTAAAACACATAATACTTCATTGTAAATACGCATAATAAATCATCATCGTCATGAGCCCATACATACGTCCCACTGCTGGGCATGGGCCTCCTCTACAACTGAGGGCGTTTAGGCCTTAGTCTACCACGCTGGCCTAGCGCGGGTTGGCGGACTGCACAGTGCACACCTGAGAAATTCCTAAGAACTTTTAGGTGTGGAGGTTTCATCACGATATTTTCCTTCACTCTTAAATTACGTGATAATTATTTGTGAATACACATATAACTTCGAAAAGTCTGAGGTGTGTGCCTGGGTTTTGAACTCGCGACCGTCGAGATTCTCGACCGCGTGCCTAAACCTCGAGGCCAGTACGACTTCACACAGTAAATATCCTATCTAAATCAGTGTAACCAGCTCGTCCAATACATGCCAACCTTGAATCGGTCCCAGTGTAAACAGGGCTATTTTCACAGTTGATTTACGACCGCCGTGTATTCCCCACATGCCCGCCCGGTCCCAGTCGGATGTGCTTCTCATGGCTATCTCGGTGCACACGTGTTGCTGTCGTTGTTGCGCAATTAACTCTTGTTTGGAGAAATTCATCACACGTCGTTGCGTCGCTTTGCGTACTATATCGCATGTACCATGGGGAGTGCTCTGATGAACTTTTTGGTTTAATACCTGCTGCTGACTTTCATTACCGCACCACACGCCTGAAATTGAAGTTTCATCCCTACCATCTGGATGAATGGCGTTCCTCAACAGTGCGGTTCAAACGGTGTTTCCTTCCTCGCACTACAATCTTTATGGAATCAGCTTGCCTCGGCGGTATTTCCAAACAGATACGACTTAGGGGCCTTCAAGAAGAGAGCCTATATTTTCCTCAAAGGCCGGCAACACACCGATGATTCCTCTGGTATTATGGGTGTTCATGGGCGGTGTTGACCACTTAACATCAGGTGGCTCACTTGCTCGTTTGCCTCCTTTTTCCATAAAAAAAAAAAAAAAAAAAAAAAAAAAAACACGCTGGAGACTGGATATATCGATGCGGTTTTGTGGGCGATTACAGGTTTAAGTTTATTAGCGTTTAAATATAAAGCAATCAAGATGGATACGAACGCTGCATAAGGACGGAGTAGGGATTATATGATGCCTATTTGATTATGCGGGCAGTCTGAAATATTACCTGGACGCCTAAAAATTGTAAGAGTAAACTATTTCAAAATCACTACATAGTATAAAACAAAGTCGCTTCCCGCTGTCTGTCTGTCCCTATGTATGCTTAGATCTTTGAAACTACGCAAAGGATTTTGAAGCGGTTTTTTTTATAGATAGAATGATTCAAGTGGAAGTACAATACAGGCATAATATAATAGAGAAATAGACTGCCTCGTGGTCTCGCGGTACATGTATGTGCCGTGCGATCTACAGGTCCTGGGTTCGATTCCCGGGTCGGGCAAAGTGTTATTGGGGTTTTCCATTAGGAAAATCTCAATAGCAGCACGGAGTCTGGAAATGTGCCCGAAAAACGGCAATAGGCTCGCCTCCTATTACGTGGGGCTGATACATACCTGGCGAAATGTGGGTGTAGAAATGCACCTCTGCCTACCCCATCAGGGAATGTAGGCGTGAGTTTATGCATGTATGTAATAGAGAAACAATGATAATTTTAGAGGTTTCTAATGTGACGTAAATAAACACATTTATTTTGCGCTTACATTGCAAACGCTGGTTATATCACCTTAAAAGGTCTACAAAAAAGTCCGCGATGGTATATGTAAACGTTGTATATAAAAACATTCTGTAGTATATTTAGTATCAGATTTGCTCCCGTACGAAGCCAGGGCGGCTCGCCATTGTGTATAAAAAACACACATTTAATGGTAACGTAAGTGGTACCTACCAAAAATTTGTAAGGTATACAGCATACTTCAGAATCTTTTCACCGATGGTAATTCGCCAACCTGCCGTAGGTCAAACTAAAATATAACACTCTTATGTAGAAAAGACTTGTGCCCGGCAATGAAACTTGCATAAGCTGATCAAGGGTGTATTTATAGTCACCAACACTTAACCCTGTCATTGTTTTCAAGTTTTATATAAAAGCATCCTGAATATTTCTGAATATTCTGAAAAACCCTTACTATAAAAGAAGGATTATACTTACCGTGTTTCCACTTTCCATTGAAGTGGCACTTAAAATCATCGGTACAGTAAACCATTAACATCTCATAAAACTTTCTCATAGAAACGTCCATTAACGCAACTGCAGTTTTAACAACTCAAAACAAATTTAATAGAAGTACATCATTAATTTCATGTAAATAAAAGTCGCTGCACTTGTGACATGGAAATCATTAGTCCACAAAATGTTATGATTTTTTTCGTTTAAATTACGGCATAACATTCAACGTAACATACAAACCGTTATATATACATATGACTATATATTATATCGTTTCATTTATAACGTTGTACAACACATTAAGTGGAATAAAGTAAAAAAGTATTAAAGCAATTAAAATTTAAATAAACCATTGGTAAAAAGCATGCCATTTATCATGACGACATGGCGCCGCGCCAAATAAAAACGTCGGTAATAAAAAATTAAATTGCTTCTCTACGCAGGCGTGAGAGCCCTTCTGTTCTAAATCTGTTATGACTGTTATTGTTGACCTATTTCGTAGTACGAGCTTGTAATCGAACACACTGTTTATTATTTTAAGCATAGATACTGGTCTGTGCTCCCGGTTGCACTCGCTTCAAACCCTATACATTCTATGAAACTACTTATTTTCAGAATAAAATTTGATGACAAATTCCTAATAATTTCTTTGTGGACTACCATAACATACGCAAGTTTTGGCAGTCTATAAAGAAGGCCGGTGAGAAAGTCAATATGTATGTTTAAATGATGAGTACCTACTTCCAGCGAATTTTAAATTTAAAATACATATCGAGAATAAATGTTTTATGTAGTTTTCTATTTCAATTTAATCTAAACACACATTTCTATAACTCACTCAACACGCAAACCCAATTTCCATTAAACTGATGTAGCGAACCATAACATTCCGATATCCACTATTACAAGAGCAATAACATCTGTGCCAACAATCTAGCTCAAACGCACAATAAATTCACTCGACGCTATCCATTGCTTACCTTACGGCCACCGACACAACCGTACTTACGCACCTTTCGCACAGGGGCTCCGTTTAAAATGACAAAACAGTAGAAGTAAACGTAAACAGTGCAAAAATGAACGCCCGGGAATACTACAGACTTTACAAGAATGTCGATAGAGCGAACGCATCGCGGGTAGACTGCAGCGATGTCCTCGACAACGATACCGAGTTCAACGCGAACCATTTCAAGCTGTACGATGATTTCACAACGGATTTGCGAATAAATTTCAATCCGTTGAGGCACAATTACCACGACATAGCCAGGAGTGATGTGCTCAGGAGGATCACTGATCCGAACGACTCTGGCGTCGATATGGAGAACGGGAATCCTCTGGAAGATATCACGTCTTCCAAAGATAGCGACCTGGTGAGTAAGAATGAGATAGCTTGTAAGCAGTTCATTGTGATAGCTATTAGAGGTGCTACAATTTTATTTTGTGTGGATTTTGCATTGGTGGTTTGGCCTACGTAGTGTTTTCGTCAAGAAAGAAGAAATCAGTATAAACTAACGTTCTAATACAAAAAATCGCAAATCTCAATGCCTTGAAAAATAATATAAAATGCCATTTAGAAACTTTACAAACTCCGAGTCGCCAATGTGAAAGTCATTCTAATTTTTAACTGTAACGTTGGCTTAGTATTCTAATTACATTTCTAGCTTTCAGTGATCTTCAATTACTTCTCATCTTATATCCACGTGTTAATTAAATCGAAGCCATTTGTAGTTACCACGGTTAATTAAACTATTTGTACATTAAATTTATTAGTTTCTTATTAGCTGATATCATCAATAGAGCAATTCATTATCAATTTACTCGGAACCCCTAATATATTAGATAATAATTATATAAATATATATAATTTATATATAAATTCTATTAATTTTCTTGTTTATTTTATATCATATGATTTTTTAAATTGCTTTTCCAAATTTAATGAAGCTTTATAATTTAAGTGTCCAAAATATTAATATGTAAGTTGTTACGAAAATTTATTAAGTTTTAATGTGTGAAAATGTTAATCGTATTCTGTTCATTTAAGAACACTCACTAACTAATGTATTTTTTCCATTCATAAATGATCATTTCGCATCGCGCCAATTTGCCACCGGATCCGACAGTGCTCCGTTTGAAAGCAACTTATTGTGCGGGCGCCGGAACATCGCATTCCCATTATGCCACACTGACGAGACCAGACCATAATACGAAGGGTCGCCAATTTATTTGCAGCACTTTGGCGTGAACTGAAGATGTCATTGATAATTTTAGAATTTTCCGTTGACAGCGTTTGACAGCCCCGTGGCGCAGTTGGCTAGACACCAGCTTGCGAAACGAGAGGCTGCGGGTTCGATTCCCGCACCGAGACAAATGTTTGTGTGATCCACAAATATTTGTTTCGGGTCTGGGTGTTTGTGATACCGAAAAGTCTCTCGTAGTTTCTGATAGCCACGACACAGGACTTGTATCCTAGTGTGGGGTCAGAACTATGTATGTGACTGTTGGGTGTATTTCTTTATTTATTTACATTAGATGTAGTTTGTTGATCGTTTGTTTACAATCGAATTAATTACAGTATTTTTCGTTTATTGGCATTTGTTGCTGGCCTTTATTACTTAACAGCAAACTTGTAACGTAACATATTATGTTGCAATGACTATTGATGAAAGTAAAGCTTTTGAGTTATTTATAAAGCTATTTAAAGTCCCTATTAATCAAACTGTACACCAACATCGACCATTGAAAGGAGCACGTCTAGAGGTCGCCAAGTTCGTCCAACCTAGTTGCGATTCAATGTTCGCAATGCCGATTCGGTCACAGGATGTTCTATTTGTCTACGCCTTAAAAAATCGACACTAATTACTTTAGGTCATGTCAGTGCTTTGAACATAGGTTGTGACGAAGCATTTGCAAATTAGCGAATACCACATACATACATAAACTCACGCCTGTATTCCCCGAAGGGGTAGGCAGAGGTGCATTTCTGCACCCACATTTCGCCAAGTATGTATCAGTCCCACGTAATAGGGGGCGAGCCTATTGCCGTTTTTCGGGCACATTTCCAGACTCCGTGCTGTTACCGAGAATTTCCTAATGGAAAAACCCAAAACACTGCCCGACCCGGGAATCGAACCCAGGACCTCTAGATCGCACGGCACATACTTGTACCGCGACACCACGAGGCAGGCAGTTTGTGACTAAATGTGATTAGAGTTTATATGGTCACGAAATATTTAAAAAGCGACAGCTAAGTGAAGGCTCCTGAACTATTTCACCTTTTTAATAATAAGTTGATCTCTGCCAAGTCACACTAATTGAAGAGGCACTACAAGAAGAATAAAGTTTTACTACTACAAAAATAGTATTTTTAAGTCAATTTTTAAAAACAACTAATACGCGATAGTCTTTAATAAAATATATCCACTACACGGTGTATTATTAAAACATATCGATCGTCCTCTTCCTCTAATGAACCTCTCTGCGTTTTGAAATATAATACTGAAGTAGATACCGCAGCCTGTGTGTACCTAATTGAGGTCGCTTTTAGTGTTTGCCATAGCAATAAATTTGAATCCCACGCGCAATGCTGGCTATTCTCTTAGTGACCTAGTGATGGGCTGTGCAGTTTGTAATAAATGACTCGGACTCCATATATTAGTCTCGAGGTTAGAGTACCGATCACTCACTGTCGAACTTTAATTGAATGAGTCATATTGGGAATGGTCATGGATAATAGTTTAGCTTTTGTGTTAATCCTTTTCAAACTGAGCGACGCAAAATAGGATAGTAACAGCCGTTGCAATAGATGATTTTTCAAATGAAAGAAATTGAAATAATAATAATTATCTTTATCAAGATATGAAGAATTTATTGGTATTATAAATAGCAGAGTATGATCTCTAAGGCAAAATATCAACTAGGTTATAGGTTGTTCCAATATCATGATTAATAATAAATCCTGCGCTATTGATTTTTAAACTCTATTTAATTCATTCTCACTAATTGCAAATTCTATTAACTAATGCAACCATTTTGTTGCTATAATATCTTGCAAGTATCTTGAAACAATAGCTCCAACAGCTAGTGTTATTGAACAGGACTTGCGCATCGCTAGTGACCCCATTGAATCATTCCCATTAGGGCCGGACAATGCGTTCGCGTGTCGGGTTTCCTACAAGAGCAGACAGGGTAATTTGTAGGGCGAGCGATGATGTAATACACTGTAACTGAATACACCATTGCACGGTGATTGATGATGCCTGCTCAACTCGATCGAGGCCTTAATTTGTTACTTAGTCGAGAGAATAATGATTTATCTAAAGCACCTACGTAATTTTCATATTACAACATTCGTACTCCCAAGATGTTTGCAATTGTTCGTGTTGAAATACTGATTTAAATTATTAAGACAATCATCGCTGCGATACATAATGCACCAGTTCTATTTTTTACATGTAAAGTTCATGTTTTTTGTAAAAAATGAGTAAACGTTATCAATCAGAGATAATCACAACTGAGTTCAAATTACAATCAAGACTGTAAAAAGATAAAAAAAAACATTTTTCATTTTAAATACAAAATAAGTACATAGTTTTGTAAAAAATATAGGTCTAAAGGTTTTAATTTTTTCTTTCTGTGCACGCTAAATTATTTTCAATCGCATATTTTGTATTTGTCTTTACTAAACAACTTTGCGAGATGAGCAACATAAATGTTGTTATGTATGTATGTCACAGAAAACATTTTACATATCATGTTATCAGCTAGCTATTTAATTCCAGCATAAATGCAGAAAACATTTGTGTTTCAAGCAAGGTTTTTTTTATAAGAACATACGTATGTACAATGTACATAGAAACCACCTTATTCCACATCATCGCTTGCGGTTCTGGGCAACCTAGATCTAAATCGACTACACTCTTTAATTAGTAGCGGCCCGTCCTGCATTTACCCAAGACAAATTATAGCCTGTTTAACTCAAAAATATTGTAGATGTGTATTGGTGAATGACTTTTTAAATCAGTATTTACAAATTTTTGCTCATTTTCTTTACTTTAGCATAGATATAATCTGTCCTTTTAATGAGTAGTTTGGTTCACATCGCGCCATTATTAAGAATTGTCCATTACTGATGTTTGATGAAGCGAATATTTTATAAAAAAAATATTTAGTTTAATCTAGATAAAAAATATTTTTAATCAAGTGTATGTATTTTTTTTATCGCATATGGGTATGGTGAAACAAAAAAATATTATTATAATGCCATTCTTATACTGTAGCGTTGTCACCGTACGTGACACAGAAAATGGTCGCTGCTTAAACCTGCTCCGTGAGCCTAAATACTGTACATATGTGTTTTATTATCCCCGAAGATGTTGCAATTTAAATGTGGTGTCGCATATGGCGTCAACATTATCTGTAATCGCCTCAGTGACAATGTGTGAGTCACTCGAGTTACCGGCCGGCAACACCGGGGACGTACGCAACCCGCAACCGGTCGCTAGCCACTACGCGACCGGAATGTGTGAGCTACAAGACTTCACAGCTCGCACGAAACCCATTGTCTCGTCTGTGCATAATTCTCGTACATTATGTTTATTTATGATTTACTTAGAATATAATGACAAAAAGGAACGTTTTTTTTTCTTTTTGTCGGTAGACTCTAAAAATGTGGAAAATTATACTAATAATAGAATTTCGAAATCACAAAGCATTATTTCCTCAAACATTTTAAATTTTAAATAGAGCTTAAACGAATTAAATAATATTAATTTGTTGCAAAGAGTTTATAGTATTATTTTTCCATAGCCATAACAATAAAGATAAGATGATGATTATATATCCCAATTGTATTATATATCCAAATCGTAATTGCGTATATAAAAATTTTGATCTTATATACGCCAAACCAGGCCCTGACAATGCGTAAACCCTCTCATTTATATATACAGTGGAATCCGTTTATAATGACATCGAAGGGAATTGACAAACACGTCATAATAAGCGGACGTCATACAAAGCGTTTAGTGAAAAAAAAAACATTTTTGAGGTAAACATTTATTTAGATATTTATTTACATTTTGATAGATAAACATAGTATATGTTTATTCATGTTCGTACATACATACATATATGTATTTTTCATATTTCTTCGTCGGGAATCAATGAACATTGCAGAAGGTAGAATAAAGAATCATGTCTGTCATTATAACCGGACATTAATTATTAAAAAATGGGTCATAATAAGCGACATGTCACTATAAGCGAAGTCATTATATCCGACTTTTACGAAGAATTTTATATGAAAACCAAAGTTCGTGGTGTAATACGTCATAATAAGCGGTTGGTCAATATAAACGGAGTCATAATAAACGGATTCTACTGTATTCACATTGCCAGCCTTAGGAAACATGGAATACCGACAAGGAAACAGTACAGAAAAGTAAATACCACAGATTTCTTGATAATGTGATTCACATTGCAGATCGCCATGATAAAACTGTAGCTTCACAACAAGTTACTAAGAAATACTGGTTCCAAGTAATTTCTGCTAATCTAACTGACGCCATAGAAACCTATAGCAGTAGCTGTGACTTGAAACAGTTTTCTTATACCTACTGTAGTCCGAAAGGATAGTTTATACGACCAAATGAAACCGTTGGCCTACCACTTTTGAATCTAATTAACAGGGTTGATCCTTTGTTTGTTTGTTTGTTTTTTTTTTTTTTTTTTGTTTCACATAGTAAATAACTCGAATATAACAATATTGTTTTTAGTGGATTAAATATCTTTTTTGGTTACTACTTACAATGTGATTAATAGGCTGAGAATGCATGTAGTCAAATAAAGCTAAATATACTTAAATAGCACTCTGCAAATATTTGAACCAGTGTTAACGTTAGCCAAGTTTTCTTTGTGAATTATTATTATGAGTCATGTGTCGTTTATCTTTTTTTTAGCATCAGACATGTAAGCCGATTCCGTTACAACTCGCATACAGACTGCTAATGCAATAACTGTATCGTAAGTTTCGTACCGACCTTTATTCGACAAATTGACGTAATGCCGTCACCGGATATTTATGTAATTAACATTGTACACACGGGTTGTCCCAAATTGACAGCCATGCTCGAACACACATGACCGGTGTTTATTTTCACCGTACCTACAAATAAATACGACTTAACGTACGGTTTACGCAGTGACCCACTGACCTTGACATCGCAGCTTTTTGCTCATCCCGAACATACTTATTCATCGGATTACCTCACAACCCGTACAACGCCACCTTAACCCCTTTACCATATAAGCCAACAGTGCTAATGATTCCTTCTCGAATTGTTTCAGTTGGAGAACGAAGTTATGGTAGATCCTTGGAGCAGCATGGACTCCTCGAATTCGCCATTAACCGACTCCGGGCCTTCGGCAAGTGAAGACTGCACCCCTTCTACTTCCAGTGAACCGCCTCGCAGGCACTCAGATGTGTCTCCCATCTCGCCTGACGCGCGCCGCTTAACCGACCAGAGAGACACCAAACCCAAATCGATTGCTCCATCAAAAACAACGGACAAGGCGCGCTCACGAGATCTCACTCTAGAATTGGAGACACTAGACCCAGATCCCATCCATCGCCGGCCACATTTCCTAGACGATGATTATCAACCGCCTTCCAGATCGAACATAGAATGTCGCATCCCTAAACCTCACTTCCTGGACCATTCTCCTTCACCTGATGAGTTGGACGAACGCAGTGATATAACCAATCCAAACTTCCTGGAGGACGAAGTCGATGGCGATGACAGTCAAGCACATAAGAAAGCTGGAGCATTACCCAAAAGACCTCAGAAAACTCCTACTAACTATACTTCCCAGGAAGAACGACCACATAGAACGAGTTACAGAAGTACCCTACATTATGGGTTGGAAAATGCGGCAAGATCGAGCGAAAGGGACAAGAGAGCTTCCCAACTCTACAGGGGGACCTGGCCAGGAGAACGAGACGTCTGGACAGGTCATGATTCCGTAAGCGTCCGTAGTTTCTCTAGCAACGGGTCTGCAGAGGGGCCCCGGCCATCTTCAAATTTAGAAAATAAAATGGAGTGTGTGTGCTCCTTAATATCTCTTTTAAGTTTATCACCAGAAAATAATGCTGATTTAAGTGGACCATTGCTGGAAATGAGCCGTTCCGTAGAAAGTTGTATAGCTATGAGACAAGCTGGATGCATACCTTTGTTGGTACAATTGATTCATTCAAAAGTAGCCAGAGAAACTAGGGACCGCGCCGCGAAGGCGTTGCGAAATATCATCCACACTCAGACTGATGACAAAGCCGGTAGAAGAGAAGCGAGAGTGTGGAGGTTATTAGAGCAAGTAAGAGAATACTGTTACGTTTTAGAAGATCTCGTAGAATCTAGAAAAGAAGGCAAAGAAGTTATTGAGGATGATGCAACCAAACATCCGAGTCAGAGTGTTGCTGCACTTATGAAACTATCTTTTGACGAAGAACACAGACATGTGGTGTGTCAACTCGGAGGTTTGCAGGCATTAGCTGCTCTGGTCAGCGGAGACCAGGCCGCACACGGTAGCAGAACTGACGATAACACGTGCCTGACCATGAGGAAATATGCAGGCATGACGTTAACCAACTTAACATTTGGAGATGGAAACAACAAATCCTTGCTATGTTCCTTTAAAGATTTCATGTTGGCGCTGGTTGAACAACTGGAATCGCCCAATGACGACATGCGACAGGTTTGTATAAGATAATTATTAATTAATGTCTTTAATGTCGTAGTATTCAATTACACAGAAATTATTATAAGTGAAATTTTCATATGTATTACAGGTAACGGCAGCTGTTTTAAGAAACCTATCATGGCGAGCAGACACCAACAGCAAACAAGTGCTTAGAGAAGTAGGCGCTGTGAAAGGTCTTACAAAAGCAGCTATGACCTGTCAAAAGGAGGCGACACTCAAATCTGTCCTGTCAGCTCTGTGGAACCTTACAGCTCATTGTTCGATGAACAAAGTCGCATTGTGTTCCGTTGACGGAGCTCTAGGATTCCTCGTCGACATGCTTAGTTACAATTCCCCGACCAAAACGCTAGCGATTGTGGAGAATGCAGGTGGCATTATGAGGAATGTGTCTAGTCACATTGCCGTTCGCGAAGATTACAGGCAAATTCTCCGTGAGAGAAATTGTTTAAGTGTCTTGCTGCAGCACCTGAAATCTCCCAGTTTAACTGTAGTTAGCAACTCATGTGGCACTCTGTGGAATCTTTCCGCGAGATGCCCCCAAGATCAACAGTTTCTGTGGGACCACGGTGCAGTACCCATGCTTAGAAGTCTCATTCATTCGAAACATAAAATGATAGCAATGGGATCTAGCGCCGCCCTGAAGAACTTACTTAATTCGAAACCAGGTAAAACGCACATTATATCACTTGATACGACCGCGAGGAACATGAACTTACCAGCTCTACCGACTCTTGGTGCGAGAAAGCAAAAAGCTTTGGAGCAAGAGTTGGATCAAAACTTGTCTGAAACTTGTGATAACATCGAACCAGCAACGTCTCCCTCGACTAGCAATAGAGAAGAAAAGAACTTATTCACGGCGACTGAGAGGCAAATCGCCATGAACTTGGAACGACATAGGATGACATCGAGTTCACCGCTAATGGGCACTTTGACATCCCAGATATCTTTAAGCCACAGCGCACATTTGGCGAGTTACCTCAGTTGTAGTAACACTTTGCTAAAGGGTGCCTTGGTCACACGTTCTTCTACAGGCAGCGCAAATAATGTCAATCGATCGGACAGTAAAGATTCAGTGACGAGCACTCATTCAGATTCAGTGTTTGAAAGGGTCATGCGCACTGGAAAAGTTCCTGTACCAACGCCAAGAAACAAAGACTTAGTGAAAAGTGAAACAGGCGGCGAAGCGTATAAGATGTCTTCGAAGCGATTGCCAAAAGATAATTATCTTCGGTACCCATCGCAGCCACCGATCCCACCTCCGAGAAATTCGACAGATTTGAGAACAAACTATACAGAATCTGGTTTTGACGTCGACCAAGATTCTTGCGATCAGCCAATTGATTTCAGTCGAAAGTATTCGGAGACGAAGAACACAGAGGGCGAAGCAGAGAAACCTAAAGCAGAAACCAGTAAGAAATATTCCAAGAAAGAGAATCCCGGTTACGGGGATTATCAGGAAACTGATCTCGATCAACCTACAGATTACTCCTTACGTTACGCTGAACACCAATCGGAGACTGGTTCTGATATATCGGAGCCTCCAGGACCGTCAGTCCACGAAGACACCATTAAACACTTCGCGACCGAAGGCACGCCTTACGAAACACCAATTATATTCTCGACAGCGACATCGATGTCCGACCTTCGAGTAATAGGCAAAGACGGAAAAGCCAAAACTGCAGCGAACATAAAAGAGAATCCCGAAGCGATGACCCACTCAGACGAGAAAGACACGTGTTCTATTGAAGATCCTCCCAGACATGATAACGATAGAGCCGCGTCCACACCGCAAACGGCGTCAGCTTCAGAACCCATACGAGAGAAGAGGGGAGTGTTTGATACAAAGTTCAGCTCAGGAATGATTAGTCCAGAGAAACCAGTGAACTATTGTGATGAAGGCACTCCTGGGTACTTCTCCCGGGTCAGCTCGCTGAGCAGTCTAGGCGAACCGACAGAGGAGGACAGCTTGGCTAAGAGGAATGCGATGGCTACGATCAACGTAGAGCCAAGTCCACCGGAGCCGAACACCATCAGCTCCGCTAAGGACAAAGAAGGTAAATTTACATAATGTTGATGTTTAATATTGTAAGTACATTTAGTCAACTCCGTCCCTATAGGGTTTTGACGCCTATATAGCAACAATATAGCAAACAAGTAGGTAAAGAGTATTTATTTATGTTACTTCAATACCTTATCAATGGTTGCTTTGAGAACCTTAGGTCGTTCTTGGACATTTAAAGATTTATTTAGTGTATCATTATCTTCTTTTAGCACACTGCTCCCTACTTTGATTACTGAATTGTTAAAAGTACGCACCTTATAGCTAAATCTTCTTCTACAGGGTCAAAAGCAGTGACATTTGCAACGGAGCCGGTGGCTATAGGGTCGCAGGCAGACGCGTCCGCCCGCTCGCCCGGGCCTGCGTCCGGGTTGCCGTCTGGACCGGCGTCCGGGCTACCGTCCGGCCAGGTGTCCGGCCAAGCGTCCGGATTAGCGTCGGGGCAGGCATCCGCGCGCACGTCGTCGCCGACGCGGTTCGTGGAGGACACGCCGCTCATGTTCTCCCGCTGCAGCTCCCTGGGCTCGCTGCCGGAGTGCTCGCAGCACGACGACCAGGGATCTGTCGTGTCTGAAGTCAGGTCAGCGCTCAACAACACTTCATATTTTAAACATAAAATTACATTTAGATTACGATTGCTTGCAAAGTTAGTGCATTTTTGTCCATTTCTTTATTATTGTTTTTGAAAAGAACATGACTTGTTGTAATATCACACGTAGCTTATATCTTAAGATGAGCAATTCTTGTATATATATAATTGGAATCTCGGAATCGGCTCCAACGATTTTCATAAAATTTAGTATATAGGGGGTTTCGGGGGCGATAAATCGATCTAGCTAGGAATCATTTTTAGAAAATGTCATTTGGAAGAAAAATAACAAAAAGGAGGCGTTTGAGTATGACATCTAATGGCGAATAATAATACTATTTTTTGTGAGCAACTAATTGCTTTAACGACACAACAGCAGATGGCGTTGTTAAGTAACATTATTCATATTTCATCATTTTATTAGTAATTCGTACTTAAATATAATTTCCAAAAAACACAATATAAAAAAAAAAACCGAGCATAGCTCGGTCATCCAGGTACTGTTTGTTATATTAGTTAATTTTATGCAATGAAACCTGTTCATACATGTATGTATGTATGTATGAACAGGTTTCATTGCATAAAATTAACTGATGTAACAAACATACGAGAATTGTTACAAGTCATGTTCTTTTCAAAAAAAAAACAATAATAAAGAAACGGACAAAAAAGTAAAATCCCATCTAATGTCAAAAAGTATTAAACAGTTCATATAGCCCTTAAAATTGCTCATAACGATTACTTTAGGTGATATTTTGGACTAGCTTAAAATATTTAGTAATTAAAACAACCAAACCAATGGTTTTAAAGTAGTGATGGCCTCGAGGTTAAGGCGCGCGTTCGAAAATTCGACAGTCGCGTGTTCAAACCCCAGACTCTGACTTTTCGAATATATATGTGTGTTTACAATGAATTATCACTTACCTTAACGGTGAAGTAAAACGTGAGGAAACCTGCGCTCCTAAAAATTCTTAGGAACTTCTTAGGTGTGTATTTCACCAACACGCACTAGGCCTGTGGACTAAGGCCTAAACCCTCTCAGTTGTAGAGGAGGCCCGTGCCCAGCAATGGACCTGTGGTGATGGTGTTGATGCCTGGTTGTATTGTGTGCAGTCGCGTGACGTCTGGCTGCATCTCCCCGAGCGAGATCCCGGACTCGCCGGGCGCGAGCGCGCCGCTGTCCCCCCGCGCGCGCGCGCCCCCCGCACACACCTTCACCGCGCCCTCCACGCCGCCGCACGGTCAGTCCGCCAGCGACACATTCACATTACTTGCTATTATACAAGGGACAGTACCATCATCAGGCTACCAATCATCACTTTTTAACGTGCTTTTATTAACTTCATACTTATGTACGTATGTAAAGGAAACTTTGAACATGATTTTGTCTTTTGACCCTCTTTAAAACGTCGGAGTCGTCGGAGTCTATTGCCGTTTTTGGGGTACAATTCCTGACTCCGTGCTGTTACTGAGAAATTTTCGGAACCTCGTGTCTGCATTTTAATCACATACATTTATATAAAGAAGTTAATTTGAAGGATTGTGTATGTGTTGTGACAGCCCCGTGACGCAGTTAGCTAGACACCAGCTTGCGAAACGAGAGGCCGCGGGTTCGATCCCCGCACCAAGACAAATGTTTGTGGGATCCATAAATATTAGTTCCGGGTCTGGGTGTTTGTGAGAGCGAAAAGTCTCTCGTAGTTTCTGATACCCACGACACAAGACTTGTATCTTAATGTGGGGTCAGAACTATGGATGTGACTGTTGGGAGTATTCATGTATTTGGTCGCAGAGCCACAGTGCGCGGGCTCGGTGTTCGAGGAGCGCGTGCGCCGGTTCGTGGTGGAGCACACGCCGGCGCAGTTCTCGGCCGCCACCAGCCTCAGCAGCCTCACCATCGACAACGACGACGAGCCGCACGCACACAAGGTACCACATACATACATAACCTCACGCCTGTGGTCCCCGAAGGCGTGGGCAGAGGTGCATTTCGGCACCCATATTTCGCCAGGTAACAGGGGGCGAGCCTAATGCCGTTTTTGGGGCATAATTCCAGACTCTGTGCTGGTATTGAGAATTTCCTAATGGAAAACCCAATAACACTTTGCCCAACCCGAGAATCGAACCCACCAGAGTTTACCACCCTGTTCGGTAGGCAGTCGTCACTAGAGAAGAACGATCAAGAAGCACTAGTGTTGCTCTTTTCCAACCAAGAAATAGTTTTCAATATTGATGTAAAGGTTAGAATTTAATTAGAATAATATTTTAATTTATTTTTTAGATTTTTAAATATAGTTTTATAAAAAAAATACATTTAAAAATATATAAATAATATATTTATACCCGCAGATGACGGGGGGTCTACGACCCAAGCAACCGGTGGTTAGGGTCCAAGAGTTAGAAACTAATTTATTAGTTAATTAGAATTATATTAAGTGATAATAAAATTTGATTTTTTGATATATTTTTTCAGCAATCTCTGAAATTGCTGTCGAGAAAACCGCCGCAAGATGGACTGGTCGGGTCCACCTCGTCTACTCAAACTGGGAACGTTTCCAGTGACGAAAACAGGTACGTTACAAACGTAATTTTAAGTTTTTATATATGTAATCAATATTCCATTCGATGCCTTATTAAGAATATTATAATGAGTGATTTAACCAGAAATATATAACTAAGAGACATTTTAAAATCTGTTTTTTAATTTCCAGAGACCAGATTCAACCTTTATCGTCGCATTTCACCTCACAAGCTCAAATTAAAGGTAAGAATTAAACTTTACGTATGAATAATTAAAGAATACTCTCCCTCCGTTGATAATCTGCACCGGAGTTTGGTTCATAAATGTATCGTTGTATGTGTATGAACAAAAACACGTATAAACCTACATACAATGTATGACTATAGTTTTTATTTGAAACTGATCTTTATTTCCCCTTTTGTCGTGTCATTTCGCTAAAGATAACAATTAATTATCAGACTATTCGTAGATCACTGCTGGGCCTGGGCCTCCTCTACAACTGAGAGGGTTTAGGCCTCAGTCCATATTTTACGCATATTTTTAAAAAATGCAATTTCACTTCATTCATAACAAAACGATTAATTTAATTCTCGTCTCCTTACAGAATCGCAAACGCCGGGTGAAGTGTGCAAGGTGTACTTCACGGAAGACACGCCCGCCATCTTGTCCAAAGCTGGCAGCAACTCCAACCTGTCAGCTCTGTCCATAGACTCCGCCCCTCCCACTCCAGCAACACGAGACCTGGCGCTGCGACACGCCCGGGAGCAGCGGGGCGAGTCGCGGGACGATTCAAGAGACTTCTCGCGAGACGATTCGCGAGACTTCTCGAGGGACGATTCACGAGACTTCTCGCGGGACGAGTCACGAGACTTCTCGCGGGACGAGTCGCGAGACGAGGCGCGGGACGACACGCGAGACCACTCCCGCGAGGACCCGCGCGACCACGCCAGGCAAATGGACGCTCACGACACTTCAGATAGTTCAAATTTGAGCGACGCCGCTGATCTTCTTGAGGAATGCATACAGAAGGGAATAGCTAAGGTAACATTGCAGTTATAACATTTTTTTCAGTCAGTATTTTTTTATTCTGCTACTAAGAATTTTCAAAAAATATATGGAAAAAAAATCATTAGTTTCAGTCACTTATGATTGGCATGATACATATTTAGGTGATAAAAGGGGGAACAGAAAAAGTATGTATAAACCTTTCTTTAAAATATCTATATTACATTAGTACTAATCCGCCTTAATAGGACGAAATTCGCTTCGATTCTACTGGGTTTACAAGAAAGCCTTTAGCCCCTTTGAGAAACACTGGCCTAAATGCTTAAAATAGTACAACTTTTCATAAACACACTAACAAAAATACAGTATACCAGTTGTGCCAGCGATTTCATCATCATCATCATCATCAATCCATATATGTCCCATTGCTGAGCACGGGCCTTCTCTACAACGGAGAGGACTCGCGACTTCCACCGCGTGGAATTATACAAAAAAGTTGATGTTCAATTTGCAGAGTTTACGATAAAAGTGGCCTAAGTTACTCCTTATTACATCAGCTATCCGCCAGTGAAAGTCCCGTCAAAATCGGTCCATCCTCAGAGATAACTTGATGATATTTGTCGACAGGTTGTGAAGAACAAAGGGCCTCCATCGGACACGTCTTCCATCGCCCACACGTACAGGGACGACTTTTATGTAAGTCGAAAATAACTTATGTTCAATTAAATCAAACAATAATACGCAAAGAGAGTCAGTTTTCATACTGAAAACTTTAGTTGGCTTGGCGAAGAAATAAGGTAAAAAAAATGTAAAATAGGTGTTGGTTGGAAAAAAGATAATTATAAAAATGTTATGAAGCCTACAAGTAGTTAAGCGGCTTCATTAAGAACTTCGAGAATTAATCAAATACTTTGTGACTTGTCGGAGGCAAGTTGTCTGCCAACTGGATTAAATTATTATTAGTAGTCCCACGGTTAAAGCTATTTATTTTTATTTATTTATTTATACTTTTTAGTACACTATACAATAATTTATACTACATGATTGAAAACATTGAAGACAATAAGTATAGGCACAATAGGCGGTCTTATCGCTAGCTGCGATCTCTTCCAGACAACCTACGGGACTGGAATGAAAGGTTGTAGTTCAGGCAGTTGTCTTCAGAAATTGAAAAATAAAAAAATAAAATTAAATATAAAAACAAAGAAATAACCAAAAGCTATTTATTTATTATGCATTATAGTACACCATAAAAACATAAACAACATTGATTTTATTGGTCACAAGTTTGTTTCGCCGGGTCTTTTCAGTCAGGGTCGCGTTTGGATCCGGTGGTACCATTAAAATAATACGTGACGTTTCGGAAATACACAAGGTCCATCTCGTTATTTACTTTAAAATAATAATAATAATAAGATATTATGTATTTCCTGATGAAAACTAAAAATAAATTATAAAAAGACCGTAAAATATTTTTATACAAATTATATAAAATGTTGAAAACCATAGTTGAATTATAATGTAATAATAAAAGATTTTTCTTTTCTGTATTGACTTGTCACAAGTGCTATTTGATTGCCTACGTGACCAAATAAAGCAATTTCATTTCATTTACAACTCAAAAACGTAGTGTCACAAATGGCGGCCTTATCGCTATCGACGATTTCTTCCAGGCAACCGTTAGATGGACTGCAGTGATCAGCAACATAGAGCAATCAGCTATTCATTTGCTGAATCGTTTTATCGCTGGGGTCCAAGATTTTGACCTATTTGATGTTGTTGTAAGGCAAATTATTATTTTTTTCAAATTTGTATTTGAGTAATGTTTGTTTTGTGTATAGTGTAGGTATAATTTATCGATATAATCGCAATGGTGCATACCAGTGGTCGGCAACCTTTTGGCAGGCAAGGGCCGCAATGTGGCAAAATAAGCTAAAGGCGGGCCCGCACTTGTGATATTTACCCTTTACCCTAGATTCTACGTAATACCTATGTATAATTGGCCATATCCCATGGAAAAAATGAAAATGCTAACATACACGGGCCACAAAGGGCGGTCCGCGGACCGCGCGTTGCCGACCACTGGTGTATACTGTTAGCTTGTATTTTTAATCAATAAATAAAGTACCCACTAAACATGATATGATTTCCACAGAGATCACTACCGCCGTATCTGCGCTCTTCAACGGAGACTGTGAAGATGTCACACGAATTCTCAAGGAATATGCGAGACAGGTGAGCGTTGGAATGTGGGAATCTACTACTTACATCATCATCGTCATCGTCAGCCCATATACATCCTACTGCTGGGCACGGACCTCTTCTACAACGAGGGTTTAGGCCTCAGTCCAATACGCTGGTCTACTGCGGGTTGGCGAAATACACATCTAAGAAATTCCTAAGAATTTGTGGGTGTGCAACGTTTCCTCACGATGTTTTTTTTCACCGTTAAAGTATGTGATAATTCATTGTGAATACTCACCTCAATACCTTCGAAAAGTTAGAGGTGTGTGCCTGAGGTTTGAACTCATGATCACCGAGATTCTCGACCGTGCTCACTTACATGCTGACTTTAGTATGGAAGAAATGAACATTGATAAAAAATGATGAATAGAATAATTTACTTGGCTTAACGTAGTGTAGGTCGCCCTCTGGCTAGGTGGGGTGACGATATTCGCAAGGTGGCTGGCAGCGGCTGGATGAGGAGGGCCCGAAGATCGAGCCCAGTGGCGTGCCATAGGAGAGGCCTATATCCAGCAGATGATGAAAATAGTTTGAATCCAAATAGCCAAAAAATATACAGCGTCATAAGCGTTACTTTCACGAGAGTTAGTGAAATGTTTTTAAATTAATTTTATTGCTTTTAAAACTGTTACCTAATTTTCCAACCTCCTTGGATGCTATTTTTAGGATGTTTTTAGTATTAGATTGATCAACAATTAAATACTATATTGTAAGCAAAATAATGTAATCTTTCAGTTCGGAGGGAGAAGCGCCGCCCCTGCCTCCAAAGAGTGGCGCCGTGCCCCCGCCGCGACCCCCGCCACTGAACGACGCTGGTAAAACCTATTTCTGATTACACTGTTTGTCTTTGAAACAAATTGACACTGAAAATCTTCTCCACATCCATAACATGAATCATGAATGTACCCAATTTTCAAACTGAACGATTTATCAAAATTATGTATGTCTTGCGTGTGATAATGGTAAAACATTATGCTACTAAGGAAACAGACAATGATTCAGTCACCGATGCGTAATAGATGCTATATCTATCATATTCTGGGAAGTTGATAAGTTTGCAAAATTACGATAAGAATAAGCAAAGACGGCCATGAGTTACATTATTATGTTGTTTGACTGTGGTTGTGTTAAAATATGTCTGAACTAGAATTGTCTATTTTAAAACTTTATCATTTTTTCATATTTCAGGTCGGAAGCACGAGAGCCGATTGCCCGTGAAGACCCAACGTGGTCTCCGAGAGAAACCCAAACTTCCCGCCACCTCGAATCTCGCCAGAAACGATTCATTGAGCTCGTTAAGTTTGGACTCATTCGGATCCACCGACAGAGAAATATTCGAGGAGACCGTCAAAGCAGGCTTATCGAGCGTCAATCCGCGGGCCAGATACACGCTCGAGAGCAACAAGGGCAAGGCGCACTCGGCGGAGCGACCCTCCGACTTCATCCGACACAGCAGGCAGCACAAGTCGCTCGACAGGAGCGACCACCACTCCCGCCCCAAGCCCAGGGACGCAGAGTTCGACAGGGCCGGGGCCGGCGGCGCCTACAGCCAGAAGCCCGGCCGCGCCAGGAGAATCGAGCAGGACCTCGCGGGACTGAACGTAGGGGGACCCTCCCACGCGTACGGCGGCGGGCGGCAGTGGGCCCCCGCGAGACACCGCGACGACGGGCCGCCCAGCCTGCCCGCCAGGATCGACCGCTCCTCGTCGCTCAGCTCGCTCAGCAACGACTCGTTCGGCTCCACCGACAAGGAGGTGTTCGAGCGCTGCGTGCGCCAGGGCATGCGCCGCGCGCGCCGCCGGGACGAGCGCCAGGACCAGCGCCGGGACGAGCCGCGCCCGCGCCCGCGCAGCGCCGAGCGACGCCGCGACGCGCTGCACCGCATGGCCGGCGACGACTACTCGCTGCTGCAGGAGGTGATCGCGCGCGGCGCCGCCCCCAGACAGGCAAAAAACGTCCCCGCGCCGCCTGCGGACCGCGCGGCCGCAGGCGGGCGCGCACCCTCCGCGCACAGCCCCCCGCCACGCACGCCCCCCACGCCCCCCACGCCGCCCACGCCGCCCACTGGCTGTGAGGCGCGCGCGCTGCAGCGCTCCAACGAGTGCCTCGCGCCCGCCAGCGCCGACACCACCATCGAGTCGGAGCGCGACGAGCTCGACCGCTCCAACGAGTCGTGCGCCGACGTGCTGGATGGGCGCGGGGCCGACGGGCCGCGGGGCAGGCTCGAGTGGACGCACATTCGCACCGACAAACCCGCCGACGAGTCCAAGAGGAGCCACACCGACACCTGGAACGACAACACGTGTCCCGACGACGTCACCTTCCCCACCATCAGCGAATCCGTTCATCTCACGTCGTCCATCAGGAGCGAGGTCACTGAACAAGGCTCGGCGCTCCCGGACCTGCTGGAGAAGAGCGAACTACCAAATATGTCGTTCTCGCGACCGGACCTGACAGACAAACTCGACGAGGACCATCACCTAATACCGAGTCTGCACATCATCGAAGACGCCGACAGAGTGCTCCTGGACAACGTTCCCGAACCCAGCTTCACCTCGTTGGTCGACGACGGCGAACATAAATTCGACTCCATAATATCGGCAGCTATAGAGAAAGAAGCGGCCAGGTTGGCGGCGCAATTGAAGAGTTCGCAATACGGCATGGAGAACAGCGTCACGTCACTCAACTCCGTCGACCTGGACAACATCAAGCCGCCGTCTCATTTGGGCAGTCTTTTATCACTGAGCGCTTCGGCTCAGTGGGACGAGTCCTCTCAAGTGTCGAAGAAGCAGCGGAGTCGCAAGAAGTCGCTGCCGGTGGCGTTGATGGTGAAGCGAGCGCTCAGCAACTCCATGCACCAAGGCAGCTCGGAACACCTGGACAGCAACCCGGTCAGCTTCCTCGACAACGTCAAACCGCCGTCGGAGATGGAGAATATCGACATGGAAGGCAGCATGATATCCGTGTCGAGTATTGCATCTGAAGTGGCTGAGGTCAGGGAGAAAACTCCCGTAGTGTTCGACTTCAAGCAGCCGGTGCAAGACTTCCCGCTGTGCAACACATTCAACACGGTCTTCCACGACCTCGACAAAGTGAACCCGCCCTCTCTCTTCGACGAGATGGCGGAATCCACGCTAGAAATCGAGCAGACGACAGCGCAGCAAGTGGATGATTGTTCCAACACGTTGAATGTGGTGACCGACATACCTTCAGGATCTGAGAACTGTACTCCGTTACCTTCTGATGTCAGCAGCGTAGAATCCACGCCGAAAAGACAACGAGACCCTAAGTATTTGACGCCCAAAGAAAAGAGACATTTATCGAAGGATAGATACCAGACCTATACGATAACTGATACTGTAGCCGAAAGCAGCACAGTAGCAGAAGTCGAAGAGGAGTTTGTTACTTGGACGAAATCGGAAAGCGACCGATCCGATGATTACCTCACAGCATCTTCCGAATCCAAGTCTAGAAGGAAACTCAGCGCGAAACAACGAAGAATGGAAGACAGAGCTAGGTACCAAACACAAACTGTAGACATTCACAACATTTTAACTCAAGAATCTCAACATAAAACGGTGGATCCGCATCTCGAAAGCCTGAAACAGCGGTTGGCGGCTAAAAAGACACTCAAACAGAAACGTATGGAAGATGCGGAAAGGTTCAGGACAAGGACGATAAGCGAAGACATCCCTCCGTCGCCCACCTTCGTGACCAAAGACGCTAATTTCGAAAATGTAGAAACCACCACGGGGTATGACAGTCTTTCGTCAAACGAACCGAACCATCAGCAAATTCACGATGACAGAAACACAGAAGACGAAGTGTTTTCTAGAGACGTCGACAGCGGACACAACGAGGACGACTTCGAATTGAACTCCACGCAAATGGAAACATACACAAAGAGCTTCAGAAACTATTTGCCAGTGATCGAAAGCCCAGCTGCAGTCGACATGTGTGTGGTAAACAACTTGAAGAACATAGAAATGACAGCCTCCTACCGTCGGTTGCAATGCGATAAAAATCAGAACCCCAGTAGCAGCGACTTCGCTAGCTACGAAGGTGACAGCAATTCTGAGGACAAAGCGCAGTCTGAATCGGACCCTGACACGCCTAGACCCAAGCCTAAGATTATTAAACCTACTTCGAGAAGAGATGAAAGCTTAGACTCCAACGACTCTCTCGACAAAGAACAGGAGGCTCCTAAAGCTATCAGGGGTCGGAAGAAGGCTTTGTATGTGTCACCGTACAGAAGAAGCGCCCCAGCGCCAAAGAAAACCGCCACACCGCCAACCAAAACGGTACCAAAAAGCGCTACAACCTCTAAAGGAACAGCCAATGCGGTTAAAGCTCACACAAGTGCCAAAATTCTCAACAAAACTGCCTCTAAACCTCCAAGCGCCAACACATCGCCGAAGAAGTCCGTTCCGAACAAATCTCCCACGAAAACAGCTCAACAAAAGCCGATTACTATACCTCCGGTCGCTACTAAGCCACTTCCACTTGAACGGCAAGGGACATTCACAAAAGAGGAGAGCTCAGTGCCGGCAAAAGATTTACCTGTCCCGGATAAAAAGACTAACGTGCCACGGCTAAATAAAAGTGCGCCAGCAGCAAAACCAACTAACACTTCTCCATCCAGACTGCCACAATTGAATCGATATTCCCGACCGCCCGTTGCCAAAACTCAGAAACAGCCGAATAAAACGGTGAAAAAAAGCGAGCCGGCGATGAAAAACTCGCCCTCCAACCACAGTTTGCAGAGCAACGAGAGCGGAAAAACTATCACCATAGCTTCGCGCAGCTCAAGACAAGGCAGCACTTCTAGCGTCAACTCTATAACATCCAAATCGAAGGAGGTGGAAAGTAAAATTGCCAACTTATGGAAAAAAGTGGAACAGGCAAAGAAACAACCCGCGAAAATTGAGAAAAAAGTATGGATCGAAAGCGATAAAACGGAGACACCTCGACTCATAAGGAGTTCCACGTTCGAGGGGCAGCCGAAACAGAGCCAAGTTTCGACAACGACGAAGCAAAAATCGGCCATTGGCATCAAAGTGTCGCAAATACCCAGTCTTCGACCGAAGTCTACGCCGGGTAAAACAAGCCAGGCTGCCAAAAAACCTGCCACTTCGAGAGTGTTTACTCGGAAACAGGTAAACGGCCAGGTAACCACGTAATTTAGTAATCCAAGTATTTTCTGGGACATCGACAATTAAGTGAGTTCAATTAATGTAACGCATGAGTTTAGCGTAAGACTCGTCATGTACAAGCAGTATAATGAATATTTTGACCGAATTTATTATTAGTGGATACATGACGCGACCTGTGACTTGTGTGATACGTGTGATGACGTATGAACGACGAATAATTGATTAGCAAGGAACGAAAGTTTCACTGCATTTTTCTTGTTTACAAAATCATCATTCAGAAGTTCTAGCAATGTTTTGAAAGACAATCAATAATTCTTAAGAAGCAAATGAATTTTTTTTTGTCATATTTCTTTTAATATTTCTTATACATTGATTATGATGATTATTTACAAAGATTCAGATTCGTTTTATAAAGGAAATCTCTGATTTGAACTATATTTTATTTTGTGTATATTTGTTGCATTTATTCTTTAAAAGGGACTATTATGGTTGACCAAACCTCCATATGACTGCATATTAGTCCGTAGAAAACATTTAAGTCACAAAAAACTGGCATCGGTAAATTTAAATAAACCTGTAATTAAATTTTGAATATTTTTCTTTGGCCTTACATCAAATCCTTATCGCTATGAATTTATTATCGATATTACTACGTATATATCGATATCGATAAATGTAAGACAGGCGCCGCGAAAACTAGTTATTGCAAGTTCAAGCTCAGGATAAGTCGCAAAGCTATTCGTATGATATTTAAAATTATTTTCGTTTCATTCAGCTGCTAACGCTCTCTCGGGGATATGGAACAGAAACATGGCGTTTCTTGTTTCATATCGCCACTGTGAAGCACTATTGTAAATATGAACTGTTTTAAAATTATAGCAAGTAAGGTTACCGCGATTTGTATATTTTTCATATAAAAATACGATTAATATGAGGAAAAGTAAGGTTCGCTTTGGAGTAAAATTTGAGACGGAAAGCGCGTTCCGATTATTTTCATATATATTGGCGTTTATTTTTATATATATTTTTTTTATAACATTACCATAAAGGTCCTAATTGTTATGTTTAATTCTTTATATTGGATTTATATTTTCACTCATTGTGCAGGTAGATAAATAGAGCGCGCCTTTTCGTCTCACCTTTTTACGTCTAGTCAGTTTTAATGTTAGATAAAAAAGGGGTTTTCGTAGTTTTGGCTTAAAGAAGTGAATTTTACGCATTAAAAGCGAGTGGAACGGAACGATTATACCAATTTTAATTATAGTTTTTATCTCTTAACTGGCTTCCTGTAGTTAATGTTTCCATTTTTTTACTAGAAATATGATATTTCTATGGAAAAAACACGTGGAGATACCTCAAATTTTTGTGCAATTTACCCTGAGTATCTATCCATTATCACCGAAATCCGCAGAAAAAATAATTAAAAAAGGATCATATTTCAAAGCTTATAAACGATACTATTTTATACGTTTTCAATAATTTAGATATTTATTAAGTATTTTTATGTATAAATTATAGCAAAAAGATTTGAGGAATCAAAATGTTAGCGTGGGTGATTGGAAATGTAAAGCAACGAAAGTATGTGACACAATGATTTTTTATAGTAAGAAAATAGGTGTCATTTCCAATAACCCAATTTGCTTACAGATCTCTTTTCACAAGGCGGGTGTATATTGTGGAGACGAGATCGTTGTTTAGTAGTTATTACCAGTATTTAGAAGTATGTAGCATAATAATCACATTGATGATAGTACTGATTCATCTAGCTATATGCGTCGTAGTTTTTCGTTTACGTCGCACGCAGATGTAGCGATGCGCCGAGTTTCATGTCAGCCAATTTTAGTTAATCACAATAGTTGTAAGGTGCGTAATTTGGTGGTCAAATAAATGATACATACTGATTTGTTTGTTTTATTTGTTCATTCCATAAACATTAAACAATAATGTAATTCGACTTGGGGGAAATTCTGAGAAATATGGGAAAAAAATGTTGGAACTTGGAATGTACTAACCCAATATGATGCGTGTCTTAGAGAGTACTCTTCTAATACCTAATATGTTGACGGAGTAAAACTTTTAATCGACACAATTAATTATTATTGGTAGTCCGAAATAATAGCAACTTCACAGATATAGGATATCAACCAAGCGCCGCCCAGAGGAAAAAATATTAAACACTTCATGTGTCACGTGAACAAAATTATACGCAAAAGTAATGTATGACAATATAACAAACAGATGAGTCCTGACTCCTGACATATATCCTTCGCTTTAATCAACTTTATGGTCCACCATTATAAACTACATACATTAACACATTTCTATGTCAACTTAAGCGGCAAAATCATAAATAAAAAGATTAAACATGTTTATCAAAACCTACCTAATAACATTGTAAAATAATATTACAATATAGGCATTTTAAAATTACGTTTTTAAACACTAAACCTAAAAGACGTAATACTAATTTTATAATAATTTGTATTACAATACAAAAAAGTAACAATTACGCACACATCTATTTAACAGAGATATGTCCCGTCTATCACAACATACTCTATGACCTATAAATCACAGAGTTATCGCGGTGAAGCGCCGACACTTTCAGATTCGGTGCCTTCCTCGTAAATCTCTTATTAATATAGACGCCTCAATTGATCGATATCGTTGTATTCTCACGCAATTTCTCATGCTATAAGACAAAAACTTCAGAATCCACAACTTTAAATATTTTTTTAGCTTTTCTTGAAGATTATTAAACACACGTTATGACAACAGCCGCTTTTTCAACTGTGTTACAGTGTATTCATTATAAACATTTTGAACCAATAATTCTTTCGTATACTATATTATGAGCAAGTTACTTATACTGTAAAAATTAAAACAGTACTATACCGATCTACATAAAGCTAAACATAAAAACTCACTTATCTCCTTACCTTGCATATTCCCTTTTGCCTACTCAACACTCCCAACTATAATTACTTGATGAGTTGGTGTCGTGGGACACCAGGTAGGAACGAAGTTCCTTCGGCTAATGTAGAATCGACACAAATTGCAAAAAAAAATCGTGCTCAATTTTATGTAGGTTTTCTTGATTTTTCTCTTAAATTTTGCTGATTAGTTTTTATTTAAGTACAAGAAAGTATTTAGGAAATTCAGTATTTTAGGAAATAAAAATAATAAATTACTTAAAATAAAAATAGAAATAAATATACATAGACTGCCTCGTGGTCCTAAGGTACAAGTATGTGCCGTGCGATCCACAAGGTCCTGGGTTTAATTCCCGGGTCGGACAGTGTTATTGGGTTTTCCATGTGTGTGCAGAAATGCACCTCAGACTAGTAGTCAGTGA
This sequence comes from Hemaris fuciformis, assembly GCA_907164795.1. NCBI lineage: Eukaryota > Metazoa > Arthropoda > Insecta > Lepidoptera > Sphingidae > Hemaris > Hemaris fuciformis. The sequence continues at coordinate 1,756,986 of OU015443.1, forward strand.
CTACCCCTTCGGGGAATACACGCGGGAGGTTATTTATATTGGAAAAAAGGCCATCAAATAAAATCATAAACAAATAGTTTGGGTAAAAATAAATATATTTTCATAATATTTTAATACTGAATATTGAAAATAATGTAGTAATTTTTCGCAAAAATTGCAACATTCTTATATTTAACCTGATGTACTTATACTTAATGTATTTTTGTCATTTTTTATCAATTTAAAGAATGATATACAAGTACATTTAATAACCTTTAAAGAAAAAGAGATGAAGTTTGTAATTAACAAAAGTTCCATTATTTATTTTAACATATTTTTAAAATTTCAAATTTTTATCTATTTTAAATAAGTTAATCTTTCTTTAATAATAATCTCTAAAATAATGTGAAAATTTGTAACTGAGGTAGATCTATTTAACTTTAAGCTCCGTTCTATGACTATGACGTAAGCAATCAAACTTAACATAACCAGGTGAGGGCACAATCAAGCTTTCCAAAGTATTTACACTTTCAACTGCTTATTTACATGAACGTAACATACAATGATTTGATTGGAAATCATATTATACGAAATCAAATTGTCAAAAAAAAGTAACAAATTACAGCCGCCGCCTATAATTTACCGCCACAGTAATATCTCCCCCTCTCGATTCACATGGCGCGCGCATACGGTGCGAAATAAGGACCGGTGAGTCCAATCATGTCTGCGCGAGTACTAGGATCGCATAAAACATTAGTAGTTTACATTGGGTCATTGACAGCATGCGTCACAATGCGAAGCAGCAATAAGTGAGAGTGAGATAGAATGAACGACGTAAATTCGCAGCGCTTCAACGTCTCATTTTTTCTTACGGTTTTACTATCACATTTTTTTCAGTTCGGTCGCGCAGCAAAATCCCTATCCCCTCCAAGCCTGCCGTAAGGAACTTCGTTCCAAAAATTGAAGGTAGACACAATTTAAAGGCACTGCACCAAAAAAGTGAGCTGAATCTAACGCGCCTGATGTATTGACTCACTTTAAAAAGTATTGACGCTGGAAATGGTTGAATTCAGTTTTTTAGATGCCTATCTGTTGTAGATTGTAATTAAGCATGACTAGGACATCACTAATGTACAGGTACATCCCTAATAGATAGACATTAAGATGGGGTATCAATAAAGTAATCCCGAACGTACCCTGTGTTTAACTATCATTTAACTCGGACATAAATAAACATTATACAATATATAACATGGCGCTGAGGACAGGATTAGTCAAAATATATGGTGGAAAAGTTGCAAAATAACAAGAAGAAGAAAAATATAAAAACGTGTGCCCACCAAGATGCCACAGGTCGAAGGTGTATACGGATTAAAAACCCCAAAACCATTGGTGAACCTAACGGCAGAATCATATAAAAGGTGGAAGCAACAGTTTGAAATATATAGAATTGCATCAGGTGTAAATGGTAACACAGGGCAAGTACAAGTCGCATTATTATTACATTGCATGGGTGAAGAATGTATTGAAATATACAACACATTTGAGTTGTCTAGCGAACAACAAAATAATTATAGTGAGGTGATAGCCTGTTTTGACAAACACTTCATCCCAGCAAGTAATGAAAGTATTAGTACACACTTGTTTAATAAAAGGGATCAGCATCCAGAAGAATCTGTTGATCAGTATGTAACAGAACTAAGAAGGTTAAGTTCAGAATGCAATTTTGGAGAACTGAAAGAGAGAATGTTAAGAGATAGAATAGTCGCAGGAATATATGATAGCCGATTGAAGGAGAGATTATTAAGAGAACAAGACTTGACATTCCAAAAAGCAGTAGCAATATGCAAGGCAGCAGAAACAGCAAGAGAACAATTAAAGAAAATGGAAAATAAACAAGAAATACAGAAGATACAGTACAGGAAAAAAGAAGAAAATATATATGATAAGAAGGATGATAAATACAGAACAAAGAAAAAAGTATACACAAAACCAACAGAAAATAGAAGCAACTACATAGCTCAAGAAAAAAGGATAGTAGCATGTACAAGATGTGGTTATAATCATAAGTTCTCGAATTGTCCCGCTTTTGGCAAGAAATGTTTGAAATGTGGAAAACTAGGACATTTTGCTATCAGGTGTGGAAAGAAAAGTGTAATAAAGAGTGTGAGTGAGCATGAAGAAGACACTATGGAGAAAAAAGAACAGTTGTCTATAAACATGGGTCAAGTAAAGTTGAATAAAATTAGAAGTAGAGAAGATGGTTGGTATGAATCTGTTAAATTTAAAGACTGTAATGGTAAAATAATACAATTTAAGTTAGATAGTGGTGCAGACTGTAATGTAATGTCACATAATTGTTGTAAAGAAATATTGAAAGTACAGGAATATTACCCGTCCTCAAAATTAAGTAACTATAATAATACATGTTTGGAAACATTAGGTAAAATATATTGTGAATGTGAAATTGTAGGAAAAAATTGTAATCTTGAATTTCATATAACAAAGGGTGACTATGAACCAGTGTTAGGTTTTCCAACAATCAAAAAGTTGAATTTACTTCAAGAAACTAGATCTAAAGTAGAATCTATACAAGGCAAGTTAATTAAACATTGTTTATTAAGAGAGTATGCAGATGTTTTTAAGGGAATTGGTAAAATCAAAGGATATGAATATAAAATTAAATTAAAATATGATGCAGTAGGAAAAATAGAACCTTGTAGGCAAGTTCCATTTAAATTAAAAGACAAATTAAAGATTGAGTTAGATAGCATGGAGAATAAAGGAATTATAAGCAAAGTAAATACAGCTACAGAGTATGTAAATTCATTAGTTATGACATTAAAACCAGATGGATCAATTAGGGTATGTTTAGATCCACAACATTTAAATAATCAGATTTTGCGAGAACAATATCCATTGCCTAGGTTAGATGAGATAACAAGTAAATTAAAGGGCTCTAGATATTATAGTACTCTTGATGCTACTACAGCATTTTGGCAAGTTTGTTTAGCTAAAGAAGCAAAGGAACTCACTACATTTAACACACCACATGGTAGGTATATGTTCAACCGATTACCTTATGGTTTGAATTCAAGTCCAGAGATCTTTCATAAATTGTTCAAAGAAATATTTTCTGAAATTGAAGGAGTAGAAATTTACATTGATGATTTGTTAATACATCATGAGACAATTGAAGGTCATGATAAAATATTAAAAAAGGTATTAGAAAAAGCTAGAGAATATAATATTAAGTTCAATGAGAATAAAAGTCAGATACAAGTTGAGCAAGTTAAGTACTTAGGTCATATTTTATCAAAGAAAGGAATTGAAGTGGACCCAGATAGGACAGAAACTATTATAAAAATGAAAGAACCTACTTCAAAGACTGAACTTATGAGATTTTTAGGTATGACTAATTATGTATCTAGATTTATTGAAAATTATTCTGAGATTACAGGAGTTCTCAGACAGCTTACGAAAAGAGATGTTCCTTTCATATGGAGTCAGACGCAACAAGAATCATATGATAAATTAAAGAAAGTTTTATGTCAACCACCAGTTTTAGCATATTTTGATGTTGATAAACCTATAGTACTCAGTGTTGATGCTTCAAAAGATGGTTTAGGAGCAGTAATATTTCAAAATGATAAGCCTATAGCTTATGGTTCTAGAGCATTATCAGAGACAGAAAAGATGTATAGTCAAATAGAAAAAGAAAGTTTGGCAATTTTGTTTGGATGTAAGAAATTTAATCAATATTTGTATGGACAGAAGTTTATTGTTGAGTCAGATCATAAACCATTAGTTTCAATATTTGCAAAGTCATTGAATAAATGTCCAGCCAGACTACAAAGAATGAAAATAGCATTACAACCTTATAGTTTTACAGTAACTTATAAACCTGGTAAAGAATTAGTTGTAGCAGACCATTTAAGTAGATCATATTTAGATGATACACAGGAAGCATGTGATAAAGATATAGAAGCTCATGTTGCAATGATTATGAGTAGTTTTAAAGTTACAGATAGTAAGTTAAAAATTATTGTTGATGAGACTTCTAAAGATGAGGAATTGCAAACATTGTTAAAATACATTAGAGAGGGTTGGCCTCAAAATAAAAACCAAGTAGATTCAATAGTTAAGCAATATTACAGTTATAGAGAGGAAATTAATTATTGTAAAGGATTGGTATTAAAAGGAAGTCAAATAATAATACCAAAAAGTTTAAGGTCTGATATGTTAAGTAGAATACATTATGCTCATTTAGGAATAAGTAAATGCAAACAATTGGCAAGAAGGTCTGTGTATTGGCCTACAATGAATAAAGAAATAGAAGATAAGATAAATAATTGTGATACATGTAAGAGATATCAAAATGCTAATAGAAATGAACCTATGATTTGTAAAGAAGTTCCAACACAGGCATGGCAAATAGTAGCTTGTGACATAATTTTTATTGGAGGAAATCCTTATTTGCTAGTAGTAGACACATATAGTAAATTTGTAGAGATAAAAAAGTTATTTAATATGTCAGCTCAAACTGTAATTAAATACTTAAAAGAAATATGGGCTAGATATGGAGTGCCAGAAATAGTATATTCAGATGCAGGTACTCAATTCAGTGGATTTGAATTTAAAAACTTTAGTTCAGAATGGTGTTTCAATCACAAAATTATAAGCCCTAGACACCATCAAGGAAATGGTTTAGCAGAAAGGCATATTCAAACAGTAAAAAGAATTTTGAAGAAATTAATAGATGAAAATAAAGATATTTATAAAGGTTTGTTAACTTATAGAAATACCCCTGTTTCTGAAGCAGGTCAGACACCAGCTGAGTTAATGTTTAATAGAAAAGTAAGGAATATGATGCCTGATATTTCAAAGTTTAAGAAAAATAGTAATTACAAACATGAATTGTGTAAAAAACTGAAAATGCAGGAAAAATACTATAATAAAAAGACTAGGAAATTACCTATGTTAAGTAAAGATAAAGTAGTAAAAATAAAAGAAGAAGGTAGCTCAGGACCACATAAAAGTGGAATAGTAGTAGGATATGGACAAGGTCCAAGGTCTTATAATGTTAAAACAGAAGAAGGAGGAATAATTGTAAGAAATAGAAAGAGTTTAATTCCAAATGGTAAATACACTAGAAATAGGTTAGAGGTAGAAAATGATTATAATTTTGATTTGGAGAATTGTGATAAAGATACAACAAATAATGAAAACATTGTAATGAATGAAAATAGGAATATTAGAATTAGACCGAAACGGATTATTAGAAAGCCAGCATATTTGGCAGACTATGTAACAGATTAATAGTGAATAGACAAACAGTGTATTGAACATAACATAATCTTTAACCCATTTGTAAAGAAGGGAGATGTTGTAGATTGTAATTAAGCATGACTAGGACATCACTAATGTACAGGTACATCCCTAATAGATAGACATTAAGATGGGGTATCAATAAAGTAATCCCGAACGTACCCTGTGTTTAACTATCATTTAACTCGGACATAAATAAACATTATACAATATATAACACTATCCATACCTACCGTTTCGCAAGCTGTATTTTGAAACCCCATTTGAAATTTTCGGGATAGAAGTCAACGCGGGACCTCTCGGTGGCATGCGTATTTTACCAACAGAGCAGTCAATTTAGAATTTAAGTACATACATACATAAACTCACGCCTGTATTCCCCGAAGGGGTGGGCAGAGGTGCATTTCTGCACCCACATTTCGCCAGGTATGTATCAGTCCCACGTAATAGGGGGCGAGCCTTTTGCCGTTTTTCGGGCACATTTCCAGACTCCGTGCTGTTACCGAGAATTTCCTAATGGAAAAACCCCAATAACACTTTGCCCGACTCGGAAATCGAACCCAGGACCTCTAGATCGTACGGCACATACTTGTACCGCGAGACCACGAGGCAGGAACTTAAAAAAAGGAACTGGGTACAGGTATAAATAAAAGCCAAAATGAACTAGTCAGATTGTTTATTATGTTTAAGGATCAATAAATTCCAATCAGATTTTCGAGTAGCGTCCTAATTAATACGGAAAATAACATGCATACATCGTCGGCGCCTTACCACGCACGCGATCTTCTAATGTAAATGTAAAACCTATGTCCCTTACAAATTACAACTGCTTTTAAATATAATAAAGTACAAAATAGAATAGTTATATTAATGTGTATAAAGTTACACCGCAATAGTAACAAATATAATTACTGTTAAACATGGAGGCATGCAGAGGTAGTTCGGTATTGGTTAGTCCGCCGCGCGAGACGAGCCACGGCAGCGAGTGCCGCTTGGGACAATTTGTTACGTGCCCTCCCCTCGCGCCCCTCGCGCGGCCGGCGTTGGTCAACCTTAACACGATGCTTATCTTACAGAAAGTACATCCAGTAATCGTACAGAAAAACAAATGTAACAGCTTTACCTATTTACAATTACAAGCTTGACTCACAAAAATCAGGGATGTTATGGAGCTCCGTAACCGTAACCGAAACTATCGGATATCCGAAATAAAAATATATCCGTAACCGTAACCGTATCCGTTTCAGAAGTTTCGAATAGTTTCGGATAGTTTTGTATAAGGGTGGAGTCTAAAAAAACGGCATGTTTCGACTTCCGACAGGTTTTTGTTTCACCGTTCACACGCCACGTGAATCTTGCAGTTTGTTTGTTATTTCTAGTCATAATATAACCTCTTTCATAACTAATTAGTTTCTTATTTTAGAGTCGATACTTAATTTAAGAAAGTCTTGTGTTAAGTAGCACTACTTCACTGAAACTTCATCTTAAACGAAAACACTGATAAGTACAAAAAACAGTTATATTTTACTTTAATCTAATATCCGTAACCGAAACTATCCGAAAATTACGGATAATCCGAAATAATTACATATCCGTAACCGAAACCGATATAATTTTATTCCAATATCCATATCCGTATCCAGATCCGAAATATCATATCCATAACATCCCTAACAAAAATACAATAATTTCTTAAATAGTATGCGTTTCATGACGATTTATTTTTATAAAAACATCAAAGCGAAAAAGCAGTTTTAAACATTATCCTTTTCACCAACAGGGTACGTCTGTCGATATGTGGCGGAAGTCGACCGTGATTGTTCCGTGAGTAAATATACCACAATAGTTTTGAGCGAACAACGCTAATATTAGTAGTAGAATAATCACGGAAGACTTATCGACTCAGTATTTAGTTTATCGACAAGATTTCTCTTACAAAATTAACCACGCAAATATTAAAAACATATATGTATATGATAATCACATAATTAACACACAATAGCAATAAATTAAAATCCGAAGTTTATCAAATTTGCATTTGGTACATTCTCTTGGAGTTATTACAAACAAATCATGCATTATTAATTAGAGAATGCGTCATTTCTCCATTATTAAATATTTTATCGATATGAAATCTCATCGACAAACCATCATAATTTTATCATAATCTCGATACAACACAATGTCTACGGTACCAGTTGGGATCCAAGGATAACTTCACAAAAGAATATGTACAAGTAAAGTTTTCATATACGACTATGTAAAATGACGCCAAAATTATCTGAAACGTAAACACTATTATTATGCACGATATTGTACCTATATGAAATACACATTTTAGAAAATGAATTTTAACTTGCTACACGTAACATCGACCGGGTTTACGAGACATAATTACACATACAATTTTTTTTTGGATTTTATTTTTATCGATAAATTTGGAAAAACCAAAGGGTATAGAACCCGGTCAGAATCTTAACATTAAAGAGACAGATTTTTATGGAACTATTTTGTACACATGTCGGGTATTGGGGTAGTATTATGCAGCCAACTGTTGTCTGATGCTGTTGAACGCCTACTAATCGAGTTATCATATAACACTTCCATTAAAATAGAACCACAATACCCTGTGCTCCATTCTAACCTAACACCTAAAAGCTAGGGACAAATACAGTCGCAAAGGGCACAACTGAGCTCAATTTCGTAAAAGTAAAAAATACCAAATGAGGCTGTGCTTTTGAATTTGGCAACCCTAACCTAACATTCTGAGAAAAACTTATTACCAGTGTTTATATATGAAAAATATGCATCTAGTTGGATGGATAAAACACTATTGCACCCTTTGCAACGAAAACATCGAAATGGTATTTTAATTTGATGATTACAGAAGTTTTGCATAAGTACTATTTATATTGAATAATGAAAGCCTCTGCAGAGGTTCACGACACACTTATATTGTAGCTAATGCTATGTTTATTCACTGTCGCAAGCTCGCAATGAACTGACAGCGTCCCACACTGTGCGGTAGTGGCGAGTAACCAACGTACGCAGTGCAACACATTGCGTATCACCACATACTATGGGTATGCAACAATGATTTGTAGACGAATACTACATTCACTTTAAATTTATATCGAAATATCCTTAGATAAAGACTCGAATCACCAATTTTTAAATCAATTTATCATTTTACTTTTAAATACCAGCTACCGCGCAGTTACCAAAACGGAGGTATCAATCTAGCGTGATTTTTTTCTGTTCCCGCCGCCCGAACGAACAAGGGAGGCGCGACGTCGATATTCGTATTTATCGACAATTATATCGAACAAAATATCGACAAAACGTCACTTATTGTGACATGGACATAAGACCTATAATCTTGTGAATATTTTGGTAATATTCCACAGCCGCCCAGTGTTCGTTTGGGTTGCGAGAACGCGGTATAATTTCAAATGTAATTTAGAAGCATCGAGCCGAAGGGAATCGCTCATGCCGTGTCCAACTAGCCGGTTGTTAACGGTTCTTTTTATCAAATTTGCACAACAGCCTGCTACCTTGTCGAGGCGTATGAGGCGCCAAATCTAGCGTATACATATATATTTTGTCGAATTCATGTCAAAAGCCTGTGATTTTATTTAGCTACACCATGTTCTATTACACTGTTTTTGCTCTCATAACATCTGACTTTTTCCGCATTTTTAAAAATCCCTGACCTTTTTAGTCAGACTCAAGTTCAAATCGAAGTTATAATACCTAGCAGTCTTTGGATAGATCTATCACTAAGACCCCTCGCTTCAAACTTGTAAATATTTCTCTCCAAAATATATTTCGGAGTTTAATATATCATCTCTCATTTTCAACATTTTTTAAAATATTTTTTTTTATTCGCAGTTAATTCCTGCTTTAAGTAAAAGTAGTCGTTTCGACTGGCGACGTGCCAGTTATTTTTATTACAATTTGCACAATTTCGTTTCGATATTAAATTCTCCTATTTTCACGTGTCTTGGGTAAAATCGACCCCGAGAACCGACATAAATACATTGTGTGACCCGTGTAAGCCTCCAAAGAAATCGGAACCAGGGCCGTTCATCTGAGCCAAAGGTCTCCAAACATATTTTTATTATAATAAAATCGCAACGGCGGAATGTCTGTACGTAGAATATTTCGCACAACACGCAGCCCCCCCGACTAGCATGTCCAGTAAGTACAAGGATTCCGTTACGTTTGGGAGCTGCACCGACAGATGGCGCGCGAGTGCGACCCTCGCGCGGCCTGCGTCCCGGTCTCAATTATAACATTACGTTTTGTACTCACTCCTTCATCACGCTCTTTATCCTTAACACTAATATACATAAAAATATCACAGCACTATCGATTCACTTACACTAAAGTCGCGACGCTTGGCGTCGAAACTCAATAAAAAAATAATAATAATAAAAAGGAATCGAATTTAAAATGCATGAGCACACCATCGCTGGACTCAGAACAATGGGGGAGAATTCTATATGTTAGAAAATTGTATAAAAACACAAGTTAGCAAAACTAAATTCATCAAATCCGTATGACCGCGAGAAATGCAATGGCTTAAACATTGTGACTGCGCCAGCAGCCACTCGTCAAGCGCTGTAGAAATGCAATAATCAAGTGCCGCAAAACCGAAATATATACAAAGCGAAATTTATTCACCAAAACATCTTAGCCTAGCTTTGGATCAAAAAAATCGAAACATAATCGAAAGATAAACCGCGAGTTATTCCCGCTGACAGCGCCGAGATCATGTCTTTTAACGCGCCCGCAGGATAACTCTCGAAATATTATACTCGGAAAAATCAAACACTCGACAAAAATTAAGTGCTTTGTCTAATACTTATCGATAAATTTGTCACGTGTACGAATGAAATGGCACTACATTGTTTTAGAACTAGTGATGTGCAATCAGGAGTAACCCTTTCTAGACTTCTTTTCGATATCGATGTTTCATAAGTATGACTGACACACCACTAGTTGTTTGATGAATTCAAAGACGTATTCAAGATTCGCATAATTTTTCGTAACTTATTGAAGGGGTAGATCGAAGAGGTGTTCGAGCAATAATGGCATTGTCATGTTTATAACGTGTTCAGAAAGAAGATAACCTCATATGTGGCTGAGACTGCAATACATCGGCGCTCGCACCGACACAACCAGTCAAACAAACGATGCACTAACGCGAAAACTTAAACTAAATGAGGTAGAATTATTATGAATATGATTAAAAACATTAACCAACTAATGTTTGGTGGGATTTACGTTATACATGTATATTTTATCAACATTATAATATTTCCTATTAGTGAGGTATATAGTCGTTCCCGCCTGAGGTAGCTGTGTGGACGGACGAATGGCGCCGACACTGCGCCCCTGCACAACTGTACCCAACAACATTAACAACGTGTCTAGCCACAACACGCCCGTGTCGCGCCATTCGTCCGCGATAAATACTATTAAAACTATTTACTTCTACATTAGAGGTTATTCAGTGATCGCAATTCGCACGCGACACCGACATGCAGCGGGGCCGTGCACCGCGCGTGCGCACACGTCTCAACAATAACTAACGGTAAATATACTTTGTACTTCTGTGTAAACGCTATTGAAATATTCATCTGTAAGGTAAATATGTATATGCTATATAAATATTGTTAATATATAACGTGTGTGTGGGCACGCTCGGTTAGTAACCACCTCGCTGTGAGCTTGGCGTCGTGGGTCGGTGGCGCGTGGCGTTGCGTGGGCTTAGAATATGTCTGTGAGCAGCGGTCGAGAGGCTTCGGGCAGGTCGTCGAGCGCGGGGCAGGCGAGCGGCGGGTAGGCGGGCGGGTACCCGGGCGGGTAGGCGGGCGGGTACCCGGGCGGGTACAGCGGCGGGTACAGGGGCTGGTACAGCGGCTCCCACGTGTCCTGCTTGATGGTGAGCAGCGGGTCGATGTGCGGCATGATGTGGTCGTCCAGGTCGATCACAGCGCCCGCCGCGGTCGCGTAGCCCTGGTTCACGAACTCGGGCCCGTACTCGGGGGGTACTGCGGCGCCGGCGGCCCCCGCTGTCCCTGCGTGGGCTGCGTCCCCCGCGCCCTGCGGCACCACCGCCGCCTCGCATGACGCCGTCGGCTCTGGAATGTACGGAAAAATTATTTCAGTATAATAGATCATATTGGGCCTAATATTTCTCAACTGTACAGGAGGGTCGTATCCAGCAATGACTCACATATAGATAGACTACACTTTAAAGTAGTTATTGTCTTTTTAACATGGTAAATAAGGTCTGAAGTGAACAATATGATCACATCAATTCTAACACTAGCAAGCACAGACCTTTACAAAAACACTAGCTAACCAACATTCAATATCTTTTTTCATATAGGTATAGTAGATTCTGTATATGATTATATAGCCACTAGGATCAAACGGACCCATTTATATCTGGTTTATCCTGACTATAGAGACCATTTAAAATATTCCATATTATAAATTATTGTTAAGCTATAGCTTACACAGCAGTGATGGCCTCAAGGTTTAGGTGCGCAGTCGAGAATTTCGGCGGTCGCAGGTTCAAACCCCAGGAACACATCTCTGACTTTTCGAAGTTAATGTGTATTCACAATGAATTATCACTTGCTTTAACGGTGAAGGAAAACATCGTGATAAAACCTGCACACCTAAAAAGTTCTTTGGAATTTCTTAGGTGTGTAGTCCGCCAACCCGCACTAGGCCAGCGTGGTGGACTAAGGCCTAAACCCTCTCAGTTGTAGAGGAGGCCCGTGCCCAGCAGTGGGACGTATTTACACCCTTTTATTTGGGACTAAAATCAATCGAAGAAATGTGGATACGAGAATCCATCTCTGCCTAGTGCTACAGTAATGCAGGTGTGAATGTATGTACAACAATATTATTCATTACTGAGGGTCCATACCCAGCAAGCGAGGCTTTCGCTTTTGTAAATGTTGTTTAATAGAAATGTTTAATAATTAACAACAGTTTCAATGCACAGAAGACTGTATACTGACCAGTAATGAAAGCGGTGATGGTGTCTGTGGGCAGCATGTCGACGAACTCGAAGTCATCGATGCAGGTCTGCGCGTTGTTGTTGTCGCAGAACATCTGCAGCTCCCGCTCAATGATCAGCGGGTCGATGCCGTCCACCGTGCTGTCGTCCGAGTCCCCGGGCGCCGCCCCCGCCGCCCCTGTGCCCGTCACCATCGCAAGCGGCGCCAGCGGCGGCGTCGATCCTACCTCCACCCCTTCCATTCCCAACTGCTCCATATTCACCTCCCCCATTTCCCTGCGCTCCTCGTTCGCCGGCCCCTGTTGTTGCAGTTCAACATTCATCTTCGTTTCAGCGCCGGCCAACTGTTTCTTGACGAGTTTGTGGTCGATGTTATGCATGCGTTGCAGATGTTTCGCCCAGTTGGCGTAGTTGGCGAATGATTTCGGACAGTTGGTGCACTTGTAAGGCCTGCGGCCCGTGTGGATGTTGAGGTGCTCCTCCAGCTGGTAGGACTTGATGAAGCCCTTGCCGCAGTAGGTGCAGGTGTGGCTGCGCAGCGTGGAGTGCGTCTTGGCGTGCTCGATGAGTCTGGCGCGCGCGTGGTACGCCTTGCCGCACACGTTGCACACGTGCAGCACCACCTCGAAGTGCTGCGGGATGTGCTTCAGCGCCAGGTACTTCTCGCGGTAGGCGCGCGCGCACACGGGGCACGCGTAGTGCTTGACGCGGTGCAGCGCCAGGTGGCGCTCGGCCGCCGCGCGCGCCGCCAGCGCCAGCCCGCAGCGGCGACACGCGCGCGCCGGCGGGCGGTGCTCGCGCCGGTGCAGCAGCAGCGCGTGCGGCGAGCGGAAGCTGCGCGCGCAGCCGCGCTCGGGACACGGCGCGCGCTCCAGCCCGTGCGCCGAGCGCCAGTGCGCGTGCAGCCGCTTGGCCGAGCCGAACGCGTGGCCGCACATGCTGCACGAGAACGGCTTGTCGGCCGCCTCGCCCGCGCCGTGCTGCGGAGCCGGCGCCGCCGCGCGCTCGCCCGCGCCGTCACTCGCGCCGTCGCCCGCGTGGAACGCCTCGGTGTGCACCACGAGCAGCGACAGCCGCGGGAACGTCTTGCCGCACTCGTCGCACCTGCGCCACGCATACACATCAAATTACTGTCTACGCAACGACAATAATAATAAAAAAAAATATGCAATTCCATCTGAAATGCCGACGGTGTGTGTGCGACTCAAAAAGCACAATGTGTTTTAGTTCCGGTAATGCTTTTTGAATTTGAATATAAGATAAATTTTAGACGCGTGAATAATGCGGGAAACCGTGGCCTTGGAGAATAAAAAGATATGAATGGAGCCGGGAGCGCACAATGACGCCCGACCCCTCGCTCTGTGCCATTGGGACCCTAAAGAACGTAAACTCGTATCTGAATGAACTCCATAGATTACATAGACCTTGAGTGTCCCATTAAAAAGGGGAATTGAGTTCAATTCAAAAAAGCTTCATTATCTAACACATTTGAACTGACAGTTAAAATTTATGAGATATAATATGTACCAGCTACTGGATTTTTTACATTTTGCATATAACTTTTTGTTATAGTAAAATGACTATTGTAATTATTACTACATGAAATAATTAACTGTTGAATACTCACTCAAATCTATCCTTGGATATGTGGAAATAACAGTGATTACCAAACTGGCCGTACTTTTCATATTGTTTCATGCAAATGATGCATGTATAGACCAAAGTTTTATCTCCGTGCTCAGTCACAAAGTGCAGGTCGAAATCAATTCTGTTTTTGTACAATTCATTGCAGAAGCAGCACAGAATGCCACCTATAACGTCAATAGATGAGTCTTCGTTTAATGGTTTTGATTCTTCTTGAATTTCGCTCTTGATAAGTACTTCGCCAAAATGTTTAGACAAATGTTGCATTGCTTCCGGCTTGTTGGGCGATATCTCTTCACAGATGGAACATGGGTACTCAGTGGTGCTGTGCTCTTCAACATGCAGCTCGCACATGTCCACTGTGTCAATGTTCTGACCACATTCGTTGCATTGATATGGAGGTTTGGACTTCTTGAATTTGTGTACAATTTGGTGCAATTGCAATTCATTTTTTGTTGGGAATCTGGAACAGGGGAAACTTGTATTTCTTTGTCCTTCAGATTATAGAGTCAGAATGAACACAATATACTGTAAATAGAATAAAAATATTACACTCACTGTTGGTTGCATGATGTGCATGTAAAAACGTGCATGGCAGCCACATGTTGTTTTAGTACTGATAATTTTGAATACAATTTGGAGCAATATTCACATCTACAACAAAATACACACAAGCCATTAACTTAGAATGAAAAAAGGCAAAGGTTGTTTTCATATGCTCATATATTAGCTATAACTTATGCTGAAAATATTTGTTAAAAATTATTTAAAATGTAGTTTTCTCTACAAAATTTGGCACATTATTTATTGTTCTTTTTTTTTTTTTTTTTTTCTGGCACGGCAAAGTGACCCCATTGCACCTGATGGTAAGCGCAATGGAGTCCAGAAAAAGTGCCGACCAGCGAGAGATGATGGTCTCCCGTTGGTCGACACAATCATGCCGGCCGAATACCTCTTCATAATATATTATGGACTATGGCATATAATACATGAATGAACGATTAAACAGATAATTCATATATAAATGCACTATCACAATCACTATCCATATTTAAAAAAAAAACAGTCTTAATTAATCTGTGAGACATTTGATAATATTCATGAGAGTTTGATATTAGTGCCTACTTTACAAAATAAGGCTAAGGTTTGATCTCTACTGATATCAATGTTAATTAACCAATTATAATGGTTCTGTTTTTAAGAGACCAAGTTTCAATAGGAATATTATGGAGGTATTTATTTCAAGACTTATCCCTGTTAGACAGCAAAATCTACAACTCAATACACTTCTACATCACAGATAGACACAATCACTAATATGTTTCGTATTGACAATATTTAAAATATATCACGCTTGTAGTCTGTATATCACAATCATTGCACAAGTTTCTCAAGTTGGATCCAAATATTTGTATAAAAAGGGCAAGTTACAGTTGTGTACTCACTTGAACTTATCCTTGGTGACGTGCTTGAGGTAACAATGACCGCGGAAGCTCGGATAGCCAGTGATTTGCTTGCGGCATACAACACAAGTGTACACAATCTCCTGGTCGCCAGTTATGTGCTGCGCGTAGTGACTGTCGTACTCCTTCTTGGTATCGAATGTGATCTGACAGATGTGGCAGTATATGCCGCCAATTAAATCTATCGTGGTCGGCTTCGGAAGAAAGCATATCTGGTTGAGATCGATCACCTCGTTTGATGCCATTTGAAAAGTGGAAGCCATGTTTAATCCGCCGCCGCCGATGTCTGAGCTATGTGTGATCCATGAATACTGAATTTACAATCTATGTCATATGGGAGCGAAATCTGCTATTGCAAACATAATATTGTTGTTAATTGCGGCTACATGTTTATCTGGAAAGAAAAAGACATTAAAATTCCCGGGTGGTCTTGCTATACACAACGTATTTAAGATTTTTTGTGCAAAAAACGGTATTGCAGAGTGAAATGCATTTGATTTTTTTGCAATTCATGAGTTTTCAGTTGTGCAGCGTCCCCCGTCATCGATATATTCGAGGTTGTTCAGCCATTATCAATTTATCCGATTCACAAATTTATGTAGTAAATGTATTGATAAACTTACAATTTGGATTGATAACATATAGCCACGCATCGGGCAGCGGGCTAGCACTATAATTTACATTACAGCATCTGAAACAAAAGATGAATTTCAATAAAACTGCAACGCCGGATAACAAACAACGCCAAGAAAACGTGGGGTTTTTGATTTTTCAGATTTTCCTTACGTTCCAGTTCCTTCGCACTATATATTAGTATTTTAAGCTTTAAAAGAAGATAGCATTATGTGCATTGCAAGGGTATAAAGAGACAGAATTATCACACAAGGATATAAAATCAATTGTGGCCCTGCTGGGATTATCTTTAGGTACAATAAAAAAATCAATAATAATTATAACTTAATATGTGCACTCAATAATTATTCAAGTCATTTCATTTTGAACTTTAAGGCAGATTGCAAAATATCGATTAAATAGAATAATTTGTTTGTAGGTACCTACCTATATATATGTGATAGTTAAGTTGAATAAAAGTTTAATTACTTTAAGGTGTGAAAATCTTCTAATATAATAAACCCATACCTACGAGCTTTCATCAAAGTTGAATACCTTTAGTATATCATGCTAATAGGCGTTTCAAAGATTAAAGAAAAAAAAATTCATATATGTTTAGACCTATAGTTTATATACCGTGTTTTAATAGACACATAAATGGATATAAAGTATTATTTATTTATTTATTTACACTTTTTATACATTAAGTATAGAGGCGGACTTAATGCCAAAGGCATTTTCTGACAGTCAACCTCTGGGTGATGCAGAGATAAAAAGGTATTAAGTACTCAAAACTTAAAATTTACTCCATTATTTATTGCTTAATAATTGATTAACTCTCGGTTATTCTTATGGCTAACTTTATGTGGCTCGGATTTTTTCAGTATCTAATGATCAATTTTATTGATGTTGTCAAATTAAATGTTAGACGAATAAACCCAATGAAATTCAATAATGACCTCTCTGTCAATTATTTTATCATCTTTGACTTAAAGAACAAGACAGCTGATAAAATTTTCAAATCTATTTATCTGTCAATGAAATAAAATCAATTCCATCAGGAATCAGGATAGTTTATTGAAATGACTTGAGGTAATATCTCAAATTAAATTCAAGACATATTATATTTTTATGTGGTGTTCGAATTAGAATAAAAATTGCGTCGACAATTGCGCGGTATTTGTGGGAACATATCTTTACAGCTTTTCATATTTTGCGACGGTAAGTGGAATTTATACTTTTTCTTAATAATTTATACCTAGTTTTATCTATTAGAAAAAACAAACTCGTATTTTAATTCATTAATTTCAATCGCAGTATATTATACGGCCGCTTATTGCGTAGCAGTCTCGCTACACCTAAATATTTATCAAAGTAAAGTAATATTCCATCAAAGAGCCTACGGTGCGCGTTAGTTTACTTTACTAAGGGTATTTTACAGTGTTTTGTAATCATATGTCAAAAACATAGTTTCTGGCGCGCCGCCAACTCTCAAAATAGATTGACTGACTTACGTACAGTTTACTCCGCGCGGAGTTTTGTACTTCCATACTGGAACTAGTTTATACACCGCGATGGACCGTCAACATCCAACAAATGCGAGCTTCCACGGCTCCATGAGGAGCAGGGACTCGTCGTCGACCGCCGGCAGCGATGCTAGAGAGAAAATCAAAGACTGCTTCAGAAAATTCGTAGCATTTATGTTCACACAAGTGGGTGTTGGCGCGTTGGTCGTCTGCTACGCGATATTGGGTGCTGCCAGCTTCATGCACATCGAGAAAGACAGCCCCGACGAACAACTCCACAGCATCCGAAGACTGAGACAAAACTGTGCGGAAAGACTTTGGAACATCACCATAATTGTGAATGTGTTTAATGAGACCACATGGGTTTCAAAAGTTGATGAGGTCCTCAAAGACTTTCAAAACAATATCACATCAGCAGTCCATACTGGTTACAATGGCAGATCAGCTGAAGACATCTGGTCATTTCCAGCAGCCTTGATGTACTCTCTGTCTGTGTTTACTATGATTGGTTATGGCAACATTATACCGAAGACCCTGTGGGGGAAGATAGTGACAATAGCATATGCTTGTTTTGGCATTCCAATCTATGTTCTATACTTCTGTAATATGGGCAAAGTGCTAGCTCAGACTTTTAAATGGTTGTATATTACCGCTCATGAGTGTAGCAGGAGAGACGATACTGTGTTTGAAGATGGAGAAATAATTCCTGTAAAACGTAAGATAACCGTGCCATCCACAGCTTGTTTGTGGGTGATATCATTTTACATCCTCACTGGAACCATAATGTTTGGTGCATGGGAGAAATGGAATTATTTGGACTCAACATACTTTTGTGTGATAAGTTTATGCAAAATTGGATTTGGAGATTTTGTTCCTGGAGCTAATATATCGGATTCAGCCGGTGGATCACATTTGAAGCTTGTCATAAACTTCATATATGTGTTACTTGGTATGGGATTGGTGGCAATGTGTTACAATCTGATGTGTGAAGATGTGAGGGTGAAGGTCAGAGAATTGAGGGAAGATCTGAAAAACTGCCTTGATGATATCACATTAAAAATAACAGTATGCATGAATGATACAAAGTATTATCATCAAAAACAATCGAGGAATATTAAGTGAGATCTCTTGCAGTTTTCATTGGTGGACTTCTACTGTACATAAGCCTCATTTTAATAAAGCTTTACTTACTTAATTACTGGTTTGAGCCATTCGGATACATATGAACCAGTGGCGGTACTTCCATATAGGCCCAAAAGCATTACACATTAATTTGTAATGTCTAGTTTATAATTGTTTATTGTGGGATCAGGATATTCTCATTTATATGTCAAAATGCTCTTGTTATAAAGATTTAAAACTTATAAATTATTATTCGGAATTTTGAAGGGTAAACTTGGCTTTTGGGCTTCTATGGAAGTACCACCACTGATATGAACCAGTCTTTATTAAAACATTTATCTCCATAAAATTTTGCTTTCCAAATGAGCAAAAGACCATCTTTGTATTTAGTGAATGAACTTACAAATTATGTTTTTCTGTGACGGTCAAAGATAAGCATATACATATAATTCTAAATGATGTGATATATATAGTGAACAGAGCCTGAAAGCTTATTTGTGTTTTATTTTAATTATGTATGAATTAAGTAATAAATTATGATTATATGTTTAGATTTTTTTTTATATCTTTTCCCTGTAATGACACAGACATAAATATGATATGTTCTACCATTATACGCATCACAAGAAGAAAGGGTAAGAACATTTTATTTTTCAGATCAATCCATTAATCCATCTTTGCAAATTTACCTACAGCTTTGTGCTACTATCTTTTGTTAATGTTTAATGTACACATGAGATTAATAATAATGGTAATTTTTTCTTTTTCTTTTTGTCTGGCCTCATCATCAAGTTGTAAAGTTATTATTCCAGTAATGACCCCAACACTTTGAGATGATTGTGAAATACACTAAGTTAAAATAACTTCTAAAGAAGTAGCATAGGTGACATGCTGTAAAACAAGAAGCCACAGGTTTTAACGAATATTTAACCACATTAAATAAATATTATATGTCCTTTAAATATGTATTTATTATGAGTCAGTTTGTGAGGCTGAAAAGTCTCTTAGTTTCCGATTCATGACAAAAGGTTTTATATATGTTAATGTGTGATCTGGACATTATTTGACTCTTGGGTATATTTAATGGTTATAACCATGGCCTGCAACTCCATATGCAATATTTTAGATGTAAAAGGCATTTTCCCCGTTCTTAACACTTTTTTCATTGATGCTCCCCACCTTTTGAACTGTCAAAAGGTGGGGAGCATCAATGAAAGGATCAATGGAGCATGATAATACTAGTATATACAACCTTCTTCGATAAATGAGCTATCTACCACTGAAACAATTTTGAAAATCTGTTGAGTAGATCCAGAGACCCTACAACCTCACAAATTTTATCTCTTTATAATACATATTAGTAGGTAAAGAGTATCAATGTTTACTTTGAATTCAGCAATGGTGGAACCGTAGCTAAGCGAAGCGGCAAGATGTCGCCGGTGCGCCTGCGCCGCGTGGCCGGCTTCGAGGGGCGGCTGAACGACACCATCTTCCAACCTGCCACCACGTTCACCACGCCGCAGCAGACCTTGGTCTACTTCGGCGGAGATGTGCAGGTACACATACATACATACATATGTACATACATACATAGGGTCACGCCTGTATTCTCCGAAGGCGTAGGCAGATGTGAATTTCTGCACCCACATTTCGCCAGGCCTCGTCAATCACGTCATCAGTCCTACGTAATAGGGGGTGAGCCTATTTCCAATTTTACGTGCTGCTACTGAAAATTTCCTAATGGAATTTTTTTAAATACCAATACCGCTTTGCCTGACCCGGGAATTAAATCTAGAGGTAGGGACCTCGCGATCTAGGGAGATCGCACGGCATATACTTGAGCCGCGAGACCACGAGACAGTCCTGTACAGTTCTGGATTCATTATTATGTAACGGATATGACTTTATTTAGACATTTTTGACTGATTTACCAAAGCAGTACAACAGTGAAGGAGACAACCACGTTTCGTCAATTGTATTTAAGGCTTACGCATTCGGGCGGGGACTATATAGGAGACCTATGGTCGTTTTAGGCCACATTTCCGTGTTACTACTGAGAATTTCTTGATGGCAAAAATATATTTCAGTGATCATTAAAACCCTCGTAGGGCTTAAAATCGGTTCGTCTTGCACCTTATCTCTGTTTAAAACTAATTTTATAAGAGGTTTTCAACATCTTTTAAACAATTATGTCTGTCTATGTTACGTCTTGTTTTCAAACAGTGTTATCGATATTTAAAGCGGGTCAACATTAATGATGGTTTAACAGGATTATCCGGAAGTGATGCAAGCCCACCGCGACAACCGGAACTTCGTAAAATGGAACTTGGAGAATACGGCGCGCATGCTCGCCGCTAACTATCCAGAAAAACATATACTCGTCGTCAAACCTTCCAGGTGACTTATTTTATAAGTTCCTGAAAAAATATACTCTCACGCTTGACTTCTTCGAAGGTGTGGACATTTCGAACCCAGGTCTAGATCCCGAGCAGCATATTTATTCCGGGATAAACGAGGCGTTCCATAGTCTTGTGGATGTCATGAAATAGAATTTTATTTTACAGAAATAACTTGATTAATAATATGATGGTTTCTCTTGTAGTTTCTGAAGACTTCTGTCAAATGTGAATTCAGAATTCTAGCTGTTAGGTGTAATATTGACTGTGCCCAAGTCTGATGATGATGAGTATAATATCTTGCTTCAGGGTGGAGTACAAGAGTTTCAGCTGCTACGACAACTTCGTGCCAAGTACTAATGCAGGCGTCCCAGAGCATACGCCCACGCACAACGCCCTTCAACACTTAGAGAGGTAATATTTATATCATCATCATCATCAGCCCATATACGTCCCACTGCTGGGCACGGGCCTCCTCCACAACTGAGAGGGTTTAGGCCTTAGTCCACCACGCTGGCCTAGTGCGGGTTGGCGGGCTACACATCTAAGAAATTCCTAAGAACTTTTAGGTGTGCAGGTTTTATCACGATGGTTTCCTTCACCGTTAAAGTACGTGATAATTCATTGTGAATGTAACTTGGAAAAGTCAGAGGTGTGCGCCTGGGGTTTGAACCCGCGTCCGTCGAGATTCTCACGACGAGGACACGAAGCCATCACGACTTTTTGATATATTTATGTAACTCATATTTTTTTCTAATGAAACTTGCCGATGTTCAACACATACATACTCACGCCGGTTCACGAAAGGCTAGGTAGTGGTATTTCCTAAACCCACATATCGTCAGCTGTGTTAAAATCCCTCAAACTCCGCACTGCTACTGAGAATTTCTAAATTGAAAACCCAATAACACTTTGTCCATACCGGGACGAATCACACGCCATATTGTCCCATTCGTAAAGGCCCATTCAAGTATTACTTAAGCACTAGAGGGGGTCGTTTTAATCAATATGTTTTCTTTTCCGGATATTCTACAAAATTTTGTCAGTACAGAAAAGGAAAACATCGTGATGAAACCTGCACACCTAAAAGTTCTTAGGAATTTCTTAGGTGTGTAGTTTGCAAACT
The DNA here is from genome assembly GCA_907164795.1 of Hemaris fuciformis. Taxonomy (NCBI): domain Eukaryota; kingdom Metazoa; phylum Arthropoda; class Insecta; order Lepidoptera; family Sphingidae; genus Hemaris; species Hemaris fuciformis. The sequence continues at coordinate 1,779,224 of OU015443.1, forward strand.
TGCACTAGGCCAGCGTGGTGGACTAAGGCCTAAACCCTCTTAGTTGTAGAGGGGGCCCGTGGGACGTATATTAGCTGATGATTGCCCCTAAAGCCTTTTCATGCAATATTTAAAGTGCTAATTTTATGTTTTTGCAGATTGCTTCAAGGCGTGAGTGAGCGGATAAAATCGTTGCCGATTAACGAACTGGAAGCCCTGAACCCAACCCTCAGCGAAGACATAGATATTGAAGATCTGCACGTGAGTATTCTTTTAAGACCATCATTTGGCCCTATGTTGTCTCAATCGCGTCCAGATTTACGAGTCAATCGAATAATAAGTCAATAGTTAAAAAATTAAATTAATAGTGACGATTCAAAAGCACTTGTAAAAGTCTATTTAAATAAAGGTGATTTTGACTTTGACTTTGACTAATATCTAATATTATTAATATTATCTAATATATTATTTAATTGTTTCGGGTCTGGGTGTTTGTGAGACCAAAAAGTCTCTCGGATTTTTTGATGCCCATGACACAGGACTTGTATCCTAGTGTGGGTTCAGAACTATGGATGTGACTGTTGGGTGTATTTATTTATTTCACCACCACTGCAACTCCTGTACATCAGGATCGACAGCATGCACAGAAATGACACCGAGCAGTGAAGCTCATGAAGTGTCAAGTGGTAAGGGTTTTTACCCTCTAGATCAGTGTTTCCCAACGTGGGGCCCACGCCCCACAGGGGGGCAATTTGATAGTTAAGGGGGGCAATTTAAAAATGGACTCGACACGACTTTAACTCTTTCACTATGGATTATTTAAATGCAATGCTAGATATCGGTGACAAATTTAACAAAAAAGGCACAAAAAATAGGTTAGGGGGGCACAAAAATTTTTGAAATGTTAAGGTGGGGCATGGCATAAAAAAGGTTGGGAAACACTGCTCTAGATTCTCCGAAATTAACTTATTAAAAGGTGATTGAGGAAAAGAAAAGTGTTAGGCACGCGGTCGAGAATCAGGGCGGCGCGGTGGTGTCTCGTCTCTTAGTTATATAGGAGGCCGTGCTCAACAGTGGGACGTATATGGGCTGATGATGATGAGGAAAAGAAGGGGGGGATAGTAGACTCCCATGGACCTTTAGTGGTTGTTAAAAGAACCTTGGCCTGAATGGGCTATCGAGTGACAGTGTGGGTGTGTGCAGAACTCGCCAGTGCACCGCTCGGCCGAGATGAAGAAGTCGAACGGCGCGGCCGGCGCCTCGCACGCGCGCCCACAGCACAAGCAGTGAGTAGGTCTAGTTCCAATCGGTGTTGTCTATAGTACCCTCACTTCTATTATCCATGCCCGGTTATGTCACCCGCTTCATGTCCAATTTTCCGGAATCCCATGCCCGACATCCAAGTCAGTCCCAGCAGTTATTGAGTTCATCCATAACAAAAATAAGTGTGAAATGTATTCAAATTAGACTTGCAACGATTAGTAAATTCGGTCATATGCTGAATACCAAATGTGTAATGCATCTCTGCCTACCCCTTCGGGGCATACAGGCGTGAGGTTATGTATGTATGTACAAACAGTACTGCAGACAAGCAGTCGTGGTGGGAGCGGCTGTCGCTGGAGGACAGCCGGCTGGCGCTGGTGGGGTTCAGCAAGGGCTGCGTGGTGCTCAACCAGATGCTGTACGAGTTCCACTACATCAGCACTCTCACGCCCTGCGACACACACGCCATGAGGTCAATTCTAATTAGCTTTATTTCATAAGCTGTAAACCAGTGGCGCTACTTCCATAGAAGCCCAAAAGCCCAGCTTGACTGACAAAATAATAATCTTTAAGCTTTAAATGTTTATTTAACAAAAGCAATTTGTCATATAAATGAGAATATCCTGACCCCACAATAAACAATTATAAACTAGACATTTCACAATTAACAGGTAACGCTTTCGGGCTTCTATGGAAGTATCGCCACTGGTGTTAAACAAACCGTGATCGATAACTGAGACAATTACAAACACACTGGAGACAAAAATGACTTTCCCAACCACGACAAGTATTAACTGTCTCAGTTTCAGATCACGATTCTGTCTACACTCTGTAAAAATCCTAAGGAATAAAATGATGTTAATATTTTGTAATATTGTACAGGTGTTGACAAACCGTGATCGAAAAATAAGACAAAAACGTCAAAATATTTCTTTTTGGGGATTTTTTTGCGCCAATGTGTTTCAAGCACCTCCCCCCCCGCCCCGGCATTATTACTCCAAATGTAGTCAATTTCATGGCTTAGATCATTTTTTGCTTTTGTTAGGTAGGATTGTCTGATTCCGATTATACTGTCAAAAGACAATACTAGATTCTTTCAGCGCCCCACAAAATCATCTAGCACTGTCTAGAAGCAATTCTTCATAGTTTGTGGGATAGTTCAGTCTTTATGTCTGTCACTCTTGGCTGCAGGTTCATAGACCGCATCGACGACATGAGTTGGCTCGACGGGGGGCACGCGGGCGGCAAGAACACTTGGATCACATCGCGCAGTCTTCTGGAGACGCTCAGCAGGCTCAGTAAGCTTAACAGTTTCTCCATTCTAGATGACTTTATGTTATTACTAGCTTTTGCCCGCGACTCCTTTCGCGTAGACTTCAGGGTTGGGTGCAGAAAAATAATAAGTGAATCTATTAATCGTCTCCCAAGTGCTCAAAATGCCATTAATGAATAAAATAAGGAATTTCGTTCCAAAAAAAAGTAGCCTATGTCCCTTTTTATGGCCCCGTTTTTATCCATACCAAACATCATTCAGACCGGTCAAATGTTTTAGGTGTGAAAGTATAACACAGCAGTGTTACTTTCGCATTGACAATATATGCTAAGCTCAAAGGGTATCTCCGTTGGGATCAATGAAATCCTTAGATCAATCTAATTGATGAATTCTCAAAAACCAATTCATCTTTAATTTGTCCTTTGAGTATCGTCACGTGAATAACATTACTCTACAGTTTTCCTAACACCAAGCACATTCCATTGCATAGTTGTGGATGTTTTAGATTTCGAAGCGCGATGACTACCGAGTCCGCCTTCATTTGTAAATTAGGTACAACCAAGAAGTTTTAAAAATACATTTCTGAACGCACGCATAAATGTTTGACAACCAATAAATATGTCAATCCCTTTTCATTACTGATTATTCTACATTTTTAAAATGTAAAATACACAACTATTCGAATATTGTGGATATATGTTGTCGATTCAAAACCTTTATTTAAATACGTTCTTTAATTTGAGGGGACCTTTAACTGTATTGACGGGATAAACATAAAATGTTTGACAGGAAATTAGGTAGAACAGTTTATATGAGAAAATGAAATTGTTGTTTTTATCATATTCCTCGCAATTTTCTTTTTTGTTTCGTTCATAAGAACCTTCTCCTGACAATAGCAGACACAACAATATTTTTTTTAGCGAAATCGGTTCAGCTGTTCTCGAGATTTGCGCTTAGCAACACGTTCATCGATTCAAGCGCGCAAATGGCAGTTTTTTCCGACTTACTCGACATTTATTGTTATATTTTGGACAATTCACATACTATCGTTAAAAATTATAGCCTATGTGTTATTCTAATGTATAAGCTATATTATTGTAAGCTTTCATTAAAATCCATTCGGTAGTTTTTGCGTGAAAGAGCAACAAACATCCAGACATCCATACATATAAACTTTCGCGTTTATAATATTAGTAGGAAGTAGGATAATATTCAATACAACAGTCTGAGATTGTACTCGTATTAATGAGCTGCCCTAATTTGGGAAATTTAGTCTTTGCATCAATATTGTAGACTATATCTCCTAAATCTCGTAAGTCGAGATGGCCTCGAGGTTTAGCCACGCGGTCGGGAATCTCGACAGTCGCGAGTTCAAACGTATGTGTCAAAAAATGTGTGTATTCACAAATAATTATCGCGTACTTTAACGGAGAAGGAAAACATCGTTATGAAACCTGCACACTTAAAAGTTCTTAGGAATTTCTTAGGCGTATAGTCTGCCAACACGCACTAGGCCAACGTGGTGGACTAAGGCCGTAACCCTCTCAGTAGTAGAGGAGGCCCGTGCGCAGCAGTGGGACGTTAAAAGGGCTGATGATGATGATGAAGATTATTGTTCGTTTTTTTCAGAATTGAACATCTATGTGCACGTGAGTCCATACCAGGTGCTGGACGAAGGTCGTCCTTGGATCGGAAGGGAAGAGAAGGCTTTCACTGGTATGTTGAGGAAATTCGGGGCTAAGGTGAGCAGTATTTTTTTATGAGATAACTGTTTCTTAATGTACAATAAAATTTTATAAATAAATACATTTACTAAAAATAAATGTGACTGCCTCGTGGTCTCGCGGTACAAGTATGTGCCGTGCGATCTAGAGGTCCTGGGTTCGATTCCCGGGTCGGGCAAAGTGTTATTGGATTTTTCCATTAGGAAATTCTCAGTAACAGCACGGAGTCTGGAAATGTGCCCGAAAAACGGCAATAGGCTCGCCCCCTATTACGTGGGACTGATACATACCTGGCGAAATGTGGGTGCAGAAATGCACCTCTGCCTACCCCTTCGGGGAATACAGGCGTGAGTTTATGTATGTATGTATGTATGTAAAAATAAATAGTAAGTATGTACTGTAAATTTAATTATGTTATACAATTTGTGTTTCGCCGTTAAAAGGTCAATATAGTAATGAATGTTTGATTTAACTTTATTTTAATCGAACAAATGAGAAGCCTATGTTTCGTAGTGGATTGCAAAAGAGTTGCCCCTTATAGAAAATACAGGGTATAAAAGTATAGAGTACGATGAAGGAAAACATCGCGAGGAACCTGCACAGAACTCCTAAAAGTTTTTAAGAATTTGTCAGGTGTGTAGTCCACCGACTTGCACTAGGCCAGCGTGGTGGATTAAGGCCTAAAACCTCTCAGTTGTAGAGGAAGCTCGAGTTTTTTTTTTTTTTTTTTTTTATTCTGGCACGGCAAAGTGACCCCATTGCACCTGATGGTAAGCGCAATGGAGTCCAGAAAAAGTGTCAACCAGCGAGAGATGATGGTCTCCCGTTGGTCGACACAATCATGCTGGCCGAATACCTCTTCACCTTATTGTGAAGAAGTTTGGGGGGCTATCAATCATGGCGATCAAAGGACCGACCGCGACAAACCGGCCAAAAAAATTGCCGGCACGGTCATCCTTTCACCATGATTGAAGTCCAGCAGTGGGACGTATAGGCTGATGTATGATAATGATCAAAAAAAAAAAAAAGTTAACATAATTTTTTGAAGAAAATCGTAACATTGAACTTAATGACAAAGGAACTTATTTATTACCTTTAGCAGCATCTTTATATGCACAATGTGCTCGATTTAATCGCAAATAAATCAATATAAAAAGATTTTTTATCAATCGGGGCAGGCAACAAGAGTGTTATATTTACTGACATGGTACGTATGGGATGATTTATTTATATATTTTACTTTAACATATACGGTTAATACCATTCACACATATCGAAGAACTCTAAAACATCCATATATACAGGGTGTCCCAGCAGTCGACGATAACCCGGAAACGGGGAATAGCTCAAGTCGTAATAGTTATCAGAAAAAAATTAAAAAAAATATAAGTTATGTATTTAGAAAAATATAGGGATTTCAAAAAAATCTAGAAAATCTACACCCTGTGACGGTTTTTTCACTACTGTTGCTGCAAATCTCTACTTTTTTAAATTATTATTTTTGTTATGTAATCCTGAATAATGCCTCTGCAAACTGTTATCCAACATTTAGAGCCACCTTGCTATACTTCGGAAGAAAATGACATTGTTTACCAAACCGCATATTTAAAATTAATCATACGCCCAAATTTAACTGACTGTCCTGAAAAAAAAATGTACTACGCGAGTTTGGCAAGTAACTTTAAAAGTTGGCGCATTTAATAAGGAATCTAAAATGGTACAACACTTGCTACATTATTTTTTAAATGTGGCACAATATTTTTTAATTTGCGAAGAAACCCATTTGATAAAATTTTCTTATTAACTAAAGATGTTTCTATTCGGCTCTTCGAGACAGCAATTTTAAGATACTATTTGAGTGAGATGGAGAGAATCGTTTTAGGATGTGTGAGCGAGACAGATAGTGACGCTAGTTCAGTTAGAGAATATTTCGATTAGGAATACCGGAGTAGATGGATAGGACGAGCTGGCACAATCCAATGGCCAGCCCGTTCACCTGACTTAACTCCTTTAGTCTATTTTTTACTGGGGAACGGTGAAAGAAAAATTTTGTTTAAAGCCAATTGAAAATTTACCTGAGCTACGGCAAAAAATAAATGGAAGTAGCTGAATTTGTTAGGAATAGAAGATTTTCGCCCCTGTCAACTCAATCTTTTTTAAGAAGATGACGAGCGTGTATTGCGGCTGAAGGAAGGCAGTTTGAACATTGTATTGTAAATTTTACTAAAGAAATATTTGATGTTAAGCAATTACTTAATAAATCTAAGATATCCAAATAAAAAAAGCCTAAATTTAAAATAAAAAAGTGATCATTGCTCCGATGCGTGGTGCCCATGGACTACCGGACAATGGAGTATCTGTCTCACTCACACATAGTAAAACAATTCTCTCCATCTCACTTATCAGTTCATCATCATGTCATCTTAAGTAAATAAGAAAATTTGATCAAATGGGTTTCTTCGCAAAATAAAAAATATTGTGCCACATTTAAAAAATAATGTAGCAAGTGTTATACTATTTTAGATTCCTTATTAAATGCGCCAACTTTTAAAGTTACTTGCCAAACTCGCGTAGTACATTTTTTTTTCAGGACAGTCAGTTAAATTTGGGCGTATGATTAATTTTAAATATGCGGTTTGGTAAACAATGTCATTTTCTTCCGAAGTATAGCAAGGTGGCTCTAAATGTTGGATAACAGTTTGCAGAAGCATTATTCAGGATTACATAACAAAAATAATAATTTAAAAAAGTAGAGATTTGCAGCAACAGTAGTGAAAAAACCGTCACAGGGTGTAGATTTTCTAGATTTTTTTGAAATCCCTATATTTTTCTAAATACATAACTTATATTTTTTTAAATATTTTTCTGATAACTATTACGACTTGGGCTATTCCCCGTTTCCGGGTTATCGTCGACTGCTGGGACACCCTGTATATACATAATACAATACTCAAATTACAATGTACAAATTAAAAATAAAATCAAATATATCACATAAAAACAAACAAAACATAACTATAACAAGACAATGATGATGATGATGATGATGAAGTATTGTGGCGTCAGGTGCAGAGATACATGCACGGTCAGACGGCGGCCCCGCCCACTCTGCACGTGCACTTCGACGTGCTCGCCAACTTCAAGCGCGAGCAGGACGCGCCACATGCGCACGCGCAACAACACTCTTCGGATGAGGACGCTTGAACGACTAGAGTGGACACTGGATGATAATATCTTAGGAAACCGTTAAATATTTAAACTTACATCGATTTATAGGGTGTCAAAAGATTGTGATTGAAAACTGATACAGATAATGGTAATGGTTACAAAAAAAACCTGAAAAAAAAATCTTAGCCACCATAAGTATTTCCTGTGTCAGTTTTCGATCACAATTTGATTACATCTGTATAAAAACCTAAGGAATAAATTTATGTTAATGTTTTGTAATGTTATACAGGCTGTAAACAGACCGTCATCGACAACTAACAATAAGACATAATGGTAATTAGTAAAACGTCAATGTTTATATTTTTTTTGGATTTTTTAGCATCAATGTTTTTACTCACCGTATCTATTACCTGTATAAGTTGTAGATGACGGTGCGTTCACACCATGTATAGCCTAGATCATATGCATGTATATATTGTCATGAAACTGTGTAAAATATGACCACACTTTTTGCAAAAACTTGATTTTTCTAACCTATAAATGGTATTTTTTTTATTCTAGTCTTTTATGCCGTCATAACGTAGTTATTATTATTATAATAAAAAATATTTGTAAATATATATTCGTGATTTCACGGCGGACTATTTTGGAACTTTGTTAAAGATCCTTTTTTTATACACATTAAAAAGTACTAAAACTTTGGTGTCTAATAATTCATATCCCAATAATATAAAATTAGTAAATGTTTGTAAGTCAAATATACGGAACTGCTAAACAATTTTGGATTAATTTTGTCTCACTTTATACTTGGTAAATGATATGGCTACATTTGTAACCAGTTATAAATTTCATGCGCACGAAGAAGTGGGGAAAAATAGTATTTCATAAAATAAATATTAGACATAAAAGTTATTTAAGACTGCTAATGACGCTATATAGTATTAAAACCAATTATTTAAATTAATTGAAAAAATCATTAACAATTAAACATGGTATTGTTTTATTTATTGAGATTATAATTTGCATAAGTTTATTCGTTTAAATATAATCATTTCGCTATAGATTTAAATTAACGAGTAAAAATACCATGACAAATAAATTGAAAAATATTGGTATCTATGTTATTCGTGAGATATTGACTGATTTGGAGGATGATGTTTTAATTTGCCCAGTTTTTTTGTATATTTTGTATTAATAGTGACTGACTGACTGACTACTGACTTATTTCGATAATAATTATTATTCAATTATAATTTAAGCGGGCTGCACTTATCAATAGGTGCCAGTTCAGTCACTTTGCCTTTATTAAACAGAAGTCTTTTTGTTTTATGACAATTGTTTATGGTACGTACCAAACATTTCTTTACGCTTTAATTAATTTTAATTACTTGTTTACTTTCTAAGTATGTATATGTCACCGTAAAATTGTAAATACCGTTAGATTATAATATATACAGATTGTATACCGTAATTTGTACCATTTGTGTAACCGTGTATTTTTCGGTAAATTATAATATCTATCGAAGTGAAACTGTTAAATCGTCATTCGACGGAACGCACCTCGCGCGCTGATTGGTTGTACTATATATGCCCGCGCCGCCATATTTGTTTAAAAAAATTTTGTGTTTAAATAACTCTCAGCTTTAGAAATAGCGGTATAAAATTATTGTGGAAGTATTGTGTTTCATTCTTAACTCTATGGACACAAAATGGCTTACTATAAGACCGACCTATCAGGGACAACCTTCGGACTGTTGACAATTTATGGTGCGACAAATTGTGATTTAACAGTTTCATTTCATCTCCTAAGAAACATTACTTAAGTCTGCACTAGCTATAGTTTTTCGCGGACTTTGTTCAGCTTAACAAAAAAAGGATTTTTTAACAGCAGGCTGAGTAATATTTTATATTTTTTGTAATTACATTTCATTGTCACAGTACGGTGTGGCGTTGTTTATTCTGCTAAATGTAAGTGGTAGAATAGAACGATGGTTGTAAAACATATTAGTAGATGTATCGAATGTGTAATTCTATTGGTCTCAGAAAATAAATTATTTTCAACAATGTTTTGTTTCACATTTCCCTTCTTAAGATTTAGCAATACATTATACAAATATCACATAGATTTTTTTAATAAATTTCTTCATACAGAAAATTTTGATATACTTATTTTGAATTTACCTAATGGCGGAAGACCGCGGCCTAGGGTGTGACGACTTCAATATTTTATTCACTTTTAATGTAGCAGTTATGGGATAAGACATTTATATCGGTTACGGTAAAAAAAATATATACAAAATTGTAATATATGCTCGCAGCTCCTCAAAATCTGTATGTCGTGCTTTCTCATGGTAAATCGCTCACTAATTCGAAATACCTGGCTATATACACTTTCTAGAAATGTCGTATGTACACCGCAACAAGTCGTTCAAGAACTGGATACAAACTGGCACTTAACTTATCTCTGCACGAACCGACGGCGACGATAAAAAAAACGCGATTATGGCGAGACGCTATCAAACTCACTGGCGACCGCCACATGTTATTTTTCGTTAATACAAATCGTAAATTATTCGACCCTACGATTGAAAATGTGTGGTATATAAAATATCGAAGAATAGCTCTGATTTTTCAAAATTCAGTAGCCTCAGTGGCACAGTTGCAAAGCCAGTTTTTAAAAGAGGCTGTGGATTTGATTCCCTCTTAATTGTTTGTGTGATCCAGACACATTTGTTTCGGTTTTCTAAGACCAAAAAGTCTCGTAATTTCTGATTTTGTTTCCCCATTACCCACATTGCATCCCTATTAAGCGTGAAAAAAATCGATTATAAAATGATGACAAATAAAACAACGCATTGTTTTACAAACTAAATATAATTACTTTCGTAATAACTAAAAAATACAGAGAGTGGACTTACAAAATGAGACTGGAATAGTTTGAGAAACATGAAAATACTAACTTAGAAAAAACATCTTAAAACACTAATGACACTTATTTTAGACGGTGATTTGGTGCAGAGATCTCAATTCTAGCAAAACATTCGGACATAATATATTCATATTTAAAATGCCTTCTATACCAATATTTAAGGGCTGTGTATTTAAGAAAACCTTATATTATGTATTGTTAAATTCATACCCAATAAGTTTAATACTAAGTATAAGTGTACGAACTATTTCACAAGCTAAAATTATTAAAACAGCAAAACCAATCACATGAGCCAGCAAGGATTTATATTAATATGCCAAATGTCCCACAGTAAGGCAAAATTTTCTCTCCAAGAAAGTTGAAAATTGTTCTCATTTTGCCCAGTATGGATTATATTATATTATATTAATTTATATTAAATAAATGATTTTATAAAGTTCAATTGAACATTAATCTATACAAATAATAAAATTGGAGTGTCTGTTTGTAATATTGAAATAACCGCTTTTTAATAAATGCATATGGATGTATACACGGTACATATACCAAATAATATTTTTAGAATTTTTGTCTGTCTGTCTGTTTGTTCCGGCTAATCTCTGAAACGGGTGGACCAATTTTAACGGGACTTAGGCAAAAAAAATATATTTAAAGAATCGGCTGTTAGGCGGAACGAAATTCGCCGGGTCAGCTATATATAATATGTTTATTTTAATGTAAACTGGGTCTTTTACAACTGTGGTACATTTGACTTTGGTAGAAATACAATTCATACTACCGAATCATCATCTGTAAAGTTGAAAGTACACCCCAAACCCTATATTCTAATAAAACGATTTTTTAGATTCTCAATCAAATTATAAATGCACAATTATCTCAGACATGATCAATTTCACTAATGATTAAGAGTCTTAGTTGAGAAATCCTCAAGATTGGGTTTAAATTCCATTAACACCATGTGTTTATTGGAACAATCAGATTTCTTGCCGTGTGAATTCATACACATAAAACAATAAAAATGATACACACTTTACACGAAACATGTCCTAATAAAGTTGTTAATTTTTTTGATATTAATGACAACATCAATAGGACTATTTAAGACAACTATGAATACCGCTAGCCGCTACACTCCATTTAAGAAAATTCTATTGCCTACAGTTGCCATGATTGTATTTAAATCTGAACTTAATTAATATCCCATTGCTTATACATCCCGCTAAGATTTAAAATATAGTAACATACATAAATATGAAAATCCCAGAAGTATAATTAGCAAAATAAGCAAAAAATAATAAAAATTTAATATTATGCTTCAATAAAAGGAAGATTTTGGAGTACAATTCAAATGATTGTCTAATCTACAAATATTTAAAAACACAACTTTTTACCAAATATTTTTTCAAATATAATACATAGAAACCTGTTACCTATATGTCAAAAATAATTAGCCAGTTCCACATGGTAACCAAAATTTATCTCATGATCATCCCCTGTGGCATTAATAACCTATTTATGCCACCTTTTCCCAAAAACAATATGTTAAAATGCATTAAATGACCACTACATACTAAATGGAAAAAAACACTGGGGCAAACATACTAGGGCTGCTATATTCCATTAAAATAGAGCAATTCCATTATTTAGTAACACAGACAACCTAACCTATAGACTCCGCTTCTATTAATTTTAATATGAAAACAAAATCGCTAAATCGTGGCGGGGTACGGGGGCAGTCGGCTAGTTTTCATTGGACGCTTCAAGACACTGATAACATTCTAGTGCGCACTAGAGATGGGATAAACTAATAATTATCGATAATCTACGAAGTTTATAGTATAAAGGAAAAATAAAAAAACATATTAATTTTCATATAAATTTTTAATACTTACAAGTTAAACAATCATCAAAGTCAAAGTTAAAGTCAAATTATCTTTATTCAAATAGACTTTTACAAGTTCTTTTGAATCGTCAATTTTACACTTTTTTAAAACTATTGCCGCTTCGCAACGTGTTATCGCTGTGGAGAAGAAACGGCAAGAAACTCTCTCAGCAACACGACATGTCATTTTTTCTTTAAAAAATAGCAATATATGTTTTTTTCATTACATTATTTCAATTTTACATTATAAATGTCATAATGATACAAACTGTAGCAACAAAACAAAACTCCGATCAGTTTACTTACTCCCAAGGCTTATTATCTTCAATAAACTCTGAAATTTTATAGTATGCTTTTTTATAAAGCTTATCTTTAATTGATTTCTTAAATTTTGTCAAGGGAAGCTCCCTAAGAGATAATTCATTATTAATTCAATAATTTTGATAATTCACCTAAATAAATATTAAACATTCCGTAATTTATTTTATTAAATGAAATTATATCTTACACCATTAAAAAAAAATCTATCACATACCAAACATGGTAACATTTGTGTAGGTACTGCGGTTTCAAATAGAACGTCGAGATCTACCAACAATTCGGAAACAATCCCCAGTAAAATGTCGCGAACAAATAACGTGATTTTTTCCAGGAAACCAATTATCATCTCGTTTGGTAGCGTCAATCCATTTTTTTTTCACTTCAGGGCACTTGGGAAACCTTTTGAACAACAGACAAACAACGATATACAGTCTATAAAAATATCGATCTCAATATTATTTGTCGATAAAACAATAATTATATTGTGTCTCATTACTAGTCTGCGTGTCAAAGAGAGAGCGAGATAATGTTATATGAATTCAAATAAGAAAGAAAGAGATGCAAATACGACTTAAACGCGAGAATTTTTAATATTTTATTTTTAGTATATAGTTATTTTTGTGATTAATGAAAGAATAATAACTTACCTGTGAAATGTAATACCATCTTTTGCAAGACTAGATGTTGTGCTGCTCTTTCCACAAAATTTCACTGAACAATACGGCATTATGACAGTTAATTATTTTTAAAACAGGGACAATATGTCATTGCGACACTCGGCGGCGGAATGAATCACGTTAAGGGGCGGGGCCGGCGGTTATGTCGTGTCAGTGCATAACGTCGGCGAAAGCATGTCCCCAGTAATGCGTCGTCTATAGGTTAGGTTGTCTGTGTTTAGTAATAAATTAGTTAAGTGGCACTTTACAAGGCAAATTATTGTATCAATACCTGCATCATATATCAGGTGGCACAGAAAAAAACATAAATAAAAAGGATGTAGAATGTGATATCATAAACTGTATAATGAGTGTATGACTGGGAATTTAAGAGAATTAAATCATCCTTTTCTGTACCACCTGAATGTATTTTATATCTTATTACCATTACCATTGACTAATGACATAAGTACAGCAGCCCTTAAATAAATAACTTCATTAGTGTAGTTCACATGTTCTCAAACTGTCCGTCTTTATCCAGCAAGAGAATGTTGGGATTCTCCTTCTCAAACTCGGTGGGTTTCCTGTCTCGTTGTTCGTCTGTCCACTCCCCCTCCCCGGTGCCCCACTCGCCCACCTTCTCACCGATCACGTCCACTTCTTCTCTAGCTCTAATTTTCTCTATCTGCAGGAAAAAATTAGATATAAATAATCATCTCTAATCTAAATAACAGATATTTAGTAATGAAAGTAGTGATGGCCTCGAGGTTTAGGCATGCGGTCGAGAATCTCGGCGGTCGCAGTTCAAAGTTCAAACCCCAGACACATACCTATGACTAAAGGTGAAAAAAAAATCACCGTTAAAGTACGTGGTAATTCTTTGTGAATACACACATAACTTCGAAAAGTCAGAGGTGTGTGCCTGGGGTTTGAACCCGCGACCGGCGAGATTCTCGACCGCGTGCCTAAACCTCGAAGCCATCACGACTTCCGAAACTTAGTAAGTGATTGATTCTCAGTAATAATGAATGTCAATGGGTGCTAGTTTTGGGTATAGTTATTGGTACACAAATACAAACATACAAACACCCAGACTCAAAACAAATATTTCTGTATCACACAAACATTTCTCCTTCATCCTCTCGTTTCGCAAGCTGGTAAAGCTAGTCAACTGCGCCACGGGTCTGTCACAATATTTAGTTTTTCATTTGATTGTACGAAGTGTGATGTGTGTACAAACGCGAACCTGTTACCTCCGAGTCGTGTTTGGCGAACTTGTCGAACATGTTGGCGTACAGCTGCTTCTCTTTCTGCTTTTGCTTCTGGATGGTGGCGCGGCACACGATTATCTGGTTCGCTGCTGCCTGTAACACAAAATTTATGCGTTCTTTATCTATTTATATCAGCTGTTAAATGTGTATTGCAGTTAGGACTACTTTACGACTGGCAAGAGTTTGACCTAAGTCCACCAGCCTAGTTCTATTTAAGAAATATCTTGTAGCGAACCCAGTTATGCAAGGTCATCATCATCATCATCATCAGTCCACATACGTCCTACTGCTGGGCACAGGCCTCCTCTACAACTGAGACGGTTTAGGCCTTAGTCCACCACGCTGGCCTAGTGCGGGTTGGCGAACTACACACCTAAGAAATTCCTACGTGGTATGGTGCGTACTGAACGCCCTATGTCATTTAGATCGTTGGGAAACACATGTGTATGCATGGTATTTGAATCTCCAACAGCAGTGATCTATGTCTTTCTATGAAAAATGGTGTCATTACTGAAAGACTTTGAGGCAATATAGTCTTACCTTGTTCTGTGGCTCGAGCTCAACAACTTTTTGGAAGTCATTCAACGCAGCATCCGCCTCTCCAAGTCCGAGCAACGCCTGCCCCCTCCTGAACAGCCCCTTCACGTTGTTTTCGTCCAAATTGAGAGCCTTGCTGGCGTGGTCTTTCGCTTCGAAGTGGTGGACCGGAGTCACTTTCAAATAAACCAGAGCTAGGTTCAAGTGCGCTGATGTGACTAGTTCTTTCGCTTTCGCCCGGTTCTCTTCCGATTCCATTGTGTCTTCAACCACTGCAATACAAAAAGTTTTAGATATCAGAATTAAAGAAAAATAATGATGATATGTTTAATAAAGTACAATTCATTTGAAATATAAAAAGGATATGTGATTATATAGGAAAAAACATGAAACCATTAGAAAACAAAAGGAATTGTTGAACTGGATATGTGGTTATACTGAAAAATTTATAAAACCATTTTTCTATAATAACATAAATATTTATTATAAACTTGATCTCATATAATTTAGATCAACTCCTAATTTTGTTCTAGTATATTCTATGCGTTATTTTTATTAAATTTAGAATGTTATGTAAATTAAACTGGAGACATTTCGTTGTAAACGAATAACTAAAAAAAATCTCATGATACAGACTCTGCCTAGTGCAAGATGTCTCTTGTAAAATTAACCAGCATTACTTTGTGCATGTGTATAGAGATTAAGAATTTTCTTGTTTTGTAACACAAGATATTGAAATAAATAAATATTATTTTACTTAGTTCATTTATGAATGATTATTAGGTATGGCAAGTCTGGAAGTATGTGTTGTGTGTGCGGCAAATACAACACAAGTCACATCTTTATGTCTATGTCTAACACTTTAAGAAGAAATATGCTTTTAATTATTTCAATAATAAAACAGCAAATGAAGCATGTTTTTAGACAATCATTATGCATTAACATCATCATTATCAGCCCATGTATATGGGGATATATGGGACGTATGTCCCACTGCTGGGCACGGGCCTCTTTTACAACTGAGAGGGTTTAGGCCTTAGTCCACCACGCTGGCCTAGTGCGAGTTGGCGGACTACACACCTAAGAAATTCCTAAGATTAAGTGTGCAGGTTTCCTAACGTTGTTTCCCTTCACCGTTAAAGTAATAATTAATTGTGAATACACAAATAACTTTGAAAAGTCAGGGATGTGTGCCTGGGGTTCGAACCTCGAAGCCACCACTATTTTAGCATTTACAAATAATTAAACTAAACTCACAATCATCCAGTAAAGAGACTACGCGCTTGTACATCTTCAACGCGAGCTGGTACTTAGCGTCCTTGAAGTAGTTGGTCCCTTTCTCCTTGAATATCTTGGAGTTGTCCAGTTTCTCCGCACCGTCCATCTGCCAAGAGTCCTTTGCCTTTTCGAAGTTTTTGAGGGTGACTACGTACTCCACTGTCGCCTCGGGAGGCACTCCAAGTTCCGCGTTCCCTTTGCTTTTGAAGGCATACTTCGGTTTCAATATCAGCCTGGACTTCTCGCCCATTAGGAACTTCTCTAGAGCCTTCTCGATTCCTTCGCAAACGTTGTGGTCGCTGCCTTCGCCGAGGTTGAAGGTTACTGTTCTGGAGTCGAAAATTTTCTCTTCACCTTGCAACCTTCCCTCCAGCTCCACTGGAAATTTAAACAAGTTATGATTAATACATTACTACAGCATGACTACCTCGTTAAATATTGCTTTTACTTGTGTACATGTAGTGCAGTTCATGAGGTTTCGTGGTCAGGCATTGATGGTTGGTTTTTCCTTTAGCAACATCATCATCATCATCGGCCCATATACGTCCCTCTGCTGGGCACAGGCCTTCTCTACAACTGAGAGGGCCACCACGGTGGCCTAGTGCGGGTTAGCGGACTACACATTAAAGAATTTCCCAAGAAGTTCTAGGTTTTCCTTCACACTAGGATACAAGTCTTGTGTCGTGGGTATCTGAAACTTCGGGGGACTTTTCGGTCTCACTAACACCCAGATCCAAAACAAATATTTGCGGATGGCAAAATATTTATTTAGGTGCGAGGGACAGGGTCGAACCCGCGGCCTCTCGTTTCGCATGCTGATGGCTAATCAACTGCGTCACGGGGCTTCCATAAAATCTAAAAAATACGGTCATCGGTAAAGGGTATAAGATTTGCTTAAATAAAATTTAATTACCTAAATTGAGCTTGTATATTTAAATACCAACTGCATTAATTGACCCATTTGGTCCCATGAATAACGGTAAAACAGGTTCAACACTACCGCTCTTATATCATATTACCCCTTTGAACAAGTTCAACAAAGGAAACCAGAAACTGATCCTTTTTAACAAAAAACTCGAGAGTTTCCCTAATAATGAGTACATTATAAACATAAATATATAAACCTGCCTGTTTTCCCCGAAGGGGTAGACAGAGATATATTTGTGCACCCATTGTGCACGCATATTTCGCTTCGTGCGATCTAGAGGTTAAGGATTCGATTCCCGGGTCGGGCAGTGTTATTTTTTTTGCCATTTCGAAATTCTCAATAACAACAAGGAGTCTGGAAATGAGCCCGAAAAAAGGCAACAACCTCGCCCTATTACGTGGACTGACACATACCTGGCGAAATGTGGGTGCAGAAATGCACCTCTGCCTAACCCCTCAAGGAACACTGGCGTGAGGTAATGTATGTATGTGTCTTCTAGTATGAGATTACAGAGATTCCTTCAATAGATTAGTTACTTTAATACCTGTGACGAGAGCTCCGTCGTTGGGGCTGTCGTAGCCACTGCCCTTGGTGATGATGCTGCGCAGTATGCCGTTCTTCTTGTCAGGACTCAAGTCTTGCAACTTCCAGTCCAGCATTTCAATCTGAAATGGTTACTTTTGTAAAGGGACAGCTCAGATTTGATGGTATGACATTGCAGTCGTAAAGACGTGTGAGAGGAAAACTATATTGTTTTTTTTTTTTCTGGCACGTCAAAGTAGTCACTTTGCCACTGTACCTGATGGTAAGCACAGTGGAGTCCAAAAAAACTTTCTTATTAACGCCGTATGCGAGGTTATATTTTTTCCACTTTACTGTATCGCTCATAATGGTCGTAGCGTCATGATGTACAGCCTAAAGCCTTCCTTGATAAATGGGCTATCTGATACTGAAAGAATTTTTCAGATCGGGCCAGTAGTTTCTGAAAATAGCGCGTTCAAACAAACAAACTCTTCAGCTTTATTATATTAGTATAGATTTTTATTTAAGTTTCATCTTCCTATAACCTATCTCGGATATCACTATGGATATAAATGTGATTTGTGAGCGTAAAGAAACTGCTTTGATTTGGAAGTTGAAATGCCTTTATTTCATTTAAAATTGTTTTAGATGTACTGGAGGGAAAATGAAATTGTCATGTGATTAAATCTATTGAGAATTTGATTTTATACATTTTATTTAAAAAAAAAATGTTGATACTAACATCGGAGATAAAATCATTTTACTTGACA
Source organism: Hemaris fuciformis (assembly GCA_907164795.1). Classification (NCBI taxonomy): domain Eukaryota; kingdom Metazoa; phylum Arthropoda; class Insecta; order Lepidoptera; family Sphingidae; genus Hemaris; species Hemaris fuciformis. The sequence continues at coordinate 1,797,725 of OU015443.1, forward strand.
TAATACACTTATACTCAACACACGACAACGATAAACTATGAAACTTTTTATTCATACATTCACACCTCTCATGTCAAACTTAATTTAATAAAACCATAGTTTTCATCAAGGCTCGCAAGATAAGGGAGTGTGAATTGACCCCTTGTGTGTTTCCCACGGTACAATACATGAATTTTAACATCAAAAATGCCATTATCAACGTGTATCACTTATTTGGGGGAAATGGTGGTGACCACCGCAACCGCATAAGTACATTTTAATTTACTTTGTGTAATCAATAACCTTTAGAAAATATTATGATAATGAATCTACCCTGAAAGTCTAATCCATTACCCCATAATCACCAAATATAACTTACATTCTGAGCCTTCCATCTCTCTAATATAAAATATATTTCAAACATTTTCTTATTAGTTTTTTTTTAATATCTCATGAAAGTCTATTGTACATACCTCAAATTGCAATGTGGCATTGGGTGGTATGTTTGGCGGACTACCGGTTGCGCCATATGCATATTCCGGGGCGCAGGTGAGCACGCACACCTCGCCTTTCTTCATAGTGGCCACACCAACATCCCATGCTTTGATGACAGAATCTAAAATACGGAATTAAATTGCTATATATAATTATGTTCTTCATTCTGTTCTCAAACTTTGGTTCAAAAGCCATTTTGATGTAAAGTAAATGTTTTTGTTTTTTCATGAAGAACATGAAGAACAAATTAATATTAAGAGCTGAATTAGCATCCTTTAGGATAAATACAATAAAATAGAAGTGATTCTTAAAAGAGCTTCTGTAAATTTATGGGTGCCTATTACCCTATTGTGTCTAGGGTCTTTAATAAATTATTGATGGGACTAGACATGACAGTGTGACAAAACTAGTCCTTGACAGTAGATTGAGCATCAAATTTAAGATTTTTTCAGTTCTGCTGGTAAAATAAAACCCGGAATATTTGACACATGTATGATAAAAAAAGTGCAGTGTAGGACGTCCACCCACAAGATGGTCCGACAACCTGGTGAAGGTTGTGGGTCGTCGCTGGATGCAGGGTACCTCCAACAGGTCACTATGAAAGTCATTGGGGGAGGCCTATGTTCAGCAGTGGACTTCCTTAGGCTGATAATGATGATGATAAAAAACAAAAAGAAGAATTAATTTCACAACCAAACAAGATATATAATTTGATTAGAAGTACTGAACATTTAATGGGTGCTTAGAGTAAGAGAGAGAGTAATACAATTAATATTAACACCGCATTGAGTATTCAGTCACTGTGGGTCAATCTGTCATGACATTTAATTATACAATGTTTACTAAGCTACCACTTGAAGTTTAGTATTACAATATTAAGAAGGTTATTCCCTTCATTGTCACCATTTTTTGTTCAATTTTTGAAAGTCATGTGCCATATATAGCAGGTATTGTTTTGAAAAAAAGTGAGTGGTAAAAATGGTCAGGAATTTATTATTGGACATTACAAAAAAAAAAAACAAAGACAAGACCACAAAATACATTGTTTTACAAACATCATTGAAATCTTGTTATTAACACCCAATTTTTAGATAGAAATTACTTTTATGATTTATACATATGAAAACTTAAAATATAAAATTCCTATAAAATCATGACTTCATTTGTTCACTAAGCAGTGATGGCCTCGAGGTTTAGGCGAGCGGTCGAGATTTTCGACGGTCACAGGTTCAAACCCCAGGCACACACCTCTGACTTTTCGAAGTTATGTGTGTATTCACAATGAATTATCACTTGCTTTAACGGTGAAGGAAAACATCGTGATAAAACCTGCACACCTAAAAGGTTCTTAGAAATTTCTTAGGTGTGTAGTCCACCAACCCGCACTAGGCCAGCGTGGTGGACTAAGGCTTAAACCCTCTCAGTTGTAGAGGAGGCCCGTGCCCAGCAGTGGGACGTATTTGGGCTGATGATGATGATTTGTTTAATTGAATCAAACATTTGCTTTGACTGGGAATATTTAAAATAAATTAATTATGTAATCAACATTGAAACCGAGTGTTCACTGTGAGGTCAAGTGGTCATGGTTTTAAATTGTACATTAACCATCCTACCACTTAGAAATATCTAGAAGGTTATTCCATTCTTCATTACCATTTTCTTCAATTGCCAAAGATAAAAGCAAAGGCTAGAATATCATGGTCAGGATTGTATTGATCCCCTCCAATTACAAAATAATAAAAAGTCTAAACTGTAAAATGCATTTTTTACAAACATACATACATACATAAATTCACGCCTGTCTCCCGTTAGGGTAGGCAGAGACTATAGAGCGCCAAATGCCACGGTCCAAACACACCACTTTCGCTTCCTCCACTGACATTATCCTCTTCATGCATGCACGTCGGTTTCGAGGACTCTTTATATTGCCCTTTTTCAGTAAATTACCTATCTGCTCTTTATAGGTGCACCTGGGCCGTCCTCGACCGACTTCACCGTTTACCGTTACAAACATCATTCAAATACCATTATAAACAGTTAACACCCATGTTTTAAATAGAAAATCATACTTTTACGATTTATAGATGAGAAAACTTATTAATGTTATGGAAACTAAAGAAGCGGGTAAATCAATCTTAGTATCATCAGACGAAACTGTCAGTCCATGTGACCAAGGAGGAGGCCGACACAACAAATTGCTAACTTGAACAAACTAATCTAATTACTTACGGTTGGTTGTATACAAGCATATGCACGAAGAAGTAGCACATTTCGTAGTATGGTAAATTGTCGGAAATAAATACATAAAAAACGATACAATGTGCACTAACCTTTTCCTAAGGAAAATTCGAATGGCTCGTTTCTATCCCGACTGGAATCGAATTTCTTTCCGTCTAGAAGTGTTCCTGTGTAGTGTACGGACACCTGGCAACCTTGGGATGGTGTTTCTGAGCCTTCGCCCACTTTGATAATCCTCTTCAGAACACCGCGATCGCCAGTAATATCGACTCCCTCATCGACGGTCATTTTAGCTTTTTGATTGACTGATATTACTGATATATCTTAATCACAAATTCAAATGATCGCGAGCACGTTGTCGCGATTTGTGTAAATATTTCCGCCGCAATTTTCTCGAAAACTCGTATGCGACGCGCGCCGGTCAATTTATAAATGACTTGACGGATTAGACATTAGAGATAGGACAAAGGTTGACAAAATATTACAATCGATTATATGGGATTTTTTTGCAAAATATTGTAATGTTTAGTCATATAAATTTCAAAATTGTATATTGAAAGACTATTTAATAATAAGTAACTATCAACCATATCCCAATACAAACTTACTACTTATTTAGAAACATATTATATAGTAAATCGATTGAGGAAAACCAATAGAAGCATTGAAAACGATATAACCGGTCATTAATGTCATAAATTATTTTAGGGGGTTACTCTTGAACCCAGGCCCGCCGTTAGCTTTTTTGCCGCCCGCGTGCAAACCCCATTATACCACCCTACAACTACTTACTCTTAGTTTTGTCTAAAGAAAAAAGATCACCTAAACAAATTTGCCACCCCCCCTGGACGTGCCACCCGCGTGCGTTGCACGCTTTGCACGCCCGCTTGCGGCGGCCGTGCTTGAACCGCAATTTTGCACTGCTCGCTTTGCCCCATAATACTAACGACCTTAAAGTCCTGGGTTTGATCGTGAACATTGTTATCGCATTTTTTGGCGAAATGTGTGCCTAGGAGTCCTGCCACCTCTATCTAAAACTTCAAGAAAGCAGTATATATGTGTGTTTGAGTGGGTAATTGACAGTATTCTGTATTTTCACCGTTTTATGAAGTACTCGTAGAAAGCATATTCGCATTTGCACAAATAATGAGTATAAATTGATTGGGGTCAGGTTATCAATCATAATTATTCATCAACAAATCAGGTTTTTTTTTTTCTTCAAAATAAAGTTTCGATACAGTAGGTATTGCACATTTCATCGTAGCCCTACATTCCAATCGATTTTAAAACAAGTTATTCATTCGCATCCCTAATACTTGGTGCGATGAGCTTTATTTTGTAGAAAATTCTAGCATGACAGACACCTAATAGTATTGCCATCTTTTTCCGTTCTTAACCATAAGATTAAAGATTTATACAATCTGCCAAAAAAATACATAAGAATTGCATTATCTTTATAACATTTAAAAAAATATATGTTTCCTTGTAAAACAAATAAAATTATAATAGCGGTATGTAGCTCTGGCTACGAAATACATTTATGGATATCTCATTGAATGCAGCATTATTTCTCTTTTTAATTTATATTCCTAAATCTTATATATAACGCTATTTAATTCCTATAATCTAGTAAAGGCTTCTAATCATATTTTTATTTGTGATTAAAATTAAAGCATTTATTACAAATCAAAGAAAAATTATAATTTGTTCAAGCATTTTCCAGCATTATAAGTTTTATGTTATAGTATAGGAATACTTTATTACCCTTTATTAAATAGTGATCTTCTCTCAAGGTTTAGGTGCGCTGTCGAAAATATCAGCAGTTGTGTGCTAAAACCCCATGCACACACCGCTGACTTTTTGAAGTTATGTGTGTATTCACAATAAATTATCACATACTTCAACAGTAAAGAAAAACATCAACTACACACCTAAAAGTTCTTCGGATTTCCCTGCGAAACCCTTTCACTTGTAGAGGTGGTCTGTGCCCAGCAGTGGGACATATGTAGGTCCATGATGATTATGATTACTCTTTAAGTATTCAGCAAGAAAAATAAAGTTATTTATAGGAACCCATGAAAATTTGCAGAATTATAACACATTGTTTCTCTGTAGTAAAATTCCTTTATTTGAAATAATTTAATATTAACAATCATTTCAGTCTTAACATTTCTTAAAAGATAAATATATCTTACCACTATATGTAACAATATAATACATGAATTTTGTAAACTAAACAGTGTTTTTGCACCTGTGCTAACAGAAATATGAATCAACTCTTCAATGCCATATTGGACTTAATGGAAAATTAATGATTTCGAAAAAGGACTAACACCAACAACTGCTTGAGTGTTTTTTTTATGAAATAAATATTAAAAAAATATGGATTCATTTAAAAATTTATGTATACGTCAGTTTAGGCAAAATGGAGCTCTCACAGAGTGTTATTATCAAAATATTCACAGGAATAATTTTGAACCTTGCTATATTTATTTTGTTAAATATTCACTGACAAATGTTGGCACACTTGGCTACATAATGCCTATAATGTTTTGATGAACTTTGGGACAGTAATTTATTTCTGGTGTGGAGATATTCATCAGATCCATCACAGCAGTCACATATTCCATCATTTACTTTATTTGATGGCACTTGGTGCGAGGCCACTGGCTTCAGCAAATATTGGGTGTCACAATAAAATGTGCCATTTGGACAAGCATTGGTACTAGGTTCGTCAGTACCGTCTTCACAGTCACAGTAATCATCGTTGATGAGATCGTATGGTATTTTCTGTTCGGAATTCAAACATTTAAACTCGTTTCTTGAATCTGGCCGATACCGCCTCATGTATGGCACGTAGACGCCTCGTATCACGCCGTTCTCATTAATATATTTATCAGCTTCAGACCGCAAATGCTTCATATCCTTCACTTCTGAATGGTCTACCACTGGAGTGAATCTGTTGTTCGCGGATTCAGATATTGCAAAGAATAAACACAATTGATAAACAAAGTAACTTATAACCGTTAGTAAAGTTATTAATATCACATACTTTCTTTTATAAAGTCTCCAGATAAAGTTGTCGTCACTCATTTTGAAACAGAGTTCTTTGAAGTTATGCTAGATAAACAAAATTACATATTTGCTCACAATAATTATTATGAACTGTTAGGTATAGGTACACCGTTTGGCAAACCGCACCGCAATAGCTGTCAAAATTAAAACAATATTCAAGTTTCAGACTCAGTAATAATCAGTTTTTCTACTGACAGCTATAACCGACTTTGTGAAATGTGAAGTTTGTGTGAGCGAGAAAGCATCATATTAAAATGTCAACTTTGTAAAAGACGAAAAATTTGCAGCGGGATTAAAGGCTAGTTCGCATTAGGCTAGTATTTTAGTCGAGTAGAGAGTAATTTAGTGGCTAAACTACTCACTACTGCACAGAAATCGTTCACATTATAGGCTAGTTCGCATTAGGCTAGTATTTTAGTCCAGTAGAGAGTGATTTAGTGTTAAAATCAATTCTAATATAAATTAAAAACAAATTGTGGCGGTAGCAACAGGCCACTTAGCTTTAGTTTTTTATATTTTTTACCTGCTTATTATTTGTAATTTTAACTTTATTTAAACATGCATTGTTTTTTTTTGCTAAGATATGTTTAACCATAAACATTTTTTTTCCTTTGTTCCGCAAGGAACCGGCTAAGGTCGAGGACCATGCTGCCAAGTTAACCATAAACATCTGCGAGTCAAGTCAACGGTGTCAACTGTCAACTGACAATTGTCAACCAATAACAAGCTGTAAAGTGTAAACTAGGGATGTGAGATTAATGGAAAAGAATCGATTTTTCGTAAAATCTATTTTTTTTTCTATTATTTAAAAATTGATCTGCTTTTTCGCATCTCCTTTAAATAAGAAAGGGTTGCAATCTGGGAGTGCTGCGAGAAGTTAAAAAATTTAAGAATTTTAAAATGTTTTACAGAAGTTTTAATAACTAAAACGAACGAATTTCGCATTCTACCGAGGCCAATGTATTGCTCTCGTCACACCGATCCTAACGATAGCAAACTTGGGTATCTTATGACCATAGCTAATCAAATAGTTAACTTCGTAATCCGCTACAAAAAAAGTTAGCTTCGCTAACCGTTAAAGCGTTACATTTCGGAAGAATTAACGCAAGTTAACGTTAATCCGTTAATATGTGTAAATATCTGGGGGCACGGCCGTGCCCCCGCCAAGTCGAGCGAAAAAGCGGCACGGCCGTACTATACTTTTCTCGAAGCAACTCAGGCCATTTTCGACACCCTATAACTTCGTTGTGGATAAACCTAGAAACCTGAATTTTTAGTTACCAAGCAAGAATGGTATAAACTCTGTATATTTCAAATTTCATTCAATTTGAACCAGTAGTTTAAGAATTATAACTAGTCAAACTTCGCACTTTTGGTCACTCACTGACCGATCATCAAAACTCTAAGGCACTTCTAGCCGACATAGAAGCTTCAAATTTGGAACACAATTAGGTTTTAGTGTATAACTTAAGGAAAAATTATAATATCTTGCAATTTCGGTCTAGTTTTCTAGATACACAAACTGCATAAATAACTTTGTAATCCCATATAAATATATACGAAATATATACGATTACAAAGATACATTTGCAGTAAATAAATTAGTGTACCTGTATAGTATAAAATAATGGAATAATAGGTGTAGCTAGATAAGTAGGGATGGTATTGAGGTTTAGGCGTGAGGTCGAGAATCCCGGCGGTCGCGGGTACACACCCTAGGCACACTTATCTGACTTTTCGAAGTTATGTGTGTATTAGCAATGAATTAGTATTCGGGAAGAGCTTACTAAAGAAATGACCCGTGGCGCAGTTGGCTAGACACCAGCTTGCGAAACGAGAGGCCGTGGGTTCGATCCCCGCACCGAGACAAATGTTTGTGTGATACACAAATATTTGTTTCGGGTCTGGGTGTATGTGAGACCGAAAAGTCTCTCGTAGTTTCTGATACCCACGACACAAGACTTGTATCTTAGTGTGGGATCAGAACTATGTATGTGACTGTTGGATGTATTTATTTATTTATTTCTTATTTATGAAGTAAGGTCTTTAAATTAAGGACTGCCTCGTGGTCTCGCGTTACATGTATGTGCCGTGCGATCTAGAGGTCCTGGATTCGATTCCCGGGTCGGACAACGTGTTATTGGGTTTTTCCATTAGGAAATTCTCAATAGCAGCAGGGAGTCTGGAAATGTGCCCGAAAAACGGCAATAGGCTCGCCCCCTATTACGTGGGACTGACAGGTATGTATCAACATACCTGGCGAAATGTGGGTGCAGAAATGCACCTCTGCCTACCCCATCAGGGAATATAGGCGTGAGTTTATGTATGTATGTAGCAATGAATTATCGCGTACTTTAACGGGGAAGGAAAATATCGTGAGGAAATCTGATTAATAGGGTCAAGTAATTTATTCATTTCAAAAAAACTGAGTGCGGCAGTTAATGCCGTAAATTAGTTCAAGTTATACCTCTAATAAGCTTTATGTTGTAAATTTCTGTTAGGTACATTGACAGTACCAATTTATAGTGAAAGAGAGATAAAAACTTTAAAATAGGATTAACTCCAACTGACGTATGAGTCGTATGACGCGTGCGGCCCTAAATATTTCTAACTAACGCAAAAAATAATTATTATTTTAAAATAAAGATCACGACGCGGCCGCTCTCGTCTCGTATGTAGAGGAGGAAGACTACCTACAAAAGTAAGCAAAGCTCATAAGGCAGAGAGTGGGCTTTAAGAAAATCCGTTGTTAGTACTCAAGAAGTAGAAGATACCAAAAAGAAAAAAGTAGGACTATCTACAAAAAGAAATGAGATCCCATAAAAAACAAAACTTGTAAAAATCCCCAAGTCTCGCAACTCAGTTCTTTTGCCGTAAAAAGTTGTGAGATCTATATGATACCAAGTCGATGAATTTATTCAGTCCCCGTTTAAGGGAACTTCTGTCTTAAGTTATTATGCACTTAGCTTACCATTACGTTACTTACGTTAATCGTTAATCCAATGCCTACTATTTACCGCACAGCACCAGATATGGCTGGAAACGTATGACAATAGTAGAGTGGATGCAGTAAAAAAGTGAATGGAAGAAAAGGTAGAAGCTACCTTACGACAAAAAGCAGCGGAAAATTCTAAAGACAGAGATAGTTTAAGTGGCGGAGGGAGCAATGCGAGTTACAATGATGATGAGGAGGAAGACTTTTTCAATTCTGTCACTCTGTCTATAGAAAAACCAAATAAAAAGTAAAGCGCAAAGTCTCGTTAAAATGTGGCTGGACATGAAATCAAAAGACTCGTTCAACGATGCTGCATTCCTCGGGGAACAGATATTCATAAATCTATTCATTAAATAAAATACTGCTATATCCTCAAGTGCTGCAGTTGTGTTTTCCACGGGTAGATATATTTTAACACTAACGCTTTCAGACGAGAACTTCAACATGTTAATGTTCATGAAGGGGAATATGCACCTAATGCCCGAGATTAAATCACACATTTGAATTATACAAGTATTTTGTTTTGTTCCTAACCTGTTAACTTCCAGAACCTAAAGCAACAGGTTTTATTAGTGAACTAATAAAACGTTGCTAACGAACGACAAAAATCCCATAAAAAACAAAACTTGTAAAAAACCCCAAGTCTCGCAACTCAGTTCTTTTGCCGTAAAAAGTTGTGAGATCTATATGATACCAAGTCGATGAATTTATTCAGTCCCCGTTTAAGGGAACTTCTGTCTTAAGTTATTATGCACTTAGCTTACCAGACACCATCTTATAGTGACCATATCAATGTTAAAAATCTTTTATGTTTAAAATAAAATAGTTTTGACTTGGCAATCGCACTAAAAGTGAGATAAGTACATTGTGTTTTCATGCGATTGCCAAGTCTAACTATTTTATTTTAAACATAAAAGATTTTTAACATTGATATGGTCACTATAAGATGGTGTCTGGTAAGCTAAGTGCATAATAACTTAAGACAGAAGTTCCCTTAAACGGGGACTGAATAAATTCATCGACTTGGTATCATATAGATCTCACAACTTTTTACGGCAAAAGAACTGAGTTGCGAGACTTGGGGTTTTTTACAAGTTTTGTTTTTTATGGGATTTTTGTCGTTCGTTAGCAACGTTTTATTAGTTCACTAATAAAACCTGTTGCTTTAGGTTCTGGAAGTTAACAGGTTAGGAACAAAACAAAATACTTGTATAATTCAAATGTGTGATTTAATCTCGGGCATTAGGTGCATATTCCCCTTCATGAACATTAACATGTTGAAGTTCTCGTCTGAAAGCGTTAGTGTTAAAATATATCTACCCGTGGAAAACACAACTGCAGCACTTGAGGATATAGCAGTATTTTATTTAATGAATAGATTTATGAATATCTGTTCCCCGAGGAATGCAGCATCGTTGAACGAGTCTTTTGATTTCATGTCCAGCCACATTTTAACGAGACTTTGCGCTTTACTTTTTATTTGGTTTTTCTATAGACAGAGTGACAGAATTGAAAAAGTCTTCCTCCTCATCATCATTGTAACTCGCATTGCTCCCTCCGCCACTTAAACTATCTCTGTCTTTAGAATTTTCCGCTGCTTTTTGTCGTAAGGTAGCTTCTACCTTTTCTTCCATTCACTTTTTTACTGCATCCACTCTACTATTGTCATACGTTTCCAGCCATATCTGGTGCTGTGCGGTAAATAGTAGGCATTGGATTAACGATTAACGGACTTCTGCATATTAACGGAAGTTAACGTATCCGTTAACATTTTAAAAAGTTTACTTAAAAGTTAATCCGTTAATCAAAATGTTAACTTCGTTAATTATCGATTAACGGATTAACGAGTTAATTCCCAGCTATGCCTACGACCTATATTTATTTATTTATTTTATATAACCCGTTCATTTTCAATGAATGCAGTAGGTAGGTACTTTCCTGAAAGTTACCTATCATAGTTTGTACAAAGCTTATTGATGTAGAGTTTAACATAACACATATTATGTTGAAAATGTTGAGGTTATAAAACGTAGTTATGACGGACGTTATTAGTTTTATTGAATGAATATTACACTTAAATTTTATTTATAAATTTAATCAGTAATAAATTGTTTGAGTGATTAAAAAAAAAACGATTATTAATCGATTATTCCTAAAAATAAAATCACGTATTCAAATTTATTTTTACTTTTAAGTAATCGATTTTTTTCAAAATCGATTATTTTTTCACGATCCTAGTGTACACAACAATTACATTTTTGTTATTGAAAATCTGTCTATCTTGAATGAAATTATATTAACCTAGGATATAAATATTCAATTAATAATTAATTAGCAAAATTCAATGGAATGATTAAATAAATTTTATCAAAATGAGTTTTTCACCTATGGAATCGCAAGATTCTTCTTCAACCGAAAAAAAACCTAAAGAAAACGAGCCCAATGAAGATTTGGAGGTAATGATTAAAAAATATGATTTTTTCAAAAGAACAATGATTTTAATGTAATAAAATCTTCATTTATGCTATTCAAATTATAAAGTGCCATGGTGTTTTTTTCTCCATATTACAGATATGTTTCTGGTCATTAGATGTAGCATTGCATACATTTATTTATTTATTTCCCTTAATACGGTTTGGAAATAGTATCATTGTGTCTGTATTACAAAAAAATTTATTAGGTACCATTTTAATGTATTGTTTATCGTGTTTAATTATCGTGTTATTTATAGATATTTCAATCAACTACTTAAGATATCTTGCAACTCCACTTTATATTCAATTGTCATTTAATCTTTACTACTCTGTAATCTTTAATATTACACAAATATTTATTTTAATTATTACATATTACAAGATTTTTTTTTATCAAAATGCCATGATGCCTTACTTCTAGCATGGTATTTTTTAAACTCTTATTAAGTGGTTAGAAACAAGTACAAAATATGTCGGAAGCTGTCCTCAATACAACTAAAATTGTATCTTTGAAATATTAATAATGGCTTCATAATCCAACTAATCTTAATGCTTGTAGCACAGACCATGTTTGTTATCTAGACTCTAGTATGTAATGTTATTTACTGAACTGATCATAGTGAACTATCCAATTGATAGACATGTTGAGAATATATTTAATATTCTATTGCCATATATAAATTAGTTCAAGTTGAAATTGAAGTTACCATCCCTACCATCTGGATGAATGGTGTTCCTCAACAGTGCGGTTTAAACGGTGTTTCCTTCCTCGCACAACATCTTTGTGGAATCAGCTTCCCTCGGCTTCAAGAAAAGAGCCTATATTTTCCTCAAAGTCTGGCAATGCACCGATGATTCCTCTGGTATTGTGGGTGTCCATGGGCGGTGTTGACCACTTAACACCAGGTGGCTCACCAGCTCGTTTGCCTCCTTTCACATAAAAAAAAAAGTTTTTTTTAAAATTATCTTTGAAGTGTTATCTCCCAACCCACACTTTGACATAATGTAGACTAAGGCCTAGTCCCTCAGTTATTGAGTAGGACTGTGCTTAGCAGTAGGATATATAGGGTCATAAAGATATTAAGTAAATATTAAATCTTAACAAATTTGGATTGATGTTACATAAAAATTAAATACATTATGTATATTTCAATTATGCTTGTGTTTTTTTTTTGTGACTGCCTTTATATGCCAACTGTTGTTTGGTGTTATTACAAGTTAGGTTGTACTAAAATTTATTTAAATGTAAAAGATATTTTTTTCACTTAAAAATCAATTTTATATGTAGTTTTGGTGCTACTTATAAAGGCAAAACTGTTTACAAGTTAAACTGATTTTCTTACTGTTATTATTGTAAATAGTAGCAATTTGGTACTTTCCAAATTTTTTTGACAGTATGGTTGTTTGTTTTTTCAGGTGGATAACTCAAAGAGTGTTTTGCTAAAGATAGCAACACTATATGCGGAGCAGTTGATGAGTGATATAACTCTAGAGGTGGCTGGGGTGGGGTATCCTGCTCATAGACTGATACTATGTGCCAGTAGTGAAGTGTTTCAGGTGGGTATACTGATATTTTGTATAATAACCTAATTTGTTGCCATAAGGTAAAGTACGAAAGTATGAAGGTCGTGGACACTAGGTTCACTGTATATGCATAATGACTACCAAGATACTACCAAGAAATGTATGGTATTCTATATTATATAAGATGTTTGAAGAAAAATTAATAAAAAAATTGCACACATTTTTAAACAAGTATTCTTGAGTAACATTAGACAGGGATGTATTTCTATACTCACATTATGCTGTCTCCAATATATTATGCAGGTCCAATGAGTCAAAAAAGAATTGTTTAAATTTGTTTGCAGGTAATGTTAATGAACAGAGAATGGAGCGAGTGGAGAGAGAGTAGGATTGTACTCCAAGAGACACCAACAGCTGCATCAGTCTTCCCCCATTTTCTTAAGTAAGTACTAAATTATAACTTGGCTTTTATGAGTCTAAATATAATATTATTATTTGATAAGTATTGTTTAATGTGCGACTGCCTCGTGGTCTCGCGGTACAAGTATGTGCAGTGCGATCTAGAGGTCCTAGGTTCGATTCCCGGGTCGGGCAAAGTGTTATTGGGTTTTTCCATTAGGAAATTCTCGGTAACAGCACGGAGTCTGGAAATGTGCCCGAAAAACGGCAATAGGCTCGCCCCCTATTACGTGGGACTGATACATACTTGGCGAAATGTGGGTGCAGAAATGCACCTCTGCCTACCCCTTCGGGGAATACAGGCGTGAGTTTATGTATGTATGTATGTTTAATGTGATGTTCTGAAGACGAATGATATATAAATACTGTATTTTTTATTTTCAGATATTTTTACACGGGTCAAATAAGGATATCATATCAAACTGTGCTTCCTGTATTGTCTCTAGCTGATAAATATAATGTTAAGGTAATTATAAATGATACATTACCAGTATGCTATGTATTAAAAATCTTCTAATTGCATCTTCTTCAACTTTTTAAAAACCTGCGTCAATACTAGATTTTGTTTTCTATTATAGGCATGTTTACAGACAAACAGTCAGAACTAGAGAAGTGTTTGTCGGTTGTAAAAATATGTGGGTTTCGTCATGTCCTTTCTAGTCTGCACAGATGTTGGCTGCTGTCGAGCTAGGCTTGCCATAGTCCTGAAATAGGCCTGGTTCAGTTTGTGTTGGTGGATATGAATGACAAATCTAAAATTACAATTATGCCGGTTTCTTCACAATGATTGCCTGCGCTAGCTAAAAAAGCTATCCCAATTAGGACAGCCCCGTGGCGCAGTTGGCTAGATACCAGCTTGCGAAACGAGAGGCCGCGGGTTCGATCCCCGCACCGAGACAAATATTTGTTTCGGGTCTGGGTGTTTGTGAGACCGAAAAGTCTCTCGTAGTTTCTGATACCCACGACACAAGACTTGTATCTTAATGTGGAGTCAGAATATGTATGTGACTGTTGGGTGTATTTATTTATATTTACATTTTGTTTGCCCTTTGAAAAGTATTGTTTTTAATTTCTTCTGTGATCATGTTTCAGGATCTGGTACAATTATGCCTGAGTTACATGTCACAGCACATTGCGCATGCGGCGAAACGGGGCCAGCTGATCGCATGGATGCAGTACACGATGGCTTGTGGACACAACAACGTGGCCAAAGTAAGAATTAAAAAATAAATAAATAAATAAATACACCCAACAGTCACATACATAGTTCTGACCCCACACTAGGATACAAGTCCTGTGTCGTGGGTATCAGAAACTACGAGAGACTTTTCGGTCTCACAAACACCCAGACCCGAAACAAATACTTGTGGATCGCACAAACATTTGTCTCGGCGCGGGGATCGAACCCGCGGCCTCTCGTTTCGCAAGCTGGTATCTAGCCAACTGCGCCACGGGGCTGTCAAAAAAATATATAAGATCATTGTTAATACAATTTGCTCCCTCAAGCCTGTACCGAATGACTGTAAAAGACACTGAAGCTGAGTATGGTGTAACGTCAATACAGTATACGGCGAATTTTTTTTTTTTCTGGCGCGGCAAAGTTACTCCACTGTACCTGATGGTAAGCACAGTGGAGACCAAATAATACTGACCGGCGAGAAACGATATGGTCACCCGCTGGTCGACACAATCATGCCGGCCTGCACAAATGCTTCTTCACGCTTCGCTTAAAGGATCCAGGATCATAGGAAGGAGGGAACACGTGAGCCGGCAAACCATTCCACGCTTGATGGTGCGGCAAAAGTATGAAGTCTTTTATAGCAGAGGTTCTCAAACTCTTGTTTCATAATTTTGATGGATCCGGTTCAAAATTTTGATGCAGGGAGAGCTACATCACTACTATAAAAAAAAATAACATAAACAAAAATTCAATTCATCATCATCATCATCATCATCAGCCCATATACGTCCCACTGCTGGGCACGGGCCTCCTCTACCATTGAGAGGGTTTAGGCCTTAGTCCACCACGCTGGCCTAGTGCGGGTTGGCGGACTACACACCTAAGAAATTCCTAAGAACTTTTTTTAGATGTGCAGGTTTCATCACGATGTTTTCCTTCACCGTTAAAGTACGTGATAATTCATTGTGAATACACACATAACTTCGAAAAGTCAGAGGTGTGTGTCTGGGGTTTGAACCCGCGACCGTCGAGATTCTCGACCGCGTGCCCAAACCTCGAGGCCATCACGACTTGTCAAAAATTCAATTTCAAACTAGTATTTCCTTACACACAAACATATTTATTCTTGAGCTAAATAATAGTATAGATCAGTGGTCGGCAACCTTTTGGCAGGCAAGGGCCGCAATGTGGCAAAATAAACTAATGGCGGGCCCGCACTAGTGATATTTACCCTAGATACTACGTAATACCTAAGTATAATTGGCCATATCCCATAGAAAAAATGAAAATGCTAACCAATGCTAACATTCACGGGCCGCGCTTTCCCGACCGCTGATATAAATTATAAGTTATTTTGAATTTCCTTGAGTGAATTCACACTGTTCTCCAAAACAAGTTCATCCTTCAAACTGTTGAATATTGCAGGGTTGTCAGAACTTCGTGAAGTGGAACCTGGAGTGGGTGTGGTCGGACAACGAGACTGGCGCCGGGGAGAACGAAGCCGCGGACCTGGGAGACCTGGAGGGAGAGACCCTCGTGCAGCTGCTGCAGCAGAGCGACCTGGTGCTGCACAACGAGATGAGCCTCTACCAGTGAGACGACATACTTTTTAACAACCTTACGAAATTGTCAAAATCATTTCATCATCATCATCATCATCAGCCCATTTATGTCCCACTGCTGGGCACGGGCCTCCTCTATAGCTGAGAGGGTTTAGGCCTTAGTCCACCACGCTGACCTAGTGCGGGTTGGCGGACTACACACCTAAAAAAATCCTAAGAACTTTTAGGTGTGTAGGTTTGATCACGATGTTTTCCTTCACCGTTAAAGTAAGTGATAATTCATTGTGAATACTGCCTGCGGTTTGAACCCGCGACTGTCGAGATAACCTCGTTTACTCTTTACCATAACAATAAATATTCTTTTCATCTCAGTGTTTCTTTGAAGATGCATCACATAGCGACCTGTATGTCTCGTCGCCTTGCCTATGCCACCAGTAATGGAGGATTGATTGTACACAGGTTCGTGGTCCGGTGGCTGAACAAACAGCGTGAGAAACTGGACTCGAGCGATTTCAATGAAGCTGAGAAGAAGGCGCACTGGGAGTCGCTCGTGGCTGCTGTCTTCTCACATGTCAGGTTAGTAGGTGCCATTTTTAGGTTCTGGGACTGGGAGTAATGCAGTTTCATACATAATCTCACGCCTGTATTCTCCGAAGGGGTAGGCAGAAGTGCATTTCTGCATTCACTTTTCGTCATTTTTTTTTCGTCTCACGTATTACGGGGGCGAGCCTATTGCCGGTTTTCGGGCAGAATTCCAGACTCCATACTGCTACTGAAAATTTTCTAATGGAAAAACCCAATAACCCCGGGAATCGAACCCAGAACCTTTAGATCGTACAGCACATACTTGTACCGCGAGACCACGAGAGTGGTACGTGAGCAGCAAACTAACATAGTAAAAAGGCCAGAATTTACTCAAAGGAGAAGAAAGCATCCCTTTTTTCTCTTCGGCTCAACTTTGAGGTCTGTATCCGATTTGCACGAACTTCAGACAAAACTGTCAAAAAGCTAACTTCACGTTGTTTTCGTCTACTCAAGTCGACTCTCATACTATAACTGACTTCGTTGTGATGATTGAAAGCTATCTTCACAACACTGATTTCTTACTGCTGAAGTCGGTAATATGATAAAATAAATAACTTTAAATCTATACTAATATTATTATAAAGCCGAAGTGTTTGTTTGTTTGCTTCAACGCACTAAACTCAGGAACTACTGGTTCAATTTGAAAAATTGTTTCAGTGTTAGATAGCCCATTTATAGGAAGGCTATAGGCTATATATAATTACGGTGAGACCAATAGGAGCGGAGCAGCAATGAAAAAGGTGTCAAAAACGGGTCACAAATTTTCATTTTAGAGTCTTGAAAGTTTATAATAATTATTAATTAATGGAAAACATAAACAATTGTCTGGAAGAAATCGGAGCTACCGATAAGACAGCCTGTTGTAGCTCTATATATCTTTACGTTGTATGTCCTTTATGTTATATTTCCTTGTATAGTGTACAAAAAAGTATATTAATATAAAAGTATAATGTATATAAATACACCCAACAGTCACATACATAGTTTTGATCCCACACTACAAGTCCTGTATCGTGGGTATCAGGAACTACGAGAGACTTTTTGGTCTCATAAACACCCAGACCCAAACAAACACTTGTGGATCACACAAACATTTGTCTCGGTGCGGGAATCGAACCCGCGGCCTCTCGTTTCGCATGCTGGTATCTAGTCAGCTGCGCCACGGGGCAGTAAATAAAATAAAAAACTTGCCAAAAAGTAATTCCCATTCGTGTTTCAGGTTTCCTATGATGTGTCCGAACCAACTTGCCAAGCTGCTGCTGTGTCCCCTTACACAGGAGCACAAGGAGTTCTTCATGGAGCGGATGGCCATAGCGATGAGTTACCAGTCCGGTGAGACATTTTTGCAGAGAGATAAAAATGCTTATTATATTTTTTCATGTAACAGGGTGTACACTTGTACAGACCGTGGTCTGAAACTAAGACAGGCAAAAGTTATGGTGATTATAAACACATCGATGGTAAAATAAATGCAGAAAAAATACGTTTTCCTAACTTCCGTAAGCGGCTTCAAACCCCAGGCAGACACCTCTGACTTTTCATACTTATGTGTGTATTCACAAAGAATTTCACGTACTTTAACGGTGAAGGAAAACATCGTGATGAAACCTGCACACCTAAAAGTTCTTAGGAATTTCTTAGGTGTGTAGTCCGCCAACTTGCACTAGGCCAGCGTGGTGGACTAAAACCACAATTAGTTGTAGAGGAGGCTCGTGCTCAACAGATAATGATGTTGATTAATTTATCCCAATGAGGGGTTTAAACAGATAAACGCATCAGAATCAAATAGTTAAAGCAAAAAAAAATAGTGTTAGATTATGACCATATTCACTGTAGTAGCATATACTGACAGCAGTGGGACGTATATGAGCTGATGATGATGATGATGATGTTGATGATAATGATGTTGATGATGATGATGATAGCATATACAGTGCAACCTTAATATAACGTACCTCAATATAACGACTTCCTCGATTTAACAAATTCTTCGTAATCCCCTTGAATTGTCCATAAGAGTCAATATAAAATATACCTTTACATTGCGAACATTCTTTGCGTACAACCTCTTTATAACGAATTTTCAACTATCAAGAAAAAGTATTCATACCTCTAATTAACGAATTTTGCCAACCCAAAACCTTTATATAAAGTTTCCACCAATAATATAACTCTTAATCTTATAATGTGATTCATGTCTCGACATGTTTCGACACGCTTTTGTTTGTAAAATAAATGTAGTGAAAGCCATCACGAAATTAGATTGCGCTTTGGATGTCATAGCTCATACCGGTGGTAAACAGACAACTATCAATGACTTTTTTCTAATCAATGAACAAAATTGAGATTAAGCTACTATAACCACATTGTTAATTGTTTTTGATTATTAATGTAAGAAAAAAAAAATTTTATCTACCTAATTGTTTTTAAATATGTACATAGCAAATACATATAGTAATTTGATGAAAATGTGTTATCATTTATTAGTAGAAGTTGTTCGCTATAACAAGATAAGTACGTAATATTGAGATGAATAAAACTATTCTTTTACCTCTTTATAACGAATTTTAGACCAATCTAACCTCAACATAACAAACCTCAGTTCAACGAATTACTTGATATTACGAATACTTTCTTGTTCCCCTCCAATTTGTTATATCGAGGTTGCACTGTACTGACTATTCATAAAATCTCATGGAGTGAATGAAGCTATTTTAACTTGCAGGTCAATACGAGCGCGTAGCAGAAGTGCAGCAGACAGAAGCGGGCCGCATGCTGTTCACCCCCCGTCTCTACACCGAAGACACGTGGGGTTCGGTTCTCGCGGTGGACAATTTCTACTCGCTGCCATGTTACCACACAAGGACCTTCATCTTCTCCACCCGGCCGTCCATCGCCGACGTGTCGCCACAGGAGAAACTCCTGGAGTGGACAGTGGATCTCTATCCAAAAGGAGTTTGGTTCAGAAAGAGTTTGCTCATCGTCTGGGCTGGAACGTATGATGTGAGGATATTTGATCATTTTTTTTGGGTAGGTTTGGCCTGGACGTGAAAAAACGAGTGCGTTATTCACTTAAGCATTAATTTGAATGTTTGTATGATTAAATGTCTAGCTGGTGTTCGCAACTTCGTATACGGAACTACAAAAGGAATATTCCTTGGTTTTGCATTTTTAATTGCTGCTCCGCCAATATTGGTCGTGGCTTGTTGGTATATTGCCTATAATAGTCTTCTTCTAATAAGATTTTTTTTCATTTAGAATCACACTCTTCAGCTTTTTAACATTAGCGTATATTTTGATTTTTATGATAAAAAGTTGTCTGTGGTCTCTGAAACTTCATCCATTCTATTTCTTTTTTTCAGTAGTTCCAAACTTGACACATAATAGATTGATGGATGAACTTTTGCTTTCATAGATTCAGTACAGATACTATGTTCGTATATGGATGTCGATAGATAACCGCATGCGAACAGGAATGTGAGGCTTGGTAGTTATTTTTTTTACTTGCACGACATGAAACGATGGTAAGTAGTAAGCACAATGTTTAATTCATCATCATCCTCTTGTCCTGTTTTCAATTATATTTGGGGTCGGCGCAGTATGTTATATCCTTCCAAACGTCCCTATCAGCCGTCATGTCTTCATTCCCCCCTTTTTCTTTCATTCTCTCACGCACTCCATGCATCTTTTCTTTGTCCTTCCTCTGCTTGTCCATCCCTCAATTTTCATTATTAATTAATTATAATGCATGATTTAGATTTATAACCGATAGTCTTAGTGGCTCTGCTGGCTAGACACCAGCTTGTGAATCAAGAGGCCGCGTGCTCGATTTCCGCAACATGACAAATGTTTGTGTGATCCACAAATATTTGTCTCGGGTCTGGGTGTTTGTGAGACCGAAAAGTTTCTCGTAGTTTCTGATACCCACAAAACAAGACTTGTATCTTTTTTAAACGGGAGGAAAGCGACTTAAGGTCCCCTTTCGGTACCTCGGGGGAGGACTAAAGGGGTGTGTTGGGGTCTCTGGCCTTCCAACTTAGTGGGCGGAAGTTTTGTCTTAGCTGAGTATTTTCCTAGCCAAAATCCTATGCCAGCATACCTACTAAAAGCTCTCGGTGGTCGTAAAAAGGTACATGACTTGTATCTTAGGAGCCGTTCAAGTATGTCATAAACAATAAGGGGTTCGCTTTCCTTATTTTTGATGGCATGGGGGATGTGGTGGGGCTTAAGTGTAAATTACATAAAAAAAAAATTAAGATTGTTTTTCAAAATGTACCAATTCTTTGAAACAAAAAAAAACAGAATTAAAACACAATGTCTATTACTCCTTCCGCTAGCATGAAAAGGGGGAATAAAAGGCTTACTTTTCTTGACCTTGGGTTGATATATAATCGTAAATAATTTACTCACGTAATAATAATAATACATGAACGGTTTGTTATTGTGTTATGATGCATGCGGCACGGTAGTACAGTGCATCGTCGCGGCAAGGGTGGTCGAGTGAGGGACGTAGTAAAGTGTTGACGGGCAGGTTCCGGAGGTGGTGCTGCGGACGGTGCGCATCGCCATCACGTGCCAGAACTGTCCCGAGCCGCCGCGCACCGAGTTCCGGGACGACGCCGACGCCGAGCCGCATGTCAGGGTCAAGGTCAGCCGACAGGACACCTAACTATAAACTAAACAGTAAACACCTAACTCAAAACTATAAACATCTAACTCAAAACTATGAACAGTAAACACCTAACTCAAAAATCTAAACAGTAAACACGTAACTCACACATATAAACAATAAACACCTAACTCAAAATCTAAACAGTAAACACGTAACTCAAAACTATAAACAATAAACACCTAACTCAAAACTATGAACAGTAAACACCTAACTCAAAAATCTAAACAGTAAACACGTAACTCACACATATAAACAATAAACACCTAACTCAAAATCTAAACAGTAAACACGTAACTCAAAACTATAAACAATAAACACCTAACTCAAAACTATGAACAGTAAACACCTAACTCAAAAATCTAAACAGTAAACACGTAACTCACACATATAAACAATAAACACCTAACTCAAAATCTAAACAGTAAACACGTAACTCAAAACTATAAACAATAAACACCTAACTCAAAACTATGAACAGTAAACACCTAACTCAAAAATCTAAACAGTAAACACGTAACTCACACATATAAACAATAAACACCTAACTCAAAATCTAAACAGTAAACACGTAACTCAAAACTATAAACAATAAACACCTAACTCAAAACTATGAACAGTAAACACCTAACTCAAAAATCTAAACAGTAAACACGTAACTCACACATATAAACAATAAACACCTAACTCAAAATCTAAACAGTAAACACATAACTCAAAACTATAAACAATAAACACCTAACTCAAAACTATGAACAGTAAACACCTAATTCAAAAATCTAAACAGTAAACACGTAACTCAAAAGTCATGATGATGATTATCATTATCAGCCCATATACGTCCCACTGCTGGGCACGAGCCTCCTCTACAACTGAGAGGGTTTAGGCCTTAGTCCACCACGCTGGCCTAGTGCGGGCTGGCGGACTACACACCTAATAAATTCCTAAGAACTTTTAGACGTGCAAGTTTCCTCACGATGTTTTCCTTCACCGTTAAAGTAAGTGATTATTCATTGTGAATACACACATAACTTCGAAAAGTCAGAGGTGTGTGCCTGGGGTTTGAACCGTGATAGCCTCGAGGCCTAGGCACGCGGTCGAAAAAGTCATAATCATTTACACTCAAATTAAACTGCCTCGCCTCCATCGGGGAATACAGGCGTGAGGTTATCTTATATCTTTAAATGAGCAATTCTTGTATATATATAATTGGAATCTCGGAATCGGCTCCAACGATTTTCATAAAATTTAGTATATAGGGGGTTTCGGGGGCGATAAATCGATCTAGCTAGGAATCATTTTTAGAAAATGTCATTTGGAAGAAAAATAACAAAAAGGAGGCGTTTGAGTAGACTCTTCCTGACATCTATTGGCGAATTGGCGAATAATAATACTATTTTTTGTGAGCAACTAATTGCTTTAACGACAAACCAGCAGATGGCGTTGTTAAGTAACATTATTCATATTTCATCATTTTATTAATAATTCGTACTTAAATATAATTTCCAAAAAACACAATTAAAAAAAATTAAAAAAATTCCGAGCAAAGCTCGGTCATCCAGGTACTGTTTGATTAATTGACGATTTAAAAGCACTTGTAAAAGTCTATTTGAATAAAGGTGATTTTGACTTTGACTTATCGAAAGGTACTTTGAAAAAAAAAAGGATTTAACTACCCTACACCTCGAGAAAGTTATTAAGTAATGTACGCATATATTCTTCTCATAAAGTCATTTACTTTAATAATGCTTTATAATTCCCAGATTGGTATACTAGTTTGGGGAGTGGAGAAGGGAGTGGAGCACATCTCATCTGTTGTGGAACGGGTGCATCGATTCTCGGCGAAGAACAAGTTAGCATATTTCCTCTATATCAGGGTTTCTCAAAGTGGGGTTTGCCATTGGCCGGCAGGGGGTTCGCGGCAAGATTTACGTAATGGTGACTTGATGCCTAGCAGCCACGTGCGGCACACATAGTGTCTACAACATACTAATGTGCGAGTAGGTTTTCACACCTGGTCATGATAAAAAGTAAAGATACCGAGTCAGAATTAATAGGGGTAGCATGTAGCTTCAAGTGCTGTAAGATTAGTGTACTGACGGAGTGTGTGGCGGCAGGGTGCTGAACATCGACGGCGCGCTGGACTTCGACGAGCTCAACACTCCGCTGTACTCGCCGGCCGCGCCCGCCAACAACGCCGCCGCCACTTCCACGCACACCAACAAGTAACCTCATACATCACTACATCACACTGTATCTACAGCTGAGAACAGGCCTAAGTCTACCACGCTGGCCTACGTCGGGTTGGCGGACTACACATCTAAGAAATTTCTTAAGAACTTTTTCGTGTGCAGGTTTCCTCGCGATAATTCAACTGAATATATACTTTCGAAGTCAGAGGTGTACCTGGGGAATGAACGCACAAAATAATTTATTCAAGAACGTCTCTAACAAACTCTGACCAATATCGAAATCGATCTAGTCAAATTGGGAACATTATTTGGAGATAGATGGGTTCGGAAGTCTTTGGGGGAGGCCTATGTAAGGCAGTGGACGTGCTGCGGCTGACGATGATGATGATGATGATGATGATGGTGATGATGATGATGATGGTGGTGATGATGATAATGATAATATTTGGAGCAGTGGTGGTACTTCCATAGCAACCCAAAAGCCCAGCTTACGAAATGCCGAATAATAATATCTTTATGCTTTAAATATTTATTTAATATACATTAAACAATTATAAACTAGAAATTACAAAATTAACGTGTGACGCTTTTGGGCTTCTATGGAAGTACCGCCATTGGTTTGGAGATCTTGTCACAAAAAGGTGGTTTCAAAATATATTTTTGTCGGTATCACCTGTAAAGTCGTGAAGGCCTCAAGCTTTAGGCAAGTAGTCGAGAATCTCGACAGTTGCGGGTTCATACCCCAGACACATACCTCTGACTTTTCGAAGTTATGTGTGTAATCACAAATAATTATCACGTACTTTAACGATGAAGGATATAATCGTGATGAAACCTGCACACCTAAAAGTTCTTAGGAATTTCTTAGGTGTGTAGTCCGCCAACCCGCACTAGGCCAGCGTGGTGGACTAAGGCCTAAACCCTCTCAGTTGTAGAGGAGGCCCGTGCCCAGTAGTGGGACGTGTATGGGCTGAAGATGATCACCTGTAATATAACACATTTTATCCACAGGCGCTGTTCAAATTGCCCAGATAGCGTTGATAATCCGGAAACGAAGCATTTGCTTGGCCCAAATCGTGATCAGCTGCGGGTAAGATTTTTTATATGTTCTAGTTTAATAAAAAATAGTATCTTGTATCTGAGATTCAGTCTAGTGCTCCAAAGATTGATCATTAATGTTTGAATCTCGCTCTTTGGTTGCTATGTAATAGAAAGATGTCTAGCTCATCCTAAAATTCCTATATTACACATTACTAAATTAATAGTATTTTTTATTTAACTAAGGACATTTGCAAAGCCCTGAAAAAGTACTTAACTTCTAAACTAGATAGACTTTCGAATAAAAAGTCAAAATTGTCTCTTTTAAAAAAGACTTTTACTAGTTCTTTTTAATTCTATTTTAAAATATTGCCGCTTCGAAACGAATTATTAGGACAGACCTCCTTATTTAGTTCTAATTATATGATTTTTTTTCTATTCTGTTACAGATACAAGTGGTGATAGTGCCATTGACTGACTACTGCCACGTTAGTCCGGTGTAGTGCACCAAGGGATGACGTCACGGCATCTACCATCTCACTCGCACCGACAGTCCCACGATAAGGGCGAGCGGGACAACTATGTGTTTACACTTAACGCATGAGATTCTTTTGAGGCTATTAATTTTGGGATGCCTTTCTTTATTAGATAGACTATGTGGAAAGAGCAAGGATTAATTATAAATAATAATTATTATTATATTCAAGTTTCTTTTCTTTGTTTTTTTTTAGTAAAATTTAAGTTGCCACATCAAAATATCAATAGTGTAAACTTGGCACACTGAATTGGTTTTGAAAGTATTATTTTTGTGAGATAGATTGTTTGAGTTGTTATAGGTACGATTTCAGACGTCGATTTATAAAATGCATGTGCATTGATTATTCAAATAGTTGACATTATAAATGAGTATACAAAAAATAAAAAATATTTTTTTATATGTTATTTTTTTACATTAGATACTGCTAGCTAATATTGATATTAATTAAAAAAGTCTATGACTGTCTCAAGACTTCATCTCTATTTGTATTGTGGGAATCTATCGTAAAAATTTATCATCATCAGCCCATATACGTCCCACTGCTGGGCACGGGCCTCCTCTACAACTGAGAGGGTTTAGGCCATAGTCCACCACGCTGGCCTAGTGCCAGTTGGCGGACTACACACCTAAGAAATTCTTAAGAACTTTTAGGTGTGCAGGTTTCATCACGATGTTTTCCTTCACCGTTAAAGTACGTGATAATTCATTGTGAATACACACATAACTTCGAAAAGTCAGAGGTGTGTGCCTGGTGTTTGAACCTGCGACCGCCGAGATTCTCGACCGCGTGCTTAAACCTCGAGGCCATCACGACGAAAAAATTTATAGGCACGTGAGATCGGAAGGTTTCGTGTTCAAATCTCGTCGAGGTCACCAGTTATAGGCACGTGAGTGGGTGCCCGGATGTGTGGATGTTAATGCTGGTGTAATGATAAATACACGGTGTTTACGTCACGCGCGGTCGAGAATCTCGGCGGTCGCGGGTTCAAACCCCAAGCACACACCTCTGACTTTTGGAAGTTATGTGTGTGTTCACAATGAATTATCACGTATTTTAACGCTGAAGGAAAACATCGTGATGAAACCTGCACACCTAAAAGTTCTTAGGAAATTCTTAAGGAAGGTCGCGTGCCCCAACTACCCCTACACAAAGTATTCTCCATTTTTCATTAATTTACATATACGAGTAGCAGGGTTTCCCAAACTTTCGGTTTCACGAACCCCTGTTAAAGTTTCCAGGTGACAGCGAACCCCTTAAGTCAGTAACTAATTAACCCCACCCCACCCTCCGTAGAAAAGAATAAAATGGTCTGTTGAAGAAAATAAGGTTTTCATTTCAATAATAGAACACAAACTAAGTGCCAAAACAAATATATTTTTAATATGATGGGTGTGCTTGTTTTGTCGCAAATGGAGTCAATTTTAGGAAAATTTTTGAGAAACGCTGATTTATAGAAAAAAAATATGAAAAATTAAGTACCAATTTTTTTTACATAATTAAAACGATAATGAAATATGTTGTACTCTCCTCCAATATTGCTGGTGACTCACCAGTCACCCAATAAATTGACGTAGTTTTTGTAAGGGATCATCATCATTCATCATTATCAGCCTAAGGAGGTCCACTGCTGAACATAGGCCTCACCCAATTACTTCCATAGTGACCTGTTAGAGGCAGCCTGCATCCAGCGATGACCCGCGACCTTCACCAGGTCGTCGGACCATCTTGTGGGTTGTGTTCCACGCTGCGCTTCGCGGTACGTGGCCTCCACTCGAGAACCTTTTGGCCCCATCGGCCATTGGTTCTCCGCGCTATGTGCCCGGCCCATTGCCACTTCAACTTGCTTATCCGCTGGGCTATGTCGGTTACTTTAGTTCTCCTAGTCTTCTCGTCCAAAATACCTCAGTGCCTGAAGACAAAAGTCTTCGATAGTTGTGTGTTACCAGTGATGACATACGGCACTGAGATGTGGCCTCTCACTATGGGCCTCATTAGACGGCTCAGAGTCACTCAACGAGCTATGGAGAGAGCTATGCTCGGGGTTTCCCTACGAGATCGAATCAGAAATGAGGAGATCCGTAGGAGAACTAAAGTTAGTAAGGGATATTGGCTCAAAATTATCTACTTGCGTAATAAAGAAAAAACACTTTTTTTTTTTTACTTTTCATTTCATTATTTTTAACTTGAGATAATAATTGTATTTTAACCATTATTTGTTATGCCGGCCGGTCCCACGGTCCGTCTTTACACTAAGTTTCGTAATAAATAAATTTACAGTTCATTAATCAGACTTCTGTTCTGGTAGTTCTTCTTTTGTCGATGGTTCGGCTTCGGGATTCGATCCAATTGGAGATTTCATTCGTCTGTCGTCTGGTAGGAACGTGGCAATAACTGATGATGCTGAAAAGAAAAACGTTATCATTCATGTAACTTCTGGATATAATAAAATAGACAGAACAGTTTACAGGAGAAAATATGTTTCGACTCTCGACACATATTGGCGAAATGTCCAAAAATATTAAAAATAGAGTGTGAGTAGAAACAATATATCGACAAATGACAATGTTTCATCATCATCAGCCCGTTTACGTCCCACTGCTGGACACGGGCCTCCACTAAATCTGAGAGGGTTTAGGCCTTAGTCCACCACGCTGGCCTAGTGCGAGTTGGCAGACTACACACATAAGAATTTTCTAAGAACTTTTAGGTGTGCAGGTTTCCTCGCAATGTTTTCCTTCACCGTTAAAGTACGTGATAATTCTTTTAATATACACATAAGGAGAGAGAGATTTGAGAGACGTCGAGATTCTCGACCGCGTGCCTAAGCCTCGCGGCCATCAAGACAACAATGAAAAAGTTTACTTATTTCTTACAAATCGATTCAAATATTGATCGATTGAAAGCGAAATCACATGACAAAAATATATAAAATCGATTGTAGAATGTTTCTTTATCTACGGCCGCTGTACAGTGTTCGTGTTGGTATGTAATGTCTAGTTTATCCAACACAAATTTTACTTACAGAAGTAAATAGAGCAGAATACGTAGAAGCCGACGTCGCAGTTATTTATCAAGAGCACGTTTAGAATCTGGATGGACGCGAACACACAGATCCTGGTGACCGTCAGTGGTAACGCAATAGCTATTGCCCTGGAAGTAAACATTTGGTCTTTGAGTACATAGTTATAATATTCAGTATAGACTGTTACGCTGTGTGAAGACTTTCAATCTTTTAAACCGGTTTCTTTTTGAGGATTTGTCTTGTTTTGAGATTTATTTAGACACATAAGCCTGTATCAACGATGGGTTAGGCAAAGCTCCATTTCTTATCCCAAGTTTTGTAATTCTAGTTTTAATCTCACATAACAGGCTTACTTTTGAGGATTAACTAATGAAAAAACTAAATGACACTGTCAGACTCTGGGATCAAACCCAGAAATTCTCAGTCAAAAAGAAAAAAGCATATTTAAATAAGTATGTAGCAATAAAATAAATGAAACAAAGAAACTAACATTTATCAAAACTACATACTACGTAACTACACTTCCATTCAATATTGCACTTTATTTTTTATCCCATGAATAAATATCTATAAACCAAATGAACAATGAACGAACGTCCTTAGGCAAGTGCCATTTCTTACCTCAAATGCGTAGGGAATATAGCGACGATGATGGAAGTGTACACTCCAAGAACCACGTTGCCAACCAGATAGAGAATATACAAAACCACGCTGGCGTACGCGTTAGGGACAACATTAACCAGGATGCCACTCAACCCGCATATTGATGTCAAAACTATTACTACATTACGTCTTCCAGCCTTGTTGATTATCTGAGAAAAAACAACAATTTATTGATCACATTATATATGTTACTGTAGAAGCTTGAACTATGGTAAATCCTAAGATTTACCAACTCTAATGGTAATAGTCAGAACAGTTTTACGATTAGAAAGTTTACCGTCATTCACTTGGTAAATACTTCACATTAGGGGTGTTATGGATATGATATTTCGGATCTGGATACGGATATGAATATAGGAATAAAATTATATCGGTTTCGGATACGGTTACGGATATGTAATTATTTCGGATTATCCGTAATTTTCGGATAGTTTCGGTTACGGATATTAGATTAAAGTAAAATATAACTGTTTTATAAATGTGTCAGATGTTTGGATGTTTTTAGTTTTGTTGTAGGTATATTTTGTTTCAACAATAACTGTTTTTTGTACTTATCACAGTGTTTTCATTTAAGATGAAGTTTCAGTGAAGTAGTGCTACTTAACACAAGATTTTCTTAAATTAAGTATCGACTCTTAAATAAGAAACTAATTAGTTATGAAAGAGGTTATGTTATGACTAGTAATAACAAACAAACTGCAAGATTCACGTGGCGCGTGAACGGTGAAACAAAAACCTGTCGAAAGTCGAAACATGTCGTTTTTTTAGACTCCACCCTTACACAAAACTATCCGAAACTATTCGAAACTTCTGAAACGGATACGGTTACGGATATATTTTTATTTCGGATATCCGATAGTTTCGGTTACCTACGGTTACGGAGCTCCATAACATCCCTGCTTTACATCAAAGGCACGGTAAATGTTGAAAAAGACATGTTATGTTATGAGTATAACAACGTCATAATAACGTGTTCGGTACACCGTCTCCGCTCGTGTCAGTTGATCGTTTGCCACGTTTAAACTTGTATCTTTGAAGGCAATTTGTTTTAGTCCGTAATATGCGAGCCTATTGCCGTTTTTCGGACACATTCTTCGACTCCAAGCTGTTATGGAAATTTCCTAATGGAAAACTCCATTACCTCTTTGCCCGACCTTAAAATCGAAGTAAGGACGTCTATTATATCCATATCCGCGGTACCGATACACTTGTCGCGTATCAACAAGCCAGTAAAATAATTGATATATTCAGAAGTTACCCTAGCACATCCAGCAATCAACCTAAAAAATATTTGTAAATTTTTTTCTTGAACTCACATGAAGGGTTTGCAATCCCGCAGTAATTTTTTCCCGCAGTAAAATTTAAAAATGCAAAAATATGCATATAATAATGCTTTATTACCTGTAGTTTAGTTACATTATATTAAAAAATAATAATAATAGAAAAATTCATACAATATCTAATAGAAAAAGTACTTTTTCATAGTTCTTATGAGGTTAGGTAGGGGGTTTGCAATCAATAGGGTTTCTTGCGTGTTAATATGGACTTATCTTACCTAAACAAACAAATAAACCAATTTTAATCCTTTACTTCGCTCGATCGGTTGATCGATCTGACTGACGCGCCCGCGCTGTTGTGATGGAGCTAATAGGCTTTCAGCAAAAGCTGAATTACCTTGCCGAGTCAAAAAAATGCGGGAATGCGGGAACGCGGAACTACTCTCATGGTACTCACACCCCAATAATTACAGTTTTAATACTTACTATACTGATGAAAACGTTGATGACAGACTGCAAACCACTCACAGCGAAAACAATCAGAAGGGCAGTGACGTTGAGGGCGCAGGGCACAGCGTCCGGCTAGTGAGAGCATTAAAATATAAGTTATTTATTTCATTTATAACTTTCTATATTTGATAGAATAAAGGCGGATTTAATGCCATAGGTAGGTATTCTTTGACAGGTAGTGTTATGGTGATATAACTTAAACATACGTTTATATACAGGGTGTATTCAGACCGTGATCGGAAACCAAGGCAGGTAATAGCTAAGGTGATTACAAACCCCCTGGCGTTAAAGAAAATTCTGACAAAAAATAAAAAAAATGACGTTTTCCATACAACCATCGGTATTAAATGTACGCGGTTTGTATGGAAAAAGTCAATTTTTTTATTTTTTGTCAAAGTTTTCTTTAACGCCAGGGGGTTTATAATCACCTTAGCTATTACCTGCCTTAGTTTCCGATCACGGTCTGAATACACCCTGTATAACATACACAATATTTATAGATACAAATACTCGTACTTAAATAAATACATATACTTAAATCATCATCATCATCATCCTCAGCCCAAATACGTCCCACTGCTGGGCACGGGCCACCTCTACAACTGAGACTAAAATGTATCTATATAAAAAATATATATAAATAAATTTCAATTAGATGACTCTAGTAACTCTCTGAGAAACAGTTCTCGAACCCTCGTTTTAAACGCTTCACGTTCCGATATTTTGAGTGGGAGCGCATTCCATAGAAGAATAGATATTAGATAAAGCCAATAATGTTGTTTAATGGATAAGAGTTATGCGCATGCGTATAGTTGAGTAATTACTATTGTCCAGCAACTATAACTAGAACTGCGTAAAACAGCCCTGCCAAAATAAAATTTAGCATCTTGAGGTTTAGTTTTCTCATCATCAGCCCATAGGTACGTCCCACTGCTGGGCACTGGCCTCCTCTCCAACTGAGAGGGTTTAGGCCTCAGTGACTAAGTCCACCACGCTGGCCTAGTGTGCCTTGGCGGACCTAAGAAATTCCTAAGAACTTATAGGTGTGCAGGTTTCATCATGATGTTTTCCTTCACCGTTAAAGTATGTGATAATTCTTTGTGTGTACACATAACTTCGAAAAGTTAGAGGTATGTGCCTGGGGTTTGAACCCGCGACCGTCGAGATTCTAAACCTCGAGGCCATCAAGACTTGTTTTCTCATAATAGGATTAAAATATTTTTAGATAATCGTGTATCGAGTTTGTTATAGGTAATTACAATATACATACATACATAACCTCACGCCTGTATTCCCCGAAAGGGGTAGGCAGAGGTGCATTTCTGCACCCACAGGTATGTATCAGTCCCACGTAATAGGGGGCGAGCTTATTGCCGTTTTTCGGGCACAATTCCAGTCTCCGTGCTGCTACTGAGAATTTCCTAATGGAAAAACCCAATAACACTTTGCCCGACCCGGGGATCAAACCTAGATCGCACCGCATATACCTGTGCTGTGAGACCATATTTACCGCGAGGTAATTCAAATATTTAACAAGCAATAATATACAACATAAATGCAGCTATGAAATACAAATAGAAGATATTCTTACATCCGCTGCGACAGGAGAATCCAACGCCAACCGCAAAACTCCACACAAAGTCAGATTCGTGCCTTCTCCTGTTTCTATTATGTTTACGACTTGGTTCATTATGGTCGGGAGCCACGTCACGAACGGTGGTACCCTGAAATAATTACAATCTATTCAATATTGAATTTAATAAATATCTATATTAAATTTAATATTTTCTTATTAAATTAAATCAGTCGAAAACCCTTCTGAAAAGATAATAAATAAATAATAAATAAATAAATAAATACACCCAACAGTCACATACATAGTTCTGACCCCACACTAGGATACAAGTCCTGTGTCGTGGGTATCAGACACTACGAGAGACTTTTCGCTCTCACAAACACCCAGACCCGAAACAAATGTTTGTGGATCACACAAACATTTGTCTCGGTGCGGGGATCGAACCCGCGGCCTCTCGTTTCGCAAGCTGGTGTCTAGCCATCTGCGCCACGGGGCTGTCAAACTAGTTAAAAGCAATTTTAGTTGTTACTGTAATTTAGAATCGGCAATCATTATTGAATAATATTGAATCAATCAAATTTAATAACAAAATGAATGTCAATATATGTACTTACATTATAAAGGCGAAGAGCGTTATCATTATAAGGGTATATTTGAGGAGCGGTTTCTGGAACAGCGGTATTATCTGGTCCTTAGGTGACGATGACGACTTATCTTTCGTTTCATCTTGTTCCACCAGGATGCTTTTCACCTAAATAATAAATGCATCTAGTAGTCACAAACATAATTTTGAACCCACCCCGAGATACAAATATTGTATCGTGGGTATCAGAAAATACGAGAGTCTTTTAGGTCTCACAGACATCCGGAATAAAACAAATATTTGTGGATTACATAAAAAAAAACACGGTGTAGGAATTGAACTCGGGGCTTTTCATTTCCTAAGCTGCTGTCCAGCCGACTGCATCATGGAAGCTATCAAAATGTAAACATTTTTTTTTCAATTGTCTACATAAAATACGTTGTTCAGATAGTTTCTTTTGAAGTCACAAATCCTTTAACAAAAAAAAATTTGTTAAACTTTGGAAAATATGCGATATATATACGGATAACGCCAGGGAGTAAAAAAAATAAAGTATAAACATTAACCATGCTTAAAATGACAGTATGTAGGAGAGACTTAAGATTATTACTTTGGTCTTATGTGTATGTGTATCTATATCTCACATTCTATGTAAAGGTTAATATTTTAAAAAAATGTGATTTTAAGCCTCGAATACTGCGGAGCATATGTGTATAAACCTATCTAACAACTTTTCCTAAGCCTTTCAAAAGCGACTAGTTCAGTAAGAAGTCATTAGTGTTTTACTGGTGACATTAATAGTATTATCTTACCGGATATTCAGCAATGGATCTCATATGGTTGACCCTATATATTCTTTCTAAACTTTTCAAAGCCTCTTCCTCATTTCCTTTGGTGAAGTTGAACTTGGGGCTCTCTTCCATTTGTGACAAACAGATCGCAGTGATGATGCAAGGTGCGGAGTACATGAGCATCAGGGTGCGCCAGGAGTTCCAGTAGATGCCCAACGCCTCAAGGTAGTAGGAGAATGTCAGTGGTATGGTGGGTATTCCCAGCACTAAAAGGAACAAAGAAAATTTTTAAAGAATTAAAAATGTAGAATACTTATTTCATGCCAGAATTTATTGGAAATTCTTTGCCGCTCATGAATACACTTGGGCAATCCATGAAGGTAATTTGGTAAAATGAGATACGTATAATAAAAACTGTAAAAGTAGTGGGAAGTTTGAAAATAATTTTACCTGCCATTATGCCCTGAGAAAGCATGAAGATACTGGACACCACTAGTACGACCAGGTTCCGCCTCGCCATCGGGACGCATTCACTCATCAGTGTCATGAACATTGAGTATATTCCCGCCGCGCTGAAATATACAATTTTAGTAAGAACTAATGTAATAATGGTACCTACTATTTATTTTTCGGGATTTAATCGTGTGTATTGTTTATTTTAGTCCAGTCTACTCGACTTCTCTTCGTTGTTTGTTTTTTGGTCACACTTTTTAAAATAATCGATACCTAAGTACATATCGTCGATATTTTAATTTTGATAATATCGATATTCGATATTTATTTCTAAATATCAAATTCGATTTTTTTAAAGAGCCCTTTTTTAATTTTACTTTGATCAATCTAAAAAAAAAAACACTCGAGTCTCCAGTTTTCGACTATTCGAATTACAGTATAATACTCCACATTGCTCCATGCATCTTGGAGTATGAAGTGTAAACTATTGACAATCCTTTACTCCGACATTCCATTTTGCCTTCTCCCTCACTTCTTAAAATGAGAAAGAGACTTAAATTACACTTCTAAGACCTCAGGGGACCCCAAAATGTGAGAGTCTCGCACTCCCTAGACCCCAACCAAACCATCAATTTAACTTATCGTCTGTACATTTAGTAGCTAATATTAATTGTAATTGATGACGTTAATAAATTTTTGGCCTTTATCGTCGTATAGATTATAATAATATATTACATCGAGTGCTGCGATAAAATTACCTGCTCGGATTTGCGAATTGTGATGGATTATTATAAGACTCTTTGTGACTACAGCATGATTATTGAAATGATAGTGATAATAGTATAAAACATCTGATTTGCACACCTGGCATTAACTGGCGTGTGCTGTCAAGATTGGATCTCAATTTGCGGAATTGGATTTTTCCGTTAATCTGATGACACTGTTTTGCGGACGGCTCTAATTATGTGTATATATAAGTATGGCTCTAATTATGTACACCGATGCGCCCTAACCGAAAAGAGATGTTGAGATGTGTGGCGGGGCCTCGGGACTGTTGCGGATGTTCACAGCGAGTGAGCGTCCAAAGTAGGTTTAGATGCTTAGTGCCTAGGTTTAGATTCAGGCATCTGAAGACAGTGCGTGCTCACTGAAAGATTCGACTTATACTACATGCTCAAATAGAAACATAGTCTGGTTAAAATAAACAGTGAATACAAAAACATAACAACAAAGAAAAAATTTGTAAATGTAATGGATTGACCAACAGTGTGCTTAGTTCATAATAACCACCGATTCCTTTAACAAACTTTCGATGGCAACTGATATTTCCAAATACTCTAACCTTTTTTTAGTATGATAAGGAATAGTCATGGCTATTGCCCAATAACTCTATTTCCGCAATATGCCTAGATTTATCTAAAAAAAACTGTTTATCAAATCATCTTACGACATTTATCAAAAATTAAGAAGAAAAAGCACTCCATTCTTTATAATTAATGTGCCGTAATTAAAAATTAAACTTACAAAAACGACGCCGTAAATTGAAACGCCATCATCATAATCCAGTTGACAGATATGCTGCCTATTGCGTTGATGGTAGCAGCCCCTAACAGGGCTACCAGAAGCATTTTCCTGCGACCACGGGTGTCCGCCAAATAACCCCATAACAACGCACCAACGATAGTACCTGAAATACAAACAACGAATACGTACTGTCACGGATAAAGGCGATGTGTCTAACACGTAATATCTATACGAAAAATCTGTCCGGCAATAAAAGTGTTTGGACCGATGATAAGACAATGGACCGAATGAAATACTCGTCCTGGGTGCGATTCTCGTGTCGGACAAAAAGCTACTGTTATTTCCATTACGAAGTTCTCATCAGCAGAATTGGGTCTAGAAATGTGCACGAGAAACTGAAACAGGCTCGTATCTATTAAGTTAAAATATATTTAAAATACAATTGGTGAAATGTGGGTACACAAACGCTGCTCTGCCTCCCTCTTCGGGGATTTAGGCGTGAGTGCGTATGTATGTATGTAGGTACATAATGACTATGTTGTAATAAAGAAGATGAATAACAGAGTAAGTTAAATGATTTTTGAGAAAGCGAGTCCGATTAGCGAGTCCGTTGCATTGACTTGATTTAACATAACAACACAAATTTATAAAAGGTTATATGAGTATTTGGCTGCTAATGTAGTAATGATAATTTTAATATTTACCAGTGTAAATGGTGATGTACAAGTAAACTGTAATAAGTAAGTGATGGGTTCACTTCACAGTCACGTCCCAATCTACACTAAGATACTAGTCTTGCATCCTCGGTATCAGAAACTACGAGGGTCAGATCAGATCCGAAAACAAAATGGATCGCACCAGGGTCCCCGTAAGGGCTACTGGCGCCCGAGTGCGAAAAAGGATTTTGGCGCCCCTTAAGGCATTTTGAACCGATTGAAATAAAACAAACACTAAATGTAAAATTGAGCTCTTAAGGTTATTCTCATATATCTTCTATGTACCGACATCGACCGGTTACGATTTTATTATATGTATTGATTATTTTTGTTTTTTTTCAAACTCTTTTTTGGGCCTTGGTTTTGGCGCCCCTAAAGGATGGCGCCCGTGTGCATTGCACACTTTGCACATATGGTAGCGGGGGCCCTGGATCGCACAAACATTTATCTCAGTGCGGGATCGATGCCGCGGTCCCCCGATTCGTTTCTCCCGTTACAAATGTATATAAATGTCCAATTTACCTACAACTGGTGCCGCCGCCATAGCCCCCTGTTGGCCGCTGGTAGTCTCCAGCTCACAAGCACTCGCTGGTACGAGTATTGTGGCGCTGGACCCAATGAATGCGAACGATATATTACCAAACCCCGTAAGGCAGATCAATAAAATACTGTAGAGGCCGAAACCTGCAAATAAATATTTATTATACTTTTGTACACTATAATATAATTAACTTAATATATCATAAATAACTAACTTAACTTAATGTAACATAAATAACAAGCAACTATGAGAAGAACTAATAATATATATAGCTACAACAGGCGGTCTTATCGCTAGCTGCGATTTCTTCCAGACAACCCATGGTACCGGAATGAAAAGTTGTAGTTGTGGCAGTTGTTGTGGAAAAATACATATAAATAATATATAAATTGCATATACATACATACATACATATATAAAAACATACTATATACATACACATACATAAAATAAATTTATGCATATAAACAAAACATATTGTAAATAGTTAATATAACAAAAACGTCTTCGCTTACCGAGTCTCTCAGTTTTATTGGGTTTTTAAGTATGCAATTTTTATAAGCTGTGCGTCAATATAAACGACATGAGTTTCATTTATTAATAAAATAAAACTGAAGTAAATACTAAGTGTGCAACATTGGGCGGTCTTACCGCTATTAGCGATCTGTTCCAGACAATCCAGAAAATTGTGGTGAATAAAAAAATGGGTGGCCATGGTGTAACAAGAATAATAATAAGAAGAAAAAAACAAATAATAAACTAGGTATAGTAACTAAATACACAAATATATTTGAAGCATTTATGCAGATGCGGTGATGGCCTCGAGGTTTAGGCGCGCGGTCGAGAATTTCGACGGTCGCAGGTTCAAACCCCAGGCACACCTCTGACTTTTCGCGTGGCGTGATCTTGTCTATTTAATAGTGGCTCCACGAAGCGAAATTTTTAACGACAATTATTTAAACTTTTTTTTTCATTTACAACGAAGATGGAAGTTTGAGATTTTTTTTGTTAATTAACAATCGTCTAACTTGTGGAAAAATTAACTTTAAGGAAAATTTCCAACGAAAATGAATTATTTAAAGTGTTCAGAATACAACATATTTTTTTCAAATGTTAAAAAATATATTCAATACTTTAAATAAATTAATAAATGTACTTGCTTTTGACGCCGCGCGCGCAACCAAAAAATGTCGCGCGGAGACCCATTTTCAGCGTTACATTAAAATTATAAATAATGGAGATAGAGTTCCGGGAGTTAGGAGCTTTTTATTAGATATATCCTCCTCTTTAAGTATCTTAAGTATTAATAGTTTATGGCAAAAAACGAAATGCCTTTTTTTTCATCTTTAATTGTTTATATAACTTTTGTAATTTTTCACGTGCTAATCCACGCTTTTGGCACATTAATCTAGGAGTGATTCCGCATCCAATGAGCTATCACACATAATTTTAAGACCAGCATCTCTAGTTTAGACCATTTTCAACTCGTCGACTAGACTAATAAACAAAATGTGAACAATCATTAAAAAATGTTAACAAAAACAAATGAACCAAATTGAAGTGGCTCTTCTTAATTTCAAAATAAAAGCTCATACTAATTGTATGTATATGAACGAAAAGGACAAATCTTGAAGTTTTAGTACAAATAGTATTAGTTTTTTCCGCTTTATCTAATTACGTTTAACCTAAATTCAAATTTCATTAGTATTCGCTATTGTACCTGCTTTATCAATAGCCTCTTCCAAAGGAACTTTTTCATCTTCAGATTTCCGATCGGCAGTCATTTTTACAGTTTTATTTTTAATGAATCCGAAACACGCCTGGATACCGCGATGTCGCCGCACTTATGGCCACAACATATATTTTTTCCCTAATAATAAAGAATCTTAGGTTGATGTGAGTGTCGTACTTATGTATTAGAAAATGATTATCTTAGCTCATTTATTATCATTATATATTAGAAAACGATTATCTTAGCTCATTATCTATCTTTGTAGATAAGGAGGTAAGATAATCGTTTTCTAATAAGTACCTACGACACTCAAAAACGTAACGCAATTATGTAATGCATAATTCTGTGGCTGCCTAGTTGGTCTCGTGTCTGCCCGAAAAACGGCAGTATGTATGTAGGCTCGAAACTTTGGAAAACTTATACATATATGTATTTTTTAGAGATGTGCCGATAATGACTTTGGCCGACTAGCCGATTAGTCGGTATAAAGAGGCCGACTGACTAGGCCAAGCCGATTACGGTTACGGGTATTCTGGTATCCCATCGTTTACAGCTGACAGTGATTTGCGCGAAAATCGCAAACGCCTCTTACAAGCATGTCTCTACTTGTTTTGTTTACTTCACATTGTTTCTTGGTTTTGCTTTTGTAAGGGTCAGAGTGGTGCTTAGGTGTAAAAAAATTGTGCCAAGATAATTAATAGAACTGTTATTGTTCCAATGTTAATTAAAGTGAAATAGCGCAATTAAAATTTAATCATGTCAAAGATAAAATCTAGTGTATGGATGTTTATTGAACAATTGGACACTGATTCTGGCAAAGCAAACCAATGCCAAATAATAATTTCTAGTGGTTAAGAATGCCAAATGATAAGAAGAACTAATTATTAATGTTTACTGAAGTTAAGAAAATATGATGTTGTTTTATTTGTTAATTAAGTTTAATAACTGTCATAGATATGATTTATTTACAAGCAAGTACTTGTAAAACTGATTACCAAGGGAAAGGTTACTTTGCTTTACATTTCAAATTGTCTTATTATAATATGAAAATATTAATAAATAATCAAGGTTTTTATTTAATGTAATTCCTCCTACATAGGTACATATTACTGAGAAATATATACAAAGTAAACAGGCCGGATAGCCGCCGACTATGATAGTGGCCGGATAATCGGCTTTACCGACTAGTCAGCACATCTCTAGTATTTTTATGACTCAAAGACAAACGTGTAACGTAAATAAATAAATTATATATATTGTTTCTAATAAAATAGACTTTTGTCTCATTTTATTTTACATATAAATTTAAAATATTATATTACAGAATTTTAAGCTTTGAGGATTTTTATTTACCAGTCCACACACCATTTGGACAGCAATGTATATAAGTACCTAGGTAACGTACTAACTAAGATGCGGTGTTATTACTTCACCATGTCAGTAAAAAGTTACCGGCTACTGGGAATATTCGCCATAATCAACATCAGCCCATATACACCCCACTGCTGGGCACGGGCCTCCTCTACAACTGAGAGGGGTTACACCTTAGTCCATCACGCCACGATAATACTATCATACAGTATTTTAACTTCATACAAACGGGCGAAACGCGAGTTATACTTACGCGCCTCGATCTCGGCATGCGCTCGGCGTGCAACAGCCGCGAATGTGCCGCAGCAATGACGAACGGACGGTGTGTTGTTTTTTAAACAGTAGCCGCGCGATTTTTTTCACTAAAAATAAGTACAAGTATAAACACAATAAAATATAAACATGACTTTTTAATTAAATCTACCATTAAAAAAAATATACATTTTTATTGAACACTTCCTATTCCGTTCATATTTACAGTCATAAAACTAGATAGAATCTCAAAGTAGACAGATTTAATTAAAATGCTGTAGGTGGGTAGCCCTAGCTATTGCATGTTTACGTACCGCGCGGCGGTAGGCCTTTATACGGCCGAGTTAAACTACTGTATGATAGTATTACCATGACCACTCTGACCTAGTGCGGGTTTGCCATAATCACTGAAACAAATCACAAGATTTTGAAATAGTAAAAGATCTGTATATAATAGTGATCGTGCCATGGTACAAATCAACGAGTGCGTTTTAAAGGCCCCGCGTTCGATATGCCAGTCGAAAAAAGTGTTACTGGGTATTTTGATAGGAAATTTTTCGTAGCAGCACG
The DNA here is from genome assembly GCA_907164795.1 of Hemaris fuciformis. Classification (NCBI taxonomy): domain Eukaryota; kingdom Metazoa; phylum Arthropoda; class Insecta; order Lepidoptera; family Sphingidae; genus Hemaris; species Hemaris fuciformis. The sequence goes on from OU015443.1 coordinate 1,838,310, forward strand.
GAGTTTGGAATTGTGCTCAATATTAATAATACTGACATTGAGGCTTACAAAAAATGTAAAATGAGTAGGTTGAGAGCATGGATTAGATCATCATCATCATCATCATCATCAGCCCATATACGTCCCACTGCTGGGCACGGGCCTCCTCTACAACTGAGAGGGTTTAGACCTTAGTCCACCACGCTGGCCTAGTGCGGGTTGGCGGACTACACGCCTAAGAAATTCCTAAGAACTTTTAGGTGTGCAGGTTTCATCACGATGTTTTCCTTCACCGTTAAAGTACGTGATAATTCATTGTGAATACACACATAACTTCGAAAAGTCAGAGGTGTGTGAAGGGCATTTAATTGATTATATTTAAAAGTTGTTAAATACTACGGCGGTGCATCGGAAATTTGATAAAATACCGAAAAACATCAATATCTTAAGACTTAAGTGATTATTTTCAGACAAGTTTTGCAGCTAGATAATATTATAATTAAAATAGTAATTCATATTATGATTATTATTCTTGGTTCCGTCGTTCTCAGAATGGTTTATTATACTTAATATCTTGCCAATTCTAGAGTTAGTAACATCATAGTTGTAACATGCTGTATTTTTTAAATATATGTTCCTCATTTCTGTGACAGTAAATGACAGATTTATGTGTCCGATAGCGAAATCGGTTCAGCCGGTTTAAAAGCAATAAATAAATAAAAATGTCTTACTTAATTATAACTACATTTTATAGCGAAATAGGGATATAACGGAATACCTATTAACCGCGTAAAGATTTTTTTAAATGTGTTATACAGCGTGTTTTCAGACCGTAATCGGAAACTAAGGCAGGTAATAGCTAAGGTGATTACATGAATACACCCTGTATACAAATATTGATATACAGTTGGCTAGACACCAGCTTGCGAAACGAGAGGCCGCGGGTTCGATCCCTGCACCGAGACAAATGTTTGTGTGATCCACAAATATTTGTTTCGGGTCTGGGTGTTTGTGAGACCGAAAAGTCTCGTAGTTTCTGATACTCACGACACAGGACTTGTATCTGGTGTGGGGTCAGAACTATGTATGTGACTGTTGGGTGTATTTATTTATTTATTATTTACTTAGCGGGTTACAAACTAATTTTTTCCTATAGTAGGTAGCGACGGTGAAGTACCTACTTAGTATTTTATATTTGTTTTTCTATAAACTAAATAAACAAAAACTGCCAAGAATGAAGTGTCAAACTCAGTTATTTTATTTCTCTCGGCGAGTTTTCAACCGCTTAAAACGATTTATTTGGGGTTTAAAGTGGCAACGATTTTTGAAAACGTTTTGAATCGATTGTTTTACATCTATTATTTATAATTGATAATGTACCATAGTCAAAGTCAAAGTCAAAATCATCTTTATTCAAATAGACTTTTATAAGTTTTTTTGAATCGTCAATATTAAACTATTTTTTTAAACTATTGCCGCCTCGAAACGTGTTATCGCTGTGGCGAAGAAGCGGCAAGAACCTCCCTCAGCAACACGGAATGTCATATAAAAAAAAAAAAAAAACATTTTTAATTGTCATTAAGTAGGTACTTATATAAATTTAGCCTTATGTACTTATGTACCTATGCCATAATAATACAAATTGTAGCAACAAAACTTCTGATCATACTTACTTCCCGAGTTTATTATCTCCAATATAATCTGAAATTTTATAGTAAGCTTTTTATATCATCATCATCATCATCATTATCAGCCTAAGGAAGTCCACTGCTTAACATAGGCCACCCTTAATGACTTCTATAGTGACCTGTTGGAGGCAGCCTGCATCCAGCGACAACCCGCGACCTTCACCAGGTCGTCGGACCATCTTGTGGGTGGACGTCCTACGCTGCGCTTTCCGGTACGTGGCCTCCACTCGAGAACCTTTTGGACCCATCGGCCATCGGTTCTCCGCGCTATGTGCCCGGCCCATTACCACTTCATCTTCCTAATCCGCTGGGCTGTGTCGGATACTTTAGTTTTCCTACGGATCTCCTCATTTCTGATTCGATCGCGTAGGGAAACCTAATGGCGCCCATAGTGAGAGGCCACGTCTCAGTGCCGTATGTCATCACTGGTTACACACAACTATCGAATACTTTTGTCTTCAGGCACTGAGGTATTTTGGACGAGAAGACGTCGCGTAGTTTCCCGAACGCTGCCCAACCGAGTTGGACTCGCCGATTGACCTCTCTCTCGAAGTTGGACCTGCCTAACCGGACCACTTGTCCTAAACAGACGTATTCGTCTACAACTTCGAGAGTGGAGCCCCCAACTGCGATCGGGGTGGGCACAACATGGACATTCGATATGATTTTTGTCTTGTCCATGTTCATTTTAAGACCCACCTGTTGAGTGACTCGATTGAGGTCTTCGAACATAGTGCTAAGGTCTTCCAGCGATTCTGCCAAGACTACAATATCGTCGGCAACCCGAAGGTGTGTGATATACTCGCCGTTGATGTTGATGAGCTTGAAGGCGTTTTTCAGCGCGGCAGTGAATAGTTTCGGAGATGTGACATCTTTTTTTTTTTATACTGGCACGGCAAAGTGACCCCATTGCACCTGATGGTAAGCGTAATAGAGTCCATAAAAAGAGATGAGCGAGAGATGATGATCTCCCGTTGGTCGACACTATCATGCCGGCCGAATACCTCTTCACCATTCTTGTGAAGAAGTATGGGGGACTAATGCCAGGGTGATCAAAGGACCGACCGCGACAAACCGGCCAAAAAATGCCATGGTCATCCTTTCACCATGATTGAAGCCCCCCCGAAAACCGGATATACACTGGCTGATCCCGGAACGCGGCACACTTGCATGTGCCACTATGGCGGGTTTTACGCCCTGTGTACGGTGGTCGCTATCCGGGCGGATACGAATATCCTACCACCAGCTAACTCCCTCCCTGTCTCACGCCTCTCCGTAGTGGAATAGACTTCGTGCTCTGATCTTGTATTCGGACCGACATGTTGGCGTTGCTGTATATGCTTTTCAACACCTCGATGTACCGATACCTAGTCGATGTGGCACCGATGGAGAGACTCTAGTACAGCCCAGGTCTCGATCGTATCAAAAGCTTTCTCATAGTCCACAAACGCTAAACAAAGCGGCATGTTATATTCCTCGCTTTTTTGTATAACTTGCCGAAGCCTACGGATGTGGTCTATGGTGCTAAAGCCTTTTCAGAAACCCGCTTGTTCGGGAGGCTGGAAGTCATCAAACCTGCAAGATTTGTAATGACCCTCGAAAACAATTTATACATGGCTCAGGAGCGAGACGGGCCTGTAATTCTTCAGCAAAGTGTTGTCACCTTTTTTGAAGAACAGTACCACCACGCTCCTGCTCCATGCCTATGGCGTTGAGCCCTCGAGGAGAACGTAATTGAAGAGCCTCTGAAGGACTTTAAGTATCGGCGTTCCGCCCGCTTTCAGAAGCTCTGAAGTGATTCCGTCCTCACCCGGCGCCTTGTTATTCTTAAATTGCTTCAGGGCCATCTCAATCTCACACAGGCTGATGTCCGGAATATCATCACTGAAGTGCCGGATCAACTCGGCTCTCGGGTCTTCGGCCGAGCTAACAGTAGGTTCGGCAACCGAGGTGTAAAGCTGTCCGTAGAACCTCTCGATCTCCCTTAATACCACTGCCCTCGTCGACACTACACGGCCACCTTCCGTCTTTAGCCTAGACAACTATCTTGACCCAATAGACAAGTCTCTTGCAAACACTATGGAGCCTCCGTTCCGCTCGATTATCTCCTTGATGCTCACAGTATTGTGAGCACGGACATCGTGTCGCAAGGACTTCCAGATCCGTCTATTGAGCTGACGATATGCTTCGGCGTCATCGGAAGACTGTAGCGCCATAGATCGACGTTCGGCCATGAGGTCAATAGTGTGGATCGAGAGTTTTTGTGGTCTATCTCTACGGCGAGGTCTAAAATGCTTAGATCCCACCGTATGGACAGCTTCTACCAAACCACAGTTTAGCTCGTCCACCGCAAGGTTTTCTTCTAAAGAATCAAAGTGATTTGACAGCTCGAGTTGAAAGCTCTCGGGGTTTTGGATATGAGCGCGAGTAGGTCGGAGTGTAGACTTCTTGATGCTCTATTTGGACATAATCGTGCATACAATCCAGTGCAGTGTTGTTACTTTATCGCGACAGTATAAAAAGAAAACCACCGGGCGGATTAACCCTATACCTAGATTTTCCATGCTACTGAAATACATTAGATTGAAGAGTATTATTACAAAGGCTCGTGGCATCAGTAATGGACACTTTCGATAACACGTTTTGTTTTTTTTTTTTCACTGTAACTCCTCCGCTGCAGGATCAACAGCGGCAAGCACAGTATTGACGCCAAACACTGAAGTTCAGAGAATCTAAGGGAACCTAATTTGTCATGAAAAAATATATAGAGAAGGACTTGGAAACAAACAACAAAAGTTCTGATGCCGAAGTCTCACGTTCCATATGAAATCGTTTTTATGCTGATTATAACACTTCTTATCACAACAAAATCAATATTTTATGAATCAAAAGTCAAAACTGGCTTGTCTGGTACAAGTTAACTTCATCATCAATTATCACATTAAGTGAGACAAGAATTCGCACCTTAATACTAATGATCAACCTCTCTTTTTCTTCTTTCTCAAATCACCTTGTCACACTTTTACATCATGCTTCTATTTTCTCGAGGCAATCGGACTTTGGGGAGGCCTACGTTCAGCAGTGGACGGCGATAGGCTGAATATATAATCGGACCAATAAATTAAATTTGCAACATATTAGATGTTTCAACAAACGGATATGTATGTTATTGTGTAATAAATATGCGCACGTGTCCCTTATCGAACTCGACAATGTTTAGTGTTAACTGTTAATAGTAATATCTACTGATTCCGATTAATTGATATTTATGACATATTGACAGCCCCGTGGCCGTGGCGCAGTTGGCTAGACACCAGCTTGCGAAACGAGAGGCCGCGGGTTCGATCCCCGCACCGAGACAAATGTTTGTGTGATCCACAAATATTTGTTTCGGGTCTGGGTGTATGTGAGACCGAAAAGTCTCTCGTAGTTTCTGAAACCCACGACACAAGACTTGTATCTTAGTGTGGGATCAGAACTATGTATGTGACTGTTGGGTGTATTTATTTCAACCGCGATTAGAATATTTTTATCTTTTTAACCGACTTCAAAAAAAGGAGGAGGTTATCAAGTCGTCTGTAATTTTTTTTTATGTTTGTTACCTCAGAACTTTCGACTGTGTGGACCGATTTTGATGATTCTTTTTTTAATTGAAAGCTGGTGCTTCCAGTTTGGTCCCATTTAAATTTGGTCCAGTTGTGACAATAGCTTCCATTAGAAAACTACATTATATTATCGTAATAATTTGATTGACTTTTAAGTAGTCTAATATTATTCATTTCATTTTACTTAGGAGAACTTTAAACAATATTTTAATCATTGTTTGTTATTCATAGGTATGTGTTGAAGTGGATAGGTACCTACCTACCTTCTTGCGTGGTAAACACATGTTGATGAACAGAAAAAGTAAGTTCAAGTTATAGAAGAATATGCAATTTTTTTTACTTTTTAGTGCATATTAATCTGTTTTGGAGGAGATTTTTTTTGAAGGCGGTTTTTGTTTTGTTAAAATTTTTGTTTTCTAATGCCATCAGACTTATTATCTATAAGTATTAAATACGTATTATTATCAGAAGCGTAATGTAACACTTTTTTTTAAATCATCTAATAAAATAAAACAATAACATATTATTGCTATTATTACTGCCAAATCTCTCTCGGTCTTGCGGTACAAGTATGTGCTGTGCGACCTAGAGGTCCTGGGGTTGATTCCCGGGTCAGGCAGTGTTATTTAGTTTTTCCATTAGGAAATTCTCAGGTAACAGCACGGAGTCTGGAAATGTGCCCGAAAAACGGCAATAGGCTCGCCCCCTATTAAGCGGGATTGATACATACCTACCTGGCGAAATGTGGGTGCAGATATGAATTATTATATTATCTATAATATTATTGATCAACGCCTACAGTGTAAGTACTTTTACGTATTTATATAAAATTATATAGTCATTAACCAAAAGTAAAAGTTATGGCCTCGAGGTTTAGACACGCGGTGAACACTTCTCGTCGATCGCGAGTTCAAACCTCTGTCTTTTCGAAGCGTGGTGGACTGAGGTCTCAACCCTCTCACTTGTAGAACGAGGCCCGTGTGCCCAACATTAGGACGTATTTGGGCTGACGATGATGGCTGATGATGATTAACAATGGGTAAAGAAAGATAAGATAAACAAATAATAATGCAAATAAAAGTATTTATTATATAATACGTTGAGAAATTACAAAATATGAAATCACCGCAAGCTTCAATAATTCCAAACAATACTTTTTCAATACTCGGTTACAGCAATAGCTAAGGCAATTAAACAAAACATTCATAGATATAAAATTAGTTTGGTCGACATATTATCGATATTTACTTGATTTATCGATATCGATAAAACGTTTATTTGCAGCGCAATTGAAATTGGCGATCATTGTTTTTCACTTTTATTCTTCCTAAATTTATCGACTTAATGTAAATGTTTAAAATCTATATTGTCCCTATTTTAATGAATTATTTTTACTGCAGTAATGAACAGCGATGAAAGTAGCTCTATTTAAAATGAATTCAAGTTTGCAAAAACAATGTTTTTTGGCAAAAGATTGTATTATTTATAATTATAAATAAGGAGTATTAGTGTACTGTATTATTTATAATTATATTTTCCTATAGTTTCAAGTATTTTAATACAAATTTATATTGAAATTGAGAATCTTAAAGATTTCCGTTTTTTCAGCAATGATTTATAATATATTTCTTATATTTATCCACACAATATACATATTGAAACCACGTTTCTGTGAGCAATGACATTCTTAATAAGTACCACTCGATGGTAACGAATAATCATGAACCGATTACAAATATAAAGAAAGAATTTATTAAGCATTATTAGATGTAATAAAAAAGTTTATAAAAGAAAATACATTTAAAATATCTAAGACTTGTTATGTTCGGCCTGTTTGTCAAGTTCGATATTATTGTTAACCCATTTGAAATCGATTACGTCTCTGTTTGATTTGTCGATAAAAATACTACGCCTAATTTGTATTTTTCAATATGGCGGCTACATCCACCGAACTAGATCAATTCCTAAATAACATTCGTTAGCAATTCCTTATAATTTTAATATTATCGACATTTTAAGAAGGCAGTGAAGACGAAATGCACTAACTATGCACATAGCATAGTTTTCCATGGAATAGAAAATGCCTAATAAGATCTTTCAAGAATCTGAGGCCAGTTTCATAGCACATACTCCGCACCATTATAGGTATAAAGATAAAAAAAAGCTTTTAAGTACCACTATATAGGGCTAGATAACGCCACTAAGTATACAGGGTGTATTCAGACCGTGATCGGAAACCAAGGCAGGTAATAGCTAAGGTGATTACAAACCCCCTGGCGTTAAAGAAAATTCTGACACAAAATAAAAAAAATGACTTTCCATACAACCATCGGTATTAAATGTATGCGGTTTGTATGGAAAACGTCAAATTTTTTATTTTTTGTCAGAATTTTCTTTAACGCCAGGGGGTTTGTAATCACCTTAGCTATTACCTGCCTTGGTTTCCGATCACGGTCTGAATACACCCTGTATATAATCTCATTTCTCAATTGATACTGCTGGATGGAATAGGCGTAAATGCATTTTCGATATATTTTTTATAGGATTAGTATCAATAATTAGCGCTAGAGATCGGATGCAATGAAGTTATATTATGTAAACTTATTTTACCTCAAGAACACGTCTTTTTTCAAGGCTTACATCAGATTGTAGATTTCTTGCAACCACCCTCAAAATCATAGAGGCTAGGCTCTTTGACCGTAGTAGTAATGGGGATAATATAAATGCTTGAAATGCATATATCGATCTCTAGCGTGCCTTTTTGGTATTCGCAGTCTTTTATACCTTAATAATAAGACTGTTAGATGTATTTGTATCGAACTTATTGTCTGCTCACCTAATGTTTTTATTGGAATATTAGAATTTTCACAGCATCACACGTTACTATCACAGTATTTTAAGTTCAAAAGTGCTCAATTTTTTTTTAAAGTAATTTTCAGCCGAAATACCAATTAAGCCAGCATAAAGCGATTGGTTTCAAGTGATTTATAATTGAAAATTTAATCGATTCTTTAAAATCACGGTATAGTTTAATCGATAGTGTAATTTATAATCGACTAAAATCGTAAATTCTTTTTAATATTTTTAATTTTAAATGAGTAAATATTTTTTGTCTATCCTTTTTAATTTTGTACTATTTTGTCGATTATAACATTACTAATCGATGTATTATCTTAAATAGACTTAGGTCTTAAACGATAAAATGCTTGCGCGGCCGGGTTTAGTTCTCGACGCAAAGCTCAAATATATATAATTTTTATTAAAATTTCGTCTTTTTTTATAAAAATGGCATGTCGGTATAAAAATAGCTGTTCCCTTTATTTTTGAGGTCATAGCAGGAGCTCCTTGGGGAAGAGATTCATGGAAGCATAATCCTCCAAAACCTGAAAATTATAAAAATCAAATTTGATTTATGGTTTGCTAATTTTGCTGCGAGTTACTGCCTGACTGACCTTAAATATACGTCGATTCTGATAGCATTGATATAAGCATAAGGATCTATTAAATTACTAAATATATATAAATATCAGGAGCATTTGGCAGTCGAGTAGCTGTTGAGGAGCAGCGAGCAGTGCGTGTGTACGAGTACTGTACTGTGCTGTACTGTATTGTACTGTACCGTACCTGTCTCAAGTTGTGTGCCGTGGGCCTGGGCACGCTGGGCCGCAGCGTGTGCGCGAGCTTGTTGCCGTCGAGACAGAGCTGCTTGTTGAGGAGCAGCGAGCAGTGCGTGTGTATGAGTACTGTACTGTGCTGTACTGTATTGTACTGTACCGTACCTGTCTCAAGTTGTGTGCCGTGGGCCTGGGCACGCTGGGCCGCAGCGTGTGCGCGAGCTTGTTGCCGTCGAGACAGAGCTGCTTGTTGAGGAGCAGCGAGCAGTGCGTGTGTATGAGTACTGTACTGTGCTGTACTGTATTGTACTGTACCGTACCTGTCTCAAGTTGTGTGCCGTGGGCCTGGGCACGCTGGGCCGCAGCGTGTGCGCGAGCTTGTTGCCGTCGAGACAGAGCTGCTTGTTGAGGAGCAGCGAGCAGTGCGTGTGTATGAGTACTGTACTGTGCTGTACTGTATTGTACTGTACCGTACCTGTCTCAAGTTGTGTGCCGTGGGCCTGGGCACGCTGGGCCGCAGCGTGTGCGCGAGCTTGTTGCCGTCGAGACAGAGCTGCTTGTTGAGGAGCAGCGAGCAGTGCGTGTGTATGAGTACTGTACTGTGCTGTACTGTATTGTACTGTACCGTACCTGTCTCAAGTTGTGTGCCGTGGGCCTGGGCACGCTGGGCCGCAGCGTGTGCGCGAGCTTGTTGCCGTCGAGACAGAGCTGCTTGTTGAGGAGCAGCGAGCAGTGCGTGTGTATGAGTACTGTACTGTGCTGTACTGTATTGTACTGTACCGTACCTGTCTCAAGTTGTGTGCCGTGGGCCTGGGCACGCTGGGCCGCAGCGTGTGCGCGAGCTTGTTGCCGTCGAGACAGAGCTGCTTGTTGAGGAGCAGCGAGCAGTGCGTGTGTATGAGTACTGTACTGTGCTGTACTGTATTGTACTGTACCGTACCTGTCTCAAGTTGTGTGCCGTGGGCCTGGGCACGCTGGGCCGCAGCGTGTGCGCGAGCTTGTTGCCGTCGAGACAGAGCTGCTTGTTGAGGAGCAGCGAGCAGTGCGTGTGTATGAGTACTGTACTGTGCTGTACTGTATTGTACTGTACCGTACCTGTCTCAAGTTGTGTGCCGTGGGCCTGGGCACGCTGGGCCGCAGCGTGTGCGCGAGCTTGTTGCCGTCGAGACAGAGCTGCTTGTTGAGGAGCAGCGAGCAGTGCGTGTGTATGAGTACTGTACTGTGCTGTACTGTATTGTACTGTACCGTACCTGTCTCAAGTTGTGTGCCGTGGGCCTGGGCACGCTGGGCCGCAGCGTGTGCGCGAGCTTGTTGCCGTCGAGACAGAGCTGCTTGTTGAGGAGCAGCGAGCAGTGCGTGTGTATGAGTACTGTACTGTGCTGTACTGTATTGTACTGTACCGTACCTGTCTCAAGTTGTGTGCCGTGGGCCTGGGCACGCTGGGCCGCAGCGTGTGCGCGAGCTTGTTGCCGTCGAGACAGAGCTGCTTGTTGAGGAGCAGCGAGCAGTGCGTGTGTATGAGTACTGTACTGTGCTGTACTGTATTGTACTGTACCGTACCTGTCTCAAGTTGTGTGCCGTGGGCCTGGGCACGCTGGGCCGCAGCGTGTGCGCGAGCTTGTTGCCGTCGAGACAGAGCTGCTTGTTGAGGAGCAGCGAGCAGTGCGTGTGTATGAGTACTGTACTGTGCTGTACTGTATTGTACTGTACCGTACCTGTCTCAAGTTGTGTGCCGTGGGCCTGGGCACGCTGGGCCGCAGCGTGTGCGCGAGCTTGTTGCCGTCGAGACAGAGCTGCTTGTTGAGGAGCAGCGAGCAGTGCGTGTGTATGAGTACTGTACTGTGCTGTACTGTATTGTACTGTACCGTACCTGTCTCAAGTTGTGTGCCGTGGGCCTGGGCACGCTGGGCCGCAGCGTGTGCGCGAGCTTGTTGCCGTCGAGACAGAGCTGCTTGTTGAGGAGCAGCGAGCAGTGCGTGTGTATGAGTACTGTACTGTGCTGTACTGTATTGTACTGTACCGTACCTGTCTCAAGTTGTGTGCCGTGGGCCTGGGCACGCTGGGCCGCAGCGTGTGCGCGAGCTTGTTGCCGTCGAGACAGAGCTGCTTGTTGAGGAGCAGCGAGCAGTGCGTGTGTATGAGTACTGTACTGTGCTGTACTGTATTGTACTGTACCGTACCTGTCTCAAGTTGTGTGCCGTGGGCCTGGGCACGCTGGGCCGCAGCGTGTGCGCGAGCTTGTTGCCGTCGAGACAGAGCTGCTTGTTGAGGAGCAGCGAGCAGTGCGTGTGTATGAGTACTGTACTGTGCTGTACTGTATTGTACTGTACCGTACCTGTCTCAAGTTGTGTGCCGTGGGCCTGGGCACGCTGGGCCGCAGCGTGTGCGCGAGCTTGTTGCCGTCGAGACAGAGCTGCTTGTTGAGGAGCAGCGAGCAGTGCGTGTGTATGAGTACTGTACTGTGCTGTACTGTATTGTACTGTACCGTACCTGTCTCAAGTTGTGTGCCGTGGGCCTGGGCACGCTGGGCCGCAGCGTGTGCGCGAGCTTGTTGCCGTCGAGACAGAGCTGCTTGTTGAGGAGCAGCGAGCAGTGCGTGTGTATGAGTACTGTACTGTGCTGTACTGTATTGTACTGTACCGTACCTGTCTCAAGTTGTGTGCCGTGGGCCTGGGCACGCTGGGCCGCAGCGTGTGCGCGAGCTTGTTGCCGTCGAGACAGAGCTGCTTGTTGAGGAGCAGCGAGCAGTGCGTGTGTATGAGTACTGTACTGTGCTGTACTGTATTGTACTGTACCGTACCTGTCTCAAGTTGTGTGCCGTGGGCCTGGGCACGCTGGGCCGCAGCGTGTGCGCGAGCTTGTTGCCGTCGAGACAGAGCTGCTTGTTGAGGAGCAGCGAGCAGTGCGTGTGTATGAGTACTGTACTGTGCTGTACTGTATTGTACTGTACCGTACCTGTCTCAAGTTGTGTGCCGTGGGCCTGGGCACGCTGGGCCGCAGCGTGTGCGCGAGCTTGTTGCCGTCGAGACAGAGCTGCTTGTTGAGGAGCAGCGAGCAGTGCGTGTGTATGAGTACTGTACTGTGCTGTACTGTATTGTACTGTACCGTACCTGTCTCAAGTTGTGTGCCGTGGGCCTGGGCACGCTGGGCCGCAGCGTGTGCGCGAGCTTGTTGCCGTCGAGACAGAGCTGCTTGTTGAGGAGCAGCGAGCAGTGCGTGTGTATGAGTACTGTACTGTGCTGTACTGTATTGTACTGTACCGTACCTGTCTCAAGTTGTGTGCCGTGGGCCTGGGCACGCTGGGCCGCAGCGTGTGCGCGAGCTTGTTGCCGTCGAGACAGAGCTGCTTGTTGAGGAGCAGCGAGCAGTGCGTGTGTATGAGTACTGTACTGTGCTGTACTGTATTGTACTGTACCGTACCTGTCTCAAGTTGTGTGCCGTGGGCCTGGGCACGCTGGGCCGCAGCGTGTGCGCGAGCTTGTTGCCGTCGAGACAGAGCTGCTTGTTGAGGAGCAGCGAGCAGTGCGTGTGTATGAGTACTGTACTGTGCTGTACTGTATTGTACTGTACCGTACCTGTCTCAAGTTGTGTGCCGTGGGCCTGGGCACGCTGGGCCGCAGCGTGTGCGCGAGCTTGTTGCCGTCGAGACAGAGCTGCTTGTTGAGGAGCAGCGAGCAGTGCGAGTGTATGAGTACTGTACTGTGCTGTACTGTATTGTACTGTACCGTACCTGTCTCAAGTTGTGTGCCGTGGGCCTGGGCACGCTGGGCCGCAGCGTGTGCGCGAGCTTGTTGCCGTCGAGACAGAGCTGCTTGTTGAGGAGCAGCTCTGCGCCGGCGCTGGGCTCGAGCGGCGTGTGTTGCAGCGAGTACTTGCGGCACATGTCCGCCCACGCAGTCAGGTGCTTGTCGTTCGCCTCCTCAGCCACTGACGCGATGTCGTTCTGGACAACACATGAAAAAATCATATGAAACTCAATTTAGCCCATTTTTCTCACGTTAATATAGATTAGGGATGTTATGGATATGATATTTTGGATCTGGATACGGATATGGATATAGCAATAAAATTATATCGGTTTCGGATATGGTTACGGATATGTAATTATTTCGGATTATCCGCTAGTTTCGGATAGTTTCGGTTACGGATATCAGATTGAAGTAAAATATAACTGTTTTCGACACTCTTGTTAGAAAAGCTTTTATCACAATGTTTACATTTTGCACAATCTACATTACCTTGATAAAAAAAATGTCCAAAATCAATTTTGTACTTAACACAAGACTTTCTTAAACTATCCGAAACTTCTGAAACGGATACGGTTACGGTTACGGATATATTTTTATTTCGGATATCCGATAGTTTCGGTTACGGTTACGGAGCTCCATAACATCCCTGATATAGATTCTGTTAAGTAGAAAATAGTCACACAAGTGTGTACCGTGTGATTTAAAGGTCTTGGCATCGATTGCAGGGTCAGGTAAGGTTGTTGGGTAGTTCTAGGAATTTTTAATAGTATATGGAATTATGAAATGCCTAAGAGTCCTTTTTTATTTAATACTCTTTTTGTACACTAGGATAGATCATTGTTGTATATACACATATATATATAAATAAAATACAATGGCGGTCTTATCATTCTTGGCAGTCTTTCTGATAGTCTAATATCCGGCTGCAAAATCTCTAAGTTCATCGCGTAGTTAATCAAACTCACTTTCTTACATACATTTATGATTAGGAGAATACATTGATAACAGGGTGCCAGTCAATAAGTGGCCGCAAGTAATTTTAATTAAATTAATTTTCCAAAAAAAATAATCGTTAACTTGTTTTTTAAATAAAATATCATCCACATCATAGCAATGTATGTAAAGAATTCGAAAATCGATGGGTGCCGAGGGTCCAAACCCTCGGCCGCAACTACTTTGCAGCCAGGTGTAAGCAGGTAATATTTTGGTCTATTTATACGTTTACGGCACCCATCGATTTTCGAATTCTTTACATACATTGCTATGATGTGGATGATATTTTATTTAAAAAACAAGTGAACGAAATTTCATTTGTAAAATTAATTAAAATTACTTGCGTCAACTTATTGACTGGCACCTTGTTATCAATGTATACTCCTAATCATAAATGTATGTAAAAATGTGAGTTTGATTAACTACGCGATGAACGTAGAGATTTTGCAGCCGGATCTCGTACTATGAGACAACGTTAGAATGGATAGTCTGAATGATGAGTTGGGTGTGACAGCGTATGCAACTTAATGCTTTTGCAACATAAAATATTTAGCCAATACGTATAGATCGAATAAATTTTACCTAAGAAAAGTAACTAATATCTTTAGTTGGAATAAAAATAATTCAAGGTCATATTATATTAATTTATCACGTTGTTATCTAGTACGTAATTTCGCTGATCTACATATCGGCCCATTAGCTCAGTTGGTTAGAGCGTCGTGCTAATAACGCGAAGGTCGCGGGTTCGATCCCCTCATGGGCCACACAACCACTTTTTGTTTTTTGTAAAGTGTAAATACAATTCAAAATAACGGCCGAATAATATTACAAGCGTTTTTATTCTAAGATGCAAGATATTACAAGAATATATATGACACTGACAGACTTTGATAATTCAGTAGAAGATATCATAATATCTAATTTAAATCTTGTAATGACTAATTAGGCCATTAAAAAGGTTTCATGTTGATATGAAACTAGACGTAGTTCAAAGTTGCTACACTATTTTGAACCAAGTTATCATACTATGTTAGTATAATTTTATATGCAGTTGTCTGCTTAGTGCTTTAGTTTCAAAAGGTACTAAGAGTTTACGACTCGTTAAAGGAATGAATTTGAAAACTGACGAAGGTTTTCTTACTCTGACTGTACATTTTATGCCATTTTTAGAGTTTAATTAATAAAAAGAACTTGAGCGTACCTTAGCCAGGGTAGATATAGCGGTGCCGTAATAATCGTGGTTGATGTTGAAGATGTCGGAGACCAGCTCTGCGAGGTTGCCCTGGGTAGTGTTGTTGTCGTCCACCACGTTGTAGAGCTGCCTGTTGGCGGCGCCGCTGAGCGCGAGCGCCCACACGGCGCGGCACACGTCCCGCACGTGCACCGTGTTCATCTTCAGCTCGGCCGTCCACAGCAGCTTCATGGTCTCGTTCAGGTGCTTGTAGATGCCGCCGTACAGCAGACGGGGGGCTGGGGAAGTATACGCTTATCTTGTACGATTTTTGGTACGGCGATTCACGGTTTTGATATGAAACCTATACATTGGTTTCCACTGTAAGACTTTTACCAAGTAATCCACGATTTTACCGAGATCTAAAGACTGAGTCTTTGGGGGGTAACAGGCAATTACTGGATGCACTTCTGATGAGTCGATTAAGTCTTTAAAGGGGATCTATGTGAAATAGTTGACGTTTTATGATGAATGACGAGGATGTTGAGAATGGAAATACAGGGGCATGGCGAAAACATGACACGATTAAATTGCTACCTAAAATCGTATAATTTTTATACAGGGTGTATTCAGACCGTGATCGGAAACTAAGGCAGATAATAGCTGCGGTGATTACAAACACCGTGACATTAAAAAAAATACCGACAAAAAATAAAAAATGACGTTTTTCTAACAATCATAGATATTAAATGGATGTGGTTGTAAGGAAAACGTATTTTTTTTATTTTTTGTCGGTATTTTTTTTAATGTCACTGTGTTTGTAATCACCGCAGCTATTATCTGCCTTAGTTTCCGATCACGGTCTGAATACACCCTGTATAGTCGATACACCAAATATTGGCTGCAACATTTGTATTGATGTATTGTATATTTAATTCAACTTTGTAGGTAATTGACTACATTTTGTTTCATATTTTAAGGTTTTTTTAAACTAACTAATCTTGAGTTCATTATAAAACAAAATGTGAGCAGTTTTCAGCGGAACATGTAAAAACAGGACAAATAATAACGGACAAACATTCAAACGACAAATGATTCATAATCACCGACAATGGATGAAAAAATAACACACTTCCCACCACGATGCATGAATTATGAATGAACATTTATCAATTAAAAGCAGTGATGGCCTCGAGGTTTAGGCGCGCGGTCGAGAATTTCGGCGGTCGCAGGTTCAAACCCCAGGCACACACCTCTGACTTTTCGAAGTTATGTGTGTATTCACAATGCATTATCACTTGCTTTAACGGTGAAGGAAAACATCGTGATAAAACCGGCACACCTAAAAGTTCTTAGGAATTTCTTAGGTGTGTAGTCCACCAACCCGCACTAGGCCATCGTGGTGGACTAAGGCCTAAACCCTCTCAGTTGTAGAGGAGGTCCGTGCCCAGCAGTGGGACGTATTTGGGCTGATGATGATGATGATTTATCATACGACGCCTTCGTCGTGGAATTTGTTGACGATATAAAATCCACATTATTCATTTATTTACTTTAATTAGTAGCCTTATTGCCAAGATTAGTTCGTCTTCGGATCTTTTTTATGCACCATTTTAAATCAAACCACAGATATTCCAGTTACGAACTATCTGAAACATTTGGATCTTTTCTTTATGGTTTTTCATTGGTATTAAAATAAGTGTTAATTAAATATCAACACATAAGCTATCCTTAAAAATATGTTTTTTTTAGTTAACCCATTATCTTTGTAATAAGGCATATTTTAATACTATCGTTAAAAAAGTATATCCTCATTTTTCCTTTCAGTGATTACCTAGGAAATCCTCTAACATAATTACTCACTCAGACTTCTCCTGTCGCCGATTCCGTAGACGATGGCCGGCCTTATGATGGTGTAGTTCAAGTCATCCATGTTCTTGAGCTCTTGTTCCACTTTGCTCTTCATGCGGGCCTCCACGGTCCACGGGTCCACGGGGCCGTCTTCTTTGTGCGGCTGAAATTAACATTTCTTTTTTCACATTTTGATAAAATAATTTCTTTGTAATAAACGGCTATTGGAGCAGACAAGTGTTGAGGTGGAGACCGCGCTTAGGTAGACGTAGTGTAGGACGTCCTGCAGCACTATAGCCTGACGACTTGGGAAAGGTGGCGGGTAGCGGATGGATAAGGGCTGCTCAAGACCGGGATGGTTGGCGCCTACTTGGGGAGGCCTTCGTTCAGCAGTGGACGGCGGTAAGCTGAGAATATACTTGTGGTGGTTATTCAAATGTGAAGAACGACTGGCTAACAAACTAGTTTTCTTGGTGTTATATTTCTTAAATCCTACAGATTTGATATGACGTTTCTTATATCTATTATTACGGATGGGGTAGGCATAAAGGGACTAAAAAATAATTAAAGAACATGTTTCGTATCAATTCTCCTGACGCCAAGGTGTAGACCAAACACTTCTTAATTATCTTAGTCCAATTTATATGGTTTTACATCTAAACGTCAAAGTACAAAAGAGCATACCTTATCCGTGCTGTACATTTGGCCGCTAGATATTTCCACCAGCCTGGGGACCTTCATCTTGGCGCAGTTCTTCGCCACGTTGGTGCTGAGGGTGTAGATGCCCTCGGAGTACACCGCCTCGGTCTGGCCCACCCGGGTCTCGCCCGCGCAGTTGGCCACCAAGCCCCAAGGCTCCCCGTCGCCAGGGTCCAGTGCTGCCGCGCATGATGCTGCAGAGGAACCATACGGTGTAGAATTTCGTCTATATTAATATAAAAAAGGGAAAGGATCGTGTTCCTGTATGTTAGTAACATGATTTTTGCTATGAATTTATTGGACTAATTTTTATCCCAGAAAAATTAAGTGTTCTCGTGGGATGAGCATAGAATTAAAATTTGCGCCTCACTATCGTCCGGAGACATTATTATAAAAGGAAGGAGTGTACGTAAGGCCAAATTTCATAGATATTATATCAGTGGTTTAGTCATGAAAATATAAAGGCAAAATGGCTTTCGCATTCATAATACCTATAAGTTTAGACGTTGTGGTCAACCGCTAGTTGCAATTTAGTGTTACTAATGTTATTTAACCTGTATTGAGGGTAAGTCTGGCGGTCGAAGTAAGAAAATAAAATCCTTACTAATATAATAATGTGATGGCCTCGAGGTTTGGGCACGCGGTCGAGAATCGCGGGTTCAAACCCCAGGCACACACCTCTGACTTTTCGAAGTTATGTGTGTATTCACAATGAGCTATCACAAACTTTAACGGTGAAGGAAAACATCGTGATGAAACCTCCACACCATAAATGTTATTAGGAACTTCTTCGGTGTGTAGTCCGTCAACCCGCACTAGGCCAGCGTGGTGGTCTAAGGCCTAAGGCCTCTCAGTTGTAGAGGAGGCCCGTGCCCAGCAGTGGGACGTATATGGGATGATGATAATAAATGCGAAAGTATGTGTCTGTTAGTTACGCTTTCACGTCTAAATCGCAGGAACGACTTGATTATTATTTTTAGTATGGAGATATATAGGACATAGGTTCCTTTGTATATGCATGTGTGTATCATTTCTATACGTGAGTGCAGCAATGCATCTCTACCTACCCCTTTGGGGAATACAATCGTGAGGTTATGTATGTATATTTAGATTTATTCAGTTAGATCTCATAAACATACTGTTGTTTAATTTAATAGATATTTTTTGTTATGTTGGACGCAATATTAAAATAATATCTAGCATAGGTTACACATGTGCAAGACATTCTATAACCTATTTATCCACGGAGCAGAGGCTATTGGCATGCATGACCTACCTACTTGCTTACAGTGGATTATCGGTTAAGTGTATTTTTATACTTTTATGAACGTATTACAAATGTAGTCGTTTTATAACCCTAGTTGATAACACTGAGTCATATTACATTACTTAAATTCAGTTGTTGCTGTTCCTAAAAGAATCCTTATCCTTTCAACTGGCTTGCATTCATCCATAATTTAGCAATTGTAATTGAGTCTACCATTTTATCAGTTGACCTGCGAGCCCTTCAAAAATTTACAGCGCCAACCGCCATCAAGACGGGCGACACAATCGCCATCCATTTCCGTCCGAAGCAAAGCGTTTCGAGGGAGCCGGGGGCGCTTAGCATGCGAGCCGCGTTGATAACAATACTGAGTGCTCGACGATATACCATGTATATTATTTAAATTCTATTGTGTGGCGCTATTGTCCGAAATGCATCCAGGAATGTTGGTAGTTACGTTCGATTAAGAATAGGTGGTATTAAAATGGGTTCGTGATTTATGTATTTTATGGGACCACACGAGATTCGCTGTAAAACCTACAACCTAACAACCTACTTCCATGGATGCCCAAAAGATCAGCGTGCCTTACTAAATTCCGAATAATGATCTTCAAGCCCTAAATAGCCGAAGAACTAAAAGCATTTTGACATATACATGAGAATATCCCGATCTCACAATAAACAATTATAAGCTAGACATTACACAATTAACGTGTAACGCTTTTGTGCTTCTATGGAAGTGCCGGCAGTGCATAGCTTATACGGGCTACAAAATCGTTGAAAGAGCGTCATATCGTCAAAACTACGGCAGCTATACAATAGCAAGGAATGAAGGAATAAAAAACGCATTGAAGCCGTCCGCTCGGCGTTACGATGCGGTGCACCATCACGTGCCACATAGCGATGCGCTTCAGTGCTTCACAAACAAAAACTACAAGAGTCAAGATTACGTTTTGGGCAATGCGCGGAACGTCAGAGATGGGGCAACGACCTCACCGGACGTCAGGTTTAGAACCGAAAAAGGGCGTAAACAAAATACATAAACGTTATTATTATCAATCAATTTTTACACCAGTTTTGGGCACAGGCCTCCTCTACCATTAAAAAGGGTTGAGCTTTCAGTTCACTTCACTTTGATGGTGAAAGAAACTTAGACTAAAAGGTTTTCTGTACCATCTCTCGGTATTTAGGTTTCTTACTATTGTCCTTCACCATTGAAGTCATAACATAAGCGTCATTTGGGCAAAAGCATAGGCTTGTTCTATGGGCAATCACCCATTGCATCTTCCTTTTTATTTACTCGTATATTGACTTGTAATCATCATCATCATCAGCCCAAATACGTCCCACTGCTGGGCACGGGCCTCATCTACAACTGAGAGGGTTTAGGCCTTAGTCCACCACGCTGGCCTAGTGCGGGTTGGCGGACTACACGCCTAACAAATTCCTAAGAACTTTTAGGTGTGCAGGTTTTATCACGATGTTTTCCTTCACCGTTAAAGCAAGTGATAATTCATTGTGAATACACACATAACTTCGAAAAGTCAGAGGTGTGTGCCTGGGGTTTGAACCTGCGACCGCCGAAATTCTCGACCGCGCGCCTAAACCTCGAGGCCATCACTGCTTGACTTGTAAAGTTGTTGCTAAAGAATCATTTGGTTTCGTTGTTTTGCCCAAGTTGCCCCAGTATTATATCATGGTTGAGGTATTTACATACAAAGCAAGCTGATTGTGGCAGCTCGCAACGGTAAAGGAAAAACGCCATTTATTTCCCTATACCGTGTGTCATTGACTATTATTTTAATTAAATAAACACATAGCGCACAGAACAGTTATCTATTTCCATGGAATATTAATTGAGAGGAAACTTGCATTCCTCAGAAATAAAATTTTCTAAATGTCCACATATCTTTATTTGGAAACGTTCTAGTTAACGTTAGTTGAAGGCCAGAAATGATAAGTATTAGCACTTATCCGTTAACGCAGTAATACCCAACTTTTAGTAACTGGAAATACACAATTTGATCCGGGACCGCGAGCGTGTAGAACCATGACGGGTTTAAAGTAGAAAATCTATAAAAGCTAGGAATTAGGACTTTATAATCCCTATTTACTGACCAAATGGCCGAATACTGAAACGCTACTTAATCTGAGGGCGACTTATATTTAAGTGGCTGTTATAATTTAAGCGGTAAACTGAAACATCATTTATCGGTTTTAAGACTGTGATTAACTAATGCCCACTTAAATTTCCATAAATGGCAACATTACCACAAAAAGTTCTTTTACATGACAATTTTTAAGAATATACCGGTTAAATTAAAACAGACACTTAAATATAAGTCACCCTCATATTAAGTAGCGTTTCAGTATTCGGCCTAAAGACTCTTACTTTTAAACGTAGCCCTATTGATCGATCTCAGAGGAAACGAGACAAAGGATGTTTAAGTAGTTAAATGACCCAGTAGCGGTACTTCCATAGAAGCCCGAAAGCCCAGCTTGCCTTACAATATTCCAAATAATAATCTTTAAACTTTAAATCTTTATTTAACAAAAGCAATTTGATATATAAATAAAAATATCCTGACTTCACAATAAACAATTATAAACTATACATTACACAATTAACGTGTAACGCTTATGGGCTTCTATGGAAGTACTACTACTGAAATGACCTGCGTTTATAAGTAAGGGCGTTACTATATATAAAATCTATTAGTAGCTAAACACTATATTTAATGTCCTTTGTCTATAATGTTGTCGCTCCATTAAGCAGTAAACTTAATTAGCTATATATAAGTCACAAAGACACATCGCTGACACATTCACTAAAGCCGGATAATCTTAGCATGAAATCTTAGACGCGACAAAAGTAGCTCGTGATCAAATTTAATCCCTAGGTTAGTCATCACCTGTTGTGATGTATATTTTAGAACATCATAGGTACTAGTAACCTTGCATATTATTCAGAATTTATCATTAAAAATATATTCGTATGCTACGAATGAAAAGGTTTTTAACGGTATATGGGCAATTAAAATCTATTGTTTTTCAAATAATTTTTTTCATAATTCAATTTTAGGTTTTTGGCCAAAACGTTGCGAGTTGATATAAACGAAGTGTGTATTTTTTTGTTTAAAAACTAATAAAGCACTAAGAATTATAAAAACCTGACCATTGCACCTTTAGGTAAATCATTATAAAATCATTGATATCATCATAATCATTATCATCATCATCAGCCCATATACGTCTTACTCCTGGGCACAGGTCTCCTACCACTACTGAGAAGGTTTTTTAACCCATAGTTTATCATGCTGTAATCCAAGAACTTCATAAGAACTTTTAAGTGTGCAGGTTTCAAGCATTAAAACTGAAATATTAAACACAAACCGGCTAATATCGTTCGGTACTAAAAAAAAAAGTGATTACAAAGCATTGATTTCTTAGAATCGGCGGTGCGTTATGAAATAACTAAACATGTACGTTGCTTATGAAAGTAAAATTATGAAAGTAGTTGCCGAGTCATAAATTAAAACGACGGTATCCGACGACAATAGTTATTTACAGTATTTTTTAAGATTAGAGACGTTATAATAACGAAACTTCCAACAGGCA
The DNA here is from genome assembly GCA_907164795.1 of Hemaris fuciformis. Taxonomy (NCBI): domain Eukaryota; kingdom Metazoa; phylum Arthropoda; class Insecta; order Lepidoptera; family Sphingidae; genus Hemaris; species Hemaris fuciformis. The sequence continues at coordinate 1,860,541 of OU015443.1, forward strand.
TCATAAATTCTGGCGGTCGAAACTTAGTCGACCAAACTTCCTAGCCTTAATAAAAAAAAAAATAACATAATGGGAAAAAATATCCTCTTTTTAGTAAATATTTTAATTTTTTTTAAATTCTAAATTACTGGAATTATGGAATGAAATATGAGGCAGTAATGCACTAGCCACAGTTCACAACTAGGTTATCGTGTACCTAGTCTTATCTGTGATGTGAATGTTAAAATACTCTTGTATGACGTCACTTTATAAGCTTATTAAACCTCTTTACAACACAAAAAGGCCACCAACCCAACACCTTTACACGTGTTTTGAGGGCAACATAAGAGCCAGGGGGAATAAGAGCTACCCTTTATTCTTCACTGGAGTTAGGTGGATAAATACCCTAATTTTTTGATTGTTATACGCAAAAGAGTCTCTTATTATTACTGACTGATACAAGTTCTGTAACACACTGACTAATTGAGACATAATTATGGCTACCCTACTAACCTACATTAGGTCTTCCGGTTAGTATTGAGGGATATATTAAAAACGAAATACTTTTGTATTATAAAAAATATAAATTAATTTTAATCAAATATGCTCCATTGCTAGCTACAACCTTTTGCCATTTTTGGGGCAACAAATAGATTCCATAATTAAAAAAACTGATCATTTTTTGAAGCGATCCATTCATCGATCCATTTTTTGATACATACGATTTTTTTATAAGTGCTGATCTGCAAGTATGTGTTGCATAGATCGAAATAGATGGTAATCAGAAGGAGCACAATCTGTTAAATTTGGGGCATGCAGAAAACACTTCCCTCTGAAGATTTGAAAGTGTATCTCTTACAGTTTTTGTGACGTGTAGGCGAGCATTGTACTGCAGTAAAAAACAGTAGTAAATTACGAAACTGATTAGCGCATCCCATACTTAATCACAGTAAAAACTTGCATGGGTTTACTATAAATGAGTTACTTCAAATAATTAAAGTGCAAGCTAAAACATGTAACATTGAATATCTAAGTAATTTGCACTGACGTGACACGACAGCTACTTGACATATTCCCTCAAATCTAACCGGAAGACCTAAGACATTGGTCTGTATGCAATCAGCTTTAAAGTTTGTGATTGATATGCATTCTGCATGGTTGTAATCTCCGTCATCATTTGAAGCTCAATAGCACTGCTTGACATAGATCTTTGTGAAACAGTGGTTTGAGAGGCAAGGTTGGCCTTATCACACTACAGACATATACTTCACTTCTAAAGCTACATATAATTGTCTTTAAATATTTTTAAGTGAGACATTTATTTTGATAAAGTAGGATGACTAACATTACCATACTTAGCACAAGTTTTATTGTTATGATTAATGCACATATGAATTGTGAGTTGATAGCTTATCACACAGCTAGGGATGTCATTGACTCTCACTATAGACCCCGCGATCTACATAAGAGGGGCTGGGAAACTTATGGAACATAAATAAATTATAAAATACTATGTTACACAACCAGTTCAAAGTTTTCTCAAAGAAAAATACATGCACAAGTAACTTTTTAGAACTCTGAAAACTGGGACATCTGGTATTTTATTTGTAGTTACAATAGTTATTATCATGTCGTTATAATAAATGTGGTATGTACTGAAGACATGATTATGTGTGAAATATTTATGCAACATAAAGTTTTTAACAAAAAATCCTAGATCTAAGGTAAAACAGAAGTCACACCATCTACAATCTTTAATAATACAATAAAGACGATGGCAAAAATATTAAAGCCATGACAAAAGTAATACTTAGTACATGTTACTTATTATTTATACCAGGCAACTGTTTCCTTATCCAATACTTAGAAGTTAATATGAAGAAGTTTAATTAAGGCAGGACACAATGGAAGCCAAGATATGGACAGGATGACAATATACAATCGTATGTATGAATTCACACATAACTAAGCATTATATTGTTAATTTTTGACTAATACTTCCTAATAGCTAAGAAGTATTTCTATACTTCCGAGTAGATGCTTAATTACTTATGTATAACTTTAATAATAGAATGAATAACATTCTTAGTAGAAATTTAATTGAAAGTCATTAAAAAAACTTTATCATTTAATTTTTTATCAATTGAGCAATGCAAGAAATAACTGTTAAGTTCAATCAGAAATAAATGGTAATTTTGATTATAAATGATTAATGAATAACTAGTCAGATAGTGACAGGCCATTCACAATAAAGGTGTATTTAAAGTGAGATAAAGAAAAGTAGTGAGAAGGGTAACTTTGGACAAAAAAAAATACTTGCAAGGGTTGAATGATAGACAAAAATGCTATTAAAAACCGAAACCATTTGAAGCCATTTTTTTGTTCAGTGCTATTATTTTATAGATAAACAAAGATTATTAAATGAATCACACATATGTAATAAATATTTGATTTTTATAAGTACATGAATATCTTTTTAATCACAAAATAAGGAATACATTTTTATGTGAGAAATTTGGTATTAGGGTGTATTGATTTCCAATTTGTAGTCAATATTGTCATCTTCAAAACTTGTTTTATAAATATTAGTATTTATTTGTGGTGACACAAATATATTCTAACAAATGTTAATGTGTCTACTTATTTGTTTTTTCCTATTAGATATTGTATTATTGTATTGCATAGTGCTTAACAATTTAACAATGTTTCTATTTATGAATAAACATTTACTTAAAGTAAATTACTTACTTTGAAAGAAAGAAAGAAAGTTACTTACTTGGAAAACTTACTACAGAAGACGTGATATGATCATTCTAGAAAATTCCAAGCCGACTCAACAATTTAAACGATTTATGCAAAACAAATCCGGAATTAGCGATTTATAGACCATGATAATACTCACCGGGGTTGATAAGGTTGGCGCTTTTATACTCGACGCGGGGGTCGCTAAAGATTTTCGTGTGTGTTGGGTTGAGGAATGCAAGCTGTGGCGGCGTTTTGTCCACTACTCGCAACCCGCTCACCAGATCATTACTGATCAAGTACTCTACCAAGTTGCGGCCGATGAAACCGCATCCTGCACATCACAACACGAAAAACAACCTTAGCTCAATGATGACTAACACAGACCGTTAGAATTAAAAAAAAACAAGTCGCACTCCTTGTATGTTTTTGTTAAAGCTTTAGTTTTTAAAACAAGGATTCGAGAAGCTTTCGCTCGATATCGAACGTGGATATTACCTCCTAAAACAACCACTCGTGGTTTTGAATTATCACCGGCTGGATCAGACATTTCGCTAGCCGTTTCACAAAAACTGAATGACAGTTTGAATAGTTTGACATTTCTTACCGGCGATGCCGGTGTTGCTAGATAACGATATTACGTTTTGTTATAGCTACTTTTGAACAATGACTCCGAAAAATGTAGCCTTTCAAGGCAAAGTTTTTAAATATTTTAGTTTATGTTGTTGATTGGTAATCTCAGATTATACATATTGGGTTTTTCCATTGGGAAATTCTCGGTAACAGCACGGAGTCTGGAAATGTGCCCGAAAAACGGCAATAGGCTCGCCCCCTATTACGTGGGACTGATACATACTTGGCGAAATGTGGGTGTAGAAATGCACCTCTGCCTGCCTCTTCGGGGAATACAGGCGTGAGTTTATGTATGTATGTATGTATGTAGAAAAACTGTTTATTGAAATTTATATATAGTAGGTAGAATTTATTGACAATCATTATTAAAAGTTATAAGAATTACAAATTATATCAGACAACTAAAATATGTTACTACTTGAAATGATTTTAACGGAATAAACACAATTCAATCTAAACATACAAACACTGACATTCCAAATTTAAACTAATTCAAACACAATTTTATACATAAACCAACCAGATCAGAATTTACATTAAACGAGTATGTATAAACTGATATTACCAATCAACATTTATGTATGTTTGTAATCCTTTTAAATGCACGAATATGCGAGAAAAGGCTATCTTATAATGAAACAATACAAATAATATCCATAGTTTAATAACGATACCAAATGAACACAGTCTTCACACAACTTTAATTAAACTTGCAAATCAGTCTTTTTTGTCTTCGACGTCTGTATGCAAAGATCCACCACATTTCTCATTATAGTGACATGCAAATAATAATATCTTATCATAAAAGGTAGGAGTATTCGTTGTATGAAACAACGAATACAACATTTTTTAAATATGTAATTTTAATCAATTGGGTTCAAGTGTTACAGGTGTTATAGAAATTTCAGAGATTCTAGTTGAAATTTTTCCTGCTTATACATTTTTCATCCCCGCTCCACTTTAGAAAACGATTGCTTATTTATCTTTAGTGGTCCAATGTTTGAATTGAATTTACATATTTCAAACAAAAAATTAAGCTTTATAGTAATGTTTAAAATCAATCTTAACAACTCATACATCGGGAAGTATGTAAATATAGTGCTTTATAATAAATTTTTAGTGCTTTAACTGGTAACACTGAATACGATTACAACGCCACCATTAAAAGTTGCAGTTAATTTGGGTCCAATCCCGTATTCGGAGCTTCTTCTTTACTTTGTGCTTGGATTTTTACATCAGGTGGTAATAACATAGCTACCACCAAACCAGCTGTAACAGAAAATGTTTTTTTTAGGTTTTGTAGGTATAATACTCATACATAACACAAACAGTCGTAATTACTATATTTTAGATATTTAAGCGTTTGAAATATTAACGGCCTTACGTATAAACGTTAGTCGATTTAGCATTGTCTCGTTTTCTCAAATGACACTGGTTAATCAACAGAGCAAAGCAAAGCCGTTAGTTTAAACATTTTTTTCATAGCAACGCCTAAATAACTATATTCTCATATTCAATACAACAGTCTGAGATTGTATTAATGAGCTGCTCTAATTTGGGAAATTCATTATTTGTATCAATATTGTAAACTATCTCTTTATTGGAAAAGAGCAACACTAGAGTTTCTTGCCCGTTCTTCTCTAGTGATGACTGCCTTCCGAACAGAGTGGTATACCAAATTTTGAAATGACTGAATCTAAGTGATGTATTTGACATTTTATGGATTCAATAAATATAATTTCATTTCATTTCATTTCATAACTGTCGAATACTGTCAGCTGTCATTTAAATCGCATGTGATAAGAAGTTAGCCTATTACTTACTATTATTAGCTTATAATGACACAGTTCCAGACTCCGGCAGTATACCAAACTATCAGGATTTTCCAGATGGAATATTCCGATAATTTGCTTTTATATTTTGTACAGTCATTAAATTGTAGGGTAAATAATTAATTTACTTACATATAACTAGAACTAGGTATCCACTGATCATAGGCGTGCAGTAGTTGCCTAAGAGACTCGCTATTAGTTGTACGCTGATGAATCCGAAACCTCGGGCAACTACCACTGATAGACACGTAGCCATTCCTCTGAAATAGTTTTATATATCGGTAAAAAAAACGACACGAGGTTTCAACCCTTCTATAACATATAGGAGTATAGATATAATTATAGTATGGTAGTAACATATGAATATATAGTGGTATGGTGGCATTATATCATAAATTAATTTACACACCTACGCTTTTCATCTCTGCACCACCTAAGGTTCTTCTAGCAGAGAATAAATAAATAAATATAAATTCTAGCCATATTTTAGCCCACTTTGATTATAATATAAGAGGATCGCAATCGTCCAGGTTTCATAGCATAGAACACAAATTCCTGTACTTAATGCCTGACATGTCACACAATTCAGTCAAGGAGCGAAGCTAGAGGTGTACCAAGTGAGGTTAAAAGTAAAACTTACCTCAGCTGTGTAGGATTAAGTTCCACAAGATAAGTATTGACGTTGCCTAAAATCAGTGCCACATACAGAAACAGGTAGAATAGAACGATGCTGAACATGGGTGTCCTGATGAAAAGTAGTAGGAGTCCGCAAGAAGCCGCTATGGCGAACACTAGGAGCGTTGTCTTCTTCTTCCCCAGGGGTCCTACAATGAAGGACAAGAGGACAGTGCATATCCCTGACACTCCAGAGTAGCACATCACGGCGTATAGCGTCATCGGCTGGATGATGTTGTCACAATCTTCGTAAGACTGAAATGTATGGAAGAATTGAAAGATTAAATTTTGTGTTAACATTGTTATTTTTGCGATTAATGTCAATAATTGTAATTGATATTGCAGTTGTTGGTATAAATATAGTCTTCAGATTTGTTGGGTTAGAATATCGACATTCGATAGATTTATTTTCGATTCGATCGAATTCGACTATTGAAATGAAAAGCAGTGATTGTGGAATATAGGTTAAGATGCTATACATAGAATCTCATAAGTCTATGAGTAAATTTTTTTAGATGTCGCTAATTTTGATAAACATGATATGAAGTCTAAAAATGTCTGTTTCAACGTTCTTCGGAGACATAGTTAAATCTCTACTATATCTGAGTGCGGAGAAGATCAACATTTATTCAATAAATACATACATAGCCTCACGCCTGTATTCTCCGAAGGGATAGGCAGAGGCGCATACCTAATAGGGGGCGAGTCTATTGTCGTTTTGCCTTTTACTTGAATGAAAACTATCAATGAAAGTGCTTACTGTGTTGGATTGAGACGCAGACTTGCTGGCCACCTCGCAGAACGTCAAGCCGGTGCTATTATCTCCATTGAAATACGCGTTAGTCATAGTTGGAACCCACATTGTGTATCCAGTTGATCTGAAAACATCCATATCATTCAGTGGTACTATCATCATCATCAGCCCATATACGTCCCACTGCTGGGCACGGGCCTCCTCTACCATTGAGAGGGTTTAGGCCTTAGTCCACCACGCTGGCCTAGTGCGGGTTGGCGGACTACACACCTAAGAAATTCCTAAGAACTTTTTAGGTGTGCAGGTTTCATCACGATGTTTTCCTTCACCGTTAAAGTACGTGATAATTCATTGTGAATACACACATAACTTCGAAAAGTCAGAGGTGTGTGCCTGGGGTTTGAACCCGCGACCGTCGAAATTCTCGACCGCGTACCTAAACCTCAAGGCCATCACGACTTGGTACTATATTCTTTATTAATACCTATTCTTATTCTTTTTAAAAGCTTTCGCGCCTTAAACGTTAAACTATTTTTTATTAAGCTTGGTCATAAAAGTAGTGATGGCCTCGAGGTTTAGGCGCGCGGTCGAAATACGCTGAGTATGAGGTCGCGGATTCAAACCCCAGGCACACACTTGACTTTTCAAAGTAGTGTGAAAGTGTCACTGACTTTTCAAAGTTATGTGTGCTATCTGCCAGTGGAAGTCTCGTTAAAGTTGGTCCACCCGTTTCAGAGATTAGCCGGAACAAACAGACAGACAGACAAAAATTGTAAAAAACGTTATTTTGGTATATACATTTGGTGTATTACATCCATTATGCATTTATTAAAAAGCGGTTATTTCACTATTACAAACAGACACTTAAATTTTATTTATTTGTAAGATGTAAGATAGAATAATGTAAGTTTAGGGCGCACTCTTGGGATGTATAATTGGAGACGGAAATCTAGTTTTCATATTTCTTATGATTTCATTATTTGCGCATTTTTTCCGTTATTCTGTAGAACAATACTTTGTTGATCCGATACTTCTAAATCACAGGCGTATTTTTGACCACGAGCCATGCTGTTGGAATTTATGTAATTTTTGGTTTTAAAATATTCTTCGTACTTACGTCATGTATGCGCACAATAGTATGTAGTATAGTATAAGGGAGTTTTTCAAGAGTGGTGGCTTGAACAACGGCGCCGTCTGGTTCCACATTTTTCGAATAAACGATATATTTTCTTCATCGTCCGATCTTTCCTCCTCTAAGTATACGATACCGACCTAAGGATTAAACAAAATAAATGTCAACGTATAACGTAACGTATAACGTAACGTAATGACCTTCGGAGATCATTTGAAGGGTTGAGTTAAAAATATTTCCACTTCCTTATTAACACAATGGCGATTACGAATATCTAATTGGAAACGGATTTTTTGTAATATATTTTTTATGTTAGGCTGAAATATTGCAATTGGTGCAATCTTTAAAAAAAATCTCATACTTATACTAAAGCACATTAGATAAAACTGTATTAAACTAAGCATCCTACAATCCGGTATCAGTCACTGAAAAGTACCTACCGACTAAGGGTAATTCTGTTAATTGTAATCATAAAATCTGGAGAGTAGTTTCCCCGCAATCATAAGACCTCTTTTATTTATAAATATAATATAGAAAAAGAAAATGAAGTATTCTTATCATATTAATAACTATACATACACGTGACCCTTTGACCAAAATAGTAGAAACTACTAAAACTTCTATATAATATAGCAGGCTTGTTTCCCTTGTTGTGTTTAGTGGCTGTAGCATTTTATTGGGAATAGTATATTCCTTCTGCGCAATCAAAAACACTTACCGGATAAGTCTCCCTCTTCAAACCAGAATTCCATTTATAAATTGTTTTGAGAACGTCTAAGGCGTCTTCATCTCGATCTTTGCTGAGCAGAAACTTCGGGCTCTCTTCAAGAAATGCTATCGTTAACACGCCAATGACTCCGGGTAAGCTTATGATTTGCATTAGCAACCTCCAGGGTCGGTATTCCATGTATAACCAGGATATTTCTAAGCGGAATGATAAGTTGAATACTGGTAGGGCGAACACTGAAAAAAATATCGTTTATATTGTAAATTGTACAGTATCATCAGTTCATAAACATGTTTCCATCTGCTTCAACGGTACTCTTTAACATGCATTGGGTCTTACATGGTTCAAAAGTTGTTCATTTTTTGATCCTCTTCGCCACTATTATATAATACTAAAAAATATATTTCGAATAAAATCAATTTCAAAATTAAGACATAATTATATTACACCTTTCATCATCATCATCATCAGCCCATATACGTCCCACTGCTGGGCACGGGCCTCCTCTGCACCTTTATGATGTACAAAAAGACTAAGAAAGTAGAGTAGAAAATGTGGTCTAATAAAATACTTTGTAGAGGAAGTATAATATGAATTTCACAGGTAGATAAAGTACAAATATAGGAGCCGTAGATACTTACAGCATATTATGAACTGCACGAACATAGTAGCGCTGGCCATCAGAAACATGAACCTGCTTCTGTGTCTCTTCGGAACACTCTCTCCCATCAGCACGAAAGCGGCTGCATTAGCTGACGATGTACTAGAAATGTTGGCAATTATACATTACTTAAAAAATATTAAATGAAGTAATAGTGTATTTGTAGCACAACAATCCCCGTTACTAGACAATAGAAATGTGCTATATTGGTCCGGCTCGATTTTCTTGGGATTGAATAAGAAGCCACCCCTAGCGGTTTTTAACAAGTGAGAGGGTAGGAGGGTTTTATTGGTAGAAGAATTGAATAAAGTGTTAAAATCACCATAATGACTCACGCTAGTGGTAGTTTTTCGAGTAAGAAATACTGGAGCCAAAATTAATATTTGTGAGTCCTCTAGTGTACATGTACATGTAATATAAATAATAAATTGTAAGGTAAACGTAAAAATAAATTATAATATAAGAGTTGTTCCCCACTCAAACCGGTCACTACTACGCCGGACATCGGGCTGAGTGGACGGGCCAGACGCTATTGCAAGTAAGCTTTAGTAGTTTTATTTATACAAACCAACCCTGATAGATCAGGACACTACAAGTCCCATTAATGCCCTAACTGCGTTAGCGTTGGTATCGAAGTACTGATCATTTATCTGGTAATCTTTTTATGGATTTCACATTTTATTTTAAATATCCACTTAGAAATACTTACAATGTAGCAGAAATAAACTTTAATACAGCTAGAGTGGCATAAGTAGGCGCCATGGTGGCAGCAAAGTTAATGAGAACGCCTGCTGGCATGGCGAGCAGGAGCGTGGTTCGCCGTCCCATCGTGTCTGCGGAGAGACCCCAAGCATATGACGACAGCATCACGCCTGTAAGCCGATTGAGGTATACATTTTTTTTTTTTTTTTTTAATTCTGGCACGGCAAGGTGACCCCATTGCACCTGATGGTAAGTGCAAACCACATTTGCAAAAAGACCAATACGCTTTGCTGTTCTGTATCGGAGTAATGAATCAAAATAAGGAGATTAGCCAGTTTTTCCCTCTGTAAAAAAGAAAAGGAAATAAGATCTGTAGGTGGGGATTGGAGGAGGGGGGGGGGGCATAGATCGAGGTCAATGCCCTACTTTAAAAATGAAAAAAAAGAGAAAAAAAAATCGATTGACCAGAACACTTTTTTGTTTACTTCTTCCCTACTCGCAACCACGGATACCCTAAATTCAAGTCTAGCTACGGCCCTTTTAATAGGGCAAATTTTATGCTCGCAGGGTTTGTTATATGGTATATAAGAGAGGACAAAATGATGACAATGGGCATAACCCGTTTGGTATAAACTGTATGTGTTTGTTTTTGCAGATATTTTCACAGTAAGTTAGGATGAATCTGGGTCCCTTAGTCCACTACAAAATTTAGCATAAATAAAAAACTACATTGACAAAGTCGCGAGCTACAGCTAGCGTATATCATCATCATCAGCCCATATACGTCCCACTGTTGGGCACGGGCCTCCTCTACAACTGAGAGGGTTTAGGCCTAAGTCCACCACGCTGGCCTAGTGCGGTTTGGTGGACTACACACCTAAGAAATTCCTAAGAACTTTTGGGTGTGCAGGTTATCACGATGTTTTCACCTTCACCGTTAAAGCAAGTGATCATTCATTGTGAATACACACATAACTTTCGAAAAGTCAGAGGTGTGTGCCTGGGGCTTGAACCTGCGACCGCCGAAATTCTCGACCGCGCGCCTAAACCTCGAGGCCATCACTGCCTCATCGTATATATTATATTATAGCGTATATATATTATAAATATTACGTAAGTATGCATTTAATTACAATGAAATAACGTCGTTGCGCGTTTGATGGGATCTGTCCGTGACAGTTGAATTGTATGAGGATGTGTTATGCAAATACGAAAAGACTACAGACATATTTGCTAATGGCATCTACATTATCAATAAATCAGTTTATCTTTTCTAAGTTTAACTGATAATGAGATACGAACGCATGCGTCCGATGTGTTAAATTCGTTCTGTATGCGTCAGAACGGGTATAGTATGTATAATTTTATAGTAATTTAGTAGTATGACTACCTTGGGCCATGTGACCTAGAGGATCTGAGTTCGATTCCCGGGTCGGTCAAAGTGTTATTGGGGTTTTCCATTAGGAACTTCTTAGTAACAGCACGGAGTCAGGAACTGTGCCCGAAAAACGGCAATAGGCTCGCCTTCTAAAACGTGGGACTGATACATAAGTACTGGCGTAATTTGGACGCAGAAATGAACCTCTGCCTTGAGAATTGACCTTCACCAGAACCCAAAACCTCACAAAAGAAATCCCAAAATTACTACCGACTGCGGACATTTCCATACCTGTTTCAACGAGTAGTATTTTAACTTACCGATCAAAGGCATGGCGGACAGAAGCCCTTGCTCCGAAGTGCTGAGGTCCATGTCACAGGCGACCGCCGGCATCACCACGGAGAAGCCGAAGATGTCCATGTACATAGCCAGTATCAACATGCAGCATGAGAATAACATAGCTATGTTGTATTTCCCGAAGCCTGGAATAGTAATAACTTTTTTAGAAAGGACAAAAATCACTCATCATCAGCCCAAATACGTCCCACTACTGGACACAGGGCCTCCTCTACAACTGAGAGGGTTTAGGCCTTAGTTGCGATGGCCTAGTGCGGGTTGGCGGACTACACACCTAAGAAATTCCTAAGAACTTTTAGGTGTGCAGGTTTCATCACGATGTTTTCCTTCACCGTTAAAGTACGTGATAATTCATTGTGAATACACACATAACTTCGAAAAGTCAGAGGTGTGTGCCTGGGGTTTGAACCCGCGACCGTCGCGATTCTCGACCGCGTGCCATAACCTCATTGCACCCGTGGTGCGAAGCCGGGGCGGGTCGCTTGTTATATTATATTACATTCTATAGTATATTTATTATAATCAGCATTACACCCGTGCGAAGCCAGAGTGGGGCTAGGGTTGCCAACATGTTCTCAGCGAAATACAGTATTTTTCAAAATAAGTTATAAAAAAAATGTAGTTCACTTCTAAAAAATATAGTATTTTATAGAAAAACCGAACAAAAATAAAACAGACTAAAAATATTTCGATGTTGTCAATTTGATATCGATAACTTTGACGTGCTGCCAGCGCCAGCGCCTCGAGTTAGTATAGAAGAGAGAGAGATCAGTGGGAGCCAAAGACAAAAGATTGTAGATGCGTTCGAACGCAGTCAGTTCGGACTCGAGTCCTGAATTCGGTTACACGAACTCGTCTCACTCAAAATTTAATGAAAAGGCACTTTAATTATTTTTTGAAAACAAATATTTGTTTGTGAGATTTCGTTCGGTGTTGAAAATATAGTATTTTTGCGTACTATATATTTCTTCAACAGTATATAGTACGCCGAACCGAAATATATTTATTTATTTTATTTACAGACTTTATTGTACACCATGAATACATACAAAAAAATGAATAATAATAAAGTTAAGATTAAGTCAACAATAGGCGGTCTTATCACTAAATCTGCGATCTCTTCCAGACAAACTATTTTACAAAAGGGATATTTACAAAGATGATACGGTAATCAGTTATAATAAGATAATAATTATATTAATAAAATATAACAGTGATGTACCTAAAAAAACAGCCAAAATACAAAACGAAGGAAAAAAAGAAAAAAATCAAGTAAAGAAAATAGGTACCTACATTACAATTATATCAACGTAAGAAAGATAAATCTAACATTTTCATCATCATCATCATCAGCCCAAATACGTCCCACTGTTTGGCACGGGCCTCCTCTAAAACTCCTCTAAATGTAGGAAGCGACTAGTACAATACTATATATTATAGTACAGTTGGCAACCCTAAGTGAGTCGCTAGTAATACTTTAAATTTATACACAATGTAAATAGACCGTGACAGGTAACAGATATGGTAATTAGGAAAACGTAATTTTTTGCGTTTCTTTTGTAGCGTCAATATGTTTGTAATAATCGTAAGCTATTTTTTGATATTGTGGCTCGGAAATTTGACATACCACAAAGTGACTCCACTGTACCTGATGGTAAGCACAGTGAAGTCCAAAAAATTAATACCGACCAGCGAAAAACGATATGGTCACCCGCTGGTCGACACAATCATGCCGGCCTGCACAAATGCTTCTTCACGCTTCGCTTAAAGGATCCAGGATCATAGGAAGGAGGGAACACCTGATGGTCAGTGATGTTTGTCGACTAGCAATAAATAACTCGTTCTTCACTAGTCGTGTATTTATATATATACTAGTTGTGTATTTATATAAATTATTTATTTATATAAATAAGTCTTTATAATATTTTATTTATGTAGGTATATATGTCTTCTTCATCAGCCCATATACGTCCCACTGCTGAGCACGGGCCTCCTCTACAACTGAGAGGGTTTAGGCCTTAGTCCACCACGCTGGCCTAGTGCGGGTTGGCGGACATATATATGTCTATTGTTTATATATGTAAATATACGAGTACTAACGGTGTTTACAAGTTTACGGTGACATATATAAAGCATAAATATTTATTTATGCTTCATAAATAGTCTATATGTAAGAAACATATAAGTGATTCATCAAAGTGTTGAGTGTATGTATAATAATATAATAATACAAGCAGAACAATCAATTAATAACTTTATGAATGGTGTATTCAAAACTACGTTATTTTTGTTCCCTATTATTTATTTTCTATGGCATTATTATAATATAAAAAAGTTTCTTAATACTCTCTGTTTTTAAAAACTCGTGAGTTTTTTTTATTTAGACATAAAATTATACAGTAGAACTCCGTGTGTATGTATTGCAGGTAAAACCCGAACCAGAGAGTTGCAGTTTTTCGGAGATATTTCAGAACGTTACCAAAAAAATACTTGAAAACGCTATTATATTTTGCCTGGAAGTTGAACCCGAGACAACTTATGCACTGGAAAAACTAGGCCGTACTGTTTCAATATTCGCACAGATTAAAGCCGAGGGCGCCAATAAGCCATTAATAAAAACTATGTTACAATCCAGTTGACTTATAAGCAAAAAAGGAGCAATATAATAAATTAGTAAATAAGGATAAGATTAAACGAACCTGTCAAATCCAAAGATGTTTCGAAGTCGCATCTCTTTTTGACCCCATCTTGTGTGAAAGTCATTTTTATACAATTATTTTATGAGATTAAAAATATTGTCTCTATTCACCACATCTATAGACGGTCACCAGCGACGCATGCGCCACAAACGCACTCACTGCAATATACGAAATGCTATTATCACCAACTTTAAATATATGCATGTGAACTATTTCCTTTAGGTACAAATGACGTGCCGTTTCTTTACATATGTAAGTGTAATGGCAGATAATTTGTTTCTTACTAGTTCAATACACTTTCGGCAAGAAAGAAACCTTGATATTTTTGTGGGTCGTCTCGTCTAATTGGTCTGATGGCATTAATATGTGCGTGTGGTGGGGCCTTAAGTTCGACAAAGTTAAAAAAAATGTCTCGAAAAACCGGCGAAATGTCGTTGTATACACACTTTTGCATAACCTTTGGGATACTAGAGTAAGCAAAAAAGTATCATAATGATACATATCATCCACCAACTTGCGAAACGAGAGGCCGCGGGTTCGATCTCCGCACCGATACAAATGTTTGTGTGATCCACAAATATTTGTTTCGGGTCTGGGTGTTTGTGAGACCGAAAAGTCTCTCGTACTTTCTGATACCCACGACACAAGACTCGTATCTTAATGTAGGGTCAGAACTATGTATGGGTGTATCTATTTATTTTATCAGCCTTTTTCCTTTCACTGCTAGACATAGGACCCTCCTATCACAATAATATGTCGAGACAGAAATAAGAACTAACCGAGACAGCGGATCCAGAATAATATACAATGGATACTTTTCTAAGCGCTAACTTATTGCGCAACGAGACCTCTTTTGTGCACTCAGCCATTTGCACAAAAACAGCGTTGTTTTCGAAGTATCAAATTTATTTATGAGGTATCAATTTATGCACATAACGTACCTGGTCTGAAAATTGACACCAAATCATTTTATTCTAAAAGTGTTTCGTTTACCGTGTTATTTTGTAGGGACCCAGAAAAATAATATAATTAAAATGCAATGTGCATCATATGTTCTTCTAAAAAATGTAGGTTATAAAAAACGATGATAAATTCATCAACATTGACAGCCCCGTAGCGCAGTTGGCTAGATACCAGCTTGCGAAACGAGAGGCCGCGGGTTCGATCCCCGCACCGAGACAAATGTTTGTGTGATCCACAAATATTTGTTTCGGGTCTGGGTGTATGTGAGACCGAAAAGTCTCTCGTAGTTTCTGATACCCACGACACAAGACTTGTATCTTAGTGTGGGATCAGAACTATGTATGTGACTGTTGGGTGTATTTATTTATTTATTATTTATTTATCAGCGACGAAAACGGATTATTCAATTTCCTTTGAAAGTAATGTTTCCGTTTTTAATTTTATATATGTATTATACGAGTACATGTATATGAGACTGTCACGTCATCTTGCAGCGGGGTGTTTCCACCAGGAAATAACACGAAGTCATGAATTCTGCCCAAAGGGCAGTAGTATGCACGCTTCCAATTACGTGGGACTTAAATCATAATTGTTGAAACGTGTATATAGCAATACACCTCTGTTTACCCCTTCTGAAATACTGGCGTGAATGTATGCTTTTAGTTTGTAGCCCACAAAAATCCACATTTCGCCTGTGATATTGCCCACGTGAATTGTGAAGTCGTGATGGCTTCGAGGTTGAGGCGCGCGGTCGAGAATCTCGACGGTCGCGGGTTCAAACCCCAGGCACACACCTTTGACTTTTCGAAGTTATGTGTGTATTCACAAAGAATTATCACGTACTTAAACGGTGAAGGAAAATATCGTGATGAAACCTGCACACCTAAAAGTTCTTAGAAATTTCTTAGACGTGTAGTCCGCCAACCCGCACTAGGCCAGCGTGGTGGACTAAGGGCTAAACCCTCTCAGTTGTAGAGGAGGCCCGTGCCCAGCAGTGGGACGTATTTGGGCTGATGATGATGAATTGTGATGGCCTCGAGGTTTAGGCGTGCGGTCGAAAATCACAGCGGTCGCGGTTTCAAACCCCAGGAACACACCTCTGACTTTCGAAGTTATGTCTTCATAATGAATTATCACGTACTTTGACGCTGAAGGAAAACATCGTGAGGAAACCTGCACACCTAAAAGTACTTGGGAATTTATTAAGTGTGTAGTCTGCCAACCCGCAATTCAGTTTTGGACAAGGCCTAAACCAGTTGCAGATGATAGTCCTACGTTAAAAGCAAGGTAAACAAAAAATTGCTGGTGGTAGGATATTCGTTACCGCCCGGATAGCGACCACCGTACACAGGGCGTAAAACCCGCCATAGTGGCACATGCAAGTGTGCCGCGTTCCGGGATCAGCCAGTGTATATCCGGTTTTCGGTAGAGCGCTTGTAGACGTCCGTTTTTTTCACCGGATAATGGACCGTCAAAAAACGGCTATCCTTGTATACATATTTTTTTACCGGATGGATGGACTGCCGTCTATATGCGTTAGAACGCAGGTAGACGGCACTCAATTAACAGAAAACAGGCAATACGTCCGGCGGCGTCAACACGCACCAATACACTGGCGTGGATGACCGCCCTTTCTTACACCGGACCGGTGTCCGTCGCGCCGAGGGGAAGCGGTGGTGCACCCGGCGTAAATTGTTCGCCGGACCGATGTCCGGTGCATGTACACACATTCATTATAATTCATACACCACCGCGAATCCGGCAAAAAACACGGTCCGTTATCCGGTGAAAAAAACGGACGTCTACAAGCGCTCTCAATCATGGTGAAAGGATGACCGTGCCGGCATTTTTTGGCCGGTTTGTCGCGGTCGGTCCTTTTATCACCATGGTATTAGTCCCCCAAACTTCTTCACAAGAAAGTTGAAGAGGTATTCGGCCGGCATGATTGTGTCGACCAACGGGAGATCATCATCTCTCGCTGGTCGACACTTTTTTTGGACTCCATTACGCTTACCATCAGGTGTAATGGGGTCACTTTGCCGAGCCAGAATAAAAAAATAATAATAATAATTTTTTAGTACAAATGTTGCAGTTAATTCCCATATTGACATAATATTCGTCACATTTATCCTGTTTGGTTTAACGGAATAGATTCATATGCTTTCACGATTTGTAACAATGTAACACGTGCGTCCGCCACGAGCCATATTCTATAGACACATTGAAACTGGAATTGTAAGGAATTTTCACGATTGTTCTACATTCTTCATGTAATGGATGTAGTTCCGATGGTAACGTGTACTGTACTTGTTATACAATAGGTATATTTATTATTTTGTCTCGTGTTTTAGTTGAGTTTCTAAGTACTCTTTGTTGATAAGATAATTTAGTGTGCATATTTTTGCTTGGAAAATTTGATGTAATATTATAATGATATAGCGCAAGTTAGGTGATTTAAATGTCAATATTACATAAGCAGGGGGCGTGCAATCGAGAGGTACAGGGTTCCATTCCGAGTGGGGCAAAGTGTTATTAGCTTTTTACGTAATTTCTCTGTAGTGTAACGGAAGTGAGAGAATTTACTCAAGAAAAAAATTTGTCTGCTATTACACTGAACTTAAAAACACATCCGGGTGAATTTGGATACAAGCGTTTTTTTTAGGTACATATTATGTATATCCATAAATGGACGAATATTCTATTTTACCACCAACAAAAGCTAGCCCCTCAATCTACCCTATATCTTGTATTCAATTCCCTATGTATTAATTTTTTTTTTCTTATTTATGTAACTACGGAGACCACCTTTTTTTTATTCATTCACTTTTTTTTCTGGGTTGTCTGGAAGAGATCGCTAATAGCGATAAGACCGCCCTTTGTAGCACAATAGTTTATAGCTTAGCATTGTTTTATATTTTGTTTCTGTTTATGTGGTGTTCAATAAAGCATTTAAAAAAAAATAAAAAAAAAAAATAAAAAAAAAATACACCCAACAGTCACATACATAGTTCTGACCCCACACTAGGATACAAGTCCTGTGTCGTGGGTATCAGAAACTACGAGAGACTTTTCGGTCTCACAAACACCCAGACCCGAAACAAATATTTGTGGATCACACAGACATTTGTCTCGGTGCGGGGATCGAACCCGCAGCCTCTCGTTTCGCAAGCTGGTGTCTAGCCAACTGCGCCATGGGGCTGTCGAAAATATATCTTAAATTACGAAGGCACAGATCAAGATAAGCATTTTTAACGCTAATACTCTATTAAAAGAAGTTTAATGTATCATCCAATTTCCCAGGGTATGAGTGAGCACGGCAGACTTCCCATATTATCATCAACTTTCTATTTTTTATCTGAGGGATATTCCAATGACACAGATTGTTATCATTCTAGCCATTCGATATCAAGTACTTACAATGTTGTACAGTTGCAACTCATGCGCTCTCATGAATAAGACTTTTCAGTATTGTGATAAAAGTTCACTGTAATTGTTGATTTATAAAAGAGTTTTTCGTTGCCTCGTGGTCTCGCGGTACAAGTATGTGCCGTGCGATCTAGAGGTCTTGGGTTCGATACCCGGGTCGGGCAGTGTTATTGGGTTTTTCCATTAGGAAATTCTCGGTAACAGCACGGAGTCTGGAAATGTGCCCGAAAAACGGCAATAGACTCGCCCGCTATTACGTGGGACTGATACATACTTGGCGAAATGTGGGTGCAGAAATGCACCTCTGCTTACCCCTTCGGGGAATACAGGCGTGAGTTTATGTATGTTTTTCGTTGAATAAAATGATTTGAATGAGAATGAAACGCCCTCGGCTCCGTCAGTTTGACGTAGATTAAAAAACTGCGTGGAACAATACATTCATGATGATAAGTAGTATGTTCTATTATATCCTCTAATGATGTGCTCGCTTTAAATAATTTTAATTACGATTTGTAGACGTATACAAATATACGCGATCATTTCGACGGCCTATGTGGCTGCAGACGACAGATTGTAAAACGGGAAGCCGCAAGTACAATCTCGTACAGAAAAAGTATTTCTCTCGTAGAATCTAATATCTGCTCAAGACCGGGATGGTTGGCGCCTACTTGGGGAGGACGTTCAGCAGTCAGACTTCGTTCAGCAGTGGACGGCGATAGGCTGAGAATAGAATAGAATAGAATCTAATACCTACGACAAATTACTTTAATCTTAATGGGTTAGTTAATTATGAAATTTATGAAAATTAACTTTTTTTTAATTTGCAGAAGGCAAGACACTCAAAGTCTCACTCAGAGTAATTGAGAATTTAAGTTGTTATTGGTAGACTCAAAAATATATAGTTATTGAAATAAAATCTAAAAAGCATATGTCAGTGACCCGATCGATTATTGCTCAAATATATTATTTCTGTTATTACGCGGTTTGGAACTTGTGACCTACATGGCGTATCAGCATTTTGTTACGCGTGGTGGGTTACACGCGATAATTGCGTGGTGTCGTCTTAGCAGTTTCGATTAAGGAGGTATAACTTGGATTGTGACTTAATATAAAAATTCTAAATATAAAGGTAGATGATTCCTTTGTCATATTGTATGACTTAGAAACGCCCATAATTATTCCGCTATCTATTAGTGTTTCCGAATGGGGCATGTCTCGTTGATAGATTGAAGATTAACAAAATTTAGGTGTTTGTAGATGGAGGATTAATTAATCTGTCGAGTTGATAATATTATCTCAAAAAAATATTTTGCCGTTTATTTCAATTGTCTTCACGCTACGTTAGTGACGGTGCACCCCTCACAATTGACATGCGTATAATACAGTCACTCCGAGAGGGTTGGGGTGGTATTGATTTTCTAGGGCAGTGCAAGAGAGGGATAGCGCTGACGTCATTACTGTCTGACTCATTCCCACGAGCCGAAGGAAAGTGTTGACCTGCTTGTATTTATGCGATCCTAGTGATTCTGGCGAAAATGGCGGATCTGCAGATTGACAGGGGAAAGAAAACCTTTCGCGGGGGTTAAATTGAAACCCTGCTTAAATTATCTTTATTTTTCTTTAATGACGTGTTTACTTTTCTTTGTAATAAAAAGGAAATAAATATAAACTAAAGTAACATGTAAGGAAATTTTCGGAAAATTGGTTGCCAAGAAAAAAATAATGCACATCAAAAGGAAAAGGGAAGTTGAGACTCGACGCTTCCTCCATTTTTCTTGGAGGAAAATCGGGGGAAATCTTTTTAAAGAAATTTTCTCGACATCCGAGTTACTAGGCGAACATAAAACGCGGGAAGTATTGGTATTTTCGAACATGGAGCAGTGAAAAAATACCGGGATACGTTGTATTATTTTGTTTGCAAAAAAAATATTCCCGTTTTTAATGTTGGCGACTGCCAACATCATCCAATATATTAGTCACTACTAATAATATATAATCTTTTGCGTTCAATTTAACGAGTACTCAGCTAAAATATTGATATCGTTATTTTGAATCTGTATGGAGAACATTACACAGTACTTTTATACCAACAGAAAGACAATCCATACATACATAATATGTTGTATATATATTTGACCAATTGGCTTACTATTAACGTGAAAATAAAATCGTATTCTAGTAACATAGTAATTTACATAAGTTCTAATTATTATTCTTTTAAAATCCTTACAATACCTTATACCTGATAATAGCTTTTACTTTGATGACTCAAAATGCCGGATCCAATTTTTATTCGTCACAGGGTAGCCGAGGGAGCGACGAGGGGTTAAGAAAATCGATAGGATGACGCATGCGGAGAGGCGCATCTAAGGCGCCCGCCGGTCTCTCGCACATCTCTTCCATTTTATGCTAGCCTGGTACCGCCGCCCACAATTCTGAAATTTTCCTGCCCTCGCCACAGTTTCAGGGGAAATGGAAACCTTCGACTTCCGCTGTTTAGGGCGGCATAGATAGTTTTCAGTCAGTTTTCAGACGTGAAATTCTTAGGAATTTTCACGAGGGGCTCCGAGATTCAGCAATGAGGTTATGTTACTGCGCATCTTGGGCGCGCAGAGCAACAAGTTAAGAATGGACTGGCGCCATTCATTTTCTTACTAGCGAGTACTGCGGCCATTCATGCAGATTTGGTGGTACTGTTTGAACGATATTACTGAGGTAAACTTAGTCAGCGTGTTAAAAAATTCCGGAGTTTAATTTTACTATCAGAATATAATATTGTTATAGTTGAATAATCCAAATACATAATTGAAAAGTCTTGGAATAAAAACAAGTTTGTTTTAATTACATAAAGTAATCTTGTATGTAGGTTATCCTTTTTAGTACGCATTGTTGCCATTAGAAATGTGGTTAAAAGAGACTCTTTTAAATTAACATAATATTTAATGTTTTAATAATTTTTCTTCGTAAAAATTTTTAGATGTCTTAACTTTATAACCCAAGCCTTAATATTAACAAAATTAAAACTAAATTTAAAGCCTCGTGGCGCAGTTGACTAGACACCAGACTGCGAAACGAGAGGCCGCGGGTTCGATCCCCGCACCGAGACAAATGTTTGTGTGATCCACAAATATTTGTTTCGGGTCTGGGTGTTTGTGAGACCGAAAAGTCTCTCGTAGTTTCTGATACCCACGACACGGGACTTGTATCCTAGTGTGGGATCAGAACTATGTATGTGACTGTTGGGTGTATTTATTTAAATTAACAAGAACAATTAAATTTAATATCAATAACATAATATTTACAACGAACTAGTAATTAAAATTAATGGCATTTTATATACCTTCACCAGATTAAGTAATGAAATAATCTCTTAATTTACTTATCACAGCAAAATAATGTCTACAATACATTGGCATTAAATTTTGTATTTTTTTTAATTAAATTTGATTAAAAATTTACAATCTTCTTTCTTGTGAAGTGACTGCTGCGTTCTGCAATTTTCCATTTTTCAAAGAATACTTTCTTTGTACAATCTTCATATTACTATTATAATAAATCACCATCCTTCTCCCGTAGTTTCTATTTATTTTGACTTTTGTTCTGCCATTAGTATTATAGGAGACATTTCATACAGGTTCGTGCGTTTGGTTCTCCGTTGATTCAACGTTATGCTTCTTAGAAGGTTTGATCGTCTTCTTCCCGGGTAGGGTTAAGCAGAAGATTGAATTCACTAAAAAAGGAATGTTTTTTTAGCCATAACATTTTCGTATATTCTTTTCAAAAATTCTTGGTACGGTACTTGAGCTCCACAGCTCTTAATGTTAAAAAAAAAGGTGCTAGTGAGGTTACATTGTAGCATCCATACCAATTTAAAAAAAGACCACAAAGTACTATGTTGTTATTTAAAATTTAATCGTAATATCTCTTGATCTATTTCTTTTCCCTTCCTTACTTTCTCTGAGTCTAGGAAATAGAAACTTTAATTTTCAAAGTTCAAGTAAGTGACGGTCGCAGGTTCAAACCCCAGGCGCACACCTCTGACTTTTCGAAGTTATGTATGTATTCACAATGAATTATCACTTGCTTTAACGGCGAAGGAAAACATCGTGACAAAACCTGCACACCTAAAAAGTTCTTAGGAATTTCTTAGATGTTTAGTCCGCCAACCTGCACTAGGCCAGCGTGGTGGACTAAGGCCTAAACCCTTTCAGTCGTAGAGGAGGCCCGTGCCCAGCAGTGGGACGTATTTGGGCTGATGATGATGATGATGATGAAGTAAATGTTTAGTAATACATACCTATAAGGATGCCACCAAACATATAGAAGCCTGCACCGCAATTCGTCTCTAAGAACACTCCAATCAAATTGGAGCCAACCATGGACCCAACTCTTCCCATCATCATTGATAAACAAATTGCCATTGCTCTGTAATGAAAAATAATTGGTAAATTAGGACCAAGTAAAAATTAAACGGAGCGCTTAGAATAGAACATTCTAGATCGCTTGATATCGATCACTATGGAAATATATGAGGGGGTTGATGCAAAGTACTTTCATCTCTCAAATGTTCACCCTCTTATCATTTTTTGCTCCTTATCTTCCCATATTACTTCATTTCATATAAATTAAACTACTTTATTTTATGCACGGCCGACATTGCTCTTTGACAATTCTCTTTGACACCGACGTTGGCAAACCAAGCATCCTCTAATACCTCCTTGTGGTTCTCTTAATACGTGACTGTAAAAGTATCGCATAATCACCTGAATTTCGTAGGAAACAGTTCTACAGCCACAGCATTCATGAGACCGATGCAAGCTCCCGACATTTGGAATATTGCGAACAACACAACAGCGAGTTGTTGGTTGTAGGCCAAATGCGCGCCGATGCCGCAGATGCCAGTCACTCCGAGAGTGCTGACGAGGATCAGCTTCTTCCCCACGAAGTCGACGAGGAAGCCCACGATGATGTACATGGAGCAGAAGACCAGGCCGATGTATATGGACCTCTCGAAGGTTGCTGTGTTCATGGTGTCGTCGCAAATTACCTGAGAGCGTAGAAATTGTGATGATTAAAATTTTGACTTGATGCTATCATCATCATCATCATCCTCATCAGCCCAAATACGTCCCACTGCTGGGCACGGGCCTCCTCTACAACTGAGAGGGTTTAGGCCTTAGTCCACCACGCTGGCCTAGTGCGGGTTGGCGGACTACACACCTAAGAAATTCCTAAGAACTTTTTAGGTGTGCAGGTTTTATCACGATGTTTTCCTTCACCGTTAAAGCAAGTGATAATTCATTGTGAATACACACATAACTTTGAAAAGTCAGAGGTGTGTGCCTGGGGTTTGAACCTGCGACCGTCGAAATTCTCGACCGCGCGCCTAAACCTCTAGGCCATCACTATGTGCTATAGCACATACGAATATCTCAAAGAGAGGTTGAGCGGAATTATTTGTTAAAATGTACTAATTTCACGGCTGGCTGCCTGATAACATTTTATAACAATGTAAAATTGTTGAATCAGACATATTTAATTTAGTAGGCGCATGTGTTCAGTCAGAAAATTATGCGCTTTTTCTGATGGTACTGACTAAAGAACAGCAATAACAAATTATTTATATCTCAAGCCAAATCATGGTATTTTGTGCTTTAACCTAATACAGATAAAGTTACAGACAATCATTAGTCCTTCGAGCGAATATGCACGTGTAACATTTAAATTATTAAAGTGACATGCTGCTTTAAACTTACTTCTGTGCCATTGGCGGGTGGTGCTTTGCTGGCATCTAATACATCACAGATCTTCGTCTCCCCACCATCGTGGTTGGCAAGTGAGTTCAGTATACTCGGGAACCATACATAAAATCCGTTGGTTCTGTAAGAATAAAATATATATATGATTTGTTATTATTATTATAAATAAAAGGAATAGATTTAATTTTGCCGTTACATTAAAAACAACGTAAGCCAACAGACAATCATCCAACGATTGTTGTAGAACGAGTACAGAAAATACTTACGTGGCGAATATTCCGAACTGCACGAAGCAAGTGAGCAAAGTCCATGGCACTAGAGGCGTTTTGAACAGAGGAATCGTTTGTTCCTTCATCGAAGCCCAGATAGCGGCCAAGCCTTTGCTGTCACTCGATTTATAAACGTGACTACCAGCTGATAAAGATTTTACCTAGAAAAAGCATGTGATGAAATTAGTTTTGCTACATAGTCTGAAATATTTTTTGAGGCAACTTTCATAAATATCATTAGATATTCCTACCCAGGTCGCGGGTTCAAACCCCAGGCACACACCTCTGACTTTTTGAAGTTATGTGTGTATTCACAATGAATTATCACTTACTTTAAGGGTGAAGGAAAACATCGTAATGAAACCTGCACATCTAAAAGTTCTTAGGAATTTCTTAGTGTAGTCCGCCAACCCGCACTAGGCTAGAGTGGTGGACTTAGGCCTGAACCCTCTCAATGGTAGAGGAGGCCCGTGCCCAGCAATGGGACGTATATAGGCTGATGAGGATGATTTCTACCCTCAAATTTTATAACACTCCACACAGTGCCTTTACTGGCACGCAAAAACATTCAAGTCTTTCGTGTAATTATCTTCTTTTATGGTATTTTGGTCGCGGTATTGTGAAACAAACACGAGTCTTTTGAAACTACTTATGGTTGTCTAAAAAATGATGTATTTTATCATACATACCGGAAAACTGTCCTCGGAAGTTCTGTTATTGCAAGCGTAGATCTTTTTAACGACGTTCAAAGCAGCGGCGTGTTGACCAGTCGAAAATAAGAATTTGGGACTCTCTGGAGCGAACAGGAGTAGGACTGAAGCAAAGGCGAATGGGACAGCACAGGCTACAATGAGCAGACGCCACGGCCTGTAGTAAATGTCCAGGAATGCGATTGGGAAAGCGAATTCCTGAGGGAGAATTAGCCACGATACACCTGAAAGCAGTAATTTTTTGTATAACAATTGTTTTATAACTTTTGTTCCTTAAAGCGCCTCGAGAAGAAGCAGTTGATCGGTTCGGAATTGTTGTGTGGAATGGCCATTTTTTTTAAATAAACTATTTGATTTGTATCAATATAATTTAGGAGCCTGATAAAAATTGAAAGATAAATTAATAAACGATATTATTTAATAAGCTATTTGGGCAAAATATCTATCAAAATGTTAATAGGATTTCTGTTAGGTAATAACAATTTCAGTAGTATGCAATAACTGCAACAGGCTAGCCATTATTACATGGACCAAAAGCATAGTTAATGTCACTTCGGGAACACTGCCATGAATATTTAGATATTTACAAGTATGAAACATGCACTCACAAGGTAACACTACAGTTCCAATGCCCACGAATGAAGATCCAAAGGCGACCATCTTGTCTCTGTGTCGCAGGTTGTTGAACTCTCCAAGATACGTGTAGACAACAGCTGATGAGCCAGCCATGCTGAAAATACCAGACGAGAATATAAAGTTAGCTATTTTCTTTATATATTTCGTTTACTTCAAAAATTGCACGAGAACGGAGCAATTGATGGACTTATGACACAACCTGATGGCCTTTTTTACACACGAGTAAGGTGTTTTCCCACTAATACTAATTCATCATCATCCATCTATCAGCCAATAGAAGTCCACTGCTGAACATAGACCTCTCCCAATGATATCCACAGTGACCTGTTGGAGGCCCCCTGCATCTTGCGACGTCCCGCTTTACCTTTACCAGAGTACCATTTTGGTACCACCAATTTAGTACCATCTTGTTGGTGGACGTCCTACGCCGCGCTTCCCGCTACGTGGCCTCCATTCGAGAACTTTTTGGCTTCAATACTAATATTTAAATAAAGATAATTGAATACCATAGGCGTGAGTTTATGTATGTATGTATAATTGAATACCATCATTGGTCCATGGTAAGTGTGCACGTAGTAAGTATTGTATGTGTATGTCGCCGCGAAGATTAGATTAGAAGATTATTAAGTTAACTTTAGAAATATTTAATTACCATTCATTGGTTAATTTAAATATCACCAAAAATCTGTTTATTCAATATAGTAATTTAGAGATGTCTCATTAACGTAATTAAATAATCTTTTGATTTTATTAGTCTTTATGTTGACACTTGTTTGTTGAAATAAATCTAATCAATATTTCATAACTTTAGGACAGTGAAATTTAAAAAAATAAGGTTTAAAAATTTTAAAATTATTTGCGACATTATCAATTTGTTGTTAAAATACTTTGCTGAAATGAAGGGGCGACCGAACCTTTATAAAGGCGAGTGTTGCGCGTGGAGCGCTCTCTCGCCGCTGGTATTGCGAGGGAAACATTGTGAGTAGAACCACTGTTGGTTTTATTAAAAATTATTTATCGTTTGTGGTTGTGTTTGCTTATTTCACTTTGATTATATTTCCCATAGTTTGCAATAAATCTAATTACAAATAGCAATCATAGTTACAAGCTAAATATTGCCGCATAATAAGTATTTGGCGTAATGTAGTAAAGCAGAGCCGATGACCAAACAAAGGTCAACGGTTCTGCGTTTTTTTTTTAAATAACCGCCCTGGCTGATATTTGACATGTATATTATAAAAATATACAGGAATTTACTTACAATGTAGCGGAAATGAACTGCAAGATCCCGAAAGAGATGATTTCTGGAGAGAAACTGGCGAACACGGAGAATACTGCCGATATCATCATGGAGAAGAGCATCACAGGCCTGCGACCTTGTGTGTCAGCCAGCCAGCCCCAGAAGTACGAAGTCAGAATTATTGCTGGAAACATGACATCGATACATTGGTAACACTGATATTTCAATAAAGTGACGAAAAACGACCTACAAACTAACAATAA
The DNA here is from genome assembly GCA_907164795.1 of Hemaris fuciformis. Taxonomy (NCBI): domain Eukaryota; kingdom Metazoa; phylum Arthropoda; class Insecta; order Lepidoptera; family Sphingidae; genus Hemaris; species Hemaris fuciformis. The sequence goes on from OU015443.1 coordinate 1,888,078, forward strand.
GACATGTTGTCTATCTTTTTGGTGAACATCATCATCGTCATCATCATCAGCCCAAATACGTCCCACTGCTGGGCACGGGCCTCCTCTACAACTGAGAGGGTTTAAGCCTAATCCACCACGCTGGCCTAGTGCGGGTTGGCGGACTACACACCTAAGAAATTCCTAAGAACTTTTTAGGCGTGCAGGTTGTATCACGATGTTTTCCTTCACCGTTAAAGCAAGTGATAATTCATTGTGAATACACACATAACTTCGAAAAGTCAGAGGTGTGTGCCTGGGGTTTGAACCTGCGACCGTCGAAATTCTCGACCGCGCGCCTAAACCTCGAGGCCATCACACAACTTTGGTGAACACAAAGATTGTATAAAAGCATGTTGTTGAAGATTAAGTTGTAAAGCTGTTTTGTAACTTTACTTTACAGTTATCTTGTACATATATTTTTCATAACATTAACTCTAGGTCTAAGACAAAGAAGGTAAACCTTACCTAAAAACGGAATGGCCGCTAGCCACCCTCTTTGCTGCAGGGTGAGGTCAAGGTCGCACTGCGCTGCGGGCAGGATGTAGCCGAGGGCCAGGCTCTGCATGATCATGCCCATGAGGATCATGCCGCTCATCAGCATATGCAGGATGTTGTACGTGCCGAATCCTGGAATCATCAATGACGTAAATGGTATATACTTAAGTACGTCTACGAATTAATAAAACAATAAAATACACCCAACAGTCGTATACCTAGTTCTGACCCCACACTAGGATACAAGTCTTGTGTCGTGGGTATCAGAAACTGAGAAAGACTTTTCGGTCTCACAAACACACCGACCCGAAACAAATATTTTATGGATCTCACACACATTTGTCTCAGTGAGGGGATCGAACCTGCGGCCTCTCGTTTCGCAAGCTGGTGTCTAGCCAACTGCACCACGGGGCTGTGTTACGACTACTGTATGGACTTACACTTAGTGCACTAAAGCTTCATCGCTCTTTGACAGGTATGAATTCAATTCTACCTACAAATTAGCGTGGTAAAACCTAACCCCCCTTTTTTTGGAAAGGAGGCCAAAAGTATGACTTAGGCGTATGTGCGGAATGATAGATATATGACACGATGATTACACGGTGCATACTTGTTGTAACTGCAGATGAGTCATAACTCATAACACTTAAAAAACATTGCATACCTAAAGCATTTGCACATACAATCTTACTCTTTCCTGTCACACCGTCGTTGCGTTGGAGACGTACATAGATGAATAAATAAATAAATAATAAATAAATACACCCAACAGTCACATACATAGTTCTGATCCCACACTAAGATACAAGTCTATTGTCGTGGGTATCAGAAACTACGAGAGACTTTTCGGTCTCACATACACCCAGACCAGAAACAAATATTTGTGGGTCACACAAACATTTGTCTCGGTGCGGGGATCGAACCCGCGGCCTCTCGTTTCGCAAGCTGGTGTCTAGCCAACTGCGCCACGGGGCTGTCAAATATTATAATTGAAATCATTATGCTCAGACATTTAGGTACGCACACACACTAAGTTATCCTTTTAATTACCATGAAATAAATTAAAGTAAAATAAATTTCTAAGACGCTTATTCACTTTTTGTTAATTATGTTTTTTTTCGAATTCCCCGAGTATAATTTTTCGGCACGTTGTCAATTGTTGTTTTACGAATTCTTTTCTTGGTGTGTCACATAAAGATGTCACATCTGATACAAAAGCTTCAAGAGTTTTGAAAGAAACTACATCATTCTGAGGAATACCGCGTATTCCTGCAGAGTCCACATAAGTAGTTTTTGTGGGTGTGGCCTGTAAAAACGAACTAGTTATGGGAAGGTTGATAAACTTAATAAAAAAAATAATACATAACAATAATAATTTTATATTACCTGATTTGATAATTCATTTGTCAGGTTGGAACAATCAGGTAAGTACTTGCACTTTATTTGCAAACTCATGAACCTACTGTACCTACCTATGAAATAATTTATTTATTTACCCTTCATACAATACATGTAAAGGTGGACTTAATGCCTGACATTCTCTGACAGTCGAACCTTAGGTGGTGCAGAGATGATAGGCGATAATAATATAAAACCAATATAGAAGACATAAACGTTGCATAGTATTTTAAATACTTTGTTGTATTTACCTGCAATTTAGGCATCGCTGTTTTTAGTAACCTACGCCTTTGCGTACATACATACATACATAACCTCACGCCTGTATTCCCCAAAGGAGTAGGCAGAGGTGCATTTCTGCACCCACATTTCGCCTAGAGCCTATTGCCGTTTTTCGGGCAGAATTTCCTAATGGAAAAACCCAATAACACTTTGCCCGACCCGGGAATCTAACCCAGGACCCCTAGATCGCACGGCACATACATGTGCCGCGAGACCACGAGGCAGTCGCGCCTTTGCGTATTGCCCGTTATATCCATTTTATCAAAATGCAAAGAGCATATTGTTGATTTTTTACAAGGCTTGTAAAATTCTTCTCCTCGTTCTCTTGCAACTATTGATACCCATTCTGCAGAGCGAAATGGATTGCTAGGGAAATTAAAAAAAAGGCTAGTTCTACTCAACTCCATTCTTGTTCTACTATAACCAATTTTGGACATAGGTTGGCGCATTGTACCAAACATTGGTGAAACAATAATATTATTTGTTAATTTGCTCATAATTATGTCTAATTCTCTATTTATATTTTAAAAATAAATATTTATTGACATAAACTTGCCGAAAAAAAGATATTCCCTCCGATTTTTTTGTATTTCGATGATTATTTTCACAACTTTTAAACGCGCACTGCGGCATGTTGACGTGTTAGCGTTGGCGACGATTGGACCATACTGATTTGAAATAAGACCACATTTTTTGTTGTGCTCTTATTTTTCGGGCCGTTTTTGAAGCGCTCATCGGAAATCTAGTATATATTTGATCGAAGCAGAGATTGTATGATTGACAATCGCTAGCGCCATCTCTTGCTACTTCTCGGTACTAAATCACAAGCTGGAGTAAGCGGCATCTATTGATATCCACCCGAACTTTCTCACAGCGGAAAAATCGCTCTGAGATCGAGTTCAATACTTTAGCTCGTAGTTTATCACTCGACCGATAGAGGGCCTGCCGAAGAATTAATTTAATTTGACACAACATATTATTGGTTTTTAACATGCTTTGTGGAGCCTGTAACAAACAAATAAGAGAGGGCCGAAACACTGATGAAGTATCGTTCATTAACTGCTCAGTGTGTAAGGCCTCTTACCATATTAATTGTCTCAATTTACCTAAGGATGAGTCTCGATCTGCTAGAATCGGCAAGCTAGAGAACTTCCGCTGCCCTGCCTGCAAGTTAAAAACGAAAGAGCGTTGCACGGATGCGACTCCGATTCGCTCCAGAGAAGTAGCCTCAAGTTTTGAAAAAGAAGATCCATGTACTGATCATTCGGACATTCTTAAAACTTTTACTGATACCATTACTCAACTACAATCAGCATTTAATGTCATGAAACGCGAAATGAGTGCCTTCACTTCATCGCTTACATCCACCTCAAATGACATCGAGGATTTTCGAAAAGAGATCACTAACATGAAGAAGGAATTAAAAGAATTAGACCACTATAAAGCGGAAGTAACTGAGCTCCGTGCAGAAGTTTTTGAACTTCGGCAGGAGCTCGAATCTCGACAACAACGCCAGTTCTTACGAGACGTCGAACTAAATGGTATCTCAGAACAGAAGACGGAAAATCTAATTCAAGTTGTCAATAACCTATCAGCAAAACTTGGAGTCAATCTGGATCCTCGTGATATTGACGATATAAAACGAGTTGGAGTCAGGGGAAGCAGCGAAACGAGCGACGCGAAGCCTCGCCCGGTAATTGTTACTTTCACGCGACGTGCTCCGCGGGACCAACTCCTACGCGCTGCCAGAGTCCGACGGGGCATCACCACTGACGCAATCGACGTCCCCGGCAACTCACGTCAGGTTTATGTAAACGAGCACCTTACCAAACCTAATAGAATTCTTTTCAGTAAGGCTAGGTCTCTTGGATCTCGACTCAAATTTAAGTACGTGTGGACATCAAACGGGTCTATTTTTATGCGAAGATCAGATATGAGCTCTGTTCTCCGCATTACTTCAGAATCTATACTAGACAAGTTGGCAAATCAAAACTCGATACCCGCTGAAGCCTCCAATCAGAATTCCTGACTATCCTTATCTAGTTAAATTCGCTGATGTACTTTTTCACGTATGTAACATTGTATTCTATTTATTTTTGTTTATTTTCACTTCAAATTATTGTTTTTCCCCTTCGTTAATTAATGGAAAAATCACTGTTGAACTCCCTTCTACTGTTATTATTAATTATGATACACAAAAAAATTACCACCGTGCTATCCCTAGTCGGCTCATCACTCCGTCCTCGTTTGCCTCACTGTACGAAAATTGGAGAATGTTTTTAATCCTTAACTGCTACATAAATGTTGATCAGACTTACACTTTGGGTTTAGCTCGCACATCCACATGTTTCAAATTGTCTGTTTTGTGGTCAACAAAATTAATCGAAACTCACTTCACTTACTGTTATTCTAGTGTAGGGGTAACCCTAAAGCGCATCTATAATCGGCCCTGTTACATAGCTCTTACTCTCAGTGAATACTGTGGACAAGTTACACAACAACTACAATGCATACCCTAGATGATTTGGATGAGTCTCTGTCAATAAAATGTCTTTCCCTGGACAACGCCGAAACCTGCAGGAACAATCTGTCATCTCAACTAAATTTTAAACTACTCACCCTGAACATCAGAAGTCTTCAACAAAATTTCAATGCTTTTTTGGTCTTTCTACAACGTTTAGACTTAGACTTAGACGCCATAATTCTCACAGAATGCTGGCTCGGCCCGAACTCTGTAATTCCACACATAAGTGGTTTTAGCGTCTACTATACTCAAAAGTACATAAATAAAAGCGGTGGTGTAACCGCATACATCAGAAACCATTGGAGCGCGAAAGTGTCAGAATCTTCTTGCCAGGATTGCAACTGTTTAGAGATAAGCCTTAATCAAGACCTATTAATACTCGGTATTTATCGGTCGCCGTCTTTCTCTGACACCACCAACTTTTTGTCCTCACTCGAAACAGTACTCCGTAAAGCCAGTGCCACAAAAAACATAATCTTAACCGGTGATATTAACCTGGACATAAACGCTAATCCACTAAGCGCTCAGTGCGCCGACTACCTGTGTTTGTTGACTGAACATAAGTTACTCCCTGTCATTACACTTCCAACGAGAGGTAAAGCCTGCATTGATCATATATTTATAAAAAAATCCACTCTTACCCAGGGAATAGTCTGCTCCTCAGACATAACTGATCATTACCCCTGCATACTAGGTATGTCATTGGGTAAAAGCTCTGGGGGTCATAGACGGACCCGATTGAAAACAGACATAGACGCGGTTGTCAGAGACCTCTCATCAGTTAATTGGTCGCCAGTTCTTTCCTGCCCAAATGTTAACGAAGCTGTGACCTGTTTCTACGGTATTCTTGACTCTGTCGTTTCAAAATATAGCCGTGTACAGGTTATCAGCCGCTCGAAATTCAACTTAAAGCCTTGGATTACTCCAGGGCTCATGAGGTGTCAAAAGAATAGAGACAGACTTCACGCACAAGCCAAACGTAACCCGACAAACGATTCCTACCAAATCACTTATAAAAGATATAGGAACTTTCTAAACTCCCTCTTACATAAACTAAAGTCCAACTACGAAAATAATAAACTCACGTCAGACAGAGATAATCCTAAAAAATTCTGGAACACCATCAAAGAAATATGTCACATAAATAAAGTTTACAACGACCCCATTCACCTGGTCTCTACCGAATCACAAACACAATCCTCGCTCAGCTCCTGCAACAACTACTTCGCTAACATAGGGAAAAATCTAGCGGATCGCATACTAAAAGATCTTGACACCACAGAATGCTCCCTAGCTGCACAAACACAAATGTCAAAACAAACATCTCACTCATTTTTCATGTACCCCACGGACCCTGACGAGGTTTCTAAACTCATTAGTAATATTAAACTAAATTGTGCCCCGGGACTCGATAATTACACTCCGTACATATTAAAAAATATCACTAACTTCATCCTAAAACCTCTAGTCCACATCTGTAATACTAGCCTATCGTCCGGGATTTTTCCAGACAAATGGAAAGTGGCAGTGGTTACTCCAATATACAAAAATAATGGAGATAAGAGCTCACCCAGTAACTACCGACCTATTTCTCTTCTATCAATACTTTCAAAAATCCTCGAAAAACTAGTCAATAAGAGGCTAATGGCATACCTCGAAAAAAATAATATCATTCCAGAGAGACAATTTGGCTTCATGAGAGGTAAATCAACAGAGGACGCTGTTCTCTTACTCATCAACAGCATTGCCAAAGGGCTTGACAAGAACAAAAGATGTCTGGGCGTATTCTTGGACCTCGCCAAAGCTTTTGACACAGTATCTATTCCAATACTGCTAAAAAAACTTCACTCCGTCGGTATACGCGGATCAGCACACGATTGGTTCCGTAGCTATCTCGCGGAACGTCGTCAGTGCGTCAGAATTGGTGGCTGCATAAGTGAAGAGATGCCTGTGTCATTCGGAGTTCCGCAGGGCAGTATCTTGGGTCCCACCCTCTTCATAATTTATATGAGTGACATTTCTGATTTGCATTTACACGGAGCCGACCTAATTAGTTATGCTGATGATACCGTACTGTTATTCCAGGATTACTCCTGGGATAACGTTGTCAAACTGGCTGAGCAGGGTATGATGGTCATGGCAAAATGGCTCAAGATGAATCTTCTTACTTTAAACACCTTAAAAACTCAAGCAATGTTTTTTTACAAAACATCTGCATCTCAACCTCCCTCCTCTCTAAGACCGAAGCTTCATACCTGTACATCGATTTCCACTTCTTGCTGCTGCCCGCCGATCAGTCGAGTCAACAGTATTAAATATCTTGGTGTCATTCTTGACCAAAAGCTATCCTTTAATGACCACGTTCACGAACTCTCAAGCAGAATTCGGAAAACAATATATATTGTCAAATGCCTTCGCTATTCTGCCAATGCCGATACTCTGCTCCTGGTATACAAAGCTTTATGTCAGTCTTTACTCCTTTACTGTATCAAGGCGTGGGGTGGCGTGGCTAAGACTCGACTCATGGAGCTTGAAGTAGCTCAACGTGCTGTGCTTAAGGTCATGCTTCGTAAGCCTCGACTTTTCCCTACAAATGATCTGTATAAGGAGTGCAAAGTGTTACGAGTCCGTCAGCTCTTTATATTAAGAGCGACTATCGCAACTCACCGTGCCACTATTACGTCCAGCGAATACCCAAACCTGCTTAAACGGAGAGTCTTTCGAATTCCCATTCCCCCAGTGAGCACCTCCTTAGCTAAACACTCGCCGTTCTTTTTACTCCCCACTATTTACAATTCTATTTGTCACCACATTCCTCAATTGCATACTAAATCTACTCGTGAAGTGAAGCTTGCCACTGAGTCCTGGTTGATGAGCCTCGATTATTACCAAACAGAGAAGATCATGTATTCAATCACATAATTCACACCTCAAACCCACACACTCACACAGTCACACACATTCTGTCACACTCACACACATAATTATTTTTGAGTCATCTCCAACTTTACTTTGTGTTATCAATTATTATTATTTGTGTTAATCAATTATTTTTATTATTATTATTGTTTTATTTGATCTCTTGTTAGTTGTAAGTTATTATTATTATTCTTTAATTTGTTATTTTTATTTTGTGTTATCCTATGTTTAGTCTTGTTTTAATTTTTTAACTAACAGTCATTTTAGTTGTTAACAAAGATTTACTTTTTCCTCTATTTTGTTATTATAATTTAGTCATTTTCATTGTACGGTTTGCCACTATTTGCAACACTTATGATTCATTTCTGTAACCTGAGACCACTGCGATACAAGCTTAGCTTAGTGCAGGGTCCTCTGCTATTCTACTTGTTTTTACTTTTTACTCTTGTACCAAATCCTTAGATGTATTGTGTAAAACTTAATCTGTTTTTAATAAATAAATTATTATTATTATTATTATTATTTATATATATAATATATATATATTTATATTATTTTTCTTTATTTTATTTTATTTCTTTTTTAACGATATGTTTTAGCTTTGTTGATGTTTTTTAGTTTAGACTGTACACTTCGACTACCTTTTATTTCTCTTGCTACTTCTCCATCCTTGGTTGCCTGTAAGAGATCGCCTTGTGCGATAAGGCCGCCTATTGTACTTTTCTTCTCTACTGTATTCCTTAGTTTTAGTGTTATGTGTACAATGAAGTTTTAAATAAATAAATAAATAAATATTGTATGTGTATATTATAAAAATATACAGGAATTTACTTACAATGTAGCGGAAAGGAACTGCAAGATCCCGAAAGAGATGATTTCTGGAGAGAAACTGGCGAACACGGAGAATACTGCCGATATCATCATGGAGAAGAGCATCACAGGCCTGCGACCTTGTGTGTCAGCCAGCCAGCCCCAGAAGTACGAAGTCAGAATTATTGCTGGAAACATGACATCGATACATTGGTAACACTGATATTTCAATAAAGTGACGAAAAACGACCTACAAACTAACAATAAGACATGTTGTCTATCTTTTTGGTGAACATCATCATCGTCATCATCATCAGCCCAAATACGTCCCACTGCTGGGCACGGGCCTCCTCTACAACTGAGAGGGTTTAAGCCTAATCCACCACGCTGGCCTAGTGCGGGTTGGCGGACTACACACCTAAGAAATTCCTAAGAACTTTTTAGGCGTGCAGGTTGTATCACGATGTTTTCCTTCACCGTTAAAGCAAGTGATAATTCATTGTGAATACACACATAACTTCGAAAAGTCAGAGGTGTGTGCCTGGGGTTTGAACCTGCGACCGTCGAAATTCTCGACCGCGCGCCTAAACCTCGAGGCCATCACACAACTTTGGTGAACACAAAGATTGTATAAAAGCATGTTGTTGAAGATTAAGTTGTAAAGCTGTTTTGTAACTTTACTTTACAGTTATCTTGTACATATATTTTTCATAACATTAACTCTAGGTCTAAGACAAAGAAGGTAAACCTTACCTAAAAACGGAATGGCCGCTAGCCACCCTCTTTGCTGCAGGGTGAGGTCAAGGTCGCACTGCGCTGCGGGCAGGATGTAGCCGAGGGCCAGGCTCTGCATGATCATGCCCATGAGGATCATGCCGCTCATCAGCATATGCAGGATGTTGTACGTGCCGAATCCTGGAATCATCAATGACGTAAATGGTATATACTTAAGTACGTCTACGAATTAATAAAACAATAAAATACACCCAACAGTCGTATACCTAGTTCTGACCCCACACTAGGATACAAGTCTTGTGTCGTGGGTATCAGAAACTGAGAAAGACTTTTCGGTCTCACAAACACACCGACCCGAAACAAATATTTTATGGATCTCACACACATTTGTCTCAGTGAGGGGATCGAACCTGCGGCCTCTCGTTTCGCAAGCTGGTGTCTAGCCAACTGCACCACGGGGCTGTGTTACGACTACTGTATGGACTTACACTTAGTGCACTAAAGCTTCATCGCTCTTTGACAGGTATGAATTCAATTCTACCTACAAATTAGCGTGGTAAAACCTAACCCCCCTTTTTTTGGAAAGGAGGCCAAAAGTATGACTTAGGCGTATGTGCGGAATGATAGATATATGACACGATGATTACACGGTGCATACTTGTTGTAACTGCAGATGAGTCATAACTCATAACACTTAAAAAACATTGCATACCTAAAGCATTTGCACATACAATCTTACTCTTTCCTGTCACACCGTCGTTGCGTTGGAGACGTACATAGATGAATAAATAAATAAATAATAAATAAATACACCCAACAGTCACATACATAGTTCTGATCCCACACTAAGATACAAGTCTTATGTCGTGAGTATCAGAAACTACGAGAGACTTTTCGGTCTCACATACACCCAGACCCGAAACAAATATTTGTGGATCACACAAACATTTGTTTCTGTGCGGGGATCGAACCCGCGGCCTCTCGTTTCGCAAGCTGGTGTCTAGCCAACTGCGCCACGGGGCTGTGAATAGCTTATATCTTTATTATCTTAGCTTTAATTAGCATAACATATTGATAGATGCGTATCAAGTCTTAGAATACTTCCATATGGGACTATATAAAATGATATCCGATACAAAAATTGGCTTACAAGTTATGCTTCGCACGTTTCGTAGTCTTCTGACTAACTATTTGGACCACGGGCTGTTAATGTTACTGACTTATTATGTTATCATCTTTTATGTACTTGTGGTTTGATTCAGAACTTGACCTAGCTGACTTGCTACACTTATTAATAAATAAATACACCCAACAGTCACACACGTAGTTCTGACTCCATACTTACAAGTTTTAATAATAATAATTATAAATCATTTATTGAAGGGAAGCAGTGATGGCCTCGAGGTTTAGATGCGCGGCCGAGAATTTCGGCGGTCGCAGGTTCAAACCCCAGGCACACACCTCTGACTTTTCGAAATTATGTGTGGATTCACAATGAATTATCACTTGCTTTAACGGTGAAGGAAAACATCGTGATAAAACCTGCACACCTAAAAAGTTCTTAGGAATTTCTTAGGTGTGTAGTCCGCCAACCCGCACTAGGCCAGCGTGGTGGACTAAGGCCTAAACCCTCTCAGTTGTAGAGGAAGCCCGTGCCCAGCAGTGGGACGTATATGGGCTGATGATGATGATGATTTATTTTAGACCATAATTTAGTCCATATATAAAAATACAGTTTGAAAATACAATTATTTATCCTGCCACATGTAGGCGATTCGATGCTAAAAAGAATGGACAATCCATCTCCATTCTGTTTGCAATGAGTTGCAGGTAACCGTTGGAGCTGCGCACCCACATCGCGCTAGACAGAGACAGCAGATAGATGGTCTCCTCTAATAATGTAAAATTTCTGTGTGTTTCTATCGCTTCACAGGCCTGAATTGGCGCTATGAAATTGTTTTCTTGTTTTTTTTCGCGATTAATACGTACCTATATACCTATAGTTTTCATGTTGTGTTGTGTAGCATTTGCTATTATTAATTTAATTTAGACTAGTGCAATATATAAGAATAGTATATTTTAATATAGTAATATTATTAACTTTTATTATTGTTTAAAATCAGTACGCCTACCTAGCGTCCGTTTAGTCACTTGGTCCCTTTATTGAAAACCAGCGCTGCAATACCGTGTAAGCGGAATTGCAGCACACAGCTGAATGAAGGGATCATTGTTGGCTATGTAAATTGTATTTACTAATTGTTTGGTTGTTTGTTCTTTGTATCTGTTTTTCCTATAGCCAACAATAAAACTTTTTTTCTTTCTTTCTTTCTTTCACCCGCCGCATCAGGGATGCTGCTCGTTTCCTAAGTATTGCGACAAAGCCGTCAACACCGGCGTCTGCAAACATCCCCGACAGTTTTGTGTCGTGGTTATCAGAAACTACTACTGCGCCCCGGGTTGGGCTGGGCTGTGGCTGTCTTAAAGATGTTGAAGCAATGCAGATAGTCCAAATTTTTCACCTCAATTTTACATTTTTTCTCTATCAGCGGGTGATCTTGTTTGCCAAATCTGCGCCAAAAATAAACTCATACTATCAAACAACAGTTCATCTCCAACAGTAGATCAAACAAACAAGTGACAGGCGTTATCATCAACAATGGGGTTTTCCCAAACAGTGCAAAAACATATAGAATTATACGCTTTATTATGTATTAAGCCTACTCTCAATATTTAACTTACTGTTTATACTTATGCGTTATAAAGTATGGCAAACATAAAAAACTACGTAATTGCTATTACTGTTGCTACAAACAGTAGCATGTCTTTTTTTTGTTATTTAGGGGAAAGCTGATTATGGCTCTACTTCCCGCCAACCCTGGGGGAGGGGGGCGGGATTCGAATGTCGGGGTAACATCATCCCGTATTTGTCGCACTATAGATAGTATGTATTCTATAGGCCTTATTGACTGACTATACATAAGCTCACGCCCGTATTCGCTGAAAGGATAGGCAGTATGCATTTCTGCACCCACATTTCGCCAATTGTTTTTTCTCCCACATTATAAGGGGCGAACCCATTGCCGTTTTTCGGGAACCGTTCCAGATTCAGAGCCGCAATTAAGAAGTTTCTTATGGAACCGGGAATTGAAACCGGGAGCTCTAGATCGCCACTAGACTACGACAGTAATTAATTTATATATGTATATTCAGCCTATCGCTGTCCACTGCTGAACGAAGCCTCCCCAAGTAAGCGCCAATCGTCGCGGTCTTGAGCAGCCCTCATCCATCCGTTACCGTCGTTTAATTAATTTACTGATAGTAAAAAATAAGTAACAGTGATGGCCTTGAGGTTTAGGCGCGCGGTCGAGAATTTCGACGGTCGCAGGTTCAAACCCCAGGCACACACCTCTGACTTTTCGAAGTTATGTGTGTATTCACAATGAATTATCACTTGCTTTAACGGTGAAGGAAAACATCGTGATAAAACCTGCACACCTAAAAAGTTCTTAGGAATTTCTTAGGTGTGTAGTCCGCCAACCCGCACTAGGCCAGCGTGGGGGACTAAGGCTTAAGCCCTCTCAGTTGTAGAGGAGGCCCGTGCAGTGGGACGTATTTGGGCTGATGATGATGAAAAAATAATCATTTTTCTTTTCTTTACGTGTTACGTTTATGCTATTGTTTTTGTTTTTGGTATCCGTACATGAGCTGACATAAACATGTGTACCCACGTGCACGATGATTCTATGCCATTTGACGTAGACGTGTTTTGATGTTGATATACTTATAAAGGTCGTTGTGCACACATTGCTTTTAACGCCAATATAAACAGTAAATATAACAATTCTATAATATTATTTGTACGAGTGGAATTTCTTCGCACATTTTTATTTACCGAAACTAACTGAACTAAGTTCTAAGTTGCTAATAAAAAGTCCAATGACACTACACCTGAAATCTTATTACCATAAACTTTAGGCAAGCTCGCCTTAACACCCGCCACATTTTGACTGGTCAGAACTAACCAATCTGCTTAACATATTTTGAACAAAAAAAAATCATAAAATATCTTAGAAGGCTGGCGATTTCAAATCCAACCAGCAGTTTCTGAGATTAGGGCATTCAACCAAAAAATCTGTTCAGCTTTATAATATTAGCGTAGATATAATTAATAAATGCCCATATATAAAATTATGTGCACGCGTTAGAAGTTATACTTCATACATAAATATATATTTTCTTAAATAATATAATAATATATTATAAAATATTATTTTAATAACTTCATGGTGTCGGTTTTTCATGACAGTGTGCGCGCGCATCGTAATAACTTCAATTATTACTGTCACTATTCTACATTCTTAAAATTTAAAACAAACTTTTTCTGAATAACTTTTTGGTGTCGGTGTGCGCGCGCATCGTAAAAAATCACTCTCATCATTTTTCCCTAACGCGCCAAAAGAAGTATAACTTCAAAAATATAACTTTTAATCGTACTTTCTTCGATGGAATGACGCCCTTATAATGTCATACAAGGCAGATTACGTCATCTCATGATCTAATGTTTTCAATTGATATTTATGTATCTCTCATGTTATCCGTAATTAATCTACATTAATTGCACCTTACCGAGCATTTATGTAATACGAATTACTTGTTAATTTAATTTACACAACTTTAATGTTTTTGCTGTATTTTTTTTTCGATAGTAAATTTTCCCAAGGACAATAAGTTGTAAAACCTCAATTATCTATCAAACGGTGGAGTAGAAGTTTGTAGCACTTCGGCTTAAGGCATTATGATCCGCCCCAACATAAAGGTTACCGAGAGATTTAATTGGTGTTAAGGCATTTTCCAGCATCACTATAAAATCCTTATGTGAGTTGAGCTGAAGAGACATCGAACAGATGTATCCACTTCACTCACCCGCAAAGGATCTATCGGTAACAGCGCGGCACTTACACGTCGTTTGTCGTAAATATGGATTGCAGTGGCCAATTAAAGGTCGATTGATGATAAAAAACACAACAAATGCGGCAGTACATGATGTAAAGCTACGCATGGTAACATAGAAAGTAGCCTAGAAATGAGCCCGAAAAAAAATAACGAACTTGCCTCCTATTGCTTCGAACATAATTGTAAATTGTATTGTAAATTTATTTAATACAAATTACACACGTACAGGACATACAAGTAGCAAAAAGTATACAATGATAACGTATGCAATTAATTATTGACCCACAAGTAACAGTCTAAAATGGTCCCCTCACTAGGCAAGCCTGTATCGAGGGGTCCCATTGTATCGATATAATAGTATGAGTCTATCGTATTCGCTCACGAGTAAACTTATAACAATTAACCAATTAGGTACCACTTATTCTCTAATACAAAACAAACTAAAATCTATTTTTAAATACCACAAAAACAATAACAAATCTATTTTTAAAAACTAACAAGACAACAATAACAAGACAACACATTTCCATACAACTAAATAAAATTATAAATATAACAGCAACAAGATAGACTAATAAACTAATGTTACAAAAACCTATGATATAGTACTTAGTTACAAGACTTAAGCTTAAAATAATAAAATTAAATTTAATCAGTCTGTATGAATATCTGATGAAATCTAGGTGAAGATATTCTATGGCTACCGTTTCTAAGCTTTAGGTGTGAGGATATAAAATTCAGATCGACAGGAGAATAGACGACAAATGCCGTGTTTTTCCACTGTTATTGAAATATTATCGTTTTAATCGCAAGTTAGATATTAATGTTTTATCTTATATTAAGGTATTGGTGTAGGTCGTGCGAATACATATCTCAATAATGCGAATTTTACTACTATTGATAACGAAGGACAAAAACGTTCCCATTTTTCATGTCACGTTTTAATATTTGCTAAAGGGTGTAGTACATACATATGTACATAAACTCACGCCTGTATTCCCCGAAGGGGTAGGCAGAGGTGCATTTCTGCACCCACATTTCGCCAAGTATGTATCAGTCCCACGTAATAGGGGGCGAGCCTATTGCCGTTTCTCGGGCACATTTCCAGACTCCGTGCTGTTACCGAGAATTTCCTAATGGAAAAACCCAATAACACTTTGCCCGACCCGGGAATCGAACCCAGGACCTCTAGATCGCACGGCACATACTTGTACCGCGAGACCACGAGCAGTCGAAGGGTGTAGTTTAATAAATAAATAAATACACCCAACAGTCACATACATAATTCTCACCCCACATTAGGATACAGTCCTGTATCGTGGGTATCAGAAACTACGAGAGACTATTCGGTCTCACAAACACCCAGACCCGAAACAAATATTTGTAGATTACTCAAACATTTGTCTCGGTGCGGGGATCGAACCCGCGGGCTCTCGTTTCGCAAGCTGGTAGCCGACTACGCCATGGGGCTGTCTAATAGTCAGATTTGAATGTGGTACGTATGGAAGGACTCTCTGGGGTGGTACCTAAAAGAATTGAGGTAAATACTGTAATACCGCTTGGATAACAACCATCTTATGCATTAATTCAATTAGCATGACGCTAGCATAATTCTGTTGCTGATTAAGTATGATTATCGTTTCTCATCAGTCGGCACCGTATTTACACCGCACTATTTACCATCAGTAAACAATGATGGCCTCGAGGTTACGGCGCGCGGTCGAGAATTTCGGCGGTCGCAGGTTCAAACCCCAGGCACACACCTCTGACTTTTCGAAGTTATGTGTGTATTCACAATGAATTATCACTTGCTTTAACGGTGAAGGAAAACATCGTGATAAAACCTGCACACCTAAAAAGTTCTTAGGAATTTCTTAGGTGTGTAGTCCGCCAACCCGCACTAGGCCAGCGTGGTGGACTAAGGCCTAAACCCTCTCAGTTGTAGAGGAGGCCCGTGCCCAGCAGGGGACGTATATGGGCTGATGATGATGATGATGATGATTTACCATCAGTTGCAATATCCACTTTGCCTGGGCATTATGAAAAAAATATAATTGGTTATTTCCATTAGGAATTGTGGCCGATCAATCGCAACAGACTCGCCCCCTATGTCGGATATAAAAACCGGCCAAGTACGAGTCGGATTCGCGCACGAAAGGTCCCATACTAATTTTATAAAATTGGCAAAAATTATGTCTGTTGTATGGGAGCCCCACTTAAATATTAATTTATTCTGTTTTTTTGTATTTGTTGTTATAGCAGCAATAGAAATACATCACCTGTAAAAATTTCAACGGTCTATCATGGTTTATGGGATACAGCTTGGTGACAGACGGACAGCAAAGTCTTAACAATAAGGTCCCGTTTCACCCTTTTGGGTACGGAACCTTAAAAATCACAGCAAATAAAACGTGACTGTTGGATGTATCGGAATAAGACGCGTGTTATGTGAATATAATTAATTATAATCAATTGCAAATCACTGACCCAAATACAGTCTAATTACGATTATTTGAGATAACGGATGAGAGCACACAAGTTTGTTTAAGTATTGAATATATTCATACAAAGTTATATAACGTTGGCAGCTAGCAATTTAGTTCGAATGGGCCGGCTCGAACTTTATGGTACAACTTTCTCATCATCATCATCAGTCCATATAGGTCCCACTGCTGGGCACGGGCCTTCTCTACAACTGAGAGGGTTAAGGCCTTATTCCACCACGCTGGCCTAGTGCGGGTTGGCGGACTACACACCTAAGAAATTCCGAAGAACTTAGGTGTGCTGGTGTGCAGGTTTCATCACGATGTTTTCCTTCACTGTTAAAGTACGGGATGATTCTTTATGAATACACACAAGTCGTGATGGCTTCGAGGTTTAGGCACGCGGTCGAGAATATCGACGGTCGCGTGTTCAAACCCCAGGCATACACCTCTGACTTTTCGAAGTTATGTGTGTATCACTCATCAGCGCTACCAAAATTAGAGTGAGATTTTTTGGTCTTATTTTCTGATATATTCATAACTACCTTTGAATGCAATCAAAAATACATGATTCGTCAGCTATATTTCAAGTGCTACGTAATAAGTGCCGGGCCACCGTTTTTGAGTCACAACACTCAAACCTGTCATTAAGTATTTCCTGGAAAAACCTAATGACACATAAATCCTATTCAAGGATCCAAAGAAGTCACAATCGCATGGTGATGCCATAAGAACAATGAGCGTCTCATCTTCCTTAACGACTTAATATTACGAAGATAAATTTATTCCTACATATTTGTGGGATACTCAATTTTTATGACTGACGCCGTCTACATCTAATGAGGATATAAAAAAGCAATAACTTACCCGCCAGCAGCATCGCCTCATCCAGACTCATTGTAGTGAGCTTGTCGCCTTTACTATGCATTTTATCTGCGTTCCCGTTCATTGTCATTTTGAATATCTGAAACAAATAAAGTAGGGTGTAACAAAGTCTTAGCTCTTTCAGCAGTAACATAATTTATGATTTTTCTTTAAGTAGTAAGGAAGACAGAAATAAAAAGACTTCAGAAGCTTTCCCAGTTGCTATAGGAAATTCTTTGTTATTGCGTTTTGATTTGGAAATTTCAGCAATAGGGATGTTGACATAAATAGCGAATGTATGAAAAGTTATTTTTTTGCAATAGCAGGGAATATTAGCTTTTTTATTTAGGTGTGCCTCTTGGCACCGCGCAGAGGCGGCCCCGGTTCAATCCATAGCTCTGGCTTCAGGGTATTCCGGGGCCGTCTCGTTGAATGCGCTGATGGTGGCCGTCGCGGGGCCCAGCGCCCGCCCGACACATCCACGGGCGGTAACATCCATGCTGGGTCGGAAGGTGCCGGTGAGTCCGACACACCGTCCGTAAATAGGATTTTCCCCGCGGAGAAAAAAAAATGGAATATTAGAATGCTGAAAATCATATTTTGTAAATGTAAATATGAATAATAAATTATTCGTGGTCTCGCGGTACAAGTATGTGCCGTGCGATCTAGAGGTCCTGGGTTCGATTCCCGGGTCGGGCAAAGTGTTATTGGGTTTTTCCATTAGGAAATTCTCAGTAACAGCACGGAGTCTGGAAATGTGCCCGAAAAACGGCAATAGGCTCGCCCCCTATTACGTGGGACTGATACATACCTGGCGAAATGTGGGTGCAGTAATGCACCTCTGCCTACCCCTTCGGGGAATACAGGCGTGAGTTTATGTATGTATGTTAAAAATGTTTAAAATAATTCCAAATATCACGTGCAAACGCCAATCGGAGCGCGTTACGTCACAATGTACGAAGAATCTCGGACAAGTTGTCTAACCTAGGGGTTTCCACTGTCCACTTTGAAAAAACATCGATGTTTTTTTCGATTCTATAAATCGGGACTTTACATCGATGTCTTTCGATGTATCGGATAAAACATCGAGTACTTTTTACAAGCTTTTATTTAACTTGCAATGTATGTATGTATGAAATCTTGCAACTTAATTTTGAAGCAGATATTATTAACCGATTTAGCTGAAATTTTGTATACAGGTTCAGTTTGGATGACCTATAAGACTATGAGCTTGACTCCAAAAATAAGTAATATTAAACTTGTGGTTGCTACTTCCATCGAAATGTTCTTCACAGTAATAACAATAATACAGGACATAATACTAATTGTACGCATGAAATGGACTCAAGATATAATCACATTCATAATGCGCACCTATTACCAAATCACCAAGTTAGAAACTGACATGACAGCGTATAGACAAACTCTGCATGAACTCTTTTTGAAACAATATCCGGGTATAAACACAACAAAGAATCTCTGATCAACGACGTGTCATAATTCGAAATAAATTACTTCCTGAATCAACACTAAACAGAATTAAAGATGAGGTTAGAATTAAATTAGGTAAAAGTGACCATAGTGAAATTACATACATACATACATACATAAACTCACGCCTGTATTCCCCGAAGGGGTAGGCAGAGGTGCATTTCTGCACCCACATTTCGCCAGGTATGTATCAGTCCCACGTAATAGGGGGCGAGCCTATTGCCGTTTTTCGGGCACAATTCCAGACTCCGTGCTGCTACTGAGAATTTCCTAATGGAAAAACGCAATAACACTTTGCCCGACCCGGGAATCGAACCCAGGACCTCTAGATAAATAATATAATTTATTGTCGTTTTTCTCTTTAATGATTTGTTATATCTTGTTAATCTACCAGATTTTATTGCCAATTTTTGTTTTAACGTGTCTAGAAATTCTTCAGGTCGTCTATTGTTTTCTTCATGACTACTGTGTACTTTTGTATACTTTAATATTTTGTCTACCTTTTGGACTAGTTTTTTAGATCTGTTATTATTGATAAATTCACCGGCGCAGTATAGACCTATTACGTGCTTACCCACTTTATACAAAATTCTTACATCAGCTATTACTCTCAAAATCAATGCACACGCTAAACACAACAATATCATAGGAGAGGAACAAAAGGGATGTCGGCGATTCCACATGGGATGTAAGGAACAGCTGGTCATTGATTCAACTATCCATAAACACGCAACAAGTAATAAACGAAACGTAAACTGTACTTATATTGATTATCAAAAAGGTTTTGACAGTATCCCGCATAGTTGGTTGCTAAAAATATTAGAAATTTATAAAATCCATCCCAAAATAGTTATTTTTCTCAAAAATATAATGTCAAACTGGAAAACCGTCTTACATATAAATAGTAGTACTGGTCCCATAATTAGTAGACAATTATCAATTAAAAAAGGTATTTATCAAGGTGATTCCTTGAGCCCTCTGTGGTTTTGCCTCGCCCTTAATCCTCTAACACACCTACTCCGAGACTGCCAGACTGGCTATCATCTTAAACATAATAATAGGGATACAATAATATCACACCTCCTATACATGGACGATATTAAACTTTATGCGAACACCGATAAACAAATGAAGAAACTAGTAGACATAACTGCAAAATTTAGTAAAGATTTAAACATGAAATTCGGACTAGAAAAATGCAAAACGTTACATATAGTTAAAGGTAAAATTCAGCCTGGTGATTACATAGTCAATGAAACAGAAGTCATATCAACAATAGAACCTAACGATCTTTATAAATATTTATATAGATATAAAACTATCTTCACTACCATCAGAAGAGGAAGCGATTGATAAATAGTCACTACTGTCGGAACAATTCAAAACATCAGTCATATTTTAAGTGTACTAACGAATACTGGCAATATAATATTAATCAAAAGATAAATAAATAATAATAATACTAATAATATATATATAAGTAAGTATAGTTATAATAATTGATCAATAACAAAGAAAATATAATAATAATAAAAAAAATAAAATAATAATATCCACTCTACCTGTTTCATTTGGTAAGTAAATAACTAGAATTATTTACAACCTACATAACTATAACTACTAGTACAGTTATCAAAAACATATTTGAATGATTAAAAAGAGAATACAATAATTAATTGACTACCCCTGAACATAATGTAAATACACAAAGAAAAACAAAAAGAAACAATAAAAAGAAAAAAATAATAATTAAAAAGTAACACTAATAATTAACATTAAAAGACACCCAATTATTTTTTACAACCGATAACTGCAAACAAAAGCGAAAGCAGAAACAAAACGTAATCGAAGTTAAATAGTAATATTTACTAAATAGTGGCTCTACATGTTTGTCCTTAGTCTTGCCATATAGCAACAGAAAAAAACAATGCTGTCAAAATATTTAATATAACCATGGAAATATAACAAACAAGGGCAAAGGTACCTTACGTTAAACTTATAATTTAAATAGTACAAGTTTTACATAACAATAAAACTTGTATTATTTAGCAGAGACGATGCACAGCATCTGTGAGAGTGCGTCATTCTTCTATTCACTCTTCCGGTCAATCAACCATCCTTTTGTCTTCCGTTTCCGCTTCGCTTCGACCAATCAGCGAGCGGCAATGTCACGTGGTCACAGGCGATCTGTATTATATAGTCCAGATCGCACGATTTTTGTTCATAGAAGTCTCACACCAGGAGGTCTTACTGGGATGCTGTGCATCGTCTCTGCTAAATAATACAAGTTTTATTGTTATGTAAAACTTGTACTATTATTCGGCATGTGACGATGCACAGCATCTGTGAGAGACCTGTCTATAACTCCTGGTGACCACGTAACGACGCTATGTGATGGTGCAGGTTAAAAATACAGAACTGTGAATTTAAATGCATTTAAAAATAATAATAATTAAAAAGTTAACAATAGAGAGAAAAAAAAATTGACTATGAAACAGGCTTAAAATTTATAGAGTTTCGACTTTGCTGGTAGTGCTTTACCATTAATTTGTTTTTGATAAAGTCTTCGCCAGTTACCGCGTGTCAAGATCTCTATTGGACAAATTTTCGTACCAATCTAAGAATGCTACTGCGGAACGTATACTGCCTGGCTGAGATATCTGCTTCTTTAAGCACAGATTTTTCCCAATCGCCAATGATTGCTGGCGAGGCACCTCTATTTAGCCCTCGTATTGAAACGATAATGGCACTATAACAATCCATAGTGCGCCTGTGCAGACAGACTGCACGGGTGCAGACCCAGGGCTTATAACTTTTTCTACACAATATATAGGACATACATTAGGATTGTAATGCCTTAGCAATTTCCAACCTGATTGCTTATATGATTGTGAAATATATATAACTCATTACTCACGAAATATTCCGGAGGAAATTATGTAAGATCGCGTACACGTCTTCCTGAAGCTAAAAGAAGTATACTCGTACCTGTTAACCTCCGCGAGCTTCAAACAAGTATTCTAGTTTTTGGTGAATTTGCTCCCAACCAGATCACCATGTGGCTTGGATCCCAAATTGGTGGTTCATCTATGTACCAAATCTGTTCATCTATTTTCATCTGTGTATTAGGCTTCTGTAGAGAAATAGCTTTTAATATGTATGTTTTACCAAAAAAAAAATTGAATTAAAAGTTTTCGTTATTTCGAACTTGTCCAAATGTCAACACAACTAATTTGGACAAAAGAAAGGTAGGATATGCTAATTCCATCATAAGAACCAGATGTGCTAAAAATTTTGATAAGATTTTATAGTTACACGATTTTGACCATCGGTTCCTTGCAGGCTGATTTTTTAAAGTTGATTTTCCCCAATTGATTTAAGGAAGGATTTTTCTGATTCGGCCCATTCCTTGGTGACATTGTTCCAGCTCCAATATTCCAGATATAAATCTCCATTCCTTTAACTCGATGGAGCGGTAGGCCTGTGGTTTGGTTTATCCATACTTACTGTAGTTGATGATTTTTTCGGTTTGCAGAGTGCCCGATACCATAGATCTGGCATATTTTTCAATTACTTATTAAGTATTACTATTAAGTAACTGACTGCCTCGTGGTCTCGCGGTACAAGTATGTGCCGTGCGATCTAGAGGTCCTGGGTTCGATTCCCGGGTCGGGCGAAGTGTTATTGGGTTTTTCCATTAGGAAATTCTCGGTAACAGCACGGAGTCTGGAAATGTGCCCGAAAAACGGCAATAGGCTCGCCCCCTATTACGTGGGACTGATACATACTTGGCGAAATGTGGGTGCAGAAATGCACCTCTGCCTACCCCTTCGGGGAATACAGGCGTGAGTTTATGTATGCATGTATTAGGTAACTTTGCTGGCAAATATAGGGTGCGCTCATGGGACGACATATTCCTGCAACAGCTGGCTGAAGCACCACTCGGATGGGTGCTTCCCTCGCTACATTCCTTTCAATCCATCAGGGATGAACTCTGCCCAAATTGACATGTCCAGTCTTTTCCAAAAGCGCTAGAATCTGTGTAGTCATATTAAAAAGTACGAGGGGTCTCGTCCTTCTTTTTCTTCTGTATATAAGATACGACAGTGCGACCTTTATCTGGAGCGTCATATGATGGCTGCTTAATTAGTGACCGCACTGCCATATCGCACCCACTACTGTAAATAACCCTCACCAGTAAACAACAACAAACTCACCAGAGCGGGGCCTTAATTTGCTTGATGTCGCGAAGGCAGCAGTGTTCCCCAGCCGTATTCGGACGCAGCAAGTTGCCCGCCACCTGATGTCATTCCAAGGTTGCCATCTACCACTCCAGATTGCTCGTTTGTTGCAGGTGGAAAACACGTTTCTTTCCAAGGCGTTAATCTGGAGAGACTTCTACGGAACAGTTGCAAGAAACGACAGTGCAGTCGGTCCCTTGGAAACAACAAAACTGGCGAATTTCAGTGAACACAAAATAATCTATTATTTTAATAGCCTTCTCAATGACATCGTTTGCCCGGCAATAGCTCGCCTCAAGCTGGGAAGCAATGCTTGAATTTTCTTTTCTGGTAAACCCCTGTGATTCAGCTTCGCATTCCGAATCAACTTGAGATACTTTTACCTGAGTAGGTCATACATCACAGACTTTTCTCGGTTGACCGTTCCCTCCAGTGACTTGTGCGTCGCCAGAATCATTTGCACTCGCAACCAAAATAGATGCATCGATTGACATGCTATTAAAAAATCGTCCAAATATACGACACTCCGTAATTCCTTCTGAGCGTAGATATGGAGCAATCCAATTTGTTGGAGATGAGAAATCCCCAGGCGCACATGACATTCCGATGGGTAAACTGTTCATTTGTAGAACTCGCCCTTTGGAGACAAGTCTCAAAAATCGGCGGTGGCCCTCTGCATTGATTACGTGAAAATACGGCGATGACAGGTCGATCTTTAACATCGACACCACCACTTTTGTAAGAAGAGAGGAATTTGGAAAACTTTTAATATTGAATATTCCCCTGTTGCTTCCATATTTCTTTTTTGAAATAAACATTGTCGATAAAAAACTTGGTCCCAGACGATTCTGATCTGAAACCTGGAGGTTCACTCGCTGAGATATGATATCTCTTCTCTATGTGATATTTCGGCCAATTGCTTAGCTTGGAACCGACGTAGCAACCTCTGTGATGGGTAGATCAGCAGAAATTTGGAGGTTAATGGCAGACGTATTCCCATAATCAAATCAGGAAGGGCCTCCGAAGCCGAAAGCGCAAGCCACTACCTGCGATACGCTCGCAGACAGCCTCCATTCGATCTGAGGTGACATTTCGGCCGATTGCTTGGTTTGAAACCAACGACGTAGCAACCTCTGTGATATAGATCAGCAGAGGTTGGGAGGTTAAATGGCAGGCGCATTCCCGTAATTAAATCGAGAAGGGCCTCCGAAGCCCAAAGCGCAAGCCACTACCTGCGATACGCTCGCAGGCAGCCTCCATAAACCCGCTTTTCAGCGGCGGCCTTGAGCCCATTGACCAGCTCTTCTTTTGATTGTTTGAAACTTTGTTCTGAAATGTGTGAGATTAGTGAAAGGATTTGCTTCAAATTGGAGTTACCTTTGTTAATAACTTGGTTTCCGTTGTCCTGTGTGTGAAGGGAACGCTCTCGATGCGTTTACTTGATATATTCAGAAGCTTGGCGGTTTCGCGGCGGCTCTTTCTCGGATGTACCAGGGAGGGTCCCACTTGTAGTCACTCTCAGTATTTTGTACATACGCCTGAAGTCGAAACCCGCCAAATAAAAATATCTAGAGCTTGAAGGTATCTCTCGCAAATTCTTTTTAGTCTGCTCGTATTCTGAAGAAAAGCTGTATAATTGTTGCAAATTATTATTAAGCAATCTGCATTAAGTAAGTAAGACATTATAGCTGCCACAATTCCTTTTGAATCTGCAGTGTAATCTTTACTCCTTGATAAGGGAAGTAATTCATCATTAATTTACCTCTGTAAATCCGGACGAAGCCTTATGTTACTTTTGGACATCTAAATACCAGACATGTTTTCAATCTGGTTTGTCATAACGCTAAAAAATAACCAGTGTCATTCGGACGGAACTTGCACAATTTTAATGCCGCTATGGTATTATTTCAATTTTTCGCCATTTATTAATAATCCGAGGGTAGAAGGACTGTACATCGGCTCTTGCCCAGGCGTTTGTCTTTTTTGTAGTAATAACACGCCAGGACCTGGGGATAAAGGCATGGCACGATCCGCCACGGGCTCCGAGGCGTATTTATGCCACCGTACAATAATTAAGTTAAAGTACACACTAGTAAAGCTAAATTATCAATTAACTCACCGTTATTGCTTTGTTATTTTATTCTTTTATGGGTGTGTAGCTAGGCGCTTGCAAAGGCCCTAAAAATCCTCGACATCTGGTGCAGAGCGTTCCTCTGACGGTAAATCAAGGTCCAATATGTCGCTATGGCGTCTTGCATCGCCATATGCTTTATCTTCCATTATACATATAATATAGGATCTATAAATATTGATCACCAGTATCTTTTGCATGATGTTGCCTCTTCAAAAAAGAACGACGCTATGAACAAAAATCGTGCGATCTGGACTATATAATACAGATCGCCTGTGACCACGTGACATTGCCGCTCGCTGATTGGTCGAAGCGAAGCGGAAACGGAAGACAAAAGGATGGTTGATTGACCGGAAGAGTGAATAGAAGAATGACGCACTCTCACAGATGCTGTGCATCGTCACATGCCGAATAATAATTCATTTCATTTAAAGATGCAGTATCCTTTCTTGCTAATTTGAACCAATGTTCTTTTTTTCTTGGTACGAATACCTATACATTATTTTAGCGTATATACTCGTAATGTATGTAGATAATATCTTAGAAATTAAATAGAACTTAAATACTACAGCTTTTGATCTAACGTCTTTGACAAATAGGCATAAAACGATACGAGTAAATACAAGTACCTACATACTCGATACTTTTCTCCGATAGCAAGTACGTTTAGTATCGATACTTTGAAATTAAGTAATGAGTAGGTATCGGTCAAAAGTACTCATATCAGTAATCAATATACGAATGTCACTATTTTATTTTAAAAACAGAACAAAACAGTTAACCTTAAACAAAGAAGCTAAAGCGCTAACAGCTAAATGTTATATACGAGAACTTTTATCAAATATAAACATGTCTGTCGTAAAACTCATCCATTGCCGTAAATACTTCTATAATATATAAAACATCCTGCCATATTAAAAAATACATATTGAATATTACACATCACTTTACATCATAATTACGCTGTTATCAATCAAGGTTCTTTGTAAAACATATTACAACATCAGTTATCGAGTTTTATTTGTACTCAATACTGTCGCTTTATTGACATCAAGCTCTGTCAGGAAATTTATATTTTTGGCTGTCACGGCAAAATGCTGCACTTGTTTCCTGCATGGCCGCGCACCGTATTTGAGAACTGAGCGGTCTCCGAGTAGACCAAGTATTGAATAGCAAGAAACGACTTTTGGTATCTCGTTGGATGTGAGCTCGGCTGCCGGTTCGATCTCTATCATAATCATCATCATCAGCCTAAAGTCGTCCACTGCTGTACATAGGCCTCCCCCAAAGACCTCCAGAGTGTTCTGTCGGAAGCGACCTGCATCCAGCGACTTCCCGCGATTATTACCGGTCCACATTGTGAGTGAACGTCCAACGCTACGCTTGCTGGTACGCGGCCCCCACTCGAGAAACTTTCTGCCCCATCGGCCGTCGGTTCCACGAGCTATGTGCCCTACCCATTGCCACTTCAGCTTGCTAGCCCTTTGGGCTATGTCGGCAACCTGCGTTCTCCTACGGGTCTCCTCATTCCTGATTCGATCACGTAGGGAAATACCAAGCATAGCCCTCTCCATAGCTCGCTGAGTGACCTTGAGCTTTGGATCTCTATACACGACACATGTTTGTATGATCCACGACTATTTTTTCTTTTGTTGATGGTGGTGAGATCGAAGATTTAACATTGTTTTGAATACTAATTATTTTGAAGACTAGTATCTGATAGTGTTGGGTACTCGTCGTTGTCGATTGTTAATTTTTGTTCATGAATGAGAGAACATATGGACTTGCATAATATTCTACGGTTCGCAAATCTTCAAGTGGCAGCAACTAGGAAAGTGTAATATAGCCGTAAAACCCTAATTGTAAAGTTAATTACAGAGCCAGTACTGATTATCTAAAGATTTGTGAATTAAAACAAAGACAATCGCAGGATAATCGATGAAAAATTCTCATTGAAAATTTCGACTTTGTAATCACGATAATCAGCGATTAAATATCATTACAATGAAAATAAAAATCTATTTGGAATAACAAGTGAATCACTTGTGATCTGATGTCTATCAGCCGATCATTAAGGGGATTTAGATAAGATAACCTAGGGAACAAACAATTGTTGCCAAGGCTCCCTTACGGATGTTATTGCGGTAATAGTTATATTATCCGATAATTTATTATTAAACGATGTTGTTGCTAGTTTTTAACAGTCACGTTTTAATCTCTTTGTTTTAAAAAATATGATGTAATTTCACCGAAAGTGAACAAGCATTAAATTGAATGTTTTGCAAAAGTACCTGCCAATTATGACCTCATCATCATCAGCCCATATACGTCCAGATGGGCACGGGCCTCCTCTACAATTGAGAGGGTTTAAGCCTTAGTCCATCACGCTGCCCGAGTGCGGGTTGGCGGACTACACACCTAAGAAATTCATAAGAACTTTTAGGTGTGCAGGTTTTATCACGATGTTTTCCTTATACGGTGTTGGCTCTTATTTTATATTTCTACTGATGGATACTGAATTCGCTATTTATACAAACTCTAACTTTCTTTAGATTTAATCATATAATGTCTGAATATGTACGTATATCAAAGCAATAATGAGTAATATGCGTATCTGTTAGTTCGTCATTTAATTCAATTACTGTCCCACTTTTTGATGTTATCGCGCAGAGATTTTGTGTTTCCATAAATATATTCAGCCGCTTTTGTTCACTTTATTGGTAATTTTTGTTAACTTCATATCACATGTCAAGAGTTGCTATAACTAAAGCTCGATCCTTAGTAATAATTCCTATAGACCTAAAAACTCAACAAGCGCAAATGAAAATGTGGTAGTTCTTGTAAGAAATAGTGATGGCCTCGAGGTTTAGGCGCGCGGTCGAGAATTTCGGCGGTCACAGGTTCAAACCCCAGGCACACACCTCTGACTTTTCGAAGTTATGTGTGTATTCACAATGAATTATCACTTGCTATAACGGTGAAGGAAACCATCGTGATAAAACCTGCACACCTAAAAGTTCTTAGGAATTTGTAAGGTACGATCGTTATCGCTTTTTGCCATCATCATCATCATCAACCCGTATAGGTACGTCCCATTGCTGGGCACGGGCCTCCTCTACAATTGAGAGGGTTTAGGCCTTAGTCCACTACGCTGGCCTAGTGCGGGTTGGCGGACTACACAGCTAAGAAATTCCTAAGAACTTTTAGATGTGCAGGTTTCATTACGATGTTTTCCTTCACCGTTAAAGTAAATTATAATTGATTGTGAATACACACATAACTTCGAAAAGTCATGTGCCTGGGGTTTAAACCCGCGACAGTCGAGATCCCGACCGCGTGCCTAAACCTCGAGGCCATCACGACTCATTACTTAATTTCTGTAATCTCTGAAATGAAAGATAGATGTCTCGGTGATTCCGTATGGCTAAGACAGTGATTGTACTTCAATGTTCTATAGCGATTGATTGTACAGAAATTTATCTAAATAAAAATAGAAGAAATTCTTAAATAACAAATAAAAACATAGTTTTGTTGGTAACAATAACAAGGTACTCTCGTTTAAAATGGATGCAAATGGAATACCAAATCCAGGTAAACTACTAATTAGGTTCCTTATTACGTATCGTTTAGATACAATTGTTTTGGCGAAGAAATAGAGTCCGCGATCTCTAGTTTTAAGCTGGCTAAATCGCCACATATGCACAGTGCCTACCATACAATTTCATCCAGCCGTGGGTTGTGTACTTTGATCATATAGTTCTAAAACTGTCATTCACTGTAACAGGGACATAACGTTATCAACTCAGCGTCCTGCGTGAATGATAAAATAGAATATGTTGCAATATGAAAAATAATTATTTAAGCCGATAATGTCATGCATAGGTTTGTCGTATGTAGTTCAAGGTGTTGAAGGGCTTTGTTCCAGGAGGTCATTTATTTCATCAGTCGAAGACAAGACAATAAACTTGACAACAGTATTTTAATGTCATATTTTACACACACACACACACTACACTGAATTAGCCTTTGCCCGCTTAATATGAAATACCATGGACTGCCTCGTAGTCTCGCGGTACAAGTATGTACTGTGCGATCTAGAGGTCCTGGGTTCGATTCCCGGGTCGGGCAAAGTGTTATTGGGTTTTTCCATTAGGAAATTCTCGGTAAGAGCACGGAGTCTATAAATGTGCCCGAAAAA
The DNA here is from genome assembly GCA_907164795.1 of Hemaris fuciformis. Classification (NCBI taxonomy): domain Eukaryota; kingdom Metazoa; phylum Arthropoda; class Insecta; order Lepidoptera; family Sphingidae; genus Hemaris; species Hemaris fuciformis. The sequence goes on from OU015443.1 coordinate 1,917,623, forward strand.
CGGCAATAGGCTCGCCCCCTATTACGTGGGACTGATACATACCTGGCGAAATGTGGGTGCAGAAATGCATCTCTGTCTACACCTTCGGGGAATACAGGCGTGAGTTTATGTATGTATGCATGGAGTAGGAGATAAGTCTGCTGTCGTTTTTTGGGCTCTTTTCCAGTTTTTGTTCTTCAAATAAGAATTTTCTAAAAGAAAAACTAATAACACTGAGCCGGATCACTAGATCGCAGGGCATATGCCAAATGTCGTAGTCGAGTTACCGGCGTTCGAAATATATTAAATTATCGATGTCGTTACGGGTTTCAGCTAACTCCTTCTTCAAACAAAAAACGTGAGTAAAACAGCTTGACTTCGGTTTCATTACTTTTTTAATTAAGTCTAATTTAGTGATTTGTCGGTAATTAAAAGACGTCTCCACAAAAGCCAGTATGCTATGAAGAATTTCGTACTCTCCAAGAATATCATATATGGTTATTGGCATGTGAGCGTAGGTTTCCTGTTGTACAAATTAATCAATCAAAGTCTCATATATTAAACAAAATAGATAGTCTACAAAAGCCTTGAGGAATTCCCGACGTAAAACCCGCAATGAAAGTAAATTATGACAGGCATTAATTTTGTACGCAGACATTGCAATAGATAAGGTGTAAATAAATCAAACAGACACACACATAGTTCTGACCCCACAATAAGATGCCAGTCTTGTGCTTTAGGTATCAGAAACTACCACTTGACTGCCTCGTGGTCTCGCGGCACAAGTATGTGCCGTGCGATCTAGAGGTCCTGGGTTCGATTCCCGGGTCGGGCAAAGTGTTATTGGGTTTTTCCTTTAGGAAATTCTCAATAGCAGCACGGAGTCTGGAATTGTGCCCGAAAAACGGCAATAGACTCGCCCCCTATTACGTGGGACTGATACATACCTGGCGAAATGTGGGTGTAGAAATGCACCTCTGCCTACCCTATAAGGAAATACAGGCGTGAGTTTATGTATGTAAACTACCACAGTATTTTCCAATTTACAAAAATCCACACTCAAAGTAAATATTTGATCACAATTATTATTGTTACGGATATACAAATAAATACTGGGCAAGTTTCTAAAATTATAAATTTGTATTTTTTTTGTGATCACGGTAAAATTATTCTACCAGTGCGATAACGATTTCTCGTCAATCTTCATTATTTTGCCGGCTTGGTTGAATATGTTTCATTACTCATCGCGCTTAGGGGAAATTTTCCTGGAAATCAATGCTATATTACTACAAATGAGACATTTGGTTACACTCGTAACTAAACTTGAAATGAATCTTGATAAGATTTTGTGTTAAGCCTTTTTAATTATAGAAGATTATAAAGTAATTGAATTGAAAAGAGATTTTATAGGCATCTGGGATATTATTAAGAATCTATTTTCATTTACAACATTTAAAACAATTGATGTGAATTTCGAAATGGAACTTCCATCATGGAAATCATTTGGGAATTTTACTAATTGTGTTTTATATCGTTTTGCAACCTCGCGTTAAATCGCACAATAAAAACCTTGTTGGTTATATGACCTATAGAATTTAATATTCTATGAACTTATTTAAGCATTGAGGACTGGAATGGCCATTAGTTAAATTAATCTTCCGCCATATGGTTAATTTACTTATAGGTAGATAAACAGATAGATAGATAAATACTTTACTATACACCATTTAAACAAAGATACAATACAATCGACAATTTATAATATTGTGGATAATCCGAGGTCTTATCGCTCAAACCGATCTCTTCCAGGCAACCAGGTACTTGAAACCGGAACAACCTTATAGGTATTGGAAAAGCAAGGTGGACTAAAGATCTCTTTAAAACAACGTGGGCGTCAGCTTATGATGATAGTGATGATAGAGCCAAAAGCTTATTTGGGAGATATTGCTCTTACAGGATAATTAACTAGTAAGGGTATAGACATACATACATATATACATAGCCGTACGCCAGTATCTCCAAAGGGGTAGGCAGAGGTGCATTTCTGCACCCGCATTTCACCAGCTATGTATCAGTCCCACGTAATAGGAGGCGAGGCTATTGCCGTATTTCGGGTACATTTCCAGACTCTGTGCGAATGAGAATTTCCTAATGGGAAAAACCAAAAACACTTTGCCCGACCCGGGAATCGAACTCTTTTACTCAACTCAAGATCGAACGGCATATTTGTGCCGCGAGACACGAGGCAGTCGGTCAGTCAGCAAGGGAATACAAATGAAAAATAAATAATAAATAAATAAATACACCCAACAGTCACATACATAGTTCTGATCCCACACTAAGATACAAGTCTTGTGTCGTGGGTATCAGAAACTATCAGAGACTTTTCGGTCTCACATACACCCAGACCCGAAACAAATATTTGTGGATCACACAAACATTTGTCTCGGTGCGGGGATCGAACCCGCGGCCTCTCGTTTCGCAAGTTGGTGTCTAGCCAACTGCGCCACGGGGCTATCAATATGCACACTTTAAATAACTATGCAAACTGTTTGTGAGAAATCTTTCATCATCACAGATAGAATGATGTAAGTAAACTACAACATGAATTCGCAGTGGGGTCGCTCTGATAACCTCTTATTTGGGATTCGTCAGCTGCCATTTACTGTTACATCTTATGTGCGGAATATAAACATGTTACATAAATTTCCACATTTGACAGCCCCGTGGCGCAGTTGGCTAGACACCAGCTTGCGAAACGAGAGGCTGCGGGTTCGATCCCCGCACCGAGACAAATGTTTGTGTGATCCACAAATATTTGTTTCGGGTCTGGATGTTTGTGAGACCGAAAAGTCTCTCGTAGTTTCTGATACCCACGACACAGGACTTGTATCCTAGTGTGGGGTCAGAACTATGTATGTGACTGTTGGGTGTATTTATTTATTACATACATAACCTCACGCCTGTATTCCCCGAAGGGGTAGGCAGAGGTGCATTTCTGCACCCACATTTCGCCAAGTATGTATCAGTCCCACGTACTAGGGGGCGAGCCTATTGACGTTTTTCGGGCACATTTCCAGACTCCGTGCTGTTACCGAGAATTTCCTAATGGAAAAACCCAATAACACTTTGCCCGACCCGGGAATCGAACCCAGGACCTCTAGATCGCACGGCACATACTTGTATCGCGAGACCACGAGGCAGTCATAACATAAATAAGATTTCCTTGTATATAATTTTCAACACTGTGCATTACATTATATAAATTTATACGGGATATAAAAACCAGAAGCTTTAAGGCGAATAAAGAAATAAAAAGTCGAATTTCTATTATCAAAATAATCGCAACAGTGGATTTATCAATACCGTTCATATTTTAGTTTATTACTAAATTCTAAACTCTCTCAGTTGTAGAGGAGGCCCGTGCCCAGCAGTGGGACGTATATGGTCTGATGATGATGATGAAATTCGTTTCGTGTGAATGATGATATAATAGGTTGACAGGTATTCCTCGTAAGAAATTTGTTAGATATATTTTTTAGGTTCTACGTAATTATCTCACTTGCTATGATATATCATTACGACCAAACCTGTTGCAATGTTATGAAAAAAGGTTTTCCTCGTATAGAATATTGTGCATAACAACAAGTATCATAATTGTGTTTACGTAATTGTATTTTTTTAATGTAAAAATGGTATAATGACGAAAAGTAGTTTTGCAATAATGTTTTCTTAACGTCACTAGGCATTTTTTTTTCAGGCATTCGTTTTACTTCAAGAAGGTTTTAATCCGCTGTTTTTTATAGGAATTAAAAAATTAAGCAGTTCATATAAAAGCATAATTTATTGTATAAATAACAATTCCAATTTATTTTATTTATATTGCAGTATTATTTTATTTTTAAGAAAATATCCAAAGATTTAAAATATTATTTTTAACTAAAAAAGTAAATCATAAAATAAGTGTTCTTATTTCAAATAACTGTCATCGCATAAAAGACAATAAAGAGGTCGGGTTAAAATTTAGAATGTTCTTTTTAGACGTCCTAAAATTTGCAGTATTCTGTTTATTAGTATATACTATTTTTTTCTTTAATGTAAAGCCTTCTTTTACTTACTGTTGTTGTTGAAGTCGGACGTCCTCACGCATACCACTGTCAAATGAACACTGATTGTGTTTACGTACAACCGTGGCTTTATGATGAAGACATCTGCGCGATAAAACGCCGCAGGAGATCGCTCAGTAGTTCGGGGTGGCCGCTTGTGATAACGCGATTAAAATATACGACATAATCGTTTACACAAAGGCTATTGTTCAGATATTGATCGAAAAGGTTAAAAAATGTAATTTTTTTGAGGAAAACATCTAGGACTAAGGAAAAATCGCAAATGATTTTGAATCAAATTTCAATAGATGAGTTGCTATTATTTCAGAAGAAATTGACAGTTTTTTGGGTTAGAGAATTTGAAGCCATACCTACATTCCCAACCATCATCAGCCCAAGTACGCCCCACTGCTGGGCACGGGCCTCTACAACTGAGAGGGTTCCCAACCGCAGCACGTCATTCCTCAATAATCCTTTCACTGTTCATGCAGCTCGCGTGTGGATTGAATCGCCATTATCTATACAAATAAATAAAATTTGAGTGTCTATTTGTAATATTGAAATAACCGCTTTTTAATAAATGCATATGGATGTATACACGGTACATATACCAAAATAACGTTTTTTACAATTTATGTCTGTCTGTCTGTTTGTTCCGGCTAATCTCTGAAACGGGTGGACCAATTGTAGCCACAATTGTAGCTTTATTATATGGTAAACTGTGCTATTTCTTTACTTGTTATATTTGCTTATTTTTCTTTATTTGTTATACCTATTTGCTTATTTTTATTTACTTGTTATACTTATTTTCTTTTTTGTATTTTCCGTCTTTTTTTTCTTTTTTTTTTTGTAGATTAAGTACATAATTATAGTTTTTTTATCATTATTATTCCTTTTTTCGATTACCCTGTCATCTTTTAACATGTCCTTTTTGTAAACTAAGTTGACTTGAACAGGACGAAGTCAGTAATAAGACCGCCTGTCGTCACTTAGTCCTAAGCATTTATTTTTATTTCATTTTGTGTTATATGTCCATGGTGTACAATAAAGTGTACTTATATAAAGAAAAATAAATAAATAATATATTTACATACATATTCTCCCCTGTATCCCAGAGAAGATATACAGAGGTCTGCACTCTGCACGCAATTTCGCCAGGCATGTATCACTCCTGCGTAATAGGAGACAAGCCTATTGCCGTTTTCAGGCACATTTCCAGAGTCCAAATTTCAAAAACCCAATAACGCTTTGCCCTACTCGGGAATCGAACCTGAGACCTCTATGCGACGAGACCACAAATCAATATTTACCAACCAAATTGTTGCTTATAAACCTTGTAGTTGAATACTTTGTATCACCACCGTCCACCATGATGCAAGTCAACATTACACCTAGAATTTGGGTCATGCACTAAAGCAACTTCAACATTAACTTCGTGCATTTATGAATATTTTGAAATGGTTAGGGAATAATTTCGCACGAATTTCTTTATTTAACAGTATAAAAGTCGTGATGGCCTCGAGGTTTAGATACGCGGTCGAGAATCTCTACGGTCGCGGGTTCAAACCCCAGGCACACACCTCTGACTTTTCGAAGTTATGTGTGTATTTACAATGAATTATCACGTACTTTAACGGTGAAGGAAAACATCGTGATGAAACCTGCACACCTAAAAGTCACATAAAAGGAATTTCTTAGGTGTGTAGTCCACCAACCCGCACTAGGCCAGCGTGGTGGACTAAGGCCTAAACCCTCTCAGTTGTAGAGGAGGCCCGTGTCCAGCAGTGTGACGTATATGGGCTGATGATGATGGTAAAAGTACTATCATTTAGGTGGTTAAATACAATATTTATTGCGCTATTGTACACAACCATTATTCACCCCTCCCAAAAAAGGGGGCACAAGGCCGCTAAAGAAGTTTATTATATTTTTATTTGTGATCATATTAAATCATAAGTAAGTATAAATAATCCTATGAAAAATATTTCCATGAAGTTTCCCATCTTATAATATAACACTCTAATCTAGTTGTTTATGATTTAAACAAGGAAATTTATTAAGAAGGATTAGATTTGCGATCATAAGTAACTGTGAAATATTTTTCGGATAACCGCAAAAAAATTGCGTCACCGGAATTAATAAGCAAAGTATGTACATGATTTACATCAGCTAATCACGCTTCGTTACAATAACAGGTCCTTGACGTCCGACTGCTGGGTATAAATCTCCTTTACTACATACATACATAAACTCACGCCTGTATTCCCCGAAGGGGTAGGCAGAGGTGCATTACTGCACCCACATTTCGCCAGGTATGTATCAGTCCCACGTAATAGGGGGCGAGCCTATTGCCGATTTTCGGGCACATTTACAGACTCAGTGCTGTTACTGAGAATTTCCTAATGGAAAAACCCAATAACACTTTGCCCGACCCGGGAATCGAACCCAGGACCTCTAGATCGCACGGCACATACTTGTACCGCGAGATCACGAGGCAGTAATCTCCTTTACTTTTAGTCCACTATGTCTAATGATAAATTATTGTGGTGTAAAAATAAAGAGTTATTATTATTATTTTCCAATTTTATTTATCTCCTTAAGAAGGGTAACTAAACCTGGTGTACGGATTTTGACCAAGCAGATGAGGGTAAATGATAAATGTAGAGTCACAGATGATGAAGATAAGAATTTCCGAGTTAGGCGGCATGTGTTTAAAATTGTGGCTTTTTGTATAAAATATAGGATATAGGGTGGGGGTTTTAGTATTTCCAAACTTTGTAGTAGGCTTTTAGGTACTATACCTGTAGGTAGTAGAAATTACAATAGGTAGGTACTATTTAGACTGCCTGTGCTTTCCACTTTCATTGCAATCTTTCAATTTTATTGCAAGATCTTGGTATTTAGTTAGCTTATCTGATATTGTTGATTGGATATTATGTCGACTGCCTCGTGGTCTCGCGGTACAAGTATATGCCGTGCGATCTAGAGGTCCTGGGTTCGATTCCCGGGTCGGGCAAAGTGTTATTGGGTTTTTCCATTAGGAAATTCTCGGTAACAGCACGGAGTCTGGAAATGTGCCCGAAAATCGGCAATAGGCTCGCCCCCTATTACGTGGGACTGATACATACTTGGCGAAATATGGGTGCAGAAATGCACCTCTGCCTACCCCTTCGGGGAATACAGGCGTGAGTTTATGTATGTATGTGTATGTATGGATATAATGTGTATATTATTATAATGGTTGGTGAACGTTACATATCAGAGTAATTCCTGGAGAAGCCTCAACCATTCAGATTTACTTGCGATGTTTCCCTTCATCGATTTATGTGTGTGATAATTCAGAATACACATTAAAACTACTTCTTTTACATTGCAATTAGAAACAACGGTTATTTAGTTTTATAGTTTTTTTGCAGTTTGTACATACAGACATGTTTTTATTTTTTAACCGACTTCAAAGAAGGAGGAGGTTATCAAGTCGTCTGTATTTTTTTTTATGTTTGTTACCTCAGAACTTTTTGTCAGGATTTTTTTTTTAGCTTCAATGTATTTGTAATAAGCGTAACTATTACCTGTCTTAGTTCTCGATCACGATCTTTTTATGCCCTGTAATAACCTTTCGTCTGTTTGCCCCGAAGGGGTAGATAGAGGTCCATATCTGCACCCACATCTTGCCAATTCTGTTTTCGTCGCACACAATAGAGTTCGAACCAATCGTGTCGACTGTGCTTGTGTATTGAGACCTGCCCTAATCAGGAACCAGGGCGATGATACTAAAAAAAATATATATTACTGAACCCAGGATTGTGACTTTGCGGCTGTATTAAAAAAAAACTATATTACCATATTACTTGAAATATCGCCGAACCAAGGGGCGGGGCCTAGAATGACGTCACCATGACGTGTAAGGCGTGGTCATTTGGTGGTGGTAAAAAAGGGTAGGGAACCTCGGAGGTGGCGGAGGCGCCGGCGGGCATTCTTGGCGTGGCTTTCGGCTCGGTTGGACGTGCTTAACATTGCTCTCACTAGTTTAATATTTCTATTTGTTTTATAAATAATATGGTCAAATAAATCAGCATTAAATAGGAATTTATGAGTGTAAATTTATTTTTTATTTTATTTTATAAAATCTACTCTTCGTACCTAAAAATATATTTATAACATTATCAACACCCGTATACAGTTATTTAGTAGTTTGTCGTTTGTCCAGCCCGGCGAATCAGCTGCCGTCTTCACTATCACTTGTAGACTCTTCTCCAGGCAGCAAAAAGCTCAGCGCAGCACACACTGAAATGTATAATAAAGTGTAAATTAATAACTCTATGCTTCTCGTTACTTTGTGGAATTGAATGTTTAACCCAAACCAGGTAAACCGTAGTAGCGGTACTTCCATAGAAGCCCAAAAGCGTAAATAGTGTACTGTGTAGTTCGTAATTGTTTATTGTGGGGTCGGGATATTCTCATTTATATGTCAAATTGCTTTTGTTAAATAAAGATTTAGATGTTTAATATTATTATTCGGAATTTTGTTAGGTTAGCTAGGCTTTTGGGCTTCTATGGGAGTACCACAACTGGTAAACCGTACTAAGGTCGTATGGGTAATGGAAAGTATATGGGCTGTTTATGAATGGATTTTTATGTTTAATTTATGGTTCCCTTGGTTTGGCATGAGTACTTTGAGAAATTATGACGTATCAAGCGTGCAAGCAGCAGTACAGGATCGGGAAATTTTCTTGGAAAAAATAATAATTGGCTTGCAACTCGCCCTTTCGTGGGGCTTAAGATATTTGACGAAACATGGTGTAGGGTCACATCTCTGGCTATCCCTTTGGCCTTTATACAGGCGTGAGGGAAAGTAAGTTTAAATAAATAAATACACCCAACAGTCACATACATAGTTCTGACCCCACACTAGGATACAAGTCCTGTGTCGTGGGTATCAGAAACTACGAGAGACTTTTCGGTCTCACAAACACCCAGACCCGAAACAAATATTTGTGGATCACACAAACATTTGTCTCGGTGCGGGGATCGAACCCGCAGCCTCTCGTTTCGCAAGCTGGTGTCTAGCCAACTGCGCCACGGGGCTGTCAATGTCAGTTTAATAATAAAGAAAAATATTTTCAATATTTTTTCCACAGGCACACAACTCTGACTTTTCAAAGTTATGTGTGTATTCACAAAGAATTATCACGCACTTTAACGGTGAAGGAAAACATCGTGTTGGAACCTACACACCTAAAAGTTCTTAGGAATTTCTTAGGTGTGTAGTCCGCCAACCCGTACTAGGCCAGCGTGGTGGACTTAGGCCCTTAACCCTCTCAATTTTTTTTTTTTTTTTTTATACTGGCACGGCAAAGTGACTCCACTGTACCTGATGGTAAGCACTGTGGAGTCCAAAAAATTAATACCGACCAGCGAGAAACGATATGGTTACCCGCTGGTCGACACAATCATGCCGGCCTGCAAATAGTCAATAGTCGATTGTAGAGCAGGCCCGTGCCCAGCAGTAGGACGTATATGGGCTGATGATGATGATGATTTTCAATATAGTTTTTCATCATTTTCATTTTAATGTTGAGACAATTTTGCTATTCAATGTAAATGTTTTCGAAACCAATGCCAAAGGTTGTTGTATAAATTGAGGAAATTGAGAAATATCCTAGAACTAGAACAATACCATCCTCTTTTTACAATTTATAAGAATATAACAATGATGCTATTATGCTCCGCAGAAGGCTACGTCGTCGTATGAACTGAAAACAGGAAAATATTTCTTAATTTATATCTGATCAACAACTTTTAAAAGATTCTAATACTGTAGTGCGAAATATTTTTATATCATCATCTATCTATATAAAGGCTAATGATGATTCATTAGCCTATATACGGGACGTGGGCGATGATGATGATGATTTTGCCGGGTATGTAATCATCATTATCAGCCTAAGGAAGTCCACTACTGAACATAGGTCTCCCCCAATGACTTCCATAGTGACCTGTTGGAGGCAGCCTGCATCCAGCGACGACCCGCGACCTTCACCAGGTCGTCGGACCATCTTGTGGGTGGACGTCCCACGCTGCGCTTTCCGGTACGTGGCCTCCACTCGAGAACCTTTTGGCCCCACCAGCCATCGGTTCTCCGCGTTATGTGCCCGGCCCATTGCCACTTCAACTTGCTAATCCGCTTAGCTATGTCACTATGGGCTTCATTAGACGGCTCAGAGTCACTCAACGAGCTATGGAGAGGCTATGCTCAGGGTTTCCCTACGAGATCGAATCAGAAATGAGGAGATCCGTAGGAGAACTAAAGGTATGTAATAGTACTACGTAATAGGAGGCGAGCCTATTACCGTTTTTCGGGCACATTTACAGACTCCATCCCGTTCCTAAGAAATTCCTAATAGAAAAAAAAACAATAACACCTAGTCGAACCCGAGACCTCTAGATCGCGCGGCACGTACTTGCGCCGCGAGACCACAAGGCAGTCCTAAACAGTCTATAACAGGAAAACGGGAAATCATCATCTCTCGCTGGTCGACACTTTTTTTGGACTCCATTACGCTTACCATCAGGTGTAATGGGGTCACTTTGCCGAGCCAGAATAAAAAAAAAAAAAAAAAAAAAAAACGTACTGTAATTACAACAACAAATAAAAGCGTTCCACATAACTACTTGTAACACTAAGCTGTTGTTTTCGTACGATACGTTATCTAATAAACGTGATTCGAGAATGACGCGTGATGTTTTCACCTTCAAAATTTGCTAATGACTTGCCTCGGCTATATTTCATATCTCCAAATGCGCACTCTAGTATTAGTGCGCACGACGCTTTACATATACATACATATACATACACCCAACAGTCACATACATAGTTCTGACCCCACACTAGGATACAAGTCCTGTGTCGTGAGTATCAGAAACTACAAGAGGCTTTTCGGTCTCACATACACCCAGACCCGAAACAAATATTTGTGGATCACACAAACATTTGTCTCGGTGCGGGGATCGAACCCGCGGCCTCTCGTTTCGCAAGCTGGTGTCTAGCCAACTGCGCCACGGGGCTGTCATTTGCTTTTAAACGTTGCCATACTCCAATATAGCTTTTGGGTGAGGTCTACGATTTTATCCATTAACTTGTAGATATGGAGAAACATTTGCAGACTATAAAAGTCTTAGTCTATACTCTGATCTTACACGCAACCATTCTAGCCTCGTAAACTATTTAAGGCTCGCCCCCTATTACGTGGGACTGATACAATACTGGCGAAATGTGGGTGTAGAAATGCACCTCTGCCTATCCCTTCGGTTGGCAGACTACACACCTAAGAACGTTTAGTGGTGCAGATTTAATAACGATATTTTCCTTCACCATTACAGTACGTGATAATTCATTGTGAATTCACACATAACTTGGAAAAGTCAGAGGTATGTGGCCTGGGGTTTGAACCCGCGACCGCCGAGATTCTCGACCGCGTGCCTAAACCTCGAGGCCATCACGACTTAATTTCATATACTTACAGAATATTAAAGCCGTGAATCCATAGAATGTAGCCGAGCATGCAGCAGCTAACAGCAAGCCGGCAACATTAGCTCCAACTGCTGAGCCAAGTCTTCCAAGCATCAGGACTGTGCCCACCGCGGTACCCCTGGAGAAGAAAATTTATTCAGGACACGGTGTAAATAAATATATATGTCATAAAAAAAATGTTAGGCACCAACATTTTTCAGGGATAAAACTGTGTCCAAGTTCGCATCTACGCAATATCATCAAAATGGTTTTTAGTATAATACTGATGATTGATGATGATTCATCATCATCAACCCATATACATACTCACGTATACATACTCCCACTGCTGGACACGGGCCTCCTATACCATTAAGAGGGTTTAGGCCTTAGTCTACCACGCTGGCCTACTGCGGGTTGGCGGACTACACACCTAAGAACTTTTAGGTGTGCAGGTTTCCTCACGATGTTTTCCTTCAACGTTAAAGTAAGTGATAATTCATCGTGAATACACACATAACTTCGAAAAGTCAGGTTGTGCCTGGAGCTTGAACCCGCAACCGCCGAGATTCTCGATCGCGCGCCTAAACCTCGAGGCCATCACTACTAAACTACCATTAAAACGGTTTTTAGTAGTCACTTTAAACTAGAGTATGGAATGGTATTTTGATTAGGAAAGTACGACTGACTCATAATAAAACTACGCTAACGAAGTTTTATTAATTAATTAATAATTGGACTACCAAGAAATAAAGCACTATTTAAGTGAAAAACTGGGTAGGTAAAAATGTGTTTAAAATTTGAGCTTTGATTATAGACAATCAAAACACTTGCTTTGGATCTATTACAGGGATTTCCAATTATTATACGAAATAAATATGCGTATTAAATTTGGGACAATGTTTTGCAGTGATTATGCTATCAGGTTAGATACCGAATTTTATCGGCTATTTATTACAAAACTACCAGAAAACAAATAGATCCAACAACCATATAGTATATACGTAGTTCTGACCTGATAAAGAAACGAGTGTTATTTTGTAGGCACTAGAAACCAGGATAGCCTGTTCTATCTCACAAACACCTAGATCTAGACCCTAATCAAATGTTTCGCAAAATTTGGAGAAACCAATTCTTAAAATTCCTAAAAATAAACTGAGTTGTGCTGAAGGCCATTTCTCAGCAGAGCATGAGGCAACTGTTCACGGTTCCTAAACTAAATATCAGTACGTATTAATGCTGAAGTCAATGTTTATGAAAATACTGTTAGAATACATAAGAGTAGTGGAGGAGTAACTCGATATAGGCCGGTGCCGAGTGTTGGCGGACCTCCTTTGGTTGCGCTCCTTCCGTCGCGTCAGTCTGACACAATTGTCGTTGGTTAGGATAATGGTCGTTCTGTCGGTTTTTGCTCTTTTATTGTAAATTGTAATCTGGATTATTTAGCGTTAGTTTTGTGTCGGAATCGATGAATGTTAATGTTACTTTGATATTGAGTAAATGTAATTAATGAAATTGTAAATACGTGTATAATATTTTCCTTTAAAAAACTCACTTCTGATCGAATTTCCTTAGAATACATATTTATGACATTTCCTCCCCTCCTCTACCCCACTACAGCTCGCCGTAATCCCAATAGATAAGGTGGATGCAAAACAACTTGTTTATTAACTTTAATTTCTCATTTCCTTCTAATCATTTGTTTATTTCATGAATCTATTATGAAATCTCTATGTAAAAATATACACATACATAAACTCACGCCTGTATTCCCTGAAAGGGTAGGCAGAGGTGCATTACTGCACCCACATTTCGCCACGTATGTATCAGTCCCACGTAATAGGGGGCGAGCCTATTGCCGTTTCTCGGGCACATTTCCAGACTCCGGGCTGCTACTGAGAATTTCCTAATAGAAAAATCCAATAACACTTTGCCCGAACCGGGAATCGAACCCAGGACCTCAAGATCGCACGGCACATACTAGTGCCGCGAGACCACGAGGCACGAGGTATATAATAATAAAGTAAGTAGTAGTGATGGCTTTGAGGTTTAGGCCGAGATTCTCGGCGGTCGCGGGTTTAAATCTCACCTCTGAGTTTTCGAAGTTATGCGTGTATTCACAATGAATAATCACTTACTTTAATGGTGAAAGTAAACATCGTGAGGAAACCTTTACACCTAAAAGTTCTTAAGAAATTCTTAGGTGTGTAGTCCGCCTACCCGCACTAGGCTACCGTGAAGGCCTAAACCCTCTTGTTGTAGAGGAGACCTGTCCCCAGCAGTGGGACGTATATGGGCTGACGACGATGGTGAATAAAACACCCAACAGTCACTTAGTGAATCACACAATCATTTTTCTCGGTGCGGGGATCGAACCTGCGGGCTCTTGTTTCACAAGCTGGTAGCAACTGCACGAGGTGGATGTCCACATCAACACGAAATACAGCTGTACATCTATGTATATTTATATTTTAAATATGTACCTCAAACTTGTTGGGAAAAGACGGACGGCGTACGCCGTGAGCGGGCCGATGCCGAGTGACGTCAGTTGTTGTGACGACATGCTGATTCCAATGAGAATGCTGAAAAAAGGTTACCATTTAAATTTCTATTTAGAAACACTGCTACCTTTTATTCTCAAAAGAGGAGGTTTATTTTTAAACACACATTTCGTCTCCTAAGTCCAATTAGCAGTCAGATTGCGTTACAAAAATCTTTAAGCTTTAAATCTTTATTTAACAAAAGCAATTCAAATGAGATTATCCTGACCCTCGCGGTCTCGCGGTACAAGTATGTGCCGTGCGATCTAGAGGTCCTGGGTTCGATTCCCGGGTCGGGCAAAGTGTTATTGGGTTTTTCCATTAGGAAATTCTCGGTAACAGCACGGAGTCTGGAAATGTGCCCGAAAAACGGCAATAGGCTCGCCACCTATTACGTGGGACTGATACATACTTGGCGAAATGTGGGTGCAGAGATGCACCTCTGCCTACCCCTTAAGGGAATACAGGCGTGAGTTTATGTATGATGTATAATATCCTGACCCTACAGTAAACAATTATAAACTAGATATTACACATTTAACGTGTAACGTTTTTATTAGGGCTTCTATGGAAGTATCGCCACTGTGTCCAATATAATTCGGAGTACCTATAAGTATACTTGAGGTCAAAATATCATCGTTTACGTAAGTGTGTAAAGTTTCGTGATCACCTGTCTATTTCTGGCTAGTATCAAGCGGTCATAATTATGTTTATTGGTCATGGATGACATAAGTTACTAGTCGCGACTCTGCCATCTTTCATACCATCAGGGCATCTGGGTATTCACTGTGCTATAAAAGAACTAATACAAAATCAGGGCGAGCTTTTTGCTATTTAAGCGGCCCGTTTCAAGATTCCGCATTCACTGAAATGTTCATAATCGTCGTCATCGTCATCAGCCCAAATAAATCCCACTGCTGAGAACGGGCCTCCTCTACAACTGAGAGGGTTTAGGCCTTAGTCCACCACGCTGGCCTAGTGCGGGTTGGCGGACTACACACCTAAGAAATTCCTAAGAACTTTTAGGCGTGCATTTTTATCACGATGTTTTCCTTCACCGTTAAAGCAAGTGATAATTCATTGTGAATACACACATAACTTCGAAAAGTCAGAGGTGTGTGCCTGGGGTTTGAACCTGCGACAGCCGAAATTCTCGACCGCGCGCCTAAACCTCGAGGCCATCACTGCCATTATTTATAATAGCTTTTTTCAATATGACACCCAAAGTTAAAAAAAAATAATACTTAATGGTATCGAGGAATGACTAGATTCAACACTAGTAGCACAATATCGATAAAAATCTCTCGCAGCGGAATCATAGAAATATTCCTGGTAATAATAAGAAATTTTATAATCAATCTGTCATCATCAACCATCAGTGTTCCCGTGGTACTCCTGGCTCGGGCCTATTGGGTTTTTCTTGAGGAAATTTTCAGTAACAGCAAGAAGTTTGGATATGTCCACGAAAAATGACAATAGACCTTCCTATTTCTATTAAATTTAAAACAAAGCTGGTAAAATCTGGGTGTAGATATGCACCTCTGGCTACCACGTTAAGGATACAGACAACGAAATATCTTTTGCTACGTACAGCTTAATATCAAAAACTCAAAGCCTCACCTGTTCGTTGTCAATCCAGAAATAAGGCAGGCAATGCCGACAATACTATACATGGAGACCAGAAGTGTCTTCTTGGAGAGTGGACTGAGGCTGGCCGCCATCACAATCACTCCGTATATGAGGGTGGTGATTACCATGATCTGGAACGTGTCCTGAGACATGGAGTCAACGCAGGTGCTGTTTGAAGACTGTGGACAATAAAGATGTTTTACGTGACTGACATTGCCAAGGACCTACATAGATCATCTAAATGTTGAGTTTTATTTATTACGTGTATATTGATAGACTAACTTTTGCTCGCGACTTCGTCCGCGTAGACTACAGGGTTGGGTACAGGGTTGGCCTACGTCATAGTAGCTTTATGCATGCAAAGTCTCAGCCCGATCGGTTTAAAATTGACAAAGTTTCATACAAACTGTCATCCCCTATTTTATCCCCTTGAGGGTAGAATTAATCAAAATCCTTTCTTAGCGGATGCCTACGTCATAACATCTACCTTCATGCCAAATTTCAGCCCGATCCGTCCAGTGGTTTGGTCTGTGCGTTGATAGATCACTATGTCAGTCAGTCACCTTTGAGTTATATATATTTAGATAGATAGATCGGACTTGGTAAGCGAAGAAAAACAACGAAAGTACATTTTTAAGGTTTTCAACCATAAAATTTTGTCCTGCATGTTGACTTAGGCAGAATTTGTTTTAGATGAAATTAAGTAGCTAACCTTTTATTAACATTGGAACATTTAAAGCATGATGATGTAGGTACATTTCTTTAAGCAGATACATCGTCCGATCAATTTCTGCTACTTCTTTGTTACTTCTGTTTCTATGCCAATTACATGCCTGATGGCCGAATACTGAAACGCTACTCAATCTGAGGGCGACTTATATTTAAGTCGCTGTTATAATAAGCGGTATACTGAAACATCATTTATTTATTTATTTAAAACTTTATACACAGAACTGTATATAGGCGGACTTAATGCCTGCGGCATTCTCTAACAGTCTACCTTAGGTTGGTGGAGAGATGCAGCGTGGTTGGTGTAAAAAAGAATAACAAAAATAATATATAAAAAAGACAAAAACATACATACATATATTATAGTTGTACCCATAAAAAATACATATATACATAATTATACGTTATTGGTTTTAAGACTGTGATTAACTAATGTCCACTTAAATTTCCATAAATGGCAACATTACCACAATAAGTTGTTTTACATGTCATTTTTTAAGTATATACTGCTTAAATTTAAAAAAACCACATAAATATAAATCGCCCTCAGGTTAAGTAGCGTTTTAGTATTCGGCCATTAGTGACATAAATAGAAGAGCGAAGACTGCCTACTATTTTCTGCAGTATAGCAGCTAGATAAATATACCAAGACAATAGTATTAAATACGGGATAGATCGACTATACCTCACCGTATTATTATTGATCTGATTCAGGAGTACGCATATGGTGCCAACTTCTTTATCATTCATCACTTTGTTTATTATGTCTGGGGCGAAGAGGAACAGTCCGTTCAGTCTGAAAAAAAATATAAATAAATAAATACACCCAACAGTCACATACATAGTTCTGACCCCACACTAGGGTACAAGTCCTGTGTCGTGGGTATCAGAGACTACGAGAGACTTTTCGGTCTCACAAACACCCAGACCCGAAACATATATTTGTGGATCACACAAACATTTGTCTCGGTGCGGGGATCGAACCCGCGGCCTCTCGTTTCGCAAGCTGGCGTCTAGCCATCTGCGCCACGGGGTTGTCAAATAGCTATAGCTATAGATAATGTAAATATATTTTCATTTTGGAAAAATAAAGTTTTAATTAGCTGGAAACAAATAATTGTATTCACGAGAGCGCTTTTTTTGTATAAGTTCGACTGCCGTTTTTAATATTTTCCATTATTTTATGGTCACACCCATGCAATTGTCGTCAGCTTAGTGCATCCTACTGGACATAGATTAACTAAACCTAATATTTTTTTTAAATATTTTATAACTTTTGCAACTAGACAACAAAATATAGTAATTCTAAAATTAGAGAGGTCCCCATAACAGATCAAGCTTGAAAGGCTCATCTTTGAAGGTTTCTAAGCTAATCTCTCCATGTCTCTACTCTCTAGTATCTTATACGACCATCAGTTTAATACCAAAAATGGAAAACCGTACCATTTATAAAAAATAGCATTGCTTCATCAACTAGAACTGAATATTTGCAAAAAAAAACTAGTACAATAAAATATACTTACAGAGAGAATAGTCCAAACATGAGGAAACCTGTGAGAGCGAGCCACTTTAGGTGCGGCGGTTTCAACAGTGCCATTGCAGACGGATTGCTTGGAGTCGGGGCTAGTTCACAACTCGACCCATCCGATACTTCGCTGGCTGCGTCCGATGTACTTTTAAGGGATTTCACCTGCAATAATAGTTTTAGTATTTTTTTTATATGTCATCATCATCAGCCCATATACGTCCCACTGCAGGGCACGGGCCTCCCCTACAACTGAGAGGGTTTAGGCCTTAGTCCACCACGCTGGCCTAGTGCGGGTTGGCGGACTACACACCTAAGAAACTCCTAAGAACTTTTTTAGGTGTGCAGGTTTCTTCACGATGTTTTCCTTCACCCTTAAAGCAAGTGATAATTCAGTGAATACAGTTACATCTGAGTTGTTGTTTCTCGACCGCGCGCCTAAACCTCGAGGCCATCACTGCTTGTATGTCAAACAGTATAAATACTAACTTTTCCTTTTACCGCTATTTGTATATATTTAATATAGGTATAAATAATTTTAGTGTTCAAGTTCGTAATTGTTTACTGGTAAAATGGACGTTACGTATCAATTTCCCATAATATGCTTCAAATTGGATTATTTGCACTAATGAGTTAACTGACTACTTGTCATTCAACCTTTACAAGGCAAAGAATAAGATAGTTAGTATGCCTATCTTCCATTAGGTGTCTAAATGTAATAATAATATTAACTACATTATTGTAAACCGTAACCGTAAAATAAATTGGTAATTTTATTCTATTTAGAACTTACGCAATACTCCTCAGGTCCTGTTCCGGTGTTGACAGCATACACCCTTCCTAAAACAGCCAAAGCCTCGTGGTATTTGCCCCTGGTGACCAGGAACTTTGGGCTCTCTTCAACTCCGAGGATCATGAAAGCAGCCAACAGTAGCGGCAGCACGTAGACCATCGTGAGTAGACGCCAGGGTCTCAGCGCGAGGACCCCGAACTGATAACTCCAGGAGTAAGGGAGGATCAGCCAGGCAAGAGCTGGAATAAAATAAATAAGGCTTTAGTGTTTTCAAGACTGAACTGGCAGGCAACATATATCCGGACAGGTTCTAACAGAAAATCCCTGTATGTAATGTATAACAATGTCTTTTACCACTACTCGAGAATTTTCAATGACGTAAATATCAATCTCCTTAATTATTTAATTCGTAATTAAAATTATTAAACTAAAGACGTGATATACACAGAAATATCTTTAGAAATATATTAACACGTTAAACTCCATTCATACAAACATGGAAAATTACAAAAAAGCTTTTCTTCGGTAACACAAAGGAACAATGGTTTGACAACCAGAACAGTAATCATATATTTTCGTTGCACTACCCTCACCTTTCACCTATTAAGTCATAAAAGTGTTGTGACAGGTCTAATATCAGTTTTATTTGAAGATTCATATTTCGCTATCAATAGCCTCCTGTTTACAAATCCTCACGATATATTATTCACAATATTTTGAGTAAACAAGTTTTTTTTTTGGTTATTACATAAAGTTAAGTTAGTTAATTAAGTTAAAACTTTTTGTGAATAAAAATATGGCTAGTCATCAAAGATCATGTAAAAATCCACCAAATAAATTTTGTTACGCGTGCGGCTGTTATGTAGTTAAGCATCCAAAAAAGAATACTGAAGAGATAAAAGCAGCTTACTGCTTCTATTTTGGATTTACGATTGGAGATATTGAAAAGTCGTGGACACCTTAAAGTTGTATTTCTTGTTACATGGGACTTTTGAAGTGGATGAATGGTAAACAAATGAAATGCCTTTTGCAGTTTCTATACTGCGGCGAGAGCCTTCGAATCATGTAAATGATTGCTAGTTTTGCTCGATAAATGTCTCCGGATACTCGAAGAAGAATAAACATAAAATAAAATATCCAAACTTGTCATCAACATCGCGACCTATCATCCCCCACGGAGAAAGAAAACTATCCATTTTCTAAACTCTCATTTAGACTTTTTTCCTGATAATCTTGGCGCAGTGAATGATGAACAAGGCGTCAGGTTCCATCAGAATATACGAACAATAGAAATAGGATATCAAGGACGATGGGATCCAGCTATGATAGCAGATTTTTGTTGGTTCCTCAAAAAATTCAATTCAACGTCACACAAAAGGCAAAAGAAAAGTCATTAGCTAAATCAAACCTGTACCTTTAAGCTTCAGATACTCTATAATAGTGGACAATTTAAAATAATTGCCATTATGTTAAAATTTGTTATGCTTTTAATATATATAAAAATTTTAACGATTTTTTTATGTTATTTTCTCATTTTCCAAGTATCGCTGTATCTATAAATATAGACCTGTTACAATAAATTCACTTTCAGTTTCTAGTGATGACAGACGATTGTAATCCGAAACAAGTAAATTTTTGATAGTTGTATAAAAAAGTTAGAAATTAGTTCCCTTGTGTAATCAATATTAATACATTATAATTAATGTGATATGCATCGACAACATTTTTCATTTATTCCTAATCTTGAGTTCCGTAGTTGGGTATAGCTGAAAAAACGCTTGAGGTCACCGGACCAAACCAGACTAGGTCACCGGTGACCCCGTTTTTTTTTCGAGAGGAAAGCGCCTTAAGGTCCCCTGTTCGGTACCTCGGGAGAGGCCGAAAGGGGTATGTCGGGGTCTCTGGCCTTCCAACTCGGCGCGCGGAACAATTGTCCGCTTAGCTGAGTTGGGTTCCTAACCAAAATCCTACGCCAGCATACCGGTGACCCCATGGCGTTTAATGTTTTAATTCTAATAGCTCGGAAAGATATTTTTATTTCAGTAATTTTCTAACCTGGATTGAGGGTAGAGAGTAACATTATGAGTCCGTTGCATATGAGCACTGTCTTGTCGCGGTTTTTCTTCGGTATCATCTCGCAAGCGTACGCGTAGCACAACGAAGATGGGCAGGATAAACTGTAAATGAAAGAATTAAGTTTATTTTAAATAGCCATAGACCACTAGCTTCCTTTTCTTCTTTTTCTTCTTCTTCTGGTCTTAAGAAAGGGTGTCCATGTATTTAGAAAAATGTAATGCACGAGTTTTGCGATTTGTGGGTCCAGGGTTTTTTCATTAGAGAATTCAAACGAAGTATGGAAATATGTTCGAAAAACGTAATAGAGTCACCCCTTGTTTCATGGGATTCTAATATAATTGGCGAAATTTTATTACGAATTTGGCGATAAACATTGCTGCCTACCTCTTCGCCAATGCAAGCGTGAGTGCGTACGCTAATGTGTATGTCATAATACGTTGGATACTTACAACAAAGAGCCAGCTAGCTTGCAGAGTGCGAAGCCCAGAAGGTTGGGCATAAAGGCAGCTAGCAGGCCCATCACACTGGCCACGGCTGCCGAGAAAGCCATCACCGGCTTCCGACCCAAGGAGTCGGCAGCGCGGCCCCATAGAGCCGCTGTCAGTATTACTCCTGGAAACAACAAAATAATCGTTTTGGGATCGTAGTCACTTGGAGTAAGTATTATAAAAGTATATATAGGTATGTGCCGCTAGGCTTTGTTAAGCGGTTACATTTTAACTCACTACGCTGGCTTAGCAGGGGTTGGTGGACGTGTACATGAAAAATTTCTTGTAAAAACCTTTTTTGGTGTAGATATTTTCCTTTGACTGTTAAAGTGCTTGATAGATTATTGTAAATACAGACATAACTTCGAAAAATAGCGTTGTGTGTCCAGAATTTGGGCCAACAACTACCGGGATTTTCAACGACGCCTAAACCCGAAGGCCATCACCGTTTGATGCTGTCAAAGATGACGATAAATTTGATTCTGCATATAAATCTCTTACCCAAATTAGGTATTGACGTGAGGATTCCTTTTAAACTGTCGGGTACTTGAAGGTCGCATGCAGCGGCCGGCAAAATGAAAGCAACTCCGATCATCTCCAACATGGCGGACAGCATTGTGAACAGCATCAGGGCGCAGTGGAAAAACTGATACTTGCCGAAGCCTGAAAGAAAACAATAGCATTGTGTACTATATGGTATGAAAATAAAGTTTAGGCGCTTCAGAAGAGCTCTGCAACCAGTAAAATGAGATAAGGATGTTCTAACGGCTGAAATTAATAGTCAATACCTAAATCGGCTGATGGATCGCTAATTAAAAGGAATTGTCTGTGGGTGCGTCCACAAAATATAAAAATAAGTCTAATATTGTCCAATATTACCGCAAATAGAGAGTAGGATTAATTATTAATTTCGGCCGTAAAGCATTGGGTATTGAGGATAACGTAAAAAAAAACACCTCAAAAAAAAAAAGGCCTCAAGTTCCAACCCAAAATGAAGTAAGTATTGTTGGATTGTTTTTATTACTTTCTAACAGCGCAGAGCCTGGAAATGCGTACGATAACCGACTCCTAGCATTAAACATTTTTTCAACATAACTGGAGAATTTCCCAAAAAATCACACGCTCTGTTTTTCGCATGACAACACTTTTTCCAACCCAAGAATGGTATCCGGAACTTAGAGATCACAAGGCAGTCTCGTGAATCAAAAATAAACATACCACAAGTGTCAAAAAAAATAATTTTTTAACCCTTCAAATTATTAATGCAGAGAATTCTTACGATTTTTTTATCTCCGTTGCGTGCTAACTTAGTCGAAAAATCAGAAGCATTAGAAGGCACCAACGCCAAGATTGTGTCTCAACACACCACGCGTAAACCATCACATAAATTTGCCAATTGGCTTCACACACACTGTTGCACAATAATCACCAATAGATGTCACTATTAAACACTAACCTGTTAAATTCAGTGCATCTTCCAAATCTACATTCTCCATGTCTTTAACTGCGCGAGTCTGCAGTCTCAAATCGCCTTGTACAGTAGCACTTCCCTTCATCTTCGCTGCACTAAAAAAAGTCATTTAGAAGAACCGGTTATGGACGGTAAATATTTGCATTCAAAACAATTAACAAATGGTTCTCGGGAACAAGTTAAGCTAATCGCTAAGGCGGTTTGTACATCTATGTCGTTCCGATGGTGTTGTAAGAGATAAATATTAATCTGAATCAGACATTTCGAAATGCTCCATATACATGCAATAGTGTCTACGATTTTCGGATAAGATATTGTTTTAAAGGTTACTGTATAATAAATTTTTACAATTGATATTTAATATTACATTAAATATTTTTTGAAAAAAAAGATAATTTTTCTCAATGGGGAATTAAAATGCGTTAAATTGAAGTGTAAATTTAAAATGATGATAATTTCCTAAGGGAAGAGCCCGGGAATCGAACCTGGGACATCTAGGTAGCACGGCAAAAACTTATGCCGCGAGACCACGAGGTAAAAATATTAATTTGTTAATTTAATAGAAAATTAGGTCATGATGGCCTCGAGATTTAGGCACGCAGTCGAGAATCTCGACGGTCGCGAGTTCAAACCCCAGGCACACACCTCTAACTTTTCGAACTAATGTGTATTCACAAAGAATTATCACGTACTTTAACGGTGAAGGAAAACATCGTGATGGAACCTGCACACCTAAAACGTTCTTAGGAATTTCTTGGGTGTGTAGTCCGCCAACCCGCACTAGGCCAGCGTGGTGAACTAAGGCCTAAATCCTCTCAGATGTAGAGGAGGCCCGTGCCCAGCAGTGTGACGTATATGGGCTGATGATGATGATATTTAATAGAATACGAGTACATTAAACTAAAAACATCATCTTTAATGCTTCGTCATCTCTAGACACAAGAGTCGTGCGATCTAGAGATAGTGGGTTTGATTCCCGGGACTCTCAGTTCTCGGGGATTTCTCAGTACCAGCACGGAATCTGGAACTGTGATTGATAAACGGCAACAGGCTCGCCTTGTATTACGTGAGACGAAACACGGTTGGCGAAATGTGGGTACAGAAATGCGCCTCTGCCTACCCCTTCTGGAAGTACAGGCGCGAGTACGCTTTTATTTTTTTTATTTTACTATCTTTGGAAAACACATGATATATGTTTTCTTAAAAACTAAGTTTTATAATAAATATCAGAACAGTTTCCACTTATCAAACGGAACATACAGGCAACGGAAACATTACAAATAACTAATTAACATTGACATAAAATTTTAAGGAATATTAATTAGATTTTTTTTAATAACTAATGTTTTTTTTTTGGAAGCTAATAATAATAATAACAATCAGATAATACAATTACTACATATATATCTTTATTGCATTCTCTAATTGAAAACGATGGCTCTTATACATGTGCTGGATACATGTTCATATCAAAATTCAAAAAGCAATAAAATACATTGAATACTAAAATGTAGTTTAAACATTAATTGATAACAGTCGTCAAGCCATGTCGTTTGATATTCTTATGGCCGAATACTGAAACGCTACTTAATCTGAAGGCGACTTATATTTAAGTGGCTGTTATAATTTAAGCGGTATACTGAAACATCATTTATCGGTTTTAAGACTGTGATTAACTAATGCCCACTTAAATTTCCATAAAAGGCAACATTACCACAAAAAGTTCTTTTACATGACATTTTTTTAAGTATATACCGCTTAAATTATAACAGCTACATAAATATAAGTCGCCCTCAGATTAAGTAGCGTTTCAGTATTCGGCCATTAGCCTGTTTAATTATCACTTTAATAAATAATACAAACATCAGTCACTAAATACTCGACCATTTTGTCCGTTAATTCGTCAATCTCTTAAGCGCGTGAATGAATAAAAACAAAAACATATTAAAAAATAAATGAACATCACAAATCGAACAACCTGCGCTTGTATACGGCCTAACGTTTTACTATTTCGAAAACGGTGATTAACATTATCGTAAAATTATCAAGTACATAATTAGTTTAAAAAAAAACTATTGATAAATAACGTATTAGGTACCAGTGGCGGTACTTCCATAGAAGCCCAAAGGCCAAGCTAGTGTAACAAAATTTCGAATAATAATCATTAATCTTTAAATACATATTTATTTAACAAAAGCAATTTGACATATAAATGAGAATATCCTGACCCCACAATAAACAATTATAAACTAGACATTACACAACGTGTAACGCTTTTGGGCTTCTATCGAAGTGCCACCACTGTTCGGTACTTACAAGTCTCTTTTTAACAGTGCTCTCATATTGTGAGCTAAACGAATACTGAATTACTGAAACCGTAACGTAAAACCCACATTAGAAAATTAGTATGGAGATATGCCTGATAATAATTACTTGTTCTGTTTCGGATTAAAATGTTTCAAGTAGCTTTATGAATAATTTATTGCTGATAAAGTATGAGATGGGATGACATATGATTCAGAGCTAAGAATCGCGAGGGATTTAAGTGATAATGATCTAATGTTAGGTAATGGCGTGATTGGCCAGTCATAGTCACTGCTTGACTACGCGACAGGACACCATTGTCCTTTTCCTTAGCGTGCTTTTAAATTTATAAAATTACGTGTATACTTGATCAAAAACCAAATATTTGGTGTTAATTTTTTGGACTCCACTGTGCTTCAGGTACAGTGGAGTCACTTTGCCGTGCCAGTATAAAAAAAAAAAAAAAAAATTGTAGCAACAAAATTCGCACTATTTTAAAACTGTTCGGTTATTGTGACGTTATTCGTGTCAACGTATGGACGTTCAAAATTAACGTAATTAAATCTGGTCAATTTAGTCCAAAAGATAATATACATACATAGATAGATAAATGTTGTACTTGCTTGTAGATACTTAAGTTTTAATTATCTAGTTGTACCTATGTGACGTTCTTCTGTATTTATAATGCTTAAACAAATACGTGACTAAATAATTTATAATATTTAGACGATGTCATGTTTAATAAAGACTTTTATTTGTTAAACATATTATTAAAGTTAGTTAAGATAAAGCCGCCATAAGTACGTATTCTTCTTGTATTTTGCTATAATAAATAAATAAATACACCCAACAGTCACATACATATGTAGTTCTGATTTCTGAACCCCACATTAAGACACAAGTTTTGTGTATTAGAAACTACTTGAGACTTTAAGGTCACGCAAACACCCAGACCCGAAACAAATATTTTTGAATCACACAATCATTTGTCTCGGTGCAATAAACTGAACAATTAAGGTGTACCAGAAAAATATTTAAATTAACTGTGTACAAATAACGATCCTAGAAGTCACTGCAATAATGAGTACCTACCTATTCTGTAATGAATTGAAGTTTGATCATTTTCTATTCGAATTTTAAGTTTCTAATTTATATTTTTAAATTATAAAGCAGTTTAGAATCCACGCATTTATCTTTTTTCCAATCAATAATATTAACCTACTTGGAAAATGTAATGCATTTAAAATGCGATATTTGTTTTTGCTCACTGTTTTTATGTCTACTTTCCTTCAATTTACATCCTATAAAAGTAACATATTGAGTGTGAGTGAGTCAAACGACAGCTCGAGAAAGAGTGGAACGTGTTCGATCCCCGCTCCGAGGCAAAAGTTTTTGTGGTCGCAAAATATTCTTAAGTTAATTGTTTTGTACTTTGTAGACCTAATATCTGCATCTCAATAGATTTTTATACAGGGTGTATTCAGACTGTCATCGGAAACTAAGGCAGGTAATAGCTACGGTAATAACGAATTAATTAGCGTTAAAAAAATCCCGACAAAAAATTAAAATTTTGACTTTTTCCATACAACCAAGGAAGGTAAGGAGTGTCATCTCCTATAGTAGAAAATCGAAAAAAGGGTCCAGTTGTCAGGTGTAAATAACAGTTCAAAACCCTTCCAGACTGGCGCTGGTGTAGACAAAGGACACGGTATGAATTTAATATTATTGTCGACTAAAGTAGTTTATTGAAAATGTCAACTACTTGCGTAGTACAAAATAATGTAGTTAATATAACCTTAAAGAGTTATTATGAGAAAACGCGTGTAGCTAGAGTGATTTTATATCCTGAACTGTGAATAGTACGTTTATTGATTTCCGCTTCCTTTAAAATTTATGATGCTGATGCTAATGTGGCGCCCCCAATTTAATGCATTTTGACGGACACTTTTGCATGTACAAGATAACACTCCTTACCTTTACCCTCCATAAACCATAGGTTCCAAAGGTAGGTATTAAATGTATGTGTATTGAAAACGTCAATTTTATTTGTCGATTATTCTTAAAGCTTATAGATTCGTAATCACTGTAGATATTACCTTTTTTTTTTTTATCGAGGGGAAAACTGTTTATGGCTCTACTTCCCGCCAGCCCTGGGGTAGGGGGGCAGGAAGCGTATGTCGGGGTCACCGGCCTTCCAGCCCGGCGCGCGGGGCGTCACGTCCGCGCAGATGTTAATGCCGAGCTGGGTCCCTAACCAAATCCCTACGCCGGCATACCGACCAAAACCCTCCGGTGGCCATCTTCGCGCCAAGTGGGGCGACCACGGTGCGTGGGCGAGAAGCGCCCACAATAGTGCCGTATTACCTGCCTTAGTTTCCGATCACGGTCTGAATACACCTGTATATTGTAGGATGTACTTAATTATGTTTCTCTGAGTGAAAGATATGGTTTGACTACAAATAATTATTTATCAATTGTATATTGAAAGTAATTTGTTATTTCCTGTTTTATTTACTCTACGTGTATTAGTTTATTCAAGAAAGGTTATTTCTTTACATGAGGTTTAATTTCTCGTCGGCAGGGGCGTTATTTTTACTACTTTACTTACTCACGCCATTCCTCAATGCTTATAAAAAAATCTAAACCTCCGATTACCACTTCGTGTATTTTTGTGTGTACCAGGCCGGACTTTCCAGACTCTGCTGCTACTGAGAATTTTCTAAAGTAAAATCACACCAATATGTCTAAATATATCCTTAAATGAAACCTGGAACTTTTGATTGTATTCGCCAATTTAAGTACTAGCAGAATAGAAAAAATATTACTTTTAACGTATATAAGTAGTACACCTTAAGTTCTTAGGAGTTTCTTAGGTGTTAAGTCTGAAATCCGCACAAGACCAGCGTGGTGGACTAAGGCCTAAACCCTCTCAGTTGTAGAGGAGGCCCGTGCCTAGCAGTGGCTCGTATATAGGCTCATGATGATGATATTTAATAGAATACGAGTACATTAAACTAAAAACATCATCTTTAATGCTTCGTCATCTCTAGACACAAGAGTCGTACGATCTAGAGATAGTGGGTTTGATTCCCGGGGCTCTCAGTTCTCGGGGATTTCTCAGTTTCAGCACGGAATCTGGAACTGTGATTAATAAACGGCAACAGGCTCGCCTTGTATTACGTGAGATGAAACACGGTTGGCGAAATGTGGGTACAGAAATGCGCGTGTGTGTTGTACATACCTTTGCATAAAGTTGTATCGTAAAAACTCAACTGTCTTCCTTCCCGACCGCATGTTGCTGGTTGGACCTGCAATGTAAACAAAATGCCGTAAAAAGTTGTGAGATCCATATGATACCAAGTCGATGAATTTATTCAGTCCCCGTTTAAGGGACCTTTTGTCTTAAGTTATTAATCCTATATATTTATATGGGATTACAAAGTTATTGATGCAGTTTGTGAATCTAGAAAACTAGACCGAAATTGCCAGATATTTTAATTTTTCCTTAAGTTATACACGAATTGTGTTCCAAATTTGAAGCTTCTATGTCGGCTAGAAGTGCCTTAGAGTTTTGATGATCGGTCAGTGAGTCAGTGAGTGACAAAACCACGAAGTTTGACTAGTTATAATTCTTAAACTACTGGTTCAAATTGAATGAAATTAGAAGTATACAGAGTTTATACTATTCTTGCTTTGTGACAGAATTCAGGTTTCTAGGTTTATCCACAACGAAGTTATAGGGTGTCGAAAATGGCCTGAGTTGCTTCGATAAAAGTATAGTAATAGTACGGCCGTGCCGCTTTTTCGCTCGACTTGGCGGGGACACTACCGTGCCCCCAGATATCACGTGTGCTTTTTATACAAAGTTTTTATTATCGACCACTACTTTTAAAGCGAATTTACTGGCGTTAGTTCTATTCATTCAACATTATGATAGATATGAAGCCTAAGAATTCTATAATTTCTGGAATAAAAGTACAATCACTATTTTAAATGTTTCATCTATCCATGTAAAAATTAATATCACACACTTTTGCAGTTATAAGTAAGGATAAATTAGTTAAAAACATTGTAGACCGTACTCTTGAACGAGCAATAAACTATCTTTACCCACGTATTGTCCAAAAAGACAATTAACTTCAACAAAACAGAATAAATCAATTCTTGAAAACTAAGGCATGCTGACATTATAAGTACACATAAGTCTAAGTATTATGTTTGTGAAGTATATTTGTAGTGATTTGAGCAATAAAGCTTTTTAGAAGTAAAAAAACACATTAGTCAACTTGCATACGTAAGAGTTTTTAACGTAAGCAATACAAGAAAAAGATTATGTATAAATATTAAATATACAATGTTTTAAAATCTTGATGTAGCGCCTGCAAAAAATTATAGCAAATTTGTTGATTACAAAGTATGTTTTGTTTTAATCAGGCGCAAAATCTTTTTAAGAAATGATAACTGACAAGTATTCCGTAATTAATAGCATATGGCAGATTGACATACCTAAATAGCATATTGTACTGTGTGTGTTTGTTAGGTTTGTAGGTGAACTGACACACTCCTTTAAGTCATACAGTAGCAATGGAATAAAATCGTAAAATAATTATAATCCTTTCAAAAATAATCCTAAAACCTACCTAATATATTGTTTTCTTATTATTATAAATTCGCTTATGTACTCAACAAAACTCATTAAGCGCGAATTCGAATCCCAAACACACTTCACTGACTTTTCGAATATATTAATTGGAAATTATTTAAAAAATGTCAGGCATGTAAACGTTGAAAACTAAACATAGCGAGAAAACGGGTAATCTCAACTATTCATCATGAGCCCAAATACGTCCCACTGCTGGGCACGGGCCTCTTCTACAACTGAGAGGGTATAGGCCTTAGTCCACCACGCTGGCCTAGTGCGGGCAGGGTTGGGCAGTATTTGAATTACTTGTAATTAAAATACGTAATTGAAATACAAATACGTATTTTGTATTTGTATTTCAATTACTTTCTTAAAATGTAATTTGTAATTTGTATTTCAAATACGTGACGCCGAGGTATTTTGTAATTAGTATTTCAAATAGGTACTTGAGGCTTCAAAATGCATTTGAACATTAAAATACATTTAGCCTTTATTTATCGATCATAGCAAGAGCAGCAAGTGTTTGGCACTTTATAGTCTCAGTCTACCAAACGGGAGACAGACGTGAGTTTATGTACGTATGTAAAATGTTATTCCTGTCTAGGCTGATGACAAATGTACAGCGTACATAACAGATTTTTTACTATTTTTCACGTGGTTAGTTAGCAGGAGTGTTACTATATTGAATACTAACAGATTCTTTATTTAGAAATTTGTATGTATATATTTATGAGTTTCATGTTAATGTATATTATTGTCACATAAGCATATAGGTAACAAACATGTCGGTATACAATTATTTATATGTTTTTTATATTGTACATTTTGACTACCCTATCATTTACGTCCATCCTGTGGTTGTCACTTAGGTAAAGATAGTCTTGAGCGACAAGACCTAATTGTACCTACTGTAATTCCCTCTGTGTTTTTGTTCTGTTCATTATCTCCTATTGTACACTAAATAAATCTCATTTAAAAAATTAAATGAACAATTCAACTTACATTCATTACAAAAGAAATTTTCACTCACACGATATAAAATCCAAATTAATTCAAAACTCCGTAGAGTTTAGAGAGAGTAGAGAGCATCTACGAATAAAAATACAGTAAATAAATAAGCCAACAAGGACTAAACGGTATATGTTAAGCAACATAAAATGCTTAAAGCGTACTAAGGTCTCAATAACAATACCTATGTTTTCGTCATAAAACGTTTATTCAACTTGTTCATTTTATTCCTACTTGCTTTTATCAGTTTGCTTGCATCTATGCACGTTAAAATCTACTTAAAACTAACTACATACATACATAAACTCACGCCTGTATTCCCTGAAGGGGTAGGCACTGTAGGCAGAGATGCATTTCGGCACCCACATTTCGCCAGGTATGTATCAGCCCCACGTAATAGGGGGCGAGCCTATTGCAGTTTTTCGGGCACATTTCCAGACTCCGTGCTGCTACTGAGAATTTCCTAATGGAAAAACCCAATAACACTTTGCCCGACCCGGGAATCGAACCCAGGACCTCTAGATCGCACGGCACATACTTGTACCGCGAGACCACGAGGCAGTCTACTTTTATAATTATTAACTTTAATCATGGTTAAGTTTTAACTCTGGAATTGAGAAATGTATTTGGTTTTTACTGCAGTGTTTACTGATGTATATTGTTACTTATTTGCAATAAAATGTAATTTACCATGCATTATAATGCGTTTAACCTAGCCTAAAAGAAATAGTAAAAGAAATTTTGTTTTGTTATTTCATTAGGAGCACGATAAACAAAATATTTAAACAATTCTCGTCTAATTACTTAAGAAAAAACTAAGTTTACTCACCGTATCTTTTCCGAGTAACACTGTTGTAAACACAATTAGTAAGTGATGACACACCGAAAGCGATTTGATCACTAAATGAATACTAAAGTGGCTCGTGAGAAATGCAAATATGATTATTTATCTGTTTACGATTCGTCTAGCGCACAATGCACAAGTACATCACTGTTGCCCTATCTCTGGACAACGAACTTTGGCCCCGGTCACACTCATTAATTTTAAGATGATGTATATAAACACCTACCTACCTACGTAATGGCATAAGTAGTTATTATTCGTGCA
Source organism: Hemaris fuciformis (assembly GCA_907164795.1). Classification (NCBI taxonomy): domain Eukaryota; kingdom Metazoa; phylum Arthropoda; class Insecta; order Lepidoptera; family Sphingidae; genus Hemaris; species Hemaris fuciformis. The sequence goes on from OU015443.1 coordinate 1,949,534, forward strand.
TTCTGGCTCACGATTCTGGGGCCCCTATTTCTGAGCCAATCGACGACCTCGCCAAAAAAAAAAAAAAAAAAAAAAAAAAAAAAAAAAAGTTTGGTGTCAAATTGGGGGTTTTTGGGGACGCCCGTTCGATCTGTGCTATCCATTTTCTTCTATCTCTAACCGTTTCGTTTTTAGCTTTTTTACTGTGCCAGCTCCACTACCCCTAATTTGCTAATTACGGTAAACAATACCTCGACTTCGGTCTTAATTACGGTCACCTATTGTGTTGGCACTCGACACTAATCACCCTGTTACTCATCAATAACAACAACACATTTCAATACTTAATGCTTTATTTCTTTATTAAAAAATAGATTTAAACATCATATCCACTAACATATCATTTTTCAAGGAATTCATATCAAATTGATTTAAAAATTCAGTTGTTGACATCCCATTAAACTTATAAAATATGTACAATATACAGTACTCTCCACAGACTGAAGTCCAATCATTTTGTATCGGGTTACTACAAAATTTCCATTGCTTTGAATTTCTATTCAAAAACATTTTGTGATAGCCAGTAGGACAACGACCATATGAATCAAAATATTCTCCAGCACCGCGACTGTCAATGTGTATAGCTATCCAGTGAGATCCTGGCTTTGTGTCCGGGTCCAAATTGCTTATAAGATACATAGGAACTTGAACATTAATTGGCAATCTGTTTGCAGCATATACATTGTACTGTAGACTTGGATGAATTTTTAATAAGCATTGTTGAATTTCATAAGTATTCATTGCTGCATTTAATTTTGATATGACTGAATTATTTGCTGGATCACAGCTAAGTGAAAAGATGAAGACGTGGTACACATATATAAGAGTTAAATAAGGTGTAAATAAAAGGTAAGTATAATTTTATAATAAGTTTTATTTTAATCATAAACTTAGTACTAAGTAATACAAAATTTACTAATTCTAGTATTAGCTGCTATAATCGACAGTTACATTTCGATTTTTATCTATTTCGATAATGTTATCAAACTCGGCATATACAACACAGTTTATTGTTTGAGTAAGTGTGGATTCAAAACGAACTTCTAATCTTACGCTGCCGTGCTTTATAAGATTCCAATGACTCGACGAGTTGGCTGATAAATCAGGGGTAAGATCAAAAGCTAACAAACAATATCCATTGGAATATTTATCACGAGATATCCCATTACCTTCATTTAGAAAATGTATTCCCGTTCCTGAGAATAAGGTATGATAAGTTGTAGTAAACAATTTATTCTCAAACGATGGTTGCAAAGCTTTTGAGGGTATTTGTTGGCCATCTATGTACAAACAAAATGAGCTCATATCATAGTTTTCAAAGTTCAGTGGATTTTTAGTGAGACTACCATTGAACGCTGCATTATTAACAAACCCAACTATACATCTTTTAGGTACTTGTCCGAGAAAAATATTATCAAGTGTTTTTCCTTGAACTCCTGATGGTATTGTTAATACTTTAACTTCAGCTCGAGTTATGGGATATTTTGCAGTAGTAGATGCTAGAACTTTTTGATGAGCAAGTAGAACTGTTGGATTAATTTTTGCTCTTCTTATAACGAGAGTTGCATCTGTTATGCTAACTTTAAATTTCATGTCACTCGATGAAGCCATAAGATTAAACGATTCACGAGATCTGACCAACTTTACACTCATTTCAACAAATAAGCTCATATCAGTTTATATTTGAGAAATTGTGGAAACTATTACTTTAATGGTATTCAAATATTGTGTAATAGAGATAACGTAATTGATTTTTAATGTTATAATTTATTGAAACTAGATAATTAATGATTTATTTAAACTATGTCGATTACACTGGTATATAAACTCACAATGTTATTAAAATGCTACAGTCCCTAGTAGTAGTGGTACGGTGAGGAAAGTTAACTATAGTGAATTATAAGTGAATTATAGTGTCCAACGATAAAATGGAGGTAAGACACATTTTTATCTATTTATAAACTTATTAATACTGGATTTACTCGTAAAGTTTCATAGTGTTTATTTTATATTGTTACAGAACTCATACAATTTTACGAAGGAAGGCAATACAGCCAAAGGCTTTTATTACAGTACACTTTCGGACTCTGAACCCGAGTTAGAAATCGTTGCACCCCAACAACCAGAAAGAAAAAGAAAAGAAACTGCAAAAGAAGAGATCGATGATCTATTTCAAATGTCACCAAAAAATAAAAAGAAAAAGACATCAAGCTCTGTGTCTCGAACACAAAGTGGTGGCACTGCCTTTATTACAACTAACAATGATGATGACAAAAATGCAACACACCTTATAAAAATCGAGGTTTACGATCTAAAAAAACTATCTAAAATTCCACCACAAGAACATTGGAAAAATAGTGACATGAGGTTAAAATTGTACACGACAAATAGAACAAAAAATTTTGAAAGTGTTGAAAAATTGATGTATAATATAACAAAAGAAATCACGAACAGTGAAACTTGCAAAAAATACTTGTTTAAGCACAATTAAGTAATTACTACCATTGTTTTGTATTTAGGGGTCATTAATTAAGTACTTTATTTACCTGTATATTTTGTATAAGTTCCCTAAGAAATTTGGACTAATATTCAGTTGGAAGTCGTTGTTCGTGGTGTGACTTTTATCCAATCTCGAGATTTAACTATAAAATGGATTTCTCCAATACATATGAAAGCGTCTTCTTCAGTTCTGGAGTTGAAGAAATTGACAATGAAAATGAAATGGTTAATATTTGTGAAGAAGTGGAGTTATGCGAATCATTGAGTTCATGTTTTGATGAAGAGTTTACATATGCATCAGCTGAAAATCATATCATGTAAGTACTGAGTTCAATACCTTTTCTAGTCAAAGATTTTGATGTTAACAGTTGTACTAATATTTTTCTTTTGTTATAGTCAACCACAACAAGGAGGTTCACTTAAAAGGACTACAATTCATGATGACCCTCATCCTGATATCAAACGTTCAAGAACTGGAGAAATGGCTTCAACTTCATCGGGTATTGGAGGAGGATCCCACGCAGGTAATCATTTAGATAAAGTAAATTGTGACGCTTGCCAAATTACAGTTAGAAGACGATATTTTACCAACCACTTAAAAAGTAATATTCATAAAAATAACTCTCTTAAATTATACAAAACTTTTGATAATGTATCGGTTATTGAAACTGCTTTTGGACAAAGAATCATAACATATAAAATTTGCAATAAATCAAACCAGTCTTTAGAAGCAACATTTCAAACTCCTGAATCGTTTTTAAACTCAATTAAAGATGATATATTATATTTAGTGGAAGAGTCAATTGAAAATCATAGTATTTTTAAAGTTAATTTCATATTACATGCTGAATTCATTCAACAAAGCAAAGGTGACACTGTGAATTCGTTTGATTTTCAAACTTGTAATTTTATTGTATTTCGTGGGGACGATCTTAATATTTTTTTCACATCTTTGTGTGATACGTTAGCAAATAAAATAAGTAGTTTTGAGAAAAAAGATAGTGGATGGAGTCTAAAACACATAAAAAGCATAGATATGAATGTTAATAAATTTAATCCTCTTCGTGGTACTTCTTATATTGATTTACCTAAAGATATTAGCGCAAAAAAAGCTATAATTAATGTTCAAAACGCAGATTATTTATGTTTCAAGTGGTCTTTACTTTCCGCTCTTTACCCGGTTAGTAAAAATGCTGGTCGCGTATCATCATATGCTATGCATTCTGAAAAATTGATTTTCAATGGTGTATCATTTCCAGTTAAATTAACTGACATTGCTAAAGTTGAAAAATTAAACAATATTAGCATAAATGTTTTCGGTTTAGAATTTAATAGAAATACTAAACAGCATAGTATTATTGGCCCTTTGTATTTCACAAAGAGCCGTAGAAGTACTCATATAAATTTGTTGTATTTAACTAATGGTGCAAATAGTCATTATTGTTTTATCAAAAATTTGTCTCGTTTAGTTAGCAAACAACTTTCAAACCAACATCATGCCGTTCATATTTGTGATGGATGTTTATTGCATTTTCCAACTAATGAAAGGTTGTTAAATCATCAACAATATGACTGCACTCATGTTATTACTGAATTACCAACAAGTGATAAAACATTTAAAAATTGGTTTGGTCAGTCCACATCTAACGATAAATTGATGTTTGATCATTTTGAAAGAAAGTTAAAAGTTCCTTTTGTTATATATGCAGATTTTGAAGCATTTTTAAATCCAATTAATTCATGTTCTAATAACCCATCCAAATCATATACAAATAACATTCAAAAACACGAACCGTATAGTTTTGGGTACTATATAAAGTGTTCATATAATGATAATTTATCAAAATACGAGTCCTATTGTGGATCCGAATGCGCACAAGTATTTATGAATAGAATTTACAACGATTTGAAATCAATTTGCAGTAAAAATAATTTTCAAAAAAGTCCCAAACCATTGACTGTAGAAGATCAAAATATCGTGAATAATTGTACAATTTGTCATATTTGTGCGACTGATTTAAATCAAGAAAAATGTATAGATTTTGACTGGTACACTGGTAAATTCAGAGGTGTTGCACATGAAATATGTGCTAAAAAGTTTAGGGCTCCAAATTTTATTCCAGTAATACTTCATAATTTAAGTAATTATGATTCACATTTTATTGTTCACGCACTCAATTTTCTAGATGGTCAAGTAGATATCATTCCTCAAAATAAAGAAAAATATATATCATTTTCAAAAACTTTGAATATAAATAATCAAAGAGTAAATTTAAGGTTTATAGATTCATTAAAATTTTTACCCTGTAGTCTTGATCAATTAGCCAAAAATCTAAAAGATAATCAATTCCATACTCTAAAAAATAAATTTCCCATCGATGAAGACTTCAACCGTCTCAGAAAGAAAGGTGTTTTTCCTTATGAGTTTATGACATCTTCTGATAGTTTAAAAGTAACATCTTTACCTATGCAACATAATTTTTACAGCACATTAACGAATTCAAATGTATCCGATGACGATTACAATCATGCACAAGATGTTTGGAATCATTTTAAATGTTCAAATATGCTTGATTATTCCAATTTATATCAAAAAACCGATGTCTTGTTATTAACAGATATATTTGAAAATTTTAGAGATCTTTGCATTACTACTTATAATCTAGATCCTGCACACTATTATACAGCCCCAGGCTTAAGTTGGGATGCTATGTTAAAGTACACTAAAATAAAATTAGAATTATTAACGGATTTCGATAAAATTGCTTTCATAAGGGCGGGTATTCGTGGTGGTGTATCTCAATGTAGTAATCGATATGCCAAAGCCAATAATGAATATTTAAACAATTATGATCCCACCAAAGTTAAATCATATCTTTCTTATTTTGATGCTAATAATTTATACGGTTGGGCTATGTCGCAATACCTCCCCGAAGGAGGATTCGAATGGATTGATCCTACAACTGATTTTAATGTATCTGATACATCAGAAAATGGTTTTATTTTAGAAGTAGATTTAGAATATCCTGATGAACTTCATGACTTACATTCAGATTTACCTCTTTGTCCAGAAAACATTTGTGTTGAAAATTGTAAAGATTCAAAATTAATTCCTAATCTTAATAATAAGAATAAGTATAAAATTCATTACAGAAATTTAAAACAATGTTTAAAACTAGGTATGAAATTAAAAAAGGTTCACAGAATATTAAAATTTAAACAAAGTCCTTGGCTTCAAAAGTATATAGATTTAAATACTAATTTAAGAACAAAAGCAGTATCAGAATTTGAAAAGGATTTCTATAAACTAATGAATAATTCAGTATTCGGCAAAACTATGGAAAATATAGAAAAAAGGGTTAATGTAAAACTTCTAACACATTGGGAAAATCATGGTAAATCTCTGGGGGCACAAGACTTGATCGCAAAACCGGAATTTCATAGTCTTTCAATATTTTCTGAAAATTTAGTAGCAGTTCAATTACGCAAAACAAAAATAAGACACAATAAACCTATCTATCTAGGATTTTGTATTTTAGATATTTCTAAAACTTTAATGTATGAATTCCATTACGACTACATGTTAAAAAAGTTTGGTGATAAAACTAAACTGTTATACACTGATACTGATAGTTTTATCTACCAAATATTCACAGATAATTTTTATGAGGACATGAAACCTGATTTAGCTGTACGTTTTGATACTTCTGATTATCCATCTGATAATATTTTCGGTTATCCAAGAATAAATAAAAAAAGGTTAGGATTTTTCAAAGATGAAAATAATGGACAAATCTTAGAAGAATTTGTTGGTCTTCGATCAAAAATGTATGCATTTAATGTAGGTAACAAACTAGTATCGAAAGCTAAGGGAGTTAATAAAAGTGTAACAAAACAATTGAATATAGAAAATTATAAGTCATGTCTTTTTAATCAAAATGTTCAACATCATAGTATGTATAGATTTAAATCCATCAAACATACAATATTTACTCAAAAAATTAACAAGACTTCTTTGTCATATAACGATACTAAGCGTCACATTTTACCAAATCTTGTTGATACTTTAGCGTGGGGTCATTATAAACTAAGATAAAATATCAATTTTAATGTGTAGATAATATAAAATATGTCCAATAATCTCTATTTTTGTATTTTAATTCCTAATTTTGTAATTTACGTGTTTTTGTAAATAAAATTTTAAATATATGAAAAATAAATTTGTACTTATATGTATTATTTTTTTTGTATTATTTAGTTAGTAAGTTAAATTTAAGAAGACATAATTTTTATTAATTTGTATGTTATGACTAATGAGAAATAAATATAATTGTGCTTTTTATAGAAATTGTTTCATTTTATTGTAATACTTCGTATATACCTCACGTAAACAACATGTATCATTTTATCCATCCCTTTACTGCAATAATTGCAGGACCTAGTGGATGTGGAAAATCACAATTTGTAACAAATTTTATCAAATACAAGAGTAAAGTATGCAACGTAGATTTTGTTCAAATAACTTGGTGTTTTGATGAAATGCAACCTCTATATAACTTAAAAAATGTAAACTACTTTCAAGGATTACCCGATCTGAACATGTTTGATGGTAAAGAGCCCAATCTTATCATAATAGATGATCTCATGAGGGAATCTGATGGACGCATAGTTGACATATTTACAAAAGGTAGTCATCATAGAAATTTAAGTGTTTTTTATATAACCCAAAACTTGTTTCATCAGGGAAAAGGACAGAGGGACATTTCTTTAAATTCGAGTTATATAATTTATTTTAAAAATCCTCGTGATAAAACACAAATTCGCTATTTAGCACGCCAAGTATCACCAGAAAATACCAAGTTCATCGAAGAAGCGTACAAAGATTCTACTAAAGACGCTCATGGATATTTAATGATAGATCTTAAACAAAATACTAATGATCAGTGTCGTATTAAAACAAGAATATTTCCTAATGTTGGGTTTTGTTCTATTTATATACCGAAGAAGGGCTTTAAATACGACAAGAATCAACAAATTTCCATCATTTACAAATAATGCAGGGAAGCTTAAAGACGCATAAAGATTTACTTGCTGCATTACATACGTTAAAACCAAAATATCAAAAAGCCTTGTTAAAATCATGCGATGAAGATGAAATAAATTGTATTTGTGAATGTATTCACAATGTTTTACAGGGTAAAGTTCAATTAAAAGAAAAGGAAAAAAAATCTCTCAAAAAATATAAATCTCTGCTTCGTAAACTCGTACATAAAACTACAAATAAAGTAAGAAAAAATATAATAATTCAACAAGGGGGTGCCTTTCTCCCTATTATATTGGGTTCTATACTTAGTGGACTAATAAGTGGTCTTGTTTAAAATGGAACATGCTAAGAGAATGGTACTCGTCGAGCCGAGTTTGATTGATAAAATATATCAAAGAGATTCTATAGATAATCCAAAATCAAGATTAGATTTTGAAATGCAAAATATTTTAAAAAGCAAAGAAGATGATAGACAGAAATGTATTTTGTACTTACAAGTTTTACAGAGATACTTACACTTTACCGGTGAAGATCGTCAGCCAATTGAACTCCCAATAATAACTTCACCTAATTCATCCGAAACAATTATAAAAAATCAGCTTAATGATAAAAGTATTAAAACAAATATCCAAGATCCAGTTGTTGAACAGGCGTCAAACCAAGAAGATACTCATCAAGAGAGAAAAACTATACAGACAGAATCTGTTTACTCAATAAAACAAATTTTAAGTCTAATACCAAAGACATATTCGAAAAAGGGTGAACTCTTGTTAAATTTGCTCTCATTGAACAGAGACAAAATCAATTGGAATGATGAAGGTACAGTTTTTATTGGTAACAACGAGGTAACTGGAAGCAATATTGTAGATTTAATAAATGATACATTAAGACCACTAAAAAGGAATGATCCTATTGGATGGGAAAATTTTGCAAAGACATTAAAAGATCTTAAAGTGCCTCTGAGTTACGTTGGTAATTCGAAGAGAAGTAAATATATTAATCAATTACAGTTAAAAGATCTTGGAGAACTATCTGATGAGGAATTTACCACTCCTGTATCTGCTGAAAAGTACAGTAGAAAAATAAAAAAGAAAATAGATTGGGAAAAATGGACCCCTTATTAGAAATTAACAATATTTATTATGATGCATCACACCCTGCTGGTTATAGCAGTATTATTAAATTGACTAAAGCTATGAAAGGTAAAATGACTGGAAAGGAAGTAAAAGAATGGTTGCAATCACAAGACACGTATACTCTTCATAAACCAATTCATAAGAAATTTCCTCGAAACAAATATATTTTATCTAATTTAAATGAACTATGGCAAGCAGATTTGAGTGATATGAGAACTTATAGTAAATATAATGATGGTTACAACTATATATTGTGTGTTATTGATGTTTTTAGTAAGTATGCTTATGCTAGAGCTCTGAAAACCAAAAGTTCATTTACAATAAAACAAAGTTTTGAAAGTATATTCAATGAAGCATCTACTACTCCGACCCATATACAATCTGACAAAGGTACCGAATTCGCTTCTAAAGATGTTAAAACATACTTTAAAACAAAAAAGATTAATTATTATACTACAAATAATCCTGATATTAAAGCTAGTGTTGTTGAACGATTTCAGAGGACGCTCAAAACAAAAATGTGGCGGTATTTTACTCACAAAAATACTTATAAATACATTGATATTTTACAAGATCTATTGTATGCTTATAACCATGGTTATCATTCAAGTATTAAAATGGCTCCATGTGATGTAAATTCTAACAATATAATGACTGTTTGGAATAATTTGTATGATAGGCAAACAGTAAGAACATCGAAAGATATTCCATTGCCTAAGTTTCATGTTGGTGATCATGTACGAATAACAAAATATAAACATGTATTTCAAAAGGGATACGAGTCTAACTGGAGTGATGAAATATTTGTGATATCTTCAATTATTGATAGGTCACCTTTGGTTGTCTACACTTTGAAAGATTTGAAACATGAATTAATTGAAGGTACATTCTATGAAAAAGAACTACAAAAAGTAAATTATAACCCCACCTCAAGCTATAAAATAGATAAAATACTCAGTTCTCGTTATTCAGGTCCCAATAAGCAATTGTTAGTTAAGTGGAAAGGTTATCCTGATAAGTTCAATAGTTGGGTACAAGCTTCAGATTTGCAAACAATATGATAAAAGACAATTTTTATTTAACATTACCAAGCAACAGCTCTATGGAATACTTTCCTGAAAATAAGACAACTATGTTTTCTACGAAACTACCAAAACCCATAAAATTAGATGGGGAGTGGGTTGTTGGTGTGATTGAATTTCAATATCCATGTACTATGTTTACTGTTCAGGAACATGAAAATGTTATATATATAACTAAAAGAATGTTAATGCCAAATGAAGAAACACCATCGACGGTTTACTATAAAACCTATATTCCAGCTACAAACTATGATAATATAAATCATATTCTGTCAGCATTGAATAAAGTTAAAGAAAAGATAAAATTTCGATATGATGAAATATCTAAATTTGTTTCTGTGGCAGTTATGGACGCCTCAATTGTATCTTTGAGTTTATCACCAAAATTGTCAGTTCAATTAGGATATGAACCCAATAGAAATCTTGTAGAAAAAGGGATTGGTAAACGTCCAGCAAATTTACATTTAGGATTACCATCTCAACTATTCGTTTATTGTGATATAGTAGAACCTCAAATTGTTGGAGACGTGATCACCCCACTATTAAGAATAATTCCTCTAGATCCCGCTAAGTATGTATATGGTGCTAATAAAATGCATGTCTTTTCACCTCCTCACTATATACCTGTTATGCGCAGAGAATTTGACACGATTGAAATAGATATAAGATCAAGCACAGGACAAAAAATACCATTCCAATTTGGAACAGTGTGTGTTAAACTACATTTTATAAAATTATAATGTATCCCCGAAATCATATAACCTGTCCATATGAACATTACTATACTCACCAAGCTGGTTCAGGAATAGGAGTTATCTACAAGGGAGCCCCTTATCAACGTGGACATGGAATTGGTAGCTTTTTAGGAGGATTGTTTCGTTCAGTTTTACCGTTATTATCAAGTGGGGCACGGACTATAGGAAAAGAAGCTTTAAATACAGGTGTAGGGCTTTTATCAGATATGGTCAGCGCACGACCAATGGAAGAGTCAATCAAAGCGAGACTTAAAGAAGCTAGTTCAAATTTAAAGAGAAAGGCTGATGACAAAATAGATAAAATAATGTCTGGTTCAGGATATATATCAAAAAGAAAAAGATTATCTGCATTCATTACACCATCAGCTGCGAAGGTGAAAGGAGTAAAAAAACAAATACCTCGAAAGTACAAAGATATTTTTTCATAAAATAAAATGTCGTTTTTGCATAGTCATTCTTGTGAGTGTATCAAATCAGAATTAGATTTATTTGCTTTACCATCGACTCAAACAAGTATAGAAAGTGGATTGTGGATACACTACAAACCCATATCATCTTTAGCCGATGATGGTCCTATAGAATTTCAAGTGCCTGGAACTGGGGATGATTATATAGATTTGTCACATACTCTAATTCATATAAAAGCGAAGATATTAACTCAAGACTCATCAAAACTCAGCGCGTCAACTGTAGTTGCCCCTGTTAATAATTGGTTACACTCGCTTTTTAGTCAACTGGATGTTTACTTGAATCAAAAATTAGTTTCACCTCCTAACAATACATATCCCTATCGCGCCTACATAGAAACACTCTTAAACTACTCCCCTGCTGCAAAAGAATCGCATTTAACATGTAGTCTTTGGTATGAAGATACAGAAGGAAAAATGAACTCAACTGATGAAACAAATGTTGGTTTTACTAAAAGACAAGAATTAGTATCTGAGAGTAAGGAAATAGAAATGATTGGTCATCTTCACGGTGATATATTTAATCAAGAAAAGTTTTTAATCAACGGTGTTGAAATGAGTGTAAAGTTGGTCAGATCTCGTGAATCGTTTAATCTTATGGCTTCATCGAGTGACATGAAATTTAAAGTTAGCATAACAGATGCAACTCTCGTTATAAGAAGAGCAAAAATTAATCCAACAGTTCTACTTGCTCATCAAAAAGTTCTAGCATCTACTACTGCAAAATATCCCATAACTCGAGCTGAAGTTAAAGTATTAACAATACCATCAGGAGTTCAAGGAAAAACACTTGATAATATTTTTCTCGGACAAGTACCTAAAAGATGTATAGTTGGGTTTGTTAATAATGCAGCGTTCAATGGTAGTCTCACTAAAAATCCACTGAACTTTGAAAACTATGATATGAGCTCATTTTGTTTGTACATAGATGGCCAACAAATACCCTCAAAAGCTTTGCAACCATCGTTTGAGAATAAATTGTTTACTACAACTTATCATACCTTATTCTCAGGAACGGGAATACATTTTCTAAATGAAGGTAATGGGATATCTCGTGATAAATATTCCAATGGATATTGTTTGTTAGCTTTTGATCTTACCCCTGATTTATCAGCCAACTCGTCGAGTCATTGGAATCTTATAAAGCACGGCAGCGTAAGATTAGAAGTTCGTTTTGAATCCACACTTACTCAAACAATAAACTGTGTTGTATATGCCGAGTTTGATAACATTATCGAAATAGATAAAAATCGAAATGTAACTGTCGATTATAGCAGCTAATACTAGAATTAGTAAATTTTGTATTACTTAGTACTAAGTTTATGATTAAAATAAAACTTATTATAAAATTATACTTACCTTTTATTTACACCTTATTTAACTCTTATATATGTGTACCACGTCTTCATCTTTTCACTTAGCTGTGATCCAGCAAATAATTCAGTCATATCAAAATTAAATGCAGCAATGAATACTTATGAAATTCAACAATGCTTATTAAAAATTCATCCAAGTCTACAGTACAATGTATATGCTGCAAACAGATTGCCAATTAATGTTCAAGTTCCTATGTATCTTATAAGCAATTTGGACCCGGACACAAAGCCAGGATCTCACTGGATAGCTATACACATTGACAGTCGCGGTGCTGGAGAATATTTTGATTCATATGGTCGTTGTCCTACTGGCTATCACAAAATGTTTTTGAATAGAAATTCAAAGCAATGGAAATTTTGTAGTAACCCGATACAAAATGATTGGACTTCAGTCTGTGGAGAGTACTGTATATTGTACATATTTTATAAGTTTAATGGGATGTCAACAACTGAATTTTTAAATCAATTTGATATGAATTCCTTGAAAAATGATATGTTAGTGGATATGATGTTTAAATCTATTTTTTAATAAAGAAATAAAGCATTAAGTATTGAAATGTGTTGTTGTTATTGATGAGTAACAGGGTGATTAGTGTCGAGTGCCAACACAATAGGTGACCGTAATTAAGACCGAAGTCGAGGTATTGTTTACCGTAATTAGCAAATTAGGGGTAGTGGAGCTGGCACAGTAAAAAAGCTAAAAACGAAACGGTTAGAGATAGAAGAAAATGGATAGCACAGATCGAACGGGCGTCCCCAAAAACCCCCAATTTGACACCAAATTTTTTTTTTTTTTTTTTTTTTTTTTTTTTTTTTTTAGGCGAGGTCGTCGATTGGCTCAGAAATAGGGGCCCCAGAATCGTGAGCCAGAATGCACGAATAATAACTACTGGCATACGGAGCCGAAACGTGGACACTCACCACAAATTCAAAGTCACTCAGCGTGCTATGGAGCGGACAATGCTTGGAGTTTCTCTGGTGGATAGAATCGGAGTCATTGACATTGCCCGCAAGAAGTGGACGTGGAACTAAAGTGGAAGTGGGCCGGCCACGTCTGCCGACGGTCTCCGACGGCCGGTGGAGCAGACAAGTGTTGGAGTGGAAACCGCGCTTAGGCAGACGTAGTGTGGGACGTCCTGCAGCACGATAGTCCGACGACTTGAGAAAGCGGTAGGTAGCGGATGGATGAGGGCTGTTCAAGACCGGGATGGTTGGCGCCTACTTGGGGACGCCTTCGTTCAGCAGTGGACGGCGATAGGCTGAGTATATAATATATATTATACTTCATCCATGCTAACTCAGATTAAATTTACAGCTTCATTCATATGAGTAGCACAGTCGAACGTGTAATATGCCGATGAAAAATTACCACGATTCTGAATTGCAATTTATAAACGATTTCATAGGAAAACATCTTGGGGAAACCGGCACACTTAAAAGTTCTTAGGAATTTCTTAAGTGTGCAGTCCGCCATACCGCACTAGGCCAGCGCGGTGGACTGAGACTTTAACCCTCTCAGTTGTAGAGGGGGTGATGATAAAACGATTTTATACGTTCGTCAGAAAGCTGTAGTTTATATATGTATATATTGATGAATCTATATAGGAACTACAGCTGTGCACGGGCCTCCACAACTGAGAGGGTTTAGGCCTTAGTCCATCACGCTGGCCTAGTGCGGGTTAGCGGACTACAACGAAGTCCTAAGAACATTTAGGTGTGCAGGTTTACTCACGATGTTTTCCTTCACCGTTAATGTAAACCTCTTAATTATTAAGGACGCCCGTGGCCAGCAGTGGAACGAATATGGGCTGATGATGACTCCGGATCAACACACATACACTTTTCTGCCATGAGTTCCGAGTTTACGATTCAACAATTTAATACTAAAAGATTTTTCGAATAATATTTACTTACTGATCGGGCAGCGGAATGTGTTGTGAATTGTCAGTTCAGCAATTTACACGTCTTTATTTGCATTAACTTCGCTTCCGAATAAGTCAGCATTCACGTAATTATGTCTGTTTTTAGAAATCAGCATATTGGTTTTGAATTACGTCAAGTATCATGGAATTTACGTTACTTCATTTGTCAACCAAATTCAAATTATAAAACATTCATCATAATCATCAGCCCATATAAGTCCCACTTCTCGCAACGGGCCTCCTCTGCAACAGAGAGTTTAGGCTTTAGTCTACCACGCTGGCCTAGTGCGGGTTGGCGGACCACTCATCTAAGGCATAAAACATTCTTCAATATCTATTCCAGATGTTACAGATATAATTCATAGAATTTTGGTAAATGAATTTGACTAAGAACGTAGTATTTTCTACATACATACATACCTCACGCCTGTATTCCCAAAGGCATAGGCAGAGGTAGGTACATTTCTGCTCCCATATTTCGCCAATCACGTTTACTTCCCACGTGGGTGGCGAGCCTATTGCCACCATTCGAATACTTCAGTTCTTTTTTGGCACGTAAATTTTATCGTTCAAACTAACAAATAGGATGTATTTTAAAATATGTGTTCTTATATCTGTAACAGTGCCCTAAAACACAGAAAACATATAAAATAATTAAGACTATTACATAATTTTCCTTAAATGACGTCCAGAATCGAAGACAGTTGAGGAGCATTTTAAACAAATTTGAATGCATTAAACAATTCATGAAATTTTAAAGAGAAAGAAGTACATAAGTTTGTACCGAGTAAATTATAGATAGTCTCTACCTATTTCTAAAAGAAATAGGCATGTATTCCTTGAAAGAGGATGAGCAGAGGTATACTTTTAACATCGTGATAAAACCTGCACACCTAAAAGTTCTTAGGAATTTCTTAGGTGTGTAGTCCGCCAACCCGCACTAGGCCAGCGTGGTGGACTAAGGCCTAAACCCTCTCAGTTGTAGAGGAGGCCCGTGCCCAGCAGTGGGACGTATATGGGCTGATGATGATGATGATGATACTTTTACAAGCGAGCTTATCTTTAAGACTCCGTGCTACTATGAATATTCTGATAGAACAATAATACTTTTCCTAAACAAACCCAGATCCTCTCGATCGCCCACCGCACATGCCCTAAGAAAACAGCAGCTACATCATAAACATGTCGACTAGAAATATCGCAAAATACATTTGTATTGAAAGCACGGTTCTCCTGTTATTTTTTCATGTGGCATTATTTACTGGCGTTGATATCATAAGCCCCCAGCGATCTGTAAATCTTCCCGCATAATATTTACCAAGCAAACTAGTTGATACACGAACAAACTTACTTGTTATGCAACTCAAATACACGATGCTAACATTTTCTGGACTGTGTTTGCAAGACCGGATATTTGAGACACTTTTATTTGTTTTATCCCTTATAGCCTTAAACCAGCCCCGTGGCGCAGATGGCTAGACACCAGCTTGCGAAACGAGAGGCCGCGGGTTCGATCCCCGTACCGAGACAAATATTTGTGTGATCCATAAATATTTGTTTCGGGTCTGGGTGTTTGTGAGACCGAAAAGTCTCTCGTAGTCTCTGATACCCACGACACAGGACTTGTATCCTATTGTGGGGTCAGAACTATGTATGTGACTGTTGGGTGTATTTATTTTTTTATTTTATTTTTTAAACTTACAGTAGAGCACGCCGTTCATTTTTAATGAATTTAATTATAATGTTTTTAATGAATCATAACGCTTTTTTTTACAAGCACGATAAAGTGACTTCACCAGCAGTTGATAGTAAGTAGGAAGAATTCCCTCAATTATATATGTACATATACCCCTTTCTAACCGATTCCGCTGTACCTCCAAGGCATTCGTACAACGTCGAGAGATGTAGATTACAATCATTAGATTATAACCTAGTTTTACGATATGGCTTTTCCTGCAATATCTAGGCTAGGCCTAGGCCACAGAACTCTCGCGACAGGGATCGAACTCACGGCCCCCTGTTACGCAGCCGGCTTGTCAAATATTGTATTTGTTATTACGATAACGGTCGTAGACTTATTAGTTGTTTGCCTTTCCGCAGTAGCCGCGATACGAACCTGGGTTTTCCAGTTTCACCAACTTCAAAACACTGAGGAACTTGGATAGACATTTGAATAAATAAATAATATTTAAATAGATACAACTCAATTGTCACACACATAGTTCTAACTCCACACTAAGATACAAGTCTCACAAACACCTAGACCCGAAACAAATATTTGTGTGTCACACAAACATTTGTCTCGGTACGGGGATCGAACCCCGCGACCTGTCGTTTCACAAGCTGGTGTCTAGCCGACTGCGTCACGGGGCGTCACTGCTGTCAAACAACGGAAATGAAATAACAAAAAATATTGAGTCTTTAGCGAATAGTGTGTGCTCAACAAGCGGAAGTAAGTTATTCACGATCTTACAGTGAAATTTGTGTTATTTCTAAATTCGTAACAAAACAATTTTAAAAAAATCATACATTTTTTTAAAGTAAAGACTGAATGAAACGTTTCACTTATTTATTTATTTATTTACACTTCCTTGTATGTACAAAATATTATAAAGAAACTTATCTATTAAAAATTAGACAAGAGGCGGCCTTATCGCTCTAGGCAATTTCTTACAGGCAACCTTAGGATGGATAATAAAAGAGGAAAAATAAAGCGTTAAAGCGTAACTTAAGGTTTTTTTTGGTGACATCTATTGGGAGTTCTAAGTTAAATTGGGATTTAGATCTTAACTAAACATTTTGTTAACGCGTTGCGCACAATCACCTGACTAGTTATAAGTTCTCTATCTTGTTTTTGTTCAAAGGCCTCATACACATGCTTATAAAATTCAGAGACTACTTTATTCTTCCACTTGTGACATGAGGGTATCCAAAACTAAAATCAGTTTTGCGAGCCACAATATTGCAGTTGGGGCGGCTGTCATTGAGGGCCATGATTGTTCCAAGCTAATGTTTGATAAACGCCTTTAAAATATACTCCTATAGCCGAATAATTTAATTAAGTTGCTGTAACATAATATGTATAACATTGTTTCATCATCATCATCAGCCCAAATACGTCCCACTGCTGGGCACGAGCCTCCTCTACAACTGAGAGGGTTTAGGCCTTAGTCCACCACGCTGGCCTAGTGCGGGTTGGCGGACTACACACCTAAGAAATTCCTAAGAACTTTTTAGGTGTGCAGTTTTTATTACGATGTTTTCCTTCACCGTTAAATCAAGTGATAATTCATTGTGAATACACACATAACTTCGAAAAGTCAGAGGTGTGTGTCTTTGGTTTGAACCTGCGACCGCCGAAATTCTCGACCGTGCGCCTAAACCTCGAGGCCATCACTGCTTATAACATTGTTTACCTAATAACTTGTATCTAGATTTTAATACCGACGATCGTGATTCGAGCCTGGGGCTTGACGATTTGCAGCCTAGTGTTTGTAGCTATAAGGCGATGTTACATGAAACGTAAGTGTAGAGGGGGGGGGGGGGTGTCGTCTCCGCAAATTTCAAGATCTGTATATAAGAGATAATTAGAAAAGAGCGATAGTAACGCGTCGGTGAAATTTCTAGCGGGACGCAATATTGTTCAGTGCCTGTGTACCAAAATCATAGTTTAAGGTAAAGAAAAACTATATGAACCTTACATTAAACACTAATTTTAAAACAATTTCTTAAGCTGCGATAAATTAACGTTTCTTGTGATGAAATTGACAATTTCGAAGTGTTTATATCGTGAAGAAGAAATTATACAGCGAGGCAAAAGATTGAATTGTTTGTGTAATTCAAAGTATAATGGCAGTGTATCGACAGTTCTCAGGTTTGACCACAAAAAAGAGGCAATATATGAGAGCTTATATTTTGAATCTGGAATCGTACGAGTATGTAAAATAAAAATTATTTCGGAAAAAAAATCATAATAATTTGAAACATACTCGTAAGTTGATCACAGTAATTTGAATGCCGACAGGTCCCGTAAATAGACAAGTCTGTAGCTTGGGTTTGAAATCTTCGACGATTTTAGTACTACGTTTCTAATAGTTTTTATTTATTATTTCTGGCCCCATTCCTAAGAATTTTTATTCATAATATTAGTAAGCGGTCATCCTGTTAAATGAGGAGCTGACGATTTAATTTTCAATATAAAACACGTATTACAAGTAACATGTATCATTCACATAAAGCCTTTATAAGCACCTTAAGGGACAAGTTTTGTTTCAAGGATATCATAAATTATATGGGAGCCGAATATCCACAATCAAAACAAATTTATGCGCCACGTCTTAGGCCTTTTTGCGTCCTTACTCAATACTCACTAGTCCCTAATACATACTAAAATTATAAATGCGAAAGTAACTCTGTCTGTCTGTCTCGCTTTCCTGCTAAAACTACTGAACCGATTTAAATGAAATTTGGTACACAGATAGTTTAGAGCCTGAGAAAGGACATAAGCTACTTTTTATTGCGGAAAAGGGGTTTTAAGGGGTTGAAAGGGGGGATGAAAGTTTGTATGGAAGTATTGTCGTTTTTAAAGCTAGAAGATTGAAACTTATTTTAGAGGCTGCTGATTAGATATAAATAAATATGACATTAAGTTTGTAAAAAAAATACCTATAAGGGGGTAAAATAAAAATAGGGGATGAAAGTTTATATGGAAATTCGTAATTTTTGAAGCTAAAACGATAAAACATTTTTAATTGGCTTTTATTACATCTTACTAATATTATAAACGCGAAAGTTTGTAATAATACATATATATAGGGAATAGGGGACGAAGTATGTCTGTTACG
The DNA here is from genome assembly GCA_907164795.1 of Hemaris fuciformis. Taxonomy (NCBI): domain Eukaryota; kingdom Metazoa; phylum Arthropoda; class Insecta; order Lepidoptera; family Sphingidae; genus Hemaris; species Hemaris fuciformis. The sequence goes on from OU015443.1 coordinate 1,968,698, forward strand.
CTCTTACGCCTAAATCATTTTACCGATGGGAATGATTTTTGGTATGGACATAAATGGGACTCTGTGGAGTAAAATAGACTACAACTTATTTTCTTTCTGAACCCAACCATGTAGTCTACGCGGACGGAGTCGCGGGCAATCTTTAATAAATATTTTATTTCAACGAAGTATTTGTATCCATGAAAGTTTCGTCTCTATCCATTGATAGCTGTCAATTGATCCCCGTCAGTCCATATTCGTCCCAAGTTGGCCTTCTCAAAGGTTAAAAGTATTCAATCCACCACACTGATATAGCGCCGGTTACCAGACTCCAGATACCTACCTAAGAAATTTGAATCCGAAACTAATTTTAGAAGCCACGAGTACACTTGAATCAATTAAAATGGGTTATCCACAAATATTTATTTCGGTCGGGGTGTTCATAACACTGTCGTAACAAGTCGTGATGGCCTCGAGGTTTAGGCACGCGGTCGAGAATCTCGGTGGTCGCGGGTTCAAGACTTCAAGCCCCAGGCACACACCTCTGACTTTTGGAAGTTATGTGTGTATTCACAAAGAATTATCACGTACTATAACGGTGAAGGAAAACATCGTGATAAAACCTGCACATCTAAAATTTCTTAGGTGTGTAGTCCGCCAACCCGCACTAGGCCAGCGTGGTGGACTAAAGCCTAAACCCTCTCAGTTGTAGAGGAGGCCCGTGCCCAGCAGTGGGACGTATATGGTGCTGATGATGATGATGATGTTCATAACACTGAGAAGTCTCTTGTAATTTGTAATACCCAAGACACAAAATGCGTGATAGTCAAGTGTACTTGTACAATGATAAAAATATTATTTCCAGAATCAACATGAACAAAAAACTGACGAACCACATCGAAACTGCTGATGTTGAAAATGAGAAGATTTGCAAAGCTGTTTCATTGGAGGATGCATTGTCACTAACTGGTATTTTCATATATGTTTTTAAAATCAAATTTTTTGACATCGTATAACCGCATCGCTTTAAATCAAGGCATTTAATCATTATCAGTGTCTTCTATACAACGTCAATCATGGACATGGTTTCCAAATTCCATCATTCATCAAAAAACCTAGAGCGAAGTATGGAAGCGGTTATATGAAACGCTTGTAGTTGGTCACATAATCGCTTGATATATGCTGTAAATCTCTTTGCCTTGTATAAACTTAGGTAATTTACCGGTTGAATGATCAAAGTGCCAAATGAGAGGATATCGTCCACATTAACAGTTACGTTTTCCCTTCACTAGTTTCAATTTAGTAACAGAGATAGATGATACAACTAGAGATAGTTTTACGCTATTTCAATCCTGGAAATGTGTTAGGATCGATACAAATCAATATTTTTATCATAAATAAGTCCACCCTGAAAAAATACCGGACAAAATATAGTTTATTTATAAAGACATTATAAATTATAAAATAAATAAATAGTAAATACACCCATTGGGTTTTTCCATTAGGAAATTCTCAATAGCAGCACGGAGTCTGGAGATGTGCCCGAAAAACGGCAATAGGCTCGCCCCCTATTGCGTGGGACTGATACATACCTGGCGAAATGTGGGTGTAGAAATGCATCTCTGCCTACCCCATCAGGGAATACAGGCGTGAGTTTATGTATGTATGTATGTAAATACACCCAGTGCACCACAGTCACATACATAGTTCTGACCCCACATTAAGATACGAGTCTTGTGTCGTGGGTATCAGAAACTACGAGAGCCTTTTCGGTCACACTAACACCCAGACTCGAAAAAAATATTTGTGGATCACACAAACATTTCTCTCGGTGCGGGGATCTAACCCTCGGCCTCTCATTTCGCAAGATGGTTTCTAGCCAACTGCGCCACGGGACTGTCGAATATAATGCTACATCCAATATTCTTTTCGGCAGGATTCGGTAAATACAACTTCAGTCTTCTCTTGGTGTGCAGCATGACGCTCCAAGCAATGGGTATGGATCTGTTTGGGATCAGCTTCATAGTAGCAGCCGCGGTGTGCGACCTTCAACTCACCATGGAGCAGAGAGCTCTGCTGACAGCCATGCCTTTGATTGGTAACTTATTTATTAAAACAGATCGAAACTGATAATAATACAAGAGATGTTTCCTAAGTTTTTGAAGAAGTAAAGTTGGATTGTTTTCTTGGATTTGGGATTGATTCTTCCTTGATCAGCCTACGGTAATGCGATTGCCAATACAATCAATAATTTGTAACATTGTTTTTATTGCGCAGAAAATCATTATCTTAGCTAACGTTTGCATACACATACGGTCACTCACATTTCGCGAATTGTCTTTTGTCCTAATTTCGTTCCTAGTGGAAAATCCCAATAACACTTTGCTCGACCAAGGAATCGTACCGAGACCTTTAGATCGCATGGCACATACTTGTACCGCGAGAACACGAGTCAGAGGATGATGGCTAACGATTGTTGTTGTTTTAAATTTTCATTCGTTTCTACTGCACTGATAACACTTACATACTGTCATAAAAATGTGCAACTCTAAAGATTTCGCCGTCTCATAAAAATATTTGCAATACCTCATGGTAAATAATTGCCTTATTCCAGGTGTAGTGATTGGCGCCCAGCTGTGGGGCTACATATCGGATACTAAAGGCCGACGCTTGACCCTAGTATTGTCTATGTCTCTGGGCTTCGTCTTCGCATCACTCAGCAGTTTCTCGCCTGATTGGAAGACCATGGCTGCTCTCAAACTGATGTCTTCAACCTTGTAAGTACTTTCAATACGTAAGAAATGTAATTATCGTAATATTTTCAGTAAAAACACGCAAGAAATCTCTCCGTACTGAAAAAAAACTTCCCTTCCTCTCCCTAGCTAAAAAAAATATATGGCAGCGTTTTGAGCTTTCGTCTCTAACTGTCCATTGTTTCTCGTTATTGACTAGTTACTTCGATTCCTGACTAATTATAATTTGCATTTCATAAGAATACATTGAAATAAGGTTAAAAGCCATTACTTATTTGTGCTAAGCACGTCACGATGCATTTATTATGTATTTCTCATATCAATATAAGCGATATATAATAGATTATAACCGTTGCACATGTTCCTATTATGTTTCCTTGTAATCATGTAACCGTTTTAATACTAACAAAACCTGCCCACAAACCCCCCTCTAAATTTATGACCTGAAGACACCACCTAAGACCTAGACAATCTGTAATAGGGGATTAGCCTCTACGCTTCCTTAATATGTTTTTTTATGTTTGCTGTATGAAGCAAAAGCCAGATCATTTTAATTTTACCGCCTCTCTACTAAAAATAGATATCTATAATAGATGTAATTAAAGCAATGTTTGGTTGACGTCATGGAAGCAGCGTTATCAATGTCAACAGAGCAGTTTTCCGTGTTACACAATCAAATTTGTTTGCTATAGCTGATAACCTACCCCCAGCAATGGCAAGACAATGCATCGCTCACACAACTAATGCAAATATTTGAACCCATTGTCTTCCAGCACTAAAATCATTTCTTGGGTTTTTTTGTGTAATTATTTGCAGACTGACAATATCTGACTTGTTTTTGTTCAATTATTTTAACTTTGTTATAACAAATGTGCGGTGTAGATTAAAATCTATAAAAAGTTTCTCGTACCTAAATATTAATTTTAGATGAACTAGTGTCTTGAGGCAAAGCAAAAAATCTTATTAACCTATCCATTTCCCATAGTAAAGGCGTGCACTTCTGCTATACTCGGATTGTGTTTACGTTTTTGCACATTCTATTTCTTCCTTCAGAAGTATTAAAACGTCTTAAACTTTCCTTTATTCTTTTTTGTTCCTATGAAAAGAAAAAAACCGTTATTAGCCGGGATGTGATAGCTTATAATCTATCTGTCCTGCTCAGCCATGTGTCTAATAACTAACTTTCCAGGCATTAGGTACTCATGAGATATTTAGTGCGTCCTGTGGGTTGCTACCTGCATATAATCTATTATGTTTGATTAATTTTTGAATACCTTTTACCAGCACCTCAGCAAGTAACTCAGGGGCGTACACATTGCTGGGCGAGTGTTGTTCATCCCGCGCCCGTGGTAGGGCCATGCTGCTGTGTACCTGTGCTCTCATGTGCTCCCAAGCTTCTGCCGCAGGTAAGGTACATAGTATATTTCACATTAAACATCGCTAGAAGATCAAAATTAAATAAAACTGGCTTGAAACCCTTTACATCCAGATTTTCAAAAAAGAATTCAACTCGGTACTGATTATCAAAAAGATGATAAATTATTAATATTTGTAAGGATTCTTTTTTTTAACACTGAAACAGGTATAATGATAAATGGAAATAAATTAACATCTTTTCAGTCTATAAAAATACGATGGTCTGTTTTTGGGTCGGTGTGTGGCGGGTGTTACATCTTGTATATGGGTGGTATCTCATATGATTCTTTGCTCCAGTGGTGGCCTACCCAATTCTGCCTCTGGAATTCTCTTACCCCATCGAGATGTTGGGCATCTCGTTCCGTTCCTGGCGTCTGCTGACCCTCGTAATGGCAATCCCCTGCGCCGTCACAGCCTGTCTGCTGATGTTCTTCCGAGAGAGTCCCAAGTTCCTGGCATCGCAGGGCCGGTACACCGAAGCCTTGGATGTCCTGAAGAACATCTACGCTACCAACACTGGCGAAAGCGCTGATAAATTCCCTGTAAGTATAAAATTGTTATAAACAAAAATTTTAGAAAAAGTTTTAAGATGTTTTTATCCGCATACATTATTCATACATTAATGTAACATTGGGATGTGATTTCAAATATTTCAAAATCTATAATTCTACATACATATTATAACCTCACGCCTGTATTCCCCGAAGGGGTAGGCAAAGGTGCATTTCTACACCCACATTTCGCCAGTATGTATCAATCCCAGGTAATAGGGGGCGAACCTATTGCCGCTTTTCAGGCTTTCCAGACTCCGGGCTATTACTAAGTATTTTCTAATGAAGAAACCTAATAACACTTGGCCCGACCCAGGAATCGAACCCGGGACCTCTAGATCGCACGGCACATACTTGTGCCGCGAGACCATGAGGCAGTCTATTATTCTATTCACGTCTCTTAGCATCACTACCATAGCTTTATTTATCTTTCATAACCTTGATAATGTTACGGCCTTGGTAGATTCTGACGGCCACGATACAACACTTGTAGCTTGTTATGTACGCGTGTCTGTGTTTTGCGATTATATTAAAGACTAGCTGTGCCCGCGACTTCGTCCGCGGGGAAAATTAATTTTTAATAAGAAAATTTATAAACTAAAATTAGCCTAAATTACTCCTTATTACATCAGCTACCTGCCAATGAAAGTCCCGTCAAAATCGGTCCAGCTATTTCAGAGATTAGCCGGAACAAATAGACAGACAAAAATTGTAAAAATGTTATTTTGTTGTCTGTACCGTACATACATATATATTCATATAATACATGTAGTAAAAAAATGGTTATTTCAATATTACAAACAGACACTCCAATTTTATTTATTTGTTTAGACTAATAAGATTATTTATGATTTGTTAGATTTTTTCGGTTAAATCGCGCTTAATACTATTTGGGTTATTAACTAGTTCAACATAACTGTCAAAATATTATCTCAAAAGTTGCCTAGTTCGTCTGGTGTCATGAGTGCAAAACGCGTGATTAATGTAAATTTGTAATTCAAAGTATCATTAAGATTTCAATTTGGAAATAAGTAGTAGAAATGTACTAGAACATACATACATAAACTCACGCCTGTATTTCCCGAAGGGGTAGGCAGAGGTGCATTTCTGCACCCACATTTCGCCAGGTATGTATTAGTCCCACGTAATAGGGGGCGATCCTATTGCCGTTTTTCGGACACATTTCCAGACTCCGTGCTGTTACTGAGAATTTCCTAATGGAAAAACCCAATAACACTTTAGCCCGACCCGGGAATCGAACCCAGGACCTCTTGATCCCACGGCACATACTTGTATCGCGAGATCACGAGGCAGTCAAATGTACTAGAATGCGCCAATAAACACACACCTTAGATAAAACACAGCTGGCAAAAGTGGCTTAGATTGCCAGAACACCTTTACTTATCCATTCGGTCATCTACAGCTAAAAAAAATATTGCAATTTTGTTCAACATTTCAGGTTAACAAACTACTAGAAGATGAAGTGAACCAAACAGTAGCATTGCAGGGTTCCTTCTTCAGCTCCTTGTGGCAGCAAACGGCACCCCTGTTCAGAACCCCTCTGCTGAAGAAGACGCTGAGCTTGTATTATCTAGTCACGATTATTTATATGACGTAAGTACATAAATTTCCTTTAAAGCAAAACAAAATACGTACACCCCCCATAATTTTTTACCTTAGCCTTGATTTTTCCTATCTTAGCATGATGATGAAATTAAAATAATATATATCGGAGCAGGAGAGGCTTGGAAGTGTCTTTAAGATGTGTGACGTCACATTGCCGACGTCACAACGGTGATAACTCATACTTTGAGTTTTCTTTACAAAAACTGCACAATTACTGACGAGGCAGATAGCCCTTTATCGTTATGAATAGCAGTGACATCGTTATTACTGGAGGATCCATTTTGAGAAGTAATTTTAACAACCAACTTCAATCTTAGTTCCTTTTATTTCCCAATAAATCGGATGTTTGCTGTCCGCGCGTAGACTGATGAATGCTTCACTCCGCTGCAGCGGGCGGCCTTTTATAGACGAATAGTGGGGGCAATCGACACCGCAGAGGGGCGACCGCCCGTGAGTCATTCTTGTTTATGCAAGAGCGATAACATAGCTCTCAGTATATGGTTTTACGCCGTTATATATTTAATTTTAAAGTCCTCTAGGTTCATACAGCTCAAAAAGCGGTGTAGCAAGCTGCTATCAATAAATCTTAATGGAAATATTTCAGAATAAAAAAATAGAAGTAGAAGAATGAAATGAAAAATGATAATAATATTTTTTTTCTCCAGTGGAAGCGGCTTCATCCTTTGGCTGCCCTACATCATGAACAACCTCTTCTTGGTACTGGAAGCCGGAGGTGGAGACGGAATGAACCTCTGCACCGTTATCAGATACACTGGAAACTACACTGCAGGAAATGACACTGTGAGTATATATTTTTTTAGACGAACTATACTACTCGCGTGTAAAATATTAAAATTTCCCGTGTTTAATAATAAAATGAAATATTGTAACTGTAAATTCTTATTGACAAACTTTTTAAAAACTTACTTAAATTTAAATCACGTGTTTAAATTACAGGTACTATTATTATTAACTTTCACTATCAATATGAGATGGTCAACATTTTAATAAACAATGTATTTTTTATAGGATGAATCTCTCGTAAAAAAACTGTAAGTTAATATAGATGTTTGCATATTTCAGGTCATAACAGAAGTCTGTAACGACACAATCCAAGACACCACATTATTATCAGCGATGACTTACGGAGCTCTCGCCAGTTCTTCAAACTTAGTACTGTCTCTTACCTGCGGAGGCAGAAAGAGGTTGGCTATGATGTGCATCCTGTGTATGTCTGCCACGTCAGCTGTTCTCGTGAATGTTGTGCGAGTGCCCATCGCTGGCGGAATATTCTTCTTCTTCTTCGTGATGTGCGCTTTATCAATGGGATTACTGAGCGTGTACTTCGTGGAACTCTACCCAACTTCTGTAAGGTGAGTGAGGTTTTTATATAGTAATTCTGTCAATTTTATCATTTACAAAACTGTCAGTACTGAAGCTTTACCTGTTCTTGCGGGTGTACCACCAGTCGACCTGTAAGTACAACGTCCCGTCGCGTTTTATTTTTCCAACAAGCAAAATATTTTTAAAATGACACGCTTACTTCAGTGGCGGGACTTCCATAGAAGCCCAAAAGCGTTAAACGGTCATTGTGTAATGTCTAGTTTATATTTGCTTATTGTAGGGTCTTTATTTAACAAATTGCTTTTGTTAAATAAATATTTAAAGCTTAAAAAATATTATTCGGAATTGTGAAAGGCAATCTGGGCTTTTGGGCTTCTATGGAAGTACCGCCACTGGCTTACTTGTAAGTAAACGAATAGGAAAATCGAAATAGTAAAACATAAAGCGACGTACTTTTCCATTACTGACGAATACAATGAAGACAATGAGTGTACAAACCCTCTGGAGGCAAGTAAAACTATAGGTTTACATACTTCCTGTTGTACAAAGTTGTTAAAATTACTAACCCACTAGTATTTAATCCAGAGGATACAAGTGACGTGCTCTATAATAAACTTAAGTAAAAAATGAGACTTAAACACGAAAATTTCAGGGGCATGGCGTCCTGCCTGTCAGTGATGGTGGGAAGATCCAGTGCGTTCCTGGGCGTCAACGCGATTGGAGCCCTCATGTATATTGACTGCGAGGCCACCTTTTATGGTTGGGCGATACTTTTACTAAGTAAGTTACAACTTAATATTTTATTGTTTGTTATATTTTACGAACATCTGCCCAATATTACGTCGACATAATCGAGAAGCAGTGATGGCCTCGAGGTTTAGGCGCGCGGTCGAGAATTTCGGCGGTCGCAGGTTCAAACCCCAGGCACACACCTCTGACTTTTCAAAGTTATGTGTGTATTCACAATGAATTATCACTTGCTTTAACGGTGAAGGAAAACATCGTGATAAAACCTGCACACCTAAAAGTTCTTAGAAATTTCTTAGGTGTGTAGTCCGCCAACCCGCACTAGGCCAGCGTGGTGGACTAAGGCCTAAACCCTCTCAGTTGTAGAGGAGGCCCGTGCCCAGCAGTGGGACGTATTTGGGCTGATGATGATGAATCGAATCGACAGTCGACATCGTCGAATTGGGTAAAGACTTATGAATAATATAAGACTATTATTAAAAATAAACTTAAGGGTTTACTCCATTACACACAAAAGTTGATGTTGATAACGAAGCAAATAAAATTATTTTTACGGTATTACATTTTTTTTCAGCTGCTCTAATAACTGCATGGTTCTTACCACGGGACCGGCGGACCCCAGAATGAAAAAACATAGATCATCGAAGGCGAAAACACCAGATACCACAAAGTACAATTACGAAACAGATTGTTTCTATACTAGTATAATCTTCTTTATGTTGGTCTGAAATCATAAAAATAATGAAATCAATGAAAGAAATTCAACGAAATACTTCTAGACGTTAAACAAGTATGTGCCGTGCGATCTAGAGGTCCTGGGTTCGATTCCCGGGTCGGGCATAGTGTTATTGGGTTTTTCCTTTAGGAAATTCTCAATAGCAGCACGGAGTCTGGAATTGTGCCCGAAAAACGGCAATAGGCTCGCCCCCTATTACGTGGGACTTATACATACCTGGCGAAATGTGGGTGTAGAAATGCACCTCTGCCTACCCTATAAGGGAATACAGGCGTGAGTTTATGTATGTATGTATGTGTACGTTAATCGTCGGGGTGTAGATGTTTAGGATGATTGAATATATTCCAGGGCTGGCTGCCTTCAGCTCGAATTAACTGGAAGTATCAAGGAAGAACACCTTTTTGAAGAAATTCATAAATAAATTACTAATAATTAAGAATAATACGTATCTGTTATACAATGTATTCAATCAAGCCGAGGACGGAACTTAAACTATGACAACACCACCGTTAATTTAGATATTATTTTAATTACTATAAATTAGGGTAAAAATGGAAAAGGTGGACCGGCGATGTCACGAAAATCGCGGGAAGCCGTTGGATGCCGCTTCTAACAGAGCGCTTAGGCAGTCTTTGGAAAAGGCCTATGTCAAGCAGTGACCTTCTTTCAGCTGATGATGATGAAGGTAAAAATAGGTAGAGAAATTCTACGCCCAATTTTCATCAATTGCGCTTTCAATCCCACTTTTTCGTAATGAAACAGAGATAATTTGCTAATGAAAGAACCTTATAAGGTTTTGCCGGGAGCAAATTCGGGACTCTTTTATCAGACGCTAATCTACTTAGACAGAATAAATACTTTAGTATTAATAAATGGTGAGTTTTAAATATAAGTAACTTAGTAACTAGATAACAACGACGCAATCTTTTATCAATACGAGGGCTGCCTTTTAAATCGTGTCGATTGCCAACCTCCCGCGATTATAAAAAAAATTATATGGCATTTTCATCTTTTTGAATTTAGAATTCGAAAACAAAAGATAAATAATAAATAAATACACCCAACAGTCACATACATAGTTCTGACCCCACACTAGATACAAGTCCTGTGTCGTGGGTATCAGAAACTACGAGAGACTTTTCGGTCTCACAAACACCCAGACCCGAAACAAATATTTGTGGATCACACAAACATTTGTCTCGGTGCGGGGATCGAACCCGCGGCCTGTCGTTTCGCAAGCAGGTGTTTAGCCAACTGCGCCACGGGGCTGTCAAAACTGACCAAAGTCATACGCTAACGGAGCACTTTAAAAAAATGGTAGCCTCGTTTGTGGCAAAGGGTCGCCACTATTGTACTAGAAGATCGCAAGATGGTTACTGCTGACTGGTATACCACTGTTGGTTTGTCACAATTCATCACCGAATTTCGAAAAAACAATGCAAGACGTCGTATGATACTGCACCATGACAATGCAAGTTTGCACACCGCCCGACAAACAAAGATGTTTTTGAGCACCCAAAATGTCTTAATTTTAGATCATCCACCTTACAGCCCTGACTTAAGCCCTAACGATTTTCTTACGTTCCCCAAAATTAAGCAAAGTCTTCGTGGTCAACGTTTCAGCTCACCCAAAGAAGCTGTTAACGCATAGAAATCGGCAATTTTGACTACCCCCACTTCGGAGTGGAATAGATGTTTTATAATCTGGTTTGAACGCATGCAAAAGTGTATTAAATATCGCGGAGAATTCTTTGAAAAACAATAAATGTTAATAATCTATTAGATTGTCTATACTTAACGACACAAAAACTCAAACGACACAATTTAAGGCAGCCCAGCAATATCCAAAAAATCAATGTAAAACCGTGAAAACAATCCTTTTAAAACTACAGAAATAAATTGAAAAATTACTATTAATAGTTATAATTAAAAAAAAACAATTATGTACTACATACAACAGGAACCTGTTCAACGAAGACTGTATTGTATTTTATCACTAAAAACAAATGAGTTTTTTATATCAATCTAAAGATAATAAATTTATAGAATATTTATAATTTACAATCAGTAATTTATTTTTATGTAAGTAAAGGAATTTATTATGATGTACTGATGAAATCATATTTGATGTTTTGATTTTTTTAGTGGATATAAACTTGTACATGAATAAATATCTTCTTTGTTATTTGTGTTGTCTTCTATTTCCTTAGCTTAAATACAGTGTATATTATACAGTCGTGATGGCCTCGAGGTTTAGGCACGCGGTCGAGAATCTCGACGGTCGCGGGTTCAAACCCGAGGCACACACCACTGACTTTTCGAAGTTATGTGTGTATTCACAAAGAATTATCACGTACTTTAACGGTGAAGGAAAACATCGTGATGAAACCTGCACACCTAAAAGTTCTTACGAATTTCTTATGTGTGTACGCCCGGTATGTATCAGTCCCACGTAATAGGGGGCGAGCCTATTGCCGCTTTTCGGGCACACTTCCAGACTCCGTGCTGTTACTGAGAATTTCCTAATGGAAAAACCCAATAACACTTTAATGACAATAATTAGTCCGGTTAATCGAGTTTCTCCTGTACATAGTTCTGAACCCATGCTAAGTTACAAGTCATGTGTCGTAGATATCAGAAACTACGAAAGACTTCGGCCTCACAAACACCCAGACCCGAAACAAATATTTGTGGATCCCACAAACATTTTAATATAATAAGTTTATTAAACGCTGATCATGAGTATAATATAGCTTCATTTTGCAACTCATAGCACCACATAGAAATGTAATCTTATTAATTTATGCGATAAGAACCGTATGTTCGAACATACATCAGTTTCTAATCTTAATTCAAATTTGTTGCCTATTTGATATGATTTAAATACGCAGTTTATTACACATTTCAATGTCGAAAATTTACATCTGTATCTATATAATATCGATATAAAAGCAAAGAATACAGATACTGATGTTTAATCTATCAGCAAAACCATGCGTAAGCAAATTGGTGAGAACATACTACCTATAACAGAAGAGCAGTGACGGCCTCGAGATTTAGACACGCAGCCGAGAAGCTCAGCGGTCGCGGGTTCAAACCACAGGCACACATCTCTCAATTTTCGAAGTTATGTGTCTTCACAATGATTTATCACTTGCTTTAACGGTGAAGGAAAACATCGTGACGAACCTGCACACCTGAAAAGTTCTTAAGAATTTCTTAGGTGTGTAGTCAGCCAACCTGCACTAGGCCAGCGTGGTGGACTAAGGCCTAACCCAGTAATTCCCAAAGTGGTCCAGGTGGACCCCCAGGGGTCCACCTGAGAGTCGACGGGGTCTACGTTAGGCGTGAAAAAAATGGGGTCCACAAAGATAAGCGCGGTCCATGAAAATTAATTTGGTTTCGAACTAAATTGTTGGTTTGACTTCTCCAATCAATATAGGCAGAAATCGGCTGTTACTTGTAAGAACTCGCATATTATTCCATAATCAGTACGCGTCTTGTTTTTTTTTTATTAGTGCTAGTAATGTAGCTGCAGGGGGTCCACCGGATCCATCAACATTTTGAAAGTGGTCTAAGAAACAAATAAATTTGGGAACCTCTGGCTAAACCCTCTCAGTTGTAGGGGAGGCCCTTGCCCATGTGTGGAACGTATATGGGCTGGTGATGATAGTACAATATATAAAAATATAAGGCTTGTTATGTATCGCAGATAGTTTCTATTCATCATTACTCTCTTTAACGATGAAAAAAATATTATGAGGAAATTCTTGGCGCTCTTCGCCTACTGATATCTCACAACGCCTCTTATCCACATAATGGACATAAGAAAAGGTACATGAACCCCACGTACCCAACAGTTTAACCGTTCATCTTTAGAAGAGGAACATCCCATTCGGACGTTTATAAATCATTTGCACAATTTACTAGTTCACGTACCGCTAAAGGCAAGGAAATGTGGATTACATAATTGAATTACGTATTTAGAGAGTGACGTATACGTGCAAAGTTATTTCCTACGCTCATTATCAATCATTATCAACATGCGATTATAAAATATTCAAGAAAATCATATGTTTTGGCCAAATGTGCGCCGACCCCGCATGTAGCAGGCGTGTGGCGGATAAAATAAAAATAAACTAGTGAAAATGACTCTCGATACTAGATCTGAAGATGAAAAAGTACCTCTGGAAGAAGCTTTTGATAAAGCAGGTAATATTGGATAAGAAATAATTGTTAATAATTGTTTTAATATTGATTTTTTGTTCGGATTCGTAATTCTTCTTAAATATGTTTAGCTTAAATTACTTATTGTAATATGAGCTGGCTGTCAGTGACAGTCGCATTTAAGTTTGAGGGGGGCGTCTCAAACGAAAGCTGAAACAAACATTCAAATGACAACTAGATATATCGTTATTTCAAATTTAGATAATGATATGGTTTTCACAAAAAAAACTAAAATTAAAAATAAATATAACGGCGTAAAACCATATACTGAGAGCTACGTCATCGCTCTTGCATAAACAAGAATGACTCACGGGCGGTCGCCCCTCTGCGGTGTCGATTGCCCCCACTATTCGTTTATAAAACGCCGCCCGCTGCTGCGGAGCAGAGCATTCATCGGTCTACGCGCGGACAGCAAACATCCGATTTATTGGAAAATAAAAGGAACTTTTATTGAAGTTGATTGTTGAAATTACTTCTCAAAATGGATCCTCCAGTAATAACGATGTCACTGCTATTCTTAAACGATCCTGGGCTGACCATAAACCAACAGTCGTGACGTCGGCAATGTGACGTCACACATCTTAAAGACACTTCCAAGCCACACCTGCCTCCGATAAATATATTTCTATTTTATTTGATTTATGGTAGGGTAGTTCAAAGTCTATTTGAGAGTTACATCGATACATGATATTTCCCTTTTTATCTAGAACGCACTTTTTTTAATGCAACAGGACCTAGCCATAATTTCGCCTGGTGGGATGTGAAGATTCGCCACAATTAATCAAATCATCATCATCAGCCCAAATACGTCCCACTGCTGGGCACGGGCCTCCTCTACGTACAACTGAGAGGGTTTAGGCCTTAGTCCACAACGCTGGCCTAATGCGGGTTGGTGGACTACACACTTAAGAAATTCCTGAGAACTTTTAGGTGTGCAGGTTTCATCACGATGTTTTCCTTCACCGTTAAAGTGATAATTCATTATGAATACACTCATAACTTCGAAAAGTCAGAGGTGTGTGCCTGGGGCTTGAACCCGCGACCGCCGAGATTCTCGAACGCGGGCCTAAACCTCGAGGCCACCACTACTTTTTACTTTACTTCGGTTAGAAAAGGCATAATTATGACGACAAATAGGTACATACATACATAAACTCACGCCTTTCGTTGTGGTAGGCAGGGACTATCCGCCCTGTGGATTGGGGGCGTAAGAATTCCGCCATGGTATCCCCTACCTGTCGTAAGAGGCGACTAACGGGGGCGCTTGGGGTGGCTGGGCGTACTGCGGGGGCGGTACACTATGATAGCAACCCCGAGATTTCGAGAGATCCATACACTTATCTTAACAGCCAGGATAATACTCGAGTTGATCATATTCTATTTATTTACAGGTTTCGGAGTGTACAGTTATTTATTGATCTGCCTCACCGGATTAGGTATTATATCGTTCGCATGCATCGGCTACAGCAGCACCATACTCGTCCCAGCGAGTGCTTGCGAGCTGGAGACCACTAGTGGCCAACAGGGGGCGCTGGCAGCTGCACCAATCGTAGGTTAGTCATCCAATTTATATACATTCAGATTCATTTATATGTATTCAGACCGTCATTGGAAACTACATACATAAACTCACGCCTTTATTTCCTGATGGGGTAGGCAGAGGTGCATTTCTGCACCCACATTTCGCCAGGTATGTATCAGTCCCACGTAATAGGGGGCGAGCCTATTGCCGTTTTTCGGGCACATTTCCAGACTCCGTGCTGCTATTGAGAGTGTTCTAATGGAAAAACCCAATAACACTGCCCGACCCGGGAATCGAACCCAGGACCTCTAGAACGCAGGGCACATACATGTACCGCGAGACCACGAGTCATTCATAGTTTATATTAGTTCATTGGAAACTAAGGCAGGTAATAGCTAAGGTGATTGCAAATCCATTAGCGTTAAAAAATCCCTACGAAAAATAAAAGTCTTGACATTTTCCTAACAACCACTTACATTTACAACCTATGGTTGTATGGAAAACGCATTTTTTTTTTGTTTGAAACATTTAGTTTTCTTAAAATTCTACGAGATGGCGCTTTATGCAAATGTTAAGGAATACTTTACTGTGTGAACTGTGAAACCAATTACCTTTTTCCATAAAGTAATTACAAAACATTATCAAACAACAACTGAGGCTATCTGTTTCTCTATGTCTATGAGATACGCCAATATAAAAACAGATAAGACTGCTGTAATATTGATTAGGTATATATTATGATATTTCTTAGCTGTGATTTTTTTTGTATTGCTTTGTTAAGAAGTCTATAATGTTAGGGGCGCAAAGTAAAAATATATATTTATGTACTCTGTCGCAAGATTTTATAAATCTTCTGCGTATGCTTATCCTGCTTCGTAATGTGTGTTCGCTGTTGAGAAAAAGCGGCTGGTGAAACTTTCTCAACAGTATAAATTTTGTAATATCATATTTTATCCAATTTGTTTGTAAAACCCGCCATAGTGGCACATGCAAGTGTGCCGCGTTCCGAGATCAGCCAGTGTATATCCGGTTTTCGGGGGGGCTTCAATCATGATGAAAGGATGACCGTGCCGGCATTTTTTGGCCGGTTTGTCGCGGTCGGTCCTTTGTTCACCATGGCATTAGGCCCCCAAACTTCTTCACAAAAAAGGTGAAGAGGTATTCGGCCGGCATGATTGTGTCGACCAACGGGTGATGTGAACTGAGAAGGTTTAGGCTTTAGTCCACCACGCTGGCCTTGTGCGGGTTGGCGGACTACACACCTTTTTTTTTTTTGTTCTCGAGGGGAAAGCTGTTTATGGCTCTACTTCCCGCGCCAACCCCGGGGGAGGGGGGGCGGGAAGCGTATGTCGGGGTCACCGGTCTTCCAGCCCGGCGCGCGGCGACGTCATGTCCGCGCAGGTGTTAGTGCCGGGCTGGGTCCCTAACAATATCCCTAAACCGGCATACCGACCAAAACCCCCCGGTGGCCATCTCCGCGCCGAGTGGGGCGACCACGGTACGTTAGCGAGAAGCGCCAACCGTAATGCCGCAGCCGCCCGGTGCGCCTCCGAGACGTATTTGTCTCGGCCGTCTCGGAGTGTGTAGGGGGCGCAGTTGCACCCCCACTAGCTTGGTTCGGGCGCCCCGGTTGTGGATGGGCGCCCGCGACGTACACAGGCCACAGTGCCGCCGCCCCTCTCGGGGTCACTTTCAGTGAGGACGCGCCGCCCCCGCAGCGCGCCCAGCGACCCCAAGGGCCCCTTTGAGTCGTCTTTTACGACAGGCAGGGGATACCGTGGTGGGATTCTAACGCCCCCTTGCCACAGGGCAGTGCGGACTACACACCTAAGAAAAACATCGTGATGAAACCTGCACACCTAAAATTTCTTAGGAATTTCTTAGGCGGACTACACACCTAAGAAATTCCTAAGAAATTTTAGGTGTGCAGGTTTCATCACGATGTTTTTTTTTTCACCGTTAAAGTACGTGATAATTCATTGTGAATACACACATAACTTCGAAAAGTCAGAGGTGTATGCCTGGGGTTTGAACCCGCGACCGTCGAGATTCTCGACCGCGTGCCTAAGCCTCGAGGCCACCACGACTTCAGTAAATAAACTCTTTTGGGTATTAATGTTTTAATTATTCGTCTAAAGGTACAATCGTTGGAACGCTATTATGGGGCTATTTGGCGGATACGCGTGGCCGAAAGAACATACTGCTGGTATGCCTGCTGGGATCAGCTCTCGTCAACTCCGTCGGCAGCTTATCTGTCAACTGGATAATGCTAATGTCGTTACAATTCGTGGCTTCGTTTTTGTAAGTATATTTCTGATGACCATAATAAATACTAACAACAGGTCACTATGGAAGTCTTTGGGGGAGGCCTATGTTCAGCAGTGGACTTCTTTAGGCTGATAATGATGATGATGATGATGATAATAAATACGAAATACACTAGATGTGTGTAATATTTCAACGCAAAATACACACTTATATCTTATTCAGATTACAACATAAACACACCAATAAAAAGATAAATTTCATGTTAAACAAAGTGTATAAACATATATTTTATTGACGTCGGAAAATACATACTGTTTTACGCCTATGCCACAGAAAGGGTAGCCAGAGGTTTATGTTTACCATGTTTTACCTGCTATGTCCTTGAATCCTACAGAAAAGCGGATTACGATAGTGTCGTTCAAATTCCCAGATTCCGTGTTGCCACAAATTTATTATGGAAAACCTAATAAAATATTACTGAATGTGGATTCGAATCAAATCCGGAAACTTTCAATGGCACGGGTCAATTTATACATACATTTGATATACTGTCAAGGCCGTTCGGTTGTGGAATGCACTTCCAGTCGAGATAAGACGTGCACAAACACTGTCACAATTCAAGAAACTTGTCAAAGAACATTACTACTCTCAGTCTTTCTAAAATAAAAGCCATTTTTTCCGAATACATACTTTTTTGTAATATTATATATATTATATACTTAAATTATTTTTTTAGAATTTTGTATGTATTTTTGTATATATGTATGTATGCTGTATATATGTATGTATGTTGTATTATATGTATGTATGTTGTACACACTGACTACCCTCTCATCTATCCTTTCTTTGTTTCCATCCTATGGTTGTCTCTAAAAGATCGCCTTGAGCGATAAGACCGCCAATTGTACTATTTTCTTTCTTGTGTGTTCTTTTGTTAATTTTCTCCGTGTGTACAATAAAGTGTTAATAAATAAATAAATAAATACTACACTCATAATACAAGTGTTGCAATACTAAACATTTTCCAGAATTAACAAAAGGCTCATTATTAACATCCTATTACTAATATAAAACAAATGAATACTTTAGGCGCTTTATTAGTAATTTTTAAGGAGTTATGACTATACCACTTTTAAATTACGGATAATCAAGTTACTTAACATTCAACATATTTTGAGTTAAAACACTATTGTACTATTAGTACAATATGTACGAGTATATCTCAGTGTCATATAAATTACTATTTTATCCTATGAAGTCTGCATAATCTCTTCATCACATGGGCTATATACGTCCCACTACTGGGCACGGGCCTCCTCTACAACTGAGAGGGGTTAGGCCTTAGTCCACCACGCTGGCCTAATGCGTGTTGGTATCATAATTTCTTATCGAGCGTAAATCCCGGTAGTTTGGTATCGCAATTCTGAATTTGATATATTAATTATTATCAATATGACTACAATCCATCAATTTATTGACATCATAAATTTTGACGAAAACAAATGATAAAGATTTCACAATGTTTAAGGACAATAAATGAAGTTGACGGGAGGGGGGTACGAGTATATGGATGTGCAAATAAACAATTGAAGCCTTTAAAAATTACTTTTATCGAACACAACATGATAATAAACTTGAGTGTTTACTTATCGAAATAAAGGAAAAGCCGGCCATCAGCCATGTGTCACGCATAGAATAGAGTTTCCTAGTCACCCATAATAATAATAACCCGTAATGTATGAACTTCCATTACCTACATTCCAACTTTGTGAGGCCGAAAAGTCTCTCGTAGTTTCTGATACCCACGACACAGGACTTGTATCCTAGTGTGGGGTCAGAACTATGTATGTGACTGTTGGGCATATTATTTTATAAGTTTTACTTCAGTCGTGTGGTCTAAATCTAAAGCACACTCGTATTCTTATGAAAATGAAATATCTAAAAAAATACTAATCTGATTAATGATAGCCTGAGCAGCAATATTGAAGGTTGGTTTAAAAGAATAGATAAAGTATTTTAAGGTATCGTAAAACACCTCCACAAAACGTGGAATGTGTGATTTTTGAAAAATATTTTAAGTGACTTATTAGTCTTCTTTTGACTTTCATAGAGTTAAGAAGCTGGCGTATGATATTTTTGTGTGAAGTAAGACAGTTACACGAACAGTCAAACGAAATGCCAAAAAAAACGCGAACTTTACATCGAACAACGAGTAAAAATTCAGATTTTGCACGAAAACTGCAAGACCTAGGTAGAGATTGACAAACTATTCACGTTGCTCAGAAAGTTCCGACAAGACAATTTTAAATTTATACAAAAATTATTAAGGGGAAAAATTCAGCCCGAGCGGAGCCTCACAGCTAGTATTATTTATTTATTTAAAACTTCACTGTACAACACTAAAATATAACTGTGTATAACACTAAAATAAGTTATAGTTAGTACTAAAATAAGTTGTTTAACATGCCTTTGTTTTCTTTTATTACTTTTCACCGAAAAGTGTGGGTTAATGGTATTATAGATTTTGATCACTTGATCGTAGGAAGGGGAGGTTTAGGCTAGATAAAAGGTAAAGAAAAGGACTTAAGCTTAAGGCGGGAGAAATCAAGTAGAGATTGTTGGACAAAGCAGAGGAGAAATGCGACTAGAGGCTAAGGAAGGATAATCAGAGTGGGAAAATAATAACTTCTCCAGATAAAACTCCTTAATATAAATAATAATAGAAATCTTTAGGGGAGGCTTATGTCCAGCAACGGACGTCTTTTGGCTGATGATAGTGATGAAGATCTCAGAGACATGATAATGTTCCAGTGCCTCGGGGATATACTCCTTGTTCATGTCACTGATGAGTGAGAGCGTTCCGATGGCGAAGCGGAACCTGGTCGTCCTCTTGGTGTCCAGCATCTTCCTACTTTCACAGGGCATAATGGCTGGTAAGGTTTATTTATTTATTTAATATACTTTATTGTACACTATACAACATAAATGAGATAAACAGCTATGACAATAAGAAATAGCTACAACATACCGTCTTATCGCTAGTTGCGATCTCTTCCATACATAAAATTAAATTAAGTGTTAAAAATTTATCAATTTAATATTTGTTTTATTGGTTGTCATTATACATGTATTTAGCACTCACACCTTGATTACTCGAAGCAGAGGTGCATTTCTCGACAAAACTGTGTTTTAATTCTCAAAATTCAAAATACACCCAGAATCAAGACACTATTACTTCGTGCCACACATGACTATATTACTAAAACTTAAAAAGGAAGCAATTCCGAACAAATTCTACTATCCTTAGCGCCACTGAGTTTCCGGATATCGAATGTCGTAATATAATTTCTAGATTAGATATGTATCTTTCATCAAGTGCAGGTAGCACTGCCTTATTTAAATAGAATATCAAAATCTGGACTATGTAGAAATTACGACACTGATGGGAACAGAACTGTGAACTGAAACTGGTGAACAACAAAGATATATAAAAAGTCGGCAGGAGGCAGTGTTGAAGCGCATTGCACTTATTTCTTAATCATATTATCCCACAAGTTGTCTACTGACACAGGCCACCCCCACAGACTTCTAGACAGACCTGTTGAAAGCGGGTTGCATCCATACTACCCTTAGTATATTTATTTATTTAATATGCTTTATTGTGCACCACATACATAAGTAAAAATTAAATTAAAGCTACCTTATAAACTATTGTGCCACAAAGGGCGGTCTTATCGCTATTTGCGATCTCTTCCAGACTACCCAGAGAAAAAAAAAAGTATATAAAAGGGCTGGTCGTGGAAATTATTTAAAAAAAACTTTAAAAATACACAATAAACAATAACAAAAAGCATTGATAAAAAAAAATTAAATTAAAACTAAATACACAAATATATTTTTAAATTAATAAGATTATGAGTAGTGTGCTTTAAGTCTACTCTTAAAAGTAGACAAGGATACCGCGTATATCGCATGTGTACCTAATAATTTAATTACATTAACGTAGGATTCTAAAAAAAACTATTCAATTGTATTTATTATAAGTGCGCTTAAATAAAACAATATTTAAATAACACATACACACTCCGACAAATAGGAGATCCCTTATCAAAAATTCTGTGCTGTAACCATCAACTCGCCACAAAAGTAGCTACAGCGAGCAGTGTCGTAAATAGAGCGGTGCCACCGGTGCCCAGGCACAGGGCGTAGACTTTGGGGGAGCGCAAGAATGGCCACACCAGGCACCAGGACTATTATTTTTTCGGTTTGCTCCTAAAAAGTTCCCGCTGCGCCCCTATCGAGCACTAGGGGCACTGTAGGGTACCTATAATATCTAAAAAAAACAAGAGCGGACTTATAGAAGCTCGCAAAGGGCGCAGAAAAGGCTATTTACGGCACTGACAGCGAGTCAATAAGCCCAAAAAGTAAATTCAAAAGTATATGTATATAAATGCTATTAAAATTACCATTTTCTTACAGTTCTGGCGATACCTATAATACCATTGTCATTCTCGTACTACCTTTCGGCATTGGACATCTACTGGAACTCCTGGCGCACGCTGATGATGGTCTACTCTGCGCCTTGCATCCTCACTGCGATCTGGTTATTCTATATGCAGGAGAGCCCTAAGTTCCTCTTCGCAAAAGGAAATGAAGAGCAGGCTTTGAAAAATTTAGCTACTATCTATAAGGTCAATCAGATGAATTCTTCCGCCGAGTTTCCGGTAAGAGATCTTTTTTTCCGTAATATTCAATTCAAGCAAAATTTCATTCATCAACATTACTTTAAAATTCTAAGTCTAATAAGGGTAGTATTTTCTGTTATGATGATGACAATTATTGTAAACCTAAATTCTTCTTCCATGCTATTTGATGTAAACTAACCACACAGCTATAAGTGAACAGAAATAAAAATTGTTAACGGAATATACTGACTGCCTCGTAGTCTCGCGGTACAAGTATGTGCCGTGCGATCTAGAGGTCCTGGGTGCGATTCCCGGGTCGGGCAAAGTGTTATTGGGTTTTTCCATTAGGAAATTCTCGGTAACAGCACGGAGTCTGGAAATGTGCCCGAAAAACGGCAATAGGCTCGCCCCCTATTACGTGGGACTGATACATACTTGGCGAAATGTGGGTGCAGAAATGCACCTCTGCCTACCCCTTCGGGGAATACAGGCGTGAGTTTATGTATGTATGTAACGGAATATATAAATTCTCAAATACCTAAAATAAAACTCATTATTATTTTTTAATTTGAAACTGAATTTGGATGGCTTCAATTTGGATGATTTTGACTAATCTACAAAGAACAAAACTAGAACTATGTTTGCTCTTTTCCAAAGTGGAGATGAAATGTTCGCAAAATACTAATTGATTTAACCATATGATTTAATAATATTAGATATTCTATTTTTCTTTAATTTCTGGCTACCCGACGTTTTTCCAACCAGCGCTAAGCTCCACTGTAATGGTCAATTTGCTTCAATTCGCCGTATCTTTGTCATTCTAGATTATAAGTCTCTTCATATCTTCCCTGAGAGCATCAAGCCGACGCCTTACTTATTTTTTTACTGGTTTATAAATATAACTTAATGAAGTTTATATTTTCTTAGGTAAAAGGTATCTGGTCGGAACAGAAAGACTCGGATAACAAAGAGAAGCGGTCGCCGAAGGACCAGATCGTGCCGCTGTTCCAGAAACCACTCCTCAAATATACCCTTATAATGGTAGTGCTTTTCGTCTTCCAAACGTTAGTAGATTTTAATACATTTATAACATTACTTAATTCAAACATTTTGTACAAAACGAGAAATGATCTTTAAAGTGTTGCTGGTAGAGAATGAATCAGAGAATTCGAGAATCGGTTACAATGGTGAGCAATTGGACCGCATTATGTCCAACAGTCATTATAGAATAATAATGTTGATTACAAACTAAACAACTTTTTAGAAATTTAAAATAATAGAAGTGGTTACACGAGACACTGGACAGGTAATTTGGCTATTTTACTACACTATTTTTTATAGACAGATATGTTAAGCCTGACTGCCTCGTGGTCTCGCGGTACAAGTATGTGCCGTGCGATCTAGAGGTCCTGGGTTCGACTCCCGGGTCGGGCAAAGTGTTATTGGGTTTTTCCATTAGGAAATTCTCGGTAACAGCAGGGAGTCTGGAAATGTGCCCGAAAAACGGCAATAGGCTCGCCCCCTATTACGTGGGATTGATACATACTTGGCGAAATGTGGGTGCAGAAATGCACCTCTGCCTACCCCTTCGGGGAATACAGGCGTGAGTTTATGTATGTATGTATGTATGTATGTGTTAAGCCTAAAATTACATAAATTTAAAAAGCAATGGCCTGCCTAATTTTAACTTTTCCGAAAATGGTGAACACTGTGATTTTGTACATTATTAAATTGCATTATTTATAATCCTGTAATTTTAGTTTGAGTTTTGACTCAATGGCTGCTTCAAAAATCCATAAACATAAAGGTTTAAATAATAACTGTTAAATTTTAAACACAATATTAAATTTATTGTTTTACTTTCAGAGTAGGGTCCTTTTTGGTGTGGCTGCCGACAATAATGAACGAATTCATAACAATAATAGAAACAGGAGAAGGCATAGACCTCACTATGTGTGACGTTCTTCGGTTGGGGCTGGAGTCTCCTGTAGAAGCCGATGTAAGTGTTAATTCCTTTTATATATTGAGAACTTTGGCGATGTTAATCAGACACAAGCCCAATTATAGGCTGCAGGTTCAACTTCCGCATCAAGAATTGTTTTTGTGTAACCCACAAATATTTGCTTCTGATGTACGATATAAAATCTAGTATTATATCTAACGGCGTAAAACCATATACTGAGAGATACGTCATCGCTCTTGCATAAACAAGAATGACTCACGAGCGGTCGCCCCTCTGCGGTGTCGATTTATGAATAATAAACGATCCTGGGCTATCTGCCTCGTCAGTAATTGTGAAGTTTTTCTAAAGAAAACTCAAAGTATGAGTTATCACCATAAATCAACAGTTGTGACGTCGGCAATGTGACGTCACACATCTTAGACACTTCCAAGCCTCACCTGCTCCGATATATCTAATGTGGTTAGTTGTGATCAGAACTATCTGCGTGACATGTAATTTATTGCTTCCTAATAAGAAAATTAACAACGCTTGCAAACATTAGTATTACTAAGAATCTTTAGCGTTTAAAATTCTTCCAATTCTTTTACGTAATATATTAACAAATATTTTTTATTAATAATTGGTTTATTTCCACCAGCCTGATGCTGTGCCCTGCGCCATCAACGTTACTGCTCTTCTCATCGTATTCATTGTTGCCGCTTTGCAGTCTGTAGTAAACACTTTAATCAGTTTGGTAAGTATCTCCCTGAAACCTGTTGTTTAGTTTGTATGAAATCAATCTCATTTTTAGAAGAAGATAGATCTAATGTCACTCGGCACAGTCTTGCTGGCCTACTGAGACTGAAAGACCTCACGCTATGCTTAATAGACCAAAAATTGGCTCGCCTAATGATTAATTTTTGACAGTACTGTAAAGATTCAGATTTTTATACTGTTTCGCTTCAACTGAGGAAGTTGCGACCTCAAAATTCTACCGCCGCAAGCAAGCCTGACTTGTATTTTATTACAGATGATTGACGCTAAAAATGATTCACAAAACTTTCTGAGCATTCGCCATAATTCAAATATGACATTTTCAAAAATGGTAGATGAATGTATGGGGACTAAAAAAATATTTTGCCACCAGATTATCAACAAGGCAGGTCGTCGTAATGTTGTCATGGCGACAACAGCTGTCTGCGGTCTCAGTGGTATCCTGGTGAATCTAGTCCCCAACGCGTATGGCAGCGTGGTCTTATTTATAATCTTCCTTATGGGCGTCGTCGTAATTGGGCTGTACACTTCTATCGTCGTCGCTATATTCCCTACACATTTAAGGTAAGTAGGTACTGAAAATACTTACAATTCTATTCAATTGCTTCCCATACTATTGGTTTTTAAATAGTTTTTTACTTGCGATTGAATATAAAACATGAGGTCCGAATAAAAAAACTTCAAATGCCAAATCTTTGAACTAGTTTGTCATATTTTTTTTTATCGTAAACTTTAACAAATTGATTCTAAGTACTAAGTTTGAGAATATTTGGTATTTGTATAAAACTTAATATGTTTTTCGACAGCTTCGTTTAAGAATCTAGTCCAGATAATATTTTGAATAGGCATCACGTTTGCAAAATAAAATGTCACATTAGAGATGACGGCTTAGCACCGGTTTAATAAATCAATTACTGAAATTTTTGTTAGTCATAAAAAGTTCATTTTCTATACATTTGCAAACCAAACTAAATTTAGTGACTATAGACTCGAAAAACACTTATGTTCATTACATATATGATAAAATTTTACATATTTTTAATTTCAGGGCATTGGCTATAGCGTTACCCCTCACTGGAAGCAGAATAGCAGTATTCGCGACCGTCCAGATCCTTAACCTGTTGTTGACTAGTAACTGCGACGTCGGATTCTACCTGTACTGCTCTATATTCTTCTGTGAGTAAAATTTGTGCATGTCGAATCATCATATTAGATAGATGATATCGCGTGACTTAAGTACTGATTGCCTCAAAAATTAGGCCCGCGGTCGAGCATTTAGGCGGTCTCAAGTTCAAACCCCACGCCCACATCTCTGACTTTTCGAATTTATGTGTGTAGTCAAAATAATTATCACTTACTTTAACGGTGTAGGAAAACATTGTGAGGAAACCAGCACACCTAAAAGTTCTTAGGAATTTCTTAGGTGTGTAATCCGTCCTGCCCTGTGGCAAGGGGGCGTTAGAATTCCACCACGGTATCCCCTGCCTGTCGTAAAAGGCGACTCATTGTGGCCCTTGGGATCGCTGGACGTGCTGCGGGGGCAGAGCAACGAAAGTGACCCCGAGAGGGGCGGCGACACGGTGGCCTGTATCCGTCGCAGGCGCCTAAATAGGGGCGCCCGAATCGAGTTGGTGGGGATGCAACTGCACCCGTTAAAGTTCCGAGTCGGCCGAGACGCTTTCGTCTCGGAGATGCACCGGGTGGCTGCGGAAACATTGTGGGCGCCTCTCGCCCACGCACCGTGGTCGCCCCACTTGGCGCGAATATTGCGACCGGGAGGTTTTTGACTCAGCTCGGCACTAAAATCTGCGTGGACATGATTTTGCCGCGTGCCGGGCTGGAAGGCCGGTGACCCCGACGTACGCTTCCTCCTCATAATGATGTCACATTCTAAATCCAATATGTGACATCATTCACATAAAATTGTATCAAATAGCGAGATCCTGCCTTTTGCCGGGCCCCCCATTAAACCACACCACTCACCAGCGGCGCACGCCACACGCAGAGGTTAAATAAATAAAAAATAAAGTATGATGTCACACACCATATCGTGCATTGTCATCCAATCTAAACGAGTATACAAAATTTCAGCTCAATCGATTGAAGATATCTACTTCAAAATTGAGTTCAAAGATTCCACCCGAATAAACATACTTACATACCTACATTGCAAGTTAAATAAACGCTTTTAATTTAATAAATGACAATTTTAATGTGTCAGCACTCTATTTGAACCATCGCTCTCCGTACCTACCTTTTACCGTCATTTGGCAGTGCCATGATTGTGCTACGTCCGTGAAGTAAAAAAGGATGCAATAAATTTCTAGTGTCTACAAAGATTCTTCCTTTAAATTTACATAAGCAGAGGACAATTCAGCAATGGGTATAATAAAAAGTAAACCCATCCTGTACTTATGTTATAAGAAAAAACAAAAAATGATAACAATTTTCTTTTTCCAGCATCTTCAATTGTCGCTTCGTTCCTACCCGACGACAGACGGTTACCGTCCCAAACACCGCCAAATCCTGAATTATCTAAAACCGAAGAATCGGAAGATCCAAATCCAAAGTCTGTAACTGAACTTTAAAAAATGTAGTATAATTTTACTCTTAAATTATTTATTGTAAATAAAAGATAACAAAAAATAAAAATGGAATAAATACATTTTTTTTATAAAAAGTAATCAGATCGTTTAATTTAATATCCGTTGGTAGCAATTCCCCTCTTCTTACCACTAAGCCAATTACAGTAATTTTTAAAGCAGACCAGCTTTTGTTCATTTCGAGAAATGGAGTTGCAGAGTCATAACCTAAGTATCCTAGCATTAATAACTAGCTCCTATCGTGGGTATTTGACTAAAACAGAGGGGAGCTATATGCGAGTCTGACGTAATTGTGTCGTATAGGTAAAAGGAAGTCGATTCGAGTAAAATTATCGAATGAAATTATATTGGAATTTTAAAATTTGGTAGATTTCCGAGAATTTTAATAAAAGTAGGTATTACTTTTATGAATTAAGAAATACAATGTTGTTATCTGTAGCTAATATCGAGTAGCGACTTTCGTAAACGCGCCATATCATAGGGATGCCATTCCTCCTAACAATAATCGATTTCAACCTAAATCTGAGAATCAATTTACAATAATCTGGATTTCCAAATCAATTTGGTTTTCGATTATGTATTTCGTTAGGATTTTTACTGCTATTTTTATAGTTAGAGTCTAACTAATTATGTTGTATATTCGGCATGATCACGTTATTTTAAAACGATTTCTTATTTGAATACCCACAATAAGAATAACAGCCAATTTTTGATTTAACTGGATTAAAATATTATACTTATTAATCTAGGTGTAGTTAATTGATTGATAAATATTAATTTATTAATTCAATTAATTATTTTTAAGAAGTTTCCACAAGTAAAATCACCTTAAAATTAATAACGAAAAACACCAATTTTAATAGAAATATGAGTATGTCGAAGCTTCGACGCATCCCTACTGTGCATCCAACGTAGGGTATAAATATTGCCGCTCGATCGAGAATGAGTCATACTCGCTCGGAACGCCGGACCGAACGGAGCTCTGTACTTAGTTTTTGAAATTACCTTCAGAAGTTTTACTGTCACTATTTAAAAAACAATAACGCTCAAGACCTTCTGACAAGTATATACTGATACTCAACTCGTTATTTGATCTCGGGCCGCAGAACACTAAGGAAGTCCATTATATAATATTGTAGAGTAGTAAGAACTTGATTTGGTTGTTATAGCAATTTTTTTACTATGGACAATTACCACCATATTGATGATGGCATTAGTTACGTTAAATTAACTTTAAAACAACAATTACTTTTATTTTTAACGTGGATTGCTAAATTTTTCTTTATTTTAAGATAACACTCTCACCCAGATAGTCATGCATTACAATATATTAGCTATTTTACGCCACTTGTAATTTAATTAAACTTGTTACCTAATATTATTATACATATTATTTTTTATATTAATCTTATACGTGCTGTATACCTATGCGAGTAATAAACGATTATTTTAAATCAAGTCACAATAATTTATTAGTCTTAAATAAAATATAATCAAATCTTCTTATATGTTTAGGACATAAATTTCACTGTTTAGTTTTTTTTACGAACGGCTGATCGCTGATGTAGGTAAAATTTAGAAATCACTTTCTTTTAAAATTATCTTTTTTTTATTTAAAATCGATTTTAAATTCAAAACAATCGATTCATCGATTAGTCGACACAATCAAGTCATCGATAACAATCTCTAAGTACGAACTACGAACTGTCACTCCGGTTATCAACGCGGGGTCGTGTCGTGATAACGATCTAAGAACTTTCGATCAGTGTGAAATAAATTCTTAATTAAAAATCTTCGATCGCCAGCCGAGGCTGTGGCCTTTGCTGGGCAACGTCCAAGGACACGCTCGTATAACTAAGTATAGTATACTAAATGTCTTCAACGTGTCTTTTACGGCAACTCATTGATTTTTGTATACACTCATTCAGACTTCAGTAAATAGTGGGCGTTTTAATCATTATAGACGTAGTCCGTGGCAGTGTAAACAGTCCTTTGCGTCAAGGCTTAAGAAAACGTACGAATTGTGAGTTTTTTTTTAAATTAAGTAGTGCTTCTTGCGCCAGTTGCATTGATTGCAAGGCTTTCTAAAAACTGTGAGTGATCATTTGCTTAATTATACCGAACGGGCTAGATTTTGAAAAAAAATGTACAAGATCCAAAAGGATTTTTTATACATTCTATTTACATTCTATTTTTATACATTCTATTCTATTATTATAAAATTATATTAGAATTTTAAAATTTACTTAAAAATATATTTTTATGTGAATGACTTGCTGATGATTAACCCCCCAGTACACTTTATTTACAAATATTTTCCATTTCATTTAATTGTTATCATCATAGTGATTGTACATAAATACAATTCTTTCTGGTCTTATCCAGTGGCAGTACTTCCATAGAAGCCCAAAAATGTTACATTATTTATTACATTAATTAATAATAAAAATACCCAACAGTCACATACATAGTTCTGACCCCACACAAGGATACAATTCCTGTGTCATGGGTATCAAAAACTATGAGTCTTTTTTGGTCTCACAAACACCCAGACCCGAAACAAATATTTGATTTGTGTATTGCAGAAACATTTGTCTTTGTGTGGGGATTGAACCCGCAGCCTCTTGTTTTGCAAGCTGTTATCTAGCCAACTGCGTCACGGGACTGTCAAATGTCTAGTTTATAATTATTTATTGTGGGGTCAGGATATTCTCATTTATATGTCGAATTGCTTTTGTTAAATAAAGATTTAACGCTCAAAGATTATTATTCGGAAATTTGTAAGGCAAGGTGGGCTTTTTCTATGGAAGCACCCCAACTTGTCTTATACATCCCATAGCTGTGCTTAGGCCCCTGATGCTATCTTTTTCAACATTTCAATCTATTGACATTATAAACTAGTGATTTAGAGACAAAAATATTAATTTAAATAACTAAAATCACATTCAAATCGCACATTATCAAAGAAATTACCTTTTACTGAACATATTGTTATGTTATTTAGTATTATTTAGTATTTTACTTTCCTTGTGTCATATCAATAAGCAATCTATGTAGATAACATTTAATTTTGTATAGACACAGATTTCTAAGTGATAAAACCACTTCAGTTCATACTACAAAAGTTAAAGTTAGAATATATAAAAAGATATAATGAAATTAAAGGGATCTAATATTTCAGACATTATGTCCGATAGTTGTTATTAGCAATATACACAAGTAGTTATTATTTTGTATAAAGAATTTGCCAGGACCTTGCCATTCGGTTGCTATTACCGATCTGTTAGCAATGTTGTTATATTTGGTTATGACTGTAATTTGTCACGCTGGTGTATTAAGTTAACAATCCTGTAAAAGTTGTTCAGTCAGAAATAAATAGTTTGGTCCAACTAATTCATCAAATACTACCTTTTTGTTGTGGTATTCATTTGTATGTATGTGAAGTTGAGAAGTCCAGGTTCAGTACAATCGAACAAAGTGTTATTGGGTTTCATTATTGTTCTTTGTAACTTATAGAAAACCATTGTATAGTGTCAGTTTTTTGTGTTAGTTGAGTCCTTTTACAATTTGTTACAGTTCAGAATTTTCCCCCAAATTCAAAGGGTATGATTTAATTATTTTTAAACCAACTTTGTCAGCATACTTCAGGCATAATCTTCATGACTGAATTTCTGTTATCATTTTCAACTACATAATGTCCATTGAAGAATATATAGGCCTCCTAATGACTTCCAGAATGAACTGGGGCTATGTCCTATGAAACTTATAGATTACATCCAACTGATGTCCAACTGATAATCTCAACCGCAAACCTGCACTAGGCCAGCGTTATGGGCTAAGGCCCTTAATCCTCTACAGAAGGCTCGTGCACAGCAGTGGGACATATCCATATATGTCTATTATATCCATATAAGCCCATGCTAATGATGATAGTAATCTCATAAAAAATTGGCCAAAACATGCTAAATTGCTGGTGTTACTATGACTGGTGATATCTAACATTGGTAGATAAATCTTTTTTTAGTTGTAGAAATATTGTTAATAAAACCATGCTCCATGTAAACATATATGGCTATTAGATTTTTTGAAGCCTTACAATATCTGTGAGCATGTATCGAGTGACTGCTGACATAAATTTCAGTAATCTTGTTAATAGATTACCAAATAACTTTGTGTAAGTGTAAAAAAAATCAGGCCTTTAATATTTTTTTGTACAATTAATCATTTGGGGTGTCAGGGATTAAGTTTATTAATTACATTAGCCATTAAGCTAGTATGCAGATACTAGAGAGATATATTATTATTGATAGAGACAGAAAGAGGCCGCAGGTTCGATCCCCCGACCGAGAAAATGTTTATGTGGCTCCCAAATATTTGTTTCAGGTCTGGGTGTTTGTGGGACCGAAAAGTCTCTCGTAGTTCCTGATACCCACGATACAGGATCTGTATCCTAGTGTTGGGTCAGAACTATGTATATGACTTTTAGGTTTATTTATTTCTACATTAGCAGATTAGTTTATAATTCATATACATCTATGATTTTTCCATTTACACCAACACACATAACACTGATATTTTAATTGATAATTGTTTATATGGATGTGTAAATGTTTTTTATGGTTATACCCAAAAAGTTCTCATTAGATTTAAATGAAATTAGTTATGGAACGATTGTCATCATCAGCCCAAATAAGTCCCACACTAATGCGGGTTGGCAAACTACACACCTAAGAAATTCCTAAGAACTTTTTAGGTGTGCACTGTGCAGGTTTTATCACGATGCTTTCCTTCACCGTTAAAGCAAGTGATAATTCATTGTGAATACACACATAACCCTGAAGTAACCCCTAGGTAATTTTAGTCTTGGAGAATTAAATTTAACGCTGACGAAACCACGAAGAACAGCTACTCTGCATTGGTCTAGCATGTTTCTTAGGGAAACTTCTATGCATTCTTTATGGAGATATTTCAAAATAAGTTATTTGTTATGGCTCAAAGTATAGTTTATCTGTAGAAAAGGATTAGCAAAGTGATAACTGCGTAAGTATTTTTATTTTTTGTTTTTAGATAGGCCGCAATGGCGACTGGTACCTGGGAGGAGTTTTTCGCTGTCCACCTGCCTCCACCAGACTTCGAAGACAACAGGTCCTTGCTCAAAGAGTTCTGTGAGCGCCACGAACAGTATGGAAACAAGATTGTGCTCGTCACAGTAAGTTGAAAACTCAAGACACATTAAAATAAGGCTCTTCCATGCTGTAGCTTATTTCTATCCTTGAAAGGTTGTCTGGAAGAGATTGTTATTAGCTAAGACCGCCCATTTTGAATGCCATCTTCATTTTCTTCGATCGTGTTAAAAAATAAGTTTATTATTATTATTTAAACAACGATTTTGTTTCCCCTCTTCTGAGGGTTTAAGGGCACTGGACATGGCTAAGTGTAAATCCTTACTAATATTATAAATGCGAAAGTAACTCTGTCTGTCTGTCTGTCTCGCTTTCCTGCTAAAACTACTGAACCGATTTAAATTTGGTACACAGATAGTTTAGACCCTGAGAAAGGACATAGGCTACTTTTTATCCCGGAAAGGGGGTTTTAAGGGGGTGAAAGGTGGGATGAAAGGTTGTATGGAAGTACTGTCATTTTTAAAGCTAGAAGCTTGAAACTTATTTTTTAGGCTGTTGATTAGATATAAATAAATATATGACATTAAAATTTTGTAAAAGATGTACCTTTAAGGGGGTAAAATTAAAATAGGGGTGAAAGTTTGTGTGGAAATCCGTAATTTTTGAAGCTAGAATGATGAAACGACGTGTAGACGACTGTAACAATGTATAATATGTAACTATAATATGTCTGTTATGCTTTTACGCCTAAATCATTTGACCGATGTAAACGATTTTTCATATGGACATAAATGGGACTCTGTGGAGTAAAATAGACTACAACTTATTTTCTTTCTGAACCCAACCCTGTAGTCTACGCGGACGGAGTCGCGGGCAAAAGCTAGTAAATAATAAATTAGGTTAATTATGTATCTACACTGCTCAAAAACTTTCGGGTTAAAGCCGTCTAACAGTCTAAAGTCCTAACAGATTTATTTGTTAGGTGGATAAACTAGAATGTATTTAGTATAATTCCGGTACTGGATATAATAAAAGGAATTGTGCGAGTGTGATTGACTTTTCAATGTGATTTAATCTCTTTCTATAGTAAGATTTCACAATTATTACAGACTAGCTTAGGTATATTATCCTATAAAACATCCCACAGCTATCCACCATCCCACCAGATTGTTAAGTGGGGTAATTTTAGTTCTCAACGATGCCCCAACACGCGTAGCCAACCTTCACATAACTCAATTCACTTAAGAATACATATAAATGTAAATTCGAAATGTCATAATACGTGTCGAGGAATGATGTCTCGGCGGAGCGCGTCTTTTCTAACTAGGTCAACACGCACTTCACTTAACAGGGTTGTTAATTCTTTTTTATCTACATATAGTTCCATAGATTGAATTGTGAAAATTAAAATAAACCTAAACAATTACAGTAGAACCTCTTAAGTCGAACCTCGATAAGTTGAAAACCTCCAAACCTCGAAAAAATGTTTTGTTCCCTTCCCTTCAAAAATCAAATCCTCCATTACTCGAAATCTCAACCCTCTATTAGTCGAAATAAATGATCAGTAAGTCCCTCTCCCTCCAAGCCATTTTGGTACATATTTTCCCTCCATAATTCGAAAAATTAAACTGAACCTCTGTATCTCGAACTGCCTCAAACTGCCTAGGTCAAAATCCTTCAAATGTCTAAAACTCGATTTTTTCCACTTTCTTGATATCCGAATTATAGAGATTTTACTGTAATTAAATAGTCACATTTGGGCTCTGGCGGTGCTAAACTTAATAGCCAGAAAAGGATGCACGATATAAATATTGACGTCAATGTTGGCTTAGTACAGGCATGTGAAAGAGATTGAAATATGTTCACAGCACGCCATCATTACTAAACTTGCAATGTTTTTTATTATCACATACTTAATCCAATTGCAATAGGTACTGTTTACACAGAAAATATTTTTATAACTTAATTTCGAACAGCTACACTTTTACCTGTTGTGTGAGTCATACACACGTGTCCTTAATTAAAAAAGGGGATTTAGGTCGCCTAAAGTACTAGCCCATTCGGGAATTGATATGGCGGGTAATAAATATTGAAAAGATGAGCTAATTTTGATAAAATATCGATATAGTTGATGTTACTTTTATTTTGTGGGTTGTAAATTATAGTTCTGAATTGTCCTTATTGAAAAACGCAATAACATTTAGCAACCGGCCACCTCTAGTTCTCATTGCTCATACTTGTACCGCGAGGCCACGAGAGTCAGTGTCTCGTAAAAATGATTCCCTATTACTTATTTTGATCCTCTTTCATACCCTTTTTGATCCTTTTTCAGTCTGGAGGTACAACAGTGCCACTGGAGCACAACACGGTTCGTTTCGTGGACAACTTCAGCGCCGGGACGCGAGGTTCTGCCTCCGCGGAGTATTTCCTGGAGCACGGCTACGCGGTGATATTCATGCACCGCCAGAAGTCTTTGGAACCCTTCACAAGGCATTTCAGCGGACAGAAACTCCTGGATATGCTCGATATACAGGAGCGAGGACCGAATACCACGATAACAGGTGAGTGGGATATCCAAGGAGGGTCTACATGACTTTGATATTTATGGTTTTATGTTTTTGCATTTTATGTTGGTCGATTGACTCGTTGGTCTCGGGGAGTCTAGACAAAATTTGATCCATAAACATGTTGGTCTCCAATAGCTTATTTCATACTTCGTATAAAATCAACAATCGTATAAAATTTAACTCGGATCACAACCTGTTTAAATATTATCAGGTTAAAAAGGCTAAAGAAAATTTAGTCACAAAATTACACAAGGATTGTCTTCTGTTTATTTCTATTTAAACACGAATTTGTTATGTTTTGGTTCTATTTTTTTTTATCAAGATTTAGAATTTAGCATCTAGATCTTATAGAATTTTTGATTAATAACAATGGTATCTGTAGTCTATTGAGGCCTAACACTGCTTGGGCTGATAAAGCTAGGAGTAGGAACGACATGTGGTACTATTGAAATAAAATAATATTTATTGAATCTATAAAATGTCAAATAAATCACTTAGATTCAGTCATTTCAGAATTTAGTTTACCACCCTGTTCGAAAGGCCGTTATGAAATAGAAAAGAAAAGACAAGAAACTCTAATATTGCTCTTTTCCAATCAAGAAATTGATACAAAGATTACATTTTGCGAATTATGTGCTGTTTACACCAAGAAAAGTTTTGAAACAAAACTTGTATAACAAATCAAGAATGTTACGTGTTATTTAGACCTTGCAAGTAATTTATTGCTTCAATTTAATTGTATGCAACAGGCAAGAAACTTGCATCGTGTAAATGGGCCTTGTTGTGTTGGGTGTTTTAAGGGGTTGAATGGAAGTATTGTCATTTTTAAAGCTATGAACTTGGAACTTATTTTTTAGGCTGTTGATTAGATATAAATAAATATGACGTTCAAAGTATGTAAAAAAAAATAACCTTTAAGGGAGTAAAATAAAAATAGGGGATGAAAGTTTGTATGGAAATTCGTCATTTTTGAAGCTAGAATGATGAAACTTTTTTATATGGCTTTTATTACATCATTACATCATATATATGATATATATATACACAATATAATAATTATATTAAAAGTTTTTTTTTTTTAAATTCCCTTAATGAGAAAATAACTATGACTGTTACGCTTTTACGCCTTAATCATTTGACCGATGTGAACGATTTTTGGTATGGACATAAATGGGACTCTGTGGAATAAAATAGACTACAATTTATTTTCTTTCTGAACCCAACCCTGTAGTCTTCGCGGACGGAGTCGCAGGCAAAAGCTAATAATAAATAAGCAAATCAGGCACACAAGTCAAACAAACTCACCCGTTCACGAGTGTCATACATGTGCCAGCCATCGGTCTCCCCAAACATCAGTATGAGTATTGGTCCAGTGAAGCCGGACGTAAAAGTGTACAGCAGAGGTTCCCAAACTCCTTTGTTTCATAGACCACTTTCAAAATTTTGATGGATCCGGTGGACCCCCTGCAGCTACATTACTACCAATTTCCAAATGTCCAAAAAAAAAACAAGGCGTTTCATTGATTATGGAATACGCAAGTTTATACAAGTAACAGTCGCTGAGCTTCTTAAAGTACTATCTGCCTATATTAATAGAAGTCAAGCCAACATTTTTAATTTCATGGACCCACGCATACAATTGTGGACCCCTATTTTTTGTCACGCCCAACGTGGTGGCCCCTCGAGTCTCCCGTGGACCCTTAAAAGGTTTGCTGATCTGGTGGAGGCAGTGGCGGTACTTCCATAGAAGCCCAAAATCGTTACATGTTAATTCCTAATGTCTAGTTTATAATTATTTTAGTGGGAGTCAACATTTTCTCATTTATATGTCAAATTGCTTTTCTTCAATAAAAATTTAAAGCTTAAAGACTATTATTCGGAATTTTGAAAGGCAAGGTGGGCTTTTGGGCTTCTATGGAAGTACCGCCACTGGGTGGAGGCTGTCATTATGAGTGTGGTGTGTTGGTCCAGTGAAGCCGGACAGCGTGGACGTGCTGGCGCCGGTGCTGGTGCGGTACAAGGCGGCGCACGCGGCGGGCGCCATCCTGCACGTGTCCTTCACCACGGTGTCGGAGTACTTCTGGCTGCTGCGCGCCGCCTGCGAGTGCCTCGCCCGCCTGGGCCCGCGCGCGCTGCTCTACCTCGCCGCCGCCGTTTCCGACTTCTACATACCCAAGGACAGAGTCGTGAGTTCTAACAACATTTTCATCATCATCACCATCAGCAGCAGCCTTTCTTACGTCCACTGCTGGACATAGCTCTCTCTTATGGCACGCCACTACATTTTACACACCTCAAATCCACTAACTAGTAGTGACGGCCTCGTGGTTTAGGCGCGCGGTTGAGGATCTCTGCGGTCGCGGGATAAAACTCCAGGCACCTCCTGACTTAACGAAGTTATGGGTGTATTCATAACGAAATATCACTTACTGGTGGAGGAAAACATCGTGAGGAAATCTGCACACCTAAAAGCTCTTGAGAGGTGTTTAGTCCGCCAACCGCACTAGGCCAGCGTAGTGGAATAAGGCCTCGACCCTCTCAGTTGCAGAGGAGGCCTGTGTGTCCTTCACCAGAGAAACGTGACGTTAAGTATTGAAATTATAATTAAAAAAAATATAACACCTTTTCATAATTATGTGACGTGATCTCAACAGGTCTTTTTCATAAAGATATAACGTATGGAGTTCGGAAATGTACCCTAAGAACAGCTATACCATATCTGCGTACCTCGTTAATATCCCTAGATGCATAAGACTATTGTATCTTCCTCCCCAGCCCACTCACAAAATGCAGTCGGCGAGCGGCGCGCCCATCATCCAGCTGCACCTGGTGCCGAAGATGTTGGCGCCGCTGGTGAACCTGTGGGTGCCCAACGCCTACGTCGTGTCCTTCAAGCTCGAGACCGACGAGAGCCTGCTCGTGCCAAAGGCTAGAGCTGCCCTGGACAAGTATCAGCATAAGGTCAGTTAGTTCGTCAAACGCTGAAGTCTCAACTTTCATATTTTCTATCATCACCATCATCAACCCATATACGCCCCCCTGCTGGGCACGGGCCACCTCTACAACTGAGAGGGTTTAGGCCTTAGTTCACCACGCTGGCCTAGTGCAGGTTGGCGGACTACACACCTAAGAAATTTCTAAGAACTTTTAGGTGTGCAGATATCATCATGATGTTTTCCTTCACCGTTAAAGTACGTGATAATTTATTTCTGGGGTCGTTGATTGCAGATGGTGGTAGGCAACTTGCTGCAGACGCGGCACCATCGGGTCATATTGGTGACGCACGACGCCACGCAGGAAATATTACTCACCAGGGAAGAAGTGCATGCAGGTGAGAAAAACGGAATTAATCTTGTTCTTGCAGCCTCCTTCGCGAAGTTGGTTAAGCACCAACTTGTGGAATGAGAGGCAGCGGGATCTATCTTCCGACATTAATGTTTGTGTTTGTCCAGTATGGGTGTTTATTAAAAAATCTCACGTTGTTTCTGACATCCACGACACAAGTATTGTATCTTAACGTGCTGTGCCATGTCCTTGGACACCACTCGAAGTAACAGTAGTGTACTGTCACCCATTTACGTATCATCATCATCATCATCATCAGCCCATATACGTCCCACTGCTGGGCACGGGCCTCCTCTGCCATTGAGAGGGTTTAGGCCTTAGTCCACCACGCTGGCCTAGTGCGGGTTGGCGGACGGTTCTTAGGTGTGTAACCTAAGAAATTCCTAAGAACTTTTTTTTAGGTGTGCAGGTTTCATCACGATGTTTTCCTTCACCGTTAAAGTACGTGATAATTCATTGTGAATACACACATAACTTCGAAAAGTCAGAGGTGTGTGTCTGGGGTTTGAACCCGCGACCGTCGAGATTCTTGACCGCGTGCCCAAACCTCGAGGCCATCACGACTTCAATTTACGTATCATACCTTAGTTCTATGGTTAGCTTTTCAAAACAAATGAGAAAGGCTAATAAAACCCATATTGGCTTCAACTTGAAATAACTTGTGGATACATGTGCGCAGGCGTGGACATCGAGGCGTCGATCGTGGTGGAGATCGTGCGCGCGCACGTGGAGCACTTGCGGGGTGCGGGGGGCGCGGGGGTCGCGGGCGCCGCCTGCGCGCACGACGCGGACTGGGCGCCGCGCGAGCCGCGCTGACTCTCGCGCGCCCGCCGCCGGCTCTACCTCACGCCGGACTAGGCGGACTACATCGACTCTCCGCCCCTTACCGCCACCTTTCGCCTCTTACCGCCATCTTTCGCCCCCTTTCCGCCTCTATCTCCCTTCGCCATGACCGCCACTTCCGCCCCTTTCCGACCCCTACGCCATTTCCGCCCCTTTCCGCCCATTTCCGCCCCCTGCGCCTCTTTCATACATCG
Source organism: Hemaris fuciformis (assembly GCA_907164795.1). NCBI lineage: Eukaryota > Metazoa > Arthropoda > Insecta > Lepidoptera > Sphingidae > Hemaris > Hemaris fuciformis. The sequence continues at coordinate 2,007,943 of OU015443.1, forward strand.
TGTAGAAGTTAGATCTCATCTCAATAAAAAAGATACCTGCGGGCGCGTGAGTCGAAGTGAGTACTTAACATTTACATATCGGTGATTTGATAATTATAAGAGGTGTCGTGTCGTTACATATAATCGATGGTGAAATTTTACAGAAATAATTTATAGACTTTATTTATATATGTGTTGAACTGTGCGGATATTACATTTAAATCTCTATGTGTGTTGGAAATTATACCTATTTATATTGTTAGGCCTGGCATACACTGACTTACATGATAAATACGTGAAGGGCAAAACTATAAATAAAAGTCGAGAGATGACTCATGACAAAACTATTAGCATACCTAAAAATACGCCATAAAAATGGGACCTGTATTGTAAAATACATGGCCGATAATTTTTAACTTCATACTAACTAAATTGAAAGTATGTTAGTGTATACCAAGCTGAACAAGTCAAAATTTTATCAAATGAAAAATTGAATTTATTCTATTTAATGTAGTGGGTGTTATCAAGGTATTGTGTGTTGAAAGACTTAATTATATAGACGCGCCATAATTGTAACTACTTGCGTCGGATATGCGAACTCATAACATTGTTTATAATACTTTTTTTTTTGGAACCTGTCAATATTATTCAATAGCACCTATTAACTAGGGATTGATGGTAAATTCAATATCGATAAAATGTATCTAAACTTAACAATCATCTATTTTTGTATATCGATATTGTTGTCATTCTCAGTACCGATAGTTTATAAATTTAGCAGTAGTTTTGCTGGCATGGTAATGGCATTCAAATAAAAATAATCGCGTGACGCCGATATGAAAATCGTATAATATCGCGTCGGCTATGTTACAATAATATCGATATTTGCAGCTCGATGTTATCGACCAATCGATACATCGAAGCAACTTTACTGCAACATGCCAAGGGTTTACGAACGATTCCGAACATATCCGTAGCGCGTAGTTACCGGCTCGTGTAGTTTGTACTCTCTGTGTGCCCCTGTAGGTCTTCTACGCGTAGATTTTGTATCTATTTAATATTTTATCGTCATATATGAATCGTAGGCTTATTGTGGATTTGTGTAGTCAATCTTCAGGCGAGATTTAAATGTGTAGTTTTGTGAACTTGATATATTAAGTCAAGTGAAATTATATTTCTGTAAAAGTGGTATTATTAAGAATTATAAAAACTCTCTGGAATTCTGTCATTACTGCAATGATCCTAAACTTTATACATATGAGAGATGTGTTATCATACCTTTTAAAAAAAGGGGTTATTTTGAAGTCACAGAGTAGTTTTAAAATCCGCCTTAACACGTCAGTAGGTCATATCTACAGTCTGCCTACGATAAATGGTTATATAGAAACTTTAATAATATTGTAAATATAATCAAAATGTTCAAATAGTACTAATTTATTATACACACACTTCCATAGTATATCTGTTAATGACGTTGCGTTAGCTAAATGTATTGTGTGGTCATAAACGTAATTAATAGTTACCTTTTTTATACAAATTTAGGCATTTTACAATTTTTATCTGTCTATTATTGCCAATAACTTAAAAATCCAGTTCGAAGGATTAATTTACTAAAAGTCAAAAAATATGGCAATTCCTTGAATTAAACTTAAATAATTTACAAGTGAAGAAAAAAAACACTTATTTTAATATTTTATTTTTATTATAGCAACATTGATTGATAGCAACAAGTAAAGACGTTTTGATTCCAACTGGCTGTATGATCCTTGATGCCTTTGCCGATTCATAATAAAAATGGCACCAATACATTTGGCAAGCGCACCGTCCACATATTGTTATGAACTTTTTATATCTTAAAGTTAGCAGCGTGGATGTGTTGTCTGTCGTGGCTCTATATATCTTAGTCTTAATAATTTATTATTGTTGTTCGCAGGGTTGGGCAGTATTTGAATTACTTGTAATTGAAATACGTAATTGAAATACAAATACGTATTTTGTATTTGTATTTTAATTACTTTCTTAAAATGTAATTTGTAATTTGTATTTAAAATACGTGTAGCCGAAGTATTTTGTAATTAGTATTTCAAATACTCGAGGCTTCAAAATACATTTATTAAAATACATTTAGCCTTCATTTAGCGATCATGAGTGTGAGTGCGAGGCGAGAGTGCAATGATGGTAAAGCCTCGAAATTTACAGACTTTTATAATATTGGACATTAAATTTGTGCTCATCAGGACCTGCAATAACAAAACAAAAACCGCCTCCAAAAAAAAAACTATTCCAAAACAAATAAATATGCATTATTTTGTATTTTGTAATTTGTATTTTGTATTTTGTATTTCAATTACAAATAGCTAAAATACTGTATTTTGTATTTCAAATACCTTACTTAAATGTATTTTGTATTTCGTATTTTAATTACTTGCGATACAGTATTTTGTAATTTGTATTTCAATTAAAGCAAAGCATGTATTTTGCCCAGCCCTGGTTGTTCGAAAAGTGTATTCGATGTGTAATTTGGTGTGTCGCCATTTTGTGTTGTGTTGCTAACTTCACATTATGCAAGTGTATTGTCGGATGTTGATAACAACGTGGTTGTTGCTCTATTCAAGTTTATTAATTACGTTTTTAAAATGTTATAAAATCATATTTATGAATGTATAAAAATATTTTATGAGTAAAAATACTTATTTCTTTCTGTTGAAATGTTTCGGACCAGAAATGAAGGTCAAGATGTGCCCTCATAAGAGATTGATGAAGTGCGTTACATAAGAGGCCGTTCAAATATTACGTTAGCAGATTTATTACAATTATTTACTATGTTGAAAAAAGATTTCCATAATCGATACCCTCGTTAAATCGATGCATTTTTTTTCGGAAATAAATTCCTCGATTATTTTGTTTGCTATCCCTGCTACATAGGATTTTAAGTGTACTAAGTCGCTGTATTTACCTTTATGCAAATGTTAATTTAGGCGATTTTTACTCCCCCCCTCCCCTGTTACATCATATCTCGATTTTTAACACTTCTGCCTCGAAAGGCATGTCTTGCAGGCATCTATGCCACATAATTTAAGAAATCACATATCAACTGAGTCCACAGACACATATTGTTTATTCCCCGTTATATTAGCATGATATTAAAATTATATTTTTTGGAAATAATTTAGGTTTTATCGTAGGGTGCAGGCAGGTCAAACGAAATTTGTAAATGTTGACAAATTTAAGGGAGTTCTTGATTTATAGCTATAGACGAATCAGTGATATAGTAAAGAAAAGAATCTCTTAATTAAAAATAAAGAGATAAAGTGAGCAGTGGCGGTACTTTCATAGACGCCCAAAAGCTTTATTGTTTAATGTCTAGTTTATAATTGTTTATTGTGGGGTCAGTATATTCTCATTTTGTTGGCTAGACACCAGCTTGCGAAACGAGAGGCTGCGGGTTCGATCCCCGCACCGAGACAAATGTTTGTGTGATCCACAAATATTTGTTTCGGGTCTGGGTGTTTGTGAGACCGAAAAGTCTCTCGTAGTTTCTGATACCCACGACACAAGACTTGTATCTTAGTGTGGGATCAGAACTATGTATGTGATTGTTGGGTGTATTTATTTATTTATATGTCAAATTACTTTTGTTTAATAAAGATTTAAAACCTGGGCTTTTGGCCTTCTATGGTAGTACCGCCACTGAAAGTGCCCTCCCTAATATTGGTCTACTCTATTACAAGTCCCCTAATCTTCGAGTATAAGGCGAATGTTTTCAAATATTGTTAAAATATAGTAATGTGAACGTATATATCGTTACATATATTTGTGTATTTAATGTATGTGCTATATTAATCTTGTCGTTGTATACTCATTGTATGTGTTAAGTTGAGGGTACACTGTACGTACGTGACGTCACAAAACGAGAATGCTTTTCACTTATGCCGATATTCGTTACGCAAGTAAGAATAACGTTAAAATTTAACAATTCGCCCCAAATCTACTTTCCAATCCAATCCAATCCATCAGCCAATCGAAGTCCACTGCTGGACATAGGCCTCTCCCAATGACTTCCAAAGGGACCTGTTGGAAGCAGCCTGCATCCAGCGACGTCCCGCGACCTTCACCAGGTCGTCCGACCATCTTGTCGGAGGACGTCCCACGCTGCGCTTTCCGGTACGTGGCCTCCACTCGAGAACTTTTTGGCCCTTTAAAATCTACTTTGTAATACAAGTACTGTGCTATGGGAAAACTTTGAGAAACTTCCGGCTTTACTGGATCTGTTTAAAAAAACTGAGTTAAAAATTTAACACCAGTAGACCCAATTGCTATCCTAGTTATGCCCCACAGTCTTAAAATCGAGTTTGTAAGCTTTTAGAGTTAAAAGTTTTTAGCTTAACATAAAAATTTTGACATACCTCTTTATGAGTGTGAAAGTAGTGATGGCCTCGAGGTTTAGGCACGCGGTCGTAGATTCCAACCCCATGCACACACCTTTGACTTTTTTAGTTTATGTGTGTATTCACAATGAATTTTCACGTATTTTAACGGCGAAGGAAAACAACGTAAGGTAACCTTCACACCTAAAAATTCTTTGGAATTTCTTAGGTATGTAGTCCGCCAACCCGCACTAGACCAGCGTGGTGGGCTAAAGCCTAAATCATCGGTTGCAGAGGAGGCCCGTGCCCAGCTGTGCGACGTATATGAGCTGTTGATGATATTTATGAGTTTTATCATTTGCAAACAATGGCAAAGAGCAACACTAGAGTTTCTTGCCCGTTCTTCTCTAGTGATGACTGCCTTCCGAACAGGGTGGTAAACCAAATTTTGAAATGACTGAATCTAAGTGATGTATTTGACATTTTACAGATTCAATAAATAATTTCATTTCATTTCATTTCATTTCATTTCATTTCATTTCATTTCATGGCCACAGTAATTCTCCCAATATAATAACGACGAAATTATACAGTGTATTCTCAACCATTCTATAACTTTTTTAATAAGCATATATAATGTGTGAGTGGTTAGTTAGTGTAATCTACCCTCAATGCCCTTATGTTTAAGACAATAAGGTAAAAATTATGAACAACAATGTGAACATTGCTTCACGTTGTGTAACGATAGTGTGTGTTGACAGAAACAAATTTTAATGTTGAATTTATCTTGAAAAATCTCCTATACTTAAAAGTATTCATATAAATGAGCCTTTTTAATTTCTGGACTCCTGGTAGCTGTCTAAAACTAAAAATTGTTGTTCATATTAAAAACATTGACTGACTGGTGGACTCGCGGCTCAAATATGTGCCGAACGATGCAGAGGACCCGGGTCGGGTAGTGTTGTTGTGTTTTTCCATTAGGAAATTCTCAGTTACAGCACGGAGTCTGGAAATTTACCCAAAAACGGCAATAGGCTCGTGTTGCATAGGGCTGGTACTTCGCGAAATGTAGGTGCAGAAATGCACCTCTGCCTTAACCTTTCTGGAATACAAGCGTGAGGTAAAAATATTGTTTAAATGCAAAAAATATTTGGGAGGCAAAATTATCTACTTACATGACCAATTCTTGAAAATCTTCAATGATGTTTATTTGATATTATATTCTTATTACTATACTCACTAAATTCTTTCTGAGTGGAGTGTTTCATGTACTGCCTATCTACGTATACTGCAGGACTTAGTATTTATGCGCTTTTCTCTTAATACAGCAAAAAATATATATTGAAAAATGTAGGAATATTCTCGTCAGCTACTACTGTAGATGTTGAAAATAAAATGAATGACGTAATCCCAAAGAATTCACGTTAAGAGAGAAGTGAATAAATAGGTACATACATAGAAAGAGTGAATAGTAACATACATGGGTATCTATCATTGTGATATTTGTATTGTACTGCACCGTACTGATTGTATTGTGTCGTACTTGCAGCCGACGTGGCTGTACTCAGACAAAATTTATTCCACGTGGATTAAATAGTTTGTCATATTTTAATGTAAATTTCGTTTTATTTAACCACCTGTTTCGTCTCCCTTCCATTAAGTCATACATAATGAAACGGAAAGAACAAGGGATGGCCCTTCATGGATGGATGATGCGGATTGCACGGAGATTTCTTCGCAGTGCAAAACCTTTGTAGGATCTACTTTGGGGAGCAGTATTTCCAGACAGAAATCCGGATTAGTAAGTTGAAGTGGCAATGGGCGGAGCACAAAGCGCGGAGATCTGATGGCCGATGGGGCCAAAAAGCTCTCGAATATAGGTCACTTAGCGGAAAGCGCAGTGTAGGACGTCCACCCACAAGGTGGTCACACGACCTGGTAAAGGTCGCGGGACGTCGCAGGATGCAGGTTGCCTCTAACAGGTCCCTGTGACAATAATGGGAGCCTATGTTCAGCACTGGACTTACTATGGCTGATAGATGGATCTATTTCCAGACATAAGATAGAACTTTCCAACACAAGAATCAACATGTCCATAACGCACCAACAATTTCTCTGAGACTGTGGGGTTTCAGAGTCGGCGGTGACCAATTAATAATAATATAATTTTTTCCTATTAAAAAAATATGTCTATCAATCAAGTTAAATTATTTACGGAAAGCTATTTAATTAGACACTGAGTTTCTAGTGCGTCTATAAGGAGATCCAATTATTATAAAACTCGTTGATTTATTTTGCATAACGATATCGATTTGACACTTTCTCAGTTCAAAATTGTCATGGCCCGTCAGAACAGCACTGGAATATTTGTAAATACGTAATAATACGTGGCTACGTGGTTATACTGATTTGTTATTTGTTAATTTTCATATATTTTGTTCCAAATTGTTATGGTAAGTGCCATTGGTATATTTTTCGTTTTAATCAACTAGTCGCTTTCATCGAAGTAGGATTCTAATTATCATCACAAAAACAGGATATAAAGACGCGTAATTCCAAATTCACATTTAAGGAACGTATTGCCCTTAAGAATATTTGATAAATATGTTATAAGTCAGAAGTCGTGATGGCCTCGCGGTTTAGGCACGCGGTCGAGAATCTCGACGGTCGCGGGTTCAAACCCAGGCACACACCTCTGACTTTTCGAAGTTATGTGTGTATTCATAAAGAATTATCACGTACTTTAACGGTAAAGGAAAACATCGTGATGAAACCTGCACATATAAAAGTTCTTAAGAATTTCTTAGGTGTGTAGGCCGCCAACCCGCACTAGGCCAGCGTGGTGGACTAAGGCCTAAATCCTCAATTGTAGAGGAGACCCCTAAGGCCTAAATCCTCAATTGTAGAGGAGACCCGTGCCCAGCATTGGGACGTATATGGGCTGATGATGTTATAAGTCATTTAAATTTAAATGATTACATACTTAAGGACAATCCAATGACTTCTTCATGTTTTATCTAGAATTTATTTAGATTATTAAGCATTATTACAGGAAGAAGAAATAGAAGATTTAGTGGGTGATGTCAAATACACAGACTCGCAAAAAAGTGTAGCCACGACCAACATGTACTCAATGGACTTCGATAGTTGTTCCGACAAAAATTATTCTTCCGGCCAGGGGACCTACGTCATAGAATGCGATGATAGCGAAGACAGCGAAACATTTCTTCTACACAGCAGCCGAAGTGTTGTCAACTTGTACGATGAAGAAAACAAATTATTCAAGGAAAATGTTGACGTAGCACGAAACAACGAAAAGCCAAATAAACGTAAAAAAACAACGGCAACTAGTGTCCAAAAATGTATTTTCGTTTCACAAGAAATATTTACACAAACTAGCAAAACTATTATAGAACTTGCCGAAATAGATACCGTACGAAAAGTGGAAAGGAAATCTCTAGAAACACAAACCTCCCTTATTTCTATAAAAGAAAGTAAGTTTGTTGAACAATCTTTACAAGTGAAACATTCTCGAAGTAACACTAATGGTATTAAATATGACGTGAATATTAACAATGAAAGATGCTATATAACTTGTGAGCAGCCATTAAACAGTTCTTTAGATGATGGTTCATCCAAATTTCTAATGTTTGAGCCAGAAAATGATAATGGCAGCATTGGTTCAGATCGAATAAGTAATATTATAAAGAATGATGATGATAATAATGATTCTAAAGAAAATGTTATAAGTCAGGAACAAATTGAAGATCAATATGAAAACACAAGTGATTTTGAGGACTTAACATCTGATATAGAAGAAGATTCATTAACGCAGTGCTGTCGTCTTAAGCCCATTCCTGATAACGAAAGCGATACGAGTGACGTAACGAAATCCGTAGACCATGATATCGAAGACCTTTACAACAAGTTATCCGAAAGTATTGATTTGTATCCTTTCGACAAGACTTCTGAAGAAGGTAGAAAGAAACTAGGAGCACTCACGCCTCTTACTGAAGAGTCAACTTTCAAAAAGGATAGCTTAGATACATTATCGAATATTAATAAATTTCAACCAGAAAACAACGAAATATTATTTACTAATAATGGCGTGAGGATTAAACTGCTTCCTGATGAAGAGAATAACAAAAGTACATTTAAATTACCTCCAATACATAATAATAAATCGTGTCCCAACAGCCCGCATTTAAATTTTTTGTTTTCATTAAACGCTTCGTCTAAACCTTTGGAGAGACCAAGGGCATTGCCAACAGTCATGGAGAATCAAAGACGAGGCAGCAGTCTAGCCGACCGATGGGAGATAGGAAATAAAGATCTTGCTTCAGGGGAAGGCACACTCTTTAGGAGTAATTGCGGTAAGCAAATACATAAGAATCAAATTAACAAAACTTCATCGCAATACTATAAATTTGTTTTTCCAACAGACTCAGTGCAACATCCCTGCTCGGAGATTTTTCAGTTACCGCCTATACATATCGAAGGGCATGTTATGCACAACTCTAGGGTGACAGCGCTAATTAATGATAAACAGGACACGCATTCCGTTGAAACGTATAGCGATTCCATCTCCATAAAGAACAAAATACGCGAATTAAAAATGATCAGCAGAAACACTAAGAAGATTGTTGCGTGAGTGTACTTGGTTCTTAGAATCTCGTATAAAAGCTAGCATTATACTGCTACTTACACTCCAGTTCACCAAAATCCCGAATGGCATGCACAGAAGTGACACAAAACAGTATTCAGCGGGTTTTACGGTATCCAAGCTTGTCTTTAACCTGCAACGATATTAATCATGTATAAAACAATCTTGCAGTAGTAGGAACTAAGCAGTTCTCCACTTCCATCCGCAGCAAAGCGGAGACCAAACTGCCAACTAGTATCCTCAGATAATATAACTAGAAAAGTCAGATGTAAAAAAACCATGGTTGAGCAATCGAGTACATAAGTTATAAAGTATGTTCTTGATGGTAGTCATTAGAAAACTCTTGTGATTTACTATTATTATTCGTTTTTCATGTCTGTAGATCTAAAATTGTAGATATTTTGCAGTAGATCACCTCGAAGCCGCAGCGATTCTCCGAACTCCGTTAGTCCCGAGGGCAGGTACTGTGATGTCGCCGAGAAAGGATGTGAGGCGCTCTGTGCTGAGTTATGTAGACGGTTACGCTCACCTACATGGTTAATATCAGTAATAATTACTTAATACATCTAACTAAGTTGATATATCCTTTATCACGCTTGTATACCTAGAGAAAAAAGCAGGGGTGTACTGATGGCCGAAAAGATTACGCCTCGGAGGCGCACCGGGTGGCTGCGGAATTGCGGTAGGCGCTTCTCGTCCACGCACTGTGGTCGCCGCACTTGGCGCGGAGATGGCCACCGGTGGGTTTTGGTCGGTATGCCGGTGTAGTTTAGGGTTTGGTTAGGGACCCACCCCGGCACTAACATCTGCGCGGACGTGATGTAGCCGTGCGGTGAGCTGGAAGGCCGGTGACCCCGACATACGCTTGCCGCCCTCCTCTCCCAGGGCTGGCGGGAAATAGAGCCATAATCAGCTTTCCCCTCGACCAAAAAAAGGGGGATGTACTGATACTTTAGTTTGTAATTTGAATGCTAACTTAAAACTATTGAGGATTGCGAAGCATGCAGTATTCATCACAACGTGTTTCTTTATTGAATGATTTTCAACGTTAGCTAATAAATAATACCTAATTTATTCCAGGACTCAAATCGCAGACACGTTAGAAGATATTCCGAGGTCATTGGAGAAGTTCTGGGGTGTTATAACTGAGCAGAGGATCGCCGATTTGATCAGACTGGTGAATATTATCGGCTTTAAGTTTTACTCGAATTTTCAAATATTCAGAATTAGGTACAAGGAGAAAGGAAATTGTCGGAGATTCGATTTGCTTGTGATTGGATATTCGTTTCCACCGGTGAAGAATTATAAGCAACCACAGGAATTAACGTAATATAAACCGTAGTCCAAATGAAAATTTTTGACGTTCCGGGATTAGCCTCCTTACCATTAGCTACATGTATTTGTTAAAAAAGCGGCCGTCATAAGGGTTTCGACATCGAAATTGACTTAATCATTCTATAATATTATTAATGATTTATTCTCTGATTGCTAAATTTTTTCGAATCCATCGGGATTTGATTCTAAGTTTTTTTACTCCCCGTTAGGCATCAGAAATATGAAAAAAAAATGAATAATATAATGTTAAATGAATTTCTTTAGGTGACCGCTCACGTGGAGTCGCCAAGAACGCAAGTCGCCCGAAGCGCATGTCACACACTGGCAGCCATTTTGAAAAACACGAATTACACCAAAAAGCCGGTAATTTGAATTACATTTATGTGCCTAAATTACAGAGGCTAGGCAAAAGGTTATTGCTACCTTTACGGCAATCTATTATACTCTAAGTATCAAGTTAACAGCCTGTTAGGGATGAACAGGCACATTTTATGATTCCATGCTGCAAATATGAATAACCAAACGAAAATCTCTTTAGTATATTAAACTACTAGGGAATCTCCCTCGATCATACTCGCCAAACATGTGCCCAAAAATAAAAAGCACTTTCGCAGTTATGTATATGTATATTTTCCATATTAATGTCACTCGGCATCAACTATTCCATTTTTCATCTTCCTATGTTTTATACAAGAGAAACGAGACAAAACATATTAAAGCTATACCATCCCCGTTGTCCTATGCAAGCAAGCAGTGATGGCCTCGAGGTTTAGGCGCGCGTTCGAGAATGTCGGCGGTCGCAGGTTCAAACCCCAGGCACACACCTCTGACTTTTCGAAGTTATGTGTGTATTCACAATGGATTAAAACTTGCTTTAACGGTGAAGGAAAACATCGTGATAAAACCTGCACACCTAAAAAGTTCTTAGGAATTTCTTAGGTGTGTAGTCCGCCAACCCGCACTAGGCTAGCGTGGTGGACTTAGGCCTAAACCCTCTGAGTTTTAGAGGAGGGCCGTGCCCAGCAGTGGGACGTATTTGGGCTGATGATGATGTCCTATGTACCAAATAATAATTACAGGATTTCTACGAAGCTGTGACGACGCTTCTGACCAAGACTGGCAGCTACAGTCGGCCAGTCCGTCGAGCTGCTAACGTGGCCCTCGACAATATCGTCTCCGGAGTGGAATTCTGCCACGCAGTCACAGCCCTCTGTATACATGGGGTCAGGTTAGAGACATAAACACCAACAGTTACATAATTCTGATTCAACATCATCATCATCATTGTCAGCCCACATGCACCCACTGCTGGGTATAGGCCTCCCCCAATGCTCGCCATCTCTCTCGATCCTGGGCTACCCTCATCCACAACTTTCCGGTTAACTGGACTATGTCATCTGACCATCTGGCCGGTGGTCTGCCCCGTTTCCTTGCACCTTCTCGAGGCCACCATTCAACACCATGATACAAATCATGAATCGTGGCTATCAGAAATTATTTGAAACTTTTACACACAACCACTTGACTCAGTGTGGATTCGAACCGCCAGTCTAGTTTCACGAGCTGACGTTTAGCCGACTGCACTACAAAGGCTGTTAAACGTACTGATAAATAGGGTAATGTTCTTACTATTAGGTGCAATATGATCGCAAAGACAGATATTTAGGGGAAGGTGGGCATGAAAGAGACATGTTTTGAAAGAGCCACTTGGATTTTTACCCAACCTTTTGAAATTATCATCATTTGAATTTTATTTTCGTGTGGAAACATCGACTATCTGTGGCCCACAAAGATTTGATAGTTCACGAAAGTGTAGTGACGGAGCAGGAGGCTATCGAAAAAAGAGGCATTGAAAAGTAAGTTTTTATGCTGTTATTCCAACCATTTTTTTATACTATGGATTGATTTGACATCAAAATTACATTACAACTAGAGTCTGCACTCATTTTACCTTCTAATTGTAATATTTAATGGACATTATTCGTGATTTGATCATATACTTTTAAGGTTTTTGCATTTAGTGGCTACTCGTTTTGAAAGAGCTAACTAAATATGTGATGAAACAGCCGGCTCTTTCATGCCTAGCTCTTTCATAACAACCTGTTTTGGACCTTTGCTATTTTGTTATAGACATTAAAATATCATCAGAAATAGTATAACCTAAAAAAACACGCAAGGGGCATAAAACTTCTACAATAAAAAATTAAATCCTATAGCGAACAGACCTACAAACATTGTCCAAATACAAGCAATAAACGTATTTTCATTTTGGATCAGGAACAAAAGACTGATTATCTAAAAACTGCATCTCAAAAATTTACATATGATTATACAGTAGCTATTAGTAGTAGTGACAATTGTTTCAGAGGATTTATGCACCGAAATAAATATGAGCCATTAGAAAAACTAGAAAACACATCACTTTCAAGAGCTACGAGTTTTGAAATGAGTGTTATTAATTAACTAATGTTGTTTATTTTTTGTTACGGTATTCTAATAAAAAAATGTCATTTCTTGTTAATGTTGTTTAACTTTTGGAGAAATTTATTGAAATAGTTGGTAATATCGTGCATGGCTCTTTCATAACAAGTGGCGGCTCTTTCAAAAACCACATGCTATGAAAGAGCCGTTTTCCCTCTTTTTAAAAAAGGTAGAATTTTATAATGAAACATATCTCTTAGGAGTAATTGTTGATTGAATGTCATAAAGTAATAAATGAGTTTCGGACTAACATATAAAAAATATGGTTTTCTTATGTTTTAGATATTAAAACGAGTCCTTTTCTAAAACTGGCTCTTTCATGCCCACCTTCCCCTACATATTATCATCATCAGCCCAAATACGTCCCACTGCTGGGCACGGGACTCCTCTACAACTGAGAGGGTTTAGGCCTTAGTCCACCACGCTGGCCTAGTGCGGGTTGGCGGACTACACACCTAAGAAATTCCTAAGAATTTTTTAGGTGTGCAGGTTTTATCACGATGTTTTCCTTCACCGTTAAAGCAAGTGATATTTCATTGTGAATACACACATAACTTCGAAAAGTGAGAGGTGTGTGCCTGGGGTTTGAACCTGCGACCGCCGAAATTCTCGACCGCGCGCCTAACGAGGCAGTGAAGGAAAACATCGTGGTGAAACCTACACACCTAAAAGTTCTTAGGAATTTCTTAGGTGTGTAGTCCGCCAACCCGCACTAGGTCAGCGTGGTGGACTAAGGCCTAAACCCTCTCAATGGTAGAGGAGGCCCGTGCCCAGCAGCGGATATGGGCTGATGATGATGATGATATGGGTATGTATTTGTGTGATGTGCAGTCACAAGAACTGCCTCGTGGTCTCGCGGTACAAGTATGTGCCGTGCGATCTAGAGGTCCTGGGTTCGATTCCCGGGTCGGGCAAAGTGTTATTGGGTTTTTCCATTAGGAAATTCTCAGTAGCAGCACGGAGTCTGGAATTGTGCCCGAGAAACGGCAATAGGCTTGCCCCCTATTACGTGGGACTGATACATACCTGGCGAAATGTGGGTGCAGAAATGCACCTCTGCCTACCCCTTCGGGGAATACAGGCGTGAGTTTATGTATGTATGTATGTATGCAGCCACAAGAGTCCGCTGGTGCGCTGCGCGTGCGCCCGCCTGCTGGTGGTGTCGTGCGCGCTGTCGGGCTGCGGGCGCGAGGTGCTGCGCGCGCGCCCCCCCTCCGCCGCCGCGGCAAGAGCTCTCGTGCTCCGGTCGCTCGCCGCCCTGCTCGAGGACAAGACCACGGACACCAGGTAACGTCAACTCTCTACTACTTCTTCTGTAGGTACAACGTTGGCTAGACACCAGCTTGCGAAACGAGAGGCCGCGGGTCCGATCCCCGCACCGAGACAAATGTTTGTGTGACCCACAAATATTTGTTTCGGGTCTGGGTGTATGTGAGACCGAAAAGTCTCTCGTAGTTTCTGATACCCACGACACAGGACTTGTATCTTAGTGTGGGATCAGAACTATGTATGTGACTGTTGGGTGTATTTATTTATTTATTCTGAAGTCCGATAAGCTCGATTAACGAAGCCAATGTTAAACACTATTCCCGAGTCAAGCGATTAATTTTAACATAATTTCTCTATAGTTCTACTTTGAGCCTCGTTTTCTTCCATTCTTCCGCTTTTTTAAGGTTCAGCTTGAGACCATCTACACCGGTTAACGGCCCAATATTAGCCATAACATGTATTTCTTTATTGTATAAAAATACTTAATAGGAATTGCCACCACAAAGTTTTAATAACGTGGGAGTAATCAAAATCAGTGATCGAAAACCAAAGACGTCTTTTCATTTAAGTACTGTTTTGAAAGTGAGTCCACTGTATATGACAATCAATATAGTGTTATATACGAAGATAGAATATAGATGGGGGAAGCGTATGTCCAGCAGTGGACGTCTTTGAGCTGATGACGATGATGATGAGATATAATGTCGACTGGGCAAAGTCTTCTCAATTTATCATCCACATTTTTTGCAGGAAATACGCCGAAAGACTATATTCCATGCTCCGTCCTCTTGCAAACTTCGAAGCCTATTACCTAACCGATGTCGACGTGGAACAAGCTTCAAGGCAGATGAAGAAATATGATCACTTATTGCTGTGTGATCCCAAAACAAGATGACCATAAATACAACTACCGAATACTGACTATAGTAATAGAACCTCAACGCAGTAGCATGACAATTTTGACATTTCACAATTGTCATATTAAATTTTTAAATCTTGATTATTTTTTTCAAAAATGAATGTATTATTTTCAAAACAACTACTGTGTCTTAAAAATAGTTGTTGAAATTAAAATGATACGTTGACATTGACGTTTTAAATTGTCAAAATGGTCATGCTAAACAGAATAAGCTAAGCGAAACGTATTGCGAATCTTTGAGTGCTTTTCTGACAACTGATTGTTAGTTTGTAAATGTTTGTCAAACACTTGTTTAGAATAAAATATAAGTTTACTTGTTTTAACTTTTATAGCAAATAAAATTTTGTCAGTACTTAAAATGCTAAAATGTGTTTGTAAATGATAAAATTGCGTGATGAAGTTTCTGTATTGTGTTTCATTTGGTACGGAATAAATCCTGTGTATTATTTTTATATTATGAAATGGAATGACTCGGAAAATGCGTATGTCTAAATATATTTGCTTTATAGACATGTGTGTGTTTATAATGATTAATATAAACATCAGGTACAGTAGAGTCACTTTGCCGTGCCAGTATAAAAAAAATATGACCGTTTTGTATTGAAGGAAAATATCGTGACGAACCTAGTATCAATGAGAGTAATGCAAAACCAAATCGGTGCTATGTAAAGTTATACAATAATCACGATACAACGTTATAGATGATCTTACATATTATCTTTGTATCTTGCATATTTTTTAATTGAAATTTAAATGTTTTAATACTCCATCAAAGTATCTGTTAGAACGTTTACAGCTCCAAGACTATAATAATGGCCGAATACTGAAACGCTACTTAATCTGAGGGCGACTTATATTTAAGCGGTATATACTTAAAAATGCCATGTAAAAGAACTTTTTGTGGTAATGTTGTCATTTATGGAAATTTAAGTGGGCATTAATTAATCACAGTCTTAAAACCGATAAATGACGTTTCAGTATACCGCTTAAATTATAACAGCCACTTGAATATAAGTCGCCCTCAGATTAAGTAGCGTTTCAGTATTCGGCCCTTACACTTATTTTTTTTTTGTTAAATCCGCCAATAAGGTTGTAATTAAAAATAATGTTTTATTAAGCTTTTATTTTTCCATTATTCTCATTCTCATTATTCCAATATTCTCGGAAATATTCTCGACCTTATTGCCAATTGATAACAATGAGTGTTACATCAATAGCCGTTTCTCGATCAATCAGCGCAATTGTCACCGCTGACAAACAAACACACCCCGGCATGAATTATGATACACATTCCGCTTTTACATTATCTGTGCGTGTTTTCCTGAGAAACATAGTATTATTGTTGCAAGTTACGTAGGGAAATGGTCGTTAAACGTATTGCTACCGGAGAGTACGCGCGTACTTGCCCAGTGCAAGTGCACTTAACCGCGTGAACTGGCGTATGAACTCGCTAAGACGCAGGGCTGTCACGTGTCGTTAACATCCTCTTCAATAATAAAGTGGTATCGTAGTTATTACCGAATGGATACGACTTAGGTACCTTCAAGAAAAGAGTCTATATTTTCCCTAAAGGCCGGCCTTTGTCGCCAGCAACACACCGATGACTCTGGTATTGTATGTGTGATGTGTCCATGGGCGGTGTAGACCACTTAACATCAGGTGGCTCACTAGCTCGTTTGCCTCCTTCCATAATAAAAAGAAAAAAAAACATGGTGTATGAACAACCGGACCAAAGCCTTAAGTAAGCGCAATCTCCTGTAAAATCCCTTTTCGCCATCAGCATTGTATACTGTAACAGTTTGAATATGTAGGGAGCCGCTACTGCGGAGGGCTATATCCACGCCAAACTGCCCCCAATTCTAAAGACAAATCAACTGGGAGATCCACCGGCTACTGAATCATTGTAGGTAATTTTCGGAAGTAAATCATAAGTAGCAACCACAATAATTCTACCGTTGGACATACCTACGTCTCCTCCTAAGACGGCCAGAATAACCTGGCGGAACTAGTCTGTTTCTAGCGACATCCTGTAACCTTTATTATATCGCCTGTCCATCTCGCTATCACTATATATCTCTAGATCTATAAATTGAATGGGTTAATAAATTATCTAATGATCATTGTTTCACACTTTCTCACGCACTCAGGTCCAATTATCAAGTTTACGGCGCTCGACACCGCGGGCAGGGGCTAATAATAAATAAGATAGTGTGTATCGTATTGGAACCTACGAGAAAAGTTACTCGTCTCGCGCCTACCACAAGCAAAACAAACACGCGTTTATCACATTAACATTTGGCGCAAAACGAGAGCGTAACTCGTATAAATCTTGGTTACTAAAATTTTGTCTTCTTTCACAGAGGTTATTTTCTTTACGCCACAAGAAAGATTAGATTGTTTATTCCAGTAATTACTGGAATTAAACTTGGAGCCAAATTCGGCTCCAAAAAGGCTCCATTTCCTACAATAAATTGTGTACGAACTGGCTTCATTTAGAAACTAGAATTATCATGTCGATGGGTTGCTGCAAAGCAGAGCAAGAAAGGCCTAAAATTTCCGTAGGTAACTCGGTGATAACGGATTCAACGCCAAGAACATCAGAGTTTTCATGTAATAAAATATTAATATTTAAATGCTTTGACGATGAAGAAAATATGAACGTACATATTAAGTTTTTAAAATCTACCAACCCTTAACGAATCAGCATTCTGGACTAAAGTACCTTAATCCTAGAAGAAGAATGTACCTAGCAGTCGAAGGATATGGGCTGATCTGTCATATGCGATACATACTCTTATGCCTCTGGAGAGGTAAATAATAAGTAGAATTTAATTTAGCCACCCGAGTTTCGCCAGCTGATTCCATTCCTACGTATTACAAGTAATCATTGACGGTTTTTAGACCTTTACAGCCCTCTAAATCACGTCCTCGTGCCGTAAGATCCACAGGGCTGGGCAAAATACATGCTTTGCTTTAATTGAAATACAAATTACAAAATACTGTATCGCAAGTAATTAAAATACAAAATACATTTAAGTAAGGTATTTGAAATACAAAATACAGTATTTTAGCTATTTTTAATTGAAATACAAATTACAAAATAATGCATATTTATTTGTTTTGGAATAGTTTTTTTTTTGAAGGCGGTTTTTGTTTTGTTATTGCAGGTCCTGATGAGCACAAACTTAATACTAAATGAAGGCTAAATGTATTTTAATAAATGTATTTTGAAGCCTCGAGTATTTGAAATACTAATTACAAAATACTTCGGCTTCACGTATTTGAAATACAAATTACATTTTAAGAAAGTAATTAAAATACAAATACAAAATACGTATTTGTATTTCAATTACGTATTTCAATTACAAGTAATTCAAATACTGCCCAACCCTGAAGATCCACAAGGCAGTCTGATATTTTTTATGAACCTACATTTCATCTCTGCATCACTGACTAACTGTCAGGAAATGAAGCATTAAGTTCACGTTTATGCACTTGTAGAAAACGCATAAGTAAATAAACATTGATATTAGAACTCATAGTATAATTAGTGTTCATATCTCTAAGTGCAGACGCACTAACATACGTAGGGGTCGCTCTGTAACGAACGCACTCAAACTGCACCCGAGCTACGTTACTTATCTATTTCATGAGAATGAAAGGTCAGATGAACTGAGATTGGCGAAAATAGTTATATGTGGCATTTGGGGCGACCATTCCGCTGCCACCAATTAATTACGCGCGATGTGGATAGGTCATATAGTCCAATTAAAACAAGCATAATTAATAGATTGATTATTTATTAATGAGTTTTGGGAAGGTGTAAATAATTACTTCATGATGAGGCACGCGGTCGAGAATCTCGTACCATAATATGTGGAGATCCTTTTTTTTAAACGATAGAAAAGCATCTTAAGCTCCCCATTCAAACCAGATTCGGTGTAGCTTCAGCTCGCATAGACACAGATGCTCTAGCTGCGCTCCTATTGGCCCTATCCAAACTTTCATCCCTATCCAAAGAAATTCCTAAGAATTTTTAGGTGTGCAGGTTTTATCACGATGTTTTCCTTCACCGTAAAAGTTAGGGATAATTCATTGTGAATAAACACATAACTTCGAAAAGTCAGAAAGAAGGCAAACGAGCTAGTGAGCCACCTGATGTTAAGTGATCAACTCCGCCCATAAACACCCACAATATCACAGAAATCATCGGTGCGTTGCCGGCCTTAGAGGAAAATATAGGCTTTTTTCTTGAAGGTTCCTAAGTCGTATCCATTTGAAAATACCGCCGAGGAAAACTGATTCCACAAAGATGTTATGCTAGGAAGGAAACACCGTTTGAACCGCACTGTTGAGGAATGCCATTCATCCAGATGGTAGGGATGGAACTTCAACTGTAAAGCCACGTCAATATTAATCAAATTATTGCAAAGTATTACAAAACTTGATGCAATACTTAGCATTTAAAAAAAGCATAATCATGGTGCCCCCATTGACGTTTTCTCAGAGTGATTGTTAAATACTCGTATTTCATCTCTAGTGTATTACATATATTGTCTAGCGACAACCCGCGATATCGCTCACGTTATTAAACAGTATCTACCTGTATGACCGAGCTTTGCTCGGAATTTTTAATTTTTTTTTAATTGTGTCTTTTGGAAATTATATTTTATTAATTATGAAATATGAATAATGTTACTTAACAACGCCATCTGCTGGTTTGTCGTTAAAGCAATTAGTTGCTCACAAAAAATAGTATTATTATTCGGCAATTCGCCAATAGATGTCAGGAAGAGTCTACTCAAACGCCTCCTTTTTGTTATTTTTCTTCCAAATGACATTTTCTAAAAATGATTCCTAGCTAGATCGATTTATCGCCCCCGAAACCCCCTATATACTAAATTTTATGAAAATCGTTGGAGCCGATTCCGAGATTCCAATTATATATATATATATATATACAAGAATTGCTCATTTAAAGATATAAGATAAGATATATTAAAAATGGTTTAAAAACACACGCCTATACAGCTAACTATTTTAATGAAGTTTGGTACAGAGATATATTATGGGAGTCCGGAAACAAGCTTATTTTTATCGCGAAAAAAGTTACTTTCTTTAGGGACTCTTTGTGATAACATTGGTTCAAATAACTACATTAATCCGACATATTGAACGAAACTGTATTTGGTATAAAACCTATAATTACGAGTAGGTACATAGATGCACATCCAAGTTGTGAACCCAGAAAGCCCTGAACCGGTGCTCGTTTTTATGGGCCAAGGTGGGGTCAAGAGCGAATTTGCAAATTGCCTTGTGATTACAGGAGGAGAAATAAAGAGGTCGAGGACTATGGAAGACGTCGAGGTCTGGAGCAATCACATTGAACTCGTAGTATCATGGATTTATGTAGTTAATAATTTATCTGCAAAAACGCATGCTAAAGAACTACAGGGGATTTAAAAGTAGATATCACACTGGGCGTTCGATTTTGCAAGCTTTAGTCTATGTAGTGACTAAACGAATAAGCTACCTCACATCACGCTATTGGTAATTTCTTATACCTATAAGTGATGACCTATCATTTCTTCCCGTAATAATCACAAAGACTCAAGAGCTGTCCGCTTCTATTTAAAATAAAAATATGTATCAACTTTTATGGTATCAAAACACCCAGGGAATCTATATACCAAACATATTTTATAAGTATGGATATAACGGCGTAAAACCATATACTGAGAGTGAGAGCTACGTCATCGCTCTTGCATAAACAAGAATGACTCACGGGCGGTCGCCCCTCTGCGGTGTCGATTGCCCCCACTATTCGTCTATAAAAGGCCGCCCGCTGCAGCGGAGCGAGCATTCGTCCGTCTACGTTCGGACAGCAAACATCAGATGTATTGGGAAATAAAAGGAACTTTGATTGAAGTTGATTGTTTAAAACTACTTCTCAAAATGGATCCTCCAGTAATAACGATGTCACTGCTATTCATAACGATACAGGGCTATCTGCCACGTCAGTAATTGTGAAGTTTTTCTAAAGAAAACTCAAAGTACGAGTTATCACCATAAACCAACAGTTGTGACGTCAGCAATGTGACGTCACACATCTTATAGACACTTCCAAGCCTCTCCTGCTCCGATAGATATTATACATACCTACATACATAATCTCACGCCTGTATTCCCCGAAGGCGTACGCAGGGGTGCATTTCTGGTGCAAAAACAACTAAAGCGCCCAAATATAATCAGCGTTGCCTCCTCCTTTCCTCCTTTCCCAAGTACCTCAAACAAAATCTAAGCTCTCTAAGATATTTTCTGCCAGGATTGTGGGATCAGTAATAAAATAATGTTCTGGGTTAAATCGTATACAACATTCCATACCATAATCGGTAACTATTATTTTAATTTAAAGCTTTTAATGTATGTAAGTATGTTTGTTCGGGTGGAATCTGTGAACTCAATTTGCAAGTAGATATCTTCAAACGATTGAGCTGAAATTATGTATACACGTTTAGTTTGGATGACAATGCACGATATGTTGTGTGACATCATTTTAAATACAATACGGCGGACCATCCAAGATGGCGGAATAGTTATTTTTAATGCATTTCTACAATATGGATATCAAATGAAAGAGCTTGTTGAGAGTAACTCGAAAAATAATTTGGCGTCATTTTAAATCCAAGATGGCGGAGTAGTAATTTTTAATGAATTTCTACAATATGGGTATCAAATGAAAGGGATGGTTGAGAGTAACTCGAAAAAATACTTAAACGCTCTAAAAAGAAGAAAATTTTTTTTTCCTTAAAAAAAATAACTACTTACCTTATAAAAGCTTGTCGCGCGATTTGTAAATAAATTAGTACCATTTTAATTCGTAAAATTAATTTCCTTATTTTTAGAGCGTTTCAATAAAAGCTTTGTTTTTTAAAGTTTTTTTTGCTTTTAATTTTATTTTATTTTTTCCCTCATAATACACAAAACTAACAAACGTACAAACGAATCAATTAGCTTTATAATATTGATATATTTTCTTATCATGTTCCCTATTCAGTTATCGGCGCAAGTTCAGTTAGAACGTGTGTTGGCGTTACTTTTGACGTCTTGGATAGTTTCTCATAACAAACTTAAACTCCATTCGATCAAGCTGTGTGCTTTTAGTGATGAATGAGTTATATCTCTGGGCTGGAGCTCCTCAGTACCAGCTTCTTCCATTTGACCGCATTCAACGACGTGCTGCTCGAATCAACGATACCCAGAGTCTTTCGGACAAAGTTGACCCCCTAGCATTGCGAAGAGACGTTGCGTCTAAAAAAATCTAGCAAGGCTTAATTTTTATTGGTGCTTTGGTTGTAAAAAAAATGCAAGAGTAAAGTCGTAATCCGGCTGCTACTATTCTGTTGTAAAACATTACTAAAGTATATAAATGTAACAGATGGAGCAATTACTTGTTTAATGTTTATTTTCTTCTTCTTTTTTCATTTTATTTCATTCATATGAATTTGTATGAATGCGTCGAAAAAGTGAATTAGATAGAGGTAATAGAGCATTAAGTAATTCCATTCACTTTCTCATCATCAGCCCAAATACGTCCCACTGCTGGGCACGGGCCTCCTCTACAACTGAGAGGGTTTAGGCCTTAGTCCGCCACGCTGGCCTTGTGTGGGTTGGCGGACTACACACCTAAGAAATTCCTAAGAACTTTTAGGTGTGCAGGTATCACGATGTTTTCCTTCACCGTTAAAGTACGTGATAATTCATTGTGAATACACACATAACTTCGAAAAGTCAGAGGTATGTGCCTGGGGTTTGAACCCGCGACCGTCGAGATTCTCGACCGCGTGCCAAAACCTCGAGGCCATCACGACTTCATGGTCTATTATGTTTAAATTTAATGTCCTGATGTTGGTATTATAAATTAGAATATTCTTGTTTTCTATTTGATGCATTGTAAAGCAATAAAACGAAAGCGTTTAAATTCATTGCTACCAAAGTTCTCAAAAAAATAAGACTTAATTTGTCAATAGTTTATCATCATATTTTTGATGCATTAATTTTTTAATGCGCTTGATATGCAAATACTAAAGTGTGATAACTTTATAATTCATTAATTTTTTTAAGGTTCTTATCAAACATATCGGTTACAGTTAACACAATTAGGTAATGAAGCTTATCAACCTGACGAAAGAAGCGTTCATATAACAATGTTAAGGTGTGTACACAATATTTATTTTCAATTGAATTTATTATTCCACCGAAAGTTAGGGTTAAAATTATAAATAATAATACCGAAGAATATTTCACTTATTTATTGTCTATATTTCTTATTGTTAACTATATAATAAATATTCATTTTACTCAAAAAGAATACTACAGTTTCGTAACTACAGGGGCTGTAATCTAGGAACAAAGAATTTTTTACATCTAGCGATAGAACTAAAATACACTAAAGCCCCTTATAATACTAAAAATTACATTTAAGTACAGAATACTACTAGGCGGAAGCCTAATATAGGCAGAAAGAAACGAGTAAATACTCGGAAATAGTTGTTTTTCTTCCACGAAGAAAACATCCAGTCGAGTTGAAAATCATCCATCTCAATTTAGAATCTTGCTGCCGGAATTACTTCTATTCTATTCTGAAGTATGCTACCGGTGCTCCCCCTTCTTAATTTATCGGAATCCAACCGTGACAATTCCGAATTTCTTGCCGAATCCCAACGTTCTAATTTAGAGTCTTTCTAAATACATCCAAACGACTCAATGTTGAATCGTGCGACCGCAATCCCTCCGTGTTAATTTTGAATTGTGTTGGCAGATTCCCTTCTTAACTCTGGATTGAGCTAGCGGAGTCTCTCCGTCTTGAACTTTCAAACAGCTACCTGTGCGACAGAGGAGAGTAGCTGCAGATTTTGAGCAGGCAGAAAGTTGCCCTGTTCCTTATGTATTTCCTGTGCTTCGGCCGTCCTTCGCAGCCCGACAGCAGCACCAAGGCGAGGAGAATAACAAACAACAAGTTGAACAGCTTCATGATTATCTCACAACAAACACTCGCAATGTTTATTCAAGAAAAATCTCTATACAAGATCAATTCGATTAGTGCTTTATCGTTGACGCTTGCTTGTATACTGATGATATCGTTGGGAGTATCGTTTATATAGATGCGCGGGTTATCTGGCGCGTGTGTGATAACCCGCCGAATAGGCAGGTTCGATGACTGAGCGTCAATGTCACCGCGGAGCTCGTAGTAAAATTATCATAACTGGGTAATTCGCGGCGCACGTGCCTGCGACCCACTTGTGTTTCATCCTTATGATTAAACCGGTTTTGTTTATTCAATAAAAAATGTCTGATGAAATTTTGACGGTACGTTTATCAGATTACAGGTTTTCGAGTAATTTTGTGATAATGCTCTTTGATATGTACCTAGATGATGTAAGATTGGGCGTATTTTCTGAATCTAGCTTGGAAATATAGAAATGTAACGCAGTTGATTAAAAAAATCTTTCTTTAGAAAGTTTTATCAAGTCAGTCACGCATAAAAATCTTTATACTTAAAATTTGATATGATATGCCAATAAAACTTAAAATACACGTAGATTAAAGAACCCAATGTCTAATAAAATATCTAACGCTACATCACTGTGGGTTTTCAACAAAATGTATAATTCAAATAATTAATAACTATAATTACCTACATATAAAATTTTGCAATAATTGTAATGTTTGTAGTTTATTGAACCAAGATGAACCCACTCATATATTTAATACAACATCAGTGACTAAAGAAAAACCTTGCCGCTCTTCGGGTTAGGTTACTATTACGAAATTTTAATAGAATACCAGTTTTCATATTTTAGTAGGATCCAAAGGTACCGAGGAAAAGGATTGTTTCCGTATACTTACGGCTACGCTCACTTGCTGGACTCATGCCTTATCAACGGTTAATACGATTTTTCGATATGTAAGTTGTTTATGATCATCTTTCATAGCAAGCAAGCCATAGAAAAAAAGAGATGGTATTTCGGGGCATTCGGCAAATCAGTTTGATGAGCAAAGACAGTAGACAATTCGTTTTATTGTTAATGTTTGATCCCTAACCAAGACAATCTCTACGACAGCATACCAATTGATAATCTCGCTATTCGGAAGTCGCAGGCAGGCAATCACACTATGTAGAAGCACCCACCACCCATGGAACATGTAATAAATAACCTTTTAAAGTTTGCAGTATTCGTTTAGAAACCAGCCTCCGATACCAGAGGCAGCGGGCTGGATCCCCGCACCGAGACAAATGTTTGTGTGGTCTGCAAATATTTGTTTGAGGCCAGGCGTCTGTGAGACTGAAAAGTCTCTCGTAGGTTCTAGGTCACGACACAAGACTTGTATCTTAGTGTTGGGTTAGAACTATGTACCTATGTGACTGTTGAGTGTATTTATTTATTTTTTAAGTATTATATTTGAAAATTGAAATAGTCAAAATTTATTTGAAATAATCCGAAGTGTAAATCACAGTAGACTCCCTAATTAAACTTCCACGGTTTTATTCTCTAATTTGCGGTATACTGGAACTAATCTATGTCCTCCATCGTGCCATACCTACACTTAATAATTTATTTATAGAACAAATGTTTTAGATAAGCTAATGTTGTATGTGACAATAAACCTACCTCAATCCCCGTGTGCTATACATTTATTACTAATTAACTCGCAAATTAGATATCGTATCACAGTTTTGTAGTTAATTAAGTGTGTCTAATGCTGATACGGCGTTGTTAAGACGGAGCTTGTAAGCCAATCATCATAATGTTTAGATCTGACGTATTCATTTGACTATTTCAACTTCAACTCGAAATCTTTTTAATTTTTTCAGTTAGGCACACAAAAATGTTCGAATGAGTAAGTTTCATACTAATGAAACATGAAAAGGTTATACAATTACACACCATTCAGCGAATTAGCTTGATCTGTAATATGAAGATCAGTCCCCACGCAACATAATCATCATCATCATGAGCCCACATCCGTCCTGCTGCTGGGGCCTTTTCCCACCTCGATGACCTTGTGTGGGTTGGCGGAATAAACACCTAAAAATTAGCTAAAGAACTTTTATGTGTGCAGGTTTCTACTTATATGAGTATACGTACATATAATATAATTTAACATATAAGTATATGTCATCATCATCATTAGCCCATATACGTCCCACTGCTGGGCACGGGCCTCCTCTACCATTGAGAGGGTTATATGTCATTAGTTGTTACTAATAGACAAAACTCTTTCCTCCCTTTCTATATTTATTCTCCCTTTTCCTCCGTTCTGCTGTCTTGTTTTTGCACAGTGTGCCACAGTAAAAGTACTGGCACTCGTCGTGTAGAAATAACAGTAAATTTGTGGGTCCTGGATCTTTGCATTCTCTTTTAGATCCCAATTTAAGAAGGTACTATAAGAAATGCTTTCAAATATCAACGGTACAGATGGAGCAAAATAGTTTGAAAGAACATTAGACAACTTGATACACACGCCCAAGCAAGGTAGGCAGAGAACTTGATAATATTTGTAGGTAATTTTATATGAAAAATAATCTTTCGATATATTTATACTGCCACAATACGACAAGCATTTTTAAATTAAATATGATGAAACAGTTAATAAAATAACTGGATTAAACTGGATCCCGAACGTAAGTACGAACTGGTTAGTGTAATCGAATAACCTATGCCATGAGCAAAATTGTGGCGGGTTTCGTCTACAGTGTGGTGATAGGGTGAAGATAATATCAGTGGCCACTTATACGATGAGTGATTACTGGATGCCAAAATAAAGAAATCTTTACTTTATTAACGATGCAGACAAGGTATTTGTCGCGGACATAGCCACCCCACACAAAAAAGCTTGTAAAAAGTAATGAGTAAGAAAGTGCAAGAATGGACAAGCAGAGAAAGGCCTAAGAAAAGATGGATTGAGTGCTTGAGAGAAGGTATGAAAGAAAAATGGGTGAATGAAGACATGACGGCTGAGAGGGATGCTTGGAAGGATTAAAACATACTGCGCCGGCCCAAATAAAATTGGAAACAGGGCAAGAGAGTTATGGTTAGATCCAGCCCACACACGTCCCCCTGCTGGGCAAAGGCCTCCTCTACAACTAAGAAAGGCAACGAACAATGATAAACTATTTTGTTGATTGGTGGAAGCTAGAAAATACCATTGTCACCCAATGTTTCGACGTAAAGCAATAATTTTCTTTTTTTTCGGGTCTTGACAGACAAGCTCTTGCTTGGCTGGATTAAGTACCACCAATTATCCATAAGACTGTACAAACGATGTTAAGCCTGACTTGGTGACAAATCGAAGTGTTGGTAAGAGACGATTGTGGGCGTAGGTATCTCACCAGTCGTCACTTTCGTGGACTGCAGTGCACTTAGCATCAGGTGAAGTTTTGACATTCATCGTCATCAGCCCATATACGTCCCACTGCTGGGCACGGGCCTCCTCTACCATTGAGAGGGTTTAGGCCTTAGTCCACCACGCTGGCCTTGTGCGGGTTGGCGGACTACACATCTAAGAAATTCCTAAGAACTTTTAGGTGTGCAGGTTTCATCACGATGTTTTCCTTCACCGTTAAAGTCCGTGATAATTCATTGTGAATACACACATAACTTGGAAAAGTCAGAGGTGTGTGCCTGGGGTTTGAACCCGCGACCGTCGAGATCCTCGACCGCGTGCCTAAACCTCGAGGCCATCACGACTTCATTCATCGTCCTAACATAAAAAAATAATGAAATATTAATTTTTTATAAGCGACTGATCTGAAAATTAATGGTTTCTGTCGTTCGTAATTATTGAACTAATACATTCTAGATTCAACCCTTGAACCGTCAACGAAGATGCGATGGAATGCAGTGTCAAATCACTATCTTCGACACCTAGTAACCACGTGAATAATTAGGTCAATGAGATTAAAAAGCCTTGATACATTTTACTATAAACAAGACGAGACAGACCCCTGGTCCGAGTTTATCTATCTGGGTTAAATAACCGTGCGGTCATCTGTGTAGATGTGTCTACTTGATACAATTAAAAAAAACTATTTTTCGAGTTAGAAATATGGCTATGATATTGCCAGTTCTAAATTCAACTTCAGTACCAGCTTTCTAGATTGTGCATTTTGATTTAGTAAATGTAGTGTGAGAACCTCTCTTTGAAGTTGTTTTTATAAATGATCAAGGTCTAAATTACGTGTGCAAGATTAATCGTAATGCAATGGCAAGGATTTTGTTATCAATATTTGACAGTATTGTGAAGGTGTGATGAAAACCTGATACGTACACAAGTTGATTCAACAATTCAACTAAATTGGTTGAATCATTGTGGTGGTGTCACACCTAATTTATCATCGTCATCATAAGCCCCTATATGTCCCACTGCTGGGTACGGACCTCCTCTACAATTGAGAGTGCTTAGGCCTTAGACCACCACGCGGGCCTAGTGCTGGTTGACGGGCTACACACCAAAGAAATTTTAGGTGTGCAGATATCATCACGATGTTTTCCTTCGCCGTTAAAATACGTGATAATTCATTGGAAATATTCCTAATTCTGCTTTTTACCTTCAATGTGTCTGTCAGATATGTGTCTATCATCAGAACTAACGGCTTCTTAGGTGCATCACGAGACAGGGGCGTGCCGTGCGCACATGAGGTCGTGGGATCGTTTTCTGGGTCGAGCAGTGGATTTAGGTGTTTCCATTAGTAAATTCTCAGAACCAGCTCGGAATCTGGAAATGCGCTAATACACAATGGGCTAAACGAGGGTCCAGAAATGCACCTCTACCTACCTTCCATACTGTTTCCAATAAGTATGTTACAATTTCGTCAGTCAGCAATCGCGCGTGTGACAGCTGAAATGATTGTTGGCCGTTCACTCACAATTCGCGCAAGGGACATAAGACGACAGACGCCAGTTAAAGGCATAGGTTACTCCAACCTGCTCTCGATTACTTAATTTCTAGTTTAATCTAGACTAGATTCATCAGAATTCATCACCATTTTATCAAACTATCGTAATTTAAAAAAAAGGAAATCTTCTTTAAGTAGGTACCTAAATCTGCTTTGCCCCAGCCACTATTGGTATTCATAAAAGGTAATTGCTTCTTATCTGGTGATTCTCTGGCTCATGTGCCGATAATGCAGGTGATCCTGACATTATGCCATTAAATTTACCATCGCGCAAATACGTTGACATACACATGGGTACATAGTTTATTTTTTATTTACGAAGCGAGGCGGAGCGCCTTGGAACTGCGAAACGAGAATCTTAATTAAAATCTGGCAAAAATGGCTCGCGGTTTTTTCTCGAAATTTGTCGAATTGATATCGATATGAATGGATATCGTCGCAAATACTAATAATAAATTTCATATGTCAGGATCCCTGGTATATATAAGGCGAACAAATATGCACCTATTTGGTTTTCCTAATGAATTATAAGTCCTGTTGTATTAGAGTTTGTAGCAACTTCGGCTTCAAATTTAATCTTTTTCATGTTCATGCGGGTTCATGTGGGATGGAAGTGGAATGTTACGTTATTAAACACAATAATTATTAAACAAATTAAACATGCAAAATGACCTTTGGCAATGAATTACTGCGACGTAATAAAATGTAAAAAAATCCCATTTTCAACGTAAAATATTCCAAGATAACGGTTTGCTTCGTTTTGTATGATGCAACATTTGCTTTTGTTAAATAATGATGCTCGAAACATTCTAGGATCATGTGCCGTGGCTATTATTACGAATAAAGAATGTATTTTGTTTTGGGGACATAGTAAGCAAATTGAAGACTTTTATAATCCGAAAAATATTCAAGATAGACGCCAGACGTGACAACCTCAAAGTTAAAATTCAACAAACATTTGGGGACTTGAAAGCATTCAAGAAATATTCATCGTTAAAGGAATGTGATAACTCGATCGGCTAATAAATACTGAAAGATCGTTGATTCTCTTGTAAATAAATATGAATAGATAAGCAAAAAAGTTCAAGGGACAGATTTAAATTGACTAAAACCGGTGACCGTAGTTGCCTGTGATAATCCCAAATATCGACATATGTATCTTTTGCAACAAAGTACAAAAACATCTACATTAGTCTTTGTAGTCAAGATTTTAGCGACGCTCGACGAAAAATCGGACAAAAATCAGTAAAAACTCATGAAAAAAATATATATATCTCACATATGCTTAACATGCTCATCAATGTCAAAAAATGTATCTAAGTCAATCGGATTAAAAGAATAATTTCTTGAGACTTCTTATATTATTTTAACTCTTCGGTTTCAACTTTACATTTATAGCCGATATCATAAGATATCTAAATACCATTGTATTAATTCTAATCGATTTGATTATTTCTATAATCCTATCTATTCATCAAAATAATCTTTGATAACGGCTAAAAACTTCTAATCTGCGATAAAGCGAAGGAAAACAAGAATTACTATTGGTCTATACTGGAGGATTTCCTCCGTATCAAACCGAAGTTTAAAAAACGTTTCGCAATCGACAATCACTATATTAGATAAGACAATATAAAAGATACGTGAGGATGGAATCTTAGTAATCAATCTCGGAGGATTATCAGGGTAGTATAAACAACAAAGTAAAATATTATTTTTCTCGGCTGTAACTCTCTATGTAGGCAGACGTGAAACCGCCTTGTGGATCGGGGGCATAAGAATTCCACAATGGCATCCCCTGCCTGACGTAAGAGGCAACTAACAGGGTCTAGGGGGGGCGGTGCACCATAACTAAAAGCAACCCCAAGATGTGCGGCAGAGATCATGGCCTCTTGACTGTCGCAGACGTTCACAAAAACAAAACGTCCAAAATAGGGTGAGTGGAGGGCATCTCAAGCCTCCCAATTTTGAGGAGTCCATGGTTGGACTAAGCGCCGGGCAGCATCGGAAAGTTATGCAGTTGTGAAAGTATTATGCTTTTGGTTAGGGACTAAACTAACCCCTTTCGCCATCCCCCCAGGTACCGAAGGAGCATAAGGCGCTTTCCTCTCGTTAAAAAAAATAGACTTGAATCTCTACCACCTATGTATATTTTGTCTGCTGTGTTTTTAAATTCCATATAGTATTTGTGAGCCTCTGGTTTTTGACAAATAGTATTCTAGATATTGAAGTTATCATATTAATTCTGGAAAATTCTAACATAATATAACTGTTAAATATACAACGTTTAATTGGTAAAATTATCACGAACATTCTTTAGATAAAAAGGCTTTCGTAAGGTTAAGCAATAATGAGACAACCTCCTCTGCAGATTGCATAAGTCATCACGCAGACAACGGTGCGTTAGACCATTTTGGACTGAATCACACATTAATCACAGTCATGCGTTGATAATTATAATTAACTCATTATCACGAAAAAAGCCTTAATCAGTCTACCGAATTGACTTGACAACTTTGTAATGATAACGATGTCTGAAATAATCGTTATTCTGATGTTTATATTAACGGTAGTCTTGAGAAAACATTTTGATATAAAAAAATATAGTCATAGCCAAAATATTCTCGAATGGAGGCCCCGTAGCGGAAAGCGCGGCATAGGACGTCCACAAGACTAAAGGTCGCGGGACGTCGCCGGCTGCAGGCTGCTTTCAACAGGTCCCTGTGGAAGTCGTTTTAATACGCTAGAGTAATTGGTATAACAATTTCTTTCTTGTAAAAACTCATTTCTCATGTCAATATATTACCACGCACAATGACAAGAGATGGGACCTTCCAATATCTAATACTCTAATCAGTGGCGGAACTTCCATAGAAGCCCAAAAGCCCAGCTTGAGTTAAGAATTTCCGAATAATAATCTTTAAGCTTTAAATCTTTATTTAACAAAAGCAATTCGATACTTAAGTAAATGAGAATATCCTGATCCCACAAAAAACAATTATAAACTAGACATTATAAAATTAACGTTTAACGCTTTTGGGTTTCTATGGAAGAACCGCCACTGACTCTAATTATAATATAACATAAACTCACGCCTGTATTCCTTAAAGGAGTAGGCACAGGTGCATTTCTGCACCCACATTTCGTCATATATGTATCAGTCCCGTAACAGGGGGCGGACTTATCCGCTTCCTTATTGAAAAACCCAGTAACACTGACCAAACCCGGGAATCGAACCCAGGACCTCTAGATCACATGGGACATACTTGTATTGCGAGGCCCCGAGGCAGTCATTTAGAAAAAAAAATCAGAGATACATACTCGTATGTGTACCTACCTGTCATCAAACTTACATCAGATGAAATCATTGATTGAATTGTGGAGTTTTATAAACTAGTTTTATTCATCATCATCATCATCAGCACATATACGTCCCACTGCTGAGCACGGGCCTCCTCTACAACTGTGAGTGAGAGGGTTTAGGCCTTAGTCCACCACGCTGGCCTAGTGCGGGTAGGCGGACTACACACCTATTTTCTAAGAACTTTTAGGTGTGCAGGTCTCATCACGATGTTTTCCTTCACCGTCAAAGTACGTGATAATTCATTATGAATACACACATAACTTCGAAAAGTCAGAGGTGGGTGCCTGGGGTTTGAACCCGCGACCGCCGATATTCTCGACCGCGTGCCTGAACCTCGAGGCTATCACGACTTAGTTTTATTGAGCGCGAAAAAAGTATACGTTTATGTTAGTAAGTTTATGATGTAATATTTTAATATGATGCATCATTTTGGCCAAAAGTATTACAGCAAGGTCAGATAATAAATAGTTGTCGAATACATTGTCGTAATCATTTCAAAAATTTGTGTATAAAATGGGTTACTATCGAAAATACAAAAAAATGTTATATGGCTGTTGTATTTAATACTTCTGTATCTGCTATAGAGTTAAAGACGATTTCGGGAAGATTTCGGCATTTATTGATGGAAGCGTAATAAGTAAACTTATTTTCGTATTTATATAGTACGGAACACAGGCCTACACAATGAATCTTGTTTCAACATTTGGATAAAAAAAATTGCGAGGATAACACCTCATGCTCTAATATTTTTAATATAATAAATACACCCAACAGTCACATACATAGTTCTGACCCCACATTAAGATACGAGTCTTGTGTCGTCGGTATCAGAAACTACGAGAGACTTTTCGGTCTCACAAACACCCAGACCCGAAGCAAATATTTGTGGATCACACAAACATTTGTCTCGGTGCGGGGATCGAACCCGCGGCCTCTCGTTTCGCAAGCTGGTGTCTAGCCAACTGCGCTACGGGGCTGTCAACTTCCTTTTTTACCTTCTGCATCGCTGTGGAGGGAAATGAAAAAGTATTGCCAGTTTTGTTTCTGTTTCATTACTTTGCCGATTGCAAGCAAGTTAGAATCCCATTGCTACTCGCTAAGCTTCTGCTGAATGTCAATTCTGAATGTGTTACTGGCGGTTGTGTGATGGAGAAATCTCTTATCTAGGTAATGTCTGAAAAACTTAGAGCAAGATTGATTATTCTCACTTTTTTTTTAAACTTAATGTGACATATGTAACGATATACGAATTGCATCGTTTAAAATTACTATAGTTTATGAATTTTGCTATCATACATGCATACAGCTCTTTATCAGAAAAGCTGTCGAAAATATTTTACTTGTATTCAAAAAAAGCTAGCAACACATCATCATGTCATTGACCGGTACAGTATCTCTCCATTTTTATATATGTTACATCAGCTCTGATTGCTCTTTAAGGAGAGCACAGTACCTTACATTTCACTTAATATTGTTATTTTGCCAGGTCAATTGTAAAATTCAAAATCTGGTCATATAATTTAGAGAACTAGTAGAATCCTTATATTGGTTTACTTAATAATACTTGATTGACAAGAATAAAAACGAGTGACCATTGGAACTAAAGTATTACGCACCTCATAAAAGAATCCATTGCATCATACACAGGTGCAAAAAAGGTTTATCTTAAGATTAAGATAAATGAAGATTACATCCTTCACACCTGTGTAATTAATTCTCTTTTATCTATACATTGACAATCTTAATAAGTTTTGTATGTAAGTATGTCATCATCATCATCATCATCAGCCCATATACGTCCCACTGCTGGGCACGGGCCTCTTCTACAACTGAGAGGGTGTAGGCCTTAGTCCACCACGCTGGCCTAGTGCGGGTTGGCGGACTACACACCTAAGAAATTCCTACGAACTTTTAGGTGTGCAGGTTTCATCACGATGTTTTCCTTCACCGTTAAAGCAAGTGATAATTCTTTGTGAATACACACATAACTTCGAAAAGTCAGAGGTGTGTGCCTGGGGTTTGAACCTGCGACCGCCGAAATTCTCGACCGCGCGCCTAAACCTCGAGGCCATCACTGCTTCAAGTATGTAATTTGGGAAAATTTAATTTTCGGAAATACTTAGGGAATGTATAAATTTGATTCTACAAAAACATTAAAAAGCTATCCAAAAATATGAAGATAAATTAATACATGTATGTTTTATATTACATATACATACACCCATCCGAAAGAGTAGTGAGGTGATATGGCATATCAAAAAATATTTCATGGATAGTGGGTAATAAGTGTTATTGGGTTTTCCATTGCGAAATTCTCACGTTAAGTTCTTAAGTTTGGAAATGTGCCAAAAAAAATGGCAATAAACTGGCCCCCCATTACGCGGGACTGATACATACCTGCCGAAATAATTGCGTCGTCGGCGCGTTTTAAATACGCCGTATGCCAGGGCTCTAAAGATTACGCGCTGATATTTTAAGTTGGCTCCCTCAAAGACAAGAACTGTGGTCATTGCCAAACCGTTGAAAAACTCCCAAAGCAATATCTATATCTTACCACTCATAAGTCCGATATAATCGATACGTGATGTGTCGTTCGTGTAAACTGTTTTTATATAATTTATTATCTGTTGGCCACACGCAACACAACTAGGGGTATTGCGACATTACTATAATTAGATACACGGTTCAGAGGTGAAGGAAGGATGTCAAAATATTGCGCAAAACCCAAGGGGATCGGGTCATTGTATTTACGTGGCTTCCTCAATACATGTTTACTGATATCACGAAAAGAGGGTGTGTCTCG
Source organism: Hemaris fuciformis (assembly GCA_907164795.1). NCBI lineage: Eukaryota > Metazoa > Arthropoda > Insecta > Lepidoptera > Sphingidae > Hemaris > Hemaris fuciformis. The sequence goes on from OU015443.1 coordinate 2,043,083, forward strand.
TATAGGTAAATATAATATGTATGATTTTGCTGGTAAAATACGCGTTTTGACGCGTGCTATCTAGAGGTCTGTCTCATCATCAGCTTATATACGTCCCACTCCTGAGCATGGGCTTCCTCCATAACTGAGAGGGTTTAGGCCTTGTCCACCACGCTGGCCTAGTGCGCGTTGGCAGAAGACTATACGCCTAAGAATTTTCTAAGAACTTTTGGGTATTCAGGTTTCCTCATGAGGTTTTCCTTCACCGTTACATTAAGTGATTATATTCATTATGAATACACACATAACTTGGAAAAGTCAGAAGCCGGGGGTTTGAACCACCAACCGGCGAGATTATCGACAGCGCACCTAAAGGTAGAGTACTCCTTTCTGCCTGTCTAATAAAGAAAAGTCTATTGTTTTTTTCTGTAACAATAGGCTCGGTATCCGTCGATAGATTACTACAAGAAGTTCACGAAACATTCATCATCAGCCCAAATACGTCCCACTGCTGGGCACGGGCCTCTTCTACAACTGAGAGGGTGTAGGCCTTAGTCCACCACGCTGGCCTAGTGCGGGTTGGCGGACTACACACCTAAGAAATTCCTAAGAACTTTTAGGTGTGCAGGTTTTATCACGATGTTTTCCTTCACCGTTAAAGCAAGTGATAATTCATTGTGAATACACACATATTTTTTTTTTGTTTTTTTTTATTTTATTTTTTTAACTTCGAAAAGTCAGAGGTGTGTGTGTGCCTGGGGTTTGAACCTGCGACCGCCGAAATTCTCGACCGCGCGTCTAAACCTCGAGGCCATCACTGCTCGCATCGCGAAACATTGCTGTTGATATAATATACACATCTACATAGTATGTACTATGTAGGTGAGTATATCAAAATCAATATTTCGGTACTTCCATAGAAACCCAAAAGCGTTACACGTTGATTGTGTAATGTCTAGTTTATTGTGTTATTGATTGTGGGGTCAGGATATTCTCATTTATATGTCAAATTGCTTTTGTTAAATGAAGATTTAAAGCATAGGTACAGATAAATATCCGGAATTTTGTAAGACAAGGGGCTATTAGGCTTATTGGTATAGTTTGTAGTGGTAAAATCAGGACTAATAGATAATATTGCTGAAAATTACATATAAAAACTCAAAAACACTAAATAAGCCAAATAATAACATATTTTTGCCCACCGAAAGAATTTGCTGTTAAAAGATTATTCTTTTGACTGAGAGACTTGAGAGACTGCCTCGTAGTCTCGCGGTACAAGTATGTGCCGTGCGATCTAGAGGTCCTGGGTTCGATTCCCGGGTCGGGCAAAGTGTTATTGGGTTTTTCCATTAGGAAATTCTCGGTTACAGCACGGAGTCTGGAAATGTGCCACCTATTACGTGGGACTGATACATATTTGGCGAAATGTGAGTGCAGAAATGCACCTCTGCCTACCCCTTCGGGGAATACAGGCGTGAGTTTATGTATGTATGTACGTAGATTATTCTTTTCTACCGTTTGTGATCAAATATAATATGCATAATATGTATATGCGATAAGGAGTCCGGCATAATTGTTTCTAGTAATGAGAAATAGTTCTATTGGTATTTCGCCATTCGACACTTTGAATTGCACCTACCATCAGGTGCCAGAGCGGACAGAGGTGCGTTGCCAATATAAAAAAGTCCATTATCAGCTTGTAAATCCGACAAATTAAATCTGCTTTGCCAATAGTTATAACAAACAATCGATGACGCGGTGCACGTGGCAGCCACTTGTGTTGCCCCCGTCATGGGTTGTGACCACGCATTTTAATCCATGCTGCAGCCACAATGTTACACCGAGAAAAACAATATATAGACCATAATATTTTTGAAGTTATACTTCTTTAGACGCGTTATGAAAAAATGTTAGAGTGAAATTTTAAGATGCGCGCGCATCACTGTAACATAAAAGTAGCTTCCTATGTGCTCCAATATAATTGAGGTTAACTATCCGTATGTATTATTAATTGTTGATATCATTTAAAATATTATTATTTAATATAATTAATACTAAATATTATTAAATTATTAATGTTAAATATTTATTGTAATTAATTATATATGCATGCAATTAAAAACTATTTTTTAATGATGCCAAAGAAGTATAACTTCTCACGAGCGTATTTTTTATGTGAAAGGAGGCTAACGAACAATTGAGCCACCTATGGTCAACGCTGCCTACGAACACCCACAATACCAGAGGAATCACCGGTGCGTTACAAATCATGTACCAACATGTGTATGAAAAATTAAAGAGAAGGTGAGTATATAGAAGCGTGGAGAGGCTTATGTGCCAATAACACAGATGAAAAATAGCAAAGATGAATTAGAATAATTATTTAGACAAGGTGAATAGAGATCAAATTGATATTTGACGACAGTGTTAGTGATTTATTTATATTTTTAATTATAATTTTAAGCACAGCAATATCTACTAGTTATTTCACACATTTTCAAAAAATATAGATGGTAGTTAGGTCTGTTCGTCCATTAGGTCTATACCTAACATGAAATAATTCCTTGGAAATCTTCTTTTTTTATTTCTCTTCCAATTTAAAGTTGTAAAATATACCATTTCATATCACTCAAACTGGTCAAATGTTACTATTGTCTAACTTTGGTATTTGAACGCGACATTTTAGTTAAAAACGTTGAACGGACATCGTATGATCCGAGGTGGCCCGATAAACCCTTATCATTGTTATGACAAAACGCAAATCCAATCTTGTAACTCGGCTTTATTTATTCTAGACCAGGGTTGATAATTTTTGAAACCAAAAAAATAATAGTAGAATGAAACGCATTGTTAAAGGAAGATATAACAAAAATGAAAGGAAAAAAATTACAGGCGATCTGAGGTCGGGAAGTGGTGAGGGCTAGGGTGTAAGGGTAAAAAACGAATTATCTCGATTTTGCCGGAGCTACAATTCCTATGGCAAAAAGTTAAACGGTAAAGTTGTAGGTAATAAAAAGATCCACAACTTTTGTTTTTACACTTTTTCACTTTTTTGGTGAAGAGAGGATTAAGTGTTGCTTGTCGGTGTTGTGTGTGTTGTGTTTGATTTTTTTCCCTTTTTTCTTCCCTGTCTTGCCGTATCTGGTAAGTCTTTTCTGGTGCTTATTGGCGAGAGGATGGAGGAGCCTCCTGATCCGGGTGGGACGGTCCCGCCGATACAGCAGGAGGAGGGAGGCTATGTACGGTATCGACGAGTGGTGCTTGATCCTCTGTTCACTATTGTAATGAAGGGATTAAGGGTTGTATGTGGGAGGGACGGGGGGCGCGTCTTTCAGTTCGGGAGTTTCCCGCCCTTTTTCTTTGATGGAACTTACTCGAATATAAAATTGACCCTGGCAACACTATTCAAGCTCTAAAAACTGTGACACTGGCAGATGCGCAAACCGCGCCTTGCCATACGAAAAGAAAAATATAGTTATTCATCATCATCATCAGCCCATATACGTCCCACTGCTGGGCACGGGCCTCCTCTACCATTGAGAGGGTTAAGGCCTTAGTCCACCACGCTGGCCTAGTGCGGGTTGGCGGACTACACACCTAAGAAATTCCTAAGAACTTTTTAGGTGTGTAGGTTTCATCACGATGTTTTCCTTCACCGTTATAGTACGTGATAATTCATTGTGAATACACACATAACTTCGAAAAGTCAGAGGTGTGTGCCTGGGGTTTGAACCCGCGACCGTCGAAATTCTCGACCACGCGCCTAAACCTCGAGGCCATCACTGCTTCCTCCAATAAATAAATAAATAAAGGTTAGCTATCAGTTTAATCTAATTTTAGATCGCAATAGCTGTATAGGTGCCATGAAATCCCAAATATAAAACTAACATATTGAACAGGGAAAAATATGAACAAAATTTCATTTTACATCGCCTTCAAATTTTATTTTTTTTAACTTCTGACCCGAGATATGCAACGGCAAGGAAAACATGGTACGGCCGTACGCCGGCGAAAATATCAATGAACAGAAAAATATTATTATCTAATCGGTTAATGTGCAACCACTCACCGACAGTTCACCTATCGTTTTTATAACGAAATATAAACATTAATCTTGCGTTACGCAACTTACTCGTGTGCCTTGACAAATAAAAAAAATAGAAACTACTACTTAAAATTAAATTTTTGTATAAGATTCATATTTGGACTTCGCAAATATGATCATGTTTCTGAATACCGCGCTATGCTCAAGTGGTTACCAATGCGACTTCGCCGGAATTCTCATGTCCTTTCTCTTCTTTATAATATTTTATTTAATCCTCTTACTCCTTCGTATCTTAAAACCCGCTTTGAATTTCTCCATGAATCACATTCAAAAACCTTGAGGTCGTCAGAGAATCTAAAATTGAAAATGCCCGTGCATACCACTACGTTTCTAGACAATTCTTTCACTATTAAAGCTGTACGTCTGTGGAACGCTCTTCCTGTTGAAGTACGCCGGGCCAAAACACTTTTACACTTTAAAAGACTCGTCAAAAACCACTATCTCCATAATACCTAATATATATAGTATGTATGTATATGTGTATATGTATATATAGTTGTATTTGTATTATTATTATTTTGTTTGCATGTATACCTATCTATTTTTTTTATTATTTTTTTTCTGTACACACTGCCCTCCCAATAAATCCTTTTTATAATATCCATCTTATGGTTGTCTTGAAAAGATCGCCATGTGCGATAAGGCCGCCATTTGTACCTTTCTCTAGGTTATATATATATATATAGTATGATTTTGAATGTGTACAATAAAGAGTTAAATAAATAAATAAAATAAATACTTACTAGCAAAATTTGTTTCATCTGCCTGCAGGGTTCAATAAAGCGTTCACGATTTCTCTTCATCTCACTTAAAGCATAAATCATCATCATACGAGTATGCGTCCACCATGCTGGTCTAGTGCCCGCACTAGTAGTAGTAAATCTAGTGTTAATATCGTAAAACCCCCACCCTTATTTTAAATCGAAAAATCTCGCGTCAATATTTTGGCTTTTTAAAAAAAGTTGTTACCTTTTTTGTTCTTTGAAATGTCTACTTTCTCATCATCATCATCATCAGCCCATATACGTCCCACTGCTGGGCACGGGCCTCCTCTGCACCTGAGAGGGTTTAGGCCTTACTAAACACCTAACAAATTCCTGAAAACTTTTAGGTGTCCAGGTTTGCTCACGATGTTTTCCTTCACCGTTTAAGTACGTGATAATTCATTGTGAATACACACAAAATTTAAAAACTTAAAGACTTTAAAAAAGTCAAAGGTGTGCGCGTGGGCTTTGAACCCGTGACCGTTGAGAATCTTGACCGTGCCTAAATATGTAGATACATATGTAATAATATTTAAAATAGCTTAACATATTGTTATTTAACGGTAGGTACAGCGAAGACGAAATACGGCAAATATTTGAATCAGGGGCGGCACAGTATCTTTGTCACTTCAGCTTAAAAATTTTAGAAATTATGCGTAAACTTTATTTAATAGATTAACAAATACAAAACTACAGTTCTTGTTATTTGAATCATGACCACTCAGTAAATTCTTTATCATATATTTAAGAAGCCAGGACAGTAAGGAACTCATGAATGATAACTACTCAAGAAGAAGCTATATTGCTTAAAAATCGTCAATGCAACACGGTGATTCATAAGCAGTTGCAAACGGCAAAGTTTTTGATAGTCCATACTTATAGCCATTCAGATTTACGAACTTTTGAACTTGAAAAGAAGTTTAGAGTTTAATTCTGTTTACATTTACATGTTTTATAGATTATATGGTAAAGAATAATTGATAAATGGTTTAAGATACGTAATAAAAAACGAATGTATAAATATATAAGTATGCATGTAGCAATGCAATATAAATGTTGGCCGTATTGGGGTGGACAAAGACCACCCTAGCCGCACCTGTACGTACTGTACAGTGTTGAAAATGTAATCGATTAGGGCATTATATCTGTAATAAAGGCCGACCATTAAAAATAATGCACCAATTGATAATTCAACAAAAACTTTGATGTATTATGTAATCACATTGCAAGCAATTGTAGGAATGCAAATATTAAATGTTATCAATGACAATATATATTATTTGGTAAACGACCTCCGACAAGTTCATCAGTTTTGGATGCGTAAAGTGTGCGTAATAACTGTGTTATTGTTTGGTGTTATCGATCGTTGTTGAAAGTTTTATTATCACATAACAATTACAATGCAAAACTTATTTATCAATAATTATGTAAGTATTGAAACGAAAAATATTGGAATAATTTATCCAATAATGTCCTTGGAAATCTGCCTTCAGCCTTATTGAAGACAACAAAGATCAAGTAAAAAAATAAACAATACTTTATGAATACTTACTTAGTTATGCGTTCCCATACCATACATCGTACGATGGTAGTACTTACCATAGAAACGCTTTACGCCATCAGTACCTACGTAATGTTCGCACTAAATAATACCTAACATCATCAATTACCATGAGAGTAATGATGTCGAAACAAATTCTTTTAGCTCAGATTAAAGTGATTAAGCAATCGATTTGCATCAGATGATTTCCCGGTAACATGCTCCTGGTGGCCCATGTTCCCCATGCATGTGTGCATCTGTGACAGCACACATACTTAGGATAAGATCATTATAAAAACCCAGATTTTAATTTAAATCATCCTTCATTTGTTACTAGCTATATATATAACATGTAATTCCCGTGTAAATATAAATTACTATATACTTTATGAAAATGCAATCAAAATACAATTGTTATTTTTTTATATCTGTGATATTGCTAAGAAACCATAGTCAAACAGCCAAACATAAATTATTGTAAGAATAAAAATTTAACGTGCAATAACTTCACTAATCTTTCAAAACATTAAATAACATTTCAGCAGCATTTCTAGCCAGCTTAACTAGGAAAACAATGCTTAATTAAATTATGAATACGTCAAGAAACGTAACTGCGCGCCACAATCCCGCTCTATCAGCAGTACGTCAAGTAACTATTATATAGTAAACGGGTAAACATGGTGTGCGCATACTGGCGGGCGCGGCTAAGTGACCCGTTGTACATTTTTACTATTAATATGTAAACAATTGACGTACAATAAGATGGATTAGTACCCAAGCACATAGATAACAAGTTGCACGCACACTTGGTTTTAAATATAGGAACTTATGTTACGTTCGCAAGGCTTCCTAACATTGACGCGTGGGGAATTATGTAGATATAATTATTATTTAATGTTTATAGTTTCATCTCTCGTTTAACGTGAATGTCTTTGAAAATTTTAATTTGGGTCTTGAAAGATTTTCTGTAGAAACAAAGTTAAATCCGCCAATAAAATTTATCAATTTATGTGACGTTCTAGGACGACCCTGTGCATATACTGTCATAATTTTTATTTCGACCGGTTTAGTTATTATATTAACTGGTGGTTACTATCGCTAGTCACCCTTTATTCCTGTAAGCAAGGGTCTTTTCAGCGTAGCGCGAAGATCTCAGCTAGCTAGCACGATTTAGTCATGTGAAGAGTGATGTCCGTCTCATGCTCCATCCGTCATGAAATGTGATAATAAAAATAATTTATTGCATCTTTAAAATGTTTAAAACTATTTAATTTTAATGATTTCTACCATCCGGTTTGAAAAGCAGATTCCAATGGCGAAAAACGGGCAAGAAACTCTAGTATTAGTTATCTCTTTTGCAACTTGAAAGTTTATTTTTGCCACTTTGTATTTGTATTTATAAAATAATGCCTGTGAATAAAAGAAATCTGTAGATACCTACAGGTATAAGTTCAGTTTGGCTGTGTATCAAACAAAATACAAGTAAAAAAAAATGTGCACATAAAATGTATAGGTATACAAAGTTTACTCATAAACAGCACAATATCCAATAATCGTGTTTTTGACGATTTCAAGATTTTCAAACACCGCGGGGCGCGCCGCTTTTTAGATAAATAGGTACTAAACTATATTGAAGCCTGTGGATTGTCCCACGATGCCGCACCGAAGTACCTATTGCAGATATACGGCGTTTAAAAATTCTTGTTTTGATGTATAAGCAGGGCTGGGCAAAATACATGCTTTGCTTTAATTAAATACAAAATACAAATTACGAAATACAAAATAATGCATAATGTTTTGGAATCTTTGTTATTGCAGGTCCTGATGAGCACAAACTTAATACTAAATGAAGGCTAAATGTATTTTAATAAATGTATTTTGAAGCCTCGAGTATTTGAAATACTAATTACAAAATACTTCGGCTTCACGTATTTGAAATACAAATCACAAATTACATTTTATAGAAAGTAATTAAAATACAAATACAAAATACGTATTTGTATTTCAATTACAAGTAATTCAAATACTGCCCAACCCTGTGTATAAGTACATATAAAGTATTTATGTGATTTGAGTTTCCAGTTCCAGCATGGATCTGAGTTCTGACAGTGGTGATCAAAAAGAATGTTACATGTTGACTAATAAAATAATACCATATTGGCGCTGCGACATGATTTGGCGCGTGTGATTGAAAAACCCGGTTCGATTTCTGACTCGTGTAAAGTTTTTCTTAGTTTTCCTATTAAGTACAAAAATCTCAGTATTGAAAAACTCGAAGACTGAAAATATTGCTACTAAAAGGACAATTGGCTTGCACCTTACTACGTTAAGTTGGTTCACTGTGGATGACTTTCGGGGATGCAAGCACGGGTATTTGAATAAAAACCTACTATAACAATGATCATGATGATGATGATGATAACAATGACTAAATTGACTGCCTCGTGGTCTCGCGGTACAAGTATGTGCCGTGCGATCTAGAGGTCCTGGGTTCGATTCCCGGGTCGGGCAAAGTGTTATTGGGTTTTTCCATTAGTAAATTCTCAGTAGCAGCACGGAGTCTGGAATCGCGCCCGAAAAACGGCAATAGGCTCGCCCCCTATTACGTGGGACTGATACATACCTGGCGAAATGTGGGTGCAGAAATGCACCTCTGCCTACCCCTTCGGAAAATACAGGCGTGAGGTTATGTATGTATGTACATCCATATGTAAATTTATTCACGCAGTTGATAATTAATCAAATCACATTAACGTGTATTTTAATTATTTGTAGGTACCTACATAAAAGCATCGAGAACATTTATTGTACATCACTCATTAAACTTACGTAAGCTGATGTATTTCATTCATTAATAATAAATGATAAATGTTTTAGCATAAAACGTAAAAATTTAAAGGTTATCGCCTATAGTAGCGCTTCGAAGTTACTTTAAAATCTCTTGTTCTTCTCACAGTTCACTCACCCGATACAATGATACGATTTCATTGTTGTTATAATTCTTTATTTTATTATAAGATTTTTTTAATTGGCATAATAAGGTCGCGACGGCACTGATAACGTTTTATAACTGGTAAAAGATGGAAATGCTTAGAGTGCAAATGTACCTACTACATTTAATGTAGGTACCTACTTTTAAAAATACTGCGTAATACGAACGACATTCATGATTTAGGCGGGAAGTACGTCACATTAGTTAAGTCATTGTACATTTTGAACGAGATAAAGAAAGATTACTTGGGAAATTTCGTAGATGATTTGTCTTCTATAATGTGTTTGAAATAGCCGTTTTAGATTTAAGCTCGTAAAATAGCTACCATTTCTCAAATTAAATTACCCCGCTTCAAAAGCTCGTTACTGCCATTTCATTTTAGTCCCAAAGAATGAAATAAAAAAATGAGTAACCGCTTACATACTAAATTTAAGTATACCAATGTAAGGCATGATGAAATTATTAGGAAAAAGGCATAATATGAGAATTAGGGTTCTACCGCGCGTGGTAATACCATCGTCTTACTGAAAAACGACGCGACGACGTCAACCATTGCATCGCATACTGTTGACAAAATCACATATTAGATTGGCCAGATAGTGGCCGCATAAGGCGGATGACCTACCATGAATTCATGATAGTCTTTCACCATTCCGAATCAATCTTTGTATCTCCAGCACAAACTGTCTTATTTACACTCTACTAGATTCCTTTATTTCTCGACCGCATTGCCTTAAACTTGAATTTAACAATGCCAATATAAAATTGTATAAAACATATCATAGAATCGCGTTACAAACACGCGATAGACGAGACGCTCACCCCATCCAGCGATTTTAACCTAAATAGATTGTGAGTAGTCGTCACAACTGACGTTTTATACGCCCTATCAATTTAAATTTTGGACTATCAAAACGTGTTCAAACGGTGCTAGATAATTTTCTACGAAGAATCATTATCTTCTAATATTATAATTATCTTTTTTGACCCAATTATAATTCTTATTAAAAAAAAAAATTTAGTATTTTTATGGTCAATGACACAGCCCCTATAAACTTCACAGGAGCTTATGCCATATATTAGTTCACAAAAGTGACCAAAGTGGTCACCGGAATGGTGCATTTAGTGCAGTCTAAATACAGTGTGGCCAAGTCTTTAAGAAACCTCATATACATTGGCTTGAGCAAAAAAGAGCTTTGCTAATGGATTGATAAACACAAAACTAAGTTGCATGCCTTTACAGACAAATTCTTGATTTTTACTGTGCATGTTAATGATACTCCTAGTCCGCCAACCCGCATTAGGCCAGCGTGGTGGACTAAGGCTTAACCCTCTCAAGTGTAGAAGAGGCTCGCGCCCAGCAACGAGACGTAGCTATAATGGGCTGATGATGATGTTAATGATAATGATGACACTAACATTATTGTCAACTTTGACAGGCCCGTGGCACAGTTGGCTAGATACCGGCATGCGAAAGGCGAGGCCGCGGGTTCAATCCCCGCACCGAGACAAATGTTTATGTATTTGTTTCGGGTCTGGGTGTTTGTGAGACCGAAAAGTCTCTCGTAGTTTCTGATACCCACGACACAAGACTTGTATCTTAATGTGGGGTCAGAACTTTGTATGTGACCGTTGGGTGTATTTATTAATTATTTATTTAACTAAGGATTTTTTGTCTTGCTTTATTCAATTTAATCAACGTAAGTAATAAGAAATGAGACAATAGGTACACATCTTAATAGGAAAAGATCAATCAACTGTAAATTAATAAGCCACATATTTTAAATTAACATCAAAAGGAAAGGCAGGCAGGATGTACGTATTTCTCATTTCGAAGCCTAATTGAGAAGTCCACGCAAATGGAATCGCGGGCAGCAGATGGTTCCTTGCTACCGCAAAGTACGCACCAATCTTGTGGTAACGGGACCGCCCACTCGCCACATCTCTGACGTAAACCTTGCCATTGTTGCATGGACAGCTAAAAATAAATAGCCGCCTCATGGAAAATAACTCGATATTCTTTGTAGCGGCAATGATCTGATGTATCTGGAACGACCTTTGCAGATAAGGGCTTGTGGATCAATGAATTGTAGGGTCATTGAGAATAAGCCGCAGCTTCTTTGAAAACTGCTGCATTCGGATTTATACGAAGCAGTAGGTATCTTAAATATAGTTTTATTGAGTTGGTCGTTTTGGGGGAGGCATATGTCCAGCAGTGGACCTGGAGCTTCGATTGATGATTATGATGAGTTGATTGAGTCTTTATTCTCTAGCATAGTGCTAGTTTAATTTAATCATCATCATCATCATCAGCCCATATACGTCCCACTGCTGGGCACGGGCCTCCTCTACAACTGAGAGGGTTTAGGCCTTAGTCCACCACGCTGGCCTAGTGCGGGTTGGCGGACTACACACCTAAGAAATTCCTACGAACTTTTAGGTGTGTAGGTTTGATCACGTTTTCTTTCACCGTTAAAGCAAGTGATAATTCATTGTGAATACACACATAACTTCGAAAAGTCAGAGGTGTGTGCCTGGGGTTTTAACCTGCGACCGTCGAAATTCTCCACCGCGCGCCTAAACCTCGAGGCCATCACTGCTTAATATAAATATATCAACCAATCATTAGCGTCATCTAATGTGGGTAGTTAATTTCCACCTGGGCCACTGGCTCTTATTAAACTTCGTAGGGAGTGAAGAGGCGTTGTCTTTTAAGACAATGATGAGAATGCTACGGGCAAGATCATACAAAACGTAACCCCGTTAAAAAAAAAACTTAAATACATTATGGGTAATGTTTAATACTTCCTTTCAATTTGAAAAGAATCCACGAAGCCTAAAGCAACCGAGAAAATGCTCTTGTTCTATGTTTGCTGACCCATGTTCATAAGCATTACTTAAACCTTTAAATTATTAAAATGAATAAAAGTTCCATAAGAAATACTTAGTATAATTTATTGCAGACAGAATCCCATCAGTCCGTAGCCCCGCCGAACTGCACGTGTACCGATGTTTTGTTACAATAATAAAAAATACCTATGTTATTTACAATTAAACTACAACTTAAAATGTTAAAAAATAAATAACCAATTTCCTATTAACAGAGTATGGAGATATTAGAGCTAGGCATGCGTGTAAAGCCGAGCGAACACAATCGATGGTTTTTAAATCGATTATATTTTTTTCACATCCATCTTACGATTTTACAAGCTCTTTAAATCACTCGGTATCAACTTGTGATGTTCTTATTCTGGCTTTACACAACATTTTAAATATTTACAAAAAAAACTCCTTGATATTAAAATACGAGATCATTGTTTCTATGTGTTAAATATACATATTTTTTTCAATGAACACAGCTGGTGTGTTTTTTTTATTTAGACACCAAATAATACATTAAATATGGAGACGGATAGGACAAGTTTACCAAAAACCACATACAAATAATTTTAATGAACAATTCTGTATTATGTCACTATGTATGCCCATAGAGAAATAAAAATGTATAGTATAGAATACACAGAGGTACACTTAAAAAAATATTTAAAAAACACTAATTGTGGTTACACAAAATAATCATAGATAAAATAGTACTTATATTCCAAAAGCCAAAATATGTCCAATTTATGTGCACAAAACATACAATCATTTGCTATAGCATTTTATATATGTCATAAGTAATCTAAATAAGAGAAATAAAGCTAATAACCAAATTAGGTTCAATGTCACTTTTAAAATGTCGATAGCTTAAAATAAAACAGATTCAGATCAAGTTTAATAAAAAATAATGCGCTCAGTATAAAAATATAAGACCGCCACATTGTGACGTCATACATCGCAAATCAAATTTAGTAAGTTAAATTAGTAACTGTTATAAAAAAATGTGATATTGTGTGTAGTGGATAATTAAATAATATCCCTCTATTTGTAGATTTATATAATAAGCAAAAGAGGATATTTGATCAAATATCATCATCATAATATAAAGATTTTAATTCTTATTTTGAACGCATCATTTTTAACATGAGGTAACACCGAACCATAAAGAAAATAAAGTTTAAGAATCAATTTTCAACCATGAAAACATTTCATTGCACTTGTATTTTTTATATTAAAATATGATATGTCGAAACTAAAGATCCTTGAGGTTTGAATAACTGAACTCAAATATATGTACATATTCAAAATCAGTTAGTAATTTAAATGTGCTTACATTTCCATCAAAATCTTAGAAAATATAATTGTAATTTACCGCGTAAACAAATCCACATCTTAAGACCATTGAAGTGCGAATAACTGAACAATAAATAAAACTAAATCTAACTCCAGGTAAACTCTTTACAAATAAGCTATAAAATATTACACTGAGTACAAAGTACCCGGAACATCACAAAGCTTGATAGTAGGCTCAATTGATATTTAAAGGCCAAAATTGACAGCACTTCGATCCGAATTCGGGCAACGGCATACTGAATTAAGTAACTCGACCTCTCATTATAAACACATTTAAAGCCATTTATTAAAGCAGAAACTTTAAAAATACATTTTAATCATCAAATTATTGCAGATATTACTTATAAATCAAATTTTCCCGCCCTAACACTAGAACTCGTAATACGTCAGCTGTTTATTCAAAATACCCTCAACAGCCTTATACCGAAATTCTCTACAATATCACAGACCATTTTATAACTGAAAATTCTGCCATTACACGTAACTTTACAAAGAGTATTAACTATATTGCTGATTTAAACGTAGCCGAATTCGGATTCCTCGCACTGCGGCTGCATTACACTACAAGTTTGGAAATTTCCTAATCAATAAGGTTAGAGCTAAGTCAAAGCCACTATCCATCTGGCTCATTCGGCTTACGTTTAGTTTACACAACCATCGATTGCCATTGAACACAACACTTCGCGCGAGCTTCGAGATTATTCATTGGTACAACACTAATATTCAGTACCTTTAATTATAAAACTTTCTCTCACACTCAGAACTGGCTCGCTTATAGATCGCGGCTTTGATCTGGCTTCAATCTTAATTCCTTTAGTTTGACTAAAGGTGAAGATTTTTTTTACAAAAAACTTACAGTGAAGTACAGCAATGACGTAGGACCGCATCTATGGAACATTCGTAATACGAACATTGAAATTCCGTTCTGATTGGATTTATTTTTTATTCCAAATTTAAATTTTGAAATGGATATAAAAAAACAGCCATTATTCACACTTATAGAGCAAAAAGGACCAAATTACAATGACATTAAAAAACACAATGTTTCAACATACCTAAATCAGTTACTAAAAGTTCCAAAACCGAACACAATGGCCAGTGACAATGTTAGAACAGAGTAGTTACAATATTTTACATTTTTAATGACCAGAGTTCATAATGTATAGAAAACCCCAACTATTCATTACCTACTATTATCAGTCCAGGATAATTTGGCAAAATCACTTACACTCCGCTACAGTGGCGCCTCCAATGTGTTTGGATGTTCAATTTTTTATACAAAGATGGTCCTGTACGTCAAAACACCGTATATTATCTTTTAAGGCCTAAGAGTTACTATCAATTATTTTAGAGGATATTCCGTATGCTCACGTCATAAGATATTATGCTATTAAACTGCATGTTTCACAACATACAAATGCAGCAAAAATATAAATGAAAATTGTACGATAAAACATTTAGTGTATAAACCGTGTGATGCCAGCGGGGTACCTACACAGAAATGCCCTTTATTAATTCTTCTAAACTATCCAAATACTTGGCCGCACGACTTGTTCCATTTCGATTATTAGGAAATATCCATGATATACCTTATTGCTATTAATTAATAGACAGGAACAAATTTTAAACTGTACATTCCTACTTGGAAACAAGGATTTTATATTATTCTTAAATTTTCGCACCATTTATATGAATTAATTACCATAAGAATCATATCAGTACAATGAGATTATATTTTAATTTATACATGTCAATAAACAAAATAAAACTAGCCGTGCGACATCACTAAGCTCATGACGCCGTGCCATAGAGTCTAGCTCTCCAACCGTCACACTTGTGTCACCATAGACAAAGCACAACCATAGTCAAAGGGAGTCTACACAACATTCTTTCGTTTAGCCTTAGCATATACAAGTTCTTAATCTTAATTGTTTTGGCAGCGTTCGTTATATACAATTTGAAATTAAGTTCTTGGAAATTTTAACTAGATGTTTTTTTTTTACCCTTTAGTCCAATTTGATGACTGTACATTTATACTCGTGTAATTTTAAGAGATAGGGTCTACCTAAAAAGTATACATGACTTAACTAAGTAATGTTCTGTCTCAATTCTTCTAACATAAAAAGTTATTCAACAGAACAAAACCTAGTATACAAAGAATTGTTCTTTATTAACATGTAGCTAGCCCAGAATGTACAAAGATATATGAATATTTCCTTTACATTTTATAATCAATCAATCGCCAAAGCTTCAAGGCAAGCTCATCAGCCAAATTCGTGTGATTCTGAACAATCACTAGAGGCAACGCAATGCGGTAGACATTACTGATAATAAAAATAAAGTCTACGATAACACAAGACTGTCGGCGGGTGCTGTCTATGTTTCGCAGCAGGGCGATCATAAGTCACAATATGCTATATATTAAAAGTAACACATTTTGTCTCCTAAAACCCAATCCATTTTACAATCTTGGTCCTGTATATTTACATATTTTATAAAATACAATTTCACCTAGCAATGTACAATTGACGCACCGCTGACGTCATGGTTTCATTTATTAAAAAAACCTATGTCGAAACACCAAAACACATTTCCATCGACGCGCTTGCATGCATGTTCACTAACTATATCAGTAGGTACAGCTTACAAGAAAGTGCAAAATTAAAGGGGGAAAAAATTTCATCTATTTAGCAAATAATTTGCAATCTTAAAATATATAATATATGTAGAGCTCATTTTCACATTAAAAGTAATTGCAAGAAAATAGTTGTGGTTATTGAAATAATATGCTTTACGTTAAAATTAGTTTTTAATGTCGTATTATGAAATAATATCAATTTAAGGTTGTCTGAAGCGAATTGAAAATCCCAGTAGGGTAGTCGACTATGTTGTTTTTTGTTTCATCCCTAACATCAGATTTAACACTTCCCTTATTGATTGCTGATTATATTTGTAAAATTCGTTCTACAGGTGTTCCGTGTAGTACTTGAGGGACGTTACGTACATTTATGGACCCAATCTGAGCAATGCCAGATTACACAGCTTATTAAATATTTTTACAGAAAATTTCTCAACACCCAAAATATTGAAATGATAATAAGTCAACTACCTTCATTAGAACATACATAAACATAAACTCACGCCTGTATTCCCCAAAGGGTTTAGGCAGAGGTGCATTTCTGCACCCACATTTCGCCAGGTATGTATCAGTCCCACGTAATAGGGGGCGAGCCTATTGCCGTTTCTCGGGCACAATTCCAGACTCCGTGCTGCTACTGAGAATTTCCTAATGGAAAAACCCAATAACACTTTGCCCGACCCGGGAATCGAACCCAGGACCTCCAGATCGCTCGGCACACACTTGTACCGCGAGACCACGAGGCAGTCATTAGAACACTAAATCGTAAATTTAAATACAAAATTATATTGATAGCTGTACCAAAGAGCACCAAGTTATGAGCAAGTCTAATCAATTCCAGGTGTTCGTTGTCCACGCGTCTGGGGCGGAGGGGGAAGGGTGAAGACCACGCCTACGCTTCTGTGGCCACCGGTTCCCGCGCATGATGGATCTTCACGTGCTTATTATGATTAGACTTATTGCTAGAAGTCTTACCGCAGATATTACACGCAAAGGGTCGCGCGCCACTGTGCACCTTCATATGATCCGACAAGTAATAACTCCTGTGGAAAGACTTCCCGCACTCTGGCACTTTACACACGTATTTCTTAACAGTCTCGTGCTCTCTAACGTGCCTCTGGCAATTGTATCTCCTAACGAACTGGCAGCCGCAGTAGTTACACGTGTACGGTTTGACGGATTTGTGCGCGTTCATGTGCGTGACGTACTCTGTTTGACGGATGAATGCACCTTTACACAGATGGCACTTGAACGGCTTGGCCGAGCGGCTCATGTGCGTCCAACGGTGTAGCTTCAGGTTCCATTTGGTGGTGAAGCCCTTGTTGCACACGATGCACACGTACGGGCGCTTCCCGCTGTGCGTCAGGATGTGGGTGCGCAGGTTACTCCTCAGGTACACCTGCAATTCGAAATATACTTTAGCTGGGAGTTCCAAGTATTGTTGCAAATTGTTTACAGACGGGGCATGGTACGTTGTCTGCGCCAGGTAGTACTGGTTATGTGACGCACCTGTTTGCAGACGGGGCAGGGCACGTTGTCTGTGCCAGGTAGTACTGGTTGTGTGAAGCACCTGTTTGCAGACGGGGCAGGGCACGTTGTCTGCGCCAGGTAGTACTGGTTGTGTGACGCACCTGTTTGCAGACGGGGCAGGGCACGTTGTCTGCGCCAGGTAGTACTGGTTGTGTGACGCACCTGTTTGCAGACGGGGCAGGGCACGTTGTCTGCGCCAGGTAGTACTGGTTGTGTGACGCACCTGTTTGCAGACGGGGCAGGGCACGTTTTCTGCGCCCGAGCGCGCGCGCGGCGCCAGGTAGTGCTGGTTGTGGGTGCGGCGCACGTGGCGCGTGAGGGAGGCGGCGTGCACGAACTTGTCGCTGCAGTAGAGGCACGCCTTGGGCCTCTCGTCGTGCGTCTCCTGGTGCCACAGCAGCTTGGCGCGCGAGTGGAACACGGCGCCGCACTGGCACACGAAGTCGCGCACGCGCGCCCGCTTGCCGAAGTGGTGCCGGTCCCTGACACACATATATCATTATTACATTGTATTCTAAAGACGAAACTGCTTTGAGATTGTGAAATATTATATTAGATATGAGGTCGTCAATTGTGTCACCAGACGCGTAACGCCCATTGCGGCTCATGAACTTCTATAGAAAAATTTATATCACTATGGTAAAAGAGAGTAATATTATTATTCCTGATTTGCTTGTTTTATTTATCAACTTTTAATCTGGTGAAATTTCAGTTCCTCCATTCTAGATGACTCTATGCTATTCTCATATTCAATAAGATAGTTTGTGATTGTGAACTGCTGTAATTTGGAATTTGTATCAATATTGTAAACTATTTCTTGATTGGAAAAGAAAAAGCACTAGATTTTCTTGCCCGTTCTTCTCTAGTAAGACTGCCTTCCGAACAGGGTAGTTAACAAAATTTTGTAATAACTGAATCTAAGTTATGTTTTCGGCATTTTATAGATTCGAATAGATAATATTTCATTCCATTATATTCGATACAAAAATTACATTCAGTAATTTACATCAAAAATAAACCCTATTGTAACTGGAATAAAGTGAATTATGAATTGCATTACCTGTGCTGCACCATGTTGGAGTATCTGCGGAAGGTGTCGTCGCACATGGTGCACTTGATGGGCGCGCGGCCCGTGTGCACGTTCTGGTGCTCCGACAGCTTCTGGCGCGTTACGAAACGTTTCTCGCACACGTCACACCTGCAAACGCGACACAACCACAAACTCCTAAATATTACACAACTCAATCAATTTTCTTCTATGGGGCCATTCAAGTATTATGTAAGCACTAAAAGGGGGTGGGGGGAGGGGATCTTCACTATGCATATTTTTGATGGCACGGGGGATGGGGGGTTCTGGGTAGTGATCACGTAAGCAATACTTTTTTCTTTTGCGGATTTTCTACAATTTTTTTCTTCCAATTTATTGAATCAAATAAAGAAACCAGAATAAAAAAATATGTACTAATGTTTACGTAAGCATAGGAGGGGGAGTAGGATATTTGCTTACTTTTGCTGACATGGGGGACGGGGGGGTTAATAATTGTGAAAAATTTGCTTACGTCATACTTGAACGGCCCCTATCAGAAAAGTGAAAACGTTCCCTGCAGATACCCTTAAGGAAGAAAAAAGACCAGTAGGTGTGTATTCATACGGTGAAGGACAACATCGTGAGGAAATCTGCACACCTAAATGTTCTTAGGAATTACTTAGGTGTGTAGTCCGCCAACCCGCACTAGGCCAGCGTGGTGGACTAGGGCCTTAACCCTCTCAGTTGTAGAGACTTGTGCCCAGCAGTGGAACGTATATGGGCTGATAATGAAACCACTGAGGAATGATATGCACACTCTTTTTATTTCTTCGTGATGACTTATTATGATAAGGGGTTGACGATAAAAAAGTTATTTTACAACATTTCACCAACTATTGTCATACAGGGGTAAGTATTACCGTAAAAATACGTATTTTTCTAACGATTTTTTTTTAACAAAGCATGCATCCCAGTTTATTTCTAGACTCAGAATTACAATACCTATACGCCGTTCGATTCCTACGTACATTAAAGGCTTTCATGCACAGCAAAATAATAAAAAAACAGAGGGGGGGGGGGGGGGGTAAGAAGAAGGAGAGAAATGGGCAAGACAATACAAAATCTATGAAATACTTATAATTATTAATTTAGATTAACTTACTATGTTTTACATGTTATAACTTAATAGATAATAAACGTGAAAAGAAATACCAAATAATTTTCTAATTGCTGAATTTCTTGTGAGAATATAATATATCAAAATAAGTGTTACAACTGTCGCGCAATTATTCTTTTTCTGATAAGTTTTTGCACCAAACTTTTTTTTTGGATATCCTATGTCACTGCGATTTATTGCCTTTGGGACATTTAACAGTGAGGATGAGACCAAATTATATATATTTTGTAAAAGATTTCTAAAATCACAAATGCCCAAGAAATTTGGTAGACCACACAGAGTGGTGGACAGAAAAAGCATAAATAATAAAGGACATCTATAGAACTTACTTGTAATTTTTAATACCTAAATGAGTTTTTATATGGAGAGCCAGATTTGCCCTTTTATAGAAACATTTCCCACAGGTGAGGCACTCAAGTGGATGAATTTTGAGGTGAGCATGAAACGCGGCGTCCGTCAGCTGGTCCACTTTACACGTGGGGCACACATAGTCCTTCCGCCTCCTCTTGGTCTCCTGCTTGATCATCCCTTCGATCTTCGTCGACAGCTTTGTCTCCTCCATATCATACACTTCTAATATCGTTGATGTTATAGATTCTTTCGTGTCCACCATATTGCCTGCAGAAAAAAATGCTGTATAAATACCTTAAGTCTCGGGTCAGGTAGTAAATTATATTAGACTCTGTTTATACTATCGTGAGGTATAAAAAGGTCACCTCGTCAAGCATGTTACATATTAATGTTACAATGAGACTCATCATTCCCTTGCCTTATTCTCAATTTTATTTGGGGTCGGCGCAGTATGTTTTTTCCTTCCAAGCATCCCTATCATCCGTCACGTCTTCATTCACCACTTTTTCTTTCATTCTCTCACGCACTCCATCCATATTTTCTTTGACCTTCCTCTGCTTGTCCATCCTTCAGCATTCATACTCTTACTTTTCTACCTACATATCCTTCATCTCTTCTCATCACATCACAAGATAAAATATATCTAAAAAGCACTGAAGTATGTGATTATTAACCAAATAAGGGCGGGCTTATTGTTCGATTTCATTTTACTAATGGACTTACCAACGGATTCTATGTAATCACTATGGCGAGCTAGAAAGGAAGAATGTCAATATGAGACCATAATGTTAACCACCTTTTTGTAGTCTTAGTCTAAAGACGCCTAGTGCGTGCTGGTTTGTTTTGAAATGTCTAATAAATTGTATACTGGAGTTCCGGTATAAATGATTTCACGATGTTTCTCTTCACCGTTCATTTCATTATTATGTATTATTATTGATCTTACCACTTCTTTAGAAAGAGTGAATGAATAAAAACAGGTTTGTGATTATAATTAAAGTATTACTAAGTTTTTTGTGACTTGAAGAAAAATATCTAATCTAAATCTAATTGACTAAAACTAACGGTAGTTCAGTACGCAACGGGCGAAGCTTGAGTAAAACACACAAAAGACCGTATATTTTCCTCCATTAGGAAAAGTTGTAGCCTTACCTCTCCTCTACTAATCTTGGATACCTGTCTCTTTACTGGTTATCATAAAGTAGTGCTATTTTTTTGGCCCTATCCCACCACACACCCGCCACTGTAACTCCTGTGCTCCAGGATCAACAGCGGCACGGACAGTATTGACGCTGAGCAATGAAGCTCAGCGGATCTAAGGGGACCTAAATTTGTCATAATCCCGCAACGAAGTTAATCAGAAAGACAAAATAAAGGAGGAGTTGGAAAACAAAGTTTTGTCCACTTCCCTCCATAGCAAAGCAAAGCGGGTGACAAATAAACATTGAGCTGTGAGGTAGTAAAGTAGTGCTATATATCTTACACGACATCATGCTGTCATCCGTCTTCTCCTCCTTCTTGATAGCCCGCGCCGTGATCATGCGGCTGTAGGAGGTCTTCCCGGCGGCGGCGGCGTGCGCCTGCGCACGGTGCGCGCGCAACTCCTTCGGCGTCGGGAACTTCAAGCTGCATAGTGCGCACGAGTACGTCCGACTCTTTGGGTACGGGATTTCTTCCTCTCTGCAAATGATAAGCTGTTATTAGGAGGGGAAACTTGTATCAATACATTTGAAAAGCTACCCGGCGACTTATTAAAAACCTTTATTTTCGACTCGATAATATATGTACTTATTATCGCTGCTTATAAACGCATCCAGTGCCCCATTTCTCTCAGTTAAATCCAGCTTAAGTAGTAAGAAACAGGCAAAGTCATTGACTATAAGCATAACGTGTAATATTATTAAGGATAGAAGGAGTAATCGCGGTTTCAAATAAACGGTTGCGCATAGCTGTATCGGTAGCGTAATTCCCTTCAGGAGCTAAAATAACAAGGTATTTGCCGTACAACCAGTTAGCGACAAGTATACATGTTCCTCGACATGTAAACGATATATTTAATGTTGAATCGCTAATTCCCTGTCCTTATACAGGGTATTCCCATTAGCCAAAGTCAAACGGTGACGCATTAACACAGAATGTTTATGGGATAAACAGAAGATTAAATATTACACCGCCCAAAATCATCAGTCATTTTTCGCGGCGAAAATAACAAATTGATAATAAAACCCTATCATAAATGCAATAATTGTGAGTATTTTACATGCCTTTATGTCTTGACTACTCAGATTCCGATAGAAGAAATGAAGGACGCGGAAACGCACTAACGGAACTTGCTATTCGTTGCTTTCTTGCTACTTTGGTACTGTGACGCCGAAACCGTCACGTGTAAAAAAATTAATCAATGCCTTCAATCTTCTAACAATTATTACAATCTCTATAACGATGCGGAAATCGAACCAGAGACCTTCCGCGTCACGACACGCTAAGCCATTGAGGTTATCATTAACGGAAAATACACGTAAAACTTTTAACGTATCTCCGACGTCATCGCATGTTATGACCAATCGTTTGTTTGGAAACAACGAGCTCGAAATTATTTACTAATATGTAATTTATATCTATATATAGAAGGGTGAGAATAAAAATATGTCCAAGATTATACTTTTAAAATTCGAATTTTAGATCCTTTTATTTTAAACTAGCTAGCAGAATTTATTCATGTTGAAGAAACAGAAGGACGTACAGCCAATATTTTTTTTTCGTCGTTGTTTTTTTTATATTGTTCGTATTAGTGACGGCATTGCTAAGACCTTGTGATTGTTTATGGTTAACGTTGGCTTTGTATGGGTATGCCGTGAAATTTATTGCTGCTACTTACATATTCTCCCTCTTTTCGCCGACGTCGACGTCTGACCCGTCCGAGACCCAACTTTCGCGCGCCATCAGGTCGTAGGGCTCTGAAGGCGGCACGTCCGTGTACATCTGCGAAACGATGACTTAAACTAAAAAAACATAATCTGCGTGAAGATAATACTGTCACCTTTTAACTCACGTAGTTATGGCTTAAACCACCCAAACTTCTTACAACTCAATTTAGAAAATTACATTATCTACTAAATAAAGATTACACTTTTTACATAATCAGGTACCTTTTAGTTTTTTTTTAAGCTTTTTTTTTTAATATTTTTTTTTCTTTGAACAAGCGTGTGAATAACAAGAGTAAGGTCAATAATACATATTGTTATTTTATAAAAAGCATTGTTTTGTTTTGTTAGCAGTGATGGCCTCGAGGTTTAGGCGCGCGGTCGAGAATTTCGGCGGTCGCAGGTTCAAACCCCAGGCACACACCTCTGACTTTTCGAAGTTATGTGTGTATTCACAATGAATTATCACTTGCTTTAACGGTGAAGGAAAACATCGTGATAAAACCTGCACACATAAAAGTTCTTAGGTGTGTAATCCCCGCACTAGGCCAGCGTGGTGGACTAAGGCCTAAACCCTCTCAGTTGTAGAGGAGGCCCGTGCCCAGCAGTGGGACGTATTTGGGCTGATGATGATGATGATTGTTTTGTTTTTGCTTTATTACAAAATGAGTAAATCAGGTCCATCGTAAAACTGATGTCAAGACCTTTTTTAATTTATGGAAAAATTTTGCTGATGTGTGACGATAGAAATGGCATATAGCCAAATTTTAATATGACTGATTTAATTTGCCTATTTTTCTTAAAATTTTTGTCGTCGCCTGTGAGCGATTTAAGGAATCTCGATATAATTTTTAAATTTCGGCCCAGCGGCCCAATGTATTTTTGACTAGACGAAAACAGTATAAAAAATGAGATTGTCTTCAAGGTACTAAAAGGCAAGTTATTTCAATGTTATAAAAATCATCCAATTACTAGTAGTGCTCTTGCTTATTACTAAGATGTTGACAATTCCATATCTAGTCTATTACGCTGGCTTATAGCATACGCACCTTAGAAATTCTTCTTGACCACTTTTAAGTAAATAGGTTTTCTCAGGACGTTTATTTTTCCATAAAGCTACGTACACATACATACATAAACTCACGCCTGTATTCCCCGAAGGGGTAGGCAGAGGTGCATTTCTGCACCCACATTTCGCCAGATATGTAGGTAGGTATCAGTCCCACGTAATAGGGGGCGAGCCTATTGCCGTTTTTCGGGCACATTTCCAGACTCCGTGCTGTTACTGAGAATTTCCTAATGGAAAAACCCAATAACACTTTGCCCGACCCGGGAATCGAACCCAGGACTTCTAGATCGCACGGCACATACTTGTACCGCGAGACCACGAGGCAGTCACGCTAGTAAGCTACGTGTTTACAAAAAATACATATATAACTTCGAATTCAGTTTTTGTTTGCCTGGACTCGAACCCGCGACCGCTTATATGCAGACTCGTGAAACGCGCGCCTAATCCTCGAGGCCACCACGCACCATTTCGAAATGCAAATATTTGATTGTTTTTTATGTTCTGTTTAATTTAATGCATTACCGCACTATGTGCCAGACGCATATAATTAAAATAATTATTTATGTTTAATTAGTGGCTTTTAAGAAGTCTACTCTTTAACATGTCAATAACCTGATGTCTGCCAAATGGCGAACCAAGGCCAAGTGTCAAAGCACTTTCTGGTATATTTGTCAGTTATACTAAAAATAAATTTCACAAATTTAATCATTCGCCATGATTACTTTTGATTAGTCATCAGCCTCTACACGTCCCACCACTGGGCGCGGTTGTCTACCATAGTCATATATAGGTCACAGTACACCATGCTGGTCTAGCCGGGATTTATTTTTTCACTCACCTGAGAATATTCTTTGCAAAATACTGCAGCATATAGATTTACTCACGATGTCTCCTTGATCGTTAATGTGCGTGATAATTCTTTAATAAAACTGCGAAAATTCCCTCGTGTCTGGGTTTCGAACCCACGACGACTGATGACGGCCGATGACTTTCACCAGTTCCCCTTATCACTTCACTTACCCTTAAAATGCCTCTGAATATTATTTAAATTGCCGAAAAGTTATTTACATATACATAAAAAATATCATACCCCGGTCCAGGCTGACTCCATGTCTCCGTTGCTCTCCTGCCCGCTGAGCTCTCCTCGCGGGGGCATACGCTCGTCCGCGCAAATGTTGAGAGGTGCATCACCTTCGCTCCGGCCTTCACTCAAAACATCCGCTTTGCTGTCCCTCTCACATCCATCCCCTTCAACATCCGCAGCAACCTCCCTACTTTCCCTCTCCGCATAACCTATACCCTTATTTTCAGGTAACTTGTATTTGTCATGTATGAAGTTCGGCAGCACAAATGCACTGTCTTTCTGCGAAGGCTCACCCCACACGCCGTACACACTTTCTTTTGGCAAAGGCGTTTGCTCTCGTTGTTGAGAAAAATAACTCGCACAAATATGATCGCCGAAGTAATTCTCGTTCATCATGCTCATAAATTGTTTATTTTTTGATGTCGCTTCTATTCCTATCAATTCTTTGTGATTTGCATCCTCGTCGTAATTATCTGCGGGAAGGTTTCCATACATCATGTTAATGGGCCGTAGACTTTCAATCGGCCCAAGCACCTCGCCAGGAGTTTCGACCTCATTGTTAAATACGCTTTCATTGCTGGTACTTGTTTCCTCTTTCACTTGCACCATATCCACAGTGGTGGAAAACTCAGTCGAATTGCTTATTACGAGCGGCGCCGACAATGTCTCCATGTCTAAAGAATGCTCCTCTATATCTGCATCAAAGCCATTGTTATCATCATTGTCTTTGATTTCTTCCACAGAAACAGTTTGTAAAGTTGAAGGCTCTCTGAATTCACCTTTCTCAATATGCTTTTTCATTGAATAAATTTCTGGCACTTTGCTAGAGGATGGAACTGGCTCAGGTTCCACTTTGCTTGAAATATTCTTTGGGAATAGTTTTGCATTTTTTATTTGCAAAATTTTCTTGCTCTTTTTAACATACAGATTGTTCAGTCTTAATGTGTTTAGCCTATATGGTTTTACAGCTACCTGAAGTTTTATCTCTCCAGGTTCTAACTTCTTCTTCTTTTGCTTATCTTGTTTGAGTTTCGGGGACAGTGCATGGTGATCAGTAGAATTTTCACCATTCTCAGATAATTCACTACATGGTGATATTGAGGGTTTCTCATTGCATATGAGATCAGGCACAGGACAGTTATCACTATACTCAGTATCTAACTTACTCTCTAATGATTTGCTGGACGAGCCTCTATGTGATGTATAAATTCCAACATTTTTTATCACAGAAAATGAATTTTTATCACTGTTGGAACTAGAAGGTATTAAAGGGCTTTCAACATTGTCTTTATTTTTTAAATCAGGCAAGACTATTTCTGGTGCTTTTGTACTTTCTATTTCCACTTCTAAATAATCATTATCATTTGTTCCAGTCAAGTCCATGATAGTATTCACCATATTTTTATTATGTTGAACTGGCACTTCAACTTTTATATTGCTAAGAATTTTAAGGCCTTTACTTGAACCCAACGAGTCACTCTTAGAATCAGATTTCACACTGATATTATCATCAGCTTTATCTATCTTAACTGATGTTTCAGGAGTGGTTGAAGGTGTTGGTGGTATTGAAAAGCTAACTGTGGTACTAGGAGCAGTACTGGATGGAGATACACTTTGTGATGGTAATATAGGGCTCACTTCAATAACTAATGTCTTTGGATCATTTATGTTAGTTACCGGTGACTTAACAGGTTGATTGCTTGGTTCAAGGGATGCAGTGTCTGTGTACATTGATGATGAACAAGATTTAGGAACAAGCTGCTGTGGATTGGTGTACATACATGAACCAAACTGATCCACAACCATCACATTTTGATACAAAGGATTAGTTTGAGCCAAGTTGGCATTAGCACCAGTAGACATAACTCCGGGTACATTAGGAATGAAAGGTTTTCCATCAATATTGTGTACCATTTCTCTGTATATAATATGTGAATTTTGGGTCATCACTGTCGACACCCCTGAGGAGAAATTTCCAGATGTCAACTGATTAAAATGGTTGCCACTTAATTGGGAGGTTATTGTTTTGTCCACATTCAGTGAGGAGTGATTACTGCTTGTCATGATCATGCTGTTGTGCATATTCTTCTGTACAAATGCAGGTGCTGGAGGCATCATGACATGCAGTGGTTTCACTCCAGAAGCTATGTACTGTACACCACCTAGGTTAGTTTTTACAAGGATATTGTTTGGTTTTGGTAGAATTTTAACAAATCCTGGTGCTTTCTTTGACATACTTGGCAACAAACTGGTATTTGCTTGGAACCTCATGCCACCCGCAATAGGTGGCATGTTATAACTAAAGACACTACTGCTATTGTCCATTGCTGTATATTCCGCACTGCGAGAATATTTGATCTCTCTGTCCTCTTGCTGATCCTGATAGAAGCTATCATAGTCTGATATTGGAGAAACCTGATATGTTTGCTGAGCTTTATCACTTTTCACACTATAAGGAGGCAAAGAATGCTGGCCCGAGGCTACAGAACTACTTTCAAAATGCTCCCCTGTACCAGTTTCTGGAGTATTACATCCTGAAACACTAGTCACTGTAGACTTAGCAGTCCTGCTGGGTGGTCTCCGCCAGTACCTATCATGTTCAGCACTTTGTTGTGAACTATTCCATCTTTCATCAGTAACAGGTGTGCGAGACCTGCTTCTATACGACCGTTCCGAATGCAGTGGTGTAGGTGTTCTGCTTCCAAAGCTGCTGCCTTTTGTGGTAAGGCTGCACAAAGCTTTGATAACCTGGTCTTTGGGGTGAGTGTCGAGGTGAGATTCCAGCGTCATCCCATTGTGTAAGTACAGAGTACACACGGGGCATTGCACCTGCAAGTGTTCCATGACTTGTACACCAACTCACGGAAATGGGACAGCTCGATTATCGCACCTACACACCAAATCCTTTTGCTTATCGACACAGTGGCGACGATCGCCCGAAATCACTTCGCGAAGACTGTCCGCACAGTGTCCGTGACGCACATATCCACAGTTAACACGTTAAGGTGTCACACCAACCCCAACATCACATATTCTTCTACACAAATGTTCTTCTTATCGATCTGCAGAACAAAACATAACGTATAAGCATAACACACTTATATCCACACACTGGGTGTTACAAACTCGTTCGACATGCAAACAGAGGACAAAAGAAAACAAAACTCACGAGATAAAGGCCATTGAGACATAAAAAGTCGAACATTATGTACAATGAAGAAAGATATAGATATTGTACGTAATTATGAGGTGAATCGAAGATGCTTACCTGTATATCTTTCGTTATGTATGATCCATCTCACATTTAGCTCTAAATAACTATCCTAATTATTTACGATTAAGCTAAATCTAATAATATTTCCAAATTGTCAGACATATTGCAGACGTCTTGTTCACGTTCACAAAACTCAGTTGTTCCATTACACGCAACGAAACGTCGATACTGTGCCCGAAGCTGTACTACTATCGAACTTCTATACATTTTAATGTTATAGACAAAAAAATACGGAATAATTCATGCGTCGAATGAAACATGTTAATGACAATCACAGATTAAAATGGTTTCTCGATATTGTTGTTCTGTAATCACAAATTAAAAAAGTTATAGCATTATTGAAATACACTTCTTCCCATTTTTTTGTATTGAAGATTACGATTATTTATTTATAACTAGGCAGGTAACTACACCACAAAAATCTTAATTTTTATCTTTCGTGAACGAAAAGTGTGGTATACCGTATAATAGATACCTAGGTAGGTAGGTACCTATATCTATACTATTTTTAGTTTTAGCATTTAGATCTTAAAATAAAATTAGTTTTTGCAACTAGCGTTGGCTCGGGAGCCAGACAAATGACCTTAGGTACATATAGAAGTCGCTACAAATTATCAAAAAAATATTTTCTAAGATTTGTTCCGATGACTTTTGCCTTACTTTGTATAAAATAAAAGTTAAAATCTGACAAGTGACAAATGTCAATTCATTTTGACAATAATCATTGATGATAAATGATCACTTCAGTGAAGACTCGATCAACTGACAAGTTTATTAAAAAATTAAACACAGTTTTTATGCACAACTGTCGCTATTTTACCACATGTATTACAAGTAGTATATTATAAATCTGGTTTAGCTCAGTTATATTATCCAAAATATTACGCACGAATAATAACAATGTCTTATAACTACGAAGAAATAACTCGCAGTGGTACGTGTAACCTATTGACTGAATAGACTCTCATCATATGTATTTTAACTATAAACTTTCTGTCTCCCACTTGGTTCCCTAAAAACAAGTTTAAGAAATTTATTTATTGAATTTGAAGAAAGTGTGACGTATTAAATAGTTCGTCAAGTAATTTATAGCCTATACTGAAACCAAGATAATTTTATTTGGGTATAGATATTTTCTATATGATAATGATATCTAGAGAAAACCATTAGGCAATTCATTTAGTTCGCCATTAAATACTGTTACTTAAATCTACAACTTCTGGGTCCTTGGCCAACATATTTTAGACTCAATACTAAACCAAACCTCTCAAAGCACTGGTATTTTAAGTCTCACTATTAAACATGTGTGATAAGATGGAAATAAACAAATCAATATTATCATTGTCAATTTAATTGATTAAATATCATTCAAGTGTAATAATTAATAATGTGTACCATAATACATAAGAACTCCTTAGCTAAGGTTTATGAAAATATAACTCATAGTTTATTAAATAAATTTAAAAACCATGATAACTAATAATAATAATGTGTTCTTGAATTTTTGTATTAGATCACATTTAGTTATGAAATATGTGTTTTATTTTTAGAGGCCAAAGATTTGTTACGTCAGTGGCGAGAAAACAATGACAGGAAAAGTGATGACATAATGGAAATCTGGGATGCAGTGCTGAGTTCTGAACTCGACAAACTTGGAAATGAGAGTAAGTAAATTTGTAATTGTCATACATACATACATAACCTCACGCCTGTATTCACCGAAGGGGTAGGCATACCAGCAAGAGGTTGTAATTGTCAATATTTATAAAATTAATTTTGTTGTTACCATTCAGTTTTGAACATTGACTAATCGCTCAGCTCCTCTCAATAATTCAGAAAACTTGTCCACTACTAGGTCTGATATATGCTGGTGCTGCAACATTACTAAAGTAATAAAAAAAAGCATTAACATAGCCAACATGCGTTGTCACTACAACTTCATTATTTAAATGATATTAATCCATTCCTTCCCACTGTCCTATTTTTAGGACACTAAATTCAAAATTTTTTTTAATTGTTAGGGCTCTTATTTTTATTTTTCCTGATGAAATTCGTAATTTCACACTATTTTTCTCATATTTTTTTTTTACTATTATTGAAATAATAAATGGTAGACTGAGACCTAACCCCTCTCAGCTGCTCAGCAGTGGGATTTCGATGATAAATTTGACATAGATTTTAGAATCTCATTGTCATTTTATGGTATTATAAATATGAACTACACGTTGAAAAATTATAAACACATTTTTAACAAACCTTATCCCTAAATGATATTTGTTTGGTTTCTTTTTCATATTTAGAAAATTTACTTTCATATTTCCTTTTTTTGTTTGTTTTTCAATAAAAACAAACGTATGTATGTATCAATATACATACATACAGGTGCTGTGTAATCTAGAAGAGATTAGTTTATTATTGATTATTTGCATAAAAGAAATATGTGTGACAAATTACAGAACAAATAATTTTGGAGCAAGTGATATATGCAGCACTAGACTGCCATCAATATGGAGTGGCAACACTGTGCCTTGTAATATTGTCCAATGAGTTCCCTGGAAGTCTCCGTGTCATGAAACTGAAGGCTGCACTTCTTGAAGCTAAGGAGAAGTGAGTAGAATATCTGAATGTTCTGCATCCATACATATGATCCGTAATGCATAATCCACTGGACCAATTTGAATTATTTTTTGTATGCTAATTGATAGGAACTTGGGAAAGGTCATAAAGTATTTTAATCCAGAAATGAGAACAGAAATTACTATTGTACCAGGTGGAGCTATGCCCGACAGCTAGCATGCTATATGTTTTCAACTGATGCTTCTGCCATCAATGCATGATTAAGAACAGGATACAATATTTTTGGGGAAAATGGCAAATCTCCAAAAAAAAAAAAATTTTCAATTCTTTTAACTAGACCCCATAGTGTCCAGTGTGCTTTTAATATTGAAAAAATGTATATATTAATGCAAAAACAATAATCTTCTTAACTTTGATCAGAAATAGGTTATCATAATATGGACACAGCATTTTCAGTACTCCCTTAGAAGCCCAAAAGAATTACACGTTAATTGTGTAATGTCTAGTTTATAATTGTTTTTTTGTGAAGTCAGGATATTCTCAATTATAAGTCAAATTACTTTTGTGAAATACAGATTTAAAGCTAAAGATTATTATTCGTAATATTGTAAGGCAAGCTGGGCTTTTGGGCTTCTACGGAAGTACCGCCACTGGATCACAGAAGAAACATAAAATTTAATCTTAGCTTAATTAATTCAGAGGTCAACCTGTACATAGGGTACATGAAGTCTGTCATTTTCCAGGTATGAAGAAGCTCTAACAGTGTTGGACAATATAATCAAAACAGATCAGACCAATTCTAGTGCTAGGAAGAGGCGAGTGGCCATTTTGAAAGCTCAAGGTCTCATCAACGAAGCTATTAAGGAATTAGTTGATTATTTAAAGAAGTAAGTCATTTGTTATAATTTACGTAGTAACTCTGTAGTGTGGTGTACCTATCATTAGATAGATCTTATAAAAAAATTTACAGTTTGTTACGACGATTTTTTGATTTAGGTGTCGTTTTGCAAGATACTCAATTTAAAAACTCATTTTTTTGTAAAATTGGGTTTCTGCCTCTCTCTGAAAGCTGGCTGGCTTCATGATGGTAATCATGTGATGAACTTTGAAGGAAAACTATAAAGACTTAGATAACTTTGTTAATTCAGGAGTTATAGAGGCCTAACTTGTAAAATGTGCTTACTTGGAAAACTCTGTACATTATGGGTTATTATTGTTTTACTCATTTCTCGACTCTTTGCTGTTGCTATCAATTTCCTTGTGAAAAAACACTTTCACGCCGCACACGCGGGCTGGTAAAAAACAAAATATTTATTTGTAGGTTCATGTCAGACGTGGAAGCGTGGCAAGAGCTGTGCAATTTGTACCTGCAAGTTCAGGATTATTCCCGTGCAGCGTTCTGCGCTGAGGAGCTGCTCCTCCACCAGCCCCACAACCACCTTCACCACCAGAGACTCGCCGATATTCGATACACTATGGTATGTAGATTATTTTAACTTTATGGAGAAATGGCAATGAACAGGGTTCAACATGATTTAAACAGCTGGGGGGTCTTATACAGCTCGCTTGAGCTCATGCAAAAGAAAACAATTTTTTGTTTTATCTACATCTAGAAATAAAATTGTGAGATTCTATTTGTAAATAACTTCTTTTTACTAAATGCATATGGATGTATAGACAGTACATATTACCAATTATAAATTCAATTTTTGTCTGTCTGTTCCGGCTAATCTCTGAAACGGCTGGATCGATTTTGACGGGCCCCACTGGCAGATAGCTGATTTAATAAGGAATAACTTAGGCTACTTTTATTTTATAATGGATAAGTTGAAAGTTATTTGTATGTTACGGGAAATTTGATAAGTCCGGGCACTATTAATAATGGCCGGTCTGTATTCATAATGCCCAACTCAATTGGACAATGTGATTAAAACAGCATGACTAATCACTTTTCCCGGCCATTATGAATAATGCCCACCCTATTTTGGGCAAAGTAATAAAATAGGTGAACTGTAGTGTTTTTGTTTATTAAATGAAATTAAACTTGCAAATTTTTCAGGAAAAGTTAACAAAAAATAAACTATTGAACATAGTAGTTAAAAAATAAACATAACCTAACCTAACACCTCGCTGCGTACGCGCCCCTCGCCGCCGGCCGCGGTCCAATTTATCACATTGCCTGGCTACAAGTCAGCCATTTCAATTCAATTCAATTCAACCTATCTCAAACACTAACTTATTACATGGCATTATTAATAATGGTCGGTCAAAGTGATAAATTAATCACTTTGCCCATCGCTCCTGGGCATTATGAATAATGGCCGGTCCTTATTAATAATGCCTAGTTAATAACGTTGCTCGTAACATTGTACATATGAGTATATAGTTCATTTACAGCTTAAGAAACCACTACACAAGTTTTCTATGCTCCTTTTTAATCCATACTAATATAAACTCTGTCAAACGGACAGAGTTATTTCATGCTTTCACGACTAAACTGCTGAACCGATTTGTATGATTCTCAGTATGGAGATAGATAATACCTTGGGAAAAGGGCATGGGGTACTTGATTGTCAATAAAATTGCACTTTTGCGAATATGGGCACTAAGGTCTTTACCCTCTCAGTTGTAGAGGAGGTCCGTGCCCAGCAGTGGGACGTATATGGGCTGATGATGATGATGAATATAGGCACAATATATACAATATTCACATTAATGAATCATATTGCCCAAAAAGTTATGATAGGCGTTTTAATTGTATTTTTCTAATTTAGTGTTATCGTGAGATGAGCTAGGGACTCAAAATGGCGCCCAGGCTGAGCCGGATCCCACAGACATTTTTTTATAGATATTATTATGTATACTAAAAATCAATGAGTTTAGTTTTAGTGCCATCGCAATAGACTTAAAAAAAGACTTCAACTTTATTATTTACATCATGTAAATTATTAATACCTAAGAGATATCCCATCCCTTTAATTCCAAATGATTTGATTAGGTATGTGTGTTTAATAACCTGTCTTCCATTTCAGGGTGGAATAGAGAACCTAGAGTTGGCGAAGTCCTATTACAGCCACGCGTTGAAGCTCAACCCAGATAATATGAGGGCCTTATTAGGCTTGTTTTTGGTAAATCAGATATTTTAATATGTATTCCATTAATTAAATTAATTTATGATTAACTGTAGCATTAAAACAATGGCAGTACTTCCATAGAAGCCCAAAAGCGTTACACGTTAATTGTGTAATGTCTACTTTATAATGTTTTTTTATGGGGTCAAGATATTGTCGTTTATATATGTCAAATTGCTTTTGTTAAATAAATATTTAAAGATTATTATTCGGAATTTTGTAAGGCAAGCTGGACTTTTGGGCTTCTGTGGAAGTACCGGCACTGCATTAAAAGTTTGAATCTTGGATTTTTTCATTTGAAAAATACACCTTTGAGGCTGCAGCCGGAAATTGTCAATGATATACGAAAGTAATCTTAAAAAATATTATAGCGACAGCGTCCGTGACGCAGTTGGCTAAACATCAGCTTGCAAAACGAGAGGCTGCGGGTTCGATCCCCGCACCACGGCAAATGTTTGTGTGATCCACAAATATTAGTTTCATGTCTGGGTGTTTGTGAAACGATTTTTTGAAGTTATACTTCTTTTAGCGCGTTAGGGAAAAATGATGAGAGTGATTTTTTACGATGCGCGCGCACACCGACACCAAAAAGTTATTCAGAAAAAGTTTGTTTTAAATTTTAAGAATGTAGAATAGTGACAGTAGTAGTTTTTTTTTATTACGTCACGTACGGTCAAGACAGAGTCGAGAGAGGTATTTATTTTATTTTATTTATTTTAATTTAATCTGATTTTACTTTTAAAATTCTGCTCACGTCACGTGCCGTGAAGACCGAGTCGTGACGTCAGAATTAATTATAATTTTAATTTCCTTAATTTAAATTTATTACTTATATGATATGTAAGTCACGCATGGTCAGGCTTAAATCGTTTTTAGTAATATAACTCACCCCCCCTCTGTCTAACTCCCTCAATTTTAATCGTAGGATACCCGAGTTTGGTATCATTGGAACCGGCGTGACGTAAGCTATCGATTGGCCCCGTTGGAATCGAGAATTTCGTTCATCCTAATTTTAAGATTAAGTAAAAAACTTATTGAAGTTTTGAAGTTATTACGATGCGCGCGCACACTGTCATGAAAAACCGACACCATGATTATAATATATTATTATATTATTTAAGAAAATATATAAGTATTTATGTATGAAGTATAACTTCTAACGCGTGTAGGTACATAAGTACACACACACACTTTTTTTTTCTGATATTGTATTTTAATGTGGGGTCAGAACTATACAGCGTGTATTGAGACCGTGATCGCAAACTAAGGCAGGTAATAGCTACGGTGATTACGAACTCATTGACTTTATAAAAATCCCAACAAAAAATAAAAAATTTGACCTTTTCCTAACAATCATAGATATTAAATGGATGTGGTTGTAAGGAAAACGTATATTTTTTGTCGGGATTTTTAAATTTCACGGTGTTTGTAATCACCGCAGCTATTATCTGCCTTAGTTTCTGGTCACGGTTTGAATACACCCCGTATAATATGTGAAAGTTGGTTGTATTTATTAAAATAAAATGCCAATAGGAATCTACTGGATAAGTAAAATAAAGGTATGTTTGCAGGTAACAAACAACCTGCTAAGCCAGTACAAGTCGTCAGGCAACAGTTCGAAGCGCAAGGAGACGTTCCGGCTGTGCCAGTGGGCGCAGTCCCGCACGGCGGCGCGCTGTGCGGCGGCGCGGCGCAGCCCCCCGCACGCCGCCCCGCACGCCGCCGCGCCCGCCCCCGCGCCGCCCCTGCACCACATGATGCTCAACCTCGCCATCGCAGACTAGACTCTACATAGCTTTAACACCTGATCTTCAAACAATCCTTATCATCATCATCATTATCGTCATCGTCAGCCCACGTTCATGTCACACTGCTGGGCACGGGCCTCCTCTACAACTGAGAGGGTTTAGGCCTTAGTCCACCACACTGACCTAGTGCAGGTAGGCAACTATACACCTAAGAAATTCCTAAGAACTTTAGGTGTGCAGGTTTCATCATGATGTTTTTCTTCACCGTTAAAGTACGTGATAATTCTTTGTGAATACATGCATAACTTCGGAAATTTAGAGGTGTGTGCGTAGGTATGAACCCGCGATCACAGAGATTCTTGACCGCGTGCCCAAACCTCGTGACCATAACGACTTCATTATCATATCTTTAACAACTGATCTTTAAACAATTCTTATATGTGTCCAAATTGATTAATGGATGAATTGATGTGACAGAACAGTTGAATAAGACTAGAAAGGAAATGTCAGCATGCCGAGTGTGCCGAACCTACGATTCCACTATCATATGTTTGACACGGCCGTTTCTTAGTAATTCGGGTAGGTGTAATATCAAGACTTTTATAAATGTGTCCCAAACAATAGCAACCCTTCATTTTTGTTTGAAATTTTTATCATTGGTCGTGTGATCGTAGTAGAATGAATAAATGACAGACAAGCGGCGACACTCGTCCCCATACAAAATACTGGCTATTTCGCTTCCTAATCTTGTTCAACTGTTCTGTGGATGTGACACTCTCAAACATTTTTTTTATTCTCATTGGTCATTATTTTAGCTAAATTTTGAGGTATAGATAAGGACTGTGAATTGAAATTAGGCGTTAGATAATTGAGAGTGTCGGTATGTTAATGGGCTTGTTGGGCCTTATTATTGAAGTATGGGTTCAGACCAGGAGAAGCTTTTATTTAAATTATTAATAGAACTTGTTATTTCACTATATATGTGTACACTTTATATAAATGTTAGTTATAGTTACCATAAATATATTGAATATTACAAGTTTATAGAAATCTGAATCACTTGAAAATATTTTGTCTTCATTTTAATACATACATAAATATACACCTGTATTCCCTAAATGGGTAGGCAGCAGTGGCGGTACTTCCATAGAAGCCCAAAAGCCCAACTTGCTAATAATCTTTAGGCTTTGAATCATTATTTAACAAAAGCAATTTGATATATAAATGAGAATATACTGACCCCACAATAAACAAATAAACTAGACATTACACAATTAACGTGTAACGCTTTTGGGCTTCTATGGAAGTACGTGCAGGAATAGGCATTTCATTGATCCAACTTGAATTATATATTTTAAAATAACCTTAGTGTATCTGTGGGCTCATATGGTCGATACTTTGCATTCCTAAACAGTTATAATGACAAAATGCACGTTTCCTTTCATTACTGTAAGTAACTATGAAAGTAAAGCTCATGTATTAAAAATAAATAATATAAATGTGTGATTTTCTGTATTTTTTTGTTATAATTTTGTTTGCGAGACTTGTGTATGTATGAACAGGTAAAAAATATTTTACGTTATCCTTATTAAATGTTGTGGTAATCTAATCTATCCTAATTTTTTTCATAAAATTATTTGAAACCATTATTAATTTACTATAAATTATCACTTGTTAAATTGTGAAGAAACCAGGACACCTAAAAATTCTCAAGAATTTCTTAGGTGTGATTTGCAGAAGACATTTATGCTCAGCAGTAGGAAGTATATGGCCTGATGATGATAAATTTAAAGAAAATGTAACTTAAACTTCAATTTAAATTTAAACTTAAAATCCAAGAAAATTAAACTTCAATTATGTATCTATCTTTAACCAACCATTGTATTTGTACACTAAAATTATAAAAAGGAAAGGTTTAATTTTTTCGTTTTTTAAGATTCAACTTAAAACTATTCGACCTAATTGAATGTTTTGTAGTATGGCCATACATAGGACTGTAGGAAATAACATAGTCTGCTTTTTACACCGAAAAATTTAAGTTTTCCCCAAGGATAAGCATGAAATTCAAGATTATGCCCGGGTGGAGCAGGACCTCACTGCTAGTATTTAATAAGGTGAAAAAAATTTAAACGATGATAACTGCCTCTTTTTCTCGTGGCTCAAGTATGTTCCGTGCGATCTAGAGGTCCCGGGCTCGATACCCAGGTCGGGTGTTATTGAGTTTTACCATTAGGCCATCCATAAATTACGTCACACGAAATTCATGATTTTTTTACCCCTCCCCGTCCTTGTCACAGCTGGTCACATTTGTGAGATTTCCCCCCTCCCTAGAGTGACGTCACATATTTTGCAATTTTATCAAATTGGCATTTATCAAAGAGACTTAGGTCGTCGGTGATTGCCACGTAACACTAGTAGAGCGAGCAGCCGACACAACAATTTGAATCTTCTGTTTATATAAAATTAGAGTTGCAAATGTTTTTGAATTTTTCGATAACAATGCAAAGTTCGTATTTTAACGAGTAGAATTTGAAATGTGACGTCACGATATTTAGATCCAATCCCACCCCCTTGTCAAACAATGTCACATTCCGTCGACCCCCTCCCGCCCCCTTAACGTGTGAAGTAATTTATAGATGGCCCCTTAGGAAGTGCTCAGTCGCAGGCCGGGTCTGGAATTGTGTCAGAAAAACTACAATAGGCTTGCCCTCCTATTACGTGGGACAAAGACATGATTGACGAAATGTGGGTTCAGAAACGCACCTCTGCCTACCCCTTGGGGAATGCGTGAATTTATATTCGTGTGTATGTAAATAAAAACGCAAAATAAAAATAAATGCTTATTTAATATTTATTCCTTTGTACATATGTTACACTGAAGTTTCGGCTATTTTGATTCTGCCGTTAGCATTTGCCGCCATTTCCTCTGCTCTCTTCTCTTTTCTCTCTCTCCTCGTTATCTCACCGACTGAGAAATATTTGTCCCTGAAACAAAAATACTGTATAACTTCCAATCACAATAAGAAATCTGATTCTTATCTCCAAATTGATGTCAAAATTAACCTTCTGTCATAAACTTCAACATTATTGGTTCATTATTGGAATTGATTTTAAAATACATTTTTTTATATAAAAATTAGCTTTTAACTAGTATAAGTTAATTCTCCGAACTGTGCCGAATGTCAAGTAGTGGAAGACGTTTATCATATTTTAGTGGAATGTGTAAAAAACGAAGTGGAAAGAACGGAATATGTAATGAAATTTGGCGGCAATTTATTTACGGTTGGAATATGCAATCACATTCTGGCTTCTCCACTATCAGATGAGGCAAAAATGTTAGTCAAAATTGCAAATATATGTATTAAACGTAGATCGTAAGTGTGTTAAAATTAATTTAAGTTTTGTTACTGTTAAGTGTGTTAGTTGTTAAGTATAGTTAGTGCTTAGTTAAGTGACATTTCGAGGGTGTCATTATCATGTTGATTAAACCCTCTATAATAAATAAAGACCTAAAAAAAAAAAAAAACTAGTATAAGTGCCTTTATAGATCTACATATTAATAAAAACAAATATACATCATCATCATGATCAGCCCATATTCATCTCACTGCTGGGCACAGGCCTCCTTTACAACTGAGAAGGTTTAGGCCTTGGTCCACCACGCTGGCCTATTTATTTATTTATTTTACACTTTCTTGTATAAACGAAATTATATGGAGAAAATAAACTATAAAAAAAAAAACAAGA
This sequence comes from Hemaris fuciformis, assembly GCA_907164795.1. Lineage (NCBI taxonomy): Eukaryota > Metazoa > Arthropoda > Insecta > Lepidoptera > Sphingidae > Hemaris > Hemaris fuciformis. Next base: position 2,082,973 of record OU015443.1, read on the forward strand.
AGCGGTCTTATCGCTCCAGGTAATTTCTTCCAGACAACCTTAGGATGGATAACAGAAGAGAAAAATAAGGAGGGAAGCATAAAAAAAACGGTAAATAAAATTTTATAAAGTAGCCCACCTAGTGCGGTTTGGCATAAATATACCTATAGTATTTTTGTTATTTTAATAATGGTGCCTAATGATGTTATTCACCTGAAATTGAATATTATAGACTGGAGAACTATTTTAATAATCATAGTTAGTTAGTTAACATACTACTTCAGTCATAGTACTTAAATAAATACCTGAAGTTAGGAGTGGTTGCATTACTGTCCACAGGCAGTTGGAAATCTTCATCATGCACCTTTTCGTATGTGAGCAACCGTCTTGACGTCAGCTTGGATAGAACCTGCTCCGAGTTAGTCACGAGAGCCAAGCAGGGGTGGGAAGGTAGCCGGTCTTCACGATAGTCTTCCCTAAATGTAAAGAATATATTCAAGTTATTAATATTAGCCCCGTGGCGCAGTTGGCTGGACACCAGCTTGTAAAACGAGAGGCCGCGAGTTCGATCCGCACCGAGACAAATGTTTGTGTGATCCAAGTCTCTCTTAGTTTCTGATACCCACGACACAAGACTTGTATTCTAGTGTGGGGTCAGAACTATGTATGGGACTGTTAGGTGTATTTATTTTATATTTATTGCCAAATTAATTTTAGCTTGAGGATAAAGGTCGTGCAATATTCGGGTTTGTTTCAGAAACTGTTACTTGTAAAAACTTGCATATTCCATAATGAGTACCACGCGTCTTGTTTTCTTTTTGTTTTTTTAGCTGCAGGGGGTCCATCGCATCCATCAACATTTTGAAAGTGGTCTATGAAACAAGAGTTTGGGGAAGTTTGGGAGTGCTCTGATGAACTTTTCGGATTAATACCTGCTGCTGAATTTCACTACCGCACCACACGCCAGAAATTGAAGTTCCATCCCTACCATCTGGATGAATGGCGTTCCTCAACAGTGCGGTTTAAACGGTGTTTCCTTCCTCGCACAACATCTTTGTGGAATCAGCTTCCCTCGGCGGTATTTCCGAATGGATATGACTTAGGGATCTTCAAGAAAAGAGCCTATATTTTCCTTAAAGGCCGGCAACGCACCGATGATTCCTCTGGGATTGTGGGTGTCCATGGGCGGTGTTGACCACTTAACATCAGGTGGCTCACTAGCTCGTTTGCCTCCTTTCCCATAAAAAAAAAAAATAAAAAAAAAAAAAAAAAAAAAAAAAACCTCTGATTTAGAGCATTACAAAATATTACCGTAAATATAACAGACCGTAATCGAAAACTAAGACTGGCAATACGGTAGTCAGGAAAACGTTTTTTTTTTTTATTATTTTTATTTTTTTTGCGTCAATGTGTTTTTAATCACCGTATTTAGTCTTAGTTCTCGACACACACCCTCTATATAAAAAATATAATGTAGAAGTACATTTACCTGACGAGTGGATACCAGCAGACGAGTCGTGCGCCGACGTCCAGGTGTCTCACTGAGAAGTTGAGGAGGTCGGCGTACATGTGCTGCAACTCGTACTCCACTTTGGACGGCACGTGGTTGGAGAGGTGCTCCTTGGATAAAGTGTAGTTGTCTTTTTGTATGCCGATCTTCTCCGTCGGTTCCCTCACACCGTAAGGCGCTGGAGAGAGCAATTAATAAATGCACACACCTATGACTTTTCCAAATTATGTGTGGAAACCATCGTGAGGAAACCTGCACACCTAAAAAGTTCATGAGAATTTCTTCAGAGTGTCGGACTAAGGCGTTAACCTTCTCAGTTGTAGAGGAAGCCCGTGCCCAGCAGTGGGACGTATGTATATGAGCTGATGATGACATACACACATGACATGTGGCGTAAATTTGCGTCATAATTTCCTCGGCTCAATTTCTGGGTCGAGCAGTTTTATTGGTTTTTTCCATTAGGAAAAAATTGTAATCTTACGTGGGACTTCAAATAGAGCTGACAAAACGTGTATATAGATAGAGATACACTTCTAAATACCTTCTTGGGGGTCAAGCGTGAAACTACGAAAGACTTTTCGGTCTCACAAACACCCAGACCCGAAATAAATATTTGTGGATCACACAAACATATGTCTCGGTGCGGGAATCGAACCCGCAGGCTCTCGTTTCGCAACCAACTGCGCCACTGGGATGTCAAAAACAAAAAAGCTAGAGAACTTTTTTACACGTATAAGCAGATGATTTGTTATATATAATTAATGATAAGGAGGCGATGAGGCCAGTGCTTCATCTGCCTGATTCACCACACATCTTTCCTTTTCAGCCTTTTCAGTAGTACTGGTGGATTTAGAAGTTTGGCTGCCAGGATGTTGGGATGACCTGATAGACGTTCTACATATTTTAGCTAGCTAAAGAACTGGTGTTGATTATTCAAAACCCACTCACGATCGGTTATAATGGCGTCGAACTTGACGCCGTCCCTCCACAGGGGTAGTGAGAAGTCGCTCACCATGACGTCGAGGTATTGTGATTCTGTGCCGTATTGCTTCATGTTGCTCCGTATGCTTTCCTCTTTTTGACGCACCTAGTGGACGATCCGTATCACAAATAGAATTCACCATTAATCTTTGTCGTATTAATAATACAATAGTGTTGACATTTTAAGTATATCTAATATGAAATAACTTGATAATCCGTTATTTTTAAAAATGATTCGTAAATGGTCATAATTCCTTAAAATAAAAATGATACGTATCCATTTGTTACTAAATCAGTAATTTAGGAATTTAATTTATTTTATGAATACTATGCGATGTATTTCTTACATATTTTAAGCGATTTTAAAACTACAATAAAATTATTGTTTTCTGGACGTAGATACCTACTTGTATCGTCTTACGCACGTTACTAATATCACATATCATGAGAGTCACGCGTTTAAAAAGTAACCTTATGCGTAATAAGTTCGGATTTATTTTCATTCAAACACAAATCATATTTTGGTTCTAGTTTATTTCTTTTGTTTCCACCTTCTGAATAAAAATTCACTGACATGTGATATTTGTATTGCTCGTGTAGGGTTTATACACCCTATATATCAAATTTTATGAATCAAACATTAAATCGATTAAATATTAGTCGTTAGAGAACATAAAATGACAAATTGCCATCCCATAACTTCGCCACACTTCTAAAGCGTGATACATTTTTTACGGCCATATGTACAAAAATATCTTTCTTTATATTTTCTAAGGAAATTCGATCAGAAGTGACTTTTTTTAAAGGAAAATACTTCACACGTTTTAACAATTTCATTAATTACATTTACTCAAAATCAAAGCAACTTAACATTCAACAATTCCGACACTAAGTAATCCAGGTTACAATTTACAATAATAGAGCAAAAACAAACAGAACGACCATTATCCCAACTAACGACAATTGTGTCAGACTGACGCGACGGGCGGAGCGCAACCAAAGGAGGTCCGCCAACACTCGACACCGGCCTATATAGGGTTACTCCTCCACTACCCTTATGTATTCTAACAATATGTATAGTTACGTTATTATAAGAAAAAGCCTCAACCATGATAATACATACATTGTTACCTTTTGTCCGACGCGCGTGGGTCTCGTTCTCGCGTGCAACATCATGAAGTCGATGTCTGAGCCCCACACGTATGCTGCAACAATATTTACCCTTCTAACAAGAACTTAAATAAATCAACTAAAGAAAAGGTTTATAATAAATACACACAGGGGCCATCCATATATTACGACACACGTTAACGGGGAGGGAGGGGGTCGACGGAATGTGACATTGTGTGACAAGAGGTCGGAAGGGGACCTAAATATCGTGACGTCACATTACAAAATTTACTTATTAAAACACGAACTTTGCATTGTTATCGAATAATTCACAAAAAAACTCAAAAAACATTTGCAACTCTAATTATATAAACTGAAGATTCAAATTGTTGTGTCAGTTGCTCGCTCTGCTAGTGTTACGTGGCAAGCGCCTACGACCTAAGTCCCTTCGATAAATACCGCAAAACGCACCGCGCCTGCGGCTAGCGGTGATTTCTTGATCTTGAAATGTTTGACTTCGTGTCAATTTTATTGAAAAATAAACGAATTGGTAATAAAAATAATTCGGAATTGCTGTTTTAATTCAATAATTTTTAGATGCAAAATATGTGACGTCACTCTAGAGAGCGGGGAGCCTTACAAATGTGACTAGCTGTGACAAAGACGGGTCAAAAATCATGAATTTTGTGTGACGTAATTTATGGATGGCCCCTAATTGTTTCTACTGGTGATAAGCAGTCATGGCCGTTTCTAGGCTATTTGTAGATCTTTTCTATAGAATCTATCAAGTGTTACCTCCAAAATGTGCAGCAGCTACGAATAAAGACCCTGACCCAACAAAAGGGTCTAATACTATGTCTCCTCTCTTCACCCGAGCCTGATTCGCCATGATTAATGCCAGTTGGGCGTCCATACTCGTGTTCCCTATGAAGTTTCGCTTCTTTAAAGAGTGCAGCTGGATTAAATCACGCTGGCCTTCTGCTACCTGTAGAATAACACATAATGTAACATGATATATCCAGGGTTACTGATTAAATCGACTTATTCCCGTTAAGGCTGTGTAGTTTACATCATTTCTGACTGATTTGATTATGACACACCCTTACCTTAAATTTAACCGTTTTTGAGATATTTGAATTTAATTGTTTTTACCAACAAACTCCCGATTTTCAGCTATCAGTTTAAATATTTTGAAATGTGTAAGTCTTATTATTACTAACATTTGATTTTTACATGTAAAATAAGATGCTTTATGACCTCAATAATCAATATTGTACATAAAATGAATAAATAAGTTGTTGTAGACGATTAGAACTTAAAAAGTTTAACAAAAAATTTGAAAGTTTATTTTTCACGAAAGGATATCAAAAAAAAATATTATGGCGCCTGTTTTGCAGATGTGCCTAAAAATATGTACGTTTCATCAGCTATCCAACGAGGTATAACAATCTAGGGTTTTATAAAAAAATTGTAGTAAAATTTAGTGTCATGGGCTATAGGGGAGGCAAGAATAAACTAAATAAAACAATTGGTGAGTACAAAATGTTGTCCAGCCAACTGTATATAGGGATAAAAATTAAAATATACATGTAATTTTTTAAGAGCCAAATATAAATATCATGTACAATAATTTTTCTGAATTGAACATTGTTCTTTTTATGTTGTACCATTGGCATTTAGACAGTTTGTTTAAAAATAATTGATATCTATAGATAAAAAAAAACATTACAATAGTTTGCATTTGGATCTCACCAATTTTCCAAAGAACACATCATATGGTTCCTCAGGTACATTGTTAGGATCATCTCCGTAGAACTCGGAGTATGCTAATGTTATATCAGGATTTTTCAACATCACAGAACCTTCCAGGGGTAAGTAACTGAATCTCTGAAAAAGTGTAACATTTATTTAAAAAAAAAGATACATGCTACATTTAAATGGATAAAGTAGTGTTGACCTCAAAGTTTAGGGGCATGGAGAAGACGAAATCTCACTCTTTGAGACAACTTTATTTCATTCTTTAGGAGATACATATTCATTAGTCATTAATGGTTACTGGAATAGATAAGCACCACATACAAACCTCAATTTTCTCAACCTTCTCTTTCATAGTGAAATGTTTACAAAAAGTTTCCACTTCTATTTTGAATGATTTATGCTTTGGACAACACTGTTCGATCTGCTCTTTAGGACACAAATGCGTGTCTGAAATTTCACTGTTTCCATTCGGTATTAACCAAGCCCCTGTGTCATTTTTTAATGAATTTCTTAAATTCTCATGGAGCTGTGTAATACTTCTAGCTCTGGACCATAACTCGATAAAAGTTTTTATTAACACTGATCTTGAGGCAACCTTCTTTGCACATTCCTCTGATGGTAACTCAACTATCCAATAAGGTTGCTTTAAAGAAGGTGGTTCTACAAATTTCATGGGAATACCCAATGTTGACAGTATGCTATCTAACTCCTGAAATATAATGAAACATGTTAATAGTATTAATCCTTACTCGGGTACTAACCAAAACTCAGCTCATACGTCTGGCGACTGAGTGCAGCTCAAAAAGAGAAGAAACAAAAAAAGAGAAAAAAATGTATTAATTCTATTCACCTATGGAATATAGATATATTTCAAGTTCAAAAAATTTGGTAGTGTGCTGGATAAAAAAACATAAAATGCAATAGCAACTTCAACATGAAAGGTAAAATAATTGAATGAAGTGCGTTTATATTCCTTAAAAAAACTTTTGATAACACATCTACATGATTTTGTGATGCATGGTAACTTACGGCATGTCTAAATTCAAGGTGTTCGTGTGCGAACCACACTAAATATCTTCGCCACATCATTGGAATTAATAATAATGAACGTTCTGTTTTATCATTTGCAAAATTTTTCAACAGTACCTACGATAACAACATAACCTCAATTTGAAAGTGTCAAATTTAATTGAATCGTAATAGAGAGAGGTATGTCAAATTTATTCATCGCAAAATCGATTTTTGGACTAAATAACTAGATGTTTTAATCGATATCGTATAATGAATCGATCTCCAAGTATGAGAACTAAAATTGTGTACAGATACCAAGCAAAAAGTTCATGATTTGTTTAAGGAACCACGAATAACATTTCAGGTCGGTGCCGAGCACGCACCTTATGTCGGAATTGCCGTAACGGCGCAAGACCATATACTAAGAGCTATGTCATCGCTCCACGTGTTCTTCTGCATAAACAAAGATGACTCAAAAGCGATCGCCCAACTACAGTGCCGAACGCCCCACTACAGTGTCTATAAAAGGCCGCCCGCTGCGTTCGTCTACGTCGCATTCGATCTACGCGCGGACAGCAAACATCCGATTTATTGAGAAATTAAAAGGCACTTTATAGGAATAAATGTTGATTGTTTAAAATCACTTCTCAAAATGAATCCTTCAATAATAAAGATATTCACTGCTATTCTCAACAACACTGGGCTGTCAGCCTCGTCAGTTGTGAAATTTTCCTAAGGATAACCCAAAATATGAGTGGTCATCATGAAACTGACAATTGTGACGTCAGCAATGATGACATCACACATTTTAAAAACATTTCACAGCCCCCTCCGACATATATAACAGCTAGAGAATAGTGCGTGTAATCAGTTTAATTCATTTAAAATTATTTAAGGTTTTAAAGGGGATTAATTTTGGTTTATAATTCATCATCATCTGCCCATACACGACCCACTGCTGGACACGGGTTTATAATAAAAAAAAAACAAATATCTGATCTGGACAGTTTCATGAGATTCCTAAAAAGCTTAACCGCAGAAACGATAATTAATTAAAAAAAAAAAAGTTTGAGAACCTTTTTCACATACTTATTGATTGGCCATGGCAATTTCTTCATCACTGTGGTGGCATGTGTGAAGATGTGTGTTTCTAAACCCCCGTTCCGGCATTTACTACATGGTCCACACAGCACGTGATGAGCCCATTCAATTTTAGCGATCGCATTTAAATATTCTGTGGCGCTGTTGAGAATATTCTAACAGAATATAACCGAATTTATAAAGACGATAAATATATTAAGTTTCTATGCTATGAGACTAGCGAGGTAGTCGTACATATTTGTAAATTAATTTCCAACTTCGATCCCAATCAATTAAAAATAATCGATCAGTTTTATAAAATGTTACACCCCTACTAATTTTTTTATGGAATGAAAGGCAAAAGAAAAAATCTATGAGGCTTAAAACTTTATTCCATACCAAATATTTAACATATTCAGCATGGTTTTCTGTGTAACTTTTCGGTTTCACAAACACTTATCCAAAATTCAGAGGTCACCCAAACATGTGCTTCGATGTGGAATTACTGACTCTGATGCGGCACCATTTCTGACTGTCTCTAATTGAATGATATTTGGAAATTCAGAAAGCAGGCTGCAGACCGCCGAATATTTTTTCTCGCCAGACCACGCACTTAATCGACGGCATCAAACTTTTTATATGATATTTTAGATCTATTATCTAATAAAAATACTCATCAACAACAAAAATTTATTTCAATCTTATATTATGGAGAGTTTCTATTACTTTCAATTTTACTTTCTATGAGGTCATCATATTGATCATGTAAAAAGTCCTGATAGGCATCTTTAATTGCTCCCGAGCATGCAACATAATGTCCTCCTGAATGTTCTGCCACTATGGGCTTTATAAACAAATTGATAAGAGACTCGCTCATTTCTGAAAAAATACATAACAATCAGGGTTTATTTACTTGTCACTGAGGCTCTTATAAGTATATTATGTACTTACCTTTAGGTATAATGGAATCACTCTCCCCATAGACATGTAATGAAGGCAATGAAATTTCTTCATCATAAAATCCTTTATGAACTAAGCTGCCTGATCGGAAACCAGAAGCAAATATTGCAAACTTGAATGTATATGGTAAATCTAAAACAGAAAAACAAATTGTGCATCTTACAGTTCTATATTTTGGTTAAATTTACAAAAGCTTTTGTTTCTTAATTTGCAAATACTCATACGTGAAATGGAGTAATATTGAACTCTATACACAATAATAAGAAAATAGATTTTTAACAGAAAACACTACACAATATTGCAGACATAGATAAAATTCTGTAGGACAGATCCTTGTAGTAGAAGTGTTAGATAAACTATTCTGACCTACATCAGGCCTCCTCTACAACTGAGAGGGGTTAGGCGTTAATCCACCATACTGGCTAAGTGCAGGTTGGCGGACTTGACACATAAGAAATTCATAATAACTTTTAGGTGTGCAGGTGTGTACATAGAAAATAATAAAATGAGTTTTTAATATACCAACATCCTTTCTGTTGCATGGCAGCTAACAATCCCACTAGGCAAGCACCCTGTGAAAAACCCATAAATCCATCAAAAGGGCCATGTTCATTGACAACTTTTTCCACTAGTTGGAGTGTGTCCTCAAAGCCTATTGCAGGTCCTCCGAGACATTTGCCACTAAATGTGTTGTCCTCTGCATTAAACCACCAAGACCTGGCATCTGAAATATTATTTTTTACATTAAATCTACTATTTTTGGACTTGATGTTGCATGTAAGTACTTGTCCTAATGCAATTACATTTTAAAAATGATGAACCACCTGCCACACTCACTTATATATAAGTGGTATACCTACCATACCACTACCACCTACCATATATGGTAGGTTACAATGTATTTATTTATTAATGGAAACCACATATTTTTTCAAAATATATAGGTATTATTGACCTTGGTAAGAGCTTTATTAAATAATAATAATTAAATTAGTGTACCAAAAGAAAACTAAGTTTAACATATTTACTTCATGATAGTGTCGATAATAGACTTCTAAAATCTTTAGGCAACGTATTAATTATATTATTGCAAAACCTTGCCTTCATCTCCACCTCCTTCTTCATTCACCACTTTGTGTGGAGCTGATATGAAAGTCAACTGCGCATATTTAGCTACAGTCTTGCGAAAAGAACCGATTTTGCCACGAAATACTCCACCGTTTTGTCTGTAACCATGGAACGCCAGGATCTTCAGCTTTGGCCGATCTTTACTACTATCAGGCATTGATAGGTTAGAATTTGAATTCTGTTCAGACATATTAGAAACACTCTTATTCGACATTTTTGCACAAACTCTACGCTCTAGGCCATTTAAAGCTATAATTAAATTATTCTCCAATAACTTTGGAAATAGAATTATGGATACGAGTGACAGGCAAACAAATTCAATAAGTAAACTAATGTTCCAGTAATTTATTTTGAAATGCTTAATCTTATATTTGTAGCATTAGCATTACCTATAGACTAGTTATTTTTTTTGTAAAGAAGTAAATAATGAAAATAACAAATATTTTGAGGCAGAATTTAGTTTAACTTTAGTATAAAATTAAATTATATTAAAAGTGTATCTATAGGTATTTCGTACATCTTGTTCTACAGTCTACATAGTAGGTACCTAGGTAAATTCTACAATCACTTGCAATGGTTTCTGGTCAAAATGTGAATAGCACAGTGGTCACAGTACTAATATTAAAAATATTTCTTGTTAATCAAAAATATTATAATAGTTTCTCAATATTATTTTACATAGAAAAAAATAATTAAATCAAGATTTTATTTCATTACAACTTTCTGGTCAGGGACTTCGTTTTGGCGCCAAAATCCACAACTGTCAACAGTGAAACAGACAACAATTGAATTTTAGTTTTAGCGTTTGTTCGTTGTTTGTTTTAAACAACTGTTTAATTAATATTTAGGTCTATTTTTTAACATAATGGAGGACGGTGATTTCGATCAGCGTTTGAGAGACTTACAAAGAGAATATCTGGAATTTCTTGATGATGGGGTATGTTTTTAGTTAATAACCTAAGTTACAAATACTTTTGGCAAACTAAGTTGGATTTTGAATACTTAAACTTTAAATATCTTCATACTTAAACAAAATCATCTATCCCATCAGGGAATACAGGCGTGAGTTTATGTATGTATGTACTTAAGCAAAATTCAACCAAAGTTGTCAACAAATTGTATCTTTCACAGGAAGACCAAGGCATATACATGGAAAAAGTAAAACAAATGATAGAAGATAAGTCAAAACGGCTGATCGTGAATGTTAATGATCTGAGGAGGAAAAGTCCTGAGCGAGCTAAGAACTTACTAGAGAATGCATTTGAAGAGCAGATAGCCTTTCAGAAAGCTTTAAAAGAGTATGTCTCTTCAATAGATCCGACATATGCTAAAGTACAGGAAGAATTTTTTGTAGCATTCTCTGGCAGTTTTGGTAACAAGCATGTCACTCCAAGAAGCTTGACATCAAGGTAGTTAAATGTCTTTTTAATAGAATGAGTCTGTACCTTTTGCATGAAACACTTCAATGGTACTGAAAATCATGACAATATAAATAAATACACCCAACAGTCACATATGTACATAGTTCTGACCCCACATTAAGATACGAGTCTTGTGTCGTGGGTATCAGAAACTACGAGAGACTTTTCGGTCTCACAAACACCCAGACCCGAAAAAAATATTTGTGGATCACACAAACATTTGTCTTGGTGCGGGGATCGAACCCGCTGCCTCTCGTTTCGCAAGCTGGTGTCTAGCCAACTGCGCCACGGGGCTGTAAAAACAAAAATATTACTAGTAAGCAAGATTGTAATTTAACCAATAAATTAAGTGATTTTTTGCAAAGGACCAACCAGTGGAGCTGCATCCATAGAAGACCAAAAGCCCAGCTTGCTTTAAATTTTCTGAATAATAAATGAGAATATCCTGACCCCACAATATACAATTATTAACTAGACAATACACAATTATTGTGTAATGCTTTTGAGCTTCTATGGAAGTACCACCACTGGGACCAACACCACTACCTACTTTAATTTTACTTTTTTTAATTATCCCTCTTAATAAAGTTTTGGCTAATCCTTAAATTAGAGCTATGACAGGCTAAAATCAGTTATATTTTTGTTTGATTTCTTTAATTTATTCTATCCATACTTGCTTCATATGTCCATTGGTTGTAGTATATTTTAACATTTTTTTTATATTGTTTATGTTATAATTTATAGGTATCTGGGTAACCTCATATGTGTGGAAGGCATAGTAACCAGGGTGTCTCTGGTACGTCCAAAAGTAGTTCGCAGTGTCCACTACTGCCCTGCAACCAAGAAGGTTATGGAAAGAAAATACACTGATTTAACATCATTTGAAGCCTTTCCTACATCTGCTGTTTATCCAACTAAGGTAATTAGAATATTTATATACAGTACTGAAGTGAAAATGCTTTAATACAGTCTTGATTTTTTTGAAAACATCTGTTTTAACCGAAAAAATAATAATAGCCTATGGTAAATTTGTTTATGCATAATAAATTTTATTTTATTATTATTACTTTTATTCACCAAAACCTTTTAGCAGCAATTTTCAATTTTTTTCAATGTAATAAGTGGTATTAGTTATTCCACCAACACTTTGTAAAGTTATTCATAAAAACAGAAACTACTTCTATATAATTTTATGAAAAATATTTTTACAGGATGATGATGGCAACCCCTTAGAGACCGAATATGGACTTTCTCGCTACAAAGACCATCAGACCCTCACAGTGCAGGAGATGCCAGAGCGTGCACCTGCAGGGCAACTGCCACGCAGTGTCGACGTCATCTGTGATGATGACCTTGTCGACAAGTGCAAACCTGGGGACAGGGTTCAAATTGTTGGGAATTACAGATGTTTGCCAAACAAACAAGGAAGTTTCACTGCTGGGACTTTCAGGTAAAATGGCCTACATTTTTATAAATCAAAATTGGTATTATGAAATCACTACAGTTTTGAAATTGTATAGTTGATACATTTTTCATATCAAAGGTTTAAACAGATTGTTACTTTAATTAATTAAAAAGTTTTGAAACTGTTAGCAAGAAGAATTCTTAAGTAACCAAGGAATAAGAATTATTTGCCAATTGTATGTAACATAAAGTAAAAAAATATAAACACAATGGTCTTCTTTTCAGAACAATATTGATAGCAAACAATGTAACACAAATAAACAAAGACATGAACATGTCAATAACATTGGAAGATGTAAAACTGTGCAAGAGGCTTGCTCGCAGAACCAACATTGATATCTTTGAGTTACTTGGTAAATCACTGGCGCCATCTATACATGGACATGACTATATAAAGCAAGCTATACTGTGTTTACTTCTTGGAGGGATGGAGAAAGTACTGCCAAATGGCACAAGATTAAGAGGGTAAGCTAGATCATAGATGTTTCCTATAATTAGTTATAATATATCATATAAGTTGAACTTTAGCACCTGCCTGCAAGCACTTGACTTTATTATCGTTTTGAAAAAAAAAACTGCTAAATTGTCTTTTAGAAAATTCTAGAATAATCTATAATGTTTGAGGCTCTTGAAGTGTTTCCTATGTTGTTCATTTGATTCTAGAACCAATTAGCATTTGTTTAATTTCAAATTTTCAGTGACATCAACATTCTCCTTATCGGAGATCCATCAGTGGCAAAGTCTCAGTTACTACGTTACGTGGTGCAGACGGCGCCGCGGGCTATCACAACCACGGGACGAGGCTCTTCCGGAGTTGGTCTCACTGCTGCTGTCACCACGGATCCGGACACTGGAGACCGCAGGTGCTCTGCATAAATATTATAGTAATGTTGTCATTGACATAATTGTATTTATTGCATACATACATACATAAACTCACGCCTGTATTCCCCGAAGGGGCAGGCAGAGGTGCATTTCTGCACCCACATTTCGCCAGGTATGTATCAGTCACATGTAATAGGGGGCGAGCCTATTGCCGTTTTTCGGGCACATTTCCAGACTCCGTGCTGTTACTGAGGATTTCCTAATGGAAAAACCCAATAACACTTTGCCCGACCCGGGAATCGAACCCAGGACCTCTAGATCGCACGGCACATACTTGTACCGCGAGACCACGAGGCACTGACTGCCTCGTATTTATTGATGGGAAATAAATGAAGTCAACGCTATCTAGAGCTCACTGCGCTTAACTTGAAGTGTTTGTGTGGATGCTATAAAGTGGTAGTATTAAAAGAATGCTGTTTCAGGCTGGAAGCGGGCGCGATGGTGCTGGCGGACCGCGGCGTGGTGTGCATCGACGAGTTCGACAAGATGTCGGACATGGACCGCACCGCCATCCACGAGGTGATGGAGCAGGGCCGCGTCACCATCGCCAAGGCCGGCGTGCACGCCACGCTCAACGCGCGCTGCGCAGTGCTCGCCGCCGCCAACCCCGTGTACGGCAGGGTAATGTCGCTGTGCCACTGTGTCACTGTACCACTGTACTGCCCGCTACAGACGCTACACACGCTACACACGCTATACGCTACACACGCAACACACACCTTTTTGTTTTTTACGAGAGGAAAGCTCTTTAAGCTTCCCTGTTCGGTACCTCGGGGGAGGCCGAAAGGGGTATGTCGGGGTCTCTGGCCTTCCAACTCGGCGCGCGGAACAATTGTCCGCTTTAGCTGAGTTGGGTCCCTAACCAAAATCCTACGCCAGCATACCGACTAAAACCTCTCGGTGACCATCTCGCGCATTTAGGGTGGTTTTGCGGCATCTCAGGGCGAGAAGAGCCCTAAATGGCCCGCGCCTGCACAGCGCACCGTCCATTTGTGGACGCCTCCAAATTGGGAGGGCTTCAGATGCCCTCCACTTACGCTTATTGGACGTTCACCTCTTGTGAACGTCCGCGACAGTCAAGAGGCCACGCCCTCTGCCGCAAATCTCGGGGTTGCTATCATAGTGTACCGCCCTCACAGTACACCCAGCCACCCAGGGGCCCCTGTTAGTCGCCTCTTACGACAGGTAGGGGATACCATGGCGGAATTCTTACGCCCCCAATCCACAGGGCGGACGCTACACACGCTACATACGCTACACACCACGAGGTGATAAAGCAGGGCCGCGTTACCATCGCCAAGGCTGATAAAGTAGCCTTTGTTCCTCCTTAAAACATAAGCTGTCTACCAATAAGAATCAGCCCAGCCATTTTGAAGATTGCTGGCAATAAACAGATATAACAAACTGTATTTACAAATTTTTGTTTCTATTCAAATAAAGTAATAAAATGTGGACAATAAATTTTAATTTCCAGTATGACCAATACAAAACTCCAATGGAGAACATCGGACTGCAAGACTCGCTGCTGTCTCGTTTCGACCTGCTTTTCGTGATGCTGGACATCGCCGACGCGGACCACGATAACATGATATCTGAGCATGTCCTCAGAATGCATAGATACAGGTAATATTCATATTACGAATTTTAAAGGGCCCCATATACGGTACGATTCGTCTGTACGATCGATCTGATGAAAATCGTGACGATTGGTCGCATCAAAAATGTCGCTCATACACGAAACGACGGATCGTAACGATCGATCATTTACTTGTTTGAAGCTGAAGGATAAAGACGTGTTCAAATAATTAAATACGTGCCCCATAAAATGGAAAATGAACTTTTTTTCCTTACCTATGTGGAGGTAGCGTTGATTCGGATTCAAAAGACAAAAAGAATATTAAAAAGGCTATTTGAAGCGAACTCAGTATTAGCATGTAAATATTTTTTGTAAGGCAAAATCGAATCGTTGATCGTAAAGAGCCATACACTGTCGATTCATCGTTACGATATTCATTAATATCTTTACGATATTCATGATTGCATGGGTTTTTGTTGCGATTTCCGATATCGTCTTCGATCAAGTAAATCGTTAACGATCTTGACATACACCATCGATTCGTCGTTTCGATCGGTTTGTCGCGACGGATCGTACAGATAAATCTTACCGTGTATGGGGCCCTTTATGGTTAGGAATTTTAAATACTAAAGATTTATTGTTATTCTACCCACATTTCATTTATCCGAAAAATGTTAATTAATTTGATGGCCAATCATTCTATGAAAAAAAACAGAAGGATAAAAGAAAAGAAAATAATTCATTAGGTTTCACCTGATTTAAATAAAAGTAAATAAAAACATCCATTTCTTATTCAAGGAACCCCAAGGAACAAGATGGTGAAGTGTTACCAATGGGATCAGCAGTAGAGATGCTGTCTACAGAGAATCCTGATGTGGATGAAACCGAGGTGAGGTTCCAATACTATTTTCAACCACTTTACATCAGTCACTTGTGTTGCGTATTGTCACTTTACAGTGCTAATGAAAATTTCACATAA
Source organism: Hemaris fuciformis (assembly GCA_907164795.1). Lineage (NCBI taxonomy): Eukaryota > Metazoa > Arthropoda > Insecta > Lepidoptera > Sphingidae > Hemaris > Hemaris fuciformis. The sequence goes on from OU015443.1 coordinate 2,098,815, forward strand.
TCACACCATAGAACACTAAATTTACTGTAGCAGTTTATATCACTCTCAAAAACTGTCATTGAGTGTGTGTGTACAGTATACTTTTGTATACTGATTGTATGTTGATAAGTTTCAAAATACATAATAACTTATTCAGGACTATTCTAGTACCTTTAGTGTCACATAGTTCCAGTGTCCCTTAGTACATTCCGGAAAGTACTAATGTACCCACACACAGACGACCACAGCTAGGGAGTCCCGTAACCAATAGGCGTAAAATTGCTGTAGACTAGGGTTTCTTAAATGGTTTCACGTGTTAAAGTTTCCAGGTGAACCACTTAAGCCTTAAGTACCTAATTAACACTCCTCCCCCGAAGAAAATAAATTTTTCAGTTGCAGAAAATTAGATTTTTTAAATCAATAAAAAAACACAAACAAAGTGCCAAAACAAATATCTTTTTAATATGAATGTGATGAAAAAAATTGGAAACACCTTAGGGGTTCGCGTATCCTACTTTGAGAAACCCTGCTGTAGACTATCATCATCAGCCCAAATACGTCCCACTGCTGGGCACGGGCCTCCTCTACAACTGAGAGGGTTTAGGCCTTAGTCCACCACGCTGGCCTAGTGCTGGTTGGCGGACAAAAGACTGTAGACTAACAAAAGTTTGTGTATTTCCAGGAGTCTGGCGAGTCAATATACGAGAAGTACGACCCGCTGCTGCACGGCAACACGCGCAACAAGAAGGAGCAGATCCTGAGCAGCAAGTTCATGCGCAAGTACATCCACATCGCGCGCCTGCTCAAGCCGCGCCTGGCGCAGGCCGCCTGCGACCTCATCGCCGACGAGTACGCGCGCCTGCGCAACCACGACTCCATGGACAGCGACGTCGCCAGGGTAACTGCCCACCTCCTCACCATCACCATTCATGGACATGGGCCTCGACTAAACACTTACAGAGCGTCGTACATACATACATAAATAACCTCACGTCTGTAATCCCCGAAGGGGTAGGCAGAGGTGCATTTCTGCACCCACATTTCGCCAGGTATGTATCAGTCCCACGTAATAGGGGGCGAGCCTATTGCCGTTTTTCGGGCACATTTCCAGACTCCGTGCTGCTACTGAGAATTTGCTAATGGAAAAACCCAATAACACTTTTCCCGACCCGGGAATCGAACCCAAGACCTCTAGATCGCACGGCACATACTTGTGCTGAGAGACCACGAGGCAATCGATAAAACGACGTCTCAATGTATTTTTAAAAGATACCGGATTTGACAGTCTATAACTGCCTTACAATTAAATATCTATTTCCCTTATATGTCTCTTGTTATGACCATCCTCTACAACTGAATGGGCTTACGCTTTTCTTTACAACATTGAAATAGTGCGAGTTGGCGTTCAAATAGTATTAATTTAGTTTAATGTAAAGACGATGTGTTATTGTTTTCACCACATCGTTATTTATCTCTACATCACCCTAAGGTAGACTATAAAAGAATGTAAGTGTTATATTAACTAAGGCATAAAATAAATAAGTAAGCCACTAAGGTGTAGATATGTGTGCACAGACTCAGCCGGTGACGGCGCGTACGTTGGAGACGCTGATCCGTCTGGCCACGGCGCACGCCAAGAGTCGCCTCAGCGCCACCGTCACACAGCAGGACGCACAAGCAGCCATACAACTTGTGCAGTTTGCATACTTCAAGAAGGTAAATACCACCCACATTACTTTGTGACTTTCCACTATAAAATGATTTTTAGTTAAAGCAATTTTAACTACTTTTCTGGTTTTATTTATGCAGTTGCATCATATAATTTCGTTCAAGCTACTTTTTCAACATATAAATTCTCGAATAAACAATACTATACAAATTAATTTCCCCTAGGTCCTGATGAAAGAGAAACGTCGCAAGCGCCACGCGTCGTCGGATGAGGAAGGAGCGGCTTCTGACAGCGAAGAGCCTGCACAGCCGCGCGCCAAACGATCCAGGAAAACAGTAAGCTCTTTACATAGTTATCACTCAGCTTGATATCTGTTAATTATTTCTAGGCATTTCATGTGGCATTACTTGTATGTTGTTGTAATTTTTTATTGTTATTTAACATACATATGTGTAAAAAATTATAATAATGAGGTCCTTATTATCAATGTAATTTTCAACAGCAAGCAGAGGGTCAAGATCCATATGATTTCTCATCTGATGAAGAGGCAGAGCCTGTGCTGCGAGCTGCAAGAGAACCTCAGCCTGAACCGGAGCAAAGAGCTACCAGGTCATCACAGAAATCTATTGAGCCCAACAGGTAATTAACCTTTAACAATGTAATAAAGTTGTAAGCAATGGGTATATAACAATCTGTATAGTTGAACAATATTTTAAAACTATGTCCTAATATGGTGAACTAAACTGCCTTTGTCATCTTATTATGGGACTTGTTGCAATTGATATATGTCACTCACTCTTTCAACTTTAGTCTGTGAGTAAAGGAATGAGCTGCTCTGATTCGGTAATTGTAATCTCTTTATTTTTGGGAATCTATTTTTTGGAAAAAGTACAACACTTGAGTTTCTTGCCCATTCTTCCCTAGTGATGCCAGCATTGCCAAATAGGAGGTAAATTATATTTTGACTGTCCAAATCTTAATGATGTATTTGGATTCAATGAACTTATTTCATTTTATATGTTTTCCAGACTGACTCAGTTCAAAGCGGCGCTCCACGAGCTGTTCCGTTCAGAGCGCGCCAACTCGTTGCCACTGGACCGCGTCACTAAGTTCGTCAACGAGAAATACTCGCACGAGGTATTCGAAGCGGGAGAGATACACGCCGCTCTCGACACCATGACCAAAGACAACCAGGTCATGATGGCGGACGATATTGTTTTCCTGATATAGTTACTTTAAGGGAAAGAAATGTGTTAAGTGTGATGAATTAAATCAATTTGTGTCCCAGGATATAATTTAATAATCATTTGTATGGTGTTTAGCCACACAAACAGCATTGTGATGCAAAAATATGAGACTTCTTGAGACTCATAAGTTCATTTGAAAAATACATCAGGACAATAATTATGACATTTAAGATAGCTGTATCAAGTTGAGGTTATTTTGAAGTAATCATTTCTGTTATATATTACTTTCATTGTATTATTAAATAGAGCAGAAACTAGATTCAATGACACAAATTTCATAGTAAAGTTTTACCACCAACTATTAATTATTTTGCCATAAATAAATAATTGAGCGGTTTGTGATTAAAAAATTGAACTATAACATAATTGTAAATTTAAGCGCAGGCGCATGAAATCATCACAACAACGACTTATGTATGCATTATAATATTGAGTTGAAGTGTACTGTTAAGCGTAAATATCTGAAAGTGAAAATGTTTACTGATTCAACACAACTGTGTTGATTAACATTTAATAGTGACTCATTTGATAAGTGTGTTACAGAAAGTCTTTCTAAGTAATATTGTTAAATGATTTACTGTTAGCAATATATTTTTTGTAATCTCTATTGTATTGAGAATTGTCTCAAAAACGAGGACCATGTGATTGTACAATAATTATTGTTGATTAGGAAATAAAAATCTCTCAATACTTAAATTTATTTTATTTATAAACCATTAAATTAGGTTGATTTAACAAAGTATAGTTGTCACTCATTTATATTATATGCCAATGTTATTTCTTTCCTTTGCTTTTGCCTTTCCCAGCGCGACCTTTAGCACCTTTGAACTTGTTTATCTTTCCTCCAAATACTTTCTTTGACTTGTTAAAAGGTTTTTGTCCTTTGTTGTTCTGTTCTCTTCTGCCGCTGTTTGACTTGTGGAACTTTCCTTTACCATCATTCTGGAAGTTTCTTTTTCCATCACTTTTGTTATGGAATTTCCTTTTACCATCTTCTTGGTTATGGAACTTTCTTTTACCATCTGCTTGGTTATGGAATTTTCTTTTCCCTTCTGTTTGGTTCTGGAATTTTCTTCGACCTTCCGTTTGGTTTTGGAATTTTCCTTGGCCGCGTTTTTTGCCATCTGTGGAGTCCTGATTTCTCTGGAACTTCTTTTGCAACTTTTTGTCAAGCCGCATCTTTTTGAAACCGCGTACACTATCGTCCTCTGTTTTGCGCTTTCTAGACTTTTGTGTGAATAGATCTGAAACGATTAACATAATTCAAGATTATATTTCGGGTTTTAGTTTTACGCTATTATGCTAGAACAGGATTCTTCAATTCTAGAACTGTTTGAATAGCCTATTTAAACTGAAATTCTGCATGTGTCAGAATAAAGTTGTAGTGAATAAGTATAAAAAGATCGTTTACATACCTTCCTCTGGCTCTGCTCCCACTTCTTGTCTGTAATATTCTGCATCGTCCTCTTCGTCCATGTCCTGCGCGCCTTGAGACTCTGCAGCAGCCAACTCCATCAACCTACGTCACATTTCATGTTTATTACCATGGAGTAGAGATAAGAGTATGGTAAATATTTCTAGTATTTAAGTTTAGTAGTACTTACTACCAAACTTAAATACTGTACCAACTGGAAACAATGTAAATAGATTCTAGTCAGAATGCATTTTTAAGTCAAGTACAAATAAATAAAAATATATGCCATCTACCATAATGGACGACTGCATACCTGATAAATGTAAATTCAATTTCAACATTTCCAAAAAAGGGGATCCCCTAGAGCCTACCTCTGACTTTCCGTTTGTTCTTTCTTCTTCTTAATACCCTCGAGCGCCTTCTGCTTGAGGTCTTCTTTCTCCTTCTGTTTACGTTTGACGTTCTCATCCTGCTGCGCCTTGCGTTTCTCTTTTTGTTTCCTGCAAAAAACAAGATTATTTATAATTTTAATTTTGACTACTGCAGGGTTTATTACTAATAAAACTTACTACTTTTACAGCCACTTACTGCTAAAGGTTAATCGGAATAGCAACAAATGTGCTCCCTGCCGAAACAGGCCTGTGTAGGTATTTATATATTGGTTTAAAATGTGTATTTGGCCGAGATAAACGTAGCGACAGTTTTCGTCAGTCAACGATTCATTTAGATCGCAATATAGCATGCCTTACTGGTCACCTATTGCTGTCCATTCCACCGATATCAACATTTTATTGATTAAAATATTTGACTGCCTCGTGGTCTCTCGGCTCAAGTATGTGCTGTGCGATCACAATACAGGCCCTGGTTTTGATTCCCGAGTCGTGCCTTTGCTTTTTTTATTATCAGTAGCAGCACGGAGTCTGCAAATGTGCCCGAAAAACGGTAACAGGCTCACCCCCTATTACGTGGGACTGATACATACCTGGCGAAATGTGGGTGCAGAAATGCACCTCTGCCTACCCCTTCGAGGAATACAAGCGTGAGATTATGTATATATTTTCATATATTATATTGTATTCAAAATAGTATCTCAAGAATGTGGCGGCTTGACTTCCGATATCTTTAACATTTATCATCATATTTTAACCAATTTACACACAACCTAAATAACTACACTATTAAACCTGCCTCAAGAACGCATTATAATCCGTTCAGTACTATTGGGGTTTGCGATACGTATCGATAGAAAACGAATATTACCTCTTCTCCTCTCTCTTCTTCTTAATTAACGCCTTCTCCTCCTCAGTTTTCTCCAAAAGATCGTGGTGCAGAACTTCGCCATCCATCAAGCCATCTTCTACCTGAAATAAATGAATTCATTGTATTTCATATCGATCGTCTTGTTATTTCAGTACCTACGGGTTAAAGAAAATGTTAGATCCTATTGACGTTAGTTGAGTGTCGCTGCTCCATATTAAAACACATCGATTTATTTTGTTAAACATTCATGCCTACATTTCTGCAGCGATAGGCACCGCACGGGTGTATTCCTACTGTTTGTAACATTAGTTCAAGTCGCCAGCTGTATTTATATTTTTTTTTAAATTTTCAGTAACACGGTTGGCCTCGAGGTTTAGGCGCGCGGTCGAGAATTTCGGCGGTCGCAGGTTCAAACCCCAGGCACACACCTCTGACTTTTCGAAGTTATGTGTGTATTTACAATGAATTATCACATATTTAACGATGAAGGAAAATATCGTGTTAAAACCTGCACACCTAAAGGTCTTAGGAATTTCTTAGGTGTTTAGTTCGCCAACCCGCACTAGGCCAGCGCGGTGGACTAAGGCCTAATCCCTCTCAGTTGTAGAGGAGGCCCGTACCCAACAGTGGGACGTATTTGGGCTGATAATGAGTAGCACGGAGCATGGATTTTTTATGAATCCGTGATCACGTGTCATTTTTACAAAAACCAACAAAGCTATTTCAATAAAGAATCAATTTTTTATGAGCGTTTAGGAAGAATTTATTGTCACAGTCTCTGAAAGTACCTTTAACAGCTGAAAAGTGATCCTGGGCCCGAGCTCGAACAATCTAATTGCGGATTTGGACTCGGCCGCGGCGCCGCGCGTCGCCAAGTTCTGCGGCAGAACCACTTGCGCGTTAGGATCGTCTTCGAACTCGCTCTCAGACAACATGCCGGCTCTGCAAAATAAAAATAAATAATTTAACACTAATTTGTGCGACTTTGCCTAGATGGCGTTAATTAAAAAAAATGTGAAAGGCATTGAAAGGATGAATGTTTGCAGAATTACGAAAGAGATTTACTGTGCGGAAGTGAATGGTGAAGTCGGTCGAGGACGGCCCAGGTGCACCTATAAAGAGCATATAGGTAATCTACTGAAAAAGGGCAATATAAAGAGTCCTCGAAACCGACGTGCATGCATGAAGAGGATAATGTCAGTGGAGGAAGCGAAAGAGGTGTGTTTGGACCGTGGCATTTGGCGCTCTATAGTCTCTGCCTACCCTAACGGGAGACAGGCGTGAGTTTATGCATGTATGTGAAAAGTTCATGATTTCCGTATTAATTCAATACAGTGAAACGAAATAAAATAATATTTATTGAATATGTATATAAAATTACTTCGGTTCAGTCATTTCATTATTTAGCTTACCACCCTGTTCCAAAGGCAGTCATTACTAGAGAAGAATGGGCAAGAAACTACTCATTAAATCTTCTTCATTATTCTTTCTATTATTATATCTAGTCATTATATTTCAAATACAATATACAAAATATTAGTGTAAAAAAACTTTGAATTTAAATTAGACCTACAGACATAAATTACCATCATTTTGGAAATGGAATGGTCATGTTGTGATATGTGAAGTAGGCATAACATTTGATTCTATGGTGAAAAACATCTCATCACACTTGTATAGGATGGAGGTAAGACCCAATAGTCACATCCTTACTAATATTATAAATGCGATTGTAACTCTGTCTGTCTCGCTTTCCTGCTAAAACTACTGAACCGATTTAAATGAAATTTGGTACACAGATAGTTTGGAGCCTGAGAAAGAACATAGGCTACTTTTTATTGCGGAAAAGGGGTTTTAAGGGGTTGAAAGGGGGAATGAAAGGTTGTATGGAAGTATTGTCATTTTTAAAGCTAGAAGCTTGAAACTTATTTTTGTTGATTAGATATAAATAAATATGACATTCAAAGTTTGTAAAAAAATGTACCTTTAAGGGGGTAAAATAAAAATAGTGGTGAAAGTTTGTGTGGAAATTCGTCATTTTTGAAGCTAGAATGATGAAACGACGTGTAGACGACTGTAACTATATGTCACGATTAAATCATTTGACTGATTTAACCGATTTTTGATATGGACATAAATGGGACTCTGTGGAGTAAAATAGACTACAACTTATTTTCATTCTGAACCCAACCCTGTAGTCTACGCGGACGGAGTCGCGGGCAAAAGCTAGTAATTTTATAAAGAACTTACTTATCAAAGAATTCTGACATATCCTTACACCGGTTCAAGTTTGGTATTTTGCCTTGCACCACCTGCAAAAATAATATGTTTTCGCCTTATTAAATAAAATAAAATAACTATTTGAAGTTAATAATTGTGAGCTTCCTCGTTAAGACCATAAATAGAGGCAATACCCGTTAGTCATCACTCATTACCATCAACACAATGGTTGGCTAATGTTCTCATACACAGATAATTAAACTGATTACTCACTGAACTGAGTACAAGTCGAGGTCGAGAAAGGCGGTCACATTCACAGGTTCACACCCACGCACACACCTAACATTTCAAAGTTATGACTATATTCACAATGAATTATCATTTACTTTAGAGGTGAAGGTAAATATTGTTATGAAACCTACACATCTAAAAGTTCTTAGGATTTTTTTGAAAAGTTTTAGGTGTGTAGTCCGCACCTGCCTGCCTGCACTAGGCCAGCGAGGTTGTCTAAGGCCTAACTCTTCTCAGCTGTAGAGGAGGTCTGTGCTCAGCAGTGGGACATATGTATATGGGCTGATGATGATGATGACTGAACTTAATACCACAGATATACTCTACACACATACTAGACACAAAAAAATTACAACAAACCTTCTTGGTCCCCTTGTTGAGTCCCACTGGAGTGGCTCGTATGACGTAATGCCTCATGTCTATCAACTTCGTCGTGGGATTGTAGTTCATGAGAACACATCTCCTTATGTTCTTTAATTTCACCTGTAACATACATTGTGCAATTGCTTTTATTTGTTTTTGTGCATGATCTCAGTTATGTATACAAGATTAATATGTGTTTCAAGTTTCTTTAGTTATTATATCCCACATAACTGTTACTGGGAACATTTCATAAACCATGTTACAAGTAGGAAATTGCTATATAAAATCCCATAAACACTTCATTGTGATATAGGAACCGAACCCAATACCTCTAGAAAAATCGCAGACCATGGACAATCACAGGACCAATGAGGCAGTCAGCATACAATCACATTAAAAATATTATTACTCACGGTTGTAATATTGATTGTTGGAAACATGTTTTGAAACATGGTCGCCATTAGCTTCATGTGCATCCCTTCTCCAGAGAAACTGTTGAGTACGATTAGTGGTGCATGTTGGAACGCTCGCATCATCACGTACTGCTTGCGTAGAGATGAGATCACGTCGCGCGCAAGGCTGTACTGAAATGAATAAATGGTTTATTGAAGTTAAAAACAATAAAAAAAAAACACTTAAATTTAAAGTACAGAACATCAAAAGCTTATACAGGGTGTCAGGCGACGATAACCCGGAAACGGGGAATAGCCCAAATCGTAATAGTTATCAGAAAAATATTTAAAAAAATATAAGTTATGTATTTAAAAAATTATAGGGATTTAAAAAAAATCTAGAAAATCTACACCCTGTGACGGTTTTTTCACTACTGTTATTGCAAATCTCTACTTTTTTATTTTAAGTTTAGGCTTTTTTTATTTGGATATCTTAGATTTATTAAGTAATTGCTTAACATCAAATATTTCTTTAGTAAAATGTACAATAGATGTTCAAACTGCTTTCTTCTAAAAAAAAGATTGGGTTATCAGGCGGGAAAATCTTCTATTCCTAACAAATTCAGTTTCTTCCATTAATATTTGCCGTACCTCAGGTAAATTTTCAATTGGCTTTAAATAAACTTTTTCTTTCACCATTCCCCAGTAAAAAAGGGTCTAAAGGATTTAAGTCAGGTGAACGGGCTGGCCATTGGATTGTGCCAGCTCGTCCTATTCATCTACTCGGGTATTCCTCATCGAATTCCTATTCTCTAACTGAACTATCGTCACTATCTGTCTCGCTCACACATCGTAAAACGATTCTCTCCATCTCACTCAAATAGTATCTTAAAATTGCTGTCTCGAAGAGCCGACTAGAATCATCTTTAGTTAATACGATTTGTTCAAATAGGTTTCTTTACAAAAGAAAAAAATATTGTGCCACATTTAAGAAATAATGTAGCAAGTGTTATACCATTTTGGATTCCTTATTAAATGCGCCAACTTTTAAAGTTACTTGCCAAACTCGCGTAGTACTTTTTTTTTCAGGACAGTCAGTTAAATATGGGCGAATGATTAATTTTAAATATGCTGTTTCGTAAACAATGTCATTTTCTTCCAAAGTAGAGCAAGGCTCTAAATGTTGGATAACAGTTTACAGAAGCATTATTCAGGATTACGTAACAAAAAAAAAGTAGAGATATGCAGCAACAGTAATGAAAAAGCTGTCACAGGGTGTAGATTTTCTAGATTTTTTTTAAATACATAAATACATAACATATTTTATTAAATATTTTTTCTGATAACTATTACGACTTGGGCTATTCCCCGTTACCGGGTTATCGTCGAGGTCTGGGACACCCTTTATAGTATACAGCAAAGTATCTAAAGTGTTTTAAAGAACCTGGGGGCCCAAATTAATATATAACTTGTGTACTGGGCTTCAATAATAATAATATAATGCAGAGATATAAATACTTAAATAAGAAGCTATGTTACGAATTATCAAGGTTTATTGTGTTATATGTATTATACAGCACGATGGTCTGATGACTTGAGAAAGGTGGCGGGTAGCGGATGGATAAGGGCTGCTCAAGACCGGGATGGTTGGCGCCTACTTGGGGAGGCTTTCGTTCAGCAGTGGGTGGCGATAGGCTGAGAATAATTGTGTTATATACTATATTCTTACTAATGGTAGGGCTTGGCTCTACCCAGTCACAATTTTTAATTCCGTTATCATCCCACACAAATACTTAATATAAAAATACAAGATTTTTATAATATTAGTAAAGTAGTATGAATTACAAAAAGCCTATGATAGCTTTCAGAATAATGTTTTGTGAATGTTTTTATTGTATTGGGCCCTCTTCCTCTCCAGTACAAATTTATATAATAACAGTACCCTTAGTCCTTTCCTAAGATATTATGTATCTCCACACTGTAAATCATTTAAATAGGTTCAGCAATTTAGGTGTAAAAATGTAACAGACACACCGACAGAGTTACTTTTGCATTAATAATATTCATCATCAGCCCATACACGTCACACTGCATGGGCACAGGCCTCATCTACAATAATGATAATTAATAATTTATTATGGATACTAACATTATGAATTCGGAAAGTAAGTGTAGGTCCGCGGGGTAGCCTCGCCAGCCTCATGTATGAACCAAGTTCTGTTTCAGTGAAGACCATCATGTGTGATACGTGGAGATAACCAGACACTGATACAAAGTCTTTTATTGTATTCTTTTTTCTCTCCTGCAAACCAAAAAAAGAAGTGTTAAAAAGTTGAGTCTGGCCACAATCTAAATCAAAGTTGACATTAAGGTAAACATATAAGAAATGTAACATTTTTTTTATGACTAATAGGCTAAATAGGTACTAAATGGATTTATAAATAGTCGTCGCCCAGTTGTCGAAATTCGACCATAATTATATAAAATTATTTTGAATATTATTAATGTTCTATTGCCAAAGACTGTACTTCTATAATCACAGATTTCGCCAAGGATAAGTGTATTATCTAAATCTTCAAATATATTTATTAATAAGCAAAATAACTAGTATTGGCAACAAGTTTCCTGATAACAAGCTTTAATTTGGGTAATATCTATAAAGCTATTTTTTTCGGTTCAAACCTTCAGTTGTGACGCAGTGAACGGTTCCATGATCTTTCTGAAGTCTTTTGCTAGATCGATGAGGTCTTTGCTGCATTGTCCTCGGTGTATCACGAACGAATGGGGCGCTTTCACAAGATTCTCGGGCTCCAGTGACTGTTTACTTGCGGGGTTTTTCTTTACACATTTGCCTTTGCTTTTACGCCGTCCCATTTTAAAAACTTATGTAAAATTATAGTAGAATTATTACTTAAATTTATTGTATATAAAATACGACTTAGTATGGTTTTGTTATTTTCTTTAGGTTATAATCATGCTTGCTGTCAATGTGCGCATTGACATATGTAATATGTATTGACAGTAGAGAATTAGAGATGTTACTTTAAAATCGATTATTAAAAAAATCGTTTTATTGTCACGAGAAAGGAAGACCAAAAGTGGAAGAATCACGCGATTCCCAGTCCACTACCGAATGTGAACCAATATCGGCGGTAGAGTAGTGTAAGTGTTCACCAGGCACAAGCTAACAAATAAATTATTTAAAATCTTATTTTAAAATTATTTATTGACAAAACAAACCGGCACAAACCCATTATATCACTGTGGATCTCCACGACAGTCAGTGCGATTCCATTTCTTTTAATGTGCACATGCCACTCTGTACTGGATTATTGTTCTCGATCGTTAAAATAAATCAATTACATACATATCTACTTCAACATCCATCCTACCTCTCTAACTAAAGTAACAATATAAATGGTATATTAAATTGATTTCACACGAGAATAGATCTAGCGACTCGATTTCTACACTACTAAGTCAAAATTTATTTAAATTATAACTGATACATGATTATAAACACATTGACTGGGACAAACAGGCTGTGCATGTATTTTTAAAACAATCGATTTCAGTGATTTGATTATTATATTTATATTAGATTAAATTTTTCTGGAAGCTGCCTCATTCCTAGATGGCAGTATTTTTAATTATCATGTTTAATGTCAAAAATTAAAGGAATGCGCAAAAATACTTGGACAATCTTCGAACGAAAGAGGCAAATAAAATAAAACACAACGAAACAAATCAAAACAGCTTTTATTTCTTGCTGGTTTATTTGTATATTCCCATCCTTGCACATGTAACACTACACTAGGTTTTCTTGCTAAGTTTCGTACGTTACAGAAAACCTTCTCGACATTGAAACATTAGATTAAAATAGCTTAATGTAAAAAAAAAGAATAAATACATGTTAATATGTTATTGCTGCATACCTCCACATCCGGACATGTACCAGCACACTTAAAACAATAAGTATAGTGTAGTGAGAAGTTAATTCTTATTTTTGTCGTTCTACCCGACTGTCCGGAAATTCGGTCGCCGCAACGGGTCAATGCAAAGATGGAACAAAACATCACATGAGACTACAAATTACCAACATACTTTGGTAAGTGAGTTTCGCTGTAACCGTAGCAGCGGTCTAAACGGTCGTAACCCAGAGCTTCAAATCTCTATTCTATTTTAGTGCAATAAAGTGCAATATCGAGTAATATCTGACTATCCTAAAATTTTTGGATTGAAATATAAAGAAAATTAAATAAAATAAGAACGTGTATTTGGTAGAAAAATTCAACCCCGAAATATAATTAATGAAACTATTAATCGCCTATGCACCGCGTTACAGTCTAATCGAAGTATGATTTTGTTCATATAATAAATGGAATTTTTATGTAAACGCAAACAAAATATACAGAACATCTCTTTATGCTGGTAGTTGATAATATTTGTTGCAGGAACTGGCCACTATAATTCTAAACATGTAGCTGAGATATCTTCGTTCCGTACGGATTGGTAAGAATATAAAAAGCCCCTATAATACCCCTATTAAATTATCTACTAATCTATCAATTCTATTCTAAGTTAAATACAGCATTAATTTAAAATAAAAAAACATATTTGTCGTGTACACGTGAGCTTGAAGTAATACGGACAAAATACGGTTACAATATATTGAAGTTGAGATCCGACAAAAATCTATTTTTCATACAATGACCATATAAGCGGCTTTTTGTTCCCTTGGCCTAATAACACACAAAGTGACGCTAAGTGTAGTTCCAATTATAACTTCTCTGGATGGTCAATTCATTATTTGTGAATATTTAAATCAATTTTCTTTGATAAGAACACCACAAGGCCAGGGATCGTGGCTTTTTAGACGGTGTTGTCACTACAAACATCTATGCCTCCTCGGTAACATTATAATCTAATGTGACAAAAATTTTCAGTGTTACTAAAGATAAACTGCCTGTTTAGAGTGGCCATTGCGCGTTTGAAAGAGTATAAAAATTAAATGATATAACAAAAAAAATATTCAATTTTAAACATTTTTTTAATCAAATTATATATTTTTTTAACAAAAATAGTGGTCCGTCAATTAATTTAAAGTCATATAGTTATGTTAATGACGCCACAATTAGGACACATCAAACAGACAGAAAACATAACAGCGTGAATCAACATTAAATCGAAGCATTAAGCTATTTTAAAGAAGCCGCATTGCATAGTTAGTAACAAACGTTTTGTATATATTTTCCATTTCTACATTTGGGACTTGTTGTAGTGAAACCACGTATAATATCAATGAACTTCTATTTGATAGCGCTCCATTAAAAAAATGACGCGAAATGGTAACGATTTAAAATTAGTTTTTTTTTTCATATAAAAATACGTTACGCGTGCACCGGAACGTTTCTTAATTTACATTGAAATTATCAGGACGTAGATAGTCTTAGATGAAACCAGGAAACCGACAAGGAAATTAGGAATTTACGTTAAGAATCACGTACTATTATTCCTTAGAGATACTGTAAGTAAAAAATGGACATTTTGCATCTTTGTGTGAAAGTCATGTGACTAAAATGGGTATTCCTGGTTCCACCGTATTAATTATAATTCGTACGAGGATATCCACCAAATTGAGAGAACATGGTAGCGTAAAAATATTGGTCAGCAGTAAGATTGTAAATAACATTTAATCTGTAAAGAGACTTCAATTTAATAATCGATTGCAGTTAGCCTTGGATCGGTATCATGTATCGAAATTAATCATATACAACCACCAGTATCTAATCAAAAGGATCGTGGTTAGAGTCGATATTAGTGTTTTGGTTTGACTTACTAACTATTGTATACTACATGAAGCAGTCGACAAGCGCAGAATAGGTCGAAGGGAGAGTAATAAGACAATTCTATTACTGAAGGACATTGCAAATGTATCGATGCGCTAGATTATGTACTATTCACCCACCTCAGGCATAATCAGCAGCGATGATCGAGCTGCAATTTGACAGATGGATTAACTTACCCTAACTGGCAATATTGTGGTAGACGATTTATAACTACTCATTAGGATTGTTGCCATTTCACAAAATTCGAGACTAGCGGCTTTCACTCTAAATATGAAAGAAGCGCGGGCATTCGATTTTTAATTTTAAAAAAGAAATACACATAATATTGGAGCGATGCTCTAACCTTACCCGTGATAATAAATCGGCAATGTGTCTTAAATACAATCAATCTGTCAGTTCAAAGTTGCCAGATAAAACTATAGTGCGGGTGAGGAAAGGATATGTCCTGATAGCAAGGACGCTGAATGTTATACTTCACATTTTGAGCACAAGAAAGCCCGCATTCACACTTCTAACGCACATTTTTCGAACGAAGAAGAACGCAGCGTAACAATACCAGATGTGGTCGCGTCACGCGTATTTAAAAATTAACAAACGATAAAACCATTTCGTACATTAAAATACAAAAGCGACACTCCCATCTTCAAAGCATCACAAAAATCCTACAAAGAAAACGTGAAGACACAACAGAACGTTTTAAACTGAACACATATTGATAAATTATTAACAAAATATGTTTATATGCAAAAAATATATAATTCATGTGTCGCCCGCGTATTGTGCAGCTGAGCAAACGATACGATCATACTGCGCCGACGACATGCACACACGCAACTTCAACACACATGTTGTCGATTGAATTATGAGTTATCGATTAATTTATCGACTGAGAATAGATCTTAAATTGACAGGACGTATCGATTTTTATCTGTCAAAAATAACGAAAGTTTCGTTCGATGTCGATTAAACTATCGATTCGTGTTAAATTTAGCCGGACTGTGGCAAAATGTCAATGGTGTGTTTGGGATATAAATATTGTATTGAAAAGACTCGCTCGGCGTGCAGAATCGCCAATCATACTATTTGTGTGGCAAAACACACGCACGTATTTAAGTTAGAAGAGATAAATATGACTTATGTTTTAATTGCACTAATATATAAAAAAAAAATCGGTGACTAAACGAGAACTACGACGTTGCCTATGGTTTGTGGAGAAACATAACAGAGTCGATGTTTTGTAAATTTAAATTTCCAAATAGCATATATATTATAGTATTTTATCGACATTTATAAAAAAAAAACAAATGAAACAATAATACCATAAACCATAGACAAGATGAGTAAGGTGATTTTTAACCATAAATTAACTCGTGGTATATGAGGCGTAAGGCTGTCGCGTATTTTGCTGGTGCTTCGTTGGCGAGTATACGCGGCGAAAGATTTAGTTCATACTGGCTGAACTAAATGTTATAAAAAAGTTTGCGAGACACGGATATCGTTGGTATGAGTTCCGTGCGCGATCACAATTCAATCGTTTAGTGTTGATCCATCTGGAACAAAACATTCAATTATCGATACTTAATTTACAAAGGAGGGTAACAAGAAACCAATTTAACCAAACAAATTCGAAATTATGAATAAGTTGGGAATCCTTAAAGCGTCGTTATAGGAAAAGATGCCCATCTTTATGGCGGCGTAAATTTTTAAGAATATTGATTGATTGATGAAAAAATGTTTTTCTCTAAGAAAACTCTTAGTATCACGTGGAGTTTGGGAATGCACCTTTAGCCACACTGCCTTGGCCTGGTTGAAAACTCTTTAAATAATAATAATATCAAACCTATACTCGTTCAATAGGTCACGCCTAAGTACACCTGGTTGGCCCATGCCTGATTGGTGGTATTTAAATACCTGATAAATTCGTTGGAGACTTTCAGACATAGAGGTTTATTCAAGAGGTTTTGTTCTTAGGCACCTGATGTTTACTAAACTATACTTAACTTTTAAAAGTCAGAAGTGAGTGTCATGTTTTTTAACATCCGTCCGAGATGATAACTTGACAATGCGCGCCAAATTCTCGAAACTTGAAAAACTATGGTTGTCATTAAAAAAAAAAGGCAAATGGTTACCTGTTCCTGTCCGTTAGTTTCCTGTGACTTCATGACATCTGGCAGGTCCGGGGGCGAAGAGTACGGGGTCAGATCCAAAGCTTCAAATTCACCGTTCTCCTTCCTGCAAACACATTGATGATATTGAACAATAAATAGAAAAAAAACGCGTATTTTAAACAGTAATTGGCCACATTACTGATTTCACCCAAAAACCTTAATAATAAAAATATAGAAACATCAACACACTTTAAGAAGAATTTGCCAGTAAAAAAATTAACACCGCTTTTTATGTCTTCTGTGATAAATATCATACACGAACTTATTTAACTATGAATTATTATTGTAAGTCATTGCGGCCTAAAACAAGAATTGTCTGGCGTAATATTATCGTACCAGGCCACATGAACACGTATTCTCTACCGGAGTAATGACGGAATGAGACAGACATAAGTATGTTGCATGAATCATGATTCGTCATCATTTGTTAGTCTCTCATCATCATCATCATCAGCCCATATGTTCCACTGCTGGGCACGGTCCTCCTCTACAACTGAGAGGGTTTAGGCCTTAGTTAGTAATTGCGCCATAGAGACTAACAAAAAAGTAAAAAACAAAAGCGCATCATAGGCTCATACTTTTTTGAGAACGAACATGGTCGTGCGGTTAATGTTACTTCGGAGCGGTATGTAGCAATGATCGAGGATTTTTTTACACCAGAGTTGCAGAATTTTCAAGTTTCAATACCCGGACCTGGTTTCAACAAGATGTCTGCCAATACCTCTAACACTGCTATGCCCGTCGTCCGTCAACTTTTCCCTTACAAAGTGATATCTCGAAGAGGAGAAATTCCCTGGCCACCACATAGCCCGGATTTGAGTCCAATGGACTTTTTCTTATTCGGTTACCTTAAGTCTAAAGTCTACGAAACAAATCCGCGGTCAATTGATGAACTAAAAGAAAATAGCCAGCGAGAAATGTCAAGCATTTCAGAGCGTACCTGCCGTGGAGTGATAGAAAATTTTAGTCGTCGTTTACAGGAGTGCCAAGAACGAAATGGAGCATATTTTGATAATGATTTTTAAAAAATAATTCCCTTTTAATAAATTACTAAACAATAAATAAAAATTTCATATTGTACATAGGTTTTTTTTTATATATTTTTTTCCAGTTCAAAGGTCTTATGGGACACCCAGTATTTACAGAAATTTTATGTTTCTCTTTTTTTCAATTAGCATTCATCCAACAGCCAAATGCGTAGTTGCTCTGTTACACAAATGTAGTATATTATGGCATTAATATAATCCTTTCTTTGGCAATCTTGCCTGTGAACAGAAGATAAAATGAAGGTGATATTGCCTGGATTACTAAATCATGATTAAATGCAATAAATTTGTATTGATAATATTTTAATACACTGGCTGAAAATAATTAAACAATTGCATGTATATACAATGGAACTGGAAGTGAAGATGAATTTTGCATTAATAACTATTAAATGTACCTTCACTATTATTATTTACATGGTGTCATAATTGTAATCCAACTAAACAATATTAAAAATTTCCAAAACAATATGATTGCATAAGGATCAACATGTTTAAACTGTATCTATGTATATAGTTCTGCATTAACAGTCTAAAAAAGATCAATGAGAGATAGTCAAGTATTAGACAAATCAATGTATCAATAATTCAGTAATTAATTGATTCATATTCATACAAATATCATGGGGTGGCTAGGGATACCCATTTACACTGCAGTAGAGCAAAAATGCAGACATTTCTCTGAGTCAACATTTGGAACATCATACAATTATCACTCCTTATTATGCTGATTTATTCATTCTGTCATGATTTACTCTCTTTTTTTACCTTCACACAGCAAACAATAGTACATTAAATACAATCAAAAATATTTTACCTGAGAGCAAGTCCAATGGGTGCAGGACACTGAGCCTTCGCAACATTGGATGTCAGTCCATATTCGGCAAGAGTCTTCTCATCTTCCATCAGCTGGCTGTCTTTGTTAAAAAGCATTTGGCTGGCGGGTGGCACCTTCAGGATGCCTGATGTTCAAAGAATCACCATAAACAAATTTAATAATGAGCTAAGTTCAAGAGTTGAATAACAAAGATAGGAGAATATTCACACATTTTATTGTATAAGTATTGTTAATATAATATAAACTAAGTTTATCTAACAAACTCTTGCAAACTGTGTTTATACACCCCATGAAGATAGCTAGTATGAAAAAGTATGTATATGAATTTGTAATATTGTATTAGCAGTGTATAGTATATTTTCCACAGAGATGACACTATGAGAATTAGCTAAATATGTACAAAGTATTGCAAATTAAAACAAAGAACTCTAATTTTAAAAGTAATGCATAAGCAGTTTCAAATGATAGCAATGTATGAATAGTATCAGGGAATTAGAATAACTTAGGTCATGTTTGCCAAAAAATTCTGTAGACTTTTGTTTGTTTTCAGATGGGCTCTATTGTTCTTTGTTAATTTAAGTGAACTAAACACAATTTTCTTTGTGTGGGTAAATGGGTACCTAGGTAACTGATTGCAGCATGCCATTTACATGAAACAAACCAATTATTAATATAAACTATGAGAAACTTGTTATAAAATGGCAAATGTTTATTATTTGCTATTTAATATTAGGAAGTAAGCAAATAAGCAAAAGCTAAGTGTTAATTGCAATTTGTAATTTAAAAGGGGGCTTTCAGTGATGATCCATTCTTTGACTTAAATTTGCCTAAGACTATTAATAATGCCCTTACAATTTGATTAACAACTATATTGTTGTTGTGTTCATTACTATCACTTTATCAGAAGCATTTACTGTCATTAAAGATAAAGATTACTGTAATGATTTAAATAAATAATTCGGTTCGCTTAACAACAAACCCTACATGAAGCGCCCGACATTGTATCCTCGACTAAAAATAGATATTTCTCATATCGCTTCAAACGCACTCACCTTCGATCATTTTCTTCAGTTCCAGTACAGTGGTAGCGTCCTTCGCGTCCGTAAAGATGGTTAACTTTTTTCGCCTAATCATTAAAAAGACATCCTGAAAACAAATTCCATTTTTGAGGTTACAAGAGATATGTATAATTTTACCTCAACAGAACCGCGATTGCACATATAACACTTTGCACTTTTATTTGCATGTTTTGCGTTTAATGCTTACCATATTTAGTTTTTATTTAATTAATATTAACTATTTATTTTATCGAAAACTCGCTTGAGCGAGGCGTATGAAATGAATTTATCGAAGTGACAACTCCAGACAAAACCAATTTGCGAGTTACTACAGATTATAAAATTACGTCCAGAAATAAAGAACACGTCTTAGTTTTTTTTTTCTTTCTGTGATTTTTATTAAATACAAGTTTCTGATAAAATATGTTATAGGTATAAGTATATACGCAGTCATAATATTTAATGAAGCAAATAATCAGTATGCATAATGCATTCATCATCAAGTTAACAAACAATATTTTTTTTGCTGTTTATACTTGTCACGTCAAAAAGTTTAAGCAAATAGCGTCAGAATAAAGTACGTTCAAACTTCTTATTAAGTTATTCTATTTCTGTTCTCAATATGATTGATAAATAAATTTGCAAAAAATATATATATTCCTAATATATTTTTTTACACTGATTTTGTTACTTAAAAAAACATTAAATTTTAATTAATTTCACATTTTATTAGTTTCAAGATCTCGAAGAATGTAACGCAATGCAAAATGCAAATATGTGTATGTTATGTTTATTTACGTCGGAATGCATTTGCAATTTTCAGATGCTTTGCTAAAATGCCAAAATGGGGAGTTTAAAATTTCAACAATGTTTATTATTTATCCCTCTAAATAAGATTTAAGATCGTTTTAGTGTGCAATTTTCAAATATAACTTTAAGCGCAATGATTTACTGTGGTTAAAAGAAGTTAACCTAAAATTTTGTTTTGTCAACATGGAATCACAAGTATGTGTAAATTGTCGTAATGAAAAGACGGTGAATTCGACGACTAACAGGCTGGTTACTGAAAGTTGCGGGCATGTGAAGTGCATAGATTGCTTGATACATGAAAAGAATGGTTGCCTAGCATGTCTTGATGCAAAAAATGGAAAATCAGATGAAGATAATTTGAGAACAGAAGATAAGCAATCTGATGAGAATGAGCCGCTCCATGAAGAAGATAAAGATATCAGTAGCGATAGTAGACCTAATAGTGAACCTCCCCTATATGAAAGTCTGACTAAGAAGAGAAAACCTGAAACATCACATATTAAGATAGAGACAGGTAATAATCAAATTAGCCTTAAAAACTATTTGAAAATTTATACATACTTAATATTCGATATATTAGACCATAGACCCTTAAAAATATATTGTTGTTTTTTAAGATATACTTTTCATCAGTGGTAGTACTTCCATAGAAGCCCAAAAGCCCAGTTTGCCTTAAAAAATCCGAATAATAGTCTTTAAGCTTTGAATCTTTATTTAACAAAAGCAATTTGACATATAAATGAGAATATACTGACCTCACATAAAAAAATTAAACTAAACATTACACAATTTTGACAGCCCCGTGGCGCAGTTGGCTAGACACCAGCTTGCGAAACGAGAGGCTGCGGGTTCGATCCCCGCACCAAGACAAATGTTTGTGTGATCCACAAATATTTGTTTCGGGTCTGGGTGTTTGTGAGACCGAAAAGTCTCTCGTAGTTTCTGATACCCACGACACAGGACTTGTATCCTAGTGTGGGGTCAGAACTATGTATGTGACTGTTGGGTGTATTTATTTATTTATTTATTTATTTACAATTAACGTTTAACGTTTTTGGGCTTCTATGGAAGTACCACTACCACTACCACTGCTTTTCATCAGCCCATATATGTATGTCCCACTGCTGGGCACGGGCCTTCTCTAAAACTGAGAGGGTTTAGGTCTTAGACCACCATGCTGGCCCAGTGCGGATTGGTGAATTACTTTTTTTTTATTAATAAATTAATGTATTTTTTTATTATTCAGATGCTAATGGAAGATGTTATGTATGTACTTTATGTGACAAAAAATTCCATGCAAGGAGTCAAGTAGCATATCATGCATACTGTAATGGACAGAGGAAACCTTACCAGTGTCTAGAATGTTACAAGGTAATTATCAATGGATAAACATTTTTAACATGGTTTATATTTATTATCAACTAGGTGTTACTTGTATCTCCGTTTTCAGAGATCAGCTCAGAAGATCCAGAGATTACCTCATATAACCTCACAAACCCACCAACTTTTCTTCTTTCTTCTAATATTAGTGTAGATAATAACATTTAGTGTATATGTGTGTTTACCTATTAGGTTTAATTATTTTGATAAAGATACTTTCTCACACTTACATCCGGAGAGGAGTAGGATGTTGTGTGTCTACAACCAAGTTTCACCAGCTATATTAAAATCCCCTGTCATGGCTATACATAGGAAATTTCCAGAAAAACAGTATTGTAATTAAATTGACTTTTTCCTGCCGTGTAAAAGATTTGTAACATACCCTGAGTAGAAGTGAGAGCCTCTCAAATATGTCTGTATTTGTACAGTGACATTAATGAGCAATAGCAGGAAATCTAATCTATCTAAATAATCTCACAAAATACAAAATTTATACCTCTATTCCCAAAGAGAGCAGAGCCGTAATTCTATGCACATGTTTTGGCAGTTTTTTTTATTCCCATGTAAATGTAAAGATCATAATATTATGTTTGAAAGCATTTCCAGATTTAATGATGCTACACATAAATTACAATAGGACAGATCCAATAACACTACCCAACCATCTCCAAACGTCAAAAAATAAGCTATTTTAAAAACTCAATTAACTTTTAAAAAAAACCTCTTAATTTCTGCTGGACATTGTATAATTAATGTTTGTTTCATTTTTCAGAGTTTCGCCACACTTTCACATTATAAATATCATATGCAAGTCCATCGCAATGAGAGGTCATATGCATGTGAAATATGTGGGGATGGCTTCTTTCAAAAGTCCAAGTTGCAACGCCACAAGCTCACACATACAAGTCAGTAATCCATTATATTATTAGAGGTGCGAAGTTACGCCTTTTGTTGTCAACGATATTTATGATCAAGAATTTTTTTCCCTATATCTTAACATTTATTCTTCTACATCTATTTCTTTCTTTTATTAGAAATGGAGGGTAGATCATAACTGCATTATAATGCGGTGGGTTTGTGTGCACAGAAGAGAAGAACTACGTGTGCGGCGCGTGCACCAAGGCGTTCAACAACGTGTCGTCGCTGCGCAAGCACGAGCTCACGCACACGGAGGAGCGCCCCTACCAGTGCGCCGTGTGCGGCCGCCGCATCCGCGACAGCTCCAACTACCGGAAACATCTCGACAGGCACGCCGGTAACCACCACCCCATATACACCGGCCTCCTCTCAACTGAGAGGTTTTACGCCTTAGTCCACCACGCTGGCCTAGTGCGGCTTGGCGGACTACACATCTTAAGAACTTTTAGAAATTGTTCTGCTGATCATAAACCTTCTCCCCCTTGAGTGGACTTCAATCTTGGTCTTTGACCTAAAAATATTTATCCCTTTTTACGGTATTTTGCACTGTACTCATATGTTTGGTAGGGTCAGAGAAGTGTGCTTGTGTGGCGTGCGTAAGCGGCAGCGGGCGGTGCACGGGGCGAGTCGGTGGCGGCGGCGGAGGGGGCGGAGTGGGTCGCGGGGTTGGCGGCGGGGGCGAGGGGGGCGCGGGTCGGCGCGGCGCCAGGCAGCTGCGGCGCCACCAGTGCCCGCGCTGCCCGCAGGCCTTCCAATCCAGCAAGGACATGCGCAGGCACGCAGCCGTGCACACCGGTAACGTACCGCCATTATACAGTATTATACACGATACACACATATACAATAATCGATACGAATGATACGAGATTATGGACTCAACATAACTTAAATATCGATAAATATATCGATATATGATGGAAGCTTTTCATTCGTTTTTTTTTTTGCAAATTGAACTGTAGTTGGAAACACATTAGTTCTTATAAGTACAGTGTAAACTCCATGTATAATAATACATAACTCGATTTAAAGACAAACTCTCTAAAGCGTCGACATCACATGGCTTTGATTGGTTTAGCTTGCCTTCCATACAAATTACAATGATTTTCTTCTCTCCATTTAACGACAACTCTTTATAACGCCTTAAAATGCACAGTCCCTTCAGTGTTGTTATATAGAGTTTACACTGTATTGTATATCTAAGTTTAACCAAACTATATTAAACCTTTATTTGTGTCAGAGAGATTAATAATATTGTATGTCATCGATGTTGCAACTTTTAAATTATTAATGACATTTTATATGTTTCAGACACAAAGCCATTCCGCTGCAAGGTGTGCAAACGTCGATTCCGTAGGAAAGACAACTTGGAGCGTCACATACGCAACACACATCCGGACTTCGTGACTTCGAGCGCGGTGGAGTGCGACGAGACCGCGCTCAAGGAGATCAGCACCAACGGCCAGCCCCCGCCCCAACACGACAGCCAGAAGAGCAAGCTCGTCAACCGCAACCCGCTGCCGCCTTTGCCGCAAGAGCTCATGCACAAGCACATGCACGGCGCCCAAAATGACGCCCAAAGCGACGCCCAACAGGATGTTCAACGCGACGCCAAACACGACACCAAACGCGACGTCAAGCATGACGATAAACACGACGTCAAACATGACGCCAAACACGATGCCCAACAAGACGTCAAACGTGATGAGATCGACAAATCCTATATACTTGTAGCCAACAACGCGCGTCAAAGTGTCATAGTAGGGAAGGGCACTGCCAAATTGGAGAAGACGACCAGTCCGCCGGAATGCGAGTACGTGCACAAAATACGAAAAGCCAACTCCATGGCGAGTCATAATAATATACCGTTGCCGCCGATAGACGAAAAGAAAATGCTAGAGTTGAACAAAAAAGGCAATCTGGACGCGTTCGAAGTGGGCGCGCCTCCTAAAGAGAGGAAAAAGGTGTACGAGATGATAATGTATGATGATGCAGATAAGCGCGAGCCGGACGTAGACTCCGCGCTCGAGCCCTCCGACAGCCACTGGAAGAGGAGGAAAATGAAGCTTAACATGAACTGGTGAGTCCACACGTTTTGGCCAAGGCTAACTGAAATGAAATTATGTTAATTGATGATCTGATTTGCATGAATTTGTATAGAGATGAAGTGGTACTTCAAAAATAATCATTGGATACTTTTAATGCAACATTTATGACGCACAATTAGCCAGAAAGTGGACTGAAAAAAATGTTTAATCATGTATTGAAGAAATTTCTGTCTAGGTGAGCTCAAAAGGGGCTTTGTAACTTTTTGTACTTATAAGGACTAAGTGTGTAATATTCTTTTTGTTACAGATACATCACAGACTGAAGAAAATGTGACATACAAGGAGTAGGTATATTGTCGGTATACTTATTTTTAAATTCATATGCTTTGATAAAATATATTAGTTTTTTTATTGCCATTGGTTGACATAAATTTGATAAATGAGGTAGCTTCGTTGACTGATAGTCTTTAGAATGATATTTACATGTAATATTTATAGGCAAAATAATGATATTTTTCTTCAAAAATATTTCAAAGTTTTACTCTTGTGATACATAGTGACTCCTGAAAAGGCAACTTTGAAATTATACATATATAAAACAGAAAATACAGCTATTATCACAATCATGTTTTGGATCATCTAGATATAAGTAAATAGTCTATTTAGACTCGAATGAAAAATGAAATTTTATCATAAAAAACATATAAATATACTTCCGTAGTGCCAGTATGCGTTGTCATCATCAGCTCATATACATCCGACTGCAGGGCACGGGCATCCTCTACAATTGAAAAGGTTTAGGCCTTAGTCCATCACGCTGGCCTAGTGCGGGTTGACGGACTACACACCTAAAAATATCCTAAAAAATCTTTTAGGTGTGCAGGTGTCCTCACGATGTTTTCCTTCCGTTAAAGTTCGTGGTAATTCAATCCGTTGTAAATCGCGTTAAACGAAACCAATTTATTATGTACAATAGATAGTTTAACTTTTGGTTGTTGTTATATAATTATCATTATCATTTAGAAACATATGAATCAGTAAAACATAACGTTTACACTAAGGCCGTATGAAGTTCGCTCAAGTGCTCACTCGGTATTACGATAACTGTTTTCTTCTCAACTGTACATATTTCGTGCCTATGTTCAGGGGACAAGTTGATGGCAAAACATTGTTTTCTTGAGCGCGAAAAGTATAATAGTTTTGAAATGGTGTTTTTGTGTTTCTTATAGCAGACTTGTTATTTCTGAAATAGTTTATGAGAATCTTGCGTTTATGTCAGTCAATGGCGAAGCTATTTTTTTAAAATGCGTCCAAGACGATAGATGTAAGTTTGAACTGACTTTTTATTGTTTCAAATGTAAAATAAATGTTTAATTTTAAATTTGCTGAATGTAAAATCAAAATAATCCGGCACGAAGGACCAAAATGTATTTGAAAAATACTTGATCTCAATACGAAATAAAAATATAATTTATATTGAGAAATTGATATGCCATTATCTGATATTAATGAAGTTTCTGTTTGTTAATATATCATATACTTTATTTGGTATTTTAAGGTGGAATTTTATAATGTTTTTTTATTCGTAATCATCTTGTTCTTATATTATTATTTTATTATACTTAATCTAAGGCGATTATGGCTATTCTACGAAACGATAAAATTTAAGGAATAACTTATCACTATATAATGTTATTAGAGGTTGGAGAGATTTAAATTCCAAAAGTTGTAGTGCAGTGGTACGCCTTATTGACTTAGTCTTAGGAGAAGTGCAACATTAACCCAGATTATTAGGTCTGGCCTTTGATATGTGACCGTTTAAAGTGTATAAGTGTGACCATAGACAAGGGGAAGACCATAAGAGGCCTAGAGCGCTATGAAAAGGGTGCAGTGACCGTTACTTGCCTTTTCTATTTCAATCAGGAATTTTATTGGCTCATACATTTGCGACAAGCAAAAAAGAAAGAGACAGTAACTGGCTACACAGTCGCATTGCCTCTATTCATAACTTGAAGAGTGAAAAAAAAAAAAAAATTGCCAGAAAATAAAAGTAAATCAAAATGGTACCAAATTTTTTTACGAGCATGTCGTCACTATACCTAAAAGCTGATATTTATTAAAAAATATGTATATAAATGTGGAGTTATAAATGCATATATACTCTTGTTCAGGCAATAAATAATATTAGTTCAAATATGTAAACGGTAGCTTCAAAACTTCTAAAGGCAAGCACCTGAGAGTAAGATAAAATATTTTAATATACATTTTTAAAATGTATAATAATTTCTTCTGTATTTGGAAAAAAATAATTTAAAAAAATTGAATATAGCAATCTATGACACGCGCGTTGTCACTATGCATTGTTTGCTTAAAATTGAAGATATAAAAAAATGCAATAAAATAAAATGAATAAAGTTTTTATTGAAGACACAAAATTAGATTTTAAAAAATCGATTATTATTTTTTGTCTGTCTGCATATATTTTTTTTACATTTTCCAGGTTTTTTGCCGTTTGTCGTTCCACTTACACATTACATCACTTTGAATAATATCCTAGGCTGATTTTTTATTAGGTATATAGCATCAATGTCTTATTTCCTACATAAATGGATTAATAATATGTCGAAATAATATTTTTAACGGCAGCCATGTAAGTCTGTCGAGGCCACGACAGTTGCACATAATGTAGTATTTATTTTGTCGACTGAATGTTGATGATCTCTATCACAAGTTGATCTCAAGTTATTATAAGCTGATGTGTAACATTTTGTGAATCAGTCATTTGAACTAAAACCGACATGCGTACAAACTGTTGTGTTATTTTCATGTTTGAAAGCTTGATTCCTTCTAACATTCCCGTAGTTTAAACTGACGTAATGAGCTGAACTCCAAGCCCAAGTAAGGAAATATACTTTTAGTCTTATTTGTAAACGTTTGTAAACATGCTGTGTCTCGTTTCATCTACAGTCACATGTCAATGAATAGAGCAGGCAAAAACATGCTTAAGTAGTGTTTGAACTCGTATGCTATATCGTTAGAACATACATAAAAATTAATATGAGCCGACATTTCCAAATAGAAATCTAATCATGATGTATGTATAACACAATTATCTAATTCAAGTAGTCAAAAACAACATTTACTTATCAAATTTTTGAAGTCGGTGCCAAGTTCTTTCGTTATAAACTGTTTTAACAAGCAATTAATCTGTGGAACTTACTGGCTGATTGCGATCGGTTGCTTTGCAATGTTTCCGACTGGCGGGAAGCCCTATGTCCAGCAATGGGTCTAGGGCACGATGATATACCTATTTAACGAAGCTTAAGGAATTACGATATTACGAGCTCAGATAAATAGATTTTATTTCTATGTTAACGCAGTTTTACTTATAAACCAACATAAAGAATTAAGTAATGATATTTATTTGTATATTTCTTGTATATTTCAATTACATCGGCTTGGTACACTTTTATGCTTGTTATAAAATATTAGACTTACTATTTTTTATCTTTAAATACGGAATGTAATAGAAGTGAGTCGGCTGTTAAATGTATGAGAACTGTATGTGATTTACACGGCTCAGGGAATTACCATAAAAATTTATTATTCCCAGAAAATGATAAATATGCGTGGAGAGCGCGCCCTTAGGTACTTGGACCCACCATATCCATTTAAAACAATATTTTGACGAAGAAAAACTCGGGTCATTAGAGCGCGTTGCGTTTATATTCAGACAATGTTAAATATGATTTTTGTACGGACTAACGAAGTATGAAATACATTATTGATTGTTACTTTCTTTATGTACTAATATTTTACGACTGTTTGTAAACTGCGCGATATTTGATACGAATAAAACTGTATTTGAAATGTATCGTTGTTTTTTTCATCATCATTGTCAGCCCACATGCACCCACTGCTGGGTATAGGCCTCCCCCAATGCTCGCCATCTCTCTCGATCCTGGGCTACCCTCATCCACAACTTTCCGGTTAACTGGACTATGTCATCTGACCATCTGGCTGGTGGTCAGCCCCGTTTCCTTGCACCTTCTCGAGGCCACCATTCTGTTACGGCCTTTGTCCATCGACCATCATTCCTCCTTGCTAAATGTCCTGCCCATTGCCATTTCAGCTGTGTGTGTGTGTTTTTTCATACATTAAACAAATAGAATTAATGCTCTAATGGTGCTTTTCAAATGGTGCTCTGGATAAAGCGTCAAAAAACACAGCCTTATCATTTTGGCCTTGCCTTACCTATGGCATAATGACATTTATACATAGCTTGAGGCCTATATTCCTCAAAGGAGTAGGCAGAGGTGCATTTTGACAGGTACATTTGCGGGCTGAGAATTTCCTAATGGAAAAATCCAAAAACACTGCCCAACATACATATAATCACAATGGCTATTGCTTAATTAGTTTCCGATCACGGTTTGAATACACTCTGCCCTGTATATTAATATGTAAAAAGTATATAGTGATGGCCTCGAGGTTTAGACGCGCAGTGGAGACAAAGATCTCGACGATCCGGGGTTCAAACCCCAGGCTCACACCTCTGACTTTTCAAAGATGTGTGTATTAATAATGAATTAACGGCGAAGGAAAACATCGTGAGAAAACCTGCGCACCTAAAAATTAG
Organism: Hemaris fuciformis; assembly: GCA_907164795.1. Classification (NCBI taxonomy): domain Eukaryota; kingdom Metazoa; phylum Arthropoda; class Insecta; order Lepidoptera; family Sphingidae; genus Hemaris; species Hemaris fuciformis. Next base: position 2,128,401 of record OU015443.1, read on the forward strand.
GTCTGTAGTCCGCCAACCCGCACTAGTCCAGCGTGGTGGAGTAAGGCTTAACCCCTCTAAGTTGTAGAGAAAGCCCGTGCCTAACAGTGGGAGATATATAGGCTGATGATGATGATGATGATTAACATGTGAATATTTTATTGCAATCACCTGTTTTTATTAATATTAATTGATTCTTATTGTTATTCTAATAGGTATTGTTGGTAGCCAGCCAACAAATACCTTTTAACGTCAGCGTTTAAAGAAACAGAGCCGCACTAAAGTAGGTACTTTAAAAAAACTCATTTTTTAATTTCCGGTTATCGTCGTATTTAATAACATTAGTTTCAACTCAAAAAAAAAATAGATACGCATGTTTTGACTGCCTCGTGGTTTCGCGGTAGGTACAAGTAGGTATATGCCGTGCGATCTAAGGGTCCTGGGTTCGATTCCCGGGTCGGGCAAAGTGTTATTGGGTTTTTCCATTAGGAAATTCTCGGTAACAGCACGGAGTCTGGAAATGTGCCCGAAAAAGGGCAATAGGCTCGCCCCCTATTACGTGGGATTGATACATAGTTACATACCTACTTGGCGAAATGTGGGTGCAGAAATGCACCTCTGCCTACCCATTCGGGGAATACAGGCGTGAGTTTATGTATGTATGAATGTACGCAGGTTCCTCGCGAGTCACGACATTGTGCTTTACCGTTAAAATATGTGGTTCTTTAATGTTTACTTGCACGTACAATTTTGAAAAGACAGTGGCTTGTAGCCTTTGTTAATCCACATCCAGTATACCGACAGGCCGCGTCGCTAAACCACCTTATCCACTTCTAATAATATATAAATATTCAATACCTGACTACACACTCTGACGTCAATAAAAGCATAAATCACGTAGGTCGATTGCGTAACTCTTGGACGTACTGGTGGTTCTCAGCTCACAGTCAATGTTACGGCCGGCATCCGCATTTTTCGCACAGTGAAAGAATATACTGCGAACCAGTATGAAATAAACCTGTGATAGTTTTCTTGTGCGTAAAAAATCCTAAAAGGAGATCAGTGTCCTTTTTTCTCCTTTTTGACTACGACTCGCAATCTTATATAGTAGGTACTTACCTATCTGCTTTAAGTTTAGATGAAAAAACAACTTATTCGGCTTTTGTGAATCACTCAAATATTTGTCTGTTAGGGAATAGAACCAGCTACCGCTATAGTTTCACAGGTTAGCATCTAACCTACTGCGCTTCAGAGGCTATTGAAACACTAAATTAATTGTTATATTGGTGTGCATTTTCAGCTAAATTATCTTCGAATCTATTTCGAAATATGGACAGCAACATCGTGGAATCTGTATTGGAGTTGTATAAAAACAATAAGTGGAGAGATATTTCGGAGAAATACCACGATCACCCCGAGAGAAATAAATTGTTGTGGGTATATCCGAGCAACGAAAACTTTCAGTTCATGAAGTCATGTTTAGAAGAACTGTGTTGTACTGACATCATAAGTATAGGTTGTGGAAGCGGGTTGCTCGAATGGATGATATCTCAGGCTACAGGTAATAATTTTTATGATTGATTTAGTGTTAGAGCCACGGTCAAATTATAGTTAGTGATTAAATTAAAATATTATGAAGAATAGAATACTGAAGCGAACTAGTAAAATCTTAATTTTGTTTCTAAGATTGTCAGAAGCTAATGTTTCTCTAGAATTTTTTTTATATTTTTCCAAATTTCCATTTAAGGCCGGTAAAGACAAAAGAGCCGTGATATCCAATCGGAATCAATAACGACTACCTTGTGGTCTCGCCGCACGAGATAATACGGTGCGATCTAAAGTTCCTGGGGAGGGGTTACATTGGGGGGGGGGGGGGGGGCGTGTGTGTAAAGTTCGGGCTTTTCAATTGCATGTCGTCTTGAAATCTGAACGAAAAAGGGCAGTATGCTCGCCTCCTATTACGTGGTACTTAACTATAGCTGGCGCGATTTTGGTGTAGAAATAAAACTCTGCCTACAACTTTTGGGTGTAACTATTTCGTTTTGCAGGATTCCACGTGTCGGGAGTGGAGGTTGATGGCGCGTGGTGGCATTGCAAGTACGCCCCGCCCACTTTTATACCACTTCTCTTAACATCAAATAAAATAGATAAGGATGTGGTTACTCTTCTTACCAATCATCAGACTGCTTTACTGTTTTGTTATTTCAACACAAGAACTGCTTTCGAAAAATATCTAAAAGTGTTTATGGGCAAAGTGTTGATTATAATCGGACCAGGCGAAGGCAAAGGAGTGCACACAGAACCGCGGCCTTTTGAAAAGTTTGATCAATGGACACTCTACAAATGGCAAGAAGTAAGAAACAGTCAAGATTTCATAGCAGTTTATAAAAAAATAGCACCCAGTGAGACAGCTGATTCAGTTGAATTTTGAAAAAATAAACTGACATTTCCAAGATTCAGTGAAATCATCTATAAGTACAAATTTAGTCAATACCCATCCTCTCCTTTCCTCACCAGAACCACGCGTGCGGGCATGCGAAGCCACAGCTTTATGGTCACAACAACCGCGGCTCGAACTAAAAAGTTCGCTAACTCTTACTTTTGCCGCACCATCAAGCTGTGGAATGGTTTGCCGCCTCACGTGTTCCCTCCTTCCTATGATCCTGGATCCTTTAAGCGAAGCGTGAAGAAGCATTTGTGCGGGCCGACATGATTGTGTCGACCAGCGGGTGACAATATCGTCTCTCGCTGGTCGGTATTATTTTTTTGGTCTCCACTGTGCTTACCATCAGGTACAGTGGAGTCACTTTGCCGTGCCAAAATAAAAAAAATATATAAAAAGAATAACATTTTATTATACATTTATACAACAGTCTTTATAAATACATTTATACAATTAAACTTTAGTTTTTCATTAATTCTATGTTTTTTACATTAATCTTGTTTGTCGTTTGCCGCATCGGTGTGTTCATCATTGGATCCTTCTTGCCTTGAATAAAATTTGGAAATTCCCCGCTGGGAATGTCGTTGGGCGTGTCCATGTTCTCTTTTTGATTAATCATTGTCAGTTCTGACACTATCCTATTCATTTCATTAACAGTGTCGTTTGGAATGTTATTGGGGGCTATATCATTGTCCAGGAAATGAAAATCATTGTGCATTAAATACAATGATTCTAATGGCAAATTATTCATATCAAATCGTGGCAATAACTTATTGTCATCAGAATTGTCATCTATTTCGATAACGTAGTTTTGTTGATCGGGTCCGTCCACCACCACCGTGGATAGATCAACGTGGCCGGAGTATTGCTCGCCCATGATATTATCTATTAAATACTGATCGATTATGGGAGGATTAGTTGCGGTGTTGTTCATTCCTAAATTGTAGAAAGAGTCAGATTTAACTTCATTCTTTATCTCGTTCATGTTTTTATGAATGTCTTCTAAGGGTGGTGATGCTTTATATTCCCGATTGATAGCAGAGTTGTTTAGTAAATTTGCGTTACACATTCGTTCTAAACTTGGAGACTGCGTGTTTTGCTTAATGGTTGCTTCTAGTTTTATATAGCTTGGATCATTTGTCAGTGTTTTTTGTGGCGGTGGATGCATAGACATGGGGTTTACGTTCATCTGTTGGTTGAAGGAGAATATCTGACTATCATTGGTGATCTCTGTATCGACTGGTGTGGTGGCCGTGCCGGGAATCCTCGCTTCTTGTGAGTACGACATCATGTCACCAGCCGTCTCGTCTAGTGCTGCCTGCGGTTGGAGCTGCATAAATTGCGTCGTAATCAAATTATTGAATGTCACCGGCCCAGCTAATCCATACCTCTCGTTGTCTTCTAATCTTCTAAACGCCATTTTCTGCTGCGAATGGAACATGTTCCGATCTTGATCTGGACCTTTCAATATTAAGTTGCTTTTCACGGATATTTTTGGCTTCTTTCGGGGTGCACCATCCTCTACACATATATTTATGGGAGAATTGCTTGAAGATGGTACTGGGAGAATTTGAGTTGGTTTTATGATAGGACCGGTCACTTTCGTTGCGGGTATGGTCAGCTTGTCAACCGGTTTGAGCATGATATTATTACAGCTTAAAGAATTTGGAGGGACCGGCGGCAATCGTATAGGGAAATTACTCATTATGTTACTGCTGATACTATTGACTAATGTGTTGGAAGCTAGCGAGTTGACGCTTTCGTTCTGTAGTAAACTTTGTTCCATAGACACAGCGGTGTTGAGGAATCCGTGGAGATTGCTTTGGTCTCCGTCGTAGGCCAGTTGCAATGGAAGCTGTGGCTGGTACTGGTGCCGTTCCATCAAGGTCTCGTTGGAGCTTTCAGATATGAGACAATCTGAATTATTATCATCTTTATTGAAATCCGCAACTAGATCTTGTGTGTCGTAGCTGGGCTGCGGGACGTCGCTGCTGCCACTCGTGCAGTAGTTCTTTGGGTAGCTCTCAGATATACTGTCACAGTCGTACACTTCGATAGGTATTTCATTAACTGTCTTTGTGACATCCATTCCATTTTCGTTCGTCACTTTAACTTCAGTGGTTTTGTTTGTATCACTTGGTATTGTCCAGCTAAGCTTATTGGTTTTCCCTTTTGTCATTTCTATCAGTAGTTGTATACCCTCTTTGTCGGCATGATTAGTTAGGTGTACGACATATTTGTCCTTGCTGACAGATTTGAAAGGGCAGTACGGACAACGGTGGAGATCATTCGAGTTCACGTTTGGATGTTTTGATATCATGTGTGATGCGAAAACAGTGGATTGTATGGCAGTATAAGGACAATATTTACATTTGTACACTCCTTCTTTAGAATGCACTTTTTTATGACGCCTCATGGCGTTATGGTCTGCAGATCTGTAAGAGCACTGGTCACATGCATACGGCTTGTCGCCTGCAATTGAACAAATTAATAAAATTTAAAAAAGAATATAGAAAGGGACGTTTTCTGTAGAATCGATCAGCGAGTTCGTGTCTTAAGTTTGGTTTTATTTCTCTCCATTTATGCATTATTTCACAACCACATCTTTTCACCACACCGTTTTATATATTATTATCATAATCATTAGCCCATATACGTCCCACTGCTGGGAACGGGCCTCCTCTACCATTGAGAGGGTTTAGGCCTCAGTCCTTAGTCTTAATATATTATCAGTGGACACGAAAATGACACTACATCTGATGGAAGTGCAAGACGATACGAATAGGATATGGTTAGACGGTCCGAAGGTGACAGAAGACTATTATTCGAAGAACTATAGAAAGTTTTTTCGAGGAGATGACGTATTGTTTGTAGCTAGACTTTAATTTGAGGGTAGTCGTGGTTACAAGTGGGGTGAAAGTAAAAAAAAAGGAAATTGTTCTGGGTACAAAAAATATATTATGGAACAGCTAACTTTTAACCATGGATCGTCTATTCGTCATAATCTACTTTAAATGAATTTGCTTATTTATATGTAAATTTTTAATATAGAGTGTTCCTAGCTACAACCCCATTTGCGTCTGGTGAATGCTTTTAATACTTTTGGTCCGTCCACATAAAACCCATACATCAGCTGAATGACATTGATTAGTCCTTTCCTCTTGTTTCAATATTTTTGTGATATGAAGGATAAACAGTTAGAAAATAGGTTTAGATGCATTTGATATTTATACTTGCAAGTTTTGTTTATAGATACATAAAATATCCTCATAAGTCATATGTTACAGAGATTACATACATACATACATAAACTCACGCCTGTATTCCCCGAAGGGGTAGGCAGAGGTGCTTTTCTGCACCCACATTTCGCCAGGTATGTGTATCAGTCCCACGTAATAGGGGGCGAGCCTATTGCTGTTTTTCGGGCACATTTCCAGACTCCGTGCTGTTACTGAGAATTTCCTAATGGAAAAACCCAATAACACTTTGCCCGACCCGGGAATCGAACCCAGGATCTCTAGATCCCACGGCACATACTTGTACCGCGAGACCACGACTGTTACGGAGATTTAAAACATAAAATATATATATACCAGTGTGTGATCTTAAGTGCAATTTAAGCTCCTCCTTCCTGGCCGCAGTGTAATCACAGTGACAGCATCGAAACGGTTTCAGTTTGTCATGGACTTCAGTCACATGAACGGTCAAACGCCTCTCATTGTTAAACTCTCGTTGGCATATATGACATTGCACTGGTGTTGAATCCTTTTTGTGAATTAGCTTGTGCTTAGAGAGCTGACTTGCATTTTTAAATGATCTTGAGCATATAGAACCTGGAAATGCAATATTTTGAGGATTTTCTTTTAGCATATTATATTTATCCAGTCAAAATATGATACATTCGGATCTATATCCATATACATCCCACAGTTGAGCACAGGCCTTCTTCGCAACATCCTGATAAAAGCCTAAAACTTAATATTTGTATTTTTTGGTGTTAAGTTAATTAATTCTTAAGTTAATAGCTGGAGCACAACTTAGGTTTATAGATTGTCAACATAGTCCAATGAAAATATTGGTAATCTATATATATCTGAATTATAAGATTACAGTGCTAGTATTTGTATTTATTATACTACTGTTTGTCATAATAATATAATGTTGAAAGATATGTCACTAAAAATAAATCATCCATATTCTACAAAATCATTGATTTCTTAAAAGATGATCATTCAAATGATACCTGTTAAAGCCCCTGATTTGAAGTCCATGTTTAAATCAATTTGAATTTAAAACTGTTTAGGTGCAGCACATTATTCTTTGAAAAATTTATAATTAATAATTTTTCTTTACACATTTTGTTTACATATAATTGAAATAATATTCTGTGTTTAAGTGCCTAACATGTGTGTACTGCTGGACTTAGCACTCCTTAGTATTAGAACACCCTTGCCATATTAGTGACTGTAAAAATATTAGTGTGAGAAATATAAAAAAATAGCAATATAATAATTTTATGGGTATGACACAACATACAGAAATAAGCTTTGATTTTTCCATGGCACTTCATGTGTATATTGAGCAGCCTGTATTTTTTGTATGTTTTAAATCCACATATTTCACAAGTTGGCAACTCTAAATCCACTGCATGTATTTTCCACAAGTGAGTGTGCAAAGTGTCTGCCGCTGGACACACTTTGGAGCACTCTGGACATATTAATTTGCCGTTTTGGTGGCATTTTCTATGATACAAGAGATTCTTTTCTTCTTTTAAGCGTATGTGGCAACCTCCAACTGAACATAATACACCCATTTTCTTCTCTGTGTCTACACCACTTTTTGTTTGTGGAGTTATATCATCGCGCTTGCATCCATGTGTACTGGATATCAATGAAGGGTCCAAATCCAAATGGGGCGTTTGCTTGACAGAGTCATTTGTTGAAGTTTTAGGATTTATGGAAGATATAAGGTCAGGAGTTACACTTGGCACCTGAATGATATTGCAAGTCTGGTTTGAGTTGGTAGCTTCAGACACACTCACATATTGTGTTGACACTTCATTAGTGTACACAATATTTATACTTGCCTCCTGTATAATCTCTTTGGGATCGATTTTCTCAAAATTAGGAGTACTCATTTTGTGCAGTTCATCTACAGATATGAATGCTACACCCTTGGGCAAGTCATTGTTGGTGGTGATCATATCTGGTGCGATTTCGATAACTTGTGGCATTTTTAAATCGGTAATTTGTAGCGCAACAGGCGTTTCTAAGTTTCTCTCTGTTGTATTGGTTTCTTTTTTCAGATTGGCGTTTTTTAAAGCGATCTGAACGAGGCTTTTTACCATTTTTTTTACATCTTTGATGCCCATTTTGTGATGATTACGCAGATGGGTGCGCAGGGTTTCCTCTGCGTCGAACACGCTCGTGCAACCTGGACATGGGATTTGAATGTTGTCTGCCAATCCATTGGTCTTGGCTAAGTCAGGATGTACGGTGAACAAGTGGAATTTAATGTCGTCTTCTGCAAGCGCCATGAAAGGACAGGCCTCGCATTTAAAGAATGCCGTTGATCCAACGGATTTCTCCTCATAGGACATCATTTTTTCTTTCGTCTTCACTGGTTTTGTTTCATTACATTCGTTTACATTTTGAGCTACGGCTCGGTTCACATTCACTATAAATGGTTGAGAACACATTTTAATTTTATTAGAGTAATATGGGACATAAATATAAAATAATCATGGCCAAATTTAAGTGTTCAGAGAGAATCTTGAGTATAAACAGCTGTAAACATTGGACTCTATAGCATAGCCTGTCAGTGTCAACTGTCATATATTTTTTTATTATTATTTTTTTCTTTGTTCCGCAAGGAACCGGCTAAGGTCGAGGACCATGCTGCCCCTTTTTTTTTTTTTTTTATTACTGTTCCCTATTCCTTCATATGGTAGGCAAAAGAACGAGCTCATACAGCCTCGCAATTTGTAGCGTATTCTTAAATATTCTAGAGTAGGCATCAATAATTTTGGCCCTAGGAATTAAGCCCCTATCTTGCCTAAAATAAATTGTGGGCCATTACTGAAGCGTTACGAGGGATTTTTTGGAATAAGGCGATCACAAATGTGCGGTTCTCCATTTCATTTCCCCCATCCTTGTGCACATCGGCAAACACTCCACCATTACCTACTACTCATTTACATTTCCAATAATACAATTTAATAATAACAAAATAAATCCACTATATTACAATTAAACAATATAAAAATCCACAACGTACAAGTTATAAATATGAATTGAAGAACTTATTACAATGGACTTCTTATAGTAAAAAAATGGGTCTAGATTATATTTTATTCTTTCTTTCTGAAATAAATACCTGAATGTCATCTTCCATCACAGACTATTAAATTTATTAAGTAGTACGTACCAACTTAAAAATGAAATCAAATAATATTTATCGAATATAAAATGTCCAATACATCACTTACCCAGTCCAGCCATAAGTTATGATACAAATGAAAATGCATTCAAAAAAATTAACTAATGTAATAATATTAAAATTTATACAAAAAAAAAAACTATTCGAAATGGCCACCTTTGGCCATTTAAATGTAAATTGTAGGTCTTTAATCTGTTTGGCCACAAATCTATGGATTTACGCACTGTTTCCAAGGGAAATTTCGCCACTGCTTGCTCCAAACATTTTTTTAATGCACTTAATGTCGCCGTGTCATTTAGAGCAGGCCATGTCCTCTAAAACTGACCATAATTTTAATTCTAAAGAGTTGAGGTCTGAGCTAGATGAGGGCCAGTCTTCAGGTCTTATAAAGTCCGGAACGTTGGTTTCATACCCGGCTTGAGTAGTTCGTGCCTTGTGACCAGGTGCAGAGTCCTGCTGGAAAGTCCACGGTATATTTTTAAAAAAGTGTATTGCTGAGAGGTTTCACAACATGATCCAAGACTGTATCTTGATATACTTTGGCTGAACTTTCTCTTCCATTTTCACAAAAATGTAGTTTTGTGACTCCTTGATAAGACACGCCCCACCAAAACATTTCCAAAAATTTCGACATTTTGCGTGCTCAAAAACATCTTTGTTTTTCGGGCGGTGTGCAAACTTGCATTGGCATGGTGCAGTATCATACGTGGAGGAGACCGCCGTGTGCCACCATTGTGGCAACTGCCGTGAGGACACGGCCCAGCACACGCTTGAGGAGTGCCCAGCCTGGGACCAGGAGCGCAGCGCTCTCGTAGCGGTCGTGGGGAGAGACCTCTCGCTGCCGACCGTGGTCGCCGCCATGGTCGGCAGCCGGAGGTCGTGGAAAGCTATGCTCTCCTTCTGCGAACGTGTCATTTCGCAGAAGGAGAGCGCGGAGTGGGATCGGGAGCAGACCGATCCCGCTCGTCGCAACAGGCGGCGTAGGAGGCGCCGGGTCAACACCTAGCCCGGCGCCCAGAGGCCACACGGGGCCGCCGTCCCTACCTTGGCGGCCTCCGAGGAGTAAGTAACTCACATTTTGGTGTGCCTTTTTGCACCGCGCAGAGGCGGTCCCGGTTCAATCCATAGCTCTGGCTTCAGGGTATTCCGGGGCCGTCTCGCTGAATGCTGATGGTGGCCGTCGCGGGGTTTTTAGTCGGTATTACGGCGCATTGATATTTGGTAGGGACCCGGCCCAGCGGCCGCCCGACACATCCACGGGCGGTAACATCCATGCTGGGTCGGAAGGCGCCGGTGAGTCCGACACACCGTCCGTAAATAGGATTTTCCCCGCGGAAAAAAAGAAAAAAATAATAATGGTGCAGTATCATACGACGTCTTGAATTGTTTTTTCGAAGCTCGTTGATAACTTGTGGCAAACAGACATTGGTATACCAGTCAGCGGTAACCGTCTTGCGAACTAGAAGAGTACAATAGTGACACGTGACCACCCTTTGCCACAAACGAGACAACCATTTTTTTTAAATGCTCAGTGAGCGTATGACTGGTCGGTTTTGGCTCATCCTGGAAGACCCAGACAGTTGACTGCTGCTTAGAATCTGGATCGTATGCATATATCCAAGACTCGTCACCACTAACCATATCATAAACATGCTTTGACTCTCCTCGGTTGAATCGCTGCAGAGTTTTGCGACACCAACTAACACGGGCTGTTTTTTGGTCGTCGCCAAGCAAATGTGCAGGATTTTTTGGACAGTGGTCCCTAAAATGCACACGGATGCCTCTATTTCACGATATGTCACATGACGATATTCGAGGATTAGCTGCCGCACGGCTTCGATATTCTCTTGCGTCATGGCGATTTTTGGACGACCTTCACGTGGCCTGTCACTGAGGCTAGAGTGCCCACTTTGAAATTCTAAATACCAGCGCTCTACAGTCCTAAAACATGGTGCTGCATCACTAAACACAGAAGTGATCTCCTCAAAGCACTGATGTCGCGATAATCCCCTTTGAAAGTTGTAGAAAATTATCGCACGCAAATTTTCCTTAGATATTTCCATTTTTACAACCGACTTGTCACCTTTAAATAGACGATACAATAAAACTATTCGACCAATCTGAAAACGTTATTTTGTTTTGGAATTCTAAATTCAAAAAGATGAAAATGCCATATGTTTCTTTAATAATCGCGGGAGGTTGGCAAACGACACGACTTAAAGGGTAGCCTAGGTAGTACGATATACGAACATACGGCTGATACCAAGCTTTTGAAGTGTTTGGAATATGACCGACGGCTCTATACCCACTTTGTGCAAGGCGATCACTGCAATCCTATTTTCTTTAACACCCCATTCCATAAGTATCCCCATTCCATATAAAGTAATTTGATAATGAACACGAAAAAAATGTATGAAATGGGGCAAAATCGAAAGAAGTTTTTTAATTAATATACGTGTTCTAAATTCAAAATGATTAAAAAGTTGAAAAAAAGAATAGTTTTTATGAACAGTATTTATGGTCAGACTAGTAACATTCAGTCATTTCAAAGTTTAGTTTATCCGGTTTACCCTGTTCGGAAGGCAGCCATCACTAGAGAAAAACGGGCAAGAAACTCTAGTTTTACTCTTTTCCAATCAAGTAGGTAATAGTTTACAGTTTTGATACAAAGATTAAAATTTTCGAATCAGAGCAGCTCATTAATTCAATCACAAACTATTGTATTGAATATGAGAATAACATAGTCATATAGAATGGAGACACGTATTTCACCAGAATAAATTTCAGATAGTTTAAGAACATCATTAGGAACTTTATTGTAAAAGTGTATACAGTAACCCTTAAAAGATTTGCTGATCTTGTGGAGCCTGGTCTTATGCGTAACTAACTTATTTTTACATACATAAACTCACGCCTGTATTCCCCGAAGGGGTAGGTAGAGGTGCATTTCTGCACCCACATTTCGCCAAGTATGTATCAGTCCCACGTAATAGGGGCGAGCCTATTGCCGTTTTTCGGGCACATTTCCAGACTCCGTGCTGTTACCGAGAATTTCCTAATGGAAAAACCCAATAACACTGCCCGACCCGGGAATCGAACCCAAGACCTCTAGATCGCACGGCACATACTTGTACCGCGAGACCACGAGGCAGTAACTTATTTTTATTACGAGTATTTCTCTCATGTAGTTCGGAAACATTTTTTTTTATCATATTCTTATGGGCATCAACGGTTTATGAAACTCAACGGGTTTGATAATTAAAAACCATTTATTTTAATTTGTTTATTAATGATCAATACAAATATACTTTATAGATAGTTATACTTACTACCTATACGTAAAATATTTATTACTCCAGGTAACTCTAATGTTTAACATTGGTTATTTATTTCGATTTATTTTAATATTTATATAAACGATCGATTTGTCATTTTTTTAGTTGCTATTACAATTGCGCCAGTAGAAAATAACTTTGTCTAGGGCCCTGTTTCACTTATCACATCACCACTGTCGTTCCAGCTTATAGGACAAAAATAATTTTAACTTTTACATTCATTTAAATACACATTAATGATTATGTAATGATGTATAATATAATTCCAAAATATGACTAATAACTACATTATGAAACTGAAAAAGTTGTCTATTCTTATTGCTTTAGAGAAGGAGAAAACAAAATATTTTAGTTGAAAAATATTTAAGTTACTTTCATTTCAATAGTTAATAATGTAATACAATATATAAAGTAAAATCAATACAAATATTATCTTTTTAACAAATATTATCTTAAATCATATCTTTTTATAAATTTATTTTTGGCATAATTTTGTTATAGGTGTCTGTTAATTCTTTTAAACAGCTAACAACGGTTGGCTGTGACTGGAATAGATGTGTTAATTGCGTGTATGCGTCTCTTTCAGCGTGTTTTAATTCTATTAATATATTATAAACAAAAGTACCATTGTAGGTTTTACTGTAAATCGTAGGTTTGAAAGGAAAGCCGCACAATGCGTTCAAATGATTCATTTGGTTGAGGCAATGTTGGAATTGGTACAAAGAGTGTAGGATTTCATTGTTATAAATATTTTTCTTAGAGAAATGTGTTGCGAGTGGATTACTGTCACCAAAGCAGTTGTTGCTCTTATCGGCATTATTGTTACGAAGGACAGCGTATGACGCGATCACGCTGAAAGCTTCGTACACACCCCATGTCTCGCTTTTGTGCGCCACATAAATTAACGCTATCACCAACAGCCTTGCGTCGCCTGGGAATTCTAGCAAAATGTCCCAGTCGACATCTTTAGTGGTATTTTTCAAAAAATGCTCAAACAATTTATATTGTGTGATATTATTCCAACCGTTTTGGAATACCACTTTGCAATCTGGGTAATTCGGTTTTGGGACATCCGCTATGTTTGTGTCAAATTTATTAATTTCGCCATTAATTGAGCGAATATTAAACGAGTCTTGGGTATAGTTTGTCAAAAGGTTGAGAGCATACTTTATGATATCAATAGACAGCAGAACCGCATCAGGCTTTGAAGTGTCTTCAAAATCCCAGCACCCCTCCATGACATAATTGTGGTACAAATATATGTATGGTATGGATATGTATCTGCACGCTATGCCTTTTTCAAACCACTGGCTATCCATTTCTTCTACATTTATTTTATTTTTTTCAAGAAAATAATAACTAGGTATACCAGGACCCTGTTTGGTAAGAATAGAGTTCGCGTATTCTAATTTCAGTAAGATTGTTTTCTTATCATCATCGTTAAAGTCTTCCAGAATTTTATCAACAGCTTCTTGTTGCTGTGATTCCGATAGCCATTTAAATAAATCTAAATATTTTCTAGTCAGATTGGGTTGCAGTTTTAATTTTTGTTGCAAATTCGAAAAATAACCACTTGGAAATATATTTTCATCCGTGAGCATAATGAAAATCGCGAACTTTTCTCTGGACAGGCCAATTTTTTTGAGAAAAGTATTAAAGCGTAGCAATTTACACTCAATAGCGTTTTTTCCAGGATTAAATTTTAAAGTAGTATAATTCACATATGAATTACTTTTCATTGCGAACTCTATATCATTGCTCATTGTTGGGCATCCTAACTTATCTGCTAATGCTGCACATTGCTGCTTTGATTCAAATTCGCACGTTACATAATCGAAACCCATCTCATCCAGGACTTGTTTGCATATACTTTTCCTGAATACTGGTGAAGCAATTTTTTCATTGCGTTGGGCTTTCTTTTCTAATCTTTTCTTTGCATCCTGCGAGGCTCCTTTGAAGACGAAATAACATTCCACATTTGCTTTATTAAATTTGCTGAGTTCACCTTTTAAGTGATTTGCGAAACGGTCAGACTCACAGCCAGCTTCATGTGGCAATTTACTTTGTTCATACATGCGGTAGAAGTAGTTTTGTGCATCTATAACCAGCTTGCAGTCCTTCAGCAAATGCGTCTGCGACTGAGGATACAGTACCTTGTTGAATTCTCTGATTGGCATGTTTGATTCTGAAAAGAAAAAGCGCAAACGTAAAACAATATGTATTATGTAGGTACTAAAACAATATTAAATTGTTATCTTTTACATAGTCTAATTATGTAAATAATTATCGAGTTGTTTCGCACGCTAACTTTGGTAGCACAGAAATATACCGGGATGATATAGTTATATGATCACGTTTTTGCTTAGATATCGCACTAGTCACGTTGTTTACCTATACCTAATATTAATGACTAGCTTTTGCCCGCGACTCCGTCTGCGTAGACTTCAGGGTTGGGGGCAGAAATAAACTAAGTGAATCTTTAAATCAAAATTACTATAATTGTTGCAGTAGGTCACCACTAGAGTTTGCAATTCCGCGTTCCCGCATTCCCGCATTTTTTTGACTCGGCAAGGTAATTCAGCTTTTACTGAAGGCCTATTAGCTCCATCACAACAGCGCGGGCGCGTCAGTCAGATCGATCAACCGATCGAGCGAAGTAAAGGATTAAAATTGGTTTATTTGTTTGTTTAGGTAAGATAAGTCCATATTAACACGCAGGAAACCCTATTGATTGCAAACCCCCTACCTAACCTCATAAGAACTATGAAAAAGTACTTTTTCTATTAGATATTGTATGAATGTATCTATTATTATTACTTTTTAATATAGTGTAACTAAACTACAGGTAATAAAGCATTATTATATGCATATTTTTGCATTTTCAAATTTTACTGCGGGATTGCAAACCCTAGTCACCACCGGATGTTATTTCTGTCTTTGAAAGTCGTCTCAAGTGAGATTATGTAACTTTTCATCAACTCAGATCGTCTCATCAATTTTTTGCGAAAATGTAGGTATCTAATGTCATCTAGGTGCGCCTAACGGCATTTAACATCGCATAATGACACCAAGCGCCATCTAAATGCACCTGATAACATTTTATTGTACTAAATGCGACTCAACGTCAGCTTAATGATGAACGAGTTTGTTGCTGTTTTTCGCACGTTTTCAAAAGCCCAGCCGGACTACCTAACAATACGTATTTTAATACATACATACATACATAACGTCATGCCTATATGCCCCAGAGGGGTAGGTGCGTATCAATCCCACGTAATAGGAGCAACCCTTTTTTTTATAGTTTAAATGGAATAGGCGTTTGTCTTCCATCTCACCTGATGGAAAGTGTAGATGAAGACTAGGGTAGTACACGCCCATCCAAAAGAAACCTGTTTCCTCTACTCTTAAAGGCTCCAGAGTTCAACTTATCAGGAAAAATAGACCCAGGCAGGCAATGCCATTTTTTGGCTACATTTCCAGACTCCGTGCTCGAGAATTCTCCAATGGAAAAACCCAATTACACTACCCGATCCGGGAATCGGACCCAGAAACTCCAGATCACTCGGCGTATATGTGTAGGTACCGTGAGACCACTAGACAGTAATTTTTATTTTATTAAATGGTATTTATAGAAAAACGCGTTGGCTGTAATCTACATCTCCATAACCAATAGGTACGAAATTCTTCCCTGGCTCGGCGGTGACCGTGCGAACACTGGTATGAGAGTATGGGTAAACGGGACCAGAGGGTCGACGTGGGTAACTCACCAGTCGGCAAGATAACTTGCGGGAATAACTCTACAGGATTTACATACATGAGTGGTAGTCGCAGATAATAATAAAATCGGGTTTTGAAATCATACATGGATTTATCTGCCTATGTCACCTAGTGGTCTCGCGGTTCAAGTATGTGCCGTGGGACCTATAGGTCTCGAGTTCGATTCCCGGGTTGAGTATGGTGTTGTTTGTTGGTTGTTTTTCATAAAGAAATTCTCAGTAGCAGCTGGAAGTCTGAAATTGTGCCTGTACTTACAACGGCAATACTGTGAAGTGGGACAAGAATACGATTGGCGAAATAAAGGTGCAGAAATGCACCTCTGCCTAACCCTTCGGGGAATACAGCCGTGATCGCGTATGTATGTATGTATTTACCTATATGACTATTCCTTACAGCTGGGCACGGACTTCTTCTACGATTGAGAAAGGTTAGGCTTTAGTCCACCACGCTGGTCAAGCATCGGTTGCCCGAATACACTCGTAAGAATTTCCTAAGAAAATAAGTAAGATTTAAGAACTTTGAAAAGTCATAGGTGTTGCCTGGGATTTGTACGCGACCGGAAAGATATTGCTTCAACCGGGTGACTAATGTTTGCAAAGATAATTTTATTTTAATTACGAATTATTTAATTTAACACAATAACAATAAAAGATAACATATCTTTTATTCATTGATACAATTCGCTGTGCTCGTTATGATAAGCCTCTCCTTATCACAAAGTGTTTGCGTGGGTGCAATGGCAACCATGCGTTTTCATTGTAAAACTATCTTAATATGTATTAATGTTAATTAAGGGCACACACAACTGTATTTGGTTTTCTCCAAGGACTTTTTTTATTTACAATAGCAGTGCAAACTCTGAAACCTTCCGTTGCCAATATAGGCTAGAACACAGGTGGAGAAAGGGACGTTTTTAGAAAAATAACTCTTGCCGCCCATTCGGAAATAGAAGCCACCAAATCGCTATGGGATCGATATTACAACCTTTCGTTTCACAGTGTAATCCACATCGCATACATCAGTCTGTCTTAGTTTAAAAAAAATAACACAACTGTTTATTGTGAGGCGAAGACTACAGGAACCGATATTATGTGCTTATTCCCAAATACCAAGACTGAGGCCGGTTACTTTACCGTGAGACTGACTGCCTCGTGGTTTCGCGGTACAAGTACGAGTACCTATGTGCCGTGCAATCTAGAGGTCCCGGGCTGATAAAAGTGTTGTTGGGTTTTCCCATTAGGAAGTTCTCAGTAGCAGCACGGAGTCCGGAAATTATAGGCTCGGCCCTTATTACGTGGGACTGATACATACCCGGCGAAATGTGGGTTCAGAAATGCACCTCAGCCTAGCTCTTCTGTGAACATAGGCGTGAGGTTTTGTATGTACTCGTATGAATTTAGTCTGTACAATATATTACAATAAATTTTCTTTTTTTATTGCAGAATTATTTACTTATGATTTTAGGATTAGTTGCATCATAATTACATATGATTTATTATTTGTTATAAGTGATATCGAAAGTTGAGTTTTGATAGAGTTTTAATAGCCCATCTTTTTGCCGTATCCCTCTAACAAATCAAGTATCTACGTCATGAAATTTCTATTTTTGGAAATGCGCATAAGGTCAATTCAAAGGAATGCATACCGGCCAATTCCTGTTACTAGATCTATAATATTTTTAAAAAGTCACAGGTTTCGATATACTATTCGTATTAGTCACATTAAAATAGTTGTTAAAGTTAAGTTTAAAGAATGTTTATGTTGAGAATAACGTGCTACGTACAATCAAAATTGATTTAATAGTTACACTTATGTTTGTAATAATCACATGAAAGTACTTACATTTAAGTTTGGATGTTATATTTTAAATTTTTCACCGCGATTACTCTCACTTAATAATGCCAGGACAAATAAAGGGAAACTAAATGTAACCCAGGCCGCAACTTTGCTTTTATATCTACACTAACAATGAAGGGAACGGTCGGGATATTTGGTACCATAGACTCATTGCAATGCAATACCAAATCAGGGTTGCCATAAAATAAAAATTGACTGCCGTGTTTTGGATGTCGAATTGCCGTGTTTTGTGGTAAAATTAGAGAAGTAGCCGTATTTCATTTTTTTTCAAAATGCATTAGTCTTATCAAAATGTATTATTACTTTTGTTTTTGTATATGTAAACATTTTTTTTGCTCTATTGTATCTAGGTACTTAACGTTGTAGAACGACAAATATTAAACAATAAATATAAAATCTAGTTGATTTATTAGTCGGAAAATAAATTTCTAATATCGCTAGCTATTTCTTCTTCTGCCTCTTTTCTTAAATCGTATTTTGCATCTTTCATGAAATTTATCATTTCTTTTGTTGGTGTAAAGTTTGTGCAATTTTCGTGAGCCTGAATGTATTGTTTCGCGATTAATGTGCTATTCATGATGTTATTATTTTTTTATATTGATGTTAGCTATTGCATTTAATTTTGCGTTGGTGTTTTCCTTTTACTCTGATTGCCGTGTTTTATGACACGGCAATGAATGTTCTGCCGTGTACCGTGTTTTCTTTGCCAATTGACTCCAATTACCGTATAACACGGCAATTGCCGTGTCAATGGCATCCTTGTACCAAATGCAAATACTATTTGCAAAAGTGTAAAATTAAAATCGTTAAATTTGGCATTTGAAAATCGGTAGATTTTAATCGGAATAGAACAAAAGTATTTTATGTTAATTATGCGTTAATTATGCGTTAATTAACGAAGCAGTGATGGCCTCGAGGTTTAGGCGCGCGGTCGAGAATTTCGGCGGTCGCAGGTTCAAACCCCAGGCACACACCTCTGACTTTTCGAAGTTATGTGTGTATTCACAATGAATTATCACTTGCTTTAACGGTGAAGGAAAACATCGTGATAAAACCTGCACACCTAAAAGTTCTTAGGAATTTCTTAGGTGTGTAGTCCGCCAACCCGCACTAGGCCAGCGTGGTGGACTAAGGCCTAAACCCTCTTAGTTGTAGAGGAGGCCCGTGCCCAGCAGTGGGACGTATATGGGCTGATAATGATGATGCGTTAATTTATTACATTTCAATAATTTGTTCAAATAGTTACAAACATCATTTATTAAAATTGATTATTTTCTACTAGGTACGTAGGTATACATTTTTTAGTGTGGAGATAACCTATCATTGGGTCAGTGCAAAATTGATTCCGTTGTTTCGATTTCATTATGTTTATGGATAAATAAAAATATTATTTCTACATTTACAGATGAATCGAATGTGGCAAACTCAAACCTTTGAATATAAATTGGCAACTTTTGCAAAGCTGTATGTGAGTGTCTATGGTCGTGTGTACCCGCTACCAATAACTATAGGTACTCTATGTGCCGATGATTTTGTTTACAGCAGGGTTGACACCAAACCTACAATTTTATTATTTACTATCAATTATTGTAACGTTGTGACGTATGTAATATATTTTTTTCGTAGTGCGAGTATGTGCCGTGTGATCTAGCGGTACCGGATTCGATTCCCGGGCCCGGAAATAGTGTTACTGGGTTTTTCCATTAGGAAATTCTCAGTAGCAGCACAGAGTCTGAATTAAGTAAATATTACCATATTTACATTTTAATTATTTAGGTTTTGAAGTTTGTATATTGGTAATTTATTTGTTAACTATAAAAAAGCATATACTATAATATTTTAGATTATATTGTAGTAGAATAAGCCCTGGAAGTAAGTAAATTGATCAGAGTTTTGTTTTGTTGCTACAGTTTGTAAAAAAAATATGTTAATATAAGTATTGCTACAATCTTGATAAAACATTACGACATCTCATGTTGCTGAGGGAGTCTCTTGCCGTTTCTTCTCCACAGCGATAACACGTTCCGACGCGGCAATAGCTTAAAATTGACGATTCAAAAGCACTTGTTAAAAGTCTTTTTCAATAAAGATTATTTTGGCTTTGTACGGTTCAACAATCATGTAATCGATGGCTTAGTTTCATGTGGACGTTTTGACAAACCTTTGATCCTGGATTCAATGAAGGAATTAAGTGCCAACGTGAACTAAGTTATTGAAGACAACTCTTATATTGATTGATTCCCTTCCAAAAAAGGAAAGGATGTTTAAAACATTAGCAGAACATTCTATCATCTCTGATATTTAAGTGAATTCAAAAATATATTTAATGTAGCCACGCAATAGTCAAATTCTCGGCAGTCACCTGTAACTTTTCTAAGTGAGTTTTCTCACATAATTACCTGTGGTCTCGCGGTATAGGTTTGTGTTGCCATGGAGGTCCTCGATTCGAATTCCGGGTCGGACAAAGTTTAATTGGATTAAGTACTTAGAAAAGTTTCAGTCTTTTTTACTTACAATCGAATCAAAATGCCGAGATACAATTGTCATTGCTCGGTGTAAGTGTTATCTTGACTGTAATGTGATTATAATTGCATGTTGGTTAAGTGTAGACACTTTTAATTTCCAATAATGCTTTGTAAACCCTATAGAACATTACGTCTTTGCTAAAAATAATATTCATTACGTGATTCACTACCAACAGATAAAATATTCATTTAGAGAATTCCCTCGCCGAACATATGTCGGGTTACCAGTAAATGAGAAAAAAGTGAGTAATTATTGAATTTATTTTAGAGTATTAAAATTTCTATGAACAGAAAGTTCAATTTAAATTAAAAATTCAAATAAATATTGTGGATAATAGGATTTTTAAGCTTATTAAAAAAGAAAACTTCCTATATGTAATTTCTCCTAAAGAATATTTTCGGCTGAAAGTGCCCAATGATAATTGATTGGAATAATCAGGAATTTAGGAACTGTGCCATAGAAATTATCGTTCTTTGTAATTATTATCCTAGAAACCAGGGCTGCCAGCAAATAAATCGCAGCTATACGGTTTAGTATCTGCAATTATACGAAATTTGATATATTAATGAATGTTTATAGTTATAAAATTTTTAGTATTAATGTATGACTGAAAAATAAATTAAAAAAATGTTTAAATTTAAACGTAGTAGTAAGTAGTAGTAAAGTATTTTTTGGTAATCCTAAAATAAAATAAATACATTTTAAAATATATGAGCAGTTAAGCACGTGTCAGCTAAAAGTAAGCATGTTATCGAAATAGTCGATTAAAAATGTATCGTAGTAATATTAGTGTGTTGACATCTCTATTATTATTTGACATTTGACAATGCTGACGTTTACACTTTACTTCGGAGATTGGTAGAAAATTAGAAGATACCGGTGAATATTTGCCTGTGTAACGTGTTACAATTTACCCAAATAAAACAACAAAATGAGCGTGAGTTATGCAGTTATGTGTTCTAACGGTGATTAAAGAGTTTTTAGTTAAAATATTTTATGTTTGTAGCTGGAGATTGAATCAATGGTGCGCTACGCGTCGCCAATAAATCCGGCGATATTTCCTCACCTCACGTTGCTGCTGCTGGGTATCGGCATTTTCTTCACGGCGTGGTTCTTCGTGTACGAAGTGACAAGTACGAAAGTGTCCCGGGATTTATTCAAAGAGCTGCTCTTGTCGCTCGTCGCCGCACTTTTCTCTGGCTTCGGGATACTGTTTCTCTTGCTATGGGTCGGCATTTACGTATGATTATGTTAGTCCGTAAGCTATAGGATATATTACCATTCCTTTGTATGATCGACACGGTTTGTGAGAATGTTTGTTATTAAAGTTTACACCAAAAGTATACTTTTATTGGCCATTATATTATTATTTTGTTTATTACATTGTCAATATTATAACCCATATAATAACTAGGTTTTTTTGGAATGGCTCTAGCTTATGCCTTAGAAATAATGAGTAGTTAAGTGCACTCATAGTGTGGCACTATGAACATAAACTATATTAATTATTGTAGTTTGGTTTATTGTTAGTTATCATTTCGTAAAAAAGTAATTTCATTAGAAGCATCAACAGCACAATATTATCTACTTAAACATCTATGAGGTGTTATTGTCTGTCTTCAAACAAATGTCTATGATTTCCTTAAGACAAGTTATTAGTGTAGCAAGTGGGTCTGGTCGGGGTTCGAAATTAGACAGTTATCTTTTGAAGAAATCATTATTTATTACATGTTAGTTAAAGACCTCACTAGTCCAGAGTAGTGGACCAACACCTAACCCTCAGATACCATACAGTTCAGTTATCAGGTGTAAAGAATTAATGAAAATAACTTTTGTGTCTACAAAGAAGTGGGTACAGTACTGACAGTGGTCTAAACTCTAAGACATTCATTTATTATTAATTCTGTAATCGACAACAGTTACAGTGATCAAACAAAACAAAACTATTCTGTGAGCTTATCCAAATAAAATAAATAAATAACATGAAACAACTTATTGGATGAGGGCTAACAATCTCTAAATTTGTACTACATATTATAATTTTATTTTAAAATGAATGTATGCATGTAGAATTAGGATGTTACGGTCTAAAGCCTGGTAAATCGCCTTGGTGCTTCTCACTCAGCCGATCCTTTTTGAATGCTTCGTCCAAGAGAACGGTTTCATTCATTCGTTGCGATGCTAATCTCTCGATTCTCTCGTACAACACTGGATGAGCCAGTAAAAAGTGCCTGGTGAGAAATATGTAATATCATTAATTTCCACTCTCTTATAATTTCATTCCACATCCACAATATTAATTGTTTGGTTGATTCCCACTCTTCCTACTCCTATTTCCCTTCAGTTTCAATTATATACCAACAGACATTGAATTTTATTAAACGCCCAATATATTATAATGACTTCATATGGCACTGATGTTTAAGCGTACCTCAGTCCTCAGTCCTCAGTCGACACAATCTAGACCAGAGGTTTTCAAACGCTTTTGTTTTATAGACCACTTTCAAAATGTTTATGTATCGTGTAGGCCCCCTGCAGCTACATTACTACCAAATTCCAAAAAAAAAAACGACGCCTTGTACTCATTATGGAACATGCAAGTTTTTACAAGTAACAGTAGCTGAGCTTCTTGAAATATTATCTGCCTATATTGGTAGGAGAAGTCAAGCCAACATTTTAGTTTCATAGACTCCTGCTTACGATTGTGGACCCCCATTTTTTGTCACACCCAACGTAGACCCCCGTCGAGTCTGCCGTGGACCCCTGGGGTGGTGGAGCACTTTGGGAATTACTGATCTAGACGTTCACTAGGTTTTGACCTGGGGTAGGCATACCCTTCTATCAGTGGCGGTACTTCCATAGAAGTCTAAAAGCGTTACACGTTAATTGTGTAATGTCTATAATTGTTTATTGTCATTTACTTACATGTCAAATTGCTTTTGTTAAATAAAGATTTAAAGCTTAAACATTCTTATTCAGAATTTTGCAAGGCAAGCTGGACTTTTGGACTTCTATGGAAGTACCCCCACTGCCTTCTATGCTATAGAATCAAGAACTTAATTACCACGTAAATTAAACGGTATGAAAATCATCTTCAGGAAACCTGCATGCCTTAGTTCTGTTAATAAAATTCCTTACAGAGTCAGTCCACCAACCCACACTGGTCAAACGCGGGGGATTAAACACCAGTTCGTTCTAAAAGTATTAACAAATGTGGATTACTAAGCACCTGAAATCGTCGGCGTCGAGGCGGTAGACCTGGGTAATTTCCACAGCGACCACGGTGGCCACGCGCTTGCTGTCCCGCATCAACAGAGCCACTTCACCGAAATGTGCGCCGTCTCCCAAGTGACACACCTTATTAGGGTGGTAATGACCAATGATTAAATCATTTAGATTCATAATCAGCCCATATACGTCCCACTGCTGGGTACGGGCCTCCTCAACTGTGAGGGTTTTAGATCTTACTCCTTAGCCCTTAGAAGTTTAGATTATTTTATCGATTTTACTTTTTTAATATGCTCCCTTGTCGTTATCGCACTATAATTAAGTTCTATGTATTATAAGTCACAGTGGAGATCATTGGGGGAGGCCTATGTTCAGCAGTTGATGTCTTTGGGTTGATAATGATGATGATGATGATTATATATGTAGTTTTTTAATAATAAATATAAACTTCTAGGTTAGAAATTTTTGGCGGGAAGGTGGAGTTATATGATTTATCAAATGAATGATTGTGGTAGTGGATCCTTAATAGTTTCGAGTCCGTGAATGTGAGTGAGGGTGAAAAATTGAAAACTTGTAAAAAAAAACTAAGTCTCGCAACTCATTTCTTCGACCGTAAAAAGTTGTGATGTTATACCAAGTCGATGAATTTATTCAGTCCCCCGTTTAAGGGACCTTTTGTCTTAAGTTATTATGCACTTAGCTTACCAGACAACATCTTATAGTGACCATATCAATACGGTGTCGAAAATGGCCTGAGTTGCTTCGAGAAAAGTATAGTACGGCCGTGCCACTTTTTTGCTCGACTTGGCAGGGGCACTACCGTGCCCCCAGATAAAAAACATTGATCATACATTTTCACTTCCAACCAAGAACTAGGTATTTCGTAGGCGCAAGTTTTCGACTTTTTCTCAAAACTTATAATGGGCTCTAAAATTGATGTCAGCAGTTCTTGGATTA
This sequence comes from Hemaris fuciformis, assembly GCA_907164795.1. Taxonomy (NCBI): domain Eukaryota; kingdom Metazoa; phylum Arthropoda; class Insecta; order Lepidoptera; family Sphingidae; genus Hemaris; species Hemaris fuciformis. The sequence goes on from OU015443.1 coordinate 2,152,941, forward strand.
GTAAATAAAAAGTACAAATGACTTGTAGGCAAGAATTATTTGCCTTTCGATAAAATGGATAATAAAAAACAAAATAAATGTTTCACTCACCTCGACTCCCTTCAAAGAGTACACGGCGACTGTACCATTAGCGATGAAGTACATGCAGTCGCCGATGTCGCCGGCGCGGACCACCGGGTCGTTGGGCAAGTACACCTCGGGGCGCAGGCACCCCAGCACCGAGCCCACCACCGCCGCCGGGACGTTCTCGAACAACTCCACTTTGTTCACCAGTTTGTGGCACGTGTGCAGCGTGATCTCATTCCGAAGCTCCTCTGACGTGGAATTCAAAGTGTTATGATGGCAGTTTTTCCATTTGTAAAGTTAAGGATTTCTATTGGTCCAAAAACTGAATAATAAGTAGGTACTCATTATTTACTAGGACATTTTCATCTTATATATATGTGTGTATATTTATATAAACATATATATAAATATTATCTTAATCTTTTTATGAGAATCTCTATATTTTACTTTGCCTTCTTGGCTCTTGCATTCCATCCAAAGGTTAACTGTAAGAGATCGGTCTCAGAAATAACACCACCTATTGTACTCGTATACATCCTTGTTTATAATTCCATTAATGTCAATTCCTGTATGTGGGTAGCAATAAAGAGTTGTTTATCTATCTATCAGTAATACCAACATAATAACATTCTCTCAAATTATTTCACCTTTTCTTCACAGTCACACCTTTTCGCCCGTAATTTTACAAGGGTAGGTAGCCTGTATCCTTTATGGGAATATTTCTAAATCCCGTGCGTCTACTAAAAATTTCCTAATAGAAAAAAAACAATGTAACTTTACACACAAACAATGGGTAAACGATACGGTGAAATTGTAGCACTTTGTATTCTTTGGTGGCCTAAATTCTGATGTATGGCCCGTGTTTACTTATTTGCATCAAGCCATTTCAGTGCCGTTATTAACCGATGCAGATCGAGCTTTTTTCGAAGTTATATATGTGTATTCGCAAAGAATTATCACGTACTTTAACGGTGAAGGAAAACATCGTGATGAAACCTGCACACAAAAAAGTTCTCAGGAATTTCTTAGGTGTGTAGTCCGCCAACCCGCACTAGGCCAGCGTGGTGGACTAAGGCCTAAACCCTCTCAGTTGTAGAGGAGGCCCGTGCCCAGCAGTGGGACGTATATGGGCTGATGATGATGAGATCGAGCTTGAGCTTCTTATGTTCATAATAAGTCTGTTAAAGGAGAAGTGGGACGCTGTCATTGTGACCGAATTAAAATAGCCTTGCACCGCCATCTTAAATTCACGCATAAAAAATATAATAAAACGCATAAAAATGAATATTTATCTATATGTTGTCGAACTCCTCTAAAACGGCTGGACCGATTGGGATGAATTTTTTTGTGTGTGTCCGAGGGAATTGTAGAATGGTTTAGATTCACAATTGGACCTGACAGATCGCGCCCTTGTCGGTCAAACGGCTGGACCGTAAATATAAATGTATATTTGGGGTGAAATTTTCTCCTATATTCCAATGGGTCCCTGGATGATTTCAAAACACAATTGGACCCGGTAGGTGGCGCTGCTGTCGGCATATCGCTTAAAGCTCTTTCGGGTAGGACGACGTCTGCCGGGACAGCTAGTATCTTTATAAATTAATTTCTAGTACTTATGTACCTGAGAGACATTCGAGGGCAGTCTCCTCTCTGTAGTACCGCCCTTGGTATCTGTAGTGGTAGAACGCTCGCACGCGCTTCTTCAATGGCGCTGGAAACTGCTTGTATGTCATGTACTCCTGGTAATAGTAAAATATATACGCGCTTCGTAGTTACTAAACCTGATTCGTTTTGTTTTACTCATTTTTACTTAGGGGCTTCTATTAAATAATAAAGTGTAACCTTTATACGTATAGGTACAAGGATTGTATGTTTTACTCGAGTTTAGCTTTGAGTTGTTTGAGGAGAGAAGCGATTCACCTGGCTTGCGTGTTACACAATTGGAAAATCCCTTTACTGGTATGAAAGTATTGTCCACTAAAATGAGACAGACATTTCATAGTTTCTGAAACCTACAACACATGCTACCTGGTAGTGTATATATCAATAAAAAAAAAACCAGTGATGGCCTCGAGGTTTAGGCGCGCAGTCGATAATTTGGGCGGTCGCAGGTTCAAACCCCAAGCACACACCTCTGACTTTTCGAAGTTATGTGTGTATTCACAATGAATTATCACTTGCTTTAACGGTGAAGGAAAACATCGTGATAAAACCTGCACACCTAAAAGTTCTTAAGAATTTCTTAGGTGTGTAGTCCGCCAACCCGCATCACTACTCTGCAAACGTAGCAGTTGCGGGTTGAAATCCCACGCACACACCTTTAACTTTTTGAAGTTATTTGCGTGTTCATAATGAAATTTCACGTAGGTACGTACTTTCACGCTTAATGAAAACATCGTAGGGACACCTGCATATCTAAAAGTTCTGAGGAATTTCTTAAGTCTGTAGTCCGCCAAGCCGCACCAGACCTGTGTGGGGGACTAAGGCCTAACCCCTCCCAGTTGTAGAGGAGACTCGTGCCCAGCAGTGGGACGTATATGGGCTGATATAGATTGGTTACCTCCACTTGGTTCATGAGCTCGTGGTAGCGCACCGTTGAACTGTATTTCGTCATATACACTTTCAACAGGAAAACTGAAGCAATAAAATTCCTTTGAGGATCGGGTGTTACATAATTAGTCATAATTGTTGTATTGTATTTACATAGACTTATAATTTAGCAAATTTAATTTCATCATCATCATCATCAGCCCATATATGTCCCACTGTAGGGCACGGGCCTCCTCTACAACTGAGCAGTGATGGCTTCGAGGTTTAGGCAGGCGGTTGCAAGATCAAACCCCAAGCACACACCTCTGACTTTTCGAAGTTATGTGTGTATGCACAATGAATTATCACTTGCTTTAACGGTGAAGGAAAACATCGTGATAAAACCTGCACACCTAAAAGTTCTTAGGAATTTCTTAGGTGTGTAGTCCACCAACCCGCACTAGGCCAGCGTGGTGGAGTAAGGCCTAAACCCTCTCAGTTGTAAACTTAATTTAAGATTTTTTATTACATACGTAAATAACCTTTCATTTCGTTGCCTACATCTCCATCCTTTGTTGTCTGTTAGAGACTGCCTTGTGCGACAAGACCGCCTTTTGTTCAAATTTAGCCTACTTTACTCCATAGTTTTTTATGTTATGTGTATAGTATTATAGTTTTTTTTAAAAGAAACCTCACGCCTTTATTTCCCGAAGGGGTAGCCGTAGGTACATTTCTACACCCATATTTTGCCAGGTTTGTATCAGTGCCACGTAATAGGCTCGCTATTGCCGTTTTTCGGGCACATTTCCAGACTCTGTGCTGGTATTGAGAATATCCCAATTGGATAACCCAATTACACTGCTCGATCACTGCTGGAATCGCGCCCAGGACCTCTAGATGGCACGGCACATACTTGTGCCGCGAGATCACGTGGCAGTCAACTATTTTGCCCCAAGTAATAAGGGCCAAGCCTGTTGCTGAGAGTTTCCCAATAGAAAAGCCGAATTATTTTTTTCGAATTTTTATAACTCACTTTTTGTTATAATATAAAGCTATACAACATTTATTAACGGTATTGCACACTCACCGAGAGTATAAACCATGAACATAGCCGAGTAGAGGATAATTAATGAATGTATTACAATTTCATCAGGTTCAGACGCGCGAAACATCGAGAAACCGGTTCCTGAAGTTGAAAAATAAATTTATACACACATTGCTCTAAACCAGTGTTTCCCAACCTTTTTTATGCCATTTCAAACATTTTTGTGCCCCCCTAACCTAATTTTTTGTTAAATTTGTCACCGATATCTAGCATTGCATCTAAATAATCCATAGTGAAAGAGTTAAAGTCGTGTCGAGTCCAATTTTAAATTGCCCCCCCTGTGGGGCGTGGGCCCCACGTTGGGAAACACTGCTCTAAACCCACACGAAGGTACAATCTTGGATAGACTTTTTGACTTTTTACCTTATAAACATGGATAAAAACTTTTGTATCGGTGCGGGGATCGAACCATCATTTCACCAGGCTAACTAACGAAGTGCGTCACGAAGCTTGTCAAGCATAAACGTGTATCGTCAGGCCTCAGGCGCATTCAGATATTAAGTAATTAACATTTGGTTTGTAAGTAGATATTATATTTAATTCGGAATCGTTGTAAGTGTTTTGGGGAACAATATAGTAAGAAAATAATGAGGTCGTCACTCATAGTGATTATTTATATATAGGCATGTACCAATAAAGAAAAAACTATAACGTAGCATACCATCATACAGGTTTTTTTTTAATGAAAGATGAAACATTTCAAACGTCAAGTCAGAATGTGTCATTCATTAGTACATAAAAGTTATACCAAAGAATGCTGAGATTACGATGAACATTGCTCTTCTGTATCGATTTTGTATACCAATGTCCAAAAGATTTGTACCGGGATCCTTGAGAAAGCGATTGTAGTCAGGAGGCATTTTACCGTACCCTGAGAAAAATAAGTACTTACAACCAACTGTTACATACAGCAGTTCTGACCCCACAGCGCAGAAACATATCGAGATAGAAACGCCTAGTGGGCGTCGTAACCATGAAAAAAACATACTGTATACGGCATAATTTACTAAGGTCCAGCTCATTCATAAAAAAAACGAAGTTACGTGACTTTTTAAATCATTAAATAAAAATGTGACATGCACGTTGTCTAAGAAAAACGCAATCATGTCCGTTCTACTTCTACAATGGAATTTTCGGTTTCACAACTACCCAGGCTAGCCCCTCATTCCTCAAGCTGGTGTCTAGCCCACTGCGCCACGGGGTTGTGACAATTTAATGATATTTTCATGCAAAATTGTACATACTTCAAACAAAAAGTATAAGTCGAAAATAATTACAGTAATAAGCAAAGACTGGCGGCAAGTAGACGAGGCAGGTGCACCAGTGCGACGTTATCACGAAGAGAACAACATGTCGAACCGTCCCGTGCCACATGTACGAACTGCTGAACATCTGCGTAACAAATACAACTAGTCTTCATCATCAGTCCATGTGTTCATGGGTCTCATTTGTTTCGGAGAGGGGTTTTATGGAATAGCCAATAACTAACCCCATCTTAGAGGCTTTTAAAGATACGTTATAATAAGTCATTTCAGTTGGCCGGAATGAAGATAGCGATCGGCGAGAGATGGGATTTTCTCGTTAGTTAAAGCTCTTTGTTGGACTATGTTGTTAGTTGTTACTTTGTGCATACATACATACATACATAATCTCACGCCTGTATTCACCGAAGGGGTAGGCAGAGGTACATTACTGCACCTACATTTCGCCATTTATATATCAGTCCCACGTAATAGGGGGCGAGCCTATTGCCGTTTTTCGGGCACAATTCCTGACTCCGTGCTGTTACCGAGAATTACCTAATGGAAAATCCCAATAACACTTTGCCCGACCCGCGATTCGAACCCGGAACCTCGTAATTGTACGGCACATATTTGTACCGCAAGACCACGCGGCAGTTAATGGCAATTGGCTCGCCCTTTTTTTTTGTTGCATCTAATAGCCAGTAAGAAAGGCATTAGAGATTATGTGGGTACCTTAGCAAGAAGAGAACAAGGCATGAAAACTTACTTGATTAAAAACCCTCAAGTGCACTATGACGGTGTAAAGTCTGGGCAAGCGCAGTAGAGGCAGTAAGTGTGCAATCAAAATGTGTCGCGAATTGTTTATTTTCAGGTACAATAACACATAGGCTACCGGCAGACATGACGCAACTTCCAACAGGAACCAACGGCGCATGTAGCGGCTGCCAGGAGAAAAATCTAGTTAATATACTGAATACAACTACATAAATCTGTAATAACATTCAAATATATTCCTCTAAAGAAATTTAAAACTAATGATACTTGCCAGGCCATAAGTGTCGATGTGTCGCAAGTAAATTCTACACAGCTGACAGTCTATTTAACGGCATTACAAATCTTTTAAATAAAAAAAGTCTTGTCGGTATATAATAGAAATGCATTAATATTTTTTCCCAATTTAAAGTTTTTGATCCTATATATCTATAAAATTCTCATTCATACTTACCATGCGATCTTTTGTCTGTTCATGACGATGTTTGAGGATTCCTTTTCAATGAATCCAATGTTGAACTTCAATACGACATCGACAAGACAAATCATATGAAAAAACAACAGTACGTCATCGATTCGGTGCAGCGTCATCACTTTCCCGTGAGGAAATATGAAGAATAAGCGGAAGGGGGATAGGAAAATGTGGACAAGATTCACAAACGCCATCATCGTATTCCAAAATAGACTGTAATAGCAAATGTTTGTTAGAAATCAAAGTGACAACGATTCTAGAGGCAGTCCAGAAGATGAGCGCATTACAATTTGTAATGTGCTAAACAGGAATTAGGCGTTTGGACTTAAGACAAACTTTTGGTGGTGCCATTTGTGTGTCCTCTAAGACTAGGGTATATTCTGTAATTATCACAGTTGCAATACAGCATATATTGAAAGTTCACAACATGGAGTTTTTTTTATAATGATGTTAGTATCAAGAAGTGGAATGTATAAGGGCAGAAGATAATAACGATGAAAAATTACCTGACCAAGCTTAGGGGGTGTATCAAATTCTTTCCACCTTCGTGCAATTGTTTTTGGCGCTCGGCTACCATCGCAGGGTAGCTTCGAAAGTGCTCGTACGTCTCCGGGTGGTACTGGGCAATTTGGCACATCTTTCTTATGCTGCGGTGGATATTGCCCCATGTTCCTGGCTTTTGTGGCAACATACTATCCGAACCTATAATTGTCATCGACCTTACGATACGAGCTAGCAAATTCTTAACAATTAATTGCAATAAAAACGTTGTAGAGTCCTGTGCGATAGCTTGAGATGTACCTACTCAAGTTTTAGAATAATACCTATTACAAATACAATATTATGATTATAAAAATCAAATCACTAAAGATATTTAAGACATTTGTTAGAGTGAGATTTGGATTTATTTAGATTTTCTGTGAACCATTCGATTACGTTCGAGCCATCTTTTTTATGTCACCACGTCACCAAGTATGTGCAATAAGATCAAGGAAGCCCTTCTACAGTTGACACAAATATGCTTAATAATGCTAACTGGTTGCAATCCGGAAGGGTACAATTATAGTAGTATCCATCGATAGACAGAAAATCCATACCGCGGTCAGAACAAAATTTTTGCGTTTACATAATGTAGACTGGACGTAATTGGCTTAAGTTTCTGGATTTGATCCTGGGTCGAACGGTATCATTTGGATAATTTTAACAGATTTTTTTTAGTAGCTACACAGTCAGGAAGTGGACCTTAAATACGGCAATTTTACAGAATGACGTTTGATGGTTCTCTCCCAAGACATAAAGTAGAAAATCGTTAAAAAAGTTCATAATTACCAAGCCCCAGTTGGCATTGATGTTTCTTGAACGGCATCATTTGCGGTATGTTTTAATAACATTTGCGGAATACAATTGAATCTTGTACAAATATGACACTCACTTATATTACTATACTCTTTGTACTATACTCTTTGCTATGTGCGTAGCTCATAGACAATTCAATAAAATGATTATATATTTTTTAAAAATAAAGAAAGATTAAAGAGACCTAATGTATGCAAGACTTGTCGCTTTGTTTTTTTCTTTTCTTGCGGTTGTACGTTTTTTCAGTATTTAAAAATATTTTCAGTAGTACGTGTAATAGGTACTAAATGGTTTCAGGAACGGGTCGTTATAATAAATTTATGCGTACGGTTCTTGTCTGGGACCTCTTTAATCAGAGTTTTCACATCATGAGGCTTGGATTGTGCTCTGTTAAACATTATTTAACTGCACTATGCACCATAACTTTCTTTCCACCATAAATTTCTAATGACAATCTTACGGCTATATCCTGAGTCCCTCAACATGTGTATATGAAGTCATACTATAAACTAATCATTGATATTATAATAAGCAATGAGGTGCGTCTTGTATTCTAACGACCAAATTGCGTTTTTTCTTCTAAATCACCTTTGAACTTCTCAAACTAGATGGCTCGGTTCTAACTTACATATATCGATGATAGATGAGGCCAGTATAGTTTTGTTTCAAGCTCATTAAAAAACATCACTTCAGTAGATAAATATATTTATTTTACTAAAACTAACATAAACTGTTCTTACATTAAATTGAGTATATTAATGGTGTAGAAGTAAATATTTGCATGGGATGAAAATGAATTTTAATAAAATTTATGTACATATACAGGATGTATTCAGACCGTGATCGCAAACTAAGACAGGTAATAGCTAAGGTGATTACAAACCCCCTGGCGTTAAAGAAAATTCTGACAAAAATTAAAAAAAAATACGTTTTCCATACAAAACGCGTACATTTAATACCGATGGTTGTATGGAAAAAGTCAAAATTTTTATTTTTTGTCAGTATTTTCTTTAACGCCAGAGTATTTGTAATCACCGTAGCTATTACCTGCCTTAGTTTCCGATCACGGTCTGCATACACTCTGTATAACATGGCTCATTACGCCCATGGATGCTCTAAATCCTTCTGTACTGGCCGTTGGCAAACCCTGGGGTGAACTGCGTTGGGTTGAAGGCGAAGTTGTTGTTATGATTTGCAACGGAATCCGGCTGGAACGAATTGATTATCAACAATTGAGACTTTAAGTGGTTGTATTGGCAATATTAGAACTGATGGAACAGAAAAGATCACAGTGATCATGAGCCGACGACAGCTTTGGACGTCCATCGTCCATTACGCTTATAGACGGCTTGGCAGGATCAAAATATTTCTCGATACTTGCTACTTAAGAGAGAGTATTGCATGACAAGAGTCCATTTCTATTTTCTAGGGTAAAGGGTAAAGGTAAGGGTGGGTAAAGGTAGGTAAAAGGTAGATAAAGGTAAGGGTACATCACTGTTAATAAAATTAAAACCCTTAAAGTTTTTAAGCTCGGAGAAGCCTGGATCGTTAAGTTGAAATCTTACGTCAGTATGCTGACTTATGCGCCTAATGATAAATGCTGTACAAAATAGTTTCGACTGTTGAAATACGATTCCGATTTTTGATACTTTAAACACTTCAGTTTTTGAAAATTTTAGATGTTTCTGCAAACTCTAAAATATTATTTTGTCATGGAAGGCATACATACCAGGCCGTTGGTTTTCTCAAATGCGGAGTCAGGGTCTGCGAGGAAGTTCCTGAAGTGCGGCAAGTCTTCGATGCCGATGAGATCTGACTCGTTGGAGCCATCGCTGTGGAATAATACCGTGTGAAATGTTAGATTGTAAAGACTAGAAATTTAATTTCGTAGGTATCATTAACGAGAGATATTTCAGTACTACAAACATACAGAACAGCAAAATTAATTGGTGTCGAAATTGTGTTGTCTTCACTCGGCCAGATTTTATTGTTTAAAAATTGTTACCGAATAATTAGGTCTAAACCCTCTCAAATGTAGAGGAGGCACCTCGTACCCAGCAGTGCCCATATGAGCTGATGATGACTATATAATTAGTAGCCAATCAAAATTTTGTCATTCATCTCTATTGAGATTCAGCATGATTAGAGAAGAAGCAATTACACAAGTATTCAGGGTTTCTCAAGTTTTAAATAATTTTAAACCAGAAGATGTATAAATTTAAACAAATATGTAGTTCTTGTAATACCTCTCAATTAAGTAACAATCATGTAAAATTGTGTGAGGCAAGTGATAATGGCGAGGTTTGGCATCTAGCCACCAGTGCCATGGGCTCTTGGTAGAACTGGTGGTAGAAGTGAGAAGAGTTTACCTCATAGCGTCGTAGTCCGGGGTCTTGATGACCTCGTTGAAGATGGGGTTGGAGCCCTCGACGGTGTGCTTGTTGGTGCCGGGCGCGGCGATGCCGGCGCGGTTCAGTCCCGAGTCCAGCGACCCGTACTTCGTCATCGACAGCGCCGCCAGCCGACGGTTCAGCCTGACCAACAGCCAAGTCACGTAACGCATAACAATACTTGTTTATTCTGACAATCAATTTACAAATCAGATTATTCTAGATTAGGCAACGCACATAATACATATGGTATTGTGGGTGTTTATGGGCGGCGATGACCACTTAACCATTTAAATGTGACTCGTTGGCTCATTTGCGTCTTCCCATTAAAAAAATATGTTTGTTGTAATATATTTCAGAACGAAGTAGAGTAACTACTTCGTTCCAAGTCATCATACTTTTATTACTCAAATAAAGTAAATGACCTCCTTTTTATAACATAAATGAATAAAATGTAGATTGAGAGACCCAAAACGCGATAGAAAAAGACTTAATGGTTTTAAAGAAGTAGGGATGGGACTAGAAGCTGGATGCTTCCAAAAAAGCTATTTAGTAGTCTTTAGTAATTGACTCACGCCCTGGTCCTGATGATGAAGGTGAGCAGCAGCACGAGGCACATGAAGCCGAGCATCGCGGCCAGTGCGGCCAGCACGTACACTGTGGTCTGGGTTTGGTCGGTGTCCGTATCGGGACTTGAACCTGTCAGCAGATCCTGCAGCACCAATCTCCGAGCCGCTAGCGTCGTCTGGATGGAACTCAACAGCACCAGGTCACTACGGATTCTACGCACAAAATTTGTTTAATGTTAATCGAACAGTCACTCATGTTCAAGGTCGCCAGTGCCCGCCAGCTGAATGAGCTAATATTAGCCCCACCTCTTATGTATATAAATTCGGATGATGATCGAGCTGATGCCAGGTAACGTAAAAAGTAGTGATGGCCTTGAGGTTTAGGCACACCTCTGACTTTTCGAAGTTATGTGTGTATTCACAATGAATTATCACTTACTTTAACGGTGTAGGAAAACATCGTGAGGAAACCTGCACACCTAAAAGTTCTTGGGAATTTTTTAGGTGTGTAGTCTGCCAACCCGCACTAGGCCAGCGTGGTGGACTAAGGCCTAAACCCTCTCAACGGTAGAGGAGGCCCGGAGCAGTGGGACGTGAATGGGCAGATGATGATGATGATGATGTATGCATGTAAGGAGGTAGTAGTAGTAGAGGTAGTGTTGAGTCTCACTGTTCGATCTCCGTGGCGAGCACGGGCACGTTGTCCCGGATGAAGTGTCCGCGCACCTCGGTGGAGTAGTTGAGCGCGACGCCGCCGCTGTCGCTGGCCGGCACCACCTGGTCGATGTTGCACACCATCGAGAAACCAGACGTGAACGTGTCCGCGATCTGAAACAACGCACCACGCAATCATCATCATCATCTGCCCTATACGTGCTTCAGCAATATGCCTCGTCTACTCGTCGTCGTCCACTGAAAACTTATGTATCTACGCCTTGTTTACTGCAAGAAGTTGGGTCTTAGTCCACCAAGCAGACTTTGAAAATATATATTATGATCATATCCCTGATTCGATTTCCCGATCGAGCCATGTGATATTGGGTTCGTTTATAAGTTATTGTGTTACTGTTCTATGAAACATAAGTATAAATATGTCATATATTTTATAAATACATTTTAATGAATGATGCTCCCGCATTTTGATGATTTTTACCAGGGTACGCAGTCCGGAGTGAAAGGAGATAGAGTAATACTCACAAAGTCCGTGTTGTCCTCGACCTCCTGCAGGGTATTGACGAAGAGGAAGTACACCCGGTTTAGAGAAGACACGACGTACACCGTCACATTGGCGCGGTCTTCCACGTCATCTGCAGTAAACATTACAAAAATATAAAAACATCCAACACTCGCCCTTTTTGGTCTCAAATCACCCAGACCTGAACCTGGTGTCTAGTTAATTGCTCCAAAGTTGCTGTCAAAAGTTGACCCTTTACATATTTTGTTGAACTACGACGTAGCTCTAAGAATAGTCCGGTTCGACACGGTGGTACCACTGCTACACACCATCATCATCAGCCCATATATGTCCTAATGCTGGGCACACACATAAAGTGTGCCTGGAGTTAGAAACAGCGACCCCTAGATTCTCGATTGCGCATCTTAACCACGAGGCCATCACTACATCACGCTATACATCACTGCATTAATAAAATAATGTAATGCCAAAAAAGCGTAGATTTATTTTATATACTCACGTTTTTCAGATGTTTGAAATTACACGTAATATGTGACGAGAACCTCGCCTTGAAACTATTGGCAAGACACATCTGCAGACTCCATGCCCCTATTAAGAATCTCCAATCGAAACAATCTAACAAAACTTTTCCTGACCCAACAATTAACTAGACCAAGTGGCAGTTTAAGAAGATGCTTATAGGATCTCTGTAGCGGCACGCAGTCAGAGAAACTTCTGCAAAAATCGGGAATAAGATCACCTTCTGTTGCATGTTACACAGCAGGCAAAACTTTAGTGTAGAATCCTATCCTTGGGAATATTCAAGAGTGAATGTAGCTATCGCTTCACTTTCAAAAAAACTAGCATTTTCACTCGTGAGTGATATTAAATCCCATTGACCCCTTTCCCCTCCTTCTCCGCTAAAAATTTTTCATTATCATCATCATCAGCCCATATACATACGTCCGACTTCTAGGCACGGGCCTCCTTTACAACTGAGAGGGTTTAGGCCTTAGTACACGTCGTCCACCACGCTGGTCTACAGCGGTTTGGTGGACTACACGCCTAAGAAATTCCGGTGAACTTTTTGGTGAGCAGGTTTTCTCACGATGATTTCCTTCACCGTCAAAGTACGTGATAATTCATTGCGAATACACACATAACTTCAAAATGTCAAAGGTGTATGCCTGGGGTCTGAACCTGCCCCCTATAAGGCATACAGGCGTGTACTCACTTTCGTCAGTGGCGACTACTTGGAACTGGAACATGCCGTGCATGGAGGCGGTGGGCTGGATGTTGAGGGTGAGGACTCCGCTCTGAGGGTTGAGGACGAACGCGAGCAGTCTCACGGCCTCCAGGCTGGGGTCCACCACCATGCTCTCCTGGTCTATTGAGTACGTCACTGACGCACCCTCCGAGTGACTAGCCTGCACAAACAATAAAATAATACATAAATAAACACACCCAACAGTCACATACACAGTTCTGGGAGGGAATCAGAAACTACGAGACTTTTCGGTCTCACAAACACACAGACCCCAAAAATATTTGTGTATCACCCAAACATATGTGGGCTACTCACGTACATACTCACATACATATGTACATACACACTATCCTAAGTTAAATAAATTAAATATCGGACACTCCGTCCGCCAATAGATACCGGGGCCGCGATCGTGCACCGGTGGGACAATAGGTGACGTATAGCGGGCGGCCCGCTACCTGTCTCTCGTCCCCGAACCGCGCGCCGGCGCACCATATACACGCGACGACGCGCTCAGCGCCGGCCTGTTCTGTTCTCATCCGTTCCGACTGAGACTCGTTATCGCGCGCGTACATCTTAGCTTAGCTTAGAAGTCGTGATGGCCTCGAGGTTTGGGCACGCGGTCGAGAATCTCGACGGTCGCGGGTTCAAACACAAGGCACACACCTCTGACTTTTCCAAGTTATGTGTGTATTCACAATGAATTATCACGTACTTTAACGATGAAGGAAAACATCGTGATGAAACCTGCACACCTAAAAGTTCTTAGAAATTTATTAGGTGTGTAGTCTGCCAACCCGAACTAGGCCAGCGTGGTGGACTAAAGCCTAAACCCTCTCAATGGTAGAGGAGGCCCGTGCCCAGCAGTGGGACGTATATGGGCTGATGATGATGACATCTTAGCTACCTGTTGCCACGCGCCGACCGCGTTGCTTTTAACCACTCCTTCTATAACTTCTGTATAATCTATATCGTGACTGTATTGTGTGTGAACTGTATTTCTTCACGTGTCGTGCATATACTGTGACAATTGCTGTGCTGTGCATTAAACACTATAAACTGCTTTGTGCTTATTATTGTGCTCACGCCCGCATTCATCACCATCCGGCACATCACCTCACACACGCAACATCAAGCCACGCCACCACGTGACGATAACTAACACGCCACCACGTGCCTATACATATGTCTCGGTGCGGGGATCAAACCCACGGTGTCTCGTTTTGCTTGTGTTTAGCCAACTGCGCCATGGACGCTGTCAAAAAATTATTTACTATAGTATTTTTTATTACATGGCCTTGAGGACTAGGTGCAATTGACAAGGATATCACCAAGATTCCAAATCCTCTAGGATTTAAATCTTCTCAATTTTTTCGAAGTTATACGTGTATTCACAATGTTAAAGTTCTTAGGTGTGTAATCGTCCACCCCGTTCTAGGTGTGCAGGTTTCCTCACGATGTTTTCCTTAACTTCAGTTAGTGAAAATTCATTCATTATGAACACACACCTAACTTGTAAAATTAGAAGTGTGTGCCTGTCTGAACCCGCGATCGCTGAGAATTTGACTGGACTGCGCACCTAAATCCCAAGGCCGTCACTTCTTACGAAGAACTAGTTGAAATCAGTGCCATAATCGCCGTTGTATGACCCTGAGGGCTAAACATTCGAAATCTGCCATCAGGTAATTTGTAAAAATTCTTTAAAGTTTCTTACTTCTATGAGGTAGGGGAAAAGTGTCAATATTGAGTGAAAGTACGTTAGGTAATGAGAATTCCTCACGTGCACAGTGAGCAGGTCTCTGCCGATGGAGTCCGCGGTCGATATCCCGGCGGTGTACACCTCTCGCGTGAACACGGGCCGCGGGTCCGCTTCCCTCACCTAAAAATGATAATCGCTTTTGTATTAAATAATAAATACACTTAAAAGTCACATACATAGTTCCGACCCCACATTTAGATAAGCGTTTTTTGTCATGGGTATCAAAAACTACGAGAGACTTTTCGGTGTCAAACACCCAGACCCGAAACAAATTCTTGAGGATCACAAAAACAAAATATACGAGTATATGTAAAAAACAAATCAAAAAATCCGAGAATGGCCTCCCTTCTGTAGATATGATTCGTCGGTTTGATTAATTATTATTGGTGAAAGCAGTAGTTGCACTCACGACGACGGTGACGGTGAGCGTGGAGGCTGGGAGTGGGGTCCCACCGCTGGGCGAGTTGGTGGCCGCCACCACCACGGTGCGGGAGCTGGCCTCGCTCCTGTCCAGCTCGCGCACCAGGTACAGCACGTTCTCCACTGGGTCCAGCCCGAAGTCACCCTCGCTGTTGCCGTCTGCACACAACGGAGTCAAAATCAATCCTCAGGAACTACCAGGCTAAAATAACCATTATATACACATAGGGGTTATTAAGAGAAGAGAAAAACAAATGGTATGAAGATCAGGATAGAAATCCTCATGTAGAGATTTCCAAGAGGGAAAAGTTGCAGGAAGATATATAATCAGGGGAGGAGAAAGTTTTCTTACCCACGATCCTGTAGTAGATGTCATGGCAGTCGCCGTCGCAGAGGTAGTTCTTGGCGTCTTGAGCATGAGGCAGCAGGTGGCGTTCCGATAGACCAGCCTCGCCCTCTGTAAAGATGTATTCATATACATACATATCCTGTAGGTAGAGGTACATTTCACATAACTTTTTAAAATCTTACGCAATATGGTGTCAGCCTATTGCCTTTTTAATCTGTATTGCTACAGAGAATATCGTTATGGGAAAACTCAACTGCACTTTTCCCGTTAATTTTACAATTCATTTTTGCTTTTTGAGTTAAATTTTGTTGAATTTTTTTATTATTATTGCTTCTATGGCAAAATAACATACTTATACAGAGACACATGGTTAATTGGGATCTCAAGAGACCAAGGATTCTATGCCATTTTAATAGGCTTTCAATTAGACAAGCTTATACTAATAGTTACATCATTTACAGAAGGCTCCGGTCATAGAGTTCAAAATTATTCCATTTATAGAGTTGGAAATAAATACATACACCCAACAGTCACATACATAGTTCTGACCCCACATTAAGATACAAGTCCTGTGTCGTTGGTATCAGACACTACGAGAGATTTTTCGGTCTCACAAACACCCAGACCCGAAACAAATATTTCTGGATCACACAAATGTTAATAGAAATGCGTATTTTTGGTCTTATTAAGTGTAGGTAGAGAATGGAATTACAGAGTAAAAATTATAGAGGTAACGTCGAAAAAAGTCCTAAAATCAAATCTTTTTTAACCAGGTTCGAAAAGTTCCATTAACAGAGTTGATTCGATGAAAAGTGCCGGGACCCCATTACAATTCTCAATAATAGAGGTTTCTTATTAAGCCAGGTCCTACTTTATTACTTTTGCTTAATTATGCACGGGCTGACATTTTAAGGTATGCTGTTTGAATGTGTATAAAAGTGTAGGTATTATAAAGATAAAAAAAAAGTGTAGGTGTAGTTACCGATGAAGGCGACGGAGTGCTGCTGAGTGGGGAAGGTGGGGTCTCCCTGCGTGGGCACGAACACCACGCGGAACGAGCAGTCGGTGGCGCGCGGCCCTGGTTCAGTGCCCTGGTCGGTCCCGCGCACTGTCACCTGCAGTGCAACACCAATCCAAACAGATCCAACATATTCTATCTACCCTGGTCTGTCCCATGTCGCCTGCACAATACAACTCAAGTACTAAGTTAACAGACTTGTCTAACATCTATACTTAATATATACAGCTGAAGAATTCATTCGTTTGTTCGCTCGTTCGTTCGTTCATTCACTCGTTTGTACGTTCATTTGTACATTCATTCGTTCGTTTGTATGTTTGAGCGCCCTTATCTCAATAACTACTAGTTCGAACTGAAAAATTATTTTTGTGTTGAACTGTAAATTTTTTGAAGAAGGTTACAAGCTATATATCATCGAGCTACGACCAATAGTAGCGGAGCAGTAATGAAAAAGTGTCAAAAATGGCGAAAAAATATTCCTCTTGGAGTCTAAAGTTTCGTATATAATATACAATATAGTCTCAAATCGAAATATACGTACGTAGATTCAGCTTGACTATCAAATCCAAAATATAATAGTACGAACATTATTACGAATATATGCAGGTCAAATAAAAATAAATAAAATTCTATGTTCAAATCACAATTCACACATACGTTTGTTTCGATTTGTCACTTGCAAAGCGAATAAAGACTGCATGCCGAAGATCTGCTAGATTCCAGAATCTTGGAAAATGTTCTAATGACTTTGGTAATCGGTATCTCTATGACTTGCTAAATGGATTACAACTTAAATTTCTTTTGGATAAAGTATCAACTTCATTACTACATATTTTGTCGTTGACCAAGGTTCATGAAAGTCAAGACTTTTGCAGTTTACATTGCGGTTTTAAGATATAGTTTACCTCTTACTGAAAAACAACAGGTCCTTACCATGAATGTCCTGGTGTCCTCGGGGAACATTTGCAGCAACCGCAACGAGCCGTGGTTCTCGCCATCGTTCACCACTTGGAAGTACTCTTCCGCTTCAGCTGGATGCAAGAGATCCGAGTCAAAAATATTGTTTTTCCGGTGTTTATAAGCAATCCTTACCTCTATCTTTGGTTCAAACTAAAAATAATCTAATATGTACAAAGAAACTAATAGAAAGATGTGTATTTTTGCATCTACATTTCGCCAGCTATCAGTCCCACGTAATAGGGGAGCCTATTGCCGTTTTTCGGGCAAATTTCCAGACCCCTATCTATTTGGGGAATATAGGCGTGAAGTTATGTACATGTGTATGATAAAGTAATGCATGCGTTGCGTACTGTTAGGATGTCTTTAGTGATTCGGTTTTTAAAAATAAAATCATCGTCACCATCAGCCTAAAGACGTCCACTGCTGGACATAGGCCTCCCCCAAAGACTTCCAAAGTGTTCTGTCGGAAGCGGCTTAAATAAAATACAGGATTTTTTTTGGGACAAAGAAAGGTGTGATGGCCTCGAGATTTAAGCGCGACAATCTCGGCAGCCGCTGGTTCAAATCCAGGCACACACCTTTGACTTTTCGAAGTTATGTGTTTATTCACAATGAATTATCACTTACTTTAACGGTGAAGGAAAGTATCGCGAGGAAATTGCAAACCTAAAAAGTTCTTAGGAATTTATGTTGCGGAGTGCGGGGTAAGGGGAACAAGAGAAATATGAATATGTGTTGACTTGGCGATGGTTTATTAACGACTAAAAACTTATGACTAATTCACACACTACAATGTGTGTAATTCGCCAATCCGCACTAGGCCAGCTTAGTGGACTAAGGCCTAAATTCTCTCAGTTGTAGAGGAGGCCTGTGTCCAGCAGTAGGACGCATATGGGCTGATGGTGAATTTGAGAAAGCTGTCTCGTCAAGCGTGGTTAGGACTTGAAACGGACTGGAGGGATTAGAAAAAGCCAATATACCTATATAGTAGTCAGGAATAATGGATAGACAAGGAAAGGACATAAGGAGATAAGATTATGTAACTATAAGAGTACCATCTCCGACCACCTCGAAGGTGACAATGCCGGCGTGCAGCCCGTCCTCGTCCGTGGCGGATATCCTGTCCAGGAACTCTCCGTCCACTGTGGCCAGGACTCCGTTGGTCACGGCGCGCTCCTGTCCACAAGTTTCTAATTAAATCAATCAATTTAATATATCCTGTTTGAATAGCAGTCGCCACTAAAGAACAACGGGTAAGGAACTCTAGTGTTTCTCTATTGGAAAAAACATACATACATAACCTCACACCTATATTCCCCGAAGTGGTTTTGCATGGTATCACTTTCACGTAATAGGGGACGAGCCTATTAACGTTTTTTCAGGCACATATCCAGACTACATGCTGCTACTTAGAATTTCTTAATGGAAAACCCACTAACACTGCCTGACTTGGGAATCTAACCCAGGATCCTCCGATCCTCTATCTATTTGTGCCGCGAAACCTGGAGGCAGCTTAGGAAATAAATTTGCAAAAATATTGGGGTTACAATATGTTTTGGTTTAACGGCGATGGAAAACATCGCGAGGAAACCTGCACACCTAAAATTTCCCATGATTTTTTTAGGTGTGTAGTCCGCCAACCCGCTCTAGGCGAGCGTGGTCGACTAAGACATAAACCCTCTCAGTTGTAGAGGAGGCCTGTGACCAGTAGTGGGACGTATATAGCCTGATGATGATGATGATGATGATGATGATAGTGATGATATTGACCCTTGCGAGACGGATGGTGGAGGAGTCCCTCGGGAACACGAACTCCGGCGAGTGGAAGTTGTAGGGGCGGATCACCAGCTCGTACGTCTCGTTGCTCGACATCTGCGGGTAGCCGTGGTCGTAGGCCTGCAAAACGAATAACAGTTTTGTGAAAAATGTCTATATCTACCTACGCCTCATGAAAGAGCCTCATATTTCGTAAGTTAACACATCCGCTGCGTTATGGCAAGTATTTTGCCGTATTTGCATACATTTGTATTGCCGTCGGCCAGTGCGGCAGGCAGTAGCAGGAAATGCATACGGGCAGTATTTGTCTCGTGCCGCACTAGCAGAAGGTTTAGATTCAATGCTGCCGCAGCGAAAGTGTTAATAATCCTTACTTTAACAACGGCCCGATCCAGAAAATAAACCAATTACAAGTGAAATAGCGTCACAACAAAATAACTTTTCTAATAAAATCAAATATTGCAATCTACCCGCAAATGTGGATAAAATTGATTATTAATTTTGTCCTTTAGTCAACCACGTTGGCTTATTGACACATTTTTTTTACTGTTAAGTGTTTTTCAATTCATAGCGATTGAACGGAAACGAAAAGTCCGAGATTCAACTCTGTGTTTTCCAACTACTACTTTAAATCTTTATCCTAACAACTTCGTTGCGGGATCATGACTAATAAAGTTCTATTAGATTCTCTGAGCTTCAGTTCTCGGCGTCAATACCTGTAGCACAGGAGTTACTTTATTTATTTTATTTTATTTTATTTTATTCGGGAAACAAACAGTCACTTAAAAATCTAGTTATAATTATACATAATTTACTTAAGGACTAATAAAATGTTTCCGCATATATATATCTAAAACACGACTTGCATGAAATCTTAACCTAAATTAAATATAACACAAGTAAAAAACAAATAAAAAAAAAAACAAGAGTATAAAAAAAAAAATATAAAAAAAAACATAGTATTTGAGCATAAGTGAATTAGACAACTGATTTGAACCAGTGTTTTAAAAGTATTCTTTTAATATCAGTTGTATTGAAAAGGTCAATATCGAGAACGTCAGCCAGTTCATTGAACAAGTTTGCTGTTCTCAAGAAGAAAGAGTGTCGCCTGTATTTTGTGGCACTAGAGGGAATGTGTAAAAGAGTAGGTTGCCTTATCCTCGAAGGAATTCGCAGATGTATTAAGGAAAGAAGATGAGGCGCATCAATTTTAGATTGAGCTAACTTCATTATAAACGAAATATCTGCAATATTCCTTCTTTCTTGTAATGGTAGTATGTGATGTCTTTTGCATCTAAGCTCGTAGTTGTTGTCGTATTTTTTACATTTATATTCTAAATATTTCAAAAATTTACGTTGAATCGATTCTAATCTATTAATATAAATATGATACTGTGGACTCCAAATCTGTGAACAATACTCGAGGATACTACGAACATAGGCACAGTAAATAATTTTTATAGTTTTGATATTGTTGAATTCCGAGCAGGACCTTTTTAAAAAACCCAGTGCACTGTTAGCTTTAGTACATATATAATCAATGTGTTTTTCATAAGTTAGTTTTGTATCATGTATAACACCAAGATCTCGGACGTCTTCAACTCGTGAAAGTTCGTGGCCTTTAAGTTTATAACTATATTTAATTAAATTGGGTTTGCGCGTAAATGATATAAAATTGCATTTAGAAATATTAAGGTCTAATTTATTGTAATAACAATAAGATTGAAACCTAGAAAGATCTTCTTGTAATAGAGAACAATCCTCAGGTTTGCAAATTTGCCTAAAAATCTTCATGTCATCAGCATAAAGGAGAAAATTTGAATGAAGAAAACAGTTACTTACATCGTTAATAAATACATTAAATAATAAAGGTCCGAGTAAGGAGCCCTGCGGAACTCCAGAGGGTATCTCATATCTCCTGGATATGTATCCGTTTATGGCCACAGCCTGTGACCTGTTTGTAATATAGGACGTAAACCATCTAAATAAGTTGCCATGTATTCCTGCGTACAAGAGTTTTTGTAAAAGTATTTTATGATCTATACGATCGAATGCTTTACTAAAGTCTGTGAAGACAGCATCAACTTGGCCACCAGAAACCATATGAGAGAACACAAAATCTGTAAAGGAAAGTAGATTACTGGCCGTGGAGCGTTTTTTGATAAAACCGTGTTGTTGCGGAATAAAAGTGTTGGACAGAACATTATAGACCTGCGTATACACGATACGTTCGAATATTTTTGAAAATAAAGACAATTTTGAAATGGGTCTATAATTCATGACATCCTCCACCTTACCCTTCTTGTAAACAGGAGTTATGAAAGCAAACTTCCATATGGTTGGAATAATACCTTCTTTTATAGAGCGATTGAAGAGAATACTTAATGGTTTGACAAGATTTTGGGCACACAGTGTAATAAATATAGCTGGAATATTATCAGGGCCGGCACTCTTTGTAAGGTCAATAGATTTTAACAGTTTATGTAGGTAATCTTCATTTATTTCAATGTCACTTATTATGTTAATTTGATTTATATAATTAAAAGAATGGTCATTAATTGGGGGGTAAATGTCAGAAGGGGGCGTGGAAAGAAACGTCGACTGAAAATACCTAGAAAAAAGATCACAGATTCCTTCACCCGATTCCTCCCTGCTACCCTCATATGACAATGAAGACGGAATATTGCCATGACCCTTTTTGCATGATTTAATGAAAGTCCAAAACAACTTAGGATTATTTGGTATTGAATCCTCAATATTTTTAAGATAATTTCTATAACATTCTTCTTCGCATACCTTAGCTCGTTTGCGAAGTAAAGCATAAGTATTATAATCACACGTGTTATGATACTTAATATATTTACGATGATATTTATGTTTTTCTCTGAGAATATTTTTTTAAAGGTGTACTATACCATGGTGGATAAGTAGACGGGTAAATTCTTTTACATGGTATATGTTTATCTATTAAGTCATATAGGTTTTGATAAAAATTGTGCACAGCGTCTTCTAGAGGACAATTAATTAAATGGTCTTCCCAAATTATATTTGATAAGCATTTATTAATTTCATCGTAATTACCGGAATTAAAACATATCTTTTCTCTGGTTTTAAGTTTAATATAGCTAGTGTTCGTGACAGACAAAATGATAGAGAGAGATTTGTGATGTGGGTCCTCAGGTACAAGAGGTTCCTCCGCAGCGGTAACAGAAGCACTGGAATTGCATAAAATTAAATCCAGTAACTTAGAATTGACATTTTTATGCATGTTAAATTGCCTTAGATTACATTCCAAAAGTGTGTCAAAGAAGTATAGTTTTGTTTCCCCAGTTACACCCTGGGGTTTTAAATAAGAATCAGCACTATTCCACCCAATATTACTCATGTTAAAATCCCCCATTATCAAAAAGATATCAGTCGGACAGGAATTGATTATAGAGGAGAGTTTGTCGGTGAAGTTTCGTAGCTGAGTGTTGTAGGTATTTCCATGTTTCTCATCACAGAGGTAAAGCGTGCATAGATGTATTTTATATAACTTTCCGCTATGATTTTTATAAATAAGAGTAACCCATATATCTTCGGCAGATGAGTCCCATTCGGGACGATGAACGGCTGTTAGTTCACGACGTAAAGCTATGAGCACCCCACCGCCATACTTCTCTTGTGTCCTTATATAGTTTCTATCCCTACGCCAAACTATGTATCTGCTATCAAATAATTCACTGTCTGCAATACTATTAATAAGCCAAGTCTCTGTTAACGCTATCACATCATAATCATTTAAAAGCAGAGTACGTTTGAAAACGTGTGTCTTAGTTCGCAAGCCTCGAGTATTTTGGTAATAAATATTGAAACTAGCCATGGGTATAATATTTAAACAAATTCTCAATTATGAACAGACAGAATTGAAGAAAAAGAAGTACACATTTAACTAAGCATTTGGAGTTCACAGAATTAACAGGAATGTAGCTAATAAATTTAAATACGAACAAACACATTATTAAAAATATTACAAAATTACAATTTGATACAAATAATTTATAAAAACAGGTATACATATTAAAAGATTCATCAATGCGTAAGGTACATTTTAAAATATTGCGATAACACAACTTAAATAAAAGAAAGCAATCTACAAGGAAATATATTCTTAGAAGCAAGATGCGAGCACAAGCAATAATGACTTTTATGCCACAGGAGACACACACTCGTTCAATTAAAAGCTGTATGAATAATAGTACACTTACTTGCGTTAACTGGCTGACGATATCGAGGGACAAAGAACTGACCAATACACAATAAACACCGATATAGAATGCGGTTCTCAAACTGTTTTTAAGCAATGTTATACTTATTAAAAATAGATTTAGTGCTTTGATTATGAAGTTATTTTTAATAAATCGTTTTCGCACTTGATAAAAAATATTGGTGATGTATCCGATTTTCTCGCCATGATTTTACAATGTTTGACCCATATATATTGAAAATTGTTGTCTTTAGCTAATGCCCTCGCTTTTTTTAATAAAATTTTGTTAGCTGGTGTTAAGTGGTCGTTCACATAAAAAACTTCATTAGATGCGAAACCCAGACTTGATAAAGTGAGATTTTTGTTCTTGCGGAATTTTGCTATAAACTCTTCTTTTGTATAACGGCTGTTGAACGAAATTATAATTGGCTTCTCCTTATTGGGTACGCGAGTAGGTATCCGTGCGACGTAATTTATTACTTCTTTATTGATAGAAATGTTTGTTGCATCTCCTATCTTCTGCACAATGTCATATAAATTTTCATTCTTCTTTAAAGGGATTCCCTGAATTTCAACATTATTGGCTCTAGCCCATTGGTCTCGAGATTGTAATTCGGTGTTGAGTCTAGAAACTTCATTTCGAAGCAAGGGAACTTCCTCAGCTAGTTTTTCAAAGTTGTCTAGCCTATTCTCAAGTCCCTTCATTTTTGAACTGAAGTTGCCAATAAGATCATGAGCCATTTCGAGCGAATCTTTTAAATTGTTTAAGTCAGTCCTCATTTCCTTTACTTCTTCTAGTAAGGTTGCCAAAGGAGTTAAATCAAGTGATATCTTCCTTAGTTGCTCTTGTATATTTTCAAGCTGATTTGACGAAGGGAAATACGAGGACGCAGATGGTGAAGGGCTAGACTTGCACTTGGGACACCGCCAATTGTGTTTTCTTTCACCCAGTTTACGATAACCAGCTTCAGTTATGCCAGAACACTGGAAGTCGTAGTACTGTTTGCAGACGCTGCAAACAGGTCCATCGGTGTGTTCCGAACTACAGCCAGCACAGACGAACATTGCGCAAGAAAAGTTTGAGATACACTGGTTTTTAACGAGCAGACAGCAAACGTGTGATCACTAGCACAGCCGAGCGACTACTGACGATTACAGTGGCGATTGTGTGGTGGGATAGAGCCAAAAGTCGGAGGTGGGATTTTTTTCTTTCTTTATCTTATTTGACCAAGCAAGCAGTGATGGCCTCGAGGTTTAGGCGCGCGGTCGAGAATTTCGGCGGTCGCAGGTTCAAACCCCAGGCACACACCTCTGACTTTTCCAAGTTATGTGTGTATTCACAATGAATTATCACTTGCTTTAACGGTGAAGGAAAACATCGTGATGAAACCTGCACACCTAAAAGTTCTTAGGAATTTCTTAGATGTGTAGTCCGCCAACCCGCACTAGGCCAGCGTGGTGGACTAAGGCCTAAACCCTCTCAGTTGTAGAGGAGGCCCGTGCCCAGCAGTGGGACGTATTTGGGCTGATGATGATGATGATCTTATTTGACCATTTGCAACACTTACCCATATATGAATATCGTAGGTGCCCCAATATCCCCTTAGGTCCATGGCGGTCTCCAGCTCTCCTGTGACATTGGCTATCTGGATCATGACGAACAGCTCCGGAACTTCTATATCCCGGTCGGTGATGGACAGGTTGAGGATGGCGTATCCCACACGAGAGTTATCCGTGTCGGGTTCGTCCCTGTCCGGGGCGTATATATCCGGTTGGAGACGAACGCCCTGAGGATTTCAATAATATTAAATACACAGCAGCCACATATAGTGCTGATATTTTAAGGTACAAATCCTGTGTTGTGAGTCTTTCAGGGTCATAAACATTAATGGTCACCACTCACTGACTACCCTTATGTGATACAGGCGTGATATGGCACGGTAAAGTAACAAAACCGCACTGGGTGGTTCAAATAATGTTATTGGCAAGCAACGACTGTGATCTTCTCTCACCTAGTTGACACAATGAACCGGCCTGATGATGACGAGTTACACACAGACTGAATATATATGGTGTTTGATATTCAGGTGTATAGGAACGGCCTAGCACCAGGGAAACTAACTTCCAGACAATTAGAATTGAGAAAGAAGTAGGGGAAGACATTAAAGAGCCTCTGTCCTTCTGTGGCAAGATTTAGGGAAGATAAAGCCTCTGCTCCTTCCACTCTCAGCAGTCACGGGATAATTAAAATAGGCCAGATTTGGACTAAAAAAAGATGGTATTCTAGACCATACCTGAGTGAGGCTCTCTGATATGGACCAGGAGAGCATGTTCGGTGGCGGAAGCTCCGGCGCATTGTCGTTCACATCCAGCAGTACTACCAGCACTTCAGTATCGTTCTGGTTCCTGTTGCCCTCTGAGTAAGAAGAAACATGTCAGCTAGGTTATTCCGTGTTGCTATAGATCACATTTTACTTTTTTAACCGATAAAACCGGCACATATATCTACTTCTTTGATCTGCCTCATTCGTCTTGCGTCATGAGTGTGCGGAATTCAATCGAGGGGTTCTTAGTTCCTATACCGGTAGAGCAAATTGTTATTAGGTTTTTCGAGTAGAAACTTCTAAGTTTAGAAGTGTACCTGGAAACAGCAATGGGCTTGTCTCTGCTTGACTAACAGCCAAGAAGCTGTGCGAAATTATTAATTTCTCTAGCCCCAATTTTAGTCCCAGAATAGTAGACAGAATAGACGAGGTCGCGAAGCTTCTACCGACCTCCTTCTCCGTAGAAGTTGTCGACGATGTTGAAGAAGATCCTGTGCTGGGGCTCGTCTCCGTCGCGGTCGAGAACCTCGTCGGACGTGAAGTCCACGTACACCAGCCCCGTCTCGCGCTCCACGGAGAAGAACACGCGCAGCCGAGGGTTCACCGCGTAGTTGATCTGGTAGCTCACCGTGTGGTACATCTCTGTAACAAATGGAACGAATCGCTAAGAGGCTCAGCTGGCGCTGGCAAGTCCATTCTCATAGAATTAGAATACCGATAGAGATTGTTCCTCCAGTTGACATAATTATGCCAGCCCTATGTTACAAACCATAACATAATTTGAAAGTCAAATAGAGAGAGACAAAGGTATAATTCCTAATTTTCGTAAGCGTCAATTTACGCTTCACTCCTTGATTCAAATCCAATAAAAATTTCTTTATTCATGTAGTCTATATATATCAACCCATATAAGTCTTGCAGGGCTCGTGATTAGAGCTTAGCCTAGCATGCTGGTCTAGTGCAGAATAGTAAAGTTTAAACACTTATCTATTACTTGTAATGATTCGAACTGCCTCGTAGTCTCGCGGCACATGTATGTGCCGTGCGATCTAGAGGTCCTGGGTTCGATTCCCGGGTCGGACAAAGTATTATTGGATTTTTCCATTACGAAATTCTCAGTAGCAGCACGGAGTCTGGAAATGTGCCCGAAAAACGGCAATAGGCTCGCCTCCTTACGTGGGACTAATACATACCTGGCGAAATGTGGGTGCAGAAATGCACCTCTGCTTACCCCTTCGGGGGATACAGGCGTGAGTTTATGTATGTATGTGTAATGATTCTCGGTTATGCAGATTCCGTTTTTATATTTTCTCATAGTTCTCAATAGCTCACGTCTGATCAAGATCCAAAGCTACAATCTGCAGTCTCAGAAGACCCCGAACTCCTAAATTCATTGTTTACTCTCAAAACTTAATGGTACTACCATAAAGTTGTGCTCACCGTCTCTGTCGAGATCGCTGGCGACCAGATTGACAACTTCGGAGAGATGAGTGGCGTTCTCATAGATGTACACCACTGCCGGGAACCGCTCCGTCTCTGGCTGTGGCACTTTGTTGTTTGTGTCCGTGATGAAGATTCTGATCTGAAATAAAACATACATCTACAGTTATTCCTGTATCCACGGAAAAGAAAGAGGTCTCATTGCCCCGTGGCGTAGTTGGCTAGACACCAGCTTGTGAAGCAAGAAGTTGCGGGCTAAATCCCCGCACCGAGGCAAATGTTTGGGTGATCCACAAATATTTGTTTCAGGTCTGGGTGTTTGTAAGACCGAAAAGTCTCGTAGTTTCTGATACCCACGACACAACACTCGTATCATAGTGTGGGTTCAGAACTATGTACATATGTGACTGTTGGGTATATTTATTTATTTTCATTCTACGCTGATGTTTCACTAGCTGTGGTTTTATAAGTTTCATGTCATAGAGAGGAGAGCGGACCTTATATTACTGAGCGGACCAGGAACCCAAGAAATCTCAAGAAAAGTTTGTATAATAACTAACCTAATCTTACTTGGTAGATACCACTAGAAGATACCAAATGAAAATTATTTGTTGGACCAAAGAAATACTGGTTCGAGAAGCATACATAGAGGAGAATGGACTGACACTAGAGAAGTCCCAAATGGTAGAAGAGTACAGAATGATAGTGACCTCTCCCTCGGTGTCCCAGGAGGTATCGTCATCAGGGCAGTCGGCGGGGTCGTCAGCGTAGCAGCGGTCGCTTGCGATCACCGTGTAGTCGAGGTGGTAGCGCGGCGGAGTGTCCGCGTCGATGGCGCCGCTCGTGTTCACCGTGATCTGCCCCGTGTAGAAGTCGATCATCACCAGACCCTCGTCAGCCTCCTCTTGCGGCCTGCAAACATATTGTAGTAGAGGATGATCAAAAGTATGGATGGATGGGGAAAAAGATGATGAAATTGCGTGTTTATCAGAAGTGTATCCTAGACTAATCTGTGCTTGTCTGGTTGTGGCGAATTTTACTCATAGGCATTCACGCCTGTATTTCTAGAAGAGGCAGGTAGAAATGCAATTCTGCATTCACTTTTATTTATTTACACTTTATACAATAATATTAATTGTAAAGGTGGACTTAATGCCTAAGGCATTCTCTACCAGTCGAACCTTGGGTGATGCAGAGATGTGAACAGCAGGTGTGCAAATAAAATAATTTATGACGATAAACATATATATACTTTTCTTTTAGTATTTTTAATCACAGGTAATAGAGGGCGAGCCTGTTGCTGGTTTTCGGGCACATTTCTTGACTCCGTTTTGCTACTGATAATTTGCTGATGGGACAACTTAACAACATCCACGACGATCCCCGAAGCAGTTGTCAGATTCATCAGCCCATATACGTCCTACTGCTGGTTTCTAGGAGTGCATCCGCACGATGTTATGTGAATACACTCTTAACATCGAAACGTCAGAGGTTGACCTCTGAGATTCATGACTGCGCGCCGTAACCTCAAGACCATCACTATTTTTCGACGTATTTATAAAAGATATAAAAGAAGATGCCTGACCGTATGGAGTAGCGCACTTGGTTGTAGAGCGGGCCGTCGATGTCGGTGGCGAGCACGGAGCCGATGACGACGGCGCTGGCCGACGTCTCGCGCACGCGCAGCTCCTGCGACAGCGAGCCCGCCGCCCACACCGGCGCGTTGTCGTTCATGTCGATTATCGTTATCGTGAACGTCGCTGCAATCACCACAACAATCATCATTATCATTATCGGGGTCAACCAACGCATTCTATTTACATCATCATTGTCTCAATAGGAGATCAGTCTTTTCTTTCCAGTCGACGCTATTTATATCGCATAGCATTACGTGTTGTCGTTGTAAAAATCCGGTTATGATCATCACTATTATCATGATTATCTCTGTCATCATGACCATCATCACCATTCGGCATATAAGCGAAGTTTAATTTCCAAACAATCATATCAATTGTCATCTGATAAATTCAACGACTTGGTATCATATGGATCTCACAACTTTTTATGGTAGAAGAACTGGGTTGCGAGACTTGGGTTTTTTACAAGTTTTGTTTTTTATGGGATATTATTTACTACGAGCATAATATCGTCATAGGCAACCTTAATAATTAACAATAATCACATTTTATTTCATCTCGTTTTGCTTTGTCTCGTCTCGACCCACTTTTCAAATATGATTCTATTAATGCATGAGTTCAAAGAATGGATGTGAGCTTGAAGGTGTACTCACACTCGTCGTAATCGTCTCCGTAGACGGTGTTGAGGTCGCGCACCCTCACGGTGAGGTACAGCATCTCGAACTCCTCGTAGTCGATGGTGACGTTGTACCTGATCTCGCGGACGATGACGCGACCGATGGCAATGCCATGGTTATTGGGGTCAGGGTACACGGTCTCAATGTGGACGCAGCTGAAATATTAACACAAGAGCAAGAGTATGTAATAGGTTTCTTGATATCGGCTCTTAACTTCAAACAGTGACCGAGGAGCTGCAAGAAAGAAGATTAATGATATAGAAAAAAAGACCACTGCAGTCTGAAATTAGTAGAAATAACTAAAATTAATTTACAGTTCCAACTGGTCAAATTTACAAATCCAACTTATGAAATTTCTTATGGTGACGCAGAGGAAAAGAATAGTACCTCCGTCGCGACCTATTGGCTATTACATACCTTGAAAACTTCTTTGGTTTCATGCAAATGTCGATCACCTAATCTAGTGTCTAACAGTAACAAGTCATCCTACACTAGGGTTGCCAACCGTCCTGTTTTCCCAGGACATGTCCTGCTTTTTGGGGTGTCCTGGGCTGTCCTGGATAGTTTATAAGCATCGTCCTGGGTTTTAAAGAGTCCTGTTAAGGATCTATGCTTTAAATTTCGCGCGCTACTAATCGTTTTGTCACTCACTAGGCACGCGCCGCGCGTGTGAGGGTCATGACTCTTTTTAAAACAAAGTAGTATCGTGCAGACTGATTGTTGTCTCTTTCGCGCTACTAGGTTTAGGTAGGCTAGTTGTTTTATTATAACAATTAGGTACTGCATCATATATAGTCCTGTGTTAAAACCAAAATGTCCTGGTATTTCTGTATTCAAATCCTGGATTTCTAAGTTTGCAGATGGCAACCCTATCCTACACTTATCTTTAAGTTTATATATCTTAATAGTTATATCTAAATTAAGTAATTATATCGGTAATTTTAGTACTCACTCCACAAATTCGACTGGGTTGGTCTCTCTCCCCTGCTTGGTGGCGTAGGAGGTGTTCCAGTTGATCTCGAAGCGCAGTTCGGCTGTAGTGTCGGGATCAGTTCCTCTCAGCTCATCTGAGATCATGAATCCTTCGGGAACGTTTTCCTCCACCTGAGGGCTTCCTCTAGGCTGTTGACGAAATTGCTTGATATCATATGATTCACAATACATAGTGACTTTTAATACTGGGATGAATCTATGAAATTACGAAAGATGTTTCAGCATATACATATATCTTTATCCCACAACTTAGCACCTTTTCTATAATAAAGAAGGGTCAGGCCGAATTCGGGTAATTCCTAGTAGTGATGTCGGTTGTGGACGACAGAACATATTAGTTTCCTAGAGTTAGTTCCTAGAGTAGAATAGTGCGAGCCGTATATTTTTTTTTTTTTTTTTTTTTTTTTTATTCTGGCACGGCAAAGTGACCCCATTGCACCTGATGGTAAGCGCAATGGAGTCCAGAAAAAGTGCCGACCAGCGAGAGATGATGGTCTCCCGTTGGTCGACACAATCATGCCGGCCGAATACCTCTTCACCTTATTGTGAAGAAGTTTGGGGGACTATCAATCATGGCGATCAAAGGACCGACCGCGACAAACCGGCCAAAAAAATTGCCGGCACGGTCATCCTTTCACCATGATTGAATTGTATATGTTATAAAGTGGGTTAGTGAAAAGAAAAATTTATAGAACATGAGTTTAATGAAGAAGAAATGATGAATAGTGATTACCAGCCGCAGCGTGGGTGGCGTGTTGTTGACATCCTCCAGCTGAATGACGAGCTGCGACGTCGCTGTGTGGTACGGCTCACCCAACGTGTCCGTGCCTCGGATCTACACGCAAACACAATTAACACATTTTTACATATATCAATAATTTATACCGAAGTACTCCCAGGAGTTAGGGAGCATAAAAAATCCACCTCAACATACCCTATCTGTCAATCACAGCAACATACAAGAAGTTAATAACCAATCCAAATCTCTGTCTAGGAATCGATCCAGAAATTAACCCAACACAACGAGTCATCTGTAAACGAGTCCGCTATTCACCTGATTGGTGCATTATTGAGATCTGATGGTAATATATAGGAGTTAGGATTGATTATAACCTTCGATCGTTAAAAATGATGTTGTTGGTCGGTCTCTCCTACTATTATTTTAAATACATATTGCTATAGGATCTTAAGTTATTATAAAGTAAATAAATGTAAGTCACGATGCAAAGTAGGAACTTATTCCTTAGGTCACTTACCTGCACAAAGAGTTCGTTCTGTCTGTGGTAATCAAAGTAGTCATTGACTGACACGTAGATGTCACCACTGTCTTCGTCTATAGTAAGGTAGTCAGCAGCATTACCTAACAGAGCATGTCTGAAATTATGAAAAAAAATTGAAACTGATATTGGGTGGTACATCGGTTCTGAAATATAAAAGATTAGATGTAAAATTTTCTATATTTATATATTAGTAAAATGGAATACAATATTTACTTAATAATTTCGAATAAAAACAGCCGCGTAATGCAAATGTTTCATCTGTATTGCGACGCGTCTATGAGTTAGTGAGCATCGCGATATTTAATTAAGCCGATTCAATAGCACTTCTAAAACTTTGACTTTGACTAGGATAAAGCGTGATTAAATTTTTCCATTAGAAAATACACAAAAGCAGAACTAATTTTTAATATTTGTTCTAAGATGGTCGGTTCTTATTGTCTACCAATACATTTGGCTGCAACCAGAGTCTTATCCGAAATAATAATGACAACCAGCAATGTACTCGCACTCACTCGACTCGGTCGCCGATATCCCTGTCGCGCG
The DNA here is from genome assembly GCA_907164795.1 of Hemaris fuciformis. Classification (NCBI taxonomy): domain Eukaryota; kingdom Metazoa; phylum Arthropoda; class Insecta; order Lepidoptera; family Sphingidae; genus Hemaris; species Hemaris fuciformis. The sequence goes on from OU015443.1 coordinate 2,185,306, forward strand.
CGTGCACGTTGGCGACGTAGAAGCCGGCGCCCGCTGTCTCGCGGAACGAGACCGTGCGCACGCTCTCCTCGAATATCGGCTGCTCGTCGTTCCAATTGATGAGGTCGATGTACACCGTCGCCACGCCCACAAAATCAGTGTTGTTCATGTCGGTCGCCACCACCTGAAATATCATCATCAGCCCATATCCTTCCTACTGCTGAGCACGGGCCTCGTCTATAACTGGAAGGGTTTAGTTTACCACGCCGGCATAGTGCGGGTTGGTAGACTACACACCTAAGAAACTACCGGGAATATAGCACACACATTCAAGCCTGTATGAAAGGGATAGGCAGAATCGTATTTCAGCACCAATGTTCGACAATTGTTGAACGTAATGCGGGAAGGCGTCGTTTTTTGGTCATTTCCAGTCTCTATACGGATTTTTTTATACCCGAGAATAGAACCCGGGTCCATTTAGGTTGCAAGGTACACAATACGCCACACAGTAGGAGCTTTTATTGCGTCTATACCAATGATATAAATTTTCTGTCACCAAGAAATTCGGCCGCCAGGCCTATGTCGGTAAAAGATGAAACAAATAAAGCAATGTATGCAAAACTTTACCCTGATAGTTATATGTTGGAACTCTGGCACTTCGTAGTCCAACATACTGTGGTTGAGCGTGCCCATGATGAAGGTCTGTCGCTGGTACCCCACTTCAGGTGCTATGTAGAACGCCTCCGCAGCGCCCGGAGGGTACACGCTCTCTAGATGGACTTCATATTGGGCGTTTTGACCCTGGGGAAAAGGATGATAATGTAATTTTAGTCAGAGTTAATATACAATAACTATAATCATGGGCTCATTATCATGCGGAAAACCATTCCCGTGAGAATTTTCCAAAATGTTTTTGTTAGGCACAACCAATTTACCAATTCTTGCTTGCCCAGTGCGGTACGCTATCTCCTCAAAAAACGCGAGAAAAGACTCGTGCCGAACAGTGGGACTTATAAGATTTTTTTACAGAAAGTTGTGACAGTACGTTACCAATTTTAATTTGAATTTACAAAAGGTACAAGGCAGACTTGCTACACCTATCACATCTGACAACAAAACTTTCTGAGTCTAAAGGAGACCTAGCATGACTGAACTCACCAAGTCTCTATCATGGAATCCGAAGTCTTGATCGAAGTTTAGCGTCAACGGCGTTTCCTCCATAATCGCCAGGTGGTACTCCCCGAACAGAGGTTCTGGTCTCTGGTCGTTGATGTCGTTGACAATGATGACGACGTTGGCCGATGTGGAGAACTCCTCGGTGTCGTATTTGTAGGCGACTATAGTCAGCTGGAAAACCTCGCGTTGAAGGTAGTCTCGGTCAATAGGTTCCACTCGGAATATCGCTCCGCTTCTACCTCCCGGAAGCGTTTCGATACTGAAGAATGTGTCTAGGAACACGAATGATTCATTAGCAGATGCACTAAGGGTACAGGTCTCTCTAAAATAATTTATTTATATCTGCGATCTCATTCACAACACAAAATTGGCAAATCTACGTTGCAGTAAATTTGAGCCCGATTGAATGGGCGGATTCAAGGTGATGTAATGTACCGCTTTGCTACCTTGGCCCTTCCTCTTCTTTCTACTTACCTCTTTCCATGTACTGCCTCGTGGTCTCGCGGTACAAGTATGTGCCGTGCGATCTAGAGGTCCTGGGTTCGATTCCCGGGTCGGGCAAAAAAGTGTTATTGGGTTTTTCCATTAGGAAATTCTCAGTAACAGCACGGAGTCTGGAAATGTGCCCGAAAAACGGCAATAGGCTCGCCCCCTATTACGTGGGACTGACCTGGCGAAATGTGGGTGCTGAAATGCATCTCTGCCTACCCCTTCGGTGAATACAGGCGTGAAGTTATGTATGTATCTTTCCATGTACCAGAAGTACGTTAACAACACTCCATCATCTTTTGCCACAAGGCGTCCATTGCTAGACAAAATTCTCTCCTAAGGACTTTTAGAGTAACCTGCTGTAGGATAACCTTTGTGTCCATCTCTTCAAATCATTTTACACGATACGCATTAGTATTTTTCTCACCAGATTCATCAGTCTCCAGTCTATAGTTGATGGGCATGTTGATGCCGGTGTCTCCATCGATAGCCCTCACAGTGAACTCCTGGGCGGTCTTCTCGTCGAACTGTTGCACGGCGAAGATCTCGAGCCAGCGCGGCGGCCGGCTGTTCACGTTCTCCACTTGCACCATCAACGTCACCGTGTGAGTGTTGGGCAGAGAGTCCTATGTTATACAAAGACCTTTTTAGTTGGAGGTGAAACATATTTAATATGAATCTGTTTGGATTATTTGATAACGGCCATGAGCGAAATGTTACAAGTACATCTAGAATATAATGTGAGAGGTTTCTTTAGAATTTTAGGGTGATAGAAAAAGTTAAATATAAACGCTGGATAATGAACACTTATAATAATATAATGACAAAACATTAGATTCCAATAGCTATTGTATTGTAATGTATTCTACAATATTTACCAATTTTCATTTTAATTCTTACCAAGGCCGTCACACTGAATATGTGAAGTGGGTTAGTTTCGAAGTTGAGCGGCGCGTTGAGTCCCACAGTCATGTTCATCCACATCCACTCGTTGGGTATGTTGGTGCCCCTGATGAAGAATGTCTCCTCGTCTCCCCGGTCGCTGTCGATTCTGAACCGCATAAACTCAGTGCTGATCCGCCCGTCAACATCTGACACGCTATAGATGCACTCCGTGAGCCCTGGTTCTCCTAGTTCCTGAAAAAAGTTAGTTTTGTTCTCAATAATTTGGTAAGTGTACTGAACAGTAAAAAAATAAAGTAAGGTTTTCAAAAGTGAAGTTATCATCGCTCACAATAATCATTGATTTAGATTTTCACAATTTGTTATTGTAGTTAAATTTTATGGTATGAATTACTCCACTTACTTCTTACTCTATATTATCTTGCAAAATAGGATCATCATTAAAACATCATTAACAGTAACCATGTCTTAAATTGAAAAGGAAACTGTAATTTTAAAATAACTTTATCATCGAAACTTGTAAGAGCGTCATTACCGTTTCTACAAAAGTATTACTTACTGGAACTTGACAAGCTCCAAAATTCTGAATGATCGGTGCGTTGTCGTCTATATTGACTATGATGAGAGTGACCATGACCATGAGCGGCTGGTCGTCCACTCGCACGTTGAACACGTACTGCTGCATGCCGGGCGTCTCGAAGTCCTGTCTGAAATTGTTTATACACGTGGATGTATTTCAATCTTTCATGTTAAAGGAAGTTAATAATATTGTTCTCACACAGACACCCACAATAAATACCCCCGTTAACGGCTGTAGTACCACAAGCTTTTGTTTCTCAGGCATACTTTTAGATCTCGTGCTGTTACAAAAATTTTCTATGTGGAATATCCCAATAACATTTTGCTAGCACTGAATCGAAACACTGAGCACATGCTTTTGCTGTGGGATTTACGAGACGGTGTCCAGCCTCATTCGCCTACTTATTCATAAGAAACGAATTACCTTATCTACCCACATTTGTCGTTTCCCCCCACTTGTTCTACGATAGAAGTAGCATTACTTACCTATTAGTAATGACGAGTTGCCATGGACCATTTTCCGTTTCCCTTCTAATAACTGGCATTAGTAGGCTAAACAGACCGGACACGAAGGGCAGCTCAATGTACGGAGTTAAAGTACCTGAATTTCGAAAACAGAAATGCACTTATATCAACTTAACTTACTATAGAAACTAACATAAAAGTAGGCACGTAAGAGTTCGAATAAAGCCGATCGTAGTTGAATAGAAAAAGAGTTAGATAGGTATATAATGTAGAGGAAATTGGCAAGAATTTACTTGATTTTTTTTCTTATTCACAAATGCAAAAGTCTTTCAACTATACTGTTTATGATGCAAAAACAAACAAGATATTCAAGTAGTTACGAAAGTAGTATTATGTACTATGTATTAGTATTTATGAATTGTTGAATTGGTAAGTATAAAAAACTAAAAATAAAAATCGGTTATTAGCTATGCCATACTATTTTAACAGCCAAATCTTCCAGGTTGTGACGAAACCTGCAACCTGACAGCCTAGAGAACGAACAAACTAGTGAATTATCTTGGAGCGTGATACTCTGGCGTGCTTTATCTTGTGTTTTTTCTTATGTTTTTGCTCGATCCAAAGATTAGCTGCACGAAGCTCCTGAATTTGTGTTATTAAAATTACCGTTATAATTTAGCACAGCGATGGAGACGTCTCCTTCGATCTCTTCGTCCATGTAGATGATCTGAGAGCTCATGGTGGTTCCCATGGCCTGGTAGCCGTCCATGCACACGTCTTCCCTGTCCTCGGCAGGGATTAATGGCCTTTGACTCCATGTTAACCCTGAAAAATAATTAGTACATGCATTCATATCTATATCCGAAAGAGAAGGCAGAGGTGCACCACTTTTTTTTACACTTACAAAATCATAAGGATTTCTAAAACATTTAAGAGTAATAAGGGATAAATAATAATTGTTTGAGCTGAAATTACTTAGATTCTTCATTTTCATTTTATAATAATAACGGTCAAAAATCCTACCTTCAACGTTTATTGGTGGTAAATCATCGGGCCTTGGTTCTCTGGGGATATTTGTCATGTACGAACATCTTTCTGTGAAACAAAACAAAAATAGTAATAAATGTTTATATCTGTATATGTTATTTTTTTAGTACATTATTTTCTAAGAAAAATTAAGATGGTATGATAACCGTACCACCAATTGATTAGTTTAAGTGAATATTGATAACTAAGAGAAAAATACAATTTTTTGTCAAGTTCGTTATCTTTCTTGTGTCAGTCTACTCGTGGTTTATATACACATTTTGACTCCTAGCATTTCCTTAATGGCAAAATGAGATAGCAATTTGCCTGACCCGGAAATCGTTCCGGAGACTCTCCATCGCACGCCGAGCTTTAATGCTGGGATACACAAGTCATTCTATTTGAATTTTAACCTTACCTTGAGCTAACACTATCGCTGGTAAATAAACTAGTAATATAGCTATGATCCGCACATCAACTTCCATTTTGCATTATTTTGTGCTTCTTGATCCTGTAAAAAAACATAAAGAATTGAATGTGTCACTCAAAATGAAAGCAAGAGCAGGCGTTGCCCATTCCTGCCTCCCCTCCCCCAGGGTTGGCGGGAAGTAGAGCCATAAATAGCTTTCCCCTCGAGAAAAAAAAAGGCGTCGCCTATTATCGTTATTTATCCCTTAAAAATTCAAATTAAAGGAGACGTAAATGGAAAACATGATGTTTTTTTTGATATATTTTTTTAAATCTTGACGTTTCTGTAACACACTCTACAAAATTAGTATAGCATCAACGTGAACTATAGAAATCTCGGGAAAAACGACGTATTAAATGTCTCGCCCAAAAAGCTTTTTGTCTAATATCTACTCCGGTTACTAAATATTATTATTTATTATTCTCAGCCTATCGCCGTCCACTGCTGAACGAAGGCCTCCCCAAGTAGGCGCCAACCATCCCGGTCTAGAGCAGCCCTTATAAAAAAATATAAATATAGCCTTACAAAAAAAAAAACGCAACACCATCGTGCTGTTGTCTGATTAGTAGACCATGTGTTTCTTCTTTTCCAAACAGCTCGGGTCTTTGAACAAGACTATGAAGAAGCAATTAGCATATATTAGTATGTACTAACTATGTTCCTTTTTACCTAAATTTATCAAAATGGTTCAACGAATTTAGACGGAAAGCATTACAATCACACACTTGATTTTTATATAGATTAGGTAAGATTTTCTTTTTATGAAAATTTCTCCGTAATTAATACGACTTAGAAAGCAGCGTAACTAATTCCATGTACCATTAAATTTTTAAAATAATGTTGCATACTTTATGAAAAATTATGTGATGAAATAATTCAGAAAATATTTATAGATTATTTATTAATTACCGTATATCTTAAGACTGCCTTGTGATTGCAAAAATATGATTGGATGATAGATAAGAAAAGTATATCACACAAAGTAAACATTATAGTATTTATACATATACAGGTGAAATTGATATCGGGCGACCAATCCATATGAAAGTTTAGAACGTGAAATATAAAAATAAAAAACATACGTCGAACCTGTCAAAAATATCAAGATATATTTTAATGATTAGTGATTTAGATTCTGTTATCACATTTAGTGCACTTAATTTGTTTTTTACTCAAAAAAGTTTAGATTTAATATGATATAAATAAATGGTGTTGAAAACATTTACTTATATTATTATACATCATCATTATACATACAACAACATAGTCTACGGTTGACTCATTTAGGCAACAGATGTTGGCCAAATTAAAGTTATCTACTTGTCCATATCTATATAATTAAATAAAAATGATCGCTATTAGTCATAGAAACAATTAAGAGCAAGCAAGCCTGTATTCTTGAAAGAGTAGGTAGGGGTTCATTTCTACCCCCACGCTATGTTTAGCAAGCCTATTACCGTTTCTCGGTCACACATTTACTTCGTAGATATGGTAGTTACAGAATTGTTGGAGGCCCTTTGGTGGGCGGCAGAGCATGTGGTCATGTTTCATCCACCAAAAACTTAACTAACTTCATGTGCGTCAGGCGGCTACAATGAAGAATCTATAACATTAGTTCGTAGATAATTTTGTTCCCTCCCACCTCATATCCGCCACAACTCCTGAGCTTCAGGATCGACAGCGGCACTTACGGCAGGTAGCCTGGTTAGAATTTAACCCGCAACGCAATTAATCAGACTCAGGTATAAAGGAATAATTCAGTTCTTAGATATCATGCGACGCCTAGAATGTCCCTGAAAAAGGTTTTAGTCGGTGTATATTCAGTCTGTGCGTAAGATCCGTATTATCAATGCGATTGCTTAAGTGGTGGGAAGAAAATACTTAATAGGAAAGCTAAAAGACTTAATACCTTAATATTTTGACAGCCCCGTGGCGCAGTTGGCCAGACACCAGCTTGCGAAACGAGAGGCTGCGGGTTCGATCCCCGCACCGAGACAAATGTTTGTGTGATCCACAAATATTTGTTTCGGGTCTGGGTGTTTGTGAGACCGAAAAGTCTCTCGTAGTTTCTGATACCCACGACACAAGACTCGTATCTTAATGTTGGGTCAGAACTATGTATGTGACTGTTAGGTGTATTTATTTATTTTAATTTTATTTATTCCTCTCCTAAAATAGGTCATCAGTCTACCGTTGAGATGGCTGAGCTACGCTGTGCTTAAAGGCGGCTTCCATTCCAGGACAATATTGCCCTTTAGCCGTCCGATTTACGTTCATTATGTCCCACCTGCACCTGAGCCTTAGTCATCGTATCAATAATTATGGTGCAATGATAAAGTCATACAAATAATGTGTTGAGGAACATCTATTTTTAGTCATTCACGAATGCTATTGTTGTTATTGTCTTAGATAATGTGCAGAAATAAAGTCGCAATAATAATATCATTGGTCTAAATAAATAAACAATTGACACGAGATAGCGAATACAACAATGTAAAAACGAGTAATTTGACCAATCTTGCATACCATTTTACCAAAGTGCTCTAGAGCCTTTCTGCTTTTTTGAACTGAAAGTACCTCTATTAATACCCTAAATTTTCTACGTAGTCTCTCTTCATTATTTGAATGAATAATTAGGAGAATGACTTTTCTTTTGTGACGTAAAATCGTACCGCGTTTTCCAAAAAATCTGTACGAAGATATAATAGAAACTAATAGAATAATCTATTAGTTCCTTAACCATATTATTCATTCATAACTTATAAAAATAGTTGGAGAGTTAAGTGAAGTCCTTGCCCTTGTCCACTGCATCCGTGCTAGACCCTAGCCCAGTACAAGTAGAAGATATTAATTTTATAGTGGAAATGTATCAATGTTTCGATACAATGCAACTTGCAAGTACAAGCTGTATCAGGGATTAACTGAATTCATTCGAGCGATAATGCATTTATTGGTATGATTGCATGCGTCATAGAAGCATGCAGGGACCTCAATAAATATTTTAAACGAGAACATCCTTCATCAACTTCTGACGTTCGTAATAAATTTGGTTAAATTTTTCACTCCAAACGTTATTAGTTATGCCTTCCAATGAAAATATATTTGTGTTATTTAGTATTATCATTGACTGCCTCGTGGTCTCGCGGTACAAGTATGTGCCGTGGGATCAAGAGGTCCTGGGTTCGATTCCCGGGTCGGGCAAAGTGTTATTGGGTTTTTCCATTACGAAATTCTCAGTAACAGCACGGAGTCTGGAAATGTGCCCGAAAACGGCAATAGGCTCGCCCCCTATTACGTGGGACTGATACATACCTGGCGAAATGTGGGTGCAGAAATGCACCTCTGGCTACCCCTTCGGGGAATACAGGCGTGAGTTTATGTGTGTATGTAGTATTATCATTGGCAGGAAGGCCAATCAAAAGATATGGAAGTACGCCTTCAGCCGACGCGACGTCCAACGTATAGTCTTAAACCTACTTTTTTATTTTCTGTTGGTCAATCGATAGGCGATGTAATAAATAGTCAATCAATGAATGTTTTTTTATTTATTTTTATTTTAAATATCAAGGCACGCGATAGCCAAGTCTAATCTTCAGCTTGAATTATATTTTAAATGATATAAATTCATTGTGTAAATAATATATATGTAATTGTTAAAATTTAAGCTTTTTTATTGCTTATTAAGTACCAATCATTGTAGTACTCGTGATACCAAGAATTGTATTTTGGAATAACAATTACATATTACATACCTACATACATACATAACCTCACGCCTATATTCCCCGAAGGGGTAGGCAGAGATGCATTTCTGCACCCACATTTCGCCAGGTATGTATCAGTCCCACGTAATAGGAGGCGAGCCTATTGCCGTTTTTCGGGCACAATTCCAGACTCCGTGCTGCTAGTGAGAATTTCCTAATGGAAAAACCCAACACTTTGCCCGACCCGGGAATCGAACCCAGGACCTCTAGATCGCACAGCACATACCTGTGCCGCGAGACCACGAGACAGTCAATCAAAATCAAAAAGTCAATTAGATATTATTGCTAATAATTTATTATGTAGATTATCTACACAGTTTTGCCGGCGAAGTAGCCAACGATGCATATTTTATTCGTAATACTGAACTTGGCTTCCATTTTACATTTATGTTTTTAGGATTTTAATGACGGCTTCACGCCTCAACTCACCAAACCATCAGGAAGTATGTCTAGTATTAAGTAATGCAGAAAATATTTAGTGGCCAATAAAAGTGGATGATATTTTTATAAGGATCCTTTAAGTATTTTTTCCAAAGATATTTGCAAATGAAATTGTGCAAATTCTTCATTTTTATCTTGTTGGTAGTATAGTGTTATTCAATGATATAGTCCTGGATAAGAAAATTGGACGAACTGCTTATAAAAACCTTTTTCCTTTTATTTCGATGATTTGTAAGAAAAAAATGTTATTTTATACTTGTGTACAAACATTAAGCTTTAACGATTCTTTAGGATTTCCTGACGATAAGGAAAATTTCTTTAAGGCTAATAAGATCTGATAGTCTTTTATCACTTGTAATCACTATGGCCATCTAAAATGGCTCATACTAACGATTCGAATATTGACAACGCAGAAAAGCAAAAATCAATACTTAATCGATGATTTTGGAATGATTTGGAACAGATCGCTCATCTTTACCGTTACCTATTGTCTTTGATATTCTGGCCATGAATGCTTAAGCAATTTCTTATCCGGTGGTGATTTGAAACATATACCTAAAATCTCCTAAACTACATACTTTACGAGTGTATTCCTTCCAACAGTGATTATGTACTTTTTACAAATAAAATAAACAGAATTTCATCATCATCGGCCCATATACGTCCCACTGCTGAGCACGGGCCTCCTCTACAACTGAGAGGGTTGAAAGAGAATTGATCCTTACCAAAATAGTTCCAAAATCAAATATCACAGACACAACTGAACAGAACGTCACTAAAATTTCCAAAAAATTCAACACACACTTCGAATGTCCGCGTTTAATAAGACTGTTTTATTTTTTTTCGGTGTGTCACAGTGGGCGATAGCGATAAGATTGTATATAATGATAATTATTGTATTTTACATATCGATTAATGGCGTCGCTGATACGGATAAGGTGGGAATTCGCACGATGATTTCTATCTAGGCACATGATCGTTTCTTTAACAAAGAAAATTCAGATGTGGAAGTTGTTGAGCCTCGTATCGAGGCTCATTCAACAAAAGCCCCACTGCCCTTTTTCTGTATGCACTACAGACCTGCAACTCTTGTGCACCAGGTTCGACGGAGGCATTCACACTATTTAAAACGAGCAGCGAAACTCAGCGAGTCTAAGGGATCCTAGTCAGTCCTCAACCTGCAACGAATTTAATCAGCATAAGTCAAACAGGAGGAATTAGAAGCAATGAGTTCCCTCTACAGCAAAGTTGGAGACAACTCCTAGATTCGATATCAATGTGCCTTCCCTTCAAATGACCTTGAGATTCACGGCGTAGACTAGATCCATTGTATACTTGCCCGCAAAACCAAAACATATAGCAGATATAGATCAATAAATATTTCAATGAGTCATCAATGGACTATATATGGCTCGATTTCAAGTTACCTGCAATTGCGCAGCTATCATTTCTACCGCATTGTCTGTCACAATTTCATTATAGTAAAAACTTTATCTGCCCTTATGGGCTCTTATGGGGCACAGATAGATGTATGGTTAATAGGGGGCTTGCTGCGTGCTTTCGCACCATAAAAAAGTAAGATAAGTAAAGAGGAAAGTGTATCAAAATAAACAACTTCACGTAGAAATATGTATACGCCTGCATTCCCGAAGGGGGCCGGCAGAAGTACATTTCTACACCAATATTATAACAGCCCCGTGGCGCAGGTCGGCTAGACACCAGCTTGCGAAATGAGAGGCCGCGGGTTCCATCATCGCACTGAGACAAATGTTTGTGTGATCCGCAAATTTTTGTTTCGGTCTGGGTGTTTGTAAGACCGAAAAGTCTCTCGTAGTTTCTGATACCCACAACACAGGACTTGTATCCTAGTGTGGGGTCAGAACTATGTATGTGACTGTTGGGTGTATTTATATTTTTCCAAATATTTTGCGCCATATTACCTATTTATATGGTAGGAAATAGCCCTAACTCATTGCATATGGACTAAAACTCAGACACGAACATTTCGATCCATACGAAGATTGAACCCAAAGCTTTCAAAACTAAGTTAGGCTACTTAGGCTCGAGGCCAATTCAGTTTTCAGTAAATAGAACACAGGGACTTCCCTGCACTTTTAGTGTAGAATATTTTATGTTATCACGTTAATCCTGCCGTTGTCCGTTATTTAGGTTTACTGATAAAGATAATTTTAATATTACATTTATAAACATGTTTTCAAGTACATACTCCCTATCTCCTATCTCCTCGAATGAGTAGGCAGAGTTGTTTCGCCAGTTTTATTTTAAGACGAGACTATTGACGTTTCTCGGACATATTTTAATACCCCGTGTGACTGACAATTTCCTAATGGCAAAATCCTCGATTGCACAGCGTATATCATGCATTGGGACCAATCTGTGCGATAAATAGTTAATTTCAATGAATAATAAATGCATTATGATGGATACGATTTATATATTCATGTCGACCGCCCTTGCAGTGGGCCGCGATGGCGTCCTTTAAAGCGGTTATAGCATAACGAAAGCGCATGTAAAACCTGAAACCTCCGTCTTCGATGAATGATAGCTTCCTTAGGAGTCACTACTGACTGAGTCACGCCTACATATGTATATGTATGTGACAACTTTGTTATCGGATCAGCCAGTGTATATCCGGTTTTCGGGGGGGCTTCAATCATGGTGAAAGGATGACCGTGCCGGCATTTTTTGGCTGGTTTGTCGCGGTCGGTCCTTTGATCACCATGGTATTAGTCCCCCAAACTTCTTCACAATAAGGTGAAGAGGTATTCGGCCGGCATGATTGTGTCGACCAACGGGAGACCATCATCTCTCGCTGGTCGGCACTTTTTCTGGACTCCATTGCGCTTACCATCAGGTGCAATGGGGTCACTCTGCCGTGCCAGTATAAAAAAATAAAATAAAATTATAGTTGAATTTAAGATTGCCTCTAATGCCATGTTTGTCTCAAGTTTGGGTGCCCAACGGTTACGTCTTTACTTGCCACCGTCAGCCGTTGTTCCTTGAACCTGCCGGAAGAACTAACCTAACTACGCCCCCTTTACACGAGCTACGAGTATTGAATCATTAAATGTAATTCCACAATATATTGATATATTTAATTTAAGCTTACCGGAATTCGCTGAAGCCGCATATAAACGTACAGAAATAAGCTTGAAATATAGTTAAGTATAATTATTTATATTTAACTAACTTAGTTAAGTATAATTACCAATATTGTATTATTTATAGTAGGCATCGCACTTTTTCAAACTATAATACATATTGATGTTTTTAATTATTTTAAATAAAAAAATCATACCTAGATTCTTGTTATATTGCCAACACAAACAGAACTTATTACTAACGTCAATATGTTTCAATCGGGATTCAAACCAACGCGTCATTAATTCCATAATGTCTTCATGACGTTTGCCGGTGGCCCACCATTTCCAGATGCGTCATTCGGTTTTTTCCGACATTGTGGCGTTCATTAGAGGATCAACGCATCATTCTACGTTATAAGTAAGATAAGTTTTCTAGCTATTATAAACATGTTCCGCTATCTATTTTGTTTATATGCAAGTATTGCCGTCATTTGATCTTCTCCGCATTCGTTGAATGTATTTTACTCATAAATGGATGTAAGATGAATGACGGAATAGAAAACGTGGGTATCAGAAACTACGAGAGACTTTTCGGTCTCACAAACACCCAGACCCGAAACAAATATTTGTGGATCACACAAACATTTGTCTCGGTGCGGGGATAGAACCCGCGGCCTCTCATTTCGCAAGTGAGCTCTAGCTTATAATCCCTATATAATTCCAATAACAAATGTAATTGTTTAAGATATAAAATGGTAATGGTAATTAATAATAAATATTGATGCGTTACATATGTTATCTAGATACATTTCTCTGCGTAGAACGGTCCGCTGTGGATCGCTCGTAATCACTCTCAATGGCTAACACACGCGAGTAATGTGGACATTAAAAAAAGACGCCGGCTATACTAGCACAATGTTTTTGCATACATACATACATACATAAACTCACGCCTGTATTCCCCGAAGAGGTAGGCAGAGGTGCATTTCTGCACCCACATTTCGCCAGGTATGTATCAGTCCCACGTAATATGGGGCGAGCCTATTGCCGTTTTTCGGGCACATTTCCAGACTCCGTGCTGTTACTGAGAATTTCCTAATGGAAAAACCCAATAACACTTTGCCCGACCCGGGAATCGAACCCAGGACCTCTAGATCCCACGGCACATACTTGTACCGCGAGGCCACGAGGCAGTCGGCAGTCGAGCAGAGGCATTGTTTTTGCTATTTTGTAAATATTTTTGCAGGATAATTGGCCTAAGTTAATGTTCAATTATATTGTATAGAAATGGAATCAATGTCATGAATTAAGGATTTATTTTTTAGTTAGGTACGCATATATTCGTGAACTCGACAAATTTTCTACCGATTATTAGCTTAGTGTTACTTTGAGCGGTTTAGTAAAAACTAAATCCTAGAACCCAAACGTAGTGCCACTTATCCAGTTAAATCGTAAATCTAAATCAACCGTCAGATTATCGCTCCCTTGTCTAATATTTTGCTAAAATATGGTAAGCTGGCCAAGGGCCATTTGTATTGTTAAGAGGATTTGAGCTTCGGCCCTCCGCCCTGGCTGAGTGCGAGCTGGTAGAATAAAAATATTTTTTTGCTATCCCAGAAAATATCAGAAATAAAAGAAATGTTAGTTGGAAACAAGTAACTCCCTGTATGTTCACATCGACCCTATCCCACAATAAATTGTCTTTTATCGTAAATAAATAAATAAATAAGCATTGGTAACTTCCCCGGACTTTTAGTCTCACGGCACTTATGACTCTGAACAAATGTTTATTGAACACACAAACATTATCACGGTGTAAAGTTCGAACCAACGTGCTGTTTGTCGATATGAAATACCTTCTTACTCATGACAATTATTTGCCGGACTTAAATATTATCAGCTTCATCTTATATCCATATTATTATTATATTGCGATTTAAAAATAAAAAATGGAAATGGATTAGAGTCCTTCGTCGCAGTACTAATTAAAATATTTAGACCGACGAGTTGATGGAAAATTAATCAATGTGCGCCAACGAAAAATTGATGCCCTTTGGTATTCTTTTTTACTTTTATCATTTCAATAAAAGGATCCCTTAAAAACCTTTATATGTCTAATCTTTGAATATGAGCCTATAGCGGTCCACTGCTGGATAAATATCTCTACAAATACGCCCCACTCATTTCGATCTTTGGTTTCTCTTATCCAATAGAAAAAAAATGTCATGATACCAAGAACTCCTCTATCAGCATGGATGATAAGAATATGTCTTACTTACATAGGACTTCGGATTCTATTACATAATGGTTAATCAACAGTAATAAAGTCAGTAATGACAAATTTTCAACAGAAATTGCACCTTTTTTATTGAGTTCCGTACTTAAAAAGTTGCATTGAAAGCCTGATAAGTTAGAATTCGTATGTATATTCCAACTTGTATCGTGTCTATTTTAATATTGTAATAGATCGATGAAAAGAACATAAAGGTATGTATAGGGATAATGGACTATTGTAGATACCACATAATTAAACAAAAAGACAGTCATTTAAATTTGGAGCTTTCTATGCCTTCATGAAACGACATGCATCACGAGAATTGAGACATATCATAGCCAAAGGTATGGACGAAGGGGTGAAGTCAAAGACTAAATCATGGTCCCACTTTCTATTTGGTAAATCAATCATACCATATATCCATCATAGTTTACATATTGGTGTAACATTCAAAAATATTTTTATGTGGTGGTTCCATACTATGATTTAGCCGGCTTGACCAAAAACCATTCATCATCATCATCATCATCATCATCATCAACCCATATACGTCCCGCTGCTGGGCAGGGGCCTCCTCTACAATTGAGAGGGTTTAGACCTTAGTCTACCACGCTGGCCTAGTGCGGGTTGGCGGACTACACACCTAAGAACTTTTAGGTGTGCAGGTTTCGTCACGATGTTTTCCTTCACCGTTAAAGTACGTGATAATTCATCAACCCGCGACCGTCGAGAATTGACTGTTATCGAACAAATATTTTCACACAAAACTCGGAAATGCGTGCACGCAGGGTAAAACCCAGTTCACTCTACCGTAATCGTTTGCGTATCACTACGGCGGCTGTCTAATAGTATTTATTGTACAGATTAATTATCGTTAGTATAAATATGTGGGTCCTTATCGTTCGCCAGCGTCTAGCCGACAATCGAGCCCCGAGCGCGCCCGCGGTCACGTCCCATCTCAGTCCACAGCACCGTGCTCTCACAACAACCCATTATCGCCGTTACAAACTTACAAGTGAGTTCATTTATATATTTTTTTAAATATAACTCTACATCTTACAATACAGAGTTAAACTGTGTTGTATTTAAAGCTTAAGTAGAAAACAGATCAATCGGTGGTTTAATTGCTCATGGCGTTCTTTTAAGGGCAATAATTCGAATGGACTTTTTTTGTAGGAGTTCATACTTCTCGATTACACTTTATATTAGCTATTTTCAAATATGTATACCTATTAAAGTTATTTAAGTTAGACTATATAGATAGTACCCATGTTTGTATTTCTATTGAATTTTTGGGACTGCCGTGGTAGGTTACTTTTTATATTTCAGTGTATTCTTTTGATGTTATGGTTAGGTGACCGCAATGGCACATGTGGTATAATCAAAATAATATGTTATCTTGTGAAAATCCGTTATGATTATTTCTCTATAGGTGACACTTGTAACAAACCACTAGGGCAGGTCTCTATGACGGGTCTTACGGGAATTAAAAACAATAAAAATAACCAACGTTTGAAAAATAAACGGTCTCCAGTGACTTAAAGGGCTTTTAGAATTCAGACACCGAAATTCTTGTGAAAAACAGGCAGATCACAAATCTCGTCAGGTCATTCTGTTAAAATCTTATTCGGTGCAAAAATCACATTGCGAAGAACTTAGGCTATAAGTATGTAGTTTATTAATGCGAATTTCAATACGAATTAAAATAGTACATATATGGGTGTGTCACATGAGAAAATATGCAACAGGATACTGGTATGATATACCTAATATGAATTTTAGTAATTACATTAAACTCTAGTCTAAATGCAGGCCGCATTAAACAGGATGCTTTGGAAATGTTTGGGAAAGACCTACATACTCGTATGTCTAGCAGTGGTCTCTCGGCTAATGATAATAGTAGATTACCATTTTTAGAATAGTCGCGTATGCGGTTGGGACAGAAAGAATAATAATTTAAGTTTTGCCTTCAGTTTCGTACGCTTTAGCATAGATTTTCTCAATCAGTTTTACATAACAGTTTTGCGCCCTATCTATATTTGTAAAATGCGCATCAAAGGAGATTTAGCCGTTTAATTGACCATAATTTTTTTTATTATATTACCAGTACAGTAACATCCTACTATGCTAGACTGTTTACCAATGTTTAAATCTAGGTTATAAATCTCAGACGTCGAAACCATGCGCGTAAACAAACGTCAATCATATCCAAAAAGATAGTCTGGTTAAGTTTATAATAACAACAATTACTTTGTTTTCCCTTTCTTCCCGATGCTTTACATTAAATTGTTGCACAGGGTACAGTCAAAAGTCAGTGGTTCATGGGTCGAACTCGCGACCAACGCTAACTATACAGCTTTAAAAATCTCCATTAAAGATGTTCAGATGTGTCATAAATTACTATTTTTATATTTTGGTTTTGAAGCTGTACTACTCTCGGTAATCCATGAGTTCAAATAGATTTTGTCAATCACTGCTTTGTTCATGAGGACCTTTTTATCTTTCTACAGAACTTTTTCCACATATTAGAGAGAAACAATGAAAAAAAATCATAATTGTACGTAAGATAAGTAACGATATAGAAATTGCTTCGAGCTAGTTTTCTGTAGGACAGTGCGGATAGTTTTATCAAATTAAAAAATCATTAACTATTGAATTGATTATCCCCTTGTGTACATTACGCTTTATACATTAACCTTCAAGATAAGAGCCTATATTTTCCTCAACGGCCGGCAACGCACCGATGATTCCTCTGGTATTGTGGGTGTCCATGGGCGGTGTTGACCAAAAAAAGGCAAACGTAAATCCAATAAATAAATTATCCTAGAACAGTATTTTCGTTATTGCTGGTATACTAAGATTAATCCTAATGGAATAGATAAAGGATATATGGTTAAAGTTCGATTCCCTTGTCCCGGGTTTTTCCATTAGGAAATTCTCAGTAGCAGTACGGAGTCTGGAAATGTACTCGAAAAACGGCAATAGGCTGGCCCCCTATTACGTGGGATTGATGCATACCTGGAGACATGTGGGGGCACAAATGCACCTCTGCCTACCCCTTTGGTGAATACAGGTGTGAGGTTATGTATGTATGTACGTAGAAATTATTTATTTTCAGTGTTAAACTTTATTTAGAGATATTTTAATAAATTACTATTATTGAAAATTTATATTCTAGATTTATCTAGTCATGGGATATTGGATACAAAAGATACTAGTGTTTCGGCCACGGTTAACGTGATATTTCTAAAGCATGTAACAAGCGTGCTGATAAGGGTCCAAAGTTAAGATGATAGCTCCGGTTCCGGGTGACAAACTCAACGTGACACATACCTAAGTGTACTTGTCTTATTGTGAAAACAACAAATTATGCCTATTTTTTTTTATATTTTTTTTTTATCTGGCACGGCAAAGTGACTCCACTGTACCTGATGGTAAGCACAGTGGAGTCCAGAAAAATAATACCGACCAGCGAGAAACGATGGTCACCCGCTGGTCGACACAATCATGTCGGCCCGCACAAATGCTTCGCTTAAAGGATCCAGGATCATAGGAAGGAGGGAACACGTGAGCCGGCAAACTATTCCACAGCTTGATGGTGCGGCAAAAGTAGGAGTTGGCGAACTTTTTAGTTCGAGCCGCGGATGTTGTGACCACAAAGCTGTGGCTTCGCATGCCCGCACGCGTGGTTCTGGTGAGGAACGGAGAGGATGGGACAAGGTTAAACAATTCTTCAGAGCACTCACCATGATACAGACGGTAGAACACGCTAAGTGCGGCAATGTCTCTGCGCAACTGTAGCGGCTCCAAGTTGGCTGTAACGTCTACATCATTCACAATGCGGATGGCACGCCGCTGCAATCCATCCAAGGCATCGAGAAGGTATTTGGCGGAACCGTCCCAGAGGTGCGAGCAGTATTCCATACCCGGCCGAACCTGCGCTTTGTATAAGCGGAAAAGTAGTAGGTTAAATAATTATTTAAAGACGGGGGAAAGTTGTGATGTCGTGTATTTCATGCATACGCGTATATTGAAGCGTAAGCTACTCAAATGATTCAAAAATAATTTTCGCAAAATACATATATCTATAATGTGCAATTTGTTCACTGCTCCTCTCACATTATTCACATTGCGACGGAAATAATTCTATTAGAATATAACTAGAGTTGGTGTCTCAAGATTGGTATTCATATCAAAGTCTTAGTTTACGACTTTAGACTCAAACAAAGAAGATTATACAATTATTCGAATCTTTATATCGATAACTCAACTCTTTTCTGTTCTGTATTTTAAAAAAGAATGGAGGCATGTAACCTGTTATTCCTTATCATTCACCAAGGTTACAATGAACGATGAGACTGTGTCATGTCATTTATTTCGATGACTTATTCCTCCGAATTACACATGTAAGATTACAATTATTTAAAAACTCTGAGATAACCTTTATATTACAATAAACATATAGCGAAGTTCACGCTCAGTCTCATTCAGTTGTAAATGTGAAAAATCGCCGCGAACACTTTTTCTTAAAAATAAAAATAAATGACGTTTGAATATCCCGCGCAAATAACTATAACAAAGATGGCGGGTAACGGTGACGTATACAAGAAATGTTTCAACGGAACTTGTGCCATAGGAGTTAACAAAAAAGTTAGAGGTTCTATAGCCAAGAAAGCTGAGGCATATTTGCACGCAGTGGAACAGAGTCAAAAAAATCAAGGTAGGACTAAGTGAACCTGTGACAAATTATCGGAAAAATTATATATTAAATAATAAAAACTTACACTTTGAATATTAATAGTTTTGTCAATTTCTTTTGATTACTTTTTAAATCTTAACAAGTTTTTTTTAAGTATTTTCATTTTAATTTCTTTAATAAAATAAATGGCACTTCCTATTAGTTTTCTTTTTCTTTTTTTGAAAACAATCGTGAAAAAATACGCAATTTCTGTTTTTCACTATTTAACATTAAGCACGACTTTACGATTGATATAGATTACACTTACACAGGCCTAATAAACAATAAGATGTAATGCCTATGCCTAATTTATGTTAAGAAGTCTTAATACAAGTCTTAGGCAGCATACCATACGTACGGCACGGAAGTGTATTTCTCCCACATTTCGCTTGTTGTATTATAAGCAGGAGCGTAGCTACTGCCGGCCGTATCAGCCGTATCAATGATACGGGGCCCCTGGGCTGCAAAGGCCCCGTTACGTATGTAAGGATATTTTTTTTGTGAAATCTTTACCCTTCATTTGGGCCCCCAGCTAATTCTGATACAGGGCCCCGCCAAGGCACGCTACGCCACTGATTACAAGTTGCATTTAATAGGAGACGAGCCCTCATGGAAAAAACTGAACTCAAAAACATGTCCTAGACTAGAAATTACCCTCCAAACTTCAATCCAGAACCAACGATCCTTTGGTGCGCATAACTTATTCACTCGTGTTTACCAATATATTTTATTTAAAAACAACAACTAGCTGCTGCTTAATAAATTAAAAACAAAAAGTTGAACATCTAGGATCTTAGTAAATTTAAGTACCAAAATAAAAATAATACAATAATTATAAAGAAAACAAATCTATACTTACAAGTTTATCAGTTTTCCAAAAAAAACTTCAGTTTATAATTACGAGTATATATTACACAATTATTTATAACTCAAAAAATCAACTAAAAACTTGCAAAGCAAAACGCCGGGACTTGTTTTTTGTTTTTTAAATAACTCGTCTCATAACGGCAAAGCAAAGGTACAATGATGAGTACTGCCAAACAAGCGATGGTTATGTTCGTTAACACATTTATTTAATTACGGTAATATGATTGTATTTTGTAATTTACCGCAAGATATTCATATACTAGAATAACTAAAAATAATTACATACCTAATTGTAAATTATTGTTTTCACATATGAAATCTAATATAGTTTAATTAAATTTAATATAAAGAAAAAACAATGTGTTACTGTGAACTTTACTGGTATTCATTTAAATATTTTATAAATTATTTTTGTCTTTATATACGGATGATTATTATAATCAAGGTTAACTTAATAAGGTAATTGGAATAAATACACAAACAAAATACTATTTGCTACTTGTGAGCCAAAAGCAGTTGAAATAATTAAACATTAATCAATGTAATAATGTAGATCTATAATAATATATAGATTTAAAATTGGATGTTTAATTATTAAAATAAATGTAAAACGGCAACATCCGCTATGCCTGTAACGTGAGATTTAAAATATATAGCTGAAGAAACGAGGGTGCAGAAATGTACCTCAGCCTCTTTGGGTTCCTTATTTATAATTGCACATGGATGTAATAAATTGTGAGGAAACCTACATACCTAAGACTTAAGGATATCCTCAAGAATGTTAAAAACTAAATCAGAATACTGATTAACCCAAAATAATTGTATCGTTTATTCTACAGTGACTCGAACCAAAAAGTCAAATATGCCGAGGCTGGAAGTGGTGTCCAGGGTCGCAGCCATACCGATCGTGGAGTCCGGCATCGGAGTTACGGAAAAAATATATTTCAAAATTAGGGTAAGTATTCTATGATACTGTATACATATGTAGAGCTAAATCCGAACCATTTCCATAGCACATTTTTGAGGTAAACAAAAGTATTGGGAGTTCGTTTTGATGACATTATGATTTTTAATGACATTAATCCAATAATTGTCCATCAGGAATCGAACCCGTTATTCCGCTGGTACCTGTCTCTCGGCGAGAAGTCATTGGCGACTGGCATGCAACTGGCAATGCCGGCAGTGCAAATGCTGGAGACGCCCATTCAACAACTGGACAAATTCCTGTGCAAGTCTTTGGACGTTGTTGAAAAACGCGTGCCATCCATATATCTGCCGCCACAAGCTGTGAGTATTTATATATTTTTTTGATAAGACACGTACTAATTGAGTTTGGATATAAGACGATAAAGCTTTCAAAGGACTATTTAGAAGATACCCACTTGAGTCTGGAGTAATATTATGTGAATACTTTTATTTATCTCGCCCCCTATTACGTGGGACAGATACATACCTGGCGAAATGTGGGTGCTGAAATGCATCTCTGCCTACCCCTTCGGGGAATACAGGCGTGAGGTTATGTATGTGTGTACTTTCATTTATGAAAATGATAATTTTGCTTTTTTATATAATTAATAATTAAGGTTTTATTTGATCACCAAGTTAGTGATTTATATTAATCCACATTTGTTTTATTTCACCGTTTGTGTAGATTAAGCAAGAATGGAGTTTCTTCAGTTGTACGTATGTGATTTCTTATATAGTAAGGTCACCAAATAAGGCCTACCTTAATTTTATTATTACGTTACTAGCAGGTTTATAACAAAAATGCACTAGTAATTTGAAATACGTATATTTATATATTAAACTTTGTAATAAATGAAACAAAATTACTTTAGAAACAAAAATCACACTTTTGTGAACACAAATAAATAAAATGTCACTTTGGCCTTATTGGGAACCCTGTGTCTTAATAAAGCCTTAATAAAAACAAGTAAGCGTTTAACTTCTTAATAAATACAAAACGTTGTCAATACTTATATTCAACCTAATGAGATCTTATTAATTACTTTTTGTAATTTTAGATCAGACTTAACGAGTTTCTTATCATGTTAAAGTTTTGAAGTCATCGGCATTCCAACATCAGCAAAACGTATGATTCTTCTGACAAGTCCAGCTTCTTGTTCTGTAGTCAATATAGCCGACCGACCTAGCTTTCGTGTAGTCGAACCACTCTCTAGATGGTTGCGTAGGGTTCTTCTTGGGATATTGTATCTAGCTGCAGCAGCATAATATGTAGACAATATACCTCTTTCTACCATTTTAACAGCTTTTTCCATCTGTTGCGAAGTCTATTGAGCCCTTTTTTTCCTTTTGGTAAAAGCTGATGATTCTTTTTCCATGATATTACTGAAAACAAAGGTTGTCTATTTTGTTGTGATACTTTTCTAACTGACATAAATCATTGTCCTAATAAGGCCTGTACCTGTGCCGTTATAAGGCCTATACATTATTTTTATAGGCTTTATTAGGGCATGGCACATGGGTAAACAAAACAACAAATATTTGGAATACACCGATATTACAGTTTTTTCACTTATGTGAGGGGATAGCTAAACGTATAATTATCCTATAGACGAAACACAGCACACCGTGTAGGAATAAAAATAAAAATACTTACTGTTTACTCTGCCAGAATTTTGTAAAACTAAGCGTTCGCTATGCGTCGTAGTTGTTTCCGACTGCAGGTTCCAACATATTCGCCGCACGGGCCGCTTGCTGTGCTTGTTTGCATTAGTTAATGTACACGCACACTTATACAAACATTGGCGGTCATTTGACATCGTGAAGCCGGAAATTTTAAAAATAGGCCTTATTAGGACATAGGCCTTATTTGGGTCACCTACTATACGTGTTAGCTGTAAAAAATTAAATATTTTTCTAAACAATATCTGCACAATCATTTATTATGTATCCCATGTTTCTAGTATCTACCTTGTTTTTAAGAATATATTCTTTATTTTTCTTAAATAAATAAGAACATCATAAAAATACATTTAAAGGGTCATATTTAATGTCACATCAAATAATGACGTATCTGAGCAAAATGTAGACACAATTTTTTTTAAGTTTTTTAAGTTTAAAAAACATATAATGTATGTAAACTCACGCCTGTATTCCCGAAGGGGTAGGCAGAGGTGCATTTCTGCACCCACATTTCGCCAGGTATGTATCAGTCCCACGTAATAGGGGGCGAGCCTATTGCCGTTTTTCGGGCACATTTCCAGACTCCGTGCTGTTATGAGAATTTCCTAATGGAAAAACCCAATAACAAGCCCGATCCGAGAATCGAACCCAGGACCTCTAGATCGCACGGCACATACTTGTGCCGCCCGACCACGAGGCAGAGATATTTATATATCATCATAAAACATATTATGTTGAACAATGCAATATTTCTACAATAAGACATCCGTTATCTCCGGCCAGGTCGCGGTTGTTTTGGTAATGCTAGATTGTTTACATTATCCACATGTTTGTTCTGTATAACTCGCAGAGAGGCGTGTTTTTAATTCTCATTTCTTACATTAAAAATACTGCAGTCATATGGAATGTAATTTCTGCATTACGTCAAAGTCAAAGTCAAAATCATCGAGAATCCCAACGGTCGCGTGTTCAAACCCCAGGCACACATCTCTGACTTTTCGAAGTTATGTGTGTATTCATTATTCACAAAGAATTATCACGTACTGTAACGGTGAAGGAAAACATCGTGATGAAACCTGCACACCTAAAAGTTCTTAGGAATTTCTTAGGTGCGTAGTCCGCTAACCCGCACTAGGCCAGCGTGGTGGACTAAGACCTAAACCCTCTCAGTTGTGGAGGGGGCCCGTGCCCAGCAGTGAGACGTGTATGGGGGCTGATGATGATGATAAATCTTACAAAAATCTTCAAAAATAAACTAAAGTTTCGTAATCATAACTTCTATCATCAACCTCAAGCACTCATCATAAATCGAATACTTTTCATCCTAACACAGATGTATTCCGAAACCCGTCAGTACGTACTTCGACGAGCGGATTCGGTGAAGCAGCTCGGCACAGCTGTGCTGGACTCTCGGGTGACAGCTGTCACTGCTGAAGCCTTGGACCGGGCCCTCACCACCGCTGACAAGTACGTGGACAAGTACCTGCCCCCAGACAACCAGGACGCGGCTGATGGTGAGTCGTGGCATGTAAAAGCATTTTTGAAGTAAACCTTCTTTAGGCACTTGGAGAGTTAGCTTGCAAATGCTTGCCGAGAGCGTTACGAAAATGATGTGATCGGGTCGGGCAACAAAGAGGTTTTGTATTCGGAGGTTGAATGCTTAGTTGTTTACGGAAGAAGAGATCAGTTATTGATTCGTCATATATATACCTATCGTGATGGCCTCGAGGTTTAGGCACGCGGTCGAGAATCTCGACGGTCGCGGGTTCAAACCCCAGGCACACACCTCTGACTTTTCGAAGTTATGTGTGTATTCACAATGAATTATCACGTACTTTAACGGTGAAGGAAAACATCGTGATGAAACCTGCACACCTAAAAGTTCTTAGGAATTTCTTAGGTGTGTAGTCCGCCAACCCGCATTAGGCCAGCGTGGTGGACTAAGGCCTAAACCCTCTCAATGGTAGAGGAGGCCCGTGCCCAGCAGTGGGACGTATATGGGCTGATGATGATGATGATGATGATATACCTATTTATATATAAGTATCTCAATAAATGACTAAACTTAAGATTTATTTACATGCACTCAAAAATAAAATTCAGTTAATATGTAACACGACATTCAATTACTGTTAGGAAGTACCAAGTTTGCCGGGACAGCTAGTATAATATAAAAAAGGCTCGTATCTCATGCTGATAATGAAACTACGTACAATTTTAAATTTAAACATAAAGAAACTATATACATTATACATATGTATATCGAATTAAGAACTATGTATGTGACTGTTGGGTGTATTTATAAGTTTTACTTCAGTCGTGTGGTCTAAAGCACACTCGATTTATTTCTTTCTTACACGTTTTGAAATCTTATCTAAAAAATATGTTGAAGACAAAATCTGAAATCAATTATTTTTTTGCCTTACATACAGTCATGTTTAATTGCACGCCATCGCTATCGAAGCGTCTGGGGGTGACAAATTAGTGCCGCTATCTCGACTGCACCCGGACTCTGCTCCTATTCATGCACCAATAATGTGATATAACTCAGTCTGGTCAACACGATGTCAATCATACGTCCCATTTCTATATTTGGATAATGATTCACTGCGTCCAATTAGGTGGGATGAGTTATTACTAAATCAACCTTTGATTTACGACTGTTGTGTTTAATAACGTCAATTTTAGATTACATTTATTTTGATAATTGTCTATTACTAATGTAATATAATGTGAAGTTGTCTAATTAGCAAAGTAATCAATTAAATGCATAATTGTGATGATGTCATAGGTCGGAAGGCTACCTGTTGCTAAGATTTAATCACGAAAGAGACATGGCAAAACAAAAAGAGGTTTATGCCCAGCATTGAGAAGTAAAATCTTTGTATCCAATGTTTAGCATAAACCCTCTCAGCAATAGAAGAGGCCCGTGCCCAGCAGTGGGACGTATATGGGCTGATGATGATGATGAATGTTTACACTATAATAAACAACATAATTTCCTTTAACATAGGGATAGGCCATGAAGACGTCAAGTTGATTCGTGGAGATTTATTGATAATCCTATAGAAGTAGTTTTTGGTTTTAAAGTTGAGACTGTTACGACTGTTGTTTTGTATTGAGGTTTATGGTCTTACCATAGTGGTGATCATAGTGACGAGTGCTGATGCTGTAGACGGCTCGGACGGGGAGTCAGGCCGCGCTCGTGCCGCCCAGGCAGTGCAGCATGGAGCCAGGCTGCGCAGGAAGCTGCAGCGGAGGCTGACCAGGCAAGCCCTTGCCGAAGCCAAGGCCATTAAGGAGCAAATCCATGTCCTCGTTTATGTTGCTGAATTGGTGAGTTTTTAGATTTGATCCATTAAGTTTTCAAAATAATTATGTAAGAATCAATCACCTATTTCCATTAGATAAATCTATCTATCAACAAGTAACTCTCTTACGTCTGAAATTTTGAACTAGTTTAGACTTTTTTCGATAGAGAGATAAATCGAAACTTTGTCAGTATAGTTTGCATTATATTTTTACTAAATTTCACTCATAACCAAACGTCTTCTAAGTTGGGATGTTTCTTGTCAGGTTGCAACGGACCCAGTGCTCGCATGGAAGAAGGCCAAGGAGTTGTACGCGACGCTCAGCCAGCCCGAGCCGGAGAACCAGGCGAGGCCGGCGACCCTCGAGGAGCTGGTGGTGCTGCTCACCAGAGAGACGGCTAGGAAGATGGTCCACCTCGTTAACTACACCCACACTGATCTGCCCAGGTACGAGCCGCTATACATTTGGACCTTTTTTCTAGCTCAGCGTTGTGACCTAGCCTTTCATAGTTGTGGAGGAGCCTGCACTGGCTAGAACTGGTTTGATTTATATTGGCAAATATAGACTATAAAACTGCCATCCGAAGAGATCTGGGTATTTTTATTTCCAATTTCATTGATGTGCTATGCAGGTACTCTTTTCCGGACTACTTTTTGCTGCTGGGAATTTCAAAATAATATCAATTCGATATCGATATAATTAGGGACCTCTCGAATGCAAATGCAAATACTTAATACAGTCGAAAAAAAATGATATTCAATAAAAATAACGTCTTTCACAGGAACGTTCGCCAAGGCATGTCGTTGATCACCAGACAACTGTCCTTCGCAGCTGACGCCTTACTCAAGGTAATGTGCATAAACAGCGTCCTATTTGCTCCATCTTCTGGAAATTAAATAATTATTTTCTTTATAACTCTATGATATATCTTGGGTTGTTCAATTATTTTGTATGCAACAATGAGGCCCTGTTTCGCCTTTCCGCCCCCCTCCCCCAGTGCTGGCGGGAAGTAGAGCAATAATCAGCTTTCTCCTCGAGAAAAAAAAGGCAGAACTGCATTCCTGCACCCACATTTCGCCAGGTACGTATCAATCCCACGTAATAGGAGGCGATGGTCTAGAGCCTATTGCCGTTTTCCGGGGACATTTTTAGACTCCGTGCCACTACTGAGAATTTCCTAATGGAGAACCCAATAACACCTATACCGACTCGGGTATTACAGCCGAGATTTTTATATCACACAGCACATACTTGAACCGCGAGACCACGAGGCAATCTCTGATAGTCAACCGCGGTGGCAATAATAATAATAAAATCAATAAGAATGGATTTATTTCATTGTATCCAGTCGGTGCCGGTGGAAACAGCTCTTGCGGAGGTGAAGGGATGGCGTAGCAAACTTAACGCACTGCTTCAGCAACTACAGTCCACTTCTAAAGTTTACCTCGTAAGTAAAACATTTTGGCATTAAATATGGAAACCGTAAAAACCGGATCGTGAAACAAAAGTAGCGGATTCGTACTCTGTACTGAAATAATAGACATGCTAAAGCAGCATCTGCAGCCACAGAAACAAAAACTGTTCTAAACATGCCGTGATGAAAATATAATCATAATGACAACTAACGTATATGTAACAAAATTAAAGTTTACCTAATCATGTCATACTTATTTATCTAGTAGTATCTCCATACATACATACATAAACTCACGCCTGTATTCCCCGAAGGGGTAAGCGGAGGTGCATTTCTGCACCCACATTGCGCCAGTATGTATCAGCCCCACGTAATAGGGGGCGAGCCTATTGCCGCTTTTGGGGCACATTTCCAGACTCCGGGTTGTTACTGAGAATATCCTAATGGAAAAACCTAATAACACTTTGCCCGACCCGAGAATCGAGCCCGGGACCTCTAGATCGCACGGCACATACTTGTGCCGCGACACGACGAGGCAGTCGAGTAATTAGAAACGTAAAAAAATATCATTAAGCGATTATATCATAATCAAATCATTATTTTGTGCCAGAGAGAAGATATTACATTATATGATGTAAATGAAACACACACACGAGGCCAGAATACCTTGAAGGGTAGATAGAGGTATTCCACCAGTTTTTTTTTTAATTCCCACGACATAAGGGTAGCAGGTAATTCTAGAAATGCCTGTTTCTTAAATAAAACAGCCCTGTGGCGCAATTAGCTAAACAACAGCTTTTGAAACGAGTGGTTGCAAGTTCAATCCCCGCACCCAGACAATTTTTTGTGTGGTCTACAAATATCTCGTAGTTTCTGATACCCACGATAAAAGTCTTCTATCTCAGTGTGGGGTCAAAGCTATGTATGTGACTGTTGGGTGTATTAATTTATTTCAATTGCCATTTTCCCAGGAACACTTGGCTATTTTCCTGGCGGGAAGCGAGGAACGCGAGAAAATAGCTCCCAGATCAGCCTACGAACAACGAGACGACCTAGCAGCGATTAACGGACTCAACTGATTCCCAATATTTATATTTATCTCTTTAAAATATATCATAATGTTATAGCGTATTTTTTTTTATTTACGACAAAATCAGTGACCGGCAGAAAATTATTCAAGACAAAAAATTGTGCAAGCTAATTTATTTATTACAACTAGTTATAATCCTGTGTTCAGCATTGGTACATCTGTGCTAAGAAAGAATTATTGTATAAAGGCCTTAACTTGGCAGCACATTCTATTTTCTTCTATATTAAGTTCAGGCAGTTTTATAGTCTCGACTAGCAAAGCAATTGCGATTTAATATAGATAGGTACCTACTTTTCTATTTTTTTTTAAATTTTATTCTTATTCTTAGTTTCCGTTATATTTTATTGACCTAAGGCGTAATTATTCATACAGCTGTATAATGATGAATGAATCTATAGGTACATGAATATGATTCATTGATGATTCTTAAAATGTTTCATTGAAAGTTTTTTTGGAAAGAATCTCTCTACGAAAATGACATTTGTATAATATTTTTACCCATAAGCAAAACATGGAAAACCTGGAAATACTTTTAATTTAGTATACGATACTACTTTAGTAAATGTGTAGCTTTTAGTACAATAAATACTTTTTGGACAACTATCGTGTTTTTTAATAATATTTTTGTGTAAGTAAGAGATACCTACATACGGCCATCTGAAATCTAAATCACACGCGCCAACGTCATGCTCCACCACCCAGAAGTTGCGACAGACGCGAAAGATTAGGTTTTCTTTCTATTGTCATCTTTGCTATGAACTATGAAGCAATTCAAACTTTACCTGGTTTTTTACATCTATGATTTTATGGTTATACATAAACATCACAAAATTAATCCACAATCCACGAAATTATTTTACGTTTAGATCAATTATTAAACAAAAAATCTTGAATAGTCTCCGCATGAAATTTCAAAGAAATGCCTAGGGATTCCTCTTTTCAACATAAGTACGCTGGCTGGTGCCAAAAAAGAAATAATTTTGTCATAAATACGTCAATATTAATATCATGAAATTTGGATGTATTTAGCATGCACACTGTATTAATCTAAATTAAATATACTTTATGTTACAAACAGTTACAAGGAGAAGAAATGTCTTCTCCTAATGAACCTGTGAAGGAGACTATACTTCGGTTCTATGTAAGACTGATTGATTCTACAAAGATAACAAAAATTATATTTTACGCAGCCCTCTACAACGTTCACAACGCATTTGTGTTAAGGACTTAGTTATTAAACTTCACATTCCTTATTAATTCCTTATAATGTCACTAATACGGTCTCACGTTGTTTTCTTTCATTGTTACAATATCTAACAACGTTAATTCCTCAAAAACCTGACTTTGAAAGAGGTTCCTAGGGTTTATGAAACGTATGTTTGATGAGACGCGGTACTCTTTAAACTTTGATCTGAAACCTATTGTTTCAGCCGGACAATTATTCCGAAGAGCTAGGTCTCCTCAAAATTGAGAAGCCGAAAGAATGGCAGCCACAAGCTACGTTGTGGATGTTGGTGTATGCCTTAATACTATGGTTGATAACATATTTAATGGTGATTACGCTGTCCGTCAGCTTTGACTTTGGATTTCGTTCCGTGGCTAGTTTTAACAGTCTGCTGCATTGGTACAACGGCAGTTCGTCGTATGAACAATATAATGCTAAATATACATCATTGCTTATTAAATTTGTCAGTAAAAATGTTGTTTATTTTTGTTAAACGTGTTTACTTATTTTTATTTAATATACTTTTTTGGACACCACAAAATCAAGAATAATATATAATACCTAAAACTAAAATAAATTCTAAGAGTGCCACAAAGGGCGGTCTTATCGCTATATGCGATCTCTTCCAGACAACCCAGGAAATAGTAGTATACAAAAATAAATGGCTGGCCATGGAGTTACAAGAATAAGAAAAAAACAAAAAATAAATAATAATAATAATAATAATTTAGTGTAGTGTGCTTTGAGACTGCTTTTAAAAGTAGTCAACGACTGAGCTTGTCTTATAGATAAAGGAAGATCGTTCCACAAGCGACATGCACTGTAAATGAATTGCCAAGAAAGGAGATAACTACTATCAACTATGCTTGGGAATTTCCAGCATCGAATTCACTAGCGATCTAAGAGGTCGTGAATGGGTGCTGCTTAGAAAGTGAAATCGTATGTAAATAATATGTTGCAAATAGTATTATTATTATAGGCATAGGAGAACTTTGCATCCATATTTTGTCCGATGTATTTGTAACTGGCAAATAATAGCAGGTTTGGTTATTGCTCTTTATCCGGTTTACTTTTCAAACTGCGTACTAAATAACAATAAACTTCCTAGCACATTTCCTGAAACCCATTTAAAGTTATTTATCTTTATAAATTATTAAATATTAAATTATTATAAATTATTAAATTATTATATTTATAAATTATTAAATATCTTATTGCAAACGCCTTCTTAAAATGCCTGTTAAATGAAGCAATACTTTTTTCAATAAATGTCGTGTTTTTTCGAATTAAAAATCCTAATAGATTAATTAAATTCCGTTGGCGCTTAGTAATTTTAAGATCTTTAAAGTAAGCGCTTATTAAAATGTTAGATATTATTAAAAAGAGAAGACAAACTTATTATCTGTGATGAATGCGTTAGAATTATTACAGGATCTGTGCCCTGCCGACCACAATAAATCCGTTCATTCAATCAGATCCATGTGCTCTTCTACATACAATAGGGATGACAGTTAGACTTAATGAAGATCGATTTAAATTGTTATTTGAAAAATTGATTTATGAATTTGATAAAATACGTAGGGAAAAGTTCTGTTTCTTTATGTAATCTTACTTCAAAAAAAGCTTGCAGAAAATTGTTAAATATTATTTTATGAAAAAATACTCTCGAGGGGCTAATACAAGCCTAACAAAGCATCAAATTGCACTGAGCTCTAAAAACGGTTTCTAAACTATGGTGATCCAATCTATTTGTGAAACATATGAATAAATACATTATAACCAATCACAAATTTAAACGTTTAGTCTATTGAAATCAATTTTTTTATTATGTAAATCGATTATTCAGTAAGTCGATCCCACACCCCATCCTTACTGCAGATAACGCGTTCATTCGTTCTTCATTCATTCCAATGTAATGCTGTCATTGCTGCGTCGTTCTATTTTTTCTTTCCAAAATAAAATATTTGTATAGTTTATTGGCTATTGCAGTGTATTATTGAATTTAAAAGGCTAAAATGCCTTCTATTGATGTGATGATGCCTCCGGGGCAGGGACTTGACGGTCCACCGGAAGAGCCCCAAGCTCCCCCGCCACCAGTTATCGGCATTATTTACCCTCCGCCAGAAGTTAGAAGTATCCTTTTTTATAAAGTACGACAAATGAAATAGCGAAGAAGTGTACATTTGGTAATGTATACTGTTTTATACATTTATGAACACAAATATATAACCTAATATTTTTGTAAATAATTTCCTGACATGGCACTCAAACTGTGGCCCTCCGGCCACGGTTTCGCATATTACGTTGGACGTTACATGTCCTATTAATCCGCACACCGCACTTTGTTAATCATCACCCTGGGCGATTCGTGGCTGCTACTGCCTTATTAAAATCAGAGCTATCTATTACTGAAACATGTAAATTAGACTTCAAAATGAATATTCTTTCCCCGTTTTGCCACAGTCTCCATCGCTGCTTCCTTTGTATTGGTCATAACATCATATATAGTCTTTTCCGATAAATGGTCTATCTAAAACTGAAATATTTCTTCAAATCAGACCAGGAGTTCCTGCGATTAATGCAAACAAACACACAAACCATAGCTTTATAATATTAATATAGATTCTACTTCATGAAAAAAAAGCAATAAATTTCACAGTTGGTTCCTACCGTTGACCAATTCAAAGGATTCAATAAAAAGGGTAATTAAAATTATTTTTGAAAAAGTCAAACAACAACACACGTCATTGTGTGTTGAGATCACCTTACACAAATGCATTACTGGAAAGTTATCTATATGGTGATAAATAGCAAGTACTGCAGTCGACCCATATTCGGTTTCATAATAGTTCAACAAATAAATCATGTATAAGACAGTTTGTGTTCAACAATCTTTAAAAAACATCTGACATCACTTCTGCATTGCTGTCCAGCTTGTATGGGACAATAGCATGGCTCACCCATCAATACTACAATCCAAAATGCAAATCCAAAATAATACTAAATATTATATCAAATTAGCCTAATATCCAATATGTTGTATTTAAATGTTTGTATCAATCTTGCAATCTGCCCCATTCACTTAATTCTGAATAATTTTTGCTGCTCTCTTTTGATGGTCAAAAAGAATATGACATAAATTATGAAAATACACTTTAGAATGAATTTTGAAGTTTCAACATTAATCATTTGTAGGATTTAAAAAATGAAACCATATGAAGATGGTGCTTGTAAAAATGATATTATCAGATTATCTCAGAAACCAATGTAATAGTGTAAGATTACCAAAACATGGCAGAATCATAGTGCAGTAAGTGTCATGCAATACTTACTAAAAGAAAATCAGTTTTTTTTTCAGGAAAAACATAAATAATTTCTTTGACCACTCCTAATAGATATTGTCGACAAGACTGCCAGCTTTGTTGCCCGAAATGGGCCTGAATTTGAGGCGAGAATCCGACAGAATGAACTTGGCAACCCTAAATTCAATTTCCTCAATTCTGGAGATCCATATCATGCATACTATCAGCATAAAGTCAAAGAGATCCGGGAAGGGAAAGGTAATTAATAATTTTGTTTTTTTGCCATATTATTTACATACATGTAATATATGACTATTATGTATGAAATAATATATAAATTTTAGGTCCTGAGTCACTGCCTCCTGCTCCCGGGCTCATGCCACCCCCACAAAGGCCAGGACTTGCCCCGGCTACAGCTGCCCGCCAACAGGAGCTACTCAAAGCGGCCGCCCCAGCCGAACCACCACCACCACGCGATCCCCCACCAGACTTTGAGTTCATCGCCGATCCGCCTTCCATATCGGCCCTGGAACTTGACATAGTGAAGCTCACAGCCCAGTTTGTAGCCAGGAATGGACGACAATTCCTTACTGATTTAATGAAGAGAGAAGAACGAAATCACCAGTTCGACTTTCTTCGTCCGCAACATTCATTGTTCCAATACTTCACACGTTTACTGGAACAGTACACGAAAGTCCTCCTCCCGCCGAAAGAACTAGTATCCAAACTTGGTGCTGAGGTCCGTAGCGGAGTGTTGGAGCAAGCTCGCAGTCGTGCTGCTTGGCATTCGCACCAGTCAAGACGTAAGGCTGCCGATGAAGCCAAAATAGAGAAGGAGCGCCTGGCCTATGCATCCATTGA
The DNA here is from genome assembly GCA_907164795.1 of Hemaris fuciformis. Classification (NCBI taxonomy): domain Eukaryota; kingdom Metazoa; phylum Arthropoda; class Insecta; order Lepidoptera; family Sphingidae; genus Hemaris; species Hemaris fuciformis. The sequence continues at coordinate 2,219,431 of OU015443.1, forward strand.
CTGGCACGATTTCGTAGTTGTAGAGACAGTGGACTACCCAGCAGGCGAGCCCGGAGACTTCCCTCCCCCCACCACTCCGCTCGAGGTGGGCGCGCGGGTCCTCGCACAAGAGAGAGGTGAAGACATAACTCACGGCCAAAATGAGGACGACGACACCGAGATGCAGCTTGAATCAGAATCTGACTCGGATTCTGAGGACGATCTTGCCGAGATGGAGGACAGGACGCAACAGCAACAGCGGCCTGACGACAACCGCGTGCAAGATATGGAAGAAGAGAGTTCTTCATCGGACGATGAACGTCCGCCAGAACGCGGCGAGGAGGCGCCGCTGCCCCCGCGTCCGGATCGCGTGGTTGTCAAGAAGTACAACCCGAAGGACTCGAAGCCCAGGCCTTCACCGGCAAGCGAGGAATGGCTCGTGTCGCCCATCACGGGAGAGAAGATCCCGGCGAACAAGGTGGCGGACCACGTGCGCATCGGCCTGCTGGACCCGCGCTGGCTCGAGCAACGCGACCGCGCCACTGCCGAGAGGACGGACCGAGACGAGGCCCTGGCGCCGGGCGCGGCCATCGAGGCTTCGCTTAAACAGGTGCGTATATGAGCATACGTTCAACATCAAAATAAAAAAAGAGTAGTAGCCAAGTTAGGCATCTTAGTACATACATATACTGATGTTTGTAAGATATACTCGTGGTTTTTAGAGTGTAGTAACAGGCGGAGTGGTAAAAAACCTCTTAAGTGATTGAAATTAGGACTTTAGGCATTCTAATTCAATGACGACCGCGACCGTGCCAGTTAAATTTTATCTATAGGAACAAGAAATTAAAAGTCGAAGTAAAGAGAATTAGGCAGACAGATGGTTTATCAACTATCAAATCAATTATCATAATTTTGATATCAACACAACCATAAGAAACCATTATTAAAACACCATTTAATTTCCCAGCTTGCAGAGCGTCGTACGGACATCTTCGGCGTGGGTGACGAGGAGACGGCCATCGGTAAGAAGATCGGCGAGGAGGAGAAGCGTCGCGACGACCGCGTCACGTGGGACGGACACACCAGCAGCGTGGAGGCCGCCACCAGAGCCGCGCGCGCGCACATCACGCTCGAGGACCAGATACAGCAGATACACAAGGTAAATACAACATGTTGACAACGGGACCACAGGACTACTGGACATACAACACAAATGTCGGCAGATTGGCTTCTTTATGTCATGCTTAAAAAATCCAAAGGTTTTTTAGGGGAGGAGTATAATATATAGATTGTTTATGGTTGCAGTGGTCACGAATTTCAGCTCGGGCTTTAAAAAGTAAAAAGCAATTAAACAATAGTAGCAGTGTAATACTTTTTGTCTTGGCTCATTAGATAAACTTTAAAAATGCAATTGTTAAGATAGTATTATTTCATATCAATAAAATCCTCTTTTAAAGTTCTCTAGTCTACATGTTACAATAAAATAATAAATTTATCTCACTGTTTTCAGGTCAAAGGTCTGCTGCCTGACGAGGAGAAAGAGAAGATCGGTCCGAAGCCGGTGGCGGCGCCCATCGCAGGCCGCGGAGTCCCTGGTCGTGCCCCCCCTCCCCCGGCGCCGGGCCGCGCCGTGCCGGCCGCGCCCCCCGCGCCGCCCGCGCACCCCGCGCCCGTGCTGCTGCAGCCGCTGGCGCCGCTCATGGTGCTGCCGCCGCTGGCGCCGCGCGCGCCGCTCATACCCACGCCCGTCGGAGCTGTGCCGCCAGTCGGTCAGTACTCACTGCTCATCATTATCATGCACGGCCCTCCTCTACAACTGAAAAGGTTTAGGCCTTAGTCCGCCACGCTGGCCTAGTGCGGGTTGGCGGACTACACACCTAAGAAATTCCTAAAAATGTTTAGGTGTGCAGGTTTTCTCGCGTTGTTTTCCTTCAACGTTAAGGTACCTGATAATTCTTTGTGAATACGCACACAACTTCGAAAAGTCAGAGGTGTGTGCCTGGGGTTTGAACCCGCGACCGTCGAGATTCTCGACCGCGTGCCTGAATCTCGAGGCCACAAGTGCAATACTTTATACTTCCTTGTGATCAACTCGTGATCACAAGGAAGTATAAAGTATTGCATTGCTGCTGAAAATAAAATACCTTTTTAAAAATTAACAAGACGATTACCATACTTCAGTATTGTACAACACAAATAATGTTATAGAACTCAGTTAACATGCCAAAAATATTTCTAGAGAAAATAAATTGCAAACTAAAACTTTTACTTAAACTTTTTTTTCTTATCATTAGTCAATGTTATGGAGCTTATTGTTATACGTTTTTATTGATGAAAAGTAAATGATCATAATATGATTTTGTTGTAGGTGCAGTGAACCCTGCAGCGTACGGTTACGGCAGCGTGGGTGGCGCAGTGCCCCCGCCGCCGGCTGAGGAAGAGGAGGGTCCCTCCGCCAAGCGCGCCCGCACTGACGACACCCTGGAACCAGAGGCCTCGTGGTTCGCGAGACACCCAGGAGTGGTGCCCATACAGGTAAATCAAGATCATTCACATCTGCTCTTGTCCTTAAGGTTCCTAATGTATTCTCCAGATTCACTGCTACAGACAATGACAAAAAATATATTTAGCAATTGTGTTAATGTACTTTGTTTTTTTCTTTAGTCTCATACTGTATACTGCTTGTAAGAATTTCCGCAAAAGGTTATTTACTACCAACAATTAATGTAACTTACTTAATGTCATTATCCAAAAAGCTATCTAGTTGGAGAATAAAATTAGTATGAGAATTTTGAATATGTCAGGATTTTTGTAAATTCATGCAGAAGTAACTTATGAATATAGTGTCCTATATGAGTGTGCATTGCATCCGCCAGGTGTCGCTGCCGTCGGCGCCGGAGCGCAGCGAGTGGCGGCTGGACGGGCGCGCGCTGGCGCTGTCGCTGGCGCTCACCACCACCGTGGCCGAGCTCAAGAACATGCTGCAGCGCTCCACCAACATGCCCACCGCCAAGCAGAAGCTCCACTACGAGGTCTCACATCTCAATACTCATTATTCACTTTGTATCATTTATTCTTATATACAAACAGTTGATTTTTTTATATTATTGATGTGACCATTGTAAGAAAGAATTCCACTAGGAATTTCTTAGGTATTTAAAGTCAACTAACCCGTATTTAAGTCTGTTGGACTGAAGTCTGAAGGATAACTACTGTCAACCATACAGGGGCAATACCCACCAAGATTAATATGTACACCCAAAGCAAGTGGGCAGTACTCTTCTCATATGTTTCATTAACTATGTTCCACTTAACAGGTGAGGAACCTTTAACCACCTCCTGGTTTCTTTCCAGACTTCACGTTGTTATTGATAATTTTCTTTTAACATAACCTCATCAGCAGTGGCAGTGTGAGCCAGATAGTCCCGACCTCAAACTCAATTTATACCTACAATTCAGTCAACTTATTTTAAAATAATTTCAGGGGCTGTTCTTCAAAGACACGAACACGCTGGCGTACTACAACGTGCCGCCCGGCGCCGTCATACAGCTGCAGGTGAAGGAGCGCGGTGGACGCAAGAAATAGAATTCAAACATGCAGCCCACTCGTGGCCCTATTGTTTTGTAATTATAAAGACACATTATAAATGTAATTGCAGTTAATTCTTTGCTATAAATAGTTCAATTTAATATGACGGAACATTAATAAATTCAATAGGTATCCATGGTTTTGTTTTATTTGTATTTGGGGGGAAATTCGATAATATTTTCATGGACGTTCTTACCCAATTACATGAATAGGTAGATTATAGCCTGAAAGAGCATATAGGAAACCTTTTTGACAGTGTATTGATAATAGATAAAATACTGGGACGTCATCTTTATCAATATTTTTCTTCGGTCAGCGATCGCTTGGCAGACTTGACTTTACGTGTCGCAATTTCTAACGGGTCACGGCAATTTTCGTAGCAAATTATTCTTATAAGTTGGTTGGTTAATGCTCAACACGATTGCGAATATGAACAGTCCACACATTATATCCTTTGGGAGTGCAATCTTTGGTCGGATGAGCGTAACATTATGCTCAATAGTATGCATATAACGTCTGGTGTTGTTTATTATTCAGACCTCGTTGAATCTAGGAATAATTTTCGTGCTTTTCAGCGTTTTAGTGATGCCAATTATTAGAAGCTAACATAACAGCTCGCACTATTTCCCATTTATTCATGAAATAATTACATAGTTATTTACCCATGGTACGTTATTGCGTCCAATTTCAATAATTGTAGTTAGTCTTTTTATTTGAGGGTGACACCTCATTGTTCAATATTTTGTCTCCCGCTTTGCTGCGAAGGGAAGTGGACAACTCTTTGTATTCCAACTCCTTTATATTTTTTCTGATCCGGGATCATGACAAATAAGGTTCCCTTAGATACGCTGAGCTTCAGTGCTCGGCGTTTATACTGAGCGTGCGTGGTGGGATAGGGCCAAAAAAAATATAAAATAAAACTCGCATATTTTAGTAAAACATTTATTAAAAACGTGTAAAAATAGTAACAAAGCTTGCATGAATCTCATTAACCATGATTAAATATCCGTCTGAGCCCGGATGTGCTTGTCAAATATATCATGGTGATATTTTTCGTAATGCCAAAATATTCTCCAATTTTGCAGTGTGTACACAGTCTAGTAACAAACTAAACAAGAATATGGGTAATCATAAGACTGATTACTACACAAAAGAAATCGCATTGAAAGTCGCACAACAATAGTTATGTGTTCTAAAAGGTATCTACATAGCAGATGTATTAATTAAAGTCATTAATTTCACAATAAGTGATAAGTGAGATATAAAAGGTAGATTATCGTTATCACCATCACTTCTTTACCACTATTCGCCTCTTTTAATGTGTAGAAATTAGATAAAATTAATTATTTCCTGCTTGAATACTTTAAAACAAAATTAGGAGAATTGCATGTATATTATATAGTTGCATTTATATTTGACAATCACATCACGGTTGAAGACTAAACATTAATCATAAAGGAATGTATATAATTGCACATTGATGTGATATATTATGTATAAGCACCATTGCGTGTCATTCAATAAAATATTGTAAAAAATTAACAAAACATAAAAATGATCACAACATCAGATTCTGTAAAATTAATCATTCACACACGGTGACTTTGAACATCAACTAACTTGTCTCTTTATGATAGTATAGAATATATTGAAACTATATGCCTCAGCCCAAACCCTCAGCCTCTTGTTCCTAACTATATGTTTGACTATGTAAAAATTCACTGTGTGTGAACGATAACAATGTGTATAAATAAACAATATAAAATGATTTAAATATAATAAATGCTAATGGAATGTAAATAGTCATTTATAGTGAGGTTCTGATCAGACCATTTAAGGCACTTATTGGTTTAAGCATTACTGGAAGTATGTGTACATAGTATATTTAAGGGCAAAATAAGGCACCCATACACACATAATGTATTCCAAAATTGTGGTAAAAAATCATTTTTTTAAAATCCAAAATTAAAAAATATTTCTAAGCTCACAAGGTCAATATTAGTAGAAAATATGTCTTTTTGACTTATTTTAGGAATTTTAAATAGCTTAACGCATTTTTTTCCTATTTTTATCAGAAAGTTGTCCAGATGGTAAGTAGAAGAAAGCCTACCTTTGTAAGTCAAGAATTAAAAGAACACAAAGTTGCAAAGAGCTGCACTTCAAAATAAGTTCTAACAGTTTTAGGCACAGTACTGATATGTCTACGATTTAATACAATATACTGGAAGCTTAAGTTAAATGCATAATTTTCTAGTATTTTAACTAGGAAATTGAGATATGTTTGATTTTATTTTGATTTAATCAATATTTTTACTTCATTTTAATGAAGCTATAAGTAGTTGTTTGACTACATAGCTTCAAATTCAGATTAATTGTGAGATATATTTTTTTGCCTGTATATCTAATAAAAATGATTGACATTTAATTTTTAAAGGCACAAGTTAAAACTTATAAGCTAAGTTAAGGCAAAGCTTTGATCAATTAACTGGATATGTGTTGATTTTATTAATTATATGAATTCTTCGTAATTAGATTATAGAATCAACTATTTAAAAGATGTCTTTATGTTCTTTCTGTGAGAAATGTATCCAAAACTTGTTTAGAGATTTTTGAAGAAAATACAAATTATCTAGGTTATATAAAAATTGAGCTAAAACAATAAAGTTGTCAATGAACTTTAACATTTGACCATTTTCAATGATTTAAATGTATGATATGCATCATTTTAAAAACCTGACAATTGTAATAAGTTGATTCTATAACTTGGTTACGGTTAGTGTGTGTGTGTGTGTGTGTCGCGTTACTGCAGCTTGGGGATGTTCTGTATGATTTCCCTGTACCTGGCCAGCATGGGCGTGTAGATCTTGTCGTGGTCGGGGTACGGGGTCGCCACTGGAGATACCGTCGGTTCTGATCCTGAGTCACAAAATTTATATAAATTGTCTGTATCATAGAGGAAATAGACAGTTATTATATCCAGATGTACATTGGCACGTTTCCATATACCAGGGTTTCTCAAAGTGGGGTACGCGAACCCCTAGCGGTTCGCCATTTGACGGCAAGGAGTTCGCAACCAGATTTGTCCAATTTTTTTTTCTAATTTAGACTCCATTTGCGACAAGAAACCATCACAGATGAATACTAAAAAATATATGTTTTGGCACTTTTTGGTGTTCTTTTATTGAAATGAAAACCTTATTTTCTTAAACAGAAGGAGGGGAAGGGGGAAGGAAGGGGGGGGGGTTAATTGGTTACTTAAGGCCTGAGGGGTTCGCTGTCAACTGGAAACTTTAACAGGGGTTCGTGAAACCGAAAATTTGAGAAACCCAATGGTGTATCTGGATCGCATTATGCACAAGTGTGCAGTATGAACTTGGAGGAAGCTGACCTGGTAGTTTGGTGTGAGTGAGTTCGCTCCACACGTCGGCGGCGCGGATGGCGGCGCCCAGCAGCGCAGCGTTGCCGTGCTGCTCCTGATGTACACATATACAATAATTGCTTCATATTTATATGCATTACTCATATAACACTCATATAACCCGAGTTGAGAATAAAATCCAGAACCTCTCGCTTAGACGCAACAATTTGTAGTACATAACTAACGATCACCCCTAGTTTTTGAGCCTTACCCCTCTTAATACCGGTCCGTGTGTAGCTGTGGGTTATAGTAATAAATAATACGAATATAATTCATTATGTATTCATAATTAATTATCACGTACTTTAACGATGAAGGGAAACATTGTGAGGAAACCTGCACACCTAAAAGTTCTTAGGAATTTCTTAGGTGTGTAGTCCGCCAACTCGCATTAGGCCAGCGTGGTGGACTAAGACCTAACCCTTTCAGGTGTAAAGTTGTATGGGCTGTTGATGAATAAATGAATGAATGAGTACGTACCAGCACGTAGACAGGTGTATTGAATACATCAGCGAATATCTGGAGCAGGTCCTTGTTGACAGCCGCGCCGCCCGTCGCTACCAGTCGGGACGACTCGTCTACACACAATATTGTACAGATTATAACCTACTTAGATTGACAATCTGTTTTTCTTCGGCTAATTTTGAAGATGTAAGTTATTTTCAACACTTGTACAATATAGAATCAACAAAACACTGCTTACATTCGACAAGAAACGAATTAACAAACAAATATGGCGACGCAGGCCTATGCCGTTCCTGCCCTGTGGCGAGGGGGCGTTAGAATCCCACCACGGTATCTCCTGCGTGTCGTAAAAGGCGACTCATTGAGGCCCTTGGGGTCGCTGGACGTCGTCTCCGAGGCGCACCGGGCGGCTGCGGAAACATTGTGGGCGCTTCTCGCCCACGCACCTGAAGTAGGTAACCTATGTACTTGTAGGTGATATTTGATGTATTAGTAAGTAAGTGAGTATTAAATAAACACTCGAGTTGAACAAACGTGTCGATCTTTCATTCCATTATAAATATCATAATTCACACCGTGGTCGCCCAACTTGGCGCGAAGATGGCCACCGGGGAGTTTTGGTTGGTATGCCGGCGTAGGGATTTCGTTAGGGACCCAGTCCGGCGCTAACATATGCGCGGACATGACGTCGCTGAAAGACATACGCTTCCAGCCCCCCTCCCCCAGGACTGACGGGAAGTAAAGCCATAAACAGCATTTCCCTCGAGAAAAAAAGGCTTTTGCCGTTCAACCAATCAGCGCGCGAGGTGCGTTCCGACGCACTACATATGACATTTTGACGATTTCACTTAGATAAGCTACCGAAAATTAATGCGTTAAATTGTAAGCAGTATGTTACGGTTCACAATCTCACGACAAATTACAATCCCGCGAGGTACATTATAATTTGACGGTATTTACAATTATACGGAGACAACAGACAGTGTAAACAGACCGTCATCGAAAACTGTCACATGTAATAGTTACGCTGATTACAAATACATTGATGCAAAAAAAAAACTTTCCTAATCCTATTTTTTTTCAATCACGGCTGGTTTATACCTGTATAGTATAACAAAACATAAATTTATTTCTAAGTCTTTTATACCTGTAAACAAACCATAATCGAAAACTGACACAGGTAACATTTATGGTGGTTAGGAAGACGTTTCTTTCGCGTCAGTGTTTTTCATTACCGTACCTATTACCTGTATAAGTCAATGGCGGTACTTCCATAGAAGCCCAAAAGCCCAGCTAGCCTCACAAAATTCCAAATAATAATTTTAAATCTTTACTTAACAAAAGCAATTTGACCATAAATGTAAATATTCTGAACTAACAAAAAATATATATTTACAGGGTATATTCAGACCGTGATCGGAAACTAAGACTAAAACAAAAAATATTGAAAACTTCAAAATTTTAATTTTTTGTCGGGATTTTCTTTAACGCCAATGGGTTTGTAATGACCTTAGCTATTACCTGCCTTAGTCGTGACTGCCTCGTGGTCTCGCGGCACAAGTATGTGCCGTGCGATCTAGAGGTCCTGGGTTCGATTCCTGGGTCGGGCAAAGTGTTATTGGGTTTTTCAATTAGGAAATTCTCAGTAGCAGCACGGAGTCTGGAATTGTGCCCGAAAAACGGCAATAGGCTCGCCCCCTATTACGTGGGACTGATACAAAACCTGGCGAAATGTGGGTGCAGAAATGCACCTCTGCCTACCCTTTCGGGGAATACAGGCGTGAGTTTATGAAATGAAATGAAATGAAATTATTTATTGAATCTGTAAAATGTCAAATACATCACTTAGATTCAGTCATTTCAAAATTTGGTTTACCACCCTGTTCGGAAGGCAGTCATCACTAGAGAAGAACGGGCAAGAAACTCTAGTGTTGCTCTTTTCCAATCAAGAGATAGTTTACAATATTGATACAAAAAATGAATTTCTCAAATTAGAGCAGCTCATTAATACTATACCAGATTATTGTATTGAATATGAGAATAACATAGTCATCTTGAATGGAGAAACTGACATTTAACTAGGTTAAATTATAAATTTAAGTTAGGATAAGGTTAAGTTCATAAATACAAATAAGCAAAAATAGGCAGACCAGTCCACACAAACAGCACCCGTTCACGAGTATGACGCATGTGCCAGCCATCGGTCTCCTCAACCATTTCATAGGGAAGTGACCGACCCGACACACGACGCCGCCGTAAGCACAGACATTTCAGCGAGCATGACATACCTAATTGCTTACAAAGTACTAAACTAATAAGTAAATATGTATAAACAGCTATGTCCATTGAAGAAGACTCAGTCAGACTTGGGATTACAATAATTATTAATTAAACCCAAGCTTCGTTATCCTCCATATATTCTGAAATTGTATAATAGGCTTTGTTACATAACTGTCTCTTAGTAATTTCTTTAAATTTATTGTAGTTTAAGGCCTTAATATGAATAGGGATTTTATTGTAAAAGTGTATACAGTAACCCTTAAAAGATTTGCTGATCTTGTGGAGCCTGGTCTTATAAATAACTAACTTATTTTTATTGCGTGTATTTCTATCATGTATGTCAGAAACCTTTTTAAATTTATCAATATTCTTATGAACATACATAAGATTTGCGTGTATATATTGAGATGCCACTGTCATAATATCAATTTCCTTGAACTTTTCTCTTAAAGAATATCTAGAGCCAAGCGAATATATAGATCTGATGGCTCGCTTTTGTAGTAAAAATATGGTATTTATGTCAGCAGCACCACCCCACAGTAGAATTCCATAACTCATCAAACTATGAAAGTAAGCAAAATACACTAACCTAGCTGTATCAATGTTGGTCAGCTGACGTATTTTGCTCACCGCAAAGACTGCTGCACTCAGTTTTTGAGCTAATGTTGTTATGTGAGGACCCCACTGAAGTTTGGGGTCTAATGTAATTCCCAAAAACTTAGTATTATCCACAAGGCTCAGCTTATCCCCATTCATTAAAATGTTAGCATTGGCGTATTTTACATTAGGTGTTATAAACCTAATACATTTAGTTTTTTGACTATTTAATAAAAGGTTATTAATGTTAAACCAATGCACGATTTTAGTGAGAGTGCAGTTTACATCGTCAAGAGTTGGTTGATTACGCTTTACCTTAAATACTAAAGAAGTGTCATCAGCAAACAGCACTACATCACAGTCGTCCCTTATAAAATAAGGCAAGTCATTTATGTATATCAAAAAAAGAAAGGGTCCAAGAATTGAACCCTGTGGAACTCCCATAGTAACAACAGACCCAGGAGATCTTTTTCCATTTACATCAACTACTTGAATTCTATTACTTAAATATGATTTAAACAATTCAAGTGCAATACCTTTAACTCCATAATGGCTTAATTTCCTGATAAGAATATCATGGTGAACACAATCAAATGCCTTGGATAGATCACAAAATACTCCTAAAGCATCCTGTGAAACCTCCCAAGCTTCAAAATGTAAAATGAATGAATAAAATGTATGTATGTATGTAGTTTCCGATCACGGTCTGAATACACCCTGTATAAACTAGACATTCCACGAATAACGTGAAGGGTTTTGTGGCTCAATGGGAGTACCGCCACTGGTATATGTGAGTGTGTGTGGGTGTGGGTACCGGTGGCGAGGCCCATGTCCCCCGCGTGCGCGCGGCGAGCGAGCGCCTGTCCCTCGAGCAGCGCGCGCGCCTCGTGTTGCGGCGGCAGGCGCGCGCTCCGGCCCGCGCCGTCCAACGTCCAGCGGCCCGGCGCCGCGCGCGGCACGATCTCCGCAGTGTCGTAGTAGATGCCTAGGCAAATGTCAGGCAAAAATCTATAGTTTTTGAAGTTATACTTCTTTAGGCGCGTTATGAAAAAATGATGAGAGTGAAATTTTAAGATGCGCGCGCATCTGTGACACAAAATTAACAGTATGAAGTTGTCTGCTTAAATTAACAGTATGAAGTTGTCTGCTTAAATTAACAGTATGAAGTTGTCTGCTTAACCGCTCATTAAGTCTCGAAAAAAAATGTAAGTGTCAAATGGATCAGGAAGGTTTTAATATGTTTCAGATCAAGTATTTTTTCAAAAAAGTTTATGTTTTAGATTTTTAAAATGTAGAATAGTGACAGTAATAAATTAAAACTAAAATTGAAAATAAGAAAATGTCAATTATGTTCTACGCAACTACCAGGACATCATAAATCAGCAAGGACAAAGTACTAGCATTAAAAACTGTATACTCGTATAATCCATTCGAAATTTAAACCACGATGAATTAAAAACAAAACTTTTTTTTTTTGTATGTGAAAGGCGGCAAACGAGCTGGTAAGCCACCTGATGTTAAGTGGTCAACACCGCCCATGGACACCCACAATACCAGAGGAATCATCGGTGCGTTGCCGGCCTTTATTCAAATACACTTTTGCAAGTACTTTTGAACCGTCACGTCACTTTAAATAAGCTTGGAAACGTGTCAAGGAGCGGCGTAAGAAACTTCCTCAGCAACACGACATGTATTTTTTTGGATACATATTTATTAAAAATATTACCATATACGTCTCTGTGATTATTAGTTATTACCCATGTAAAAAAAGTCAATATAAGGCAGAAGGAGTGGGAATAGAGAAAAGAGAAAATTAGAATAAGAAAAATAATATTTCTTGTATAGTCTTTCAAATAATTATAACGTTTTCTAATCTCAACATGCATTATTCCCTGTCCATTACTTCAACAACAAGAAACTCACCCATATTCCCCATGTTGCCCCGCACAGTAGACCTGAGCAGTTCATTGAAGGCGTCCCAGCTATGTCCGGCCAGCCTGTCCCGGTGGTTCTGGCGGGTGAGCGAGCCGTTGGCGAAGCACAGCAGCGCCATGTAGGGCGCGGGGGGCGTGGGCCCCACCAGCACGTGACCCGCCAGCGGCGCAGCGGGGGACTCCAGGCCCAGGATCAGGGTGTCGCTCGTGCCCAGGCTGAGGCCCACCCAGCCTGTGCGCAGGCGAAGACCTGGGGAAGTACGTATATGATTTTTTGTAGTGAGTGATGAAACATACTTATGTTAGAATAAGTGTTTGGACTAAGGCCTAAACCTGAGAGGGTTTGTAGAGGAGACCCGTGCTCAGACGTATGTATGTATATGGCCTAATGAAGATGAAGTTTTTAAATGTTCCACGGAAATCTTGAGTAAAATTCGAAAGATTCATGCGTTTTGATGGGAAACCGTGCTCGATTGGATATCTATAATGTTTCATGTTTTAATCATTCATTATTGTATTGTATTTGGTGCAATGGGGTCACTTTGCCGTGCCAGTATAAAAAAAAATTAAAAAAAAAAATTACTGACTTAATTCTAATGTCACATTGTAGTGCCATAAAAAACCTGCCAAAGTAAAATTTCTGATCTAGAAGTGACAACCAGTATCCTCCCAGCACTAAGCCCAGGGGTATTGAAGCCAAGCTATGTGATTGTCACCTGCGAGTGCGGAGCAGTTGTCTCCGGTGAAGGCGACGACGCGGCACTCGGGTTTGAACCCGTACCGCTGCACGAAGTACTGGGATATGACGCCGAGGTCCGTCGCCGTGGGGACTGGAGCCCCCAGCTTGCTCGCCAGAGTCTCATCTCCACATGCCTGTTGGAAATTACGTCACTATATCGACATTTTCCAACGTGTTTAGGACGAAGATTTTGGCCAGGATCAGACACACCACACTCCATGCAACTTATTCACTCACCTGAGTCCCCGAGAGGGTAGGCATATATTACGGCTTCGATCCCCGCACCGAGACAAATGTTTGTGTGATCCATAAATAGTTGTTTCGGGTCTGGGTGTTTGTGAGACTGAAAAGTCTCTTGTAGTTTCTGATACCCACGACATAGGATTTGTGTCCTAGTGTGGGGTCAGAACTATGTATGTGGCTGTTGGGTGTATTCATTATTTATTAACAATTATGCACCCATTCTTCACAAATAGCGTGTTAATTCTCACGTAATAAAAGTCTAGCTAATGGCCATCCCACGGGTACATTTTCAGAACCTGTGCTGCTACTGAGAAAGCATCAAAAACACTATGCCTAAACCGAGACATCTATATCGAAAAGTACACACTTACGCCACTGGACCAACTAAGCTATCAAGTCCTTAATAGTTCAATTAGAAGGGCCGCATCAGATTTTCATAAAATAAATCATATCGTGATGGTTTCGAGGTTTATGCACGCGGTCGAGAATCTCGACGGTCGCAGGTACACACCTCTGACTTTTCGAAGTTATGTGTGTATTCACAAAAAATTATCACGAATTTTAACGGTGAAGGAAAACATCGCGATGAAACCTGCACACGTAAAAGTTCTTAGGCATATCCTAGGTGTGTAGTCCGCACTCGCAACCCGCACTAGGCCAGCGTGGTGGACTAAGACCTAAACCCTCTCATTTGTATTGAAGGCCCGTGGAGGCAGTGGGACGTATATGGACTGATGATGAATAAATCACGGTCTATTCGTGCATTAATCATACTTATGGGTGGGTTTTTTTTTATCATCAATGTGTTTGTCAATCGCCTATTAACTGTCTCAGTTTTCGATCAAGGTCTATTTACACCCTGTATACTCGTACCTATGTAATAAATTGTATAGTCTTTAACGCTTACCTTCAACGCTCGTTCGTCCCACTGCTTCGTGGTGATGTCGAGCAGGTTCATCCCGGATCCATCAGCCAGGTCGATGGGCGCTATCCTGCCCAGGAACAGGGAGCAGGCGAACGAAGACACGAGGGATATCCTGGTCGCGGCCTGGTACACCCGAGGTTTGATGCGGTGCATCTTGCGGATCTGGGGACCTGTGAACCGCTCGTACGCACGAGACCCAGTCACTTTTGCCAGCTCCTGTTCAAATAATTGTTACAATTCAGAACCTATGTCTAAAATATTTTTTTACCTGAGTGAGTAATATTGAGCAAATTCGAAAGAAAATTATTTGTACCTGCTTGGATAATAGCAGATGTAAAAAAGCAGAGCGCGTTATAGTTATATATAATACTTTAATTGCTTTTTGTCAAAAATTCGATGATTTGTATTTTCTTTAAAAGGATTTTTCTGGCCTGCGTTCATACTAGGTACTGTTTGTAGCCTTGTTTAAATTAGTAACACGTTTGGCAAACCGCAATTCCGCAAATAATTCTTGGCAAAGATCACAATTGGTACATACTTCAGGGCCGCCAAAGGCTTCTTCCAGTGCCTTACAGTCCTCAGTGGTGCTGGAGTCCATCCACACGGGCGAGTCGCTAACAAAAGCCGTCGCCAGCTGCGTGTGCAAGAACTCGTCGGGAGACAAATTCCCCAGCTTTGATTCTGCATCCTTCGACCACCATACTGAGCCGTGTTGCTGAAATGCACATGTAGTCAACATTACAATTGACATAGTTTAATGTATTGTTACACTTCAGAGAGGAAAAAAATGACATTTCGTGTTGCTGACGGAGATTTTTGCCGTTTCTTCTCCACAGCGACACGTTCCGAAGCGGCAATAGCTTAAAACTGACGATTCGAAAGTACTGGTAAAAGTGTAATTGAATAAAGATTATTTTAACCTCGACTTATTATGTAGTGTGGTAAATATTTTAGGCGTAGGAATGTTGACTAGTCCCTAAGACATGATCAACCATTTTGTATTAGCTCTAGTAAAATTTGGTATTTTTTTACAAAGGTTGCTTCATGGTCCCTCTTAAATAGCCCCGTGGCGGCTAGACACCAGTTTGCGAAACGAGAGGCCGCGGGTTCGATCTCCGCGCCAAAACAAATGTTTGTGGGATCCATAAATATTTGTTTCGGGCCTGGGTGATAATAAGACCGAAAAGTCTCTCGTAGTTTCTGATACGACACAAGACTCGTATCTTAGTGTGGGGTCAGAACTATGTATGTGACTGTTGGTTGTATTTATTTATTTAAAACATATCTCGTAAATCACACAAAATTACAAGTGGTGTTTTAGCCTCTGTACGTAACGCGACGCCCTCGCCACTAAAGAACACGGTGTAAAAATAATTGGGTCACGTTTACACCGCGACCACACCTGACGTTCATAATTGTCTCGCTAATTACCTACAAAAGCTGAAGAACACTATACCTACTCTAAAAATAAAAGTCCCTCTGGAATAGAAGGCTTTCAGAAATCACTGGAAAGACCTTGTGTCTTGTTTGACGACAAATATTTTTCGGGGTAAATAACATATTTTAGACTGGTAAAGTTGCAACATTGATCTTCATAGGTTTTGGGGTTTTTTTTTAGTTTTAAAAAATAGTTTAATATTGACTCAAAATAATTTATAAAAGTCTATTTGAATAAAGATGATTTTGACTTTGAAATATGTACCCGTAAATGAGCCCATGATTCTAAAGAAACCATAGACCATTAG
Source organism: Hemaris fuciformis (assembly GCA_907164795.1). Lineage (NCBI taxonomy): Eukaryota > Metazoa > Arthropoda > Insecta > Lepidoptera > Sphingidae > Hemaris > Hemaris fuciformis. The sequence goes on from OU015443.1 coordinate 2,235,345, forward strand.
GCCAGTTTTTATGGTAGGGAAGTTTTTTTTTTCTGGGGCAAAATATTTATATTAATGGAGGTAGCTACTGTAAGGTTTATTACTTATGAGTAACACAAATACCTTCCACAATGAAACTGTGTATTTATGGCTCTAACACTTCTTATATTGTATTACACCAGTGGCGGTACTTCCATAGAAGCCCAAGTGTTACATGTTAACTGTGTAATGTCTAGTTAATAATTGTTTAATGTGGGGTCTTGATATTCTCATTTATATGTCAAATTGCTTTTGTTAACTAAAGATTTAAATATTATTCCGAATTTTGTAAGGCTAGATGGGCTTTTGAGCTTCTATGGAAGTATCGACACTGTATTTCAGATACCTCCATTTTCAATGAAATCTTAAGCTTCACACACCTATATATCAAGGTCACCTCAGTATAATAAAATGAACCAACAGTTTTTGCTATATTTTTTACATCACTCAATTTACTGGTCCATTGTTACTGTGATATAGATCAACAGGTTAGTCTACATAATACCTACATTATTTAGCAAGTTATTTCCTGCTACTTTGTTTGTGCGGAATTAGTTATCTTTCTTAGGGAGTGTTTTTTCCTATGTCTCAAAAAGAAATAATCTAATTTTTTTAATTAAAACATCGCCTATCTTACTAAATTTATCCAACATTTCTGTATTTAAATAAAAGTGGAGATACAAGACAACAGACAATAAAAAAAGAAATATTCATTTGGTATGTACAAGTACCTTTAATTTTTGTTTATATTGTGCCTACATATTAGATACCTTTTATAGACAATTGCCCACTAAGCAATCACACCACTTTGGGTGATGCAATAATATCAATATTAGATTCATCATTAATAAGATTTGTAATAAGCGGCAGTCGCTCACAGAACGTTATACTGTGCATACCTAATATGCTTTCAAAAATATAATACGTTTATACAAGTGTTCTTCATCATTTGTGTTCCACCTCACACGCACCATCATGACACACCAACACCATCAGGCAAAATATGAATCTGAAGAGTACTCCTTATTCATAACATGTCCGCATTGCAAGAAATATTTGTGTGACCCACAATCACAATACTCATTTTGGTTCTGTCTTCTATAACAACATATATTTCCATTCATTTAAATATCAAATATGTATCCTAGACTCTATCCCATCACACACCCGCCACTGTAACTCCTGTGCTCCAGGATCAACAGCGGCACGCACAGTATTGACGCCAAGCACTGAAGCTCAGCAAGAGGAGTTGGAAAACGAAGAGTTGTTCACTTCCCTCCACAGCAAAGCGAGTATGTATGTCAATGTTGATTATAATTAAAATTTAATTGTTACCTGTGCAGCCCCTGAGAGTGCTTCTACAACAGAGAAGTCAACTCCGGCCACCACTAGTCGGTCCATCACCATGTCAAGTGCTTTAACCCATAGTAGGGGAGGTGCTACTACCTCACCCCGTCTCTCCCCTCGCAGCACACCCCCTGCTGTCCTGCATAACACAAATGCAATCTATTATCTCCCTAGTCATCATTTATTAAAAGTTTCTTTGTTGATATAATGGAATATTTAGTTTTTAATGGAGCAACAATTTGCTCTGTAAAACCATTCTAAGTTTTCATTACTTATAATAGTAAGATGTTTAAATATTGGATGACTAAAATTTTAAGGTTTTATTATCACAGTTATTGATGAGCTTACATACATAACCTGCACTGCCCAAAGGGCTAGGCGGAAGTGCATTTATGCACCCACATTTTGTCAGGTATAAATCAGTCCCACACGTAATGACATGATTTTATTTAATTGTATAATACAGATGTAACAGTGGGACGTATATGGGCTGATAATGATGATGATGATGAATGTAGGTTAATTAACTCCTTTTAATAGTTTATTATCTAATTAATAGATCATATCATAAAAATGACTGCCTCGTGGTCTCGCGGTACAAGTATGTGCCGTGCGATCTAGAGGTCCTGGGTTCGATTCCCGGGTCGGGCAAAGTGTTATTGGGTTTTCCATTAGGAAATTCTCAGTAACAGCACGGAGTCTGGAAATGTGCCCGAAAAACGGCAATAGGCTCGACCCCTATTACGTGGGACTGATACATACCTGGCGAAATGTGGGTGCAGTAATGCACCTCTGCCTACCCCTTCGGGGAATACAGGCGTGAGTTTATGTATGTATGTATGTATCATAAAAAAGTTTTATTGGGTTGCTAAGGATGTTTTCTAATTATTCACCACAACAACATAATCTTATTTATTTATAATCTTATTAGTGATTGAATGATTATAATTTAACACTTTTTAGCACTACTTAAATAAGGTGTACTAAAGCAGTGATTTTTAGAATTTATTAGTATACACATTAATGTTTTATAGCTTTTAGGAATCTCTCCATGCACCTGAACTCTGGAAGATCAACATCGAACTCAACATCGGCTTCATGGAGCACACTGTAGTCTTCGCCAATTACAATGGCTTTTAACTGTAACAAAATTTGTAGGAATGATTATTCAATGTTGAATATCAGCCCTCAAACCATAAACATTAAATCTGTTACAACCAGGATTAGGCTTTAGTCCTTTATACAAGCCTTGATTAACCACCAATTATTATTATTTACAGTTTCTGTTGTATATGAAAAGATATGATTCCATAGATAATGTTTTACTGATACTCCTCACACACCATTTTTTTCTGAGGAGTTCCAATAAACTGATCAGATGGCCTTAGTCAAAAAAACTGCCTTTAGTGCAGATTGATTAAAACATAGCAATAGATATTTAACATTAGAATATGAAACATTGTATAAATCAGACTTCGCTCGTAAGACATAACTTTATATATTATAAAAAAAAAACTTTTGAATATCTATATGTAAAATATTAAAAAAAAAAACTCTTTTGAACTATTTTCTAGAACTGATATTTGAAATAAGAACTTTCTAATTAATTATTTGACGCTTTAATTAATTGTTCCATATTTAATTTTTGACGTAAATAAACTTAGGCATTGAAGCCGGAAATATTTGTAAATAAGACAAAAAACAGTTATTCTCGCGTCTCATTTACCCTAAAAGAAAGTAATAATGAAAATTTTTTAGTAGAATTTTTAAAGATATTCTAATTACGGTATACATACCAATAAATACAAAAATTCCAGATGGTAAAGAAAAAATGAATTATTATCAGATGCTAGCAATTAGTAAGATTATCAAACTGCGAAAAATAACTGTAATAGCTTTCTTAAATAATTGATAGAATACAATTTTTTTACATACTCTTTGTGTGCTAAAATCAAATCCCAAAAAAGTTTTTTTCTTCTCCTCCTCGATCATGTTTTTATTTTTATTTTGACAGCACGAAGGAACAGTACAGTGACACGGCCGCGTTCCGTTCAGGAACGTACAGAGATAGCTCCTCACTTTCCGTGACTGAGCACCGTTTCAACGAAATTCATGCGATTTCACAATATCATTAACGTATTTTATTAGTCTGAGTAGAAATTAATCGTTAAAGTCGTGTGTTTCGCATTATGTGATAAACAAGGCGCTCCAAGGTTGCCGTTATCTGTTAACGATAAGCAGTTTTATTAACAATTATGTAATTGTTATAAATTACATCTCTCACGAGGGTATAAAAATTAGCATTTTTTCATGAGACGTGATGCATTTTAATAGATTAAAAAAGAATATGTATGTCACTGTCCACCAAAATCGTCTAAGTACAAACTGCTGCAATGTTTTACTATTTTGCTCTACGAAAATGTATTCTCCTTAAAGAATTTCAACCAAATGGGCCAGAAGTCGCGTCCAACTCTCGAATTATTAGACAATACACAATGATAATGCGCAACGGTTAATTACTCCCATAACGGCAAACATATTCGTGTGAATCATGCTGCACCAACATACATCGCAGGGCAGCAAGTTCACTGACCCCAACACTGATCTCACATTAATTAAAATTTGTGGTAGGATCTATTAAATAAGTCTATTTTTTATTGTTTGAAGAAAAATATTCGTTCTTTTTACTACTATCTAAATATAAACTCAGTAGTTACCCGTAAACAAAACATGGACTCTACGAGAATCGTAAGCATCTCTCAACGGTTCTCATAATTATGCTGGTGTGCTTAATTGCTTCTTTACGCTCCATTTAGAGCGTCCAATTTTGTACGACACTATTTCTGGGCCACTAGGATTATTACTGTTTTCTTTATCACCATCTGCCCAAATACGTCCCACTGCTGGGCACGGGCCTCCTCTACAACTGAGAGGGTTTAGGCCTTAGTCCACCACGCTGGCCTAGTGCGGGTTGGCGGACTACACACCTAAGAAATATTTTAGGTGTGCAGGTTTTATCACGATGTTTTCCTTCACCGTTAAAGCAAGTGATAATTCATTGTGGTGTATTCACAATGAATGTAATAATAATAATAATAATAAAATCTTTATTTACCACAAAAATACAATATTTTCTTACATCTATTACTATATATATTTACTTATATTTTGCGCATAAAAGTTTTTGTTGTGTGCAATCTTTGCCAGAGGGCCCCAAACTAGGCTAAGCCTGTATCTTGGGGACCAACAAATATTACTTATTATAATTCGTCGTCATGTGGGTATGTAAATCTTATTAATTACTAAACAAACTAATAACTTATATCTAGTATTACATTTTAAAGGAACAACATTTCTAATAATATTAAAACTTATTTTAAAACTTAAAATTGAATAAAATAGTAGCGGAGACATGAGCCTTAAGGATTAATTATATTTAAGACGTTTTCTGTGTCATCGTAATCCAGTTTTATCAGCCACTGTGTCAGCTTTAGTTTTGCCTCAGAGACAGATAGGCATTTTAGTGGGCAGTGTCTCACAGCTGAGTTGTATGTGTGTGCCCTGAGGAAGTCTCCAAATCGCCGGCCGAATGAAGATTGGATAGTGGGTAATGGTAATTTATAAACTCTTTTCTTTAGTAAGTCATGATAATAGTCTAGCTTTTTAAGATTTATATGGGTGTTGACACAGGTTCTCAGTATGAACAATTGGCGTACAGTAAGTACACTGGCTTCTTTGTATAGGTCTAAGGTTGGATACCTAAATGGTTTTCTTAGCATTATTTTTAAGGCCGATCTTTGGGCCCTTTCAACTGTTAATAGAGAGGATTTGGATGCGCTTCCCCATACAGGTATGCAGTATGTAATTAAAGATTGGCATACCGCTGTATATATTAATTTGAGTGTATAAGTGCTGGCTGTATTTCTTAATTTTTTGAGTATGGCAGAGGATTTTCTGATTCGTTTACCCAAGAGATAAATGTGGTCTTTAAAATTTAAATTTCGGTCTATGAGTATACCCAAATATTTAATATTATTAACCGGTTCTATTTGATCGCAGTTGCAATTATTGTTGTAAGCGGCCTTACAGTCGTGGATTTTAAGGATAGGATGTGATGGTGGTTGTGTGTGTGTGTGTACATAACTCCGAAAAGTCAGAGGTGTGTGCCTGGGGTTCGAACCTGCGACTGCCGAAATCTCGACCGCGTGCCTAAACCTCGGGGCCATCGCTGCTTTTCATCACACTGTTTTCTTTATATAAAAAATTTATTGCGCCTATAAATTAGGCGTGAATTTTACTTATTGCGAGTTTGCTTTTTATAATCTGCAGGCGTTTTCTTGCCCGGATTAACGTGCAATCAAAAAATTGTGGCGCAAGTTGACCATAAATTGTTGTAGGACTAGGTACTTTGGTTCTGAATATTACCTACATCTGGCGTTTTTTATAATTAATCGGACTACCACCCACAATTGATTAATCATAATGAATCGTGTTGCACGAATTGAAAACCAAGGCTATTTCTAATTGAGCGTTGAGAGAGTACATAAGTGTGTAAAGATATTTCTCTGGATTCGGGAATGGAACTTGCAGAAGCTTAAGATATTTTCGTACATTTTAGTAATTAACATCCACTCCCAATGATATTGTATCTTGACGTGTAAGAACGCCCCTGCTCTTTAATTTAAAATAATACACTACACTTAATTACAGTAGAAGTTCTACCTATGAATACACAAATAAAAAAGGAAAACTAGGAATATACTTCCGTAATCAGATTTATTTTGGATTGAAATAACAGAAAATGCAAGGGGTAAGTACCTACCTATATCGGAGTCTTTGATATTAAATTTGTTTCTCTTTCTTGTTCTTGTGGGGTTTTAAAACTAATATCGTCGATTTAATTTTAAAATCAATTAGTTTTTTTTTATTGAAAATTTATAACTTTGTATTAGTCGTTTATGTATCAATATTTTTTCAATACTAATGTTATTAAAAAATACATTCCTACCTACGCCATCTAGTTGTGAAGGAGGTAAACAGTTTTATTAAGAGTTTATTAATTTTATTGTAAAAACAAAATGATTGATTTTTTTATTAAATCGAAAGTACGATATATTTCATTTCATTCGCGTCTATTTTTTATTTAGGCTCAAAATGAAAAATAACGCTCCAAATAAAGTGCCCACTGGTGAGAAATATACCTATATAGATTAGCTGTCCCGGCAGACGTCGTTTTGCCCGGAAAACCTTTAAGCGATATGCCGACAGCAGCACCACCTACCGGTTCCAATTCTGTTTTGAAATCATCCTGGGACCCACTGGAATATACAAAAAAATGAAATTCTCACTAGCAGCACGGAATCTGAAATTGTGCCCGAAAAACGGAAATAGGCTCGCCCCCTGTTACGTGGGACTGATAACATAACATACAAATATGCACAACATACCTGGCGAAATGTGGGTGCAGAAATATATATCTGCCTAACCCTTCGGGGAATGCAGGCGTGAGATTATAATTTATGTATGTATCTTAAGAGACTGACATGACATTTTAATAGTAGGTAGGTATTCTAGCGGATACCAATAGCATTCCACTAGTAACTTAGTCCTTCGATATCATCATTAGCGCCTATACGTTCCACTGCTGGGCACGGGCCTCCTCTACAACTAAGAGGGGTTATGCCTTATTCCACCACGCTTCTCTAAAGCGACCTCACGGAAATTTCAATACACATAACATTACTATGGAAAAATCTCAGTTATGAAGTTTGCCTCCGTTCAAGTGATAAATACGATGGATATAAATATAGATAACACGTTCTCTTGCAACTTGTAACGGTTATAAATTATAATATATCTTATATCTTTAAATGAGCAATTCTTGTATATATGTATATACATATACATAATTGGAATCTCGGAATCGGCTCCAACGATTTTCATAAAATTTAGTATATAGGGGGTTTCGGGGGCGATAAATCGATCTAGCTAGGAATCATTTTTAGAAAATGTCATTTGGAAGAAAAATAACAAAAAGGAGGCGTTTCAGTAGACTCTTCCTGACATCTATTGGCGAATCGTCGTCGTCATCGTCATCAGCCCAAATATATCCCACTGCTGAGAACGGGCCTCCTCTACAACTGAGAGGGTTTAGGCCTTAGTCCACCACGCTGGCCTAGTGCGGGTTGGCGGACTACACATCTAAGAAATTCCTAAGAACTTTTAGGTGTGCAGGTTTTATCACGATGTTTTCCTTCACCGTTAAAGCAAGTGATAATTCATTGTGAATACACACATAACTTCGAAAAGTCAGAGGTGTGTGCCTGGGGTTTGAACCTGCGACCGCCGAAATGCTCGACCGCGCGCCTAAACCTCGAGGCCATCACTGCTTTTTTATTATTGGCGAATAATAATACTATTTTTTGTGAGCAACTAATTGCTTTAACGACACAACAGCAGATGGCGTTGTTAAGTAACATTATTCATATTTCATCATTTTATTAGTAATTCGTACTTAAATATAATTTCCAAAAAAAACAATAAAAAAAAAAATCCGAGCAAAGCTCGGTCATCCAGGTACTTTAAATGTAATGCGTGTAAAAAGTAATGGGTAGTATACGTATCTAATGTATATTAAGTAAGCTATTTTCTATCTCTGCATACTACTGTTTGTTTTCCTTGGTATAAAAAAAAAGTGAAGTGACATTTTCTTAATTAAAAATATTATCACTAAAATACGAGTAAAATATAAAAATTAATCGGGCAGCCGGATTTTAGTCAAACCGCGTTTACCCCTGTCTGTACCTATTTACTATTTGCTGCGGTGTAACTAACTACTTAGTATAAAAAAATATAGGTAAGTATATTATCATGGTAGGCTTTACATATAGTGTGGTGTGCATGTAACAAGAGTAATCGCGTGGAAAGCCGGCTCGGCTCCGGCTATATATATCGCGGCCACCCCGCCGCTCAATGGAACGGTAATTCACGCCTGCGGCACTTCAAATACGATCAACTTTGAACATTAGGCTGGCCATCACACGCCTTGCTTCCCCAAGCACTTGCTACATACTCACCTATATGTGTGAACGGCGGAACGGGTCGAGTCAATTTGGTTACGACCGCACCCTTTGAAGACAATGGTTAATTTTAAGCTGGTTTTACTAGTTGGTTTTATGACAAAAAATGACGGTGATAATTATTAAGTAGTAAATAAGTTATTACTCCGAAAACATACAACAAATATTTGGTACAATACTAGTTTCGTTTACAATAATTTAAAAATGGTAGAGTCAGTCAAATTGGACTGCGGTTATACTTTTATCTTACGGAAACCGACATTAGGCACATTTTTCGCGTTTCTATTGAGAAATATTATGAACCTTATACTAAAACTTACAAAACCAATTTAGTTACGATGATAATATATGAACGTTAGAATTTTTCACGTGGCTTCGTGAATATATGTCCACTGATAAAATTAATACATTTCTATCTAGGCCTCGACATTTGACGAAAAATGAACACTCAGTTGAATGTGTACCTAGTGGAAGGCACGGGTTTGTATCCTGTGTTTGTAATCTGTTAGGACCATGCCGTCACTTTGGATTGCGGTAGAAATGGCTTGCCGGACCAGAGTACTGCCACTGTCTCACTTAAAATTATAAAAAAGGAAGTAACATATAAGGTAGCCAAATTTGCACAAGCAATTTTTTCGTATGTGGGGGATTTTGCCATAGCCACCACAATATGAAGACGGGTTGATGACCGCAGTGACTGGATCATATTAGCCGACGGTAGTACTCTCTACCGAACGATAGATCATTTAAACGTTCCAGCATATTCGAACGGTTGCGTCGCCCCTCGGCTCGCTCCTGTAACTATAAAAAGTAAGCTGGCGGAAACTAGGGTGTAGAAATACTTTACCCTTCGTTTTAAAAATATAAGCATGATCATATCACTGATCATATTTATAGTCCGCCTTTGAATTGATAATATTTTTGGAGTTGTAAAAAATAGCAAAATAATAACTTAAATTACCTCATCTCAAATTAAAATTTGTCATCTACAGTGCCTATTGGATTGTTAAGTGGTACATTATATTAAGCAGTGATGGCCTCTAGGTTTAGGCGCGCGGTCGAGAATTTCGGCGGTCGCAGGTTCAAACCCCAGGCACACACCTCTGACTTTTCGAAGTTATGTGTGTATTCACAATGAATTATCACTTGCTTTAACGGTGAAGGAAAACATCGTGATAAAACCTGCACAGCTAAAAATTTCTTAGAAATTTCTTAGGTGTGTAGTCCGCCAACCCGCACTAGGCCACCGTGGTGGACTAAGGCCTAAACCCTCTCAGTTGTAGAGGAGGCCCGTGCTCAGCAGTGGGACGTATTTGGGCTGATGATGATGATGACATTATGTTAAACATGGAATTACATGTAAATATCGTCAAGTTAAAAACGGTCTAATATGAGAGCCTCTCTGCAGTCGATACGATCATGCCATGGACAGGTGCTCAAGTTGATGGAAAGGAAGACGTGTAAGTCTGGACCAGCCAAAGGCAACCAACTTGGACCTACAGCGGATTATAAAACCCGTGTGATGCAATTGCCTTTCCTCCGGAGACGAAAATGAAATATTTACATAAATTGTGAACACCCACTCTATGCTTCTGATCTCTCCAGTCCATCTAACGGTTGACTGGAAGAAATCGCCGATAGCGATAAGGCCGCCATTTGTGACACTACCTTATTGAGATGTTACTAGTACCTATGTTGTTTTTATTATACGGTGTACAATAAAAAATGAATGAGTAAAATAAATTAAACTCATTAACGAGACAAAACGCAACATTGTTGGTACACGTTAACTTTTGTCAGATTTCTATCCTGATTAACCGTGTGCGTATCCCAGGGAACTATTAGCAATTTATTCGAATCTTAGAAATGATAAAACGCTGTTATGGTAGCTCGCTAATAGAATACCAAATTCTACCTCTAAAATCTCTCTGAGTTTTCGAAGTACTAATATTAAAACGAAGTGAGAACTCTCTGCAATAATTTCACGGCTGTAAGAAATTAAATAGTCCCCATAATGAACACATGAACTATGAAGCTATAGTATAAAAAATAGAGGAGGGCTGAGCTCAACAGTAGGTGTTGGCAGATACAGTAAGTACTGGCTTTTTTAAGCTGAGTTGTTCACAAAACGTAAGGACAAAGCTAAATTCAATATGACTCTACCTATAAAAAGGTTATATAAAAAGGTTTCGGGAGATATTCTATAAAGGGCTAGAAAAATTAGTAACTTAGTTAAATTAGTACTCTTATGCCTTTATAAAAAAACTCTTGAATGACATTCCCAGACGGCAAGTCGGAAAGCAAATCTAAAAAACAAACTATGTGCCTTCTAAATAGTGTGAGAGGCAAAGGAGGTTGAATTGATAATGCCCTGAGAGCGATCGTTCCGTGGTGCAGTTGTAAGTGCGGCGTGCGCGGTGGCTGTGGCGTCTGGCGGTCGGGCCGCGCCGCTAGGATGCTGCGCCTCTCAATATTGTAAACAAGAGCTTATTCGATTGGTAGGCGGCACCGCGCACGCGCCGCGATACGTGATCTTGTTATGAGGTCCTTTTAATTTTGAATTTCGTTTTTTTTTAATCGTTAAAAATAGTTTCTGTAATATTTAAGAGGGTTATGTTGTTTGTAACTAAACCATGTTCAACTAGGGAGAGTCAGGAAACTAGGGATTTCCAACCTGTTATAGCTTAACCTTACGTTTGACGACGTCAATTCTGTCTGTCTTCAATATGCTTGTACAAAATATCAGCGAGTCTCTATACCAGCTGTCTCACCAACTTTAACTGCACTCAGCGATCGTCTGCCTATCAGTGTAGTATTCCAAACGTGAGTTGGATCGTCCTTAGTAATTGCTTTACATATGTATGTAGGTAGAGCAAGAGTAGCAAGATTGTCTTATATTACATATCGGTCACGAAAAAAATAGAGACAGTGGTAAGGAAATCAAAATATATTTTTTTAATGAAAATTTCATTGAGAAGTATGAACGTGAGTACTCGCAGGATCATTCTTTAATTACGACAAATGTAATTATTGGAAGATCGGTATACATTCCATTCGGCGATCGATGAATGAGTCTCATAAAAGATGACATCGATCGAAGCTCGGGATAAAAAGCCGCCGGCACAAGGATCGCACATGGGGCAGTGCGCGTCGGGGGCGGACATGCGCGGCGCGGGGCGCGATGTGCGGGCTGGCAGGCGGGCGCGGGTGGGCGCGGGTGGGTGCGGGGGTGCGCGGGGCGGAGTGGCGCGGCCCGAGCGCGTGCGCGGTGGGCTCGGGACGCGGGCGGCAGACGCGCCGCGATGGTGGGCCGCGACAGCCGCTCGGAGAGCGCGGCGCGCCCCTGGGCGCCGCGGAATGAGTAGCGCGCCAGCCCGGCCCGGCCCGCGCGCCAGCCATGGCGCAGGCCGCGCCCGCGCCCCATCGCACCCACTCCTTCGCGAAGAAGACCTTCCACAAGCCCACGTACTGCCACCACTGCTCGGATCTGCTGTGGGGCCTCATCGGGCAGGGCTACGGCTGCGAAGGTAGGCGCCGCGCATGCGCCCCGCGCGCGTCGATACCGGCTCCGCGCGTTCGCCGCTGCCGCCCGGCGCCGCCTCGTGCACGACCAGCGCGTTATGCAACCCGGGGCCCGCGGCCCCCGGGCGTGTCCGCGTGTCCGCACCGTGCGACCGGCGCGCCACTGGCGGGCTCCAGCGTGCGGTCGATCGATCGCGCCGGGCCGCCCGCCGTCCGCCGTCCGCCGCGAGGCTCGCGTGCCGACCGCCCTGAGCCTTGCACTTGAAATTTCAAGGGCGGCGGCTGACGGCTGGCGGCGTGCGGCCGGCCGGCGTGCTCGTGCTGGGGCGGGTGCGCGCTGCACGCGGGGCCGCCACTCGACCCCAGCGCCGACCCCGGGCTGCACTCGTCGCGGTAGAGTGTCGTCGCTGGTGGCGAACACTAGTGAGCTGTCGGGAGCATATCGATCGATCTGTTTTGTAAGAGGTTTTTTGTGAGCGCGGGCGCGGGCGGCGGGGCGGGGCGCGGCGCTGCATCCCCCGCTGAACCCCTAGCTATAAGCTCGATGTAGTGAGCGTGGTGCGTGGCGGTGGCGGTGGCTCGCTGCCGTGTACGCGATCGTTACGGCGCACTACTGACGTCAGAGGACATTTTGATTCCACCAATGTTTTGATTCGGTGACCTACAAAAACGCCCAACCATGTTACGTGGCTCCCCGCGATGAGCTGTTAAACTGCTCCGCCGCCGAAATGAGACCATTACTGCACAATCAATATTGATATGATTATTGGTTAGGCATAGGTATTATGAGGTGGAGATCATACATGTGACGTGAGCATTATCCGTTATAGTTTGCTGTATTATGCAATTTTAAACTGGAATCATCACATGCGTTATTACGTCATTGAACTATGGACATACCACGGCCATATTTTGTTTCCTTGCATGAAGATGAAAGTAGCGGGGATTTTAATGTTCAACAAACATCGACATGTTAACAATTATTCCTATAATTTATTAAATTACCCACATTTGGATAGAATTACGATAAGAAGATGAATTTTCATAAATCACTACATATCTGTCGATACATGTATCGCACTGCTCACCAAACATCTTATGTTATTAGTTATAGTAGGTACTTAACGTCATTTGAGATGGAAATCCTTTGAAATTACGATGACTTAATGACATGATTAATATTCTTATTGATCGGAATTATTCCAAACTGTTCCAAATTATCGTCCTTTTTACTAATTGAAAGCTCTTCTTTAGACAATGACAACGCGAATTCATACTACAACTTTTTCAAAATCCTAAAATCGAAAGCTGTTAAATGCTCGAAACGACCACCTTGATCGCTTAGACAAAATTTATTAACTTAGTTTTCTGTTTATAAGTCCTTAATATCTCTCCTAATTATTTTAATTATTCAACTGTCTACCGCTTCAAAAGCGACATTAGGCATCGCGATAAGTAAAACCGACCATCTATGATCAAAAGACCACGGAAGAAAGATAAGTCAAACATTCCATACCACGATTATCTGTCGGTGCCTACTAATTGGTCTGTAATTGGGCATAACATTAGCATTCTTTGTTTTTTCGTAACCTTAAACCGAAGACAGCAAATATTTTGTCTACACAAATAAAGCAAACAGTGTGTATGGTGAATTCTATAAGGGTTCCGTATTTTCCTTGTTAAGTACGGAACCCTACTAAAAAAGATTTGCTTCTAATAGATGGTCAGAAATTACTAATACTGTGACTAAGGTAAAATCGAGCTTTAGTCAAATATATTCTTAACTAGCTTTTGCCCGCGACTCTGTCCGCATAACTGATGAAGACTACAGGGTTGGGTTCAGAAAGAAAATAAGTTGTAGTCTATTTTACTCCACAGAGTCCCATTTATGTCTACACCAAATATCATTCACATCGGTCAAATGATTTTGGGGTAAAAGCGTAACAGACATATAGTTATTTTTGTATTTATAACGTATAATATATATAATATTAAATTTAATTTAAGTAATGAACGTAATCAAAGAAAAGCGTAAAAAAATCAATATTTTCATGCGTGCGACACAGTCGTCTGTCTTAACGTGTCTGCCCGTTCGGGTAAGCTCACTTAGGCATATTCCCCACCCCGCGCCGCAAACCTTACAAATTTTCGTACAAACTTTCATCGTCTATTTCCTATATATATGTAATAACAGCCTAAAAAGTAGCCTACGTCCTTTCTCAGGCTTTAAACTATCTGTGTACCAAATTTCATTTAAATCAGTTAATTAGTTTCAGCAGGAAAGCGAGACAGACAGACAGACAGATTTACTTTCGCATTTCTAATATTAGTATGGATATGAAGCGGCTAATTAAAACCCATGAAATTTCTTACAAATTCATCAATCAGTGCCCTCTAATCAATTTGCTTATTTTGTATAGCAATAGGCACACAGTTTTTTTATTGGCAATCACCCAGCTCTCTCCCTTCTTAAATTGTAATTAAACCCAATTTATTTTTGTAGAGGCACTTATTTGACATTTCTCATATGCTCACACTATCCTTACTATATCCGGGTTTAATTATGTTAGGCCATCTTGTTGGTCTATCTAAAACAAAAGTTGTGACGAGCTCTTTCATTTAAGTTTTTTTTTTATTGGAACACAAAACAGATATACAAACTTAAAGCCAAATACATATAAAAAAGAATGTAATCCAACACATGTATTTACGACATGCTTAAATAATTTATAAAAGTTTTTAGTACATTAAAGAAACTCAAGACAATAACTAAAAACTAACTAAATAACTAATAATATAATTGTCAAAACTTACTTGTACCCATATACATATGTATTCAGCTGAGTTGCAAGCTATGAACATTCGACTTGTCTTTCTTTGTTTGAGAGGCATATTTTTTATTTTATAGTCAACTGCGGTTCAGTACGGGTCCTCAAGTTATTACACAAACTTTAATTCGAATATTTAGTGTGTGCCTTTGGGTCGATTCTTTCATTTTCGATGTCAACCAAAGAGTATAGTAATAATGTCAACCTAATTTCCACGCAAGGAAACAATTCTAATTTCTAAACGCACTCATAAACATTTGAAAACTAATAAATATGTCAATCCCTTTTTATTACTGTCACTGTTTTACATATTTAAAATCTAAAACATATAAACTTTTTTTGAAAAATATTCGATCCGAAACATATTAAAACCTTTCTGATCCATTTGACACTTACATTTAACATAGGCAGCTTCAATCTGTCAATTATATTGGAGCACATAGGCAGCTTCTTACTTTTTGTGTTACAGTGATGCGCGCGCATCTTAAAATTTCACTCTCATCATTTTTTCATGACGCGCCTTAAGAAGTATAACTTCAAAAAATTACAGTTAGAATTCCATATGTATCAATATAGTTAGGTATAGTATGTTGTATGTATGTATGCCACGTACCGGAAAGCGCAGCGTGGGACGTCCTACGACAAGATGGTCAGACGACCTGGTGAAGGTCGCGGGACGTCGCTGGATGCAGGCTGCTTCCAACAGGTCCCTGTGGAAGTCATTGGGAGAGGCCTATGTCCAGCAGTGGACTTCGATTGACTGATGGATTGGATTGGATTGGATAGTATGTTTGGGTATAGTATTCCATATGTTAAATATTATAAAGAGAAAAAAAAAATGTTTTGTTCGTTAATTTGTTTACAATTTAAATTAAAAACTAGTGGACCGATTAGATTTAAATAAGCACGGAGTAAGCACGGAAATGTAAATTGCACCCAAGGCGGAGTCCGGCTCCCACAGTTAGTAATGTTTAAGTTTTTCCGCTCTTATCGCCAATGAGTATTCGAAATAGAAAATTAATAGGATTAACTAACCTGCTAGATAGAACTATGTATTACTGCCGGAATCTGCTCACCACATAACCCTACCACTTAAAAAATATTTAGCCTCCAGGCCATCACTGCTACCCAAGTTTTACTAATTGTGTTAAGTTCCATGTAGTAGGGGGCTAGCCAATTGCCGGTTTTTCGGGTTCTTCTCCGGACTCCGTGCTGCTACTGAGAATTTTCTAATGGAAGAATCCAACCACACCTTGGTCGACTCGAAAATCAAACTCCGAATCTCTAAATCGCTCAGCATGGAGCCGTTTGATTGCTCGTGTATTATATAATTTTAATTTTTTTTATAACCAGTATTTTGGCATACCATTTAAATAAGCTCTACACTTTCTTGGAATAAAATCAGGACAGCCCCGTGGCGCAGTTGGCTAGACACCAGCTTGCGAAACGAGAGGCCGCGGGTTCGATCCCCGCACCGAGACAAATGTTTGTGTGACCCACAAATATTTGTTTCGGGTCTGGGTGTATGTGAGACCGAAAAGTCTCTCGTAGTTTCTGATACCCACGACACAAGACTTGTATCTTAGTGTGGGATCAGAACTATGTATGTGACTGTTGGGTGTATTTATTATTATTATTAAAAATCCTTACTAAATCAGCATCTTAGAGACACAATGGTCAATCAATTGCCAATTGGTTACTAAATTTACTTACATGGTCCTTATATCTATCCAAGTTATAAATCTCTGATGAGCAAAGACCACAAAAGTATCAGCGACCATTCTACTTCACTTTCCTATGGGATATATCTTTTAGACAAGTTTTCGCGTCTTGTGTAGTCGTGTCCGTATAGTACCACGTTTTTTTTTTTTTTAATTCTAGCACCTAATAGTAAGTACAATGCTCAATAGTGTAGAACAGTGGTCGGCAACCTTTTGGCAGGCATGGGATGCAATGTGGCAAAATAAACTAAAGGCGGGCCCGCACTTGTGATATTTACCGTAGATTCTACGTAATACCTATGTATAAGTGGTCATATCCCATTAAAAAAATGAAAATGCTAACTAAGGCTAACATTCACGGGCCACAAGTGTGTGGTGTGAGCGCGTTGCCGACCACTGGTATAGAATCGTTCGAAAAGTTAAACAAAGTAAATTAAATAGTAAAAGAAAGATTGTATAGAATGTGTATTTTTGCTCTCCATTGAGCTGTATCCTTTCGGGTCCTATTTACATTGCATTATGGCAATTATCGCCCCATTCTACCTCTTTAGTTTGTCATCATTATATTAGAACCATTTTACATCAAATCTTAAAAATATATTTTCATGCAGACGTTCAACAATTTATCTATTAGTTAAAACCCCGTGAAAATACGTTGAGTACTTTTTAAGTTCATCGCGAACAGGAAAACGCGGCGGTATATTTTTTCTTGTGTTTCTTGATATTATCTAATTTTTGGGTAATAAGTTGCAAATATTTGTTTCGGGTTTGGGTGTTTGTGAGACTAAAAGTCTCTCGTAGTTTCTGATATCCACGACACAGGACTTGAATACCTACTAGTGTGGGGTCAGAACTATGTAGATATGTGACTGTTGGGTGTATTTTTTTATTTTAAAAGTCCACCAACCCGCACTAGGCCAGCGTGGTGGACTAAGGCCTTAATCCTCTTAGTTGTAGAGGAGGCCCGTGCCCAGCAGTGCGACGTATATGGGCTGGTGATGAAATTGCAAAGATTACATCCTACTACGAAGTAAGTTTTAGAGAATACTACCATAAATTAGTTTTTGTCCACGATTTCAACTCCGCGTGGAATTGGTATAAAAAATGTTCTTTTTGGACGCAAAATTTTGTCGGCAAAAAAATAATTTCACGTGGAATTTATTAGGTATGTTTAGTCCGCCAACCCGCAGTAAGCGGCCAGCTTGTTACGTCTCGTAGAGAATGCTCGTGGCCGACAGTGAGACGTAGGCTGTTATGGCATAGAATACTCCTTAATCTATTTATTTATTTATTTATTTATTTAAACCTTTATTGTACACACAACATTAAAACTAAGGAGTACAGAGAACTAGAGAAGTACAATGGGCGGCCTTATCGCACGAGGCGATCTCTTAATCGTCTCCTAATCACATCTGTCTCTGGACTAAAATTCTAAATTTAAACAATATACCCATGTATATTCCATGTAATTATATTTCAATTCAGAAATACACTTCAACATGTCCAATAACTAGTACTAAAGCTAGATTGGCTATTCGTCTCTCAGACCTGTACGCCGGATACCTTAATCTGCCTAGGATATACCGCTTTAGATAGAAAATCCAAATTGCATTTCCCGTAGCTCTCGTAGCAAACGTAGGATTTATTAGGCGTAGCACTACGTAGCTGAATTAAAATGACCTCTGCTACGCCAGCAGTCGTCGTAGCTCCAACTCTACAATTATGGAATTATAACAACTAAATATAGTTTTGACTATTGCAAAATGCATTTTAACATTAAGAATAATAAAATAAAAAAATCAGAGTAATTTATATATTTATTCATATTATATATTTATAAAGATACATAATTGTAAAGAAAAGTTTAATATGAAATCAAACAGAGTTAGACAGATACTACAGTATAATATAATGTGCTTTATTGTATACGTCCTATTTAAATCGGTATAATATTATTCTAGCTTGTACCCTAAATACATAATTGGTTTGATTTCTATGGCCAGTTGATTCGAGACTAGAATTTCTGTTTATTTAACGGGACAATGAATTGTCTTTAACATTACTCGTATTTACATATATATTATATATCTCTATATCCCTTTGTACCTTGTACACTTGTATTAAGTTTAAAGTATGTTATCGAGCCTATTTATACACTCGCTGCGAATGTAGAAATCTGTTTATTCCATACAAAATAATTAAAAAATTGCGATATTAAACAAAATTAAAAATACTTAATTTAAATACTCGATAAAGTCGGAAAAATCTATTAGTTCCGAATGAAGTCCCACCCTAAGTTTTACTATAAATTTATTATATTTTGCTATCATCACTCTCACAGTAGCGTCACACCACAGTAAGTACAGTCCACTAACTGTATAACCTGTAGGTTCTGGTCCGCAATGCTTTAGAACACTACGTCACGTCAATTCAACTTTATTCCTATTAAAATCATTTCACACAGCGTGACACGCCATACAAAAACGTTGATAGCATTGAACAGTACGTACGTTCCGTTTCACGCTATCTCGACTCACGTCAGCACAATGGAGCGGGACAAAGCACAATACCACACTTGCAAGTAGAACACGCTGGGACGGACCAGGCTTTGTTCCTCGCGCCGGCACGTCTTTGTGCGACAACAATTAATGTTGCTCGTTTGATTGTCCAACGTGTAAGACAACTTTTATGTCGAGTGACGTGTTGGTGTTGCCATATGCAAAAACGACACCCTTTGTGATAGTAAAAGCTCGTTTTAAAACTATTTTAGGTTCGTTCAAATATTTGGCTTTGTATCATTCTGGTCCGTGAATAATAATAGTAATCCTTTTGCTTCTTAAATAGATTAATATTTGACATTTTTAAAGTGTTTCTAAACCATTTTTAGTTATGATAATTAATTTATTAAATAAAATAAATAAAATTTTATAAATGCTTGTAACCTTGATTATGCTAATACTAGCTCATTCATACCGCTTTGTCTACGTTCTTCATATTATTTTGCTATTTTATTTATAAAATTCTTAGTCTCAATGAGTGGGCATTTTATTTATTTATATTATGCATTTCAGGTTTAAGACTTTTATAAAAAAAACTTTTTCCTAAAATCTTAGTTGTTAGTTAAATACAAAGAAAATTCAATGCTAAACAAACTGTTCTACCATAAACAATAAAACCTAATCCGAAAATGGAACGTCACAAATATAATTTCTCACAGGCTGTTTATTGACATTCTAAATATAAAACTCCTTGGTCTTGGGCGAAAAATACATAAAATGGAACAGCTACGGCAGGCCACCATCCAGGGCTACGCCCGGTGTATGTAGGCCAGCAGTGACGTCACGAATGGTGACCCACTTTCATTGCCATTGAGAGGCGCACGTCAATGGTGCCCCCCTCCGCCCCGCTCTACCGCTGTGCAACTCGATCCCCGCATGAATTGAGGGGGGCGTGTCAAAATCCAAGTAAAAATAGGCAATAGCATTTTTATAATAATTACAGAAATTTAAGTGCCTTAAATAATTTGAATGGTCTTTGTATAGGCGATTGGTAGTCTTTACGAATTACATTGCTTTTCCCTCTTAATATTTCACGATTCTGGGACAAAAACTAACCACACTCATTTGTACAAAGTAAAAAAAAAGGAAAAATTACAAGCTACAGCGTTTAGATGATAGATGAGAATCAGAACATTATCCTAATATTTTACAATTCACTACTAAAGTCATTGTTACAAGTTGTTAGCAGAATTCGTTTTTCAATTTTGTGATAGGTCACATACAATGAAGAAGCAAAACCGTTACATTTTGTTTCCGTAATATTATATGTATGAATTAACATAGCATGAATGAACGCTACTACTAGTCTAGTCTAGTCTAACTAGTCTTAGAAAATAGAATGATATTTATTATACCGATACTATAAAACGCATTTTCAAAATGTAACGTCATCAAGTAAGAAGTAGAGTTTCGTAGAGATGACTATTTTTAAAACAAAAATCTTCACGTGAACAAATGACGTCACAACATTCTTATTAGGGAATGAACTCATTATATTTGAATACTGACTTTAAAGTCGCATTCGCCAACTAGCAACAAAAGCGGGTAGTTATGATGTCCCTAGAATGTCCCTACAATCGACACAATTACGCCGCGCTATTTTACAGCTCTTTAGCTTCAAGTTAGTTTCTTTTAGCAAATCAGTACATCTTGTAAGGTGCAACTGAGCTATGACGTCACAAAACAGCAAATACTCCACACTCGAGCGCGCTCGGCACTAAAGAAACTGTTGCAGCAAGATATAACATGAATGCACGCTAACAAAAGACTTGGCACAATGAGTGAAAAGTTTGCCCGTTGAGCCTTCACTGGCTCCCGATCTATTATTTAAGTCGCGAGATGACAAAGGCTTAAGACTTACTGCCACGTCACATTACTAATGCAGTGCAAGTTTCTTTGTTTTATGTCTGTTAATGACGTGTACTTTACAGACTTTGATGTGTAAGACGGTGCTTCAGTGACTTGAGAAGTCCTTTCATTTTTACTATTTACGTAATGATCGTTTATAAACGGCTTAGTTTTTTCTGGTTATTTTTGTCTGTTTGCTTTATATATTCGTCGTTATATGTTCATGTCGATTAATATTCTTATCGTAAAAATTTTAAACATCTAATAAGGCACGATGCAATTTAGGAATTTTTTATTTATTTGTTGAATTATAATAGATAGAGAGATTAAGTTAGATACATATGTGTGGGCCCTTCGAAGAAGGTAATCAATATGCTTAAGGTAACAAAAAAACGCACCAATGAGATTAATTTGAAATTAACAACTATCAATTCGGAATTTATATTTACAAATACTTAATACTTATAAATTTTAACGATTTACATATTGATTATTGAATATATGTATCCTTTCTTTCGGTCCTCATTAAGTGAATCCTGTCAATGACAGTCCGTAATGAACTTAAAAATACGCGGACGGTCAAGTGCGCGCGCGGCGTAGGTCGCCCACGCGGCCGCGGCTCCAAATTAATCCGCTATATACGTTCCAAGTTGACCCACTTACTACCGGACATGGGCTAAACGATTCCTCAAGAAAATGCGTTCTTACACAATACTACAGAATGCTATCCCACCACAAACCCGCCGCAACAACTCCTATAAATCAGTGTCGACAGTGCACGCACAGACACAGCTTGTCTTCACCCCCAAAGAAGAAGATAGATAAGGATAGTTGAAAAACATAATTGACCCCTTCCTTCTACTGTAAAGCGGGAGACAAAATATTGGAACATCACACAGTTCTACTAAGTAAGATCTTTAAACTAACATTTTTTATTACTTTTTCTAACAATATGTGTTAGTCTACGCATGTCCTTAGACACTGTGCTCTTCTGTGGTTGAGAAGTTGAAGCCATATTAGTAAGATTGGGCTCTTAACCAAGCTGTGCGCTGTGCCTTTACTAATTTATAAATCTTTTTTCATGGCCATATTGGATTAAAACATTTAATGTAGTTTTATGTACTATTTTGCTGTTCAACAGTTCTTTTTAAAACGTGTTGCACTCTAAGCTATATTGTTATAATGGAAGAAGCTTCTTTGATAATACAGTACTCGTTTATTTTATAGAAGTATTTTATTATTATCTAATGATTTCAAATATACATATAACTTAAGCAAAAAGATCGAGACTAACAATTCAAATCCAAAACTACATGTTAAATGTCGAAAACAGAATTACAAATTCGCCTACATTTAAAACATAGATCAACCCTGACACAATCTCGCGAAAGTCTATAAAAATCTCAACAAACAGACGCGAAACGTTAAACACCCGCGTGTCAATGAGATCCTCATGGCGCTGCCACAGTTGAACTGAGATGGGCGACATTTAGGTCAAACACAATAGCTCTATTTATATCAAGTAAATCTAAAATACACACGTATTCCTGTACGCACGGACGGAAATAAACGCCGTATGTATTAGTTGCAGTTAACATTGCACGGCCAGGGCTGCCGGCACCAGTGTCTTGTCAGGATCATCGCGAAATTAATAACGAAGTTTAATCTTTGTCGCATGTCAAAATAAGATCTTTTCCTCATAATAATAATAATAAACTCTTTATTTATTAAACACCACAATAAAACATATACAAGTGGTGTGTGCAGGTTTTATCATGATTTTTTCCTTCACCGTTAAAGCAAGTGATAATTCATTGTGAATACACACATAACTTCGAAAAGTCAGAGGTGTGTGCCTGGGGTTTGTACCTGCGACCGCCGAAACTTTCGCGCCTAAACCTCGAGGCCATCACTGCTTATGATGCTATAACATGAATTATCTGGTTTTAATATTTTTAAAGTTATTCCACGTACCAAAAACCAGTACAGTCCGATATTGGAAACCCTATCGGGACGGCCTACTTCGGATTAACGCGCGCGCGTCAAACGGGTTCTGTTAAAAATAATGGGGCAACACTTATACAACATAATATAATACATTTATAAAACATAAGTACCCATAACTAATTCTAAAGTTTGTTTGCATTATTTAGAAAACTCAAAAATTTATTTTTATACCCACTTTAATAATCAGTATCGAGATGCGCCAAGCCACGTTTAAAATGATAAAATCATGAACCTGTTTTCATATTATTAATTGTGTGTATGCTTCAATTCTACGAGTGCTACGCATATTCGTAGCACATCGTAGTAAGGTCAGCGTAGCGACTGTAGTCACAGCTAAAACAATGTCAAAGTATTACACATTAAAAATGTTTTTTTAACTTTTTCAAAGCATCTGAATCAATGTAATTAGAAAATTCCATTGGCTAAAATATTTTTTTGTAACATAATCAACTGAAAGCCTAAAGTTTCGAAAGCTTCATATCTTAATCAAGAAAAAATCTAAAATACTTTATAAACCATATTTTTGTTGGTTGATAGTTAAAAATTTGAATTTCTCTTTTATCTGTTTAGGGTATTCTATATTTAGAGTATTGTTTTAAACAATAAAAACATTCGAAGGAGATGTGCAGCTTCTGCTAATCTGGAATTAAAGTGAGTGCAGTTATGTGCCTACTTGAATACTTCTACATATTGGTATAAGACACTAACCATTAGCAATCCGGTCACAGTGACTCCCAACACTCGTCTACGTGATAAAAAGCACGTAGTAATTTCTAAATTTAGAACCGTATATACAGTGAGTGTAAATAAAGCCACTACTGCGGATGATAGCAGATTTACGAAACGAATGCACAGGGCGGGTGCGGATGGAAGAATCGGTGCGGTCGATGGCATCAACTATTGTACCAGAAATAGTAATATAAGACAAAGACTGATCAGAAGGATTGTGAATTTAAGAGAAACTCAAAGACATTGAAATATAAGATGGAGCTAAAGTGATTTTTATGAGTTAAAAGAAGTAAATAACCACTACCAAAATACTTGATGTACCATAAGATCTGATGTCTCATCATCATTAGCTAATATAGTACGTTAGGATTGAATATAATAGATGATTTAACTTTATCTTTATGTTTTCCAAAAAATTATCAAGAAATAACAGTCTTTTTGATGTCATATTTTATTTGGTGATTGATATTATTGACTTTGAAAAAAACTTTGTTACTTCATTATTTATTTCCGATACATTTATTATATTTTTGTAAACATATAATACCAGACAATTTTCGATATCACAAACACGCTAACCCGAAAACCTTATTGCGATGTTCGAAGCCGAGGCCTCTCGTTTCATAACAACTGTGGCTCAAGTTTTTTTTATGGACATTTTATAGAATTTAAAACTCCAACGGTCAACTTCCAGCACCAACTAAACAAATTTGTAAATGTTATCAACTCTATCATTTACCCATCTCGTGATTCCCGTCCTCCCTAATTCCTGTAAGGAAGCGCGCGGGCGCGTCGCGGGGAAGGGTGAAGAGGTGAAGGGGGGGAGTGACCCGGCGCTCGAGCGCAGAACTGTGCCACGCGTGACGTCAGAGGGCGGGCCACATCCATGCGCCACCACGAATCATTATACATACATCCCGGTGAATGTAGGTCAACGAACTTATGAATTTATAAATGATAAATATTTAATTGGAAACTTCGTAAATGATCAACTAATTATTTTGTGTTTCATGTTAATACATGAAATAATGCATGAATTAAAAAAGCCCCGATTTTTAAAAAATTCTGCAATATAATGTTAGGTGCGAACAAGAATTGAAAATGTTAATTATAATGTCTATTTTATTATAAATTTGGGTTTTAATAATTTATTACATATTAAAAAAATATTTGT
This sequence comes from Hemaris fuciformis, assembly GCA_907164795.1. Classification (NCBI taxonomy): domain Eukaryota; kingdom Metazoa; phylum Arthropoda; class Insecta; order Lepidoptera; family Sphingidae; genus Hemaris; species Hemaris fuciformis. Next base: position 2,260,176 of record OU015443.1, read on the forward strand.
GCCCCAGAACTAGTTGTTCGCGCAGTCGATCCATTATTATGCATCCATTATTATACATAAATCAATTATCAATTACATAAATATTTTAATTAAGTACAATTAATGCGTAATTACGCAATTTAACAGTGAACCATATTACTAAGACTTCTCCGTTATGCATTTTTGCTGTGATGTTGACCAAAACCTTACCCATAAGAGGTGATGATAATGATATCCCTACGATCGTAACAATACGATGATACTCCAAAATGGTCTGTTTCTATAAATATACATTGTTTTAAAATTGAAATACAGGTTCTACCTAGTTCGATAAACAAATGCTCTTTATTTATTAAAAAAATGTATAGCCTATAGGCATATTCATAAAAACCATTTGTAAAACTTTTTCCCCAACAAAATACTTTATTATTATTAATTGTTCTATCCAAGTGCAAAGCCGTCGTGATAAATTGTCGATTTATGACCATTAGTCAAATTCATCAAACGGTACAAACTACAAGCGAGGTATCCTAATCTCCAGTTCCTTAACTTTGTGAGTTGGCCCTATCCCACCACACACCCGCCACTGTAACTCCTGTGCTCCAGGATCAACAGCGGCACGCACAGTATTGACGCTGAGCAATGAAGCTGAGCTGAACTTTGTGAGTAACAGCTATATTCAGACTACACCAGTAGTGTTTACTTTCCGCGCGCAGGTGTCGTGTAGTTCCGGTTGGCGTCTTTTGATCTGCGCCCGCGCATCTTAAAGGCCTTATATTTACGGACTATTGTATTTTAGTAACACTGTCAACTGTGCTCGTACGTCACGCGTTGTGTTTGTTGTAAAATTTATTATATTACGTTAATTTCCTTTTATCTACAAAAGTTCGGTATATTTGGAAGTGATGTATACTAGACTGCGCTTCAAAACGGATGGCTCTTAGACGTTTTACAGATTATATAAATTTATTTCATTCATTAACTTACGCGTAAACGCCAGTAGTGACAGTCTGAAGTGAATTTTTCGTCCATTTTTCGACGTTTATGTTTCACGTAGTGGGGAGCGAGGCTATTGCCATTTACGGTCAGATTTTGACTAGGATTAAGTTCAAATATTTATAAATCACATTTTAAATAATAGGACCTGTATTGAAGCTGCTCTGATGAGACGTATGACTACAGTATGTGAGGGGCTCCTAGGCTAAGTTGAGCTAGTGCAATGACTAGTGGCCGCTGAAACTTATCTAGAAATCATGATTGTTCTTAACTCTGAATAATATAGATATACATAGCTTAGAAAAGTCAGTAAAAGAGTATTGGATTCAATTATAAGATGAATAATTCCAATTATACAGACTAACTCGTTTATTGTTTTGTACCAAAAACATCCTGAAGGTGAATCTTCTATATTCCACTGTTCCTTAAGATTAGAAAGTTGATTCTATATTTTTATGGTTCCTGGCATTGCTGGTACATTAATTACAACGTAATATTTCATTTATTTCGAGAAAAAGTGATTATTAAACTTTTTATCACTTTGAGACAAAGGAAAAATCTATCGCCCAAAAATGTTTGGTTCATTTCGCAAATTGATTGTTGGAAGCTAGAATTACGGAAGTTCGCATGCGGCCTAGCTCACTTACACGTTTTGCAATAACAGTAAAATTTGTAGAGAGCGCGACGGACCGGCCGGGCTCGTGGGCTCGCGGCCACGAGCTCAATTTATTTTACAATTTCAGACTTATTTCGTAACTTTTCCCCCAGTGTTCCGACTGCGCACAGTTATAACGCTATTCTCGTTAACTGTAGTAAATATTTGTATGAAGAACTAGTACAGCACCACTATCCGATTGTAGTAAACTAAAATTCACCGAATCACAGAACGAGGTTACTATCGCTGTTACGTCAGTGCATTCGGCGCCGTGATGGACGTGTTATTATCGTGCATATTAGTCTATTATATTACGAGTTATTACATCTATTACTGAAGTTTTATAAATGTTTCAAATTAAGTGAAAATTAATTTTAATTGGGCGTGCAGGTTAGGCTAATGTTATCTGGTGAAACAAGACGCAAAGGCAGCAAACTATACGGCCAAAGCTCCGACGGGGATACAGCTAAGCCACCCGCGGCTAAGTCGAAATTCGAACGCGAGCTGGAGCGCGATTGGCCTGCGCGAGTGACGTCAATGCCGACCTCCCGCCGCGTCCCGCGCCCTCGTCCCGATCCCCTAGCCCCGCGCCGCCTCCCACCGACGCGCCTCTCCCCCCCGCCGAAGGCCGCGCCACTCGGCTCTGAAAAATAATCACGATTTTCGGACGGAATATTTTTTTTCCTCGTAGTGGAAGTGTGACACGATATTGTTCGGCGCGTCATAGGAGGCGCATTATTTTGGTATGAAATGTGGCAAGCACGTGCTTAGACACCACGATCGGTGTGGCGTGTGTACCGATGTATCTCCATGTCCGACTTCATTAGGAGTAGGTCATTATTGTTATTGTTTTTTAACTGGCTCATTACGTCATACTTCGCCTTGTTCTAAGTTAAGAATTGGAGTTAAATCACTCGGAGTCGGAACATTGACGCTAACCATATTGTTTTTGTACCTATTTTTTAATTATTCGTTCTGAGTTTGAATCAATGAATCGAATTGTAAAAGATACGGATATAGAAACTTTTTTTTTATTTAATTATTTTTGAGTATATAACATGAAGCAAATTTAATCGATTGAGTACTCTCATTACGTAGCGTAATCTCGGTTGGTACCAGGATTAGGCAGAACTACTCATAAACTTGATCGTCCATCGAACCTCAGCTAACTAGAAACAATTATGTATATCGCGAAATCGAACGCTACGGCACTAAAATACAAAAGGTTATTATCTTAAACCTAGTTTTCAGATGACAATGTATACATCTTAACAATTAGTCAGGTGGTTAAAGCTGAGTCAAACTTGCACACAATTTGAATATGAGTGTACAAACAAGGGCCCTACGATATTATGTCAACGTGTAGTTAACATGCACGCGATATCAACAGGTTACCGTACCAACCCTCGCATTCTACATAATTTAGCGGAAAACGCCCTGTGGACATGTAATAATAGCATTGCGACTGTTTTCATATCGATTCAGATAATCAAGTCGATTTTATAATCAGTCACGATGACGTGTTGAAGTTGAAGTATAAAAAACATTGATTTTTCCTTGTTGATATGGTATAAAAATCAAATCTTATATGTATAAAATTTCTGTTAGTCAAATCCAGTAACATTCAAGAAATTACTTTCTTACTTTTTACACATTCATTCTATATCCACGTGTTTAGATTAATTTTTATTGTTAACTAATAGAACTTTCAATAATATTTGATTGAAATAATTTAAACGGTGCGTGTAGTCACAGAATATCAGAACAAATGTGATGCATTAGTCCAAAAATAGCTCAAAGCTCAATATGGTGTAGGAATTGCTCGGATGAGCGTGCGTACACGCACTACGCGGTGCTATATATAGATGCGGCTATTTGCGCTCTGTCTGAATCACTGCGTTAATTAACATTAGGACGCGTCTTAAACGCCATTTCTTTTTATTTCGGTAGTCGATTTTTTAATATTTAATTAACTCAATCGACTAAATGATTAACCATTAAAAGACTGTTTGAAAATTATATATTCTAATTTTAAAATTACTCCCTTGCAATTATATACCTAAATTGGTACATATTGAGCTCAAAAAATACTTAATTTGCGTTTATGTATTATTCATCTTGTATTTAATATTATAATTCGTATTACCTATATAGCAGTACCATATTAAAACCCTTTTTTTTATAATGAAGAAGTTAACTAAACTCCCTAAATATTAATTAATAGTTTTATACTTTTTCGTTGAAACTGTTGGAGTCATTTCGCTATCATTCTAACGTAATTGCATGAAACTAACTAAAAATACATTAAAGCGCAACTAATATCCTTATTCTAAAACATATCCGACTCCACTAAATTCAACTAAATTCAATCGCATTCAAACTAGCAAAGCCGACGCGCAGCCCAATTGCATTTAATTCGACTAATTTCAGAAGCTAGTGTATAAATGGTATTGGGGCCACCGGTGGGCCATAAAGCAGGTGTTGTCGGTCGCGGCGGTGCCGCGCGGGCTGCGACCGCGTCCATTCGCCGCACCCGGACCTATTTAAATACTACGTGACGTATTAACACTAATAAACCATCAAGCACGCGATGCACGAGGGAAAGCGTATGCGGAATAAAGTCTAATATATTTTAAAGTTCGCCAAACCAGTATTAGAGTGAAAGGGCAATGAGTAATAGGTCGAAGATTGAGTTTCGCCTCAAAATTCATTATATACAGCCCCGTGGCGCAGATAGTTAGACACCAGCTTGCGAAACGAGAGGCCGCGGGTTCGTTCCCCGCACCGAGACAAATGTTTGTGTGATCCACAAATATTTGTTTCGGGTCTGGGTGTTTGTGAGACCGAAAAGTCTCTCGTAGTCTCTGATACCCACGACACAGGACTTGTATCCTAGTGTGGGGTCAGAACTATGTATGTGACTGTTGGGTGTATTTGTATTTAAAAAAATTAAGTTAATAATTGATAAACTCTTCAACTTCCTAGTTGCAACTTGAATTAAGCTTTATGATTCGCTCGATGTCAATTGTGAGCGTGCCTTTGCAGATTACAGAAATAATAATAATGTTAATATTAGAGATGCAGTGCGATTATCTGGAATATTATGACTTGTTATATTCCTTCTTAATTAAACATGATTAGTCCCCGTACATCCTTCCAACACATTTAAGTGATTAAAACTCTTGATTTTATAGCAAAATTCAACAAACGCAGCTCAGAAATGAAAATGCCACAGACATAGCATAGCAAATAACAGTTTGCATTAAGACATAAAATAATCATTTAAAACGTTATTTCTATACCTATGCAAAAATCGCTCCTCTCTGCCGCCTACGCTCCGCTCGTTTCCATATTACCAGTGTAACGCGTTTCCTTGATCCCCATCCGGCTGCGGTGCCCTTCCGCGATAAATAAAACGACGAGCGTTTATTGACAAGAGCCGGCTAAAAATACCCAACGCGTCGCGGACATCGCGAGGGTGTGAACGCACACTCAACCATTACTCCTTAATGTGTACCTGGTGGTCACGTCATCAATATCTTTCAAAGCATAGGAATAACCCGAATATTGCAACACTGACACTGATATTATTGCTTTTAAAAGTTGCACAAATACGAGTGATCTTAAAAAAACAAATTTACTTATTATAGAAAGCATAAACAAAAATCAAGGAACTTCGTACCAATATTTCTAAGCTCAGGTTTCGATATTTCTTATGGACGCAAATAAGATTTAAGGTCTTATAATTTTATATTATTAGCCCATTTAGACTTTTCTAAGGTTTTTGTTCAACAATAGATCGATAAATTTCAAAATGAATTCTCTAAACTTTTACCTATTTACGCAGTGCTCAATCAAAAATATTTTCAGTTCGTTTGCTTGCCACATGGCTCATTAGCAATGATTTTTAATAAAATTTCATTTATCGCGCAGTGGTTAAAACTAACATCCTGTTTTAAAGGGTTCGTAAGCTGGAGCCAGTTCTTGATACCTAGGTACATAATCAGCACCATAATTATATCATCTATTATTTACACGTTTCTCTGTTGATATAGGTAGGTTGAATTATAATTTCTTTTGAGACATAATTACTCGCAAAAGTGTTTAAAAAAATACATCTACGCCTTCAGGGGTAAAAACGTACGGATACATTATTGTGGACAGAATGAAGAATACAAAGTTGACTTCATGCAAAATGGTTCGGAAAATGACACACGTCAAAATGACACATGCTAAGAGGGCTTCTCCACCTCAAACACAATCTGAAGTGCAGTAAGTATATTAACTAACGTTTCAAAATATTTTCTAAAATGTCGATTGAATACACACAAAAGAAGTTATGTTTGTGATGTCTCAATTGCTTTTTAAGGTATTTTTAATCATTACGTTAAAATTCACAAACAAAATCGAATGGACCTGTTTTAATGGGACTCTACGTAAAAGTAACTTCATATTTAAAAACCAATTAAATATAATATATTCTGGCGTCTAGCTTGCTACGCCGCGGTGCAGACTTTGTAGACATTGTGATAACAATTATTTAGTATAATTTATTGCCTACGCAGCTACGATGTAGCAAGTGATAAGAATAAATCAGTGTCTGTTCTGTCGTGTAACGTAATCATATGAACTATGGATATATTGTACAACTGCTGGGCTCGGGCCTCTTCAGCGAATGATAAAGGTAAGCTTTACATGGTGATCTAGTGTTTTAAATTTGCAACAGTTTATCGGCCCATGTGTTTTTCATTTTTTAATACCATGAATACTGCAATAAATATGTTGTGCATCAGAAAATACTTCAATATCTTTACTTCTATAATATTTATATCGAATAAGGAGCAATGACGTCACCTTGATAGAATATTAAAGTAAAGAAAACAAAACTCAAAGTCTTTCTTTCTACGATATTTCATCTCTACAACGTAAGAGAAATCCAATAGGTGTGTTACAGAAATGATAATTAACATAGCTATTGCCAGTGAAGGAAATAAGTTTCCTGAACTTCGCAAGTTATTACGCGTTATGCAGTTGTAGCTACATCGATTCACATACGTATTGTTACACTACATGCTCCTCTTTACTAAGAAATCGCTTGATGGGACTACCTCATATTTCTACGGTTACTAGATTCACACCACCCGAAGATTTTTGCAGAATTGTCAGGTTGGATTACCTCAAGATATATCGTTTCAACGCAAATGGGAGACGTCATATTTGGTTAACTTTCCATACAATTTTGTAAAGTTAAAATTATACGACTTGACTGTTATCCCCAAATTCTGTCTCGGTATTCCAGTCCAAGTAGATAAATTTAATATTAATCTACATAAACCGACAACGACACGCCCAAATCTTTGAAGAAATTTCAAACACGCTAAAGATATTTTGTAGTGATAACACCTTTTTTTTTAATATTATGTTTTATTTACTTTTTAAAGGATCAAAAGACAAAAATGTAGCTCTATGGGATTGTAATTTTATATCAGTCTAAGGACACACTGCAAACAGCCAATATAATAATTACATATTAATACTTAAAACAAAGTTGACCTTACGTGTTAATCATTATAAATATGTAATTTATATTATTTTATTTGTAAGCAATGAGTCTGCATTAACAAAATTTGCAAGTAGCTGAGGGCGGGTGCGTCTCAGCGAGATGCGTCGGTTCGGAGCATGCGCGCCCCTATCGATCGTCCGGAGATGATTCCCAAAGCGGCCACATACACACCGCTGTGTGGTGTACATTGTAAATGAAAGTAAAACTTAGCAATCGTATTTATTCACTTCATTGATGTTTCACACATCTTAAATTATAGACTTTATATACATTCATTTTCCAAAGATATAAACATATGCTTGAGAATGAACTCAGTTTACTTCGAATTTTATAATTTATAAATAATATGCATCATTAATATTAATTAATACATAATAATAATATTATTATTGTACTAATTATAATAGGTATGAAATTAGCGATAGTTTAGAACCATTTCTAGCTTTGTAGTTTTGTATGAATCCTATGACTTATCTATTAGTCGATTTTATGTTGTAGTAAGGGAAGTTGTACTAATGTTTAACCCATTTCAGTTATAGAGGAGGCCCGTGCTAACTAGTCACTTCTTTATGGAAATATTTCTACATAAAAAACATTTTCGAGTAATGACATTCTAATTTTGCGAACGTGTCGCGCTTGATGGTTAAGCGTGCGATCTTTGGACGTCTCCTTGACTGCCGGGGATTTAAATCCCAGACAAACTTTCTGTAATTTAATGTATTTAACGAAGCAAAATAATTTCAGAAGGAAACCTTGATATCTGCAAGTTCTCGTAAAATACTTTCTTTCGTCTGTTACGTACACTAACCTAAACTAGTCCAGAATGGTGGACTATTCCTTTGCCGTTCTCGACTGTAGAGACTCGACTTCTGTCCAGTAACTCGTACTTCTACGATATATACATATATACCCTCACGCCAGTACTCCCCGAAGGGGTAGCCAGAGGTTCATTTCTGCACCCACATTTCACCAATTTTGTTTTTATCCCACATAATAGGGGGCGAGCCTATTGCCGTTTTTCGGGCACACTTCCAGACATCGAGCTGCTACTGAGAATTTCCTAATGGAAAAACCCAATAACACTCGACAGCCCCGTGGCGCAGTTGGCTAGACACCAGGTTGCGAAACGAGAGGCTGCGGGTTCGATCCCCGCACCGAGACAAATGTTTGTGTGATCCACAAATATCGAAAAGTCTCTCGTAGTTTCTGATACCCACGACACAGGACTTGCATCCTAGTGTGGGGTCAGAACTATATGTGACTGTTGGGTGTATTTATTTATTTATTTACTTTTCCTGACCTGGGAATCGAAGCCGGGACCTCGAGATGGCACGGCACATACTTGGGCCGCGTGTCTTCGTAGACACGTACCTCGTGGTATATAAGGATATTATTATCGCAATTACTGGAATCCTTAGTGACTAAAGCTGATGAATTAACAAACGAACTGTGACAGGTTAAGCAAAGTCCGTCGCATGCACAGGTCGCGTGACTCCTGTCCCGGGTGGATAGCGTGGACTTTGTACCAAACAATACCCCCAACACATATTACTATCCTTATTATTATTTTAATTGATTACTCTTGGAGTGGTAAAATGTTTTTGAGTCGTCGACTCCGAAATTTAATGGACAGCGGGGATGGTTAATAGTAGCATAGTCGATTATATTTGTATGTAATGAATAGTTGAATACATACATACACACATAACCTTCCGCCTATATTCCTTGAAGGGGTAAGCAGAAGTGCGTCTGTGTATAAATATGTCGCCAAGCATGTATCACACGTAATAGGGGGCGAGCCTATCGCCGTTTTTCGGGCACATTTCCAGGTTCCTTGCTGAGAATTTCCTAAAGGTAAAACTCAATAACACTTTGCCCGACCCGGGAATCGAGCCCGGGACCTCTAGATCTTACCGACACCACTAGGTCGTCCAGTATTATAGTTGTATATATGTATGTACAACATATAATAAATTCTATATATCTCTTATACGTCTTATACTTCATACGTCTTACTGCTGAATTAAGCCTCTTCAATGATTACCATCATCCATCATCAGCCCATACACATCCCACTGCTGGACACGGACCTTTTCTGCAACTGAAAGGGGTTTTTAGTTCGTTAGTCCACCGCGCGGGCCTAATACGGGCTCGCGGACTACACACCTAAGAAATTCCTAAGAACTTTTACGTGCAATTATTAATAAGGATTATATGTTAGTGCGTTATTATTTCTTATACTCACTCAAGCTTGACCGAAGGGTTTCGCAGACGCATACTGATAGACATATATTTTACCAGCGGTAATTTACCTTTTTAGTCCCATATAACAAACAAACGAGCCCGTATTTAGCACCAAGTGCGCTATCGTTACTTTGTTGTGCATACATACATCTACGGCCATTTTAAATCCAAAATCGAACCTTTGACCAAACTATACATAAACTACTATACCAAAAGAACATAAAATTCGAATGATATATGTACAGTGAAGTACTAAAATACACATCACACGATGTGTTTATGGGATTGCGCGAATGGAATCGGAAGAATTTTCCTTAAACACCGACACATTTTCTAAGAAGTGATAACTACGCAACTATTTATTACTCAATGAACATGCGCGCCGGATTTTTGACCATAATCGTGAGCAATCATTGCGTACTTCTCAGAACGCGATCCACGCTATCTGTTTTTCTGTATTTGATGGGAAAAACTTCCGTGCTTCCTGATAAAAAAGATTAGCTTAGTAATTCACATTCATTCATTATAACTCATCCAATAAACGCGAAAATGCGTTCGTCTTTTTAATTCTTCAATAAAACCTTTGTAAGTCTCATATTTTCAAATTAATAGATACAATTAGTTTTTTTTCACAACCAAACTTTGGAGTTGGGCGTCCTTAGTTATTTAAGATTCAAAGCGAGAAGGAATAATAAGCCTTCGGTTTTGGTATCGGATGTCGTGAACATATTAGTAAAAATTTACAAACTTATTGTGACTTTATTTAAGAATTTCCCTTTTTTGCAGTGTGCAACTTCATAGTGCACGAGCGATGTGTGGGGCAAGTGGTCACGCCGTGCTGTGGGGTCGCGCCGAGCCTTATCAAGGTAACATTATTTGCATATTTTGTCTTACCATAGTATATAGAGGAATGGTAGACCCGTTGGATGGATAATAATTATCATTATCTCTTTGAGAAGGATTTATGTACATGTATCACCGAATAGCGGGTTTTAGTTCTTGGTGCTATTCACTCCCTATCCAATAGCTGAACAGCATCTAGCGAGAATAATTGTGCCGACTAATGAGAAAAGATAGTGTTTGTTGTTCACACAAGTAAATATTTTCACACCTGATTGCGGTGACACGGTGCATCCAAATAAATTATCAAAGAGCACGAGGCATCCATTTCTTTCACTAAACTTCCTTCACTAAAACAAACTAATCACAGGGTTAAAGGAATCTAGGAACACGCGTGTCGGCAAAAAATTCCACAGCTTGATGTTACGGCAAAATCGCGCATTTGTTAGTAAAGTTACAACGAGGTTTTGGCTCCTGAAGCCAGCAAGTATGGTTCTATGATGTAGAGCTACTTTAAAAAAAAATACAGACACATTAAAATGTATCGATACATCGAAAAGTACATAGCCCAAAGGATTAGCGAACTAAAGTGACAGTGGGCTGGTCACATCTGTCGCAGAACAGTTAAACGTGTTCTGGAGTGGCGACTACGGCTCGGCAAACGTAGTGTAGGACGCCCTCTGTCTAGATGGGGTGACGATATCCGCAAGGAGTGGCTGGCAGCGGTTGGATGAGAAGGGCCGAAGATCGAGCCCAGTGGCGTGCCAAAGGAGAGGCCTATGTCCAGCAGTCGACGTGACAAAGGCTGGGGATGATGATGATGTATCGAAGAGGCGACAAAACACCTGATTTATAATAGTTTTAGTTGGCGCACAAGAGCGTCAATTGTCTGTATACAACTCTCTTCTCATTTTTCTGAAAGAATCGAGCGGCTCACAAAGATGATAATAATATTACACATGATATAAACGTGTTTTCTCTTTTCGAACAGAATCCAGTGGCTCACTGCTGGTCGGAGCCGACACACCACAAGCGCAAGTTCTGCACGGTGTGTCGAAAACGGCTCGATGAATTACCAGCTTTACATTGCATGAGTGAGTTACACGCATTATTTACTATATCCCATTCATTTGTATACTAATGAATCCATTCATAATTCATTACTGCATATCATTACTTATCATTACAACAGAATACTCTTTATTATGAGTAACAGCATCGAGAGAAAGCTTCAAATTTGCATACCAAAAACTTTAAACAATCATGTATAGCATGAAGTGGACTGGACCATAACTCCTCTAAGTCGTTAAGAAGACCCACGCTCGGCAATAGCACAGCTAAGAGCTGATGATGATGTAAAATCTGGCAAAATACACACAGAAGTTTTTCTCTTCAGCAATTGAGGTATTCTAGACGCGTGACGTCATTTCAAGAAGTAGAACTACTCACTCACATAAATCCACGACGCTGGCTGATTGTGGGTTGTTCATACTCATGAGGAATGGATGAAAGTTTTTAGGATAATTTATGTTACATGCTTTTATTTATTTTTATTAGTGAGACACATAAATTAAATAAAGTATTTTTTTTATTTTAAAGGTGGAATCTAAGGATACTTCTTGGTTTGTTTTACGTGTTTTGCCCTTTTTTAGTTTGTTGTAACTAATTAATAATTCCCTTAATCAAATCCAGGTGTAGGCAAAAACTAGATTGTAAAGCTAAAAATGTACTCGTATAAGTACCTACCTTATATACTTAGAATGCCCAGTTTGGTTTGGTATCGCTAAATTTATCTATTAATATTAGTCAGTTAGCCATAAAATTCTATGTATAAGTTTCCTTGGCGGTGATGCTCGAATTTAGGTGGAACAAGAAGCTCGAACAAAAGAAGTTCCATTCTCGCACTGACAAAAATAATATCTTCACGAAAGATATTTATATGATCGGCTTTTGTTGTATCTGGATGTTAAGAGAGTTTGTTAGAAAAAAAACTCTGTATGAGTATTGGCTATATTAGCTAGCTGTGTATATGCATGCATGTGCAGCGTTCCTCAGTCGGCATGTTGTTTCAGTATGCGAGTACTACGTGCACGGAGAGTGCGTGGACTTCGCGGCAGCAGACTGCAAGGAGAACGCGACATACTCCGCCGGCAGCGAGCCGCGACACGTGCACCACTGGCGCGAGGGCAACCTGCCCGCCAACTCCAAATGCTCCGCCTGCCGCCGCGCCTGCTGCTCCGCGGAATGCCTCACCGGCTACCGCTGCGAGTGGTGCGGCACCACGGTATGACACCGTCCCTCGCTTTACTTCGTTACTAATTGTTATAGTAAATTGTATATAGGTAATAACTGAACGTTGGCACAGTGTCACGCTGGCTGCCGCTCGCTGATACCGGACGAATGCAACTTCGGCATGCTGCAGCCGATCTTCCTGCCGCCGTCGGCGGTGTCAATCCCGCGCACCGAGGTGCCCATGGAGGCCATCATCGGCGTGCACGTGCGCCCGCCCCCCTCGCAGCGGGACTTCGGCTGCCGTAAGTGTCCGCTCCACGCAGGTCGCGTACCCTCGCCCGCGCCGCACCGCTTTTCTTTCTATCACATGTGCCTCGCAATTCGCGGCCGGCTTCGTCGTAAGCGTCGCTTGGATCGTATCGTAGCTGTCGATCTCTTCGGCTGTCTTGCGGCCGCCCGCCGTCAGACGGTGGCCAGTAGTTGTCTATCGGCAAAGCTTTCACTCTACATGAGCATTACTATTAGAGAATTCACATATACGGTATGAGCGTGTCGGTTGGACGGTGAGCGGCTTCCTCCAGCTCGGTGGCCCCCGTGGTGCACGTGGTGCACGTGGCGCACGTGGCGGTGTAGGTATCGGCACGAATCGCCGGGCACATGCGCGAGTGAGTGGGTAAAAGCGTGCGGCGGCGGAGTGTGAGCGTGTGTGTTGGGGCAGCGCGCGAGCGCCGCGGCACGGGCAGCTGGGGCCCGGCGCGGCTGGTCACGCTGGCGCGGCGGCTGCTGCCCGCCGCCTGCAGCCCGCACGGCGGCGCCTCGCCCCCATACTCCAGAGGTAACGCGCCCCGCGCCCTCGCCCCCTCGCCCCCGCGACACCCCGCCTCTCTCCCCCCACACCCGCACACCCCGCGCGCAACTCGCACACCCGCGCCCGGCGACCAGCATGTTCGCCTGCCGCGCGCAGCTTCGCCGATACTACCATGAGAGAAATTGATTTTTGCAACTACACATGAAACGAAATATGTTTTCACGCAAACTGTAGATCGGCCAAGCTAACGTTCAGTCTGGAGCTTTGGATGTAGGCTTCATTCGGCATTCTGTGTTTAGGTAACCTGCAAACAAACTACTGCAACGTCATATCAAACTGATTTCTCTCATAAGTGTGTGTTTACATCTTTCCGATCGTTCTTACAATTAGTCTGTTAGTGCATGCCACCGACTCTAGGCAACGCTTGTGACTGTTGTTAACGAGAGTGACTACCACACTACCGACACGAGCTGCCACGCAGCCTACTACGGCTCGCTGCTCTAACAACATTCATTCAGATAACCCTTCCGAGTAATATCATTCTACTTCTCAACGCGTGAAATTACAACATAGGTACATGGTCAAAAAAAGTTTTGCATTATGGAATAGATCTTTTGCAAATGTCTTCTGGTTTAAATTCGTTGAAATACGATACGTTTATATGTTCGTCTATGGACTAAAAACATAGTTTCTTGTACACATGTAGTCCGCAAACTGGCACTACACGAAGGTTGTAGACCGAGACCCAACAGCTCTCAGCTGTAGCTGAACCTAGGTATGCAAAAAGATAGATACAGATAGTCTTGTAAGCGAAAGAATGACTATTGGGCAGTTCTACACATGTAATGAAAAAAGATTCATTTTCAATCATTCGATTATATTAAAATTATGTACGTCAAACAAAGACAAATAACTTACCATCTGGTACCCCTATGTCACGAAATAGATTTAAAGTAGTTAGTTGAGTTAAAATAATTAAATTTTCAATGTTGTAATTTCACGATGTAGAACCTTCTACGTCTTTACTGATCATATGTCCGCGTCCTAACACCCTTGCAAAGCGTTGTATGCCGGGCCGGCCATGAATACTCGTGATGCAGTATTCCAACGGCATCAGGTAACAAACATACATAATCACGGATAGATAACACCCTTGCTGAACAATACCAGCCACGAATATGTCCGTGCATTCCAAATATACCAGTTCATACTGGAAACGCGGCATTACGTCATAAGGTTACTAAGTGAAACAATAAAATACTTGGATATTTTTTATTGTAAAATTTTATTTCCTCTGAATTTCTAAAGTGAGCGTAATGCTAGTTTAACATGTAGTACTAACTTTGCACACAGGAGATGAGGAAGAACACAGATCATTTTTGTCAGTTTCAAACTATTTTGTGATATTTTTAGTGCCCGTTTAGTTGCCCATACCTAGTTTAACGAATAATCGACTATTTGGATAAGGAAAAACAATAAATATAAATTAAAATTTTCAAATAATTTAATTTCAAAAAGAATGGAATTGAACTTTGATTGTAAATCAGAACTGTTATTTTTTAATAAAGTTTTATACAATACTTGGCATAAAGTTGTGGCTGTATGGTCCGGCGAGGGTAAGGTTATGTGTTTTGTGTGTATGCTGCTAGTTGTTCGCTTTTATCGTGTTGACCCAATTAAAACGGTTGTGTTGCGCTGTCCGCCGCCTCGGTGACGTTGGGTGGACGGAACGTTTTAATTGTGACAACCATGTGTGTCAACCTAGATGGACGATGACGATTAGAAGCTTCAATATGATATGGGAGCTTTTTAAACACAAATATATGATCCTATCTGATCAAACCTGAGTATTAATTATAAATAATCATGTATCTTAATGTTGAGAAATAGGTATATTGTGAAAACGATTGAATATCCAATTTTCTTCTCTAACCGCACTAGACCAACTTAATGGAACAGCGAGCCCAAAAAATACTCGAAGATGGTCAACATGTCTTGTTAACGAACAAAGTCTATGGCACTTTTGTACTGCAATGAATTTTTGTATAGCAAACAGGATTTAAAGAAATAATATGCCATTAACCAGCAATCACAATACATCAACATGACTTTGATGTCTAAAAGTAGCAAATCTACATACTTCTCTAAGGATGGAATGGGCAAGATTCCATCCTTTGATGTCCAGATGTTTTTTTCTTAACAGCAATTATTGTGTTTAAAAAGCTTCAATACCCGTAACTATAATGTTCACAATACAATTTTAAGTGATATTGTAAGAATTCCGAATGTTGAGGTTTTTGGAACAAAATATATTAGTATAATTAAAGCTAAATGTAAATATAAGTATCTACCAAATGTTTTATACGATATGTAATTTTTACCGAGACAAACGCCTGAAACCCGACGTCATAAGACGTTATTAGGAGGTGTCTCTTAAATGTTTGATGTAGTTAAAGTACCTACTACTATCGATTTCAAAAAAGGTATCTTGATAAAAAAGGAATATAATATGAATTTACCAAAAATACTCGTCCCAAAAACCTCGACCCAATGCAAAACTAATAAATGTGAATTAAAATGTCATATTAATAAGTAGTATACTAATTGTGAAGTAGTTAATAATAAATGATATTAAATAAATGTATGTGTGTGCCCGTTGGCGGCGCAAATGTGTTTTATTATCACATTTCATATTGTTCGTGCATTCATATTGGGTTTGTGTATTGGGGAGCTCACGATACCCGAGCAGGCAGAAATATTCCTGGCTTTTATTACTATTTCTCAAAAATATCGGGCGAACATTTCCATGGCGCTAATTATACATTTATCCAATCGGTAATCGCAACATGATTAAAAGATATAATTAGTTTTTTATTTGTTAATAACATTCTTAATTACATCTACATTAAACTCTAAAGTTGGTACCGTCCAATTGATGTATAAAACGAAGCTTCGAGGCTACATTTTTGAAACCATTTTTCGGGTTGATAAAAATACCAAACGCAGTCGTCAATCACAATTTTAATAAGTAAAGACAACTGACCCATATATAAAGGTGTAGAATGTAGATATTAAAACAATCTGTTGGTGGCTCGGGCTTGTGAGTTCCCCGGGACGAGGGGGGTGTACGTGAGCTGGGCGGGTGTTGCAGCGCGCAGCGTCAGCGAGGAGTTCAGCTCGGGCTGCGAGGGCCGCTCGGGCTCCGGGGGCGGCTCCACCGGCGCGCCCGCCGACCAGGAGCACCGCCCTGATCACAAACAGCATCGTGATCGCACTCCAGACGACAGAGATGAAGGTAATGTGAAAATTCATAGTAGGTATTCACTTCCCTGGGCAATAGGTATAGAAAATTTCTCTGATCATGAAAGCCCATAAAATAAATCAAATCAAATCAAATTATCGTTATAAAAATAAACTTGTAGAAATGTCACACCGTTTTATGTAGAAGAGAAACCAATTCCGGATTAAACCAACATTAACGGCACTAATAGATTGTAACATGAATACCTACGTGAATTTCTGAATACATTAAGTTACATTAACAGCGCATTACAGAATGTGTATCACAAAACGATATTGCTGTATCAAAAGTAAACTGTACCTGCGGCCAGTGCCTAGCATTTGACATCACTAAAATCTCTATTACAATTTCTATGCAGAAGTAGTGAAGGTGTACGACGGCGAGGCGGCGTGGTCGCGACGGCTGTACCGGCCGGTGGTTGTTGGTCGCAATTGGAATGAACGGGAACTTGTGTCCGCGGCGTTGCGGGCCTTCCACGTGGCACGTGACCCGGACCAGTTCGAGCTGACAGACGCACTTGCAGGCGACGAACCGCCTCTAAAAGACCCCACGCCCCTCGCACGCGTCACCAGACTGCCCAACAAGCGACCCGCACTGTTTCTGCGCTTCAAGTAAGTTAAGTTCCATTTTAAGCACAATTTACTAACTAGCTACATTTACTCTTGAACTTAAGGAAGATAAAGAATATCTAAAACTAGTACTATATGTTAAGCTATAGCTACAAATCAAACGACGGTTATAATCATTGTTAGCATTACCACAACTTACAACTTTGAGCTCAATTCTGTATACCTTTATTGTTTTCAGCCATACTGATTGTTCAAACCCCAGGCACACACCTCTGACTTTTTGAAGTTATGTGTGTATTCACAAAAAAATACCGAAAAGTTCTTAGGAATTTCTTAGGTGTCTAGTCCACCAACCCGCACTAGGCCAGCGTGGTGGACTAAGGCCTAAACCCTCTAAGCTGTAGAGGAGGCCCGTGCCCAGCAGGTGGACCTATATGGGCTGATGATGATGATTGTTGAAATCTTTAATAGAAATTCCGCATTAAGTGTTACTTCTACACGTAGACTGTTTTACATTTAGGCCATGAGACCTCCTTAAAACGGAAAGCTTTTGATTATCAATATTAAGGAGACTTATGCAGATGAATTTGTTGTACCAGGGAGCCAGAAACAGGAGGCGGGGAGGTGCGCGTGTTCCCGGGGCGCGTGGCGGGCGCCGGGGAGACGTTTGTGACGGTGTCGTGCTCCGGCGACGACACCGTGGCGGACCTCATGGCGGCCGCGCTCGAACGCTTCGGCCTCGACCCCATCAACGCCACCGCAGAGTACCGCTGCTCCGAGATATTGCTTGATCGCGGAGGTAAGACTTTCAGCAATCTGCATTTGAAACAGAAAAATTTTACACACAACAACGATTTTATATCAGTTTTAAATATGTAACTTAGAACGTGGCTTTGGAAGTCTACCAATGATGTAGACCTGTGTGTCGCAGAACATCTCTAGTCGCAGACCGCTACAATTGTATTAAATTTGTGGGAAAGACCAATTTCCATCGTTGATCATGTGGCTGTAGATAAATTTGTTAACTGGATACAGACCACAGGATCTATATACTCACACAGCCCTATATACCCACCCCTCGAACGTATGTGACTCATATTATCGACAGAGTAACAAATCTCAGCTTATCTTTTTTTTTTTTTTTTTTTTTTTTAAACTGGCACGGCAAAGTGACTCCACTGTACCTGATGGTAAGCACAGTGGAGTCCAAAAAATTAATACCGACCAGCGAGAAACGAAGGATCTTGCTTTTGACTAAAGATTCAGATTAAAACTAGGAGAATTTGGAAACAAATAGTTAAAGGCGGAAAAAAAGGTGACGCGTGACTAGATTTAGTATACCGGGGCATGTTGTCCAGTGTCGGAGCGCGTGCTAGAAGAGGAAGAGCGTCCGTGGCGCATCGTGGTGCGGCTGGCGCGGGATTCCGTGCGGCGCATGGAGCTGGCTCGCTTCTACCTGCAGCCGCGCCGGGACCCGCACGGGCCCACGCTCGCGCTGTTCGTCGCCTCGCTGCCGCCCGGCCTCTCCGAGCGCAACTACGAGAACATACTCGTTGAGTTCCTCGGCACCGGTGCGTAATACTATCGTGGATTTCACCATAGTCTTCCTTAGCCGTATATTAATCAACAGTGTAAACATCATGTTTAAGAAAATCGTTCTTTAAGATCTTTACCTAAAACCTTTAATTCTAATCATTTATCGTTAATACCAATCTAAATGGTAGATCCATATTGAAATCTATTTTTACAGTAGCATCAATGATGATTGATAGCATGGTCATTGCATCAAGTTTTTGTGATATGTATGTGCGACACGATATTTGAAAATTTGACTGTGATGTGCAGAGAACAAGTTTACATCCATCGGGCCGATCTACTACGAGTACGGGTCGATGGTGA
The DNA here is from genome assembly GCA_907164795.1 of Hemaris fuciformis. Lineage (NCBI taxonomy): Eukaryota > Metazoa > Arthropoda > Insecta > Lepidoptera > Sphingidae > Hemaris > Hemaris fuciformis. The sequence goes on from OU015443.1 coordinate 2,279,262, forward strand.
TCACGTACGAGGACGCGAGCAAGGCGGTGCGCGCGCTCTACGCTCTCAGAGAGGCCAAATATGAAGATAAGCATTTATTAGGTTCGTATCACACCATACATTTAAATATAGTAAATCTTGGATCTTTTAAACAAAGCTGAAATAAATCCAGGACGAAGCTGACATGACAGCCATACCTTACTTCTCCAAAAGCCTCGCTTGACAGAATTTTGAAGGCGTATTAAATTATAGAATAACAGAATATGTTGCCAGATTCTCCAGTAACCAGTTTATCTCGACGAAACTGGAGTTACCCTAGGTTACAACAAAAAAATGAAAATGATAAATATTTTAAACTAAAATCATTTTATTGAAGTTAACGGCAAATTGATTAATTTCAAATGTGCAACAATGTGTGTTCAATATATATTGAAAAGCCTACACGCTGCAACCAGTGGTTGCCAACCACTATTAAATGATCCAGAAATAAGAGCAACGATGCACATTATACAATTTGTATTAAATTCCCAATTCATTTCATTATCTCGTTTATAATCTTCTATACTCTAACCCGCTATGCGCGTGTGCAGTTATGCTCCTGCCCAGCATAGAGCCGTCGATGGTGCCGGCGGGCGTGAAGCCGCTGCTGGTGTTCGTCAACGTCAAGTCCGGCGGCTGCCAGGGCCTGGAGCTCATCTCCTCCTTTAGGAAACTCCTCAACCCCTACCAGGTGTTCGACCTCGAGAATGGAGGTCCGCTGCCTGGGTAAGTAAATAATAATAAATAAATACACCCAACAGTCACATACATAGTTCTGACCCCACACTAGGATACAAGTCCTGTGACGTGGGTATCAGAGACTACGAGAGACTTTTCGGTCTCACAAACACCCAGACCCGAAACAAATATTTGTGGATCACACAAACATTTGTCTCGGTGCGGGGATCGAACCCGCGGCCTCTCGTTTCGCAAGCTGGTGTCTAGCCATCTGCGCCACGGGGCTGTCAAGTATCGCTCATGACCTCATTTTGTTAAATAATTTACAGAGATTTTGTATCTACCTATCTGTAGTAGACCATTTTGTTAGACCAATAGTAGATGCAACCCGAGGCCACCATTTGTGTTTATTCTATAATATGGACAAATAGCTTAATGTTTTTATTTAATAAATTTTTTGGATGGTAAGAAAATTGAAGAAAAATGTTTTCCTTCGTCTGTATTTAATAAATTTAAAATTTACGAAATAAAAAAGTGATATACTAATGAAAATTAATGGAGATGAAAGAAATATTATTGCTAATGTTGTCACCAGCACTAACCCGAACAAACATTGGAAATGTTTGATGTATCTATTGATTTATAAATACTTACCAGAGGTCTCTAACGGTAAGTGGTTTGTGTGCAGACTGTACGTGTTTCGTCACATTCCCAACTACAAGATCCTGGTGTGCGGCGGCGACGGCACCATCGGCTGGGTGCTGCAGTGCCTCGACAACGTCGGCCAGGACTCCCAGTGCTCCAACCCGCCCTGCGCCATCGTGCCCCTCGGCACTGGTATGCGTTACCTAGCCATTCTCAGAAGAACGAACTTCGTAGATATTTCGATTAAATGTTGACAAAAAAAATCTAATTTTTCAATCAAGAAGTTGACTGGGCCGGCATATTTCTGCTACATATAGTAGTCAATTCTCTATCGGTACAATAGTCTCTACTTTTAGGTGCACTTTGCCACAAGAGTATGCACCATGATACTCAGTTGTTTTTATAGCACACATCGAAACAAAATATATTGAAGGTATAATTAAAACATTACATGTACTGGTCTACTTAGTGTGGAGTGTAATAAGTCGTTGAAAAAACATAACTTGATCCAACAAGCATAATCGATAATTGCACAACCTAAGGTAAATTGAAGCAAAAAAGACGTTTATAAGATTTCATTTACCTGAAAATGTTGTATAGAAGGAGTCATTACAATATTGTGTGTAGGCAACGACTTGGCTCGCGTGCTGCGCTGGGGCTCCGGGTACACGGGGTGCGAGGACCCGCTGTCGCTGCTGCGTGACGTCATCGACGCCGAGGAGATCCGCCTCGACCGCTGGACCGTCGTCTTCCACCCCGAGGACAAGCAGGACGAGCCCAAAGAGCTGTCCAAGCAACTGCCAGGTTTCTTGACTTGAAACATACTCTACGCAACTAACTACTAAACGATATTACAAGTTTTTTGCAAGGAAAAAAGGGAGGCGTACAGTTATAATTTCAATAGGCAATTGATTCTTAAAAATTAGATTCAATTTACTTGGATCACGATAGAGGTACCAAGTTTCATCAATAGCTCATCGTAATATATTCATTATGTTATTGGCAGTCTTATAACGTAAAATATTTGATTGATTATTTTTCTTGGTGATTTCCTTGATTTAGTAATAATATCTATGCAGAAAATTTTGCAAAAGCAAAGATAAATCAACACAGTGTCCAAATCAATGTTACTATTACATACAGCAGCCCATATACGTCGCACTGCTGGACACGGGCCTCCTCTACAACTGAGATGGTTTAGACCTTAGTCCACCACGCTCCTCACCGCACCTCACGATGATTTCCTGCACGGTTAAAGTACGTGATAATTCATTGTGAATACACACATAACTTAGAAAAGTCAGAGGTTTGAACCCGCGACTGCTGAAATTTTCGATCGGGCTTAAACCTTGAGGCCATCACTACTTCATTAACATTAACAGTGGAATATTGCAAGACTAAAGACCATAAAAATGTAGCATTAATAAGTAGCATCCAATGCCTCAACAATATAATGAGAGCTAGTTTGTCGCACAGCGTCGGTGACCACGGGGTCCCAGAGCGAGGACAACTCGCAAATTCTGGTGATGAACAACTACTTCGGCATCGGCATCGACGCCGACCTCTGCCTCGACTTCCACAACGCGCGCGAGGAGAACCCCAACAAGTTTAACAGCAGGTAACAGTACATCACCAAAAAAATCTCATTCTTAAGAGATTCTTTAGGTACAAAAAGAAACAGAAAAAAATGTCAAGAATATGATCGCTGAATGTACCATAATGATGATGATGAACAGTACATGACCAACAAATTCTCGTACTTACGAGATTCATTTTATTCCTCAGCTAAGTCTAATATTTATAAAGGTATCTTTAATTTGATGATTTCTTAAGTTGCTTGCTAAAAATGATTGTGTATGAATAATAATAATATTTTATTTATTTGCTATAAAACGTTTTATAATGTGTTCAAACATAAAGGAATTAACAAAGAACTTTTTATGTAAGTTATGTACTGGCGGTTTCTGCATCGGCTCTAGGCCTGTATCGCAGAAACCCGTAACAATTATTTAAATAATTTACAAAGAAGAATGAAATGAAGGATGTAAAGAATTCAGAAGGTCAACTGATATAATATTGCAGATTGCGCAATAAGGGCGTGTACGTGAAGATGGGCCTGCGCAAGATGGTGGGCCGCAAGATGTGTAAGGACCTGCACAAGGCGGTGCGGCTGGAGGTGGACGGCAAGCAGGTGGAGCTGCCTGCCGTCGAGGGCATCATCATTTTGAATATACTCAGGTAATGTACCCTCAAAAGCCTATGCGCCCATAATAATCTGAAATAATTTGTAGGAGCAAAAGTATACATAGATAAATTCAAACAATAGTATTATGATTTATGTTTTTAACATGCACTGCTCTTTGAACATAGGCTGTGTTCAGTTTAAAAATTTAATTGTTTTTCTTAGTTTACTACTTACTTTCATAAAGATTGAAATTATCAATACATATCTTTTGTACAAATTTTACTAAAGGTTGAGTATTGACCGTAAGTCCATGTGTTGACAGTTGGGGGTCGGGTGCAAACCCGTGGGGTCCGGAGAAGGACGACCAGTTCAACAAGCCCAACCACTGGGACGGCATGCTGGAAGTAGTGGGCGTCACCGGCGTCGTGCACCTCGGACAGATCCAGTCGGGCCTGCGTGGTGCCATGCGGATAGCACAGGTATAACATCCTTCTTGTACTTTTAAATAATTCAAGAAAGCACCCGGGCTTTGCCAGCATTTTTTTATTCCGGTGAAATAGGGACCGATTTCCCAATTTGTCAAATACAGAGAAAATTTCCAAACTCCGTGCTTCTACCATGAATTTCCTATTAAGAACGTTCAATAACGAATATAGTTATCGTTGAACGTTGAACACACGCCTGTATTCGGAATTTCTGGACCCACGTTTCGTCAGTCGTTTTTAGTTCCAATTATCACGTATTAAGACCAGACCACAGTGCGGTGATATATTTGAGCAACGCTGTGCCTTGCAGGGTGGTCACATCAAGATCAACCTGCGGAGCGAGATCCCGGTGCAGGTGGACGGCGAGCCGTGGGTGGCGGCGCCCAGCGAGGTGGTCGTACTCAAGTCCGCTCTCAAGGTACACACTGCGCTCCACTCGCACGCACTCAGGGTTCATCAAATGTGTTCCGGAATTTGTTAGGTGCTTTCAAGTATCCAACTATGGCCATCATATTATCCAGGTTTTGGATCATTTCTTTAATTAGATCAGAGGTTCCCAAACTCTTGTTTCATAGACCACTTTCAAAATTTTGATGGATCCGGTGGACCCCTTACAGATACATTAGGTACTACCAATTTCCAAATCTCCAAAAATAAAAACAAGATACGTTGTACTGATTATGGAATATGCAAGTTTTTACAAATAACAGTCGCTGACCTTCTTATCTATTATCTGCCTATGTTGCTAGGAGAAGTCAAGCCAACATTTCACTTCGAAACCAAATAAATTTTCATGGACGCCCGCTTACCATTGCTGTGGACCCCCATTTTTTGTCACGCCCAACGTAGACCCCCGTGGGGGTCCACCTGGACCACTTTGGGAATTACTGAATAAGATAATCATCTGTAGTTTCAAAACACACACACGAACTATGCATAAGCTCATGGTGTTTAGGACTTTGTCTTGAGCAGACCAGGCTTGATTGTTGACATAAGTTTTTAATGATTTATGTTAATTAATACTCAAAGCTCAATATCAGCAGAAAAGTATTTAGATATCCACGACATTTGATCAATTCTTAGTGTATTTTACTAAGACTTATTCGCATGTGCTCGCTTGCCAGTACCCGTATCGGGTCTTACATTAATAATGCTACATTAACTAAGTTTGAAATTAATTAATACATTTCTTGTACTGACGCAATATCCGTTTGGCCAATTATTATTACTCAAAAATTGTAACTTTTGTTATTAGAGAATACGGCCAAATAAATGGCGATTTTTTTTAATTTTTAGTCTTGTCGTTGGCAAAACATTTTTCAGACGTACCTATACAATATACATAGTCGTATAATGAGATTGCACATGTGTGGCCAATTAAGTTTCCCAAGTTTGTAATTTAGATATTACAACAATCCCTTCCTTGTAAAAGAAGTTTTGCGTTAGTAATTGGTCAAGCGTCTGTTGCATGGAGTGCACATTTTCAAAATTTCGCCCGAGTCACGTTACGCCCGAGCACTCAGACTCCACTCAGCACCAGTTCCATTAGAGGCAGGGCGAGTTTACGACCCGCCTGTACACGGCGCTGTAGACGACGCCCTGCCCCCCGCGCCGCCACCGCGCCACTGTCGAGCCACACCGCCATACGCACAACGCCAAGTGCGCCATATCACGTGACGAGGTGCCGCGGCGTCACAGTGCCACTTACGCTGACACTACACGGGATTGCCACCTTGTTGTCCGCGGTCGATCATCCTACCGAACACGCCACGTCGATTTCCATTTTATATTACCGCTTTGTAAATATAAGCTTTATAGAAGCACATTATCTCTCGGAGCACGGTTCGCTTCGTCGGCCGAGAAGAGCCGCGTAAGGTCCGCGAGGTGTAGTGGCACTGGGCGCGAGTGGCGGCGCGAGTGGCGGCGCGGACGGGGGTGCCGGGTGGGGTGCGAGCGCGGCGCTGAGAGGTGTGTGTGTGGGTGTGGCAGGCGACGATGCTGAAGAAAACCAAGCGCGGGTCGGGCGGCGCGGGCTCGGCGACGGCGGCGGGCCCGTGACGCCCGCGCCCCCCGCTAGCGTCCCGCGCCCCTTCCGCAGGCCACCATGCTCAAGAAGCGCGCGAAGGTGCGGCGCCGCAACACCGAGCCGGCGATGCCGCCGCGGCCGCGCCCGCCGCCGCCGCCCCCGCCGCCTCCCGAGGACTCCTGAATCTGGCTGAGCGAGCGGCTCATTTAAAGCACGCGCTGGCCTGGGGCTCAAGGTCTTCGCGCGCGCGCCGCTCGCTGCTCTCCTCGCGACCCTCCATCACCCTCACCCGTCTCATCCACCTCTCCCCTCATCCGCCTCCGTGTCACCGTCGTGATCCCCACATCATTCCCCCTCCCCCACTTCCCAACTCCCGCTCCCCGTTCCCCCCATGGTTCAGGTCGCCATTGTCATCACCGCCGCCGCCACGCACTGACGGCGCTTCTCGTGTAAATAAATTATTAAACAAAACTAATATATAACTTATAATAAAAAAATAAATTTATAGTCATTAGTTGTTGTTTTATTTTTAGTCAGAATTATAATTTGAAAATGTGTAAAAAAATAAATACAGATATGTACTTCTTTCGTACTTTTATTTTTATCCACTTAGCGTACCCCAGTAGGTTAAAAACTAACTAAACTACTCAATGAACTTTTTAAGGCGTTATTATAAAATTAGGTACTCACTACATTTCTCACTATTATAACGTTACAAAAAAGATGTTGTCAAGCAATAACTAATATTTAATATAGGTACACCCGAGTTCTACTGTTGGTGTATAGGTATATCTTTAAATTAGAGTGCGGGCCGTGTAGCTTTACTATCGTAGGTATACGAAAAAATATAGACCATTTTATAAAACATTTTCAAAAAGCCAAAAAAATGTATGGCAAAAACTTTGGATAACTGTTAAGTATTACTTATCTTAAATTGAAGAGTTAAACTTAAGGCCACTACGCCAGTACTGCCTGGTAGAAATGCCAAATTTTTCGTTAACTTTGGAGTCAATGCCAACTTATGATTTTATTCCTAAAAAAGAAATCTAACCGGAAACTACCAATGACTAGGGTTACATAAAGACAGAAGAAATAAAAGTCAAGATAAAATTATAACTTTATTTATCCCTCTTACGATTAGTTACCAAGCATTATTAAACATCGCCTCTCGTCTACAAGTAACTGCTACTTCACGTTAGACGAGCCAAGCCGAAGCGAAGGCGACTCGCGTACATGCAGAAAATATTTACAATAGGCACCAATATAAAATATATTAATATTAAACAATAAAAAATCGACACAAACTACTGGGATTAACATTTTTAAATATTAAAAAAATTAACGAAGTTATAACAAAACAATGATGGCTGTATGTTTTCGTTACCTTAGTCACAGCAGTTATAATAATTTGCCGAAAACGATTATACTCTATTACAACCTCAAAAGGAAATCACAATAAAAATGCCATAAAAAATCTATTCGTGGAACTTTATAACCCTTATATTATCAACTACATATTTTCTACCACAATAATGGAAAGTACCACAGACCACTACTTTGATACAATGAAGCGTTGCGCTATTTCACTTATAAAAATACGTACTTTCGTGTCACTTTGTACTTCTTCAGTTATGCGCAGTATTAATCAATATATTTTGCTTTAATTTTCAATAAATTACCCGATGGATATAATTCAAAAATCTGTGCCACTAGGCCGGCGTGGTGGACTAAGGCCTTATTCCTCTCGATAGTAGAAGTCGCACATTCAGCAGTGAGACTTTCGGCCTGGTATAAGATAAAATTGAACTTTTACAATAGAAGCTCAACCATATGAAGGTTGCTGCACCATAACACATTCTACAAGTTACTTTTTAATAATGCTGTTCATATCAGAAAACGAGAAAAAACATATAATTTGAGAATGAGAAGCGATTCAATGGGGGCCATCGCGTTTAAATCTGTCACCAGAGGCGCTAGTATAGAATGAGGTTTTGGAAATGTCATTTCAAAGTAAGCTTTGTTTCCTCGTCAAATAATCAACAAGCTGACTTTAGAACAGATGCTTTTTATTATTATATTGTTATTTTAGATAAAAGGTAGGCTCGACCTTTTCTGCAATTTTAACATATGTATTTAAATATTATTGCCTCCATTTACGATCAATTGGTATGCTTCACTTTTACAAAAAAAAAAAAAATTTTTTATTTGATGTAGTTTATAAAAATACCCAATATTTGTGGTTTACGTGAAAAAATAGCTTACATTTAATTCTTATTAGCTCAAGCGATTACGTGTTACTTTCCTTAACTTTAATTCAAAACTCTTACAATCAGCTTTTATAAAAGAGTTGTGAATAAAAACAATATATGTTAACCAAACTTACTAGATATAACTGAATTTTATGCGGAATTTAATACTTAGCTCGCGAAACGTGGGTGCAGAGATGCATCTCTGCCTACCTTCGGGAATACAGGCGTGATTATGTGTTTGTTTCGAAGTACAAAGCACGGTTTTAGCGATATAATATTATTTAGATGAGCAATTTAAAAACAAAACTATTAAAAATTCGAATATTAAAAACAAACAGCTGATTACTACAGTATGTTAGTAAAGGTAGATTTTTTGTAGATAATTTATTTGTGTTTTCTATAAGCGCAACAGAATCTGGTCTTGTTATTGTAGTAACGGATAAATATTGGTATATTTTATTATTGTAGTTTAAAAAAAATCAACATTCCTATAAATAGAAGCAACCACAACAAATGAGACAAGAAATAAGTCTGAACACAAACATATACAAATCACATATTATGCATATAAATTAATAAGTATTAAAAAAACTTATCATAGTGCATAATGATACATTTTAATAATGGACAAAGCAATAATTAGAAATAAAAAAATCTAAAACCATAATGACAGTTAATTATATGCAATATATATTTTCGTCAGAATAAGTACAGCGGTTTAGACAAGAAAGCATTAGAAATAAACAGCATAAATAATTTAATTCATTTTTTGGTTGGTTACCTCTGCAAAAAGGTTAGTTGCCAAAAACAACGCCATTTAGTCAATATCGTGATCATGTCATTAATAAATGTTTTGCAGATGTAAATTTGTTTTTGTTTTTCGAAAAAAAATATGTCTTTTTTAAATTAAAGTCATTTTGGCGTTGACTAAAACATTCTACGTGCTAAATATGTACATAGCTTATAAGGAGGTCACAGGGTTTTACATCCAGATTTTATATTAAATATAAAGTAGCACTTTTTATTAGTTAAACGGCGATTTTATCACTCGTGTCTTTTGTGAAGGTTCATTCAAGTGGCTCACCAATATTTTGAGCGGCAGTGTCGTCGAGACCCGTGTGGCTGGACAATTTTATTGCCAGCACCTCGTAATCCTGGAAATAACATTTATGTACACAAAAATTATCAATGGCGGTCAGATATTAAAATGACTTTTCAAACATGTATATGATAGGCTGAAAAGGATGGTCTATGCTAATAGTGAGTACAAGCACTTGAATAGATGAGTGCATTATGGCAAACTTTATAATTCTTACAAATTGACTTGTGTCATTACTACGGATCACAAGTAATATCGTTGAATGGATCGAAAAAGAAGAGGCAAAACCAAGCTCGTTGATTAGGTATAACTAGTGACTGATTTAGCAGTGGAGGTACCATAGAAGCCTAAAAGCTCAGCTTGCCTTACAAAATTGGGAATAATAATCTTTAAGCTTTAAATCTGTATTTAACAAAAGCAATTTGACATATAAATGAAAATATCCTGATCCCACAATAAGCAAATATAAACTAGACATTACAAATTAACGTATAACATTTTTGGGCTTATAAAAGCCATAAGGAAGTAACGCCACTGTGATTTAGTGTCTAGAAATGGCCTGTATCCTGCCTCAAGTTCTATCTATATTGGTATTAAAAATAAAGTAAGTCGGTGCAACGGGCTGGTCGCAAGTGACAAGACAGTGCAGGGTACCTAAGTGTAGGCGTGCGTGGGCAGCAGGGGCGCGCAGGTCTCGGCCGTGTAGCTGCGCACGCGGCTGAACGCGAAGGGCGGGAACTTGGCGGGCGACAGGTCGAAGCTGGTCCAGTGGTCGCGCCGGCTGCTCACCAGGTAGCGCTCCCACCACAGCCACCAGCAGCGGTGCGAGCGCGAGCTGCGCAGCTCCAGCTCCTGCACCAACATAAATATACTAATTGGCACGAACAATAATATATCCACAAGTAATTTAAATACGCGACATCTAGCGGCACTTGATGATACTACATCAAAAGTTTATTTTTTAGAACGATTTTAATTCGATGATCTAGCATACTGACATTTCTTCCTTGGTTAGAAATCAATAAGTCTATGAAACGCAGCACCGATACAGGAAAAATTCTATGTGCAATTTTTTAGAAAAAAAAATTAGGGGTCTGTTGGTGTTACCATATGGAATGTCTGCTCCGGCTGCTCGGGCTCCTTGCGGCGCGCGCGGAACCGCGTGTTCGATGTCTGGGAAGGCTTCTTCTCGCTATTCGTCTTCTTGATGATTATCACAACCTGAAATACATTTTTATGCATAACGATCATAGTTATAAAAACAAAACATTCCATTATTTTCAGTCGGCTATTATAACGCCTCTGACTTTGGTCGTCTTGTTCGATTCCGTAGTCATGTTTATTATTTTTATTTTAGCTTTTTTTATCATGTCTTCGAATTCCGACAAAGCAAATTGTTGATAAAATATGTTTTATAAAACATTTTTATTAAAATGTCTAAGGGGACTGATTTCACAATCTGTACATGACCAGTTAAAAGGAGAAATTGAAAAAGCCACTGCATGACGTTAAACTTTTTAGTTCACATGTTTATTCGTTTACTGACGAGAGGAAATACCATAGTGAAATGTGTAACCTTATTGCCAATGAGACGGTAGTGTCCCGACATGATGCCGAGCCCCGGCTTCACTTGGCGGTACTTGAGATGTGCCACCGACACGCCGGGCTCCTCCGCAGTCGTCCACATCAGCACCGTGCCCTCGGGGAAGAACCTGCCGAATAACACATACATACATATGTACATACAGAAATACGCTGGTGGTAGGATAGCAAAAACCTAACGGCAGTCACTTTCATTGAATGTGCTTAATTATAATCTATACTAATATTATAAAGCTGAAGAGTTTCATATTTGCTTGAACGCGCTAATCAGGAACTATTGGTCCGATTTCTAAAAAATCTGACAGCGTTATAGCCCATTTATCGAGGAACACTATAGGAATCATCGCGCTACGGTCAAAAGGAGTGGAGCAGCAATGGAACACGTGGTAAAAAAGGAAAAAGATTCTTTCTTTTGAAGTTTAATGTTTCGCATACGAAGTTGTGGCCAACAACTAGTTTATGATAAAAATGTATATAATTAAGGTTATTTAGGCATAATAACGGAGTAATAAACGTATACTTAACACAAGAGTACTAGGCTAATATGAAACTTCCAAATTCTATAAAATTAAAGGAAAAAAACAACAAACTTGTCTCTTATGACATGGAAAATTTAAAAGTGACGAAACGTGAGTGAATAAACACAACTCTGCCTACGCTCTCGGTAATACAATAAATGTTACGCATTAGCGACTTGGTGATGAATATGGATAAACCGCCATAATCTCGCCAAAGTACAAGGCTAGCAAAGAACCAAAGAGTTTCCTCCTTCCATGAACTCAAGCAAATTCAAATTTAGAACAATTTTCAAGTGAACCTTACCAATTTTAATGAATGAGGTACCAGGGTCGGTAGAACTGGTCCTGGAAAGATTACTCCCCGTGGCGTAGGTACGTGGTCGTGCTGATATATCAGTCGTTGCGGCTCAACCGATGACGCAGTACTTCACCAAAGTACTAGGCTAGCAAAGAGCCAAAGAGTTCCCTCCTTCCGTGAACTCAAGCAAATTCAAATTTAGAACAATTTTAAAACGTACCTGAGGTATCGGTAGTAGTCGACGAGGTACCAGGGCCGGTAGAACTGGTCCTGGAAGGAGTTCTCCCCATGGCGCAAGTACGTGGTCTTGCTGATGTAGCAGCCGTTGAGCCTCAGCCGCGGCCGCTCCACGTACATGTGGCGCCAGGAATCGAACCCGCTGGCTCGAGGCGTGCCGCAGTCTATGCCCCATGTCCTGCAACCAACAAGCAAGGACATGGTTAACAATGACTATAAGAATAACATGAAGAAGGAACTTAACGGTCGGGATTAATTATAACTAGTGGTCGACCCTAATGTAATGAAATGTTTAATACTCTGTTTGAACAGCACTGTAGTGCAGCTGTATCGTCAGATGAGGTACAGTCATTTTGCCTATCCAATATATTTTAACACTTGGTCTTGCTGCAAGAGTGTACGGTGTTCGATCCTTAGGTTGTTCAAAGTGCCATGGGTTTGAATATGTACCCGGAAAATGCGAGCAGACTATAAGTCTACTAAGTACTCAGCCTATCGCCGTCCACTGCTGAACGTAGGCCTCCCCATGAAAGCGCCAACCATCCCGGTCTTGAGCAGCCCTCATCCATCCGTTTCCCGCCACCTTTCTCAAGTGCTCGGAGCATCGTGCTACGTCTGCCTAAGCGCGGTCCCCACTCCAACACTTGTCTGCTCCACCGGCCGCCGGACCGTCGGCAGACATGGCGTGGTAATGTTGCGGGCAACGTGTTGCGTGACCGACCTGACGCAGAGCGAGCGCCAGATGTCGGGCTCCCGCGCCAGCACGTAGAGGCCGCGGCACACGGCGGCGAGGCGCTCGAGCGCGGCCGCGTCCAGCTCCGAGCTCACCACCCAGCGCGCCACCACCACCACCACCTCGTACGGCAGCCACGACAGGTGCCCGCTCTGACAATCAAATACTATTCACTCAATCTATATATCGACAAACACATCACTTACATACATGTACATACATACATAACTAACACTATCTAACTTACATAACTGGGCGATCTAAGATAATAATAACATAACCCTGTGTTTTTCTAAATTTTTATGATAACAATTGATTAATTTTTAACACAAAAACAACAAAAAAAACGACAAACCACCATATGACATTGAATGCTGTAAAGTTTTAGAAACGTCTGGAAATTGGGAACAGACCGATATATTTTAAAAATATTAACTATTCCATATTTAAAAAGAATAATATACACACATCAGTCGGCACATCTGGTTCGCAGAGGTACCCTTTCTTGGCGACGATTCGCTGCAGCCGCGCCAGTAGGTCCTCGCCCTCCACTGCGTCCTCATCATCACTTGGATTGAGGTTTTCCTCGCGAGGCTCGTCCTCTGGCTCCGACTCTTCTGTTGTAACAAAATAAATTATAATGTGACTATTTAATGAAAAGCTCGCAAAATTATAAAGACTTATCTGTCGCAGCAATTAAGCCCTTTGGAAAGGGACCTATCTACGTTTCAAACTAAATTTTAGTCCACCACGTTGGTTTAGTGAGGACTTTCCTTGTGGAGGTCTCGCAGACAATATGAGACTTTCACTGTTTCTTACTATATTTAATTTCGTTATGTGTCCGTTGTGGGTCTCAGAAACTAAGTTATGCAAACCGATCGCATAGGGGTCAAATCCTCGGCTTGATTATTTATAACCTATTTTCTACACAACTGCACCACGTATACTACGAACTTTCACAATCACACTACTATTTCCTGGGTTGTCTGGAAGAGATCGCTAAAAGCGATAAGACCTCCCTTTGTAGCACACTTATTATTTACTTTAGTTTTGTTTTATCTTTTTTCGTTTCTTGTGGTGTCCAATAAAGCATATTAAATTAAACAAATGTGCTTTGAATGATAATCATACCTTCGGGAGTGTCGCCCCTGATCTCAGAGCTCTCGTAGAGCCTGGTCTCGACGTCTGGCAGTATCTGCATGGCGCGCTTGTAGTGCTGAATCGCCTCGTACAACTTGCCACCGCGCTCCAACTCCACACCACACAGGAACAACTGCTTAGCCTGGTCAGGAGACATGGCCGATATATACAGATGATCATATCTTTAAAAAAAGTTTATATAAAAGGCAGAGGAACTTCATTTTTAAAGAAGGGATTACGGCTTCAACTCTTCTGATACTTCAGAGCAGTGACAGTCCAAAATCCCAGTTTGTCTTACAGAATTCCGAACAATAATCTTTAAGCTTTAAATCTTTATTGAACGAAAGCAATTTAACATATAATTGAGAATATCTTGACCCCACAATAAACTATTATTAACAAGACATTACAAATGAACATGTGACGCTTTTGGGCTTCTATGAAAATATCGCCACTGCTTAAGAGATGGTAAAAACGGTGTATGAGATATCTGGTTAGCAGCTTGTGACAGCTGGTTTCCAATGCAACTTCAATGTGCCATCTAAAGGCTATAAGTTACCATCCAACACCAACACAGTAGGAACGCAATAAAGGACTTGTCCTTGGTGCCTCACAAGTCAAGTCATATTTAACCAAATGACTCACTCCATAACATTGTCTTAGACTATTCACAGCGTGTTTCTACCACATACACATTATACATAACGTCACGCCTGTATTCCCCGAAGAGGTAAGAGGTGCAATTCTGCAACCACATTTCGCCAAGTATGTATCAGTCCCACGTGATAGGAGGCGAGCCCATTGCCGTTTTTCTGGCACAATTCCAGACTCCGTGCTGCTACTGAGAATTTCCTAATGGAAAATCCCAAGAACACTTTGCCCGACCCGGGAATCGAACCCAGGACCTCTAGATCGCACGGCACATACGTATAGTAGTGTGTTTCTACAATTGTCCTATATATTGATACTACCACACTAATATTATGTTAGTCTGTATAAACTTACTTTTTCCTCCTCGGAGATGGGCTCATTAATTTCTTCCTTCGGGACAGTGGGCTTCTGTCGTGAGGGAGTAGACTCCAGTTCTCTCTGCCATTGTTGACGGAATGCTGACAGCTCGTCCACATCATTATTTTTCTGTCATGCAGATGGTTATTTTGGTACAAATTATTAGGTATTGAAAAATTAGCTAATGCGTAAAAATTGCCCAACCTAGAACGTAAAGTGACTCGCTTTTGTTAATCTTTTCTAAATGACGCACAAACATCACAATCGCTTTAATTAACTATGAAATAAATAATGATGTCATTTTTTAAAGCAAACTCGCAAAAGCATCTTAATAAGACATTTTTTTTTATTCACTGAGGCAATGGCCTCAAGTTACCATTGTAACAAACAACCAGATTCTTCATTAGGCTCATTGTTTGCTCTCCTTTTCAATACATTATTATCACTTCTCCACTAACTTGAAATATTGTCTGGGCCTTCATAAATAAATTTATGGTAAACTTTATCTTCTATTCTAACAAGCTAGGTTAATGGTTACCCCTGAAAACATTTTAAAGTTTAGGTTTAGATGTTATTTGTTTTATCTACATAATGACATACATAAACTATACTATTTAAATATTCTTCTGTTTATTATCCAAAAAAAAAGTTACTTTAATAAAGAAATGTCTAATGTCTTAACATAAATGAATCTTAATTCATTTATATTTGACTCACTCAGAAATCACTCATTAAAGATCAAGTAATCAAATTTACCACCCCTTTTCTGATAACTGTTTTATCTAACTATGCCACTATGTCAGTTGACAGTACAAAAATATATAGAATGAGTTTTTGCATTATAATCTCTCACAACAGGAAAGCTATTAAGCGCCAACTAATGGTACCTAAGTAAAATCTTAGAGAAGCATCTTAGAGATAACATATTATCTTCTCATAGGTGCGTTAAAACAAGAGCTTAAGTTATGTTTGTAATGACTGTGGAAAGTGTGAAACAAAACCAACACCATCTATTTGGTTGACTAGCAACAATTGCACATGGGGCCGTCAAATGTCTCTACCAATATCATAATGTAAAATAAAATGACATATTGTTGAGTATACTGTTACTAACTGGCACATTTTCTTGCACATTCAAGTGCTGCAGTGCATCTGCCACTTCATCAACCTCCTGGTGGTTGGATGATGAAGAGTCCTCCTGCTCTTCTCCCTCGCACTCACTAGTGGTACCACCAGCACCTGATCCTGATGCCTGAAAAAACAATAACCATTAGCAAAACATTTAAAATTTTCATCAAGAATTGATAGAAGAAACTAATCTCCATTGTTAACAATGAGTATTTTTCTAAGCAATTTTATTTTTCCCTCTGTAGCCTTAGGCTTATCTATAATAATATTATAAAGCTGAAAAATTTGTTCGTTTGCTTGAACACCTCATCTCCTGAGATTACTACCAACTACAGGTCCAATTTGTGAAATTCTTACAGTGTTAGATAGCCCAATTATCGAGAAAGGCAATAGGTTATATATCATCCTGCTACAATCAATAGAAGTGAGCAGCAATGAGAAATGTGGCAAAACTGAGAAAAAATATTCATTTTAATGTTGTTTAGGTTTTGCATATGGAATTGCAGGCAAAAATTATCTTATATCATTTAAGAAAACTATACCTTTACTAATTTTTCATATTGGATAACAACCTTAAGTGGCAGAAAATGTTTTACTTTGATAAACTTCAAAGTTCATTTAATAAATTAAACATTAACTTATATCCTCTTCTGCGAACATTATATAATACTTGGAAGTATAATGTTATGAGAGAGTAGCATTTAACAATAAACGACAACATTTATCAATAAAATTATACTAATGTTATTTTTAAGTAGGACAATAATACATTAGTAGTGTTGATTAAAACTGTTTTTAAACAATAAAATCTTCCATACAAATCACATAGTAGCTTGCTATTAATTGTATTTAACTATTATTACTGTTCACGAAATGAGCTCACAGAGCAATTAATTTTTGCGAAATGTAGATATTTTAAAGATATGATAACATTGTTTTGTATTAATATACACAACTATTCATACTTTTGAAATTTTATCGACCGTTGCAATAATGTTTAGGTGTCTCTTCAATCTGATGAGGGCCAAAAACATAACAATACAGCAGAATTCGATTAGTATAACAAACTTGCGGTGAAAATAACACAAACATATTGTATTATTTACTACAGAAAATAAGACGTATTAAAGTTGGATCTCACCATTTTAAAAACCCAATAAACCCCAAAAGATATACAATAAGTTGAAAATATATCTTCTGTTTAAAACTTTAGATTTGCGTTAATCTCATATTAGCAGATGGAAAAAAATCACATCGGTACTAAAATAAACGTACGTTTCAGACACACTATCAAAGTTTAACAACATTTTTTTTGAATATGAAATAGTTCTATTACAAAACTCCTGGAAAGAAAGAGACAGAAAAGTTCCGGAAAGCTACAAATTCCAGAAGTTATAATTACATCATCCGAAATGTCATAATATCAATGAATACTGACATAACAAATAACAATGGAGTATATAATATGTAGGTAGCTACTATACCTTAGAATGGGCCGAATAGAAACACCATTTATGACATTTTCGAGGTTGTAACTGATTTTCTTGCATGTTTTGTATGCAAAACAATAGTCGTAAGTCTTGATGTACCTAAATAAATTATAAATCATGTAAAAGATAAGTAAGAAAATATGAACTCCATTTAAATCAAGAAAATTGTTGCTGTTCCTATTTTCCTGTATTTAATAAACACGCCAATAGGATTAAAAGAAAACAAAATTACAAATCTGACACTTCATTTGTGTTATGTGTACATATATTTATTATTAATGTATTTTTTTTTCAAATCTATGTCTAATTTGTGGTAAATAAGAGATACATCAATTTTGAGACAACCCTAAAATTGAGTTTCTGAGAACAACTTTCTTGTAATAGCCCTCAAAGGTATCAGGTATGGTAGGCCACCATTGATCCCTTAGGTGCATTTTGCAACTGAGTTCGGCCAAAAAAATGGAAAAGAAAAAAAATAGAATATGTATGAACAAAGGTAATAATGTAGAGGAGGCCCGTGCCCAGCAGTGGAACGTATTTGGACTGATGATGATGATGATGAGAGAATCAAGGTGGAATTCGTGATCAACCTTTGTATTTGTAACGATTAGCCAGGCATTGAATGACGACAACGACTCTATTTCACCAGGTAGGTAAACGATGCAGTTTAATCTGTTTCTGGAACGCAGATACTTGCGTCTCTAACCATTGCTTATTAAGATGTATTATACAGTAGAGTATATCAGTCGTTCATATCAGAATAGATCCTACAAGTCCTACAACCAGAGAATTTGGCCATTACTTTTTTCATTCATTTAAATAGATGAGAAATGCTTCATTTGCCTTACATAATAATAAATTCTATAAAGAATATTAATCAAACTTGTTTTTATAAAAATACAAGAGTATGTTTGATTTCTGCTTTATTTTATTTAATTCATATTATAGTAATATTAATGTTTATTACATTTGATTCTCCTTTTTCATTGTACAACTGGTTATTGATAATAATCCAAAAATAAACTAAAAGTGTGGTATAAACGATGGACAACAAAAAGTAAACTACACCGAAATAAAAATGACCGGATGTTATCGTTTCAATGCTAATTACTAAAGATAAACCAAAGCTTCCGATTATAAAAAATATCAAAGCCCATAAATATATAATAAAAAAACTTTGCAAACGTACTTTCCAAGCGACGAATAGTATGACGTGAATAGCAAATACTACAATTCCTAGAATACCGTAAGTGTTCGTAATAATAACACTGTCCTTCGCAGATAAACCATTATTGATAAAAAATGTTCTAGCCAGAGGCGTTGAAAAAAATAAACAAACAACTGTCGGTAATATACCATGTAAAGCTATTAACAGGGAACCAGTTTTCAATGTCATGCAAAAACAGAAAGAATTAAAAGCTGGGCAATATTTATCTAATGGTTTTTTATAGTTCTTGTTAGGTTTTCTCATGTTCAATTTTCTTCTATCATTTGCTCTCATTCCACTTTTACGGTTTGGTTGTACTTGTTTCAGGACATTGGGGTATGTCCTATACATTTTGCAGAATTAAACATCGTAGATTTATCTAATACGTCATGAAGATTTAAGTGACAGATAAACTCAGTTCAATATTCTAAGAGAACTACTCTGTCATGGCACATAAATTCGTCGTCACCTTCAACCGAAATAGGTACTAGGTAATAGGTAGGGTTGAATCGTATTAAAACGAATTTATTCCTCGTGCGTCCATCTTATATAAACCGAATCGAATTCGAAACATTCGTTAATCTCAACTAGACGTACTATTATACCGACAGGCCGTATGACCCTGATAAACAACTTAGAACATTGCTGTATTTTCTTTTTACCTTTTTTCGTTGAAGCAGAGAAGAATTTCGAATTTATTAAGTTATAAGGTTTTGAAACATATAGATATTTCTTATTACATCAATTTATACAAATTTGATGAGGAAAACCAGTTTTTTTTTAATTTTCAAAAAATTAACGATCGATACATATTATAATCGACTAAAAATTAAGGAAAGAATGCATTCTTTGCTGTCACAGTTACTGGTGCGAACTGCGAACTGTCATTCGAGAATCGAGATTCGAGATGCGACATTTTTGCCGAGTGTCACTGTCAAACCGTAATTAAAGTGGAAGTCTAGTCATAAAGATTTTAGATTTTCAATTTCATCATTAAATGAATATGATTCACAAAATGTAATGAAGTTTGCCGTGTGAAATTCAAACTAATACATTCCACAATTCAACATACAGACTGAAAAAGAAAGATTTTGCAAGATGGTGAGTAACCTGATAGGGGAATTCATATGAACTACGTGTATTATAGGACCGATATTCGTAGGCTTATAAAAGTTGTACTATATCATAATCAAACCTACTTCATAATGTCTTAATTATTATTAAAAAGTAAAAACATATGCTATGACCGAGTAATGGCGACAAATTAAGCCTTAAGTAAAAAGTTTGAGTTAGCTCAAGGGCGTGCCGAACAAATATTGCCAATGATTGCATCTTTTGAATTTTTAAATGGGTTATCAATAAAGAACAAGCCGAAGAGTACATTATGTGTAAGGAATATAAAAACATAACATGTTCATCTGCACTATAGATTAATGACAACTTATCTTTGGCTTAAATGATGATTGAGGGTGTTCATGAGTTGACTACCGGTTTTCAATGCTTATTATAAGAACAACGAATAAAGTAATCGCTAAAAACAGTAACATATAGTCTTGTATTGATATTTTATACAGTTGTGTTGATGTGTTGATAGTTCTAAAGGTCTTATCACAGGATAACTATCAGTTTTATTTCTTCTCTGCAATGTTTTTATGTTAATTAGTAATACCAAAAACTAAATGTTAATGGCTAGTTTTTTGTAAGACCACATTATTTTCATTATTTACAAGTGATCAATAAATATGGCCAGATTTCTTCAAGATTATTTTTTAAAACATGTCTAATGTTGAGAGAGAATGAAATTTGTGATTTTTCTTTTTCAGATGCAATTTATGCTATTATTTAGCCGTCAAGGCAAATTGAGACTGCAGAAGTGGTATGTGGCACATCCCGATAAACTGAAGAAGAAGATCACCAGAGAATTGATAACCACTGTCTTGGCTCGGAAGCCTAAGATGTGCTCTTTCCTAGAGTGGAAGGATGTCAAAGTTGTCTACAAGAGGTAATAGCATACAAATTACAATTATAGTTGGTAGTATTGTTTGATTTGTCTTCATATTGCACAGATCAAGCAAATACTGGTATAAAATTCACTGAAGAAAGTCACAAAAGCCAAGTTTTAGACTATTTGGCTTTTCATGTAGATACTAATATTGTACCACCAACAAACAATTAAATAATCAGCGGAACTTCCATACAACAGTTACTCAATTGTCAATTATCTCTTACTTGCAGGTATGCATCACTTTATTTTTGCTGTGCCATGGAGCAGGAGGACAATGAACTGCTTACATTGGAGCTGATCCATCGCTATGTGGAACTGTTGGACAAATATTTTGGCAGTGTATGTATTACTTTTACAAATATGCGGCTTTTAGCCATATTTAATTCAAAGTAACAATTGCTAAAATTGTACTAAAATCAATAAAAAATGTAGTATTTAAAACAAATTAGATTAAAGATTGCCACTCTGTTTTGAATAATAAATGAAAAATAATAGTTATATGAACATTTAAGTGATAAAGTGACTGACTACTAAATTACATTTTAATTGCAGGTATGTGAGCTGGATATAATTTTCAACTTTGAGAAAGCATATTTTATACTTGATGAGTTGGTGCTTGGTGGAGAGCTTCAGGAGACCAGCAAGAAGAATGTACTGAAAGCCATCGCTGCACAGGACCTACTGCAAGAGGTCAGTAGCCAGGACAATGAGCTTGTATAACTTGGTCTTAACTCGCAAGGAACAGGGATGGAATAAGGTTATTGAGAGGGGCGCCTAAACATAGAAAATATGGCTAATTATGCTCTACTAAATATTCCTTGTTTGCTCAACTTATAGATAAATGAATGATGAGCTATGAAAAATAATGAGTCCAAGATTTTGAAAGTATTTACAATTCATTGATAGAAACGATATTAGTAGGATTACTGTTCAATTAGAGGCAATAGCTTTTTTCATACCTTAATGTGTCCAGTGAACAAATTGCAACTAGTTGTGTTATAGTTTATTTTACTATTATAGCATTAGTAATATTGATCTACTATACAATACTTAGTAATTTTCTAACAGACTATACAATTTTCTTGATATCTTATATACTAATCATTTTTGTTATCTCTTCATATATTTATAAATATTTTATTGTGATAGAATTCTATTTGCATTCATATATTTAGAAATTATTTACAGGTATCGGAGTAGAAACAGAATTTATTCAATTTTTTCACTGGATATGTAATCTATACATGTTTTTCAATATTTATTGCTATTACTGGTGTATACGCCAAATAACTATTAATCTATTATATAAAATTACACAAATTGTAGGTTTAGTGAATCATAATGTAGATGTGGGCACCATTTGTAGGGTTTAACAATGTTATCTAAACATGTGGGCTATATATTTTATACATATAAATATTATAAAATGTCGGTAGTGTTCTAGTCGTCACATTACGCTTTGTATGGGGATATAAATTTTTTTGGAGATCTGGCAATGGATATTTTTAAGGTATTTGGCTAAAACCGAAAATTGCTGCGAAGACTTAAAACAGAAAAAAAGATGTCTAAATGCTAATAATTAGTCAACAAATATCTGATAAGAAAGTAGTAAGAAAAGAATGATATAATCTAGCTACTTCAAGTCCACAACAAATTATTATTTTTTCAACAATAACATCAAATAAAAAATCCATTTTGTAGCAATTTTTGATATAATAACTCTTTGGACAACATTTTCTTTTTTAATAGCTCAAATTGCAATATAAGAATTCTTTATTACTGAAGACTTGGCAGCATGGTACTCGACCTTAGCCGGTTCCTTGCAGAACAAAGGGAAAAAAATCAAATTGCAATAATACACTTTTGTAACATTGCATAATTTCTACTTGCTACCAAAGGTAGAGACTTCCGTATCGTAATTTTAAAACTTTCTCAGTCTTAACACTGATTTTAGGATAACAAAAATACCTTAAATGCATCTGCCTTTTCTCTTGGTGTATAATATAACAATGTGGACCAGTAGGATATTAGTACAGTGGCCTCGGTAGTGCCTTTTTATTGTTTAATGTATGTATTTAGAATATGCGTTTAGGGAATATATATATATATATATATACAGCACTGAGTTACATATCATTATGTGTACTGTTTGTACTCACAAGCTGTAAATCTCTTTTATTACATAATATATATCTACAACATATCATAGAGTCAATACTCCTTCTATATGTCAATTCAGAGGACACACTTAATAAGTAGAAAAAAATCACAAATACTTCATGTTTAGCACAGAGAGTTGAAAAAGACTTTCACCCTAGTTGATTGCTAATACCACTTATGTGACATTGTGGTACATACTTTATAGAGACTTATAACAAATATAGTACACGATATACGAAAATTGGCTATTGGAACAATGTCGCTTGTCCTCCCGACTTTCCTCCGCACTGGGCTAATTTATTGTTTTGTTTTGGTGTGGTATGCATGCACTGGTGGCGGTCAGGACCTGAACGATGGATTGTTGCACTGACGCCTTGCACGTCCTCGGAACTTGAAAAGCGCTACGACTCTGTTTATGTGTGTATAGACGACTTGTGACTGCTGACGTGCGCGCGTGGTGTGATGCGCAGTTGTTCTTTGAAGTTAGGTACAGCGACTCAGTAGAGCCATCACTCGTATTATTAACAGTAAACAGCATTTTAAAGCAGACCTCTAAGCTTTCTGATCCACTAATACATAAGGGGCCATACAAGTATTACGTAAGCACTAAAGGGGGGTGGGGGGATCTTCGCTATGCATATTTTTGATGACATGGGGGATGGGGGGTTCTGGGTACTGATTACGTAAGCAATACTTTTTATCTTTTGAGGATTTCCTACAATTTTTTTTCCCAATTTCTTGAATAAAAAAAAATGTACTAATGTTTACGTAGGCATAGGAGGGGGGGGGAGGATATTTGCTTACTTTTGCTAACATTGGGGGGGGGGGGGGGGTTAATAATTGTGAATATTTTGCTTACGTAATACTTGAACGGTCCCTAAGTCTGAACATCATAAAGTAGATAAGGCCACGTAACTCGTACGTCGCTATACGACCATTGACAAAAGTATCTTTCAATTCAACTACTCATGGGGCGTTTCACACCACGCGCTGCAATCGCCAACGCACAGAATTTCGACATCCCAGCACCTTGTACCACCTCACGCTTCAGCATCTGCTTATTGTTTTACGCTATGCATGACACGTGTCTTTTGTTTTCGACCAAGTCTATTAATTTTTATTCCACTTTTTAATATCGTACACAGCATGTACACAGACAGAATTCTCATAACTATATTATATATTATAATTACATTAACATCAAGTAACATTCCACAATATCCAATTTGAATCTTGTATCAGATTTAATTTAGTCATTTAGGTCATATTAGTTAGAAATAAAGTAATAGTCTGTTTATACTGTTGTGCTTCATGTATGTGTAGATAATGATACGAGAAATTGTATACGGGACACTGCTTTGCTCACCTTAAATCTAATCAAATTAAAACTAACAAACAAAATATCAAAAAAAAAAAAAAAAACGCCATGTTTTCAACAGTACAGTTTTAAAATCTTACATTCATCTTCACATTAAACTATATGACAAAATATGTTTAATGCGTAAAATGATTTCATATTATTAGTCTAAAATTCATGCGTCAAAGGTGTCATTTTGGTGTGTGGTAAAGCACTGTCCTATGGTAAAGGTTTGGCTGTTCATGCGTATATTATAATGAGGTTGTCGAAATACATTTGATTCAAATGAAATTCTGTTTTCTTGCATGTACCAATACCTATCCTTCGCTGTGGCATGAGTTAATTGCGATTTTTATCTGATTAACTGTTTTTTTTATTACTTTTAATTGGTGGTGTTAGTATTTTTGTGTAGTCAGACATTTTTATTTTATCGAAATTGTTATAATGTTTTGTGGCAGAAACTCATGCTGCAGCCATCCCATATACTGGTGTGCGGATATTCAAAAAGAGCGGAAGCTATCATAATGCTTTCCTTGGTGTGGACTAGCGTCCAGTTGTATTAACAGCATGCTACTCGCGCGTTCTCTTTGTGTGCTAAATTAACATGTGTGCCAGTCTTTAGGTGGGCATTATTTCATTACGTGGTATGGGCCTTTAAAAAAATTCAATTGTCTGCTCTATAATAGCATCAAGCTTCTGTGAAACGTGAATTAGTTAATATTAAGTAAATTTTTATGACTAATGTTATTAATATTTAATTACATATTCTGCCACAAAGTATCATTGTATTGATAGTATTATGAAGCAGAAAAAAAACTTGCAGGTTAGATAGGTTCTCTTCCCACGTAGGTGATAATAATTTAGTAGGGAGTTTTCTTAACCACTCCATAGACAAGCGAATATTGACGCAACGAATGCTCGCATGTTTATGGGCAATTTTATTAGGACGAGACTGTGGACGCTGCCCTGCGCGAAGTGGGATTACTGTGAGTGTCTTCACGTCGAGGGAACCGTCTGGGACTCAACAGGACATCTGCTGCACTTCCCGATCCACCCCACTATCCAATAATATAGGAATTGATATGATTGTGACATTATGTGTTTACTAGTGAAGTTTTGATGCTATACATTCTTGTTTAGAAGAATACCGGTAAAATATTTAGAATTTTCGTACTATCAAATATTTTCCTAAAAAGTAAAGTAAAATATAACAATTTTACCATGACTGAAGACTTTAAGTTACTAAATTAGAGACTTACATTACTTCTTGACTGATTTCGTTTGAAAATTTAACAAAATTTGTAACATATTTGACATAAATCAAACTATTAAAATTAAACAAAAATATTTCTTAAATTGTCTGATAACTATAAATTCCATTTAAAAATTCACTGACGTTAACATATAAAGGACATCACAGATGTCATCTCTTAGTAAGATTAATAATAATTACTAATATATTTTTTAAATATAATTACTTGTAGCGTGAGTGAGTATTTGTATTTTATTATCTGTACAACTTCGTGTATAAGTATCTGAACACATAACGTTTGGCTGACTGAAGTGGACCAATATTAATCTATACACTCCTATTTCATCATGCCTCCTAAAAAACACGTAGAATGTATATTAATTGATGTAAAGAAATATGTTTTCATTTTAAGAAGAAACCTAATTTATTTTTTATTTCCGGTCTTCTAAGTATATTTCTTTTAAACCATAAAATTTACATTTCAATGTGTTTCGTCAAACAATGGCTGAAAAGTCCCATTTTTAAATAATTATATTACACTCGTTATTCCAAATATGTATCAAATTGTTAAACATGACTAATTTTTTTTCAGTTTAAGTTGAAATTTCAATACAAACTGTCACTTTATTTTTACATTTATATTAAACTTTCAAATATTAAGTTTTTGTGATTTTATACTTTTGTTTAATTATTTGATTTTATTTCTTGTTACTCTTTTTTCCGATTCGAATTATTGATTGATTTTATTTAGACATGCGGCGTAAGGATTAATTTTATGTGATATACTATTAAAATGTCGACGAAAATTTAAAAGAGCTTAAAAGCAAAGACCAAATTGGGAAAGAAAGGTTCATGCATCTATTTAGTGTTACTGAGTATTGAAGTGGCTGTTCGAATTTATTTTAAGTTTCTTGCATTTTCTTTATGTGATAGGTGCCTATAAAGTCTTTAATAAGCTAAAATTAGGTTGTTAATGAAAGTAAATGTGTTAATAGACCGCCAACGAAGCATATTTGAATCGAAGTGTCTTACGAAATAGTATTCATTTTTTTAATTATGCATCTCAGCAATACTTTACAGCAGCCTTCAAATTGATTCTTAGTTTATGACAAAATGAAATTTGTCAATATTTACGTTCTTAAACTTCCACTTCCTATTTATACTAAAAACATACATACATAAACTCACGCCTGTCTCCCGTTAGGGTAGGCAGAGACTATAGAGCGCCAAATGCCACGGTCCAAACACACCACTTTCGCTTCCTCCACTGACATTATCCTCTTCATGCATGCACGTCGGTTTCGAGGACTCTTTATATTGCCCTTTTTCAGTAAATTACCTATATGCTCTTTATAGGTGCACCTGGGCCGTCCTCGACCGACTTCACCATTCACTTCCGCACAGTAAATCTCTTTCGTCATTCTGCAAACATTCATCCTTTCAATGTGGCCAAACCATTTTAGCATCCCCCTTTCAATTTTAGTCACTATTATTATATATTATACTAAAAACCTACGTTTAAAACTGAATCCTATTTTATATACCTGTGCCTTTTCATCAGCAAATGAAGATAATATATTTTTATCCTTTATTAATATTTACGATTACATAAAGGTATTTTTGCCACATTATTAAAGTAATGTTGGAAGAGTACACCAACAAATTGTTCAATGCGAAATCTTCCAAAGTACGCTCTGTACTTATTCGCATTGATAAATCCATAACTTGAATAATACTGGTACACATTACGATGCTTATTTCACCCCTTTCAACATCGAAGACCCAACTGTCCCTGCACTAAAACATATCTCAATTGCCTTAATAGGTATAAATGTAACGGATTTTCCGCTTAGTAAATACGCCAGTAACATTTTTTGTTTTCTTCTAAAACGTAATAAGATTGTTGAGATGCATGATTTTATATATTAAGTTTATTATATTGTAACTATTAATTTAAGTTCTCCTATTTTCTATGGTGCAATAAACGTTACCTGAAAACGAACGAGTCTGTAGCATCGTGTCTCACACATTTTATACTGTGTAAATTTAATAAAACACGTTGTTCGTCACAATAGTTTTAATTGTAACACCTTTTTTAATCGACTGTATTTTATTTATATTTAATAATAATTTAACGTGTCTCTGCCTCAAAACACTTAATTTTTTGTTCTTGTAATTATAAAAATTACACTAAGTCCCTACGAGCATAACTCCTTTGCCTACATAAAGAAGAATTTGCAGTAGTAATTACTAAATTGAAACAAAGTTATTTAAAATTTAAATACTTATCCCTAAAAATATCTTATATACCTACTATTTGCTGAATAAATTGTTTATAATGTCGCGTAGCCGAAAAGCGATAGCTCGTTCTAACGCGGCCACGAGCGACACTGGCTCAGTGATGACCGTTGTTGCAGGAGGAGACTCCCCAGGGATTCTTCGAGGACCATGGACTCGGCTAAGGTGCTGCCCGACCCACCACCCACCCAGACAAGTAACGCCTCACTACGTACACACGTGATATTTTACAACTGCATAAATGTAAACGACTACTTAATGGCCACATTTAAAAAACTATTGAACCATAAATATCAAAACTATTTTATCGAATCTCTTTGTTATTATTAGAGCTATGAATTGCAATGCATTGTCATTATTCTTTCGTGATTTTATATATATTTACTTCATACACAAGACTTGTATCTTATTGTAGGGTCAGAACTATGTATGTGACTGTTGGGTGTATTTATATTTATATATATATTTATATTAAATTAATTGCATCACATGAAACCCGCCAAAAGTCGTTTACATTTGTGCAGAACGAAACGCATGCTTTATAAAACGTAGCCTGTAATGCACACGAGTCCTAATCTCCGAAAGATATATATTTACCATTAGCTTAATGTTGTAAATTAAAATGTCTGTTTGATAATGATTTTATCTTTTATCGGACTGTATGCGGGTTTTCGAGACGTTGTTGAATTTTGTCAGTATTAAAATTTGCAATAAGTCTTGTATTGTTTGAAATTTTAAGATACGTAATTATACACCTAACTGTAATATTCGAAACACAAGATCCTTATTTGTTGTATGAACTGAGAGCAGCTCAACAACTATGCAGCTATTAGACTTAGGTATATTTTATGTTTTCCTTACTGATAAAATTGTTTTCAGAAATTGTACTTTGTGTTGAGGTTGCACATGAAACCGGTCGCATCGCTCGTGATTGAATGTTATCAAACAAAATCGGCCCGGTTTATAATTTAATAGATTGATGTGTCAAACTACACAAAACTTGGAATAAATAAGCTACTTGCATTGAAGTCTATAAAATAATACATTTACTTATTATTTTATTTATTATGTTTCGATGCGGTGAACTCTTATCGTGGAATATACCTTTCAAATAAATATAAAATATTATACTGAAATCATGTTTATAAAATACAAAAGGTTGTCTAAAAAGATCAGATATAAGATTAGTGACGACTTTGGTTTTGCACTGCCCATTCGCTGGCATGATTTTCTACAAGTTGAGTACAACTGTTTATTTTTAATTTAAGTTATTCGCCAGTCTTTTGGTATGCAATTAGCTTTAGTTACAGCACTGTTGTCTAGACATTTTAATAAATAGTCTATTGAGCGAAATGGTATTAAAGTCGACCTTTATTACGTAACGCGATGTTTACATAAACGTGTAACAAAAAAGTTTCTAGGCTTTTTAAAATGACGTCCAATGCATATTTTTATTATTTTAAATAGTTCTACTGGCAGCTTGCACTTAATTAGTTTTAATATTTTTTAGTTTTAATGTGGCTTAGTAATCCCTCAATAGTGGGTACGTTAAAATCGGACGATATGATTTTTCTTGATATTTTATAAGTACTTCCAGTGTTTTATGTTGAATTGTAAATGTATATTACTCAATCTTAAGTTTGTTTTGAGTAGCTTCGTAAACCGCGATAAATCCATCCGTTTTTTTAACCTACCCGCATTCACCGAGGGGCTTTAAACTATACACTTGTGGTTAGCCGATACAGTTGTGTGAGGTTAAATTAATGGCAATACAATTAAATTATTCATGTTCATTAATAGTTTGTGCCAAAAAAATGCATATTTTCTTACGTACCTATTTCAATCGTTGTTATTGTACATCGTGTTTATGGGGCATGAAATTATGTGTTTTTTTTTAAAGATCAAATTCAATTATCTATGCTAATTATAACTTTGGTAATAGTCTTTGTAACGTAGTAGCAAAATTATATTTGACGTGAATATAACCGTGTTGGTTGGCTGATTTATATTTTTACACAATTTCGTGCCCGCATTTGTTATTCATGTTCGATTATAAAAGTAAAAAAAAAAACATTTTGGAATATTTGTATCAATCTTTTCAAATATATCGATTGCGATTGTCTTAAATTTACATAATACAATTTATAAATTGTATTTCGAAATAGATTCTCAAATGTGTATTTCTTTGTAATAAGTCTGTTAAGAATATACGTCGAAGTCCATATCAAAGCTCATATCCAGATATTCCGCTTCGAAATTGAGATGGCCTAACGAAAACTATTTATATAGATATATTGTACGTACCCATTAGTGTTGTATTCGTTTCGGACGAAATTATTATACAATAAAACATTACTGAAATATAAAATTGTTTATTTAAAATACATCTTACAAAGTACCTTCATAATCATGCTGTATAAATACAAATATAAGACTCATTTTGCAGTCTTTATTCGACAGTGTAAATACGATAAAACCCTTAAAACTACCAGCCATAACAATGGGGGTGCACCCGGTGTACCTTCATTGTGGCTTGGACTTAAATTAATTGAGACATTAATTCACGTTTATTGGACTTGGTCAGACCCAAATGGATATTTCCATGTACCAGCAAAGCGCGATGCTAACATCGTTTATTGATTCTGCGAATGTTCCGTGGACTTGGACTCTGGAGTGGTCTTGACTTTCTTGGTGGTGGTGGGGACGGAGTCTCGCGAGTTTTTTGTTGGTTGCGGGGAGGCGGGGGCGGGCTCGGCGTTGGTTTGCGCGGGGGGCTCGCTCGCCCGCTCCTCCTCTCGCTGCTGGTGGCTCGTGACGTTGGCGAGGTGCAGCGCGGCCAGCAGCGCCGTCACGTAGCGGCGCACGTCCAGTTCTATACCTAGCCACGAATATTATGTTTATTATACATATTTGTTTCGCGAATAAACAAAAATCAAATGGTAGATCTGAATCACCAGTTAAAGTGTGTAGCTTAGTCGAAAAATAAAGAAAAACTGGTAACAATCATCAATCAGCCCACTGCTAGGCACGGACCTCCTCTACAACTGAGGGTATTTAGGCCTTAGTCCACCACGCTGGCCTAGTGCAGGTTGGCGGACGAAAGCAATCAGCAAATATCAAATTCGTTATGTTTGGGAGGGTGCGAGTAGCTGAGATATAAGTCGAAGAAGAAGACAGGAGACCTTTTGGGCTAATTTCTATTTAACCTATTCAATGGAAACATACTGCTATTGCGTCACGTAGATTTTCCCCAAGACAGAATCCACTCCAATCGAACCGGACCAGCATACAGTGATTTCAAGGTTAATTTAATAAGTATTCGATCTAGTTGGCCCTATCCAACCACACACCCGTCACTGTAACTTCTGTGCTCCAGGCAGGGCTGGGCAAAATACATGCTTTGCTTTAATTGAAATACAAATTACAAAATACTGTATCGCAAGTAATTAAAATACGAAATACAAAATACATTTAAGTAAGGTATTTGAAATACAAAATACAGTATTTTAGCTATTTTTAATTGAAATACAAATTACAAAATACAAAATAATGCATATTTATTAGTTTTGGAATAGTTTTTTTTGAAGGCGGTTTTTGTTTTGTTATTGCAGGTCCTGATGAGCACAAACTTAATACTAA
The DNA here is from genome assembly GCA_907164795.1 of Hemaris fuciformis. Classification (NCBI taxonomy): domain Eukaryota; kingdom Metazoa; phylum Arthropoda; class Insecta; order Lepidoptera; family Sphingidae; genus Hemaris; species Hemaris fuciformis. The sequence goes on from OU015443.1 coordinate 2,310,719, forward strand.
ATGAAGGCTAAATGTATTTTAATAAATGTATTTTGAAGCCTCGAGTATTTGAAATACTAATCACAAAATACTTCGGCTTCACGTATTTGAAATACAAATTACATTTTAAGAAAGTAATTAAAATACAAATACAAAATACGTATTTGTATTTCAATTACGTATTTCAATTACAAGTAATTCAAATACTGCCCAACCCTGGCTCCAGGATCAACAGTACGCACAATATCGACGCCGAGCAATGAAGCTCAGCGAATCTAAGGGGACCTAAATTGTCATGATCCCGCAACGAAGTTAATCAGAAAGAAAATATAAAGGAGGAGTTGGAAAACAAAGAGTTGCCCACTTCCCTCCACAGCAAGTATTGGATGTGTTACGTGTGTGTATACCTGTTTGTCTAAGCTCGTTGATCTTGTAAGCGAGGTTGGCCCACACCCGCCTCGCGGCGACGGCGCTGAGGCGGCCCACCGTCTGCACCGTGTGCAGCGCGGGGTCCGCGGTATACGCCGCGATCTCGTCTGCAAACACACCACGGTTTAGTATACATCTGACACACATCATCATCATCAGCCTATCAGTCAGTCAATCAGTATCAGCCCATATACGTCCCACTGCTGGACACGGGCCTCCTCTACAACTGAGAGGGTTTAGACCTTAGTCCACCACGCTGGCCCAGTGCGGGTTGGCGGACTACACACCTAAGAAATTCCTAAGAACTTTTAGGTGTGCAGGTTTTATCCCGATGTTTTCCTTCACCGTTAAAGCAAGTGATAATTCAATGTGAATACACACATAACTTCGAAAAGTCAGAGGTGTGTGCCTGGGGTTTTGAACCTGCGACCGCCGAAATTCTCGACCGCGCGCCTAAACCTCGAGGCCATCACTGCTTCATCAGCCTATATATACACCTATATTACAGCCCCGTGGCGCAGTTGGCTAGAAACTAGATTGCGAAACGAGAGGCCGCGGGTTCGATCCACGCACCGAGACAAATGTTTGTATGATCCACAGGTATTTGTTTCTGGTCTGGGTGTTTGTGAGATTGAAAAGTATCTAGTACTTTCTGATATCCACGGCACAAGACTCGTATCTTAATGTGGGGTCAGAACTATGTACATATGTGACTATGTGTTGGGTGTATTTATTATTATTATTATGTCTCAATGCTGGGCACGGGCCTCCTCTACAACTGAGAGGGTTTAGGTCTTAGTCCACCACGCTGGACTAGTGCGGGTATTCTGTAATAATTATATTTGTCTTTCTGTATCTCATTTGTAACAGAAAAATAATTAAAATAGTGTTGATTTATGAAACATGCACGACAATGAGACACTCACTGGAAGGTTCTTCCGTGGCTCCGACGGGCGGCAGGTAGTGGTCGAGCATTTGCATGGCGTACGAGGCGCCCGAGTCCACGCCGTGCATCGCCTTCTGCCCGTACGTGGTGGAGAGGAGTGCGTTCGCTTTGGCCCAAGACAACTCTTTCAGGGACTTCACGCGCTGCTCGGCGACAGCTCGCGCTCCGTACACCTACAGACAAATATTACATTTTCGAATGCATTATCAACGAAAAATGAATTTAAAAAGCTGAATAACAAAGCATAATATGTACTAAGTCATAATAAACAATTATAAACTAAACCGGTACTTCCATAGAAGCCCAACAAGACCAAGCTCTACAAGTAATTATGTAATGTCTAGTTTATAATTGTTTATTGTAGGGTCAGGATATTCTCATTTATATGTCAAATTGCTTTTGTTAAATCAAGATTTAAAGCCTAAATATTATTATTTGGAATATTTTTAGGCAAGCTGGACGTTTGGGCTACAAGTACCGTTACTTACTACCGTTATTTTGGTAGATGCAGAAATCACTTTAAATGTGTACGGCATTTGGTGCGATAATTAAATAAAATTTTAAATTAGATTTTAATAGTATTTTTTCGTATCCTGATGAGTGACTCAACCTTCAAGATCAAAACTTTTTGAATACTTAACAACCGTCAGGGTCACAATATTTACCTTAATTATAAAATTATACAATAAAGTTATAATAATAGTATGATGTAGATAACATCGCAAAGTTACAATTAAATTAAAACCTCGTAACGAAAATCCGTATCAACGCGCAGAGATAAATCAATTTAAACATTTCCCAAATCGTAGTTATTAATTAAAATTAATCGTCAACATGATAGGGATGCAAAAAAGCCTACCTACATCAATAAAGATAACTCCATTTATTAATATAATGATAATGACATTATCAAGTTTTTGCCCCGCATCAACTCCAGTGTCATCTCAGTTATCACAAGCACATGAGGTCATGTACATCCTGTTGTAAAATTGGATATGACATTAAGGACTCGATCCGGTTACAGTAATCAGCGGTCTTGTTATCAGGCGATACCTTATCAATCGTACGGCATAATCGTCTCGGATTACGAAAGTGCGTAGCTCATAAATTGTTTACAGGTTATGTTTTATTAGGTGGATTTTCCGTTGAAATTATATTAGGATTATTCAATATAATACGTCACAAATTTCATTATTTTCCAAGAAAACATTTGGACATCAGACGTTTTATTATTAAAAAAGAAAACTTTGTCTTTCCCTAATATACCATCAAGTCTAAGAGTATACGAAAAACCTATATTTTTTTTTGCATTTATAATATTATTATGGATATATCTGGCGAATTTTCATCTCATTGCCTTTCAAGAATCTTATGTCCGGTTTAAATGTTGCATCATGGTTAAAAAAACATCTATTACTACATTGTTTTATTCCTACCTAAATAAAACGTAAATATACTGCAATGATAACAGGAAAAAAAAACTACTTTATGCTACTGATATCAAAGAATGCAAAAAAAGCTTCACGTTGATAACGAATGACCCATTATCAGAATTTTCTGGAGTCCACCGGAGAGGCGGGCGATATTCACTGCACCGCGATAATGGGAGTTGAAACATCCTGTTTTACAGGCGCGTGCTCATTCGGCTCACGTGGAGTTCACGGAACATACTACCAAGTCTAAAATCACTGTTTCGTGTCAACTGAACTAGATGAGCAATGATATCGAGGGACCTTTATTTACTTACAATTTTTTAAGTAATTTAAGTCTATTAATGAAGACTACGTGTCAACAGATTCTTTGTTATCAAACTTCGATGTTATTCTATTTTAATTCAATACTTTACGCAGACAAAAAAAAAAAAATACACCCAACAGTCACATACATAGTTCTGACCCCACACTAGGATACAAGTCCTGTGTCGTGGATATCAGAAACTACGAGAGACTTTTCGGTCTCACAAACACCCAGACCCGAAACAAATATTTGTGGTTCACACAATCATTTGTCTCGGTGCGGGGATCGAACCCGCGGCCTCTCGTTTCGCAAGCTGGTGTCTAGCCATCTGCGCCACGGGGCTGCCACAAACAACAACACACAAACCCACTAATATCACCTAGTTTTAATACAGTGACCCAGTAAAACCCGTAATCCGCGTGCGACCGTACCGAGCTGAACTTCGAACTGCTTATCACGCATTCAAAAAATCCGACCTATGCACTAGCTAATTTCGTAATACGCATTTACGTTTAATTTAAATTTTTTTTTTTCCTTTTGGTTCTGGAATGTTCGCAATAAAGGTTATAAAGTGAAGTTCCTATAAGTATGAAGATGACCTTCGGCGGTCGCCTGGAGCATGTCATGCTAAGTATTGCATTGTCTGCGTGTAGCGCCTCACGTACTCCTATAGTTTGAATCAAAACACATTTCATATCGTTTTCATATAACTTTAATCTTAGGTGATCGTGTTAATGGTTGTAATAGGTTATGACCTAGTGTGGGATTTATTGCACGATACGTATAAAGATCAACAAACAGATCATCTAATAGATGCAGGCTTTTTTACTGGGGACGAATGAATTAGCGTTTAATGCATAGGGCATAGCGTTCCAAATGGACTGCTGACTGACGAAATACGATATATTTCACCTTTCGATGCAATCATTCCAGCCTATTTCTTACCGATACTACACAGGCGACTTTGAGACTTATGCATAAAGGTCGCCGATAAGTATCCTACCACCAGTAACAAGGTGCTCAGCAAACTCGCTCATAACTCCACACAGTTTCAAGTCAAATTGTTGTGAGGCGGTGGTCCCTTTTCGGTCGAGCTGACCCATTAGGAATGAATTAGAAACTGACGCTTTGTGGTTTACTATCCTGTTAACGAAGGGTGCCTACACTACTTCTGACACACGCCAATCCTTCCAATATGTGCATTCATTTGCCGACAAAATTGACTCGCCATATAGGTTAGTATTAAACAGTGGCGGTACTTCCATAGAAGCCCAAAAGCGTTACATGTTAATTGTGTAATGTCTAGTTTATAATTGTTTATTGTGGGGTCGGTATGTACTCATTTATATGTCAATAAAGCTTAAATTATTATTCGGAATTTTGTAAGGCAAGCTGGGCTTTTTGGCGGGAGGAGGCGTACCGGCGAACCGGACAGAGACCGGCCCCAAGAGAGGTCGAGGCCATGCTGGCCTCCCTCCGCAGCGCCGCCGTGGAGGAGTGGCGTTCCAGGCTGGAGAATCCAAGTGCTGGCGTGGCGACCGTCGCGGCAGTGCGTCCTGTCCTCCAGCAGTGGATGGACAGGCGCCACGGTGCGCCGACCTTCCGGCTGACGCAGGTGCTCACCGGGCACGGCAGCTTCGGTGCGTACCTGTGTCGCATCGTCGGAGTGGAGGAGACCGCCGTGTGCCACCATTGTGGCAACTGCCGTGAGGACACGGCCCAGCACACGCTTGAGGAGTGCCCAGCCTGGGACGAGGAGCGCAGCGCTCTCGTAGCGGTCGTGGGGAGAGACCTCTCGCTGCCGACTGTGGTCGCCGCCATGGTCGGCAGCCGGAGGTCGTGGAAAGCTATGCTCTCCTTCTGCGAACGTGTCATTTCGCAGAAGGAGAGCGCGGAGCGGGATCGGGAGCAGACCGATCCCGCTCGTCGCAACAGGCGACGTAGGAGGCGCCGGGTCAACACGTAGCCCGGCGCCCAGAGGCCACACGGGGCCGCCGTCCCTACCTTGGCGGCCCCCGAGATGAAGACGCCACACGCGTCAGGTCGGTGTGCCCTTTGGCACCGCGCAGAGGCGGTCCCGGGTCAATCCATAGCTCTGGCTTCAGGGTATTCCGGGGCCGTCTCGCTGAATGCGCCGATGGTGGCCGTCGCGAGGTTTTTAGTCGGTATTACGGCGCAATTATTTTGGTAGGGACCCGGCCCAGCGGCCGCCCGCAAACACGGGCGGTAACATCTATGCTGGGTCGGAAGGCGCCGGTGAGTCCGACACACCCTCGCCCCTACAGGGGTGGGATGGTCCGTAAATGGATTTTCCCCGCGAGAAAAAAAAAAAAAAAAAAAAAAAAAAAAAAAAAAAAAAAAAAAAAAAAAAGCTGGGCTTTTGGGCTTCTATGGAAGTACCGCCACTGGTATTAAAGTGGACACAATATTACCTACTGCTAAGCTCTAACATTTAAACCGGTTTTTTTTACTTGTATAAGTGCGACAAGTACTCTAGTTCTACCCAGCTGTGACCCTGACGACTTATTAATAATTACTTCCTTTTGGCAACTTCCGGAAACAATAGCTTGTCGTGCTCTATGAGGCAGAGAGATACATTTTATCAAATACATTCTAGAATAAATTCCCTTGCAAAGACAACTGAATAGTTTGAATAGATTTCCAGATTCTTATTAACGAATTCTAATTGCAAAAATAAAGTTTATATCTGGAAAAAAGGGTCAACGCGGAATCAACTACTCGTTTCACAAATTAAAAAAGAAAAAAGTAAATGCCAACGAACTCAGTCCACAAATAAATATGATTTTAAAGAAGAAAGTACACAAAATGTTGGTGTAAAAGCATTCCGTATTCAAATAAACGTATAATATCTTTTTCCCCCCAAAATTTCGGTGGGTATTTTTCAAAGTCTGGCTGAAGAATTAATAATGCATTGAAAAATGTATGGAAAATTGTGGAACATCCGTGTGCATAGCTGTTTACATCAGAGCTGTCTACCACTCGCATCATATAAATATTTTACAAACGTTGTGTCTACGTAAACAAAAAGATTTTATCCTAACACAAATATAAAACTTCCGAAGAAAATATACAATACTATCTAGCCGATTGTTTAAAACAGCCGTTATGAGTCCTAAAATAATGGAAAGACACGTTAACTTCTCTGGCTGAGAAGCTTTTGACCTCAGTCCAGTAAGTTGACCTAATACAGATCGGTCCATTTACCACTACTTTTTATTCATAAAGTAGCTGCCAATGTGATATATCTGATGCTATCTATTTATAATATAGTTTTTTCAGGAAGATATATCTCGCAAGAAGAATGAGAAAGAATTAAATATACACAAGCACTTAAATGTTTCCAGAGCTTCCGTCACAATGTCGAGCTTTACATCTTTCGAAGAACACGTTTCGAAGCGGCAATAGTTTTAAAAAATATTTTAATATTGACGATTCAAAAGAACTTGTAAAAGTCTATTTGAATAAAGATGATTTTGACTTTGACTTTGTTCTTTTATAAAGGGATAGCTTAACGGATCGGAACATTCTTCCATCTATGATGTATACTTTTGATTTCTTCTACAGCAGAACAAATTTCTATAATATAATGTTCTGCGTCTTATGATAAATGTTATGGCATAGTGAAGAATTGTCAAAATATATTTATTTAAACCAGAGTTTATTCCACTACACAGTCACTGCTTACTTCTACGACAGTGGCATGTGCAGTTATTTCATAGAAAAAAAATAGTATGGTTACATAATTAAATTTTTAAACGATAACAAAATTGATCCGATAGAAATACAATGGGAGAAGATGAAAGCAGTTTAGGTGTTTTTCGGTCTTAAAGCAAAACCATCCAACTTATTATCAATTGTTAAATTTACTAAATGCCATACGGGCATAGATTAAAACTAATCAAGAACCGAAGACAAAGAAAGCTAAGCCGGGATTTGCGACTCAACCTGACAACTAGCTTTCATATATCTTTGAAACACGTACCTAACGCTTACAAAACGCACTAAAACGTTATCTGAACCTTGCACTAGTATCTACAACTCATAAATCACTTGTAATCTTACCTTGTTGACATGCGGCGATAGTCTAGAAAGGACAGCTTGTTTGGTCGTCTCCACTATGACCTTCGGTGGCTCGGAGACCAGGGGGATGCGGCGCTCGAGCTGGTCAATGGCAGCCGCGACCTTGGCGTCTCCGGCAGCGAGGGGCGCCGACACGTAGGGGGCTGCTGTGGTGGCCGCGAAGACCATACCCGCTTCAGCGGTGGACAGAGCCCATTCGAGCAAGGAGTGGGCGCCTGATTGCAAGATGTTTCACTTTTACTAATGATGTCAAGGACGTGATGTGACGTGATGACGTGTGACGGACTGAGAATGACGAGGAAATGTATTTCTGCCTGTATACGTCCCATTACTGGGTACAAGCGTCCTCTAAATCTGAGAACTGGGTTAGGCGTTAAGTCTACCACCCTGGCGTAGTGTGGGTTAGCGAATATAAATAGAATATGCAGTAATTTTCTTTTTAGTTCCTACAATCATCATCATCCTACGCGATTAATAAGATTGTCGGCTATTAATTTTATGACTTATGTTCTAGAAATTACGAATGACGTATATTAAATGAATAGATATTACCTAAACAAATAATACTTAAATATGTTAATATATTTATTTATTGTATGTGAGTACGTTGCAGACAACGATTTCACTTGTATCCTTATTACACAATATTTTGTAATAAGAATCGTAGCATCAATCTTCAGGTTACTAAAATTAATGATTTTACTATATCATACACTTAAATAAACACAACTTGTCGTATAAATACAGTCTAACTGTCCAGCAGTGGGATATACAACATGGTTTCACACTAAAATTTTGTAAGTTTGGGATGCATTATGATCCCAATTTCTATATGTTCCACCCAGACTCGCACTAAAACCCGTAGACTTTAAGAAACTAAGAATATTGACCAACGCGGACTTTGTACCTGCACTTTCTTGCACAGAAAGTTAACATAACTTGTAGGCCAATTCATTTCATTTCTCGGAAATATTTTACAACTATAAGATTGTATTTTTAGCAAATATGAGACATAGCTTACTATGCACATAATATGTACTACTTTTATACTACTAAGAGTTGCTTACGAATTATTTATAAATGCACCAGCAAAATAATTTACTGAGAACAAAAATTACGAATTTGATTAACAATTACAGCAGATATGATAATTCCTTCTTGGGCAGAGGTAATCTTCAGTTGTCATTTTTTCAACTGTGCATATGCACTTTTTGCACATGGCATAGCACAGCCCATATAGGTCCCACTGCTGTGCACGGGCCTCCTCTACAACTGGGAGGGTTTAGGCCTTAGTCCACCATACTGGCCTAGTGCGGGTTGGTGGACTACACACCTAAGAAATTCCTAAGAACTTTTAGGTGTGCAGGTTTCATCACAATGTTTTCCTTTACTGTTAAAGTACGTGGTTATTCTTTGTGAATACACACATAACTTTGAAAAGTCAGAGGTGTGTGCCTGGGATTGGGACCCGCGATCGATTCTGGACCGCATACCCAAACCTCGAGACCATCACAACAATGATAATGGAACCTCATGATGTTTATTCAAAACAAAACATTGATGTGCAGTGAAATTTATAAATTGTATAATTATAGTGCTTGCCTGATGAAAATAGCACTCAAGGAAGATGCAATATAATGTGTGACTTACACACAATGCACATGTAGAGAAAAACAAGTTACTTATGAACACTTTTAGCAGGGAGTACAGACACACAATTTGAAAATATTTTATGCAGTAAATGATACTGAAAATAATGATTGGTTTACATTATTTGTACATTACTAAAAGCAGTGTTTCAATATGTGATAGGGATGCAGAGAACTTTTACTAAATTGAATGACATAAATTTGGAAAACCAAATTAATTTTTTCTTGAAACATATAAATTTTAAGCCGTCGTGGACTTGAACACATGAGGTTCTCACCTTTGACTTTGCTGTAGAAGGCGCCAACTTGTCCTACTGCTGCTCCGACAGTGGGAAGGGCCATTGCCTTCTGCACTGACTGCAGCTGAGGCAATGATGTTGGTGCTGAACTCACTTCTGTTGCCATCTAAAAAATATACAGCTCATTAGCTTACATATAATAAGCTATAATTTAATTTAAATGAGTTTTACACATGTTATGTTAAATGTCTTATGATTTTGGTTTGGAAATTCTTATCAAATTTGCAAGTAATAGCTTGAATAATATATTTAATGTAAAAAAATTCCCATAAATGTATTTATTGGATAATTAATTTTGGTATTTAAAAATCAACTATGTTTTAAAAGTGATAATTACTTTATTCGTGTTATTTTAAAAACTATACAACTACAAATAAATAAGATTTTAATAATATTGTTTCTTTCTTTCTCAGGCTAATGCAGTTGTATTTTATATCTTACTAGCTCAAGAAAGCTGAAAATTACATAGAAATTCATGTGTAAACTATTGAATTTTCACCACTTGAATGTACAAAATAACAAAGAAAGTTAGTTATACAACTCAGTATAACAGTTACTATAATAATTTATAATTTATTCCATGCATAAAGAATAGAAGAAACTAGAATTCCTAATCTATGGCCCATTTAAACTAATATAAACCAGAAAGATTTGTTTTGTATATTTTTAGAGAACAAATTCAAAAAGTACATGACCAATTATTACGAAATTTGACATAGATAAGACTTTAAGAAGGAACAAAGGCTACTTTTTATTCCAATAAAAATTGTGTTCTTTAGGTTGAGTGTTGAATTCAAAATTGCCTGGACATACATAAATACCACAAAATATTTTAGACACTTATATTAAACCATATACAAGCATACATCTTTTTTGTGTATTATTTGTATTTTTATATGGTTTACGTATTTAAAAATATTAAAATAAATAATTCTTAAATAAAATTTCATAATAAATTTAAATGCAACAGAAAATCTAATAAATTTAGCAATCTAGACATAGAAATATGTGGGTAGATGCAAAAATTGAAAATAATGATTACTACAAAATTTGCTACAAAATCTGTTAAAACTAAAATAGAACTTCATTTCACAGTAAAGAATTAGCACAAAGTTTGTGGCAATCGTGTAAATAATCTGTGCGCCAAGAATGCACCACTAAATGCTGTAGTAGTCTAATTATGCGGCAAGGATACCTGATTCCCACAAACAAAATTAAATTTAACCCGTTAATTATACGTGTAAAGCGTAATACAAAATATTAAACTTACTTTGGAAGTACTATTTTCAGAAACCGAAGTTACTTTCTAATATATAATTAAGGCACAGCGCTGATTACTCGCGATGTTAACTGTACAAGCAGTGAATTGGTAATGCTCGTACAATTGTATTTTATATTACGATCTGTGATTCAACTTTGTGGACTTTGGCCCAATGACGAATAAAATAACAAATTTTGTTTTGACCAGTGTTGTGCTATTATTAATCGACTATGAAGACTACCTCAAAATCGCCTATTTAAAAAGCTAATGAAACGGTCTATATGCCTCTTTGGCCTCGGATTCGATTCCCGGATCGAACAAAGCATTATTGGAGTTTCAGTATCATTACGCTGTTTGAACATGTAGATGTATCTTAATACGGTAAGCACACTTCCAATAACGCGCCTACAATACTTAGACTTGAAACAAACTTGAGACCTCTGTTTATGTAATTAAGCAAATAAGTTTTTTTAACTAAAACTTAACGCCAATATGCTGGATATAAAACTTCACTGACCCTTACAATCGTTTCAATGTAACAACTCAGAACACACAAGAATTGATTGCTACTCGTGAGCTCTTACTCACCTTCGACAACGCTTCGGTAGTCGGTAGCTCCATGGTGAGCGATGTTCTTCTTCTGGAAGTAAAAGGAAAATGGAAAGACATCAGAGACACTAATTTTTACATAGAATAGCACTTTGATCGACACAATGATGATTTAATTTTAATTTCCTTTTAGGCGATTATGGCTAAGTTTCTGATGCTACTGATGTTGGGTACATCAAGAGAGCCCGACCCCGAAATGCCAAGGATAGAAAAGAGATAGACATAGCGGTACATCATATATGATAAAGAAGGACGCTACATATATTAAAAATTAAATAAATCACATATTTTTGTATATTTCTCCACAAGAAAAGTCTGAAAGGAAATAAAAGTATTCAATAAAAATAATTCTCGCGAATTCTTGCAAAATACTATTTGTATCTTTCATCAAATATTTGTGATGTTGGTCAAATATACAGTCTCTAGTACGATAGTTGGACGTCAAATGCCAAACCGAACATTGATTTGTGGAATGGGGCCAACACCTACACATTTATAAACAAACATTGGATGAGATAGTGCTCCTGATTGGTGGACGGTCTCACTCCGTCTTATTTTTGTGACTTGGTATAACGTCTTTTAAATATAATTATTTTGTGAGTTTAAAATGTCCTGGAGCAATGACGTTGTTCTAGAATTTTTACAACTCTACAGACGAGAACAGCTCGTTTGGGATCCAAAACATCCTATGCACAGAAATAGAACGGAGAATAACGCAGCATGGCAACGAATACAGTCATCTCTGAGCATTAACTGTTCTATAGTTGATCTTAAGAAAAAGAAAGAATCGCTAATGACATCGTTTAGAATGCATTTAAATAAAAAGAAAAAATCTCAAGATGGTTACTGCACAACTTGGTTTGCTTATCCTCTAATGGAGAGTTTTCTTGGCGGGAAATATGAATGCGACAGCACTAACCAATTGGAACAAGAGGTGAGTGAATTTTGGTAAACATTGGCGTCAGTTTGATCCAATTACGTAACAAGTTATGGCCATATTTTACTTGGACGTATCATGTGTGTCACACACTTCACACATTCGCCAAATATAGATTGATTGTTAGGTATTGGAATTTGATAAGAAAAATTCTGATTATTTAATTTTTAATATAATTCCTTGAAACTTTAATGCTATCTATATGTATAAATAATTATTTTTTTCAGTACTACAATAATGCGGTTACATATTCACAACAGAGTATACCGGATCACAATACTTCGAAAATTATTGGCGTTCTCGATAAAAAACAAAACAAAAATGTATCGTCAAATAGTTCCAAAGTAAAAAGCGGAAATAATACAGATTACATTTACTCAAAAAAGCAAATGGATGATGCCGTAAGTTATTTAAAAAGCGAAAAGTCTGAAAAGAGGGAAATGGACGAATATGAATTGTATGGTCAATTATTGGCGAAAAAGTTACGGAAATTAGACGAGCATCAACGGGACGTCGCTATGCATGAAATCGACAATATAATGTTTCGCGCCAAAATGCAAAGTGGACCAACACAATCGCGCAGTTACTCTTCTTCGCCTTCTCCAGTCCCTCGAAAGATTAAATCTCCCATTTTTATTATAGCGCAGCAAAATAATCAGCAATATGAAGACGAGAATACGCCGTATCAAGATCACATGCAAGCGCAACCGCCATCTTAGCATCAATGGTACCCTTTTGTCGGTACTGATTCTGAGAGATGCAAGATGGTAGAAGAAATATATTATGGAGTATTAACCGCCCAAGTGTGAATGACTTTTAGGCGTAAAATATTTATAAAATGGTGCCTATATTTTGTGCAATAAAGTTAGGTAATTATTACGTCGTGATGACGATAAAAATGTTAATAAAAATATATTAAAGCCTGTGACTAAGTTACTAAGATAATCCGCATGAATTGTTTGTTGATATAGTTGCTAGTTATGTAAACTTGCATATTATTATACTAGTATACCTTTACGTAGGAATGGTCAATTATAAAAGCCCGAGTCATTATCTATTGGTGTAGTCCATGGCATAAAACCTAAATCAGACGAATAGATTAACATAAAAAAGTCTATTTGTTAGGCTCTTCTACGGATGAGTGGGGACCTGTTGTACTTGACCAGGGGCTGGACAGATGACACGGCGTGTTGACTCCACCTGACACTTCTATCGGAGCATGCCTATACCTACAGATAATGGCTGCCTGGTGTTTGAACCCGCAACCGCCACGCTACAGCACCTGGCCTTTACATTCGTTTTACGTACGTAGTTTGGGCAGTTTTACAGATTTACTAAGTAGTACTATGCCTTTAAAGATCAGTCAGCGAAAAGCATTGACTCTAAAAATAAACACTAAATAAACACTATAAATAAATATAAATAAACACTAGCTTGTGAAACGGGAGCCGTGGGTTAGAACCCCGCACCGAGACAAATGTTTGTGTGATCCACAAATATTTGTTTAGGTCTGGGTGTTTGTAAGACCGAAAAGTCTCTCCTAGTTTCTGATACCCACGACACAAGACTTGTTTCTTACTGTGGGGTCTGAACTATGTATGGGACTGTTGGGTGTATTTATTTATTTATTATTAACACAGGGTCTCACACCTGTATCTCCAAAGGGGTAGGCAGATGCCAAATCCCATGTAATAGGGAAAGAATCTATTGCCGGATTTCGGGCACATTTCTAGACTCCAACCTACTACTAGAAAAAACTAACATGACCCGAGCATTGAACCCGGTACCGCTATTTAGCACGCCGCGCACTAATGATCAACGATTCATTGTAGTAATGAATAAGAAATCAAACATTTTCCGTCTTATCAAATGATGAATTTGTGTACTTTTGTATTTCTGCCAGATACCCTATACGGTATAAGCTATACCAGGGTTTCTCAAAGTGGGGTACGCGAACCCCTAGGGGTTCGCCATTCGACGGCAAGGGGTTCACGACCAGATGTATCCTTAAATTTTCCTAAAATTGACTCCATTTGCGACAAGAAACAAGCATGAATATCAAAAAGATATTTGTTTTGGCGCTTTGTGTTCTTTTTTCTTCTTTTGGGGTTAAGGGGTTCGCTGTCACCTGGAACTTAAACCGTAAGTATTCACGAAACCCTGGCTTACACTATGTCTATTTAGTAAATAAAACTACTATTTTTCATAGTAAAATGGACACATGACTGATCAATTCATATAAGTAAGGATTAGCCATTTATGATCATTTAAAAAGGAAATATAATATGCTATTCATAGAATTTGCCCTTATCCTCTAACATGTAGTATTAAAATGCACATTGACCTTTGAACCGATGATTGCGTAAGTTTAAACATAAATTACAATTACCAATGATTCAAATGGACTTTGATAAACAAGTATTAGCCACGTATCATAGTAATATGTACTTACTATGTACACAACCACGTGGACCAATCGAACAGAACGCTTTGGTTTCCTATGAATGAATAGAAGACGATTGCTTATCTACTGAGGGTCGTAGTAAAATATTATTTTAATAATGAAAGTAGGTATATACTTATTTATGTGGAAGATAATATACATAAATACATACATACAATAAACAGAGGTGCATTTCTGCTCTCATGTTTCAGAATATTCTATTGTTTTAGAATATCCTAATGGGAAAACCTAATGACATTTTGCCCGGTAATCGAAACCGGGTCTTCTTGATAGAACAGTAGGTACATTGTGCCCCTTGTGCCCCTTGACCACGAGACAGGCAAAGGTGGCAGAAACTACTAATCTGAGTTAAATTAAGTTGTTATTATTACAGAAATATATACTACTAAAAGTTACAGTGTAAGTCATTGACACAACCATTAGATCTTATCTAATTCAACCACAGAAAATTTAGATTATAAATAATAGTTCCTGGTTAAATCACCATTGGTACATGGTGAACAGCTTAAGGATCTCTAACTTATACCTAGTACCTATGTAATCTTGAGTAAACAGATATTGTAATGTTAAGTATGGCTCTGATGGAAACTAACCCGGACTGTGATCTTTTTGCGGATGCATGGCCGCAAGTAAGGTATAATCATCATCAGACCAAATACGTCCCACTGCTGGGCACGGGCCTCTTCTACAACTGAGAGGGTTTAGGCCTTAGTCCACCACGCTGGCCTAGTGCGGGTTGGCGGACTACACACCTAAGAAATTCCTAAGAACTTTTAGGTGTGCAGGTTTTATCACGATGTTTTCCTTCACCGTTAAAGCAAGCGATAATTCATTTTGAATACACACATAACTTCGAAAAGTCAGAGGTGTGTGCCTGGGGTTTGAACCTGCGACTGCCGAAATTCTCGACCGCGCGCCTAAACCTCGAGGCCATCACTGCTGCTGATGATCATCAAGGTATAATTGTCTAAAGGGTTTTGTTTTGCTATTTTTATGTTTTTTTTTTATATGCGATATAGGTACTACGTATTTTATTTTATTTTTCATTCGTAAATGTAGAATTAGATGATTTAGGTTTCTTCGATATGTGTAGGTACCTACCCATTAACCGTATTTATTGAAGTAAAAAATAAAATAAATAAATGGCATGATAACACTTATCTTTAATATATCATCGCATTAATTAAGTGTGTCATTGATTGTGGTCTATAGATCTATGTGGTCCTTGCTAATTTGTGGGAAAATTGAATGCCTGTGCCATGTTCATTTTGCGGCGTGCGAACAAGAGCTTTGATTTCTTTTTATTTTGAAGGCTATTTGGGAAATTCTCAGCAGAAGCACGGAATCTGAATAGGGGCTCGGAAAACAGAAATAGGCTCATCGCGCCTAATTGCCAAGGCAGTTAAATGTATGATAAAATGTAGGTAGTACATTTTAGCAGGTGCACAACCTAACTATGCTAAAGTGTATTAAATTTGAGTATCTGGAACACAGTGTAGGGATGAGATCTGATCAATGAATCGGAGAATCAATATTTTTGCCTACTCAAACCAGATTTCTAAAAACTACATAATAATTGAAAAAATCGAGATTTGTAAGTGGTATAATTAATATTCGGAAAGCACAGCGTGGGACTTCCAGCCACAAGGTGGTCGGACGACCTAGTAAAGGTCACGGGAGGTCGTTGGCTGCAGGCTGCTTCCAACAGGTCCCTGTGGAAGTCATTGGGAGAGGCATATGTCGAGCAGTGGACCTCTTTTGGCTGACAATGATGATGATGATGATAATTCATATTACCTATCAATGTTTTAGATACAATAAATTAATTTAGGTACATGATATTAATTATTCTAATATAGCAATATTCTAATAATAGATTATGAAAAAGGCAGTAGGAATTTAATACATCGATTTTTGCGAGGTTATTCGAAAATCAATGTCTTTTTGAAATTTAATCGTCATCCCTCACACAGCTGATTGTCAACAGCTTTGTTCCACGTCGTTTACTTATAGTGTACATATTAAGCATAGAAATTTTTTTCTCTACCTAATAAACGCAATTTAGGTTGTGCTCTCGCTCATTTTGATTTACATTGTTTTTGTTTGTCAAAAGCAATAGACACGAGAATCATAACAAAGAAAAAATATTCGCTTTAAATCGATCGCGTAGTTATTGAAACGTAATATTGTATGGTAAATGAACTCGTTTTACAATGGCTACTTTGGTAAAGGAGAAACACAAACAGGTAAATCATGAATGGCAAAAAAATGTGTTAAATACAATATGATGAAAACGCAGTTTTTCCTCATACCAATTTATTTTTACAGAAAAAGAAATCGAAAGAAAAACAGTCTAAAATCAGTACAATTGAAAATGTACCAGAAATCGCAAATATAAATGACGAACCAATTATCAATATATCAACAGATAATTCCCATGCAAATACAGCAGAAGAAATTATACAATCCGTACCAGATATAGAGACAACTAGTTCAGTAGCTGTAGAATCAAAAAATATTGAATATGGCTCTGAAATCGCATGTGAAACATCACCATTAGAGACTCCACATAATATATCTGAACAAACTCTCCGACATGAAAAGACTGGGCTGTTGGAAAAAAGTGAAATTGAAAGTAATTTCAAAGATTTAAGCAATAAATTACAAAGAATGGCTATACCTCAATCAAATAAAGAATTGAGTGACAAACGGAAAGCTGAATTAGAAAATGTTGATGCTTATTTAATAGCTTTTACTGAATCTGAGAATGTGTGTGTCGCTGAAGAGGATGTAAAAGAATATGATAAATTAATTGAACCTGAACAATTAAACAGTACAGAAATAGAGACAATCCAAGAATTTCAAGCAACTGAAACCATGGAAGTTGTACAGCCCTCTGCTCCAATATTTCTTGAAGAAAATATGCAATTACCACAATCTTCTGTTTGTTGTCAACCACAAACAGAAGTTATTGTCCAACATGTAAAACCTAAAACAAAATGTATGCCAATAGAAGATGCTGTATGGTGGTTTGGAGGCAAAGAAATGTCCGAGGTTCATTCATTGAGTGAGAGGGAAGACGCATTAGTAGAAGCTGGACCTATGAGTGGCCCTGACCATCCTCTTGTGGATTTATTGTCTACATTCAGGTAAAATGATGAATATTTCATTTAATTTAATATCTGCTAGGAACCATCATGCTGCATTGTTAATCAAAACCTTCTCACCTCCAACTCTACTTTATTTTTTCTTGCATTTAGTAGTGGAGATATTTGTGACGGTCTCAAGGCTTAGGCGCGCGGTCGAGAATTTCGGCGGTCGCAGGTTCAAACCCCAGGCACATACTTCTGAGTTTTTGAAGTTATGTGTGTATTCAGTATATACAGTGAAGTAAAACATCGTGTGGAAACCTGCACACCTTACAGTTCTTAGGAATTTCTTAGGTGTGTAGTCCACCAACCCGCACGAGGCCAGTGTGGTGGACAAAGGCTTAAAAACCCTCTCAGTTGTAGAGGGGGCCCATGCCCAGCAGTGGGACATATATGGGGTGATGATAAAGTAGTGGTGATGATAGTGTTAGATACTCGGGGATTAGGCATATCTACAGGGCAGTTGTAGGCTTAAAGTCAACTCTTCTGACTATTGAAGATATATTCTTACCTAATGATCACTTTTATGGGGAAGTCAAATATCATGTGGATACTTGCATGGCTTAGAGTTTTCCACAAAGTATTTTTAAGGTTTGTGAAGTCTACCTTCCATTATAAGGCAAACATGGCACACTTAGGCCTAACCCCTGCCCAAGATAAGCCAATGCCTAGCAGTAAGATATATTATATGGGTAAATATACATACAGGTAGAGCCATGCCAGAAAATATACTAGGTATAACAGTAGTTTTACCCTCTGTGTTATAATTGTCACTCAAAATACCTCTGCGTAAAAATGCTGTTGTATTTCATTGTTATGGGTGAGACTTTCAAAGCCTTAAATAATTGTTTTATCTGAAAATAACCCAGATAAAAACATACATCTTTTACCCATTTAAGGTGTTGTTTTCTTTAACAGTATGCTACCTTAGTTCCTAATACTAAAACGCAACCAAGGTGGCTATGTCAGTATCTCCAGATTTGCACAACATTCTGAGTAATAATAAAAAGGACAAAGTTCAAACCCAATCTGTTTCCAGATCATCTCTAATAGCCGTGGAGCGTCAACGTAACGAGTTATTCTACAAAATGGCTGAGGAAGAGAGATGTCGAAACGAGCTATGGCAGGTGGAAAGATTAAGCATTAACATATCTGAGCCGTGTCCGTGCGGCGCCAGGGTGTACTTCAAAGGGTCGTATGAACACGCAGTGCTGCTGAGGGACAAGCTGCCTGTAGCCAAGATGCGACTGGAGTCACTGTTGAGGGACGTCCAGGACTCCTACTGTCATTACCAGCATGAGGCGCTGTTGGCACACTGTCAGGTATGATGCCTATACAAGTGGCGGTCCTTCCATAGAAGCTCAATGTAATGTCTAGTTTATAATTATTTCTTGTGGGGTCAGGATATTCTCATTAATATATCAAATTGCTTTTGTTATATAAAGATTTAAGGATAAAAGATTATTATTCGGAATTTTGTAAGGCAAGCTGGGCTTTTGGGGTTTATGGAAGTACCGCCACTGGAGTATACATGTGTATAGTGTGAGTTTTTTTTTTTTTTATGATGTTATGGTAAAGTAGATCATATCGGATGGTAAGTGTGAGTGTGTCTGTCGATTTCCGGTCGTCTGTGATTACA
Organism: Hemaris fuciformis; assembly: GCA_907164795.1. Lineage (NCBI taxonomy): Eukaryota > Metazoa > Arthropoda > Insecta > Lepidoptera > Sphingidae > Hemaris > Hemaris fuciformis. The sequence goes on from OU015443.1 coordinate 2,329,918, forward strand.
ATTACTAATAAATATGTCGATGGAAAGGAAAAACCCCCGATGGTCTCTTGGCATGGGTGTGCATCATGCTGTCAGGAGAACCCGAGTTCCATTTCGTGGTTTGGCAGTGTCATAGGTATTTTTTCATTTGGAAATTCTCAATAGCGTCATGGTATTTGGAAATGTACGCGAAAAATAAACGCGGCAATGGGCTTGCCCCTCCTATTACTCAAGACTTGATCATAGCCAGCCATCAGGGAGTAGTGATGGCATCGAGTTTTAGGCACGCGGTCGAGAATCTCGACGTTCGCGGGCTCAAACCGCAACCGGGTGCCTGGGGTACACACCTCTGACTTTTCGAAGTTATGTGCGTATTCACAATGAATTATCACGTACTTGAACGGTGAAGGAAAACATCGTGAGGAAACCTGCCCACCTAAAAGTTCTTAGGAATTTCTTAGGTGTGTAGTCCGCCAACCCGCATTAGGCCAGCGTGGTGGACTAAAGCCTAAACCCTCTCAGTAGTAGAGGAGGCCCGTGCCCAACAGTGGGACGTATTTGGGCTGATGATGATCATCATAGCTGCCAAAACTTTTGTGTAATATTACACCTCTTCGAGAACATAGCGAGTATTGTATGTATGCTTGTATCGTAAAGGCCTTATTCATGAAAAAACCTTTACTAAAAAGACTAACTCAAACTTGTCACAGATAGAAGAATTGATATCAGAAACAATAGCAGCGAGTAAAGCCGAGATACGAGAGGCACTGTCTCTGATCCTGCAAGCGTTGCGTCTGAGCGACACGGCGCCCGAAGCGTTGTCAAGCGCTTTACAGCGCTGGGCGAGCGCGCTGTCGCAGGCGCTGGTGGACGGACGGGACCTGCGACAACTGCTGTTTTTGATACATCATCTTTTTAGGTAAGTTTATTTGCAGAGGCTTTTATTGCATTTGACAGCCCCGTGGCGCAGTTGGCTAGACACCAGCTTGCGAAACGAGAGGCTGCGGGTTCGATCCCCGCACCGAGACAAATGTTTGTGTGATCCACAAATATTTGTTTCTGGTCTGGGTGTTTGTGAGACCGAAAAGTCTCTCGTAGTTTCTGATACCCACGACACAGGAGTTGTATCCTAGTGTGGGGTCAGAACTATGTATGTGACTGTTGGGTGTATTTATTTATTTATTATTTATTTATTTACTTGGTTCTTGTATATTATTTAGTTAGATAAGTAGTGTTTAGTCTCAATCAAAAACCGAGTCAAAAATCATTTGTTTTTTTAGCAATGTTTATGCCCGTCACTCTCCTGCTAATATTTATGACTTATACATACATAACCTCACGCCTGTATTCCCCGAATAGGTAGGTAGAGGTGCATATTTGCACCTCCATTTCGCCAGGTATGTATCAATCCCAGGTAATAGGTAGGTAGGGCCAGCCTATTTTCGGGCTCATTTCCAGACACCGTCCTGCTACTAAGAAATTCTTAATAGGAATACCCAATATCATTTTTAACAGCCCAGGAGTCGAACTTGAGACCTCTAGATCGTACGGCACATGCCTGTGCCGCGAGACTATGAGGCAGTCCATTCATTCAGTCTTTTCTAATATTTCTGATGATTATTTTCTGTTAAAATGTTACTAGCCCTCGTGTTACATTTCAGACAAACTCATTCAGTGAAATGGGCGGCGGGTTTCATTCAGTTGAAGGTTGAGGACAGCGTGGCGGCCGCGCGGATCATTGCCCTGTTGGAGATCTTGCTGGCGAGACCCAAACCACATTTGGAGGCGGCGGTTGAATGCACTGAGGGTGAGTACAAGCATCCTTTAAAGCTACACGACGCTCGTCAATTTGGTCGTATTTATAGATTAAGATTGAAACTTATCGAAAGAAAAGCTGAGTTGTTTTGTAATTTCTTTAAGGCTTACGCAACATTCAAATTTTCCCTCGAAATAAGGATGTTGACAAGCCACTTTTGGTTTAAATTACGGGTTCGGCAATTTTTAAACAGGTGTCAGAAGCTCCTTAGTATGTATGTGTATATGTATTTATAATAATAATAAATAAATACACCCAGCAGTCACATACATAGTTCTGACACAGCACTAGGATACAAGTCCTGTGTCGTGGGTATCAGAAACTACGAGAGACATTTCGGTCTCACAAACACCCAGACCCGAACCAAATATTTGTGGATCACACAAACATTTATCTCGGAGCGGGGATCGAAACCGCGGTCTTTCGTTTCGCAAGCTAGTATCTAGCTAACTGCGCCAGGGGGCTTTCATGTTTATTTATTTACGCTTTATTTACAAAGTATAAAGCCAGACTGAATGCCTAAAGTATTGAACGTCGCAGGACGTTTCTGGGCTAATAGGCGGCTCAGGAAATCTTTAGAGAAAACTAAAGTTCAACTGTAGATGTCTTATGGTAGATGACGATGATAATCATGACTGTTATGCTGTAGATGGGCACGATAATGAGGATCATGATTGTGATGATGGTGATAATGATGATGATGATTGTTATTGCTCAGAGACAGAGGAAGTTTGGGAGGAGGTGGACAAGTACGGGAGTGGCGGTGCAGTGAGCGAGGGCACCCTCCGCGAGAGGGATCTGCTCGCGCTGTTGTCCGCTTTCCCCTTGCAAGACTTGGTGGCGAGACTGCTGCTTTTTACACACGCTGTGAGTTTTTTTATATGATGGTATTTACTTTTATTTTCGATAAATTCTTCAATCTTCACTAGGCCACCAGGTCGATTGAGGCCTAATACCAAACAACCATTAAAGGACATTTTACTGTTAGTTCACTGAAGACCGAATAGATATAATTATTCTACAACTGACATTTTTTTTTACATATGGCCTCATTTTCATTTGCTATAAGGCTAAGGGGTTCTTCTGGGTTTCCGGCCATCCAGCTCTTTGGCAAATATTTCGGAAAATGTCCGCTTGGCTGGTGCGAGCTCCTTACCATAATTCTGCGTCAGCATACCGACAAAAACATTGGTGGCAGGAGAAGATGTCACAGTTGCTCTAGTTTAACTGCTTAGTCAATGCGTCCACAACAGCCACAGATAACTTGCATCTCTTTTGAAAATACCTTCAGATAAAGCTGCAAGCTCAAACGATAAATTTTGTAGCGAAATTATTAAATTTCAAATTCATACATAGAAATTGCCCGTTTAAATCCACTTCGCAAACGACAGTGCCACATAAATTGAGTATGGTATCAGGACATGCGTCAGGCGCGCGCGGACTCGTGGGGCGGGGAGGGCGGTGCGCGCGGTACATTGCGCGCTTGCTGCGGCGTCCGCGCCTTGCTGCACACACTGCGGCGCGCTTCTCTGCTGCACTCGCGATACCATCGCCTGCGCCGGGCGCTGCGGGCGCTGGCCACGTCCGCGCTGGTGGGGCTGGCTGGATTGCATCTTTGCTCGCGGTAAGTTCTTTCAAACGCTTTCGGTTGTGGAGGAGCCTCAAGCATAGCAGTGAGACAAAGTCTACTTAAACGGAATCTCAAGTACTTTCAGTTATCATCATAATCAGCCCATAATTATACGTCCCACTGCTGGACACGGGCCTCTTCTTCAACTGAGAGTGTTTAGGCCTTTAACTTCCCATCGCATTGGAAAGATTTTTTTACATGTCACAGCATATTTATTGATTTCTCATTGAGCAACCTAACACTAAATCAAACTATGTACATGTATGTAACTTAGTAGTTAGTGAGTTACCATAACATAAAGAGCAAGTGAAATTTACCATTGCTCGTAAATAGAGCCTCGACGGCTACCGAGAGGTTTTAGTCGGTATGCTGGCGTAAGATCTTGGTTAGGGACCCAACTCAACTAAGCGGACAACTGTTCCGCGCGCCGAGTTGGAAGGTTAGAATCCCCGTTTCCGGTCTCTCCGAGGTACCTAAAGGGGAGCTTAAGTCGCTTTCCTCTCGTAGAAAAGGTACTTTACTCGCTAGTATATCATATAATAAGAATACTGTCATCGTCACAGAGATTATTACAATGAAGAGCACAAAGCTAAGATCTCAGCGGAACTGGAGGCGTGTTTCACCGCCGGTCTGTCGTTGTTCGGCGTGGAGGAGTTGTACGCGTTGCCCACCACACTCCTGGCAGAAGACACTGCGATGGACTACTGCGTCACACTGGGAATGTCTTTGCATGGTAAGAATGTTTCTTGAATGCACTAATTACTTGGTTAAATTGATAGTTTACCCACAAACTGTCTTCCAAGTCTTGTAAACCTGGCTTGAAGCTTAACTTAACACCTCAGGCATAAAAAGAGAGGGGAGTAAGAATAGTTTCGGCCTGCGTGTTGCGGTGCTTGTAACTGACAGTTTCTTAAAAGATCCAATAACACTTTTCCTGATTCGCGAATGGAATCCGAGGCTCTTCGATATAACTGATATTCAGAAGTATATTCAATCGATAATCAGGTGTGTTTAAGCGCCATAACAAATTGGCAATATAACGAAGATTTTTTATTTGCAGATAAATCGTCGAAGCGCATCGAGTCGTTGTGTGTGGATATTCCGTTGGTGTCGTGCGAGATGCGCGTGCGCATGATGACGCAGGCGGCTGTCGACCGCACGGACCACCACGAACTGGCCAGGACTGTCCTGGACTTTTTATATGCGGTTAGAATACATTTAATTTACGTAATAATCAATAGTATTTATACGCCTCTTTTGATGGACAAGACCTCTATTTGAATTAAAGTAAATAAGCTTTAGCCTCTGTTATTACGAGACGGTCATTGTAACCAATTCGATCGTTTTTTGTTCGGCGTTAGACTTTAAGAAAGGACATAGGTTACTTTTTAATACAAGGTGTAAACAGACCGTAATCGAAAACAAAGAAAGCTAATAGATAAAGTGATCAGGAAAACGTTGTTTTTTTGTTTTTTTTAGCGTGTATGTTTTTGTAATCGCCGTACCTATTACCGATGTAGGTACTACAGCTTGTTATATACAGGGTGTATTCAGACCGTAACTCATCGGAAACGAAGTCAGATAATAGCTGCGGTGATTATAAACACCGTGACATAAAAAAAAACCGACAAGAAATAAAAAAAAATACGTTTTCCTTACAACCACATCCATTTAATGATTGTAAGAAAACGTCAAAATGTTTATTTTTTTTCGTGATTTTTTTAACGCCATTGGGTTTGTAATGACCGTAGCTATTACCTGCCTTAGTTTCCGATCACGGTCTGAATACACCTGTATCTAAATGTATCCAGACGTGCCTCGGTCGCAAGAGCGTGTGTTGCGCGGGCGCATGCCGGGCGGGTGCGCGCGCCGGCCTGCCGCGCCTGCTCGCCGCGCACCCGCACCTCTACCCCGCCGCGCTGCACGCGCTCGCCGACCTGCACCAATGTGAGTGTTGCCATACTGTGCGAGTTCTTGCCAGGTACAAATATGCATTCAGTGTTCTTATTCAATAAGTGTTAATAACATATCAACAGACTCCTAGCGCAGTTGGCTAGTCACCAGCTTGCGAAACGAGGGCCGCGGGTTTGATCCCCGCACCGAGACAAATGTTTGTGTAATCCACAAATATTTGTCCCGGTCTGGGTGTTTATGTGACCGAAAAGTCTGTCGTAGTTTTTGATACCCACGATGCAAGACTTTTATCTTAGTGTGGGGTCAAAACTATGTATGTGACTGTGTATTTATTTACAAAAAATATTTAAAAGTTTTGAAGCGGAGGAGAAATTTAAATCCTACCTAATAACACATAATTGAATTGTTTTCAGACAAATAAAATTTTATAAAACTTATACCTTCGTCGAATTAAAAACTCCCAAGTACTCAATTTCTTCGACCAAAATCATTAATTAGTGATATAAGATTTACACTATTAAAATTCGTTTAAAAATAAATATACCTTACAGTGGAGCCCGTAGAACCGTGGGCGGTAACAGCGCTGTCGGTGGGGTCATGGCGACCCCAGAGTAACGAACTGCGCGCTCTGCTTGACGACTGGCTCGTGCGGTGCGAACATCTCATACAGCACTTGCTGCTAAATCTGGACTATACGCCGCACACGTGAGTGAAGTTGTTATATTTTAGAAAGACAGTGTGGTCACATCCCAAAAAATAATAATAAAATATAGTTAATGTTTTTGAGACAATTTTATTTTGCATATTTGCTTTGTTGAAACTCACAACAGTGATCGCTGTGGGGTCAAGCTGTTCCATAGACAAAAAGCTAGTAATATCAGATGTTTGTAGTAACAAATACTACATATATGTATAGTTTTTTTGTACCTCCACATAAATTTTTATCTCCATTCCAGCTAAAAGGTTGTGCTGCAAAGTTCTTGAGTTAACATTGATTACCTCTTTATTCGGTAATAAATATTTCTCTCTCACTCTATTAAGTGACTTTTGATGTTACTGAGAGTCAGACAAAACATTACATAGTTAAAATATGATTTTAATATTCTATATGTGATATTACAACCTTGTAAATCTAATGGGTCAATTTAAATATTTTCCTTGCCAGCGGATTGTCTCTAGACACGCAGTTGTCCCTGGGTGCGTGGCTGTGTACATGGGTGTCAGGGGGCGAAGCCCGATGGCGGGTGCTTCGTCGGCTGCGCGTGCACCGCACCGCGTGGGGTGCTGAGTTGGACGCACCGCCCCCAGACCCGCCGCCCGACCCAGAGGATATCTTCGCTACAGCTTACGCGCTGCTGTCTTCAGCCTGGGGTCACTGCATACCATTGGTACGTTTATGGGTATTATTACCAAATGCTATTAGATGTAAATAAAATGTGATTTAGGTTTAAAAAAACTAAGCTTTATGAATGTGAGTTCCACAGAGTTGTTATAAGTATAAGATAAGCATAAGCAGCACAGCAAAAGCAGTGATGGCCTCGAGGTTTAGGCGCGCGGTCGAGAATTTCGGCGGTCGCAGGTTCAAACCGCAGGCACACACCTCTGACTTTTCCAAGTTATGTGTGTATTCACAATGAATTATCACTTGCTTTAACGGTGAAGGAAAATATCGTGATAAAACCTGCACACCTAAAAAGTCCTTAGGAATTTCTTGTGTAGTCCGCCAACCCGCACTAGGTCAGCGTGGTGGACTAAGGCCTAAACCCTCTCAGTTGTAGAGGAGGCCCGTGCCCAGCAGTGGGACGTATTTGGGCTGATGATGATGAAGCATAAGATTTGTATGTATTCTTTATATTAGCACGACAAAGTGACAACACCGTACTTGATGGTAAGCACGATGCTTTCCGAATACAGCATCACGTGACAAAACACTTCCATCTTAATTTTCCTTAATAATATGTCATTCATTACTTAATCTCATAAGAAAAATATGGTGTTAAAAGTATGATTCGATGATGATGTATTTCGGTGAGTGTTGCATCTGCAAGGAGATGTTTGAGCCGTAAATTTTTCCAATAACCGGATTAATATTATAATATGATTGGGTTCTTTTAGTAACCTATTTAGTGGTCGCTTTATTCGACTTTCTACTTAATTTATTATTATTATTATACTTTAATTGTTATCTATCCTTTATTGCACATTTTTTTATTTTCTACTGATCTGTAGCTATAAGTGAAGACTTGTTCTTGGCTTAATGTTAATTATGTTTTTTAACCTAGTTGAATTGTAGCTGTTAGTCTTCCATAAATAAGTAAATAAATAAATGTATGTATGTATGTATGTTGTGCAATATGTGATGTCCGGTCCCAGCTGTGCTCCCGCGGCGTGTCGGCGTGGCGCGCGGTGTGCGCGGGGCGGGTGCGCGCGGCCGTGCAGTGCGCGGCGCCGCTCATGGCCGTCATGGCGCAGTCGCCGGAGTCCGTCTCACTCACACCGCAGTCAGTACCACCACCACTCTACGAGCATTATTACAAATCGATAACATCATTACTCCTTGGATTATTTTTTGATTCATTTAGATGTGTTTTACAATTTATTGAATGTAATTCTGACTGTCCGTTGTTCGAAGACCGATACAGCCCAAAATAATGATAGAAGTCCTTCATAATGACTGATGATCATCACAAAAAAAAGATGATAATCATCAACGGACGTGCGATTCAAACCCATACAGAATTAAAAGAAATTGAAAATTATGATAAATTATTGCGTCGGCTCTATCTTCTATTACTTTTTATGTAAAACATAAATCGTTGATCAGAATAACTGTGTACTAGGTTCGGCGAGGTGTTGTCTGCGCTGCTGACGACGGGTCCGACGCTGATGCAGCGCGCGCTGGGCCGCGCCGGCGAGACCGGCTACGACATGCTGCTGCGAACCGTGCTGCAACAACTTCACGACAGACGGTAAGCTCCACGTCATCATCAGTCTACTTATCATGACATATTACCTTCTTTCAGGTACAGCATGACGATCATTCCTTAACCATATTTTAAGTGTAGCTTATTTTACATTTTAACCATTAGCACAATATTGGCCAATATTTTGTGTTGCCCTATCTCCTACATATGCGTTTTTAGTTTTTAGTTCTGTAATATACTGACCGTGCCGTCTGAATACATTTATCAAAATATTATGTATGTACGTAAGAATGTATTTAGCTTTAGTAAAATTGGTGATATACATAATGTAAATACCAGGGGTAGACATAAACTTGTGATACCCTCATTAAGATTAGAAAAAACCAGTAAGTCCTTTGTAGGCAACTGCGTAAAATTTTACAATAAGCTCCCCAAATCTGTAACTGACCTATCAGATAATTCATTTAAGGTGCACATTAAACGTGTTCTGATGACAAGGGGATACTACAATATAAATCAGTATTTAGAGGATAAGGAAATTTGGCAGTAGATCTCTCCCGCACATCGCCATCACCACATCTTGGAACCCAGTACCTTTCACATTCTTCTTTCTTAAACCAAATCATTTGAATAAATACATAAATAAATATAAATTAACCCAAAGCTCCAAGTGTAACTTAAACTATTATAAAAACATCAAATACAAATTGATATCTAATATAAAATGTGCACAAAATAAATAAAATAAAAATAAAATGACGACCGATCGAGTAAATAATTCGAGCAAATTTATAATAAGAAGGCAATTTTTATTTGGCAGGTCATATAATATAATTATGTTATCCTTACTGGACCAAATACATGCCCACTGAGTTGGACTCGCTGGATCTACTCAGGTGTGGGTCGCGCCGCGTAAATTCCAGTAGTAAAGTGAGCCCGCTGAGTTTGTTTCGCCGGGTCTTCTCAGTCAGGGTCGCGTTTGGATCCGGTGGTACCATTAAAATAATACGTGACGTTTCGGAAATACACAAGGTCCATCTCGTTATTTACTTTAAAATAATAATAATAAGATTTTATGTATTTCCTGATGAAAACTAAAAATAAATTATAAAAAAAACCGTAAATATTTTTGTACAAATTATATAAAATGAACCATAGTTAAATTATAATGTAATAATAAAAGATTTTTCTTTTCTGTATTGACTTGTCATAAGTGCTATTTGATTGCCTACGTGACCAAATAAAGCAATTTCATTTCATTTCATTTCTTACCATCAGGTGCAATGGAGTCACTTTGCCGTGCCAGAATAAAAAAAAAAAAAAAAAAAAAAAAGTATGCATCTCCAATTAAACCTTGTTATATTTTTGCCGATGTCAACAACTAATTTCACATTTAAACTGTATTAAACAAACCGAGCGCAAATCGAAAATAATATACGGAATTACTACTGAGAGTATTTATTTCTCACAGATTGGAAAAAAATCTTTTTGGCACCCATAAATCTTGTAAACGTACTTTTTCTAATACAGGACAAGACGTTAAAAAATCTGAGGCAATAATTACTAAAATGCAACAAGTGTGAGAAATTGGTCTGTATGTTTTTAGTAGAATATGTTTGTGCAGTCCCAGGCCGGGGCTGCTGAGTGCGTGGGCGCACGCGCTGTGGGGGCGCAGCATGTGCGGCGGCGGCGGCGGCGCGCAGGGCCTGCAGCTGCTGGACGCGGCCGCGCTCGCCACCAGGGACTGGCCGCTCATCGACGCACACGCCGCCGCACTACTGCAGGTACTCTCAGCTCAGCACTACCTGCGCGCTCCTTTCCATCTTCTAGCCTACATGTGAACATATTTATATTTGTGAAATAAAAACAAAGAAACAGTGTTATTTCATGGATCAAGATTTTAAAATGACATCTCAGATTTGATATTAAATATTAAGGTTTATTCTTCACTTTACGGATTAGGTTTTGGTCCTTTGAGCTAGTCTGATTAAAATGTATAACTCATGTAAGAAAAAACATGATTAAATAATAATAGGTACATGGCGGTGTATTCAATTCTTTCCAGTGGATCATTGAGCACAAAAAGATATTAAATACGACTATTGCGGTGTAAAGTATGCAGACGGGCAAATTAAGCCCTGGACGAAATTTATAAAAAAAAAAAACGCGATACGGGATTTTTAATTTCGGATTCTTTATAATATCCCTGGCAAATACTTGACTATGAAACTGGTATAATCTCCAGGAGGAGAACAGCAAAGAGCAAGTAAACCAAGCGGTGAAGTTGTCGTACTGCGCGCCGCTGCTGTGCGAGTCGATGCTACGCGCGTGGCACGCTCGCGCCTCGCGCACGCACCACGCGGCGCTGCTGCACGCGCTGCAGCGACAGGCAGAACATAAGACCAAGATCAACGTCGACAGGGCGCTGCAGGTATGCAATCACGCACCTGTTACTGTACTCATCATCATCATCAGCAGCATCATCAGCAGCAGCTGCAGCAGCAGCAGCTCTTGTACATCTCACAGCTGGCTACACGCCTCTAATACAACTGAGAAGTTTTAGGCCTTATTCCACCACGCTGGCGTAGTGCAGGTTGTTACTGTACTACATAATCTACATCATCATCTCCTTGCCCTGTTCCCAATTTCATTTGGGGTCGGCGCAGTATGTTTTATCCTTCCTCACATCCCTATCAGCCGTCATGTCTTCATTCACCCCTTTTTCTTTTATATCTTCAGTCACGCACTTCATCCATCTTTTCTTTGGCCTTCCTCTTCTCGCCTATCCATCAACTTTCAAATTCATCACCTTTTTACCTACGTATTCTTCATCCCTCCTCATGACATTCCCATACCACGACAGACGGTTTCCTTTCAGCTTTTCTATCACAGGAGCTACATTTAGACTTCCTATAACATCTGATCTACATATATTTCGTATGGTATATTCATAAACATCATTATCAGAATGGACATAATAATGTGGCGTGTGATGGAAAGATCAATCTTTAGGTCGCGGAAAGTAGCATTGGTTTTTCTGTTACAAAATTCTTAGTTTCAGCATGAGGTCTGGAAATATGCCCGAAAAATGGCAAAAGTGGGATTTGTTAGATGGGATTAAGAAAACCTAGCGAAACGTGGGCATATAAATACATTTCGGCCTATCCCTGCGTAAGCGTGAGTGTTTGTATGTATCTAGTCGAAGTCTTTAAATAGCTCCTTCCGATCTCATAAGTCATTCAACTAGGCAACACTTCTTAGTTAACAAATAATTTTCCTATGTTCTTTAGACGAAAAATATACTTAAGAAAGTAAATTAATTCCTATTTTTATTGTTTATATTGCAGCAAATCGATGCGAAAATAACCTCGGAAGAGTTGACGATATACCGGAGTGCTAATGCGGCGTTGGCGGCGCCCCTGCACCACCCCTCCCACCTCACTCTGTGGAGGCTGTTCATGCACCTCTATCTGGAGAGGCCGCCGGGACACATGTGAGTCAATACATACATTCCATCAACTATACGTCGCCAAATATTGGGAATGTGTGGTACTGAGAATTAGTTTTATTTATTTTAATATAACCTAGGACCTAGGGTGATGTAGAGATGATACACAACAAGTGTGCAGACAATAAATTACCTAAGAGAAAAACCATTAGCACAGTGCTCGATAAGGGAATTAGACCTAGTCTTCGCGGAATTTTAGAGACAGTTGATGTTCGATTGTCTAAAAAATCGGTAAATTCATAGAATTTTTCAATTCTCAGTACCAGCATTGAGTCTGATAAATTGCCTGTAAAACGACAACAGGCCCGCACCCTAATAGGTGGCACTTAAAATAGCTGGCGAAACATGAATGAAAGAATATATCGCAGTCTATCCCTTAAGTGGTACTAAATATACCATGCATTGTTACAGGCAAGATACAATGCCAGTTGGTCCGATGTTCTTCAGCGGTATCATAAAGTACAGAACCCTAGGATATATCAAAAAACGACTAACAGACACAGTTACATACCACTGTATGGAGGTTGGGAAGCTGAAATCCGAACAGCATGTGGCTGCGACATCAGAATCGACTAATAACATTAAAGAAGAAACACCTGTTAAGACTGATGATGGACTGTTCCCACCGTTGAATATAGTCGATTTCACAGGGGAATCGACTGAAATTGATTCGCTATCGGATGAAGAAGTCAATGTTGTAAAGGATGGTAAGAGTAAGGAAGATCACAGTGAATCAAATAAGAAAAAACAACAGGATTTGATGAATTACCACATTGGAGCTGAGAAGTGAGTAATGTGATAATTTTTTAGCTTCTTTTGTCGTGGGTATCAAAAACCATTAGAGATTTTTTAGTGTAAAAAAATCTCAGACCCGAAACTAACATCTGATAAGGATCGCACCCGCGGCCTCTCGTTTTACAAGCTAGCATATAACCAACTGCATCATAGTGATTGTCGAAAACACAAGGCTTAATACTTTTGTTTTAATAAAACTTGATCTTTCCTGACTACGTTCTTTTTTCTCTTACCACTCAAGGGAAGGATTATTTGATGATGAAGGCGCCTTCTTCCTGTTTTTTTTTTACAATCATCATCATCAGCCCAAATACGTCCCACTGCTGGGCACGGGCCTCCTCTACAACTGAGAGGGTTTAGGCCTTAGTCCACCATGCTGGCCTAGTGCGGGTTGGCGGACTACACACCTAAGAAATTCCTAAGAACTTTTTAAGTGTGCAGGTTTCATCACGATGTTTTCCTTCACCGTTAAAGCAAGTGATAATTCATTGTGAATACACACATAACTTCGAAAAGTCAGAGGTGTGTGCCTGGGGTTTGAACCTGCGACCGCCGAAATTCTCGACCGCGCGCGTATACCTCGAGGCCATCACTAGCCACTAATGAATAAAACTATTACGTTATTTAATATTAAAACAAAAAAATGTTAACAGACTTAAATAGATCCCGATTCTATTTGGTACAGAATGATCCGCGAGTACCTGCGTTTGATCGAAGAGGGCGAGAAGGTCCGCGCCCTCCAATACCACGTCGATATAGCGAGGTTCATACCCGAGCAGGTATGTTACATTTTAAAACAATATGACATTGCTGCTAGGTAACTCATGTAACCTGGTTTCTGGCGAGAGGAAAAATTGATTTTAATTAATAGTTTTGAAAAATTTACTACATGTTAACTAGTATTCTGGAGTTGATTATTATTCCAAATTAACCTTAATAGGTATTTTGGAATAATTTCCAAAAAATAAAATTACGTTATATAATAACGTGAGTGAAGCTATTGAATGTAAACTTGTATACCTACTCTTGCACACTGTTTATCGACTTATCGATATTCATAGGCTCTGGAAGCGGGTTGGCAGGCAGCTCTAGCCCGGAGTCGACCACCGCAACTCACCGATGATGATTCTCCCGTCACCACGACGCCTCCAGTCCTGCCGCCACCACCATCTACAACTCCTTTTAATATGGCTGTCAACGCCATACTCAAGATCAACGATAAATCCCGGAAAAGGTAAAGGATTTTAATAGAATTTTTTTTATAAGGCTTATAATTATGAAAAAAAATATTTGTGTATTGTTGGGGTTTAAAATAACTTGTGCTTATATTTTCAGGCCTCGAGAAGTAAACGTTAAGTCAGCTTTAGAGAATATGAACTTCAGAGACTCGCGAACGCTTTTCTGTTTAGTGGACAAGTGTATGAAGGAGATTGAAACTCTTGCAAAGTAAGTGGAACATGCAATTTTTCATCAAATATGGAATTAACAGTTTTACATGAATTGAAGTCCATAATTAACTTATGCTGTAATGGTAAACATCTTAAGGAAATCAAGATATCTTGGGTTTGATTAATTTGTCTGTAAAATGATTACGTCGCTGAAATCCGGCCGTCATCATGGCCACATGGCATGGGGATCAATTTTTAGTAGTACGTTAAGTGCGTTGCTTTTTTACCATCTTTTTTTTTGGGATCAAATAAATCAATCAATTTCCTTACATTTCGTGCTGTATTTGCCGTATAAAGCGAAAACTCATTTATTCGTTCTTTATTCGGACAACATTGTGCTTACCATCAAGTACGGTGTTGTCTATTTTGTCGTGTCAGCATTATAAATATTATTTCCGTCAGTTTTTTTATAAATGATGATTATTATTTATGTTGTTCTACGACAGGGAGTGGTCAGCGGATGTGTCAGAAATATCGTCACTGGATAGTAAGCTATGGGAGTTGGTGAATATGCTGCGCGTGCGCCGTTCGCTGCCGCCCGTCAGGCGACAGTGCCCCAACAAATGCAAGCCTGTTGTCATCATCATACCGGTATGTATATATATATGTACGTTGTGAATTAAATCTTATGTTATTAACAATAGTTATCTTTATCAGTTGCCTTAAGGGCATTTTCATCAAAGCCACGTTTATTTTTATTATTTTGCAAAGCTTGAATTATGTGGACGCGTATTTGCAGCACAACAGTTGAGTACTTATATGTTATGTAGTCTTTAATTTTCTATTTTACAGCATCAGGAATGGTGTATATCGACGAGTGCAGAAAACTGTATAAGAGAAAACAGGTATTTCATGCTTACTATATTTCATTTAATAGTGTTAAGCAGTATTGAATATGCCTGGAAATTGAAATAAGCTAGTTTAGATTTTGTGATTAGAAATTTGTGATTTAGCTTATATTCATTTTTTTATAGCTTAAAAATACAAGTCGAATAGTCCTACTAGGACTATTAAGAGCCCGTGGCATTGATGTTGAACGAAAGCCACTGATAGCATCAAATCGGCATAATTTTTTTGCAAGTGGGCAATCCATTTGCCAGAATTTTCTATCAGTAAATGAGTTACCGAAACCTGGAGACATAGAAATAAATACAGCTGACAGTCACATATATACATAGTTCCAACCCAAAAGTCTCGTGGGTAAAAGAAACTACGAGAGAGTTTTTGGTGTCACTAACCCAGACCCGAAACAAATATTTGTGAATCACGCACAAACATTTGAATCGGTGCGGGGATCAAAACCTCGGCCTCTCGTTTCGCGAGCTGGTGGCTAACCATCTGCGCCACGGATCTGTCAAATCTACTATATAAAAATAAGTCGGGTTTTCCTCCCTGACGCTATAACTCCAGAACGCGCGAACCGATTTCCACGGTTTTGCATTCGTTGGAAAGGTCTCGGGCTCCCTGAGGTTTATAGCAAAGAAAATTTGGGAAAAATTTCAACAGAAAAGCGGGAAAATCTTTTTTCACATACAGCGCCATTTTTCTCATATAAACTGTTCTACCTAATATCCTGTCAGACATTTTATGTTTATCCCATCAATACGGTTAATGGTCCCCTCAAATTAAAGAACGTATTTAAATAAAGGTTTGGAATCGACAACATATATCCACAATATTCGAATAATTGCGTATTTTGGATTTTAAACATGTAGAATAGTGTCAGTAATAAAAAGGGATTGACATATTTATTGGTTGTCAAATATTTATACGTGCGTTCAGAAATTTATTTTTAAACTCCTTGGTTTACAATTTACAAACGAAGGCGGGCTCGGTAGTCATCACGCTTTGAAATCTAAAACACTCAACTATGCAATGGAATGCACTTGGTGTTAAGAAAATTGTTGAGTAATGTTATTCACGTGACGATACTGAAAAGGCAAGTTAGAGATGAATAATTGGTGCTTGAGAATTCATCAATTAGATTGATCTAAAGATTTCATTGATCCCAACGGGTATGACCATTGAGTTTAATTTTTGTACTTTTTTATTTCTGTATTTTTATCTCAATAAAGAGCTGAACTTAATATTTATTTCCATTCAATCAAAAATAAAATTCAGGTAATATGTAACATGGCATTTAATGACTGTTAGGCGGTACGAAGTTTGCCGGGTCAGCTATTTATATTATAGATGTGAATGTAAATTTGTTTGTTAGGTACGCTTTCACGCCAAAACTACTTAACCGATTAATCATTAAAATTTGTACACATAGTCTTCGAGGTATTAAAAAGGAGATAGGATAGGTACTTCTTATTAAAAAAAACGGAGGGTAAATAATTGGACAATGATTGAAAAAATATTTAAATGACTTTTGGTATGCAGATAGGTGGGACCCACCGATACATCGGTACATCGGTACATAGGATACTTTTATACCGGAAAATTTAGTGTTCCCGTGGGAATGGTTATCCTTACTATTATATAAATGTGAATGTAATGTAATGTTTGTTACGCTCTCACGCAATAACAATTTTTTTTGTATGAACATAAATAAGACCCTGTGAAGTAACATAGGCTATGTTTCATCCCGGGAAAATGTAATGTTCCAATGGGATAAACATATTATAAATACGAAAATAACTTTCAGAGTTTTACTTTTACGCCTTAACCATTTGATCGATTTGGGTGATTTGATGTGATGGATAAAAACGGGACCTTAAAAAAGGACATAGGCATCGTTTTTTTAATTCAGTAAGTGCCATTTTGGGCACTTGAGGAACGATTTATAGATTCACTTATTAATTATCTTTCTGCACCCAACCCTGTAGTCTACGCGGACGGGGTCGCGGGCAAAAGCTATAAAAATATAAAAATTGCGATTACAAAACAGGTGTTGTTCGTAGTAGTGTGAAAATTTGGGGTTGTATGTATTTTTCAATGCTGAATCATAAAAAAATAAAAACTTAAAAATGTCCACAAAATAAAAAAATAACTTTTGGGTTGGACCCCCCTTAACACCTAAGGGTATAAAAAATAGATAACAACCTATTCTCAGACTTACTAAATATACATATAAAATTTTACTCTATACAGATTTTGGCCATATTTTTTTGTTTCAAAATTAGAATGGCCATTAAAAAAATAGAGGTTCATCATAGAAGGGTGAAAATTTAAGATTATAATAATTTATCAATGCTGAATCATAAAACATAAAAACGTTAGGTCAATAGAATAAAAATAATCATACCCCTAAATGTTAAACCCTTAAACGTTGGGCGATTCTCAGACCTACCTACGATATACACATAATATTTCATAAAAATCAGTCGGGCCGTTTCGGAGGAGTTTGCAAAAAAACACCGCGACACGAGAATTTTATATGTATGGCAAAACAACGTTTGCCGGGTCCGCTAGTAAATAATAGAAATACAACTTTGCTTATTTTTATTTATACAGTGTCTGTTTGCCATTAGATATGGTTTTGTGGTAATACACATGTACCTCCCCCCCAGTGGACAGGAGTGTGATTGTGTTTGTATGTACCAGGGCTCGTTGGTTGCGGTGCGTGCGTGGCGTGGGGCGGGCGCGTCCGCACGCCGCGCGCACCGCCGCCGAACTGCTCGCACTCGCCAGGTACTAGATTTTTTCATATTCATCATCATTATCACCATCATCATCATCATCTTCAACCCATATACATACGTCCCACTGCTAGGCAACACAGAGGTGCAACTGAGAGGGTATATATACTATATTGTAAGTACGTACTAAATGTTTTTGCATTGCTAAATTGTAAGCTATCTATTAGGGTTTAGTGGTTATTTTCATTATAATATTGCCTCTTGTTTCATTCCTTATAATTTGATAATAGCTTAAAAACACATAGTCAGCTGAATATTCCTTTTCGTCGATTTTATTAAATAGATATTTATCTTATTATTTTCGATATATGTACTAATTTTCATGTATACATTGCACTTCTTATCATGTAATGTGTTAACTTCATAATGCCTAATTTTCGCTAATTTAGAAAGAAATATCTCCAATTAACATATCAAAATGATTTGAATTTAACAATGCATTCTCTTACCTGCCTCAACTAGACTTACTGTGTCATGAATTCCGGGTAAATGAGACCTGTGTTCAGACGCATCGGCGACAGCGCGACGGCGGCGCTGGTGGCGGAGCGGCTGTGGCGCTGCACGGCGCCGGCCGAGGGCTGCAGCCTCGCCAGCCACGCACTCAACGACACCTTGCGCAGGCTCGCCGAGGTAATGCATTACTTACAGCGCATATTTACAGCCTCCGGAAAAAAAACTAACACTTTTTTGTGAATACACACATAACTTCGAAAAGCCAGAGGCGTGTGCCTGAGTATACTCGTAGTTGAATGATCCCTGGCTGTGAGTATTCCGTGCGTGCAGAAGTGGTTGTGCCGCGACGGGCGCGTGGTGGGCGAGCTGGCGGCGCGGTGGAGCCGCGCGGCGGGCGGGGCGGCGGGCGGGGCGGGCGGGGCGGCGCAGCAGGCGCAGGTGTGCGCGCTCGTGGCGCCGCGCCTGCTGCCGCGCGCGCACTGGCCGCACGTCTACATCACCGTGCTCAGGGCGCCGCTGCCCGAGCACCTGCTCTTCTGCTGCCTCTCCAAGGTCCGTGCAGCGTCGTACCTCAATCTACCTTATTCATAAACTTAACAACTGAACTCGACTCGACTCGTTGAGTGACCAATTATCGTCGTATTTCTGAATACATATACTGTTTCAATACGACGAACATCAGACACAATACGTTCTATACATGGATATGCCATTGTCTCTCAACTAGCACTTGATGCAATAGATTGAAAATATAGATTTAGCATTATTTAGATTTAGTCATTTTTCTTATTTACTACTCGGTTTAGAAAGCAAATTTTACTAAAGCTCTTTTGAATAGTCAATTTTATACTATTTTTTTAAATTGACGATTAATAGTTTACAAGACAATGATAACATGATACACTATAGTTTGATTTGATTTAGAACAGTTTATGTATTAATATCGGCAAACGAGATGCGGTCCCCATGTAATGTAGATACGAAAATCACTATCGTCCTCACCAGACGGCATACTTATGCACAGGCTGATCCTAAAACACAAGACTTCAATGAAGTAATGAACTCATGTGAATTCGCGAACGTGTGCCCAGTTCGAGATGAGCAAGTGGTCGCTGGACGCGAGCGCGGAGGAGCGGCGCGAGGTGGTGGAGGCGCTGTGCGGCGCGAGCCAGCGCTGGGGCGCGCGCCCCGCCGAGCACGAGCGCGCCGCCGCCGAGCTGCTGGCCGTGCACGCGGCCGCGCTGCTGGCGCCGCGGGACCTGCGCGCGCACCTGCAGCGCACCGCGCGCGCCGCGCAGCGCCTCGCCCTGCCGCCGCAACACCTGCACCACGTCGCCAGGGCTGCGGAGCGCTGCGCGGACGACATGGCCTTCGACCAGGTGATCTGTTCCACATTTTTAGCCAGGGTAGAGTAGCCATGGCACTTAGACGGTAAGTGTATTGCGGTCAAAATGAAGTTACAATCATCCCTCATTAATAGGTATAATTATGTCGATCAAATTCAAATCGGATATACATTCTGTATGGAAATTGCGATTCAGACGGATACAATGCTAGACCCCTGTCCAAGCAGACTACGACGTTGTTGACCTTTGGTCGCGCCCTTGATGAATTTTTGAAGAAACCCTGATTTAATTAGCGGCATCTTACGGAACACAATAAAACTAATTAGTAGTTATGTTAATCTCAGTTGGGTCACCTGCTCCGCGAGTTGGGCATGTCCTGGTGGGAGTGCCGTAAGGAAGGCGGCAGTGTGAGTGATGACGTCACGGACGTATACGCTGAGTACGCGCCGTACATGGCGCAACTGTTCCTCGTGCTGTTGCGCGCGTTCGTTCGCGCTGCTATCGCTCTCAGTTACGAGCCTGCTAGAGGTACTTTAAAGTTTTGAATAGATTTCTTAAAGTATTTTAATATAATTAAATTTTGTTTTATATTCTACCAAAATTCAATTTGTGAAAATTATTATTACGTAAGCACTCTGCTTTGCTTATTTTGTATGACATTGGGGGTGGGGAGTCTAGATGATGATTACGTCATAGGTAGTTTAATCTATTTTCTTATTTTTAAAATTATAATTATAACATTATATTTATAATATTAAAAAAACAACAAATTAATTGAAAAATGATACCTTAAGCATGGGGGTAGGGGATAAGAGCTTTGCTTACTTTTGCTGACAAGGGGAATGGGGGGGAGGGATAATAATTGTAATAAATCTGCTTACGTAATACTTTAGCGGCCTCTCAGGATACGTAGTATGATATTATGAACTGAGAGGGTTTAGTCCACCACGGTTGGCGAACATTTTAAGATGTGCAGGTTTCCTCACGATGATTACCTTCACCTTTTAAGTGCGTGATCATTGTCAATACACACATAACTAAACAGTCCGACATGTGGTGTTTGCACCAGCGACCGCGCGTAGAAACCTCGAGGCCATCGCCACTTTTAGTAGTAGGTGGTGCATATGTATATTGTATACTGTATGTCCAGTGGGCCGGTACATATGGAGCGGGGTGCAGGAGTCGTTCGGTCCGTGGGTGACGCCGCACGCCAGCCTGCGCCCGCTGCTGCCCCTCGCGCACCACCGCGACGACCCCTACACGCCCATGCTCGAGCAACTCGTGCACACCATACTGTGCCTCATGAATGATTGTCCAGGTCACTGAGATTTTATAAAACATTTACTGCTATCCAAATATATGGTGCTTCTCTAAGTATAATTTAGTGAATAATTTATGTTTTAATAATACTACTTGATATGTGAAGCAATTTTAAAGATAGGAGCATTCGGCTGTCTATTCGGTGCGCGTTAACAACATGAACGTTGTGTGACTTTCAACTTATTATAAATAATTTTATTAATTAATTTCAAACTTCTCTATAGCATTTGATTTTAAATATTTTAATATTTATATTTTAGCATATTTTACGAAAGTTTTTGATACCAAAAAAAAAACGATTCAACTACCCTACATATATGCTGCTGAATGTTTACAAGTATATGCGTCATGGTCTTCAATAATCCTAGCGTCCCAAGCGTAGCATGTGGGAGCATCTAAAAGTTAAGAGGTGTGGTCGTCTCTTCGTACTTGATATTTGTTTAGCATCGCACTTAAATCAGTTGCAGGGATGTCAAGTTAAAAAAATCATAATTGGTACAAAAATAGCACCTGATAGTGTAATGGCAATGAGTGGTGTGTCCCTGCAGGCAGCGAGGAGGTGGTGTTGCAGCTAGCGTGGGAGTGGTGCGTCAACACGTGCGCCAGCGTGCGAGCGGCGCAGGACACATGGGGCGCGGGGGGCGCGGGCGGTGCAGGGGGCGCGGGGGGCGCGGCGCAGGCGGCGGCGCTTTTGGCGCACGTCGCTCGCCTGCCGTGGCGCAAGCACCAGTGGTGCTACGGCGACGTGCTCAATACCGTCATGCAGGTCACTCTCTAAGTGTTGCCACGGCTAACTAATATAGGCCTTATTTCATCATCATCATCAGTCCACGTCACGGGCCTCCTCTACAACTGAGAGGTTTTAGGCCTTAGTCCACCACGCTGGCCTAGTGCGGGTACTTTTAGGCGTGCAGGTTTCCTCACGATGTTTTCCTTCACCGTTAAATTACGTGATAATTCATTATGAATATACACATAACTTCCAAAAGTCAGAGGTGTGCGCTTTGAACCCGCAACCGCCGAGATTTTCGACCGCGTGTCTCACCGAGAATATTTCCTATATTTAGCCGATATAATGTTAATATACCCGACAGATGAGCACATTGGAAGACGCGGAGATCCAGAGCTGGTGCTGCGAGTCGTGGAGCAAGATCCGCGCGGAGACGTGGCTGCGGCGCACCGACGAGCAGGAACAACTCGCGGGCAGGCTGCTCAAGCTGCTCTACATCTTCACCGGGTGCACCATGCCGCATACACCGGAGGTAAAACGACCCTAGTTTTCATCCCAGTTTTAAATATCCCTTAATATTTGGAATGCTTGATTCCTTTCAATTTCATTATATTAATGCATTCCTAATAGTAAAATACGACTCCACTGTTTTTAATCGATGCTTAAGGTTAAATTTCACTGTGAGTTAATAAATAACTTTTTTATTTTAAAGAAATAAGGCAATAAAAAAATATATTTTGTTCCAAATATTGCAGACTTTGGAAGAAGCAACGAGATTGCCGTGGAGTCTGCTGCCAGACTACGCCATCGACCAGGGACTTGACTACTTCTTCTCTCTGCACCACAACACGGGGAAGGCTTACTACGAGCTACCGCAGTTTCAGTGAGTATTTATTTGATCTTACGTCTTAGATATTTAGTATAGGGATTCGGTTAGTACCTGTATTTTTCATCGCACACGAACATCTGTTCTAATACGAAATAACATAAAAAATAATAATATATTTTTACTGAAATAATTTCGATAATACTTAGCGAATTCAAATATTCATTACATTTGGGGCCGTTCATTAGTCACGTAATGTTTTTTTTGCATTATTTAACTCCCCGTCCCCCTTGGTGATATGTGGTGAGGTTTAAGACTAACCCCCCTCCCCCACGCAAAATCACTTGTATTTTCGTGTACCTACAAAGAATCTTAAAAGATTTAGAATATTATTTTCAAATACAGGTATAAAGTACAAACGAATTTTATTCTGAAATTAAGGATCATGATAAACATGTCTAGACACAAAGGTTTCAGGTTGCTTGTGACTGGCTTTTCGGTTTAGAAATCCCGCGTTTAATGAAAAAATAAATACACGTGATTTCTTACTACACCCCTCCTATCCCTTGTGATATTTCATGATTTTTGCCAAACCCCTCCCCCTCCCCCCTTTCGAGCCTCACGTGATTAATGGACGGCCCCTTAGTAATAATTACTGAAAAAGTTTACGATAGTTACAGAATGTCTAATTAGTGATAAAATATGTTTGTGTGTATAGTGTGGTGCTGTACGCTTGCGGACTGCGCATGAGTCCGGATGCCGTGTCGGCGGGGGGTATGGGGGGCAGTGGGGGGTCGCGCTCGCTGCGTGAGGTGCGCGGCGCCGTAGTGTCGCGGCTGGTGCGCGCATGCGCAGTACCCTCGCTGCTCAGACATGTACCCACAGACATGGACTCTATACTCAAGATTCTCACCCACCTTGGTATCACATCTACGTTGCTTTTTTTGAAGTTATACTTCTTTAGGCGCGTTATGAAAAAATGATGAGAGTGAAATTTTAAGATGCGCGCGCATCTGTGACACAAAATTAACAGTATGAAGTTGTCTGCTTAAATTAACAGTATGAAGTTGTCTGCTTAACCGCTCATTAAGTCTCGAAAAAAAATGTAAGTGTCAAATGGATCAGGAAGGTTTTAATATGTTTCAGATCAAGTATTTTTTCAAAAAAGTTTATGTTTTAGATTTTTAAAATGTAGAATTGTGACAGTAATAAATTAAAACTAAAATTGAAAATAAGAAAATGTCAATTATGTTCTACGCAACTACCAGGACATCATAAATCAGCAAGGACAAAGTACTAGCATTAAAAACTGTATACTCGTATAATCCATTCGAAATTAAAACCACGATGAATTAAAAACAAAACTTATTAATGATAGCATTTCACCTCTCTAGCTTTCTGAATGCCTAGTACCATTAATGAGTCAGCTGGCTTAATAACTCGTCCTTTTGATCGGAAACGACACAAATGCAGATTAAAATTACTATTTGTGAATATTAGACATTAGTGAAAAAAAAGTGTGTGTGTACTTATGTACACGCGTTAGAAGTTATACCACACGACTGAAGTAAAACTTATAAATACGCCCAACAGTCACATACATAGTTCTTAGTTTACACAACATATTACATTTCTGAACGCACTCGTAATTTACATACATTTAATTGGGCGCATTTATAAGTTTTACTTCAGTCGTGTGGTATAACTTCTAACGCGTGTACATAAGTACACACACCCTTTTTTTTTAATACGTCACATGGAGGCTTAATTTAACTAATGTTTAAGGATGCCTTCTCTATTGATTGACCTGTGACGTAAGAGAAACGATGTTTAAGTAGTAGTCAAATTAATTAACGTTTATAAGGCCGTTGATCATTTAATAAGTCAAAATTTTAAATTTCTTTTAAAAGATTTTATTCATAAATGAAGTCCCAAAACGGTGTGATTTAATGATTTTGGGTATGCTTTATAAGGAATGATTATATTTCAGCGCCTCACATCGAGAACTCTGAAGGGGAATTAGAAGATCTACTGAGTCGTGCTATTAACATCATGTGTATGGACCCAGCTGCAGCCGCCGCGCTACCGGTAACTATTCCAGAAAAATATGTATAAAGATTTACTTATAAACAAAAGTTTCTAAGGTTATGTAAGGCATCCCCATGCTGTTTATAAGCAGTTAATCAATAAAATTATCGCAGATTTTATTTTAACATATTATATAAAAATTCTTTAACAGTCCCAATTGTAATGTTAGATTTCGCCATAGCTACATAGCGAGGCAGTGAAGCCGCCCTGATACTCCGAATGCTCAGTACGGCCAGCCAATCCCTAATACCTCAAGAAATGTAGAATGATATTTGCCAAATAATGAATTTCCCAAAATAATGTTCGATAAAAGTTGAGACTTTATAATATTGAATTTAGATTGCGGCATTTTTGAATCAATTTTAATAAAAATAAAAAATTAAAATTTGTGGTTATTGCCATATAAATGTAAAACGAAACTGAACTGAAGGTTTTTTAACTTGTCGCAAGGTGTGGGAGCAATGGATCGTGGGTATTTCGGGTCGGTTATCCCTCGCGGCCCTGTACGCGTGCGGCACTGTGACCGCGCTGCAGTACTTCGCGCCGCTCGCAGAACTCGCCGTGCGCAACGTGTTGCAGCAACAAGGTTCGTACAAAGTACAAACATAGACTAAATAAACAGAGACTTTTTTCTTTATGGACATGCCAGTCCTGTAACGATAGTCCAAACGATATAATAAACATACATACTTGTTATTATCCAAATCTGACTTGAAAAACTTTGCTAATGACTTGAAATTTCTATAAATTAAATGTAAGGTGCTCTCAAGCATTCGGGTTTCCTTAGGGAATTGGAAAAATGATTCTTCAATTATTGGTAGAGTGGTTCTAACATTTATATTATTATCTAGTAATATCTGTTAGTAGTTCTTTCATATCCGCTAGAATATTTAACAAACAAAAATAATAAAATAGTATAGGTAAGACATTTTTGTAGTCATTTTCCTTTAGTGTTAGTGCGTCGCTGTGATATGTTAAAAAAAACTGTTATGGTATGTAAGAAATCTTTCGATATAATAATCCATATAAATTTTAAATTGTAGGTTTAAAGGAATATAATATGACAATAAAACATTATTAATCCAAGTATGTTATTATATATGACGATTAAATTCGACGAGTTAAGCATCGGCCCATTAGCTCAGTTGGTTAGAGCGTCGTGCTAATAACGCGAAGGTCGCGGGTTCGATCCCCTCATGGGCCACAATCGCTTTTTGTTTTTTTATTTCTTGTGACATACTTTTTGGATATTATGAAAATATAATTTGTATATTTAAATATAGATTTTTACTATTTTTATTATTAAGATATGGGTATTGGAGAAGACCTAGAGACTTGTTTTTTTTGTTAACCAATATTAAATATAATATTTGCATGAATTAACGTGTGATTTCAAGAAGCTTGTCTATTGTATAATTATAAACATTAATTACTTATTAAATTTCATTATATTATTCTTATAATTACTGAAAGTAAAGTTGGCACGGATACACTGCCGTAGCAGTAGTGACGTAATAAGTTGTCTTATTGTTTTGCAAGTTTGTTGTGACATTGATAACGTCACTGTAATCATCAGAACTGTCAGCTGTCTTCGTTATCGAGAACGGTCCGAATACACTTGTATACGTGTTGTACATCCATCTGAGAAAAGATTGTATATCTCAATATGACAAAAGATTTTTGTCATAAATAGAATTTTCTTTTTATTCGATTTGTCTTTGAAGTTTCTTTATATATTTTGATTTCTAGGTATTTTTTTAAATGAAATTGAATTTCTTATTAACTTAAAAGCAATTTCGTTTTTTTTAATCAAAATTACTAGAGATGTACCGACTAAAGCCGGTAAAGCCGACTATCCGGCCACTTTTATAGTCGGCGATTAGTCGGCGACTATTCGGCAAAGAGTGCCGACTATCCGGCCTCGTACTTTGTATATATTTCTCAGTAATATGTATGACGAATCACATTAAATAAAAACCTTGATAATTATTTATTCATATTTTCATTTTATAATCAGACAATTTGAAATGTAAAGCAAAGTAACCTTTCCTTTGAGAATCAGTTTTACAATTACTTGCTTGTAAAGAAATCATATCTATTGCAGTTATTAACCTTAATTAACAAACAAACCGACATAATATTTCCTAACTTCAGTAAACATCAATAATTATTTCTTCTTATCATTTGGCATTCTTAACTACTAAAAATTATTATTTGGCATTGGTTTACTTTGCCAGAATCAGTGTCCAATTGTTCAATAAACATCCATACACGAGATTTTGTTTTTGACATGATTAAATTTTAATTGCGCTATTTCACTTTAATTAACATTGGAACAATAACAGTTCTATTAATTATCTTGGCACAATTTTTTTACACCTAAGCACCACTCTGACCCTTGACAAAAGCAACCAAGAAACAATGTGAAGTTAACAGCACAAGTAGAGACATGCTTTCAAAAAGCGTTTGCGACTTTCACGCGAATACGCTGTAAACGATGGGTTACCAGAATAACTGAAACCGTAATCGGCTTGGCCGACTAGTCGGCCTCTTTATACCGACTAATCGGCTAGTCGGCTAGTCGGCCAAAGTCATAATCGGCACATCTCTAAAAATTACATTTCGATTTTGATATATATTTTAAAATGACTACCATGACATAAATTTTATACTATTATTATTACTTTCCCTGTGGAAGTCATTAGAAGAGGCCTATGTCGGGCAGTGGACTTCCATTGGCTGATGGATGGATGATTATTACTTTATTGACTGCCTCGTGGTCTCGCGCTACAAGTATGTGCCGTGCGATCTATAGGTCCTGGGTTCGATGTCCGGGTCGGGCAAATTGTTGTTGGGTTTTTCCATTGGGAAATCTTCTGTAGCAGCACGGAGTCTGGAATTGTGGCCGAAAAACGGTAATAGGTTCGCCTCCTATTACGTGGGACTGATACATACCTAACGATATGTGGGTGCAGAATTGCACCTCTGCCCACCCCTTCGGGAATACAGGCTTGAGGTTATGTATGTATGTATTGTATGTACATATTAGCATAATAATGATTTCAGTTATAGTTAAAATGTATAAAAATCGTTGTCGACTATCATTTCATCCCAGTCAACTCTTGTTTAAACCTCTTAAACCTCTTGGTTTAAGCGCACGGTCGAGTCAAATCTCAGACACACACTTCTAACTTTTCGAATTTATGTGTGCATTCATAATGAATTATAACATACGTTTACGGTAAAGGAAAACATCGTGAGGAATTTCTTAGGTGTGTATTTCGCTAATCCGCATCAAGCCAGCGTGGTGGACTAAGGAGATCCCCTCTTAGTTGTAGAGGATGCCCATGCCCACCAGTTGTACGTACATATATGAGCTCATGATTATGAGTATGATGTGCTGTTCTCCGTATCAGATTTGCGCGGTTGGGAGGAGGTGCGTGCGCGTTGGATGTCGTCTCCGTGGCGGCGGCCGTGCGAGCTGGTGGGGCGCGGGGCCCTGCGCGCCGCGTACGGCTGCGCCCTGGTCACCGACCACGAGGACGGACACCAGCACCGCCGCCTCACCGATACACTGCTCGCATTCACAGAGGGAGAGTTCCACTTGTGAGTTATATTTTTTTGGTAAGAAGATCTACTGCAACTAGAGTGATACAAGGAGTGCGTACATCATACAAATATGGGGAATCGACTGTCACGAATTTATTCATTTTTTTATATTTACTGTCGCAAGTACAGGTTTGGTTATTTTGATTAAAAGAAAGGATGATGATATAAAAATAAGAAATCTAATTGTTTATAAAAAGTGTTTATAAAAAGATTATGTACGGGACAACTATAAATGATAATAATAGATGATAGAGTTTATAATAATGATATTTATTGATAGAAGTGATCACTTATTATGTAATGATTTTAAGATAATATCAAAATGCTATGATATTAGGATAATGAGTACACGCGGCGGAGACCGAACGCGAACTGGTGTAAATTACGCACGCGGTACAAAATTGCTTATTTAAGGTAAAAATATATTAATTGTACGAGTGAACCGTACAGGTTATAAGATAGTAAAACGAGTTAACCAACTCCAAAGTAAAGTATTTGCTACGAGATTACTGCATGTTTAAGGCGACACCTCCGAGTTGTACAATTGCAGCATCGAGGAAGAAGTAATGATAGCGGTGTGGATCTGCTACGTGGTGCGCGCGCGCGGCGCGTGCGAGGTGCCGGAGGGTGCGTGCGCGAGCGCGTGCGCGGCGCTCATTGGGCGGTGGGCGGAGCCCGCGCGACGCTCGCTGCTGCGCGTCGTCACTCTGCAACCAGACCATGATCGACCTACTGCTGGGTAAGGTTTTTGTCCTATTAATTGTATAGATAGCTTTTATTTTTACTAAGATTTTTATTTATACAATAAATAGGTGACAATTAATTACATAAAGAGGTTTTTTTAAATAAATGTAGTATTTATGGTATCCTATTATTTTATTTGATGATATCGTGGCTTCTTTGAAATTCTACACACATACTAATTAATTAATTTTATCAAATAACGAATATTATGGTACGAAAATCAAACCCTCCGTGATTTGTTTCTGGATTGAAACCAATGTTTTCCTAATCTATTACACTGGTCCCTCCAGGCACCGATTACTATGTCGTCTAGCGCAGTGCATCTTGTCTCCCTCGGAAAGTTCGAGGCGTGCATACGAGACGGCGCGTGCAGCGATGGGCAGCAACTACAGCGACGTGACGGAGTGGGGCGCAGCACCCGCGCCGGACAGCCTGCCGCGCCTCGCCTGCAGGCTCTACCCCAAGCACAACGCATACTTCGCCAGGGAACTCAACTTAGTCACCGACAAGTAAAACGAGACTTAGTGGTGACTAATTTACGACAATATTGTAAGATTACCTACTGCCCAGATTATACTTGTGGTATACCAGGTCTTCTATGCACTGATAATACTCATATTCTATAGACATTTTGTAGAAGAGGTCCTAGCCCAGTACAGACTTGTATGGGCTAATGATAAATTCTCAAAGTATAAAATATTATAAATTGATTTTAGGTGTCTTAAAATTCTGCGTAAAATTTTACAATAAGCTCCCCAAATCTGTAACTGACCTATCAGATAATTCATTTAAGGTGCACATTAAACGTGTTCTGATGACAAGGGGATACTACAATATAAATCAGTATTTAGAGGATAAGGAAATTTGGCATTAGATCTCTCCCGCACATCGCCATCACCACATCTTGGAACCCAGTACCTTTCACATTCTTCTTTCTTAAACCAAATCATTTGAATAAATAAATATAAATTAACCCAAAGCTCCAAGTGTAACTTAAACCATTATAAAAACATCAAATACAAATTGATATCTATACTAATATATAAAGCTGAAGAGTTTGTTTGTTTGTTTGTTTGTTTGTTTGTTTGTTTGTTTGGTTGAACGCGCTAATCTCAGGAACTACTGGTCCGATTTAAAAAAATCTTTCAGTGTTAGAAAGCCCATTTATCGAGGAAGGCTATAGGCTATATAACATCACGCTACGACTAATAGGAGCGGAGCAACAATAAATTATGTTTCAAAATCGGGGGATTTTTTTCCTTTTGAGAACTTCCGCTGCGTGCGCTGCGGAAACGGTTAAAGTTTCGCTAAAATAATGTATGACAGAATTGTTCCCCTTTAAAAGTTCTAAAAAAAAGTCCTCGACAGCATATGTCTATCTTTTAAGGTTGGCTCACTATAACCTTTTTTATGCTAACCAAATTTGTTCTGAAATAAACCATAATTTGTAAATGGTGTTTTCATAAATACGATATTAATCCTTATCCAAATAAATACGTTATTCATCACAAGTATTTAATTTAAAAGAAATTTGCCCTTTACATCATTTGATTTCAATGAGTATCTTAGAAGATATCGCAGTTTTAAAATAACACCGCAGCGAAAAAATGATAAAGCGCGCAATGATGTACAAGGCGCCGGCCGGCCGGTGCGCGGCGGCACACGTTTCACGTCTATTTGACCGATTTGAATGCTTTTTGGTATGGACATAAATGGGACTCTGTGGAGTAAAATAGACTACAAATTATTTTCTTTCTGAACCCAACCATGTAGTCTACGCGGACGGAGTCGCGAGCAAAAGCTAGTCTAATATAAAATGTGCACAAAATAAATAAAATAAAAATAATATGACGACCGATCGAGTAAATAATTCGAGCAAATAAATAATAAGAAGGCAATTTTTATTTGGCAGGTCATATAATATAATTATGTTATCCTTACTGGACCTAATACATGCCCACTGAGTTGGACTCGCTGGATCTACTCAGGTGTGGGTCGCGCCGCGTAAATTCCAGTAGTAAAGTGAGCCCGCTGAGTTTGTTTCGCCGGGTCTTCTCAGTCAGGGTCGCGTTTGGATCCGGTGGTACCATTAAAATAATACGTGACGTTTCGGAAATACACAAGGTCCATCTCGTTATTTACTTTAAAATAATAATAATAAGATTTTATGTATTTCCTGATGAAAACTAAAAATAAATTATAAAAAAAACCGTAAATATTTTTGTACAAATTATATAAAATGAGCCATAGTTAAATTATAATGTAATAATAAAAGATTTTTCTTTTCTGTATTGACTTGTCATAAGTGCTATTTGATTGCCTACGTGACCAAATAAAGCAATTTCATTTCATTTCATTTCATTTCTTATTAATAAATTTTACAATTCTGTAATTAGTATACATGATGCTGGTATACCTTATTTATTTCACGATATACGTCTTCAAACTAAAGCAATAATGAGTATTGTCATAAGACAATTAGTTTTATCGTTTCATGACAGCACTTAAAATAGGGTGTAAAAACACTGCTTTTGAAAAATATCATGGTCGATATTTGTCTGGTCTTCTTAAAGTACTTGTGTATTCTATTTAGCCATATCGAAAAATGAATAAATTTTTAATCAGTTAGTATTAATAAGGTTTTTATCGCTCTATTAAAAGCGACTTATAATCTTCGGGAATGTTAGTAATAACTCAAAAATTTTGAATTGAATTTTAATTAAGGTACCTATATAGAAAACATCATATCTTTTTATGTGTAAATAAGTATGATGTCCTACATCTTTTACTTTGATGTGGACATAAGGGTGCCAAAATGGCAAACAAATTAGGTATATTTGATTAATAATAATTCTCAACTATCGATTCCCGTAAATCGATACTTTTTTAGACCGCATTAGTTTCGATTTGATTGATTCTATATATATTATTTATCTGCAATTTTACTTGCCTGTTAGCTGTGTTAGAATTAATTCAATTGATTTGATTTAAGAAAATCTAGATATATATTTATTTTTATTACTAGATATATATTTATTAAATGTTTGTATCAATTTTACATTATATAATCTCTGAAGCAAAAATATTTTTTCAACAAAAAGTGTGCGATAGAGTTAGCAAGATATTTTTATACTACTCCAATTATTGCTTCGTTTCTTATTTATTTAAATAATAATATATGCAAGTAGTCCTATTATTGAGGAGATTTCTTCACTGTATTATACTGTTAATGTTAATAAAACTTACGATGTTATAAAAACTTATGAATGGACGTACTGAGGAAATATGAGGGAGACATTTATTACTTATACGTTGCTAATCAACACGAATATCAAGAATTATAATAGTTGCCTTTGTATTTATTAAAAACATTGCATTGGTATTTATGACTAAATTCATAAAATATTGATTAACGTTTCATTCGTAAAATACGAATCTTGTAACTTGGATAAACTATAATGAAGTATTTGGTCTTGTAAATAGAAAAACAAAGATTCAAAACGATATGAATGTCAAAATGTGCAATGAAATCTGACAAAAAATAGCAAAATACTTAACCTAGTTAAATTTATTTAGACTTTTAGAGGTTATTAAAAATAACATCGTTATTATGCTACAGACTACATTACATACATACTAATATTAACTTGATATTTAGAAAGAAATCTTGTGCTTATTATATTAATCTTCATAATAAAAATACTATTCTCTTTTTAGTACTGATAACTACCTATTTGATCTGCATTACTTGATTTGAAATGTTGTACGTTGGGGGTATGGCCTCACTAGTCACATTCCTGAGTACGTTCATGCAGTTGTATATTTTAAAAAAGCTCAATATATTTCTACTGTACCTGTATTGTATAGTTATATATCCTACTTAAACATAACTTATTTTTAGTTATATTAATATTTTAAAAGATGTATAACTTTGACTGTTTAGGGTGTATAGAAACTTAGATTTAATTAAAGGCAGTTTTCCGTTCCGATGTAATTTTCTTTGTCTTTCTTATGATATTACATCGCTCCTCCGAACAAATATTTTTACACCTTGTAATACTAATTTAGCATTTTCATCATAAAAAAACCCTATTTTATATTTTAAACGTTATAAAAGTTAGGTGACTTGAAAAAATATTTGATAGAAGATTTAAAACAGGCTTCATAAACGTGACAATGATAATTTTTAATTTTAAGAATATCCAATTGAATCTGGTACGATGTAGCTACTTTCCATCATAGTGAATAATTAATAATTAGGTATATATCTGTTTCACAGACATGTATTTATAGATAAACTTATTGTAATCTACTTACCGCCAAAGACTCGGAGTCTGCTAAAACATTATCCACTAAGTGATATCGACTAGATAATGTTTTATGTGACCTTGTGTTTTATTTACCCCCCCTCCCCTAGCTACGTAATTACGTCACAAAATACAAGTGCATAATAAATATTTTTGTTTATCATATCTGAAACTCGCCTCCCGCGAAGTCATTAAGCTTGCCTGTTATGTCATGAAACATAATATTGCTTTATCGATATTCATTGCAGTATGGACTTCCTTATTTCTAATTCGATTTTAGAGAAAAGCTGTTTGTTGTTGTTGTGACTCGCTTTTAATGTGGGGGTGATACATCATAGTCAAATATTAACTTAAATATATGCTAGGAGTGTACAGAAATATTTAAGTCGTGATGGAATACAGGTTTAGGCACGGTCACGGTCCCGCGACCGCATCGGGTTGGAACCCTCGTTCAAACCCCAGGCAAACACCTCTGACTTTTCGAAGTTGTGTGTGTATTCACAAAGAATTATCACGTAGGTACTTTGACGGTGAAGAAAAACGTCGTGAGGAAACCTACACACCTAGAGGTCCTTAGGAATTTCTTAGGTGTGTAGCCCGCCAACCCGCACTAGGCCAGCGTGGCGGACTAAGGCCTAAACCCTCTCAGTTGTAGAGGAGGCCCGTGCCCAGCAGTGGGACGTATATGAGCTGATGACGATGTACAGACACCTTGGTAGGTTTGCTGAGGTTGATTGACACAAGTCCTAAGTTTAGGACCATGTTAAACTATGAAAAACACTGTCGCCTGCAATCTGAACAACATATCAGCAACTTATAATTTTTTTATCATCATTTCAAAGCATACACGAGAACCGTTGAGGTTTTTATTAAAAAAAGATTTCGTCATAAATAGTATTTATTGTATTTACATTTTACCCACAATTAATGTGACTAGTTCATAACAAAATAATATGTGCAATGTCATTTCTTACAGTAAGTAAATATCAGATACAATATTAAGTACCTATATAATTTTTTTTACCTCACTAATTCCCGTTTGCATAATATGGCTGTAAAATGTAGTTGTCAGAAGCCGAACCTTACGATACCTCTGCCCACAAGACTTTAGCAGAGCAAATTACCTACATAATTTTAGTAGGTATGTAATTTTGAGGGTAGTAGTAGATATTTTTTTGTTTGTTTTGTATGCAGTACCATATTCGTTCTTCTAAATGATCCCGTATTTTTTTAGTCCCCATAGAAGCAAGGATTCTTTTGTTGTACCTACTAATACTGACTGAGGGTAAGTCTTACATTTTCATTGTATTTTTTTTGTTTTCTTTTACCATAATACTATATTTATTGTAAACAATCAGTATGAAACTCGTTGAAAAATGAATTTTAATAATCCGTGGAATTGGAACTTAGGGTTAGCCGGTATGAACCTTCCTAGCAAGATTTATAGCATTGCAACTGTCGATCAAAGAAATAAATAAAAGGTTTCGACAATTATTGAGATAGGAGACATTATAGGCATGTCTTGCGATAAAATTAAACGTGCTACAACTTTTATCTTTTACGATAGAATCAAACTTTAAGATAGTTACAGTTATGTGATATAAGTTGTTAATGAATTTTATTTATTGTCACTTAGTTAATTCACGAGTTTTTCTAGTTTTGAGTTGTAATTTTTTGCACTTACACCATTCGTATTTTACGAATTTACTTATAAAATATTTTTCTTAATGCGTCACAATATTTTAACTCGAAAATACGATGTTTTAAATTAAAAAATATGATGAATTTTATCTACATGAGGTTAAATTCGAGCAATGTAATTTTATGACAATCGATTACAACAACGATTCATTCATAATAGATAGTTACTGATTTTTCACAACTCTAATTTAAACTGCCTGCGTTAGACCATCCTAAGCAGTGCGTTACCGTGGCTGCAATCTCTTTCCATGATAATGCGCGATAAGACCAATAACAGCTGATAGTGTTGCTACGGAGCTGGCTTGTTGTGCGTTGAGCCGGTTCCCCCATAGCCAGCCTGAGGGCAGCCAGCTCACGGCGTGAACAACATCCAAGATGAGCTTGGTGGTGGTGAGGGAAGCCTGGATGAAGCGCACAGGGGCACACTTTGGTGGGTCCGGAGAATTGAACAGTTGTGCAGTAGCATTCAGGGCTCGGATTGACCTGTTAGTTAAGCAAAATATTTTATTATTTTATGTATTTTAATCGAACGTAAAAATTGTTTTTATCGAAAATACAGTGTCCTGAAGTAAGGTAGGCTATAACTTATTCACCCTATATTCTTTGAATTATCGTAAAACATATATTTAAAAGACTACTGACCTGATGAATCCAACAAAGGCTGACAGCGACCAGAACAACTTGTGCGCTGTCTTTACGTTATAATCAACGTTCTTCGACACCTCTAACACGCCTGTGTCTATGAGCCATACAATTTTTTCGGCTTGCAAGTAAGCGAGAGTGAAGACATTATTGGCAACACCAAGTGTCCCCCACAATGGTCCGTCCTGGAATAAATCGTTTCATTGGGAAGGAAGACTTTTAAATGAAGCGCTAATAAATATGTATTGTAGTCTTTAACTACTGCGATCAATAGCTATAATAAATCTGTTTAGAAATGACATATGTACCTACATATAAATAGAACCTAGTAAGCTTTTGAAATTTCAACAGTGCATCAGAATATTTTACAAATGTTATGTTTTGTTTCGGATAGTAGGTAGGTATATATTCGACAATTCCTCTGCCAGATAAATATTTAGAAGTGAAAATTGAAACTGTTGATACTAAGATAAGACACGAGTACCTGCCTGTTGTCGAAGTGAGAGGCCACTCAAGTATACCTACTTATAA
Source organism: Hemaris fuciformis (assembly GCA_907164795.1). Taxonomy (NCBI): domain Eukaryota; kingdom Metazoa; phylum Arthropoda; class Insecta; order Lepidoptera; family Sphingidae; genus Hemaris; species Hemaris fuciformis. Next base: position 2,365,873 of record OU015443.1, read on the forward strand.
ATGTTTATCATTGAGTGCCTGTTACCCCCTGGACTGATAAGAGGTAAATATATACAACCTGTTATTTCGTAGCACAATTTAAAACCTAAGAACATATAATAATATAAATAAGATAGTACATACGGGTACATATTATGAAACAATATGCACTAATCTATACTAATATATAAAACTGAAGAGTTTATTTGTTTGTTTGGTTGAACGCGCTAATTTCAGGAACTACTGGTCCGATTTGAAATTTTTTTTCAGTGTTAGATAGCCCATTTATTGAGGAAGGCTATAGGCTATATAACATCACGCTAAAACCAATAGGTACGAGCGAAGCACCAATAATAAATGTTTTTAGATCGGGGGCTTTTTTTCTTATGAGAGCATGCGCTGCGGAAACGGTTAAAGTTTCGCTAAAATAATGTATGACAGAATTGTTCCCCTTTAAAAGTTCTAAAAAAAAGTCCGCGACAGCATATGACTATCTTTTAAGGATGGCTCATTATAACCTTTTTTATGCTGACCAAATTTGTTCTAAAATAAAGCATTAGGTATTTGTGAAGGTGTTTTTATAAAGATGATATTAATCCTTATCCAAATAAATACGTTATTGATCACAAGTATTTAATTTAAAAGAAATTTGCCCTGTACATAATTTGATTTCAATGAGTATCTTAGAAGATATCGCAGTTTTAAAATAACACCGCAGCGAAAAAATGATCAAGCGCGCAATGATGTACAAGGCGCCGGTCGGCCGGTGCGCGGTGGCACACGTTTCACGTCTATTTGACCGATTTGAATGTTTTTTTGGTATGGACATAAATTGGACTCTGTGGAGTAAAATAGACTATTATTTTCTTTATGAACCCAACCCTGTAGTCTACGCGGACGGAGTCGCGAGCAAAAGCTCTAGTAATGTAATATACGAGTAATGTAATTTATAGACATCTATTAATTCGTCATATTTATTTTTATATAGCATATAGGTACTTAAGCTGACTACACTTACTTTTGTTCAGTTTCATGTCCATCCTAAGTTTGTCTAGAAGATCACCGCGATAATAAGACTGCCAATTGAGCGTGATTTTTTACTAGCTTTTTTACTTTCTCTCTTTACAATAAAGTGTTTATAAATAAAACAAAATGCGGGAAAGAAAAATACATTTACCTGCTCATACTCAGGGTGTTGTAATTCATTTACAAAGATCGCATACCTGTTTGCCGCAGCCGTAGCTAAGCGCGATCTTGAGTGCTGCAGCGTCATCGAAGAGTCTGAGAGTGGCGCGGGCGGCTGCTATACGAGCGCTGGCTGTGATGAGGTCCTGACGTTTCGCCGTCGAGCCCCATAGCTTCAGGATGTAGCTCGTCAAAGAGACTACCTATTGTAATAATTAAATGGTAAGCAGAGAACTACAAGAAGAGGAATATTTTGTGGTGGTCGACATCCAAGAATGGGTTTGAACGAGCAAATGAGCCATTAGTTGATCTAGGAGTACCTAGTAGTAGTAGGTACCCTATATTTTTCCTTGAGAAATTAAGGATGTATCGTTAATGTCTTATAAGTTCACTTCAACGGTTAAGGAAAAGATTGTGACGGGGTTTCTGATTTCTGAGAGTTGTGGTGTTTCCTTTTACGTTCCTGCACAAATATTTGCTGATCACACGAGCATTCGTCCTCGAATCGTTGGTTTCTTTTAGAGATTGGCATTTAACTCACAGCGTTATGGAAATTGTTTTATGTCCCTCGCACTAGGGCAGGAGATACAACAATGCAAAGAGAGGTCAGCTTTATCAATCGGTCCAGACATAAACCAGTATAGACAGATCAATTAGATATGGAAATTGACTGAATTAATATTATCAGTAATTTGTATGATAAGGGGTTTTACTACGTCAAGTTCATTAATTTCAGGAGATTTGGTTACCCTTAGTCGAATTTGGTTTATTTTCACGTAAAATAATTATTCGTTGATGAAGATAATTCGAGTTATGATTTTAAGATCAATACTGCTACTTTAACATAACATCATCATCATCATCAGCCCATATAGGTACGTCCTACTGCTGGGCACGGATCTCCTCTGCATCTGAGAGGGTTTAGGCCTTAGTCCATACCTATATTTAACATAACGTATTTAAACCTAATACATACATACATATGTACTCACGCCGTATTCCCCGAAAGGGTAGGCAGAGGTGCATTTCTGCACCCAACATTTCGCCAGGTTTTGTATCAGTCCCACGTAATAGGGGGCGAGCCTATTGCCGTTTTTCGGGCACAACAATAATATTAAACCTAATAATACTAACATAATTCATCAGCGACAACTTACCTATAGAATAAGCTTACTCCTTCTTTTTGCAACAGTCCAGCAATGGATAATAATCCACAAAGTAAATTGCCGATCATAAGACCATCATTATTTATAAAAATATCGAAGTTTTTTTTCTTATTTGATAAAAGTCTGATAAATTCTTCATTTTATTAAGCAATCTTATTTATGCCAGCAAGGGATGAACGGTGCAAGATACTTCTTCACTAACTCAATAGATATCATCACCATAATCACTTATTGTTTTGTATGAAACTTATGGCTGAATACTGGAACGCTACTTAATTTGAGGGCGACTTATATTTAAGTGGCTGTTATAATATAAGCGGTATACTAAAACATCATTTATCAGTTTTAAGACTGTGATTAACTAATGTCCACTTTCATTTCCATAAATGGCAACATTACCACAAAAAGTTCTTTTACATGACTATTTTAAAGTATATACCGCTTAAATTATAACAGCCATATAAATAAATATATATATATTATATTTCAGTATTCGGCCATTAGTGATACAAATGTTATAGGGGTTACTTTTCTAAAAAAAACTAATAATTCAGTGGTAAACTTCTCTAAGTACAAATTATCTTCCTCAATAAAACCAAAAAATTAAGAAAATCTAACACTATTTATTTCCATTTTACTATGTAATGATAACCTACCTTATCACGATTGGCGTGTGATTGTAACAGATCGCAAAACTCGTCCACTGCCTGCATACTTGCTCTTTCAAGTTCTCTACCAGACTGGTCAGTATCACGTGTAACAGCCAAAATATTTCATTATCAAATACACCTGATAAGATACTAAAGATCTGGCTTCCATTAGACGTGTCGCTGGAATTGGATCATTACGTATCTGTTATATAATGATAAAATTGTCAACAATGACTATTGATAAGTTTAACTGCGCTATATGTGAATTTATGTCTTAAACTTTAAGAATAGTGTTATAGAGGCATATCTATTAGCATTGAGTAATCAGATGCTTGTTTCTTTATTACTGCCTCGTGGACTCGTGGTGGTACAGTATGTGCTGTGCGATCTAGAGGTAGGTACCGGGTTGGGTAAAAGGTTATTGGGTTTTACATCCAGAAATTATCAGTAGCAGCACGGAGTTTATAATGTGCCCGAAAAATGGCAATAGGCTCGTCCCCTATTACGTGGGAATGATACATACAATACATAAATGCACCTCTCCCTACCCCTTCGGGCAGTAGAGGCGTGAAGTTATGTATGTATGCTAATTTCTTTGCAATAATCACTTGGGTGTATTCTATTGGTTAAAGGAAAATATAATTTAACGGATATAAAAGGTGGAATTTCCAAACTTTTCCTAATAATAAAAAAAATTAAGGCAGATTTCATAAATTTGACAAAGATAAAAATTATTTCTTACTAGTCGACACCGATATACCGGTATAATCATTACTAAATATACAATAATAAATCGTTTAGTTTGCATCATCCCAACACTTCATTACGAATAAGTCTTTCATGGCGTGCTTTGTATTGTAAGAAAACGACAAATTATAAGATATATCGACAGTCCATACGTATGCACCGGTAGTGCAATTTACGGGATTATCTATAATTGACCATCAAGATGAACTGTTTCCGACTCGTATAAGTACTATGTCTCATGGAGATAATCTATCCGCGCTAGGTCAGTGTATAAGGCCAGTCCTTCTCAAATATAGTTAAAAAAAACTTCGTTTTCAAAAAAGTACATAAATAGCGGGGAATAAAAAAAATACAGTTAACCCGTTTACTTCATTCTTATATTATATGTCAACCTTATACATTCAACATATACAAAATAAAACAATACTTTATATCACCAATCATTTCCAATACAACAATAAAGCTTATTTATTTACTATAAAAAATAATAAACATAAACTTAAGTATTATTGAAATACTTGATAAAACCCTGCCTAGAAAGGAAGTACTGATCGCATGACCTATCTTACTTACTAATATATTTTTCTTGCCAAGAAAATACAGTGTTGCCACTTAAGAAAAAAAAACTGTTTTTTATTAAGTATTCAGACCGTTGCTTACAAAATTTAAGTCTGCGAAAACTAAACTTAATTAGTTTTGGCATATTAAAAGACCTGTATCGTTTGTAAAAGCAAGAATCAAGATTATTTAGTTTAATTAATTTTAGATAGGTCTTGGGTATCAAAGTTTCAATTTAATTGTTTTAACCTTGTAAAAATATAAAAATTAGCTACTATGTTTACAATCTGAAACTGTAAAAAAGTCACATTCGACAATAGTACTCGTAAACAAGAACATCAGAATATATGAAATACATACATACATACATACATACATACATAAAACACGCCTGTATTCCCCGAAGGGGTAGGCAGAGGTGCATTTCTGCACCCACATTTCGCCAAGTATGTATCAGTCCCACGTAATAGGGGGCGAGCCTATTGCCGTTTTTCGGGCACATATCCAGACTCCGTGCTGTTACCGAGAATTTTCTAATGGAAAAACCCAATAACACTTTGCCCGACCGGGAATCGAACCCAGGACCTCTAGATCGCACGGCACATACTTGTACCGCGAGACCACGAGGCTGTCAAATAATAACGTAAAGGAAAACCACATCATTATTTATGTCAATTTTTATCTTCTTTTATAGCGATTAAGATTGTCAAATGTGACTTTCTCTAGGCCCTCTGAATTGTTTCGAGACTATTATCGAAAATATTATAAAAAATACTTATGACTATAGTTGTGATTATTCAATTTTGTAATAATGCGTTGTAGATTCGATATTTTTACAAATTTTTCAATTAAAAAAGGCATTGCTAAGTTTGTTTCTTAGTTTTGTACTTGCATACTGCGATCATTAATTACGAAAAATCGTACAATGGCCAAATTATCGATATAAAATCTCATGACTCGCCTGTACAACGTCATCTTATTTACAAAATATTAACTAATTATATCAACAATTTAAGGTACTTAGTGTAGTCGAAGTTTGGCAAATATTAAAGACAGTTCGGGAGTTAATAGGAAACCAGGCCTATGTAATTTAAGGTATAATGCTTACAAGAAATTAATCAAAGAATTTAATGCCCTTGTAATAAGACAAACTCTTTTTAAACGGCTAATAAAATATTCACACTCAAACTTTTTTACAAAACAAATATTTTTTGTTTATATTTCTGGCTAAATAACATGACTAAATTGTTATAAAAAATAAGTGCCATCTGTATTTTGGCAATATAGTTTACAAACTACAACCGTCAATAAAGCTTCTTGGTAAGATCAATACATACTTAAAACCTCGATAATGTGATGCATGGGACCGAAGACTAAACTCCCGGAATGATAAAGTACAAAATAAATTATTTCAACAGTCGTTTCCTGGCAAAGTACATTGCTATTCCGATGACGGACGATGTGGTGGCAATCGCTGCTACTTTCGTCGAGCCGATCTTTTCACCCCACAAACAGCCTGCGGGGAGACAGCTCACGGCGTGTGTAATGTCTAGGCAGAGTTTTCCAGCCACAACTGCCTGTAGACCTAGCCTTATGTCTAGATTCCGTCGAGCGTCCGCCCCTCCGTCTTCTGATGAGTTTTGAAGGCAGTCACGACTCCACCACAGTTGCCGGATCGATCGTGAGGTCCTGGGAATAATTAGGAAATATCTCATTATAGGTGTTGGTAATTTTTGATTTGCATGGTTTATTACCATCATCATCATCAGCCTGCATACACGTCCCACTGCTGATCACGGGCCTCCTCTACAGCTGAGAAGGTTAGGCCTTAGTCCTCCACGCTGGCCTAGTGCGGGTTGGCGGACTACACAACTAAGAAATTCCTTAGAACTTTTAGGTGTGCAGGTTTCCTCCCGATGGTTTATTACCGTGATGTTATAAAAAACAGTCTACTTATCCGGCTCTAGATTCCCATCTTTGTTAGAAAATTAGTTTGAAAGTTGAGGATTGACAGCGTAACAGACAGACTTTCGCATTTATTTTAATCGTCTACATTAACCAAATCATAAAAATACGTACTGTATCAAAGATATGAAAAGACTAGCGGCCCACAGAGCGGTGCTGACAATCTCCAGGGTCTCAGCCGTCTTCTCGTTGAGTTTAAGCACGCCCACGTCGTAGAGCCAGCACGCCTTCTCCACGGGCAGGAACGCCTGGTCCACCATGTTGGCGAGCACACCCAGCGCCGCCGCCGTCGATGATGACTCCTGAAACATAACGAGGTTACCTATGTATTGATCAATGCTTTGTTTTGTTGCTACAGTTTGTATCGTTATGACATTCATAATGTTAAGTTTACATAATTAAAATTTATGTAGAAATCATTGTTATACATGCATTTTAAAGAAAAAGTGACATTTTGTTTTCCCGAGGTAGTTTCTTAGACCTCTTCTTCTACACACGATAACACGTTCCGAAGCTTAACGAAAATACTTTTAAAACTCTACTTGAATAAAGATTATTTTGATTGTAACCTATGTTGATATTTGCTTTAGAAAAATGCACAAAAATAAGATAATTGGTTTAATATTATGTTAATTCTAATTGCTTTATAATACTCATTAACGTTACATTGCCAATCAAATGATGTCGATATACGACGTAACGGGAGGTATGTCACGCCTGCGGATATACTAAATGTTATATCGTACAATTTAATAAAATTGTAGGTGAACCGCAACGACAGTCCTCTGTCGTTTAAATAGCTTTACGCAAAACGACCTTAACAGAGGTTAACTACCTTCCTTGACGTTTATAATTTCTTATGCTTGAACATGTCAATGATTAACGTATTATTCCAATAACACCTTACGTAGGTGTAAATGGATCCATTTATACTTATAATTTTGACAACATAGAAGTGTTGTTTTTTTTTACTGGGGGCTTAAATACAATGGAAGTCCTAATACAGTTATAATTTGCCGAGATAAAGAGTATGTACGATAATTAGCGCGACTAACAAATAAATTTATTGCAATTGCTTTCATTCTCGAATACATTACATTTAAGATTTCAGTCAGTGATCATGAATATACCGATGACGTAAGTAAATAACTGACAAGAGTTTACGCTCCTCCATAAGTTGGTCCCTATATTCTTTGGCTGCGACCACTCAATTTGCACTGTATAAAAGCGTTAGAAATTTTCCCGAACTTCCAAATATAGCATCACTGTAATAATTATAATCAGCAGACTACGGATGTATGATAACGATCTGTTTTACAGATAACGTGTGAATTCTATTAGCATTGAAAAGATGATTTATTTAAATTATGTACAATTATTTAAAAATAAAGCAGTTAACTAAATTTTATAATTCACTTTAGTACAACAAGCAAATGCGACCGAATTGGTCTCGATAACATGAAGTGAATTTTCGAGCCTAGAAAGTCGGTGCGATCCCATCACGGACCAATATTTGTATTATCTACAAATTTTTGTCCTGGTTAAGTTGTTTGTTTAGGTAAAAATGTAGGTATTTGTTGGGGGGCAGCATGCACCGTGCGATTCACTCTGCCTACGACCGTACCCAGTGGAAACTGATCCTGCGTGGTCGCGATCCTCAGCAGTGAGGGAACGAGGAAGAAGAACAGAAATACAAAAAGAAGGATGTGCATTAAACTATATGAAAATTGACTTCGCCAGAATGTTATGCGAATAGTTAACATAAAAATAATAAACACTTACATGTTTTCCTAATCCATAGCAGTATGTGTGCCTGATCATAGGAATGTCGTCAAACAGTCGCAGCATCATTCTGGCGCTTGACAATCTTGAGCCTGCCGTCTGCCACGGCTTGTTGTCTGTCACACAGCCATACAGCTTGAATGCGTAGCATGCTAAACGGACCACCTGAAATCATTTATAATTTAATAAAAATGGAGGGTTTAGCGTGATGGACTAGGGCCTAAACCCTCCCAGTAGTAGAGAAGGCTCGTGCCCAGCAATGGGATGTATATGTACTGATGATGGAACAAGGAGGAAAGCTGATTATGGCGCTCTTTCTCATCACAGTCCTGGAGGAAAACAGGGAGAATATGTTGGCTACACTGGCCATCCAACACAGCATACAGAGATGTTACAATTGTGTAGGTGCTAGAGCGGCGTCTCTTACCAAAAAAATCAAAATCCAAAATCCTCCAAATCCTCTGCTGGTACACAGACTAATACTCCCGGTTTACAATTTCATGCGAAGTAGAGCAGTGTGTGGACGAGAAGTACCCACAATGATTGCGCAGACGCTGATTACTCCAAAGCAATTTACTTGGCCATCAAGGAGATAGGGAATGCTGTTGCATCCCACTAAATTGGTTGGGCAGTGGATACTAACTACTAAAGTTGTCTATAAGAGATCATTCTCAGCGATAAGACTGCTTATTGTTCCACTTTTTTGTTAATAATTTCATTAATGTAAATTCTTGTATAAATGTGGGTATCAATATAGAGTTATTTATCTATCTTCTAACCCTTGCCCCAGGGAAGACATGCAAAGCCCTGACTCCACATTAAGACTACAGTAGGTACAAAAACTACAAGAGACTTTTTAGTTTCAGAACATTACAATGACCATATTTAATGATGGCTCATACTAAAAACTGTTACAATGTTAGTATTGAGCACCTGGTTTCTTGATTCAGAAGCACTATAAAATTGATTGCAATATAGAGGTAGTCAATATGTTCATAACATGTCAAATTAAAAAAAAAAATGGAAACTACTCCATTTTAATTTTGTGAAACACTTTGGATATGATTTTCCTAAAGCAACTGTAAGTTTAGAATTATTGTTCTTAAAGCAACTTGATAATAAATTAATGTTTTATAAATCATTTTCATATTCCATTGTTTAGATATATTATGTAAATCTATGATCACATAAATTATACTGCTTCAGAAAACATTAATTATACAAGATAATTACAAGGATTTACGATGTAACATTTTATCTAGTGTGCAAAAAATAAGATTTTAAATTAAATTTATTTTTTGCTATATCCTTTTTTTTTCCTTAGTCTCTTTGTTATGCCAGTATATTAAAAAAATGGTTTTTGCTTGTAGTCAACAGAATTTAAGTTTGTGTTCAATCCTTATTTAAATTAATATATTATTCATATAAACATATAGTGTAATTTAACATTACCAAAAAGTGTAATTTAACATTATTCAATTTTCCCATTTATTTTTTCCATAAATGGGAAAATTGAATAGTTTACTCACTGATGAGGATAAAAAATATTTCAAAATTTAATTTTTTTCTAATATTTTATATGACACAAGTCTTTCTTAGTGCAGTATGACTTTTAAATACATCAATAACTCTCTGTTCTATAATATATTTTAAATATCAGATTATCAGATTTTTAAATGTGATAAATAAATGTATCAAAATGAACATAATTTAATATAATACAGAGTAACTATACAAACTTTTTTAGATAATAATAGTGGTTATAACCACAGTGTGTTTTAATTACCACTTTCACATTCCAGAAGTAATTAGTCTCATGTAATTAAAGAATATTTCAATTTTCTAAACTAGATGACTGCATTCTATATGGTATAATAAAAAAACATGTCTAGAACATGATATAAGCCTTAATGATAAGAATTTTATGGAAAACAATGTGGATGTGGTGTAATAGTTTTTTGAAACACTAAGTAAAACTGAAAAACAACCTGGTAAATTATCACACCTATTTTTATTATTATTATAATATCTTTGAATTTTTATTACACTATTTACACATTGTTACTTAACTTAAAAAACATCATTAAATTAAAGGCATTTTTAAAAATGTAATATTCTACTGTAGTTCAAATAATAACATTAATCAATACATATATTTTTTGTGTGCAATGAATTTTCTTTATCTACGAAAATAAAAAGAATGTGATGGCATTTGAAAGGCATGGCAGGTGTACTAACATTATTTTACACCGGGTTATTGACTGGTGTAACTAGTATAACTATGTAAATACCAAGGTCGGACTATTTCCGCATACTTCACCTTATCTCTCCCATTATAGCTGTCTAGAAGCTCGCAAATATCTTCTGTTAATGAAGACATATTGTAGGCAATCGACAAACTCCTTTTTTCGTCACGTCACACTGATTTTGAATGATAAGATATCTGTCTTTCAACCGCGAGCTTGCGGCCACGAGTCGCAACTGCAGCGGCGTGCGTAGATACGAATACACAATCATTAACTATCACATTTCGCCAATGTGCCACTGTTTTGCAACCTTGGATTGATTTCGAAAGGTCTTGTGGACATGCGACAGCTGACTACGTCAAGTTGACATTTATGTTTGCGAAGATAGCTAATCTGTGTTCCATAATACACTGCAACTAATGTTCAATATATTTCATGCAATAAATTTTGTAAATTAAAGTAAACATTGAAATATTTGTGTGTTTTAAGGCGTAGGTAATTAGGTATACAATAATATAAGTCATGAATTACGACATTTCTAAATCGTAATGATATAAATCTATTTTAGAAAATGTCATATTGTTAACTGTCAGTGCAGTGTCAAGTGTCGATTGTCAAATGTGGTTGTCAAAATGATTTGTTTTTAAACCAACACATTTTAAAAATATTTTGTTTCCACTTTCCAGATTTTTTTTCTATTTGAGCGTTATTTTGTAGTGAAATTAGAGTGGAAATAATATTTGAAAATAAATTATTTAAAACCTATAATCATGAAGGTGTTTTCTATTAACGATATACCCGAGTTTTCTAAGAAAGAACGCATTGTTGTTGTTGGGGTAATAGGGAAATCTCCTTACCGCTACCCCAATAAAACTACCCCACTTCTGCCCACCGTCCAGTGTGAAGAAGTAAGTATATTATTATTTTCATTCATAACAGTAATAGAATCCTAACTTCATTTAAGAACAGAAGTTAAATGAAATTACTAAAAACAATAAAAAAGTTTAACCTAGTTATGCCAACTGAAAGTGCGACTAAAATTATTTCTTGTTATTCAAATTGGAAACTTTGCTAAGCTTATGTAAACCTTATCTATTTATGTTTCAAATATATTTGTTATTTCTTCAAATAAGTTTTTAATGCCAAGCATAGGCAAATGGTAATATTCATACATTATGTTGCATTAAAGATATAACTGGCAACTTTGCCTTTTTTAGGACAATTTTAAAGACATTTATTCTTAAAGATGATTTTTTTTTTAAACCAAATACATTGTAGTACCATAAAAATTATTGACACAGAACTATGGCATACATAAACCTCATGTAATTTTACTTTTAAATACTGTTTTTATGGCCAACTCCTGTTCTAATTAACTAATAAAATCTGAATATTTACAGAATGATATAGAATGCCACTGGGATGAGAAGAGGGGTGTACTTTACCTACATGCTGTAACATATATGGATACAAAGAAGCTAGTAGAGCTTGCCACAACATTGGATGAGAACTCCAAGAGCACAGTGGAAGAGGCTGATGCTGCTAACTGGCTTGTGGCATCAGGAGAGCTGGCCATAGACTCATGCAGGCTGATAGCACTTCTGTTCCAATTGTGTCACATTGTGGTGCTCTCTTCCCCTACTTCAGTGTTTGATATTGGATATTTACAACTTCTGAAAGCCATTGATTCTTACAGGTACTTAATGATGTTTAAAATAGACTAGTCTTAATGTAATGTGTCACCCACATTTGAAATTTCAGTGGTAAAAAGCCTATTGAAGGTTTTTCACTGTGTCTTGTCAACCAGAGTTAATATTTTATATAGTTATAGCATTAACATTTTATCAACTTTCCTAATAAATGTTGTTAAAACTAAACACTTATTTAACATTGAATTTACTGACATATACCATACTGACATGAGATCACTGGTCAGCTAAACCAACATAATACTCACTGCCTCAATTGATGCCTCATATTGATGTGAGATGTTTCAACAGCATTTTGGCAAGATACCTGAAGAATTTCTTGCGAAGTATTTTCATTACTTTCCTCACGAATTTTCAGTTCAACAAACTGTTATAACATGTGATAGTACATTAAAATAAACAGGGAACCTTGAAACTAGCCATGAAGTCTGAACTGTCATAATTACAGAGCAGAGTTGGCTATGGATGCTCAGGCAGCATTATTGGATGCGGGTGCTGGTGGCGCGTGGGAGACGCACGGCCGCTGCTGCTGTCCGCGCCTGCTGTTCCATTTTAGGCGAGCGCCGCCGCCGCTCAGGAAAGCACCTGCGGCTCTCAAACGACTGGAACACTCTGTAGAGGACCAGCTCTACTTCATATTCAGGAAGGCCAGGATCATAACTAATGTTTGGTGAGTTCTACTTTACCAACATGGTAAATTGAGTATTCTGATGCCTTGAGGTTCATTTGTAGTGTGTATGGGGAAATTACTGCTATGATTTCTCAATGCATTTACATCGATTTCTTTGAATGTCTATGTACATAATCTCAGACGCAAGAAACATGTGGGCGAATCATACATTTTTGTACGGTATGGAGATTCTCCAGGCAGATACGAATAAACTATTCCCGAAAAATTAGAAAATTAGAGGACCTGTGCCCCATGATGATCATGATGATGATCACCCAGACTCAAAACAAATATATCTATGTAACATTTCTCTCAGTTAGTTAATGCTTTGTTGTAGTTACCCCTACGTCACAGCTATTGCCTACACAAAACTAATGACGCCTAATAAATAATTGAATAGCAAGACACGTTTATTTGGACTAGACAAATATAATTATTTGACAACTTGCATATTATCTGAAGTGCAATGACGTCGTTGACACCGGTTATACATTAGCCCGCTCATTATATATTTGCAGTGCAAAGTCGCTGTTCGCGATACCCAAAAACGAGGAGTTTGTGTACATAAGCTGTGAGGATGAAGTGGGCAACGCGCGCGACCTGAGCTCGCTGGTGCGCGGGCTGGTGCAGCTGTGTGCGGGCGCGCCGCCCCCCGCCGCCAGGCCGGAGCGCCCGGGCTTCGCGCAGTTCGTGCAGGCGCACGTGGACCTCGCCTTCTCCGAGGGGTTCGATGACAACGTCGGAAAATATGCCATGAGTACATCCTTTTTCGAGGTGAGATTTTAATTAACCGTTTTTTTTTTAAATATAATCTAGTTGTTGCCTGCAACTCCTTTTGCAAAACATTAGACTTTAAAAGCAATGTTTTTGCCACATTTTCTATTGCTTCTATTGGTCATAGCGTGATAATATATATATAAGCCTACAGCTTTCCTCAATACATGAGCTATCTAACACTGAAAGAATCTTTCAAATCGGACCAGTAGTTCCTGGGATCAGCTCGTTCAAGCAAACTAATTAAACAAACTCTTCAGCTTATAATATTAGTATAGATGGCTTGTATTATATTTTTGCCTAAAGGCCCATTTACACGATGCAAGTTTCTTGTACATACAAGGACAATAATTGAATGCAATACGTTACGCGCAATAATTGATCTTCAAGAATTGTAAGCAACTGTTTACACGCGGCTATTAGTAAAAATATGGAATACAATTATTGTATGAAAGTCTTGCCAAAAAATTATTGAAAACGTCTTTTGTTTACACCAATACAATTATGTTTAGGTGATTATTGCCTACAAGTTTTGACTTGTCTAAACACAAACTTGTATATGCGTGTACCATTTATTAACGGGTTGCTTCAAGTATTGCACGTATTTGCGTTGGCGAATTTTTCATTCAAGTGTTGAACGTTTTAGAAGCTGTGGTTATTAAAAAACATGAGTCAAAAAGTGTTAAAATTCAGTTCTACTGATTTAATAACGTTCATTGAGATTTATCACAATCATGAGTGTCTATGGGATACTGAAAATGTCAATTCTAAGGATCATGATGCACGTAATCTAGCACTAGCAGCATTTGCACAGGAATTTGGAGTTGACGGTTTTGGACCTAAGGAAATAATAACAAAAAAATTAAGGACCCAGTATCATGGTGGAAAATATAAGATTCAATGGGCTCAATTTAATGAATACAAGAATTGCTTAAAAAATTATGGCATGTGCTGTTTACACCAAGAAAAGTTTTGAAACAAAACTTGTATAACAAATCAAGAATGTTACGTGTTGTTTAGACCATGCAAGTCATATATTGCTTCAATTTAATTGTATGCAACAAGCAAGAAACTTGCATCGTGTAAATGGGCCTTAACCCTCTCAGTTGTAGAGGAGGCCCATTATTTTATTATTGAAAACAAATACTTATAGTATAAACTTGGTGTATTTTACTTGCGTGTACTTTTCAGGAGAAATTACTATTAACCGGACATAAATATATTTCAGTTGCCGAGCGCGTCCAGTTGGCGCACCGCGGCACAAGTGCTTGCGGAGCTATACGCGGGGGGCGCGGAGGGCGGTGACGGCGCGGAGGGGGCGAAGGCAGGGGGCGCGCTATTCGATGCTCTCGCTACCGACGTGCGATTCTCGCAGGCACGATGCGCCAAGGTTCTACGCGCTCCTGCTCTCCTAGTACTTTGTATTACTCCTAGTACTTTTGAACAAAACAAATTTCTTAAAATTACATACTGAATAAATTTAAAGGATTGCCTCCTTACTTTCTCGGCAGTAGACGCGTGCGAACCCGAGAGGTCTTGGGATCGAATCTTCGGTCGATAATTGTAGTTAGACTATTATTTTCTTGGGCTCTCATTGTGCTAAAAGTATAGTAACATGTCTTGATATACATACATACATACATACATAAACTCACGCCTGTAGTCCCCGAAGGGGTAGGCAGAGGTGCATTTCTGCACCCACATTTCGTCAGGTATGTATCAGTCCCACGTAATAGGGGGCGAGCCTATTGCCGTTTTTCGGGCACATTTCCAGACTCCGTGCTGTTACTGAGAATTTCCTAATGGAAAAACTCAACAACACTTTGCCCGACCCGGGAATCGAACCCATGACCTCTAGATCGCACGGCATATACTTGTACCGCGAGACCACGAGACAATCTTGATATAATCTATGATAATAATTGTTTCCTTAATGTTATTCCAGGTGCTGCCGATAGCACAAGCGTCGTACGCTGAAGGTCTGCCCACTCACTACTCCAAGCAGCATCACATGCATAAGGTCAGTTCTCCAGAAATAATACTGAGCTATTCATCCAAGTGAAGCTAAATTCGTTCCCTTTGAGTATTTTCAACAAGAGGAAAGCTAATTAATAATTGGTAAGGGAGAGGGGGAGGGCAAGTACTACCACCTAAAATGATATTATTATCAGAGATACCTGCAATCCGTTGTTCATTGACAGTCTGTATTAATTTAACCGTAAAGTAGTTCCCTGCACTTAAATGGTCCGGATCATAAATTATTAATGATTCGTAGATATGATCTAAGGGCAAGTATTTCGAGATTTAGGCTCGCGGTCGAGAATCTCGAAGGCTGCGGGTTCAAACTACAACCACACACTTCTGACTTTTCGAAGTTATGTGTGTATTCATAATGAATTACCACTTGCTTAACGGTTAATGAAAACTTCGTGAAGAAACCAGCGCACCTAAAAGTTATTCGGAATTTTTAACCGCTAACTCGCACTGGGCCAGCGTGGTGGACTAAGGCCTAAACCCTCTCAGTTGTAGAGTAGGCTCGTGCCCAGCAGTGGGACGTATGCGGACAGATGATGATGATGATGATGATGATGATGATGATGACGACGACGATGATGACGATGACGACGACGACGATGATGATGATGATGAGACATGGTTGTAGAATAGGCACCGTGCAGTGAGTCCGTGAGTGAGGAGTCCGGTGTGTGCAGGTGTCGGTGGCGCTGGGCGTGCTGGAGTCGATGGCGCGCGGGCCGCTGGCGGAGGGCGCGCGGGAGCGGCTGCGCGGCGCCTGCGCCGGAGCGTGGGCCGCGCGCCGCCTGTGCGAGGCGCCCTCGCTCACCGGACACCCCTGCGCGCTGCCCGAACAGTACCACGCTTATTTATTGCTTATATACTCAACCGAAAAATCCACTAATTAATGGAATTTTAAACTTCATTTATGTTTATTTGTACTACTTTCCTAAAGTATTGGTTTATATGCCAACGATTTATGTCTAATTCATATAATATATATTTTTTTTATTATTAAAATTGATAAAACAAGCCAAATATATAAAAATACAGTTGAAGAAAAAGATTATATTTTATTAGTGACTGCCTATCATCATATATTACAGTAATAAGATTATGAGGTGACAGTATTTGACAATAGTTTTTAACCATAAAGTATTGCAGGTGACATTAGAGTGAAGAGCAGTGATGGCCTCGAGGTTTAGGCGCGTGGTCCAGAATTTCGGCAGTCGCAGGTTCATACCCCAGGCACACACCTCTGACTTTTCGAAGTTATGTGTGTATTCACAATAAATCATCACTTGCTTTAACGGTGAAGGAAAACATCGTGATAAAACCTGCACACCTAAAAGTTCTTAGGAATTTCTTAGATGTGTAGTCTGCCAACCCGCACTAGGCCAGCGTGGTGGACTAAGGCCTAAACCCTCTCAGTTGTAGAGGAGGCCCGTGCCCAGCAGTGGGACGTATATGGGCTGATGATGATGATGATTAGAGTGAATGGGATTGGCCATCGCTCCTAATGTTATGGTACATTAGGAGTGGTCTCCGCGTGCAAGGGTTGTGCAGTGGTGTGCGTTGCAGCGGCGGCAGCACGGAGCACTCGTCGGGCGTGTGCTACGTGTCGGCGTGCGGCTGCGGGCGCACCAAGTGCTCGCGCGAGGACCCCTACTCCGCGCGCGCCGCCAACTGCACCTTCTACAGCGCCGCCGCACGGCTGTGCCAGGCCTGCCCCACGCTGCTCGCCATAGACTTCCCCGTCTTCCAGCCCTCCACGCCCACATACAAGTACGTACACACATACATACATCAATTCACGCCTGTATACCAGAGACTATGGAACGCCAAATGCCACGGTCCGGATATTATCCTCTTCTTGCATGCACGTTGGTTTCGAGGACTCTTTATATTTGCCTTTATAAATAAATCACCCATCAGATGTTTGTAGGTACGCCTAGGACGTCCACGATCGACTTCGTCACTCACTTCTGCACAATAAATCTCTTTCGAAATTCTGTTATCATTCATACATTGAATGCAATGTGGCCAAAACAATTCAGTATCCCATTTTGATCACTACGTCGACTTTTGAACCACATTTTTTTCCTTACCATAGTTTACAATCATCTTTATGTATGTAAACTTAAATAAATAATTTTATTTGGTCGGTTTTTAAACTAATTTGCAGATCTAGACATCAGGGTTGTTCAATGAAATTGACCGTATGTACGTATATTGTAGTATCAATAAGATTATGTGAATCAGATGCACACTATACTATATTAAATTAATTATTGACATAATAATCCTAATATATCCTCGTCCTGCAGAGCGGCATCAGTGAAGGGCGCTACGAGCGAGGAGTCAGCGGAAGTAGTGGTCGCGGAGTCCGGGGGCAACTCTGGGTCCGGCGGGGAGGGTGTGGAGGCGGGAGAGGCGGGGTGCGTGGAGGAGGGGGGCGGGTGGTCGGCGCCGCACGCGCTGTCGCCCGGCTCGGCCGACACGCAGCCCGAGCCCGACGACGACGACGCACACGACGCGGGGGAGGGGTACGTCGTGCCCGTCAGGGACTCCGCCACTGGTATGGACATATATGATTTACTACATTGATCGAATTAATGAAATTACCTAGAAAGACACCCTGTTGGCGCAGTTGGCTAGATACCAGTTTGTTAAAAGAGAAGCCACAAATATCTGTTTCGGGTCTGGGTGTTTGTGAGATCGAAAAGTCTCTCGTAGTTTCTGATATCCACGGCACAAGGCTCGTATCTTAGTGTGGGGGTTACAACTATGTATGTGACAGTTGGGTGTATTTATTTATTTTGTCCAGACAAAGTGATAAGCCGGCAGCCGTCGACCACGGAGTACCTGCCGGGCATGCTGCACACGGGCAGTCCCGCGGGGCTGCTGCCCGCGTTCCCGAGCTGGTCGCTGGTGTGCGTGGGCGCCTCCTCGCTGTACTCGCACAGCGTGGGCCTGCCCGAGCACCTGCAGCCGGGCTTCCTGCCGCACACCAACTTCCTCATGCCGTGGGACTGCGCTGTGCGGTGAGTTCACTATATCTTGGTAGAAAAAATACTGATATGTATAACCTTTATTGTGTATTTGGATAGACAAAAGACTGCCGCAGTCCAGGTTATGGTTTACGTACAGACCAGTGTTGCCAACTATTTGTAATCTTTCCCCCTAAAGCAATTTGTACATCTAGAACTACTCAACAGCTTTTTTATTATTCTTCACTTCAAGATGTGTTGTATTAATGACTGTACGCTGGTGTTTCAGAATGGAGCAGGCGAGCCTGTGGCGCGCGGCCGTGGTGCGCGGGCGCGGCAAGAGTGCGCAGGCGCACCACCTCACCGTCAAGATCTTCATCGGCTTCGAGTATGAGTGTCCGCGTGGGCACAGGTATGCAACACAATTATGTATAGATTTTAACTACAGAGTAGTAGTGGGGCCTTCGTTATTTTTGTATAATTTCAAATAAACTCAATTAAAAGTATAGGGAAAAGCATAAAAAAAATAGCTAAAAATTAACTACTATGATGATTTTTTAACACTGGTATCAGTCTGTGTATATACGAACAAAAATAGATTGGCCTAATGTGTCCGATCCTGCGACATACATACCTACATGGTCATGTGATTCACGCAATATTGTTTGCATGACCGGAAAATTGGTCATCATTATCAAGTTATTATTATTTATATATTTGCGATACCCTGTCGTGATAGTAAGTCGTGATGGCCTTGAGGTTTAGGCACGCGGTCGAGAATCTCGACGGTCGCGGGTCAAACACCAGGCACACACCTCTACTTTTCGAAGCTATGTGTGTATTCACAATGAATTATAACTTGCTTTAACGGTGAAGGAAACCATCGTGAGGAAACCTGCACACCTAAAAGTTCTTAGGAATTTCTGAGGTGTGTAGTCCGCCAACCCGCACTAGGCCAGCGTGATGGACTAAGGCCTAAACTATCTCAGTTTGTAGAGGAGGCCCGTGCCCAGCAGTGGTACGTACATGTGCTGATCATGATGATACTCTCGTCACGCGCTCCTCAGGTTCATGATGTCGTCGCCGGACACGGTGATGTGCGGGCCGCTGGGCGCGAGCGGCGCGGGGGGCGCGGGGGCCGCGCTGGCGGGCGCCGCCATGCCGGCCGTGGCGCCGTGCCTGTGCCGCGCGCCCGCGCCGCCGCCCGCGCCGCTCACGCGCGTGCACGTCGTCACGCCCAAGGCGCCCGTCAACGTCACCATCGACCCAAGGGTATGCGCCTTCATACATACGCGCTTTATATTGTCTCCAAGGGGCCGTTCAAATATTACGTAAAAGTGTTCACAATTATGTACCCCCGTCCCCCATGTCAACCAAAGCAAGCATATATCGTACTTCCCCCTCCCCCCTATGCTTACATAAGCATTACGACCTTCTTTAAAAATTCTTGGCCTCGAATACATCACAGAGTCTGACGGAAGATTATTTCTCTTGTAATTAAGTTCATGGAACATAATTTTGTGCTTAAATATAAATATAAAATACGCAATGTGTAAAAACCATAATAAAATAAATACTACATGAAGGTGTTGCGTACAATTTCCAGATGCAGCCGATAGCCGGCGGGCCGGTCTTCGTGCCGCAGCCGGTGGGCTCGCCGCCCATCAAGCTGACGGCGTCGGCGTACTGGGTGCTGCGGCTGCCGTACGTGTACTGCGACGAGCGCGGCTGCCAGCCCCGCCCGCGCCCCGGCGCCGCGCCCCGCCCCGGCACGCTGCTCGCGCCGCTCTTCGGCCTGCAGGACTAGCGCCCCGCACCCCGCCCGCGCCCCGCCCCGGCACGCTGCTCGCGCCGCTCTTCGGCCTGCAGGACTAGCGCCCCGCACCCCGCCCGCGCCCCGCCCCGGCACGCTGCTCGCGCCGCTCTTCGGCCTGCAGGACTAGCGCCCCGCACCCCGCCCGCGCCCCGCCCCGGCACGCTGCTCGCGCCGCTCTTCGGCCTGCAGGACTAGCGCCCCGCACCCCGCCCGCGCCCCGCCCCGGCACGCTGCTCGCGCCGCTCTTCGGCCTGCAGGACTAGCGCCCCGCACCCCGCCCGCGCCCCGCCCCGGCACGCTGCTCGCGCCGCTCTTCGGCCTGCAGGACTAGCGCCCCGCACCCCGCCCGCGCCCCGCCCCGGCACGCTGCTCGCGCCGCTCTTCGGCCTGCAGGACTAGCGCCCCGCACCCCGCCCGCGCCCCGCCCCGGCACGCTGCTCGCGCCGCTCTTCGGCCTGCAGGACTAGCGCCCCGCACCCCGCCCGCGCCCCGCCCCGGCACGCTGCTCGCGCCGCTCTTCGGCCTGCAGGACTAGCGCCCCGCACCCCGCCCGCGCCCCGCCCCGGCACGCTGCTCGCGCCGCTCTTCGGCCTGCAGGACTAGCGCCCCGCACCCCGCCCGCGCCCCGCCCCGGCACGCTGCTCGCGCCGCTCTTCGGCCTGCAGGACTAGCGCCCCGCACCCCGCCCGCGCCCCGCCCCGGCACGCTGCTCGCGCCGCTCTTCGGCCTGCAGGACTAACAACTCGCGCTCAAGAATTTTCACTCAATTGTCGATTCATTTTGCAAATACCAACATCGTTTGGGCAGTACTCAGTGGTTCGAAGTCATGTGTTGTGAAGTTAGCAGTTGATGCTATAAATCAGGGTTTCTCAAAGTGGGGTACGCGAACCCCTAGGGGTTCGCCATTCGACGGCAGAGGGTTCGCGACAAGATTTACATCATGGTGACTTGATGCCTAGCAGGCACGTGCGGCACATATAGTGGCTACAACATAATGTGAGAGTAGGTTTTCACACCTGGTCATGATAAAAACTAAATACAGAATTTGACTAGACAGAATTAAGGTTAAAATTTTCCAAAATTACTTCTAAAATTGACTCCATTTGCGACAAGAAACAAGCTAACCAATCACATTAATGTTATCTGAAAACTTTTACAGGGGTTTGAGAAAGCCTGCTAAAAATGAATGAAGTGTGATGATAACTTTATTGCGTTGATACGGAATTCTGCAATCAGGCCCGATTCGATCTTGGTACAGCTTATGATATTTACATGATAGTCACAAATAGCAGAAAACTGTTGTGACAAAAAACTTAAATGACAGCTTCCTCGTTGGTCGCGCAGTGTAAACCGGAACGTGGGAACAAGAGGCAACGGATTCGACTTCCGTGCGAGCAAAGTGAAATTGGGTTAGAAATTAGAATGGTTCTTTCAACAAGTAGTCTGAAAATATGTCAATATACCGACTCTGGCTTCTTCGGATATTTAGGCAAATGTGAATTTATGACTGCCTCGTGGTCTCGCGGCACAAGCATGTGTCGTACGATCTACAGGTTCCGGGTTCGATTCCCGGGTCGGCCAAAGTGTTGTTGGATTTTTCCATTAGTAAATTCGCTATAACAGCACGAACTCTGAAAATGTGCCCGAAAAACGGCCCTTAATTGCGTGGGACTAATATATACCTGGCAAAATTTGGGTGCAGAAATGCACCTCTGCCTTCGGGGAATAAATGCATTAGGTTATGTATGTGTATGTTATGTAAATAACGGTGAAAATGTTAGATTGTAATAAATTTAAATATTAAATGGCATAATTTTTGTTATATTCGAACTGACGCTGTCCAGTGCAATTATTTTTATATGATAAAATATGCTTAACTATGTACATAAACATATACAGGTGAAAACAGACCGTGATCGAAAATTTATACAGGCAATATTTACGGTGATTACAAACACATTGACGGTAAAAAATCCCCAAAACAAATAAAAAAATTGCCGTTTTCCTAATCACTATTACCTAACTTCTGTTTACATCTTTATATGGACTTAATTGTAAAATCTGGTTAAGTTTACATGGAGTTTTGTTCAGGTTATGTATATACAAAAGTAATATATTAAACTGCCTAGTGTAGGCATAAGTACGTGCCGTGCGATCTAGAGGTCCTGGGTTCGATTCCCGGGTCGGGCAAAGTGTTATGGGGCTTTTCCATTAGGAAATTCTCAGTAGCAGCACGGAGTCTGGGAAGGTGCCCGAAAAACGGCAATACGTCCCGTATTACGTGGGACTGATACCTGGCGATATGTGGGTACAGAAATGCACCTCTGCCTACACCTTCGGGGAATACAGGCGTGAGTTTAGGTATGTATATGTAATACATAAAATAAATGTTCATAAAAAATGTTGTTTTATTGCCCTTTAAAATAGTTATTTTTTATGTTTAAATTTTTAGAAATGAAATTTACAATCGGAGACTGATTGTAATTTAAAGTAAAACATCCGAGAAATTGACAGGAAGAATATAAATATCTGATAACATTGACATAAGTTTCATTTAACAGGTAGCTTCAGTTACATTAAACTACCTAAAATCCCTGTTCGTGTTGTCCCCTCTACTTTAACTACAGTGTTTGTTATAAAAAAATAAATTTAAATCCTTAACTTTATCTCATCTGGGGGCACGGCAGTGCCCCCACCAAGTCGAGTTAACTATTGAGATGAATTAACAGTCAACTATAAAAGTTTCAAGTTATGAGTATTTATATCATTTCATTGAAGTGGGAAGGTGTCACCAATATGATGAGTGAGTTGCGATCTGGTAAATAATAAAATCAAATAAAAATCTACGAAGTCAACAAATAAATGTAAATCATGTCCTAATGGTAGTTTTATTTTTAAAAGTATCATAAATTTATTAGTAACCTTGAAAACAATTCAATAACTTTTGACGCATGCGCATTACACTCCAAACCACGTGTAGGCGCGACGCAATCAATACAAGTACGCCATGTTATGTTTTTTTAGGATTAATGATAATATTAAAAATAAAATAAGATTTAATTAAATTACTTTAAAACAACAGTAAAAGTAAGAAAACCGGAATATCTTTTTTCATTCAAAATAACTTTTAACATCGAAATTGTTTTATTCTTCGTAATGTTTGAGCATTTTTAACTATAATATGAAATTTAAAATTTAACTTGCCTTAATTTTTGTTACCATTTGAATAAAAAATATAAATAAGACACTAAATTAAAGGAAATCAGTTAAAATTAAAAATAAACAGTAATTTTTTGATCCACTTCCGCCTGAAGTTAGGAAGGGGGCGTGGTGCGTTAGTGGTAGGGTGAGTGAATGGGGAGAAGATGGGTGGGGGGTAGTATCTTCTTGCTTTGCAACGCGCTACGAGCTCGTCAGTGTTTTGTGCGGAGTCGCCGCGCGAACGTCTCTATTTGGGACCTCGAGAGTTTAATAAAAGTCGAAACTTTGTCAAACTTTGGCGGCACTTATGCCGCTCCTACATCAGGTGAGTTCTTTTTATTTTAAATTTACTTTTAAGACTATAGTGCAAGTATTAAATATTGTGTTAGTATCTACCCACATGTAAAGTAAATCTTAGTACGATAGTTTTTCTTTTATAAGAACGTTAAACTTAGCTTAATTTTCTGTATATATTTCTATTTCAAAGATTAGCATGCATTTGGGATCTGTTTCGTATATTTTTCATTTCACGGTGTATTTAGGATAATTCGCGTGGAGGCGGCGGTTCCAATGAGAATCGTCGCTCCCTCGCAGAACTTCTCGGCTTGGATGCGTCGCAGATGCCGGACCCACCAACTGGTTCCGCAGTCGGCCCACTTCCAAATGTAAGTAAACAAACCCTTCCGTGCTATTGCCCCATGGGTACTTTGGGACTTATCTTGTCTTTGCTGTGCTTTACCTTGGTATGTAAAACTACCCTCATTTGGTATGTATTTTATCTTTAGGAACTTCTTTTACGCACTTACGTGCTATCCCATTTTGGGCGCGAACCTAGGCCTAAACTCAAATATTGCCAGTCTGTAAGTTTAATTCTTTATCCACAATGCATATTTCAAACTTGCACCACGTCGGGCGCCAATACTTCCCACATTACAATCGGAGCCAGTGCCCATTTAAATCAAATTTTAAGTGGCAAGCTCTCGTAGGTTTTATTGTCCGCTCATAATAATGTAGCATACGACATCCGGTTTGATGCCAGTTAATGTACAGTGAAGGCTGCTGCCAACAGTGGGCGCGTAATGTGCACCGCGTGCCAAATGCCGACCGGATCGCTATGCTTTAATGCACTTGCATTAGCTCGTATAGCCTTCGGATTTGTCTATGAATGAGCTTTACATCGAGACGCTTGGCCCAGACGTTTGTTTAATCGCCATGTCTGTTGGACGCCCTTTTCGCGTTGTCATGTCTGTTAGTCTATATTCCATTAGAATATATTGTAGCCTTTAAAGATGAAACTAGGTTTCTCGAAAATTAGATTATTTGAATTGCGGGGATTCCGATAGTCCCAAGTATTTAAATTAGTACTCAGATTTATTATGTATTGGTTTGATTGGTTAATGTGTAGAAAATATTTCTCAATTGGTATTTGTCTATTTAACCTTCTTATTATTCCTTATATTGTTGTTTTCCCGCCAATTTTTATTCCACCCGTGCGCCGAAAACTTAAGCAATTCTTCAGTATAGCAATAACTGTCAGTAGCACAAATAAGTTTTAAAATTTAGCGTGGGCCCATAATTGGTTTGTCGTCTTCGTATCCCGCTCCTTGTATCGTGTACATGTAATCGCGAACTTGGCAGTCGTCTGGCGGCGTATTGCCGGCTATTGGCATGGCACTGCCAATTTAATATTATTGTAGGCCCATGCCAAGGCTATGTAGCGGCGGTTAATCGGCGGAGCCGCGCTGCGACCCGGAAAAATCTTGATACAGATACAGGGGTCTTTCATGCTTGTTGCGTTAGATGCAACTGCGTATCCATCTTGATTTATTGTCTAGACATTAGTTTTGAGAAATATTACTTTTGTATTCAAGGTTGTATGTTGTCAAGTTGACTGAAAATTTCACTTGATAACAATTATACCAGTTTTAAGTTTCGATATTAGCTTCGATTAGAACTAATATTTTGGACAATTTGAGTAAACAATGTTTGCAGTTTGTGCAGGAGCCTGGCCCTCGCACGTGGCGCTGGGAGGAGCCGCGCAGCCCGGAGGCGGCGCACACCCCGCGTGCCTTCGTGCCACCCGCCTGCTTCCCGCCGAGACACCCCAGGGCATTCGCCAGTTACAGGTTGGTAAATTTTACCAAAAGCTTCGGCTCTTATCTGTCCTTGTGGTAACAACTTTTCAAAATCTAACGGTTTAAATTTATATGCAAAAGGTTCCATACTCTTTACTCCAATATTTGTTTAAATCTTTGCGTGCCAGACGCTACCGAAGGAACTACCTATATGTGGCACAAGGGCTTGTTGGAATCAATTAAGTTTATTTCGTTGGCACTTTAAACCTAAATTCTTATTTTAGATAATGTAGACACTATTTACGTTACAAACTTCTACCTTTACAACTTGAATAAATCATTAGAAAGACAGACTAATTTGAATTGCGAACCTTCAGGGTCTTGGATACCATAGCTCTGATTTCAGTAATTCTCTGGGCCTGTTAGGCTTGTATTAGGTTTTGATGCAACGTAGGTAGGCACTTCTGTGTACTCTTCAATTACATAGATCCAAATTTGGTCTTATACTTTAGAATCTTTGGTCGTGAGATTTGTTGACCGTTTATGATTACCGAAACAAAGTGTTTTCTTTAAATTGAGTGCACAATTTCATTGCAGTGAAAGCGCCCAGCCTGGACGGGGATGGCCTGAAGAGTCTACATCAGGGCACGGCATCACCGACCTCATGGCTTCCTTAGTGAGTACATTTTTATGATTTTTAAAAACTTGGGACCAGAATTTAAATTTCGATTAGGTACTTAATTTTTGTAAAGTGATTGGTTGAATATTAGTATGAGATGTAGATGCAAGTGGTGTTTCAGAAGGCCCTGGCGATGCCGGCGCCGTCGGTCAGCTCTGCTTCCATGTACGCGTCCGTGCCGCCGCCCGCGCGCCTCAGCTACGATCACCTCGAAAAAGCGGTAAAACATTACCGAAACCTTTTACTTAAATCCTTTAAGACTTTGGTAGTGTTCAAATTCTACTTCTTATTCTTCTCTTTTCTGTTCTTCAGTATTAATAGTAATTGGATTTGGCTATAGTTTTCAAGAGATATTTTTTATCAGATGGAACCGCAGTGGCCGCCAGAGCAAGCGAGTGGCACTTCGTCACGACCAAATCGTGGTAGTCTGCTGCCGCGTCGTGCCTCGTTTTGTAAGTTACAATTTGTGTGGCTGTTGTCTCATCTTTTAATATGAAATCCCGGATAAGAATTGTCTGAAATGGACTAGAAACTCATGAATATGCCCCCCTTAAATAGTTTAGTTTGACCGTAGAATTGAAGTGGAATATTTTTCTTATCGGGTAAATATTGCGTGTATACTTTATGTAGACCTACTTATGATTATAGCAGCATTATTATAAAAAAAAATCGCATTAACTATAAATGAATAGTAAAATTATTTGTTGCAGGTGGCGCGATGTCGAGCAGCGGGTCTCGTCCCGAGGTGCTGGTGTGGAGCGGCGTGCTGCCCCCGCGCAGCGCCGACCCGGCTGGCGGGTACTCCGCCAAAGTGTTCCTGGGCGGCCTGCCCTGGGATATCACAGAGCATACCCTTATGCACACGCTCCGGCACTTCCACCCAGTGCGGTCAGTACCATTTATTATTTCAAACATATTTCTGAACAAACTAAGATGGAAGCTCATCAAGTGTTAGTGGCATTTGATAAAAGCTCATAGCGCTATATAACTATACTGCTAATTTTTTTCCAGTATTACTTATGTATTGTTAACCTCCTAGCTTTGAGTTTCTGTAGCTTGGTCAATTTTGGCAAGGAGTCAACTTCAAAGTTTTAGAGTTAGAGTACAGAGTAGATTTATAGGCTCTTGATTACTGAACAGACTTTGATTATTTTTGTGTAGTGTGGAGTGGCCGGGCCGCGATTCGGGCGGGGGCGGGGCGGGCAGCGCGTCCCCCCGCGGCTACGCGTACATCACGCTCGAGAGCGAGCGCCGCGTGCGCGCGCTGCTGGCGGCCTCGCGCTGCGACGGACGCGACTGGTACTACCGCATCGCCTCTCGCAAGATGCGCACCAAGGAGGTACTATTGCATCTTTTACATACACTTGCTCAACTTTCTAGGAAAACTTAGTAAGCCCTCAATTCACGCGGGTTTAGATACCTTTTGTACGCCACTTGGCTAGAATTGAAAACTTGGAACCGATGAATATTGCGGATTTAATAAGATTTGATACCATTGGATGTTCAAGCTTGCTTACTAGGATTGTCAAATCCAAACTACCATTCTGGTTGCTCCATGTCATTTAGGTTTACTCAATACGCAATTTTGGTTTTGGTTGAAGTCAATATTTGGTTTGATGTAACGTGGTGTTGGTGTTAGGTGCAAGTGATTCCGTGGGCGGTGTGCGACTCGAACTGGGTGAGCGGCGGGTCTGCGCGGCTGGAGCCCGCGCGCACGGTGTTCGTGGGCGCGCTGCACGGAATGATCAGCGCCGCCGGCCTGGCCACCATTATGAACGACCTCTTCTCGGGCGTCGTCTATGCAGGTACCATCGCTGTCTGTTCTGGATAATTTGTATTGCCTTGATAGAGCAATAATATTGCTAGTCGCGAAGAAATCCAGTAATGTAATTTAAATTCTTTAGTGTTTTAAATAACTTTGCTTCCAGGCATTGACACGGACAAGAACAAGTACCCAATTGGTTCCGGTCGCGTGACATTCAACAACGTGCGCTCGTACGTGCGCGCCATCTCCGCTGCCTACATCGAGATACGCACTGCAAAGTTCACTAAAAAGGTATTCATATTCATACTAAAAAGTTGGAATTACTTGCATAGTTTCAGACATATCGAGTTCTAGTAAAGTTTCCTAATGTACAAATAAGCTAAGAACTGCCATCATTGTTTCAGGTACAAGTGGACCCGTATTTAGAAGACTCGATGTGCTCGGTGTGCAATTTGCAGCAGGGACCTTACTTCTGCCGAGAACCTTCGTGCTTTGGGTAAGTAATAACCACATCGATTGTAATTCACTAAATTTATTTTTAAATGTAGGTATACATTTGCATATGCAATGGTTTAAAATAAACTTTTTTTTAATTAGGTACTTCTGCCGTTCGTGTTGGTCTTGGCAGCACAGCGCTGAAAACCACAAGCCTCTTATGCGAAGTTCCAAAAGCGTGCAGGCCTCCGCCACCAATGGACACGGCGCGTCGAGGCCTGCGCCCTCCCCATCTACAGATAAGGTTCCTGCGCTCTGCCTTAACGGAGGCAATGGAGCATACACCGCAACTAAGGATGGTTAGTCTATTTAACTACCGCGTTCTGATAATTAGTGACGTAAATCTTTGTTCTTGCTACTTAACGTGTGCTAAGCTTGGATAGTGTTTGTATTGTATGAACGTTTGTATGAACCACTCTAGACTTCGTTTGTAGGTGGGTCGAAACTAAAGTGAAGTGGATTTCTGATGTCAGGTACGCCGTCTCCAGCGACGAGCGGTGCGAGCGGGGTGAGCGGCACTAGCGGCGGCGCCAGCTCGAGCGAGCGGGGCGGCGGCGGCGAGGAGGCAGGCTGGCCCCCGCGCTGAGTGCCCCGGCGGCCGCGCCACTCGTTCGGCGCGCCGCCCGCCCGCGCACCCCGCACCCTACACCCGCGACAGAACGAGACAGCGATAGCCCTGCTGGCCGCGCAGCTTAACGGCGACAACTTCTCAAGCCGCTATTAAGTTGGGCGTTTCGCCAGCATAGCTTAGATGTAAGGTTGATTCTCATTGACTGCACTGGAATGCCTTAATTCCCAATGCTTAACGTTTTGACCATGTTCCATATCGCTTTATTCGACATTGTACTAACGATATTTCAGTGCGGTCTTTTCAATCGATATTTTTAAGTTATTGGACATTTTGCAATTTTTCCGAGTTTTATACGATGGTAGAAAAATTGTACAAGTGTCGGATTGATTAGATTTTAATGTTAAATTAATTTTATTACAATTTTCAAGTTTTAATCGATCATATTTATCGAATCATAATCGATGTCATATCGATGGCCTCGCATTTAAGGGTTATGAATTTGATTTATAGATTAATGGTTATTGGGACTGATAATGAAATTAAGCTTCAAAGGGCGCGGCCAGGGACTATTTGGTAATATTGTACTATACGCCTTCGTAGTTCTCGACCGTGCCCTATAGTTAGGTGATTTTTAAATATTTTAATGCCTGTAGGCTGGTCCACTGTTAAGATTTTAATCACGTTTTAAGCTTTTAAAATGTAATCGTGGTTATATAGGGTTTTAGGAAGCAATGGATAAATCAATTGTTGATTTTAACTGATCGCTTGTTAATTGATTTTAAACTGAATATACGAATGTTATTGGAAATAAATCATTATCATATCTTATTTTGTTTTTAATTGTATATAATGCCAATTTCATTTTTATTTTTTAAACTACTAACACTGATACAATTGACACCGATAAACCCTGGCAACAAAAATCTCTTTAATCGCAATTTGGTCGGACAAAATAAGTTTCCCACATCTCGACCCTGGCTGCTCGCATCATGACCTTATATACATATTCAACGCCCTAAAACCACACAAATTCCCCACTCAAGTTTTGCACATGCGTTGCTTTAGGCACACATGGACATAAATTGACAGCTTCAACAGTCTACAATATAATTTAAAAACAATAAGGCATCGACCTAAGACTTGAGACACCCATACACCGTTGAAATCTGGGAAGGTTAAAACTATCTCCGGCTCCCTGCATGACACCAGATGATATGCAATGCCAAACTCCATCATATTCTCGGTAACATTTCCTCATCTGCGGGAATTTGGAAGTTTCCGGAGTTGGAAAACTGTAAGTAATGAAATTCTGATAATTGACTTGGACAATATTGTTTCACCAAATCTCATCTGATACATCTGCAAGTCAAACTTCAAGCGCTGCATTATTTGGTACCCTTTCCTATTTTGTTCAATTGCATATGTTACAATCCTCCATCAAATCTAATGCCCTAGGCTGGAAAAATATCAGCCGCCACATGATCATGGCCATTCTCGACTATCCTCGCACCACTTGCACATAAAGTCGACTTCCTTCAGCACAAGAATTTTTCTATCTTGGAAAAAGGCCTACGTTATTGTCTTCCCAAAGTTCCAAAACCAACTCTTCCCAGGCATTTCCGTCCCAATTTTATCTAAACAGCTGGAGGCTTGTGGCCACAAACAAATGTCCAGCTTTATTTATCAAAACAAGTTAATCACGCTTGGATGCAACCTTGTCAAAATGGAGTGAGCTCTGCTCTGGTGTTCCACAACGTGTATTCTTTCTTCTATATTATTCTCAGTATTATAAATCTAACCCACGGCCTTCAGTGTTCGTATCATCTGTATGCCGATGACTTACAGCTGTATGCTCAGGCTTCAGTTGTTTCCGACTCTGTTGCAGTAGACCTTGTTAACAGAGACTTGGAATATATTGACAGCCCCGTGGCGCAGTTGGCTAGACACCAGCTTGCGAAACGAGAGGCCGCGGGTTCGATTCCCGCACCGAGACAAATGTTTGTGTGATCCACAAATATTTGTTTCGGGTCTGGGTGTATGTGAGACCGAAAAGTCTCTCGTAGTTTGTGATACCCACAACACAAGACTTGTATCTTAGTGTGGGATCAGAACTATGTATGTGACTATTGGGTGTATTTATTATGGGTGTATTTATATTGGGTGGTCTGAGAATTTTGGCCTCTGTGAATTCCACTGTGTCAAAGTATTTTGGCACCCAACGGATACGGAATTTGGACAGTTGTCCCACCAGTAATATTCGTTGCCACGGTTATCAATCTGTGCCCCACTGTTAAGGAGCTCTAGCTTCACAATGACTACACTGAGCTGGCCTCCAAGTGACCTACACCTGCCATAAAATCACTGGTATTCTCCGCGTCCTCTATCGCCTGAAGAACTTCCTCTAATAGTCCAAGCGCCACAGCAAAAAAAGTAGGTTAGTAATGCATCGTTCGGGACCTGTTTTTTTTTTTTTTGGAATATGTTCAAGGGTGTCCCCTGAATGTAAATCCAATCGGGGGGGGGGGGGGGGGGTGTTTCACTTCAGCCGCCATCTTGGAAAACACGTTTTATCGAATATCTCGCGAACCGCGCATCGTACGACAAAAATTGTAGGAATCATTATTGTAGATAATAATATTTGCCATCTTTTTTATTTGAAACTTTTTTTTGTATAACGCATAGGTTTTTAATTATCAAACTTTTTACAATATGGTTTTTACTAAATATTTAGTTAATGTTTAAAAAAATTTGTTAAAAATAAAAAAATATGGTAACTGAATTGTAGAGCATAAAATTACCTATAAATTTTATCAGAAACTTTTTCCCGTAGCATTTATAGTTTAGGAGCTTTATTTATAACGCTGTAAATGAGATTATAATGAGATTATAATGCTGTATATTACATTATGCGCCTATAAGTTGCAGTATATATTTCGGGTCGTTCGGAATTTCCCCCTCTTAACATTCCAACAGTATTCAGGTATAAATCCTAAGCATTTTTGTCCCCTCGTGACGCTAGGGTCGTTCCATCGCCTGTATGTGTATTGAAATTTTCGTAGACGCGTCAGTTGTGTTTGGAGCGCTATAATTAAAAACCTATGCGTTATACAAAAAAAGTTTCAAATAAAAAAGATGGCAAATATTATTATCTACAATAATGATTTCTACAATTTTTGTCGTACGATGCGCGGTTCGCGAGATATTCGATGAAACGTGTTTTCCAAGATGGCGGCTGAAGTGAACCCCCCCCCCCCCCCCCCACGCCACGCCAACTTGGATTTACATTTAGGGGACACCCTTGAACATATTCCAAAAAAAAAAATTCAGGTCCCGTACGTTGCAAAAAAAAACCCCCCGGTGCTTGGCCTATAAAGCAAAGGCGATGCTTGAACAAGCTTTAATCCTACCCATAATCGACTATGGTGATGTATGCTATTTCAACCTGAATGCAGATCTGCTCGACAAACTTGACCGACTTTTTAATACACATTCGATTCATATTTAATTACCTTGAATACGATCATGGCACAGAATGCCTTAGGCATTAAGTCCATCTTTACATTCATTGTTTAAAATTTGTTCAAAAATTTATTTATAAAAACAATAGTTCTATTTCGGTAAAACCGGTTCATTAAGTTCCTAAAACATTTCGAATGAATATTGAAGTTGATATTAAATCGACAGTTTCGCACTTTTCTAGGCCCTATCATTCTGCACTTATATTACGTAACTGTAATTAAAATCCTAGTACCTGGATGACCGAGCTTTGCTCGGTTTTTTTTTTATTGTGTTTTTTGGAAATTATATTTAAGTACGAATTACTAATAAAATGATGAAATATGAATAATGTTACTTAACAACGCCATCTGCTGTTGTGTCGTTAAAGCAATTAGTTGCTCACAAAAAATAGTATTATTATTCGCCAATTCGCCAATAGATGTCAGGAAGAGTCTACTCAAACGCCTCCTTTTTGTTATTTTTCTTCCAAATGACATTTTCTAAAAATGATTCCTAGCTAGATCGATTTATCGGCCCCGAAAACCCCTATATACTAAATTTTATGAAAATCGTTGGAGCCGATTCCGAGATTCCAATTATATAAATATACATATATATATATACAAGAATTGCTCATTTAAAGATACTAGGAATTTCCTTACAATCAATGACACTTGTTGAAGGACGATTAAGGACTTAACAATTAATAAATCGTATTTTCAGGTTTGTAAAGAAATACAATGATTGATGTATTGTATGTATAACAGTTTATTACAAGTGTACTTGTGTGGCGCGGTCTCAGTCGAAGCTCATGCTCATGTCGGAGGTGTTGGTGACGTCAGCGCCGCCCGGTGTGGGGGTCGCGGGCGCGGGGGTCGTGATGTTCACCTCGGGGAATGGAAACTGCGGTATTTCCTCTTCTGCACACATTATTTAAAATTAATTCTTATAATTGTTTTGTATGTTCACACAAAAACCTTCAACCCGATATCTAAGCGATAGCAAGACCCCCTACATACATATGTGACAAGTCTCAAAGCTAATTTCTATAAAGTATGCCACATCCTATATGTTGTAGTATTTAGGGTCAAATCATGATACATATTCCTTAATATGCAATTTTTTTTTATTTCCCCTAGCGTTATTCGATGGAGCGAAACAAAACTGTCCCTAGCAGAGCAGTGTACTTACCGGTGAGCGCCGCGTCCAGCCTGTCGAGTATGGCGTCGAGCAGCGCCTGCGCCACGGCGTCGTCGGGGTCCTTGGCCAGTGCCGCGTGCAGAGCGTCTGCGGCGGCGGGCTCGCGGCCCAGCAGCGCCAGCGCCAGCCCCGCCGCCGCCAGCGAGCTCGCGCGCCCCGGCCGCAGCGCCAGCGCCCTCTCGTGCCAGCGCAGCGCCTCCTCGGGCCGGCCCAGCGCGCGGCTGGCGTGGCCCAGCGCGTCCAGCGTGGGCGCCCACGCCGCGTCCACGTCGCCCGGATCCGCGGGCGCGGCGAGAGTGGTGGGGGTCGCGGGGGTCGCGGCGCGCAGGGCGCAGAGCCACAGTCGGTGCGCGGCGGCGTAGTGTCCGGCCGCGTAGGCCGCGGCGCCCGCCTCGTGCGCCACGTGGGGGTCGCGCACCACGCCCGCGATGCGCTCCCACCCGCTGCGGCCCTCCGCCTCCGACTCCTCGTGCATCGCGTCTACTGCGCTCTGAACACAACACCCTCTTTAATAAATCAAATATTTCTAATATGAATGCTATCATTATTATATATCGATCAATAAATATTAATGACATATTTGGATTCTCAATTACTTCCATCTCATATCATAAGACTTGGACACAAATACATGGAAAAAACACTTGAATAAATCCAATTTGGGATAGTCGTTGTGGAAGGATTTTCACAGCACTCATACACGGTTACATAAGTGTGAACGAGGTGTACCTCTGCGTTGTTGTGCAGCGCGGCGGCTCGGTACAGGAAGCGCTCGCACATGGACACGTTGTTGAGCAGCGAGCACTCGATGCCCACGTACAGCGGCGGCAAGTGGCACCCGCTCATCAACTGACTAGCCTGCGATGTCCAACAACCCATTGTATCACCTCATGTTGTACGAGCAGTTGCCCAAAACTTTACATTTCAAGAGGAATATTTTTACCCGTACTTCCCACCATTTTTTTTGCTACTTTTATTTTGCTGCTACATAAGGGGAGTCCTAAGTCGGAATAGTCACCATTACTGATAAGAGTTCAAAACCAAAGCCATTTTTTTCCGAATATTGAAGTACCCTATGTTACATCAGTTTCATCAGCTATCTAACTGAAAGTCAAGCCGTCTCGAAATTAGCGCAAACATATGGACAAGTGGACAGACACAGACAGCGTTTTCCTCATATATGTATGAGATAAATAAAATAATAAACAGACACTTTATTTTTATTGAATGTTTAGATAACTTTGTATACATTGAACTAGTATTTTTTTATATATAAGAATTTTGTTTTAATATAAGACAAAAAGACACTAAACTTACTCTAAAATGATTATTTTTTTATTTTGGGCAGAACATACTTTGAGTCGGACTTGTCGAGTATATATTACTAAGTACATAAAATATGACCTCATGATTAAGGCATGCCTCTTTCAATAGTAAAATTGAATATAAAAAGAAAACTTGTTAAAAGTTGTGAGAACCATATCGGTCCAAGTCGGTTAATTTATTCAATCCCTACTTAAGGGACCTTCTGTGTTAAGTTATTATGTAATTAGCTAATCTAAGAACATGTTACAGTGACCATGAGAATATTAAAAAAGTAGCCATGGTCAGATATAACCTTGAAGTAAGCGGCCATGGCCTGGTCGTGCTCGTTGTCGGCGGCGAAGCTGTGTCCGTACGCGACCCACACGCAGCCCGCGCCCGGCTCCAGGCTCTTCGCCTTGTTCAGGTAGCGCCGCGCCAGCTCGCTCTTACCTGCACCACCAAATATACTGAATCTATAAAATATCAAATACATCACTTACATTCAGTCATTTCAAAATTAGTTCACCACCCTGTTCGGAAGGCAGTCATCACTAGAGAAGAACGGGCAAGAAACTCTAGTGTTGCTCTTTTCCAACCAAGAAATCGTTTACAGTATTGATACAATGAATAAATTTTCTGAATTACAGCAGTTCATTGATTCAATAACAAGCTATATTGTATTGAATATGAGAATTGCATTGAATCATTTAGAATAAAACAAAATTATTTTTTTAAATATTTCAAACTAGTTGCTACTGCTACGGTCTCCTAGAATCTTCGATTTTGAGGTCGCTCGGAACGAATCAAAGTCTAAACAGTTTTATTCAAGTAGTTTTATAATATTTGATGAATGTTCGCGCTGTTTAGGAAAGTGTGAATTAGAGGTAGACGGGCAGAGTGGGACGGGACGCTGACCTATGAGGAAGTAGTAGCAGCCGACCGCGAACCAGGAGGTCCAGTGGCTGGGGTAGGCGTCGACGAGGTCGTGCGCGAAGGCGAAGAGGTCTGGCGCGCGGCGCAGCTCGACGAGGCAGGCGGCGCGCACGTCGGCGCAGCACCACGGGTCGGCCGCGTCCAGCGCCCGCAGCGCCGCGCGCCACGCGCCGCCCGCCGCCAGCCGCCGCGCGCCGCACGCCGCCGCCTCCAGCGTGCGCGACCGCACGCCCTCCGCCGCGCCGCTCAGCTGCACCGACGGACGACGTAGCGATACATCACAATGTCGATATACCACAATATCGAAATTCATTCACTAAATAATGCGATATAAATCGTCGATATATTGACGCTGAATATATCGATATTCGATATCTATTTCTGAATATCAGATTCGGTTATTTTAAGAGCTTTTTTACATACATACATAAACTCACGCCTGTATTCCCCGAAGGGGTAGGCAGAGGTGCATTTCTGCACCCACATTTCACCAAGTATGTATCAGTCCCACGTAATTAGTACATTTCCAGACTCCGTGCTGTTACCGAAAATTTCCTAATGGAAAAACCCAATAACACTTTGCCCGACCCGGGAATCGAACTCAGGACTTCTAGGTCAAACGGCACATACTTTTACACAGCTTTTTTATATTTTAAACAATAAACTGTGTATGCATCATACATTTAAAATTTTTACTTTCAAAGAATATTGTACTTGATTTAATAATAAGGCTAATAAAACCACAAAATATGTATTTTTTCTTTCACTTCTGAATTTTCTTAGAGGTAAAAAATGGAAGCATCGATATAAAAATAAAATGAAATATCGATATTTTAACCTGTATACATCAATATTTTTTAAATCTATCGACACGAAAGATATCAATATATTTCTTTCATTTGCTCATCCCTACTCAACTCCACTCACAGTCATGCAGCCATTCCTTCTACCCAGCAATAAATCACTCAATCATTCCTTCATTCATTAATTTGAATTCTCATTCTTTAATTATTATTCGTTAGTTCCATCATCACTCGATCATTTATAATCTCATTCAATCGATCATATCCCCCGCTTTACATGGACATGATAACTGACAAAATATGATTGCCAACAGAGCAGCATTCAAAAAATGTTACAACATAAAACTAACAGAATCATATTAATATATGCAATAGAAAAAAAAAAATGTTTAACCTTGAGAAACTTGTCCTGCCTTACTAGTGTCTGAAAGTATGTATTGACTGACATTTTGGTCCTCGGTTCAGTTACCGAGTCGCGAAAAGTGTTAATGCTATAGCTTATGAAATGTAAGTGTAAAATATACCATGCCACACTCTTCAAATATACAAGCTATTACGTAATGGCATGTACCCTAAGTATATTAAAGTTATTTATTATC
The DNA here is from genome assembly GCA_907164795.1 of Hemaris fuciformis. NCBI lineage: Eukaryota > Metazoa > Arthropoda > Insecta > Lepidoptera > Sphingidae > Hemaris > Hemaris fuciformis. Next base: position 2,403,247 of record OU015443.1, read on the forward strand.
AAAAGTATGACAAATACTTTTTAAAAGGCTCGTTTTTTTAAATATCAACAAAAAATATAGTTTATGATTTGGTAACTTACAAGGTTTTAATGCTACTCTTGCTTACTACGCCCCATTCGCCTGCACTCAAACTTGGATTAGATCCAATGAATGTGAAGATTTTAAGTATAATTTTTGCAGTGTGATTTTATTTTGCACAATAGACATCATAAAATTTCGAAATGTAGTTGAAATATAAATATTGACTATTGAAGTTGTTTGGAAGCCAAAAAATAAAATGAACATAACTTTACATTATTTTTAAAGTTACACGGCGTAGGAATTGACTACGGACCTAAACTCTAGTAAAGGGCAGTAGCTCCACTCTCTAGAGACCTTTTTCTCTTTGAGGTACCAAATAGGGAATTTCAGTAGCGCGTTTATCACGTGGGAGGGGGAGGGGGGGTATTGTAAATTATTAAAAGTTCCCTATGTACGTCAATTGAAGCATGCGAGGGCTATTGATATCTTCTAGTGGTATTTGTCTAGTAGTTTTTGAGCCAATAATTCACCAACGTTGTGATACACCTACTTCGTGTTTCTAATTGATTTGTTTTTTTTTTGTTTACGCAATTATTGTTTCTGTCATTTTTGTATAGTGTAAGTGGTATTTGAATAAACAAGTGCAGTGATATAGTCCCGTGTGTACGTACGGGGCAGTCGTCGTGCGGCGCGGAGGGCGCGGAGGGTGCGGGTGGCGCGGGGGGTGCGGGGGGCGCGGGCTCGTGCGTGCGGAAGCGCTGCGCGTACGCCGCCCGCACGAGCGCGCCCTCGCCCGCGCCCAGCTGCCGACCGATGCACAGCGACTCGATCAGCTCGCTCTCTGCACGTACACACACATCATCATCATCATCATCATCAGCCCATATACGTCCCACTGCTGGGCGCGGGCATCCTCTGCAACTGGGAGGGTATAGGCCTTAGTCCACCATGCTGGTCTAGTGCGGGTTGGCGGCAGAGTGGGACGTGTATGGGCTGATGATGAGGACTTTTATACTTCAATAATAATAGTAGATCAAGGCGTAGTTTTAAGTTGGTATCAGTAAAAAATTGTGGCGTACCTTGTCTGGGTGTGAGCGCATGTTGGTCGAGCAGCAGGTCGAGTGCCTCGTAGCAGGCGCAGTCCGCCCGCAGCGCCGTGGCCAGCGCCTCCGCAGCCGCCTCGCGCCGCTCCAGCGCCGACAGCGCGCGCGCCTGCGTCACCAGCACCGCCGCCAACGCCCGCTGAACACATACCACATACATACATACACCCAACAGTCACATACATAGTTCTGACCTCACATTAACACACGAGTCTTGTGTCGTGGGTATCAGAAACTACGAGAGACTATTTGTGGATCACACAAACATTTGTCTCGGTGCGGGAATCGAACCCGCGGCCGCTCGTTTCGCAAGCTGGTGTCTAGCCAACTGCGCCACGGGGCTGTCTAAATACAAACATACATTCGCCAGGTATGTATCAGTCCTACGTAATAGGGGGCGAGCCCATTGCCGTCTTTCGGGCACATTTCCAGACTCCGTGCTGCTACTGGGAATTTCCTAATGGAAAAACCCAATAACACTTTGCCCGCCCCGGGAATCAAACCCAGGGCCTCTAGATCGCACGGCATATACTTGTGCCGCGAGACGAGTCAATGTAATGTAATACAAATGTAACACATTTATTTAACTCCATAAATCAGATGGGACAGGTTTAAATTGCAAAGGTTCTGAAATATATTATTGATAGACAAAACCGTTAAGTTAATTTAGCTTTCAAAATAGACATTTATTTTATCTATACTTAAATTATAAAGAAAGGTATGTACATTTATAATGAATAAGCTCAAAAACCATTTCACCAATTCTAATGATTTTTTGTTACAGACATGGGACACATTAGGAAAAACAAAGGCTACTTTTTATTCCAGAAAAATAAAATGTTCCCATGAAATGTGCACAGAATCCAAAATTTGGATCCACCACTTTGTATAATTTTTTAATTTCAACTACCAGCACTAGCATTCAATGTTCTAGTGTGACTTTAATAAAGCTATCTTCTTGTGCAACAATTATATTTTATCAGGTAAGTTGTGTTATTTGAGTGTCCCATTTTGAATTGAAAACTTAACCATTTCAACCGTGACATTCAATGGGGATTTAATATCTCACATTGTGAGTTTGGTCCGTGTTCTTTGGCTCCAGTAACATTGGGTCACACTCCTCCAACAAGTTGAGTGCCGCAGAATGCTCTCGCGCTGCTAGGTAAGCTCGCATTGCAACGCCGAGGCACAGCAGGTGTCGCCTGTAAAAATTCTTTCGATAAATAAATCTTATATAGGGTTATTTTTATATGCTTTGATTGCTGCCACAAAATAAAATCTAGAATCCACAGAATCTCAAAGACTATAAACGGCCTTTTGAATTCTCTTATCTTAATTATTCCCATTTTAATTATGGCATTTAGTTTTTTATACTTTAAGAGGTACTACAAAATGACAAGGGTTTTGCCCGAAAATTAGATTATATATTTTGTTTCCAATATACATTTATTAAAGCAAGAGTACCGTGTTTCCTTAAATACTCAACAAAAGAACAAAGTTCACCAATAATTTATTACCAATAGTTTATATGCTTTGCATTTTAACCCTTAATTTGACAGACCTTTTTTTTAAATTTTATTTGTATTATCATCACAAATTTTGTTATTTAGCTTAGGGTTCCCAGAACAAATACACAAAAAAATCTATCTATTTCAGTATCCAGAAAAATTAATGTCCACTTAATGGAAATTATCAAGGAGATTTTTGCACAATGTTAAATTAAGTGTTAATATAGTGATAAGTATATAGCGAGTAGCGGATGGATGAGGGCTGCTCAAGACTGGGATGGTTGGCGCCTACTTGGGGAGGCCTTCGTTCAGCTGTGGACGGCAATAGGCTGAATATAATAATATATTTAATTTAATAAGTTTTTCCTATGGGACACTTTTTCCTAAAAATAACTTACTTATGAAGATTCCGTGATGTGACAGCATGGGCGGCCCTGTGAAACTCTCCCCTTGCAAGCATGGCACTTGCAAGTAGCCACACATCATCCCCACTCGCACCCTCCGGACCACCACCTGCTGCAGCAGCCGCTGCATCTGCCCAGAAGAATGCACTGGTCCATTGACCCTGATGAATTGAAATATCTAATACTATTGAATCATTAAATAGAATAGAAATGCTTTTTAGTAATTATTGTATATATTGCTAGTATCTTCTTACGTAAATTCCATCAACTGTTGCAGGAATAGTTCCACAATAAAATTAACCTTAAGTCATATCAGTGAAACAGATTGTTATATTCTCAAAACAATCTTACCAATTCAAAGTACTGTTTCACCAAGGAGCGCATAAAATCAATGTTAAGACACGCTTCTACATTAGTCCTGCCGGTCGGCGTCGCTTTCGCCATTTATCATATATATTAAATCTATACGTACACAAAACAAAACAACTTATGTTAACGCTTTATGCGGTACTTCACTTTTAAAATTTCAAGAACAATAACATTAAAGTTAACCAGACATCACTTAGCACACATATAGTTGTCTTTTACCTAAAATTATTTTCAAATTACGTATTAAATAATAATTAAATAATAAATTGCACTATTTTCGTTTATCCCGCGGCCAATTGACAGTTGAATTTTTTTGACATACTACCGTAAAATGTGGTGAATAGGGATTGAGGGGTGAATAGGGAAAAAACGGGGAAAAGATTTCAACGCTTAAAATTACTTCTACTTACTTACAAATTATTATTATTTTTTGTACTATAATAGTAGAATGCCGAAACTTTTTATGGCACCACTTAACAAGCATGATATTAGCCGCAAACTATAAAAAAAATGTATTTTAACATAGCATTTCGTAACTGAAACTTTTTTGGTGTGACAAACTTTGGATTTTATAATTTTTCCTTTGTTCTACTGCTTTGATAACGTGTACCCTTTATAATTTAGTGTCTGTAGTCTTGTATACATTGGAGGTAAGTGTCAGTTGTTCATTAATTTTAATGTTTTTTGATAAATTAGAAAGGCATGAAAATTTGATCTTTTTTGGGGTGAATGGGAACGTTTCATGTACGAATAGAGACGAAAGAGGGGTTAATTGGGATGAGAATAAATTGAATTGGGACCACTGATGTATTAATAGGTACACGTTAGTAGGGTTGGCACTTAACAGTTAACAATTTTTTTCTGCATAAAATTTTTTTTTATTTCCTAATAATGAAATGACTTTCAAGAAACTATGATCATCATCATCATCATCAGCCAATATACGTCCCACTGCTGGAAACGGGCCTCCTCTACCATTGAGAGGGTTTAGGCCTTAGTCCACCACGCTGGCCTAGTGTGGGTTGGCGGACTACACACCTAAGAAATTCCTAAGAACTTTTTTTAGGTGTGCAGGTTTTATCACGATGTTTTCCTTCACCGTTAAAGTACGTGATAATTCATTGTGAATACACACATAACTTCGAAAAGTCAGAGGTGTGTGCCTGGGGTTTGAACCCGCGACCGTCGGGATTCTCGACCGCGTGCCCAAACCTCGAGGCCATCACGACTTTCAAGAAACATCAATACATATTAAATAAACAAGTTCCCCAGCAAGTCTGGCGATGATCTCAAAAACTATTGAACGGATTTTTATGTGGATTTTCATCAATGTTTAGAGTGATGAGGAAGGTTAGATGTATAATTAATATTGATTTTGTGCAAAATTAGCTTAAATAACAGTGATAGTTGGCTACTGGAAAAACGTGGTTTATTGGTACGAATAACTTTATAAAACCGGTTTAAATAACTTTAAATAAATATTTTTGATTTGATATGTTCACAAATATTAATTATAAATGTAAAAATTGCTATTTGATTTTAATTATAAAAATAAACTATAAAAAGTTATGAGTACATTTTATTACATCATCAGATAATAAAATAACAGAAAATAAATGGAAATTGTTTATTACAAGTAAGAAGTATCAGCCCTGGTGAATTTCCCTATTGACACTATTTTCGTCCCTATTAACCCCAGTTTCCGGGTGAATAGGGATTACATATATTTTTTACATTTTTGCGAAAATCAGAATGCTAATTGTATAGTTTTCCATTTAATCATAAAGGTACCAGTAAGACTCAATAATTATTACCTTGAGATAACGATTTATCCATAGAAATGTGTTTGAAAATTGTTCATTAAGTTAGGATTTGTCCCTATTCACCACATTTTACGGTACGTCAAGTTCATTTTCTATCAATAAAACCGTTATTAAAATATTGCCACAACTGATATTTAATACTGATTTATCGTTTTTAAGACATCCCTAGCAGCAAATGTAAGGCGCCCAAAATTAGAAGTACACATTTGGAGCTTTGGCGTTCTCATTCTGCATGTTGCCAATAGAAATATAACTACTTTTCAATTTATTTGGGTAAACGCATGCTGTCAAATGATAGATTTGAATTTTGATGACGGAAAGAAAAAGGTTATACACAGAAAAAGAGGGAATAGGCTGACTAATTTTATTTATTAATATTTATAATTGAAAAGTATTTAGACAGCCGTAATTATTGTCGTTAAGTGTTCAAATAGGTGTTTATCTTTAGTTTTGTGAAAAGTCTGATAGCTCAAAGAACGCAACGTGTCTTAGGTTAGGCCGTTGGTGAAACATGTTCATACAGTACTTGAAATAACATGACTGAAAGAAAAATGTGCAAATTCTACAATTTAAACGTGCCTGAACGACGTTCCGCTGATGGTGGTGGTCTTGTGCCGAACCACGGCAATAACGAAGACGACGACAGAGGTCCCGACGATGTGCTGGCGCCGCCGGTGCCCCCACACGAGCACAAGCTCGAGTACAGCTACTGGATGTGGTTTTCACGGCGGCTGCCTACTCGAGACGCGGCCTCCGCTACGGGCTATGGGCAGGTCTGTTACACTATATACAGTTTATTGTCAATAATTTATTTCTAAAACACAACATTGAATACAGTTTTAAACCTGTTTGTACAATGTACAGCAGCTTCTTAACAATTGGTAATTTGTTTAACATTATTTCGATCACATTGTTGTGGGTTCATGGGCTCAGTAATTTCATTTAAACTCAGATTACATACTCAAAAATAACAGCATGTAACAGGTTGATTTCATCAAAATCTCACACAAGTGGATTGTATTATATGATGCTTTTATAAACACTAGATATTCCATTAAATAAATTAAATATTAACCTACATGAATTTCATATGTAAAGGCATTTTTTTAAGATGAATGAAATTATGATGATTAATGATTGAAAGACTAGTATATAAATATTTATGAATGAAAATGTCTTCTAAACTTCAAAATTACCCAAAATACAAATAGTATACACCTCAAAGACTTACCACTCTGTTGGTGGATAATTCTATGGGTGGGCCATTTATATATTATGTGTTATATTTTACATAATTTAACTCTTTTATGTTTTTAAAACTAAAAGCACCTGTTGACCTAGATAGCATTAGAGTGAATTTTATTGTAGTAAATAATTTCTTTCTCATTTAAAACATTCTTGTAAAATCATATAGTTATAGAATTTGAAACTATAGTTATAACAAATGCACACTCCTAAAAATGTATATTTCAGTGCTATTGTTTACAATTTTAATTACATAAAATAATAATTAGGATGGAGACAGAGGAGTTTAATTAAATGTTCCACAAAAACAAATTGTGCATACATTTTTTATACTTTTTTTGTGTGGGACCTCCTTTACATCCTGTAACCTCATTTGTGTCTGTGGATACAAGCCATTGTTAAAAAGATATGCTGTAAATGATGTTTTGGTATTTGAAAACGTTTGTTTACATGATATATTTCAGTTCCGGATGCAGACTGAATTTAATAACAATGGCACAGAAAAAATGTCTATGAGACCCTGCTATACTATGATTTTATGTCAAAACACATTTACATTATTTGTAAATACCTTATTAAAGCAAATTATACAAGGTCCTGATATAAATTGGATGTGAATATTTTAACCAAAACTATTCGGAAAAGATTGATAATTTTAATAGTTTGCTTTAGGTTTTAATAAGTGTAACTAATGAGTATGGATGAAATAATGCTTAAGGCCTATTAAAATATTAGTAATAATACTATTAATAGATAGATGAATTAAAGCTACTGAATCAGAAGATGTCACTTGATAGATAATTGTATAATATTATCTTAAAAAAGGGGTTCCCTTAATAGGTATAATGTACCCTTGTATTATATTGATATGCATATTGAAACTATATACTAAAACTTTTATCTTGAATTGAAAATTTGACACACCCACATCAGTACTTGTGCATTAATTGAATTATACATACATAACTTGATGCATGTTTTCCCCAAAGGGGTAGGCAGATGTGTATTTCTGCGCCCACATTTTCCCAGTTATGTATCAATCCCACATAATAGGGGGTGAGCTTATTGCTGTTTTTCAGTAGCATTTCCAGACTCAAATTAATTGAATTATTATGTTGCATGCTACATGCTTTATAACTCATTATTACTATATATAAAAAATATATGACATTGCATATTTTCCCTATCTATAGTTTCATTTCCAAATGACTTATAGATTCTAAGCAAAAGCAAATTAAATAGGTCTAGTCTAAATACTGCTGAACAAGCAATTGAATCTAATAATAAACATACACATGACATAATGTAATTGTGATTTCAAAACACAAATGACTGAATACACCTAATATATTATGCAGATTTTTTTACTAATCATCATAATCCAACTTCATATCTTACATATGTATGTCTTCTATCAACTTGGATGGGCTTAAACCTGTTACTATTTCAAGATATTAAATGTATTTGTTTTACTGGAAGATGTCCATTTGTACCACCAAAATTTGCATATGTGAAGTTATACCAAAATTCTGTGGTGCGTTAGAATAGAAAAGTAAATTAACAGACAAGTGGGGAAGGCAACCTTGATTATTATTCATTAAATATCCTTTTACAAAATTAACAGGTTATTTTTTGCAAGACATTTCCAAAATACCAAAAGGCAATAGCTCAACCAAGCTTTACACAGACCTTATCTGATGTAAAGTATCCTATGTTCCTTTCCAATGTACTGTCTATTGTCCAAGCCAAAAATCACTTATTCTTCACTGGTTTTAGTATAGAAGCTGGCCAACACTGGCAGTATTGGTATGTATATATTTCTCACATTTTGTGTGTCGACTCTGCAGGCGCTACGTTTGGTGGGTCGCGTGGCGAGCGTGGAGCAGTGGTGGGGGCTGTACACACATCTGGCGCGGCCTTCGGAGCTGCCGCCCTTATCGGACCTACACCTATTCAAGCTGGGAATCAAACCCATGTGGGAAGATCCAGCTAACATCAATGGTGGCAAATGGGTAAATATTTACTTCTTCTATAGCTTAAATTAAGCCTACTGAAAAAGGGAGGACATTAGTGGTAGTAAATGTATTTGAGTAGACCCAGTACAAAACAGATGTACAAATATGATAAAGGTTATCATAATCCGTCTTAGAAAGTCCCAAAGTCAATAACCCTCATCATCCAAAAAAATATTTTTTGCTGTGACAGGGTTTTTTACATGGAGAGGATAGGTAAAAGACGACTAACGTACGAATTTTCTGTGTGAATGAATATAGTAAATTTATTCAATAATATATGATCTTTGAAAATATTTAGTCAGGAGTTCGCTTTATCAAAGAAAATAATAAATTAGGTTATGTACGATTTCATCGGTAAATACTGAAAGCGACAGCAATTTTTTTTATCCCGGTACATGTGGGTGTATAAATTGGCCTTACTTACCGAATCTTATTTAAAAAAAATAATGTTTTAGTGTATTTCATTCTGGTAAAAAGGCGGTTTACTATACTCATTTCTTTAACGCAATTTCTTTCAGCCACCTTGATACACTTAAAGAGGCTAAATTATTAAGTTTCCCACTCATGGGCAAACAAGACAAAGTAGTTAAACACGAAAGGTATACTTGAGATTGAACAAGTATTTAGGTACCCTGGACATTAATTACAATTCATACGATGTTTAAACTAAAATATCAAATGCGGTTTTGAACTACATTGCCCCTAATTTGAATTTTAAATACAAATAAAAAACAAAAGCGGTTCGCAAATACTGCAAAAACTTTTTTATTACTCTGTGATCGTCGATTCAGTCGAATCAAGTCTTTCGATTTCTTGTTTTTAACTAAAATGATAATTCATATATAAAATTGTATGAAACTTTATATGGAGAGCATAGGATACTAATAATCGCTCAATGCCACGATGAAAATCATGGTTGGGAAATCTGCGTACCAAAGTTATAAATAAATAGTACATATACGAGGGCAGTCCGATAAGTACTTAGCCTCACCGCCCGATGGCACCACTATCGTAAGATAAATTTACCATCATGTAGCACATCTTCGTAGACGGCTATTGTCAAAATTTCAGCCGAATTGGATTTGTAGTTTTGTTTTGACCGCGTGTGTAAGCGGACGTGTCCGCGGATTTTCGAAAAATGGAAAAAGAGCAATATCGGCCGGTGATTTGATTCTTGTTTTTGGAAGGGAAATCGCGCAGCGATATCAAAAAGCGCTTGGATGCTGTTTACGGTGACTCTTCTCCTTCAATGGCGACCGTCAAAAATTGGTTTAACGAGTTTCAACGTGGTCGCACGTCAGTTTTTGATGAGCCACGCCCAGGTGCCCCAAAAACGGCTACCACGGAGGATAACGTGAGAAAAGTCCCGATCTTGTATTGGCAGACCGCCGATTGAAGGTGCGCGAGATAGCTGAGACAGTAGGCATCTTAAAAGACCGCGTGGGTCATATCCTGCATGAAATATTGGGCATGAGAAAGCTGTCGGCTCGATGGCTGCCGCGTTTGCTCACTTCGGACGACAAGCGCATCAGTGACACAACTTCAGAGCAGTGTTTGACACTGTTTAGGTGCAATCCGAAGGGGTTTCTGCGTCGTTTCGTGACCGTCGACGAAACATGGATTCACTGGTACACACCAGAGACCAATAAACAGTCGAAACAGTGGACTTTACCCGGCGAATGTGCTCCGAAGAAGGCGAACACTGTCCCATCGGCCGAAAAGGTGATGGCCACCGTTTTCTAGGTTTCACAAGGTGTGATTTACATCGACTACCTGGAGAAGGGCAAAACGGTCACAGGGCTCTACTATGCCGAACTATTGGGCCGATTCAACGCTGAATTGTAGAAAAAACGGCTCCATTTGGCGAAGAAAAAAGTGCTCTTCCACCATGACAACGCACCGGCTCACACCTCCGCCGTCGCAACGGCCAAATTGGTCACATTAGGCTACGAACAGCTGCTCCATCTACCGTATTCTCCAGATTAGGCCCCGTGTGACTTCTTTTTGTTTCCAAACTTGAAAAAGTCCGTCGCCGGACAGAAATTTGAGTCGAATGAGGAGGTTATCGCCGCCACGGAGGCCTACTTTGTAGACCTCCAGAAAACGTTCTTTTCAGACAGCTTAAAGAAGTTGGAGCATCGCTGGGTCAAGTGAATCGAGTTGAAAGAAGACTGTGATGAGAAATAAATCGCCACTTTTCCAAAATTTTCGTTTTTCTTTTGTAGGCTAAGTACTTATCGGACTGCCCTCGTAAGAGTCACATACATAGTTTTGAGAGTGAGAATGTCAAAAATTATCTTATCAGATTGGTAAACAAAGGCTAGTCGCTTGATCATTCATCATCACCTCTGTTAATAATTGTGTCAGTCCAATTAGCTGTCTCGTTAAAATAGCATAAGCAACGAAATAATAGTAAAATAGTATATTAGGTAAATTGTCTGTAAAGACTAATAAAAACAATATGGATATTAAAAATGATATTTATGAACATCAGGTGGTGAGACTGCGCAAGAGCCAGACGGGGCGCGCGTGGGAGGACCTGTGCATGGCGATGCTCGGCGAGCAGTTCATGGTGGGGCCCGAGCTGTGCGGCGTCGTGCTGTCCGTGCGCTTCCAGGTAATATCAATCATAGTGACACTCTTGGAATATATTTTAGTTTTATTTTATGTTATTCTTGTTTTTGTGGCGTCCAATAAAGCATAGTAAAGGATCCGACATACAACGACCTTCACCCATCTGTTTTATTTAATGGATGAAACGTATTTTATAATTTATATATCAATTTTATACTTCTAGGAGCTATACTTGGCTCGGATCTCTTTGTCGCAAGTTTCAATTCGCATCAAAATTTCACTTTTCAAATTTCGACAACCGTTATTCAGACCAGATTTTTTGCAGCCAACCCTATATCATCGTATTCCCAATGAAACAGCGCTTTTTATTATTTATATTTTTCTAAAATTTATTTTTTAAACATAGGTGAAATTAATTAGTATCAGTTTCTTGCCGTTTCTTCTCCACAGGGATAGCGTTTCGAAGCGGCAATATAATAAAAAATAGTTTAATATTGACGGTTCAAAATAACTTAAAAGTCTGTTTGAATAAAGATGATTTTGACTTTGACCTTGTGTGTGTCAGGACGACCACCTGGCGGTGTGGCACCGGACGGCGTCGGACACGGCGGCGGCGGCGCGCGTGCGGGACGCCATGCGCCGCATCCTGCAGCTGCCGGCGTCCGTGCCCATCGAGTACAAGGCGCACGGCGACTGCCTGCGGGCGTCCGCGTCGCGCGCGCACGAGCCCGAGTCGCCGCCCGACGCGCACCCCCCGCACCCCCCACACCCGCCGCCCGACGCGCACCACCACCCCCCGCCGCCCGCGCAGCCCGCGCCGCCGCGCTCCTAGCCCCAGCGACGCGCTCCACTCAATTCGTCTCACTCGCCTTCCTCTTCCTTCAGACGCTAGAGTGGGCTCCTGCCGCCTGCCTGAGCTCCCGCCCCGCGGACTCGGTACCTTCACGTACACTGCACCCTGTCCCGCCGTGGTGGATCTCACTTGATGTACATTTCCCTCGACCCTGTGTAGGAACCCGTCGTTTGATGTGAACCCCGTGGCGGCGCGCCGAGTTCGTACGCACTCGGCGTACGCTCGGCCGCGCTCGCCGGCTCTTTGACACTTGCATCGATGTGCTTTATCATAGTAATTGTGAATTTGAGTGAGATAACGAATTTTGATTATAAACGCCCCACTGTAGTTCTCACGACGTTGTTGCCAGTATCGGAATGATGTATATAATAATATAGTGTAATTCGATGTGAAGAAGCGCGAATGCGAGCATGTTTTGTGAGAACCGGCCGCATGACACCCATTGTACAGTGAACAATTCATTTGATTAATTTGGAAAAATGAAACATAAGAAGGAATAAAAGAAAATCAGACTTTTTAAATTTTGAATTTTTGTTTTTTTATTCCTATAATAATCTGTGGTATTAATTATTAAAATTACAAAAAATGCATAATTATTTTCAATTAATATTTTTTAATTGGATTACATTTTACTTCAGTCTTGTTTTTTTTGTCTATGTTAATATCGCAGATTTGTCCTCAATAAGGTCCACTTGTTACGAACTGAGTTACTGTGAAACTATATTTCATGTTATGTACTCGATAACTAGAGAATTTTATAATTCTTGGCGCTAGCTGGCCTAATGTGTCTATATAGCTAATTTGAATGTTTCTCCTAAGCTATTGTGACGTGTTTGAGTATAAACTATTTCAATGTGATAGCAATAAATTCAACCCAAAGTAAAATTATTGTTTCATCAATTTACCCCTTTACCACTTCGATGGAACATTTTTCTTTTAAATTTTGGTTTCGTTAATAAAACGCACGATAAAACAACTTGTACTGAATTAACAAATTTAAAAAGTGTTCAGTCAGATACGATTAGACACACCTGATTATAGTTATATTTTTATCGAAAGACCCTTAAACTATTTATAGCATATTCAACACCTCTTAAACGGCATAGTACGGGGAGGACGTGACGTCATCAAAACACACATTTGTCTAGAAAATATATTTTAATACATCAAATTTCAACAGACATCCACGTTTGTTAATTAAAAAATAAACCGTTTCACATCGCTATGACAGCTCTTTCTACACACCGAGAAGTCTGTGCGTCCGACCCACCCACACAACTATTACTACAAAAATCTAAAAAAAACTTCCACTAATACCATTATACAATTATTTTACACTAACTGTGGACACACTAAGGGATTTAGTGTTGATCAAATTCAAACATGAATATTTATTATTCTATAATTAAAATTACATATTTATGTCCTTTTGATAATTTCGTGGGTTCTTTCCTTCCTTGGCATATTAAAGGACGTAATCTTATTTTAATATTGCGACATCTAGCGGCAAAAGCTTCAACTACGTTCTCCTAGCCAGGCGGCAAACAAGGGATATAATATTGTAACGATTTAAAACTATCATAACAGAGTTAATTTACTGTCCTGATGGTTAAACAATACCGATCAATGAGAGACTTTTGAATCTCTCTTTAGCAACCTCAATCAGCCTCCATCACCTAAAACACCGTAGGTAGGAAGGGAAAAAACATTCTTATCCGTAAAATAATTCATAAACTAGTTTATTGGGCATTCTGTCATATAAAACCTGAGTCATTATGATGGTAATCCTGTAATCATTATTACATTTTGCCCAAAAGTAAAAGTATTACGGACGTATCCGAATTTGAGTTTGATCAACACATGTTTCACGGACATCGCCAACAATGACACACTTCAGACTCAAATTTATCTACTTAAATTTATATAACATCATTTAACGGTTCATACTGTATATTTTATATCTCATTTCAGAATATATTTTTAGTACTATTTATTGACGATGACAATGTTATCATAATATTTGCTTAGCTATTTCTTACAGTGCGATAAAATTTTATAAATACAGCAACATTTCAGACTATAGATTGTGGCTCCAACACTACAGGTTCGAAAAAAAGGACAATCACATATAAAAACCAAAATGTAATCATCTAATTTGTGCGTTCAGATCTAGTTTGAGATAAAAAAAATATGAACACTATTTCAGTATTTAAAGGATGATAATAAAAACTTTCTTGAAGTGAATAATTGATATTGACACAATGTAAAAATTAGCAAAAATATTTCATTGATAAATCTACCGGGTTTCTTTTACTCACTGCAATGGTGATGAAACCACATGTCCAACAAATCTTTAGGCCTTAAAATTTACATTTCGTGTTTTATATGCTGAGAGTGCTAAGTGTGCCCACACGACTCCCCACTACGACGTATGTAATAACTAACTTACAAGTACCTAAGTATATATACATTTGGCATCTTCACTTACACTATATGTGGTGATATGCACGCTGCATTTGGTAAATCAAATTCTCCATGATTCCCATTGATATTTCGTTTATGCTATAACAATCACATTATTTTTCCATTGATATAATTTCATTTGGTGCGACGGGGGTGACCACATTGACTCAAACAGTTTGCTCTTACGAATAGCGTGCAACTGTCACATGTGCCTCGTCAACCATGCATTTACGCGGGAAACGCAAATGCAACCAATAAAAAAAATTCATAAACTAAAATACATTTTGATTTTTTTCAGACATTACGTTCGTGAATTATTTAGACAATATATATTCTAAAGTTAAATAAAATTAATTAATTACTTCGCGTTAGTGTTTACAAAAAAAACAACATTATTATTATAAAAGTTTTAACCCTAAAATAACATACAAAAGAAAAGTCATAAAACTAAAATAATTAAAATTATCGATCTAATTTAGTCCATCATACAACACAAACGGAAGACTTATGCGATGGAAAGACGCCGGAGCCGATAGTTTGACCCTCCATTAGCGAGGTACACGTTCAGTTTCTCCTAACAACATAATTTACCAATAATACTTAATCTCATATTCAATGTGGCCGCGCCCCTGTAAAAACAAAGTGCGCAACTCTAGCTTATTTACTAGCCCCCCGAATGAGGACATAACCAGTAATGGACATCACATCATTTTAGATTAATTATCGTTTCGAGGCGCACATGCCATGGAAAACCATAGATAGATGTTTAAAAATAAATCCTATACTTATGAATATAAAAAAAGTTACTTAGATAAAAATATACCTGTATTCATAAAATTTGGGACCGACGAGCCCATTCACCCCAAGAATATAGTCCTATTCACCCCAATTAATTAATGACTGACTTGGATCAGTGGTTACATCCCCATTCGAGGGTACGGACTGTTGTGTGGTCTTGCAATGTCTATGGCACTTTTACATCCGCCACTTACATCTATAAACCTGCGGAAATGCTAATTATATGTACCTTAGCGAACCATTGTGGTTCTGTTACACTACCCCAAGTTTTCATTGCAATGCACTGAAAATGGTTCAATTGTATAAGTTTTTTTTGCGGAGATACGGTGACAGCTTTTTAAATTTTGATTTATGCTAGTGTAACAGCACCACGCTACATATATTAATACCCATTTCATTGCTTTGTTTTCTTTTTAAAGTAGCACTTGACACGCTTTTAATGAAATAATACAACTGGTAAAAACTAAAGAATAGTTTTACAAAAAAAACACATTCCAGTCTTACTGAAACCTTAGGGTCCCTTTCTTGAGTTGAATATACAGATTATAATATTAGGCGTTTGTATATACGGCAAGATGGGTCCTTGCAATTATTACAAAAAGACCCTAGATTACGGTGGACCCTTTAAACTAATTATACTAACTATAAAAAAACTCTCAAATTACGTTAATTAATATAAACGATAAAATAAATATGCTCTTAAAGCGTAAAGACCAAAGGCAAAAATGGTCACAAGTTATAATATATAAACAAGAATACAACAAGAACGACAAATTAAAACTAAAATGAGTTTGTATACAAGCCAATCGTTGCTTGAAATTTATAAATAAATTTTAACAACAAAACTTGTTTCGTTTCCGTATATATATGCGCGATAAAAACATTCATTTTTCTACAACGACGTTGACAATTATGTCGATCTAATCTGACGGAAAAAATCGTCAGTGATAAATTTAGGATTCGCAATCATGACCTAAGTCAATTTTAACCGTAATAATTGTTCTAAGACGACACAATACGCCAACCACACATCTACAATAGGACGAAACTTCACGTCAGCCGCATAGAAATACACAAAAAGTGCGACGCTTTTAGTACGTGAAATAACAAAACGCACAATACATCCATTACATCTAACAACTTTGAACGATATTCGTTAAGAACACTATTTATTGCAATATGTTGCATTCTCACAATTACATAGTTAATTTTGTAACAAAAGCTTAGAAGCTGCACCGGTTTATAGCCAAAGATTTAGGAAAAATAAATTTCACATTTCACTGGGAAACAAAGCTAAAATTGAAGCACAGATAATGCCAACCTTCAAGAGCTCAGTTTATACAAATAATAAATGTAAAAAATTATTAAAAATGACAATTTTTAAATTAATTTTATTCATCTTTTTAAATATATATTCAAAAACAATACTGAAAATGTGTAAATATTTAGGTTCAGGCGATTATTAAACATAAAAAAATAATTTCTCAAAAAATGAAATATGAAAAGGGATCAGGGATTTTTGTAATTTTTTAAACTTGTATTATTTATGTACTAAAATCGTTAGACACTTAACTAAGAATCATTTTGATTATTTTAAATTAAACATGTGTTGGTCAATTTATATGTTGACTGCAACAAAAAATATAGATTTCCTAATTTTTTATTTTCGTCTCAATATTTGTAAAAAAATAATACGTATAAATGGATTGAATGAAATCCAATAAATAAACGCCAAGAAATTGTATACCATAGAGCAGCTCTTAAAAATGATCCAATGATTAAAAAAATCAAAACCCGATTTACACTATAGTTGCTCTTGAAGTGTGATTTACATAATTTTATCATTCGTAGGCGGATACGTATGTAAAAAAAGGGACGATTCTTTTTAAAAAAAAATTTATGAATGGTATTTACAGGACGTGGCATTTGTGCGTTGAATTCCAGTAATATGTTTTATGACATCCGTATAAAGGAGATCGACATGTGTAATGAACACAAATACCTAATTAAACCCAAAAAATATAGTGGTGTTGCCAATTACTTAATTGTATTATTTTCCCCAAATAACATTATTTTTAAATTGGCAAATTTAATTTGGCTGTTAAAACTGCTATTTTCCGTTTGAAATTGAAAATAAAACATACGCGAACGTATCTACTATATAGTTAAATACCAACTTACCTTTTTACCATCTTCATCTAACATTCTGTTAGTACTGTCAATAACTTGCAACATGAGACACGGCGATTTAATCTGGCAACACCTCGGCCCGTGGCGGAGTAGAGCAGCTCTAGAGGTGTATGAGGGGCAGGTCGGTGGGTCAGCAGGCGCGCGGCGCCAGGTCGTGTATGAGCAGCGGCGCGGTGGCGCTGGCGGGGCGCTGCGCCCCCACGCGCTCCAGCACGCAGGACGCGGACAGGCGCGCCTCCGCGTCGTGGTCCCAGCACTCCTCCATCGTGTCGCACAGCACGCCCAGACCCTGGGCAGAGGAACATACAACTTCACCAACCTACACTTCCTGTATCTGATAACAGCCTGATGGAGTAGCCTTTATGCAGTGCCGTAAATAGCCTTTTCTGTGCACCCTTGTTGTTTTTTTAGATATTTAGTTACCCTAGATAGATAAATAAAAATAGGTGGATGTTGGAAAAGTTGGAACTTTTTAGGTGCAAACCGAAAAAATTATAGTCCTGCCTGGTCTGGCCATTCTTATGCCCCCCAGAGTCTACGCCCTGTGCCTGGGCACCGGTGGCACCGCCCTATTTACGGCACTGCCTTTATGTATGTCTTATACCAAGACAATAAATCAATATTGCTTTGACAATTTACGCCAACTCCAGGACTATTCAGTCCATAACGTTAGGAGTAGCGCACTCATAATACAATAGCGTTGTAATTCAAAATTTAACACGTTTCAGAATATACAAAAAATTGATTATTATTAACTTCCTATTACTGATATAAATTTAAATAAATAAATTTATTTAATCCTAGTACCAAAAAAATATAGCTATATATAACTCACAGGATGGTTGCGCCACTGCGGCTGTATGTGCGGCCTGAGTTTCCTCTGCACCACCGCTTCTTGCATCTCCTCGAGACTGGGGTGCGAGCCCACTTCTTCTTCTAGCGGCAGCCGGTACTGAGCCGTTGATTCTGCGCCGCCTTCACTACATCTGGAATCGGGCAATTTCATCATAGAACGATCATAACAAAAGCGTTTTTATGTGTAACTGCTGCAGACCCTTTTTACGGTAGATGAGAAACCTTAGTCCGCCACGGTATTATGTATTAATTGATTTCAAATAAAAATCTTCAAAATAATGCAAAGAACTCTCAGGTCTTCTGAAGATTTCTCTTTAATCGTTTTAAATGCCTAACAATTCGTAAATTAACCGTCTACTACGCAAAAGTCAAAGTATTTATGACCTTTAATCCAACAAATAGTAGGTACATATACAAAGAATAATATATTTAACAATCAAAAATAATTTGTGGGTGGAATTCGAACCCTTAACTGCGGACATGTTACTTCAACAGACCACGAGTATGACGCACATTTTGCCATACCAGCAGAAAAAACCTCAATTACGTAGATCATTGATAATAATCGAATAAACGGGTTAACAGCATACCATTTGAGCACCTATCCTTAAGGAAAACAGAAAGGATACATTACTATATCTTATATCTTTAAATGAGCAATTCTTGTATATATATATATATATATATATATATAATTGGAATCTCGGAATCGGCTCCAACGATTTTCATAAAATTTAGTATATAGGGGGTTTCGGGGGCGATAAATTGATCTAGCTAGGAATCATTTTTAGAAAATGTCATTTGGAAGAAAAATTACAAAAAGGAGGCGTTTGAGTAGACTCTTCCTGACATCTATTGGCGAATTGGCGAACAATAATACTATTTTTTGTAAGCAACCAATTGCTTTAACGACACAACAGCAGATGGCGCTGTTAAGTAACATTATTCATATTTCATTATTTTATTAGTAATTCGTACTTAAATATAATTTCCAAAAAACACAATTTAAAAAAAAAAAAAAACAGGTACTTTATTTTAAACGGAACATCTGAGTCATCGCAGAATACTTTGAACAACAATAGCACCTATTCAATAATTCACAACTTGGTTTCTCAAGAGAAATGACACGCTCGACTAGATTTCAGGTCAATATTTATAGAATTCAATTTTCAGGTCAGACCTCGCTGTTTCGGCCATATTTAGGTTTGCAGTTTGCGCCACTCCGTTTGCTATATTTGAGTTTTTTGTTTTTCATACGATGTGCTTGATTAATTTCTGTTCTATTGACCTACTTTTATATTATGTATATGGTACCTCCTTTTGTGCAGGTAAAACCAACACATTGCACTTAATAATTAGTACATACATACATAAACTCACGCCTGTATTCCCCGAAGGGGTAGGCAGAGGTGCATTTCTGCACCCACATTTCGCCAAGTATGTATCAGTCCCACGTAATAAGGGGCGAGCCTATTGCCGTTTTTCGGGCACATTTCCAGACTCCGTGCTGTTACCGAGAATTACTTAATGGAAAAACCCAATAACACTTTGCCCGACACGGGAATCGAACCCAGGACCTCTAGATCGCACGGCACATACTTGTACCACGAGGCAGTCGTGTAATAAATAGTTAGTGTAGTGTCCTTATGATAACTTAGGGCGATGCTAAATTTCAATGTCTTCAATAGACTCTCGAAGGGGTATCGAGGCGATTTATAGGAATTTCCATTTAAAATCTGGATAATTTGTTTGGAATACATTTGATAAATCTAAGCTCTTCAGTGTTATTATCATCCTCAATATTATTAATCATGCCTACTTAAGCAATAAATTCAAAGAGAGAATTGATTCGATTGTCGAGAAAAACTGATTTATCCTTGGAAGACAATAATGACGATAATTTCTATTATGAGGTAAATCGATGCTACGTGAAATCTAGAAGCAAAAAACTCACCTCGAAGCAATCTCCCACAGCACCAACGCGCACGCATACATGTCGATCCTCAGGAAAGCGTCTTTTGTAAAGTTGATGGCTCCGTCCAGCACTTCCGGCGCCATGTACCGCCTCGTACCCACTTGTCCGTGCGCATCACCACAACCCCTAGCTGGCACGAAGATGAGGGCGAGTCCAAAATCAGCGATGCAAGCGCTTAAATCCGCTTTTAGGAGTACATTCTTGGATTTGAAGTCTCTGTGGGCGACTGCCGGCTTGCCTCCCACTTCTTCGTGCAGATGTGAAAGACCGCGAGCCACGCACGCCGCGACGCGCCACGCTTCAGACCAGGTCAGCGTGTGGGCTTTCAGATAGTCGCATAAAGAACCCTGAGGGATAAGAGTATGGTTACTATATTATACGAAAATAAGCTTTGGGCCTGTCCAGAAATATAAAAAGTGTGATATTATGGTGAAGACTTCCTGTAATTCGTTTTTAACCTAACATTTATTTAGCCTAAAAGTATCCCACGTATTAATCTGTCTGGCTTGATGCAAGTGACAAACATTTATACAAGGTAGTAGGACAGAAAGTGTAACACAGAAAATATGTAATTAAACTATTTCCAATTTCCATATCGTCAACGCCTGTACAATCGTAACAGATTGTTATTCCACAACGTACGTAATAAACGTAACCATTGATAAACATTTATTTTTTAATATAGGAAAAAACTCGTTATCAAACGATTTGTTTGTACAACAGACGAGTGCAAATGTTTACCTTTTCGTGATAAGCTGTGATGAGCCAGTATTCGGCCTGCAGATTATCGCCTTTCTTATCAACGCCTATGTAGTGCAATATGTCAGGATGGTCCATGCGGGGTAGCCGAAACACTTCTTGTTCGGCCAGCCAAGACTGCTTGTCTTGAAGCGGGAAGACCTTCACCGCCACATCCTTTTGCCCGAGCTTCGCGCGCCACACCGCCCCGAATCTCCCGCGAGCGCGCACTTCGCAAAGCGTCACTTGCCCCACCAGAGTCCCCGTTTCATTCTCCATTCCCGCACCGGCTGACGGTGGCCTTGATAAGGAAGCCTCGCCATTGCCAAGTTCGGCGAAGGAAGTAGCCTTACGATTCCTGTACAGCAGATAGCATCCGACCAAGACAGCAAACAGTACAAACAGAGGTGTCAGGGTATAGGCAATTACTGCTTGTGTATCGTCAGTATCAGGGGCCGCAGAGGCAGGGATCTTCTGTGGAGGCACGTCCGTTTGGGACATGACTGTGTCGAGACTTGGGAAGGTCAGGTTCTTGTTGCACATGTCCCCTTCACAGCAGCAGTGGACGAGGGGGAGTTTAGCATAGTGCAGCCGGCAGCTCGCTGTTCTGTCTTTGCAAGACACTGTGTCTACGAAGCAGCCTTTTACTTTAGGATAAGCTGTATTGGTTACATTGTTGTACAGCCACAAGACGAAACAATGGACACTTTTATCGGCCTCCACGGCAGCGCATTCCTCCTGCAGAACGGGCGGGCATGTGGCGTTCTTGGAGGGGTCGCAGTTGGGCGTGGATGAGTTGTAGAATTCGCAATAGCGTGTCGTCACACCGCCTTCTTTTGGACGAGGTGGTAGATTATCGTCTGATGGTGGGGCTGCTAGTGTTGCGGTTTGGAGGCCTAAAAATATAATCATTTATTAAATTCTCTGCATAATATTATTCACCATCTTATGCATAAATAATGACAGTGGGTATGAGGCATCGTGTTGTATTTCGCGCACGAAAGTTTAAAAGTAAGTAAATTTAATTATAAAGACTTTCCTATAAACATAACACATGATGTAAAATTTCTTTTTAATTATTTTGGAGCGGCAACATAAAACTACCTTCAAACAATAGGCGTAATGTGGTTAAAATAATGTTTCAACTAGGGAGAAACGAAAACGATTATCTCTTATCACTCAATACAATATTGCCAGCTTGATTCCTATTTATGAGTTATATGCCTTACAATATTGTGTTAATGCTATTCAAGACAGACATTACAGACATAAAAAAATCATTTGACAATTAATTTATGTAAATTTTATAAAACAGATTGTCTTTAATAACTTTTTTTTTATAGTTTTACAACACATAAGCAAAGTGAATGCTAATATTTCATAAATATGCTCATGTTTTAATTAACACTGCTTTAATATATTTTTCGACTTGCAGTATTTATATAAAATACTCAAATAAATACAAGATAAATAGAAAATCTATCTATATTATGTCAGTCCTTTTGATCATTTTTTTGAGATATTAAATAAATATTTAGGCCCATAGAGACTCAATCAATATATTATATATTTTCTAATTTAAAATATACAGTGTAAACTCCATGTAACATCACTCGATTTAACGACAAACTCACTAAAGCGTCGAAATCACTTGGCTTTGGTTGGTTTAGCTTGTCTTCCATACAATGATTTTCTTCTCTACATTTAACAACAACTCTCTATAACGCCATAAAATGCACAGTCCCTTCAGTGCCGTTATATAGAGATTACACTGTATTTGTTTTATTCCATACCAAGAAGTTTCTAAAATATTAAATTAGGAAATTCAAAAAAAAATTAAATTGAATTTGTTCAGTACATTTGGGACACTTTTATTAAAATTATGGGTTTATGTAAAATGTAAATCATAACACTAAGATGTAAAAGGTCAAGAGTTTTATTCAGATGCATTCTTTACAAGCATTTGTAATATTTCATCAAATTTTTAGAATCATCATCAGTCCCACTACTGGGCATGGACCTCCTCTATGATTGAGAGTGTTTAAGTCTTAGTCCACCACGCTGGCCTAGTGCAGGTTGGCGGACAACACACATAAGAAATTTTATTAACTTAACTGTTAAAGTAAATGATTTTTCATTGTGAATACACAAATAACTTCGAAAAGTCAGAGTTGATAATAAATAAATGATAATTAAATCTATATTTGTATAGGCATTATATTGTATGTATATAAGTTTTCAAAGCATAATACATGCCTTTAATAGTCATTGGGTTATACCTCACTACCTACTCATATTTATTTGCTTGTTATGTGGAAAACACATATTTTTATCATCTGTCTATCACATCCTGTTTATAACTGACCAGAATGATCCAATAAACAGTAATAGTAGCATTTGTCAAATAAATAATATATTTGGCCAACTCTCCACAAACTTTTAGATTCAATGTAAGCTTTTAATTTGGGCGGTGAACTTACCACTAAGACAAGACAACAAAAAGTAATCAAATAGGCCAAGATAATTGTGAGGACACCAATTACATACAATGTACACAACACTTTAATGCACTTACAAAAAAACTTAATTTCATCAGTTACAAAGATAGTTTTAAAGAAAGTATCTAATTTTACATACTACAATGATTTAGAACATCAGTCATTTATTAATTGATAATTGTCATATACAATGCAATTTTATATGAAAACTTTTTTTATTCCTGATTTCACTTCCAAGCTATATTATATACACCCTAGAAGACAATGTACATCATTAATTTCTATGAAAGTTATATCCTCATGTTGTTAAAATGCCTAAATGAACCTGGTATTAGCAATAAAAAGAAACAAATACTACTAGGGATCACTTCCAGCATATTTAAGGCTTCATATTATTTTGTTGTGTACTAATTTATTTTTCCTCAATTATTATTATAGACCAATTCTTTGAACACTTGTGATAATATTTTAATATAAGTAGTTTAAGTTGTTAAAGACTACGAACAAGTGCAACAAACACAATAGTTTGATAACTCACCCAACATTAGCAGCATAAAGAGAAGTACGAGCGTCAGTGCCATCATCAGAACCTCGGCGCAGGCGGGTGTAGCCCTGCCGGCTCGGCGACACAATCAAATGTTATTTTTATACGCGGCCCCGACATCAAACGTCTATTCTATTTAGGATATTCCTACCATAAGTACATGACAGTAAACAACGCACAAACGAAAACTGTCAAACAGAACACATTCCTCTTCAACGACCGTACGACGAATATTACAACACTCGTAATGCACGAATCTAATTTACTCAATTGCAGTAATTGCACTGATTTTAATTGAAATTTCCGAAAATAAAACACAAGTATCGTACTTCGTAGCTGCCCTTTTTGACGTTCATAGGGAGGTGCCAATCGGCGGGTATCGTTAATTAAATTTAATTTTTAAGCAATGTTTTACTAATTAATATATCCTACTTTGAAAATTATATGATAAATGAAAAAACATCAACAAAATGGTTTTTATACGGTAAACCACGGTAACTAATAGGAATTGATCTATTTTTTTCTTAATTTTAGCTTGGATTTTGGTTTGTGGGGTAAATTAGTTTTTTAAATAATAAATAAATATTATAATTGTAATTTTTTGTATCCCGATTACGGTAGAAACCCACCCAGTCGTTTATCTTTTTTTTCTTCTGAAAAGCTTAACGGATAAAGGATATTGTCTATAAATTGCCCTGGAATTTTGGCCCTATCTTATATAATTGGTTATATTATAGTATTCTTTGATTTAGGGCTTTTATTATTAAACCAGTAAGCAATACTGGTAAATAACAAACTATTCATGGGCTAATTTTAAGACTATATGGCATAAGCTGTATGACGACATCCTTTGCTATTGCAAAATTATAAAAAAACAACACAGTGACAGACTAGGGACGTGATTCATCTTGTAAGAAATTGATTCTGATTAATCGATTCTCAAAAATATTACGTCAAAATCGATCATTTTTTCTCCAATCGAATTGCTCAATTTATACGATAGAATATACATATATCGTAAACACTGATACGTAATGTGAAAGCCTCTATAAAATGTTGATTAGTTAAGATTGATATTAAAGATAGGAGTAGAAGCATATTTGGTGCAATTATCCATTCCGTTGTTTCCTTCAAACGCACGCTCTACAACAATTGCGACGAAGCTAAGTCAAAATGGTAAATTGGATGGTGTGCAGCGAGAGGAAGGAGTGGTGGATTGCGATGAACTGAAAAGTATGGAATGGAGTGGAATCGATATTAAGATTTGTGTAGGATGGACAAGATAGTTGGAGTAGAAGGATGAAGAGAAGCAGTTGTAAAGGAGAATCCATAAAAAACTCGTTAGTAGTGCTTTACTTCGAATAAGGTGAGGTACAATAGGTCGTGGATTGCAAAACTGAAAAGTTTTGCTAGTCTACGATATAAATATATCTTATGAAACTTAAAACAAACAAACAAAAAATGTCACTCAGTGTCCTAAATAATATTTATAAATATCAAACTTTTTACGGACTTTTGAAGATAAATGGTTATAAAAATAACGGTAAAGAAATTAACGAATCACCGAAGTCGTAATATCTTTATTAACATTACGTGTATATGTATTTGGGACAACAAAATAGAACAGGCAACACGAAAGTTCTTCGTCGTTCTACATACATATATACTAACATATTAAAATTAATAAGTAAATAGGAATACACATATAAAATGTGAAATATATTCATGTATGACATCAACTCAATTCTTTAAAAAATAGCTTCTGAACTTTAAACTTAAATGTCAGGCGAGTTGTAACCGACCTAATTTCAGTGGGGAGGGCATTCCAAAGGAGAATGGATATTATAAAAAAAGGAAGAGTAAACAAAATCAGAGGTTACTTTATTATTATATAATTTTCTTTAGACCTGTAGAAAAATAATCATGTATACTCACTGGATCGATTCGTAGTAAGTATTTTTGGTCTAAAGGATCGATTCTTCTATATCAGTTCATCACTATCGACTTCTGACATATGACAAGTGACACCTGTGAAACAACTGAACTGACTATTGAGTTGACTAATGTCAATTGTTGATTGACAAGCACGAATTATGAAAAACACGAGTAATACTTACTAAAAGATAAAACAATAATTAATTGTAATTTGTGTTCAAACGATACAAAGAATGCTGTTTTAATTTCAACAATGTCCTTCTTTTACCTAGCTGCCGCAAAAGGTGATATGCCTATACATTTATTAGAAGATATTGTTGTAAAACGTCTGGAAAGTTTAAAAGGTGTTCTAAATGGAAACAACCTTTTATACAATGAATATTTAATCGAAGGCAGCGTTTATGATAATGTAGGACATTTTATGCTCTGTATAATTGCTATATTGAGTGAAAATAATGATTTTTCAAGATTTGTTCTGAAAGCCGAAACCGAGTTATTCAGACTGAGAATTGAGTGTTTATCCTCGTATGATATTCGATGCTTCGCAAAAAAGTTATTAAGGTGTATTAAAAAACATGAACCCGAGCGATCTTCTTTCATTATACCTTTGCAAGTATTATGCCAGCATTTAACATTAAAAAACATTGCCCAGCACATATCACAGTCACATGAGAAAGGGTGTTATATGTACAATTTAAAGACACATTTTGGCTATTGCCTTTCATTTGTATCAAAAAGATTAGTGGAGATGTCTGGAGGAACAGCTGTAGTACCATGTGGACTTTGGAAACAATATTTAACTTCATTATTCATTGAAAATGTGAAGAACAGACTAAAAACAGGTCTGGCGCCAATTCTAAGTGATCCACGAATAGAAGAAATGCTCAAAAAAGTTAGCAAAATATTCATTCCAAATTTAAATAATAATATACATTCACTAAAAAGCAGAGATATAGACAAAGTATCAAAGCTATTTCCTCCTTGCATGTTAAATTTACATAGACAACTAAGGCAAAGGCATAGATTATCACATTCACAAAGGTTTTATTACAGCCTTTTTCTGAAAGATATTGGTATGCCAATTGAAGAAGCTATAGATTTTTGGAGAACTGAATACAGATTGAGCCCAAATGGAAGTCATAGTTGTTGTCATTCATGGGAAAAAGATGAGAAAAAGTATTTATATGGTATAAGGCATATGTATGGATTGGAAGGGGGTAGAAAAAAATATTCTTCAGTGAACTGCCAACGAATCCAGAGCATAGACAATACATGTACTGAAGGAGGTTGTCCCTTTAAGTCTTTTGACAATGCAAATATGGTTCAGCTTATTCAGAATCCTACAGTAAGTTTAATCTCACATATTAATGAACTGAAAAGGAGGGGCCAGTTTACATCTGCATGCATGTTGACATTAAAGAAGAGTGATGACTGTGATAACTTTAGCTTTAATTTTAACCCTGTTAAATATTATACAATATCTTCGGAAACTGGTCTAGCAAATTGAATATTTTTTTATGTAATATGAATTTCAATAAATTATATTTATTTATTATAATAATAATAATTTATTTATTTCCAATATGTTTTGTTACAACAAAAGTAGTTCTTAATACTATAACATATGTATTACATAAATACTATTGACAAGATTTCAAGAGACATCTCACACTAGGCAGAGCCTGTATCGTGAGATGTTCTTTAGTTACTCGTTTACAATGCAATGTCTCCAGTGTAAATTAAATGTAAAGTTTAAAGTAAAAATTTAAATTAAATAACAAAGTGAAAATAAAAAATAAAAAACAAGAGGAAAAAATAATAATATAAAAACACAGGAACCTTATATGCTACAGTAAGAATTATGACTTAATCTAAAATTATGTGAGATCAGGTTTATAATAAATATGTGATTCGAAGAAAAGAGGTTTCATAAATTTTTCCGTATAATCGTATGTCCAGTTCAACAGACCCTTTTGTATTCTAACTTTAGCTTCTCTACTAGATAAATTAATTGTGTTAAATAGCTTATTAATACGGTTGTACACAAGTGGTTTTGTATAGCAGCTAAATCTTTTGGCAAAAACCGTACTAACATGCCTTTTCGGTACTTGAAAGATGCGCTTCCTGGTCAAAAACTCGTGGTCATCTGAAAGAAGAGCGTCTTTGTGTGCTAGAAGAGCTATTTTTAAAATATATAGTCGTCTAACGCTAAGGACTTGTGTCTCCTTATAGAGGTCACAAGTCGGATAACGAAATCGGACTCCTAACATAGTTTTGAGCACAGCACGCTGAGCTCTTTCTAATCTTAGCATTAGCGTAGTGGAAGCGCCTCCCCAAACAGATATGCAATAGGTAAGTATTGATTGGCATAAAGTAAAATAGACGGTTTTTAACAGTTTCATTGGCGCCACATCTCTTAGCAACTTCAGAACGTGTATCACTTTTCTCACCTTAGTACTAGTCACAGCAATGTGTTCATTAAATCTAAGATTTTCATCTATTACGACTCCCAGGTATTTAGTTGATTTAACTTTTTTAACATATGCGCAATTGCATGACGATTTTAAGTTATCTTCGAAGACATATCCACAAGAATGAGCTCTGAGGATTAGATCTGGCGGAGGAGCTGAGGCCGAGGATATGTTAAAACATAGGTAGTTGGTTTTGGCAACATTAAGGGTAAGCAAATTATTATTTAGCCACTCTGTTACATAGCCAAAACCACGTTGTGCAGCGTTAAATACCTCACTCCAAGTCGAACCATGAAAGATTACTACGGTATCATCCGCATAGTTAATTAAGTCTCCTTCAATAATTGTTCGTTGCATTTCCAAATCGTTTATATAGATTAGAAAGAGAGTGGGACCCAAAATACTACCTTGTGGAACACCATATTCTATATTTTGTGCATCGCT
This sequence comes from Hemaris fuciformis, assembly GCA_907164795.1. Classification (NCBI taxonomy): domain Eukaryota; kingdom Metazoa; phylum Arthropoda; class Insecta; order Lepidoptera; family Sphingidae; genus Hemaris; species Hemaris fuciformis. The sequence continues at coordinate 2,432,073 of OU015443.1, forward strand.
TACAATTGAATCCACCTTGGTGAATTGTTGCCTACCCCTAAGATAGCTTTCAAAAAAATTTAAACATGTGCCACGAATTCCAATGAGTTCAAGCTTCCGTAAAAGAATGGGGATCGAGACCGTGTCGAAAGCTTTTGCTAGATCTAAGAAAATGCCTAGACAATGATAGCCCTTATCAAGGTGCCCAGATACGATGCTTGTTAATAGGGAGACTGCATGTTCCGTAGATTTACCCTGACGGAAACCGAATTGTCTTTGTGATAGCAGGTTGTTTGACTCTAAAAAGTTTTTGAGTTGTTTATTAATTATTCTTTCCAGTATTTTTGAAAAGGCACTTAACAATGTTATTGGTCTATAATTGTTAGGATCGCTAGTATCACCTCCTTTGTGGATTGGTGTAACAACTCCAGTTTTCCATATATTGGGAAAAACACCGTTACTTATGCATAGATTGTAAATGTACGTTAGAGGCTCTACTATACAGTTTTTAACAAATTTGAGTAATTTACTGCTGATACCATCAATTCCCGGGGCAATATTGTCTTTTAATTGTGTGATCATTCTTTCAACTTCTGTTGGGTCAGTTGGATGCAAAAACAAGGAATGGGGCGGAGATTTTAAATTCTTTATTTTTAACGCTAATGTCTCTTGGCTTTCGTTTACTTGCGTGAGGATCTGGTTAGCTAGTCTTTTACCCGTGCCAGCAAAAAAATTGTTATAATTATTCAATGAGTCAATACCGTTACCTCCTGAGCTGCACAGATTTCGGGATTTAGATCTAGATGGCATTGTGTGAGTAATTGATTTAATAGCTGTCCATAATTTACTAGGATCGTTTTTGTTTATTTCTAATAGATTCTTATCATATTGCATTTTTACTTGCCGAATAAGATTATTGTAAAAATTTCTGTATCTCTTATAGATTAAAAGTTTTACCTGATCTCCAGGGTTTTTTCGGGCATCTATGTGCAATTTGTCTCTATGGGCGGCACATCTAATTAATCCAGCAGTCATCCATGGTTTAAGTATATGCTTCTTACGACTTAATTTAACAAAACTGGTATGTCGTTTTATAGTTCTTGACATAATATTCATGAAAGCATTGGAGGCCGCCGTTGGGCAACACATATCATAAACTTCCGACCAATTTGTGTTTTGCAAGTCGGACAAAATGGAATCATAATGCAATTTTGGAAGTAATTTTCCAGGACGAGAAGTTATTGGAGTTGTCGAGTTAATTCCTATCATTACCATGTCATGATCTGTAACTGGAAACGAGCAAATTACAGACTCCATGTCAATTTTTGATTTAGTTTTGGTAAAAATGTGATCAAGACATGAATCCTTCCGCGTAGGCTTATCAACAGCCGCTACAAACCCTAAGTGGGCCATAAGACACAGGTACTCGGAACAAGAGTCAGGATTATTAATATTAATGTTTAAATCACCTGCTATTACTTTGCAAGGACTGTTAGGCATATCTATTACTACAGATTCAAGCGAAAGAAGAAACCGATCTAAATTTTTAAATGAAGGAGACCTATAAATACCTAAACAGCTAATTAAATTTGGAATTCGCACTTCTAAGCAATTGGCATCTTCTATAATTGGCTCATTGACTATAGGCGACCAGCAATCCCTAACGTAAATTACTACACCACCCGATCGATTAATGAATTTTGTAGTAGAGAAACTGCAATAACTTTCCATTTGTGGGACTATTGAACTGTTTGTTATCCAACATTCAGTTAAAATTATAATATCAAAATTTATCCTTAGTCTCTTTAGGTTTACCAAAAAATCATCAAAGTTACTCTGCAAACTCCTAATGTTATATGTCATTAAATTAAATTTATACCGAGACAGAATGTTTCCACAGCAGTCAATTGTTTCCATTCTGTGGCATGGAATGTTAAAAGTTTTATCAATATCCTCTAGCAAGTTGATTAGTGCCATTAATATAATATAGGCAATTCATTGATAATAGAAAAATAGTTTTAGACCACAGAAGGAAAGCAATTACTGCAAAATTAATAACAGTAAACATGATGACAAAACACTTAAAAATGTAATGATATGTGTGATAAACTAGACTATACAATTTCCAAATAAACAAATTTACGAGTTCAGTGCTATCAACAATCATTTCACTGTAGCAATAGATAAGTGTAGAGAACATTCTTCTTCTAAACCATATGAAAGCGCATTCAGAAAAATTAAATATATTTAAAACGACAGCTTTAAAGAATTTCATTAAAATTATAAGAATTATAATTAAAATATACATCAAAAATTGTATGATTATGAGGTAATATAACAGTCTACTGTAGTACTGGCTCATCTTAAAATTAAAGTTAGCAAGCAGGATTGAAGTAAATACTCCACTCAATCCATTCGTTGCATATGCGGATTTATAATACAAACAAAATAAAAATAGGTACCTGGAATTATAATTAATTATATGAATCGTAGTCTTTTTTGTTCCTATTTTATGAATTACTCTTAGGGCTGTTCTCAGTAGAAGTGGAAGCATTACCAATTTCACATTGTTCTTCCTCGGGTCCGATAAGTGTATCAAGGTCTTGAAAAGTCTGGATGTACAACACAGGGAATTTCTTGTCCTTAGAGTTTGCTGCTTTCCGTATGAAAACCTTACCATTTCTGGTCCAGCAGTAACGAAATTTGTATGAGTTTGCTCGTTTTCTCGCATGAGCGAATAGCTTTCTATTAAATGGAGTAAGTCGTTCGTTAAAATAGATAATCGCTGAGGTGCCAGATACGACATCATTGGTTGTGAGACCTCGTCTGACTTTTGCAGCTGCTAATAGTTCATCTCGCTTAATTTTACGAATCAGTTTTACTACGATAGGCCGCGATTTTTATTTTCTGTTTGTGTGTATGATTCAATGTGTCGCGGACCGACGCGCAAGACCTGATTAATATCCGATTCCTGGAGTTCAACACCCAGTTTTTTTGATAAAACTAGAGTCATGTGCATTAAATTCTCATTTCCACGCTCAGGAATACCTACTATTTCTAACTCATTCTTCAGTTGATTTTGTTCTTGCGAATTAACTTGGTTTTGAAGTTCAGCTAATGAAGATTTTAATGAATTTATTTCATCATCTTTGTTACGCAGTTTATCTTCATATTCCTCAATCTTCTTGGCAAGGTTTGAAGAAACATCATTAAGTTGTGATTTCACATCCAGAATATCTTGTCTTAGTTGCTGAATCTGTGATATAACATCAGTGTTCGTTGGCTCTGTTTCGACATTAACCAGACGAGAGCTGTTCTTACAGCTCCTTGTGCGTGTCGTATTAATGCTATGTTCATTTGTACTTTTCTTCGAGGTCGACATTGATGAAATAGTAATACGCAAACTTGAGTATACAGATAAAACTCGTATAACGCAGCAGGTAAATTCGACAGCAGCAGAGTAAATACGCTGGCCTAGCTGTCCAAGACGACTCGAAGCGCGTGGAAGTAGCGATGGTTCGAGCCCCAAACCTCTCTTAGCACTTTTTGATAATTATTTATTTCAAAATTGCCAAATTTGCGCCAGCACGTGAAAGGGTGATAAACAGCGGGCATGCGGGTATGAAAGTCAATATCGTGCAGGTACCACTAGGTGCCACCGCCGGTCATTCGACATTCATCAATTGCTACACAGATGCCACCAAAAAACAAAAATAAAAATCAAAAATTATCGGTAATGCGGGACTCGATCCTCCACTCTATGAGTCTGCGTCACACCACACTGCCGACACGCCGATAGTTCATTAACGTTGCTGTCAAATTTATAGTTCTGTTTTAGGTTCGTTAGTATTTAAAAAAGAACGTTACAATTTTAAATTTGTTTTGATGCTATTGCTGTTTGTTTTTAAAAACACAGGACTTTCACAGTTTAGGTGGACATTTTCTTATATTTCACTGTTTTAGATTGTCTGTTAATGCACTTTAGTAATATTAACTGATTGTTTTCATCAACTTATTAAGATCCAGCTAGGGATTACTGTTTGGTAGTTCTTTTATCACTTATAGAGGCACTTTATCGAAGATAACACTTGCACTAAGAGATTGTATCATGAGTTATTGAAATATGCTATTATAATCAGATTTAACAGTATTTAACTATTTTTAAAACATTTAATTACACGGAGCTATAGTTACTCGAGGCACTAACGCCATCTACGAGAATTCAGAATCCTACAGTAAGTTTAATCTCACATATTAATGAACTGAAAAGGAGGGGCCAGTTTACATCTGCATGCATGTTGACATTAAAGAAGAGTGATGACTGTGATAACTTTAGCTTTAATTTTAACCCTGTTAAATATTATACAATATCTTCGGAAACTGGTCTAGCAAATTGAATATTTTTTTATGTAATATGAATTTCAATAAATTATATTTATTTATTATTATTCTTTTCATTTATACAAACATTGACAAATGTGACAAACATTCTTTTTAGGAAGCAGTATGAAGAATCATGTCGTGAATTGCCTGTGTACATTTGGTTGACATTGACCTAACTTTTTTTTTTTTTTTTTTTTTTTAATTGCCTCAGTAGGCAGACGAGCAAGCGGTCCGCCTGATTGTAAGCGGTTACCGCCGCCCATGGACTAAAGTAATGCCAGGGGCACAACCCAGCCACTGCCTACCGTGTGGTTAACACTCTTTTTAAGCCTTAACTAACAGTAACAGGTTATTTAGGAAACTGATATGACAAAAACCCAACATATTTTAATCCTATTTCATCAATAATATACAGTAGAAACTCTATAAGTCGAACATAAAGGGACACGCGAGTTTTCGACTTATGGAGGATTTTGACATACATAAGTAGGTGGTTTTTTATTCGACATAAAGAGGTTGAGTTTAATTCTTTTACAATTTGAGTTAGATATATAGATAGCTATGTTCGAGATACAGAGGTCCAGTTTAATTTTTCGAGTTACGGTGGGAAAATATGTAGGTGTGTACCAAATTGGCTTGGAGGGACTCACTGATTATTCCTACTAATAGAGGATTGAGATTTCGAGTAATGGAGGTTTTGGTGTTTGAAGGAAAGGGACAAAATATTTTTTCGAGATTTGAAGGTTTTCAACTTATCGAGGTTCGACTTACTGTAGGTATATATTATTTATACTTAAATTTTTATACAAGCATCTCTCTATACCTGTACAGGATTTAAATCTAATAGTAAGTAGGTACCTCTTGCACGAATAAACCTCATCACTGCGTCTGCACCTGATGAGGCCTACATTTTGTTATTGGAAGCAATTAAGCCTAGCACTATAACTATACTTGGAAGTAAAATAACAAACTTTGTATAGGTAAGTATATTAAGTTTTTTTTTTGGAAGTTTTAATGTATTTTACAAGTTTTATTTCAAGCTATTTATATTCTAGTGTGTATGCTTGTATTAGTCATTAGCCCTGAAGAAGCTCAGAGCAGAGGCATTCAAACCTATGACCGAACCGGAAATCGACCCGGGACTTCTTCGCGACACTACGCGACAAGTCAATTCAAAATGTCTTCATACCTCTCGAGGTCATCATGGACTTTGCGTTAGCAGTACCTATTATGAAAGCGAGAATATTTGACGCGTACATTTAATAAAGTCGTAATCATAGACGATAGCTAATAGTGAAACGTAATAAAATATTAACGTAAGGCCAAGGATGGGAATGTGTTTTTGTTATTGCCACTTAAATGCAATCAATATAATGATTTGTACTACTGAAACGGTGACATTGCATAATAGTAAATCATTTGCTGTCGCATCGATGTTATTGATGAATTAATAGTATTTGCACGTCATTCCACATTTGAATCAGCTGTAAGGGCATTGTCGTTTAAAGGGACAGGTAACAGAGGCCATGGCGTCCACTGGGCACAATACAGGGATGATGAACATTAAACGATAGCGGTGAAGTGTTAAGCTGCATGAAGCGTTAACTCGTTTCCGTCGCGGATGCATTGCTCACCTAACTATTTGCATTTGCGCATTGCGCATTTACCTAATTTGATGTGTGCGCGAATAATTAGGGACTTTTTTTCTCTGGTGGGTACCCCAGTAGTGTCTGGTAGGAGACACTACCGGAAACTCTGGGGTACTCGAAGGTAAAACTGTTGTGGAATTTTTATTTTGAAATGTACGACAGTAACTGTTAATAAATGCGCAAGCTTTTGTTGAGCCTTTCATTTTGTATTTAAAAATACACCATTTGTATAATTTGGACTGTTGTCGACCTCGATAATCGTTAAAGTGGACGCCAGTCCTTAGTCCGAAATTTATATGCATCAAAGCCAAGAGGATTTGTGAGATCGAATTCGGAGCATATACATTAAAATCACGTGATACCTTTAGAAACTAGACGGGGGTTACAAATATTTAAGATGGGGTTATAAGTAGGCTAAAATATCCTCCACTCCAAATCCCACGAATTTCAATAATTGCAAAATAGCGTAACAAAATGCAATTAAATTGAAAATTAATAAATAAAAATGTGTTATATCTGAAAAGTGATGCCATAATAATCTAAAATTTCAATTTAAGAACACGAAATAAGAATAATAGGTAAACGTACCTAAATATACAGGTTAGTGTCCATTTAATTATTAATATCTACCTACCTTACTAAAGGACAAAGCTATTTAGGATGCACATTTAATTATATTTTACCTCTTGTTATTGTACCTACCTACTTATATTTAATCTTGGGTCCTTCAAATTTAAATTATTTATAATTACATTGTTAAAAATATTTGCATATTGCATGTTAATGAGTGCCGAAAAACCACTACCTAAAGTGCAATAAAAATCAGAAATAAACAATGTATTTCTCTCTGTAACCTTCACACGGCAGGTGGTTATTATTTGAAATTTGTGATTTTAAATTATTATTTTCAATTCTTTATACATTAAGTGACATGCGGTTTACATGGAGAAAATTGTCACGACCGCTTTTATCAGATAGACATTTTGTCAGGTAGCACCAGTGCATAAAAAATGATGTTAATACCTAAATTAATAAGTCATTTTCATACATACATACGTACATAACTTCACGCCTGTATTGCCCGAAGGTGCATTTCTGTACCCACATTTCGCCAGGTACCTATGTATCAGTCCCACGTAATAGGGGACGAACCTATTGTCATATTTCGGGCACATTTCCTGACTTCGTGCTGCTACTGAAAATTACCCAATGGAAAAATCCAAAAACACAGCCCGCATTCGTGCCGTGACACCACGACGCAATCAGTAAGTAATTTTCCTAAATTAATAAATTATCTTCAATAAAATAATTATATGAAATACGTAGTAAAATATACACAGATCTTTATCCTCGCCGGCTGTACCTTTCAAGCCCATTTGACTCCGTTCCAAAAAATCAAAAACACTCAGGAACGGAATAGGGGAAGTCTCGATTACATTCTGCATTTCTATAACGCTGGAATAACGAGACAGGTAAAATACTTAAGAGTCTGTCGAAAGAGTCTGTTCAAATATGTATGTTCAGGGATTTCCTTAAGAAATCAAAATAATAAATGCAGGTTCGAATTAAGAAATAGCCTTTTATTATTCAAACAGGCTTTTTGGCTTAGTTTAGACATCACTTTAAAATCATTCCTGGGTTTCGAGACCGAGTTAATTGCCCAAATTTTTGATTATTTATGATCTATATAGGTCTACTAGCTTTTGCCCGCGACTACAGGGTTGGGTTCAGAAAGAAAATAAGTTGGTCTATTTTACTCCACAGAGTCCCATTTATGACCATATCAAAAATCGTTCACATCGGTCAAATGATTTAGGCGTGAAAGCGTAACAGACATATAGTTACAGTCGTGTACACGTCGTTTCATCATTCTAGCTTCAAAAATAACGAATTTCCACACAAACTTTCACCCCTATTTTTATTTTAAGCCCTTAAAGGTACATTTTTTTACAAACTTTTAATGTAATGTGTGTAATATTTTTTGATATCCTTTGGAGAAAAATAAACTTTCAAAATGTTTGTTAATGTTTCTAAGTAATCGTCTACAGCGACTGAATTATTCATTTTATGTATAATATTAGTTATTGAGGTCATAAAGCATCTTATTTTACATGTAAAAATCAAATAATAGTAATAATAAGACTTACACATTTCAAAATATCTAAGCTGATAGCCGAAAATCGGGAGTTTTTTGGAAAAAAACAATTAAATTCAAATATCTCGAAAACGGTTAGATTTAGGATAGGGTGTCTCATAGTCAAATCAGTCAGAAACGGTGTAAACTACACGCCCTTAACGGATGTAGGACGACTTTACCTGTAACCCTGTATATATATCTAATCAACAGCCTAAAAAATAAGTTTCAAGCTTCTAGCTTTAAAAATGACAATACTTCCATACAACCTTTCATCCCCCCTTTCAACCCCTTAAAACCCCTTTTCCGGGATAAAAAGTAGCCTATGTCCTTTCTCAGGGTCTAAAATATCTGTGTACCAAATTTCATTTAAATCGGTTCAGTAGTTTTAGCAGAAAAGCGAGACAGACAGACAGACAGAGTTACTTTCGCATTTATAATATTAGTAAGGATATTGTAGTCTGTAATACTAAAGACTTGTATCTTAGTGTAGAGTCATCCGCGTTCGTTGAATTATGGCTGACATATTTTTTTGGCAAATATCATATCCTATGTGTCGTACTGCAATGTACTGATCGTTTCAATTGACAATAGATTTCAGACGTAAGTTCATAAAGCTGGCCTAGTGCGGGTTTGTGAACTCAAACCTGAAATAAAAATTAAAAGAAAATATATTTTTTAATTGTAAATGAAATGAAATTTCACAACCCTATGGTGGCACAAATTGTGGTTCAATAGATACAAAGCCTGAAAAACACGGTTCAACTTTTTCCCATTCATGATTCGATCCCGAGACCTCACATAATCACAACACACTCTTGCGCCGCGGGACCAGCGAGGCATTGGTAGGCCATCGCACATTCGCGGACATTACATTAATCACATTTTTTATTAGTCTAATTAGAAATGCCACGTCAATGTAATATGAATTAAGATATATGAATACATCAATACGATATTTATTTTGACAAGCGAAATCCGTCAACTTTCAACACATTTCCGTAATGAACATCACCTGTGCATACTTCCATGAATGAACTTGAAAAAGAGCCAAATAATGATTGACTTTTCACGTTCCAAGCTCAGAAGCGTACGTCGATTGAACAACTCGAACTCTCTGACCAATTAACGTTCCTATAAGCGTTAACCAACCAAGGTGGTCTGCGGAATACGCGAACCACTACTGTAACTGAAACATATGTACTATCACACGCTTCGACTGATAACGTTAGTCGTATTTGGCGGACGACACAGGCCGCGCGGTACGATGGCGGCTCGCGACGTATTCCCCGTGGAATTCGACAAGAATTATTACGACTTAAAAATGTTCTTACGCGACCATCCAGGAGGTGTGAACACTCTCGAAATGTTTAAGGGTAAATCCGTGGCTCAAGTTATGCGGAAGTACGGACACAGCACGAGTGCCTATCACATGATGAGAGATTTCAAAGTGCAAGATGATGGGTTAAAAGACGTTAATTTGACCGGAAATGTTAGTGAGAACGGACGGATAATCACTAGTGAAGAAGCTGCGAGGGATGAAGCGGAGATAGCCTTCCTCGAAGAGTTGGAGGTATTTAGCTATATTTTGATTCTGGGATTTTAAACCAGATTTTATTAAACCTATTTTTTATGTAAGGATCTGTAAATGATTAAAATGTTGATATCAGTTTTCTTTTAAAATATTTGTTTTTATAATTGCGCGGTTTATAACAGAAAAAAAATACAAGGAAATTACGCGCGTAAGTTTTAATTTTCATCGAATGTGATGTTATTATTATGTCATTGGTATTACACGAAATGGTACAGTTATTTTGAAATAAAGTAAAAAATTAAAAGAACATAAAGATGCGCTCTTTCAAAATAAATTAATATATATAAACAATACATATGTTAAATAATATAATTGTAAGAAGCTTTCAAAACTGTTATTTTTCAAACACTAAAATAAAACGTACACAATCAATTTTTATTTCGAATGTATTGCGGCACAGTTAAAAACATTAAAAGGGAAGCAGGCCTTGACTCTTGATATTAATATAGAGAGAGGACGAAAAAGAAAAGTAAATGAAACTTTTTCCCCGCTATGTCGATGAGATTTTCACGGGTTGATAGAGCTTGAAACCAGTGGCGGTACTTTCATAAAAGCCGAAAAGCGTTACGCGTTAATTGTGTAATGTCCAGCTTATAAATGTATATTTTGGAGTCAGGATATTCTCATGTATATCGCCAATTCGCGTTTGTTAAAAAAAAGATTTAAAGCTTAAAGATTAGGATTATATTAGGGATGTTACGGATATGATATTTCGGATCTGGATACGGATACGGATATAGGAATAAAATTATATCGGTTTCGGATACGGTTACGGATATGTAATTATTTCGGATTATCCGTAAATTTCGGATAGATTCGGTTACGGATATTAGATTTAAGTAAAATATAACTGTTTTCGACACTTTTGTAAAGGTGTCAACTGTTTGGATGTTTTTGGTTTTTGTTGTATAATTTGTTTCAACAATAAGTGTTCTTTGTACTTATCACAGTGTTTTGATTTGAGATGAAGTTTCGGTGAAGTAGTGCTACTTAACACAAGCCTTTCTTAATTTAAGTATCGACTCTTAAATAAGAAACTAATTAGTTATGAAAGAGGTTAAGTTATGACTAGAAATAACAAACAAACTGCAAGATTCACGTGGCGCGTAAACGGTGAAACAATAACCTGTCGAAAGTCGAAACGTGTCGTTTTTTTTAGACTCCACCCTTATACACAACTATCCGAAATTATTCGAAACTTTTATAACGGATACGGTTACGGTTACGGATATATTTTTATTTCGGATATCCGATAGTTTCGGTTACGGTTACGGATCTCCATAACATCCCTGGATTATATCAGAAACTACGAGAGACATTTCGGTCTCATAAACACCCAAACCCAAAAAATCTTTGTGGAAAACACAAACATTTGTCTCGGTGCGAGGATCGAACCAGCGGTCACTTGTTTCGCAAGGTGATGTTTAGCTAACTGCGCTACGAACGTTAAAAAATAGTTTGTGCAAGCATTTTGTCTCTCCTGAATAAAGGTCCTTAACTCTCAAACCCTCAATACACGAACTCTCGACAACCTCAATTTTAGTACTCATTTAATCTTTTAAATACAAAATTTACGACTTGAGTATTGAACATCAGTTAATAAATTAAAAGGATCAAACCTTTAATTTTTAAGCATATAATTAGAATCCTGATATTAATTCGGACGGACGGAAGGCCATTGGAGCAGACACGTGTTGGAACTTGTAGTGGAGACCGCGGTTAGGTAGACGTAGTGTAGGACGTCCTGCAGCACAATAGTCCGACGACTTGAGAAAGATGGCGGGTAGCGGATGGATAAGGATTGCTCAAGATCGGGATGTTTGGCGCCTACTTGGTGAGGCCTTCGTTCAGCAGTGGACGGCGATAGGCTGAGAATAGAATAGAATGATATTAAATCTATACTCATAAGTCATATTAGGGTTTTACAAGTACTTGCGTAGCGATTTTAAACGCCTAATGTCAAGATCATATCTTTCACAAAAACACACAACATAAATTTCCATTTCATAACAATAACCCGATAAACCCAAATGTACATACATAGGTATATCAGATACATCCATACATAATTTTTTACCTTATTTATTTATATATATCCACTTTCTTGTATAAACAGAATTATATGGAGAAACTAAACTATTAAATAAAAACACAAGACGCGGTCTTATCGCTTTAGGCAATTTCTTCCAGACAACTTTAGGAGTTAGGATGGATAATAGAAGAGGAAAAATAAAGAGGGTGGATCTTTTTATTTATAATGAGTAATAATTTTGGCAGCATTGGGTTATAAGTACATACATAACCTTATGTTTTTATTCCCCTAAGTGGTAGACAGAGGTGCGATTCTGCACCCACATTTCGCCAGGTGTCTATGTATAATCAGTACCTCGTTATAGCGGCCGAGCCTATTGCCGTTTTTCGGACATATATCCAGACTCCGTGCAAACGAAGTCCCTGAGGCAAAAACATAATCTGGATTCGAAAGTCGTACCCAGGATCTTTCAGTTGCACTCGTGAACCTCTTGACTCGAAACCTTGAAGTGAAAGCTTCGAAAATCCAAATGGTTCTTATTAAAAGAGAAGAGTAAATATTGGCATGAGTGTGGCTTGGCGGAATACACACCTAAGTAATACACAGGTCGATGACCCTATTATTGCAGTTGTTTTTTTATTACAATATCATTAGGTTTTATATTTAGAATTGTGAGCACTTCTAAAAAGAAAAAGTCTACTAATGAAGAGGAGGCAACGATTTTATCAAATCGCTTTAGGCGCAAAAGAAAAAAAATCAAACTGACAAAATGTGTTATTAAAACATTTTTGTCTCTATCTATGCTTATAAATAAAAGTGAATTTTGTATCAGAATTTTAAACAAATAGCTTCTCGTAATGTGCACATCAATGCTTAGTCGAAATTGTAGTAAATGATATTTTGTCTACCTGCTTATTTCAAATGATCTTTGAAGCGGTTGCAACTATTAAGGATTCTATTCCTAGGTCAGAATTGCATATTTATACATAAACTCATGCCTGTATTTCCCGAAGGTGTAGGCAGAGGTGCATTTCTGCACCCACATTTCGCTATGGGGGCGAGCCTATTGCCGTTTTTCGGGTACATTTCCCGACTCCGTGCTGTTACTGAGAATTTCCAAATGGAATAACCCAATAACACTTAGCCCAACCCAGGAATCGAACCGAGGACCTCTAGATTGCACGGCACATATGCAATTGTACCGCGAGACCACGAGGCAAGAGGCACGAGGCGAGGTCTAGTCAGCATATACTCAACTCTTTTCTTGTCTTCCATCCAAAGCAATAGACATTTCAACTTATTCCATAAAATGTTATGTGATAACATGGTTCATATGTTGATATACTCGCCCAGGTGCATTTCACCCACTTTGCCCTACCCGGGAATCGAACCGACCTCGAGAACGCAAGAAATACACTCATGCCACGAGGAACAAAACCTCTTATTGTATTAAATTAAAACACGTGTTACTTTTTGACTACAATAATTTATTTTTGTCATTCTTAATTTACGCGTACTTTTGGAGGTCGCACACATGTGGGTCACGTTCGCTGTGCAAATAGTTGTAGTTTAGAAAATAAATATTTAAGAGGTTGATTCTGACGTAGTACTTACATTTATGATCGAAAGACAGCCCCGTGGCGCAGTTGGCTAGACACCAGCTCGCGAAACGAGAGGCCGCGGGTTCGATCCCCGCACCGAGACAAATGTTTGTGTGATCCACAAATATTTGTTTCGGGTCTGGGTGTATGTGAGACCGAAAAGTCTCTCGTAGTTTCTGATACCCACGACACAAGACTGGTATCTTAGTGTGGGATCTGAACTATGTATGTGACTGTTAGGTGTATTTATTTATTTCATAGATCGATAATAACTGGCACATAGATAATATAAAATCATTACAAAGCTTATACATTGAAATCTATTGGGATTTTTGTCTCGCTTTCTCTTATGTCAAAAGTTGTTTAATAGAGTGGGAAAGATGTAATCCGTGTCAAAAATAAAGTCCTGTTTGTTGATGTTAGTAGCCGAAGGAGTGCAGGACAAAGGAACTCAAAAGTGTCTAATACATGCTCATGATCAATGCAATGGTTTCGCTTTTCGGGTCCAGCCCTTGTCAGTTATGAGTGAGCCGGCAAAATTATATAGACTGTTAAGAAAAAGTTGTTATTTTTCGCTTGTTGTTTTCGCTAAAGGGAAACGGAGAAGTACCTATTCCTATATCCAAGTTTTGCAAGACTCACGTAAAAGATGGCGCGATTATTGCCAATATTCAGGCCATTTCGTGTTGCATTCTTATCACATTATCTTTAAGCATTGGATTTGCGAATCGAACTCGAGACATCAAGGTCGTACAACGCATTTGTGCCGAGGGACCAAGGAAGTTTTGACTTCGATTTTGACGCTTCGCTCGAGTGAAATGTGACTCATAATACACATGTAGGTAGATATATCTGTAGTTATCGGTTTTCATTATTAAAGACAAAGCAAAGCATAGATTCGTATAGCAACGATCATTGTGCTTAATAAATATAGTAAAATAAAACAGCAAAAGTTTTTAAGAATAGATCGATTTTGTCGAATTTTGTCCCTGACTTTTATTTATTGCCACAGCGAATGCTATGCGGACGGGAAACTGAAGCAGACTAAATTTAAAAGGCAGTTGACTGTTAGATGTCTGGATTCGAGAAATAAAAATTCTGGTTCCCACATGGCTACCACAAATTATGTCGGCATCAATGACACGTGAAACTAACGCTCTAATAAGACTGGTCCCGTGGCACAACCCAACAGTCGGGTTTTTTCTTAAAAGCATTACGAAACTGCCTCGTGGTCTTGCGGTACGAGTATGTGCCGTGCGATCTAGAGGTCCTGGGTTCGATTCCCGGGTCGGGCAAAGTGTTATTGGGTTTTTCCATTAGGAAATTCTCGGTAACAGCACGGAGTCTGGAAATGTGCCCGAAAAACGGCAATAGGCTCGCCCCTTTTCACGTGGGACTGATACATACTTGGCGAAATGTGGGTGCAGAAATGCACCTCTGCCTACCCCTTCGGGGAATACCGGCGTGAGTTTATGTATGTATGTATGTATGCATTACGAAACAACCAACTTTTTCTACAGGATAGTTTAAAACACCATTACGATCGTTCAAAGTAAATTTTAAATGTAGATATGTACTTGTTGTCGGCTATATTCAGTAAAAAGCTTAAACTATGGAGACAATTTTGATAAATTTTAATAGAGAATCTTAATTTACACACTTTTGTCAGTCGGATTGGTTCGCTTGTATTGTTTACTTTTAATTACTTTAATCTTAAGTTCATAACAATGTTCTCCACGAAATCACAGTAAGCAAAACAATCCAGTCTTTGTTGTAAAACGTGTTATTATTTAGTCTAACTTATAATTGTTTACTTTCGTTAACTTCTCGTGTTTCATAGCGTACACTTGAAAGCTGTGATTGTTTTATTTGTATTTGAACAACAATACCTTAGCTGTATTGGGTACTTGCTTCATTTAACTTATTATTTTATGGTCGTTATAAGTTTAGGCGCGCGGTTGAGAATCTCAGCGGTCGCGGGTTCGAATCCCAGGCACACACCTCTGACTTTTCGAAGTTATATGTGTATTCACAATGAATTATCACGTACTTTAACGGGGAAGGAAAACATCGTGATGAAACCTGCGCACCTAAAAGTTCTTAGGATTTTTTTAGGTGTGTAGTCTGCCAACCCGTACTAGGCCAGCGTGGTAGACTAAGGCCTAAACGCTCTCAGTCGTAGAGGAGGCCCGTGCCCTGCAGTGGGCAGTAAATGGGCTGATGATGATGATAAAAATATATTAAGGTTTTGATGATCAGACGCACGGTTTGTTAAAGACCAAATGTGTCAAATATATGAATATAATAAGCGAATATCAACGGTACTAGTCTTCATAGTTGATCACATGTTAAATCTCCAATGCTTCCCAAAATATTCACCATCCCGATATACCAAGTAAAATAGCCCTTTTCGCATCCACCCTGCCAACAGTGTTTTGATGAGAAACGTCCGCATTAATTCTGTAGCTGCCCAGTGCGCCTCCAAGATAGATTGTTACGGCCGTCTCAGAGATGGGACGGTGCAGTTGCACCCCTGCTCACTTGATTATGGCGCTTACTACGGCCAGTCTTGAGGTTGCTTCCGCAGCGCGCACATCGTCCCCTATTAGTTACCTTATATGCCGTTCAAGGGACACCGTGGTGGGATTTCAGTCCCCTCTCTTCACAGGACATGCCATAGCATCCCTTTCGAAGGCAATTTAACTACTCCTGGTGTGATTCATCCTCATCCCCATGTCATTTATCCTCAATCTTAAGGAAATACCTCTCTTTCGCCACAAAAAAGGCGTTTTAATGCTCAAACGTGGTAACGTCAGAATTCAATTATACGAGTACAAAAATTACCAGTTTATTCACAGTCTTTTATAAATCCGAATGTAATGATATGTTTGTATTTGGCGGTCCATTTGTAAAAGCACAAGACGTAAATAATGAACACGCAGACGAGAGCAGAGCACCTGCGCGTCAACATCACGTAATACAGTTCCAACAGAACGTTATATTTAGTTTGGAGATAGCCGTGACCTCGTGATCTCGAGTGCCATGGACGGGATTAATACAAGTGACTGAAAGCATTGTCAAAATATAAACCTTGAATTATACCTGTTAGTGCTAAAAAAACTATGTAGTATTAACACCCGTAAGGCATAATTTAAAAACACGTTCTGTTTTAACGAAAATAATAACGAAAATATAGGCATAGTTGTGTCTCTGCAACACACAAAACCGTTAAAGTTATAATTCATTGTGAATACACACATAACTTCGAAAACGTGTGCCTGCGCTTTGAACCCGCGACAGTCGAGATTTTCGACCGTGTGTGTAGACCTCAACTCTATCAGTTCACAAGTACCTATTATACCAACAAAAAAAGAACGTAACCCATTGGAGTATGCAGAAACTATAGAATACAAAGTGCTTTTGGGCACAATATACTGGGTAAAGATTTTGCTAATATGCTTCTGAATGTATGTAATTAAAAGTATGTTAAGACCTTCAAAAATGTGCGTAATTTTCACCTTTCTTGCTAAGCAACAAACCGTTTCAAAGGAGTTTAATTAAAAAATAAAGCTTTAGTTTTGTCGAAGTTACTAAAAAGTATGATGATCTTTTTTCCTTACCGTTAGCAATTCTTCAAACAAATATTTATGGTTCACACAAATATTGGTTTAAGGGTGAAGATCGAACTCGAGATTTCTCTTTTCACAGGCTTTATTCTCAGCCTATCGCCGTCAACTGATGAACGAAGGCCTTGCCAAGTAGTTACCAATCATCCCGGTCTTGAGTAGCTCTCATCCATCCGCTACGCGCCACCTTTCTCAAGTCGTCGGACCATCGTACTGCAGGACGTCCTACACCGTCTACCTAAGCGTGGTCTCCATTCCAACACTTGTCTGCTCCAACGGCCGTTTGCCATTTCATAGGCTACGTCTAATCCTGCCGTGTGGCAAGGGGGCGTTAGAATCCCACCACGGTATCCTCTGCCTGTCGTAAAAGGCGACTCATTGAGGCCCTTGGGATCGCTGGACGCGCTGCGGGGGCAGTGCGTTCACACAGAATGTGACCCGGAGAAGGACGGCGGCACGGTGGCCTGTGTCCGTCGCGGGCGCCCAAAATAGGGGCGCCCGAATTAATATAGTGGGGGTGCAACTGCACCCCTCAAAAATCTGAGAGGGCCGAGACGCTCTCGTCTCGGAGGCGCACTGGGTGGCTGCGGAATCATTGTGGGCGCTTCTCGCCCTCGCACCGTTGTCGCCCCACTCAGCGCGAAGATGGCCACAGGGGGGTTTTGGTCGGTATGCCGGTGTAGGTTAGGGTTTGGTTAGGGACCTAGCGCGCCACTAACATCTGCGCGAACGAGACGCCTACGCGCCCCGGGCTGGAAGGCCGGTGACCCCGACATACGATTCCCACCCCCTCCCCCCAGTGCTGGCGGGAGGTAGAACCATAAACAGCTTTCCCCTCGAAAAAAAAGGCTACGTCTAATCAGCTACGCCAGGACGGCTGTCAAATATAACAAGTCATTATGAAATTTATTGCAAATAAATTGTGTAGGCCTACTCTTTCTTATTTTCATTTTTCACAGACGACCTTGACATATTTCCGTGCTACATTTGGAGAATGGCCAATAATTGTCGACCGCTAAAATTCCATGATAAAAATTGCTATTTGATTATACATAACTTTGAAATATTGGTTTACAAAAATAAAGCGCCTAGTTGGTCCCACTGCGTAACTGTTAGGCGGGCAATCTAGTTGTTCCTGGTTTGTTTCCGGGGTTTTGCAGTGGTCGGGTATCAGTACGTACGAGAATTACACGAAATAACACTTAGGTTTACATGTTGCGAAAGGTAGCTGTAGAAATACACCTACCCTTACTGGTACCTAGCGTGGTTGAGTAGGTACGTACTCGACGTCCGAATTTCACTGAATTTGAAGTAGATACCTACTCGTACTCGTAAATTCCTAAAAACGATAGCAGGAAACGTTAGTGAATCACTAATGTGCGTCGTAGTGGTATCGTTAGAGTTTCTATGAAATATATTATTTATCAATTCGTTGGCATAATAGTAATTGGCCTAAATTTATCAGTATCCACGAGGATATTTTTTTTCATGATGATGAAAAAAAAATATATTCATGTTTTCGCATTCAGTAACCTCTTATCAGTATAAAAATATAGTATTCAATTGAAAGGCACACAAAAAGTTATATTTTGTAGACCAGTGTTATCAGTACCAATCCACCAGGAAAAACTATTAAAAAAGCGATTAGCACAATACTTTTAAAATTAATGTCCAAATATTTAGGTTCATATATTAAGTTTTATAGAAAATATTGCGTTATAGGCACTTTAACTTATCACTTTTACCACTTACATGAATATTAATTGCTTCTCTTCTTAATCAGAGTTTATACGGTAAAGGAAAACATCGTGGGGAAACCTGCAGACCTAAAAGTTCTTAAGAATTTGTTAGGTGTGTAGTCCTCTAACCCATACTAGGACAGCGTGGTGGACTAAGGACCCCTTCAGTTGTATCGGAGGCCCATGCCCAGCAGTGGGACGTATACGGGCTGACATACATATGTATACATACGTACCAGATTTAATACTTAAAATTTTAATTATTCTTTTTTTTTCTCTCTTCCTCTTAGGTATATACGACTACTCGTAAAGCAATAATAGCAATAAGTATGTTTGGTAGTTTCGTACGTTAAACATACATACATAAACTCACGCCTGTATTCCCCGAAGGGGTAGGTAGAGATGCATTTCTGCACCCACATTTCGCCAGTATGTATCATTCCCACGTAATGGGGGGCGAGCCCATTGCCGTTTTTCGGGCACAATTCCAGACTCCGGGCTGCTACTGAGAATTCCCTAATGGAAAAACCCAATAACACTTTGCCAGACCCGGGAATCGAACCCAGGACCTCTAGATCGCCCGGCACATCCTTGTACCGCGAGACCACGCGGCAGTCATCTACATGTATAACGTACGAAACTACCAAATATACTTATTGCTTTAGTTTTGATTAATCAATCAGTATGTTAATTTTTATCCAATAATTATAATTATAATCTGCTTCGTTGGTTCTGTGAAATCAATGTGCGGCTCAGTCGATTGCCGGGTCGAACAAAGGGTTGATCGGTTGACGGCAATAAGTTCGCCTTTTTTTGGGCCATACTTTTTACTTATCGCAGATATAGGTTTATATTTCTAAAATCCGAGCAGACGACCTCGAAGGCAGAAGATAGTATACAAAAAATTATGATAGCCAAACAAACGCACCTGCGTGTCGCCTGTGTCAATAAAAGATTACTCATACAGTCTAAATAGATAAGATTACCAAAACTTAGTTTAAAGATTACCGCGAAAACATTGCATCACTGATATGACAAATAATATTTATTCATAGACCGCCCGAATTCGGAATTCGGAGCCCCGGATTGGCTGGGGCTTAGGAGTTAGGACACCCACGTTTCGCCAATTGTGGTTTAAGTTTCACGTAAAAGGGGACGAGGCTATTGCCGTTTTTTGGGCCGATCCGGGAAATTAACTTGCGGCCCTTTACATGATACGGCATACACTTGTGCCGCGAAACCATCACGAAGGCGAATGTAGAGCATTGAAATCAAATATTTTTTCACAAACCCTATTGCTTTTTTAAATATTGTTTTCCCAAAGAGTCCTTGAAAGACTGCAGGCTTCGCGGTCAAGGCACGGACTGAGGTATTTGTCCTCCCCGAGTTCAGTGTCACAATACCTTCATTTCAAAATACGTATTCGAAATTTTAAATTTAAATATCGAATGTTGGTTGATGACGGTCCGATCCACGCATAAGGATACACTATCTTAAGGTATGGCAGTGGGTTTTTAGGGTTCCTATTTAATTAATTTTATATGATACCAGGTCCGAACCCATCCTATTAAATAATAACGGAAACCCTTATAAATAATAACGGAAATTTATTTTTTCAAATCTCTGTATTCTTTATGCTAATGTATTGCATTTGCTATATATAAAATTATTCAAATTATGAAAAGTTTTTATACTCTGTACCTAACATGTCGTTTATTGTTTTAGCGAAAATAACTCGATAAGATTAAACAACAATAGCATCAATTTCAGAAAAATACTAAGAATCAGACCCAATACCTACGCCAAATGTTCATCATCATCATCAGCCCATTTACGTCCCACTGCTGGGCACGGGCCTCCTCTACAACTGAGAGGGTTTAGGCCTTAGTCCACCACGCTGGCCTAGTGCGGGTTGGCGGACTACACACCTAAGAAATTCCTATGAACTTTTAGGTGTGCAGGTTTTATCACGATGTTTTCCTTCACCGTTAAAGCAAGTGATAATTCATTGTGAATACACACATAACTTCGAAAAGTCAGAGGTGTGTGCCTGGGGTTTGAACCTGCGACCGCCGAAATTCTCGACCGCGCCTAAACCTCGAGGCCATCACTGCCAAATGTTATTTTATATTATTTTGGCAAGAATAACTAGATTAGATTATGTTTTTTTTTACATATTGATCACTATGTTGTATAACAATTTTTACGTTTTTTTACGTTTTGACTGTCTGACGCACACATAAACATGCACACACACACACGCACTCGCACGCTCGTGCATACACATGCAGTATCGTCTTGAGACCTAGAGCGAACTCTCGAACACAATTTTAGGTAATTATTTTATCCTCCGGAACTGCGAGAGAAGCCTAGTAATTCATATTAACTTTTAATATAGTTCCGGTGTATATAATTGGTCTGGCAAACGGCGTATTGACGTCCATTCTATTAATACACAAAACGGCGCGCCTGTTTATTTTTATATCATAATTTATAGCTTCAAGGAAATGAAAAGGCGTTGTTGTCACAATTTCGTAAAATTTTAGCCATAACATTATATAAACTAGCTCGTATTTCCGACTTCATTTGTACGATTTTAATAGTTTTTGAGTAAATTTCGTGACAGCCTCAAGATTTAGGCACGCGGTCGAGAATCTCGACGGTCGCGGTTTCAAACCCCAGGCATACACCTCTGACTTTTCGAAGTTATTTGTGAATTCACAATGAATTATCACGTACTTTAACGGTGAAGGAAAACATCGTGATGAAACCTGCACACCTAAAATTTCTTATAAAATTCTTAGGTGTGTTGTCCGCCAACCCGCACTAGGCCAGCGTGGTGGACTAACGCCTAAACCCTCTCAGTTGTAGAGGAGGCCCGTGGCCAGCAGTGGGACGTATATGGGCTGATTATGAGTATTTATACATATATACCTCACGCCTGGATTCCCTAGGTGGTAGGCAGAGGGCATTTCTGCACCCACATTTCGCCACGTATGTATCCGTCACACGTAGTAGGAGGTGAGCCTATTGGCATATTTCGGGCACAATTCCAAACTCCGTGCTGCTACTGAGAATTTCCCAATGGAAGAACCCAATAACACTGCCCGATCCGGAATCGGACCTCCTCGCTCGGCATATACATACATACTTGTCACGCGAGTCCACGAGGATTTTTTTATTGATTTATTTAAATCTTTATCGTACACAAAGGAATTAAACTACAGTAAACTAAATCAGTACAATAGGCGGTCTTATCGCACAAGGCGATCTCTTACAGACAACCAAGGATATATATATATTTTATTATTTAACCTTGTACACTTATGACTACCTTTCATTTCTCTTCCTACATCTCCATCTTTGGTTGTCTGAATGAATAAAAATATAAAAGAGATCGTAAAACAAATATTTTAGTAAACAAATAGACTAAAATAAATACACATAAAGTACATCATCATCAGCCCATATACGTCCCACTGCTGGGCACGGGCCTCCCACACAACTGAGAGGATTTAGGCCTTAGTCCACCACGCTGGCCTAGTGCGGGTTGGCGGACTACACACCTAAGAAATTCCTAAGAACTTTTAGGTGTGCAGGTTTTATCACGATGTTTTCCTTCACCGTTAAAGCAAATGATAATTCATTGTGAATACACACATAACTTGGAAAAGTCAGAGGTGTGTGCCTGGGGTTTGAACCTGCGACCGCCGAAATTCTCGACCGCGTGCCATAAAGTACATACATACATACATTATGTGAATCGTATTTTGTTTACGACGTCGAATTATGTCTCGGAGTAATAGTTTTTAAAGAACTTACGGTTATAAAAGAGTTATTGTCCAGTGTGTAAACATTGTAGTAATTTCAATAGAGCCCGCAGTTTGTAAGTCTATAACTTGTGTGTTATGTGCTGATGTTCACATATTTATGTTAAAAATAAGCATGTATTTTAATTTTTCTAAAAAAAATTCAGACCCAAACTGCTCGTAAGTTTCGGGTTTTACATAATAATTACATATCTAAAATAATTACATATCTAGCATAGTGCTAGACTCCATAATTACATAGGGATAAAATGATTTTGATCATACACATGGGTAGCTATAGTAGGCGTGTAGTCCGCCAACTCGCACAAGGCCAGTGTGGTTGACTATGGCCCAAAACCCCCTCAGTTGTTAGAGGAGGCCCGTGCCCAGCAGTGGGACGTACCCAGTGGCGGATTTACCAGCAGGCTGAGTAGGCTGGAGCCTAGGGCGGCAGATTTTAGGGGGCGGCAAATTTGCCCCAATTGTTTTTTTTGTCTTACAGAAATAAAAACCGCCTTCAAAAAAAAACTATTCCAAAATAAATTAATATGCACAAAAAAGTAAAAAAATAATGGCGTATTCTTATTTAACTTAATAATCAACAAACTTTTTCTCTTCATCAATATGTTAGTTACGATCTATGTGTTTACCATGCAAGAAGGTAGGTAGGTAGGTCATATCCACTGCAAATTTAACTGAACACATACCGCTGAATAATAAACAGTGATCAAAATATTTTTTTGAGTTCTACTACGTAAAATGAAATGAAAAATATTAGACTATTTAAAACTCAAATGAATTATTACTATAATATACTGTAGTTACAATCATTGTTATTTTTGGAGTCGCTGTTAGACAATGTAGGTTTGTAACTACATAAGTATGTATAAACGAAGTTATAGGTGAGATGTGCTTGGTATAACTAGGTATTGGTATTCTGTCGCAGTATATTGTCATTCGTATAAATGTTAACATGTAAAAAGAAATATTTCTTAAAGTATTCGCGTATAATTATTGCTAGGTATATTGTAGTGCTTCCTTGGCTCAGCGAATCATTGGAGCTGTGTATAGAAAAACGCCAATTTGAAAAAAGAAGAACAAGAACAGTTTATCAGTGAAACTATGAAAATTTACAGTTTTCGTAAAAAAGAGAAGCTGTATTGTAAGACCAGGAACTTCCACCACATGCAGTGATACACTACGATCTGAAAAGCTCCGACTCTGTTCCTTCTGCATATCAATGACCTGTTCCTTAATAATAACATCCCTAGTTATGCGGATGATAGTACCGGCGCGGGGATGCCATATATACTGGTCGCGCAATTTAATTCCTCTCAGGAACAAGTCAATGAGTGCCGGAATAATCGACTATTTGTTTTGATCAAGCTGCAGACTGGGGCGACCAGAATTTAGTCCGGAACTTTGGATCGTGATCCTTGGGGGCGGCCGTACCGGTTGGCATTCAATAAATTGCTTCCACCGGCGCCCCCCTCTCACCCAAAGTCTCCGACCGGTGCTCCGAAGTAGTTGTTGCTCTCTTTCCAGTCACCCCGGATTTTACTCCTCCACCGATGCCACCACGTCCGTGGGCGGTGAGGGTCGGATCGTTGGTGGGATCATTTACATGTTCGGCAGGGGAGACCTCGGAAGTTCTAATTCCAGGCGTTAAGCCTGAAGAGCTTCAGGCAGCAGTACTGTGGCTGCGGAGAAAGAACACCACCCCAACTCTCAACGGCATCCCAGGACATGTGTGAGTCCAAGTCGTCGAGTACCTGGGTGAGAGGTTCCGCGGCCTCTTCTCCGCGTGTCTAGAGCAGGGCGCCTTCCCGTCGCGTTGGAAGACTGGGAAAATGCTACTGCTGAGAAAGAAGGAGCGTCCTGCAGAGTCGCCATCGACCTATCGACCCATAGTGCTGCTTGACGAGGTAGCCAAACTCTTTGAGCGTATCATTCATGGCCGCCTCGTCGAGCACGTGGAGAGGATCGGACCAGACCTGGTATCGTGCCAGGCCAGTATGGGTTTCGGGAAGGCCGATCAACTGTCACCGTAATACTGCGGGTGAAGACGCACGCGGAGGAGGCAGTAGCCTAGGGCGAATGCAGGGTGGCGGTGTCACTCGACATCGCCTACGCCTTTAACACATTTCCCTGCCCCTGTATAGCGGAAGCTCTTCGGTACTACGTGGTGCCGCCCCATCTCCGACGCCTAGTGCACTCATACCTTTCCAACAGGGATGCAGTGTATCCGGGCGCTGACGGATGGCACCGCACAGAAATGTCGTGCAGTGTCTCACAGGGGTCGGTCCTTGGGCCCCTTCTGTGGAACATCGGGTACGACTGGGTGCTCCGTGGTGCCAATCTTCGGGGTGTCGGTGTAGTTTGTTACGCTGACGACACGGTGATGACAGCGTGTGCCATAATCACCGTGTCACCTTTCCGGAGGCCGTCAACCTCGCCGCGCTAGGCACAAGCCACGTGGTGAGGAGAATTCGGAGGCTGGTCCTCGCGGTGGCCCTTCAGAAATCCAAAGCCATCTGCTTCCACGGGCCCCGGAAGCAGCCACCTGCAGGGGCGTATCGACGATAGAGGGCGTGGATACCCCATCCACTCCACGATGAAATATCTTGGTTTCGTGTTGGATTGCCGGTGGAATTTTTGCGCCTGCTTCGGCAGATTAAAGCTGAAATTGATTAGGGCAGCGGGTGCGTTATCTATTTTGCTGCCCAATCTCGAAGGTCCCGGCATCCCTTGCCGAAGATTGTTCGCCGGAGGCTGGATAGTCCCATGGCTTGTCCGTCGCAGCAGTGCGTCCTGTCCATAGCCAGTGGTTGGATTGGCGCCACGGTGTGATGACGTTCCGCCTGTCACAGGTTCTGTCGGGACATGGTTGTTTCGGCTGTGGCGGGTGACCAGAAGAGGAAGTCCGCCGTGTGTCACCACTGTGACAACTGCCCGGAGGAAACATCCCAGCACACTCTATCAGATTGTCCGGCCTGGGATGAAGAGCGAAGCGCACTCCACGTAGCCGTCGGAGCAGACCTCGCGCTTTCGGCCGTGATTCCTACCATGGTCGAGAGTCGGAGATCATGGCAGGCGATGCTCTCCTTCTGCGAGATTGTAATGTCGCAAAAAGAAAGCGCGGGGCGGGTTCGTGAGCAGAACAATTCCGCCCGCCGCCGCCAGCAGAGAAGGAGGCGCCGGGTAGCCGAATACGACTGATCCGGCGTTTCCGCTCTGTGCATTGGGGGCGTAAGAATTCCGCCAAGGCATCCCCTGGCTACCGAAAGAGGCGACTAACAGGGGCCCAGGGTTGGCTGGGTGTACTGCGCGGGCAGTGCGCCATGACTAAAAGTAACCCCGAGATGTGCGGCAGAGAGCGCGGCCTCTTGACTGTCTCGGACGTTCACAATAAGTGAGTTTCCAAAATAGGGTGAGTGGAAGGCATCTCAAGCCCTCCCAATTTTGAGGTGTCCATAATTGGATAAGGCGCAGATCCAGCCTCATATGGAATTTTGTTCTCATCTCTAGACTGGAGCCCCTCTCGAATCATCGATAACCAGATTCTTACTGACAAAATTTATCTCCTGGCATTGCGAAGAGACGTTGCGACTATTTGTCTTGTATCGCATTTACCATGGGAAGTGCTGCAAGGCCGGCAACGCACCGATAATTTCTCTGGTATTATGGGTGTTCATGGGCGGTGTTGACCACTTGACATCAGGTGGCTCACTAGCACGTTTGCCGTTTTAGTCTTTTAAATCTGAAATATTTTTATTCACCTTTTTTTGTCTGTGTAGGGCAGTAATTCCCAAAGTGGTCCAGGTGGACCCTCAGGAGTCCACAGTAGACTCGGTGGGGGTCTACGTTGGGCGTGACAAAAAATGGGGGTCCACAATCGTAAGCGGGGGTCCATGAAAATTATTTTGGTTTCGAACTAGAATGTTGCCTTTACTTCTCCTATCAATATAGGCAGATTCATATTTTAAAATTGCATGTTCCATAATCAGTACAACGCGTCTTTTTTTTTATGTAGCTGCAGGGGGTCCACCGGATCCATCAACATTTTGAAAGTGGTCTATGAAACAAAAGGGTTTGGGAACCTCTAGTGTAGGATATCGAAATGCAGAGGTCAGAAGGGGCGGCAAAATTTGAATAGCCTACAGGCGGCAATTGTCGTAATCCGCCACTGGACGTACCTATATGGGCTGATAATGATGATAGTGAGTGTTAATTTTTTTATCTGATTTAAAAATAAAAGTGGGAGAAGATATTAAAAAATATTTAGCCATGTACTCGATACTTGAATTGTTTATTTATTTATTTTAAATTCTTTCGTGATAAGTACATCTACTCAATTTTCATTCTACGGTATCAAACAAAGAACAGGTGAATAAGTAGAAGGGAAATAGACAGTATTTTGTATGGGGACGAGTGTCGTCGTTTGTCTATCACCTATTCATTCTACTACGATCACACTGCCAATGATAAAAAATTCAAACAAAAATGAAGGTCTGCTATTGTCACACATTTATAAGTCTGCTTCTTTTCTATTTATTACACGCTACCCCTTAAAATCATGACAGATTTCATTTCCAATGTCCATTGTAATTTGTTTTCTACGTGTAGGAAATAGGGTAAAAAGGAGGGTTTTAAGTGAAGACAAACGCCGTATAATCAAAACTGCGTGGACGACCTAGTGGAGGTCCCAGTATGATCTTTTGACACTAGTACGGCAAAGTGGCAATAAATCAGAAAGGTTGTTAGAAGTAGTCATGGGTAAAAAATGTTGAACTCTCGTCAGATCACGTGACCCTGATCGAAAATGCATAAGACGCATTATGTAATATTCTTCATATTTGTGTACGATAGCGCAATAAATATTGTATTTTACCACGTAAATGATAGTACTTTTATACTGATAAATACTCGTAAAGCAATTTGTGCGAAATTATTCCCTAACTATTCCAAAATGTTCAAAATGCACAACGTTACTGTTGAAGTTTTCACTTCTGCCGGCACTTCCGGAGTGCCATCCGTTTTTTTTATTATAACTAGGGTACTATGTATAAATGTAAGTATGTAGCATTATCATGATTCGATCGTGGCGACGGCGTGTCATGACAAATCTACATTTATCTACAGACATCTGTTAAAAGTGGGATATTAGAGGGGCGGAGGGGGTTATTTATCAATTCATCATTCACAATAAAGATAACAAGGAATGCAATGTTTTCCGATAGCCTTCAATCACTTATCTCTTCAACTTTAATCGGCACGTGGTCCATGAGTAATAGATATGTTTGCTACTCATCGTTATGGGGGTAGTTAGTAGGTAGTTCTGCCCTGTGGCAAGGGGGCGTTAGAATTCCACCACGGTATCCCCTGCCTGTCGTAAAAGGCGACTCATTGGGGCCCTTGGGGTCGCTGGACGTGCTGCGGGGGCAGTGCGTCCACACATTAGGCGACCCCGAGAGGGGCGGCGACACGGTGGCCTGTGTCTGTCGCGGGCGCCCAAAATAGGAGCGCCCGAATCAAGTTAGTGGGGGTGCAACCGCGCCCCTTAAAGTTTCGAGACGGCCGAGACGCTATCGTCTCGGAGGCGCACCGGGCGGCTGCGGAACTATTGTGGGCGCCTCTCGCCCACGCACCGTGGCCGTCCCACTTGGCGCGAAGATGGCCACCGGGGGGTTTTGGTCGGTATGCCGGCATAGGGAGTTTGTTAGGGACGCAGCTCGGCAATAACATCTGTGCGGACATGACGTCTCCGCGCGCCGAGCTGGAAGGCCGGTGACCCCGACATACGCTTCTCGCCCCCTTCCCCCAGGGCTGGCGGGAAGTAGTAGTATAAACAGCTTTCCCCTCGACAAAAAAAAAAAAAAAAAAAAAGTTAGTAGGTAGTTCTTAGTGAATTGATCTTAGTCCTAGACCAGTTTCTCAAACTTTTGGTTTCATCAACCCCTGTTAAAGTTTCCAGGTGACAGCGAACCCCTTAAGTCTTAAGTGACGTTAAGTTTTTTATTTAAAAACAAATACTTATGTAACCCATGACATTAAGCTTGTTTCTTGTCACAAATGGAGTCTATTTTAGAAGCAATTTTGGAAAATTTTAACCTTAATTCTGACTCTAAGATTTTCTGTATGTGATCGTAGGAGATCTACGCATTACGTAAGCAGCTAGTAGTTGTTAACCGTGCTATCGTAAATGATGTAGCATCGGCCAATGTCAGTGTTACAACTTTGTTGTCCTGTTTATATAGGTATACACCCAATATACAAAGTTAAAAACAAAGTTCTGATTCTGTATAAGACAAGTCTTGTGTCGTGAGTATCGGAAACTACGAGAGAATTTTCGGTCTCTCAAATACCCAGGTCGAAAACAAACATTTGTGGATTACACAAAAATTTGTCTCTGTGCGATAATCGAACCCGTGCCATATTCGTATGTACATTTTACAAGTCAAAAGCTAATACCTATAACTGTCGAGTTGACTCCTCGGTGTGAGTGCAATCGCGTGCAATCGATGTTCTGGTTTCAGTTGCCTTTGTCTGGTTCTAAGCTGTGTAACAAAATATTCAAGTACCAGTATATTAAAGGTAAAGTCAAAACACATACATACATAAACTCACGCCTGTATTCCCTGAAGGGGTAGGCAGAGATGCATTTCGGCACCCACATTTCGCCAGGTATGTATCAGTCCCACGTAATAGGGGGCGAGCCTATTGCCGTTTTTCGGGCACATTTCCAGACTCCGTGCTGCTACTGAGAATTTCCTAATGGAAAAACCCAATAACACTTTGCCCGACCCGGGACTCGAACCCAGGACCTCTAGATCGCACGGCACATACTTGTACCGCGAGACCACGAGGCAGTCAAAGTCAAAACATTCTGTAAACAAATAGTGTTTTACAAGCTCTTTTAAATCGTTTAAACAAACTTCTAGCGCTGCAGAACGTGGGTAGGAATGTGTGGCGCTGTATAGAAGAATCGGCGCTGGAATATCCCTATTTTTATTATTACAGGCTAACATGCATGTGGAGAATAAGTTTTTATAGTCACAAGATGCAATCCTGAATCAAGACGTCCAATGCATAACCTTGACAGTTTATACGTCGTATAAGGCATAGGCTCCTAAAATGGCCCAAAATAAAAAACATAATTGGAATTGTTACAGAAAAAAATGGAACTAAATTTAACAGTCCTGGTATCTTGCAGCTAATTTATATTGAGGGTTATTGGGTCTTGGGTTTTCCCATAATACGTATATATAATATTTATTAATATATGGAACAAGCAATTAAATCAGAGTCGTTATTTACCTGCACTAATGAAAAATTTAAATGGGATCGATGCAACTTTTAACTTAAGGAATGCTATTTAGTGTCGCTCAGTGTCTAAGCAAAATAAGAATATACGAAAAGGTTTATTTGAGTTTGAAGTTGGTATTTACTTCTGAACGTGTCAGAAATATTTAAGAATGAGGAAATATGGATTTAGAAACGGTAATTAATGTAGATGAAATTTATGCAACAATAGTTTAAAATATATAGAGGGTTACTGGTTAAGTCGAGCTATTCCCTTTTTCTGACTGATTTGACTATGAGAAACCCTATCCTAAATCTAACCGTTTTCGAGATATTTGAGTTTAATTGTTTTTTCCAAAAAAAACTCCCGATTTTCGGCTATCAGCTTAAATATTTTGATATATATATGTAAGCTTTATTAAAACTGTATTTTAAACGTATTGAAATCAGAATTAAATTATTACATTGCATATTGACACATCATAACTTTTTGAGTATTGGATAAATTTAAGAAAGAAAAATGCAATAAATGCAGAGATAAAATTATCCAAAGATAACACATCAATTTAAAATATTGTTTCTTAAAAAAACCGTTAAACATGTTAATAATTTCATTCGTTAAAATAATTGTATAGAATCGAATAATATTATTGAGTTTTCTTTGCTATTCTTATCAGGCATATTTCAAAATACTGAAAAATGCGGGACAAATCAGGCGCATATACCTTAGTGGAAGTAATAAAAACACTTTATCCCCATCAACAGTAGTGACAATTAACTGAATGATTTAAGAGTGCAGAAATTGGACTTATACTCTTTGCCGACAAGTTTTCATTAATGCTTTTAACGAGGCGCCAGTCGGATTTGCCGCGAATCATAAGCAGATCATGTTAGTATTTGGTATCACGATGGATTGGACCGCGTTCGATTCCCGAGTCGAGTCAAGTGTAAATTGGTTTTACCGTAAGGGAATTCTTGTATTGGCAACAGTGTATCTTATTACGTAGGGCCTTGAACTCACCCTCCAATATTTTACAAGACAATACATATCACATATACATAGGAAATTCTCGGCAACAGCACGGAGTCTGGAAATGTGCCCGAGAAACGGCAATAGGCTCGCCCCCTATCACGTGGGCCTGATACATACTTGGCGAAATGTGGGTGCAGAAATGCACCTCTGCCTACCCCTTCGGGGAATACAGGCGTGAGTTTATGTATGTATGTACCTATATATTTGCTTACAGATTTTTTTATCAAGATATGTTACATTAAGTAACTAGAACTAGCAATGCTAATATTCAGTGCTTTACAAGCCAACTTCCATTCACGAAATCGACCAATCATCATCACCATCATCATCATATACGTTCTACTGCTGAACACGGCCACGGGCCTCCTCTAACGAAAATAACACAATGTTAGAAAAATACAAACTTTTAAGATCCGAATGAACAAATGTTCTTTACCTGTCTATAAGAGTAAGAACAGTCAACGGCCAGTAATGTTGTGACGTAAATCATTTAACTGGGCGCTAAATATCGCAGTTAAATAATCACCCAATTAACACCACACTGCCCGGCATCTTATAGCAAGGTCGTTCTATGATAGCTGAAAAATAAAAAGGTGGCAAAGCCAATTAAAATATATTCCGGAAAACTACTCCAACTTTTTAGGGTTCTGTATCTCAAAAGGAAATAACAGAAACCTTTTAGGGCCACTCATTTGTCTGTCAAAGCCAATCTATTCTGAATCTTCTCGAAAGGTTAATTTTGTATTATAATCTGGTATGTAAAAGTGACAAATCCGATTCCATTATCTGTATTTAAGTAGTGTGTGGTTAAAACTCTCCTTTTTTGCCCTTCTCATAGCTCAGACTTTCTACATACTTCTTTCTTCATTCAGTGTATCCTTCTATGGAACGCACTCCCCCTAGAAATCAGGATGTTGACACACCAGTTTTCTTTTAAAGTAAGGTTTCCGCAACTTTTATTAAATCGAATGTCAGAAGCATCTTAGTATGTATATGTATGTATGATACACATCTGATCCTGGAACGCGACACCACACACACAAAACGCATGAGTATGCGTTTTACTATGGTGGGTGCTACACCTTATGTAAGCTGTCTACTATCCAGGTAGATATGAGTATGCTATGAACAGCAATATAGACCTTGGATCTGTTGAACGAATCACAACAGTAACGCGCTAGTACTAATCCGAGTGAGCCGATCGTACTGCCGTCCAAACTGACTTTGGCCTGACTCTACCAAACATTAGCCATATGGTATCCACAGCTGGGGAAAGCACCAAGCTTTATCATAAATTATTCGTTGCCGTTTAACAAGGCGGAAACGTATTTAATCATCGTTTAAAATATATAACTCTACCAAGCTACATAGTTATTTAAAAATAAAAAATACTTTACTTAAAAACACACAATCACAGTGGTGTCCAAACTAAGCTAAGCTTGTATGTGTAAATGGACACCAATTTAAGCATCATTAAAACTGTTGGCGCGGCGATATTCGTCAAATCATTTTAAAGAACGATTAAAAGGACAACAAAAAAGATATGTTTGATATGATGAGACAATTTATAAGTGTTTCATCTTTTATGATTCCTTAGCCCTATTAAATTATATTTTTACTACCATCGTCATTTGATAAAATTGGTTAATGTCAATTAATGAATAGGGATCATGAAACAACCTTCATTACAAAATACTTTACTAATAGTTTCATACGTTAGCAATTACCGTAGGTACCACTACATCAAAAAATATATAAATTACTTTCTATTACCAAAAACCAACAAGGCAAAGGAGATGCATTAAAAGCCAGAGCTTCAAGGGTCTCGTAACTTCCGATACTTACGATTCAAGACATGTTGGGGCCAGCTAGTGTGTGTCTTTTGGGTATAAGCATTTACTTTATTTTTCAGAGCCGCCTGGACTGGTCGAAGCCCATGTTCGGTCAACTAGAAGCCATCGCTCCCCACTATGAGAAGTGGGTGAACAGTGCAGTATACCGCCCTTGTCGGCTGTTCGCCAGTCCTTTCCTAGAGAGCCTCACCTTCACACCATGGTACGCTGTGCCAATCTTCTGGATTCCAATCATACTGTACATTGCTTGGACGCAATACATCGAGCACGTTTTATGTTTAGGTTAGTATGATGCCCCAGAGGGCTTACTTAATCATCACCATCAATGACAGCCATAAAACGTCACGCAGGCCTCCTCTACAGCTTTTTTTTATATTGTAAAATTTAATATGGTGGTGGTTTAGTGTTGTGAGCTGAAGTGTTTCGCCGTGCTCGCGAGAGGAAAGCAAATTCGCTATTTGATACGGTTTTACCTTCCCTCGAGAGCATTACACTATAGATACGATCTAATGTGTAAATGTTGTGTATATATGGTGTGCGTGTGAGTGAGTGCTGGTGTTACATATTTATTAAAATTAGCAATTATACAAAATAAGCAAATGAAACTTACACAAGTAATGCAAACATAAGGACAATAAAAAAGCTTTGTGCTTTAAGAAGAAGTAAAATTATACAAACCAAAAATAATATTAATAAGACATTATAATTTTAAGTGAACACTGAGGCAGGATGCAGGTTTAATTACTATTAATTTATTATTTTTATTTACCGTATTTACCAACGGTTGGATGCAGATAGTATTTATTACCGTTATTTAAATTTACATTTCTTGTGATTGGCACTAGGGTTTGCAATCCCGCAGTAATTTTTAAAAAATGCAAAAATAGATGAAAATAAATAAAATGAGGTTAGGTAGGGGGTTTGCAATCAATAGGGTTTCCTGCGTGTTAATATGGACTTATCTTAGCTAAACAAACAAATAAACCAATTTTAATCCTTTACTTCGCTCGATCGGTTGATCGATCTGACTGACGCGCCCGCGCTGTTGTGATGGAGCTAATAGGCCTTCAGTAAACGCTGAATTACCTTGCCGAGTCAAAAAAATGCGGGAATGCGGGAACGCGGAATTGCAAACTCTAATTGGCACCCTTGCTTTTCGTTGTCAATCTATTTGGTAGGCTGAAAAGTCTGTAGGCTAGCATAGATATTTTAAAATTTAATTTAATTATTCAATATAGTTGCTTTCGAGGGCTATACAACGATTATGGCGGTCATACAATTTTTCTATACCATTTTCATAGTACGATTTGTCTTTAGCCACAAAATAGGCTTCAATTTCGGCGAGTTACTGTCCAGCGAGCAGCCTCTTGAGGTCTGCGAACTGGGATCAGATCTGGAGAATACAGTGGATGCGGAAGCAATTCGAAGCCCGATTCATGCAATTTTGCCATCTTTTTCATTAATTTTCAAAATATGGCGCAAAGGAATTGCCAAGTAAAGTCTTTTCCTTCGATAAAGATCATCAACTTAATTATTCTTGCCTTTTAGATGCTGACACGTGTGCAGAGTCTAGACTGAACACTCTGCGATACTGTTTCCATCTACTGCAAGGCGTAGTTCTTTGGACTATCCTCGAGTACACGTTACATAGATGGGTATTCCATTTGGATCCGGGAACATCGCTCACATTGATCAAAATGCATTTCCTGTTGCACGGAATACACCACAAGGTAATAATGAGCTTTATATATGTCCCGAAGGTTTAAACGCGCGATCGCTCCAGATCAACTTGGGTTATGCATATTCGGAACCTAAAAATAAACTTCTGAATTATCGAAGTTACGTTTTATGAAATTTAATGGTAAAGGAACGCATCCTATAGAAAACTGCGTACCTGAATGTCCTCTATAAGTTGTTTTTACGTATATTAAGATATCAACTCAATATAGGCCGGCGTGGTCGACTATAGCTTAAGCCCTTTCAATAGAAGAGTAGGTCCAAGCTAAGCATTTCAACAAAGTCTTGTTTTATTACCAATACTACCTTTGATAGTAGCTAAACATATATACACGTGCCTACCAATAGAACTATTTCGTAGAAATTGCCATACAGCGCCCTTGGAAAAACACCATATGGTCGCTAGAAAATCGAAACTAGCCACGTGCGATGCAATACACTATGTGTTTTCATTCTAAAGCAAACGATTATTCTTTGTTTTGAATTTGAATAATACATACATACATACATAAACTCACGCCTGTATTCCCCGAAGGGGTAGGCAGAGGTGCATTTCTGCACCCACACTTCGCCAGGTATGTATCAGTCCCACGTAATAGGGGGCGAGCCTATTGCCGTTTTTCGGGCACATTTCCAGACTCCGGGCTGTTACTGAGAATTTCCTAATGGAAAAACCCAATAACACTTTGCCCGACCCGGGAATCGAACCCAGGACCTCTGGATCCCACGGCACATACTTGTACCGCGAGACCACGAGGCAGTCAGCAATTTGAATAATGTATGTGAAATATTATATATCTTAAATTTAAAACTACATACTACATACTTTCTTAATTAAAAATATATGTACAAACATACATACATAATGTATATGTGCATACATGTATCGTACTTACTTATTACGTTCAATGTTTATTTTAATTTTATATGCTATGTTTCTCTATTAAAATAAGTATTTACTTTAAAAAAAATATTTACGTTTAGTATGACGTCCGCTTATTATGACGTGTTTGTCAATTCCCTACAATGTCATTATAAACGGATTCCACTGTAGTTGAACAAATTAGGTCGTTTGAGTTAGATCAAAAGTTGTATATTATCATTCTGCCGTGCTGGTAGATTTACAGGAGTATTCATCAAATGAGTATTACAGGAATGAGATTAGTATTAAATCGTGTCTAATTTCAGGTGCCGTTCGACAAACTGCGGCAAGTGTTCCCACCGATCCCAGCAATGGTCCTCGCCATCCTCTTGTACTCTCCGGCGTCACTATTCTTGCCGTATCCACGGATAAAGCTTACTGGAGCCCTCATAGGTAAGAATCGTAGGAAGTTTTTTTTTTTACTGGATTGCATTATAATTTATAAATATTACAAAGTAAACAGAATACTAACCACCACTTGTAAGATAAAAGATATATATGTACATATTACATATAAGATAAACGATAGAAAAGTCTTCGAAGATGACTTCGACGTTTAGTCGCGCGGTTGAGAATCTCGGCGGTCGGCGGCTTCAAACCCCAGGCACACACTTCTGACTTTTCAAAATTATGTGTGTATTCCCAATGTATTATCACGTAATTTGACGGTTAAGGAAAAGATCGTGAGGAAACCAGCACACCTAAAAGTTCTTAGGAATTTCTTGTCAACACGCATTAGGCCAGCGGGGTGGACTAAGGCCTAAACCCTCTCAGTTGTAGAGGAGGCCCGTGTCCTACAGTGAGACATATATGTGCTGATGATGATATCTAAAACATGTGACAATGACCTACGCAAGTGTGTCACTTTCCGCATCCAATCTGTCTGTGGCGGTACTTCCATAGAAGCCCAAAAGCGTTACACGTTAATTGTGTCCTATCTTTTTTTATAATTGTTTATTGTGGGGTCAGCATATTCTTATTTAGGTATATGTCAAATTGCTTTTGTAAATAAAGATTTACTTAAAGCGTAAAGATAAGAGCTATTATTCGGAATTTTGTAAAGAAAGCTGGGCTTTTGGGTTTCTATGGAAGAACCGCCAGGTATATGCAATGTATATTTGGCAATCAATACTTAAGTCAGCATTAACGTATCTATTGGTGAAATATATAATCATTACTGGTTCATAACACCGTTGCCAGTCGGTACTTTTTGTGGACACAGAAAATAACAAAAAATAATTCATATACACTACCGACAAAAAGTTTGGAAGCACTTTTAATACTCTCAATTACTTTAGAAATAATATAAGATATAGTATTATTTAATTAAGAATGATTAGGTACTTAATTAAAACAACAATTAAACTATGAAACAAAACCATATTCATCATCATCATCATTATCAGCCTAAGAAGTCCACTGCTGAACATAGGCCTCCCCTAATGACTTCCATAGTGACCTGTTGGAGGCAGCCTGCATCCAGCGACGACCCGCGACCTTCACCAGGTCGTCGGACCATCTTGTGGGTGGACGTCCTACGCTGCGCTTTCCGGTACGTGGCCTCCACTCGAGAACCTTTTGGCCCCATCGGCCATCGGTTCTCCGCGCTATGTGCCCGGCCCATTGCCACTTCAACTTGCTAATCCGCTGGGCTATGTCGGTTACTTTAGTTCTCCTACGGATCTCCTCGTTTCTGATTCGATCTCGTATATATATCTCTATGTTAATATAGTAAAACCATATTAACATACTAAAATAATATTATATTTTATTACAACATCGATAAAATTTGTTATTATCAATTTGCTATTTGTTTTTACAAAAATTATAGGTGCTTCCAAACTTTTTGTCGGTAGTGTATGTAAGGCATATAGAATTATTATATATTAATTATTAAGGCATAAGAATATAGAAAATATAGTCAATGCATTTTATTCGTTTTCAGGGTACTTAATATATGACATGGTACATTTTTACGTGCACCACGGCTCGCCGCGCGACGGTTCCTACCTATACGCCATGAAAAGATACCACTCAAATCATCATTTCGTCAACCACGACAAAGGTATTCATATAAAGACAAATAAATAATAAATCTCTTGAATATTTGAGATTATTCACTAGATAACGGTTCTTGACTGCCTCGTGGTCTCGCGGCACAAGTATGTGCCGTGCGATCTAGAGGTCCTGGGTTCGATTCCCGGGTCGGGCAAAGTGTTATTGAGTTTTTCAATTAGGAAATTCTCAGTAGCAGCACGGAATCTGGAATTGTGCCCGAAAAACGGCAATAGGCTCGCCCCCTATTACGTGGGACTGATACAAAACCTGGCGAAATGTGGGTGCAGAAATGCACCTCTGCCTATCCTTTCGGGGAATACAGGCGTGAGTTTATGTATGTGTATGTATAACGGTTCTTTTTTTATTGTATTTTTTTGATTACATATTTGTTGCCACGTCAACAAGCTGTTCAAGTGATAGTTTAAAATAAGCTATACAACCTAACCACAAAACGAATAATAAGGTACGTACGCCTAAGATAGCCCTGTTCCTAAGATGGCCCACTTTCGATATTTTACAAATTAATAAATCGAATGAGTTTAAAATTCGGGCCCATGTTCGATTAGTGCCATAGACAAAACTGCAACTGTATATGAAAGGTAGCGTGTGTCCATTTTCGTAATATTTGACAGTTTGTCATACACGTTGCAAATGGCTACCAATTTATAACCTCATGTTCACAATCTTTTTAGAATTTTATTTGAAAAATTAATTGCTTGTGTATTTTCTTCTATGTATAAAGTTACTTAGATTTATGGGCATTCCTAAGAAGGTAAGTGTTGTTTGAATTCTTTTATAATTTTAATTTAAAAGAAGTTGATCTTGTTACCGGGTAAAGTGCCTATAAAGGCCCATCACACGCGTTCCTAAGATGGTCCGGGCCTTATTAGGACTATTGAATGTCATAGTTTATTGAAGAAAATGAGTCATTTGGGTTAAATATTAGATACAATTGTTAGTATTGCAATATAATTTTGAAACTTTAAATTAACGTAAGTAACTTCTTTATTAAACTTAGGGTTTGAAATAAAAAAAATCAGTCATTAGTGTTCAGTGCTAATTTGTAATCTTTCGTAATCACTTACGTGACTCAAATACAAAATAGATTTTTGAATAAGTAATTAGTAAGTAAATTCTTTTCATAACTTAATTGATTTAATTTTAGATTTCACAAAATGGAAACAATCAATAAGAAGCGACGTAGTGAGTGGACTGAACAGCAGCTTAAATCAGCTATTGAATCTATAAAAAACTGCCGTATGTCACAACGACAGGCCGCGGCTACTTTCAATATCCCCAGAAGAACTTTAAGAAACCACCTAAAATCTGGCAGTGAAGAAAAGAGAACTTGTCGAGCAACTACACTAAGTAAAAAAGCAATAAATTATATTGGTCAAAGAGTAACGAAGGATTTGTTTGATGCTGTCCAAGAAAAGAAAATTAGGGGACCAACACCAGCAAAAGCTAAAAATACTATAAGCCGACGAAATAAGCCAACAAATAAAAATAATAACGAAGACAATACAAAAAAAAAGAGGTACAAACCAAAAGATTATGAAAAAGCTAAAATATAAGAAAATAAATAAAGAAAATAGGGGTTATGGGAGAGGGTCAAAAGAAAGAGAAAATAAGACTGAAAGGTGGTATTGCCGAGTTTGTAAATCGGAACGAATCGTAGATATGCGACAATGCATTGCTTGCCTTTCGTGGTACCACGAAGAATGTGTCGGACTAACAAAGAACGACTTAGAGGACTTTTTGTGTCCAGAATGCAACTAAAATGTAACAAAATTTCACAGATTTTTTTCTATACTCTTAATAAGGCCCACCGAAATTGTAGAGGAAAGAATATTGTCAATTTGTTTCAGAAATTGTTGCTTATAATTTAAATTATCGTTAAAATAATAATAGAAAAATTTTGTTTATTGATTTTATTTAGAGACTTTTGTTTTGTAGGTAGATTAAGTTTTGTTAAGCCTAAGATGGCCCGCCGTCCAATTTGTGACCAAAAAAACTATTGTAAGAAAGTGATTACCTAAGAATATCATAATTTAAGCTAAGATTGAAGTATGAACATGCTGTTTGTTTTGATAGCGTTTATAAATTTCTTGATTTATATCGGGCTATGTTAAGTACCTATGTTCCTAATAAGGCCCACTTTAGAGGTTTTTAAAAACTATTATTTTCGTTTAGAAATTTTATTAAACTTGTTGATTTGTACGTTAATTTTATTTATAAATAAATAAAGAATTTTGTGATAAAGTTTGTTTTCATTAAAAATAATCATTTTTATAATTATTTAATTATTGCAAAAAATGGGCCTTTCAAGGCGCATGTACCTTATTATCTTTACTCTTGTGTATTTGCAACTCCTATACCTCAACTCCAGTCGCTTTTTGATCGAAATGCAATAATTATTTCTCAGTATTAGCTTTATCCTTGTTCAATGACAGATAATGTGTTCGGGTTGTACTCGTATTGTGCCGTATGTAATTAGCTTCTATATCTTTATCGATGTGAATAATGTTTATTTTTGTTTCAGCGTACGGCATCACTACCAAACTGTGGGACTATATGTTCAGGACAATAGTGCAAATAAAAAAACTAGGCATAAGTTTGCGATGGTAGCAGTGGAAGTTTTAGGTTAAGCATCATAAGTCATTAAACTCAGTGGTTGTTGGTAGTTTAAGGTTCTTAAATGTAAGTTGAATATTGATCGAGGTTCATCATCATCATCAGCTCAGATACTTAATTGCTTTTGGGTATTTAAAGCTCCTACGTTCTTTATTTAATTTCTAAGTGTTGGATCGCGAGATGATTAATCAGTTACCAATGTTTTCTGTTGCGCCTCGCTCTCGCCATATAGGTATATGTCCCAATGTAAGTGACATTGTGGTTATGATCACTTTTTTCTTAGATATCGTGTGTGTCACTTTTTAAAGTCAAAGTATTTTTTTAAACAGGGTGTATTCAGACCGTGATCGGAAACTAAGGCAGATAATAGCTGCGGTGATTACAAACACCGTGACATAAAAAAAAATCCCAACAAAAAATAAAAATAAATACGTTTTCCTTACAACCACATCCATTTAATATCTATGATTGTTAGGAAAACGCCAATTTTTTTATTTTTTGTCGGGATTTTTCTCATGCCAATGGGTTTGTAATAATCGTAGCTATTACCTGCCTTATTTTCCGATCACGGTCTGAATACATTCTGTATAATTACCGTTTTGACCACACAATATGGCATATTTTTAAAATGTTTTAACATACTATTAAACGTTTGTATATTTTTATAATGAGTACGCGCTTAGAAATGTATGTCATAAAATGGGGTATACTTAAGATATGATTTTGAAATAGTTACCACGTCTTTTAACGAAAGGAAACCGCTTTAAGCTCCCTGTTCAGTTCCTCGGGGGAGGCCAAAAAGGGTTTGTCGGGGTCATCGGCCTTTGCTTTGCTGAGTTGGATCCCAAACAAGATCCTACGCCAGCATACCGACTAAAACCTCTCGATGGCTGTCTTGCGAATTTTGGGCGGTACGGTAAATAGTTACCATGTCTACTTAATGTCGCTACACTGATATGTTTTTGCGATTAAAATGGTTTAGCCTTAGATCACATCATCATCAGCAGCCTTTCTTACGTCCACTGCTGGACATAGGCCTTTCCTATGGCACGCCACTGGGCTCGATCTTCGACCCTCCTCATCCAACCGCTGCCATCACATATTTCGTATAATTGTGAAAACTTGCCAAGAGGCATCAACAGATGTATTAGTTCTAATTTAGCCAGTAAATGTTATGTATGATTAAAAATACTATTGTTAAAATACACCGAATATAAACGAATTGCGTCATGCACTGAAAACCATCACTTATACAAGTACAACAATTTTACTTGAAGGATCACAATTTTGTAATTTTAGCTGCTGCGGCCTGCGCCCACCTGCGCTCACTTACGCCCGGGTGCAATGTGATAAGCCAAGTACCCTAGGTCCTAGTACATGCTAATTATATGACTGTACCAAAATTCATCGTTATATGTATGTTAAGCAAGATTTTTGCTTATCATAGTTTAAGTCTAATAACAATATGAGGGTATCTCTTTAAGGTGTCTCATTTCATTTTTTTATTGCCCTACCTAATATCTATTATTACTAACTTATTAGTATTTTCCTCTCAGTTGTAGAGGAGGCCCATGCCCAGCAGTGGGACGTATATGGGCTGATGATGATGATGATTAGTATTTTAAGCATAAAGTTCGACCATATGCCGAATATTTACTTTTCACCAATTTTATACAATAAATGATTTCCTTTAAACTTACATTTTCATTTATATACTAGCAGTTTTGAATTGCGAACTCATCCCGGGGAATCAATAATAACCTATTCTTTTTTAATCTCAAACGCCTGTAATAACTTTCTGAGCAATATGTTACGGAAATGTGTTCTATATTGTTAGAGTTTGCAATTCCGCGTTCCCGCATTCCCGCATTTTTTTTGACTCGGCAAGGTAATTCAGGTTTTACTGAAGGCCTATTAGCTCCATCACAACAGCGCGGGCGCGTCAGTCAGATCGATCAATCGATCGAGCGAAGTAAAGGATTAAAATTGGTTTATTTGTTTGTTTAAGTAAGATAAGTCCATATTAACACGCAGGAAACCCTATTGATTGCAAACCCCCTACCTAACCTCATAAGAACTATTTAAAAGTACTTTTTCTATTAGATATTGTATGAATGTTTCTATTATTATAATTTTTTAATATAGTGTAACTAAACTACAGGTAATAAAGCATTATTATTTGCATATTTTTGCATTTTTAAATTTTACTGCGGGAAAAAATTACTGCGGGATTGCAAATCCTATATATTGTATTGGGCCCTGCTCCGCCCCAGCGCAATTTTATTAAATAAATATTACCCATGGTCCTATTTATCTCCGTACCAAAAATCATTCTAAACGGGCCAGCAGTTTAGGCGTGAAAGCGTAACATACGGACAGACAGAGTTACTTTCACATTTATGATATTAGTATGGATGTAGATAACTTGAAATCATCTAACTTGACACGAATTTTAAAATAAATATCGTTTCTTGCCGTTATACGTGAAATGAAAAGAACATTTATTGGTTTAATTTAATGAAAGTTCTCAAAATTCATAATATTATTTGATTATATAGCTTCGGCGGAAACTGGTATTTAACCACTAAATTTTACCTACAACAATGTGTTGTGTCAGTAAATATTATCGCGGTTTGATAACTGATTAAGGTAAATAGTAATAAAAAATACTCGTAATTAATCGAGGACGAATTGTTAGTAAGCTTAATAGTATTAATTTAATGTGCTTATTTTACACAAATAATATTTGGACAAATAACAGGAAGCGGAATACGAAAAATATACGATAACTAGCTGACCCGGCAAACGTTGTTTTGCCATATATATAAAATTCTCGTGTCGTTGTGTTTTTTGGTAAACTCCTCCGAAACGGCTCGACTGATTTTTATGAAATATTGTGTGTAGGTATATTGTAGGTAGGTCTGAGAATCGGTCAACATTTAAGGGTTTAACATTTAGGGGTATGTTTTTTTTCTATTGACTTTATTTCCTTTATTTTTTATGATTCAGCATTGATAAATTATTATAATCATAGATTTTCACCCTCCTACGATCAACCTCTATCTTATACTGACCATTTTAATTTGTTTTTTTTTTATTAAAATGTAAATAAATGATAATAGCACTGAAAAATTATAATGATACGTATAACAGTCATTGCTTTGATCGATATACAAATTGAAACAAAAAAATATGGTCAAAATTGTATAGCGTGAGATATACATATACACCTATATAATATATATAAAATTCTTGTGTCACAGTTCGAAACAGCCTCCGAAACGGCTCAACCGATTTTGATGAAATTTTATATGTATATTCAGTAAGTCTGAGAATAGGTTATCTATTTTTTATACCCCTAAGGTGGTCCAACCCGAAAAGTTTTTTTTTATTTTGTGGATATTTTTTGTTTTTATTTTTTTATGATTCAGCATTGAAAAATACATATAACTCCAAATTTTCACCCATCTACGAACAACACCTGTTTTGTAATCGCATTTTTTATATTTTTATAGCTTTTGCCCGCGACTCCGTCCGCGTAGACTTCAGGGTTGGGCGCAGAAAGATAATAAGTGAATCTATAAATCGTCCCTCAAGTGCCCAAAATGGCACTTACTGAATTTAAAAAAAGGTCAAATCAATTCAAATGGTTGAGGCGCATAAGTAAAACTCTGACAGTTAATTTCGTATTTTTAATAATATGTTTATCCCAATGGGAACATTAAATTTTCCCGGGATAAAACATAGCCTATGTTACTTCACAGGGTCTCATTTATGGTCATACCAAAATTTTTGTTTTTGCGTGAAAGCGTAACAAACATCCCTACATTCACATTTATATAATAGTAAGGATAACCATTCCCACCTATGTTACTTCGGTGGGTCCCACCTATCTGCATACCAAAAGTCATTCAAATCTTTTTTCAATTCTTTTATCCTCCGTATTTTTTTTTAATAAGAAGAATCCTATGTCCTTTTTTATATCTCGAAGACTATGTGTACAAATTTTCATGATAATCGGTTAAGTAGTTTTGGCGTGAAAGCGTAACAAACAAAACATTAACATTTATAATAGCTGACCCGGAAAACTTCGTATCCCCTAACAGTCATTGAATGTTACATATTTACATATTACCTGAATTTTATTTTTGATTGTATGGAAATAAATATTAAGTTCAGCACTTTATTGAGATAAAAATACAGAAATAAATAAGTACGAAAATTAAATGCATCAATCGTGTCTCCGCAAGTCATGATTTAATTAAACATGTACATATGGGATGGGATGTAGTCGGTTTTAATTCTCTTCATTGAAGCATCAGTGTGGTGGAATGAAGCCTAAACCCTCTCAGTTGCAGAGAAGGCCTATGCCAAGCAGTGGGACGTACATATATGGGCTGATGATGATGAT
The DNA here is from genome assembly GCA_907164795.1 of Hemaris fuciformis. NCBI lineage: Eukaryota > Metazoa > Arthropoda > Insecta > Lepidoptera > Sphingidae > Hemaris > Hemaris fuciformis. Next base: position 2,476,569 of record OU015443.1, read on the forward strand.
GATGCACCTTGTGATATACATTTTTAATATATTTTTTAATTTTCTAAAAGATCACAAACATCTTTTGTTAATCGTCATTGCGAAGGCATGACGAATCGGGAACTGAATTCGTTTGAACTCAATGGTCATACCCGTTAGGATCAATGAAATCTTAGATCAATCTAATTGATGAATTCTCAAGCACCAATTCATCTCTAAGTTGTCTTTTCAGTATCGTCACGTGAATAACATTACTCAACAGTTTTCTTAACACCAAGCGCATTCCATTGCATAGTTGTGGGTGTTTTAGATTTCAAAGCGTGATGACTACCGAACCTGCCTTCGTTTGTAAATCAGGTACAACCAAGGAGTTTAAAAATAGGTACATTTCTGAACGCACGCATAAATATTTGACAACCAATAAATATGTCAATCCCTTTTTATTACTGACATTATTCTACATTTTTAAAATCTAAAATACGCAATTATTCGAATATTCTGGATATACTTATGTTGTCGACTCAAAACCTTTATTTAAATACGTTCTTTAATTTGAGGGGACCCTTAACCATATTGACGGGATAAACATAAAATGTTTGACAGAATATTAGGTAGAACAGTTTATATGAGAAAATTAAATTGTTGTTTTTACCATATTCCTCGCAATTTTCTTAACTTTTTCTTTCATAAGATCCTTCTCCTAACGATAGCGAACACAACAAAAAAAGAATTAGCGAAATCGGTCCAGGCGTTGTTGAGTTATGCGCTTACCAACACATTTTGCGATTCATTTTTATATATAAGATGTAAAATTCGTTTACTTTCTCATCTCCATATTAAAAACTAGCTATTACCAACATCTCCGTATATGAAACTACGGTCTTTTTTAAATAGATGCGGTGCGCAATGAAATGACGTTTAATTGAAAAAAGTGTCCAGCAGTCAGCGTAAATAACAGTTCAAAAACCTTCCAGAATGGCGCTGGTCTAGACAAAGGGAATGGTATGAATTTTATATTCATGTTCAGCCCAAATAAGTCCCACTGTTGGGCACGAGCCTCCTCTACAACTGAGAGGGTTTAGGCCTTAGTCCACCACGCTGGCCTAGTGCTGGTTGGCAGACCACACCTAAGAAATTCCTAGGAACTTTTTAGGTGTGCAGGTTTTATCACGATGTTTTCCTTCACCGTTAAAGCAAGTGATAATTCATTGTGAATACACACATAACTTCGAAAAGTGAGAGGTGTGTGCCTGGGGTTTGAACCTGCGACCGCCGAAAATTCTCGACCGCGCGCCTAAACCTCGAGGCCATCACTGCTAATAAATTTAATATTATTGTCGACTAAAGTAGTTACCTATTTATTGAAAATGCCAAGTACAAAATAATGTAGTAAATATAACCTTAAAGAGTTGTTATGAAAAACGCGTGTAGCGTGAGTTTATATCCTGAACTGTGAATAGTACGTTTATTGATTTCCGCTTCCTTTAAAATGTATGGGTCTGATGCTAATGTGGCGCCCCCAATTTAAGACATTTTGACGGACACTGTTGCATGTACTAGATTACACTCCTTACCTTTACTCTCCATAAGCAAGACAAATGTAAATGTTTGTGAGATAAATATTTGGTGCTGGTTTGGATGTTTTGGAGAGCGAGTCTTTCGTAGTTTCTCGCACCCACGGCGCAAGATTTTGTAAAGTCCAAAATTATTTTTGTGACTGTTGATTGTATTTATCATTATTGAGGTAAACATATAGAATTGCTTAAGCTGCTACGGGAAATGATAACGGAAGATATGACGTCAGAAATGTTTTCATAATGTGGATTAAGCATATTATATTGTCGTTAATAACAGTGGAAATGGCCATTAGTGATGTTTTTGAAAGATAAGTATATATATATATCATGAATCATCATATATCATATGATTCACCATTTCATTGTTATTTGTAATATTTATACACCTGACGTGAGTTACCGGGTACATCGATTGCGTCAGTGGTGATGCCCCGTCGAACTCTAGCGGCGCGTAGGAGTTGGTCCCGCGGAGCACGCCTCGTAAAAGTTACTATTACAGGGCGGGGCTTAGGGTTACTTGATTCGTTATTTCCTCTGACACCAACTCGTTTTATGACGTCGATGTCGCGAGGATCCAGATTGACTCCAAGTTTTATTGAGAGGTTATTTACAAGTTGAGGTAGGTTTTCCGTCTGGTGCTCAGGGATACCATTTACTTCGACATCTCGTAGGAACTGGCGCTGTTGTCGAGATTCGAGCTCCTGGCGTAGCTCATGGACTTCTGAGCGGAGTTCAGTAACTTCAGCTTTATAGCGCTCAATTTCTTTGAGTTCCTTCTTCATGTCCGTGATCTCCCTACGAAAGTCCTCGATATCGTTGGATGTAGATGTGAGAGAGGATGTAAATGTACTCATTTCGCACTTCATGGCGTTAAAAGCCGTTTGCAGTTGCGAAAGGGATTCTGTGAAAGCCTTAAGGATGCTCGAATAATCAGGGCACGTGTCTTCTTTTGCTTTATCTATACTCGTGGCGGCTTCTCTAGAGCGAATTGTTGTTGAATCTGTGTAACGCTCTTTTGTTTTCACTTTGCAGGCTGGGCAGCAAAAGTTCTCCAACTTTCCATTTCGGGCCGAACGAGACTCCTCCTTCGGTAAATTGAGGCAATTAATATGAAATGTGGCCCTACATGTTGAGCAGCTAATGTGTGATTGTTCATCGGTGTTACGGCCATCTCTTATTTGTTTTTTGCAAGCTTCACAAAGCATGTTGAGGTATAATGCTAACGCCCTCTCCCGGAAAACTGGCAAAAACCGTAGTTGTTATGTAAAAAAGATTAGCACTAGTGGCCCTCTATCGGTCAAAAGTAAAGCTTCACGTTATTCTATTGATCTTGATCTCCGAATGGATGTGAAAGTTCGGATGGTTATAGATAGATGGCGCTATCTCTAGCACTTCTAGCCCTCTATTAGTCAAATATGAAACTTCGAGTTAAATGATTGATTTTGATCTTCGTGATGGTTATAGACAGATGGCGCTTGTGTTTTAGTGCTTTGAAGTAGCAAGAGATGGCGCTAGTGAATATAAATCAGGCACGTTATGATAATATGGTTCATCCGATGTTCGGAAAATTCTTGTGTGATAAGGTGGCAAAACACTCACAATGGGCCCTTATGGCCTTGCAGGCAGCTCACAGACAGGAACGCGGTTTGTTAGTTACACACCAGAGCACTTCAATTTGAATTTTTGTAACGGTCCACAAACGTATTTTGGAATTATTTACGAAAAATACCACATTAAATGTGTCACAAACAAAACCGGAGCAGCCCTAGAGCACTACTAGAAAAATGGATCACTATACTGGCGGAAAAGTCACTTGTGTTAATTAATTTTACCTAAAGTTTACGGAGCTCACGCAATGCAATGTTTACAGTACCTACGGCGCCACCTGGCGAAAAATATAAAGTCAATCACTTTTCTTTTATTAAGCTATGAAAGTGTTAAGAAATCGTTTTTTTTGTATAACGCACATATTTTGGTCACTTTTTAGGCATATAGGTAGTTAAAATATCAATATTTAATTACAATACCTTCTGTAAAAACATTTTGAGACATTATTGGATTACAATTTATAAATCTATATCTATACAAATAAATAAAATTGGAGTGTCTGTTTGTTGAAATAACCGCTTTTTAATAAATGCATATGGATGTATACACGGTACATATACCAAAATAAAGTTTTTTTACAATTTTTGACTGTCTGTCAAAAATTAGTGTCAAAAGAAATTTAAAATGCAATGTCAAGCCAGATTATTATTTTTGTACAGAATTCCGACATTTGAATATTTGTATAGCATATTTTATAAATAATCTGTGGGTTGTAACTTGTAGCGAAGATGACTACCGACACATAGGTGTAAAGCCATTATTATATTTTGCATTTTTTTCAATGATTTGATTAAAATTATGTACCTAATAATTTTGTACTTTCGGCAATCCTTTTTTTTTTATCATAAATCATATATGATATAAATTTGTAAAATAAAGGTACCATGCCTCAGTAGTTAAAAGGGAATAATAATTGTATGATTAGTAATACAATATATACGCAACAATATATTATGACGTTTTCTATTTAGAATAAAAATGAAATTTAAATAGTGTGTAACTTTATAAGAATTTTCATTTTCTCCTTATGTTTTAATCTTTGATAACGAGCTATATAAATCAGATAACAAAGCATCATGACAATTTATCATTAGTTGTTGATGGGGACAATGACAAAAGTAAAATCCGAACGCTCCCCGCCCTTTTTCAATGAGTTAGGTTTAGTCCATTAAATATACTTGAACTTTGAAGGTGATTTATAGGCCTATCGCCGTCCACTGCTGAACGAAGCCCTCCTCAAGTAGGCGCCAACCATCCCGGTCTTGAGCAGATTATTTAACCTTACTTAAATAGAAATAATTAAACAAAAGACAATCGCTTTTTGGATACTACGTAATAAATACTAAATGGAACCAGGAATAAAGTTTTTAAATAATAAAAATGGTTTATGTATTTTACACAATACCTATAATATATGTCGGAGCAGGAGAGGCTTGGAAGTGTCTTTAAGATGTGTGACGTCACATTGCCGACGTCACAACTGTTGGTTTATGGTGATAACTCAGACTTTGAGTTTTCTTTAGTAAACTTTCACAATTACTGACGAGGCATATAGCCCTGTATCGTTATGAATAGCAGTGACATCGTTATTACTGGAGGATCCATTTTGAGAAGTAATTTTAAAAACCAACTTCAATCAAAGTTCCTTTTATTTCCCAATAAATCGGACGTATGCTGTCCGCGCGTAGACCAATGAATGCTCCGCTTAGGGATGATCGATATTCATCGATGTTGAAGAAACATCGATGTTTAGCTGAAAAACATCGATGTTTTGACATCGATGTTTCGACTTCGATATCATCGATATATCGATGTTATAAGAATAAAACATCGAAACGACGAAACGTCAATTATTCTTTAGGGCGCCATCTAGTGTTCGCAAGACAAGCCGTACGAATAGTTATTTCTTTGCATTTCTCAAAGAAAAAAACAAACTGATAACTAAATACATTAGCAATAACATTAAAATATATCAATTCAACTGCGAGTGCGAGACAACATTTAACATTGTCCTTTTTTTTGTGTCTGTCAACGCGCGCGTATTCTTAAGTTCTTGAATACGTACACAATTCATACCGATATATCGATACTTTTTAGTAAAAATATAAATATAGATAGATATTTTCAAATAATATATTTACTTTATTGCATTTTCCGACATCCCTACCAAAAACATCGATGTTTTAAGACATCGATGTTTTTCAATCGATGTTTATCGTACATCGATACTTCTGGTTCGATGTTAACATCGATGTCAACATCGATGTTTTTCTAACATCGATCATCCCTAGCTCCGCTCCGCTGCAGCGGGCGGCCTTTTATAGACGAATAGTGGGGGCAATCGACACCGGAGAGAGGCGGCCGCCCGTGAGTCATTCTTGTTTATGCAAGAGCGATGACGTAGCTCTCAGTATATGGTTTTACGCCGTTATATAAATAATATCTTTTCCTCCTCCTTTATATAAAAAATATATTTTCCTGCACCGAGACATGATCGTGTCTGGGAGTATGTAAGTCCTAAAAGTTTTTTTTTTAGTTTTTGACACCAACGAAACAAGACTTGGACCTTAGTGTTGGCTAACTATGTAGATTAATATTTTTTTAATGACATACGAATCATACGCTCACGCCTATAGCCTAAGGGGGTAGTCAGAGGTACATGATATAAATAAATGATGATGAATCCCAAATATGTATCATTTAAAGTCTCAAAGAAAGCTATTAATACCTATTAAAGTAGAAACTCGATTAACCGGCCCTCAGTTATACGGATTCGCGATTATCCGGACCACTAACCGCGACCATTTTTTTTAAAAAACATAAATTAAATACGTACAATTAAAATTTACTCGTAGTTATGCAATCATTTTTATTTGTCAGAAAATGTATCTACCCCTCAATAAACATTGATTTTAGTTGATATGTACTTGCTATTAAATAAAATAAAATAAACACAATATTATGTAAGTACTACATATGAACAAAACCCGCTTTTTTCATACATTCGATTTTTGATTATCCGAATGACTATCGATAACAATTAGTCCGGTTAATCGAGTTTCTAATGTACTACCCACTATCTTTGTCAGTGTCCATGAATGAATAGAAAATAGACTAATAAAAGATAACAATCACAACTTATTATGATATAATAGACTAACGAACAGGTACATGTAATAATTAGGTAATAATTGATAAGTACGTGCTTTATCCGTTCACATTATTGCTGACCGAAAGAAAGTAACGCAATGTACGTGACATGATAAAAAGATAATTGATCTATGATTCAATTTGTTTTAGTCTGATTTTAATGTTGAGCTTCCATGGAACTCTAACTTTTTAAATTTAAAAATGTTTTATACACTTACTGGCTGATAACAATCGTTAAGAGGAATGAGTTAATAAATTAAAACTTTAATAAATGTGTAAAATAACAAAAATGGACCTAAAAAAGATTTTCTTTAAATACAAAAGTGTTTTGAAAATTTTTGTGCTTCTGTGCCTTCTTTTAGCGAATACAAACGGATGTTGCACCAGCAGTTGGGATTTTTTAACCGAGGAGTTATTCTCCGTGCTATGTCCTTTGTTGTCAACTACGACCTCCTTGGTTTCGGACATATTACAATCTCATTCCATTGGTAAGTGATACGTTTTTCCTAATAACAAAATTTGACCTCAAAATTAATTGTAATGGCAGGGAATTTTGGCAGTGCTTAGGTCAAGTGACATGTGCGAAAATCGGCGGGAGTTCTGATAGCGTAATCGGCCTATTGTGATAGATTGAAAAATGTACTTATAAAAAACATACATACATACATAAACTCACGCCTGTATTCCCCGAAGGGGTAGGCAGAGGTGCATTTCTGCACCCACATTTCGCCAAGTATGCATCAGTCCCACGTATTAGGGGGCGAGCCTATTGCCGTTTTTCGGGCACATTTCCAGACTCTGTGCTGTTACCGAGAATTTCCTAATGGAAAAACCCAATAACACTTTGCCCGACCCGGGAATCGAACCCAGGACCTCTAGATCGCACGGCACATACTTGTACCGCGAGACCACGAGGCAGTCTCTTATAAAAAAGAGAACAATAATTTTTAAATTATATCGAATACTTGGCTAGAAAATTCAATTCATGAAATTATGAAGAAAACACACATTACTTTATCGAATGAATCCACGCCTCTGTGATTTTTTCTGGTGACATTAAATATTTATGCACTTTCTTCGAATGAATTCATCATTATCATCATGACCAGCCGAAAGACGTAGGCCATGGACATAGGCCTCCCCCAAAGATTCCAAAGCGGTCTGTATCCAGTGGCTTCCCGCGATTTTCGATAGATCGTCAGTCCACCTCGTGGTGGGTTCGAATTAATTACAAAAAATAAATAAAGGGTAGCGCAGAAAGACCACGGAAATTTGTAAATCACAGTATAAATACTCTATTTAATGACAGGCGAAATAAAGATAAGGCCCAGAATAAGAATTCAAACAGAAAGTAGTAGAAAATTGGACTTCCCTGTAGGTAATACACAATGTCGTCGGATTCACTTTGATAATGGTCTGGACCTAAATATAATTCTAGAATTATGCTAAAATATTTTATTTAATAATTTACTGTATTATGTTTAAATTATTTTTACAAAATTATCATAATTTATTACGCCGACTACACCGCTTCCATTAGCTCGATTAGAAAATGTTTAAAGAAAGCTTTTCTTTAACAAGAGCTAAATAAGTACGCTATCTAAAAAGAAAGTACATATAATCTTTTTTATCAGAAGAGAAAGGTCCCATATCATCGGAGTTAGTGGAGGAATGTCTTCGCTGTGGCCGAGAGCTGTCCAGAGCAGCCAGTAAGCGTGGTAATGAGCTTGTTCGCAGTGGTATTAGTCTAGAGGCTTCTTCCCCGGCCATGCTGCACTTCTTCTCCTCCAAACTACCAGAAGATATAAGAAAAGCTTCGGATTTGTCGCACGAGCTGTTGACTGCGACTAAACTTCTGCAGAATAAGTTGTGTTCCAGGTAAGTTCTTTAACTTGTTTCCATTTTCCAGTTTCATTACCGCGTGTCTACTTTCATTCTTCATTTTACGTTTGAAAGAGTTGTCCAATAAATTCCTCCACTATAAACAGGTAAACAGAAACGTAATCTCCTTTCGGACAGAAGGACATTTTGAGGGCATCTTAAAGAGTACCTAATCATCTCAGCAATTTCATTGCCCAGATAAAACGCAACAGTATTATGCTGAATAAATTGTCGTGGTACTGTGGCACCACCACATTGCCATTGCCCCTCAAGCTTTACCATCTTTTTACAGCTGTGGCGTGACTCCAAACACGTTCATGACCTTCCTAGAGCATCAAGTGATAAAGATACACGACCCGACTTACTGCACGCCCGTCTCAGTCAGCTGTTCCGGTAGCAAGTACCGTACTATTGATGGTACATGTAACAACTTAAAGCATCCGCAATGGGGCAGACGCGGGGCGCCCTTCACCAGAATCGCCACTCCGAGATATTCTGATGGTACTGTAAATTTATATTATTAAAATTAGAGACCGGCAAATGCTTTTACTTGTGTGTATTCACAATGAATTATCAAGTACTTTAACTGTGAAAGAATACGTCGTGAGGAAAGCTGCACACCTAAAATTTCTTAGGTGTGTAGTGCGCCAACCCGCACTAGGCCAGCGTGCTTGACTAAGACCTAAACCTTCTCAGTTCTAGAGGAGGCGCTTATGGACATGGGTTATTTTTGACATATTTATTACTGTTTGCAAAACTAATAGAAAAAAATATGAAGCAATTTTGTATACTTATTTGAGTTCATAGTTTAGTTCATACTTAGGCATATACGCGATGCCAGTGGCCCGTAGTGGGCGAGCGTTGCCCAACCCTCGCATGCTGTCGACGCGGCTGTTCGCCGACCGACCCATCCCGAGCCGCGTGCTGTCCTACTTGAACATGCAGTGGGGTCAGTTCATCACGCACGATATGCTGTTTCAAGTCATGGAAGTTACTGGTACGTATTGAAAATATTCGATATATTCGTGAGATAAAATAATATACAAGTAGGTATGTGCCGTGCGATCTAGAGGTCCTGGGTTCGATTCCCGGGTCGGGCAAAGTGTTATTGGGTTTTTCCATTAGGAAATTCTCGGTAACAGCACAGAGTCTGGAAATGTGCCCGAAAAACGGCAATAGGCTCGTTTCCTATTACGTGGGACTGATACATACCTGGCGAAATGTGGATGCAGAAATACACCTCTGCCTACCCCTTCGGGGAATACAGGCGTGAGTTTATTTATGTATGTATGTATAAAATAATAAGGCTGAAGGATTGCTGATTCCAGATGCAGAAGAAGTTTACGGATAAAAGTAGTCAGATTTTTGATGATGATGAAAACTGAAACTTGCTTATAAATTTTCGACAGGTTTACTAAGAACGCAAAATATTTTGATTGTGAGTGCAATACGTAATAAAAGACAAGCCTTTTCAGATCGTAAATTACTAACCGGCACTATTCTACTTGATTATTCATTCCTTACAGAATCGGACTTAGTTATAATAATTAAAGCATGAAACTAGGTAGGTATATTTATGTTGTTATTACTTTAGATATCAATATAATGAAATACTCGTATACTAGAAATACAAAACTGCACTCTTCAGGAAGCAAGCTTATAAACGTTTTAGGTAAGCTTAGATTTTTTTTAACATCATTTCTATTTTATCAAATTAGACGAAGGCGGAATCCAATGCTGCTTAGGCAACGGCCAAGGCGTCCTCCCATCGGAGTGGCAGAACGACAAATGTATTCCCATTTGCGTGCCTGATGACGACCCCTTCTACCGGAACTACGGCATCAAATGCCTCAACATGGTCCGAAGTATCACTACGCCTAGGGAAGACTGCAGCCTGGGACATGCTGAGCAGGTAGTATAGGGTATTTCTTTCATTTTTGTGACTGTTAACTGACAATATTGTCTCGTTGGTTCCGTGGTTTAATGATTCCTGATTGATTGGTTGATCGTGAGTGTGAATGTGTGTGTGAAATCCTAATCCTAAATCACACATGCGGATCTTCAGGACAACACGGCCCTTAATCTCCATTATCAGGAGCAAAATTGTGGGCATATTAACCTACCTCAGAACAATGACTCCAATAAAACGTTAAATAAAAAACGACTTAAAAACTACCTGAGTTTTGTCAGATGAACACAGTGACGAGTTTCCTGGACGGCTCGGTGATCTACGGTTCAGACAAGAAGTTGGCCTCCAAGTTGCGGAGTAAATGCGGCGGGAGACTGCGGCAGGTGAAGAAGAAAGGATCTATTAGAGGATACCCTCCTTCAGTCGACAAAAAAGAAGCTGTGTGCGACTTGAGGAATAAATCTGAGCCTTGCTACCTCGCCGGTAAGTTTATGCTAACTGCTTAATGTTTCTCAAGAATGTGTCAAAAGAGTTATTATTATAGTATGTTTTCAAAGTTCTGCGCTTGGCATCCATGACAGCCATGATCGTTGATCGTAGGATCATTGTAAAGCCAGTCAGGCCATTCAAGTAAAGTATGCAAGTTTAAATCGAAATTCTTAATCTACTTTAACTGATGTACTTTGTCTAAAAACTTATATTATTATTAAGGATATGTTTCTGTAGCAACTCTTACAAGTAGTTCTTAAAACTTTTAGCTTTAAGTTTATTGTTCGGCGCAATACTAAACTAAATATAGGTATCAAAGGGAATGTAGTTAAATGGAAAATATCATGCTCGTGACGGCTTGGTTATTTCAGTTGAAGTCAACCTTAACAACGCCAGAATTAAGTGGCCTGACCTGGTGTTAAAGCCTTCTAAACGGTTAAAATAGATCCCCAAAAAGGGGTGCTATTGAGCTAATCTAGTTTGTTAATTTTGTAGCATTTATATTTTACAATCAGGTGATGTAAGGGTGAACCAGACACCAACATTAGCAATGCTGCATACACTTCTACTCCGAGAGCATAACAGAGTGGCTGACATCTTGAGTAACTTAAACCCCCTGTGGAGTGACGAGAAGCTGTATCAGGAGGCGAGAAAGATTGTTGTAGCGGAGATCCAGCACATCACATATCAGGAATGGTTGCCGTTAAATTTTGGTAAAGTAGTAATGAAAGACTATTCTATGTAATAACTTATTGCTAAACTCTGTGGAAACAAAACTTGGTAATTTCAATTTCACCAAAATGAAACGTTAATGTTTTGTTGCTGCAAGTTACTTTGTACAAGATTTTTGATCCATAAAGCAATTATTAGCACCCGTGGAATTTGTTATACCTAGCTGTGAAGAAAAAACAACTAGGAAAAATCTTAGAACTAAATAATGACTTATTAAATTATGTTAAATTCCGTACATCTAATTCTCAACCGAATGTTTATATCCCAAACAATATTATTTGAAATATTTTCTTATATCCTGGATTTCGTTCTTAATGCTTTCTTAAATTTTATGTCATTCATTTTGGTAATATTTGGATTTATTTCAGACATTCAAGATGAGCGATGTCTTTAGAGTTCTACTTCTCATGTAATATTACAAAATCATTAATTTCAGGTGAAAATTACCTTCGATACTACCGAATATCTCCGTCGAATTTATACAGTCGGGACTACACGGAGGACGTGAATCCTGGGATAATAAATGGGTTTGGTGCGGGGGCGTTCAGGTTCTTGCACTCTTTAGTACCGGACACTATAATGGCTTGTCCTTCTAGCTACAGAGCAGCATATATGCACAGGTAGGGGGCATTCATTACAGATTCCTCAAATCTTTATAACTATCCTTATTTTAAATGCCTTTGAAGACATTAAAACATTCTATAAATCTTCTAAAATTCATGAGGTATTAGAATTTTATTACCATAGTTGACTATAACTATGGTAATAAAATTATATTTAACATTTTCAACTATTTTAGTTTAAAGAGTGATTAATGGTCTTTAGACTCATGAGTATTAGGCGCGCGGTTTTCCAATACGTCGTCTTCAAGTTCCTCGGAGAACATACAAAATAGAAAAGATATGATAGAGCATCAACTGTTCTGTGGTTTGGATTGTGAAATTTCATGCTAGAGATCGCTCTAAGCGATAAGGCCGCCCGTTGTGTACACAAGAGTTGCCTATATATATTTTATCTACCTATGCTATGAACATAAACACAGTTGTGTCTTTGTGAATTTTTTTTCAGAATAAGCGATCATTTCTTCAACCCAAGCCTGTTGGAACAGACTTCAGAGTCGTTTGATGACGTAGTACGAGGAGTGGTGGCGCATCATGCTTCAGAATCGGATCCATTTTGCACCGGCGAGATCTCGAATTTACTGTTCAAGTCTCACAATAGCTGGGGACTTGATCTTATTGCCATGGACATACAGAGGGGAAGGGACCATGGTATCGCGTCTTATAATGAGTACAGGTATGTTCTTTTGTTTCATTGAATAAAGTTTCTATTGACTCTTTGACGCTATTGGTTATGCATAGTGTATTTGTTGAAAAAAGACCATAGGTTTATTCGCGTTCTGTGACAACTTTTTATTATCATCATCAACCCATATACGTCCCACTTCGGGGCACAGTCCTCCTTAACAACTGAGAGGGTTTATGCCTTAGTCCACCACGCTGGCCTAGTGCGGGTTATTTAGGTGTGCAGGTTTACATAATATATTTTTTTATAAGAGTACAACTGTTTAATAGTACTTCTGAGGTCACTTCAAATTTATCTCGGTCAATTAAACATGGTCTATTTTTATTTTTATTTTTAAATGCAATTTAAAATTCATGTTTCAGAGAGATCTGCGGTCTCAGGAAGGCGAGACATTTTCAGGACTTGGCCGGAGAAATATCACAAGATGTAAGTTTCTTCTCTTCTTTTTCTTTCTTTATTTTAAATATGTCAATGGACCAAAATCCTAAGCAAATGATTATTCTTCAGCGAATAAATGCACTAGCTCAGCTGTACGAGTGCGTGGATGATATAGATCTGATCGTCGGGGGTGCTATGGAGCGCGATGTACAAGGTTCAATCTTGGGCCACACGTTCCACTGCATTGTAGCTGAGCAGTTCTACAGGACAAGAATTGGTGACAGGTTCTTCTATGACAATGGAGAAATGCCACACTCGTTTACACCTGGTGAGTTTTGCACATATTTCATCACGCACTCCATCCATTTTTTTGGCCTTCCTCTGCCTGTCCAACTTTCAACTTTCATCACCATCAGCCGAAAGACGTTCACTACTGGACACAGGACTACTCCAAAGACCAACTTTGATACTCGTTACTTTTTACCTACATATGCTTCGTCTCATCATAACATGCCCATATCACGACAGACGGTTTTCATTTATACCACAATCATGCAATATAAAAAAAATACAGATTATATTATTCTGTAGCCACAGCGTGATTATGGTTTGTAGATACAAACACGAAAAATATAAATGTCTTACCATTAAATTGGGCTTAAAATAAGGAAGAGCAAAATGGTCATTTCTTGTTGTTAAATGAATTTCTTTTTTCACAGACCAACTAAGGGAAATAAAGAAAACTTCAATGGCCAGATTAATCTGTGACAACACAGACGGTGTACACTTCGTGCAGAGGAAGGCGTTCGAGACCGAGTCCCAGTACAATCCCAAGTACAACTGCGAGGACTTTAACGCTATCCCTTATATGGACCTTACGGCGTGGAAGAAACCCTCTTTAGATCTGTTTGATTGAGATAGCCACCTGTATAACCAATAATGGTATGATTGAAGGTCCATGTTATTACCAATGATTTTAAAAATGGCTAATAAAAATTGACAAAATTAAATATATGGGTATATCCACCCTAAGCTACATGTTATAATTATGTAATATAGTGGAGGGGCCCAGCTCCGTCTGAGTGCAATTTTGACTCTCGTTCTCATCCCACTGGAACACTTAATACAAAATTCAAAACGCCTGTCATAACTTTCTTAGCAATATTTTCGTAAACGTGTTTAATATCGTATTTAGTTCCACACCGCCTGGGCGTAATTTTATAAAATAAGTAGCTTATACTACTTCGGAAGTTTCCATATATATATTCATACCAAAAAACATTTAAAATACTAACGTTAAAATATTATTACAGTATAGATAAAACCGAATCTGAACTAGTCTATGAACTTAAACAATTGTTTTGTTTTTTTAATAGTTGAGATTTTTGTATTTTAGCCATTATATAATTTAAATAACTATTTAATTCATAATAACTTTATTTAAGAATTTAACAATGTAAATATACTAAGTTCTTGTATGATATCAAGTTATTTTATTTCGCCTACCCAAGCTATCACATTTTTTTCATTTCAACGTCATAACATAGTTTGTAAGAGTAAACTATAACTTAAAATAAAACAATTGATAGAAATATTTAATATAAATTAAATTTCAGCGTAACTCTTATAATGGAGATTTTTTTTATAAAAATTGGATGGAACGCACCACAACCTTAATTCTAAGAAGAATTAATATTAATTCCCACAAACAACAAAATGCTAAAATTATTGTATTCAGGAAATTTTATAATATCAACTTTTTAAGAAAATATGCTTATTAATTTCCTCGACTTGAAGATATTATAACACAAATAAAAATGATATTTAAAGATTTTTAAAATTATAGCAATAATGGCAAAGCCATAGTACATGTTATATTACATGGAGATTTTGATACATTGATTTAGTAAGATATATTTTAATAACAAGTAATATATTTAAGTATATCAAGTTCAACTTTTAACTTTTAATTATTTAAAATATTTATAATAGCCTGAATATTGAACAGAAGGCATAATTATTGCTTTAAATGATATATGCACATATATATGTCTCATTGTTAGGCATAGGCCTCCTCTACAACTGTGACATCATATCATAGGCCTTAGTCCACCATGCTGACCATTGAGTGCTGATCGCCAGACTTTTGCCCGAAACATCAATGTAGACAACTTTCAAGTGTCCATGCCCTCTAACAATGATTTCCTTTTTTAATGTTCTTGAAAATGCATTGCGAATCCTCACGTAACGCTTAGTATTCAAGGCCATGATGCCTTTTTATTAGCATACAATACTACTTAATCCTACCTATGATAGTAATAAGTTGTCATGCATTTTGTTTAATAAGGATAAATCTTATCATTCTATTTTAAAGCAACAGTTACAGTAATTTCATCTATGGGGTTAATGGTAACATCTAAACAGCATGATACTGCAGACATATTTAGTGGAATTATTTGTTATAACACCATTTATGTTCGTTTGTCTGACTGCCTCGTGGTCTCGCGGTACAAGTATGTGCCTGGATTCGATTCCTGGGTCGGGCAGTGTTATTGGGTTTTTCCATTAGGAAATTCTCAGTAGCAGCACGGAGCCTGGAAATGTGCCCGAGAAACGGAAATAGGCTCGCCCCCTATTACGTGGGACTGATACATACCTGGCGAAGTGTGGGTGTAGAAATGCACCTCTGCCTACCCCGTCAGGGAATACAGGCGTGAGTTTATGTATGTAAGTATGTATGTTTGTTTGTTAATCAGAGGTATTAGAATATTTTGTAGGATACAAAAAGCCTGGATAAATATTACTTAGTGAACAGTAATATCACTCCAGTTGCAGAGGTTGCAGTCACATATGCTTTCATTAATCATTACCATCATCAATGCTAATAATTATCAACAAGTAAATCAGTTACATTTAAATGGAATATAACAACTGTATGTAGTATTATGACTATACTATAGATAAATTGACCTATAATTTGAATGTATTGACACAATCTTAATGGCTTCACTCACATTTTAAAAGGTTATCACATTTAGATGTCAATCTTAGGATTCCTTAGATTTTATAGGCCTTTTTAGGCCACTGATATTACTAGTAGTATCTAGTAAACTTTGCTTAATTACAAAAATATTAAATAAATTCAAATCAATAAGTTCCTATTATTCCTGTCATTTCCCCATAATGAAGACAATTTAGTCTGAATATTGTTCCATTTTACTGAGGAGTTAATGAGTTGTGATATTCCCCCTGAGCTGGGATTGATAATGCGGTCCAGGAATGGCCTCTTGTAAAGCCTCTGTGCCTCTGCACGCTGGTCTTCTGTCACCTTTCTGTCGTCCAAATGGTTCAGGGACGGAAATTGGGATATCACAAATAACCTGAAAATGACAAAAGATTGTTATTATTATTTTGGCAGCATCATTTTGTTCGATATAGAATATAAAATACTTATATGAAACCCAACAACACTTTGCCCGACCCGGGAATTGAACCCCAAACCTCTAAATTGCACGGCACACGCCGCACACGCCTTGTGGGCAAGGCATTAAAAGACATTTAACATTATTCCATCCTATACTTTCATAACAAAACAATGCATGCTGGCTTGTTTAACTACAGCTTTGTGGTCACTACTACCAGGTTAGAGTCAAAAAATATATAAAGAATGACTTACCTATACTGTAAGTATTCATAGAAGGTACCTCCGTTGAAGTAGCTAGGTGCAGCAGGGTTGCCCATTAGGCATAAGTACTGCAGGTTAGGACAGGAATCTTTTAATTTACCCACCCATGGGTACAGGGATGATATTTTGCAGTGGTTTAACCTGTTAATATGCAAATTTTTTTAGCTTCATTTGTTTATCTCTTGTATTAGCACCAGTACTGTTTTGAAAAGTCCTACTATTGTAAGAGTAATTGTTTCTTGGCAGTCAAGACTCTTTGTACATTAATCATCAATCAGGTCCTTTTCTACATCCATTTATTAGAAATTATAATAAACATAGATAATTATAATATTAATATAAATATCATGAGTATAACATGTACCTACATTAAACTGAGATGTAGGGAATTCAGTTATATTTTTTAATATACTTCATGTAAAAATGATGACATTGCCAAATGAAGCATATCTATAGCAAGTTTAAATATAATTACCATAGCAGTTCCAATTTTGGCAATGGAGGCAGTGTGCAATTTTCTGTTATTGGATTATGATCAGCAATCAAAGATGTTAAATGTTTGAAGTATACCAGGGCATCCAGATTTCTGAAAACCATTATAGAATTATATCTCAATACAATAAATTCAGTGTGAAATTTTGTAATGAATTCTGATAAGAAAATATTCTTTAAACTTAAGTACATTGCATTATTACTAGAGTTTTAGCTATGTAGTGTAGTCAGAATTAATTGGAATCATGTTTATTTAAGAGTATATATGTCACCGCAAAATTGTAAACACCATTAGATTATAATCTATCTAGCAAGATTGTAAACTGTTGAAAGATTCTGAACCGTAACATACTGCTTACAATTTAACATGTTATTATTGGGTAGATTGTAATCTATCGAAGTGAAACCGTTAAATCACAATCTTAAAATGTCAACTGTCCGAAGACATATACATACGTAATTTTATTGTGGCTGATATCTAAATATTTGATGTGATCTGAAAATCTTTCCACAATAGTTCTTGGCACTTCATAGAGCCTCTCATAAGCCAGTGTAAGTTTGCCAGAGTCTTCCTCATTTTCTCCTATTGTTTCAGATGATCTGTTGATAATATAATAAAAAATACGTATCAGTAATATCCAGGCCGAAAACTAAAAGTATTAGACTTATCATATTGCATAGTCTATTTACTAAGTCTACTAGAAATTCAAGGTCAATATATTTAATATCTTAATCTTGCTGGATCAATGCAACATTTTTATCAATTATTTATCACAAATTATGTACTACAATTTAAACAAAAGAAGGTCAACTCAAAATAATAACTATACAATTTGATGAAATAATGTTTTTTTAAATTCGAAATTTAAAACTTACATGATCAAATCTGGAGGAATTGTTGTTTCAGACATGTCGGTCATTGAATCCACCAGGGCGCCTCTTGCTACGTCTACTGCTATCACACCCTCATCAGACGCTGTAGAAGTGCTTGGGAAACTGAAAAAAAAAAATACGGCTACTTTTAAATCTAGATATAAAAGTGTTTAATAACAATAATGCCAAAGAACTAGAAACTGCGAATTTACACGTTTCTTAAATTTACTATGCTGACATAGTAATTTACATATTTTTTTTGGTAAAATTTGCATTTGATTATAATTCGTCAAAGTTGATTATACTTACTAAATCCAAAATTAATAGATTCTAATTTCCTTTTTTTTTTACACTATATGTAAAGTGAAACGCATTCGACGACATATAACTGACTGAATAATAAAATCAAATATATTAAGTTCGCATAAATACATTTTATAAGACATAATTTAATTAATCATAAATATACCTACAAATTGGAAAATAGTGTTAATAAACAACATTGATCATGCTTCAATGTAATAGTAATTAAAATGTACTTAAGATAACACTCACTTTTTAACACTGTAGTTACTTAATTATGTTATAAGTTATAAGGGAATGGGAATGTAATTTTTAATTTTTATGTTATTGAAAAAATAAGGTTCATCTAGTTGACATATCAGGCTTTATTTTGGTAATTTGGTAGGATTGAACATGACAACATTTTACATTAGAGAATGTTAATAACATTTAACTGTTTAATTAAATTGTTAATTACTTTCGAATAAAATGTTTATTTTACGGTTCTGTAACACATAATCTTTTATATCTACAGTGGGATATTTTGTTTTGAAAAATCTAGTTCAATTTTCATCCAAGACATTAAGTACTATTAATTTCTTACATATTTTTAGCAAAATTTGTGGCATTTACTCACCTATTCGCAAATATATAATTTGAATCCATATTTTATTATTATTTGAACAATTAAGAAAAAATTAAGAATGTTTTTGATAAAATTTGAACAGTTTTGCCAAGTTAGAAACGTTAATGACACCGCACGAAACTAAATAAGTAATATTGTTTTGGTTTGTCATGTATGTTATCTATCTAACCGTGTTGAAGACAGCCAAATAGGTGATAAGAAGTTATTTAGGTTCTTTGAAGTCTGAGCATTCATAGGTACTTAGGCAAATTGATAACGTTTATCAATTTGATGGAATTGAGCAATAAATTTTAGCAAATTTGTTTTAATTTTGTTGAAAAACCTTTGTTTTAAAAAAATGATACGACTATTAGGATAAAATGATGTCTGGGAATGCATTATTCAATTTTAATATTAGCTTTTCTTAGTGGTTTAGGCCCATTTAATAACTTATACTACCTATACCTACCTGTATGAAACGTATTCATAATTTTTCATTTCTGTCAGTAAAGTTACTTAAGATACCTATATATCAAACTCAAGAACTTATTTTTAATAATTTTTATTAATTTGTACATATAATTACAAAACTAAGCTTTTGGTCTAATTTTCTATAAAATAACAACCAACAGGTCTAAAGGACTGAAATAATATAGGTAGTAATTACGTAGTTTTAGATTAGTAGTGTAACAAAATGTGTTAAAAGTAGTAAAATTAACTTATTTAGTGGCAATATTATTTTTAAACGTCAAACTATCAGGTTTGTTGACACGTCATGGCCACAAAGCACAGCTGTAGAGTGGTCATTTAAATTTCATATTCAAAATTTCCTATTCATAACATTTATACAGTGCCAACATGGATGTAAGTAGCCAAATATCACAATAATTAATTATCATCTTGTTGGACGGCTGTTTAACTCATGTATCTTTTAGGAAAGCAACATTCCCATTGACATAAACATTGGTAAACTTCAAGATTGGCTCGTGAGCCGTCGTCATGTGAATAAGGAATGGCAGAAGAACATCATTGCTGTGAGAGAGAAAATAAACAATGCCATACAGGACATGCCAGCACATGACGACATAGCAGCGCTTCTTTCAGGCAGTTACATTAACTATTTCCACTGTTTAAAAATCATCGAAATACTCAAAGAGACTGAGGCTGACACGAAGAACCTTTTCGGTCGGTACGGCTCGCAGAGGATGAAAGACTGGCAGGATGTCGTAAGGAGTTATGAGAAGGAAAATTTGTATTTAGCAGAGGCAGCTCAAATGCTCGTTAGGAACATCAATTATGAGATACCAGGGTTGAAGAAACAAATTGCTAAAGAAGAACAGTTACAAACTGTGAGTATGAGTTACATTCTTTATTTGGATTTCTTATTTAAGTTAATAGCTTGATATTCACAGGTCAAACCCCAGGTATACACCTCTGACTTTTAAAAGTAATGTGCGTATTTGTGTATACACATACTTTAATGGTGAAAGAAAATGTCATAAGGAAACCTGCTCACCTTAATATTCTTAGAAATTTCTTAGGGGTGTAGTCTGCCAACCACCACTAGCCCAGTGTTGTGGAATAAGGCCTAAACTCTCTCAGTTGTAGAGGAGGCCCATTAGTACAAAGATATTGTATACAGATAAACAATATTTGGATGCTGTAGACGTGATTGTGACCAATAAATTATCTTTCCACTAAATTGTTTTTATTTTTGTTTTCAGGAAAGTGAGAAAAAGCAGACAGACTATCTAAAGAATGAAGCATCTTGTAAATCTGAGTTCTTGCAGTTGTGCAAACAACTAGGCATTCAGGGTGACAAAATCAAAAAGGAATTAGTAGAGAGACTTAAGGAATTGCCAGAAATTTATGATAAGGTAAACTATTCATTCCTATTGTTAAATTCAATGAATTTAGATAAGATAGTTTAGTTCCAACAAATACCAAATATTTTCGAAGTTATGTGTGTATTCAATAAGAATTATCACATACTTTAACAGTGAAAGAAAACATCGGGATGAAACCTGCAAACCTAAAATTCATAGGAATTTTGTTAAGTGTATAGTCTGCCAACCCGCACTAGGCCAGCGTGGTGGACTAAGGCCTAAACCTTCTCAGCTGTAGAGGGGGCCTGTGCCCAGCAGTGGGATGTTTATGGGCTGATGATGAAATAACACATGGTTTTAATTATATGTTCAAAATGCATCATAAGTCTTTGTTGGTATTGTACTTGTTGAAATTATACTTTGGTCAAAAAGTTCTTTACAAAATTTATAAAATTCAATTTCATGAAATAATTATTACATCAAATCTACTCCAAAACATTGTTCAATTAATGAAATGTAGGATGATATTTATATTGACTTAGGGTATTATTACAATAAGTTGTTGATGATTTACCTTCAGTAGTAATTACAAAATTAAATACAATACTCTTAATTCGTTTTTTAATTTGCCAAATGTTGATTTAATTCATTTAAGGGGTCAAAAGCAATTTTTTAAAAGTCATTAACCTCATGTCAGAAAGTAATCAAATATCTTCCTCCCTCCTCTTATTAAAATAGCATTAATTACACATTTTTAATCTGTTCTGGTTTCTTTATTGATTTAAGAAATGGGCCTATTTTGTTTTTTATAGAAAATCCCACAATGAAAAAATGTTGCTTACATAATCACCAGCCCACATGTCAACAAAAATAAACCAAGAGAAGACTTCTGCTTCCCTCTTCAGTGCTTACATAATACTTTAATGTCCCCTTTCAATTTATTACACCTTATCTTATTAAACTAATACTATATAATGTAATAAATTATTTCAGATAGGAAAATCTTTAAAGCCATTACAACCTGGGTTCCAACTTTATTCAGCATTTACAAAATATGCCCTAGAAGACAAGGCAACAGAAGTGTTGCCGCTGCTCCAGTATGTAGTTGAACATGGCAATACTACAGTATATGAGTGGAGTTACGGAGAACCACCACTGAGCGTAGAACCAGATCCTATTCACATTGAGCTTGATGATGAAGATCAGGGTGCTGGTGATCAGGTAAATAAAATTACCCTATGCTGACAATTACACAGACCTTACAAACATTGAATGTAAAAAAGGC
The DNA here is from genome assembly GCA_907164795.1 of Hemaris fuciformis. NCBI lineage: Eukaryota > Metazoa > Arthropoda > Insecta > Lepidoptera > Sphingidae > Hemaris > Hemaris fuciformis. The sequence continues at coordinate 2,498,645 of OU015443.1, forward strand.
GCAAGAAGGAAATTAAGCTAATACTTATGGTGCTTACGGAAACTTTTTTCTAAGCATACATACATACATACATAAACTCACGCCTGTATTTCCCGAAGGGGTAGGCAGAGGTGCATTTCTGCACCCACATTTCGCCAGGTATGTATCAGTCCCACGTAATAGGGGGCGAGCCTATTGCCGTTTTTCGGGCACATTTCCAGACTCCGTGCTGTTACTGAGAATTTTCTAATGGAAAAACCCAATAACACTTTGCCCGACCCGGGAATCGAACCCAGGACCTCTAGATCCCACGGCACATACTTGTACCGCGAGACGACGAGGCAGTCTTTCAGTAGTAGTAGTAGTTCAGTCAGTCAGTTTTTTCTAAGCATCAATATGTTTCAGTCACTATAACTGTTACCTGTCTTAGTTTTCAATCATGGTCTGATTGCACCCTGCATAGATTGTAACCAACTTGGTCATAAAGACGGTCGTGGCAATTAATGTGATATAGTTATGGATGATGACTAATTTGGGTGTGTTAAGTGGAAACCTTTTCCTCTCGTTTTACAAACTTTTCTACCCATATACTAGTCAGTGTTGCTATATGAATAAACAATATTACTCTTTTCAGATCGATTTTGGTGATAGCGGTGGTATTGACTTTGGCGGTATTGATTCACCTTCTGGTGAAATTGACTTTGGTGATGGTGATGGAGCCGGAGAAATAGACTGGGGTAACATCGACAGCGGCACGCCGGGTGACATTGTTAGTATATTTTTATTAAATTTTAATTTGGTACTACATAACCAAACATTAAATATTTATATATCTTAATAAATTCTGTAACACTGGTAATAACAAAGAAATGATGATGATCACCAGTTATTAACATTATGATTCATGTACATACTGGCTGATCCTGGTATGTGACATAATTGTCACTATTTCGTTATTTAATTCTATAAATCTGGTTTGATATCCTGACAGAAATAAATACCTTTCTTCTAGCGAAATTCAAAATATTTAATGTTTTTTTTTTAATATAATATTTCTATGTTTTCAGGATCTTTCAGCGGACATAGCAGCGGTATCCCTGGAAGAGTCGGGTATAGTGGTGGAGGAGCAAGGTGTAGGCGGCGGCGTGGCTCGGGGGAAAGACGCACTTACTCTGCTAGACAATCCCACTACTAGGAATCAAATTATTGACCAACTTGTTGAGGTAGGTGTTTTTGAATACGATGCGTAATTTTTAACTCACTAACTAGCATAGTTGATAGTATGTGTTTGAATAAATGAATAAGTAAATGAACTCGCTCGACGTTGACGATGACGTAGGGCAGCTATGATGTGTGACGTCACGCTTATGCTTGGATGATATATTGGCCCACTGAAGGAGCTATTCTGATTTAAAACCTTTAAATGTTACGCTTTAGACACATTTAGGCAGATTACCTTGGGCATTTTTCCATTCTCATTTTGCGATAATTAAAAATGGGGCTTGACTGCTTAAAAGTCTTTTATGTGTATAAAACTGTTAACCCTGGTATTGGAATGGTCTCTAGTATCCTGCACACTTTGAGTTTAGCTTCAACACGCCAGTCATTAAATACCTGAACCCTGAACAACACCATCATCATCATCAGCCCAAATACGTCCCACTGCTGGGCACGGGCCTCCTCTACAATTGAGAGAGTTTTAGGCCACCACGCTGGCCTAGTGCGGGTTGGCGGACTACACACCTAAGAAATTCCTAAGAACTTTTTGTTAGGTGTGCAGGTTTTATCACGATGTTTTCCTTCACCGTTATAGCAAGTGATAATTCATTGTGAATACACACATAACTTCGAAAAGTCAGAGGTGTGTGCCTGGGGTTTGAACCTGCGACCGCCGAAGTTCTCGACCGCGCGCCTAAACCATTAGACCACCACTGCTTGAACAACACCATACTTATCATTAACTTCCCATCCAGTTGGAGTCATTCCTGAAGATGCGACTGTATGAAGAGAACACAGCCAACGACAGTCACAGCTTCACGCTACTTCAGCAGCTGCCCACGGAGAGCGTGGCGGCGCTCACGGGCATGCTGGACGCGGTGCAAGTAGCCACCAGCAGGCTCACGGCGCCGGAGATCAACCACTTGCACAACGTCAAGCATTCGCCGAGGTTAGTAGGATTTTTTTAGTCTGGTCACACTAGGCTTATGTACAGCTGTCAAAATTTAATTTTAGAATAGACTGTTCAATGATTTATTTTGCTAATGAGGCCTTCCAGATATATCACATAACTGTAATTGAAATTTCATATCATAAACCTAAAAATATGTAAAATCCTTAATTTCAATTCCCTAGTGAAACCAAATGTTATTGCGTCAATTATTGTATATTGGTTTAAATTTCGACAAGAATAGTTTTGTCCACTTTTACATACTATTTTAAACAAACGAATAAATACATATCTGTCTATCCTTTTTGGGATGGCGAACGTTCACGCACTCACACTCATGTATGTACGTAAGTGTCTGAAAAGATCTACGGTGTTTATTATAATTTAAAAGGTTTTAGAAGCCAAGCGTAACAAATGATTTTTTTCTTTACATTGCAGGTACGTGGACGTGTTGACAGCGCAGTTGAAGCAGAAGTTGTCTCTGTGTGAGAAGCTGCGGGCGCTGTCGGTGTGTGCGGGGGAGCGGGCGGCGGCGGCGGGGGAGCGCGCCACGCAGCTGCGACCCGCGCTCACCACGCTGCTGCGCCGCACCAACGAACTGCAGGCCGATGTTAGTGTACTGTTCACTCATTCTCTTGTCCTGTTCCCAACTCTATTTGGGGTTGGCGCAGTATGTTCTTATTATTTATTTATTTAAAACTAAATTGTACACGCTACACTAAAACTAAGGAGTACAGTAGAGTAGAAAAGTACAACAGGCGCCCTTATCGCACAAAGCGATCTCTTACAGGCAACCAAGGATGGAGATGTAGCAAGGGAAATGAAAGGTAGTCGAAGTGTACAGGTTAAACTAAAAGACATCAAAAAAGCTAAAACATACCGTTATGTTTCATCTTTTCAAACATATCAGTCGTCATGTCTTCATTCACCCTTTTCCTTTCATATTTTCTCTCATGCACTCCATCCATCTATTCTTTGGCCTTTCTCTGCTTGTCCTTCAACTTTCATGCTCATATTTTTTTTACCTACATATGCTTTATCCCCCTCTCATAACATGCCCACGACAAACAGTATTATTTCAGGTTATCTATTACTGGAGCCAGTTAGTTAGTGTACTTTTCACTATTATACCTTGAATACCGGGGTTACGTGCTTGTGTTTTTTTTTTAATACTGGTAATCCAAAATGACCAATGATGGTAGGGCATAGTAAGTCAAGTGCGGTTTAGATACTTGGAGTTTGGAATATTTTTTTGCCTGTTATTAAATTAAATTTAAATTAAGACTGTATTTAGCTCAAAATCTACTCAAGAAACAGTGTTAAAATGATTCATTCAAGATGATGTTCATTCAATTATAATTAGATTATTAAAATGTTGTAATTTATGATGTGCGCAAAAAACGAATATGTGGGTAGTTTTTTTTTGAATTTAGTATATTATGAGCTGTTTTATTGTCATTGTAGGAGGAGTTTGGGATCGAAATGTGATATTAAATGGTTTTATTTGTTACAGATTGAGAATGACATTTCAAAGAAGTACAAAGGAAGACCCGTTAACATCATCGGCGGTGTGAAGTTCTTGTCGTAAATTGTTATTAACTTCAGATATGTATGAGATGATATGGAACAGATGCGAATATATGAAGCGAAATGGAGTCTCGAGTGATGTTGAATTGAAAAATACACAAAATAAAGTATTTTTTACTTGTATATATTTTTGTAACAATGTCGTTAAGTGAATATAAAGTATATTCGTTTTATATTTTTTAATTTTCCTAATGCTTATGGAAAAATGGGAAAATATTACGAGGAAATCTGCGCGAATTCAGAGTTATCTGCAAAGGACCAATGTGTTCAACACGCACCAGGCCAGCAGACCAACGCATCTCAACTAAAGATGGTTGCTTCTACGAGTAAGAAATATAAGTAAGTAAGTAAGTAATATAAATAGACTGATATTTAAAATATGCATGCTAATAGTCACTTACATTGTTTTGTTGGTCTCGCGGTAGAGTAAGGCGCAGGTGGTGGCGTGGTTCTGGGTTCGATACCCGGGTTGCCTATACTGTAACTGCATTTTTTGCAAATGTTACTTTTTTGCCTTCAATTACGTAGAAATTAATAGAGTGAGAGTGGAAATTAATAGTAAGCAATGCTAAAAATAACTTAAAAATATATCTTAAACGATTTTAAGGCATAAAATGACACATATACAGCATAAATTTAACATGATTACTATGGCGCTTCTTCCATTGTTGTGTGATTATTTCACTAAATTATCCTCCTGTTCATAGAGTAAAAATTAAGTGTCATTTTGTAATGTCGAAATAGTATATGGGGCATAGTTATATTTAGTGATGAGGACCATAGGCATCGCCAGGTCGAGGCATCGAGTCTTAGTTGTGTTTAGTGATAATAGTAGCGCGTCGGATGGGCAAATGAAAAAAATATATCGATATATTTAAAAAATATCGTTTTATATCGTTTCGATAATTTAAAAAAAAATATATTGATATATATCGATATTTTTACCGACTATGCGATTACCCAAGTAGCTCTTGTTTTTTTAGAATTTTAGTTTCCCTAGCTTCATAAATAGTCAAAAATTGAGACTCGTGAGTAGCTCTTGTTATTATTATTATTTTAATTTAATTTTATATTTTAGCTTGATCAAAGTAAAATTTTAATAAAGCTCCCTAAAAATATCGAATTTGATAATTAGAAATAAATATCGAATATCGATAATATCAAAATAAAAATATCGTCGATATTATATCGATTATTTTCTGAAAAAATATTGATATTTTGACCCTGACGTCTAAATGTAAGGTGTCCCAAAGTCGATGTGTCTTTGGCATAGTTGTGTTTGGTGATGAGGTGAAGACCGTCGCGTTGACAATGCGTCGTAATGTAAGCCTAAAGTCTCGCATACGAAGTTGCGGGCAACAGCTGAGTTTATATTAAAAACAATGAAATGTTTTCATAAAATATTTAATCAGCCGTAATAATAAGCGTATGGATAATAATAGTAATAGGCAGGATAATAATAATATGGGTAATAGTAAGGCCAGTACATATTGCACTGGACCCCTGAATTTTTCTCGCCATTTCGTCCCGTTTTACAATATGGCGGCAGTGCCACGTCACATCCACATAGTACATATAGTTGTGTCAAAAATATTACTAAAATAATATTTTTAAGTAATGACGCCATCTGAAAAAAAATATGTTAGTGGCTATATATAAAATGAATTTCCTCAATTAAATTCTAAATATGAAAGTGGCAACTTATCAAGTACACATAGTCCTTCTTAGTCCTTTAATGACGATGTTAGATTTTCAAGCCATGCTTATTAATTTTAATTCGGGACACCCTACACCCAATAGTAAGAGACAAGAACATAATAATGTTTCAACAGCAGCCTTTCTTACGTCCACTGCTGGACATAGGCCTTTCCTATAGCACGCCATTGGGCTCGATCTTCGGCCCTCCTCATCCAACCGGTGCCAGCCACCTTGTGAATATCGTCACCCCACCTAGCCAGAGGGCGCCCCACACTACGTTTGCCGACTCGCGGTCTTCCACTCCAGAACCCGTTTCCCCCAACGGTTGTCGGTTCTGCGACTAATGTGACCTGCCCGCTGCCACTTCAGCTCGCTAATCCTTTGGGCTATGTCAATAACTTTGGTTCTCTGACGGATGGCATAATTTCTGATCCTATCTTTCAGAGAAACCCCCAACATAGCCCTCTCCATAGCTCGCTGAGCGACCTTAAAATGGTGGATAAGCCGCATCGTCAGTCTCCACGTCTCGGCTCCGTATGTCATGACTGGAAGGACGTACTTGTTAAAGACTTTTGTCTTTAGGCTTTGAGGTATGGGTGACGAAAAGACTCGACGAAGTTTTTTTAATAAATATAATAAGTACTTAGGTAAATAATGTTTATCATTTAAAAAACCCAAGGAGAAAACATGCCTTAAAAGTGACTTGGCAAATTATTCTTTAGCAAGATCTTCGGTAAAGATACAAAACTTACGTACTTTTTGTTTCGTGTCGAGGGTTATTTACACGGCAGACTGAAAATGTCCTTCAGTGTCAAATTTCAATTTTAAATTATAATGTAAACAAAATACAGTCAAATCGGGAGCAGTTGATTGTCGATTTTGAACTAAATGTTAGTAAATTTAAAACGACCGCATTTACCTACATTTTTCTTTGCAAATACATTGATGGTCCTTATGAAGACGAGAATACGTAAATGCGTAAACAATCGATTATTGCACTTTTTTAATTATCTGAAGTTCCATAATTCGTCATTACTTACAATTAGGCATACTGAAATCTAATTTGGTTTTGTGAGTATGTTAAATAAGGATTGTTTTCAAAGACACGGTACTTATATGGTAGTATTTTTAGGGTTCTGTACCCAAAGGGTAAAATAGGGTCCTGCCCTATTACTAAGACTTCGCTGTCCGTCTGTCACCAGGCTATATCTCATGAACCGTGAATATAGATAGGCAGTTGAAATTTTGACAGGTGATGTATTTCTGTGTCGCATTAGAACAACAAATACTAAAAAACAGAATAAATAAATATTTAAGGGGGGCGCCCATACAACAGACTTGATTTTTTTGCCGTTATTATAAATAATGGTACGAGACTTCGTGCGCGAGTCCAACTCGCACTTTGCCGGATTTTTTAAATATTGATTATTTTTCAAAGCATTTTAAAATAAGACATTAGGCTATTGCATTGTAATATGTTATTGTTGTAACTTCAGATTCGGTGACTTCATCGACTCGACTGTCTCGTTGGTCCTGCTGTATAAATCTGCGCAATTGACAAATAAGTACTTACATTGCGGGTAAATTTTCGGGCTTGGCAAAATATTGTTTTTTTATCACTAAGGTATTATTTCACACACAGCAGAATCATGAGAATGTCCTAGATTTACAAGACCCATTTTTTTACAGCTGGAGAGTAACTTTATTTTTATCATATCTGTAAGACTTTTGTAATCCAAATATTAAAAAATATGTAAGTATAAAAATAGCCTTTATGTCCAAATATATGCCGTTCTATTGTGTACCAATTTTTTTAAACAGAAATTATCTAAATATAAAAGCAAAAGGGTTTGCAAGCCGTATTGAGTCCGCTCATTGATATTTACGCATCAACGGGCAACTGCGAGATGTAATGATTTCGGATAAGGCCGCTTATCTCAGTCTATTTTGAGTCATTTGGCTGGAACGGTCCGCTTTGTCAGATATCAATGGTTGTTTATGAATACTGTGTCTTGTCTTATGTATCATATTTGTTGTTAAGTATTATTCGCAAAACAATCGTTTGTATTTAGCTATAGATTGTTACTATCTTGCTATTGTTTCGGTAGATGAAGACTTTATGTATATACGAGTATGTACGTCCCAGTACTGGATATAGGCTTTTTATACCGTTGAGAGGTGTTAGGTTTAAGAAAAAGAGGGTTTTTTTTGCCTAAGAATTAGTAGTAGTAGTATTAGTATATGGATCGATGATAGAGGTTCCATAGGCTCTACCATTCAAGGTCCTTTACTAGCCCGGCAAAGTGACCATGTTGCACCTGATGGTAATAACAGTGCTCTTCAACAATCGGACAGTCTTATGGACGAAATGGAAACGGATATCATCATAAAAGTGATGTAATTTTGAATGACTATTAACCATTAGAATCACCAAATGGTACTTTACATATTTTGTATGAATTGTTTTAATATTGGATAGCTTATCCCGGTACAGAGATCAAGTCGTGGAGCTATTTATACCTATTACGATTAACACGGCATGATGCTTGTGAGAACAAAGTGATGATGTTTTAATTGTTCATTGTCATTTAATTACGTAAAAACAGATAAAAAATGTATGTCATGGTTTACTAACATCGAATACAAAGTGTATACAACAATGGGTAGAATTTAGTGCAGATTCAGAGATAGTTTTGTGGGCACTCGTGCGCTATGATCATTATATCTGGTTAAAATATGTTGTGCAATGTTTGAAAGTGTCCAATTGGGTTTGACAGTGAAAATGGTATGTTTTTTCTCGATGTTATTTTATTGTTTTTACGGCCTGGCGCGATCCGGAGAAAGATTGATTTATATGAAATCAATGACAACAGAATAAAAACAACCATTAGGTACTCTTATTTTTTAACACTACACTGAGTTAAAATTCTTGTGAGACAGAAATTATGGCTTGTTTCTTTCGGTCTTTTTTATCGATCAAAAATTTCTGGTAGGTATCTACAGCAGTGAGGCACTGGTATCACTTTGGTCGAGCTGGCTCATTCATAAAACAGTCCCGCCTAACTACAGCCTGGCTGTCCTACTCATCAATGTGATAAGGTTTCAGACCCTAATTTAACAAATAGAAAAACAGAAAAAAGCACTGATAAATCTATAGCAACGATTATTTATAAAATATTTTCTGTAGAGAATGGGACTCAGGCGTGATATTATTCAAGTAGTAATCTGATAAAACATCTTCTTTAAATGTCCCACAAGTTAGTGGTAAAAACACGAGACTAAAATAGAACGAATATCTGTTAAATCAATATTGACTAAGCTCATTACGGTACTAGGTAAATGGAGCCGCGTTTCGGGGTTCGGGTGCCTGAAGCTCGCAGTAAAGTTAGGTAGAATAAACATTGACTGTTTGTTATGCTGCTGGGCGCTTCTAAGTCGGTACACAACGCGCAATGCACTCTTGAATTTCCTGACTTGAGAGTTTGTTACTTGCATACACCTTGGTCTATTGTGGTGGTACCTACAGCAAAGGTCTTTATTGCATTTACTATAAATAAAATAATGCTTGTTTATAAAATAGTACACAATAGTACAACAACTGCATACTGCTAACCAGCGGCGGTACTTCAATAGAAGCCCAAAAACGTTATGCATAATTTTTTTAATGTGCAGTTTATAATTGTTTATTGTGGGGTCAGTATATTCTCATTTATATATCAAATTGCTTTTGTTAAATAAAGATTTGAAGCTGGAAGATTATTATTAGGAATTTTGTAAGGCTAACTAGGCTTAAGTACCGTCACTGCTGCTGACCCCAAACTAATATACAAGTCTTGTGTCGTGGGTATCAGAAACTACGAGAGACATGTCGGTCTCACAAACACCCAGACCTGAAGCAAATAATTCTGGGTCAACATTTGTTTCGGCGCCGGAATCAAACCTGCAGTTTCTCGTTTCACGAGCTGGTGTCTTGACTGCGCCACGGGGCTGTTTATAAAAGCTTTGTATTGGTAAATAAAACTATTATTATTGAACAAACAATTTATTGTTAATCTAATTTGTACTGACTCGGTAAAAGTAATTACAATATATATATTAGTTCAGTAAGTAATGTTAGGCTATATACACATGCATAACCTCAAACCTGTATTCCCCGAAGGGGTAGGCAGAGGTGCACTTCTGCACCTACATTTCACCATTTATGCATCAGTCCCACGGGGTGAGCCTATTGCCGTTTTTTGGGGCACATTTCCAGACTCCATGTTGCTACTGAGAATTTCCTAATGGAAAAACGCAATAACACTTTGCCCGACCAGGGAATCGAACCCAGGGCCTCTAGATCGCACGGCACATACTTGTGCCGCGAGACCACGAAGCTGTCTTTATACACTTGTGACTGTTAGTAACTATTTACATTTAGGTTAATTTTACATACATACATTGTCCATCTTCCATGTGAAGGCAAAAAGTATAAATCGTATTTTATCACATACGATGAGATCAAGCTCAATCATATTAATGCTTTCGATTTTATATTTTAATACACTTTTTGATGTCGCCTGTTCCAATCAAATAACTGTTGATTGGGATTAATACCGATATAGAGTAATTGTATGCAGTATACATATGTATGTATATTTGAGGCTTTTGGCTACACTTTCACTATATTAAGCTTATCGTACAGTAATCTATTTCCTACGTTATTTATTAATTAATATAATAGCTATGGCGGGTTACGAAAAAGGCTCCAGCCGTAGAAATTCACCTCAAAGATATACTTTTTTTTACAAAGATATAGGCATGAATTTATTTAATATTTGTCAATTAGTAGATGTTGTGGAAATATTAGTTCAATTTAAATGCCTTTTTACTTATAATTATTTGCAAAAGATCAATTGTCACGGAAACAGAAAATAGTAGTATCATATAATGCTAATTAGATATTAGTATAATTACAAGTGACTAACTATAATACATACGTCGAAGATCAAAACTATAGAGTAATTATTAGACTGATTATCGGATTTCTCTAGTAACTATCATGGTAACATTGTTCTAATATGACTAGGTAGCTAAGTATATTGTATTTGTTATCAACTAAAAGTAAGCAAGTTTTGCAGCAGTCTTACTGGCGACGAGTGACAGAAGGAGCGGCCTCGTGGACACTGATACCTTCTCACGCACATTGCGAATAATCTGAAATCAAATAATCAATTATTCATGGCCTCATGTATACTCGTATACTGAGACATATCTCATCATCATCATCATCAGCCCAAATACGTCCCACTGGTGGGCACGGGCCTACTCTACAACTGAGAGGGTTTAGGCCTTGGTCCACTACGCTGGCCTAGTGCGGGTTGGCGGACTACACACCTAAGAAATTCCTAAGGACTTTTAGGTGTGCAGGTTTCATCACGATGTTTCCCTTCACCGTTAAAGTATCTATCTTCGGCAATCAATTCAGAGATTGGTATTATGAAGTTAAGTCTAAAGCTCCTGGGTTTGATTTCCGGTTTGGGTAAAGTGTTTAGCACGAAGTTTAGAAAAGTAGCCAAAGAACGACACATTAGGCTCTATACATTTAAAACGTGGATCCATCCTTTCCTACCGGGGATACCAGCATGTGTATGATTATGAAGCTAACCAAGCTAAAGTGACTGAGAGTGGGCCAAAGAGTTTGCTCCAGTTGGAGTACACAAGTCTCATGAATCGGAGCACAGTTTGCAATCCAATATTACACATCCCTTCAATAAAAATCATGAGATCTTAACATCTTGAATTGTATTGTGAAACACTAGCTGAGTCTTAGTTTAATACGATAGAATGGTATACAACTGCCACGTGGAAACAGAAATAAATTCTAGACTATTTATTAAGTATAAATAGTATATTTATAGTATATAATAGAAAGGATTGACTACAGAAAGTCGAACTCAAAATCATTTAAAACCATGTAATGAAAATCTTCCACCCTCAAAGTAAACTCAGTACATAAAACGTTATAAACAATATGTATTATTCGGTTCTATCCGTCAGGATTAAGGGTGAAGTAATAATTCCATTTGCTAACTGAAATGTTAATTATAATCCTTGAAACTTCGCTAACTTTTCAACTAATAAATTAGGAAGTTTAAAAATGTAGCTGACTTATTTAATAAAGCTTTATTGTTGAAGGAATCTTAAGATGACGATAATGCAAGTGTTAACTGTAATCAACATGAATAAACTCTTTAAATATATACACAAATTTAAACATGAAAATTGGTAGACTTATCAATAGTTAAATTTTAGATATTTATTCATAAAAAAATTAATACACCCAACAGTCTCATAGATAGGTCTGACTTCTCATAAGTTATGAGTCTTGTGTTATGGATATCGGAAACTACGAAGGGATTTTAGATCCCACAAACAACTAGACCCAAAATAAATATTTCTGGTTTACTCAAACAATTGTCTTGGTGCGGAGATCGAATAAATGGCATCCGTTTCGCAAACTGGTGCTTAGACAAATGCGCGGGAGTTGGTCAATATTAAGATATTTAAAGTGTAAAAAGTCAACTCAATCGATGCTCTAATAATTCAAATACACATGCAGAAAACACACTCACGCCAACACCAAATCCCACCGCCCACGCGAACGAACTAGCAGGTTAGTTAAAATAAAATGGCTTAGCTTTCTCATTTTAACTAGCTCTGTCGTAATTTAATTTTCGTTTGTCAATAATAGCCAGTTTCAAGTTTAGTTATTGTATAACAGAATCTGGCCAAAATAACCTGTTACGTTACCAGGGTAAGAGATCAGCCGATTAATTCCGTTACCTCATGTTATTTGACCAAGTTATAAATTTCATGGTAATGATTTAATATTTCGATAGTTTATAGGCATTTAGAAATATTTGCGTGTCACCTTGAAGTTTTGGAATCGTTGCATAAGACAATGTCAAGGTTTTATTTCGATGATGCGAGAGTGTTATGAATATTAATAAATATTGTCAATAATTTTGTAAGTTGTGTAAAATGTATGGTATTTGTTATGATTTTAGCATAAATACACATGCCGCCTTGAAACACTTTATCTACCACGTTCCTTGTATTTTGCAACATGTATTGGGAGATAAGATTGGTGCCAATACGCCTATTAATGATGAAATTTATAATTTAGAACTAAGACAAAAAACTGACGGAAAGTCTGTATCTTCACTGGTTCTGTTTTTTTTTGAGCATTGAATTTCTAATACGAGGTGTTAAAATCTATATATTTAGCAGCGTATATACATCCCACTGCTGGAATATAAGAAGGGTAAGTCTTAATCCACCACGCTGGCTTTGTACGGGTTAGCGTGTTAGAAGCTGCCTGTATGAAAATAACATATTAGCCATAGCCCTACAGAGTGCTGTAAAAGTGCAGTACACAATATGCTACTAGGATGTTTCTAGCAGGACTTACCGGTCACAGTCGCACAGCCTGGCGGCGCAGCCGTTGATGACGTGGTGCTGCGACTGGTAGTTCTCGAGGGCGCACAGCGGCTCGCCGTGGTAGCAGTGCCAGTAGTACGGCTGGAAGTACACCGTGTAGAACGGACAGTGAATATTCTCGTAGCATTCGTCGTGCATCTTGCAGCATCTGCCAACAAATTTGATATTGAGGATCTACAATATCTTTTTGTACCAGTACGACTGTGAACGAAATCAAATCGAAGTTCGATAGGAAAGAAGCGATTATATTGTTGCTTTACAACAGTTAACAAAATTTCGCTGGCTTATGCGTTTAAAGATTAATAATTATGTAAATAAAACACTTTTTAACATAAACAAAAAGCATAAGATTGTTACTAATTTAATTTTTTAGCCTAATAGAGGAAACTTAAAAGATAGGCAACAGTAGGAAAGAAATTGACCTCTGGGTCAACTAGATTTTTGCACAATTTTTAAAAAATGTTTATTCATTACTAGAAATCACCTGTCTATGCCATCAGTAGGTCTGCCCTTGCCAAGGAAGCCGCAGTAACACCCATAACCCTTGTAGGAGAGGGGCTCGCAACCAGTAGCACAATATATCATATTGTACAGATGAAACACACCCCTCTTTCCCCTGCTATCTCCTTTGTATACTCGTGGGTCCACGTATCTGAAAATTATAGGTCTAAATAGTGGTTTGTCAGGGTCAGGTAAAGACTAAATGTGATATGATGTTCATCATAAAATGATTGAGTTTTGAAAAGGAATTTATACTAATTGATTCCAGGAACCTGCGTATCTAAAGCTTCTAAGGAAATTCTTAGGTGTGTAATCCGCCAACCCACACAAAGCCAGCGTGGTTGACTAAAGCCTAAACCCTCTAAGGAGGCCTGTTCCCAGCAGTGTCACGTATGTAAATGGGGCGATGATGATGACGATCCCAGAATGATTCTCGCTTCTAGGAGGTATTTTCAATGTTTGAAACACTTTTATCTTTGCTGATTTATTTATGATTATGATTTATTTATTAACTTGGTAACACATTAAATTTTATTGCGTGTATAACGTAATATGTTATTAACAATTGTGTTAATTACACTAAACTTTATTACTTACCTTACACCTCTCGCGTAATCTTCTTCCGGGATTGAGTACCTGAAAGGATCTCTTGCGAATCCCACCAACAGTTTACCTTTGCTTTTGCCATTTTGAACGCTATAACCTACTTCATTGGCTTCAGTAACATCTGGATTGCTGTATTTATTATAATAACTAGGTCTCACTGTATGTGGTCTTATGTGTCTTATTTGGGCATAGTCTGTGTTGTTGAAAATTTTGTCATAGGTTAGCTGACGAGACCATTCTGCAACAAAATAAAGTCTTGCTCAATAGAATAAAAAGCAAAAAGTATTTACAATGTACTATGAAAACCAAAAATAAGGCGTGCTCATACACGTATATATTCAATACCCTACTTTTGTAAGTTCTTTTTGTATTATTTTTCACTCAACCTATTCATATAATCTCAAGGACAAAATATTTTTCGCTTTTTGAGTTTTAAGTATAATGAAAGATGTAATCGGGAATGAGTATCTATATCACCTTTCTTCCGGAAGGTTTCCAGACCTAATATGGATTTTTTTTTCAAAGACAAAGACTACACTTAACTCTTTCCAAACCCGCACATCCGTTCGCTTAATAATACAATGAGGTAGTTAAAGACCTTAAAGACCAATTCTTTTTATACACTGGTAAGCTTAGGTACTACTTCCGAATTATTATTAGCGAACGTAAACGAGTATGTTGTTTCGGCCGCCGTGGTCCCTGTATTAGATGAACAGTAATATTTTAAAATGACTGAAGATAAGCTCTTTTGTAGCCCACTTGATAAAAAACAGTATTTGATTTTTTCTGCAGTGAGACGAGTGTTCTTTTCAATCGTGGTTCTATGCAATAGAAACCATATTATTTCACCAATTATTTCAGTTTATCAAGATAAGCAATATGCTTTCTGATTTTATCTCACCGGTGACCAATAAGTTGAAAGAATACTTGTCCCAATAATGTGTATATTGCAATTGTATTTCAAATGTTTTTTTTTGATTTATTGATGTAGCTATATTTGCAAATTTTTGCACAAAATCAGATAAACTTTAGCCTCGGCTGGGTGTTTTTTCATGCACTAAATCCTTTAGAACAATAAGATGTAACTGAATAGATCGCTGCACAATGGAGACAGATCAATAGCAGCGTGTGAGCTCGCCGGCTATGGAAATGAGTTGTTTGTTTATGTTTGTAATGTTGTATAATATGCATTCCGTAACTATTACCTATGAGGGCTCATGCGTGTGCATATAAACAGTTGGCTTCGGGGCAAAAAATAGTCCTCTTCTCTAGAAGTTTTTTTATTCTAAATCATCATCATAATCATCAGCCCATATACGTCCAACTGCTGGACACGGGCCTTCTCTACAACTGTGAGGGTTTAGGCCTTAGTCCACCACGCTGGCCTAGTGCGGGTTGGCGGACTACACACCTAAGAAATTCCTAAGAACTTTTAGGTGTGCAGGTTTCATCGCGATGTTTATATTATTCTAAATGAACATCTTAAAACGCATTTACCTATCATTGATTTGTATTATATTAATTCAAATATTAATTATCAGATAAGTATTTTAACGGTGAAGGCAAACATCGTGAGGAAACCTGCGCAACTAGTAGTGTGTAGTCCCCCAACCAGCAGTAGACCAGCGTGGTTGACTAAGGCCTAACCCCCATCCCCCCTATGATACTCAGATTTTCGTGGTAAGCATCCTGGTATTTTCGATGCGATTTATTAATTCTGAGACATAAATCCGTCGAAATATACATGAATACACATTTACAAATTGTGAAAAACACATAAAAAAAGAAAAAAAATCTTATTTTGTTATGATTACCTCATGAAAAATCCATTATTGGAAATGTTGCTATGAAACGGTATGCATTTACTTTGCTCATGCATATTGAATACTTTATTTCTCTATCAACATATACGCTCCATTAACTTTTATTTAAAGTGTACACAGTACACTATAAATCCTTTTAAATAATAAGTATTTTGCATAAGTTAAATCGAAATTGCATTTTTGTATTTTATCATGTGAATTCTGTTAAACAAACGCTCAGTGTTCAGTAGGTGCCTAGTTAAGTAATTTCAAATAATAATAATCATCATCATCATCAGCCCAAATTATACGTCCCACTGCTGGGCACAGGCCTCCTCTACAACTGAGAGGGCTTAGGCCTTAGTCCACCACGCTGGCCTAGTGCGGGTTGGCGGACTACACACCTAAGAAATTCCTAAGAACTTTTAGGTGTGCAGGTTTTATCACGATGTTTTCCTTCACCGTTAAAGCAAGTGATAATTCATTGTGAATACACACATAACTTCGAAAAGTCAGAGGTGTGTGCGTGGGGTTTGAACCAGTGGCGGTACTTCCATAGAAGCCCAAAAGCCCAGTTTGCCTTTTAAAATTCCAAATAATAATTTTTAGGCTTGAAATCTTTATTTAACTAAAGTAATTTGTTAAATAAAGGCCCTATAATAAGCAAATATGACTTAGATATTACACAAATCACGTTTAACGCTTTTGGGCTTCTATGGAAGGCCCGCCACTGGTTTGAACCTGCGACCGCCGAGTTTCTCGACCACGCGCTTAAACCTCGAGGCCATCACTACATAATATGATTTCAAATAAATAGTGTTTGATTAGAGGTTTAAATTTTAAGATGGGTTCGCCATACCACATAGTACCTATTGGGGTCTTGGTTTAATAAGGGTCTATCAGGGAAGCTACAGTTCATCGAACCACAGGGCTCGTGTCAAACTCAACAATTGCCAAAAAAGCATGGAGCCTACTGTACATATCGCCTATTATTGTAATTTACACCCGAATTGGTATGATGACTGACAATTTGATAATGTCCACGGATCTATTGCAAAACTTCTTCCAGCTTTAACATTATTAAAAGTCTTTTATACGAATCTCAAGACCAACATAATACCTTACATAAGTTTACATTGCAGTATCATTGTATGGTATAGTGATGTTTCAAACCATACTCTAGTTTATCCATTATTGTCTCATAAAAATATTATCTCCGTGCCCCGGATTGCTTTCAATGCTGCATGGAAATGCAGATATTTTTCACTCGTTTCATAAATCGATAAATAGCGTCTGATTGAATAGAGCTATGATTGGACCTCTAATAACGTGTTATAAACTGTTATCGGATGTTAAGATTACTGGGAGAGGCGAATATTAATGACAGTCCTTTTCTTGCATGAGATCGGAATTTGATTTTATGAATTTGTAATTTTACATCAAAATAACTCCTGTACCTGATAAGTGCAGCAAAATCTAAATAAATTCTGCATTGGCATTGTCAATGTTCATTGATTACGACCGTTTCTCATCTGTCGACAAAATTATACGGGTTTATTCGCTACTAAATATTTCCTTCAGATCTACCTTGATGGCAAATGTCTCATCATCAAACATGCAATCTGTTTTGCTTCTTTATACATAATATATATTTATTACATAATGAATGATAAAATGTATAGTGAGCTGTAATGGAAGGTCAGTAAAATTTACCTTTATAACTAAGTAATTAGAACTCGCAAATCATAAATTATGTACATAAATTTTACTGTTATCAAAATGAGAGTAGGTACATTAAATGTGTAATTATTTTTCACAATTTTTTATCATAATGGTCGTACAAAGGAGCCACATAAGAATAATAAATAATAATAAATAAATACACCCAACACTCACATACATAGTTCTGACCCCACATTAAGGTACGAGTCTTGTGTCGTGGGTATCAGAAACTACGAGAGACTTTTCGGTCTCACAAACACCCAGACCCGAAACAAATACTTGTGGATCACACAAACATTTGTCTCGGTGCGGGGATCGAACCCGCGGCCTCTCGTTTCGCAAGCTGGTGTTTAGCCAACTGCGCCACGGGGCTGTCTAACATAAGAAATAACCGTTGCCCATAAATACTAATATTAGGCACTTATAGTACCAGTACCAGAACATTTAAAATGTAGATATAGGAATATTTATTCACGTTACTTCAGTAAAAGTGTTTGAAAAAAACTGGTTAACTGGTTTAAAAAAAACATTTTGGCGTATATCTTAAACACTATTAATTATCGTCTAAAATTACGCTGAATAGACCTCAACCAAGCATATTACATAATTAAAACTGCAACACCAGACGGCGAAATTCTCAAATATGGTTATTAAATCAAACAATTGCAAGACTTGCTTCATTTCTCGTGGATTTTGTAATTCTAGGTGTGTTGGATTATCTTTATGGAAATAACAAAACGACATAAAGATTAACCTCTTGTCAAAATTATTTTTTATTACAAATTTTAATGTGCATGATTTGGGCAATTCTTTCGGCTACTTCTTTTATGGCGTTATTAAAATTTTATGGTTATCGTGTATGTTGTCATTTCTGGGAGAACCAAACTAATTTTGCCATCTAATTGTGATCAGTTGAGAGATGCGATTGGGTTTAAGAGAGACCAGCGTGGATTAAGGCTTAACATTTCTCAACAAAAGACCAGGCCCGTTGTAATGGAATGCATATAGCCAAGAGGGATTTAATTGGTATAGATATAGACATAAGTATATTTAATTATTTATTTATTTACACTTCATACAAAGTTTATATAGGTGGACTTAATACCTAAGGCATTCATTAACAGTCGAACCTAGGGTGATGCAGAGATGAGGTGAGGCAGGTATGTAAAATGTCGAAACAATACTATAAACAAGTTACATACATATATACATATACTCATACATATATAAACATAGATAAAATACATATAATATAATATGTACATATAATGGTGCGTATTTGGTATGTTTTTGAACATCCCGTTAATATGAAGTAGGCAAGTGGAAGTTTGTAAAATTGATTTTTTTCCGACCCGTTGATAGATAACAGCTGACCCGACAGATAGTACGATGAAGTCTCAATATTTTTTTTCCAATAAACAACTCTTTAACAATCATTCGAGCCGAATAGTTGCCGTGTTCTCTAGTTATTAGTATGAATATAATGTTTCGGAGTTTAGAAACATTCATCATCATCATCATCATCATCATCCCATATACGTCCCACTGCTGAGCACGGGCCTCCTTTACAACTGAGAGGGTTTAGGCCTTAGTCCACCACGCTGGCCTAGTGCGGGTTGGCGGACTACACACCTAAGAAATTCCTAAGAACTCTTAGGTGTGCAGGTTTCATCACGATGTTTTCCTTCACCGTTAAAGTACGTGATAATTCATTGTAAATACACACATAACTTCGAAAAGTCAGAGGTGTGTGCCTGGGGCTTGAACCCGCGACCGTCGAGATTCTCGACCGCATGCCCAAACCTCAAGGCCATCACGACTTCTTTCGTCTTCGTTCTTCGACTTTAGAAACATTGCTCTTATATCATGTATCATGTAATGTCAGGTGCCGAGGTAAGGTGACAAAATACTTTTGACTCATCTCTTACGTAACGTAGCGAATAATTATTAGGCCCGGCATCTCATTGTGCTACTTTTACAAGATCGAGATATTGCGATAAACTTGAAACCTTGTCGCCATTAAAAGAACTCTTGTTTTATTGATAGCGAGTGCTGAATGAAGATGAATGATTGCCTTGTTGGTTCTGTTGATGCGTTTATGATTAGTGATTTCTCAGCAGTTAGCACATCCAACTTCTATAATCTATACAAATAAATAAAATTGGAGTGTCTGTTTGTAATCTTGAAATAACCGCTTTTTAATAAATCCATATGGGTGTATACACGGTACATATACCATAATAACGATTTTTACAATTTTTGCCTGCCTGTCTGTCTGTTTGTTCCGGCTAATCTCTGAAACGGATAGACCGATTTTAACGGGACTTTCACTGGCAGATAGCTGATGTAATAAGGAATAACTTTGGCTTAAAAAAATAATAAGAATCGGCTGTTAGGCAGAACGAAGTTCGCCGGGTCAGATAGTAATTAAATACAAATTCTCGAGAAAATATAGGAGATACACCATGTGATTGAAAATAATTTGAAATAATATTTTCTGCCAGGGTTACATTTGGTGGTATTATATTTCATAACAACAAGTCAACTTCCACATGCAATAGCATTTCGATTGTTTTAGGCAATTACTCTTTAGGTCTATGATGATTATCATTAAAATTTTGTATTAAATTTTGGAGAAATAAATTTCCTTCATCTGCGAATGAGTACAATACACATTAATTCGTATGTATTTGACTTGACTCATAACAACTCATTAAGGATAAATGACTATATTATTGGTAAAGCATATTAATAAGGAGATAACATTTTCCAACTCTTTGATGTTTTGATATGTTGTTGCATATTTATGTGTGCAAGTATGTAATCGTCCCTTTTTGTAAAACATTCAATGCACATGACAAGTGTAACTCGCGCCGTCACCTACTTCGAGTTGTTTGTTGAATGGATAGGAGTGTCTCTTGTCATAACCACACTCACTGTTGCCTTTTCACTGCCCACCCGCTACTTGCAAACTATGCTGCTGTAATTTTTATCTATTTTTTTAAGGAATCAAACAGTCACTATTCAGCTATTGTAATACATTAATTGATTAAAAACTAATAATAGAACAGAGGCTAACAGGTTAATCGTAATTAGGAATAAAAGAAATCAAATGTTGGCGTTAGTGTAGGGTGACATTTTTAATGTAACCGCGCTTTACAAAATATATTAAATTTAGTTTAAAATATTTCGGCAAATTTAAACTAAAAAGCAATTAAATTCTTACTAGATACTATCGCGCATATTTTGAATCCATTGAATGGACACTTAATAAACCTAGATGATATTCTACATTAATATTAACCATGTTTTTTTGGAATTTGCGGAGAAAACTCTGCTTTTAACTACTTATAGTTACCCTACACATTCAGCAGAAATAATTTGTCGAGAAGTTCTACATTAGTTGTATGTATAAAGAAAAAATTCATGCGATCCGACGTACTATAATTATTGGTAGCATTAGTATGTGCATCTATTTATAATTATGAGTCATTAGAAAATCCATATAGATTATATATATAATGTTAATTGTCTTTTTCCTATAAGTAAAGTTTCATTTATGTAAACAAAAATTGGACATATGACTAATAGTACATTTTCATTTATTTAGCAATTCATTCTTGATTTTAATCTGAATATTATAAATACTTACACGTGATATAATTTTTATAAATACTAAGCCATAGGTCCCTCCATATGTTGCAAAAGAGAGAGCATAGCTCTAAAAGGAGAAACGCAGATGAAATGTCAATGGTTGCAACAAAAGAACTTGAGTTGATGTAAATATTCCCAATCAAACATTAAAAATGTTATAAACAATGTTTTTAAGAATTTTTTTTGATGATATTTATATGTCGGAAACATAGGCCGAGTGAAAACTTTTAAGACATTTAGAGGTTATATTTCCAATAAAACTTGACAAATTATAGTACAACGAAACGTGAGACAGTTTCTAGGCACTTGTTGTCCACTCGGTGGTTCGATGAGAATTGACGACGTTCAAGCTGCCACTCCCACTCGTCGACATCGCTTGACGCCCCCACTCTTCGACTCCGCACGGAACTGAGCTAGACTCTGCTGAAGCGTGCTATCTGCGTTTCGCTGTCAGTTGAAGTCGCGTACTAATGACCAACGCGACATATATATTCGATTTTAATGCAAATATTTCCTTTTCAAATAAATAGTAACCGATTTACTTTTACCTCTATTTGTTCGCATTGTTTTGCTAATCACAAGCTTTATTATTGAATTCCTTTATATTTACTAAAGAGGATGACGAATCTTGCTCAACACTGAGTCCTTGAAGAACCTTAGTACTTAAAGAGCCCTATGTCAATACTCATTAAAATTAAATGAAATCATGCGTATACAATTTGCGAGGCAGCTGATGATGTTTATGTTGATATATCTTACAGCATAGTGCTCGTGATACTTGACCCACTTATGTGTGCAATATTGGTACCATAAGTGTTGACTTAGTTAAGTCTCCATTTGCTAAAATGCCAAGTCATTGATGCAAGGTCGATGTCACAAATTAGCATATTCTAATGAAGTTAGGCAAATAAATGCCATCACGGCGTTTTCTTATGTGGATATCTGTTGCTAGTCAAAGAATTCATTACTATGGAGCAATAAATCTGATACCGCATTTGGACTGAATGCTCAGATGACAATAAAAAACAAAAGTAACGAGCAGTATAAAAGAAACTGTGTTTTTTTCAATTAATTTTTTAATGTCAACACGTTTCCTAAATAAGTAATGTTTTGTATCGATTCTTCTAATGTAACTACAAGTAATTTTAGGTCCTTAGTGAAATGTAATCATCATTATCATCATCAGCCCATATACGTCCCACTGCTGGGCACGGGCCTCCTCTACAACTGAGAGGGTTTAGGGCTTTAGTCTACCACGCTGACCTAGTTCGGATTGGCGGACTACACACCATAGAAATTTCTATGAACTTTTAGGTGTGCAGGTTTCATTACGAAGTTTTCCTTCACCGGTGAAGGTGAAACGGTGAAGATGAAGGAAATGCAGTGGCGGGACTTCCATAGAAGCCCAGAAACGTTAAACGTTAATTGTGTAATGTCTAGTTTATATTTGCTTATTGTGGGGTCTTTATTTAACAAATTGCTTTTGTTAAATAAAGATTTCAAGCTTAAATAACATTATTCGGAATTTTAAAAGGCTAACTGGGTCTTTGGGCTTCTATGTAAGTACCGCCACTGAGGAAATGTAATCAAATAAATTTAAAAACTAAAAAAAATCTTTTTTTTTGTTTCGACACGGCAAAATGGTCGATCTATGCATAAACATAATTTGTTTAATATATGAACGAAGACTGTGTCAGTATCATGGTATATTTTTAACTTTCAATACGCCATGAAATATAATCAATTAACTGTATTATGCAATGGAATTTATGTCATCTCAGTAATGCTATGAATTTATTTCGTAAACAACCAAAGTGGACGGACGAGCTGATTAAGTTCATAGGACGTCGGTTGATGCACACCGTTTATTACTGATAAGTCTGGAAGTCTTTGGGGGAGGCCTGTTAACAGCATTGGACTCCTTATAGTCAGCTATATTGTCAGGAATCATGAAGCAAGCAATGGTAAAAGTTATAACAGACTGCTACAATTTGTGAAGGCATTGTTAGCAAGAACATTAAGATGCTTTTAAACCAACACTTTTAATTACACCACTTTAGGACAGTTATCGTAAAACACGGCAAAAAGTACTGACAGCCTTGACTACTTAGCAGAATATTGAGAAATTCAAACGTTGAGAACAAACAAAGTAATTAAGAAAGAGTATTCAATTAAATATTTGATGTACAGTATTCACGGTCGGCGATTTCGCAATCTGTAGTAGCTGCCTCCGGGGTTTCGGCTAATAACGGAGCTTTTTGAAATATGTCTAAGATCTCATTGTTAGCATACGATAAAGCATGTATGTCCCCATATAAAACAGTCTGAGGAATCAGCTGAAGATTAGAATAATAAGAAGCGTCTTGTTTTGCTTTGACGTCTAATGGGATTTGATGCGACTTGTATCGGATGCCGGGCATTATAGTACGAATAGCTGAATGGATGAAAACTGGTTATATCATGGTAGAGAACTGGAGAATTCTTGCTAGAGTGAATCCTCTTAATCATTCAAATTATTTTGTTACTAAAGCATGATAACAGAGTTATCTCAGTTATAAAACAGGTAAGTGAAAGCGTCAGAGCGCTGGACCAAACGAAATATTTTGGAGATCACCACGAATATGTGGGACCGGTTGACCGCCAACGAAAGTCGCTGAGCGTGTCTCCATTATCTTACGATGTAATTACTCAGCGGAAAAGAAACAAACAAATGACGTAAACGATATTAAATGTCATTATAAGAAAGTGTTGTACTGTAATTATATATTGAACTGAGTTAAAATGTTAAAGGGTAAGTAGTTGTTCCCGGAAACTTGTGCATGTTCATTGAACCGAAATCAATGCTGGTCAATTTCACGTATCGTATGCGCGGTAAACTAAATGTTTTTTTTTTGTTTTGAATCATGGGGGCCTAATTATTATGCTGAATGCAGAAGAAGAAAAAATATTGAATATTCAATAACCAGCATAAAAGACCGGCTCCGCCCGGGCGAAATTTTGAATTCCGTGCTCATTTTAGAGAACACTGCATTTTCCAAGGAAAAAAGTACCCTATGTCTTTTCCCAAGAAGTTTTCTTTTCTCCATACGAAAAGCATTCAAATCGATACTTTCAAGTTAGGCGTGAAAGTGTAACAGACAGACAGAGTTGTGATAATATTTATTTTATTTTATTTAGATTTATTTTATTCGGTTATTTAACTATTTTCATGGCATTGATACTCAAAATATACGTCTGAAATTTTGCCATATTCTATCCTGTCATATTCTAGAGATACCTGCTCTTTTTGATATTATTTTATTTTATTAAAAGCAAAAGATACCATTCACTAATTAAAATTAAAATGTATTCGCTTATTATTTGTTTATAATTGTCGTCATGGAAACAACAATGGAAACAGACTGCGCAATGACATTGTATGGTTATTAAATGTGAGATACTCAATAAAAGATAAATTTCTTTAGTAGAAAGTGAAGTAACATCTTATTAATATGACTGTGCATATAATATAAAATTAACTAGTAATACACAACGGTTTAGCGATTAACTTTCATAAACACATGCGTTCCGCAACTCGTTATGTTTGAATTAAGTAAAAATAAAAGTTGTTTTTTTATTTCCAACATACGATTACTGGTTTGGTTTCCAAACGGAGTAGCCTGGAATTTATTTTGAAGGTTATTTACAGAAATTACGCAAAAAATTGACCATACCTCGTGCGTATGATGGTTTGGCATTACAAGGTTTTATTGGCAAATTGCAATAAAATATAGTAACTGAATAAAAATTAACAATCTGTATATCTGAATGAATGCGCCCTACACCAGTCGATTATCCAGGATTTGAACTGAGGACTTCAAGGACTTAGGATATTACAAGTCGGTGTTTATAGTACCTAATTATACTAAATTGTGTAATTTTTGTACAAGATCATTTAGTTATTTGGTTATAATTGTTTACTAAAGTTGAGAAGTAAAAGCAGCCTTCGAATCGCAGACGTCGAAAATAAACAAGAAACTATAGATTCAATTCTCGCTCAGAAAAAGTATTTTTTTGAAGTATGGCTTTTTATGAGAACTAAAAAGATTCAATAGTTGTTGCTACTCATGTGATGCGTGGTTGTGATCTATGTCAGTATAATTTGTATACGTATGACCTTTGCATGGTCTTATATTACAGGTTATGTGCGAATGTGTATCAGGCTATAAATTATTATGTGGGTCTTAAAAATAATTGCGGATACAGAAATATACCCAACCTTAACACTTCGGAGATACAGACATAAGTGTTTATATTTAAATAAAGAATTGAAGTACATAAAAAACACATACATACATAAACTCACGCCTGTATTCCCCGAGGGGATAGGCAGAGGTGCATTTCTGCACCCACGTTTCGCCAGGTATGTATCAGTCCCACATAATAGGGGGCGAGCCTATTACTGTTTTTCGGGGACATTTCCAGACTCCGTGCTGTTACTGAGAATTTTCTAATGGAAAAACCCAATAACACATTGCCCGACCCGGGAATCGAACCCAGGACCTCTAGATCGCACGGCACATACTTGCACCGCGAGACCACGAGCCAGTCGTGAATATTATCAGTGATCTAAATAAATCAGCATAAATAACTATATCTTTTTATTGTTATTATTATGTTGTTATTTTTTACTTTGGTTACTTTTACAGCGAAGTTTTTTTAACATTATGAACTTAAAAAACACGTATTTACAGTCACCTGCCTTTTATACAAGTAAACAATACTTATTGTTGGGCATTTGTTCGTTCCATAATAGATATATTTGTATGCGGATTGCGCACGCGTTATAGAGTTTATTCTATCAGTACTGCACAGTGCATATAATATTGATCTTTAAAAGTCAAGGGTACACCATGGATTCAGACCTGTTATTGACCCACTTACTGGCTATATTATTATTGAATACCACAAAAGTGCTATTGAGATTGCCAAAGATTGCAACAAAAGGAGGATTCTTGGAATATTTCGGATGAGTGTTATTAAAACTCATTATTTATATGGTATTGCATCATACGTGGGAACGTTAATTTTGAGGCCAAGGATTTGGAGTCAAGTCTGGTTAACCAATTCATTGATCGGATTTTTGTAACCGATAATAATGCGATAAGTTAAGCTTATGAATTATTAAGCACGCTGTCACATTGGACACAATGTGATTTTTTAATTTTTTTATCTTTCTTTTCCTCATTAAAATATATAAAGGACAAAAACTTGGATTCAATCTGGTCAGTTATTGACCGGATATGAAACACGCTCAAAAGTCACATAATTTTTTTTTCGATTTGTGAAGCCCACCTGTCTGCAGTGAAGAATATTTTGAAACAACCTCATACGCCTTAACCACATAGATGGTCTATACTCTATAGTCTATACAATCGACCATACAAAATTTAGGAAAATATTATAGTAATTTCCTGCTATAGCCAACATCGATTGAGGAAAAAAAGAAGTGCTAGACTTTTAATAAATAGATGCTAAACAGGCAATTTACATTCAAAAGCGGAAAACTTCAGGATCCTAGGAGTATATGGATGTAAACATTCATGACACAAGACTTCCACGATCATTAGATATGTCCTTTGGCAGTTAGATCGCTCGTTTATATTGAAATGTCAGATGTTTTTGCCGCCATCAATGCATTTTAAATTGCGTGTTCATTATTTCTTTGTGTATCCAGATTATGACTGTTATATACCTACAGATGATAAATATATTCAATAGATTTAAATTGTGCCTTGAACTTTTCTAGATTTAATATTAAACTCTAGTCCCTCAGTTATTCTTGATTATATTTGAACATAATATAATAGGCAAAATGTTATACGTAGTAACTAACGATGCTTTGAAAATTGGCCGTAGACTAGGAATTTACAAAACCACTAAACATTTTGGTTTTAAGTAAAATCAATAAGTACCTAATTTATTTATTTATTTATTATTTATTTATTATTAATTAATTAATGCAAGTTTACAGATTTCTCCAAAACACTTACATTGTAACTAAAATTAACTTAAAATTATTAATATAATTTAAAACACAAGAACATTTTAACAATATAACAAACAATTTAACTAACAAAGCTGTATAGAAATAAATGAAATTTAGTAATATAATGAAAAACACATACACATTTAACAATATAACAAACAATTTAACTTAAATAGCTATCCAAAAATAAATGAAATTTCGCGTAGGTATATCTGCCTGGGACCATCAAAGAAAATATCTGGATCTGTGTGGTGAGCAAGCATTGAGTTAAGCAGTGCGACTAATTATTAATTATTTGGTCTTGCAGAGAGACTTGTAGTCAAGTTTGTGAGAAAAAAGAATGATTCAACCAATTCAAAGAGGTCTGTCACACAGAATTTCTTGAAATCTGAGTTGGAAAGTCGATGCCAAAACAAAAGATTAATAATAATTTCAACTTTATGTAAGGATTTTTTACCTTTTAGGCTTTGCAACTTCGTTTTTTTGGAGCTCTTAGGTACATAATGCTGGCATTGATCTTTTTAAAATCCTACCTTGATTTTTTTGTATAAGCCTCCAAAGAACTTGTTAAGTATTATTAGATTAAATTTTAAACTTTTTCTATTGTCTTTTAGAGAATTATATGAAAACCTTCATGGTGCAATTGGTTACAGATCTGTGAAACGAGAGGTTTTTTTTTGTGGTTCTGATTTGAATGTTTATGAACTCGATGTAACTCGTAGTTTCCCGCATAAGCGATGATAATTTGCATCTGGGGCATACCTATGTAAGTATTTAACATGATTATTATATTTATTTTTGTTGTTGTTAATCATTAAGTTTAGAAATGCTTCAATCGATTGAAATTTTTATCACAATGATTAATTAAAAATATTACGATATTTATGTTACGGGTACAAATTTGAACAACAACATAGCTTAGAGAATTCCATAGCGTTGCAATCGAAACGCATTATGCAATCGATATAATACTGGCATCGATAATCGAAATCGTCGTACCGTGCCTATGGCATAGTTAGATTGGATATTTTGTACTAGGAAGTATTAAAGCACACCTTAGGAACATTGTTTTGCACAGTTTTAGGTATAACAATATAATAAATAATAATCGGTAAAATTATAATAATATCATCTCGTACGTGACACTTCCATGGTTCGCGGGCTACGGATAATGGCGTCCCATACATCTCTGTACCACAATTTTTCGAAAATTAATCAATATTTTGTATATGGAAGTGTAAATAAACTCCCTTTTGAAAATATAATATTACCTATAAATATTGTTATATTTTTGTACTTAGAATACGTTTTTATATCATAATGTAAAGCTTTTCTCTCGAAGCCGCGACTGCCGACATGGTGTCTCGGCATAAAAAAAAATGGGTAAGGTATTATTTTTAAATAGTTTATATCGGCAGCTTACTCGGCCCTGTTGGTAAGATCTTGAATGTGGGTTTGATCTTCATAATGACATAAGCATTTGTTTTATCGGGATGAAAAAACTTTAGTAGGTACCTACTAAGTAATGTTAAGTATTTCTTCTTCTGGCGACATGCTTGCGTGATGTTCTAAAGGATATCTAGTTAGTACCGTCAAATTACTATTAATTATTAACGGTCGCAGAATAAAACCTCTGGTTCAGATTCACAAAAACGTTTGAAAAGATATCAACGAAATCTGCATACGTAAGAATTCACTGGCAAGAATACTTCAAACATGTTAAATGCACCATCACCAAACACCATCACTAAAGCCTTACGCCTATTGCCGAGCATCCAGCTGATGATGATGCTTATCTAACCCAGATGATGTTAAAGTTTCATCATATAAACTGAATTAAAGTAAACTAAGGATTCATAACATATGTTTAAGTGACTGCCTCGTGGTCTCGCGGCATGAGTATGTGCCGTGCGATTTAAAGGTCCTGGGTTAGATTCCCGGATCGGGCAAAGTGTTATTGGGGTTTTCCATTAAGGAAATTCTCAGTAGCAGCACGGAGTCTGGAATTGTGCCCGAAAAACGGCAATAGGCTCGCCCTCATATTACGTGGGACTGATACAATACTGGCGAAATGTGGGTGCAGAAATGCACCTCTGCCTACTCCTTCGGGGAATACAGGCGTGAGTTTATGTATGTATGTATTTTTTTGGTGTACTTCAATCAGGCTTTATTTAAATATAAACACTTATGTCTGTATCTCCGAAGTGTTAAGGTTGGGTATATTTCTGTATCCGCAATTATTTTTAAGTCCCACATAATAATTTAAAGCCTGATACCGTTATTCGCACATAACTTGTAATAGAAGACCATGCAAAGGTCATACGTATAGAAAATATACTGACATAGATCACAACCACGCATCACATAAGTAGCAACTACTATTGAATCCTTTTAGTTCTCATAAAAAGCCATACTTCAAAAAAAACTTTTCTCTGAGCGAGAATTGAATCTATAGTTTCTTGTTTATTTTCGACGTCTGCGATACGAAGGGTGCTTTACTTCTCAACCTTACTAAGCAATTATAACCAAATAACTAAAAGATCTTGTACAAAAATTACACAATTTAGTATAACTATACACACCGACTTGTAATGTCCTAAGTCAAGAAATGCACCTCTGCCTACCCTTTCGAGGAATACGGGCGTGAGGATATGTATGTATATTTAAATAAAACTTTTACCTGTTTTACCCAGTTGACAATATACAGATGGCACTAAAAACACTATCAAACCCGCATAAACTGTCTCCAAGCTCGTTAATTTTCGCACAAAACAATTGATAAGACACAACATTGTACTCTCACTATTTTGGTAATTTAGCACTTCACAATACACCATCGGCGTCAATATTACGTGATAAAATATAACCTCTTTGTTACTTTTTTTTCTGTTCTAAAAACACATCATGATTTAAATAAAGAATAATTTCAAAATTGGCGCTATAAGAAAGCGCGGGAACGCGCGCGGCGAGCATGCGCGGTGTGCATAAAATGAATCGTATTTTTTTTTCAATGACCACGGACCTCTCGCTATACAGCCTTCATTCAAGTGAATTTAATGCGATCGTGAGCAATTTTCCGCTCCGCATAAGTAAAATTGGACGGAAGTAAGATGCTTCGTTGTGCATTGAAAATGGGCGACTGGCCATCTTCATGGAAAGCAACATTAAGTCTAACGTATGCAACATGAGTAAGTAACAAGAGGGAAAAAATATTTGTTCATTGGAAGAGATGATTTCGTAAACGATTTAAGTATTGCTATGTTGACGTCTACTAATCCTAATTGAGTTTAGTGTTCAACCTATTTGTTATATTTTTTATGATTGATGAACAATTAAAATAATAATAAATAATAATAAATACACCCAACAGTCACATACATAGTTCTGACCCCACACTAGGATACAAGTCCTGTGTCGTGGGTATCAGAAAATACGAGAGACTTTTCGGTCTCACAAACACCCAGACCCGAAACAAATATTTGTGGATCACACAAACATTTGTCTCGATGCGGGGATCGAACCCGCGGCCTCTCGTTTCGCAAGCTGGTATCTAGCCAACTGCGCCAAGGGGCTGTCAAAAATGCCATAAAAAAACAAAACTTGTAAAAAATCCCAAGTCTCGCAACTCAATTCTTCTACCGTAAAAAGTTGGGTGATCCATGTGATACCAAATCGATGAATTTATTTAGTCCCCGTTTAAGGGACCTTCTGTCTTCAGTTATTATGCACTTAGTTTACCACACAACATCTTAAAGTGACCATAACAATATTAAAAATATTTTATGTTTTAAATAAAATAGTTTGACTTGGCAATCGCACTAAAAGTGCGTTGTGTTTTCATAAGATTGCCAAGACAAAATTACAGAGTTTGACTAGTTATAATTCTTAAACTACTAGTTCAAATTGAATGAAATTTAAAATATACAGACGAAGTTATAGGGTGTCGAAAATGGCCTGAGTTGCTTCGAGAAAAGTATAGTACGACGTTGTCGTGTTTTTGCTCGACTTGGCGGGGGCACTGCGGTGCCACCAGAAAAACATTACTACTTTATTATATTTTGCAAAACGACACTTGAACATAGTTTAAAACATAGAAAGTCGTTTTGTCACCGTTATTTTAACAAAATGTAATGTCAGGTGTGGGGTTCGAACCCACGCTCCCTCTCGGGAACCAGAGCTTAAATCTGGCGCCTTAGACCACTCGGCCAACCTGACGATGTAGGTTGCGTCGTATTTAAGGTATATAACTGGAAGAACAAAGATTTTTATTGGACTCTATTTAATTAATCAGTGCGTACAGTACCTACGCGTTTTAGGAATATTAAATATAATTATTTCTTAAAATAATAACCTAAATAAGTATTCATTTTCAATAATAGGTGAAATTAAAAGGATATACAAGTCTTTACTGTTTCTCGTTGAATTAATCTTTATACTGAATAGGAATTTGCGATAAATTAGCCTGATCCAGCTCAAACGCCTAAATATTTTAAAAATTCGGGTGAAAATTAAACAAATTGTATTTACTGACAAATTTTTCCTTTACGCTTCAAAATAGTTGCAGAAAAACGGTTCTATTTTCAAAGTGATAGCAGTATTGTTTCATACAATCTGTAATCAAGTTGGCAGTACGTCATGTGTTACTGGCTTCATGTTTCCTTAGATTTTATTACATTCAATAAAATATTGCTTACAAGAGCTAGCAGTTGCGATAAAAAATTACGGCGTTTGCAATACCTACGCTTTGTCTTAACTGATGTAATTTGTGTTGCTTTTCTTTGATGGGATCTTTTTAAAATGAAACGGTATGTACTCGTATATGTATGCAAAGTATTACCTAATCACGGCTTAGAATATTTTACAATCGTCTTGGCTCGTCGATCATCATGTTAGGTTATTTTATTGTATAATGATATTTGTGTTTGCAATTTTTGCCGCAATATTTATGATTTAAAACATACTTTTGTCCTTGCCTATTTCTATGCTTGTAATATTTAAAATGAGTTTTTTTTATATCTTTAAAACCCCTAAAATTTGATAAAATTTGATAGATTTCGAACTCTGTAAATGCCACAAGGACTGATAATTGTGATAATAATAAACTGGGAATCATTGTAAATATAATTAGCTTAATTTGAAATAAAATTTATGTTGTCTTTGATTTAACAATCCTCTTTTTACAGAAGTAAATAAAAGAAATGAAAGTATTCTTTTTTCAAATATTAATCACGTCTTTTGAATAGTAAAGTTACTGTTATCACTAAAAAGGTTTCATATAGGTATAGCTATAGCTATGAAAAATAAAAATAATTATAAATGAGAAAAATAATGATATTGTAAAAACGTATTAATGGTCCATATTAAGATATTAGTAATGAATTTGCACTAAAAGCACCATTAATGCGCGGATTAATATTTTGCACAGTTTAATGGACGGCTCAGGAAACTCAATAATGTTGTTTATCGGATAATACCAGATTACGAGTGCCGTTAGGTGAACCATTAAAAACAGTTTTGACTATGGTTTTGTATAAGTTTTAAGTTAGTTTTGCGGCAATTTGTGTTGGAAAGAATGTTATCGTAGGTATATTTATCGTATGTTAACGTAATAATTTGTGACCAGCCGTATCCATCTTCGTATTATTTTGCGCAAGCACACTATAAGTATATGAATGATCGGTATGATTGTATTGATTGTCGACAGGTGATATTGACTTCTAACTTGGCACTCAATTCGTACTGATCATCTAATATCATGTTGTACCTACTTGTCCGTATTATTATAAAAATATGTAGCTCAAAGTCTAGCCAGACTATTTGTTTCAGAATATAAATTGGCTACGGCACTGCTTTACCACAAATATAGATAGCAGAACAGGAAAAGGGCTAAAATTGTAACTAAAACTTAACCAAAGTATACCATACGCAACTTATTTCATATTTTTTTTTAAATAAACAATTGAAGTTTTATTGAATTACGAATTCAATGTCTTGATTACAGCCCCGTGGCGCAGTTGGCTAAATACCAGCTTGCGAAACGAGAGGCCGCGGGTTCGATCCCCGCACCGAGACAAATGTTTGTGTGATCCACAAGTATTTGTTTCGGGTCTGGGTGTTTGTGAGACGGAAAAGTCTCTCGTAGTTTCTGATACCCACGACACAAGACTGTGTGACTCTTGGGTGTATTTATTTATTTATTTAATTAAATACGTTCGACGGTAAAAAAAAAACAATGGTGTTACAATGATTGTTTCAGAGACCATGCATCAAGGACGTACCGTGATTATATTCGTATTATTACTACTAGAATGTTCAGGAGAGAGTGATCGGGAGGAAATACACAATCACGTTGAGAAGATTTACTGCAAGCTGAAGAAATTAAATCCACCAGTATTTACGTACCCAGTTTATTATCCCGTGTATTATTATCGTCCGGTATATTCAATACCTGCTTTTTATGTTTTGGGCTAGGTAAATATATTATGTATGGATTATGTCATTCATCATCACTAGCATCATCATCAGCCTAAAGGGCACACTGCTAGGCACGGGCCTCTCGGCCTCGGGCAACTGAGAGGGTTTGGGCGTTAGTGCACCACATTTGCCTAGTGTGGGTTAGCGGACTATACACTAAAGAAATTTCTCTCGAATGAATTATGTGACTATTTGCCCGGAATTAGCCCTTTCCTGGGAAGATTTAAAAAAGACCCGCTAGGGGCATCACCTTGGGGTCTACATATGTTTTGAATTCTCTATTGACATCTCACGAATACCCAGATATTTTTGAATCACACAGACATTTGTCGCGTTGCGCAAGCTGGTGTTGCCAACTGCGCCACGGACGCTAAAAATGAAAATATGAAATGCTTTGCATTTACCGTACTATACCACAATAAAATCTCTCTATTATTCCAGAAACTACTATGTTATAACAGTCCTCAGCTATATCCAGTGTTACCAAACCTACTGGGGTCCTATATTTACCCCATTCGTCCCACAATTAAAAGATATAGTACCCGAATGCAGCCAAGATTCCATCTGCTTGGAGATACCCTCAAGGAAGCTCTGCAAGGAGATGATGACAACCCTTCCACCACCCTGGTCTCCGTTACCCTGGTGGTACTTCTACTGCCAATGGGTAAACAACTATAGGCCTGACCCCACGCCGAAAACGACCTTAAGGACAGTTCATCCGTACTACAAGAATATTTACGAAGAATATATTAGGCATAAGAAAATGATTAGAAGTAATAAAATATAGTGTCTTTATTTCTTTTAACACGAGCTTTCTTAATATATATCTCTTTCTACCTCTTCGGGAATTAAGGCGTAAGGTAGTACGTATCAAAAGAAGCGTAGCTCGAAATGTTTTCTTTCAGTATTTTTTAAAATTTGGCCTCCTTAGTGCCGTGGCATACGATGAAGAGTTCCTGGGTTCAAACTTCAGTTGCGGTACAGAATCTGAAATTTTTTACGAAAAGTGGCAATAGGCTAATACACAAATGGCGAAAATTCTTCAAAATTCTAAAACAAATCCCCCAAACTTCTTCACAATAAGGTGAAGAGGTATTCGGCCGGCATGATTGTGTCGACCAACGGGACACCATCATCTCTCGCTGGTCGGCACTTTTTCTGGACTCCATTGCGCTTACCATCAGGTGCAATGGGGTCACTTTGCCGTGCCAGTATAAAAAAAAAAAACAAAATTGGATGTAGCAATACACAGTCTATCTTTTCAGCGTTACGGGCGTATTTTTTTATATTATAAATACACCCAATATGTAGCAGTATGTGACTACATATATACATATCATAGTTCTCACCTCACACTAAGATACAAGTCTTCTGTCGTAGGTACCAGAATCTATGTAAAACTTTTTGGCTTCCCAAACTACCATTTTATGGCTTTCTCTATTTGATATTATTAATCCGATACTGGAAATTCTTTCATTCCAAGTGCGGCTGAGTTATAATAGTAATAGTAGTATCATGGACTAATATATTTTGGGGCAAACCCGATACGGATAGTAGGTATTGCATAAACAAAATGTTAATTGCGTATCATTTTGGATCACGCTGGTGTATAATATATAGCCGAAATGTACGAAAAAATCCGAGGAGCTTTTTTAACAAGAGAAGTAACAGTGTACAGAGCCGTTTAAACATTTGTATCAAATAGTTTTCATAATTTGGTACGGAACAAAAGTAATCTGCAGTCTGAATCGATTCACGTCGCATCTCATCACAATAATGGCTTGTATTATTATAAACAATGCTGAGAATAACCGCTTGTAGGTTCTCCAGAGTTTCATTAACAAAATAGTTGGTTTGATATGCATGAGGGTTTAAGCTGCACTGGCTTACTGGCGTATCAAGAAGTTAAACATGGATGAACAAGTTACATAGAATATAAAAACAAACATTATCGCCTAAATGATTCCGCGTCATAAGTACCTGGCCGATGGAGCAGACAAGTGTTGGAGTGGAGACCGTGCTTAGGCAGACATAGCGTGGGACGTCCTGCAGCACGATGCTCCGACTACTTGAGAAAGGTGGCGGGTAACGGATGGATGAAGACTGCTCAAGACCGGGATGGTTGGCGCTTTCTCGGGGAGATCTACGTTCAGTAGTGGACGGCGATAGGCTGAGTATATAAGTATAGTGAATTTGGCAGGCCTTGGATGTGATTTTAACCACTAACTAAGGACTAAGGCATAAACCCTCTCAATTGTAGAGTAGGCCCGTACCCAGTAGTGGGACGTATATGGGCTGATGATGATGATGATGATGATGATGGATGCGATTTTTGGGTACTCAGGAGTTTTATTAAGAATATTTTTTTGTAAATTAGTCTTGAATTTTTTTATCTTTTTATCTTGCTTTATCTGATAGCAATATTTCTCTTTGTGTTACTTTAGTTTATTGCTCCATGTTTTTGTGCAGGGTCGTTTTGGTACTGTAAACATTATTATATATTTAATTCAGTGTCTTTTATTTTATAGTTTATTAAACATATTATGCTATGCTTTGTTACATATTAGAAAATTATTAATAGCAGTACAGGGTCCTTGCCTTGGAAACAGAAATAGGGCTGTAAGCTGTTCTCAGTAAGATGGGACTTAAACGTAGAGTACAGATGTCGATGCGTGATTGTTTTAATTGTTGATGTTTTAGTTCAGGAGTACGTATCATCATCATCAGCCCATATACGTTCCACTGCTCGGCACGGGCCTCCTTTACCATTGAGAGGGTTTAGGCCTTAGTCCACCAATCTAGTCTTGTGCGGGTTGGCGGACTACTCACATTACAACATTTAGGTGTGCAGGTTTCATCACGATGTTTTCCTTCACCGTTAAAGTAAGTGATAATTCATTATCACACATAACTTCGAATACACAATAACTTCGAAAATTCAGAGGTGTGTGCCTGGGGTTAAAACCCGAGACCGCGTGCCTAAACCTCGAGGCCATCACTACTTTACGTATATGAGTATGTACATATATGTGATAGGAATATGTCTCTTGTAGATTTATATTATTATATAACATAATTTTTAACCTTATTAGGAAGTCGAGACTACGTAAAGCTTACGTCAATTGTATCTTTTTTATTACGTCGACGTGTTTCAAAACAAGTTAGGTGGAAAAAAGAACGATGGTTTTTATTAATTCTTTCCTTTTAATTAATGTAATTTAAAAATGTATTATATATTTACGATCTTGTTTTAATGAGTATTGAGTTTTCATTTGAATATTCAATAATTAATTTATGTGATTAATGCATTTTTACTTTTTTAATACGTTGTGCGTTTGTGTTACAAAATTACCATGCAGAAATTCGATATTATTCGGGTAAATATATTTATTTGTTTTAAAGGAAATATTGTTATGGACAAGGGAGAAAGACTTTAAACTTTTTAAAGAAAAAATGATGTTATCTGTAGGGTGTATAAAATTTTACTGATTAAAAATATATTTTCAAATCATTTCAAGTTACGATAAGGAATTCTGTGATATACTTAAATATATTTTTAAAGTGAAATAACATTTATTTACATTTAATTTTTAATAGTAAAAAACAAATTTTTACAGGTTATGATATTACTTGTGGTACTTGACGCTTCATTTTCTTACCTTTTACCAAAAAAGAAACAGCATAGAAGCAACCAGAAACGTCGAGTTAACTTCCCTCAGGAAATCAGAGAACGAGGACAGAAGGTAGTGAACAACTTGAAGATACCAAATCTAAGGTTCTGTTCGGAAATGGAATTGAACCCGTCAGACCGCTACATGGTACTGCCTTGGTGGTACGACTACTGCCAGAATTTGAAAGATAAGAAGGACAAGAAGTATTTAAACAGTAGGTTTTACTTGCCAATGTATAAGAATATATTGGATAGCGTGAATTCTTATAAAAAAAAGATGGCGCAGGAGAATGCACGCTTACAGATGTCCAATTAATGCGTGTATTCCTAAATAATTCTGTTTAAAAATTAAAGTTGGATGAATGCTTATTTTATGCGGCTTTTGATATTTTTACGGTAAAAGTGTAAAAGACATTTGTAAATATCGGTCTTGTTTGCGATCGCCTTACGTAAGGTGTATCTAAGTAAGGTCTATCTCAAGGTTTCAGTATCATCCCTACTTCACCCGGATTCAAATGGAAAGTCATTAAAATGTCAACTAATTTGTCATAATTGCAATAGTATATTTGCACTACTTAGCAATTACCATAAAGTTAATGCGTCACTTTGTTCTGCGTGTATGAAAAATATATAAAGCAATTCTATTTTATCCTTTTCATTAGGAAAAACAGGAGTTGTTATTCTACTGAACCTGCCCATTTAAAATTACATAAATTTTATAAAATTAGGGCCCTTTAAAAATTGTTCCAACAGAATGTTTTGTTGAAAATTCTCGGCTAATTTGAGAGGTTTTGTCAATTTTCACCCGCACGCGTACATTTAATAAATTATATACCTGGGTACAGTCGGGAAGGAAAACTTTAGACAATTTTTTAAATTAGGATTTGTAAAATAAGATCAAAAATTGTAATAAAACAGCTTTTGAACGCAAATACTTGATAGTGAATGAATTATACAATGGTGCTTTTGATTAATTTAATTCAACTAAATGAATTGTTTATAATATAAGTGATTATGATTTCATTGATAATTTCCGCTCATTATTTTTGCTGGTTATACATGTACCTATAAATGTAATAAATGTAAGTTAGTATTGGTTAATATGCCGCATTGAGTGCGTTTGACTGACAGTTGAACATAACTCACGCCGTTATCGTGGGAACTAAACTCGGTACAAAACACTTGACGCGGCCACTTCAACAAATGAACACGATAACTTTATCGTTTTCATTACTGTACTACATATATTATTGTGTTTGAAAACAACTGAAATCATCGGCACATTACTATTGTTGATTTTGATTTAACACACGCACGTTGTTAATTTAGA
The DNA here is from genome assembly GCA_907164795.1 of Hemaris fuciformis. Classification (NCBI taxonomy): domain Eukaryota; kingdom Metazoa; phylum Arthropoda; class Insecta; order Lepidoptera; family Sphingidae; genus Hemaris; species Hemaris fuciformis. Next base: position 2,537,345 of record OU015443.1, read on the forward strand.
GGCGGGACTTCCATACAAGCCCAAAAGCGTTACACGTTAACTCTGTAATGTCTAGTTAAGTAAGTGGCTACAAATATTTGTGCGTGTAATTATGATTCAATAAATGCACTCACAATACAAAAATGTTTTCGTGTATTGCATCGTTTATATATGCAGGCAAATTTGACTTTTGAAACTATAAGTTCAAATCAAAAGTCCAAGCCGATTAAAGTGTTACTACTACCAACCATTTTTAATTTCACGGCATATGATAGGTATTGATTTTGGGTTACCTCGTATGTGATAGGTATATGGTGTGTATTTTTGGTTCTGGGTGGGGAGGAGAAGAGAAACAGGTAGAGATAAAGCTATATCCTTTATCCACAGTTAAACATTGCTAATAAGTGGACATGATACTCAGACAATCTCCACATACATCTTTTTTAGAATTAAAATAATTGGATATTAATATCTTCCGTTTCGTTCGCGACTGTACGTGTTGTGATTCGATTTGATTACGTTTAACAAACGAACAGTATTACGTATATGTAGCGACAATCTTATTATAGATTTACCTTTTATTCATTTCTGTAATAAAAGCTAATCTAAAACAAACAGTAGCTATGCTGTATCCAGTTTAATCAATAAATATTGGGGGGACTAAACGGGGTATTATATCGCACAAAAAAAAAAACAACTCGACTTTGACTTAAAATTTGTCACTAATATACTTAGTTAGTATTAAAAGCTTCACATTGCAGAAGTAGAAAACAGGGAGTAACTAACAATAGAATATATATCGTTTATGGATATATAAATATAATTAAAAATAAAAACCTATCAAAGAATCATCATCATCATCGTAATCAGTAGGCGAAACACGTCCACTGCTTTTCAGAGAATAAACAAAGATAAAAAAATATTTAATGAACCTGATTAACAAGTTGGTGAATCGAAGAAGCTACATTTTGAATGTATTTGCCAAACATTAAATATAAAAATCTGTCAAACATAATCAAACAATTCCCTTAGATTATCCCGAGTGCAACAATGAACAACAATGAACCCATGTACAAATACATATGTCATTGAAGAAGTAGTGACTTTTTTATTTTAATAAGACATACCAAGATTGTGATTGGATACCATTTGAGGACCGCTGGAAGCGTGGCAGGCCGAGAATGCGCTGGAGAGAGCCTAGACGCCTTTGAGAAGGAGTGGCATAACATGGCAAAAGAGAGCGAGGAGTGAAAGAAGAAGAGGAAAGCCTTTGCGCAGTAGCGGGAGCTATTTAAGGCTATTAAAAATAAATAAATAAATACACCCAACAATCACATACATAGTTCGGACCTCACACTAAGATACAAGTCTTGTGTCGTGCATATCAGTAACTATGAGAGATTTTTCAGTCTCACAAACACCCAAACCCGAAACAAATATTTGTGGATCACACAAACATTTGTCTCGGTGCGGGGATCGAACCCGCAGCCTCTCGTTTCGCAAGCTGGTGTCTATCCAACTGCGCCACGGGGCTGTCAAAATAAATAATAAAAAGAAAATGTATGTACCTACACATTATGAATAGTAATGCTGAAATTTTACAGCTAAGTCGTGGTCGGATGTGAACACTAATTATTTTTTTACTGTTTCACTTAAAGCTGACAAGTTGGCAAGTACTTGTTAAGTACGGCTGTTATTACATCGATTAAGGTACTAGAGTTCGAATCACGTCTGTTTTGTAAACATGCCAGAATAACACACTTGTGCTTGATAACGTAGTTATTAGTGATTTCGGACGTATGTACATTCAAGTGGCAACTTATGGATTTATTACTAGTGGTGAGTTAAAAGAATGATTTCATAATGTTAATCTTTTCCAAAGGTGTTGAGCTACAAATAATTATTGCTAAAATAATTTCCGGTTCAATCCTGGAGAGTTATATTTATACGTTCTACAAATATTTTACATAATCAGTGTAATACATAAGAGATTCATGTCCAAAAATATATTTACAATATAAATGAGACAAATGTATGAAATATCGCAGCGAGTAAATTGAATAGCATATTGACCCAGAAGTGCTGCTATATGCGACAATCTACATAATAAAACTAAATTATGATGAAGTCTGTATTTATGACGTTAATATTATAACAATTTCTTTTTTTTTAGATAGTAATCACATTGCAAATATCTAAAATAACATCGCGGAAATACGATTCTGCTTCAGACGAAAGCATAGAGAACCTACTTTATTACAAAGACTGCCAACACAAGAAGCAGAAGGAAGAACCGACGGTCACGCCGACACTTCTCAAAGGTCCAGATTTACCCCGAAATAGGGAGCCAGAATGCCCATTTCCTAAAATGTGTTGTTCTCTAAGTTGTGGCAATGACTGTGGGAGCCAATCGCCTTTTCATAATCCTAGTAGATTCATGGACCCAATGCCACCAAATAACTTTCTGGAGCCCTTTCCTTCACCACCAAGACAGCCACAGATTTCAGTACAACCTCCAATTGGGCCAAAGGGAAAGAAGAAGAAGATGAAAATGCCGCCGAAATTGCTGCCCCCTATCGGAGGTAGAAGGGATTTCGGGTTCACGAAAGAGAAAATAAAGAGTTTGATATCTCAAGACGAAGATATCAGAAAGATTTTGAAAGATCTAGTAAGGGTGACAATGCAAAAGGTAGATTTAGTGGATATGATGAATGGTAGAAGGAGTGCTATTTCTCAGAAAGCTAAATCAGAAGTTTCTACTAGTGAAGAAGATAATTAGAAGGAAAACAAATATCTAGACTTGTACAAAATTATCGATTCTGTTTGTTGTTACATACATATCCATTGTCGCCTTATAGTTATAAAGAAAAAAATGTGTTTAGGTTTGAAAGTGTAACATGCTCTATTGTACATTTGAAATAGGCACGATACGTCAATAATTCTTTATATACCTTGTATGATTATACATTGGAACTTGCTTTCAGGTTGAAAGTTTCAGCTCTTTATAACTCACAATGCCTCTACACCCTCGGATGTTTGATAAACAAACCTTAAAAATTCCGAAATTAATAGGTTTTGAAGTGACAGTTTTAACCCAAATTTATTCTTCCAGTCTCGCCAGCTATAAAATCCCATGTATAAGGTGAAACATATTGCCGTTTACTAGGCAAGGTCCCAGACTTTAATATGCTGCTGAAATGTTTCTTAACAATTTCGGGTAGCACAATCAAGCCAACATGTTTATAGTTACGTAAGACCCTGAATAAAAATAAGCAAATTACATTAAAAATTAATACTGATAATTTAATTAAAAAAGTGAACCTCGTGTTTACCAGCATTTAAAAAATATTGAGGAAACCTGCATAATTGAAAATTCTTCAAACGAATGTCAGCTATGTCAATTTCATCCATTCTTACTAGACCAGCGTGGTAGATAATTATCTTTCTATGGTACAATCTTTGACTGAAAAGGAATCCAACCGGTGGAACGTATATGGGCTACTAGTTGATAAAGTACTATTGAAATGACATGCTATTTATTATTTTCACAGCCCATTTGGGTATGTTTAAAGAGATTTTCGAAATTCATCCGCAAAGTTGGAAACTTAATCCAAATATTACAGAACTTTACGGCGCCTCGGGAAAAATCAACGGCACCGCCAACTTTTCTGTGGACAATTATCATGTATTATACGAAAATTGCGCCAACTCCCCCCGGATCTTATTTACACCGCTGAATGCAAAGCAGGTAATTCTGCAATGGATATAGCGTAATATCATTTTGCGAGTGTGTCCGAGGCAATTACGTTTTGTGATTGCAGCTTGGATATTTTTGGCCGGTATTTTTAAGTAAAGGAGTAAGAAAAAGTAGTGATGGCTTCGTTTAGGCACGCGGTCGAAAATCTCGGCGGTCGCAGGTTCAAACCCCAGACACACACCACTAACTTATTGAAGTTATGTGTGTATTCAAAATGAATTATGACTTACTTTAACGGTGAACGAAAACATCGCGATACCACACAACTAAAAGTTCTTAGGAATTTCGTAGGAGTATTGTCCGTTAACCCGCACTAGATCAGCGTAGTGGAATAAGGCCTAAACCCTCTCGCCCGTACCCAGCAGTGGGACGTATATAATGGAGTGATGATGATGATATTATGATAATGATGATGATGAAGATGAAGAAAATTAACAGATGTTCGTTTAGCAAAGACGTCAATCTAGAGAACGCTATAGAGTCTGTAATAACCTAATGGGCTTAGCGTGTAATTTATCTAGGGATCGCATCAGTAGTTGACAATTTTAATACAAGACACATACGAGTACATATCTGTTTGGTTTTGTTTGTATTTAATTTAAGAGTAAAAAATCAACATTAGGTCGGCATATCTGTGGCTAAGGTACGAACACTCACAAGGAATTTCGACTAAGGCGTTGCTCCACCATTTTGATCGTTGATTTGATGACTGATTGTGCTGACTGATTGTGTCATTGCAAGTATAAATAATAAATAAAAAACAAGTCGCTCTATTTCCTAAATTTATATAAATCTCAAATAGCTGTTCACTAGACGTTTACAGTGCACTGGCCATTTCATTAAGCGTTCCTTGTTTATTTAGTATTATGATGAAAAATGTTCCAGTCTCGAAGCACGTTCCGATGCTAGAATAGATGCAAATAGTCCAATCGATCGATAAACTGACTGCTTCTTATTTTGAATGACTATTCGAATGCATTCATGTCGACAAATTTCAATAGATTTACATTCAAATTTAGAAGTACATTATTCGTTTATTCAACAGCTGTGAGTCACACAGAATGCAGAAACCACATTCTGAGGAGCAAATATATTTTTAAACAAAGGATGGGAAGCACTTGCGTAGGACTTTCACAAGCCACCATTAATAGGGCATCCAATAGGTCTATAGCGTAATGCTTACTTAATAAATTCATGCAGCCAATATACATACGTATTTTTATTATACACACGAGCAAATTGAATCTTCATACTGTCGTTGTCATGACGTTTTTACGCTACAGGCCATATCTGGAAGGAAATTATTTCTCACATGAATATGTTTTCTCAACGTTTAATGAATAGACTGCGTCGTGGTCTCGCAGGACCCATATGAGCCGTGCGAGCTAGAGGCTCCGGGTTCGATTCCCGAGGCGGGCAAAATTGTTATATATCATCATCAGGGCCTTATACTTACCACTGCTGGACACGGGCCTCCTCTGAACTGAGAGGGTTTAGGCCTTAGTCCACAACGCTGGTCTAGTGCAGGTTGGCGGACTACACACCTAAGTAATTCTAGAGAACTTTTAGGTGTGCAGGTTTCCTCACGAAGTTTTCCTTCACCGTTAAATTGATTGATGATTCATTGTGAATACACACATAACTTCAGAAAGTCAGAGCTGTGTGTCTGTACTTAAATTGTTGTTAGGTTTTTTCATTAGGAAATCACAGCATAAATCGCACATAAACTGATATCCCTTTATTCCAATAATTATTTCGTTTTTACTTTTCACGTGACTCAAAAACGACTTACTGTGTAATTGTTAGGCTCTTTTGTTAAAGTATTTTTTGATACATAATATCATTGTGTGTACTTCAATAATAAAAATAGAATCTCAAATTCATGAGACAACAATTTAACGATTTAAGTTGGTAAAGTATTTTGATCCCAATATTTTTTATTTACTTCGTTAGCTCAAAACAGTATGTTGTATATTCTGTGTTAATGTAGTCCTCTGGTCTAAATATGTATTGTATCATTATGACATGTATCGTTATGACATTTAACGTTATGACATTTATCATGTAAAATTGAAACTGTTTATTGAAAAAAAAATGCGACTTTCTATTTAAAAAAAATTGACATTTCGTGTTGCTAAGGGAGTTTCTTGCCGTTTCTTCTCCACAGCGATAACACGTTTCGAAGCGGCAATAGTTTAGTTTAAAATATCTTAAAATTGACGATTCAAAAGAACTTGTAAAAGTCTATTTGAATAAAGATAATTTGACTTTGACTTTGACTTTAAAAAATAACCCATGGGCTGGGTTTATAGCATTATCACTTATACTCTTCAATTTAAATCGATCGAGCGGTAAATGGGAAAGCCTTTATCCTTTCTTACGTTTGGCACTATCGCCGGTATTGAAAATATTTGCATATGGGAAGCCTAAGTGAAGCTCTTAGCCTATACGGTAGCTATCTATACACGTAAGTTATTCAATTTAAAGTATTATGAGAAGATTTTAAATGACCCTTATAAACTTATTTCCAGTGGCTAGAATGGAAAAAATCTTGCTTGGAAATACCGCCAATTACTTTAGGGACTACCTCGTGGTCTCGCGCCACAAGTATGTTCTGTGCGGTCTAGAGGCCCCGGGTTCGATTCCCGGGTCGGGCAAAGTGTTATTGGGTTTTTCTATTTTGAAATTCTTATTAGCAGCACGGAGTCTAGAAATGTGCCCGATAAATGGCAATAGGCTCGCCTCTATTACGTGGGACTGATACATATCTGGCGAAATTTGGGTGCAGAAATGTACCTGAGAAAGAAATACATACATACATAAACTCACGCCTGTATTCCCCGAAGAGGTAGGCAGAGGTGAGAGAAAGAAATATACGTGAGGTTATGTATGTATTCCTTCCTATTTACCCGGGTCCTTTAAGCGTACCGTGAATAAGCATTTCAGCAGGCCAGCGTGAGTTTATCGAGTCTCTTGTTACCATCAGATGTAATGTCATTTGCCGTGCCAGTAGAAAAAATGCTAGTTGAAAATTTGTTCGCCTTCTCACATGTTCCGTCTCTTTGGTTAGTCATAATTGAAGACGCATCTTAGCAGATCGGGATGGCAGTGGCGGTACTCTCATAGAAGCCCAAAACCGTCACACTTTAAATGTGTAATGTCTAGTTGATAATTGTTTATTGTGGGGTCAGGATATTATCATTTATGTGTCAAATTGCTTTTGTTTAATAAAGATTTAAAGCTCAAACATTTTTATTCGGAATTTTGTAAGGCAAACTGGGCTTTTCGGCTTCCATGGAAGTACCGCCACTGCGGGATGGTTGTGTCAAGTAAAGCTCAGTGGTCGTCTCACATTTTTTTGGAAATGCTGTACTCATTAACTCATTATCGTCACTTCAACGGAGCAGTATAAAAATACCACAGGAGCTATAAGAATACAGGACAGATTCTACACTTCCATTAGTGTAGTGCATGTATGTAAAATTTACACTGTTTTACCCCAACATCTCTTCTATAACACTGTAGAACACTGGACTGCCTCGTGGTCTCGCGGTACAAGTATGTGCCGTGCGATCAAGAGGTCCTGGGTTCGATTCCCGGGTCGGGCAAAGTGTTATTGGGTTATCCCATTAGGAAATTCTCGGTAGCAGCACGAAGTCTGGAAAAGTGCCCGAAAAACGGCAATAGGCTCGCCCCCTATTACGTGGGACTGATACTACATACTTGGCGAAATGTGGGTGCAGAAATGCACCTCTGCCTACCCCTTCGGGGAATACAGGCGTGAGTTTATGTATGTATGTATGTATGTATGTATGTAGAACAATGTTGAACGACTAGATAGACTTTTTAATCAATCACAAACCGCGCAACACAAACAGCCCACTTGCAGAAAATAAACGAAGTTTTTACATTGTTGTTTTGAAATCTGCGAAGTCTATTCAATTTCAATATTAACCTTTTCGTAAATGTACATTCTGGAAGAGCGGTTGTTCTGTTTGCGGTTTTCTATTGAACTGTATTTTTAGTATTATTTACATCGAGCGAATTCATAGATTTGAATGTGGATCTTGTTTATCCTGCTCTTCTGGAATGAATGGAGTTTCTTAGCATGTGACGATTTCCAAATAATATTACACATATACAGGGTGTATTCAGACCGTGATCGAAAACTAAGGCAGGTAATAGCCAAGGTGATTACAAACCCCCTGGCGATAAAGAAAATCCCGCCAAAAAATAAAAAAATTGAAGTTTTCCTAACAACTACAGGTATAAAATGTATATGGTTGTATGGAAAACGTCAAAATTTTCATTTTTTGTCCAGATTTTTCTAAACGCCAGGGGGTTTGTAATGACCTTGGTTATTACCTGCCTGAGTTTCCGGTCACGGTCTGAATACACCCTGTATAAGTTGAGCCGGTGACTTTGACATGCCCTTCCTGCCCCCACCGAGAGCTGACGAGAAGAGTACCGTATCCTGCTGTCTTCCAAAAAAATAAAAATAAACGTCGTATAACCATATAACATAGTTTTTTTTAATTTTTGTATAAAAATAATTTGTAAATTCGTTTCGAAATTTTTGAGTCAATTAAATAAAAACGTATAACATAACCCATAAACATACGTACCTTCATAGCCTCATACCTGTATCGTCTGAAGGGCTTCACCAGATATATCCCACGTTATAGGGGGCGAAGTTTTGGCGTTTTTCGGGCACATTCCAGGCTCCGTGGTGCTACTGAGAATTTACTAATAAAATAAATAAATACACCCAACAGTCACATACATAGTTCTTACCCCACATTAAGATACGAGTCTTGTGTTGTGGGTATTAGAAACTACGAGAGACTTTTCGGTCTCACAAACACCCAGACCCGAAACAAATATTTGTGGATCACACAAACATTTGTCCCGGTGCGGGGATCGAACCCGCTGCCTGTCGTTTCGCCATCTGGTGTCTAGCCAACTGCGCCACGCCATGCCACGCCACGGGGCTAATGGTAAAACCCAATAACACTTTGCCCGACCCAGGGATAGAAACCGGAACCACAAGGTCACACGGCACATACTGGTGCTGAAAGACCGCGACCAAGTGTATAAAAATATAAAAAACACCTTCAAATTGTTATTGTGAAGATTATCACATTATAGTATTTTAACTGTAGTTTTATCTTTCAAAGCTAGTAAAATTGTTTGAATTCGCAGATGCATACTTATCAGCTTAATTACATTTGGTCCCACAATGTACTATGTCATTTCATTGTGTAATGTAATAACAATGTCAGTGTACTAAAATATGAAACTAGAATTTAATTCAGTAATGGCTAATTGCATCAGGTTTATAATGAAACTTACGCAAAAATCGAATCTTTTTAAAGTTTAAATTACTTTTTATACGTTGCTTTGCGTTTAAATAATATTTTAATAAACGTAATAAATATGTAATCTTTTACTATTTAGTCACTGTTAAATCGTCATAGACTTGCTTTCTATTACGTGGTACTTATTTATTAGGACAGTAAAACTAACAAGCATACAATTTGACAGCATACAAGCATGGCTATCTTTTATATTTTTTGAATTTCGTTTTAATTCACACTCATTAATTACAGTAGTACGAGTATAAATGCAACAATAACTTACAGAGTGACACAAGCATATAAATCACAAACAATTTTAAATGTATGTGCCGTCCGATTTAGAGGTTTTTCCATTAGTGTATCTCAGTAGAAGCACGGAGTCTGGAAATGTGTCGGTGGTGCACGGAGTCCTAAAAACGGCAAGAGGCTCGCCCCCTCACGTAATAACGTGAGATACGAGATTGTTTATAATTCTTATAATAAATGTCGGAGCAGGAGAGACTTGGAAGTGTCTTTAAGATGTGTGACGTCACATTACCGACGTCACAACTGTTGGTTTATGGTGATAACTCATACTTTGAGTTTTCTTTCGAAAAACTTCACAATTACTGACGAGGCCGATAGCCCTGTATCGTTATGAATAGCAGTTACATCGTTATTACTGGAGGATCCATTTTGAGAAGTGATTTTAACAACCAACTTCAATCAAAGTTCCTTTTATTTCACAATAAATCGGATGTTTGCTGTCCGCGCGTAGACCGACGAATGCCTCGCTCCGCTGCAGCGGGCGGCCTTTTATAGTGGGGGCAATCGACACCGCAGAGGGGCGACCGCTCATGAGTCATTCTAGTTTATGCAAGAGCGATGACGTAGCTCTCAGTATATGGTTTTACGCCGTTATAAACATTATAATTATATATTAGTACATAAAGGCAGATTGAAATCCAATTTTATAATCTTCACCTGTACCTACTTGTTTTATCACTTTGTCCAAATTGAGTATATATTATAAATAATTCCTGGATATAATATCCGGATTTATTACTTTGGCTGTAACATATATATTCATTTCTATTATTCTGGGTATCTTAAGCGTACCGTGTATGTAACTTTCAATTATTATTTTTTTGTTTTACCGAAACAAAAAAATATTAAAAAGTGTAAAATTGACGATTCAAAAGAACTTGTAGAAGTCTATTTGAATAAAGATAATTTGACTTTGACTTTGACAAATAGAAATAACAATTCAAAATATACATATAGGTAATAATGGTGTCAATAGAAAATAATGGCTATCTTATTTTGGATTTTATAATTTTGTCCTACAAACAAGACTCGTATTGAAAAACCAGTTACAATGAATAAAAAGTAGGTACAGATTGAACGAGCGAATGTTCGCCGTCCTACATCCCTTATTTTGTCGTCGCGAACAAAAAATGTATTGAATGTTTGGAGTTGTAAGTTGAAATTGTTTTACGCCTACACGTGAGAGATTTAATGTACCGTTTTTATTTATTGGTTTCACCAACATTGGTACTTATTGAAATTATTTTAAATTCTAGAATCACGGTATTGCCAAATAAAACTGCAGTTAAAACGGTCGAGCTACGCCGTAGTCAGATGGAACCGTGCTACGAATGGGCCGGCTCGACCGCGGCGGTGCCAGTTATTAAAAGGAAACTATTTGTGTTTGTATGGTTGCTTTTCGATCTGTAACTGAGACTGTCAATTTTTTGGTTGTAGCATAATTGTTTCACAACGGATGGCGAACATCATTCATTCATCATAATTGGCAAGCCAAAATGCAGCTTACAAGTGAGCTACGCCGTAGTCAGATGCACCTGCTGCATTTGTCTCATTAAAGTTGTTAGTTCACAGACGTAGAGAATAGATCACATACTCATAAATATGTCTTAGTGATGGTAATAAGTTCTCTCAGTAACTTCAATCTTATGGGAATAAAAATATTCTCAAACCTTTATAAGCGACACATGAACCATACAAAATTACGACAAATTTCTCAGTGTCATTAAATTTGTCGTTTTTTTCTGACTCCCATTGATATTCAAAGCTAATCACTCCACAACACAACCATATGCACGCGCTGTAATTAAATCCCGAAGTGCTTCCTACCAATAAAGTGGTAAAAACAACGCTACAATCAACTGATTGCACCTTTAATAACTTGATATGAGTAGTTGATATGTCTGTCCTTGTCACTCGGGACGGGACGTTCAAATCTGTGCTGCGAGTGGACGGATCGCGGAGGGCGGGCTCGCAGACATAGGAAGGCGTAGAGGTGGCCATTAAATATACCTCACTTGTTGCGTTCTATTTGACGGCTAAAAATAGCATGCCGAATGCTTCGAGGAGGCTGGGAACGATAGAATATGATAAGTGGGTTGTAATAATGTCTGAACAGGCTTGTAGATCTATAGAATTAAATTATAAAGTGTAATAAGAATCAATACAAAGTTTTATTAAATGAAATGAAATAATATTAATTGAATAAATAAAATGTCAAATACATCACTTAGATTCAATAATTTCAAAATTTAGTGTACCACCCTGTTCGGAAGACAGTCATCACTACAGAAGAACGGGCAAGAACACTAGTCTTTTCCAATCAAGAGATACTTTACAATATTGATACAAAGACTTAATTTCCCGAATTAGAGCACCTCATTAATACAATCTCAGACTATTGTATTGAATATGAGAATAATATAATAATCTTGAATGGAGAAACTGACATTTAACCAGGTTAAAAGTTCATAAATACAAATAAGCAAATCAGACCAGTCCACACAAACAACAGTATGACGCATGTGCCAGCCATCGGTCTCCTCAACCATTTCATAGGGAAGTGACCGACCCGGCACACGACGCCACCGTAAGCACAGACATTTCAGCGAGCATGACATACCTAATTACTTACAAAGTATACTATTATTAAATTACAGTTATACATTAAATTACACACATACACACTACGCAATGGTGTCGAGCTAACAAGCGAAGTTCGTAATGATCATGCTGTTACTCATTATCAGTAAACATCAAATTGTTATGTAGAATTTTGAAATTAAATCGATAATAAATTCTATTGTGGAGGGAAAATTGTCATTACGGTGCGTGTGTGCGAGTGACATAGCAAGATGTCTCTACTACACGCATCCGCTCTTTTTACCAATTTCCTACAAAATACTTTCAATTCTTTTTAGGGAACTTGTTATTGTTGTGTACGGTTGATTCGGTGATTGAATGATTGATTGAGCCATTTGCTAGTTTATTAAATAATAATATAATAATAATAATAGCCTCGAGGTATAGGCACGCGGTCGAGAATCTCAACGGTCGCGGGTTCAAACCCCAGGCACACACCTCTGACTTTTCGAAGTTATGTGTTTATTCACAAAGAATTATCACGTACTTTAACGGTGAAGGGAAACATCGTGATGAAACCTGCACACCTAAAAGTTCTTAGGAATTTCTTAGGTGTGTAGTCCGCCAACCCGCACTAGGCCAGCGTGGTGTACTAAGGCCTAAACCCTCTCAGTTGTAGAGGAGGCCCGTGCCCAGCAGTGGGCCATATATGGGCTGGTAATGAATGATGAATGAATGAATGAATTAAATACTGTGAAAAAGATACATATTACTTTAATCTGTCACTAAGATAAATACTTTGCCCTTTAACCTTTCGTAGCGTTTTCATATTTTGTTTTAAATGCCCACTAGTTGGGGGTGTTAATGAATCGCAACGACACCTCGTCTTCAAACGAGTTGTCTTTACTTAATCCCTCAGAGGAGGCATACGTTTGCAAATAATTAAAATTTCGTTCATGTACTTTCTAATGCTAAATGTTGCTTAATGTTTGGTGTGTGCTTAATGTAATGTTTGAGGTTGACTGTTTAGAATTTTGTACCGAAAAGTTTGATTTTCGTTCAAGGGATACGGATGTAGTCTATGTATTTTAATTATATGCATGTGAGACTTACCCATGATGGTAATCATGGCATGATATACATATTTGAGTTAAAAATACTTACATAGTAACATTAATTAAGATTATTTTGAGATAAAAATAAAAACTCTAAGCATTTTTAACTGACATAAATATTTAAATGATAATGAAATTATCATTTTCAATATTAAAATGGCAACCAAATTAGTATTTTTATTATAACAAAAAAATCCTTTCAAGAACTTGAACAAATTTTTCGATTGTAAAGACTTACTCACCTTATTGTCAGCATTTCCGAAAAACTATGAAAACTCGCCTCATTGAATAAGTTTACGTCACACGTCCCACGCTCCGCTTCTTGTGTCTATGGCGGGCGTTTAAAAGCTGCGGCCCGCCCGCCTACAGCCGCACTCGATCGCTGAAACTTGTTGGGCGAGCGGCCGCTGTGTCCTGCCGACCGCGCTTGCAACTTACGACCGGATTTAGAAGGTAAGTTAGAGATAAGTTATCGAGATTTGAAACCAATATTTGAATATTTTTATAGGCAAAAAGTTGTGGAAAAAGATATTATGTAGTAATTTTCGTGTGTTCATAAAAGGAATGAGTTTAATGCTAGGGAATTGCGATCGGGGTCTGTGTTAATTATTGTGACGTTCGGTACGTTAAAAGTAAAGTGATAAATAAAAGAATAAATATAATAATACTTATTTATGAAACTCATAGCTTTAGAAAATTCAGGGGTTATTTAACAAAAGGGCAAAGAAATTATGCAAAAAAATAAATTAATTGGGAAATATATCTTTAAAGAAAATTTTAAAATTAACGGCTTGATACCTGTTCACCAAAACGTAATATTTTGAAGTATATTATTACGACGTCTTTTTAAAAATTATTTATTGTAAGAATTAAAGCCATATTTGAACAAATAAAAAAGCCGATGTCTTTAATAAATACTTAATACTTAACTAAATAATTCAAATTGTCTACAAAATTATTACATCGTTTTATTCAAATTTTCGAAAAAAAAAAAACATTTTGGAACAATCTTCGATACTATGATCTGAAGCAACTTTTAAAAATGTTTTTTTTTAATTTAATTCATGTTAAACGCGGATGGTATATCTATCAATATATGGAATGCTACTGGCATGAAACACAATAAAGAGAACAATAGTAATTCATTATTTAAATGTGATTTAGAAACAAAAAATATTAACTGTTATAAATATATTAACATGGCTATTTTTTTTAAGTATTAGATATATACAACATTTCCATATATAGAATCCCCATTAAGACTGTGCTGCAATATAACAAAGAAACTGCAGCGTTACTTAATAAAGGAATAATGAGTAATAACTGCCATAAGAGATAACACATATCGTCATTATTCCGAAAAAGCATAAAAATTTACTTAAGTTTGATTATTTATATACGAGATCTGATGATGTAAATTTGAAAACATGCAATTAAATTATGAAACAATGACAGCCCTATTCATAAACTATGTACGGATGTAAAAACTTAGACAGGCAATAGTTACCAATTGTTTCTCGTCAGGCAATTGCCCTCAAAGAAATTCGAGTGGTACCTACGTATTTAATAAAAAAAAAAACTTACAGAAAAGGTTTTATTTAAACGCTCTAAAAAGGAAAAAATATTTTTTTCCTTAAAAATTTTAACTATCAACTTATAACCTCATATACAATTTATATGATCATAAAAGCTTGATAAAGAGTAAATAATTTTTACGTTGATAAATTTTAAATAAAATGGGGTTAAGTATTTAATTACAAGTGAAACACATATGACGACAGGCAAAGTACTTAAAGCCATTCATATCTTTAAATATTTTTACTAACCTTAGTAAGTTTTTAACCTCTTTCATTATTTAGCGTTTTGCGAACGAATTACAATGTATATAAGGGTATATAGACAATTATGGAAGTATTAACGATGTAATAAAACTATTTTATAACATGTAGTTTTTCCCATGACTTAATTTGAGTAGGATTAAAAATAAATTCCAGATTAAAATGAAAAAATCATAATAATATAAAGAAATAAGCAACGTTATGAGTATTTATACAAATTAAATGCATTTATTAACCCAACTCAGGTGTAGGCTGTGTGCCAAATTTGGCTAACCATAGCATAACCTTTCTAGATTCATTCATTATTGTAGTTTCATATCTAGAGCCGCCGTTGAACTTTAAGACGAAAAATTTTTTTTTTCTACATTTTTCATTAACGCACCGCTCCTATCGAAGTGTGTTGAGATGTAGCATATAATCTTCCTCGGTAAGGGGACTATTTAATACAAAAATAATTTTTAAATTCGTACCATTAGTGCTTGAGATTCGCGCGCTTACAATAAAATAACTTTTATGTCAGCAGGCTTATTAAAAATACAACGAATTATCTCTTCAAAGTGAGCAAAGCCAATTTTTCGCATTACCATAATAGAACTCGCTATATTGACATACAAAAGTGTTGGATTATTTTGTTTCATTCTGTTTTTCATATTTTGCCCGTACCGCAGTTTAGTTTCCAACAGGCTTCTGCTTGTAGCTAAATAGAAATCTTGCATAAAGTATCAGTGACATTTTAACTTGCATTGGCTAAGCATTGTTTTATTAATAAACGCAATGCCTCTCTGACTTTTCTAAGTTATTTGTATCAACATCATCATCATCATCAGCCCAACTACGTCCCACTGCTGGGCACGGGCCTCCTCTACAACTGAGAGGGTTTAGGCCTTAGTCTACCACCCTGGCCTAGTGCGGGTTGTCGGACTACATACGTAAGAAATTCCTAAGAACTTTGTAGGTGGGCAGGTTTTCTGTGGCAAGGGGGCGTTAGAATCCCACCACGGTATCCCCTGCCTGTCGTAAAAGGCGACTCAAAGGGGCCCTTGGGGTCGCTGGGCGCGCTGCGGGGGCGGCGCGTCCTCGCTGAAAGTGACCCCGAGAGGGGCGGCGGCACTGTGGCCTGTGTACGTCGCGGGCGCCCATTCACAACCGGGGCGCCCGAACCAAGCTAGTGGGGGTGCAACTGCGCCCCCTACAACTCCGAGACGGCCGAGACAAACACGTCTCGGAGGCGCACCGGGCGGCTGCGGCATTACGGTTGGCGCTTCTCGCCAACGTACCGCGGTCGCCCCACTCGGCGCGGAGATGGCCACCGGGGGGTTTTGGTCGGTATGCCGGTTTAGGGAATTTTGTTAGGGACCCAGCCCGGCACTAACATCTGCGCGGACATGACGTCGCCGCGCGCCGGGCTGGAAGACCGGTGACCCCGACATACGCTTCCCGCCTCCCCCTCCCCCGGGGCTGGCGGGAAGTAGAGCCATAAACAGCTTTCCCCTCGAGAACAAAAAAAAAAAAAAAAAAAAAAAAGGTGGGCAGGTTTTATCACGATGTTTTCCTTCGCCGTTAAAGCAAGTGATAATTAATTGTGATTCAGTTATTTGTATATTTATGATAAATTAAAACATCGTGAGGAAACCTGGACCTAAAACTTCTATGGAATTTCTTAGATGCAGTCCGCCAACCCGTCTTAGTTGCTTTACTTCGCTGTTAAAGTACATATCTAAAACGTTTGTTGTTAAAACTCTCTTCCTATTACTCCCTTACGACGTTTTATCTCCATGAAATTTGTTCTAAAACTTTGGAAAATCTGAGATGTGTTTTTAGTGTGACGATCGAGATATGCTTCGGAAAATATAGAACTAGTTTATTATTAAATAAATACACCAAACAGTCACATACATAGTCCTGACCCCACACTAAGATCAAGTACTTGTGCCGTGGGCATTAGAAACTACAAGAGACTCGGTCTCACAAACACCCAGACCCGAAACAAATATTTGTGTGATACACAAATTTATTTCGGTGCGGGGATCGAACCCGCGGCCTCTCGTTTCGCAAGCTGGTGGCTTAAGAGCTGCGCCACGGGGCTGTCAAACATTATTAAACATAGGCATCATTTTAAGTACATGGGCGACGGTAACCACTTCCCATCAAGTGGAACATCTGCTCGTCCGCCTTCGACGGTAATGAAAATATGTCGTGAAGAATTACAACTAGCAACAGATATAATTAACAACCAAACACGTCTGGAGAAAAAGTTATAACTAAATGAAAACAATATACCATATATCTTTTATATTACAAAATATGAAAAATCTAACCATAAATCATCGTCAGCCTATGTACGTCCCACTGTTGGGCATAGGCGTCCCCAACAACTGAGAGGGTTTAGGCCTTAGTCCCGCTGGCCTTGTGCGGGTTGGCGGACAAACAATAAATGAAGGTGAAGAATTAAGACCATTTACTTTATACCAAGAATATTGTATTGTTTGTAATAATATCGCCAGTCATTCATATGCACTGTAAAATATTTAATTTTGCGGAATAATTCATAAAGGCGTTCGAATTCGTGACTCACAATACTTTTTCTCGTTTACAATATTCTTATTTATTTCCATGTTTGCGATTCAACTGGTGAAAATTCTATAGGTTGTTGTTTTCACATGTTCCAATTCATTTGAACGGGTGGCTCAGAATTTTATATATTAAATATATTCTTGTGGGATATTTCGGAAGGCAGTTGGCGTTCTTATTACAATACCTATCACACTAAAAAACTACAAGTTATGTCTGTGGGCCAAATTTTATCCAGATTTATTTAGCCGTTCCACCGTGATTAAAATATAAACATCCTTCTCGTTGATAACATCGGTATGACGACATCCAATTTTTAATGACAGAAAAAAAAAACGGGGATTGAATACACACCAAATCCATTTCAATCATTCATTCATTCATTCATATTGCCGGAGGGGTAGGTAGAGGTGCATTTCTGAAGCTACATATCGTCAGCCTATTACCGTTTTTGGCACAATTCCAGACTCCATGTTGCTTTGACCGACCTGGGTAGCGAACCCGGGACCTCTAGATTGCACTGTACATACATAACGCGGCAGTCTTTAATAAGTCTTTTGTCAATACATATATTTTTAATTACATTACAATTACATATTCAATTTAACATTTTTAATTGGGACCAAAACAAAGAAACTTAACAAGACTTCGAAGTGCAATTAGATGGCTTTTTCTAGCCATCAAATCGATATAAATGGCAATCGCTTCTGTAACGATATGTCATACGTTTTGCTTTAGCTCTGCAATTGAAAAATAAAATAAAGTAGAACAAGATGTCATACTGTTAGAAAACATATTAAAACGATACATTTATTAATTGGATACTGATTTTCATGTTTCCTTTATTTTGCGGTGCACAAATATTTAATAAAAGTTTTTCCTTACAGCGCCTTTGCTACATTTTAGAATAATCTATACATAGAAACTAATATAGTTTCATTAATAAATAGCTTTCGTATTTCAACACTATACAGGATACATCAATGTATCCATAACTCCAAGTTGTAGCTATGTTTTCATGAAATTTCTTTGTTTCCAGTAAGTAATGACTTGCTCTCAGTGATCAACATCATCAAAGACGCGACACAAAACGTTTTTCATTTAATATAGATAGAATTAAACTTTCATATAATTCTGTATATAGACGTTTTCAGGTGAAAAGGTCAGATATCTATATTCCCGAGTATTCAAATTTATAACAAACTAGCTTTTGCTCGCGACTCCGTCCGCGTAGACTACAGGGTTGGGTACAGGGTTGGCCTACGTCATAGTAGCTTTATGCATGCAAAGTCTCAGCCCGATCGGTTTAAAATTGACAATGTTTCATACAAACTTTCATCCTCTATTTTATCCCCTTGGGGGTAGAATTAATCAAAATCCTTTCTTAGCGGATGCCTACGTCATAACATCTAATTGCATGCCAAATTTCAGCCCGATCCGTCCAGTGGTTTGGGCTGTGCGTTGATAGATCACGTCAGTCTGTCAGTCAGTCAGTCACATTTGAGTTATATATATTTATAAGAACATAGGCCTTAAGATTAAGCTTATTTGTGTTTACACTGAGCGTATTAAATGTTTACTTTAACCTTCGTGGTTCTGTTGGTTAGATCGCAGCTTGTAGAATGAAAAGCCCTTACAACATCCGTTCGGACACAAATGTTTGTGTGATCCACAAATATTTACTTCGAGCATAGATGTTTGTGAATACGTTAATGGCCGAATACTGAAACGCTACTTAATCTGAGGCGACTTATATTTATGTGGCTGTTATAATTTAAGCGGTATATAGGTACTTAAAAAATGTCATAGAAAGAAAGAAAGAAAAAGATTTTATTATTGGCTAGTGCACAAAAATACAATTTTTTTAAAGAAAACAACTAATAACTACTTATATAACTCACACAGCCAACAATGGTCCTCTCATTCAGCTACATGCTGCAATTCCGCTGTTTCATGTAAAAGAACTTTTTGTGGTAATGTTGCCATTTATGGATATTTAAGTGGGCATTAGTTAATGACAGTCTTAAAACCGATAAATGATGTTTCAGTATACCGCTTAAATTATAACAGCCACTTAAATATAAGTTGCCCTCAGATTAAGTAGCGTTTCAGTATTGGGCTATTAGTCTTGTAAATATGTACATAAACGTACGATTAAAATTAATTAAATTATATTGGGTATATTCAGTGGCGGTACTTCCATAAAAGCTCAAAAGCGTTACACGTTCATTATGTAATGTCTAGTTTTTAATTGTTTATTGTTAGGCCAGGATATTCTTATTAATATGTCAAATTACTTTTGTTTATTAAAGATTTAAACCTTCAAGATTATTATTCGAGATTTTGTGTGGCAAACTGAGCCATAGACGCCTAAATGTCTATGGAAGTACCGGCACTAGGTATATTAATTTTTTAATATACTCGTATGTCCGCCAACCCGCACTAGGCCAGTGTGGTGGACTAAGGTCTAAACCCTCTCAGTTGTAGAGGAGGCCTGTGCCCAGCAGTGGGACGTATTTGGGCTGATGATGATACTCGTATGTTTTGTGAGGGTGCGAAACCGGCTTGGAAGCTAGTCTTTACATTCCCTACAATTTGCGTAGGTTTAGCTGAGGCAGAGTATTGTATAACCTTTACTTAAACTTTTCAATTTGTTTATAAATATGCAATAGAATATCCAACTCCATTTATTATATTGAACAACAATATCAACCAATTGTAAGGCAAACTCAAGTTGTTTTGTTAACTGAACTAACTTTTGGAGTTGTGTCAAACTTGGGTATGATGAATTATCACGGTAGATAATTATAATTATTATAATGGACGCCAGGAGAACGTTATATTGATTTCACTATTTTGATAACCATTTGAAATGAATTATGCCTGCCTGAAGTGTAAGGCAAAGTGTGCGACGTGCGAAGGCCCGAGCAGTGTCATTGGGTTTTTCCTTTAGGTAATTCACAATTGCAGTACGAATCACAAGATTTCAGGCTGATTTTAAAGTACATATCTAAAACGTTTGTTGTTAAAACTCTCTTCCTATTACTCCCTTACGACGTTTTATCTCCATGAAATTTGTTCTAAAACTTTGGAAAATCTGAGATGTGTTTTTAGTGTGACGATCGAGATATGCTTCGGAAAATATAGAACTAGTTTATTATTAAATAAATACACCAAACAGTCACATACATAGTCCTGACCCCACACTAAGATCAAGTACTTGTGCCGTGGGCATTAGAAACTACAAGAGACTCGGTCTCACAAACACCCAGACCCGAAACAAATATTTGTGTGATACACAAATTTATTTCGGTGCGGGGATCGAACCCGCGGCCTCTCGTTTCGCAAGCTGGTGGCTTAAGAGCTGCGCCACGGGGCTGTCAAACATTATTAAACATAGGCATCATTTTAAGTACATGGGCGACGGTAACCACTTCCCATCAAGTGGAACATCTGCTCGTCCGCCTTCGACGGTAATGAAAATATGTCGTGAAGAATTACAACTAGCAACAGATATAATTAACAACCAAACACGTCTGGAGAAAAAGTTATAACTAAATGAAAACAATATACCATATATCTTTTATATTACAAAATATGAAAAATCTAACCATAAATCATCGTCAGCCTATGTACGTCCCACTGTTGGGCATAGGCGTCCCCAACAACTGAGAGGGTTTAGGCCTTAGTCCCGCTGGCCTTGTGCGGGTTGGCGGACAAACAATAAATGAAGGTGAAGAATTAAGACCATTTACTTTATACCAAGAATATTGTATTGTTTGTAATAATATCGCCAGTCATTCATATGCACTGTAAAATATTTAATTTTGCGGAATAATTCATAAAGGCGTTCGAATTCGTGACTCACAATACTTTTTCTCGTTTACAATATTCTTATTTATTTCCATGTTTGCGATTCAACTGGTGAAAATTCTATAGGTTGTTGTTTTCACATGTTCCAATTCATTTGAACGGGTGGCTCAGAATTTTATATATTAAATATATTCTTGTGGGATATTTCGGAAGGCAGTTGGCGTTCTTATTACAATACCTATCACACTAAAAAACTACAAGTTATGTCTGTGGGCCAAATTTTATCCAGATTTATTTAGCCGTTCCACCGTGATTAAAATATAAACATCCTTCTCGTTGATAACATCGGTATGACGACATCCAATTTTTAATGACAGAAAAAAAAAACGGGGATTGAATACACACCAAATCCATTTCAATCATTCATTCATTCATTCATATTGCCGGAGGGGTAGGTAGAGGTGCATTTCTGAAGCTACATATCGTCAGCCTATTACCGTTTTTGGCACAATTCCAGACTCCATGTTGCTTTGACCGACCTGGGTAGCGAACCCGGGACCTCTAGATTGCACTGTACATACATAACGCGGCAGTCTTTAATAAGTCTTTTGTCAATACATATATTTTTAATTACATTACAATTACATATTCAATTTAACATTTTTAATTGGGACCAAAACAAAGAAACTTAACAAGACTTCGAAGTGCAATTAGATGGCTTTTTCTAGCCATCAAATCGATATAAATGGCAATCGCTTCTGTAACGATATGTCATACGTTTTGCTTTAGCTCTGCAATTGAAAAATAAAATAAAGTAGAACAAGATGTCATACTGTTAGAAAACATATTAAAACGATACATTTATTAATTGGATACTGATTTTCATGTTTCCTTTATTTTGCGGTGCACAAATATTTAATAAAAGTTTTTCCTTACAGCGCCTTTGCTACATTTTAGAATAATCTATACATAGAAACTAATATAGTTTCATTAATAAATAGCTTTCGTATTTCAACACTATACAGGATACATCAATGTATCCATAACTCCAAGTTGTAGCTATGTTTTCATGAAATTTCTTTGTTTCCAGTAAGTAATGACTTGCTCTCAGTGATCAACATCATCAAAGACGCGACACAAAACGTTTTTCATTTAATATAGATAGAATTAAACTTTCATATAATTCTGTATATAGACGTTTTCAGGTGAAAAGGTCAGATATCTATATTCCCGAGTATTCAAATTTATAACAAACTAGCTTTTGCTCGCGACTCCGTCCGCGTAGACTACAGGGTTGGGTACAGGGTTGGCCTACGTCATAGTAGCTTTATGCATGCAAAGTCTCAGCCCGATCGGTTTAAAATTGACAATGTTTCATACAAACTTTCATCCTCTATTTTATCCCCTTGGGGGTAGAATTAATCAAAATCCTTTCTTAGCGGATGCCTACGTCATAACATCTAATTGCATGCCAAATTTCAGCCCGATCCGTCCAGTGGTTTGGGCTGTGCGTTGATAGATCACGTCAGTCTGTCAGTCAGTCAGTCACATTTGAGTTATATATATTTATAAGAACATAGGCCTTAAGATTAAGCTTATTTGTGTTTACACTGAGCGTATTAAATGTTTACTTTAACCTTCGTGGTTCTGTTGGTTAGATCGCAGCTTGTAGAATGAAAAGCCCTTACAACATCCGTTCGGACACAAATGTTTGTGTGATCCACAAATATTTACTTCGAGCATAGATGTTTGTGAATACGTTAATGGCCGAATACTGAAACGCTACTTAATCTGAGGCGACTTATATTTATGTGGCTGTTATAATTTAAGCGGTATATAGGTACTTAAAAAATGTCATAGAAAGAAAGAAAGAAAAAGATTTTATTATTGGCTAGTGCACAAAAATACAATTTTTTTAAAGAAAACAACTAATAACTACTTATATAACTCACACAGCCAACAATGGTCCTCTCATTCAGCTACATGCTGCAATTCCGCTGTTTCATGTAAAAGAACTTTTTGTGGTAATGTTGCCATTTATGGTTATTTAAGTGGGCATTAGTTAATGACAGTCTTAAAACCGATAAATGATGTTTCAGTATACCGCTTAAATTATAACAGCCACTTAAATATAAGTTGCCCTCAGATTAAGTAGCGTTTCAGTATTGGGCTATTAGTCTTGTAAATATGTACATAAACGTACGATTAAAATTAATTAAATTATATTGGGTATATTCAGTGGCGGTACTTCCATAAAAGCTCAAAAGCGTTACACGTTCATTATGTAATGTCTAGTTTTTAATTGTTTATTGTTAGGCCAGGATATTCTTATTAATATGTCAAATTACTTTTGTTTATTAAAGATTTAAACCTTCAAGATTATTATTCGAGATTTTGTGTGGCAAACTGAGCCATAGACGCCTAAATGTCTATGGAAGTACCGGCACTAGGTATATTAATTTTTTAATATACTCGTATGTCCGCCAACCCGCACTAGGCCAGTGTGGTGGACTAAGGTCTAAACCCTCTCAGTTGTAGAGGAGGCCTGTGCCCAGCAGTGGGACGTATTTGGGCTGATGATGATACTCGTATGTTTTGTGAGGGTGCGAAACCGGCTTGGAAGCTAGTCTTTACATTCCCTACAATTTGCGTAGGTTTAGCTGAGGCAGAGTATTGTATAACCTTTACTTAAACTTTTCAATTTGTTTATAAATATGCAATAGAATATCCAACTCCATTTATTATATTGAACAACAATATCAACCAATTGTAAGGCAAACTCAAGTTGTTTTGTTAACTGAACTAACTTTTGGAGTTGTGTCAAACTTGGGTATGATGAATTATCACGGTAGATAATTATAATTATTATAATGGACGCCAGGAGAACGTTATATTGATTTCACTATTTTGATAACCATTTGAAATGAATTATGCCTGCCTGAAGTGTAAGGCAAAGTGTGCGACGTGCGAAGGCCCGAGCAGTGTCATTGGGTTTTTCCTTTAGGTAATTCACAATTGCAGTACGAATCACAAGATTTCAGGCTGATTTTAGTAATATAATGGTACGACTCTGAATCGGCCGAATTTTTTATTTTTAAATAGTTATTTTTAAATAAATACACACAACAGTCACATACATAGTTCTGACCCTACATTAAGATACAAATCTTGTGTCGTGGGTATCAGGAACTACGAGAGAATTTTCGGTCTCACAAACACCCAGACCCAAAACAAAAATAC
Source organism: Hemaris fuciformis (assembly GCA_907164795.1). Lineage (NCBI taxonomy): Eukaryota > Metazoa > Arthropoda > Insecta > Lepidoptera > Sphingidae > Hemaris > Hemaris fuciformis. The sequence continues at coordinate 2,561,901 of OU015443.1, forward strand.
TTGTGGATCACAAAAACATTTGTCTCGGTGCGGGGATCGAACCAACGGCCTCCCGTTTCGCAAGCTGGTGTCTAGCCAAGTGCGCCACGGATCTGTCAATACCCAACATTACCTTTGTTATTCGCGCTTTTGCTTATATATCTCCATATAACTAGGAAATTTTCAGTGACAGCACAGAGTCTTGTATTGTGCCCGGAAACCGGAAATAGGCTCGCCACCTATCACAACATATTTATACATCTACACATATATGTGTATGTATATTGTTATTGGGGCGTATTTCAGATATTTTTCGCTATAAATCAATTTCAATGTTTTTAAAGCATAAATTCATTTAAATTTCTGCATAAACAGAACTCAATATTATCATTAAAGTAGACGAAACTATTACAAGCGAGCGCAGGTAACGTATTCACGACATTATAATACGAAAAACAATATCGTTAAGTGGGGCGTACACGAGTTTATTTTTACCAACGGAATAAAAATGTACCCATCCTTTATCTACTCGTGTTTAATGTAAAAATACCTACTTAAATAAATCTTATATCAATAATTTCATTCGCCAAATGCTTTATGCAATATTTGTTATAGAAAGAATCTTTATATCATGCGTAACAAATTGTGTCGAATTTAAATGTAAGCGTTTCGGAAGTGTGTTATTTTGTGAATCATTTCACCCAACAGTAAATTTTATTTTCTTTATCAAAGAATAATCTCGAGGTCTCGTAAATTTATGATGAAGTGTTACAACTATTAGGTCAAGGGTTATTAAAATTAATTCAATTATTCTATAGTAGAAAACTCCGTTTAGACCGAAATCAAATGGCCAAATAATAGTTTCTAGATGCAATTAATTAATAGGTTCGGATATATTTCCCTTGATGCTTGAGTGAGGGGGTTAAGTTAAAAATAATATAATTAATACCTATAATGTAATATAAATATAAAAATAATATAATTATTTACTTTAAAACAATGAGCTCGTTACACATAATCACAGTGGTGTCTAAATTATGCCGAACTTGTATCTTGGGGGGATTTTTTTAGGAGGTAGAAAGTGAAATTCATCTATTGTTCGAAATAAAACTTTCTTGTTGAATCTCTTTACACACTCATAAAACTCCTTCATGCATTCTCAATTAACCCCAATTGTATGACTTAACAAATGATGGATATTTTATGCACCAATGAACATAGACTCCCATGAGCAGATTATTCCTCGCTATTACTCATCTATCACTGTCTGAATGCGATTCACAATTCTGCATACGGTTATACGGAACGAAATATTGTGGCTTGGGATTTCTAATGGAAATAGATCAAAAGTTTAAGTGTATTTTACCTTTCGTCGACACCAAAAATAAGAAAGAAATAAAAATATATTTAAATAACAATAATAATAATTAAGAAAACAACAAAACATTACGTGTATTTAATTGGCGGCCTTTCCGCTAAGAGCGATATCTTCAATTTTCAAGGAGAGGAATTGGTCAATACACGGGGACGGTGCCTTTAAATAATCTTCATTAACCCATATATTATGTCCTACTGCTGGGCATGGGCCTCCACGACTCAGAGGGTTTAGGCCTTAGTCCACTTAGCCTTTATATATTTTAACCCTGATATATTTTATGAGAATTCCATATAACAAATATATAATTGATATAGCAACACCGTTATCAATTACTACTGTGCGAATGAGTTATCTCAACCGTAATGGTACCAAAGTTTTGACCAAACACGGATTATAGAGACTGTTTTTCCTTAATCTACATAATCACGCCTGCATCGCCAAACTCGGGAATCGAACTTAAATCTTCTCCATATATAAATATTAAACTCCCTAAACTACTTATTAAGGTACTTTCAGCATATATGAAGTCGTGATAGCCTCGAGGTTTAGGCACGCGGTCGAGAATCTCGACGGTCGCGGGTTCACACCCCAGGCACACACCTCTGACTTTTCGAAGTTATGTGTGTATTCACAATGAATAATCACGTACTTTAACGGTGAAGGAAAACATCGTGATGAAACCGGCACACCTAACACTTCTTAGGAATTTCTTAGGTGTGTAGTCCACCAACCCGCACTAGGCCAGCGTGGTGGACTAAGGCCTAAACCCTCTCAATGGTAGAGGAGGCCCGTGCCCAGTAGTGGGACGTATATGGGCTGATGATGAATGAGCATATATGAATATAATATCCTGCATAAATAAATATCAAAAGATTGGATAGGTAAATCTTAAAGTTATTGGTATTGAAATTTATATGCGTCCGTCAAAATATAACCCGATATTATTGTCCTATTTGGGCGTCCGAGTGGGAAAATAGGAATTTATTTGTGTCTAATACTGAATGCTAATATAGGTGAGGAAGTTTTACATCACTCGTAAAATTCGAGGATTTATTTTTAGGAAAAAAAGGGTTTCCCTTTCGTTCGAAAAAAAACTATTCTTGGAAATAAGCCCATTTATCAACACATGATGATTGAGTAGATAAACCTTAGGAAATACTACGCTGGTCTAATGCTGATTATTAGACATAGGGTAGAAATTTGAAGATGGTTGATCCAGACATCGTGACTTTAAATCAAAGTCCATATACTTCTATATGTGTTCTAAAACAAAAATAGTGTATTTTGGTCGAACCTTAATGCAACAAAACAAGAATAATATTTTAATATGCCACATATCTGCAAAAAAAAATTCACAGAATCTACATAGCAACAATACGTATAATTATTTGCTCACAAATCAAAGTGGAGTGCCGCTACGATTGTACCGCACCTACATACGACCAAGTCCCCAGTGGTTACTAATGAACAAGTCTATACATTGTTATTGAAAATGTTTATAAATGTTGAATAAACGAATGCAGTAGAATATTTCAACCTTTAAACATACATAAAGTATAAACTAATGCCTGTATTCCCCGAACGGATAGGCAGAGGTGCAATGATGTACCCAGATTTCGCCAAGTGCGTTTTTTGGACACAATTCTAGATTCCGTGCTACTGAAAATTTGTTAATGGAAAATCCCAATAACACATTGCGCGAATCGGAAGTCGAAATCGAGACCTCTAAATCGCACGGCTCCCACGAGTTCCGCGAGACCACGAGGCACTCGTGGTTCAACATTCAAAGTCATATAAAGTGAAAATTTAACTAGAACAGCAAATGACGAAAAATTAACTCATTAACCGGAGAGTGGGGTTAAAACAGCGTTTAATCTCCGTTTAAGTGATATCGTCGTGACATTTGTATCTCGTTTGTGCATGTCTGCACTGCCATTTTGCTTCAAATACCGAGAGCTAAATTAATTTACCTTTTGTGTATAATTAAATACACTGGAATGTCGAACGTTATATTTCTGAAAGTAATTATGTAAGTTTTTATTTACCTCTTTGAAATCGGACACTTGAAAAGCATTAGATTCCTGAAATCAAAATAGGTCACATAAAAGTAGGCACTATGACTCACAAAAAAAAAATCAAAATAGGTCAAATAAAAGTAGGCACTAGGACTCACAAAAAAGTGTCTGTTCTTTGCTGCAACCTGTCGAATGAGATTTGAACCCTGGAAGGCGTGATTCAAACGTTGAAAAACAATGCTCTATTATTCTACCACACACTGATGCCTTAAACTTGTTGTCAATACGACCATCAAGGGAAGGGACAAAGTTGTAAGTGTGGTGATCAAGAAACAGGGCTCTTAACCGATGTAATCTTATTACGGACTTGTTGGCCCGCTAACAACCTTAACTTGTTTATCGATTTAATCTGCCTCTTGTTAGTAAGTGAAAGAAGTTAGTGTGATGTGTTGTTTTTTTCTTTTTTTATTGAAGAGGTTGTATATTAAACCTTTTTGGTATATACTGGCTGTTTCAAAAGTTTTTCTTTTGTTAACAAAATATGAAAATATTTTATTTACTATTTTAGGCCGGTCTGAAGAAAAAACAATTGAATTTCATGAAAGTAAAGAAATAGAGAAATAAATATTAAATTACAAAGGCTAAGCTCACATTGTAAACAAATAAATGTGAAATCCAACCGTACATGTTTATCACAATCCTGTGTTAAAAGCCGAGTGTTAGTGTTAGGGATGACCGTTTCAGCGAGCATTTCCGACCCGAATTTTTTTAGAATGTTTACGGATTTAGAGTTTTAGGTTTAAACTTTACCTGAATTCGAATGGTTCGCATTTAGAGTACGTTGATCAAATAACATTTTCGGTTTGAGCTAAAATAAAAAAGTTACGTGTCATAAAAAACAAAATAGGTATGTTCTCGACGTGTATTTTGAATTTAAGTACGAAAGTTAATCTAAATCAATTGAGGGGTTTCGAAGATTTTTTAAATGATTTTAACAATTTCATCTTAAACTCATCTCTTGTGGTATACAAAACATAGATACTACAAAATAAGTTATAATATTTCGGGGTCCTTTTCCGTTGAGTTTCATTACGCAGTCTCGAGAAGTTTCTATCCCAAATGTAGATTAAGGAACTTATTTGTCATTTTATATTTTTTCTTATCACGTAAAATTAATCGCATTCTTTCTTGAAGCTTTGTATGAATAATTTCTCTTTACGTCAATAAAAAACATATAAAAAAGCCAAACTGCAATAAATCCAATGCATCTTGGGACACGCTATATGGCCATGGAGACGTTGTCATTCAAGTCAACAAACTTTTCCCCCATTAAATGTAAAGGGAAACAAAAGTGGAAGTCGGGGGAGCGTTGAAAGTCGAAATAATTGGTTTATCTGCAGACTGTACCGCTTAGATTGCATATTTCTTTTTAATTTTGCTTTAATGATTTGCGTTAGGAGATCGATTTTCATCAGCAAAAGCCTTGGACAATGTTGGTCTAGGTAGATATACTAGAACATATTAAAATGTAGTCGTCATTGTGCATATTTATACTATTAGTTGCGTGGTCCAACACAATATAAAACACCAACACGAAACATATATGCAAGCTATGTGCGATGATTTACATATATCACAGTTTTTCTATGAAATAAAATAAAATAAAAAAAACTTGGTATGGACATAGATAGACAGGAACAGGTGGCGCGGCATAGTAAGAAGGACGACTACAGTTGGTGCAGGGGATCCTCCGACCTTCAGCAATGAGGAAAACGACGCGAGGAGGAGATAGAATTTTGGGGAAGAAGATCGGCTACTTTTTATCCCGAGAAAACGTAGTATTTTCGCGGAATGAGCCGCGAATTTAAAATAAGACCCGGGCGGACCTCTGCCCAACCGATTGAGTACTAATATAAATAGACATGTAAATATCCGCATGTTTACCTCTTAACAATGGTTTTTATATTAAGCTAAAGTTTTTAATGAAAGATAGGTAAGTAAAATAAAGAGAATAAACCAAAATACAGAATGAAAAACGACAATTTTCCACGACTAAGTCGTAAAATGTGGATCATTTAAAAGTATTTTCAACATGGCTTTTATTTTTTTGTAATTGACAATAACTGTTTAAACTACTGGACAATATTTTATATCACGTTTTAACACTGAAATAAGTTATTAACCTGGCTTGGCTGATATATAATAGCTAGGCACCTAGATTTAATTATATCAGAATTTATGTGTTAAGAAAACATTTTGAAGAATAATTTGCTAGTGAATAATTTTGATTTCATTGTAATTATGTTGTTTTGACTTTGTAAGAGTGATCGCTTAAACTAGAATAATAATATTTTCTTACCTAAATACTGGACCATAGGTCAACAACTTTTAAGTTAGAAGAAGATGTAAAATATTTATGAAAACATTTAAAATGAAGTATAATATCAACATTTGGCAGAATATTATTTCAATTTTATGTTGATCAGTTCGAAACTATGTATTACCAAATTATAGACGAGAATACATATCTTAATTATAAAATTTGTCTATCGCCATTTGAGTCCGCAAGGTGATAGGCAAACGTTCGGCAGTGAGTCGTAGCGGTGAGCCGCAAATCAGATTGTCGCTAACGGACTGTTCCATGACCAGTGTAACAAGACCTCCGATATTTGAAATATTCGATGTTGAACCTCGCTTGGAATCCGATTTGCAAAGTTATTAAGAGATAATTGAGAGATGTAATATTTGTGTTGATTAAATTTTATTTTGCTGATTGACGCAATTAATTTTATAACTTTATTTCAGTACTGACGCGCTTATCAAAATACTAAATTTTGTCAGTAATAAATAATATTCAATGATACAATTGGTATGATCTTCTTTTTAAATTGGTATAAGTCCTTTTATTGGTCAAGAAGACGGTAATTTCCATTAATGCAAATCAGAGGAAAGTGCAGTATTTTTTAGATAATATAATTAGATTAGTTAAGCCGCAGGGAAGTAAGACGAAAAAAAGAAGATTTCGCTGTAATAACACTGCTAAGGGAACTTTCTGTTCAACTTTTATTACAGTTTATAATACTAGAGACATAACGCCGAAGATGTTTTCGGGTTTCATACTGTAATGAGAGAGAGTAAAAGAAATTTTATGGAAACCAACCGGGAAAAAGTCTACTGTGTAAACAAACAATTAAATTTGTTTCATAAGTTAATTATGTACATCTTACAACAGAAATACGTTTTCTCAAATCAAGATCTAATTATTGCTTACATGTTTTCAACCACAAAATATATTTTGGTGAAGGTTTTAAATCATTCTTACAAAAAAGTTAAAATGTGTTATCAGCCCATATACGTTCCTCTATAACTGGGAGGCCTTAGTCCACTACGCTGGCCTAGTGCGGGTTGGTGGACACTGCAAATTGGCGCACATAATAAAATGTATAGTTTGTACATATGGTGCTCAAGTTAATCCCACCAGACCCCAGTTAACATACGGTTAGTACATTCAACCTTCCAAAAGCTAGGCGATAATTCAATAAACGATTACGCGGCTCAGATTCCAGAGGTGTTAGCCGTCGGTCAGAGTTCATCTTACATTGGCCACTCGCAGGTGTCTCCGGACGTCCGGCTATGGGTAACTGAATTATTTTGCTGCCACTACGCATAGATTACATTTCTCTGCGGATATATCTGGTATCCACAACAACCGCGTGCAAATTCCTGTGGTTATATTGATTTTTTGGCGTTCCCTACCTCAAAAGGAATTATAGGGCCACATGTACATATGTCACAGCCAATTTGCTCGGAATCTAAATGATTTATTGTTTTGAAATTTGCTACAGATTGATACTTGTAGAAAAGTAAAATTATGATTAATTTTATCATAAAAAACAGTCATTATTCAGTTCAATTAACTTATAAATAATGCTTGTCTGAGTAGAGATGGCCTCGAGGTTAAGGCGCGCGATCGAGAATCCCGGCGGTCGCGGGTTCAAACCTCAGGCACATACCTCTGAATTTTCGAAGTTACGAGTATGTATGTATTCTCGATGAATTATCACGTACTCTCACGGCGAAGGAAAACATCGTGAGGAAACCTGCACACCTAAAAGTTCTTAGGAATTTCTTAGATGTGTAGTCGACCAACTCACAATAGGCGAGTTTAGTGTACTAAGGCCTAAACCCAGTTGTAGAGGAGGCCTGTGTCTAGCAATGGGACGTACATATATGGGTTGATGATGACGAATGCTTGTCTAAAAGTTAAATTATAAGTAAACATGAGGTGGATTTTTCTTTAGTTTAGTTAGGTTTAGTTAGGCTTTATATAGAACGTGAATTAGAGAAAAAAATTAACCACATTTAAATTACGCGTTAATAAGCAAAACGCTAAACACAGAAATACTTGTTTATTGTTTTTGAAACAAAACGTAATGAAATATTTTTTATAATACACTTCTCTTTGAAGTACACGCTAATAGACTTAACACAATTTGGTAATGATAAAAAATGTCACGTATTTTCACAATGGAATGACTGTACCATTATTTGCCGAAACCTTTTAAGTTCAAAGTTTGTTTTGTTCTAAATATTATTTATAAAATAATTGTTTGGTATAATCATAACCAATAATACTTGACCTCTGTGCTATTTAATTCGGGAATATTTTTAGTTCTTCGCCGTTTGGACGAAAATAAGCGTTGGTCGTTTTGTGAGTGAGAAAAGTTTGAGCTTTAAGTTTGTTCTGCTGGCACAGTAAGGTTTGGTGTACTTTTAGACTTGATTGGTGGTTCAAGTGTTAAAATTTTTAAACGGCCTATAGAAAAATATGAAAAATTTGACGCTTTTTCAATAATAACTTCGATTAACTGCAAAACTATGGTGACATTACAATGACTACCTATTTTAGCTAACCTTTTTAAAGCAGAAAAACAACGCTCATAACTTCTTTATAAAATATTCATTATGAATATATTAACTACACTTTAGATAGAATTATAAGCTCCAAACGAATGTAATACAACAAGTACCTACTTGAAAAGATTATACTTAAAACTCTATTCCACTACTCGTGGGGCCCGGCTCTACTCGGGTGTAATTTTGATTACTGTTCTCATCCCACAGAAACACTGCATTTTACCGGGATAAAAGTACCCTATGTCCTTTTCCAAGGGGTTATCTATGTACATACCAAAAATCATTCAAATAGGTCCAGTGGCTTAGGCGTGAAAATCAGATAGAGTTACTTTGGAGTTGACAGCCCCGTGGCGCAGTTGGCTAGATACCAGCTTGCGAAACGAGAGGCCGCGGGTTCGATCCCCGCATCGAGACAAATGTTTGTGTGATCCACAAATATTGGTTTCGGGTCTGGGTGTTTGTGAGACCGAAAAGTCTCTCGTAGTTTCTGATACTCCCAATACAGGACTTGTATCCTAGTGTGGGGTGAGAACTATGTATGTCACTGTTGGGTTTCGCATTAATATTATAAGTATGTGACATATGACATAATATGACAGCCCCGTGGCGCAGTTGACTAGACACCAGCTTGCGAAACGAGAGGCCGCGGGTTCGATCCCCGCACCGAGACAAATGGTTGTGTGATCCAAAAATATTTGTTTCTGGTCTGGGTGTATGTCAGACCGAAAAAGTCTCTCGTAGTTTCTGATACCCACGACACAAGACTTGTATCTTACAGTGGGATCAGAACTATGTATGTGATCCAAAAAAAAAAGTATTAATTCTGACAATTTGCTTCCCCTCGGAGATAAACAGAAACAATACTCTATTCAATTCTCACCCAACGTTATCATATCTCCTTGTAGCAATTGAAACCGCCACGATTCAAGCTACGAAACAGTGCAGGATTTAATATAATAGAATTGTTTGACCCAAGGCTTTCAGCTGCTGGGTTTGTCAGCAGATAAACCCATTAAAATAGCCTTTATTTCAACTATTTAACATATCAAAATACAAATATCTTATAAAAGTAATCTACATCTAAAGTAAAGTAGCTGTTACTTGTCGTATTTTCCAACTTTTATCAATAGTAGTCGCCTTTTACGTAGGCGTCCTCTACGTTCTCCGATCTGTCTCTGTCCCGAGTCTTACTCATTCAGCCAGTACCACTCATCTTAATTTTTTTCTTCTCGAGGGGAAGTTGGTTATGGCTTTACTTCCCGTCAATCCTCGGGTAAGGGGACGGGAAGCGTATGTCTGCAAAAATATCACGATAAACCAATTATTACCAACATTAAATTGTTAGTTAAGTTGTTACATAATGTACCTATTTTAAATTATTATCAACATTTTTATGTCGTCAGTTATGATATTTTGAATTCTATTATACAGGTTGAGATGTATTGCAGCATTTGTAAGGACACATAATAATACAATTATTATATATAAATATTAACATATAAATATTATTTTGTTCATACCGCGGCATAAGGTTGCGTCTTGGGTTCAAGAGGTCTTAGGCCCGATCCAAAAGGAGGTTTTAATGGGATTTTCCAAGCCTTGATTTATTAAATTTTAATTTGCGTTATTTTTAAAAGACACACCAAGTCCTGATTATTGTTTAGAATACCTAAAATGCATTGTATGGAATATACGAAAGTAATTTGGTGGTTTAAGGTTTAAATTATGTCGTAGCGATACTTAATCGGCGTATGCTGTTGACTTATATAATATACATATACATAATAGATCTGTTATTGCTATGGCTATTACGTTTACAGATTTTTACCATATGGCACTATTTGGGTTTAATTTTTCTATAGATAAAAATGCTATTGAGTTGTTATATGTATATTTTACAATATATCTGCATATATAACAAATTCATGTTTTGTTTCAGTATTCAAGAATGTCTCAAATCTGCTCAGTTCTCACCGTCGTAGCAGTGCTACTGATGACACACCAAGTTGCAGCAAAACGTGAGTCTTATACATCATTATTGTCATTATTTCTATTGCAAGGAGCACTAATTCTACGGTTGGCAGATACTATCGGTTCTACCATTGTCTAAAACTATTAACAGTGCGTAATATGTAGGAAAAAATCATGAGGAAACCTGCACACGTAAAAGTTCTTAGGAGTTTCTTAGGTGTGTAGTCCGCCAACTCGCACTAGGCCAGCGTGGAGAACTAAGTAGGACTTAATCCTTAGCCCTCTCAGTTGTATAGGAGGCCCGTTCCCAGCAGTGGGACGTATGTATATGGGCTGGTGATAATGAATAGGTATCAATTAGTATATATAGTAAGTTTGGTCAAAGTCAAATTGTCAAGTTTACAATGGGCCCATGAGCGGTTGATTACGGCCTAGCCTGGTGGTAATCGGTTCAAATTCTGAATTGATGCAAATTATTATGATATTTACAAATATTTGCTACGGGTTTTGGTTTGGGTGATTGATAAGTCTTTCGTGTACGGTATATAATCGTAGTTGCAAAATATAAAAGATAGTCATCTCTCGTAATAAATTTGGCAGTATATTTGTATTTTATATTAAGAGTAAGACGAAGTATATAATAAAATAAATGAATTATGATTATTTACTTAATTAATTTCTTTAAGCGACGCTATAATGCTGTTCGATACCATCGGAAACAATTGGTATACGAAATGAATTCATATATTCTCATATTATTCGCCAGCATTACAACATTCACACGTCCGTCGAGTACAAATTATCCAATCACGGTTTTATCATCTTTTAATTTCACTGAAAATTGTATTACTAGAATTGAACAAAACCTACATTGAATAACAAGTCATAGTGTTAGAATATTGAGAGAAAAAATTATGTATTTTCATTTTGTTTGTACTCAATGAATAATATTTTGTTTGCTTCTAAATGAAGCGTCCATTAGTGATGTCTATACATTAATTTGCATAAGATCTCTTTGATTAGCTTTCAAGTTTAACGCTTTCTGTACATAATAAAATAAAGAAATATTTTACTTATAATCACGTAAATGGGGAAAAAAGACATTTACATTATTTACATCTATTAATTAAAGTAGAAATATGCAAAACTACTAGATTTTAAGAATTATTTTGACTAAGTGTCCAGCTTGTTAATACAAATATATACGCCTGTATTCTTCAAAGGGATAGGCAGAGGTACATTTCGGCACCCACATTTCTCCAGGTATGTATAGGGGCGAGCCTATTGAAATGAAAAACTCAATAAAACTTTGCCCGACCCTGGAATCGAAATCGGGACTTCTAGGTCGCACGGCACATTCTTGTGCAAAGAGAGATGCGTCTGGTGTGAATTATTCTGAAATAATAATTATTATTTACTATTTAGTTATTCTGTAATATTAATTCTTACTTACATCATCATCATTATCATCAGCCCAAATACGTCCCACTGCTGGGCACGGGCCTCCTCCACAACTGAGAAGGTTTAGGCCTTAGTCCACCACGCTGACCTAGTGCTTGTTGGCGGACTACACACCTAAGAAATTCCTAAGAACTTTATAGGTGTGCAGGTTTTATCACAATGTTTTCCTTCACCGTTAAAGCAAGTGATAATTTATTGTAAATACACACATAACTCCGAAAAGTCAGAGGTTTGTGCCTGGGGTTTGAACCTGCGACCGCCGAAATTCTCGACCGCGCGCCTATACCTCGAGGCCATCACTGCTTACAAACTTGCACAGAACTTACAAACACGCGAAAACTACTCAGACCTAGAACTAAGACAGTCTGAGTGTTTATTAGACCTATCATCTTAGGCAATGAAAATCATTTTACATCTAAATCAATTACTGAAAATCAATATTTATAATAGTTAAATGTTAGCAAAACTATTTGGAGAATGGAATCTCTAGAAGTTTTAAACTTGGAATTTACCTTCAGCAGTATTTAGCCTTAATATAAACATCTTTTAGACTCTGGTTAAGTAACAGGTATTTAACTGTTTGACTTGTAACTTTCCATGCATGTTTCTCAAAGTATAACATACGTGAAAACTTGGTGAATAAGTATTTTGTTTCAATAAAAGCGGCTTTTCTTTAATGTTATTTATGGTGTTTTGTTTTTTTAATGTTGAAACTTAAATTCACATTACCCTTGCTTCGGCAAAATTTCATAAAACTTTATGTGTTGTGTCAGGATTTATTTTCTTCGTTGGGGAGTATAATAGAAATATTAGATGAACTTACGCCTCTATGAGTCTGTAGGGGTGTATTTTTTAATTCTCATTTCACCATATATTTTTAGTCTTACCTAATAAAAGGCAAGCTTATTGTTTAGCTGCCACTATTAACAAGCCAAAAATTACTTGATCTAAATTAGGAATATAAGGCCGCAAGTATTCGTGACGTAATAAACATTGAATTAAATATATGTGATTTTTTACTTAGTGTTAAAAAGTCACAGGCACAAATGGAGTATTTTCACGCCTTTTTAATTTAACTAACAAAAATACATACATACATAAACTCACGCCTATATTCCCCGAAGGGGTAGGCAGAGGCATTTCTGCACCCACATTTCGTCAGGTATGTATCAGTCCCACGTAATAGGGGGCGAGCCTATTGCCGTTTTTCGGGCACATTTCCAGACTCCGTGCTGTTACTGAGAATTTCCTAATGGAAAAACCCAATAACACTTTGCCCGATCCGGGAATCGAACCCAGGACCTTTAGATCGCAAGGCACATACTTGTACCGCGTACGAGGCAGTCAACAAAAATACGCGTGGATAAAAAAGTTTCTCGTGCTGCTTCGTCTTCACAGCAACGACAAATTCCAAATCTGTATTAAATAGTTTATCTTTTACCCTTTAAAAGGTCTTTAAAAACTATTTGAACTTATTATTTTGACTTGTCTCTGACCTGGTATTATAATTGAATAAGGTAGTTATTTTTTCACACTGTTGAATTAATTTTGAGCTGATTACCCAAAGCTCATGAAACAACGTCTGACCGCTTCCTTTGTTGTTTATCGAGTTTCATATACTAAGCAAATATTTGAACGTAAGACTTCTATAACTTCTAACGTCCTGATTATATTGTTACCCTGTTTTGGACAAAATAAATAACTGAAAATCATACCTAATGTTGTCATGTCGTTGTTACTGTGTGTTCGAATATTATTTTCTTCCCATTAAACGATTGATGGTATAATAATATCTAAATCCTCTCAGTTGTAGAGGAGGCCCGTGCCTAGCAGTGGGACTTTTGTGTATGGGCTGATGATGAAATATATGGATATGAGATGACATAAAACTAGGAAATACTTTCTATACATAATTTAAAATGTTTTTACATGTTTCAAGAAGATCGATTTCAAATTCATTTCAAAGTAGTTGTTACTGCACAAATTGTTTAAAATAAATAAAAAATAATTAGAAAATAATATGTTGTGTCTCACTTCCTATAACATCTAGTAATTCAAAAGAGCGAGATAAAATATTTAGATAACGAAGACTTATTATTGTTTTTTTAAGAAATTCTCAGTAGCAGCACAGAGTCTGGAATTGTGCTTGAAAAAGTCAATAGGCTAGCCCCCTATTACGTGGGACTGATACATACTTGCGAAATGTGGGTGCAAAAATCACCTATGCCTACCCCTTCGGGGAATACAGGCGTGAAGTTATGTATGTATAACAATGACGTAATTAAAATCAAGTAGGTTTGAATATACAGACATTTTTCGACAATATGTAAAATTGTGATTGGCTATAAAACTCAGGGTACTCAAATATTATGACCAGTATCTGAAAATAATAAAAAACCAATACATTACCCAGGTAATCAAATATTTAACGACTACATAAAGCAAAATAAAACGATTTACTTAACGTGGAGAATTGAATCAGCAATTGTGAATCAGATATTTCAGTACTCATTTCTTTTAATTTTATATTTCACTAATATTTATTATTACTCTACGATGCGACAAACACTGTTTTAAACCCTGAAGTATTTGCTGCAAATTTCAAGATTTTGATAAATTCAATAATTAAATAATTCTGGTGGATTAACTATCAATTTTAAGGGTTAATTTTGTATGTTTTCACAAAAGCTCAGGCGTATAAAATGTTAGCGATAATACTTGTATTAAATACATTTATACATAAACTCACGCCTACATATCATTGGGGTAAGCAGAGACTATAAAGAGCCAAATGCTATGGTCCAAACACTTCTTTCGCTTCCTCAACATACATTATCCTCTTTACGTATGCACCCGGTTTCGAGGAACCATTATTTGACGTTTTAATAAGCCACCAATTTGGTGTTGTTTGACGTCCTCGACCAACGCCATTTCCGCACAATAAATCTGTTTCATAATTCTACAATCATTCATCTTTTCAATGTAGTCAAACCTTTTAATTCCCTTTCACCATCATCATCATCATCAGCCCATATACAACAGTGGTCTATACTCTATACAACACTGCCGTAAATAGCCTTTTCTGGGCCTTGTGTGAGCTTCTATAATTGCGCCCTTGGGTTTTTTAGATATTATAGGTACCCTACTGCGCCCCTAGTGCTCGATAATAGGGACACAACGGAGACTATTTAGGAGCAAACAGAAAAAATATTAGTCCTGCCTGCCTTCTGTCATCAGTTGACACTTTTATGCCGATCTTTTAGTAACCGGATGCAAAGGGTACCGGAAAGCGACGAACTTTCATGAGCAATGAAAAATATATTAACGTCACTTTCATCATCATCATCATCAGTCCATAAACGTCCCACTGCTGAGCACGGGCCTCCTCTACAACTAAGAGGGTTTAGGCCTTATTCCATCATGCTGGCCTCGTGCGGGTTGGCGGACTACACACCTACGAAATTTCTAAGAACTCTAGGTGTGCAGGTTTCATCACGATGTTTTCCTTCACCGTTAAAGTACGTGATAATTCATTATGAATACACACATAACTTCGAAAAGTCAGAGGTGTGTGCCTGGGGTTTGAACCCGCGACCGTCGAGATTCTCGATCGCGCCTAAACCTCGAGGCCATCACGACTTCCCTTTCACCACAACATCAATATTCAATCCACATTTTTTCCCCTTACAACACTAGTCAATCAATTTTCTTGTAATATATTATCTCTCATAATTATTTATAACATTTATTTATCCTTCGATAAACGCGAAGGTCATTGAGAGTCCAGACAATTGTTTCATATAACTTTTAGTAACTTTTTGTACGAAGAAAGAAACCACTCATTGTCTGCAAAAGCTTATTGTAAATGAGATGAAGATTACGCACGTCTGGCTGTCTATTTAATTATTTATTTGGGAAAATATGTAAAATAACATATCATAACCTCACGCCTGTATTCCCCGAAGGGGTAGGCAGAGGTGCATTACTGCACCCACATTTCGCCAGGTATGTAACGCTCCCACGTAATAGGGGGCGAGCCTATTGCCGTTTTTCGGGCACAATTCCAAACTTCGTGCTGCTATTGACAATTTCCTAATGGAAAAACCTAATAGCACTTTGGCCGACCCGGGAATCGAACCCAGGACCTATAAATCGCACGGCACATACCTGTGCCGATAAGATAAGCAGTGATGGCCTCGAGGTTTAGGCGCGTGATCGAGAATTTCGACGGTCGCAGGTTCAAACCCCAAGCACACACCTCTAACTTTTCGAAGTTATGTGTGTATTCACAAAGAATTATCACTTGCTTTAACGGTGAAGGAAAACATCGTGATGAAACCTGCACACCTAAAAGTTCGTACGAATTTCTTAGGTGTGTAGTCCGCCAACCCGCACTAGGCCAGCGTGGTGGACTAAGGCCTAAAACCCTCTCAGTTGTAGAGGAGGCCCGTGCCCAGCAGTGGGACGTATATGGGCTGATGATGATGATGATGATGATACCTGTGCCGCGAGACCACGAGGCAGCAAATAAGTGTTATTCCGATATACAAATATGAAGCATAGTTAGGTTTAAATACGTATATAATTTATCAGAATATAATGGTTTTGGTGTAGTCGGTTCTCGAATGGTTATGTCGTTGGATGCAGACGGCTTGCAGTAGGTAGTTAATTCTAATCAAGAGGTCTCAGGTTAGATCAAATATATTTGGGTGTTTCAATTACTCACGCTGTATGCTTAATGTGGTAGACAGAAGTATTACTACACCCACGTTACGCCAACTTTACTTCATGATAGGGGCAACCCTTTTAGTCATTTTCGGTTACATTTCAGATTCAAACGTGAAATCAATTTGCTCAACTCGAGAATCAACTATGAGACCTCACAATAATGTGACGCACACTATCATGGGGCCTCTGAGGCAGTTTTCAAAATATCTAATAATTAACTCCCATGTCATAGTACAGTAACATAGCACGGTTATCACGATAAGTGGAACCATACCTAGTTCTCTAGTCTTTGATTCCATAGCACATATGTACATACATAGACCCCTGCGATACAAGCCACGCTTAGTGCAGAGGTCAATGTATACTTTTTTCTTTTGTATTTGCTTAGATATGTAAATATTTTGTATAAATCGATGTGTTATATGTTTTAGATTCATAAGCAAATGTTTTTGGTAATAAATAAATTTATTATTATTATTATAAACTCACGCCTGTATTCTCCGAAGGGGTAGGCAGAGGTGCATTTTAACACCCACATTTCGCCAGGTATGTTACCAGTCCAACGTATTAGGGGGCGAGTCTATTTCGGGCACGATTCAAGATTCCGAGCTGCTGCTGAAAATTTTCTAATGGAACTGGAATGAAATGGAATGTATGAATGTATTGGAATGGAACTTTCGCAATAACATTTCCCAACCCACCGAAATAACACAAGGCAGTTTCATAGCTCCATAGTTTCATTGATTCCATAGATCATTTGATTACTCATACTCTGACGTAACAGTCTCAAAGTCTAACAGCTTTTACCCTGGCCGAACTAGGCACATAGATGGGTAAGATTACATCATAGTTCGTTAGACAAATCCGCTTGGTAGTGTGAGCGCGGTTGTGGTGATTGCATCCGTCGTGGTCTCTTACGTCACCCTACTATCCGTTTACTTTGGACTGTTTGTATAAGTTGTAGCAGACAGGGTTAGCCTGGTTGCCATGGTAACGGAATTGTTCGCCGATAGATATCAATGACACATTTAATAATTGTGTAAAGAAAATACGCATGATGATATTTTCTCAATATAAGACGCTAGCTAGTATTAGTAAGTGCTGTACGGTCCAAATAATGTCGACACTTTTATGCCAGTATATTCGCGTTCTAGGATGTATCCGGGTGGTGGTACTCCCATAGATGCACAAAAGCCCAGATTGCCTTACAAAATCCCAAATAATAAATTCTAATCTTTAAATATTTATTTAACAAAAGCAATTTAATATATAAATGAAATTATACTGACCCCAGTGGTGGTACTTCCATAGAAGCCCAAAATCGTTACATGTTAATTTTGTAATGTCTAGTTTATAATTGTTTATTGTGGGGTCAGGATATTCTCATTTATAAGGCAAATTGCTTTTGTTAAATAAAGATTTACAGATTAAAGACTATTATAAGGAATTTTGGGCTTTCGGGCTTCTATGATAGTACCGCCACTGACTGACCCCACAATAAACAATAATAAACTAGACATTACACAATTCACTTGTAACGCTTTTGGGCTTCTATGGAAGTACCGCCACTGACGTGATGTACATACATATATGTATGTTGGCGTATTAGTGATTTTATTTCGTGATAAGAAGAAAGAGAAAGAAAGAAGAAACTCTACGACTACGTACTACGTGCCTGGTTAGAAAAGTACGGTTTCGATACAGGTATCCCATAAGGAATTTTCTGGAATATTTGTATTTACTTCATGACTATTTCGACGGATTGGAAGCGACTTAGGCCGTTAGTCTATTGAAATTATATAAAATGAAATTAATAATGAATTTCTATATGTTGTTAAGTGCAATCCTCAGAAACGGCTGTGACAATTTGACTATTTTTTTTATATAAATCTCGAAGTTCGAGGAAGATTCCCAGGAGTAGTTTAAATGAAAATTGCAGTAGTCTGACATGGGAATCGTATTATGTGGCGAAGCTGATAGATGCCGCTTGTATCATGCAAATAAATCCATGCAAACTTACACAAAAATACACATCACGAACAAGGTATTGCGATACAAAAACAAATGTTTGTTGCAAGCTTCAAAACGTAGCCGAGAATAACGAGAGTAAGCAATCATACAAAAAGTTGCTTAACAAGCCCACATGCATCGGAGCGGCCAATAAATAAGCGATTCTTTTCATTCTTTAGAAGCTTTTAGCCATCGGCTTAAAGAATATTTCTTCCCAATGTTCGTTCTACTTTAACTAGGGCCTTATAATAGCAAAATGCCTGCCTTATAAGGCAAATAGTAAACAGAATTAAACTTCTTCTAGGGCGCCCTCTTTACTAGGACCTCATAATCATCAGCTCCTTATATGTTCTCTAAGCATGAGTCATCATGATTCATTACGACTAGGTGGATTAGGAACTAAATATAAATACTAAGAAAATTTCTTTGTATAAAGTTTTAATTTAATATTTAGTTGCTATAATTTTATTTTATTTATATTTAGTACCAGTTTGATAAAACTGTGTTTTGCTGGTATATTAAATTATTTTGTGTGTTAAGAAACAAATATCTCACAAAAACTTTGCGAGGATCTTTGAAACAGCGATGTAATAGTTACCTTAATCCTTAAAGTAACAGAAATATAAAACACAAAGACACAAAAGTCCTTTCAAGCTATGTATTGGTTTAACTTACAAAATTTTATTCAGCGGTCTAGTTTCGTGTTTAGTGGCCTTAACAAAGTCGGAGTAAGCTCAAACAAAACTAAACAAATGGACGTTCCGGTTGTTATCATTAAAAGAGATAAACTTTTGACCATCGATAAGCGTTTGTCGAACCGTAGAATAAATTTACCAATTAAGTATAATATAATTTTCATATATGGGCTGATGATGATGATAATTTTCATAAGAATGTAGGCATAATGATTTAAACATCATCATCTTCAGTCCATATCCGTATCACTGCTGGGACGGGCCTCCTCTCCAACCGAGAGGATTTAGACCTTAGTCCACCACGCTGTCCTGTTGCGCGTTGGCGGACTACACACCTAAGAAATTCCTAAGAACTTCAGGTTTCCTCATGATATTTTCCTTTACCGTTAAAGTAAGTGATAATTCATTGTGAATACACACATAACTTCGAAAAGTCAGAGGTATGGGTTTGAACCCGCGACCGTCGTGATTCTCGACCGCGTGTCTAAACCTCGAAGCCATCACGACTTATACTCGTATGTACGTATATTTAACATATACGAAAATAGAATCAGGGATATCCTAACTACATGCGCTAGTTTATACCGCGAGGACTACGAGGCATAAAATAAAATTCTATACAGTAATACCCAATATTTATTGATCATTTTTCTTCTAAATTATAATTGATTTCTTTAGACTCCCGATTATATAAGCTTTATAAGTATTTATATGCAAAATTGTACCCCGACTTACGCGCCTATCGCGTGGTCCCACTTATCGCGTAAGTATTACAGTATTAAAGCTTAAGAAAGTAAATTAAAGTTAAGTCAGAGAGATCTTATATCTACCATAATGAGAAAAATGTCAATTTTAGCTTAAGCCTTATAACACTTATCGATGCCGTCAAGGGTCTGGTTTAATTAGACCCGCAACTATCTCTTTGGGGGTCGTTTGAACAATGCTTTCACAGATATTCATTTGTTCTAATGTGTTTGGAATACGAGTTCGCTGTTGAATATGCATTAAGCAATTCAGGTTTTTAATTATGGTTAACGATACTCTTGTGAGAAGTTGAGTAAGATGTGTATTGATAGAAATGTCTTTGAGTCCTTAATCGGCCCTAAGAGGAAGCTGCTAACCAAATTGCACAATTATTTGTTATGTTGAAACCACTAAATAAGATTAGAGAGGAAATATACAGTAGGTATTTTGTGTGGGGACGAGTGTCGCCGCTCGCGCTTGACTGTCACCTGTTCATTCTACTACGATCACACGAACAAGGATAAAAGTTTCAAACATAAATGAAGGGCTGCTATTGGTTGTTACACATTTATAAAAGTCTTGATATTACACGCAAACTGAATTACTAAGAAGCGGCCGTGTCAAACATATGATATTCTAATCGTAGGTTCGGCACGCTCGGCATGTTGGTATTTCTTTTCTAGTCTTGTTCTGTGGTTGAAATGCTTGTCATATTTTAATTCAATGCAATAGGAGGTCGATCCTTTTCTTAATTTAAGGACATAATGTTAGAACCCTCCACGCCGCTACTGTGATTGTCATAAAAGAAAAATACTGTAACACTTTGCTCCATATGGGAATCAACTCAGGACTTTTGGATTGCAGACAAATGATCCATGCTTAACTTAACAACCTACTAAACCATTCTTTGTATTACTAGAGACAATATTATTAAAAGTATTAATACAGAAGCAGACACATTCATAAAGAAATATACGGAACAACAGCCCCTAAATGTAGGTCACACCGATTTTTGCGTACTAAAATGCGTGAATTTAATATCGTTTATAGTCGATTGAATAAGTAGAGTTTTTCAAGAATAATGTTTTGTATACAAACAATATAATTCCTATTGAAAATGACATTTAAAATTCTGTGAAAATGGTATGGCCTTGTCATATTATATTATCGAATACATGATTACGGAGTTACATTCAATATTTGTCAAAGCGTTTATGAAATAGAATTTCATTTGTCATTCACACTCACAAATAATTACCACGTACCTTAACGGTGAAGGAAAACATCGTGATAAAACCTGCACACCTAAAAGTTCTTAGGAATTTCTTAGGTGTGTAGTTCGCTAACCCGCACTAGGCCAGCGTGGTGGACTAAGGTCTAAACCCTCTCAGTTGTATAATAGGTTCGTGCCCAGCAGTGGGAAGTAAATATATGGGCTGATGATGATGATGATGTGGAGTTCGCCATTGCCCACGAATGAAGCTGAGACGTATAACTAAGTATACATACAAACACCCTCATGCGTCTATCCCTGTATCCTGAAATAAGTATACTTTGTTTTTAATAATCCAAATTGCGTTTATTTAATGTTATCTTTCCCTAATTAGACGGAATTTTGGTTGCTTATACTTTATTTAATTAATCAAAACATAATACGTACCTGGACCGAGTATATGTTTAGTAGGAAAGGCACATTCTCGTGTATTATATTAATATATAATACACCCTGCATTCAGACCGTGATCGGAAACTAAGGCAGATAATAGCTGCGGTGATTACGATCCGTGAAATTAAAAAAAATCCCCCCAAAAAAAATACGTTTTCCTCACAACCAAATCTATTTAATATCTATGATTGTTAGGAAAACGTCAAAAATTTTATTTTTTGTTGCGATTTTTTTAGCGCCAAAGGGTTTGTAATCATCGTAGCTATTACCTGCCTTAGTTTCCCATCACAGTCTGAATACACCCTGTATATACACTCTATATTTACACTCTTTACTTTCACAAAGACATTTTTAGTGTGGAAGTTACACTTAGAACTTTCATTTTACTGCATAGTTTCTTATAAACTGCGAACTGGAGACTCTTAAATATACCAACATAACTTCGAGATTACCTCTCATCAGATATTTCAGAAATTTGCACCAATTTAGATCGAATTAAAATTATTTTCTAATTACAAACAAACTCAAAATAACATTTAATATAAAACAAAATTTCTATTGTTCCAACAAATCTTTCACGTGACGAGGAATAATAATGTATTATCCAAACCCAAGGGAACATAGCCAAATTAAAATTTGTTGACAAATTGAGTTTAACTTCGCGAAGTTCTGTATGTGCGTACACCTCTTTATAAAGCCATGAATGGACACATTACATTGATTATTCCATACTCGGCGCTATTATGTGTGTAATGTAAATTTTTAATCAAGCATTTATTAAACCAAATAAATTAATCATTACATTTTAAATACTGCCTCGTGGTCTCGCGGCACAAGTGTGTGCCTTGCGATCTAGAGGTCCTGGGTTCGATTCCCGGGTCGGGCAAAGAGTGTCGGGTTTTTCCATTAGGAAATTCTCAGTACCAGCATGGAGTCTGGAATTGTGCTCGAAAAACGGAAATAGACTCGCCCCCTATTACGTGGGACTTATAATACATACCTGGCGAAATGTGGGTACAGAAATGCACCTCTGCCTACCCCTTCGGGGAATACAGGCGTGGGGTTATGCATTATGATGTACCTGTGTACATTTTAAATACTGAAACGACCGAAAAAGAACTACACTTGAAGTAGTTATGGTACTCTTAAAATAGAGTATGAAGTAAGGCAAGGTTTTTATGAAACCAAATTACAAGATTCATAAAAAGAAAATCATGGTATGTCGACTTTTAGTCGACTTGATGTAATGCCAAAGAAACTTTTTTGGAAACCAATTGAATGGTTCGAACTGTACATATGTAGCATGATAAATGTACAGTGATAATATTAGTCCCTTTTTACTGACGACTAACGAACTCTTCCACGGACAAAAAATCTACAATCATGTTGTTTAAAACGGGGATGCTATCATGGGGTCCTAATAACAAAGCCTCATCCATCTGCGTGCAAATAAAAATATATATTGCACGAGTTTGTCCCTACCTGTTCACGGTTGATGATATAACTCTCTAGGGCACTCTTCATTTTTCCTGTATTACTGCTGTGCTACGTGCCACTTCACATGCTTTAATAAGGATATAATACGGTTTTGCTGCTGCAAGCAAGCAAAAGTATGTACATCAGTAGCTGTACTTCTATAGAAGCCCGAAAGCGTTATACGTTGAATTGTGTAATGTTTAGTTTATTATTGTGTATCTTGGGGTTACTATATTCTCATTGATTTTGTTAAATAAAGATTTAAAGCTTAAAGATTATAATTCGCAATTTTGTAAGGCAATCTGAGCTTTTAGGCTTCTATGGAAGTACCGCCACTCATGTAAACGTCATATGCTTTAAAAGAGTAACAAAGTTCTCGTACAGTTTTAGATAAAAGAGCGTAAATTGTTTCAAATATTACCGAAAAATAATAGAAAATGTATTCAGAATATAATATGATATGAATTTTTAAAAATTGATCGCGTAGATAATCCCAAATGTAGCAAGAGAATGACATCAGCGCCTTAAAAGTGCAGGCGAGAGAAAGGGTGAGCAATATAATATTTCTGCTACGTTTTCTTCCTCATCTTTAAAATACCTACATTCTTTACCAATGTAAGCGATTTTGACAAGATTTTTTAAAATAAATGTGCAGCTCAATATGTATTAATAACATACAGAAGTGAATAAATAAAATACCTTATTACGTCATACGTTAAGTCCTCATTTGTTCCAGGCGGCTGCTCTGCATTCGGCCATTCCTGTTTCGGCGGCCATGGAAAGAGATCGGGTGACACAGCTCCACTGGATGTAAGTATTTTGAGTCTAGAAGTATTCTAGTAAATAAATTCATATTGGATTCAAAACAAAATCTGGGTATTGCCGCACCTACCTACACAGGGTAAAGGTACGTCAAAGTCATCTGGTTAAATTGGACAATTAATTGGACGCAGATTCATAGAAAGCCATTCATTAAAATCTAGATGACTACATTTCATAGCCATGAGGTAAACATTGGACTCAATTACTGGACTTATGGCTAATGGCGTTTAATGAGCGGCTTGGGCGTCAGTTTACTAAAATTGTTTTATTACATCTATACTAATATTATAAGGAAGTATGTTTTAATTTTTTGTTTATTATCCAGACTTTGAACCCCTTTGACCCCTCTAAGACTTATTTACAGAATTAAAAGCACCCTTGCCACTATAAGTTTAATGCTTTTTGCTTACATGTGAACTTCATACGTGACAACAGCTTGTAATGTTTCCAGTCTTACTTTCATTGGGGGTATATGGCAAATTCAAGAAAGGCTATAGTCTATAGGCTTTTACTATGGGCTTCTTAAGATATAATAGGAAAGTATAAAACTATAATTACATATCAGTATGAATGTCCGCCAACCCGCATTATGCCAGCGTGGTTGACTAAGGCCTAAACCCTCTCAGTTGCAGAGGTGGCCCGTGCCAAGCAATGGGTCTTATCAAATAATTTCTCTGGTATTTTAACTATATCAAAAACCATTAGGCCAGCATTTGGAAACAAAATAACAATTTAGACAAAACGTTTGCATTATATGGTAGTTCAATGGTGAAACGTGGATATACCTTTATCTGCCCCTTTCGGGTACAACAAGCGGTATTTTAAATTCGTTCCTGAAATTTGATATATTTTTGAGGCCATTTTTGCACAAGACCAAAGTTATTTCATATTTAAGTTGCAGTTGTTATTAAAGAGCAACTTTTGCTTGCAACTTCATGCCCAAAAATCCCCGGAGAGTATTCCCGTATAAGACGCAAGCTAAGCTTTGTGGAATAAACTGTAGAACATTCTAAAGATAGTAAAATCTAAATAACGCGGTATTTCTTGTTCTAAATTTAGTCCAATATAAAAATAAAAAACATTCTAGGTAGGTGTACATAGTATGTGGTTTATATACATACTTTCTACATATGTATTTTGACTGCCTCGTGGTCTCGCGGTACAAGTATGTGCCGTGCGATCTAGAGGTCCTGGGTTCGATTCCCGGGTCGGGCAAAGTGTTATTGGGTTTTTCCATTAGGAAATTGTCGGTAACAGCACGGAGTCTGGAAATGTGCCCGAAAAACGGCAATAGGCTCGCCCCCTATTACGTGGGACTGATACATACTTGGCGAAATGTGGGTGCAGAAATGCACCTCTGCCTACCCCTTCGGGGAATACAGGCGTGAGTTTATTTATGTATGTATGTGTATTCTAACAAAGCATGTACCTCTGAAAGGGTGGTCAGAGAACTGTTTTTAAATCCATTTTTCACTAGCAATTTATTAATTAAGGGCGAGCCTAATGCCATTGTTGGACATATCTAGACTTCATGCTGCTACTAAGAGTTCCTTAATGAATAAACCCAATAACACTTTGACTGACCTGAGATCTCTAGATCCCACTATCCACGCTTATGAGAGTCTATGAGACAGTTAAAAACTTGCAATTATCCATCAGCTGTCAAACCAGGAGATGGTGGTGCGGCACCAGCTCGGCCAGGAGGAAACACCACCCCACCCTGGCTACCCGCACTCAGGGTACAACGTTCTGCAGCCTGGAGATGACATCATACCCATCAGGGATGGAGGTGAGGGTCTGGCGGTCTTATGCTAAAAATATCCACAAAGTGATAGAAAATTTCGATTTGACTAAGAGGAATTTTTATAAATATTTCGGAAAAAGTATGCAATATAATTAGAGGATCGTTGTGATTAACTTTTTAATAAGAAGCAGTGATGGCCTCGAGGTTTAGGCGCGTGGTCGAGAATTTCGACGGTCGCAGGTTCAAACCCCAGGCACACACCTCTGACTTTTCGAAGTTATGTGTGTATTCACAAAGAATTATCACTTGCTTTAACGGTGAAGGAAAACATCGTGATGAAACCTGCACACCTAAAAGTTCGTAGGAATTTCTTAGGTGTGTAGTCCGCCAACCCGCACTAGGCCAGCGTGATGGACTAAGGCCTAAACCCTCTCAGTTGTAGAGGAGGCCCGTGCCCAGCAGTGGGACGTATATGGGCTGATGATGATGATGATGAAGAAGGTTTTAAAATTATAAAGTAACGTAAGGCTATGAAAAATTCTGTAATTGATCAATGCTCGGTACTCATAAGTCTAGTAATTTATGGCAGTAATTCATAAAGAGAGTATATAAAGAAAAAAATATTAGGTAGATAATAAAAAACCTGAATGACTGAACTGAAACCTGAAATCTTGCTATTCACAAGTTAGAGAGTGTAATAAGAAAAATTCAATAGGTTGATAAAGAAACGACGAAATCTTGATATTTACAAGTTACTCAATGATATACTGCATGCTTATTTTTTTCTTAATGGTATGATATTACCCGCCAACCCGCACTAGGCCAGCGTGGTGGACTAAGGCCTAAACCCTCTCAGTTGTAGAGGAGGCCCGTGCCCAGCAGTGGGACGTATTTGGGCTGTTGATGATGATGATGATGGTATGATATTAAATAGTCAAAGTGGACTAAGACTTAAATGCAATTGTAGAGGAGGTCTGTGCATAACAATGATTCTTGGTCCAAAACTTATCCGTAATGATTACAGTATGAGTGCATAAAATTTTTGATTAATTGAAGTTGCATACGTGTGTTGAACAGGCGTTTTCGAACGAGACGACTCCGCAGCCCGAGAGGTAATGAAGTTGAAACTTCGCAACATTTTCAAACATTGGGTGAGAATAATTTACTTGTCTAACACTGCGCTTCGTTCGTCCGACGCGATTAAGTTATAAACCCGGAGTCCATTGGGACAGAAGCGAATTAGCTTGTGCATCTTGGAGAAATTCGAGAAAATTAACACCATCTATATTAGCCATAAAATATTGGGGTTATGCTATAGGATATTTTAGTGTTTGTATACTTGTCTCGGGGACACGGGTAGTGGGGAGGACAGTCACGTTCGAGCCAGTGACGAGAGCGGACGTGTTACCCTGACTGCTGGTGACGTAATGAGCCAATACCTAGCCCGTGTGAATGCACGAGTACTACAGATATAGAGCATAATATACTCGTATATACATACCAGATTAGATTGTTTTAACTAAATTAGCGAGTGTTGGAAATCCTAATCAAAACCTATACGAATATATTACAGAGATATACACGTGTCAAAAGTAATTCTTATTGTTAAAAAAAAACAATATCCCAAAGAGTTTACATTTTGCCCTGGAAAAACCAACAAACTGATTGCTTTCGATAATTTTGTCAACGTCATCTTCAAGTATTACCCTGTTTTAAATGAAAATAATAAATAATACGAATTCAGTATCCAAAACGGTAACTTTGTTGACATTTGTGATCGTTTTTGTACTTTTGTAAGCAAAACATTAGGTATGATAAATATTATAGTTAACTAACAAACTTTTTTTATTTCCAGATGGACAACTACAGGCGATCACAGCAAGCCACCGACGACGGATACTACGTTGAAACGATGTAAATTATGTTATTCAGATTTATAAAATACGAAATATATGAAGTACCTACGAAATAAGCTTCTCATGCAGCGGTCTGGCCATCTTGAAATCAGTATAGAAACGTAAACTATGTACTTTTGTCTCTATTTAGATATAACAAGCATTCTAAGTTTGTTATTGTTAGAGCAAAATTGATAGGGTACCATATTTTCATGTGACACTGCAGTATTAATAGAAATATTCGCATCTTTTTTTCAATTTTTTTTAATATTTTAGAGGCAACTGTTACATTACTTTAACTCAAGGCTAAGAGTTTAATGTCCTTTTTATTTTCCACAATTTCATCTTTATGGTTTAATATAATTTTTTTTTTTTTTATAAATACACCCAACAGTCACATACATAGTTCTGACCCCACACTAGGATACAAGTCCTGTGTCGTGGGTATCAGAAACTACGAGAGACTTTTCGGTCTCACAAACACCCAGACCCGAAACAAATATTTGTGGATCACACAAACATTTGTCTCGGTGCGGGGATCGAACCCGCAGCCTCTCGTTTCGCAAGCTGGTGTCTAGCCAACTGCGCCACGGGGCTGTTGGCTGTATGTAATAAATTATACCTATATTTTTCTTATTCCTCTATAATTTTATATCTTATAGCCTGTTAAATTTATCTTGTTTAATTTTGTTACCGTTTTGTAGAGGCAATATTTCATTTTTATAATTTCCGCAGATGTATTAACATTTCGTCAATTATAAAGTTCTATCAATGTGAAGTTTTCTGTAGGTTCTTCGTTAAATGTTATAAGGCTGGAATATTAAGTTAATACTAACATTTTGTCTTTATGCTTGTATAAATACAATCTTAGCGATGTATAGAATAGTAAAAATATAATGTAACTTACAAATATATATGAAGTAATGTTTTTCTTGTTCTTCATTTGTTTAAGCATTCTTGTACTTGGAATTCGAGTATATAATATTCAGATTAACATAAGTTTACCATCAATGTAGCAAGTAGCGACGGCACGGTCTCTATGAAATAACTTTTATGTACGAACATAATAAAGAATTAGCAACAATATGTATGAAATATGTGGTTTTATTTTTTCCCTATTTGATACCGTAAGACTGTTGCAAAGCAATAGCTAAGTAAATCTAACATTTACAGATATCGGTCAGTCAAGCTAATAGTATCAATTTATGCAATAATAGTTAATAATCATTTAAGATATTAATGAAAAAAAATATACATGATTTTTTGCGTAACCCTTGCGTAATCGTATTCTAGGGAACTATGTAGTGCCGCGATCAAGATTTTCCTGAAAGAAATAAAGTACTTTGCCTGATTTGGAAATCGTATTCGGGGCCTTTCTATCGCACCGTGTACTTATTGGTAATTGTTGATGTAAAGATAATAATAATGACTCAGCATTTAATAGTCACTTAATAGACTTATTTCAACTTGATGAATCATACGCGACGATTTTCAACTTTCAGAATTATAACAGTAAGAAGTATTTAACAGTTAAGACTAAAGATTAACTTTGCTTTTTTAAGGAACTGCTTTAAAATTTTCGTCATCAACTGTTTCGGATTCCTTTATTCCGTTTCATTTTTACCCGGATGAAGGCTGGCTATCATCTAAAATGTCAATGGTATTTCCTAGCAAAATAATCAAAGTAGGCGCCCAATGGTCATGTGCGGGATAAAGGGTCCCGATATTAGAATACGCGCCCTCATAAAGGAGGACACCTGGGCTACTCCGATTACGTTATTTTTTATTCTTTATTCGAATATCGTGACTTCAAATTGCCAGTATCGGGAGCATAAACGTTTTAGAAAATATGTTATTTTTCCTTTCGGGTCAAATTGGGTATCTTACAACAGATTTATTATTTATCTGTGGTTTTTGGCGCCGAATTTTATGGTTGATAATTTTTTTAGTGTTCAACGTTTTGTGGTATATAATTTGTTTTGTGTTTTGTTAAACATTGACGTGTAGTGAATGAAAATATGTATTGAGGTATGGTATATAATTAAAAAAAATCTTAGTTCACTGTGTTAAAAAAAAGCATTCTTAAGGCTGTCATGCACAGTTAAAGAAAATGAGTATTTTATCTATTATATGCCAATCCTACATAATTGAGGACAAGCCTATTGCAGTTTTTAGGGTACCTACGTTTCCAGATTACGTGCTACTACTAAGAATTTTCCAATGGAAAAATCCAATAACACCTTACCTGACGCGAGAATCCAACCCGGAACCTCTAGATCCCTCGGCACATACTTGCGTTGCGAGACCACGAGGCAGTCTAAATACCTACAGCAGTGGCGGTCCTTCCATACTCCAAGATAGCCCAAAAGCACACCTTGCCTTACAAAATTCTGTATAAAAAAAAAACTTTATTTAACAAAAGCAATTTGACATATATAAGTGAGAATATCCTAACCCCACAATAAACAATTATAAACTAGACGTCACACAATTAACGTGTTACGCTTTTGGGCTTCTATGGAAGTACCACCACTGACCTACAAGCGACATACCTGGCGAATACAGGCTTGAGTAGTATGTTAGTATGTAAATATATCTATAACACAAATAAAACATATCGCAAAAGCACTTCTCCATAAAAACTTTACGTCAAATTCCGCATACTTTTCGCGCTCAATATATCTAAATATTTTCCGCTCCACTTGCATAAGGACAACGTTGGAGAATATTTCACAAACATGTATGAGACATTGTAACTGTCGCGAGTATGATAATGCCGACATAGTAAGCACAAAATAGATCCTATTGTCACTACAGCTGTAGCGAAATTGTACGCTGACTTAATTGCTTGCATAAGTTTTAATGAGCGCATATGTGTTTTGCAATTAACTGTTTCATATTACATCAGTTAAATCTCTTCGTGAGTAGATTTTAGTAAGTTGGTGATAATTAAGAGTTCATATTTACACTTACAAAGTCGTGATAGCCTCGAGGTTTGGGCTCGCGGTCGAGAATTGGGTCGCGGGTTCAAACCCCAGGCACACACCTCTGACTTTTCGAAGTTATGTGTGTATTCACAAATAATTATCACGTACTTTAACGGTGAAGGAAAACATCGTGATGAAACCTGCACACCTAACAGTTCTTAGGAATTTCTTAGGTGTGTAGTAGGCCAGTCCACACTAGGCCAGCGTGGTGGACTAAGGCCTAAACCCTCTCAGTTGTAGAGGAGGCCCGTGCTCAGCAGTGGAACGTATATGGGCTGATGATGATTCACACATACATAACATAACCTTACGCATGTTTCGCCAGGAATGTATCAGTCCTACGTAATAGGGGGCGAACCTATTGCTGCTTTTCTGGCACATTCCCAGACTCCGTGCTGCTATTGAGAATTTCCTAATGAGAAACCTCAATAACACTTTGCCGGACCCGGGAATCGAACCCAGGGCCACAAGGAAAATGTATGTCATAAAACTATTTCATGGTCCTGACTGAACATGGGGATCGTACTGGATACCGTATCGTATATATATCGGCTGATGATGATGATGAATTTACGTTGTTCAATCAGCAGTAGGTATATTACAGCAATGTCATTTAAGCCTTCAAAATATAACTCGTTTCTTTTAATCATATATTTAACTTTAAGACCCAGCGTACAAGCCGTTGAATAGACAGACTTAAGACCCAGACTATTAATATCATTCATAACATATATGACGTATTTAAAAACACACAATAGAACCTTAGAACAATTGTTCTTTATCTCGCACATTACATTTTGAAATCTTAATTAACGCCCTGCGAGATCGCTTATTGTTAAGCCAATTATATTCAAGATATAATATATAAATATAAATAATTTGGAGACTTTGGGCCGGCAAAATTGTGTACAGTGAGAATATGTCGAGTGCTTGCGACGCTTTGACGGCTGATATATTGGGTGTAAAAAGATCGTGATCGAAAACTGAGACAAGTAATAGTAATGGTGTTTACAAACATAGATGATAAAAAAAAAAAAAATTAAAAAAAAAACTGTTTTTTAACCACTATAAGTATTAACTGTCTCAGATTTCGATCACGGTCTCTTTACACCTATAAAAAGCCCAAGGAATAAACCCTCTCAATTGTAGAGGAGACCCGTGTCCAGCAGTGGGACGTATATGGGCTAATGATGATCAATAATTAAGTTTAGGGTTCACCTAAATGCTAATACGATAATTGCCATAGCCGGCAGTGGCGTGCCTAGGGTCTCTAGCTAGAACAAGCCCAAATTTTTATTACGGTTTATATAGTGTATTTTTTTGGTCCAGAAAGTCAGAGAACTAATAAATAATATACCTACCGCAAATTATTTACATTCACGATTTTGACATATAGATATATTATAGTACTGGCCCAACAAAGAAATAATTATTTGTCGCTAGTGATAGTACCAAAAACTCATAAAATGTCGGCGAAAATTATTAGAACAATAATATGTCCAAATTGTGCACAAACGTCGTGTCTCTCTAAATTTGAATGCGAGATGTTATAACATAGACACGGAATATATCATATTGAATTTTATTAGACAAATAACTCGACTCGAATTGGTTTCAAACCACATAATTAAAAAGTAAACAGTCAAATTCTAAAAATTACCTATACTCGTAAGTTAATTTTCATGTCGTGACCTTGAATGCGTTTTTTTGTTGAACAAAATGATAAATAATATGTATTAATCTTAGAAATAATACGATGATGATCAACGCGAGAGTTGTAAAATTTCGTGACATAGGTAATTAACGAGAAATGAATACTTCAATGCGTTGTTTACAATATTTATAAAAAGAAATCAATGTTTGTGGTGTTGTAAATTTTAATGCATTCTACAAGAACCAGATAAATTATTTAAATCATTACAACAAGAATTCCACACATTTTAAACATTATATAAAATATGCAACACAAACATAATATAACCTTTTCGTATGGGAACATTCAACTATTCAATTAGTTATGTAGGTACTTACTAATCGGATATATTAAGCGTCCTCATAATTTTTAACAATTAGAGAAATACTCGAGTCTGGCATATTATGTAGGTTTTGGACAAGTTACGAGCTGT
The DNA here is from genome assembly GCA_907164795.1 of Hemaris fuciformis. Classification (NCBI taxonomy): domain Eukaryota; kingdom Metazoa; phylum Arthropoda; class Insecta; order Lepidoptera; family Sphingidae; genus Hemaris; species Hemaris fuciformis. The sequence continues at coordinate 2,594,515 of OU015443.1, forward strand.
TTTTTCACAGTATAATTTAATGAATTTACCTTATCTTCGAAGAGCAAAACATGCACACACTTTAAGTCGCCATGAGGATTAACAATAAACATCACCCATTTTTTATAATCACTGTAGTAATATTCTAAATACCACAACAAATTCTATTTAATTTGGTTCTTTCACTCAGTAAACGTAAACAATAAATTAACAACGTGTGACCTTGACAAAGTATGCTTCACTGCACTCCAGGGTTGCCATTAAATAAAAATATTGCCGTGTTTTGGATTTCGAATTGCCGTGTTTTGTAGAAAAATTGAGAAATTGCCGTGTTTCATTTTTTTTTTAATTACATTAAATTCTTATCATATAATTGCCGTGTTTTATGAGTATAAAAACGTCAGAATTTTTACTTCTTTTTGGGGTTTCTTTTAGCGCCAATGTGTTTGTAATCACCGCAACTTTTACCTGTCTTGGTTTTCGATTACGGTCTTTTTACACCTTGTATATCTTTCCGTCATAAAAGCATTTCACTAGCTGCACGGGAGACGACGGTGATTCGAACCGAAATTCCAAATTGCTAAGGGGCTTTGACACTTGAACCTGCACACCTAAAAGTTCTTAGGAATTTTAGGTGTGTAGTCCGCCAACCCGCACTAGTCCAGCGTGGTGGACTAAGACCTAAACCTTCTCAGTCGTAGAGGAGACCCGTGCCCAGCAGTGGGACGCATAAGGGCTGATGATGATGATGTTGATGATTTGATTTTTAAAGGTTACATATGATGATCATGATATTACCAACTAATCCCGACATTCATAACAATTAACCTAATTTAATTAAGTTTAGGGTTCACGTAATAAATGCTAATACGATAATTGCCATGTATATGTATGTATGATTAGATGCAATCGTTTGGAAACAATATGGTAATAGACAGTAATAATTTGATAGGTGATTTATAGATTAAGGGCTGGATGCTATGTTACCTTTTTTTTTTTTTTTTTTTTTTTCTCGAGGGGAAAGCTGTTTATGGCTCTACTTCCCGCCAGCCCCGGGGGAGGGGGGGGCGGGAAGCGTATGTCGGGGTCACCGGTCTTCCAGCCCGGCGCGCGGCGACGTCATGTCCGCGCAGGTGTTAGTGCCGGGCTGGGTCCCTAACAAAATTCCCTAAACCGGCATACCGACCAAAACCCCCCGGTGGCCATCTCCGCGCCGAGTGGGGCGACCACGGTACGTGAGCGAGAAGCGCCCACCGTAATGCCGCAGCCGCCCGGTGCGCCTCCGAGACGTTATTGTCTCGGCCGTCTCGGAGTTGTAGGGGGCGCAGTTGCACCCCCACTAGCTTGGTTCGGGCGCCCCGGTTGTGGATGGGCGCCCGCGATGTACACAGGCCACAGTGCCGCCGCCCCTCTCGGGGTCACTTTCAGTGAGGACGCGCCGCCCCCGCAGCGCGCCCAGCGACCCCAAGGGCCCCTTTGAGTCGCCTTTTACGACAGGCAGGGGATACCGTGATGGGATTCTAACGCCCCCTTGCCACAGGGCAGATGCTATGTTACCTGCTTCTTTCATTTGTTAGAACCAATAGTTCTCGATTGCGAAATAAAAACTGCCATCTTTCGCCAGCTGTTCCATGTTATACAAGGCAAGCTTTTTGCTGTTTTAGGCGCGTTTTATATAATAAATAAATAAATACATCCAACAGACACATGTATTGTTCTAATCCCACCTTAAGATACGAGTCTTGTGTCGTGAGAATCAGAAACTACGAGAGACTTTTCGGTCTCACTAACACCCAGACCCGAGACAAATATTTGTGTGATCGAATCCGCGGCCTCTCGTTTCGCAAGCTGGTGTCTAGCCCACGGCGCTACGGGGCTGTCTCAAAAAAAATTACATTGTCCAATTCGGAAACAAAAGCAGGACCTCTGAATCACACGATATAGACTAATATCGCGGGATTAACGACGCAGTAACGGGTAAATCTCTATAATACAAAATAGCAATTTAGTCTCGTTATGCACGGGCAGTTTCTTAAATAAGTAGCCTATCATCATCATCAGCCCAAATACGTCCCACTGCTGGGCACGGGCCTCCTCTACAACTGAGAGGGTTTAGGCATTAGTCCACCACGCTGACCTAGTGCGGGTTGGCGGACTACACACCTAAGAAATTCTTAAGACCTTTTAGGTGTGCAGGTTTTATCACGATGTTTTCCTTCACCGTTAAAGCAAGTGATAATTCATTGTGAATACACACATAACTTCGAAAAGTCAGAGGTGTGTGCCTGGGGTTTGAACCTGCGACCGCCGAAATTCTCGACCGCGCGCCTAAACCTCGAGGCCATCACTGCTTTTTAAGTAGCCTATGTCCTTATCTAAAGGCTCATACGAGTAAATCAAAATCATGCACAATGATCAAGTAGTTTAGGCGTGTAACTAACAGACGGACAAAGTTACTCACATTAATTTGGAATTTTTGATTGGAGAAGTGCAACACTAGAGATTCTTGCCTGCTCTTCTCTAGTGTTGGCTGCCTTCCAAATGTTTGGTTAAATAAATTTTAAAATGAATGAATCTATCTGATGTATTTGATATTTTACCAATTCAATAAATAAAATAAAAAACATTGATATTAGTTTCGATAAAATGGGAAGGTATGTTTTTTTTAACAGCATGAGGGATCTTATTTAAAGTGAACTTAAATAACTGTTTTACAAGCAATAGATAAACATAATTTTTGTGAGCGATGATTTCCCTCGGGGGCTAAACTTTATATTGTTTCAGCGGTATTTATGCTATTTAAACTAAGAAATATTGCTGATTTAGAGAGGTTTTTTTACATGCTAAAATAGAGTATAAAGACAAAAGACGGTGGTAACAACAATGATATATTGTTTAGTGATCTATAAGACTATAATATAGGAATCCTTTTCAAAGTAATTTTAAGCATACTATTATTTTTACTATTATTATTTTTATTTTATCTTGTCCTCCGACAAGATGGTCAGACGACCTAGTAAAGGTCGCGGGACGTCGCTGGATGCAAGCTGCTTCCAACAGGTCCCTGTGGAAGTCATTAGGAGAGGCCAATGTCCAGCAGTGGACTTCCATTGGCTGATGGATGGATGATGATGGATGGATATTTTTTTTGTCATTAGTCCCGCATAAAAATACGTGACATCCAATTAGAGCGTTTGAAATAACCAGTTAATCTTATAAATGAATCAGTACCATAAAATGGCTGATTAATAGTTATTGGGTATCTCAATAGGAAAGTGTCAAAAGTAGTACCTACCTACTTAGTCTTGAATTGTACTAAAAATGGCAATAGCCTCGAGGACACATTGCGAAATATGTGTATTAAAATATACGACCCTTTTAAGGAAGTAGGAGTGAAAGTATCTTACTGCCAAATATACGTATAAAATTGGAATTACTAAAAACATAAAGGGTAACATAAATATCAACATAAGCCCTTAAACGCGAGCTGATAACTATGATTTCACTTTTACATACATAAACTCACGCCTGTATTCACCGAAGGAGTAGGCAGAGGTGCATTTCTGCACCCACATTTCGCCAAGTGTGCATCAGTCCCACGTAATAGGGGGCGAGCCTATCGCCGTTTTTCGGGTACATTTCCAGACTCCGTGCTGTTACCGAGAATTTCCTAATGGAAAAACCCAATAACACTTTGCCCGACCCGGGAATCGAACCCAGCACCTCTAGATCGCACGACACATGTACCGCGAGACCACGAGGCAGTTCACTTTGAGGCATTTGAAAACATCCCTTCCAGATTGAAAAATGTCGTTGAGTAACATTAAAAACTTCCATCAAAATCTTTATTTCCAGCTATCATGTAGGCAAGTGGTTGGGGGAGGTTGGGGCTCGCGACACTCATTTTCCGGTGTTTACTGTGGCCCGACGTTACACGCTCGATAAGGAAATGAGGCGCGCTCAACTATCGGATAACGAACTGTCTTTAACGACATATTTACACCATCGCATATGAATCTACTTGGATGAAAAAAAAAAAGAGTAAAATTGTCTTTGGTTTTTGTAGTGCTATATATGGTATAGGTTAATGTACAATCTCTTGTAGCTTTTCTCTTGTTAATGTTTTGTTTCTTCCTGATAAGTTATGACGTCAGGAGCCTTGGTGGATGAACACCACAGTGAGCGAAGTGCGAGGTCCCGTGGTTGATGCCTAGATCGTGAAAAATGATTTTGCATTATGAAATATTTAGTAACAACACATATTCTGGAAATCCGTGAATGAAAAAAGGCAAAAGCCTTGCTTCACATTACGTAGAACTTAACATATGACGTAACATGGGTATACAGACACATTATCTACATCTTCCTGGAGTACAGGATATTTTTTTATTAGGCATACGCAGTATTGGAGACGGCCAAGGTAACTAAAATTATAATTACAGACGTTATTATAGTCTACAACTAAAATCTTACGTCTATAAAATCACTGGGACAAAATAAAACTGTTTGTAATTATGAACGATTATTAAAAAGCTTAGTATTACCAATATACAGGGTGTATTTAGGCCGTGATCGGTAACGAAGGCAGGTAATAGTTAAGTTGATTACAAACCCCCTGGCGTTAAAGAAAATCCCGACAAAACAAAAAAAAGGTTCCTATCAACTATAGGTATAAAATGTATGTGGTTGTTAGAAAAATAGTTTGTAATCACCTTAGCTATTACCTGCCTTCGATTCCGATCACGGTCTGAATACACCCTGTATAAATATAGCCGATGATTTTTATTACACAGTTCTGAAGACATTATTTCGTATATTACAACTTTTTACGAGTGTATTTAGCTCTATGTCAATGAGTTCTTACGTATTTTATAACACATTAATACATTTGCATTACCTTAATGTACATATTACCGCAAAGTACACAATTTTATGGTAAAAGCTAATTATAAAAGACCTGGGTCCTAGATAATGTAATATTCTACGGGAGAAATAATAGTAGCAACTGTATAAATTGTAAGATATTGGAATAATTAATTGTTAAATAGCGTCATCATTTTGGAACTTTTCAGATACCATCATATGGTATTTATATAAACTAACGAAAAATTTTAAGTGACAGATTGGCCATGCTTTTACCGGGCGCAGCTTTAAAAATAGCTTGTTTACTTTCCCAAGGTTTCATTTTTGTGCATGTCCATAAAATAAGTCATACAAATCGCTCCAGTAGTTAAGTTTATTTGTTTAAATAAATAAATTCCAACTATTTTAAATCCAAATTATTAAAAAGTGAAGTGAAACAAATTATCACAGTGAGTTAGTATTGAATTTTCAACACAAATACTGTCTGTATTTGAAAAGGAAAACCCAGTTAACACATGCTAATAGTGAATCGAGATGCATCGCGTATTATCAAAGAGCTCTGTCCGCGGCGCCAGATCTGCAGGTAATCCCGGGCTCAATGAAAAATTCAATTTACACGAGTGTTTAGTACATTCACATCGCGGCAGCTGGAACAGACATCGATATTTTGTATTGACTGATTTGAGACACAATTAAACTAGTCTGGGATTTTGTATGGTTCTGGGGTTGATTCCCGGGTCAGGCAAAGAGTAATTGTTTTTTTCATTTGAAAATTCTCAGCAGCAGCGCGGAGTATGGAAAAGTGTCCGAAAAAACGGCAATAGGCTCGCTCCCATTACGTGAGTTTGATAATATAAATAAAATAACTGGCGAAAACTACAAATATTTGTTTCGGGTCTGGGTGTTTGTGGGACCGAAATGTCTCTCGTACTTTCTGATACCCACGATACAGGACTTGTATCCTAGTGTGGGGTCAGATCTATGTATGCGACTGTTGGGTGTGTTTATTACTCAATACCTACTATAAAAAAAATCTCACCTCGAACATGTGTAATTGCAAACATTATTATTACAAACTTGAAAAAATTAAATTAAATTAAATTTAAAAACTTACATTTCAAGGCACTTCCATAGAAGCGGCATCTCAGCCAATAGAGAATCAGTTTTAACGAGTGGCGACACATTCTGCAATTTAAATGTCACGAGCACAGATGTACGCGCTCTCGCTAGCTGCTATCGTTGTGTCGGAATCACCTGCGAGAGATTATTGAGTGGTGGTGCCACACTATCGCTCAGCACATTTTTTTTTATTGGAAAGGAGGCAAACGAGCTAGTGAACCACCTGATGTTAAGTGGTTAACACCGCCTATACCACAATACCAGAGGAATCATCGGTGCGTTGCCGGCCTTTGAGGAAAATATTCGTGAAGTTCCCTAAGTCGTATCCATTTAGAAATACCGTCGAGGAAAGCTGATTTCACAAAGATGTTGTCCGAAGAAGGAAACACTGTTTGAACCGCTCTGTTGAGGAACGCCATTCATCCAGATGGTAGGGATGGAACTTCCATTTCTGGTGTGTGGTGAAATTCAGCGGCAGGTATTATATTAAAAACTCTATTTGTATATTTCACACGGGAAGTGCACGTAGCGATTAAGATTTTGTTAATCAGTGTTACAAAAACAGTTCCCTCGGTAAAAGCAAAAAGTGACCTATTTTCACGCTATATCTTCGTACATACCATAACTCACGAAAGTGAATTCAACGCCTTAAAGCGTAACACAAACTTAGATTTATATTTGTTTTGTAACATTAGCCTACACCTTTAGGGAATACAAGCGTGAGGTTATGTAAATACATAACCTAATAACTACTGTATGTAGTATGGATGTTGGACGTAAAATTCTATAGGGAGCAAAAAAAAAGACCATTCAAATAATATTTTTCAAGAGTACTTTCATCATATAATAAATCGATCTATTAACTTTAATGACATTAAAGATGAAAGAAAGAAGTACTTAAATGGGAAAATGACATCTAATAAACAAAATATTGTCTAAACTCTTAACCATCATTTGGTTGCACCATTATGCACCCGCGTTCCACGGTTTTCGTACGATTTAACCACTATGAAAAACACCAATATTTATTTAACTAGTTTTTTAGGTTATATAAAAACTAAATGGTTGATGATACTAAACAGCTACAGCTTGGAGTGGTCTGAATGTATTACTACTCATTATTATCAGCTAGTGGCGGTACTTCCATAGAAGCCCAAAAACGTTACACATTAATTGTGTAATGTCTAGTTTATAATTATTTAATGTGGGGTCAGGATATTCTCATTTATATGTCAAATTATTATTATATGAATTGATTTTATTAAATAAAGATTTAAAGCTTAAAGATTACTATTAGGAAATTTGTAAGACAAACTGGGCTTTTGGGCTTCTATGGAAGGACCGCCACTGTTATCAGCCCATATATGTCCCACTGCTGGGCAAGAGCCTCCTCTACAAAGGAGAGGCCATCACTGTTTACATTTGATTTGAACTCATACTAAGAGAAATTCTTACGAATCACAGTTGTAATGTAAAGCGAACTTACAATTCCCACACAATGACCAATTCAGAAGGCGTCAGTCACCTTCTGTTTGCTTAACCACGTCGTTAACTGTAGTTTTGTGCTTGACAAATTATAATCAACGCTCAAGAACATACGTAAAAAATTCTTCTGTTTTCTTTTTCATGGCTCGAGCGCTTGTTTGCGGTAAATAAGATTTCATTGTCCAAAGTATACGTTTTGTTTGCTTAGAAAATGTTAACGAGGTGAAGGAACGCGACAGAGTTAAATGTAATATTTATTTACGTTACAACCTCTTCGTGGGCCACCATAAATTCACGTACATACATACATAACCTCACGCCTGAATTCCCCGAAGGGGTAGGCAGAGGTGCATTTCTGCACCCACATTTCGCCAGTTTACATATGTATCAGTCCTGCGTAATAGGGGGCGAGCCTATTGCCGTGTTTCAGGCACATTTCCAGACTCCGGGCTGCTACTGAGAATTTCCTAATGGAAAAACCCAATAACACTTTGCCTGACCTGGGAATCGAACCCAGGACCTCTAGATCGCACGGCACATACTTGTGCCACGAGACCACGAGGCAGTCACATAGGCATAAATTCACGTATGCGATGGTAAAGTTTTGAGTTCAATTTCTGTATTGGTCAGTTTTATTTGCTTTTCCATCTTGAATGACAATAACACGGAGCCTAGAAATGTTTTAATGGCAATAGGCTCGCTCACTATTACGGGGGTTTAAAAAATATTTCTAAAAATATATGACATTTCGTGTTGCTAAGAGAGTTTTTTCTCCACAGCGATAACACGTTTCGAAGCGGCAATGGCTTAAAAATTTACGATTGAAAAGCACTTTGAAAGACTAATTGAATAAACATTACATTGACTCAGACTTTGACTTACAGAAATGCACCTCTGTCTACCCCTTCAGGAATACAGACGTGAGGTTATGTATGTACTTTGACTTACACTTAAAAATATGCCAACTGATATGTCAATGTCGATCATGATGATGATAGAAAATACGCTACTATGTCAACTCAACAACAAAAAAGTCGTGATGGCCTCAAGGTTTGGGCACGCGGTCGAGAATCTCGACGGTCGCGGGTTCAAACCCCAGGCAGAGGTGTGGACTTTTCGTAGTTATGTGTGTATTTACAATGAATTATCACGTACTTTAACGGTGAAGGAAAACATCGTGATGAAACCTGCACACCTAAAAAGTTCTTACAAATTTCTTAGGTTTGTAGTCCGCCAACCCGCATTAGGCCAGCGTGGTGGACTAAGGCCTAAACCCTCTCAATGTTAGAGGAGGCCCGTGCCCTGCAGTGGGACGTATATAGGCTGATGATGATGATGATGATGTCAACTCCTTCGGCCTTACAAACACTAGTTAATTTAATTACTACTTAAATATGCTTTGTCCCTTTATCTAGCACATCATAGGCACATAATTTCATTTCATTTCATTTCATTTCAAAAGAAATATGTGTACCAAGGTTTTTATTAATGCTACACATCAATATTGATTAACTATCCACACTGCTTCGAACTTTAAGGTCGAGGAAGTCCATTCTCAAAGGAGTCAACTAAGTTAACTCTATTAGGAAGTACCTAATCTTTCTCAACAAACTTTACATATCAAATTATTCAACATACGAAATATATCGCGTTAAAATAATATTTTGTTTTTTTCTATTATTATACTATTTGATTTTATAATATTTAAATAGTTGTGTGACCATTCTTGAGTAATTTAAGCAAACTGGAAGTGTGAACAGATTTGTTTGCCACGAACATTTTCTGGGCTTAAATTCAAGTGTACACTTTCAACTTTTTTATGTTACCACACAAATAATTCATATAGATATATAATTCATGCAAAATTTTACCCAATAAATTGAATAGTAAGCAAGCATACCATGCAATTCCTACAGTTTACATATGTCATGTTCATATATACAAGGTGTAAAAAAACCGTAATCGATTATTACAAACACATTGACGCTAAAAAAAATAAAAAATAAACGTTTCCATAACTACCATAAGTATGAAATGTATATGGCAATAATTTAGGTTAAAAAATAATTAGACTGCCTCGTGGTCTCGCGGTACAAGTATGTGCCGTGCGATCTATAGGTCCTGGGTTCGATTCCCGGGTCGGGCAAAGTGTTATTGGGTTTTTCCATTAGGAAATTCTCAGTAACAGCACGGAGTCTGGAAATGTGCCCGAAAAACGGCAATAGGCTCGCTCCCTATTACGTGGGACTGATACATACATGGCAAAATGAAAAATAATTAAAATTGACGATTCAAAAGAACTTGTGAAAGTCTATTTGAATAAAGATAATTTGACTTTGACTTTGATTTTGACTTTATATAGTGTTTGTAATAACCGTAAGTATTACTTGTCTTAGTGTTTGATCACGGTCTTTTTAAACCCTGACCTTAAAAAAAAACTACATCGAATTATGAAAGAAAAAAAAACCTACAGTAAAATGCATTAGAAGTACAAAATACATCCAACATCCTTACACTTAGTTCCAAAATGGACGCATTGTGCGTTGGCATTACATGTCCGAGCACAAATGGAGAAATATTGCACATTGTCCATCACGAGTGAGTTATCGTTAGTGGCTGGTCGTAGGTCGCCTCACCCGCTTACCTCGTATTTAATCTGTCCCGACGCTTCACTGAAGAAATGTTAAATCGCAAGGCACATTGTTCCGTTCCGAAGAGTTCAGACTTGGCCAATATTTAAGGTTTTATTAAGAAAACACGCAGGTTGAATGAGGAGGGCTGAAGATGAGCTGAGCTGAAAGGCTGTTGATGAGGATAAGGATGATGAATAAGAAAATCCGGTTACTAATAAACGCACACGCATTCAGTCGTTAAAAAATTAGACATAGGAAAATTTCTACACTTACGTTTCGCCAATAGTCAAAGTCAAAGTCGAAATGATTTTTATTCAAATATACTTTTACAAGTTCTTTTGAATGGTCAATTTTAAACTATAGTAAAGTATAAGTGTTTTTAAGTCTCACAAGTGACAAATCTATTGCTACTTTTAAAAACACAAAACAAGCCACAGAGTGCTGTCGCTGAGAATTTTGTATGTATGAACGAAAAAATGTAAAAAATCCGGATATATCATTAAAAAAATCACTTACGACGTATTTAGCGCTCAAAAAAGAAAAAAAAGGCCTATATGAAAATGAGCGGTGTTCGAAATAAGTTTGAGAAAATACTTTTTATGCCAGTACTGCAAGCTATTTAATTATAATTATTATTATTGAAAATTATCATACGCATAGGTAACTACCAACTTTTTAAAAATAATTCCAACACCGCTTACCTGTTCGAAGAAAATACCTCATTGAAGCGCCTAATGTGGCAAGTCTTCGCTTTTCGTGGCGGCATTCCCGTCCATTTGGCGTGTGACAGGTGCGCTCATTGTGGCGTTAACAAGATGTATCGCTTTATATTGATACAATTGATCACGTTTACATCTATATTTCTCAACGCCAATTTATTTTTATTTATTTATTTTATTTTTTATTTATTAAATACAGATTTAAATATTACACCATTTACAAATTTCTATACGATATAATATAATATCGTGATAAAACCTGCACACCTAAAAGTTCTTAGGAATTTCTTAGGTGTGTAGTCCGCCAACCCGCACTAGGCCAGCGTGGTGGACTAAGGCCTAAACCCTCTCAGTTGTAGAGGAGGCCCGTGCCCAGCAGTGGGACGTATATGGGCTGATGATGTATGTATACGATATAATATATTTAAAGGATTTGCCAAGCAGATTAGACAAGGACCCTGCACTAAGCTATATAACTAGTATAAGTTTTTACTTTGTCAGTGAAGGAAAACAACAATAGCTTAGGTTACATAGGTAATAGGCCAGCCTGATGAACTGAGGCCTAATCTCTCACAATAGTGGAAGCTTTATCATAAACAGGAGTAGTAAGCAATTTCTAAGAAGTTTTAAGTGTGCAGGTTTCCTCACGATGTTTTCCTTCGCCGTTAAAGTACATGATGATTCATTGTGAATACAATATATGATTGGGATTAAATACCTTCTAGATATCGAATAATATCCCACCATCCTGAGATCCTGAAATGGGACTCTATGGGATTTTACTCGTATATGGGATTTTAGACCGTACTGTGGTCACTATGTAGATTTACCTTGACCAGAAAATCATAAAGTAAGTGATAATTCACTTACTTTTACAGCAGTGATGGCCTCGAGGTTTAGGCACGACAGCAGTGATGGCCTCGAGGTTTAGGCACGACAGCAGTGATGGCCTCGAGGTTTAGGCACGACAGCAGTGATGGCCTCGAGGTTTAGGCACGACAGCAGTGATGACCTCGAGGTTTAGGCACGACAGCAGTGATGGCCTCGAGGTTTCGGCGGTCGCAGGTTCAAACCCCAGGCACACACTTCTGACTTTTCGAAGTTATGTGTGTATTCACAATGAATTATAACTTGCTTTAACGGTGAAGAAAAACATCGTGATGGAACCTGCACACATAAATGTTCTTAGGAATTTCTTAGGTGTGTAGTCCGCCAACCCGCACTAGGCCAGCGTGGTGGACTTTAGGCCTTAGCCTAAACCCTCTCAGTTGTAGAGGAGGCCCGTGCCCAGCAGTGGGACGTATATGGGCTGATGATAATAAGTGATAATTCATTATAAATACACACATAAATTCGAAAAGTCAGAGGCCATTACTATTTTATTTTAATATAGATTTACATAAAAAAAAAAATATTGAATAATTTAATAATATCACGGCTAAGTGCGATACCATTAATAAAAGTAGCCTTTTTACAAGAAAGCTTGTGGTCTCGTCTATGTCTACATTAAAATTTGCAAGTAATTACAAAAAATTATATAATACATCCATAAACACCCTTTTTTTTTTTTTTTTTTTTTTTTTTTCACGGGGAAATCCCTTTACGAATCGTCTCCAAGTATGGAGGTATGTCGGACTCACCGAACTATTTTTAATAATAGCTCGTCCTACCGACTAAAACCCCGTGATTTTCCGCTATCTCCATAAAAATGCAGGGGCGCGGGATACGCGTTTGCATGCAGCCAGGACCCCTTTGGAGTTGTCTTTTCAATAGACCCTTCATAGCGAGAAACAATTCTTCCTCTTTCGGACTCAGTAAAGTCATAGAACGGCCACTGATTATTATATTATTACTCTTAATTAATTATTATATAATTACTATATTATTATTACTCGCCTCATTGGATCTACCGAACTAATCGACTATGGTGGTCGAAAATTCTGCCGTTGATAACGGGTCCGGTTTGTCCGAGAATAAGTCCTCGTTGCCCGTTCTCTTTCTCTTTCTGCTGCCTCTTTTGCTGTCATGACGTTTTCGCAGAATTGACATACTGAGTTCCACGAGTCATCGCAGTCAACCATTTTTTTAACCACAACTGCAAGGGTAAGATTGCTACCAATTTCTGCAACAAGCACAGCACGGGGCGATTCAAATGCCGGACAATCGGCTAAGGTGTGTTGCGCCGAGTCTTCTACATAGCCGCATGCGTGGCACTCTGGCGTCGGTTCGCGTCTTATTCGACACAGGTATTTCCCAAAACAACCGTGACCCGTAAGTATCTGTGTCAATCGGAACGTCAGAGTACCGTGCCGCCTCTGAAGCCAATCGGTTAGAATAGGCCGAATGGCTTCGATGGTCGTTTTGCCTGAAATGGGACTTTCAAGTCGTCGCATCCATTCCGCCATTAATGTTTGCTGGAGGGTCGATCTGTACGTCTCAATTTCTCGAGGCGCCGGTTGTTGACGCTGGTTTAAAGCCTCTTCACGCCACTGGTGTAGTGAAGCTAACGCTTTTGCCTCCAAATCCCAAGGTGGGAGTCCAGCTAACATCGTGGCTGCCTCGAAAGAGACTGTGCGGTATCCTCTGATGGCTCGTATCGCCATTGCTCTTTGTGCACGCCTTAGAATTATGGTGTTGCGAACTGTCAGTCTGTTCGCCCACACTGGAGCCCCATAAAGAGCAATGGATCGGACGATCCCTGCGTAGAGTTTCCGGCATGCTGAGTTGGGTCCGCCTAAATTGGGAAGAACCCTCGCAAGGGAGATTGTACAGCTCGTAAGCTTGGGGCCTAATTGTCGGAAGTGTTCCGAAAAACTCCATCGGCTATCAAGAATTAGTCCGAGGTACTTCATAGTTCCCTCAATTTTAATTCGGACACCACCCACTGTTATGTGCAAACCACGAGAAGGTTTGTTCTGAGGGCCATGAAAGCTCATCGCCTCAGATTTTTCAAGAGCCACCTTGAGTCCAAGGCGACGAATGCGATTGACCACTTGAGCTACCCCAGCTGTGACCTTTATCATTGCGTCTCGATGAGATCTCCCTCGTGCCGTCACAAGTGTATCATCAGCATAGCAGATCACGCTGACTTCGGGGGCATATGAGCCGCGCAATACCCAATCATATCCAATGTTCCACAAAAGAGGGCCGAGGACGGATCCTTGTGGAACACCGCATATTATGCTTCGTCGCACCCATCCTTCGCGGCTTGGGTAAACTACTACTCTTTCAGAAAGGTAAGAACTGACGAAGCGCCGGAGGTATAATGGCACCCTATGGAATATTAACGCTTCCATAATGCAACTCCAAGGTAAGGTGTTAAAGGCGTTGGCGATATCTAGAGATACCGCCAACACCACTTCACCTTGTGTAACGGCTGTGTTTGTCAGCGACTTAATGCGGTTAATTGCTTGGATCGTCGAGCGTCTTTGGCGAAAGCCAAATTGGTTCTCTGCTAGGTTTGGTCCTACTGTTGTCAGGTGATGGACGAGGCGGTTTGCAATTACTCGTTCGCAGAGTTTTCCCACTTCGTCTAGCAACACTATGGGGCGATATGCAGATGGTGCGTCCGCAGGACGTCTGTCTTTTTTGAGCAGCACTAATTTACCACACTTCCAGATACGTGGGAAATGACCCTGCTGAAGGCAAGCACTAAAAAGTCTTTTTAGGTGAAGCTCCAGGAAGTCTTCAGCCAAAACCCATGCACGACCCGGTATGCCATCGGGACCAGGGGCAGAGTTTTTGGTCCTGAGACGTCGCATGGCTGCTCGTATCTCCTCTTGAATCACTTCACCACACTCGTTCGCATTGCTTTCCTCGTTGGGTAGCTGCGAGGACGGTGATAGTGGGGGTAAGCTTCCAACCCTTGTGGGGAATAAATTGTCGATGACATCTTTCAAGAGTCGTGGTTCCAGGCTCTGTAATGGTCGGCAAGTATGTACTTGAATCGATTCTCAAAATAGCTATTTTTAGTAAAACATTAAATTATTACATTAGCCGTCAAGTCAATCAGCGTTTTATAGGATTATGACCCAATTTTCTACTAGACCAGCGTTTTCCAACCCACCAACCTTTGATCAAATAATTGAAAGTTTAATCCAATCACATTGCTTACACCGGCCAACTTTGTATCACCTCAGAAATAAATTAATTAAAAAATGGATAATCACATAACAAAAACCAAAAGTTCGTTGTCGAAGCTCATAAAATATTTTAAACCCATCAAATATTTTCGATCCCTTTATCTCATTTTAACTTTTCGGTTCCTTATTAAAGCTAAAACAGTTGGCGTTCGTTAATATTATACTGTTTTATTAAAAAGGTATTTAAATACAGCTAAAATAATATAGCACGGATGGATTTTCATGCATTCAGAGATGAAAGTAAGTAAGCTGGTAGAAAACTTGCATCCAATAAGAAGTTTTGTGAAAACCCTTTATTATTTTATCTTTTGTTTTTTCCTAACGCCATTAAGTTACTAATTAGTGGTTAGGGACATTTAATTTGATATGAATGAATAATTAAATATATATCGGAGCAGTGAGGCTTGGATGTGTCTTTAAGATGTGTGACGTCACATTGCCGACGTCACAACTGTTGGTTAATGGTGATAACTCATACTTTGACGTTTCTTTAGTAAACTTTCACAATTACTGACGAGGCAGATAGCCCTGTATCGTTATGAATAGCAGTGACATCGTTATTACTGGAGGATCCATTTTGAGAAGTAATTTTAACAACCAACTTCAATCAAAGTTCCTTTTATTTCCCAATAAATCGGATGTTTGCTACCCGTGAGTCATTCTTGTTTACGCAAGAGCGACGACATAGCCATCAGTATATGGTTTTACGCCGTTATATATAATAAGATAAAGTGCTTCAAAGGTAAAAGATATAACAGTCTTTCTGTAGGTTATTAAAAGAATTAGGTGATTTAACATTTTAACTTACAAGCCCTTAATACTAGATGGCGCTGTCTTAGATAGGATCTTTTTAGTTAAACATTTATCTATAAACCTTTCTATTAGTATGATTACTATTAAAACTATTCTCAGTATAAGTTTTTAATCATGGGATGTCTGGTATGTGACAGGCTTGGAGCCGGTTCTACCAGTATAACTTATTTACCTTGTTTTTTTGTACTCAATTAATATATTTCTCTGTATAAATCGCATACAGAAGAATATTACACTCATGCCATTTAAAACTGTTACTCAGAAGAAAATAATGGCCGCTATGTTTTCGTTTCCAAGCATTCGTAAGTTACAATTAAGGAGAGCCTCTTAAGGTGAGGCTTTTAGAGAAAACTTTCCTTTATAGCCCTCATGAAATTCCACGTTTGTACCCTTAATGATGATGCGGTATGATCGTAATGACTTACTTTGTACTTATATGCGGAGGGATTATTTCTGAATAGGGATTCATTCAAACGTTATAGCCTCATCTTTTGATTGTCTTGGAATAATATGCTTTTTGCTGGAGTTGTAAAATGTTTTTGTTAAATACTCTTTCAAGCCTATATCTTCTAAGGGATCAACAGAGGTGTCTAGTCTACGTTCACATGTCAGCTGTCAAATCACTTGTAACTTAATGCTCGGGCTTATTTTCGTTTACCGAAAACTTGCTCAAATTAGAAATTATATCTGCCTCGTGGTCTTGCGGCACAAGTATGTGCCGTATGATCTAGAGGTCCCGAGTTCGATTCCCAGGCCGGGCAAAGTGTTATTGGGTGTTTCCATAAGGAAACTCTCAGTAGTAGCACGGAGTCGGGAAATGTGCCCGAAAAACGGCAACAGACTCGACCCCTATTACGTGGGTCTGATACTTACCTGGCGAAATATGGATGCAGAAAATCACCTCTTCCAACCCCTTCTGAGAGTATAGGCGTGAATTCATATTTATGTAAATAATTAACGATCCTATTATACAGAGATTTACAGTGTTACATTTTGTAAATTTCATAAAATTTTGCTGACGTATTTTTGGCCCGACAAGTCATTCAGCAAATATTTATTGGGAACAAGTGCATCCGTAAAAGTATACAGTCATGCAATTAATTTGTGTCCATTGCTGGAAACATGGCTTTTTGACAGCCCCATGGCGCAGTTGGCTAGACACCAGCTTGCGAAACGAGAGGCCGCGGGTTCGATCCCCGCACCAAGACAAATGTTTGTGTGATCCACAAATATTTGTTTCGGGTCTGGGTGTTTGTGAGACCGAAAGTGTGTCGTCGTTTCTGATACCCACGACACAAGACTCGTAATGTGACTCTTAATGTGGGGTCATAACTATGTATGTGACTGTTGGGTGTATATATTTTATTGTCTTTATTGCTGGTTTTGTTCAGCGATTTTTGGCAATTTTCATTAACCTATTTCTGTAATTCTTTAATAGTCCTCTTCTAATTTTTGGGTGGACGTTCAACAGTATTTTATAAAATATATTGCTTTAAATAAAAATGATAAGAAAACCTTATAATATGAATTATTCCACCTATTTAACATTTTTATCGTATTATTTTGTATAATTCAGTCCTTATGCCTGTTAAAATTATAATATTCGCGAGTAATGTCAGAATTAAGTAAAATATTTATTAAGACCTGCTCAAAGGTTATCTTCTAAGTTTTTGGGTATTCTTTGTTACTTTTTCTCGCATCATCATCAGCCCATATACGTCCCACTGCTGGGCACGGGCCTCCTCTACTATTGAGAGGGTTTAGGCCTTAGTCCACCACGCTGGCCTAGTGCGGGTTGGCGGACTACACACCTAAGAAATTCCTAAGAACTTTTAGGTGTACAGGTTTCATCACGATGTTTTCCTTCACCGTTAAAGTACGTGATAATTCTTTGTGAATACACACATAACCTCGAAAAGGTAGAGGTGTGTGCCTGGGGCTTGAACCCGCGACCGTCGAGATTCTCGACCGCGTGCCTAAACCTTGAGGCCATCACTACTTTCTCGCATATTTAAATGTATATTGTTGTAAAAAAATATAAAAGTACAGTAAGTAATAACCCCACGCATGTATTTCCTGATGGAACTGACAGAAATTTATTTCTGCCCACATTTCGCCGGATACATGTATCAGTCCCATGTAATAGGGGGCGAGCCTTTTGCCGTTTTTCAGGCACATTTTCAGACTCCGTGCTGTGCTAATAAAAATTCCCTAATGGAAAAACCCTACAACCCTGCCCGACCCGTGAATTGAACCCGGGACCTTTAGATCCTACGGCACATAACAATGCTGCGAGACCACGCGGCGGTCAGTTAGTTAGTTTGGTTTTTGTTTCAAACAATCGATTACTCAATGTTTAATCACGGAGGCCTTAAATCTCTTAGTGACTCAAAATAATAATAATTAATATATTTACAAAAAAGAGTTTTTAAATAACAGAACAAATAAATGGACTTATCATTTCCATCGCTCAAAGTAAAACCTTTTCAAACGAAAAACTTATCGAAACCACAAAGTCAAAGCCACAGAATAATGTTTAAATAATATATTTTTAGGAATGGCACATTTTAAACCTTAGTCTATATACACACTACGGCCAATCCCAACCCAGCCTTGGGATTGGCTATATAAACATCTTACGTCATACTAATTACAATAAATATTATACAAATCAATTTTGAAATGAACATCAGTCAATCAATGGTTGTTATGTTGCAGTTCACTTGTCCTCGGGCGCTTCTCTCTGAAACATAAAAAATATTCATTATTCGATATTGTCAGCGACTTCATATGCGTTGTGTTTCAAATTGGGTCTAGAAATAAATAAAAAAGGTAATATAAAAGATCCTTTAGTAAGTTTTTCAGAGGTAGCTTTTACTAGTAAAAATAAATCTATAATGTAATTACAATTTGTTCAAGTCAATTTAGTTATTTATGAGATTAAATAACAATTAAGAAAAATATTGAAACATGTCGAGTTCTCTTTATATTGAAACTTTTTTAATAAATACACCCAACAGTCACATACATAGTTCTGATCCCACACTAAGATACAAGTTTTGTGTCGTGGGTATCAGAAACTACGAGAGACTTTTTTGTCTCACATACACCCAGACCCGAAACAAATATTTGTGGATCACACAAATATTTGTCTCGGTGCGGGGATCGAACCCACGGCCTCTCGTTTCGCAAGCTGGTGTCTAGCCAACTGCACCACGGGGCTGTCAACTTTTTTAATAAAAAATATTACAAGTTGCCTAAAACACAAATGAATCGAATGAAAAAAAAACTTATTTTCTCATTGTTCATTTAAATCTGTCTCATGTCTGACATCTGTCTCTGTCATGTCTCATCATCTGTTATGAATGAGATGATGATGCATTGTCAAAAAATAGTTCCAATTTCGCACCTCATCACCAACATCGGAGATACTACTTATTTATAATGTGTATTACATTTTATTAAAATAGATAATTTCAGTATAAAATACAAATTTTCTGCTAGAATCCATGATAAAGAATAACTCTATCAGAGTAACTTAGTAAGCCTACGGGCTGTAGCAAATGTTGATAGATCTCTAGTAATTCATATCTCTATTTCAACAAGTCCTAAATTACCATCAGGTATTATGAGACTACAGCGTCAAAAAACATTACTAGAACATTTCTAACTTGCATATATTTTAAGAAGTAAGTAAGAAAGTTAGGCCAGCATTTATTTTTTATTTTTATACTGGCACGGCAAAGTGACCCCATTGCACCTGATGGTAAGCGTAATGGAGTCCATAAAAAGTGCCGACCAGCGAGAGATGATGATCTCCCCTTGGTCGACACTATCATGCCTGCCGAATACCTCTTCACCATTCTTGTGAAGAAGTATGAGGGACTAATGCCATGTTGATCAAAGGACCGACCGCGATAAACCGGCCAGAAAATGCCGGCACGGTCATCCTTTCACCATGATTGAAGCCCCCCCGAAAACCGAATATACACTAGCTGATCCCGGAACGCGGCACACTTGCATGTGTCACTATGGCGGGTTTTACGCCCTGTGTACGGTGGTCGCTATCCGGGCGGATACCAATATCCTACCACCAGCATAAAAAAGCGTGGTGGACTAAGGCCTAAACCCTCTCAGCAGTAGAGGAGGCCCGTGCACAGCAGTGGGACGTATATGGGCTGATGATGATGAAGTTATTATTACCATCATCTGCCAGATTTTCATCTTGGAGATCACGTCGTCATCAAGCATGGGTTTCGCTTCGGGATTCTTAAATGGGAGTGCGATGGGGCCTTCGCCGCTTACGGAGCTGAAAAAAATCGAAAAGTCACATAAAATTTTAATCTACTAAGACAAGTCGGAATCAGAGCTTTTGGTGGCCTCAAGGATTAGGCACGTGGTCAAGACTAAATTTCTACAGTCGCCTGCCTAGGCACCCTCAGGCTTTTCGACAATATTAACATTTTCAATGCATCACTTTAAAGTTAAAGAAAAAAATAGGGAGGTATCCTGCACATCTAAGATTTCACCACGAGGAAGTTCTTAGGTAGGTATGTGTAGTCTGCCACCACTATGGTGGACTGAAGTTACAAGATTAAGCCTAATTCCTCTAAGTTATACGATCTCGTGCATAGCAATGGTGCGTATATGAGCTGATATGATGTAAAGTATAAAGTATGTATGTAAGAAAAAATTGTAGCTGCAGATGATGATACCAATGGGTTGATGTAATCGAGATGACATTGTCTTTTAGTTATTTATTTTCATAGCATTTTCTTTACTTCTCTCCATTCTTTTTGTTTCGCCTTTTCCCTGTCAAATGCAAGTATTATTTTTGAACGGCTGCGATTCTTAACCGTTAGATTAGATAAAATTATTTTTGCGTTTTTTTACGTTTTTTAAAAGTAAATACTTATTTAATTTACATAACTGTGGATTCTCCAACGGAAGAAGACCAGCATCATAGATTAAGGCACAATCTTTCCAATTGTAGAAAGACTGACGTAAAGAAGGAAAAAGTGTACTTGTTGTGTGTAATTACTGATAAATGACTTAATTCCAATAATTCAATATCTTAAATTTTTTACGAAATTAAAAGACAGTAGCTTAAGAGACTAACACACATATTTTAATTCATTTCATTCATTAAAAAAATAAAAAAAACCTAATGAAAGAATTTCTCGCAACATGCTAATGGCGACATCTGTATCACAGATTAATAAAACGCTTACAGAAGTCTGTCGGTAGCTTGGGAGTTGTCTGGCATTTCCACCTGGAAGATGGCGTTGAGGTCGTCATATTTCGATTCTTGAGGTTTCACACGGTCCTGAAAATTAAGGGAACGCAATGTAGATGGCGCTGATCAAGTATAAAACAGAATTTAAGTATATTAAATGTAAAAAACTAAGTCAGCGATGGGTCTTTCGAGGTTTAATACAGCAGTGCCGTATACTGCTTAATTTGATTGCGTTTAATTCAGAATTGTATCATATACGAGTTATAATCATGTTTAATGTAATTTTCTGAACATCTTACCTACTATTATATAAAATAATTGAAAAATCTTAAGGCCATGTATACTTAGGCATTACATATACATATGTATATATTAAATTAGTTTCTACTAAGTATTACAGTTTATGCTTAAAGTAGTACAAATATTTTTCAGAGAGCCTTTTTACAGAATTATTTTATTTGTCTCTTATATGACGCTTCTTCAAGTGTATATAAAATTTAAGATAACTACATAAATAATTTGTTGTTGTGCTTGGTGCTTACCATTTCAGCGTTAGCAGCCATGCGACGGAGTATTCTGGTAAGGTACCAGTCGGGAGCGGCCGCTGGTGGTTTGCCTGATCGTTTTCCATGGGCTGGAAATATCAAACAAAAGAACGAATTAATAAAACCTGATACTACTTTTTTAAACAGTCACATGCATAGTTCTGACCCTACACTAAGATACAAATCGATACAGGCTTGCCTAGTGAGGGGACCATTTTAGACTGTTACTTGTGGGTCAATAATTAATTGCATACGTTATCATTGTATACTTTTTACTACTTGTATGTCCTGTACGTGTGTAATTTGTATTAAATAAATAAATCTTATGTCGGGGTATCAGAAACTACGATAGACTTTTCGGTCTCACAAACACCCAGACCCGAAACAAATATTTGTAGATCACAAAAACATTTCTCTCGATGCGGAGATCGCACCCGCCCCTCTCGTTTCACAAGCTGGTGTTTAGCCAACTGCGCTACGGGGCTGTCAACTTATATTTAGATTTTTAATGTTTTAGTTTTAGAAGAACTTTCAATGGTCAATCTTAAAAAAATGTTTGCAATGAGATGATTTCATACTGCTCCGAGCTCGCATACTACTAGAATCTTAATTAATTCTAATTAGTTCTTTCGAAATATTAATGGAGAAGACTCAGATCATTGATAGTGATTTTAGTGTGAACGTGCTTTGGGTCATGTGCTGTGGTAATGTCAGTAAGCTATCATATCAAAATATTCAATATCCAGCACTAATACACATAGGATTCCGATTAATCCTTACGTCAGACGTACAACAGACACGTAAAAGGGGGATGAGTATTATTTAACGCTTTAAGATAATCACAAAAACGTATATGCTTGCAGGTGACAATTCCCATGCTATCAAAGATTACATGACTTCATTATCGTATTTCAGATAATCTGGTGACATTATAATGACTATGGGTATGACGTATTCACCAAAATAAAAGATTTGAAGTCTGGCGTACAAGATTATATTTATCACCTTTATAGAATAAATGTGATGTGGCGGAACTGAATTCGTGATAAAATGCAATGGTATTTTTTTTTGTGTCACCAATGTTTAGAGCCATTTTGGGGAATTTTGCGGGTGGAGCAGACACGTGCTAGAGTGGAGACCGCGCTTAGGTAGACGTAGTGTAGGACGTCCTGCAGCATAATGGTCCGACAACTTAAGAAAGGTAGCGGATAGATGAGGGCTACTCAAGACCGGGATGGTTGGTGCCCACTTGGGGAGGCTATCGTTCAGCAGTGGACGGCGATAGGCTGATAATAATATGTATAGGCATTTGGCGCCATTACAGTCTAAATACTAGTGTTAACTAGTGTAAATAATTACTAACACACGTTACTACTTGACACTATTATACCCGTCTGTAACTCAGGCTGACCCCAATTACATAAAATAATTTTTCATTTGCTACAGCGGTTATTTTTTAGGTGGATCACCAACTGCCAACAGATTTAAACTCTGGCTATCTGACGCGTTACGTGAAACGCAACATTCTATGATTCTACTACTACATAGATTTTTCAGATAGAATGAATCTAAAATAACCCCAAAAGTCGTAAATTTCTGTTCAGATCTTATTCTATTGTTCGATCTTTAAAACAATTTGCATTGTAATGTAAGGGTAAATGATTTATGAATTCCTTCATAAAAGATTACAAACCAATAAAATTTGTTACTGAACGATTCATGCACACAAGCACACACGCTAATGCCTTTGTTTTCAATAAAAAACAAATTCATAACGCTAAACGAGCGTGTTTCCCGCTATGCCTCCATTTTTAATAACAGTCACGTCTAAAATTACCGCCATTATGGCACGCTGTCATTAGCGGCTTAAATTTTCGCAGGTATGATTAAATTATGTTTAAATTAGTTTCGGTAACAAGATTATAGATGGCGTTAACTTTAACTTCTTACATATGGGTGTATTGCACTTTGAGCAGATTGTTGTTCGTAGGTGGTTGAATATTATTTTTGTATTAATAATATATATGTACATTGTCATTGACATAGAAACGATAGAAAGACAACGACAAAAGCCACGGATTCGATGCTTCACACGGAAAAATGCAATATTATTTCATTCGTAAAATATGTTTAAGGTCTGGATTTCGAGAAAACTGAGTGTCTAATTATTCCTGATAATAACCATTTAGATTTTTATTACAAGGTGCAATCGAAGTTATGCGACTACTCATACGATTTATAGTAAAAGCGCTAAAATAAATAAAAATTGGGACAATTAATGAGTAATAATATTAAATAATTGTTATTTAATTGTTTCTTACAGCACTACCTACATTGAAAATATTAAAATATTTTGAGCTTAATAGTTAGGCAGTATAGTTCATCTTTTAGGTGTGCCTTTTGGCACCGCGCAGAGGCGGTCCCGTTCCAAGCCATAGCTCAGGCTTCAGGATATGCCGGGGCCGTCTCGTTGAATGCGCTGATGGTGGCCGTCGCGGGGTTTTTAGTCGGTATTACGGCGCATTTGATTTTGGTAGGGACCCGGCCCAGCGGCCGCCCGAATACATCACGGGCGGTAACATCCATGCTGGGTCGGAAGGTGCCGGTGAGTCCGACACACCGTCCGTAAATAGGATTTTCCCCGCAGGAAAAAAAAAAAAGGCAACGTGAACACGCCAAAGTTTAGACAAAATAAAGCGTAGAAAATCGCCGGCGTATGAACATTCATTTATTGCACAATATGCCATAAGCCGTGAGATTAAAATGGAACCGATATAAACGATAATGGCCAATAGCAAACGCGATACGAGGGGATTTTACTACGGTGGGAACCGACGCACCTCTTTAACTTTAACTAGATTGATGTGTCATAATAGGGACATCATATGACATATGATGTCATAGGTCATCTATGATAGCTTAGCTGGGAACGGATATGACAAGATTTTGGTCACAGTTTCCAGCTTAAACTGTCAATGTCACTTAACCGTGAAGTGCATAAAACGGCCTCTTATTGTATTATTTAGAAGCATATTTTATTGATTAAATTAATATATAGACCCAAAACATCTCAAGATCTCATACTAAGACACATGTCTTGTGTCTAGGGTATAAGAAACTACGATAGACTTTTCGGTGCCAGAAATATTCGTGGATCACACAGACATTTGTCTCGGTGCGGGGATTGAACCCGCAGCCTTTTGTTTCACAAGCTGGTGTCTAGCGGGGCTGTCGTTGTTACGTAGCAAAATGTACTCTGTTTTTGGTCCATCGAAATTTTGATATCCTGAGGAAGGCTAGGCTCACTTCTTAAGCCGGTCCGGTTAATCTACTAAGCTACCTTTGTAATGAAATTCAAATTAAATCATGCTGCCTTACCTCCCCAGCACGAATGTCCATAGCTGAGGCACGACCCTGTAACACAAAAAAATATTATTAATATTACAAAGTTTAGTTATTTCCTTATTAGTCTTGAAGAAAATAGACTTCATTTTCTTGATGGTAAGGTTAAGGTAATGTAATAATAAATTACAAAATAATAAGACGCCAAGTCATCATCTTTGGGTAATCTTGGCGAAGCTATTAAAGGTGATAAAATTGACATTTAAAAATAAATTACACTAAAATCAGAATGAGCAAATAGGAAGTATATAAGACTTCTTTTCTTTTCTCTTTGTTTCCGACTAATGGTCAGTTATCTACATATATACATACAGACATACGTACATACATGACCTCACGTCTGTATTTCCCGAAGGGGTAGGCAGAGGTGCATTTCTGCCCTCACATTTCGCCAAGTATGTATCAGTCCCATGTAATAGGAGGCGAGCCTATTGCCGTTTTTCGGGCACATTTCCAGACTCCGTGCTGCTATTGAGAATTTCCTAATGGTTAACCCAAAAACAATCCGACTCGGGAATAGACCTCTTGATGGCACAGCACATAATTTTTCCGCGTCGTCCTCAAAAGTAATAAGACGTACAGGATTTCATCCAATGGACCTACGTTAAAAAGTAATTTTGGAACACCTAACAATATGTACCTCACAGTCTAACAGGTTTATTACGCGTTCTGTATATGAACGTCTCGTGTTAGAGTGCACCGTTAATGGTCACTAAACAATGACAGACAAAACGTGTGACGTGCGAATGTCTGTCACCTTGATACAGGGCAGTATGTAGACATATGTACATTGGTAGAATGGGGATAAATTTATTTTTAATATTAAAATTATCAGAACGAGTAACACGTGTAAATATACGGCCATAACCAAAAGTATAACTGAGTATCATTTATTAATAAATACATAAAAAAAATCCTTAATTACTACGAGCTGAGATATTTGCAGATTTTTTGGAATGTACATATTATGCAGTGTACCGTTATACACTTTTTATTGGTATACAATGGTGTCATACTACTAATGATTAGTATAGAATAGTTTTACCTAAAATATTTATTATTGTTACCCAAATATATTTAATTTATTATTATATTATGTTCATCTATGGTATTCATAATTAAAATACAACAAAATGTTGCAAATCAAGGCATATTAACCTGCGTCGGATTCTTTCCTTCACAATACTCGAACAAAACTGTTCAAGCAAAATATCTATAAGACTGACTAGCAAATCTAAATCTACCTCAAATAGTCCAAGAAACACAGCCTTAATCAAATCAAAGAAATACCTTTGCACAAATCTTAGGGTCGCGACCCCCTTACCCTCAATCCGTCTGCATTGCACTGTACTGACGGTTATTGTAAGTGGGCGAGATACGCGGCTTCCATAAACATTCCATCGGATGCATTAGCCAGAGTGTCCGCCTAATGCGATCATTGAGCTGCGCTTATAGACCTCTATCTAATAAAGTCTTGACCTGAGACGTGCTTATAGATCAAACTTAGGGCCGATATAATGCTTTGTTGGGTATTTTAGGACTTTAATAATAAACCTTTTTTTTTATGTGAGGCCCGTAAGTCGTGATGGCCTCGAGGGTAAGTCGTGATGGCCTCGAGGTTTAGGCACGCGGTCGAGAATCTCGACGGTCGCGGGTTCAAACCCCAGGCACACACCTCTGACTTTTCGAAGTTATGTGTGTATTCACAATGAATAATCACGTACTTTAACGGTGAAGGAAAACATCGTGATGAAACCTGCACACCTAAAACTTCTTAGGTGTGTAGTCCGCCAACCCGCACTAGGCCAGCGTGGTGGACTAAGGCCTTAACCCTCTCAATGGTAGAGGAGGCCCGTGCCCAGCAGTGGGACGTATATGGGCTGATGATGATGATGATGAGGCCCATAATAATAAATGATTTGACTGTACCTATGGGCATTAATAATAAATAATTTTACTGTATGTTGTTATGACTGCCTCGTGGTCTCGTGGTACAAGTATGTGCCGTACTATCTAGTGGTTCGATTCCCGGGTCGGGCAAAGTGCTATTGGGTTTTTCCATTAGGAAATTCTCAGTAGCAGCACGGGGTCTGGAAATGTGCCCGAAAAACGGCAATAGGCTGGGCCCCTATTACGTGAGACTGATACATACCTGGCGAAATGTGGCTGCAGAAATGCACCTCTGCCTACCCCTTCAGGGAATACAGGCGTGAGTTTATGTATGTATGTTTTACTGTAACTATGAGCTTTATTAGTCAATGTTATGTTGGTTATGCGAAATACCCTTGTGGTTCCGCTTAAAACTAGCCTATTGCCGCTTTTGGGGCATATGCACAGACACCGTTGCTACTGAAAATTTCCTAGTATAAAAACCTATAAAACTTTGTCTAAGCCAAGAATCAACCCTTTGAGCTTTAAACTGCACAGGAGATTTGTAAGAAAAATAACAAAAACTCTGACGTAAATAAATATCTTAGTAACGTTTTAAATACTTATTATTTTTGTAATCGCAAAATAACTACAAGTATATTTATTTCTACTGTTGAATAGATAAATTCGCTGCGGAAATTCTGCCCTGCTACGAGTAATAGACAATTCCGCCGAAACACCAAAAACCCTTGTCAATGTCCATATGAAATTAAATTGTACAGTTTAGTATAATTGCCAATTAGCTGTGATTATAGTTCAAATAACTATCTCAGATCACGCGCAGATACAATATGTCTTTTTACGTAACCATTCAAAATCGAATCATCAAAATTATTATCATCAGCTCTTTTACGTCCCACTGCTGGGCACGGGCTTCCTCTACAACTGAGAGGGTTTAGGTCCACCACTCTGGCCTAGTGCGTGTTGGCCGACTACATACCTAAGAAATTCCTAAGAACTTTTAGGTGTGCAGGTTTCCTCACGATGTTTTCCTTCACCGTTAAAGTAAGTGATCATTCATTGTCAATACACACATAACTTCGAAAAGTCAGAGGTGTGTGCCTGAGTTTGAACCCGCGACTGCCGAGATTCTCGACCGCGCGCCTAAACCTCGAGGCCATCACGATTTCTAAACCTTGAGGCCATCACGACTTCCAAACCTCGAGGCCATCACGACCCATTTTGCAATAAATTAAATCCTATTGAGCCATTAGAATGATCACCAGATGATCTAAGTTAGGTATATTTAGGTTCATATGCACTACATATAATAACAATTTGTACATAGTTCCAAACGCTTATCTTCGTCAACAACTTCAAAGAAAGAAATCCTTTACAATTCCAATCAATAAACACTTAAGAATGTGCTCTAGAAATCCCTCCACACGTCGTACAGACTCACAGTAATTCACAATTCCAATGGAATGTGTACAAAGGAAGCACGCATTATAGGCCTTTTGGGAAATCTTTATGCATCGCTACAGATTTATGTTTCAGCTGTTGAACAATATTGAACGAAGCTGTTGCGAAATTAACTGTCTCTCTGTCATTTTTATATATGTAGTTGAAGCTTTGAATAATAGAAAAATATGTTGGCAAAGTCATAACTTTCACTAAGATCATAATCTTAGTGATCATTCGTAAAAAGTAGTGAAGGATGAATCTCGGCGGTCGCGGCAAACCCCAGGCACACACCTCTGACTTTTCGAAGTTATGTGTGTATGAGGAATTATCACTTACTTTAACGGTGGAGGAAAACATCGTGATGAAACCCGCCGCCTAAAAGTTCTTAGGTATTTCTTAGGTGTGTAGTCTACTAACCCGCATTAGGCCAGCGTGGTGGACTAAGTCCTAACCCCTCTCAGTTGTAGAGGAGGACCGTGCCCAGCAGTGGGTCGTAAATGGGCTGATGATGATGATTATCATTCGTATTTTGTGGTCGGTACTATAATTATAAATAAATAATACATAATTTCTTGGACTCAAGCATAGATTATACAATATAAAAGATTTCCCCGTCTTCTGGACTGGTAAAAACTGTGTTGTAGAAGAATATGCAGGAATTTTTAGATCACGGATTTTGAAGATCGAAATATGTTAGTAGCTCCTACAAAAATTCTCATTGCAAATGTCTGGAGCGGAGCGTCTACTATCAGAGTCGTAGTCATCTTATTAAGCCTCTGAGAGGGGCTTTCCATTATTCTAAAATCTAGTTAGTTTAATGGAAAGAAATTATTTATCATTTTTTTCTTTAATTACAATTCTGATAAGCTAATCACATCTAAATTGGTTTGACAGCCCCGTGGCGCAGTTGTCTAGACACCAGCTTGTGAAACCAGAGGCTGCGGGTTCGATTCCCGCACCGAGACAAATGGTGTGTGATCCACAAATATTTGTTTCGGGGCTGGGTGTTTGTGACACCGAAAAGTCTCTCGTAGTTCCTGATACCCACGACACAAGACTCGTATCTTAGTGTGAGGTCAGAACTATGTATGTGACTGTTGGGTGTATTTATTTATTTTATTTATTTAATACACAATGTTTATCGTTAAATCGCTTCGATTTGTTGGCAATAAGGGGAAGTTGTTATTGCTTACTGCCTGGCACGGGCCTCCTTTACAACTGTGAGGGTTTAGGCCTTAGGTTACCACGCTGGTCTAGTGCGGGTTGGCGGACTACACACCAAAGAAATTCCTAAGAACATTTTAGGTGTGTAGGTTTCCTCACGATGTTTTCCTTCACCGTTAAAGTGCGGTAAAGGTACTCCATTATGGTCTTATAAATATTTATGTTAAGAACTCCGTTGTACATTTCACAGACGTCTCCCTTGAAAACACATTAGTGTAGTGTGATTTAAATTCAGCTGTCATGGTGACACATAATGTAAATGGAGTGTGGACAATGCTGTCACTCTGTATGCAGCTTCCTGTATAAGATGAATCTTAAAAGCAACACGTGACTTCGGTCTAGTTGTTGGACATTCATTATATTCAAAGTCTAAATATCATTATTCATGTCTTTGAAGATCATATGCTACTACCGCTTTGGAATGCGTTGACGCTGTGAAGAAAAAACGGCGCAAGAATCTACATTAGCAACAATTAAATGATGTGTTAAGATTATCCATAAAAACATATTTTACTTAGTATTATAATCTTTGATGTATCTTGATTCAATATGTTTTCTGAAGTGATTGTTCATCATCATCATCATCAGCCGAAAGACGTCTACTAGACATAGGCTTCCCGCAAAGACTTCCAAAGCGCTCTGTCGGAAGAGGTATTTTATTTCTTGGTATTTCCCTACGCGATAGAATCAGGAATGAGGAGATCCGTAGGATAGGTTGCTGATATAGACCACACTCAATGTTAAGTGGCACATAGCTTAGCACTCTAGTGCAAGCCGCGTACCCACAAGGTGGACTGACAATTTAAGTGTTTGTTACGTAGTTAAAAATATAACATTGTATTTGATGCGATCAGTGAGGGACAAATCTAGGATGGTTATTAGAAAATGTCCAAATTTATAATGTTGAAACACGAACGTAGCGACCACTCCTCATAAAATCCGCAAAACAGTACTTCGTGGTATGTGCAAGTATGATCCATCGTATTATAAAATGTTTGGTATTTTTTTCTACCAATTTATAACATCTATAGGTATCGGCCCGTATAAGTTTGACTAAAGACTAAGATTAACTAAACATGTTTTTGAAAATTCGAAAATAAATTATTGTTTTTTGACAGACAATTTTTTATATAGATCCCATAGATGCAACTGAAAAGCTGACCATTAAATCCTGGATATTTTAAAGAAAAGTATTGTTAAACTACTGACCAGTAAATATCACTCATCGTTTTTTAAATCGCAGTAATGTCTAATTCTATTTTAAACACGATTCTTATCTTTCTAGCAATACTTTTTTTTGAAATATAAGTTTAAATATAACCAAATATTTAATAATTGAAAAACATGCGAATTCTAACAAGTTCTTCACGAATTGTTTCGTTCAAAGTAATTAAAATACGATTTCCAAGTTTGAAGTCAAAATTATTCTATGTGTTTGTCTTGATTTCTTTGATTTGATCCAACAGTTCAAATTAATGTTAAATTTGGCCTCATTCATTTGTTTTGTTTATGAATGGAGGAATTAAGGCTAGTACGATTCTCTATTTAAGTGGTTCAGAAGTGTATACTTCGTTGGCTTAGAAATATTTAATTCTTTAGAAACCTTTATCATTGACTGTTGTTAAGTTTTATTTCCTACTTTTTTGACTACCTCGGCCCCTCATTTCGTAAACTGATGTCTGGCCAACGGCACCAAAGTATTAATAGGGTTTGAGATATTTATCTCTTGGTATGTCTTGCCTGTGACTTAGTCTTTGTGGATTTCAAGCTAAGACCAAAGATAAATGTAAAGTTAATATGGGACTGATAAACACCTGGCGAAATGACGGTGCAGTAATGCACCTTTGCCTACCCCTTCGGGGAATACAGGCGTGAGGTTATGTATATGCATTCTTAGCTTTTTGATCATCCCGTAATCTCATCTTTTCCCTACCAATACACATCACAATGTCGTAGCGAAAAAGTCACACAAAACAAACTCATTTGAACAATTCCGTAGAGGATATTTTGACTTTGACATTGAAAATTTTCATTCATAAATTCATTCATTACACAATATTATTATTCAAAAAAACTCGTGGTTAGCGGATGTTAAATATTAATTTGTATAAATTTTATCGTATATTTTTTAACTTAATTGTTTACATCGATATATCATCACGCTTCGAATTCCGCAGGGGTGGGTGACACGCAAAGTGGGCCAGACTGTTGAACCGCCTGCGTCATTATGTGGGCGAATACATGGTATCGATGGGTAGAAACACAAATCGCCGTGCGGTCTCAAAGTTTATTTTCCTATTATGCAATAATTTGAAATACCCTCGAAACATTCACAAACTCACGCCAATATCACAGAGAGATAGGCAGAAATGCATGTCTGGGGAAGACAATACTTTTGACATCGCCTTTTGCCAGATATCTTAATCCTGCGAAATAGAGGGCGAGCCTATAACTGTATTTCGGGAACATATCCACAATTCTTTTTGTTCATTATCATCAGCCCATATACATCCCACTGCTGGGCACGAGTCTCCTCTACAACTGAGAGGGTTTAGGCCTTAGTCCACCACGCTGGCTTAGTACGGGTTGGCGGACTACACACCTAAGAAATTCCTATAAACTTTTAGGTGTGCAGGTTTCATCGCGATGTTTTCCTTCACCGTTAAAGTACGTGATAATTCTTTGTGAATACACACATGACTTCGAAAAGTCAGAGGTTGAATCCGCGATCGTCGAGATTCTCGACCGCGTGCCTAAACCTCGAGGCCATCACGACTTCTTTGTTACTGACAATTATCTAACGAAAAAAAAAGCAATAACAATTTCATTTGATCCGGGATTCAAACCGGCTAGATGCGAATATCACTTATAAAAGAGTGTCGATACTCCGTTTCATTATCCAAGCCATACACACCCCGCACATTTATAATTTACACTGCCATATTCACGTGAACATATTGTTTCTAAGTAATTACTTGTACCGTAAGCAATGACTACATTCTAAGAATTAAAAAAACATATTCTATGAAAAGTGCATGGAAATAATAAATTCTATGCGAACGCATGCACGGAATATGCCCATAGCATGTTCGAATGATAATTCATACAATTTAACTCCCAGAACTGCCGAGCACAGAGTACCCAACCAACACAGAGGCAGCTTTGTCGAAGCTTTTATATTAGTATCTATATTAAACACGATAAGACTGTATTTCGACCGTGTGACAGTGCGGTTCAAATAGGCTGGCAAGAAAGAATTACCGTGATCTCACCAACTAGCAAAATAGGGTTGTTGACAAGAGTTTATTTACATGATTATGTGTTGCGTAACATGAAAAAGTCCTCAAAAACAGACTAAAACATTTTAGTTAGTAGCAATGGGTGTATTTTATGCAATATTTGAGTTTTGTATTTTATTGTACCCCTATTATTAATTGATTTTGTCACATGCACATTGACACCGAGCAATGAAGCTCAGCGAGTTTACGAAATATTAGCCTGTCTTTATTGAAATTGTATCAGAAGGAAAAAAAGATATGGAAAAAAATATACATAATTTTTTTTATTGAAAATGAAAGTGTCAACTTCCCTATAATGCCAACCTGCTTGAAACTACACTGCTCCACGGTCAGCCAGTGAAACTTGTAAAAGTCGCATAAAATTACGTTTTCAGTCCATATATCGCGCTTGTCTACCATTCGATATTTCTAAGTGCGCAACTACTAACACCCAGTTTCTGACAGATCAATGTAATAAATAACCAATTTTTATCCAAGGAAAATTCTTCTACTTCGAATCCATTGCGGACAATGAAAGGCTCAATTGACAAAATAATTTTATCTATAAAGTCGAATTCCCTTGTAACAGAATTGATGGTCTATGGTATATCGGCCCACGTCCCAAAGATAGAGAGTAGTTGAGTTTCATCCACCACGCCGCAGTCCGGGTTGATGGACAAAATTTCTAGTGGAGATCTTTTTAATTGCAAGGTTCTTTTTTTTCACAGTTGAAGTACGTGATAATAACTTTGAAGTGTTTGCCTGGGATTTGTATTCACGCCAAGATTTTGGGCGTAATCCTCGAGGCCATCATTTTAAATTTGATTTTTAAATTGAAAGTGTAGTTAATTTTTGCATTGATCAATTTAGAAACTGGTGTAAAAGTGCTTATTCATGCTACTGAGGCGCATGCTTCGACTCCGCCACATACCTCCGCGTTGGCTGCGCCACCCGTTGATTTTCTGAACAATGCTAGAGGTCTTGCTACCTCTATTGTTAATTCTCTGTTCTGTGGATCAAACACGTCGTTATTAGTACACCCTGCTGGGAAAACGCGTTAAAAGCGACGCCAAGCGGTTAAAATGCTTTTAAAAGTATAATATGTGTGTTATCAATAAAGTATTATTTTCTCGTGACATTTGTGCACAAGTTTTATGACTTCTTTTTTATTTTGCAAGAATGTTTTATAGATAAACACTTTTACAAGTAATTTTTTATGCTATTGCGTTGACAAAGCGCGAACAAATTGATTTGGCTTAACCCTACAAGTCGAATTTCGAGTGGTACGAAGTCATAACCAAGAACCAATTGTCTTAAACCTGAGTGTTGTGAAAATACAAAAATACAACAATTCTTGGATTGTGTGAAGCAATCAAGATCACTAAAATTTGATTTTTGGTTAAGGCCTAGTTTTTCTATGGAACAAAATCTTTGATAAACGGCAATGGGATTGCTCAATTACGTGGGATTTAATAAATAGCGAAACGTAGGTGCAGAAATACTTCTCTGCCAATCCCTTCGGCGACGCATGCGTGAATGTATGCAAGCCTGTATGTAGATATATTAATAATTAAATCATCATCAGCCCATATACGTCCCACTGCTGGGCACGGGCCTCCTCTACAACTGAGAGGGTTTAGGCCTTAGTCCACCACGCTGGCCTAGTGCGGGTTGGCGGACTACACACCTAAGAAATTCCTAAGAACTTTTAGCTGTGCAGATTTTATCACGATGTTTTCCTTCACCGTTAAAGCAAGTGATAATTCATTGTGAATACATAATAATTAAATACTCATCATCATCATCAGTCCATATACGTCCCACTGCTGGGCACGGGCCTCCTCTACCATTGAGAGGGTTTAGGCCTTAGTCCACCACGCTGGCCTAGTGCGGGTTGGCGGACTACACACCTAAGAAATTCCTAAGAAGTTTTTTAGGTGTGCAGGTTTCATCACGATGTTTTCCTTCACCGTTAAAGCAAGTGATAATTCATTGTGAATACATAATAATTAAATACTCGCGACAAATTAATCTATGCGATGTCGTGACGACCTACCGCAACAAAACACGTGATACACTCGCGGAAACTTTACAGCCCTCCATTACCTTTACTATGAATTATCCATTGTTCCACTAGACTGCAAGTGACGTCACAGCATGCATGTAAAATCCACGAACTGTTTTCATATGAGTAATTGTTTTTTCTATATTACGAGGCAAGCGTGGAAGATTTTGCCGTAGAATCAAAACAAAAGAAGATCGCCTTTGTTTTTCACGACGCATAAAAGCTATTTAGAAACAGAAACTGTATTGTACAAAAGAGTAAAACTAGAAATACATTTGTCTGAGAGTTGAGATTAATCTTGAAATATAATATTTGGCATAAATTTTGTGATCATTAGGAATAAGAGTATTTTTTCTTTAATTGGCACCGAGATAGCCTGCCCATTGATTTACCTGTGTTTGAACCTTATGTACGTTCCACAGCTGGGTACTAGCCTACTATTGTGCTTGTTGACGGTCCTCATGTACCTATTTAATAGCTTGTGGTGAACTGATTGTGGTTAGTAAATACCTACGATTAACAAGAAAATATTTTAGCTGACATTTTCCAGAACCCGTTTTGCTTCGACAATGTGTTAACAGGAAACCCAATAACAATAATTATGCGTATGAACCAGGGTTTCCCGATGGATCCACCAATTTAAGCGCAACCTACGAGGGAGGCTCCTAAACGAACAATCCAAACCCAAAGACAAGTAACGAGGCACTCTCATCAACTAAAACACTGACAGGACAACATAATTCTAACACCACAAGATATTTAACTTACCTAACCCAATTCTAAGTTATTGTTACGAGTACTGAAGTTTACAAACTCCCGTATCCCGGCACGAACACTCTTGTTGATTCTATAATTTCCGATATCTTATTGAATAATCAAATGTTACTTCGATATCTTATTGAATAATCAAATGTTACTTCGATATCTAATTTGATTGAAAGCATATGACTGAGAACGTGAGTACCCATTTATGAGACATTAAAACCTTCTTATTATCCTCGACCAATATCGTGGGCGTTTACGATGTGTATCGGGAAATTAAATTAATAGTTATCATGTTTCTTATATTATGTGTTACAGATTTTATCACGATTTGCTTTATAAATTTTGAGGGGTATCAAATCTTGCTTATTATGTCGATTAGTAGATTTGATCCTAAATGAAAATATTATTTATTTGCTTCTTAATTTACCAGGCAAACATTTGTAATATTATTTATGCAATTTTCATTAGAAGAATACGAAAATATAATTCTCGTAGGCCAGTGTGGGGTAATAGCTCTTTATAATAGTGGAGAGGGGCTGAGCGTAGCAATGTCGTATGTAGATTTTGTTCTGCCTTGTTTCCAATTTCATCTCCTGTTTCAAACTTCCATTGTTCTCAGTTAGGTATGTTATCCATCAAAAATCTATTTCACCTTAAATATTTTCTTTCAATATTTTATTTTTTAAGTATAAACGTAACATGCAATTCCATCGCATGCCTAAAGCACATGTGCCTAACAATGCCTGAAAGATGGCTAAAGTCCTCAAATATTTTCGAATTTGGGTTCTGAACCTGTTACTTCAAAACAACATCCACAAAATACTTTTATTAGACTAAGATCCTCTGAACGTGTAATTAAATTAACAGGCTTGAGAATTTCGAGTGTCGATTGTTTGATATACCATTCAGTTGGATGTCTTTTGTTGAATATTACTTAAATTAATTGGGATTGATTTCGTAATTTTTGATCGGCATTGTACTGTTGAAATATTGGGGTTCTTAATATTTGGTTTGTATTGCTAATTCTATTTTTAATCATAACGGGATGTAAAAATGTGATGTAATTATTTTTTGTACGTTAAAGCAAATCTTCGGAAGTTTCCGATAATGCATTTTGGGACACGAGGTACACGATGTGTTGCCAAGAAGTCTCGCATTGGTGTTCGGGCTGAAGAAATGTGTTATTGTGTTTTTTCGATTAGAAATTCTCTGTAACAGAAGTAGTAGTTCTTAGTCTTGATATAAAGCTAAAAAATGTCAAAAGGCTCTCCTATTTACTAATTGAGACTCATAAACAGTGATATGTGGAAGTAGAAACATACATACATACATAACCTCACGCCTGTATTCCCGGGTAGGCAGAGGTGCATTTCTGCACCCACATTTCGCCAGGTATGTATCAGTCCCACGTAATAGGGGGCGAGCCTATTGCCGTTTTTCGGGCACACTTCCACACTTTGTGCTGCCAGTGAGAATTTCCTAATGGAAAAACCCAATAACCCTTTGCCCAACCCGGGAATCGAACCCAGGACCTCTAGATCGCATGGCACATATTTGTTTATTCCTTTGAGGATACGTATTTATTGTGTAGCTGGTTCAATACAGACTTTAGTAGTACTTTACTAATGGAATTCAATAGCAATTATATCCCTTCAGGCTAGCGCGGCGGACTTAAGCCTTATACCTTCTCGGTTGTAGAGGAGGCCCGTGCCCAGCTGTGGGACTTACGTATATGGGTTGATGATAACAATGATTATTTTATGATACAAATATATAATAGAGGAGTACACGACTACATCTGGCTATATATGTACAACTGAGCCCGATTTTCCGTACAAGTAACTTAATTCAAGACCGAATCTAATTAAAACAAACGTAACAAATGGCCCTCTAGTTCCCTCAGCATTTCTTTGAATCCCCCAAAGTCGCCGAGATGACACATTTACCTTATTACAACTTACGTTTGTAAGTTAAAATGTACTAAAGATTTTTTTATTAAGTTTACAACTTCGAAACAAAAAGGTGCTATAAGTTTCGTGACATGTCAAAAAATCAATGTGGTCGAAATTGGAGCTACGCGCTTAGAATCCTTATTGTCAGGTTTCTTAAGATATATTCTTATATTGTATGAAAAAAAAATACATACACACATAACCTCACGTCTGTATTCCCCGAAGAGTTAGGTGGGGGGCATTTCTGCGCCCACATTTCGCCAGGTATGTATCAGTTCCACGTAATAAGGGCGAGTCTATTGCCGTTTGTCGGGCACATTACCAGACTCCGTGCTGCTACTGCGAATTTCTTAATGGAAAAACCCAGTAACACCGCCTGACCCGGAAATCAAAACCGGGCCCTTCAGATCACAAAACTCGAGAAAGAACAAACGCAGCGTTTTGTAAATTTTTGACGGCTTTAATAAAAGTGGTCAACAGTGGACTATGAATATTTTAAGCTATGAAGTGAGATGTATTTATTGAAGTATAAAACAGATATGGTTGTCATTTTATGGGTCACATAGGACGCTGATTAAAAAATGACAAGTGTATCGGGCCTAAAAGAAAATACTTCGAGTGGAGTGCCAATTTTGGTAGGTTCGCTAAAAATACACTCTTAGAGCCTGCCTGCTTCTCAATTTGAATCTCATAAGCAACGGAACGGACTTTAGTCTTTATTTTAATGATACTTTAGTAAACCATATTTATGTTGTAGACAATTGCATCTGAACGAGTGGCGAATAATATTAGGTCTTCCGGTTAATTTTGAGGGATATATTAAAAACGAAATACTTTTGTATTATAAAAAAGATAAATTTATTTTAATCAAATATGCTCCATTGCTGGCTACAACCTTTTGCCATTTTCGGGCAAGAAATGGATTCCCTAATTTAAATAATATATCATTTTTTGAATCTATCCATTGCTGCTGATCTGCAAGTATGTGTTGCAAAGGTCGAAATAGATGGTAATCAGAAGGAGCACAATCTGGTAAATTTGCGGCATGCAGGAAACACTTCCCTATGAAGATCTGAAAGTGTATCTCTTACAGTTTTTGCGACGTGTGGGCGAGCATTGTAATGCAGTAAAAAACAGTAGTAAATGACAAAAGTGATAT
Organism: Hemaris fuciformis; assembly: GCA_907164795.1. Lineage (NCBI taxonomy): Eukaryota > Metazoa > Arthropoda > Insecta > Lepidoptera > Sphingidae > Hemaris > Hemaris fuciformis. The sequence goes on from OU015443.1 coordinate 2,633,227, forward strand.
TTATCGCATTCCATACTTAATCACACTAAAAACTTGCATGAGTTTACTATAAATGAGTTACTTCGAATAATTCAAGTGCAAGCTAAAACGTGCAACATCGAATATCTAAGTAAGTTGCACCGACGTGACGCGACAGCTACTTGACACGTTCCCTCAACACTAACCGGAAGACCTTATAATATTCAAGCTTAAAATTTTTATTTAACAAAAACAATTTGACTCCACAATAAAAAAGTATAAACTAGACATCACAAATTAAAGTCAAACGCCTTTGAGCTTCTGTGAAGTACCGCCACTGATCTGAACGTACCGTGATTAAATTATTTAATCCTAAAGTATTCAGGCCCAAATATACTGCCCCGATTTAGTCTAGGCTATCAGACATTCGTAAAATTTGAGCTACGATTAAACAATTTGGTTTGAAATCCGGTTTGACCGATAACATGTTATCATTAATTTTAGTTATGCATTTGTTCTATGAGTTCGCAAATTAGGGTGAAACTTTGTACCGCTGATTTTGACACTTACGAAGGTTTCTGACATAGTACAATTGATATGTAAAATACGACGTGGGTAAATATGTTGATGAAGTTTGTGATAAAAACTTATAAATAATAACTCGGTATAAACATTGAAATGATTCTACGATACTTATATAATATTTTTTTTTTTTTTTATACTGGCACGGCAAAGTGACTCCACTGTACCTGATGGTAAGCACAGTGGAGTCCGGAAAAATAATACCGACCAGCGAGAAACGATATGGTCACCCGCTGGTCGACACAATCATGCCGGCCCGCACAAATGCTTCTTCACGCTTCGCTTAAAGGATCCAGGATCATAGGAGGATATACTTCTAAGCGAAGTATAGGACTTCAAAAGGAATATTCTTTCCCCGTATTTTTCACATTTTCCATTACTGCTCCGCTCCTATTGGTCGTAGCGTGATAATATATAGCTTCAGTCTTGCTAAAGTAAAACAATTTTTCAAATCGGACCAGTTATTCCCAAGATTATCGCATTCAAGCAAACAAACAAATAAATTCTTCAGCTTTATAATAAAAATAGTTGACAAATCGTGGTTTGAGGTAAGGTGTTATTGGTTTCTTCCATTAGAAAGTTTTGCGCCTTAGCATGGAGTCGAGTACCCTAATCATCCAAATACAGATTACGACCTTAAATATTAAGGCCACCTTTTTTTTTTTTTAATCTGGCGCGGCAAAGTGACTCCACTGTACCTGATGGTAAGCACAGTGGAGTCCGGAAAAATAAGCGAGAAACTATGGTCACCCGCTGGTCGACACAATCATGCCGGCCCGCACAAATGCTTCTTCACGCTTCGCTTAAAGGATCCAGGATCATAGGAAGGAGGGAACAGCTTCATTATGCAAAAAAACCTGTACCTAAATGACGAGTGACATAAATCATCCACTATATTTTTCATTTAGCCAAATATATGCCGTGAAATTAAATAATGTTCCCTTGGATTTCGTCACCGCCCGCGCCTGTCTAAGCCATTACTCTTAGCTAAAAGCAAGAATGAGATTGTACTGAGATCCAGTTGGATAATCTGCGATATTATTCAAACTTATTACTGTTTTTGTTTAAAAAAATTAATTGAACTGAAATGGTATGGTGGATGTTATTCAGACAATTTATTTCAATTTGATGGTAGTATATGATTCTTAAAATAAATAGATTGCAATATGACCCGGGTTAAAGGCAAAGCCAAAGTTATGTAAATAAATAAATTCTAATTTAAATTGCTTAATTTCATGAAAATTATAATTTTAGTTCTATTTTGATTAAATCTTTTTATTACAACTTCATAGAGTTAAAATTAAACCGAAGCTTTTATTTTATGCGTATATTTTTCTGAAAATATTTAATGATTAGACATTAATTAATTTCTGGACTCCATTACACTTACCGTCAGGTGCAATGGGGTCACTTTGCCGTGCCAGTATAAAAAAATAATATATAAAAAAAAAATTATCATTCTTATGTAAAATTTTATCTTTTCAATTGCGCTTGTCTTTAAAACTAATATTTTACTAATAAGTATATGAAATCCCAAAGCTATAATTTAAATTCAAAATTAATAGATAATAAGTAGTCCATGACGCCACAGAAAATGTGTTGCTATTCCAACGTCCTTAAGTGGTGTAATCGCTTACCCATAATGATCTCACCTGTAACGCATTCAGCGAGACACACGACGAGTAATAATGCGAACAGCTTGGTCGCCGTCGCGCTGTGAGTGCTGGCCTTGCAAGCTTTGTTCATGGTTCAGTACTGCAACAAAGGAAAAATATATGAAAATCTATATAGGGCGGAGTAAGTGTCGGGATGCGTCTCTCGCCCCTGTTGAAACGGCATCGGAGTTATCAGGTAAGGTGCTGTCACATTGTCGTGCCAGAAAAAAATAAAATAAAAAAAAGTTTTTTTGGACACGCTTTAATGACCATGCTAGTGTAAGTGTTCCAATTTCAGCTTCGTAGCCATGACTTTAATTATTTATTATTTCTAATGGTAAGCGGCGATTGAATTGAATAATATAATAAACGTGTAACAACAATACGGAAATCGGGTAGTAAAATAAATATGAATTTTAGTAATTTATAGTCAGTCCATGTTAATAGGTTTTTTTATTTTGGAACGGCCAGTAACATAAAAATATATTGACTGTAAAACAAAGGTTCCTTGTTTAATCATATCTTTGATATATGTCTCTTCTAGGGATATTTTGAACTTGTATATAAAGTGTGTATTCAGACCGTGATCGGAAACTAAGGCAGGTAATAGCTAAGGAGATTACAAACCCCTGGCGTTAAAGAAAATCCCGACAAAAAATAAAAAAATTGACGTTTTCCTAACAACTACATACATTTATACGTTAGTGGTTGTTAGGAAACCTTCAAAATATTAATTTTTTGTCTGGATTTTCTATGTATAACATTAACATCACCGGCCTATATACGTCCCACTGCTGGGCACCTGGGCTTAGACCTGAGTCCACCACGCTGGCCTAGTGCGGGTTGCCGGACTACACACCTAAGAAATTCCAAAGAACTTTTAGGTGTGAAGGTTTCCTCACGATGTTTAGCTTCACCATTAAAGTGCGTGAAAATTCATTTTGAATACACACATAACTTCGAAAAGTCAGAGGTGTGTGCCTGGGGTTTGAACTCGCGTCCGCCGAAATTCTCGACCGCGCGCCTAAACCTCGAGGTCATCACTACTTTTAATATATATCATTATTAACAAAGTATTAAAATATAAAATATATATATATATACGAGTATAATAAACACCCCAATGCAAAAGGAATAGTAATAACAGCCGCGTCATCTGAATAACTGAGAGCGTTTTAAAATGGTGTTGTCTGCAAGACGTAACTTTATTGTCATTTAACTTTAAATTTGATCAGAGGAACTCCGTTTTCTTCCGCCGTTATTTTTATCTTGGTATTGTCTACAGTTTTTGCCTTTACACCTACTTTTGATACTTCAAATATCGAGCATTAAATTATCTGTCTGCATTTGTTTTAACTATGTCGAATGCTTGGTGGGCACGATCATGTGGGACGAAGACACAAGAAGCGAAATGTGGGTGCAGAAGTGCACCTCTGCCTACTCCTTGATGACCTAATGACTGTTGAGCTTATTATATATTTTTTAATATCCGTGCTGTTATTGAACAATTTTCTAAATAGATTCATAGCCGGGATGAGTACATTGAAACCATAATAAGACATTGTTGATAATTTCTACAGGGGCAAGGATTAAGTCAAGCTGTAATCTTATAAATAGTTCTTGAGTTATATAAACTCAAGTAAGAGGACCTAAGGCGTTGCGACGTTAAATCTGAGAGACTTATAAATGACGAATTACTATTGCCTGGGACTTCATGAGCAGATAAAAGCCATTAGTCAACTCCCTATCTTCAAATATAGTGTTAGCGACTTAACAGTGTCTATTAATTGTAGCACAATAAATCTTAAAATACCTTGGTTTATTGGTTCATAATTTAAAATGGCATAAGTAACGCGACATGTGATATTACAACAGCTTAATATTTTATATATATAGATATACAAAAATAATGAAGTTAGAAAAAATCTCACAAAGATAATTTCACACTAGACGAACTATTTTGCATCGGGGCAGGTAATTTTTATAATGTTACAAATTTTTAACCCTAAAAGTCTCTTGAAATTAAGGTTGTTTAAATTGTTCATAATCAGGTTTCGTAACGATTTTTCCTTCACCCTTAAAGTATATGATAATTCATTGTAAATACAAATATTACTTCGAAAAGTTTGAGATTTTTAACTCGACTGCGTGCTTCATCACTACTTTAAATTGTTAATAATAAGCTATAAAATAAAATTTCATTTAAAAAACGCACACTTAATTTACCTCAACTATTGAAACCACAAGAAAATTAGGAACGAAATTAAAAACAAAATTGTAAGATGGAAATTTAAAGAACCGCCCACAAATGAATAAACACAGGCCGTTGTTATAAGACAATATTGTTATAATATTTACTGAAGAAACAGAACAAATTATTGAAAAAGCAATCCGTAAAATTACCCATGGGAGGGCAGGTAAATAAATAAATATTTGTGCGTAAACAACTCATTTGCATTTTATCAGCAGATATTTTAATTTGTTGGTTCATTCATTTAATTTTGAAGAGTGATTTTTTTATTGGCACGGCAAAGTGCCATCACGTCACTTCATGGTTCAAGCAGATTATAGAATGGCAAAAAAAAAACAAAAGTTATCTCTCATTGAAAATAATTTGCGGGTCTGATGCTAACCGGTTGTACACCGTCTGACCCTAGAACGCGCCACCGGCACATATTTACAAAGATGTTGTATGATGACTTGATTTTAATATCTCGACTCATTAAAGTTTATTTATACGTATTTTTTTTTATCTAGATTTTTCTAAGTCCAAGCCTAAAACTTCAAATATTTTAATTAATGTGTACGTAGTTTTTATGTTTTAATAATATGTCGAAAATATTGATAGGTCTATGCGTTGGAAATTAATAACTGAAATTTATTTTTTGTATTTTTTATTGACTATCACAAGTACTTTTTATTGCTTTTTGTTATAATTTAATTTAACACGTATGTATATAAAAATCGTTCTTTTAGAATGATAGTAAATCGTTTTCATTTCAAACCGTAATTAAACAACTTATTTTGACTTATACAGGGTGTATTCAGACCGTGATCGGAAACTAAGGCAGGTAATAGCTAAGGTGATTACAAACCCCCTGGCGTTAAAGAAAATTCTGGCAAAAAATAAAAAAAATTACGTTTTCCATACAAACCGCGTACATTTAATACCGATGGTTGTATGGATAAAGAATTTTTGTAATCACCTTAGCTATTACCTGCCTTAGTTTCCGATCACGGTCTGAATACACCCTGTATAATAACACTCACATTGTCATAAAACTTGAAATACCTCGGAGGCACTGAAGTTGAATCCTAAGTAATTATATTAAGTTACCGCAAACTCCTAACTTAAACGATAACATTATCAGATTGCGGAAGAGTATGGACTGCGTAGTTTTAAGCTTAAAAAATATTTTTTCCGCATTATATCTGTTAAATATGTAAGCATTATTCTTAGTGACAGCGCAGAATTAATGTGTGCCTGAAAATTGACTTGTAGCAACTTTTACGTCGTCGAAGGAATTAAATACACAATAAAATATGCATGCATAAATAAACCTTTGGCTACAGGCAAATAATACATGCTCATAATTAAAGTAGGTATATATCAATATTTTTGGTATCTTCTAGTATTTTGTGCGATTAAATATAGAGAGTAAGATAAAACATAATATGTCTATAAAATTATTTTAAGTTTGTGACGCCTATCAATTAAATTCGAAATAATATACTAAGACCCATCGTAAACATAAGGAAAAGGCCATTATGGAGATGATGCAGAAAAATAGAAAATTAAGAAATACAAACTGTATGATAATATTTTCTAATTAACTACTAGAAGGAATATATAAAAACGCGCTAAATCAAACTGAATAATTCATGAGAGATGACCGCTCTTAATAATTTCTTGTATAAATCGTAACAAGCTAAGTATTTTAATCGCGTACGTATCTTAGAAAAATGAATAAAAGATAATCATTTGCAGGGCGGTTTACATCGCATAGGAGATAGCGGTTTTAGTTTTATTTATCTTAGCCGCTCGACTTGGCTTGGTATATTTGCAAATATGTTAAGAAATATCAAAACTGTATAATAGGATTGGTAGATAAAATTGACACTGAATAACGGCGCCACAAGACTCTATACGGCACCAATTTGTATCCTTTACTCGCAAAGAATTAGTGACAATCGATTGGTAAAAAAATTATGGTAGTGTCTAAGATTTTTTTTTGTGCTCCACTGTATTCATATCCTTTCGAAGTTATGTGTGTATTCACAATGAATTATCACTTTAACGGTGAAGGAAAAGGAATTTCTTAGGTGTGTAGTCCGTCAACGCGCATTACACCAGCGTGGTGGACTAAGGCCTAAACCCTCTCAGTGGCAGAGGAGGCCTTTGCCCAGCAGTGGGACGTATAAGGGCTGATGATGATGATATAAAATGTACATATATTGTTGATATATTGTTACCTAATCAACTAAATATTTTCTTGACTCCGCTGCCGCTTACTACTGTATTTGAAAACGTTTATCTCAACAATGCATTTGCATGTCTCCTACCGGCACGGGAACCGCTATATTTTCCAACTGAGAATGGAATTTCTTATTCCGACGTATGCGATACTATTTATATCGAGTTTTTAACTTCTGCTCTTGATAAGTACGACTTGGCAGTATCTGCAATGAGTTATTCTTGCGAAGAAACTTTGTTCCTACTGTTGTAATTAAATGTAATAGTGTTTTTATAACTTATTAGCTTTCCGGAGAATGAGATAGCAATGGACGTAATAGTTTTTTTCGGGTTAAAAAATAGGCTCAACTTCCTCCAAAATACCATCTGACTATATAAAATTTCATTAATATCTTTTAGGTGATTTAGTCAAAATGGAAAGTAACTGTCGCATTTATATTTAAAGCTACGTTAGAAAGGATGAAAATTTATCATGTTTTAGATTGTTAAAGTGACGATAGTCAGAATATCTGGAGAGCCAGCAATAATAGCCGATTCAAATCCAGGGCATTATGGCTTATCAATTTGCTACTATGATGGTAGAGAAAACAAAGCGAGATACTACATCTGAGAATTAACAAGAATGTCCTGTAATGTACCAATAACATCTACAACAACATTAATAAGCATATCATAATAAACAAATCTGTGGGTATTAAATTCATTGGGTATCACAAAATTAATTTCTACCCTTTATCAATATGACTTTGGTCAGAATGATAGACAAAGTACGGTAAGCTGACAGCATCGGGGCGCGCGCTCTCAAAACATGACGTGCCTAAGAGCTTTGTAGTTAGATTTTACCTGGGCGTACAGGGTTGAAATACCGCGTGGTTTGGTAAATAATATTAAACCCAAAAGTAAGCTTGTTTCTTATGATTTTTGGCTTTAATCAACTGATATAAGCCAGTTTCGGCACAAAGTAAAATGAGAATTTGTACTCGTCCACCGCGTGGTTGGAAGTTCGATCCTCGCGCCGAAATGCATAGTATTATAGACCACAAATTAACCTTTGGTATAATTTCCTATAAGACCAAAAGCTTTTTTTTATTATTACCATATTTATAAAATTACCTACACACAAAAATTACCATTTTATTTCAAAACAAAGAAGTTAAACGGTTACGTCAATCCTAAAATCCCAACTAATCTATTTTAAATATCAAGATCTAAATCTATTGTATCGTTTCGTATGGCACTGACATTTGCCAATACTCACAGCTGAGGGCAGACTTCTTTTTGCAATTTTTTTATTTATGACAAATTGAATGATAATAGTGCACTGTGGAAATTTATTAATTTATTACGTTACACACGAATTAAATTCAGTGTGTATGATTAAATTATGTAAATATTTTACTAGTTTCAAGTTAGAATTGAAGGACTTTTGGCTTAAAGTATTAATATTTTATATACCCGGCGTAAATGTGTGTATGATCGAAAAGTCTTGGGTTCTACGATCTTGGTCTGTGTATTGGATAGGTCAAAGTATTATTAAAAAATTCTTAGAGTATTTTTTAATAGGATGTCAATAAATCTGAGTGCACCTCAACATACCCTTAAAGAAAACACTGGCATGACTAGATGTACCTATATATACGAGTATTAATTATATGAACTTGAAATATTAAAATACTATAATAGTTTTATTATGAATACAAGGTTCAATAAAGAAAGAGCTTATTAAACTTTGTAATAAGCACCGATAAGTGAACAACCAAAAAAATAATTTTAAAGAAAAAGTTTATACAAATATGCCGGTCAGTCCTCTACCGGATAAAGTCTGATTTCGAATTGACTTGCGTGGGACACAAACGGGATTCCCCCAAAATCCAATCGGATATAAATATCCGACGGAATAAAGAATAATTTCCGAAATAAGTTGTCAATTAGGATATTTACCCGATCCCATGTGTTAAACTAAACTGAATACGGTTTTAATTCCATTACGCCGTTGAAAGTTATAATTGAGTAAATGTTTTGCGAGGACACTTTGTGGTACTTGTTTTATTGTGTTATTATGTGCTGATTAGTTTTGTGAACTTTGGTACAACTGGGTACATAGGTTCCGGAATAACTTTAAATGAATGCGTTCACTTTTTAAAACTAGTTTCTTGAATGTAAAATATTGGCTCGTATATTTCCTTCACTACAATTGAGAGTTGTAGGGCCTTAATCCACCACATTAGTTCAGGACAAGTAGAAGGGCCACCTACAAAAGCCTTGTAAATAACATTTTATTACGCAGTTTTTTATTAAAAGAAATTTTCGTTAAATGTTAAAGTGCAAACGTTAAAAAATCTGTTATTATGCTACCACCACGATTTTTTAGTTAATTTCCTCTCGCATTATACGTTAAATCATACCTACACAAAATTTTATACATAACTTATAAAGGCTTGATTGTAAATCACCAAATATTAATGAACAGAGGAAGAAGTTATATGGTAAAGAACAACAAAATTTAGTTGCAAAACAATTATACTTTGCGACCTATTACACAAAATCCCAATAACCATATCCATTTGGAAATTACATCTTTCACCACAATCAGTGCACGCGAATCTATACCCTATTTACCACAAAACACCCGTCCGTTGCACATAAAGGATAATGACATTCGCGTAACGTATGCAAATACGCCACAACACAATATCAGAATTTAAACATCTCCGCACTTATTGACTAAATCGCTAGGAAAGTGACGCCGGGGAATTGTAGCAAAAAGCATTCAATTGCAAGATGTTTGCCGGCAAATATGAATGGAACTGAAATGTGGTTTTCAAATGCGACGTCTCTCGGGTGTAAAATACCACGATGTCGGCTATGGCTCCATTAAAATCTCGACTTGATGACGCGAAGACTGTCTTACGGGAAGAATATGGTATAAACAAATACGTAATTTTCATTCTAGATTTGATTTTAGTGTTAGAGTTCAATTTTATCACGTAGTTGAAACAGCGGTGCGGTATTGAAATGATCGTCGTTGATTGAACCATAAAGCGCACACAACTGACTTTAAAGACTTGTTTTAATCATCGTATCGCTGCACCGATCCCAACTTTCAAGAACGATTAAGTAAGTTATTGAAATTAAATGAAAATAATTTAATGAATCTTTTAAACGTATAAAATTATTTAGTTTCTGTAATTTTTTTACCACCCGGTTTGAAAAGCAAGTTGCACTAAAAAAGAACGGGCAAAAAATTGTATTGTTGCTCTTTTCGAAGTAGCTAACGACGCAATGTATGTAATATAATGACGTACTATTACAGTTTGATTTAATTTAAAGCAGTTAACTTATTAATAACTATAACTGTCATATTTTACGTTCCTTCCATACATAACTGCCAGTCTCTTGTCGTCAGTCAACTAATTTATGTTCTTTATCTTCTACTCCATTCATCTCTTCTTTAGCCTTACTTAATCACACTCTCACACTCATAGTTTTAATACATATTTATGTTTATATAGATCCAGATCCTTAGCTCACCAAGTGGTGCCGCTTTAAGAATCCATTTTAATTTATTCTTACATTCATCACAATATTTGTTTTTCCGTGCAAATGTTTCTTCATTTTCAACCAAATATTTCATGCCTAACATAAGAGAGGTCTTTTGGTCAATTTCGTTCTGTGTCGATAGCGCCATTTAGCATTATGGTGACAATAATGACAGTTGTAATATTTCTTCTCATTACATGAACGTTCCCAACTTTCAATTATTACGAGGACTGGGAGACAGTTTTACAGCTTAATGGTACGATGTGGGTGCTATAAGCTAAAGTTTCAACTCGGCGTCGAGCAGGGCAGTTTAAATAAATAACATTTTATACTTCTAAGCAAGGATTTTCTGGGGCTTAACTTTGCCACATATCAGACGGGAAATGTCCGTATATTTGTACACTATAGAATTTTTGTTCCATAAACATTAAGAAGCTGTTCTAATAGTAGTTTAATGTATTTTCCTTTACCCATTACACGCAAAAACCGTACAATATGACCACAGTGATTATTTTGCGACTTCTCGTTCTATTATGTTTTCTCGTCCAAACCATTAATTATTCATGCATTGATAAGACTTTGTCTATGTAGAAGATTTTTTACCTCAGCACCAAGGCAAAGCCGAGCCTGGTCGCTAGTATAATTCAAAATATTATAAATCTCAAATTGAAATTTACACTGAATTGCACAAAATGTTGCAGTAGGCAAATGGAGCGTGGGCGAGGCAAGATATTCTATGAAAATATATTTGAATGGTTTTTTGTTTATCCGTAGTTTTTACAGTTATTTGAGACGGAATGAACATGAGTTTGGTTTCATTCACGTTATGTTTTGTTTATTCGTTTTTATATAATCCTAGCTTCATATACTATTTTTAATAAATTATTTAAATCATCATCATTTTCAGCCCATATACGTCGCACTGCTGGGCACGGGCCTCCTCTACAACTGAGAGGGTTTAGGCCTTAGTCCACCATGCTGGCCTTGTGCGGGTTGGTGGACTACACACCTAACAAATTCCTAAGAACTTTTTAGGTGTGTAGGTTTCCTTACGACGTTTTGCTTCAACGTTAAAGTAAGTGATGATTCATTGTGAATACACACATAACTTCGAAAAGTCAGAGGTGTGTGCCTGGGGTTTGAACTCGCGACCGCCGAGATTTACGACCACGCGCCTAAACCTCGAGGCCATCACTATTTTTAAAAAAATATTTTTAATTATTTAATTAAATAAAACTTGAGTCTGATTACTACGATGTTTCCGCCGCGTAAGGTAGCAAGCAGGGTGCAATTGATAGGTTCTGGGTTTCATGAGTTACGCAGAGGTTTTTTGGGTTTTATCCGTCCTCAAAATGTTCTCGAAAGACCAGACTCACAATAACTTACTTGGGATTTAAGCACTGTGGTGAATAATAGCGAATGTTGAATTGTGCCTGCTCTTTCGGGAATACAAGCGTGAAGGTACGTTAGTATTTGTCTATTGCTGTACCACAATTCAAATTATTCGTGTCAGCAATTTATTTCGAACGACTGCCTCGTGGTCTCGCGGTACAAGTATGTGCCGTGCGATCTAGAGGTCCTGGGTTCGATTCCCGAGTCGGGCAAAGTGTTATTGGGTTTTTCCATTAGGAAATTCTCGGTAACAGCACGGAGTCTGGAAATGTGCCCGAAAATCGGCAATAGGCTCGCCACCTATTACGTGGGACTGATACATACTTGGCGAAATGTGGGTGCAGAAATGCACCTCTGCCTACCCTTTAAGGGAATACAGGCGTGAGTTTATGTATGCAATTTATTTTCCTTTTATTATATTTTCCGCCGCACCTGAACCCATAAGATCCGTTTTGTAATGCACAATACAGAAGTATCAAAAATTGCCTCAAACCAATACTATTTACGGGGTAATGTATATTTGTTTCATTGAACGAAGGTCGAATTCATAGCCACATGGGTACCTATGCGAGTTGCGTTTGTTAAATCTAAACTGCCCCCTCGAGAAACAACCATCAAATTCGTATTTCGGGGAAATGTGTACGTTTTCTGACGTTTTTGTGAAAGGTAAATTTGACTATATGTCTTCTAGGTAGGTTGGAGCATTTATTTGATTTTTTTTGTAAAGTGTGTAAGTTATGGTAGTTGTTGTTGGCAAGTGTAATAAGGTCCAAATAGAGTGTCAATAGGGTATAAATGAGAAAGGTGGCGGGTAACGGATGAATGAGGGCTGCTCAAGACCGGGATGGTTGGCGCTTTCTTGGGGAGGCCTACGTTCAGCACTGGACGGCGATAGGCTGAGTATAGTATAGTAAAGTTTTTTTTTTTTTTTTTTTTTTTTTTTTTTTCTGTCACGGCAAAGTGACTCCACTGTACCTGATGGTAAGCACAGTGGAGTCCAAAAAATTACTACCGACCAGCGAGAAACGATATGGTCACCCGCTGGTCGACACAATCATGCCGGCCTAAGTATAGGGTATACATGATAATGGCGGTCTTTTACCAGTCAACATAAGTAGGTATGTTGTTTCTTTTGCTTCCGGATAAACATACTCGTACATAGCCAACAGACGTAAAAAAATCCTAAGAAAACAACCAATTATAAGCGGTCTTAGGTTTAAGAGTAATTTTCATTTCTAATTGGACCGAAAGTTAAAAAATCTATATTGTATGACGTGGAATTAGTTTTCGGTAACAATTAGCAATGCGTATGCAAAATATGTGGAAAAAAAAAAAACGGTTGCAGCTACTTTCTCAAAGACTTAGACGAAGGTATGTACAAATACCAAAACATCAACGAAAGGCGTAATTTTTGAGGTTAAGCTTATTGCCGTTTTCCAGCCTATTAAATTTATAATTAAATATTCCTATATCTATCCTAGGCTTCATTATTAAATCTTGGATAATCTTGCCCCAAGCAGTCAAATACACTTAAGACGGGATAAAATAGTATTCCCGAGCAAAACCATCTTTCCAACCTCTCGGTCTTTAACATAAATTATCTTTTATTATGCCGTTTTCGATGGCAAATACTCGAGAAAGGGTCTTGTCCTTCCAAAACATACTTCTTGTAATGTTGTGTCAACGTGTTCCGCTATGTCTCCGTTCGCCATAATTCTTCGTGACGTCATATGACATATGAATGCACACACCGAGCCATGAGATACTAAATATATACATACATACATAAACTCACGCCTGTATTCTCCGAAGGGGTAGGCAGAGGTGCATTTCTGCACCCACATTTTACCAAGTATGTATCAGTCCCACGTAATAGGGGGCGAGCCTATTGCCGTTTTTCGGGCACATTTTTAGACGCCGTGCTGTTACCGAGAATTTCCTAATGGAAAAACCCAATAACACTTTGCCCGAACCGGGAATCGAACCCAGGACCTCTAGATCGCACGGCACATACTTGTACCGCGAGACCACGAGGCAGTCAACTAGTCAGTATACTAAATATATATCTTCATTCAAAATGTTTGATTTCTGTTCAAAAACAACCTAGCAATCCGGCGTAAAAGTATGGAAGGATGTTACGGTGTTGTGTAATATATAACAGTATTTTAAAATATGCCTAATATACTACGAAATAGACAGAAACTATCATACGATATAATCGTGTCGGTTTTCCAAATGTAATAGGTTTTGTTACTTTACAGTAGTGCTGTGTTTTAACTTTGTTTCTAACTATTAACGAAAGGAGCGTTACTTGAATGTTTTAACGATGCTATGTAAATATTCAGCAAATTCTATTATATAAATTCCTATCACTTAATAGCTACAGTATTTCTTAACGGCCTCTGGTTACAGACACCTTTGAACATTGACAGCCCCGTGGCGCAGTTGGTTAGATACCAGCTTGCGAAACGAGAGGGTTCGATCCTCGCGCAGAGACAAATGTTGGTGTGATCCACAAATATTTGTTTGGGTCAGGGTGTTTGTGAGACCGAAAATTCTCTCGTAGTTTCTGATACCCACGACACAAGACTTGTATCTTAATGTGGGGTCAGAACTATGTATGTGACTGTTGGGTGTATTTATTTATAAATTACATGAGTATGTAAAATATCATCAAGTAGTATATTGAAACATTGCCATCAAAATTAGATTCGTTTAGGCCTGATAAATATTTATGCATTTGTCGTAATTTAAAAATTAGGATACCAATAATAAATTTTAAGCCGGTGTCTGTCTTGAAACTGAGTTAAAATCTAATACTAACTAGATAAATCTGGCAGGCAATATTCAGTATGTTATTTTTTTTATGGGCAAGCTAATGTTCAACAAAGGACGCCTTTTAGCTGATGATGATGAAAAAGTTTTACTCTAATAACATAGCATCTCTTGCATTCACAGCATCGTGGAGCTCGATGTGTGTCGCCCTGTGCAATGCGTTTGTATTGTCGCCCTGAATGTTCCTACAATGGACAGTGCCTTGTGTTGTTTAATTAGAATTGGTATTCTTTACAATGTTAAGCGATGGGTTCTTTTTCAATCAGTAAATAATGTTTGTAATACTTTTTTTTACGTGGCGCAGTTGGCTAGTAACCAGCTTGCGAAACGAGAGGCCGCGGGTTCGATCCCCGCACCGAGACAAATTTTTGTGTGATCCACAAATATTTGTTTCGGGTCTGGGTGTTTGTGAGACCGAAAAGTCTCACGTAGTTTCTGATACCCACGACACAAGACTCGTATCTTAGTGTGGGGTCAGAACTATGTATGTGACTGTTTATAAAAATATAAATATAAAATATTTTCAAAAGACTCCGAAAAATATTGGCAGTTGTAAATGTAGAAAACGAAATAATTTCTGTAGTTAATTGGAACATGAGATTAAATTTTTTTTCGTTACTTTATAAAATTTATAAAATCTTCAGAAGAAAAAACATAACTGTTATTTATTTGACAGAATATTAAAAACTCCAATGTACTTATTACTGACACGTAAATACTTATTTGGGAATATATAAAAATAAATTACAAATGTTTATGTGTAAAATAATATCTATTTTAACGCCACAAACTTATATTTATTTTCGATCGAACTCGAAATCATATCGGACACAATTTTTCCACGAGCGATATAGAATAAAATTTAAAATTGAAATATAACGTTAGAAGTTTTGTATATTTTGTTTATATCAGATACGAGTCGGTTATTTTTGTAGGAGAAATATTCGACAGTTCCGCTTTACGCTCAGTGAATTTACTGGGGAAGCAAGAGTGGGTGTGGACGTATCGGACAATTAAAAAAAAAACGTTTAAAGGTTATAAGTAATTTCAAGATTTTTTTGCATAAAAAGCCAAGACAATTATATATCCTGTATTGTATACGCGTTTTCAAAAATAAATTCGAGACACTTAAAATATTCTTAGGATAAACCCGAAATTTGGGGCTTTTAAATTTTACATTTAATAGACATCAACTTGAGCGTCAACTAATGTAAATTCAATATAAATTATTTAAATAAAGTTTATTTGAATAATAAATATTAAATTTATATTTGAATGAATTATTTGATGGAATGGGATTGTGTGTGTCCACTTTATAATGCATGAAATTATTGCGGAAAACGTAGTGTTAACTTTGTAGGACCGGACCATAATAACATGATCTACATAATTTGTATTTTAGTTTTAGTAGAATTGCGAATGTAAATTTAAGTACACGCTCAAATTAATTGTTAAACATTGACAAATACATAAAACCGAGCGTTGTATTGTTTGAAAATAATTTTTAATCACAATTGTAATTGATGACACGTAACTAAAATTTTATTTAAATTTTTAATTAACGATTTACGTGAAAAAATAAAAACTTATAATATTAATAGATTACTTTACCAACGTTATCTAAAATCAATTTCGAAACTTCACTTCATTGCATTTTAAAATAATTTATTTTTAAAAACATTTATTTATTTCACGCAATAATAATTTATATAGAATTATTATGGTATAATAATTTATTGACTTACCAAGTACGGGAGTTGCAGTAGGTTGTAAGGGAGCGACCACCACTGACCACGGCACACAGGTGTCTACTTGTTGTGGTAGAGTTTTCCCGCCTTATATACTCCACGGAGCTTCGCCGACAGACGTGTGGTCGGATTATTGCCCATCCACGACATTTACTGTAGAAGTATATGAAAAAGTTATCACAACATTTGAACACTTGATTTTATGTGTGTTTGAACCTAATAATTACGATGTAATGTAATTATAAAGGTTTATTCGATTAAAATGAGCGAAAAGGCAAAACTGTTTCAATTTTAGTTTAATTTTAATTGAAAGCCTCTTTCACACTCAAAGGTATTGTAAATTAGAAATAAAAATCGTGGATCTAAACTAGTTCATGTATTACTTTAATTTCAAGTATGGGTTTAGTGAGGCCGTCATAGTTTATATACCAACAGATCAATAATATCAGTTGAGGGTGGAATCATGTGGGTGATTATTGGATGATTTAACGTATTAACTAATTACATACTTTCACATTTATATATATAATTATTTATTTATATACATTTATTTACCTATAGATAAAACGACTGCCTCGTGGTCTCGCGGTACAAGTATGTGCCGAGCGATCTAGAGGTCCTGGGTTCGATTCCCTGATCGGGCAAAGTGTTATTGGGTTTTCCATTAGGAATTTCTCAGTAGCAGCACGGAGTCTGGAATTGTGCCCTAAAAACGGCAATAGGCTCGCCCCCTATTTCGTGGGACCGATACATACCTGGCGAAATGTGGGTGCAGAAATGCACCTCTGCCTACCCCTTCGGGGAATACAGGCGTGAGTTTATGTATGTAGATAAAACGATTTATATGTACATTTTTTTTTAAATAATACTCGTATTGCAATCTATTTTCAATTACACTTGCATTTTTACGAAATGTAACGATGTACTACTGAGAATAAATAACAATTGCACGAAGAATATAATATAGTCAACCCCGGGGTGTTGTCGTGGTCCGGCACGCATTGCAATAAATAGTTTTCCTGGGAAAAAACGGTTTTTGGCTCAACGATACTGACACCTTTAACAATAGCATGTACATATTTTTTTTTTAATTTTTGACATTTAAATCACTTAATAAAAATAATACAGCCCCGTGCGCAGGTGACTTGATCTGGTATCTTTGCGAAACGAAAGGCCGCTGGTTCGATCCCCGTACCGAGACAAATGTTTGTGTGATCCACAAATATTTCTTTCAGGTCTAGTTGTTTGTGAGACCGAAAAGTCTCTCGTAGTCTCTGTTACCCACGACAAAGGACTATCCTAGTGTGGGGCCAGAAATTTGTTTATAATAATAATACACAACTTATGAAAAATTCGATATGATTATTAGTTGTAACAGGGGAGGGCTGGGCGCCCGATCTGTCGCGTCTAATCGACGGTCACACGTTTAAGTCCAAGGCTCACCCCTTACCTAACCTCTAACCGCTCGAAGTATTTTTACAATGAGTTATGAAGTGATGAATCGTGAGGAAACCTGGGTACTAAAAATTTTTATTGCTTATGTACTACCTACTGTTTCAAATATCATTATTAAGTCATACTATAGAATATTTTGTTTCACATTTGTTCAAAATAGCGTAGCAACATGCAAGGGCTGTGTTCTCACCTGTAACAAATTTTGCCGGATAATTTTTGCCTAGGTCAATCATCGCCTCAGGTAGGCCATAGAATGCTTCTCAACTTCATCCTGCGAAGCAGAAAAGTGGACGTTTAAGAAATTTGCTGAGCTGCTGTAATGAGTAGGAAGTATTAGCTTAGGAAAGAAATATATTTAGTTATCATCATCATCCTAAAGACGTCCACTGCTAGACATAACCCTCAAAGGCCTCCAGAGTGTTCTGTCGGAAGCGGCCTGCATCCAGCGGCTTCCCGCGATTTTTACCAAAACGTCGGTCCACCTAGCGGGTGGACGTCCAACGCTGCGCTTGCCGGCTATTATATTTAGCTATAGGATTCCTTAATACTCTGAGGCCTTAAGGGCTTTTAGCTAGTAGGCTATGCCACGCTGTTCTCATTTCAAAGACACAGTGATGGAATTGATGGTAAGTAGCCTAATGTAAAATTATATTACGAGTATAATAGAGTATCTAGGTAGTAGCAAAATACTACGATCTCTAGTCACACCTTACAATCTTGCCGGTTTACTGAGATAAAAGAAGCGTTTCACTAAGGTTGAGAAACTATCCTCCTATCGTTCCCTTAAAAGAAAGAAGTACTTATAAAATTTCGGCTAAAATATGTGTGATAACCTAGAGGTCTGCCCATGTGCAGCTCTGAATTTGTAAAGGTAAAATTAATAATAATTAGGAAAAAAAAGACCACGAGGCAACCCAAGTGTTCTACTTAAGGAATATCTTAGATATTTTTAGCTCGCCAACTTATTCACGGTCAGCGTGGTGGACTATGGCACTGGGGTCTATGTCATATAGCTATTTTTAGCGTGAATAAAAACATTAGGACCAAACAGTAAAGTCTTATTGGTTATTTAGGAGATAAGTCAAAGGAAAGTTAACTGATAAAAGTTACGGTTGTGATGATGACTGGTCAAAGAGTACCGTTTATAATGATCACCTTCGACCACAAACACTCGATGACGTTTTCACGTTTAATAAATACATTATTAGCTACTTAGTTATCAATGGTACAGGCCTGCCGCATATTTTGATAAAAACCTTCATTAGTCTGACGGATCACCGATTGTCCATATTGTGATATTGCGATTGAAAAGAACCATCGAAATCGTGCCTACTCGCCTACACCTTCCGCCTACGTATTCCAGCTCGAACAGAAACTTGGCAGCCGAATGGGATAAAATCTTTTCCAATTTAGTAATGAAGTTATTGTTGACTTTGTTTCGGAATGTTCTAGAATTTAGGGTTGTATGTTCGCAGAAACCTATTGTACTCAATCTAGTGATAATATTGATTTATCTAAAATCAAATCGTTATTGAATAGAATAGTGTCTCTTAAGGTTATAGCTATGTATTCGCATTAGCAGTGATGGCCTCGAGGTTTAGGCGCGCGGTCGAGAATTTCGGCGGTCGCAGGTTCAAACCCCAGGCACACACCTCTGACTTTTCGAAGTTATGTGTGTATTCACAATGAATTATCACTTGCTTAACGGTGAAGGAAAACATCGTGATAAAACCTGCACACCTTAAAGTTCTTAGGAATTTCTTAGGTGTGTAGTCCGCCAACCCGCACTAGGCCAGCGTGGTGGACTAAGGCCTAAAACCTCTCAGTTGTAGAGGAGGCCCGTGCCCAGCAGTGGGACGTATTTGGGCTGATGATGATGATTCGCATTAGAGGCCAAAATCAAGTAACAGTTTTATAACACCAGTTCTGTACTACTTAAATTTAAATCCACTAGAAGGTTTGTTGGACCCCCTAAAATAATTTTATGACTAGGAAAAAACACTAGCAAATATTTTATGGCTAGGAATTTAATTCAATATTGAAGGCTTTTGTGGTCTACCGCATCGAAATCAGTTCGGGTTCATTAAATATGCCAGTTTTTACGAGGTAGTACCACAGATTTACATAAAAATGACGTAGAGCTGTAGTTTCACTGTCCTATGCCTCAGAAGAGAAGAAGAAGTCATGATGGCTTCGAGGTTTAGGCACGCGGTCGAAAACCTCGACGGTCGCGGGTTCAAACCCCAGGCACACACCTCTGACTTTTCGAAGTTATGTGTGTATTCACAATGAATTAATA
The DNA here is from genome assembly GCA_907164795.1 of Hemaris fuciformis. Taxonomy (NCBI): domain Eukaryota; kingdom Metazoa; phylum Arthropoda; class Insecta; order Lepidoptera; family Sphingidae; genus Hemaris; species Hemaris fuciformis. Next base: position 2,653,165 of record OU015443.1, read on the forward strand.
CGTACTTTAACGGTGAAGAAAACATCGTGATGAAACCTGCACACCTAAAAGTTCTTAGGTGTGTAGTCCGCCAACTCGCACTAGGCCAGCGTGGTGGACTAAGGCCTCTCAATGGTAGAGTAGGCCCGTGCCCAGCAGTGGACCGTATATGGGCTGATGTTGATGATGATGCCTCAGAAACTACAATTATTAATAAACTTAAAATGATGAAAACACTTACAATTTCGTTCTTTGTGGCTTTTGCCACAAACATAAATAATACTATTATTATAAGTTATTAATAATTAAACTCATTATTATAAGTTACCATTTCATTCATTCGCTTTTATTACGTGCAACGAAAAACAGATTCAGCCAGCCTTATACTATGAAGGTGTGTTGTTGGAAGGTTACATTTAGTGATATAAAATTTTGCAATATATTCTCAAGTAGCACTTTCACGTCAAATTTTCCGGCTCTCGCCGTTTTCGTTGTCTTCCGACTCAGCCCCTCAAAGCATATGGAACCACGCTGGATGACCTCGAAAAGGCATTCTTGAAAGCAAGTCAGACGTGTATTTAGCTAGTAGTAGCTATTTGTAGTAGATATTTTAGAGGCAATTTTGTCGTGTGAGGTGTTAACATCTTAGGTGTAGAATTTGTTTAAGTAAATAATAATAATAAATACACCCAACAGTCACATACATAGTTCTGATCCTGCACACTAAGATACAAGTCTTGTGTCGTGGGTATCAGAAACTACGAGAGACTTTTCGGTCTCACATACACCCAGACCCGAAACATATATTTGTGGATCACACAAACATTTGTCTCGGTGCGGGGATCGAACCCGCGGCCTCTCGTTTCGCAAGCTGGTGTCTAGCCAACTGCGCCACGGGGCTGTCATAATCATCAAGTGTAACTACTGAGATTAGAAGGTTAAATAATACTTTAGAATTATTCATGATTTTTGTTTGGATGGTAGAGCGTTGAGGTGTAAATAGACCGTGATTCAAAACTGAGTTAGGTAATAGTTAGTAAAGTGTGTATATACTCAGCCTATCGCCGTCCACTGCTGAACGTAGGCCTCCCCAAGAAAGCGCCAACCATCCCAGTCTTAGGCAGCCCTCATCCATCCGCTACCCGCCACCTTTCTCAAGTCGACGGACCATCGTGCTGCAGGTCGTCCTACACTACGTCTGCCTAAGTGCAAAAGTGATTAGCAAATGTTTTTTTGCGTTACTGTGTTTGTAATCATCGTAACTATAACCTGTCTTAGTCTTCGATTACGGTCTGTTTACATCCTGTATACAAATCCTAGATACACAATACCATACTGCCTCGTGGTCTCGCGGTACAAGTATGTGCCGAGCGATCTAGAGGTCCTGGGTTCGATTCCCGGGTCGGGCAAAGTGTTATTGGGTTTTTCTATTAGGAAATTCTCAGTAGCAGCACGGAGTCTGGAATTGTGCTCGAAAAACGGCAATAGGCTCGCCACCTATTACGTGGGACTAATACATACCTGGCGAAATGTGTGTGCAGAAATGCACCTCTGCCTACCCCTTCGGGGAATACAGGCGTGAGTTATGTATGTATGTATGTATGTACAATACCATACACAATAAAATAAAATAACGAAAGCATTACAATTTGTATTTAAATAAAATTATATCCGCGCTTAGGTACTCGTAGTCTGTTTATAACATGTTTTTTATTATATAATATTATTCTAATTATGAAGTATTTATTGCGCGTATTGTGACAAGAGTACCAACATCTGTGCGTTCTTGGGGAAGTTTTTCGGACTATCGCGTATCTAAGGTTATGTATCAATGTATTATAGCCACGATGTGAAAAGAGCATTTCGCCTCGTGCAGTACTGCTGACTTACAGAAAACTGATAAATAAATAAGACATACAACCAACAGTTTTAAGTACTGTAGGTACTAAAATATCCTGATGTATAAATATACACTAGACTAGCCTTCAAATAAACAACATAAATAAAAAAATGCACTCGACAGTCACATAAATAGTCATGACCCCACAATAACATACGAGTCTTGTGTCGTTGGTGTCAGAAACTACAAGAGACTTTTCGGTCCCACAAACACCCAGACCCGGAACAAATATTTTTGGATCATAAACGTTTATTTCGGTACGGGGATCGAACCCACAGCCTCTCATTACCCAGGCTGGTGTCTAACCAACTGCGCCACGGAGCACTGATAAAGCAATAATGTAAAGTAATTTTAGTAATAATCATATTTATATGACAAGAATATTTTCAAACGAAGCAATAGAATTTAATTCTAAGTATACTTAATTTACAAACACCCCCGTCTGTATTCCCGAAGGTAAATAAATGGCACCCACGTTTTCCAAGCCTTTTTAAGTCCCACGTAGATTTTTTTTTAAATTCTTTTTTTTTTTTATACTGGCACGGCAAAGTGACCCCATTGCACCTGATGGTAAGTGTAATGGAGTCCAGAAAAAGTGCCGACCAGCGAGAGATGATGATCTCCCGTTGGTTGACGCAATCATGCCGGCCGAAAACCTCTTCACCTATCTTGTGAAGAAGTTTGGGGGACTAATACCATGGTGAACAAAGGACCGACCGCGAGAAACCGGCCAAAAAATGCCGGCACGGTCATCCTTTCACCATGATTGAAGCCCCCCCGAAAACCGGATATACACTGGCTGATCCCGGAACGCGGCACACTTGCATGTGCACTTGGGTTTTACGCCCTGTGTACGGTGGTCGCTATCCGGGCGGATACGAATATCCTACCACCAGCAAATTAAGAATTAAGTCTTTTGCTGTTTTCGGTCACATTTCCAGTCTCTATGCTGACCCAAGAATCAAACTGGGAGTCCAGATCGTAAGGCAAACGCTTGTGCCTCAGGCCAACGATTCAGCTTAATTAAAAAGAAAACATATACAGGTTGATTTAAAACGTTAAAAAAATACAAACACAAAAAAAATGACGTTTTCCTAACGACCACAGTATTAAATGTATGTATGTGGTTATAAGGAAAGCGTCAAAATTTTATTGTGACATTTTTTAAACGTCAATGTGTAAATCACAGTAACTATTGCCTGTCTTAGTTTTCGGTCACAGTCTTTTTACATCCTGTATAAGTGATGTCACTGCATGGCTATAAATCATCATCATCATCATCATCATCAGCCCATATACGTCCCACTGCTGGGCACGGGCCTCCTCTACCATTGAGAGGGTTTAAATATAAATGGCTATAAATATTGATTATATTTTTTTCTGGTCGCTCTATAATGTCGTAGATAATAACAACATTCTCACCACTAAATCATTCACGTATGACGTATAATTGTGGTGTTGCATTACTGAAAAAATAAGTCCATTAAAAAATTAAAATGTCTGAAGTATAACTTATCACTATCGCTATGATGCATTAAATAATCGACTTTAAGCGAGGATGATAAAGTTTATTTTTCATGTAAGCTTTGGATTTGATGTTTGAAGGGGTGTCTAGGGTGTAATCGCGGTTTTACGCGTTCGATTTCTGCAAATTCACTGAGTCTACAAATGTGACCGAAAAAGCGAAAAGATCCAACTCACATAAAGAAATACGCCTATCTACTAGTCAAAGACTCACTCACGTCAACATCATCATCAACAACCCCTATACGTCCCACTGCTGGGCACGGGCCTCCTCTACAACTAAGAGAGGCCTTAGTCTACCACGCTGGCCTAGTGCGAAATTCCTAAGAACTTTTAGGTGTGCAGGTTTCCTCGCGATGTTTTCCGTCACTGTTAAAGACGTGATAATTCATTGTGAATACACATATAACTTCGAAAAGTCAGAAGTGTGTGCCTGGGGTTTGATCCCGCGTCCGACGAGAATCTCGACGGCGTGCGCAAATCTCGAGGCTATCACAACTTACTCATTCACGTGCAATGGTAATTGGTAGAAAGTACTTTACTATGAAGAGTTTTATTACAACATACGTTGGACTTGAACCCGCGACTTTCATTTAGACATCCCGATTTATCCCTAAGCTATCATAAAGTTGTAAAAAACTTATTCTATTTTCTATCCAACTGGATGGCATAAAAGCACAACCAGTTTTAAAAGAAACTAATCACAGTACTCTAATTAATATTTCATTTATACGTCTGAAAAGACATGCATCCAGTTTTTATCGAAATTCATCGGAGGAAAAACTCCGAGCTTTGATTACTTGTAGCATCAAAGAGCTTTTACAGATATGCGATAGCTTTTACATACACATTTTTCACTAGATTTCTATCAGGAATCTGTCCGTGAGATTTTGCAGTATTTTTTTTATATACGAGTATACTCAGGCAATGGTATTTTGCAAGACGACATAATTAAAATTTCTTGGTGGGTTGCGGTTTGATTGCCCCTCTGGCATTACAGCAGTCCATGTTACTAGTAACCAATACCTACAGGCGAACATCATATCTTTACGTGTAGCTCGTGTAAGTAGCTATGGTCTTGTGTAGGCGCGCGGTCTAGAATTTCGGCGGTCGCGGCTTCAAACTCTGGGCACCTCTGATTTTTCAAGTTCTGTGTGTATTCACAATGAATTATCTTACTTTAAAAGAGAGTCTTTGCGATGTAGATGTAAATTAAAATATACAAATACATACGAAACCTAAGAAAAACAACTACGTACAATAAAAAAAAAAAATCGGAGAGAACAATTATTGTTATTATTATGAATTATTATATTACGAAGATCTTTGACTAGTCTTTTGTATTATCAAAGTGATGAGAATAGGAAAGTCATTCAAATTCTTTCATCATCATCATCATCTACAGCCCTTCCTCTTATGAGCATGTCAAATTCTTTGTTAACGTTGAAATGTTCTAAGAAATAGGTTGCATTCTATTTTAGTCGACTTGACCAACCTCTACGCTAGATTGAATTTTCCACTAAGAATTTAATATTTAACATACCCGCAACTATGCCTTCTCCTATGTAGTGAATGCGCCTAAGAAATTTTCGTAAACATTGTGCGTTCAGTTTAATTATGAATCTATAGGCGACACAAATTCTATAAGAGAACAAAGTCAAAATCTTCGGAGTCAAATATTTTAACAAGACTTTAAGACTAATACTAACAATGTGATAACTCTGTACCTGAAGATAAGCACGACAGAGTCCAATTTTATTAAGACGTGTGAGACTCCTCTCTGTCGTCACTCTATACACTCATGCCAGACTTCTCAAACGCTTCATCATGCTACAGTTATAGGAGCTGGGTTAATATGAAGAGTGTTTGGTTTTACTTAAAAGAATCGAGTCACCTGGTTGTTATCTTTTATCGTCCTCATCCGCTCCAACACGTCAATAATATTTGTCTAGAAAAACCACATCCAGCAATGTTCTCGCAACTTAAACAGTGCTGGCTTAGTCACATCATTATCATCTTCACAAATATCAGCCCATATGCGCCCCACTGCTGGGCATAGGCCTGCTCTGCAGCTGAGAGGGTTTAGGCTTAGTCTGCCACGATGGCCTAGTGCGAGTTGGCGAACTACACACCTAAGAAATTCCTAAGAACTTTTAGGTGTGCAGGTTTCCTCACGATATTTTCCTTCACCGTTACAGTACGCGATAATTCATAATGAATACACACATAACTTCGAAAAGTCAGAGGTGTGTCACATCACTGCACCTAATGTACGGCTGTCCAAATAAAGCATCAAAAAGCGAGAGACAATCATATCTCATGACTGGCGCTAATATACCGGCTTGCTGTAAATATTTTTATCTCATCTGTGTAGTTAAATCATAAAAGTAAGCAATAGACTAGTTTTATTTATGGGATAAGACAACTACCACTATCTTACACGGTCCCCGTTAGGAAGAAACTGCTTTATAAAGATTGTATGTGGCCGTCGTATTTTAACAACAAAACGAATTATACAATTTGTACAATCTATTATAGGAGCAAGTCGTGATGGCCTCGAGGTTTGGGCACGCGGTCAAGAATATCGACGGTCGCGGGTTCAAACCCTAGGCACACACCTCTGACTTTCCGAAGTTATGTGTGTATTCACAATGAATTATCACATACTTTAACGGTGAAGGAAAACATCGTGATAAAACCTGCACACCTAAAAAAAGTTCTTAGGAATTTCTTAGGTGTGTAGTCCGCCAACCCGCACTAGGCCAGCGTGGTGGACTAAGGCCTTAACCCTCTTAATGGTAGAGGAGGCCCGTGCCCAGCAGTGGGACGTATATGGGCCGATGATGATGATGATGATGATTATAGGAGCATATAATTAGGCATAAAGTTCTTAGCTAGGTGAATATCATTCAAATGGATTCCGTCCAAAACATGTTTACACTGTGTTTACGATGCATATATAGTTGTTGGTGTTATTGCTATTGTCTGCTCTTATGGCATAACATCATGGTTTAACGACCCTGTTTTACACACCATGAGAAAGCGCACATATTATAAGAATGTGATTTTTATGAGACCCTGGCATATTCTTCATCTTGTTTATTCTCTCTGCTTAAGTAAGGTTAAAAGTTGGTACAATTTTATCCTCATTGTGAATAGCAAACAGTAAGAAGTTTACTAGTTCCTAATAGAGTCTAATCTAAAACTGTTACTAAGAATGGCATAGTCTTTAAATTAATTTTCGTAGTCTTTTATTACTTGTTATATTTTCTATTTTATAATAGAAAAGGGTCTTGTAGTCTCACGGTACAGGTATATGCAGGGCGATCTAGAGGTCCTGGGTTCGATTCCCAGGTCAGACAAAGTGTTATTAAGTTTTTATATAAGAAATTCTCAGTAGAACGGAGTCTGAAATTGCGCCCGAACGGCAATAGGCTCGCCTCCTATGATGATGATAAATGTGGATGCAGAAATGCACCTCTTGTTACTTAACACTGGCGTGAGGTTATGTAAATGTTTCGGGGGGGCTTCAATCATGGTGAAAGGATGACCGTGCCGGCATTTTTTGGCCGGTTTGTCGCGGTCGGTCCTTTGATCGCCATGATTGATAGTCCCCCAAACTTCTTCCCAATAAGGTGAAGAGGTATTCGGCCGGCATGATTGTGTCGACCAACGGGAGACCATCATCTCTCGCTGGTCGGCACTTTTTCTGGACTCCATTGCGCTTACCATCAGGTGCAATGGGGTCACTTTGCCGTGCCAGAATAATAATAAAAAAAAAAAAAAAAATTATGTATAATAAAAAAACATAAATATTTAAATAACAACGAGTAATTATAATACTATACATTGACGTTAACCGACAACAAACCTAGATGATTTGATAGTTAATAGCCTAGTTCAAATGAGTTTGTCTGTATCGCGATACGTAAGCAACTGTAGATATTATTAATCCATCATTGTGAAACAAAATCTGTGTCTGTTCTGTTCTGCCTCACTGAATCTAGAATGAGCCCATTATTGCTTACTTAACACTTTAGGTTCATAGTTCGTTCCGCTTCTGTGGAGTGCTTTGGAAGTCTTTGGGGTAGGCTTGTGTCCAGCAGTAAATGTCTTTCGCCTGATGATGATTTCCAGGTATTGTACCCCCCCAGGAGAGATTTGTATTAACAAAAATTCTAAAAAAATGTTCTTCGAACTAGGAGTAAAAGAAAACTTCTTCAGGTAATTTTCAGTACCAACACGGAGTCTGGAAACGTGTCTCATAAAAAAGACAGGCTCTATTTAAAACTCGAAAGGTCGGTTGTATATATCTCTTTCTACCTCCGTTTGTACACTCATGAGAGAAGAGTACGTTTTTAAACTACATCAAACTGACAACACTAATACACGTTCTAGTTCATAATCAATACGTGTTTACATGAAGCTGTCTCTTTGATTAATAAAGCAAAGCCTGTGTGGAACCAACACGTCGAACGCTGTGTTTGTCCTCATACAGTTGGTGTTTCATTTGCGTTGTGCGGCGGCGCGCGAAATTAGCGCCACAATATACGCGCGGTCCAAAAGATACCAAATGATTACTCGAGTTTTGGTATGCAGATGCAATGCAACTAACCGCCTCTTGGTGACGGTTCGCTGAGGTCAGTTATTGATACGCGTTTGAGTTGTGTTTAGGTTCACACATACAAACGCATCATCATCATCAGCCCATATTCGTCCCACTGCTGGGCACGGGCCCCTTCTACCTTTGAGAGGGTTTAGGCCTTAGTCCACTACGCTGGCCTAGTGCGGGTTGGTGGACTACACATCTAAGAAATTTAAGAGTGCAGGTTTGCCCACGATGTTTTCCTTCACCGTTAAATTACATAATAATTCATTGTGAATACACACATATAAGTCCCACGGTTTAGAGGGCGAACCTACTGCAGTTTTTCGGGCTCATTTCCAGACTCCATGCTGCCATTAAAAAATTCCTAATGGAAAAAACCCTATAACACTTCGACCCGGGAATCGAACCCGAGACCTCGAGATTTTGTGCCGCAAGACCACTAGTTAAAGAATCATTCCAGTCATGTGCCAATTTTATCACGTGCGAAAAATAAAAGAAATGGGAGGATACGAGTTTGTGTGGCCAAGATAAGTCAAAATAATTTTTTTACCAAAGAGACATAGATACGACCACAGCCTGGCCGACATTTGACTTCCGTATATTTGTCCTCAATTTCTCCCGCAAATCCTACAAAATAATTGTGTATCTAAGTAGTTCTGAATGAATAATTAACATGCGTACTAGCGATTTAACAACTCAAATACCTTTAGTTGCTTCCGACAATTCTGTATAGTTTAAACTATAAGTACATATGTACCTACATATGTATTTGTTCTACGTAACAAACTTGAAAATCGACGTGGCAAGTTTTAACACACTAAACGACAAGAGAAAAGGTGAGAATTCTGGTACTATACAAAAAGACAGAACCATATAGCCCGTGCCCAGCCGTGGGACGTATATGGGCTGATGATGATACTGACCTACAAAGGAATCCAGGATTATGGACAGGTAAAACGCAGGCTAGTATACAATTCTTTAACACGTTGACTGTCTACTGTCTAGACCGAACCTAGTTAACTCCTACTGACGTCCCTCAATTTTTTTATTGTAGGTAATTGGAAATACTTCAACTTTCATTAATGTTTACGAAAATTATCTGAAATCATATTTTTTCAGTAGATTTCAGCATGTATGACATGTGATGCAAGGACGCCTCGGCCGTGATTTTAATGCATCATATATGACGCATGGACGTCTGATGCACTTTTGATATTTTTTGTAATGTGGGTATTCTTATTAATTAATAATAAATAATGATTTTGCTTGCGGTTCTCCGTATTTTTTTCACAATAAACGTCAGTCAGACTCAACTGAGCACTGGTGATTTATCGTTGCTGTAAAATGAGTTAATTAAGTTAATTCATTTTTATAATAAAAACTTGTCGGATCATTTGATATTTATTTCCTTCAATATCTAGCTTAGACGTCCTTGTGATATTTTTTAATTTAACTGAGACGTCCATGCAAATAAAAGAGATTGATTTCGTACACCCACTTGCGAAACACATGTGATGCATGAACGTGGGATTGGGTACGAAATTGTATCATAATATGTGATACAGGGACAGTTAACGTGTTAACACGGTAGGGCAAGGTTATTTTTCCGAGTTGGGGTGTCAGTGCTTCTGCTATAGAAAAAGAGAGCGAGGAACAATTAGAAACAACTCTTCAGAATATTCGCCCCGATACAGACGGTACGAGTCTGTAGTAAAATGTGAAGATTCTTATTTAAAATTCGTTTAGCTTTTGATATAATGAAATATTTCGTCCTCGTCCACATGATAAGAACGTTATATGTCTTAGAACATGATATGATTACGAAAAGTAGGTGCTTCCTATTCATATGAATATAAAATTGTTTGAAAGTCCTCGCCCTTATTCAGGTTCGCGCGAGATGTGCGCCTTAGTAGGTCAAAACTTAATTTGAATTGCACTTAAATTATGAATAGCGTCCCCCTACTTCATTGTATTTTAAATTGTACCATCCCTTCTTTCCTAACTGGTTGGTCCCAAGATGCAAGTGTGGCTTGCGAATGAGAAGTTCAAGTTATATGTTTATTTACTTATTTAGCCTTCATACATTACTTGTAAAGGTGGACCTATTTCCTGATGCATTCTCCAACAGTCGAACCTTCGGTGGTGCAGAGATGAAAGGCGTAGGTTGAATAAACTTATGATAAATAAAATATACTATGAGCGTTACTATTATTATTCATACAATATACAAAACATAAGTAAAAAGCTATATATACATAGTTATATAGGTAATACTAGTATAAGCATATTTTTTTTCAATTAGGATTTCCTCCGTGGCAGCAAACAGTTTAGAAATGTGTCCAAAAAACGTCAATAGGCTCGCCCCTTGTGTGGGACTTAAAAGACAACAACGTGGGCTAAGAATTACAACTCTGCTTATCCCTTCGGGAATAAATGCGTGACTTTGGGCGTGGATAGAATATTGACAAATCGCCAGACAAACTGGACAGTGTTAGATACTACGTAACAATTAATTCTATTGGCGCAGTAATGAAGTATTGTTCCAAATAGCAAATGATGATTTCATAATCAAACACATACATACATACATACATAAACTCACGCCTGTATTCCCCGAAGGGGTAGGCAGAGGTGCATTTCTGCACCCACATTTCGCCAAGTATGTATCAGTCCCACGTAATAGGGGGCGAGCCTATTGCCGTTTTTCGGGCACATTTCCAGACTCCGTGCTGTTACCGAGAATTTCCTAATGAAAAAACCCAATAACACTTTGCCCGACCCGGGAATCGAACCCAGGACCTCTAGATCGCACGGCACATACTTGTACCGCGAGACCACGAGGCAGTCAAACATTAGTTATAAATTTTCATTCAACAATTTCAAATATAGATTTGACTGATTGTTTTGTTGGATTTGTATCGTAAACATACATAAGTACAGGAAAGTCGTGAGGGCCTCGAGGATAAGACATGCGGTCGAGAATCTCGGCGGTCGCGGGTTCAAACCCCAGACACCTCTGACTTTTCGAAGTTATGTGTTACAATGACTTTAACGGCGAAGGAAAACATCGTGATGAAATCTGCTCACCTAAATGCTTTTGGGAATTTCTTAGGTGTGTAGTCCGCCAATCCGCACTACACCAGCATGGTGGACTAAAGCCTAAACCCTCTCAGTTTTAGAGGAGTGCCAGCAGTTGGATGTGAGCTGATGATGAATATGCAGGCCTGTATTCCCGAAGTGGTTGGCAGAGGCATTTCTGTATCCATGTTTCACCAATTGTATTTTAAGTTCCATGTATTAGGGGACGACCCTACTACCGTTTTGCCAAGCAAGAGCTCCGCACTGCATTTAGGATTTTGTAAATAAAAAATTACACTTTGACCGACCCGAGCGTTACAATCGGTACCTCTAGATGTGACTGGCAAAATGTGGATACAGAAATGCGCCTCTGCCTACCGCTTCGGGGAATCGAGGCGTGAATGTATATGTACCTGATTTCAAGCCGTCGCTCAAGATATCATAAATAAATATTAATACCCCATTCCAAGGCGGTACTTCCATAGAAGCCCAAAAGCCCAGCTAGTACTACAAAATTCCGAACAATCTTGAATCTTTATTAAACAAAAGCAATTTGACACATAAATGAGAATATCCTGACCCCACAATAAACAATTATAAACTAGACACTACAAAATTATCGTGTAACTTTTTTGGGATTCTATGGAAGTACCGCCACATTCATGCTTCCTTTCGCTCCAACGTATTACAATAGGAGTGTTTCGTGGAGTGTTCCTGAGTACAGAAATACATACATAACCTTACGCCTGTATTCCCCGAAGGCGTAGGCAGAGGTGCATTTCCGCACCCACATATCACCAGGTATGTATTAGTCCCACGTAATAGGGGGCGAGCTTATTGCAATTTTTCCATGCGACGTGCTGCTACTGAGAATTTCCTAGTTGAAAAGTCCAATAACACTTTGCCCGACCCGGGAATCGAACATAGATAGATCACACGGCACATACTTGTTGTTCATGAGTCTATCCCCTTAACGCGTCATTCATGCTATAAAATGCCAGATTAAACACTCGTCCGCTGGTTTAATGATGTGCCAATTTATTGGGCATACACCGAGCGTTTACGAGCGTGTGTACACACCACGAACTTGGCGGTGTTGCAAGATCAATATAAGTTCACTATTTTCAATAATCATACAACCTTATATTCTTATCGCAGTAAATGCAGTGATGGCCTCGAGGTTTAGGCGCGCGGTCAAGAATTTCGGCGGTCGCAGGTTCAAACCCCAGGCATACACCTCTGACTTTTCGAAGTTATGTGTGTATTCACAATGAATTATCACTTGCTTTAACGGTGAAGGAAAACATCGTGATAAAACCTGCACACCTAAAAGTTCTTAGGAATTTCTTAGGTGTGTAGTCCACCAACCTGCACTAGGCTAGTGTGATGGATTAAGGCCTAAACCCACTCAGTTGTAGAGGAGGCCCATGCCCAGCAGTGAGGCTGGGCTGATGACGTATGACGTATATTCTTATCGAAGCTTTGAAGTAGCTGTGATTTAAGCACGGAGTATATATTTCCACCTATCATCATTATCAGCTGAAAGACGTCCACTGCTGGACACAAGCCTCCCAAAGACTTCCAAAGCGCTATTTATTTATTTATTTCCTCTTATATGTCACACAAATTTTCGTCTTTTAAAATTGGAATGTCTCAACAAAAATTTGTAGGCAAGTATTTTTTTATACAGGCGGACATAATTTTAAATCTATAGCATAAAAATAAAATAAAAAATACATCAACAGACACATACTTGACCCCACCCCATCTGGCAACACCAGCTTGTTGCTAATTTACGACTATTTGAAAAACGCGTACGTTTATACTATTCAGGAACATTTGGCCTCGCTGAAGGACGTGAATTCAGAATCTTTAATATTTAGCCTAGATTTATTGGCTGCCTATTAAGAAGAATGAAAATTGAGCTATTTTACTTAAGGCGAAGACTACAAAATCATAGAAAGGCTTAGAGTTTTTCATTTAGTTTTCAGAGGTACTTTGGAAATAGAAGTGATGTGTCCCCAATTCGTTTCAAATGTTAAATATTGCTTTATATATCAATTTTATTGCTACGCTGTTCCTGCAGAATTTTATGATATTTTAAAGTATGTACAAAAATGTAAGGAGATAACTGATTTTGATGTGGTTTTAAAAACAAATGCATCCAACCACCCCACATATTTTATGTATTTAGTTTTGATGTTATGGCTCATTTAAAATTATTTATAACTACATAATTAATTATTAGATCCGTAATCCCACAGCATCGTATATTTACAAACTTTATTAATACAATGTATACGCTAAAATAAATTATTAGATTATAATTATTCTTAAGATAAATGCAGGGTGCATTTATAAACGGTTAGTAGGTACCACTTCAGAATATTGCATCTAAAGAAAAATCAGGCTGGGGTGCTAGTAATGAATATTCAGGTATCAAATTCCATAGCAATGTGCCTAAATAGTAGTTATGTCAGACAACGCCCTCTATCTCAAATAGACTTCAACATCAAGACCCCCAGTATGCTTGTTAGTTTCCATGTACAAACTATAAACACACCATCTATCCACGAAGGGCATTACTACTACGTCGCTAAGAATGCTACGCTTGCTATGTTCTACGACACGTAGAGCCATCTACGAGCAGATTCAAAAAGTTTCTTTTCATACTATTGAATTTTTGGTTACACAGGGTATGTAACTAGTTTTTATAGTAAAATCTTTGTGAAATGATTATACATTTTACGCTCATTTTATTTAGGTTTTAAATGAATATAGCTGTTTTTCCGGCGTTGTTTTTTGAGGCGACGCATTATTTCGTAGAGGTCAGTAGAGGGCGCTCCTTTTTTTTATTCATACTGTTTCGTAATAATGAGACGATATGATAATTATGTTAGGCTGACATAGTCGTTTCGACTGGTGAGATAATGTCATTAGTTTTTTGCTATTTTATTGCACATTTTTTACCTACTAACATTAGGATACAGTGCCATGACAGCATAAAAAATAGTACTCGTACCTAGATAATATACGAAAATTTGTCCTTAATATAAAAAAAGTTGTATTAAAGGATTTATTGATAAATTATTGAATTAATTACAATATTAAAGACCACATAAAAAATACATACATAAACGTCTCCCGTTGGGGTAGGCAGAGACTATAAAACGCCAAATGCCGCGGTCGTTTGGACCACGTTTGGATACTTCTTTCGTTTCCTCAACTAACAATATCCTCTTAATGCATGAGCGTCGGTTTCTAAAAGGTTAACAACATAAAATGGTTATGAATTTGAAATGGGTGGCATTTTTTAAGAATTTTGTTGTTTGTATGTTCATAATATATTATCCTCATATAAAGACCAAAATAGATGTCTGTTTTGCCTAAAGTCTAGACCTAGACACGTGATTCTTAAGTTACTTTTATTAACTAGGAGATTTCCCGTTCCAGAAGTGTTAAAAAAATAATATATTATGCCTGGCAAGCTGTCCTTAAAATCATCATCATCATCATCATCATCAGCCCATATACGTCCCACTGCTGGGCACGGGCCTCCTCTACCATTGAGAGGGTTTAGGCCTTAGTTCACCACGCTGGCCTAGTGCGGGTTGGCGGACTACACACCTAAGAAATTCATAAGAACTTTTTAGGTGTGCAGGTTTCATCACGATGTTTTCCTTCACCGTTAAAGTACGTGATAATTCATTGTGAATACACACATAACTTCGAAAAGTCAGAGGTGTGTGCCTGGGGTTTGAACCCGCGACCGTCGAAATTCTCGACCGCGTGCCTAAACCTCAAGGCCACCACGACTTAAAATATTTTTGCAAAAAAAAAAACGTCACGGATTGAGCTGGAAAAAATAAAGTTTATCCACTGCGAAAAATATTTTTTTTTCCTGAAACGTACATCATACATATTCAGTTATTCAAGGTGAGCGATTTTGCATACAAAGGAAATTTAGCCATACACTGAGAGAATAGATTATTATCAATCTATATGACGATGGTGATGGTAACAACCGTATGGTAGATCCCGGTAAAATGTATCATAAATGAAAAAAAAAACGTTTCGACTAAGTCATGTCTTCAAAGAAATGCTTTAAGATTTTGATTTGATCCAGAGCAACTTCGAATTAAAAAGCACTAAACTTACAATTACCATCTATTTTTTATTTTCTTCATACTGATATAATAAAGTGTTATACAGCGAGGGATGTGAATAAATAAACAAAAATATAAACGAAGCAGATATGAAGAACCAAGATTTATAATCACATTAAAAGTAATGATGTTTTAAAACAATACTTTTATAAGCACATGCACAATGTATTCTAACCAAAGTATACTTTATAACTACAGCAAAAAAGCACCTAAAAGCAAGTTTATAAGAAAATTCGTGACGTTAACTTGTTGACTACATTTATGATGAACATAAAAACACGGCAACTGCTATAAAACTTGTTCGTTTATGATTCTGATACGGGAATTTATGAAGTTGAACATAAGAAAATATAATAGGCTCTGTACAAGAAAATAGGCAATGAGTATCTTTGGACTTTTGGGCAAGGCAATTATTTGTTAAAACTATATTATTTGAAGTAACTCAGCAAGTTGGCTTGAGGATATCGTGTGACGAGACATGGGGATCTTCCGCAATTTAGAGCTCTATTTGGACAATTTTGTGCTTACCAACAACGGTGTTGTTATAGGCGTGCCAGTATAGAAAAAAAATCAAAATTTTTAAAATGTATACCTTGAACCTGAACACGATTTTAAACCCACAAGACAGTGAACTAATAGACCGCGCACCTTATCTTTAAGACTACCATTTTTATCGAAAATAAGCCATAATTTTGTCAAAATATCACTTGGTTGCACAAAAGCAATCGATTGGAATAAGACACATAAAGAAATATAACATCTTGCTACTTCGATTCAACTTGCATGTACAAGACACGGCAAGTCTTCGAGGCACGCGTATCTCGGTGTGAGACTGTCACCAATGATAAGTTAGGGTTAACACGTGAATAATGCTAATTTTATTCCTTTTGTATAGACAATTTGTTTTGCACGTGCTTCTCAACGCTCGGACTTAGAAATGTAACGGCAATAAATTGTTTTTATTTGACAGCCTCTGGCATAGTTTGTTAGACACCAGCTTGTGAATGCCGAGGACTGTTGTCGCGCCGAGAAATGTAAATGAGTGTAAATGAAAAATAATTTAGTTTTGCTACGTTTATGAGAACAATAAAACTCTCGTCACTAAATACTCAAGTCTTAAGACTTGTAGCTTAGTGTGGAGTTAAGACTATACATATCATCATCATCATCATCAGCCAATATTGAGAGGGTTTAGGCCTTAGTGCACCACGCTGGCCTATTGCAGGTTGGCGGACTACACATCTAAGAACTTGTAGGTGTGCAGATTTCCTCACGATGTTTTTGCTCACCGTTAAAAACGTGATAATTCATTGTTAATACACACATAGTTTCGAAAAGTCAGTGGTGTGTGCCTGGGGTTTGAACCTACGACCGCCGAGATTCTCGAACGCGTGCCTAAACCTCGAAGTCATCACTACTTATTACATATATATATGTGTCTGTATCTAGACACGCGGTAGCGTGTCAAGCCAAGTTCAAGTAAGTGAATTGGCGTGCAGCATCGTGTGTAATATTACACGAACCATTGGGAGCCACTTTTGACCCCCTCATAACTCAAAAACTATTTCACATAAACGTGTCAAATTTGGCTCATATATTGAGACTTACGAGATACGAATACGTATAATATAGCCTTCGCAAGTTCTAAACCTGTTACTTGTCGGTTCTTATTTTATTATTCCGAAAATTTGGCTTGCTGGTAGAAACTAGCCATCGAACATAATAATTCGAAGGTATATGAGAACTAGCCAAGTCAAACCTTACATACATACATACATAAACTCACGCCTATATTCCCTGAAGGGGTAGGCAGAGGTGCATTTCTGCACCCACGTTTCGCCAGGTATGTATCAGTCCCACGTAATAGGGGGCGAGCCTATTGCCAGTCAAACCTTAATCAATACAATACAATATATTATCCTAAGTTATAAGAAGAAAAGATATTTTGTGTTGCTATAAATAAATTTCAGGAGTGACCATTGAACTTGGCACCCATTTAGATCTCACTTCTTTTGTCGTTGAATTCAACAACCAAGGCATATATAATAATATTGAACTTGGCTCTCATTTTACATTTATGTTTTTGATAGGATTTTTGTATTTATAAAAGTAACATCATAGCAATGAATTAAAAAAGGTGAGAAAAATTGTATACCTGTCAATTCTGTTCAAATAAAATATTGCTAATATACATAGATGAAATAATAATTCAATTATGGAGTTGGCCTTGCCGTTTGGCAAAATAAGTAAGGGATGCTAAACAAGCTATTTACTAACAAGTAATGTTCTTGTTTGTGTTACTCTTCTTTGTAGTTTTTATAGAAATGCCTAGATTTACATTTACGAGTATAGGCATCCTGAGTGAAATATTTGTTTTCGTGGAGGGATGAGGTAAATACATTTAGATACTCTTCTGGTACATCTAAATATATATAACTCAAAGGTAACTAACTGACATAGTGATCTATCAACGCACAGCCCAAACCACTGGCCGGATTGGGCTGAAATTTGGCATGCAGGTAGATGTTATGACGTAGGCATTCGCTAAGAAAGGATTTTGATTAATTCTACCCCCAAAATAGGGGATGAAAGTTTGTATGAAACTTTGTAAATTTTAAACCGGTCGGGCTGAGACTTTGCATGCATAAAGCTACTATGACGTAGGCCAACCCTGTAGTCTACGCGGACGGAGTCGCGAGCAAAAGCTATGAGTTATAAGTCGATTTTTTTTGAAAATAATTGTAATAAAAGGTGTGACTACCTACTAGTCACGGGCCTCATCTACAACTAAGAAGGTGTAAGAATTAGGCCGTCAACCGCCTCGTAGTGTGGGTTGGCAAACTACGTAATAAATTCCTTGTGTAAAAAAAAAAACTTTCGCATGTTTCCTTACGGCCTTTTCCTCCACCGTTAAAGTGCGTGATAATTCATTGCTAATATAACACACACAGACTGCCTCGTGGTCTCGCGGTACAAGTATGTGCCGTGCGATCTAGAGGTCCTGGGTTCGATTCCCGGGTCAGGCAAAGTGTTTTTAGGTTTTTCCATTAGGAAATTCTCGGTTACAGCACGGAGTCTGGAAATGTGCCTGAAAAACGGCAATAGGCTCGCCCCCTGTTACGTGGGACTGATACATACTTGGCGAAATGTGGGTGTAGATATGCACCTCTGCCTACCCCTTTGGGGAATACAGGCGTGAGTTTATGTATGTATGTATAACACACACATACTCGTATATTATCGAAAGGACGGAGTTATGGCCTTTAGCAAAACAAATGAAAAACGGTTTGCAGGTTTTCTCACGATGTTTTCCGTCACTGTAATATTTCATCGTCAATATAGACATAACTTAAAAAACGTCACAGGTAGGGCTGGTAGCAAATTACAAATGAAACACAAACACCGAAGTGTCTTTTTCGGAAGGTCATTATTTTAGTTTAGGTTAGACGTTAGTTCTGCCGAGGTTTCTTATTTATCGCGGTCTAACCGTAACGCAGTTTAGCTTTACCAGATAAAATTTGATGTCAAGAAAAATTTGATGCTTGCAACATCATCTGCATCACTTAGTTTATTAGCAATGCATCTTATTTTTACGGAGAAAGACATGATATTTTTATGATCGAACTAAAATACTCGAGAACCAAATACTCTATGGCAAATGCATTCTTTCTAAAATAACCATATTATACAAAAAAAAACTACATCCAACTATTTTAAGGTTTCTATATCACTTATTTACACAAAAATATCTATACAGATTTTGACAGCATTGTGCAACAGATAAATGAAAGCCCGATTTAAAAAAAAATGTACATTTCATCACGGTAAACACATGTCTCAACCAATGGCAGTACTTCTAAAACAGCTCAAAAGCATTTACACGTTAATGGGTAATGTCTAGTTTACAATTGTTGATTGTGGAGTCAGGATATTCTCGTGTATAAGAGTAAGGTATGTCAAATTGCTTTTGTTAAATAAAGATTTAAAGCTTAAAGATTATTATTCGGAATTGTAAGGCAAGCTGGGCTTTTGGGCTTCTATGGAAGTAACGCCACTGATCTTAAATATTGTAATATCAATGTTAAAATTAGTTCAACACTTTTTATTACTCAAACATTTTCCCCTTAATTCTGGAATATACGTAAAAGTCACAGGCAAAGACTAGTCAACTATAAAGTGAAATAGAAAATCGTGTTCATCACTCACAATGAATCTGATGTATCCAACTCACGCAGGTGCATACCTAGATAAAAGCATTTTAGCCCTAAAAACATTAGTGTAGCCCAGTGGCGCCATCTGTCAGCTTAACACGCGTCGCTGCACGCATTTTAACACCCTTTATGTTTTCACATGCTTTGTTTCACACTCAGTGACAATTTGGTTTTACTTTTTTAGTTGGATGGTTCGAATTTTTAGTCCGTTGCAGAAAGTTACAGGTTCCTAACGATAAAATGACACGAAGATGGTAGTTATAAAAAAATACATATAACAGACACATACACAGCAGTGGCGGTACTTCCATAGAAATCCAAAAGCCCAGTTTGCCTTTTAAACTTCCTAATACTCGTAATATTTTTAAGCTTGAAATCTTTATCAAACAAAAGCCATTTTTTAAATAAAGACCCCATAACAAGCACTGCCTCGTGGTCTCGCGGTACAAGTATGTGCCGTGCGATCTAGAGGTCCTGGGTTCGATTCCCGGGCCGGGCAAAGTGTTATTGGGTTTTTCGATTAGGAAATTCTCAGTAACAGCACGGAGTCTGGAAATGTGCCTGAAAAACCGCAATAGGCTCGCCCCCTATTACGTGGGACTCATACATACATACCTGGCGAAATGTGGGTGCAGTAATGCACCTCTGCCTACCCCTTCGGGGAATACAGGCGTGAGTTTATGTATGTGTATGTAATAAGCAAATATAAACTAGACATTACACAATTAACGTGTAATGCTTTTGGGCTTCTATAGAAGTACCGCTGCTGATACACAGTACCCTCATATAATAAAGGTTTGAAACATGAGATTGTTTGGTCTCACGATTTGAAAAATTGTATATATTTGTACATTACATCAAATTTTCCATGGTACCGCCTGAAATACTTTGAGAAACGAGAGATTTCTCCTTATTTTTTATTAGAATTACAAACGTTTTGTGTCAGATCAAGACCAAATATATGGTCAAATCAATAATAGTACGTAACCGCAGCACATAAAGATAAAACTATACATCATCATAGAGTTTAACGCTTAAGGTTATCGTTATTGCATATTAAAGATTCAAAGAATTTCTGCGGTAGGTCTATTAAGTCCACCAACCCGCACTAAGTCGGAATAATACGCCAAGATATCCTTTTGAACTATATAAAGCTGCTCATCGGCGCACCAAAGTATAAATTTTAGGTACAACTCCCTCATAACTCCTAATATCTACGACAAGACCATTATTTTGTCGGTTAAGTAATTTAAACAAAAATGACGTGTATTTTCTTTTATGGCCTACTAAAAATATTTCTACATTCTATTGCATTTTTTCCAGATAAAAGAAGCCATCATAGCGTAATTTTGTGATAGCCAAATGCCAAACGTGGCGGAAAATGGCAACGGTCACCAACCGCCGTGTCACTGGCATGCCGCCAGAGTGCCAGAGTCTCCTGCCAAATTATACCTTAATGGAAACGTTGTTTATATCGCGGAACTAAATATTCGCAATCCGCGCTTCATATCAATTATTTTATATGTTATGTTCGCTAAATATTTTTGGGTCAAGTGTTGAGGAGATGTGAGTTAACAAAGATTAATGTGTGTACACAAACAGGGAGATGCATATTTTTTATGATTATATGCGTGTATGCTTTCGTTTCGTCTATATTAAAATTGTATAATACATATCATTATAGAATTTGATTTCACAACATCCAGACTAATCTTAATACTGACTCTGGCGAACCGTCTTTTTTTACCATTATTTTTTAAATTTAGCGTTTCCTTTTCTTACTCCGAAAAGAGGACATTTGTTCCTTAAATGCACGCAAAATTCTATGGGTATTAATAGGTTAGGCGATGTTCCTTCAAAATCTATGGAGTCATTTAAGCATGTCCCTTGAAAAATAAAAGTTTGTTTTGGATGCAATTAACTTCTTAGAATTAAATCTTGTAATTAACCCACACTAAGCTGTACACAACGTAAAATTCCTACAGCATTACTACTGTGTGTTAAATTCTATTAGGCCGGAGCCCCTTCTCGAGGGGTTAATGAGGTTTGTAGCAGAGCTGTGTCAATGAGCTATAAAACGTAAAACATCTGGAGTTCCCACTGCATTCTTCGCACTATTCGTTTATTGCCTAAGATATTTTCTTTAAATTAGTTCTTTCTTTAAGCATTCATTGATTTAGGTAAGTACTAACTTGCAAAGGTTAAATATTTTTTTCATTAAACTAACAAGATTTAATAAAATGTTGAAATGGTTACTCGTGATTTTGATCAAGAATTTAAATAAACATTGAGAAATATTTTTGTTTAAATTGAAAATAAAAAGAATGAGAAAAAAAAATCTTTTATAAATTTCTTATCTAATTTCTGGCCAATCTACCTCACTCTTTATGATACGCAATGAAATAGGAATTCAAATCAAATCAAATTATCTTTATTCAAATAGACTTTTACTTTAAAAAAATTAAGCTATTGCCGCTTCGAAACGTGTTATAGCTGATTCATATCGCCCTGTCGATATTTGAATATATATTTCATTTGATACGCCACAGTACGTTTTAGGTGTCTCTCAACATTTTCATGTCGGCCTGACAGTGCTCCTGATTTTCAAACTGATACCACACTACTTGAGTAGGTAACTACGGTTGTTTTAACATATATGCAATTGGGTTTATCCGGATCGATACGATAATCCAACCTCAACTTTAAATATTCATAGAAAATAAATTACACCCTACTTGTAGTAGAATTAAATAATGCGTTAAATAATTCACTATAATTTAAAGGACGAAACAGTCTTAAAACTGCACAAACACAGACACTGCGTGAAAAATACACTGAAATAAGCTTTTAAAGAGCATTTCTAAACTCGGCGACATTGCGGGTAATTGCATTTTAAGATAGGGTTACCACAAGAGAGATAACAGGTCATGGAGACTTAATAGTACTGATAAAGATGAGCATATCGGAGTTCGTTTTGAACTTCGGAAGAAATCTCACTTCCGAGTAAGGGATTTTTCTAAGGTCTAAGAAGGATTTCCCTAGTGCACCACGCAGGCTTAGTACAGTTTTGTATAAATCACATTTCTATCATCCCAGGTGTCTAGTTATGAGCATCTCTAAAACTGAGAGTCGTTAATTATCAAAGCACTACTCTGGCCTGATGAGTGTTGACAGTCTGGAGATACTTTCTAGAGAAGTCTACGGTGGTCTGGTTCTTTCCCGATTAGAATGCTTGATAAACACTGTAGTACTAGTGCCTTCACAAGAATAAGTATTGGCTAGTTACGTCAACAGCAGTCAGGGTAACACGTCCGCTCTCACCACCGACTCGCACAAGACTGCTCCCCTCCACCCGTGTCCCCGAGACAAGTATACAAACACTAAAAAACACTCATGACCTGAAAAGTAAAGTAATTATGCACCTAGAATTCTTAACCTTAGACAAGTTTTTCTCTCTACCTCTATTTTCGAATTAAAATAACATGGCAGAAGGATAGTAAGGCATATACTTTTCTTTGCAAATATATGTATATCTACAATCGAACATCAAAAAAGATCGATAAACAAACCCAGTAAGATATCGGCTGGTGTTGGTGAAACTGCGTCATTACAAGTGCATGGAGTGTTGTGGCTACCCTATCCTAAGAAGGCAATTAGATAAAATTTATTGAATTTAATTCTCTCAAGCGCCCGCTGCAAAAGGGACTTATTCTACGGAAAACACTGCAGTAGGTACTGTCTGTACTTGTCTGTACTGTTTTGCTTCTCGAAACTTTTGAGATGAGAGGGATACTGCTACAATATTATATTTTCTAAGAGTCTTGTTAAGTTGGTATTACAAGCCATTATTAGCGGTTGAAATATGAAACAATTCATTTATAATCGAGAGTTTTAAAAAACTAGATTCATACAATCTGCTTCATAGTTACCAGGGCATAATAAGTCTTTGTTAAGGCATGAGCTTCATAATCTACTACTTTTAGTCCTCATAAGAGCTAAATAATATTTGTTGATCACACAAAACATTCCAAATGAGCAATGAAATGAAAAAAATGATAGTTTGGTAGTATAAAATATCATCTTAAAATACTTGCACAATTTCTATGACTATTTCTATTATGTATACTTATGCAATAATATGCAATAATGCTTAATAAGTCGTGATGGCCTCGAGGTTTAGGCGCGCGGTCGAGAATCTCAACGGTGGCGGGTTCAAACCCCAGGCACACACCTCTGGCTTTTCGAAGTTATGTGTGTAATGAGTTATCACGTACTTTAACGGCGAAGAAAAACATCGTGATGAAACCTGCACACCTAAAAATTCTTAGGAATTTCTTTTCAATTTAGTCCGCCAACCCGCACTAGGCCAGCGTGGTGGACTAACGCCTAAACCCTCTCAGTTGTAGAGAAGGCCCGTGCCCAGCAGTGGGACGTATTTGGGCTGATGATGATGCATATATAATAATATAAAGATGATTTCTTTTGCCGTCAAAGTAATTTAAAATTAATATTGCTACGGATGATACACCGACAAGACATGATTCTTTTTCTAGATACGGAAATCTGATAAATCTCTATCGCTTTTTTAACAATACGAGAAAACGAGTTAGCTGGAGAGCTCTTTATAAAAAATGATCCTGAAATATATAAAGTATCAGGTAGGATTCCGTCGACTCTGCGACGTAGAAAATTCAGGCTAACAAAAATCTAGGATTTAAGCATTTGTAGAACGAATACGGCTTTACTATGTAAAGTGCAGTATAATTTGTGTTCATATTTTTCTTGTATAAATAAGGCGAATATGTACGAAATTGTTATAGATAAATAGTACTACTTATCACCTTGTTGGTTTCGAGAAGTTCAATATTCGATTCTCAAGACTGGCAAAATGTTATTGGGTTGTGCCGTAGCGAAATGTACAATTACATTACTGCCTCGTGGTCTCGCGGTACAAGTATGTGCCGTGCGATCTAGAGGTCCTGGGTTCGATTCCCGGGTCGGGTAAAGAGTTATTGGGTTTTTCCATTAGGAAATTCTCAGTAACAACACGGAGTCTGGAGATGTGTCCGAAAAACGGCAATAGGCTCGCCCCCTATTACGTGGGACTGATACATACCTGGCGAAATGTGGGTGCTGAAATGCATCTCTGCCTACCCCTTCGGGGAATACAGGCGTGAGGTTATGTATGTATGTATGTACATATATATCAATGCGTAATTAACTCTGATTTTTATGTGTTCACAATTAGTGCTCTAAAATATTTTTGATAATTGTGTAGAATAGTACTATGAATAACACAATTTATTTGAAAGTTTGCCTTTTTTTAGTTATTCACAATAAAACTAACTTGTTATGACTTAACAGAATTCTTTATTTTAAAGTATTAGGTGGTGTGATGGTAGTATAAAACAATTATTAAATATGGCGCAAAAATTACCTCAAAAACCATTTCCTAAAGACTCTCATTTATTCGGCTACCCTTAAACAAGTAAATTAGTCAATGTATTTATATTACGGGGCAAAAAGGTACAAGGCTTTCGGATCAACTTTAATTCTGATTAATCTTGTTTCTTTCTTCTTATTAGGTAAGTCATTAGGTTCCATTAACAATATTAGGATAAAGGTTTCTTCTACGAAATTTGTAGATTTAAGCTATACTTATTCACCCTAGTTATTTATGTAAATAAACCAGTTTTTTAAGTATTTTTTTTTTATGGCAAAGCAAAGTGCCAACACTGCAAGCGATGGTAAGTCCAGAAAATTTAAATAGAGAGTGGATTGGCGAGAAGTCAATAAAATTCTGTATAATGTAATTTCTTGTTAGTTTAGTCGTTCACTTCTTCTTTTTTGTGCTTTACCTATAAGTGGAAATTGCTTTGGATTGTGTTTATATTTTTGTTTTGTATTTTTTGATTGTGATTGTTCTGTATATTTCCCAAATAAAATAAAATAAAAATAAATAAATAAAACTCTATAAGTCACTCATCATCATCATCATCAGCCCATATACGTCCCACTGCTGGGCACGGGCCTCCTCTACCTTTGAGAGGGTTTAGGCCTTAGTCCACCACGCTGGCCTAGTGCGGGTTGGCGGACTACACACCTAAGAAATTCCTAAGAAGTTTTAGGTGTGCAGGTTTCATCACGATGTTTTCCTTCACCGTTAATGTACGTGATTATTCATTGTGAATACAATGTTTATAAGTCACTATTGTAGACATTTATAATGACTAACTGGGTACACACAAGGTGACCTCTAAACTTGACATGTTTGTAAGCCACAATGGCGAGTTTTACAACTTATGTAAGGTGGTCGCCATTCGTCATTGCTATCTGTAATACAAAAATTCAAATCCTAATTATGGTATAAGTTTTTGTGTCACAAATATTCTGAAGTTAACTGCCTAGTGGTCTCGCGGTACAACTATGTGCCGTGGGATCTAGAGGTCCTGGGTTCGATTCCCGGGTCGGGCAAAGTGTTATTGGGTTTTTCCATTAGGAAATTCTCAGTAACAGCACGGAGTCTGGAAATGTGCCCGAAAAACGGCAATAGGCTCGCCCCCTATTACGTTGGACTGATACATACCTGGCGAAATGTGGGTGCAGAAATGCACCTCTGCCTACCTCTTCGGGGAATACAGGCGTGAGTTTATGTATGTATGTATGTAAATATTCTGAAATAAATATTTTTGAATAACATAAAAATTCGTTTCGGTTCGGAAATACAATAAATGGTCTTTCGTTTACGCGCCCGGTCATCATCCCCTTCACCATCTTGATTTTAAAACATTAGCTCACTTAGAAGGTAACTTTTTTACTATCCCATTAAACCATTTCCCCGCAATATTGCAGTAACTAAGAAATAATTTCAACACCCATTATAAGCCAGTTTACGAGTTAATTGACCGTTGAATACGGCGCCGTAAATTTTCTAATTTGCCGAGTTCCGTCATAAAGGGGTGTTACGGCATTGCAACCCCTTAATATGAATCGCGTTTTATGCTCTTAATATTATATGAGTTGGCATAAGTGCAATTTTATTTATACATCTTATAAGTGTGTAAATTCTCAGCAGCGGCATGGAGTCTGGAAATGTGCCTGAAAAACGGGATTAGGCTCACTACTATTACACTTTGCCTACCCTTTCAGAAATACAGGCGCGATAGAATGTTCCTACTTATGTCACTACGGTCAAGCCATATCTGTGAAATAAAAAAAAAACACAGAAATCGCCAGTAGAATTCCAAAGCCCATTGTATCAAGTTACTTTGCATCACTCATCATCATCAGCCCAAATACGTCCCACTGCTGGGCCTCCTCTACAATTGAGAGGGTTTAGGCCTTAGTCCACCACGCTGGCCTAGTGCGTGTTGGCGGACTACACACCTAAGAAATTCCTAAGAACTTTTTTTTTTTAGATGTGCAGGTTTCATCACGATGTTTTCCTTCACCGTTAAAGCAAGTGATAATTCATTGTGAATACACACATAACTTCGAAAAGTCAGAGGTGTGTGCCTGGGGTTTGAACCTGCGACCATCGAGATTCTCGACCGCACGACTAAACCTCGAGGCCATCACTGCATCACTCGCGAATGATAAAACAAAATATCCATCCAATATAGAAAAATCTTGGAGCATTCTTGGCAAACAAACTCTTAGCTATGTTGTAAATTGCCAAGCCTAACGGAGAAAAAAGGGTCTTAAAACTGAAATTATCTACCGTCGGTTTGGTAACAAAAGCTATTCCACGAAGCTAGGCAAAAAATAGCCGGGCGGTCCTTTGTGAGCGCACGCTGAATACAATTTACATGGAGTTTGGAACGTCTCAACGGAGACATGTGAGGCAATGTGCTGCATAGATGTTTTGATCGCGACTTTGTAGGGAATCTCTTTTATTTAAAGTGTGGTGACAGGTTAGATCATTCTAATACGCTGGAATCTAGGTGCTGACGGAATATTATTTAGAAAGGTAGTGTAAACCAGTTTAAGCGATTTACATAAATCAGTAGTGATGGCCTCGAGGTTTCAGATTTAGAGCTAGTTAATATATTTTTATACATATTAGAGTATAAAAGTGACTGCCTCGTGGTCTCGCGGTACAAGTATGTGCCGCGCGATCTTGAGGTCCTGGGTTCGATTCCCGGGTCGGGAAAAGTGTTATTGGGTTTTTCCATTAGGAAATTCTCAGTAACAGCACGGAGTCTGGGAATGTGCCCGAAAAACGGCAATAGGCTCGCCCCCTATTACGTGGGACTGATACATACCTGGCGAAATGTGGGTGCAGAAATACACCTCTGCCTACCCCTTCGGGGAATACAGGCGTGAGTTTATGTATGTATGTGTATATTAGAGTTGACTGGTTATAGATTATTGCAGTCCCTTTGAGAATCGATACTCTCATACATACATACATTCACTCACGTATCTCCCAAAAGGATAGGCAGAAGTGCATTTCTGCACCCATATTTCGCCAATTTTGTTTTCGTTCCACGTAATAGATAGCGAGCCTATTGTCATTTTTCGGGTATAATTCCCGACTCCGTACTATTATTGAGAATTTGTACAAAGGAAAAATCAAATAACACTGCCCGACCTGGGAATCGAACCCTGGGCCTCTAGACCACACGCGAGTGAATGTATGTATGTGTATGTGTACAACTTATTCAATATCATAATATTAAAAACTGCTTAATTCATATTCAAACCATCTTTCTACAAGAATAATATGAGAATAATAAAATGCACCAGCCATATGCGCACTGCATATTATCGGGACATTATGCAGTGAATTTCGCGTTTTTGAACGCCGCTTGCTATCTGAGAGCTTTCATGCAAAAAATACTTCGTGAATGCGACTCGTTTCATTCTGCTTCTAATGGAACGTATTCTAGACACGTGCTACACAATTATTTTTTGTAAGTCTAGCGTTCTTAATAGCTTTACTGTTAGTTTTTACATTTTATGTACTATTCGTTTGATTATGATAAAAAAAATACTTACAAATTTTTCTTTTCCTTACGAGTTAGTCTAGAGGTTTATGTCTACTCTCACATTACGCCAGCTTGGTTTCAAGTGTTATGTAATAGAAAGCAATTAATTAATTTATCTACAAAAAATAAAAGCAATAATTAAGATAACTTCGTTTTTAATCGAATATCAATTGCATAATTTTGATTTACAATTTCATTTTTTCTTGTTTTAAAGGTATTTTTAAGGGATACGACTAGTAAGTGTTCTGTATAGTATGATTTCTGGACTAGTCATTTGTTAATCATTATATTCAAGCTAAAATTTCAAGCTGAACTAGTAAAAACCTAACATAACATCTTTAATAGAGAATATTGGCAAGTAATAAGCCGTCGAGGCCAGGACGTCGCCTCCTCCGGCCGTTTACGCCCCAAATATTCTGCATACTGAATTTTTATGGTCACTCACATTAACAGCGTGAGGTCAGACGCCTATATTGAAGCTAGTAGGGTTATGGGTATTTTATATCCAGTATATTTAGGTTCATTGGTTTATTGAACAAATTTGGGTAAAATTTATTATGGGACTAATTATTTAATTTTTATATATTGTGATAATAGATCACAAAAGTATATTTAATTACAATTAGGAACTTATAATAAATAATAACTTTATTTAGATATGAAAACATCGGTACCATTTGTGTTCCTGGGTGATTTCGAGTCAGGTTTGTTTTTCCATCGATATTCTCACGCATGTACCCCCAAATTGAAAGGCAGATGTGTATTTGTACAATCATAAGTAGAAGGCGATACTATTACCTATTATTGGGGGCATTACCA
Source organism: Hemaris fuciformis (assembly GCA_907164795.1). Lineage (NCBI taxonomy): Eukaryota > Metazoa > Arthropoda > Insecta > Lepidoptera > Sphingidae > Hemaris > Hemaris fuciformis. The sequence continues at coordinate 2,682,441 of OU015443.1, forward strand.
AAGTCAAAACCCAATAACACTTTTCCCGGCCTGGGAATTGAACCCGGGGCCTCTCGACGTCATTCAATTGAAAGACGGTACCGATAAGGCATCGTTATCTTTTCCATGATCATACACCCGAGATAAATTGATCAAATCAAACTTCCGTGGATCGTTGAAAGTTTTCACCGGTGCTGGTGAAAGTTGGGAAAAAGTTTAATGAAAACAAAATTAATCAAAAATGAAAAATATGGTTAGCTCTCACCTACTTTCCTCGATCTGTTCAAGGACAGATTGAGTTTTCGAGACAGCCCTATGTATTTACTCGTAGCTAGGCTGATTTATTTTATATTTAAGTAACACAATTTTCGGGACTAAATATATAGTTAGATGAATATTGTTATTAAAACAGGCAACTCCTTTTGAAATGTACAGGTTTCTAATGAATTTTAGAATATAAAACGTTAACTGTTGCTGAATTTTTCCCTTCGCAATGTAATTTTTCTATTATTTCCTTCTTTGTACATCTAATAAACATGTACCAGATGTAATGTCATTATTAAAGATTAGTCTTAATAAAGCGAGATATGCTAATGTGATTGGTTCGACCGGGGCGGATACCATTGTCAAAAAGAAAATGACCAAAAGCAACGGTTTGTGTGATTCGTATCATTTGATGAAGAGGATTCAAAGAGACTCAATAACTGTCAACATTTCTGTGTATCATCACCGATCACATATACTTTGCCGTATTACATACATAGATAGATAAGCACAAGATATATCTATTTTTTACTGATTATCGCTCTTATAGACTTCCTTAAAAAAAATCACAACTTAATCACGCTTTGTTTCGTTTCCTCTAGTGACCTCAGACAATAAATGGAGCTGTAAAAACACGTTTAAGTAGATACATATTTAGATAGTCAGCTTTTTTCTTATACTAGTAGCTAGCCTTACGCGTATAATGTCTTTATGCATACCTATAAACGGTGTAAAAAAATATTAGTTATAAATTAATAATTATCATTATTATTCAACTGGTCGTTGCCCACAACTCCGTCTGCAAAACATTAGACTTCAAAAATAATATTTGTTCCTCGTTTTTGACACATTTTCTATTGCTGCTCCGCTCCTATTGGTCGTAGCGTTTTAACACATATTCTTCCCAAATAAATAGGTTATCTAACACTGAAAGAATTTTTCAAATCGGACCAGTAGTTCTTGAAATTAACGCTTTCAAACAAAAAAACTCTTCAGCTTTATGATATTAGTATAGATATAATTATTATTTAATAAGCGGATGTATAAATTAGGCCGAATATTGGCTGTGGACATTTTTAAGTGCCTACAGAACAATTTTTTGTTGTATAAATTTGTAATTAAAATATTTACCCTGGTGTATAAATTCATAGATTGCCTTCAAATAAGATAATACCCAACGCCGGCGGAGATGAAGGAATCTCGCCACCGATTTCTATTACAATCACGTACAGAACAATTTTTGTTCCTTTTCTTGCAATAACCCAATCCAATATCAGTTTTATGATAACTTTAATTTTCTATAGTCTGTTGATGAAATTATTGCTATAAATTGAGAAGTTTCGAGTTCTTTGCTTATCTGCATAAAGATTTTTACTAGCTTTAACTTTAATTAAGATAATCATGTGGGTATCGGAAAATTAGAGAGATTTATTATCATTAATAATCCCAGAAAAGTGTGTTATTTGTGTCTTACATTTGAATACGCTATGCAATATTCTACTATTGTTAAAAATGCTTCATGAAACCCGTTGTATTAGTCTGTGACAAGCTTCAGAGATGTGAATAAATTATTGTTCGTTTTTACTACTGTTAAATTCTCAGTAACCGCCAGGAGTATTTCTAGTGCATGGAGTAACAGCAAATCAAGAAATTACTCTTTGTATCTATATTTTTTTTTCTATTAAAACACCCTTTCTACGGCAAATGGAGCATATCCTAGTAATTACTGCGAAAAACTAGACCTTCCACAAAGCTATTAAGAAGTCCATTACTTTTTACACAAACTATAAAAAGAAGCCTTTAACTTTGGTATTACTCTTTCAAACTCACAAAAGTTATATAGAATATGCAGCTTCAACCAATTGGTAGTAATGATATAATATTTGAAGCAGTGATGGTCTCGAGGTTTACGCGCGTGGTCGAGAATTTCGGCGGTCGCAGGTTCAAACCCCAGGCACACACCTCTGACTTTTCGAAGTTATGTGTTTTCACAATGAATTATCACTTGCTTTAACGGTGAAGGAAAACATCGTGATAAAACCTGCACACCTAAAAATTCTTAGGAATTTCTTAGGTGTGTAGTCCGCCAACCCGCACTAGGCCAGCGTGGTGGACTAAGGCCTAAACCCTCTCAGTTGTAGAGGAGGCCCGTGCCCAGCAGTGGGACGTATTTGGGCTGATGATGATGAATGATATAAATTAAAATCTGGAAAGCTCTATACAGGTGACTGAAACTAAGATAGATAATAGTTACGGTGATAACTGATTACAAACATTTACATTGACGCTAAAAATAAATAAAAAGAAACGTTTTCCTAATTATCATTACTACTCGTATTACCAGTCTTAGTTTTCAAACACGGTGTGTTTCCAACTTGCATACCATTGAAAAACAAGACGGATTAAATTTTGTATTCAATAACATTTAATTAGATATACCGTGATCGAAAAATAGTATAGGTGATGATTAAGAAAACGTGATAATGTTTAATTTTTTGAAGTTATACTTCTTTAGCCGCGTTATGAAAAAAAATTGAGAGTGAAATTTTAAGATGCGCGCGCATCACTGAAACACAAAAGTAAGACGTAGAAGCTGCCTATGTGCTCCAATATAATTGACAGATTGAAGCTGCCTATGTTAAATGTAAGTGTCAAATGGGTCAGAATGGTTTTAATAATATGTTCGGATCAAATATTTTTCAAAAAAAGTTTTTATGTTTTAAATTTTAAATATGTAGAATAGTGACAGTAATAAAAAGGGATTGACATATTTATTAGTTGTCAAACATTTATGAGTGCGTTCAGTAATGTAATATGTTGTGTAAACTAAGAACTATGTATGTGCCTTTTGGGCGTATTTATAAGTTTTACTTCAGTCGTGTGGTATAACTTCTAAGGCGTGTACATAAGTACACACACCCTTTTTTCGAGATTTTTTAGCGTCAATGTGTTTCTAATCACCGTCACTATTATCTGTCTAAGTTTTCGGTCAAAATCTGTTTATACATTTTTTTGTTTGTAATGATACAAAAAACATCTTAAAATCTCTTTTTACAAAGCTTTGTTTACACTATCTAACTAAGCTTGTTTGACATCGAAGTGGTGTAAAAAAAATAAAAAATAACCAGAGCTAGTAGAGACGGTGGAGTGACGTCACAGAAAATACAATCTGAAGGTTTGTCGCGCTAAAACAACATCCCTTTGTGGAACAAAGAATAAAATAACTATTGTACAACACAAGTGTCCTTTTGTTTTATTTTTTTAAACGTGTACGTGACTACTGGAGGTTACTTTGTTTGTGTGAACTTTTACGTATTTTAATACTTGAATTTTATAATCAAAGGTTAATGGCCACGTTCGTAGATACGTGTGACATGCGATCACATAAGATTTCTTAGTCTTTTAATGGGTTATTCGTGTTTTGATCAGGTAATTTATAATCAAATCCCGGAGTCTAAAAATGTGCTCGAAAGACGGCATTAAGCTTGCCTCTTAATACGCAGGTCCTAAATTATAAGTGGAGGAATGCGGGAGTATAATTATACCTATAATTACCTCTCCGAAGATAAAGGTGTAAATATATGTATGTATATTTAAGGTAACAAATAATTTTTATAATAAAAAATGCATGCTCTTTTTTATTTCATAAACAAATATTTTCACAAATGAATAAGCCCAAGCCACGTTAGTAAGGTCTAAATCTGAATATTTCATAAAAGAAAATCTCATTAACGTATCATTGTTAATGGAATCTAATCAGTTGTTAACAAAACAGATTTATATTATTTCAGTTAATCCGATAACATCGTACTTTTTCGCATCGTAATACTCTTATATGGAATAATTTATTTGTTTGAGGTCAGACAAAAAATTGGGAGCCATCACGATTTTTTTTTACTTTTATATTTCTCTTTTTTTTAACTGGCCAGTGTAATGTAATCGACGGGTAACAACTTTACTTGCCAGTATTTATTTGGGCATCAATATCGATTAACAATTCTATCACTATGTAACTTATGTTGAGCAGTCTTTCTCGTTAACTACGGGATAAGAGTATTTTTCTCTCACCAGTCGTTATTATTATGACGGCTTGATGCAAACGCAGCATTTGGTTGGGTTTTACAAATCAAGTTTGATGATCTACCATCATCAATTTTTTTTATGAGAATGGTAAAACGGCTTTCGTTAATCAATTATTCAATTGTCGTTCTATCAAAATATAGGTAAAAAAAGATTTGAATCTAATAGAATTCACCACCATCATCAGCGTTTCTTACGTCGACTGCTGGACATAGGCCTCTCCTATGGCACGCCACTGGCTCGATCTTCGGCCCTCCTCATCCAACGGCTGCCAGCCACCCTTCGAATATCGTCACCCCATCTAGCCAGACGGCGCCCTACACTACATTTTTAACTAATAGAATTGAAATGTATAAACACCTTTACATAAGTCAAAGTCAAAGTCAAATTATCTTTATTCAAATAGACCTTTACAAGTTCTTTTGAATCGTCAATTTTACACTTTTTAATATTTTTTTAAACTATTAAACTATTGCCGCTTCGAAACGTGTTATAGCTGTGGAGAAGAAACGGCAAGAAACTCCCTCAGCAACACGAAATGTCAATTTTTAAAATAGATAAAACTACTAAAGCTTGGTTTCAATAGCGTCTGACACGTCCACTCGGTCCGATATCACAGGTAGTAGTGAACCGGTTTGAGTGGGGAACAGCGCTTATATTATGATTTATTTTCACGTTTACCTTACAATTTATTATTAATATTACGTGTACACTACACTGCGCACAGCAAAACTTTTTCGTTTTGTACAAGACAGAGATAAATATACTAAGCCGCCTGCCAAACTCCGGCTGGAGAGTTACCAAAACGCAAAACTTTTTGTATAACATAAGTATGGAGAGGCGAATCTCACTTGATGTAATTCACCTAGCTGATATATCTGTGTATGTTAGACCAGTGGCGGTACTTCCATAGAAGCCCAAATGCCCAGCTTGCCTTACAAAATTCAGAATTATAATCTTGAAGCTTTGAATCTTTATTTAACAAAAGAAATTTGATATATAAATGAGAAAATCCCGACCACACGACAAACAAATATAAACTAGACATAACACAATTAACGTGTAACGCTTTTGGGCTTCTATCGAAGTACCGCCACTGTGTTAGACTACCTTGTTTGTACCGCCCGGCGAAGGTATGTAGCTTGCAATAGATTTTTGAATTAGTAAATAGCATGAGTCTGGCATTGTGTCCGCTAAAGCTAATAAGTTCGTGATGGCCTCGAGGTTAAGGCACGCGGTCGAGAATCTCGGCGGTCTGTGTCCAAACCCCAGGCACACACCTCAGACTTTTCGAAGTTACGTGTGTATTCCCAATGAATTGTCACGTACTTTAATGGTGTAAGAAAACATCGTGAGGAAACTTGTACACGTAAAGTTCTAAGGTATTTCTTAGGTGTGTAGTCCACCAACCCGCACTAGGCCAGCGTGGGGGACTTAAAGCCTTAACTCTCTCAGTTGTAGAGGAGGTCCGTGCCCAGCAGTGGGACGTATATAGACTGATAATATGATGATCAAAGTAAATAAGGTAAGCAACAGTCTGGCTATCACGTGGGCGTAATACATGGCTATATTTGGATGCAGAAAACTGACTACTCTTTCAGGGATTTAAGCGTTAGTTTACATAATTATGCCGCAATGTTAATGTTTATTTATTTATTTATGCTTTTTATACAGTTTGTATAAAGGCGGACATAATGCCTTAGGCATTCTCTTACAGTCGACCTTTGGGTGATGCAGAGATAAAAGAAGTAGGTGCATAAATAACGAACTGGTGAAGATACATACATAGGTACATACATACTAACATATTAAGATTAACAAGAAAATAGGAATACACATATAAAATATGAAATATAATCCAGTATACATACACACAAATATAAATATATACACATATAGAATCATACTCATATACATACGTACATATTAAATATATAAACATAAATACATAGAAGATATATATTATCAACTCAATTCCTTAAAAAATAGCTGCCGAACTTTCAACTTAAATGTCAGGCGGGTTGTAACCGACCTAATTACGTCAGAAACTCCTAAAAATACTACGGTGTATCAAATTACCAGTCTTTTACATTATGTACAGTGGTCGATATATAGCTAACTGCCCCAGGAGGCTGTCAAAAAATTATACTATATTCCTTTATTATTTTAATTACATTTTGTTGTCAAAAGCAAGAAATTTGAGTACATTTATTCACTTCAATGAATACACAGAATAAGGACTCAGCCTGAGCTAGTGGAAAATTTGCAAAACATTGTTCTGGAAACCGTCTTAATGGGAAATAAATTACTTTCTCAGTTGAATTCACTACAAGTCTTTAAATTAGCTATCAGTCAGAGGCAAGAAGTTTTCCTACCTGCTTCCAGAGGCTGCTTTGTTAACGAGTTTTTTGAGTTCAAGTTGCGCGGACTGCTTTTTATTCTATTGATTAGATGTAGACTGCCTCGTGGTCTCGCGGTACAAGTATGTGCCGTGGGATCTAGAGGTCCTGGGCTCGATTCCCGGCTCGGGCAAAGTGTTATTGGGTTTTTCCATTAGGAAATTCTCAGTAACAGCACGGAGTCTGGAAATGTGCCCGAAAAAACGGCAATAGGCTCGCCCCCTATTACGTGGGACTGATACATACCTGGCGAAATGTGGGTGCAGAAATGCACCTCTGCCTACCCCTTCGGGGAATACAGGCGTGAGTTTATGTATGTATGTATGTGATTAGATCTTTTTTGAATTCACAGAAAAAGAACGAGTATCGTTTTATTTAGTATCATGATATAAGTGGATTATGTCTGTAGTAAATACGAGTATTAAGTTGTGATGGCTTCGAGGCTCACACACCTCTGACTTTCGAAGTAATGTGTGTATTCACAATTAATTATCACGTACTTTAACGGTGAAGGAAAACATTGTGAGGAATCCTGTACACCTAAAAGTGATTAGGAATTTCTTAAGTGATATATAAGTCGTGATGGCCTCGAGGTTTGGGCACGCGGTCGAGAATCTCGACGGTCGCGGGTTCAAACCCCAGGCACACACCTCTGACTTTTCGAAGCTATGTGTGTATTCACAATTAATTATCACGTACTATAACGGTGAAGGAAAACATCGTGATAAAACCTGCACACCTAAAAAAGTTCTTAGGAATTTCTTAGGTGTGTAGTCCGCCAACCCGCACTAGGCCAGCGTGGTGGACTAAGGCCTACACCCTCTCAAAGGTAGAGGAGGCCCGTCCATTGAGAGGGTGTAGGCAGTGGGATGTATATGGGCTGATGATGATTATGATGATGATGATATATTTACTTATATATTTGTGACATTGTTTTGCAGTAAGTATGATAGCGTTGTCCAATTTATGCAGTGATGTTAGTGATGTCGGCCTTGAGTGGCGCAATTTGCCTACCGCTCCTTCTCTGTTATCTACTGCGATGTTACTTAACTAAAAGCACATGCCGTCAACTGCATTGCAGTACCTTGTCGATAGTCATAAATCGCGTGAACATAAGGAAGTGAGCAATTCATACTACCAGTTCTCGATAATCACTCGTTGATAATTTGTCGAAATTATACGTCCATGTACTACAGTTGGTTTCACACGACTTTTAAAATAATATGTGTGATCCAAATAAGCTTAATCTTTCTTAGCTTAATGGCAATTATAATTAATGAAGTGATACTGTGTTGTATCCCTTTACCTTCTTACCTAATGGGGTTTTGATAAGTGTCAAAAGTAAAATTTAGAGCTATTTTCTGTAGCAGTTAATTGTTTCTAACTTTGGAGTTCACAGAATATCTGTTGATTTAAATTTCCATTCGGTAAAGTATGATCCCATAAAAAACAAAACTTGTAAAAAAACCCAAGTCTCGCAACTCAGTTCTTCTACCGTAAAAAGTTGTGAGATCCATGTGATACCAAGTCGATAAATTTATTCAGTCTCCGTTTAAGGGACCTTTTGTCTTAAGTTATTATGCACTTAGCTTACCAGACAACATCTTATAGTGACCATATCAATATTAAAAAATCTTTAATGTTTTAAATAAAATAGTTTGACTTGGCAATCGCTCTAAAAGTGAGATACATCGTGTTTTCATGCGATTGCCAAATCCAACTCTTTTATTTAAAACATAAAAGACTTTTAATATTGATATGGTCACTATAAGATGTTGTCTGGTAAGCTAAGTGCATAATAACTTAAGACAAAAGGTCCCTTAAACGGAGACTGAATAAATTTATCGACTTGGTATCACATGGATCTCACAACTTTTTACGGTAGAAGAACTGAGTTGCGAGACTTGGGTTTTTTTACAAGTTTTGTTTTTTATGGGATCTCATTTCTTTTTGTAGAAAGTCCTACTTTTTTCCTTTTCGGTACCTTCTACTTCTTGAGTACTAACAACGGATATTCTTAAAACCCACGCTCTGTCTTATGAGCTTTGCTTACTTTTGTAGGTAGTCTTCCTCTTCTACATACGAGACGAGACATGTTCTTTATTTTAAAATAATAATTACTTTGCGTTAGTTAGAAAAATTTAGGGCCGCACGTCAAACGTCAGTTAAAGTTAATCCTTTTGTAAAATTGTTATCTCTCTTTCACTATAAATTGGTACTGTCAATGTACCAAACAGAAAATTACAACATCAAGCTTAACAGAGGTATAGCTTGAATTGATTTACGGCACCAAATGCCGCACTCAATTTTTTTTAATGAATAAATTACTTGACCCTATATGAAGATTTCCTCACGATGTTTTCCTTCACCGTTAAAGTACGTGATAATTCATTGCTAATACACACATAACTTCGAAAAGTCCGATGAGTGTGCCTAGAGTTTGAACCCGCGACCGCCGGAATTCTTGACCGCACGCCTAAGCCTCAATACCATCACACCTTATCTGTCTACACCTATATTCCATTATCTTATACATATACAGGTACACTGGTTTATTAGCTGCAAATGTAACTTTGTAATCCTATATATTTATATGGGATTACAAAGTTATTTATGCAGTTTGTGAATCTAGACAACTAGACCGAAATTGCAAGATATTTTAATTTTTCCTTAAGTTATACACTAAACTCTAATTGTGTTCCAAATTTGAAGTTTCTATGTCGGCTAGAAGTGCCTTAGAGTTTTGATGATCGGTCAGTGAGTGACCAAAACCGCGAAGTTTGACTAGTTATAATTCTTAAACTACTGGTTCAAAATGAATAAATTTTGATATATACAGAGTTTATACTATTCTTGCTTGGTGATTAAAATTTCAGGTTTCTAGGTTTATCCACAACGAAGTTATAGGGTGTCGAAAATGGCCTGAGTTGCTTCGAGAAAAGTATAGTACGGCCGTGCCGCTTTTTCGCTCGACTTGGCGGGGGCACTGCCGTGCCCCCAGATTTTAAAAATACCCTAATAAAGTAACTAAAAACCTTTTAGGTCTTTCAGCCCGTTGAGATTACTCAGTTGATTTTGATTCGAATACTCTTTGATGATACTTCAAGAATTCCTATTAGATCGTCCCCCCATCTACACCTATAGAATAAATAAAGAAGCATTACTAGGCGAATATCGGGGTTTTGAATGACGATGATTTTTTTAACATTTAAAAAGTTTCATGAATGGTTTTTTGCTGCTGAGTCCAGAAACTATAGTTTTTTGAAGTTATAGGTGGTAGGATATTCGTATCCGCCCGGATGGCGACCACCGTACACAGGGCGTAAAACCCGCCATAGTGGCACATGCAAGTGTGCCGCGTTCCGGGATCAGCCAGTGTATATCCGGTTTTCGGGGGGGCTTCAATCATGGTGAAAGGATGACCGTACCGGCAATTTTTTTGGCCGGTTTGTCGCGGTCGGTCCTTTGATCGCCATGATTGATAGTCCCCCAAACTTCTTCACAATAAGGTGAAGAGGTATTCGGCCGGCATGATTGTGTCGACCAACGGGAGACCATCATCTCTCCAGCCAGAATAAAAAAAAAAAAAAAAAAAAAAAAAACTTCTTTAGGCGCGTTATGAAAAAATGATGAGAGTGAAATTTTAAGATGCGCGCGCATCTGTGACACAAAATTAACAGTAAAATTAATTACGCAACTACCAGGACATCATAAATCAGCAAGGTCAAAGTACTAGCATTAAAAACTGTATACTCGTATAATCCATTCGAAATTTAAACCACGATGAATTAAAAACAAAACTTAATAATGATAGCATTTCACCTCTCTAGCTTTCTGAATGCCTAGTACCATTAATGAGTCAGCTGGCTTAATAACTCGTCCTTTTGACCGGAAACGACACAAATGCAGATTAAAAAAAAAGTGTGTGTGTACTTATGTACACGCGTTAGAAGTTATACCACACGACTGAAGTAAAACTTATAAATACGCCCAACAGTCACATACATAGTTCTTAGTTTACACAACATATTACATTTCTGAACGCACTCGTAATTTACATACATTTGACAGCCCCGTGGCGCAGTTGGCTAGACACCAGCTTGCGAAACGAGAGGCTGCGGGTTCGATCCCCGCACCGAGACAAATGTTTGTGTGATCCACAAATATTTGTTTCGGGTCTGGGTGTTTGTGAGACCGAAAAGTCTCTCGTAGTTTCTGATACCCACGACACAGGATTTGTATCCTAGTGTGGGGTCAGAACTATGTATGTGACTGTTGGGTGTATTTATTTATTTATTATTATTTATTATTTAATTGGGCGCATTTATAAGTTTTACTTCAGTCGTGTGGTATAACTTCTAACGCGTGTACATAAGTACACACACACTTTTTTTATATAACATGACAGTGTCATTCTTAAAGTGATTTTCATATCAGTAAGGTGTCATTCTAGTTAGTTGCAGTGACAACAGTTACATAACTTCTAAAACCTTCATCCAGGACCAACCTCTTGGCCAAAACGCCTCTCACCCGAGCGATTAAAATTATTAATGAGGTGCATGTCAAAACAGATGTTTTTACAAGCAATCGGAGTGAGCTCGCAAAATGTTTGTTATATGTTATTTGCTATACTTAATTTAATTGTGTTAGCTTAATTTATTAGTAGTAGTGTGATTGTTATTTTGTTTTGTTTTGTTTTATTTTGTATATATTTGTGTTAGATTCCCGCCAGTTCGAATTGGGTACCTAAACCTGTAATGACTGTGTGTGTTGAATAAATAAATAAACCGAAAAGTATTGATAGTGATTGCGTAGGTCATTATCATAGTAGACGAGTATGCTGGTGCGCGTTACGTCAAAATCACATTCAGATTATCGATTGATTTTGAATAAACTAAGAATTGAAGTAAAAGGCTAAGTACTATAAGCATACACATACATACATACATAAACTCACGCCTGTATTCCCCGAAGGGGTGGGCAGAGGTGCATTTCTGCACCCACATTTCGCCAGGTATGTATCAGTCCCACGTAATAGGGGGCGAGCCTATTGCCGTTTTTCGGGCACATTTCCAGACTCCGTGCTGTTACTGAGAATTTTCTAATGGAAAAACCCAAAACACTTTGCCCGACCCGGGAATCGAACCAAGGACCTCAAGATCGCACGGCACATACTTGTACCGCGAGACCACGAGGCAGTCACTATAAGCATAGCCATCAATATCAAATTACTGATATGGATTAATTTGCACATACATTTTTACGCATCAACAATCATTAATCATTAAAATACGTAACATAAAACCGCATAAAACAGAGCCCGTATCATACAGTATTCAATATGCAGCGACCACTCATTTACTAATAGCCTCGGCGATCTGAACGCAAACTGTTATCGCTAGACCGCATACGAAATGGAAATGTCCCCATGCAAACCCCGGGCTTTGCTGTGGCTGTGACTGACAATGTAAGCTGGCCGTCAAACGTTTGCAGCGTCCCTGGATTGTCGGCATGACCTGCGGTTTAGTTTAAGTAATTGAATAGTTGCTTTTGTTCCGGGATTTGTGGGTGCTGTGACGAATGTGTGGTCACTACTGGGATTAATAAATAATTTTTTAGAGTATCTTTTGTATCTGGATTTTTGGTTTTATTGGTCTGTTTTTAGAGGATCATCTATTAGTCTAATATGCATTCAATTTTCTTAGCAAATTGTGCCCAATGCTATGCTATTAAGCAGTGGCGGTACTTCCATAGAAGCCCAAAAGCGTTTGACTTAAATTTGTAATGTCTAGTTTATACTTTTTTATTGAGGGGACATAATATACTCATTTATACGTCAAATAGCTTTTGTTAAATAAAGATTTAAAGCTTAAAGATTGTTATTCGGAATTTTGTAAGGCAACCTGGGCTTTTGGGCTTCTATGGAAGTACCGCCACTGCTATTAAGGCCAAAAATAGCTCTGTTCCTGCCTCGCTATAATTATGCTGACGTAAGATATAGTTAATTTATTTAAGCTTAAAGGATGAAAGAAAATGGATGAGAAAAGAAGAAAAAGGATGAAGTGAAGAGGCAAAATATGATCAAGTTTATCTTACGGCAAAAATTAGAAACACTAGGATTTGAGAATTTTGTTTCAACTATATAAGCTGAAAATTATTACAGCGGATGAGATATACCCATCACTAAGAATTTCACGCTATATTACTATTTTATGTTGTCCTATGACTTCATCATAATCAGCGTTAAGCGTAATACGTCCCACTACTGGGCACAAGCCTCCTCTACAACTGCCTCTCAGTTGTTTTAGGCCTAAGTCCACCACACTGTCCTAGCGCGGGTTGGTCCTATAACTTAATCGGTAAAACATTTCATTCTTTTTTTCCGTTTTCCAATAGTAGTGGCTTTTGTGTCTGGCACTTTGTCTTACCGTTCAATCGCCAATTCACCAAAAACCTTCAGCTATAATAGTTAAGTAATAAATTATGTTCATAAAAAATTGAATTCCTAAATCAAATTTCCGGTTTTTGCAATTGACATTTAAGGGCACATTTCTGGGCTCCGTGCGGGTACTGTTAACTTACGAAGAAAAACTTGGAAATCGAACTAGGGACCTCCAGATCGCAGGGTATACATTTGTACCGCAGAACCAACGAGTTGAGACTGTTAAACTTAAGCTAGTATGGTTTATACTCCATATACAAGTCCGTATAAAATGCAAACATTTCTTCACTCACATTTCGTGAAGAGAACAGTCTTATCCTTATAAAAAGCGCTGCAGATGCGGTTGACAACTATAAACGACTTGCACAAAAATAACCTCTTTATCTATTGTTTTAAAGATTATTTTAGGTAAAAGAACGACGCATTATGCAAAATCTAATATGCTATCCAAGAAATACTCAAGGAAAATGTAATATTCTAAAACAGACTATAAGCCCCCAAATATATTTCGTATGTACGAAGTGCTAGAATAATTTTATTTATTTACGCTTTTATACATTAAGTATAGAGGCGGACTTAGTGCTAAAGGCATTCTCTGACAGTCAACATCTGGGTGATGCAGAGATAAAAAGGTAGGTGCATAAATAGTTAAATGGTTAAAATATATATTGGATTTTCTATAAGGAAATTCTCAATTTTGATACGGGAATCGCACCCGGGATCTCATAATTGCACGGCACGTACTTGTGCCGCAAGACCATACGGCAGTCAATAGTTGTCTAAGATAGAAACTAGGTAATTTCCTAAAATTTTCATTAAAAATAGACATCCATAAAGTCATGTCCAGTTCTCTATTTCTCCAGTTCCCTTTTTCTTTTCTTTTTGAGCTGGACAAGAGCCTGGGGGAGGGGTTAGACCATAGTCTGCCATGCTGATCTAGTGCCAGTTGGCGGACTACACACCTAAGAAATTCCTAAGAACTTTTAGGAGTAGGTTTCCTCACGATTTTTTTTTTGGTCGTTAAAGTATATACACCAGTTAAAACATCGACTAAAATTTTAATAGCAAATAGAATACGATCGATAAGTTCATGGAAATATCTGAATATAGCCCTCGCTAACATGAATTTATAACAAAATCACTGAGGGCAATACAGGCAGGAAATTTGCTTTGAAGATTTTAAATTCGATAAACAACATCAAGTAAATTGCGCTCCGTATAAATTGTGTGCAATCTAGTTATAATTGTATTGTTTTGGTAAATATTTTGGGAAACGAGTACGTTATTTAAGTCGTGATGGCCTCGAGGTTTAGTCGCGAGAAATTCCGCGGCCGCGGGTTCAAACCCCAGGCACACACCTCTGACTTTTCCAAGTTATGTGTGTATACGTAATTAATTACCACGTACTTTAACGATGATGGAAAACATCGTGAGGAAATATGCACGCCTAAACGTTCATAGGAATTTCTTAGGTGTGTAGTCCGCCAACCCGCACTAGGCCAGCGTGGTGGACTAAGGTCTACACCCTCTCGGTTATAGAGGAGGCCCGTGCCCAGCAGTGGAACGTATATGGGCTATTAATGAGAACGTTATTTAAAACATACAATCACGCTTGTATTGCCGAAAGGGTAGGCATTAGAGGTTCATTTCTAGCTTCAAATTTCACCAATTGTGTTTTAAGTCTTATCTAATAGGGGCGATTTTATTGCCATTTAACGGGTAAATTTCCAGACTCCGTGCTGCGACTGAGAATTTCCTCATAGAAAAATCAAATAACACTTTGCCCAGCCTGAGAATCGAACCCGGGATCTCTATAGGTTGCACGACAAAAAAAAATGTATACTGAGGCACCGAGGTGCAGCCTTTTGGCCAATATGTATCTAAATAAATTACAATCTAAATAGTAAATACAATATTTCGACTTTGGAAACTGGGTAAGGTTAAATAATAAAGATTTAGAAAGCAATTTTTGTTTTTTAGATTGGCTTTATATCTAGATTCGTGCATATATCTTTTTATATTAACTCAACGTTCGCAATATCCTCACTTGAGGAGCAACGATCACAAAAGAGCTCCGCGCACACGCTCCTAAATTAAAACCGTTTATTTCTTCATTATTTAGCTGAAAGTGGGTCATAGCACACATTGCTTTAATATGCTGTAGTGAATTTAAACATTTAATATTGCCAGGAATTTTAAAAACACTTTTTTGTCCTTCAATTTTTAGGCGTTTCGAATCAGGGTACCTATTGTGTGATCAAAAATGATAACCTCGATCACTTTTATTTTACAATAACAGGAATTGAGAGAGGTCATTTTTCAAGATTGTGCGATGTATTTTTGTATTAATGATTATGAATATTGTGAGTGTTTGACATTTAAGCGCACAATTGTCTTAATTTTGGAAATTGTAGAGCTAAAAGGATTAAAGACCTAAAATAATTTGGCTTGCAAAAGGGGACACCTGTTTCCAAAAGTAATCTGCTATAGACGGACAATTTAACAAAACGCTTATTATATAGGAATATTTTACGTTCACATCTAACTTTGAATTTATAAATTTATCTGAAACAATGAATATTCATTAGATGAAAGGGAGCAAAAAAATTGGAATATTAATGTCGCGATATTTTTGCCGGCACATTTTTAATCCTCGTTATAATGGACTGTGATATTGTCCGTTCGGTATTATTTCATTGCATACTTTAATGTTTTTAAGTTGTTTTTAATTAAACATGTGTTTTTATTAAAAAAATGTAATATTCTTTAAAAAAACTTTGAATGTTACATTGTGCATTTTTATTAAATACATCAGTATTTAATACATCATCATCAGCCCATATACGTCCCACTGCTCGGCACGGGCCTCCTCTACCATTGAGAGGGTTGGCCTTAGTCCACAACGCTGACCTAGTGCGGGTTGGCGGACTACAAACCTAAGAAATTCCTAAGAACTTTTAGATGTGCAGGTTTCATCACGATGTTTTCCTTCTCCGTTAAAGTACGTGATAATTCATTGTGAATACACACATAACTTCGAAAAGTCAGAGGTGTGTGCCTGGGGTTTGAACCCGCGATCGTCGAGATTCTCGACCGCGTGCCTCAACCTCGAGGCCACCACGACTTATTTATACTACTGTATACATTTAACAGTTACAGTACGTATTTAATACATACTGGTTAAATTAAAATCCCTTCTTTTTGCTTTGAAGCCCTAAAAATATTGCATTACTGCTTGCATTAACAGAACAAAAATGCATGAGCAAAAGAGGGTAGAATGTCCCCAGTTTTAATAATTAAAGAAACTAGAGCGATGGGAAGTAACTCCAAGGAATTCTTTCTAAGCCTGACGCGGCGTACTTCGTGTCTGTCGTTTACATAAATTGAATCTTTGAACTGACGAGCTTCCTCCATTTTACTTTACTTTTGCTTTGGATTTTCTCAAGGATAGTGAAAATAATGTAATGTGATTTGCTTGGCGTTTCATCCTGAGAATTTCTTTGCTTATTTTACGTTACATCTTTGTCAGTACAATCTAACAGCTTAATTATAATATAAGCATGCTTAAGATGTTTTCTAGCTTATATTGTATCCAAGTAAAAAGTAAAAAGCAGTGATGGCCTCGAGGTTTAGGCGCGCGGTCGAGAATTTCGGCGGTCGCAGGTTCAAACCTTCACACCTCTGACTTTTCGAAGTTATGTGTGTATTCACAATGAATTATCACTTGCTTTAACGGTGAAGGAAAACATCGTGATAAAACCTGCACACCTAAAAATTCTTAGAAATTTCTTAGGTGTGTAGTCCGCCAACCCGCACTAGGCCAGCGTGGTGGACTAAGGCCTAAACCCTCTCAGTTGTAGAGGAGGCCCGTGCTCAGCAGTGGGACGTATTTGGGCTGATGATGATGATGATTGTATCCACTGCTAGGTTAAAGTATCCTTCATGTTTTTGAACTTGATTGACTGATTCCCTGTACGGACTAAAAAAATCGTAAGATTTAAAGATGATTTTTTTGTTCTTTATTCCTTAATACAATTAAGTGACATCGTTTCACTTAACGAACTTAAGCAATTTCGTCTCGTTACTGTTACACTTCTTCCTGCTTACTTCATTTCTACTTATTTGAAGGAGAATAAATGTAGGTCGCCAAACTGTGTCACAACTTGATGGAGCGTCGAAGTTAAGTTAACGAACCTCTTTAATACGGGTAGTTGAGATAACGACGTATTTTTTTAAGGGAATCTATATGATTCTTAAGAAGGTATGCTTGATGCGCCTTACGATTGAATTAGACGTGACGTTTTCCGTAGGAAATCGCAAGTTGCTACAGTCCAACGAATTAGTGAGCTTAAGTGACAATAGGCATTGCGCGTAGTGTTCAGGGTTGGTGGCCAATGTGGGAGATTTTTTGAATGGAGGCCCTATGCCTATAGTGGTAACTTATGCATAGTAGCATAGCAAACAGCAATGGATGTTTTTTTGGCGTTAATAATGATTATACAAAAATTCAAGGTAAGGTAATAAATGTATAAAATCTTCATCAATAATTAAAAACAAAGCCATTTGAGCCATCGGCAAACTATTGAACATTTTTTTTCAGAACTGCGGTAAAATGTGTTCCCCTTCAAACAATAAAATGCTAACCGCGTACGGATTTAGAGGTCCTCGCAACATGTTTGTAGTACTGAAAACTTTTCGGGATATTTTCGGATTTCAATTAAGTTTGCCCCGCATCGCCTGAAGGCCATAAATAGAGGCGAGTTCCTGGTCCAAAATTTATGTATATATCGCATTTCCTATCCAGATATCGGCTAACTAGGCCAAATTTGAAGAAGTTGGTTACTAGGCGTAACCACCAGTCAAATATATGAATTTCCTATGCTAGAATTGGCGCGCGCGATGGAGGTACAAACAGTTAACTGTCGTCACTTGTTATTCTCATATCAACTTGCGAAGTGGGATCTTTTTCTTCCTAGACTTAAAGTCTAAAACCGTTTAACAGCAGTAGGTATTGCTGCTACCATCAATCGAAAAACAAACATACAAAAACCAACTTGATTGTGTTGTGGGTCATGGCACAAGTATGTCCTGTGCGATCTAAAGGTCCTGGGACCGATTCCCAGGTCGGGTAAAGTGTTCTTGGGTTTTTCTATCAGGAAATTCTCAATAGCAGCACGGAGTCTCAAAATGTGCCCGAAAAACGTCAATGGTCTCACGTGCAGAAATACCCCTTCGGGCAGGACAGACGTGCGGTTAAGTATGTATGTATACATGTACAAAGAACAATGCTCCTGTTATTTTTGTACCGAACCACTAGTAAATAAATCTTACTTGGCCACCAAATCACAGGGCGCGGCGCGGTGGTTCGCAGTAGCGCAGTAAAACGCTTTGATTGGAAACTGCAGTTCCGGACGACATACGAGTAAAGCTCGCGTCCAATCAAACTGTTGCTCCGGACTTCGTTCATTTGTGGGATTTGGAAAGTGGATTTATGGGATCCGAATACTTTGCTCATTCACCCAGCGGCGATCCTTTATCAAATGCAGAGATTTTATCGTTTTGATATTGCTTTTACCCAATCGACAAGCTGAGTTATGTTTCCAATTACATACATACATACATAAACTCACGCCTGTATTCCCCGAAGGGGTAGGCAGAGGTGCATTACTGCACCCACATTTCGCCAGGTATGTATCAGTCCCACGTAATAGGAGGCGAGCCTATTGCCGTTTTTCGGGCACATTTCCAGACTCCGCGCTGTTACTGAGAATTTCCTAATGTAATGTTTCCAATTAGTAATGTTCCAATTCTTTATAACCCACTATTTGTAAATCATGTGATTTCACTGGATTGTTTATCAATGTATAGAATAATATTCTATCCAAGCGATCTTTTTTTTGCCCCTATCCCACCACACACCCGTAACTCCTGTGCTCCAGGATCAACAGCGGCACGCACAGTATTGACGCCGAGCACTGAAGCTCAGTGAATGTAAAAGAACCTAATTTGTCATGATCCCGCAATAAATTAATCAGAATAATATAAAGGAGGAGTTCAAGGAGTATCCAAGTGATCAGTTCGAAATTTTATGTAACTACCTTCTGGATTAATTATTATTTTCACGACAGTTCCCGTTGCAGTATTTTATCTTTTGTACATTTCGATCAATTTAAATCTAACCACATGTCGTCTGTCTACCTACAATCTTTAAGTTTTGTTACGTAGCGTTGATTACCGAAAATTACTTATGAGCTGGCCTGTTTACGGGGCCTTTGAACGGAAGAAATATTTACTGCATAGATTTATGACTAACAAAAATGGTTCTTCAAGTATGATTACTGTAACCATTTCCAAGATAACCTATCAAATGTTTTTAGCGAAGATCTACTTTTTATGTGGAACTAGGGTAATAAAAAAAGACAAATTGTCCCTAGATATTGTCGAAGTGCCTGTGCCCGCCTCCTCTTTGTCAGCCTTGTCTTAATGCTCGTCGAATACGCGCCCAAGGATAACAAATGACAAATGCTTAATGGTCTCACAAATAAGGCTGTTTTATTGCCATTTATATTAATAATATTTCATTTTTGGTTCCAAAATATGTGAATAATTACGTTAGAGAAAATAAAAGTTATGATAAAACAACGAATATTATTTGAATTTGATACAAAAGTGTGAATAAATCGCATATTTTTAGAGTCTACAAATAAAACTGAAATTAAAAAATTAAAAATAAACATATCTGGATTTTAATATATTTTTGAACTCAAAGTTATACTCTCAGAGTTCTCAATTTACTGTGCTAGTATAAAAAAATTGTACAAGCGATATTCTCAAGACCATTGACATAAAAACTTTTATTTTAACAGATTATTGCAAAAACATATTGTAGATTAAATCAACAAAACTAATAATATCCGGACACGTTATTGGTTAAATCGATCAAGTTCCTAATACAACAGTATGCGGATGAAACCGAGCCCTACAGCCGCGTATTACACAACATGACTGCGGTGAGACAGGTAGCGTCGGCAAAACTGCTATTCATGTAGACATCGATCCACGACAAAGAATTAGTTTCAACCAATGGCGGTACTTCCATAGAAGCCCAAAAGCGTTATACTTAATTTATAATTATTTATTATGGAGTCAGACTATTCTCGATTATATGTCAAATTGCTTTGTTAAACAAAGATTTAAAGCTTAAAGAAGATTATTCAGAATTTTGTAAGACAATCTAGGCTTTTGGGCTTCTATGGAAGTACCGCCACTGGTTTCAACGGCTGGTATTAACAAAATTGGTAATATTATTTATCGTACATCTGGACTCTTGTGGTCTACCGGGTCTGTCAAAGTGTCACTGGGTTTTTCCATTAGGAAATTCTGAGTAACAGCACGGATTATGAAAACGTGCCCGTAAAACAGCAATAGCCTCGCGGCTGCCCCCTATTACCTGTGTCTTATTAAGTACTATTAGCGAAACGTGGGTACAGAAATGCACTTCTGCCTACCCCTTGGGGGCTTTAGGCGTGGGGTGTAAGTAATGGTACAGGAGCTCTTCGCATGGTGGACTAAGGCCTAAACCCCCTCAGTTGTAGAGGCCCGTGCCCAGCAGTGGGACGTATATAGGCTGATAATGATACATAATATAATATGAAACACCAGATCTGATAATATATTCAAAATTGAATTGCATTCATTCGACCAAAGGTCACATTCTTAACCATGCGATGTTAAGTAAAATACTTCGTTAACACAATACGAGACTTGTAGAAAAGACAGAAAATATTCTTACAATTAATACTAAGGCACTTCTAATGTTCTTACGTCTTCGTAAATGGAATAAATATGACCGGCACGTGACAGGCCTATCCAGTAGATCGCTGGGCTTGTATTCAATAGTCAAGGCGTTTTCTCTGTTTTTTCCCTAAAGGAAACGCCACGATTAGAACATGCCTTCGCTAAACTTATTGCGGTAAATTTGTTTAACTGTTTTTGTTTGCGTCAAGTTTGCGTCTGAACTCCTGGGGTGGTTTTATGAATTTTAATATTTGTTTGGAGATAAAACCTTTTTAAATATAAATATGATTATATGTATCGCTCAAGCTATCATTATTATCATCATGATGATATATCGCTGAAGCTAAATGTGACACTTATTCAGTGATCATGGATGCATGATATTAATAAGGGTTGTGAGTACGTGACTCATAGAAAGAAATGGGATATACTATACACAGCCTCGTGGCGCAGCTGGCTAAACACCAGCTTGTGAAACGAGAGGCCGCGGGTTCAATCCCCGCACACAAACGTTTGTGTGATCCACAAATATTTGTTTCGGGTCTGGGTGTTTGTTAGACCGAAAAGTCTCTTGTAATTTCTGATACCCACGACACAGGACTTGTGTCCTAGTGTGGGATCAGAACTATGTATTTATTATTTTTTATATACAAATAATTTTATAGAGGATATTCTTACACTAATATTATGAAGGAGATCGTTTGTAAAATTTTCACGTCTAAACAAATTTTGATAAATTTTTGTTTAGAAGATAGAGCTATATGACATTAACTTAGAAAAATTAATTATACCAAAGTTAATAGTTTGTAAAGGTTAAAGTTAAAGTACCAGTAAAATACTGTATGTAGGTCGTCTTGTAACTTGCGTTTGACCGTACCGTAAATTAGATGGGTAGTCTTAGGTGTGTAGTCCGCCAACCCGCACTATGCCAGCTTGGTGGACTAATGCCTTAACCCTCTCAGTTGAAGAGGAGGCCCATGCCCAGCAGTGGGACGTATGATAGCGTAAATTTAGGTAAAAAAATATTTTCAGGATTTTGTCCAAATCAGTTCATCTGTTTTTTGTGTGACAAAATAAACAACTTTGATATAAATTTTAATAAAGAAATTTGTCACGCAATGATTAAAATTACATTAAGTTTTCTTCTTTCTTTTTCTGTATGAATTCGAAGATAGAGTTAATTCTCATAAGGAAAATGGCACTATCGTCTCAGCAGTTGATCCCCTAAAATTTTATGCGTGCTAGTGATGAACTTGAGTGGATTCCAAAGGTCAAGGACGGGACGTGACCTTTTTATGTTTAAAAGGAAGTGATTTTCTTAAAGGATCTGACCGAAAAATCATTTTTATTATTGCTGTATTGAAAAGACTGTCAAATAGACTAATACCTATGTCTTTTGTTTTTTGTCGATGAGATTTCTTATGAATGATGGAGATAAATAGGTTGATTATAGTATAATCAAAACATTAACATATATACATCGTATATTGTGCTAGCCGTGTTCTAAGCGTCAAATTTAATTTTTCAGAACAAAAAGTAACCTGTACTTTTTTTGTTGATAAAGTTACAAATACCCATACAAATTAAATATTTATAATATTATTAGGATTGTCTCGTAGATTACTAGATTAAGAGACAAGTGTAAGCTTAACCGAATATAATTGTTACTGCACAGTTTTTTTAAGTAAAAAAAATCCAATTTAAGTACTTTACGTCTACTATTTTTAAAGTAATATATCAATCGAGATATTTCAGCTTTACGGCAACTGTTCTTATCCATTGTCCGGATACATTTATGCAAATGGGTAATGTCCCGCCAACCGTTGCTTTTTATTCATTAATAAAAATTTTTTTTGTGTGTTATTGGGTTTTTCCATTAGGAAATTCTTGGTAACAGCACGGAGTCTGGAAATGTGCCCGAAAAACGGCAATAGGCTCGCCCCCTATTACGTGGGACTGATACATACTTGGCGAAATGTGGGTGTAGAAATGCACCTCTGCCTACCCCTTCGGGGAATACAGGCGTGAGTTTATGTATGTATGTATGTAAACATTTTGTTCGGCTTTATCGCTTTATTTCCTTTAGCCTCTTTCCTTTTGTTTCGGTCTTTTGATATGAGTTTCCTTTGTGTTTTACTTTTGTCTTTAATGTTCTTTTATTTCCTCATGCCAACATGAGTGTGTCATGTGATGTGATATGAGAATTTCTAACGCCTTGAAGTTTGGAGAGTACCGTACTCGTATATTTTTGCGTTTTTGACTCGTCTTGCTAGAATATTATATGTTTAATGGAATTTCTTTTTTCTCTCAGATACAATATTGATACACGTGATTTAGCATAAACATATTTTTTCCGGTTCATATGAAATACAACTGATGGAGAAACGACTTTAAAATATAATTAGATCTACGGACAGATTTCAATACGTGGGCAGCCTCTCCTTCGCTCTGCAATCGCGGCGTCCCTTTCCACGCATAATGTAATCCATGATAGCAGAATCGTACAGTCTCGTTTTATACAGGGTGTAAAAAGACCGTCATCGAAAACTACGACAGGCAACAGTTACGGTGATTACAAACACATTGACGTTAATAAAAATCCCGATAAAAAATAACGTTTTCCTAACAACCACAAGTACTAAATGTATGTGGCGATAAGGAAAACATAAAAAATATATTTTTGTAGGGATTTTTTTCGATTTTTTCTGTCTTAGTATTCGATCACGGCCTTTTTACAACCTGTATACATACATACATACAAAAACTCACGCCTGTATTCCCCGAAGGGGTAGGCAGAAGTGCATTTCTGCACCCACATTTCGCCAGGTATGTATCAGTCCCACGTAATAGGGGGCGAGCCTATTGCCGTTTTTCGGGCACATTTCCAGACTCCGGGCTGTTACTGAGAATTTCCTAATAGAAAAACCCAATAACACTTTGCCCGACCCGGGAATCGAACCCAGGACCTCTAGATCCCACGGCACATACTTGTACCGCGAGACCATGAGGCAGTCAACCTGTGTAACATACAACCTGTATGTTATTTTAAATAATACGTTTTGACTTATTCTTGTTTTGCTAGTAGCTAATGATTATTTCTTAAAAGGCTTTTTTTTTTAATTCTACCCTAAATGAACTTTTTGCGCGTTGTTATTATTCTTCTTTGTTATCCATTCTTTTCTACAATTCTACGTCAGTAAAATTGGGTTTTCCCGTGTATGAACCATAACAATTCTTGTTCCATTCTATAATTCCAAAACCCATTTAACTTGACTCAAGATTTATCGCCTTTACTTAAATATAAATTCAACACTTGCGTTTACAACAGCTATGCATTTTGTAAGCGCGAATTTTGTAACAATGTGACAAAGTTTCAGCAATTTTTAAGCTTATGAAATGACGTTTCTTTAAGCGCTAGAGAGACGACCGCGATAAATATTTAACAGTTACATAATGCTTATATTATGGCGAGAATATTTGGCAACTCAGCAACTTTTAGTAAACATAATACTGTCTGGATAATGTGTCGAGTGACGCACGAAGATTATCACCATCTTTTATCAAATAATAAATACACCCAACAGCCACATACATACATAGTTCTGACCCCACACTAGGATACAAGTCCTGTGTAGTGGGTATCAGAAACTACGAGAGACTTTTCGGTCTCACAAACACCCAGACCCGAAACAAATATTTGTGGATCACACAAACATTTGTGTCGGTGCGGGGATCGAACCCGCAGCCTCTCGTTTCGCAAGCTGGTGTCTAGCCAACTGCGCCACGGCGCTGTCTTAATATATTAATTTCGGTCCGTTTGTTGCCGGATAAACATAATTTTATTCTTTCATTACAAGTCCATATAGGTACATACGTCCCACTGCTGGGCACGGGCCTCCTCGACATCCAAGTACGGCCTTTGTCCAGAAATATGTTCCGGTCTTCTATTTACGACACCGCTTAATCGGTTACTATGATCGGTTTTATAAAAGTAGCTTTGAAACCTGTTACAGGAGATAAAACCCATCGCTATACAATTTTGCACAATTTATTTGCCAAAGACGACAATACATTTCATAATTTCGCCTCGTAACTCAAGCGTACCTTGATGTTTTATTCACATCAATAACTTTCAAGATTTAAATTCGTCATAACAACGCTCGCGTTGCGTATATTTGAGACGAAGCAGCTTATTTCCCTAAGGAGTTTTGATTATTTGCCTGCCTCGATGTTGTATCCAGTCAGATTCAATGACTTAGCATAAGGAATGAGTTTTATTTTACTTTTCATTCTGATGTAATCGATGAGGTAGTCCAATGATTAGTATATGTTCTTTTCCGTTAATGACAGCCATCGTGGAGCAGTTCGTTAGACATGTAAAACGAAAGGCGGCGGGTTCGTTACTCGCAATGAGACAAATGTTTGTGTTATTCACAAATATTTGTTCCAGATCTAGGTGTATCATCATCTGCTGGGCACGGGCCTCCTCTACAACTGAAAGGGTTTAGGCCTTAGTCCACCACGCTGGCATAGTGCGGGTTGGCGGACTACACACCTAAGAAATTCCTAAGAACTCTTAGGTGTGCAGGTTTCATTACGATGTTTTCCTTCACCGTTAAAGTACGTGATTATTCATTGTGAATACACACATAACTTCGAAAAGTCAGAGGTGTGTGCCTGGGGTTCGAACCCGCGACCGTCGAGATTCTCGACCGCATGCCCAAACCTCAAGGCCATCACGACTTCATCTAGGTGTATGAGACCGAAATGTTCTTTCTGATGCCCACGACTCAAGACGAATAGCTTACTTTCACAGTCTTAGTGTCTTCGGGGTCTTTCGTGTGTATGTAAATCAATTTTACTTATGAAACTCGAAATATTTACTTTTTCTTTGTATAGTCACTTGATTCCAGTACAGCGAAGTGTTTACTAAAATAAATTGAAAACTTGTTTTAAATAGAAAAGCACAACAAAGGCAATGTTAGACAAACAGTTGTGGTTGATTAAAGCCTTTACCACTTTTAGACGCAGAGAAATCCCGCACTCAATAGTGAAATGTTTATGGGTGACATACAAATATACTTTGGACGGCATCGTGCTTCACGCGGAATGAATCACTTAGTCTAGACGCCTTGGATTTGATTCTCTCTTAGTGAATTCTTAGTGATGAAATCTACACACCTACAAGTTCTTAGAGATTTCTTAGGTGTGTAGTCTGTCGAACCGCACTAGGTCAGCGTGGTGGACTAAGGCCTAAACCCTCGTAATGGTAGAGCAGGCCCGTGCCCAGCCGTGGGACGTATATAGGCTGAAGATGATGATGATGATGAATTCTTAGTAGCAGCACGAAGAAAATATTTTCGTAAAACACTTAAAGGCTAACCTCTTATTTGGTGAGACTTTAACCATAACGAACTTTCTAAGAAACTTAAAAAAAAAGGGTTTAAAAAGTTCTTTCTCTGTTCACAGTTTCTTGAACTTAAGCGACTGACAAAGATCATTTTAAGCCGATTTTTTTCCAAATATACAAATCTTTTTTGTCATCATGTACGCCTACACGTGAATGAACAATATACACTTTGCGCAACACGTTCTCATCTTAGGAGTTTACACGACATTAAAGAGATTATGAGATTTCCACCGTCTACAGATAAACACAACGTACACTTACCAAGCTTGGTTTCGAGCCAGCTTAGCGCGAATCGGGCGAGGCCGCGCCCGACGCTTTTATCTTAGTTTTAACATCTTATAGAAAGAGATTTGGGATAAGAGCTGTTGTTTTGTAACTTAGAGGGACCTTAGAGTCCTTTGTTACGTGTTTGTTATTGTATAAGTTCCTGATAGATTTTTAATAGCAACGCACCGCACCGCGTCAATGCGTCAATTTTTTATAAATAAAAATATATGTTCAGTGTACCGCCAGATCCCGTGCCACGCACGTCGTTTAATTTTCAAAATTCCTTTAATTCCCGAACATGGTCCATCGACACGGATTAACTTGAAGTACTAGCATGGTCCATCGACACGGATTAACTTGAAGTACTAGCATAGCATTTGAAGAATTAGCGACCAAAAAAACAGAAGAAGATTGATGTTCCACCTACGACTTAGAACGTGGTTGAGTGCACAAGATTATTATTATCACAGTGTTAAGTCGTTTTTACTTTCAATTTTATTCCCCAACACTCATTAAGGTAGTAAAACTGTACTTGCTAAAAGTGAATCTATATAATTTCAAAAACTTTGTGTTTACAAGTTTACTTGTAAAAAGTTTAGTTAGTAATTTTGTAAGCCTTTAAATATTGGCGTGAATAATTTCAATTAGAATAATTAGAACATGATTGCGAACCTATAGCAATATCAACTTCGTATACGTCTCCTACTGTATACGGGAGCTTTCTACTATTTATAGGGATAAAACCTTAGTCTATTATGGTGACTAATTGTATGTTAGTTGACTCGACATATCCAAGAAGTCACTTGTGAAACCTATGCAGATTTCTTGGAGTGATTCTGCTTTAAATTTCATTATTATTATTTTTATAAGAATTATAATCATTATCATCAGCCCAAATACGTCCTACTGCTGGGCACGAGCCTCCTCTACAACTAAGAGGGTTTTATGCCTTAGTCCACCACGCTGGCCTAGTGCGGGTTGGCGGACTACACACCTAAGAAATTCCTAAGAACTTTTAGGTGTGCAGGTTTTATCACGATGTTTTCCTTCACCGTTAAAGCAAGTGATAATTCATTGTGAATACACACATAGCTTCGAAAAGTCAGAGGTGTGTGCCTGGGGTTTGAACCTGCGACCGCCGAAATTCTCGACCGCGCGCCTAAACCTCGAGGCCATCACTGCTTATATAAGAATTATATTGAGTTCACTAAACTTAAATGAAAACAGATCTTGATAAACAGCGTAGTTCGCTTAAAAACCTTGATCCAAATCTTAGAAATAAAAAAACTATCTTGAATCTCCAACACTCGTGGCAAAAAAACTATTCATTCTCAAAGCAAATTCCGTTCGTGCCAGCTGACGCCTCTAGGAACTATATACTTCCAGTTAATGAGACTTGCTGAGACTGCCGACAAGTGAACGCGAAATAATGAAGAATTTTCCACTAGCCGCATCTCCCCGTCAGCTACCATTATGGAACGTGTCGACTCAGAGTTTCAGTAGACAAGATTTACATTGCGGTAGCCAAACAGGGAACTGGAACGTTCTCGCACCTAATTGCCACTTTATCGACATGCCAAACTTACAATTGTTAGTGATGTGGTTTTATCGACAGAACTGTATCGACTCGATATACTTTTTAGCAGTTTTCATCGTTTTCAGCCATCCGAACTTTACATATTTTATAAACTAGACGAGATCCCGAAAATTCCGGGATCTCGAATTTGCGATCTGGAGTCGGGATTGCATTCCCTAGTATCGAGTGACGATCTAAAAATTGATTTGTTCTAAATAGGAGTACGGATATGTGGAGGGGTTAATACAAAAATATATTAAAGTTAATAAGTACCAAATTATCGTGGGTTTAAGAAACTACGAGAGTCTTTGTTCACAAACACCAAGGCCCGAAGCAATTTTTTTGTGAATCACATGAATCTTTACGTTGCAACGTTTGATCCACGCAAGATTTTGCGATCTGATAAAGTGGTATTGAGTTTAAGGATAAGGAAATTCTCAATCTCAAGGAATCGGAAATTGTACCTCAAAATAGCGGTAGGGTCGCTCTTATTACACGAGATTTAAAAACACCGCTGTCAATATCATTGGGGATACATAAGTGACGTATACGTATATATATGTATAGAAGCACCTCCTCTACTCCTTTCTCCTTATGAGTATATGAATCTAAGTCCTTTCTTATGATTTTCTAGTCATCTTCATCATCAGCCCTTATACGTCCCACTGCTGGACACGGGCCTCCTCTTCAAGTGAGAGGGTTTAAGTCTTAGTCCACCACGCTGGCCTAATGCGGTTTCCTCACGATGTTTTCCTTCACCGTAAAGTAAGTGATAATTCATTGTGAAGTGTGAGTGTGAACCTGCGACCGCCGAGATTCTCGACCGCGCGCCTAAACCTAGAGGCCGTCACTACTTCGACTTTCTAGTAAATAGTAAAATTACTAGTAATAGGGATATTCGTATCCGCCCGAATAATCACCGTACTTAATCAAACCCACTGTATTTCTAAAGCCGTAACCGTTGAAACATTCGAATTTCACAAAGGGTCCAATTAAATATCGACAAAGCGCCAATCGATAGCCGCCACCTGATTGCGTTCTCACACCGAGCGTCAAGTCACTGTACGCATTAGTGTGATGAACTTTGCATGTTCCTCGTATTATATGTTTTACTGTTTGTAGGCATAAGGCCTGAACGTTAGGGATCTAGGTTTGAAGAAGATTCGTGATGGCCTCGAGGTTTAAGCACGCGTTCGAGAATCTCGACGGTCGCGGGTTCAAACCCCAGGCACACACCTCTGACTTTTCGAAGTTATGTGTGTATTCGCAACGAATTATCTCGTACTTTAACGGTGAAGGAAAACGTGATGAAACCTGCACACCTAAAAGTTCTTAGGAATTTCTTAGGTGTGTAGTCCGCCAACCCTTACTAGGCCAGCGTGGTGGACTAAGGCCTATACCCTCTCAATGGTAGAGGAGGCCCGTGCCCAGCAGTGGGACGTATATGGGCTATATATTTTATCCGCGCCACCATCTTTTTCGAATCTACACGTACTTTAAACTATGGCTATTAATTTGATCTGACTGATAACATATCATCACAATGAGACGAGATTGTGTCAAGTGGAAACTGGTAACGTCTAGCCGTATCTTGCTTCCAATTAGGTACAGAATTCTGACGTAGCTGTTCCGGTAAGAATAACACAATGAGAGCTGTCAAAGATGTATTCTCTTGAATATTAGGTAATTGATTCTGGTTAGTAGATCGGCATAATTATTTCAACTAACGAGAAACAGTGGAAGGTCATTATTGTACATTTGAACGGCTCTTCGACCATCAGGTGAAAGTAAAAACACTTTGTCGGTATAGAACAAAATCCGAATCCATCACTCCTTAATACCAAAGATCAATATTATCAAAGGATCAAGAATCCCTTACTTAAATCTCCATCGCCATCCCCCGGCCTGATCCCGTAATAACTACGTTGAGACGAAGGTATAAAAGTACTTAACGATCCAATTAACCCCGCAGGCGGGTAAAGCGCGCTATAGATTGTTATTGCATGCGCAAATTACAAAAGATTACAATATCATTAGTGAAATCGGTCCAAGGAGTTTTCTGTAAGGCGTGAATACTTTTTGGTCGAAAAAGATTAAGGCTTGGCGCTTAGCCATTGTTTTGAAACGCGTAAGTCTCCATTTGTGAAGAAATTTCAAACGTAAGCAGATTTTAAATGGATCGTTGGCTGGTACGTTTTGGACTGCAAACTTATCGCCATGTTTGGGTAGTGTCACATTACTATAAAAGAGTTAAAGAGACTATAAGCATGGTTTAAATTTGATTTTAATTTTAGAGGATTCAATTTGAACCTGGCTTAAAAATTAAGACTGCTTATGATGATGGCTTTAAGTAATTCTTTTGATATCGCTATAAAAATCATTTATCATCAACTGAATGTATATATGTATGTATATTATGATAAAGAAGGTAAAAGTCTCACATTTATTCATAGTCGAATATTCGTATTCACTCAATATCGACTATCAATATTATCAAACGCAAGGGGCAAAACCCACAATAATGACTACACTGCGACTAATAAAAGGCGCATTTAAGGGAGAAATTAAAACGAAACGATTCGATTAAAGACCTTAATAATACAGAAAGAAAACACTCTTATGGGTTATCATGAAACAATATATCTATTACTAGATATTAATTCTTTAAAAGCAGTAATGGCCTCGAGGTTTAGGCGCGCGGTCGATAATTTCGGCAGTCGCAGGTTCAAACCCCAGGCACACACCTCTGACTGTTCCAAGTTATGTGTGTATTCACAATGAATTATCACTTGCTTTAACGGTGAAGGAAAACATCGTGATAAAACCTGCACACCTAAAAGTTCTTAGGAATTTCTTAGGTGTGTAGTCCGCCAACCCGCACTAGGCCAGCGTGGTGGACTAAGGCCTAAACCCTCTCAGTTGTAGAGGAGGCCCGTGCCCAGCAGTGGGACATATATGGGCTGATGATGATGATGATAATGAATTCTTTATTTATACGGGAATAATACTCGTTATGATAAGTTCGATAATCTAAATGGAGTGACAAGTTGCAAGGCATGATCATCTTTCGTTCAACAAAAATTTGCCGGCTGGAATGCCTCGATGCTACACTTATCCCACTACGTCTGGTATAAAAATATTAACGCAACTAAAAGACGAAATAATCAAAGCTCATAAAGGAGATTTTGCCGCAAATACGGTGATAAAAAAGTAAATAAAGTTATCCATTAACGGCAAGGAATGTAGACAATAAGCTACGGCTACAAAGAATTGCTATTAGCGCCCTCTATAACATTTTATTACGGTGCAAAATTACTTTCCTTGCTGTCCACAACACGATATATCAAGCCTTTTTATTCTTTTTTCAAAACTAAACTTGCTGAATAATTCTCTACGGTTTTAAACCTAATAAATAAGCAAAGGAATTAAAGTCATGGGGTCCCGCATTTTTGTTTTTTATGTAAAATTTTACAAGGGTGTGCGTAATGCATATTAATGGGTGATGGTGCCCCACTGGTACCGCGGCTAGAGTGTGTTTTGCTCAAGATTTGATTCCCGTGACGGACAAGTGTAATTGGGATTTTCTATCAAGAAATTTCAGTATTCGAGCAATATTCAGCCTCCAATTACGTGGGGCTAAAAACACAGGTGACAAAATGTGGGTCCAAAAAAAAACTTCCGTCTTCATTTATACAAAATCGAAGCGGCTCTTACTGATTCCAATGCAGCCATTACAGCGCGTTGAAAGCGGCGCTGTAAGTTAGATACCGAAAGGGAGGCTATATTTCCTGGTTAAAACTTTTGCACGCTTGAAACGGCGTATAAATCAGACCATCTTAGTTGTTGGTATGAAAGAATTTTAGTAGCTGTAATGTTCATTTATATGTGTTATTAGATAAAAATATAATAAAAGGATATTTATTAATGTAAGTTACTTACCCATATGGTTTAAAACTAATCATCATCAGCCCAAATACGTCCCACTGCTGGGCACGGGCCTCCTCTACTACTGAGAGGGTTTAAGCCTTAGTCCACCACGCTGGCCTAGTGCGGGTTGGCGGACTACACACCTAAGAAATTCCTAAGAACTTTTTAGGTGTGCAGGTTTTATCACGATGTTTTCCTTCACCGTTAAAGCAAGTGATAATTCATTGTGAATACACACATAACTTCGAAAAGTCAGAGGTGTGTGCCTGGGGTTTGAACCTGCGACCGCCGAAATTCTCGACCGCGCGCCTAAACCTCGAGGCCATCACTGCTTTTTAACTAATAGGATAACAAATTGAATTATATGATCGAAATTTACTAAGCCATTATATATTATATAGATTTGCGCTGTAGTCTTGCTACATACCATTATTTGTAAAACTGGTCTTAAAAGAACGGATTAAGTCATTAATTTTCTACGGTTTTTATCCATTTTAAGACATATCTAAAAACTGTGAAAATTATATATAACATACTTGTGAGTGTTCCTAAGGTTTCCCATACCAATTTTGTATGAAAAAATGCCTATGAACGGATATTTACGTCCATGCCAAAAACCCTATATTGGTTTATATTTTAGGTATTTAATCATATTATTATAATGTACCGTGTTACTTTCGGATCTAAAGTAAAGACGATGAGATATAGTTTTTAATTTATATATTTAAAAACTATAATGGAAGATATTGAAAAAAAATCCTTAAATTAAATTAGTTTTTTTGTATGCATGTATAAATGTAATGTATTTAACATTTTAACTTTTGTATTCCATCCTCTAATAATGAAAGTACATAAATGCGACATCGTAATGAAATTAGATTTTTATGAGACCGGAAAGCCATTTAATAAGGCGTAAATTTCATTGTTAAGTCAATTTGAAGCGAATGGTACCAGCCGTCCCCCGGGCGATACCCACGATCAATCTTGGACCCCCGAGTTCTTTGCAAATGCAGCGCTGTACTGGCACAAGTATACGACGGGCGGACCGGCTCGCCGCGCGGCATTCCACGTCGTGCCCTCACAGCAGCAGCCCGCCAACTGCCAAGGTACTGTCCCTCGCCGAACTCAGTGTTCCACATTTGAATTTTTGAATTTCCTAACTAAGAGTTTGGTTCAAATTTGGAATGCTTTGTTGGCATTATGAGTATTTTTTATTTTTGTTTTCGGCCAGTTGTAATAACTTTTTCGGGATAGTGTTAAAAAATGTAATAATCGATTTTAATTTTGCTCATAAAAATACTTATAATTTTGAAAAGTGACAAATCGCAAAACTTTTTGACGATACTTTTCATACTTTTTAAAAGTGTACATCTTATTCAACGAGTATAAAAGTCGAGCCGTCGAAGTTTGAAAAGTTTTATATAGCCCGCGATCGCTGTAATACTCGGTGGAAGGTTTCCGTGAAAACTTTTCGCTCAAATGTTTTATATTAACGATTCGGTTGAATTTTTTCGGGCAGTAAATCTTCGGTAATATATTGTAAGCCTTTTTATGTCAGTTTTCCTGAAATATCGTGCTATTCATTATAAGATGCCTTTTGATAATAATCTCCGCGACTTTGTTATATTATTTTGATAAACTAACTGAAAGACGTAAGGATTTTTTTAACTCTTTAGTGAATATTAATTTATAGGTTTCAAAAAAATATAAAAAGAAAATGAACCGCAAATTATAAAACTAGCTACCTCATAATTTTTTATCGATGTGACAAATACATATAACATAATACTTTATTTTTTTTTAAATAAAATATGTTCAGGTTGTAAATCAATGAAATAGATTAAAATAAAATAGCTTCTCCGGTACCAAAGTCGTCTCAATTGTGCGCCATATTTTTTTCAAAGTACTTTATGCCCATCATTATAAAATATTACATTTGCGTGACGCTGTACGCATGTAAATTTTAAGGTATCCCTAAGGGTTTTATATATGTAAATTTGGTGTTGCATTTCGTTACTATGTCAATTCGTGTGGTTTTTGTCATAGGTACTGGTCTGTTAGTACGTTAAAATACACAATAACGCCTTTGTAAAAACGCAATGAATGCGTCTTTTCCATTTTTCGGTTAGTAGGTTTTATAAAAGTGTTGGTAGAGGTTTTATCGGTTAGTCTGTAGCCGGAAAGTATTATTCTATTTGTCTGTGGAAATGTTTTATGCTTTTAAAAAATAAGTTTATAAATATTTGCCATACAGCCCCGTGGCGCAGTGGGCTAGATACCAGCTTGTGAAACGAGAGGCCGCGGGTTCGATTCCCGCATCGAGACACATGTTTGTGTGAACCACAGGTATTTGTTTCGGATCTGGGTGTTTGTGAAAGCGAAAAGTCTCTCGTAGTTTCTGATACCCACGACTCAAGACTTGTATCTTAATGCGGGGTCAGAACTATGTATGTGACTGTTGGGTGTATTTATATTTATTTATTTATTTCTATTTTAATCGAATAACCTCAAACTAAAGCCTTAACGAAGACCTTAAATCATGGTTTACACAATATAATAATTATGTTTAAACCAAAGTATAATAAAAAAAAAGTAAATCACTCCATCAATTCAAAGTCAAAGTCAAAATATACTTTTCGCAATCTAAGAATTACGATAAATCAAAAAATATGAAAATTAAAACTTGAAATCAATTACTGATAGCCGCGCTAAATATAATTCCAGACGAAAATGAATCAAGTAACGTTAAGATACAAAATGTAGAACACGTAAGGTTAATCGAAAAACATTTCTTGTTCACGCATTCCGCCATACTATTAAAGATAACAAAATCCTTCTTTAAGTATTAAACTTTAACTTCGGTTACTATTCAACTAAAAAAAAGGAATCATCGAAATCGGTCCGCCCAGCTGAAAGTTTTGAGGTAACAAACATAAAAAAAATACAGACGAAATGATAACCTCCTCCTCTTTTTGCAGTCGGTGCATAATGACATAGAAACAGCAAAATATAAAAATAATAATATTACAGTGATTTGCATCACGATTCCTAATATATCTGGACAGGCGTAATATAACCAATAAAATGTATCGTAATTGCTTTTAACCAAACTCTGTTCCTGGTTCCAAATATATTATAAAAATAAATATTATAAATTGTTAATATTCTTGATATTAAAATCCTTATAAAGATACCTGGTCTGAAATTATAAATAAATACTCAAACGAAACCATATAAAAAAAGTAAATTGCCATTTGATTCTTTATTCAAAAATCACACACGTTTAATAAAAACATAATAAATCGCAAAAACCGCACATGCAAATGCGCCATTTTGATTTTAGTCATTAATATTCACACGTTCGGAAAATATAAAGAAAAGAAATCCTTTGTTGTCGCTGATTTAATCTTCTATACGCACAAGGCAAAGCTCAATTTTCGTTACATACATTACGTAGTTGTTATAAATTTTTTAAGAAGAAAATACATTTGTATATCCTCACGCTTGTATTCCCGAAAGTAAGGCAGAGGCGTACGAGTACTGTACTCACGTTTTGCATTTTTTATAATTTACTTAATAAGGGGCAGCCCATCGCCACTAAATGGGCACATTTCTAGATTTTTGCCGATTAGATACTCTAAAAGAAACAACGCTTTGCCTGACCCGGCAATTGAACCTGAGACATTGAATGATCACATACGTACTTTAACGGCAAAGGAAATCATCGTGAGGAAACCTGCACACCTAAAATTTCTTAAGAATTTCTTAGGTGTGTAGTTCGCCAACCCGCACTAAGCCAGCGTGGTGGACAAAGCCTAACTCAGATTAAATATATAGAGAAGGCTCGTGCCTTACAGTGAGATGTATGTATATGGGCTGATAAAGGTAGATAAATACTTTAACAATATAGCAGTGGGAATGTTTGATTTTAATCCCGATAAAATCTTCTATCAATGTACGCATACTATTCCCGAAATAAAAAAAACGTGCATCGAGAATATTAGATTGGAAATATCAGAGGTATTTGCGTTAGACACGAAATGGACGAATAGGTATAGCAAAATTCAAAAACAGCTATTTGAATCTATCACATTTTTCATATTTTATTCATCCAGGCCTTTTTTAATGCCGAAACGGGAATATGGCGTCATTGGCACGAATACTTTTTGGTTACGAAGCGTAAAATCACACGCCACTTTTGAACATTTGATGAAGTTGTCGCTTTGGCATTTTTCACCAGAAATCCGCGATGTTATTTAGTTGACCAACTCACTTTAAAGCTTTCTGAACCGTTGCGACCCGCATAGAACCTCGATTTCTATGCTATTTTATTTTGATGGCCCGGTGCCGAGTCGCGACCCATCAAATGGGAAACTCATTTCTGACACTGTCCAAAATGTCCTTCTGTTAGGAACGGGCATCCTATAGGTACGGGCTTAGTCCAATACTCTGGCTAAATGCGGGTTGACAAAATTACGACGCACTATAAGGCGCAAAATCCGGTGATTGTATGTACGTAAACCGATTCAACAATAAAATCCTTCAAAAATACATTCTACGACGTATAAAAGCTAATAAAAAAGGCTGTAGACATTTATATTTTTGCGGAGTTTTTGCTGAACAATCGTGCAGGTAAAAATACGGGCACATCTGCGCCAATAAAGCGTAAATAGATGTTAATGCGGCCCTATCCCACAGGACGTGATCCCGAAAAGTTTTTGCGTACAGCGGTATCATAACAAAAGGTCTCGTGTAACGCCACCCAGATGTACAGTTTCACCCCTCTATTTTTTGTCTATGTCAATTAGTCTACTAATTGCCTTTGGAAATCAGCTTTCTGGATATTGCTAGTTTTTGCTGTCGATGTTTGGTGAAACAATATAAGGGGTGAATTCTATCTAGGTTTTTGGAGATTGGTTTGAGATGATGATGATAGGTGAAATAAATATCTAAAAAAATCATAAGCTAAAATTAATTATGCGATATAACTTACAATTTATAAGTAATCTTTATTGCAGATTACATTAAAAAATAGGTGTGATTAATATTATAATTAAGAGTTGGAATTAGTAATTACTACACCGTTATGTAATGATATTTTTAAGCCGAAAATCAATATTCTATAAATAATAATTCTATCTTTAATTACATAAACGTTTCGCCACAAAAACGTTTCAGTTTCAACAAACATTTACAGAATCGAATTTCGCCGACCAATACTTTAGTAGGGCTGAAATTTTCATCCCCTTCGGTTTGAGAGGGGCTCAAAAATATTCCCGACAAAAATGAAAATGTTTCTCACAAACTTGTCCAATTATGTCAGTTGTTGGCACGCCCGTGTTTTACAATAACGTATTGTTGTGTTTCAGGTACTCGACTGTAAACAGCTCCCGCTTTTGACAGGTAAGTAGGTTTTTATTAACGCTTTTTGAATTTTCAATAACTTATGTCTCGTTTTCGACATAAATTTGGGTATATTTGGTATTCATGTCCTTAAAAATATGCGGAATACGAAGCGGGTAAAAATGGTCTGAGTTCTTTTTGTTGTTTTTGTGGATAACATTTGAGTTTTGTTTAAATGCTTTTTATAACACAAAGAGAACATAATATAGAACTATATGTTTAACGAAGAATGATAAAACAATAGATAATTTACACACGGATGTTTTGCGGATATAAAGAATAAAACCGGGCTAATAAAACACTTTATATACTCCACATTTAACATTGATTGCTCATCATTGAGTTGCAAAGACAAGTTGTATCACGTCATTAAGAGAGCAGTCCTTGCATCGAGACATTTAGCTCTTTACATAACAGAATACAATCCACAGTAGGGATAATGGGTCGTAAAGTCCATAATAATGAGAGTAATTATGAAATAACGATCGGTGCACGTTCCACTAATGTACTTCGACACTTCTATATCTCCGAAGATAGCAGCGTTATGTTATACAAATAATGTTCTGGCTTTATGCTACTAATGCGAGTCTAGACAATATTTACTGTTATATATGATAATTAAATTTATTTTTATTCGTTGGTATTGTTATAAATTACAAAAATATATTTATAATATCTTAATACTAGTTTCAATTATAATTTTAATTTAAAAGGAAGTATTTTATGCAATTATAACTCTCAAACATTGTGAAATGCAACATCCGGGATTATACAACCATGTTGGAAATTTGGTCGCCAATTATAGTGCACTGCAGTCTGCTAATTAATATTTTGAATATCGTTTTTTTTATATGCAAGGTGAAAGGACAATAAATTGTCAAAGTTGTCGCAAACAAGTCAGTATTATTATGTAATAAATTCTGTCAAATATAATGGTCAATTATTGCGAGAAGTGCACCAATTACACCAGACGAGCGCGATAGACTAAGGAATTAGGTACCCATATTTAATGTGAAAATATGTTTAAATATTTATTAAGCGTTACGAAGAAAGATAAGTTCAAAAACAAATTATTGTGTATACACACCGATCTATGAAAAATATTCTATACATGCCATAGACTAACTAATTAATGGACATAAAATAGATATATTTTCTAGATTTTAGCAAAACCCATTAGTCACTTGGTATTTTGATCTCCCAGACAAGCAAAAAGGCTAAGCTCAATTAATCTCTTTGTCTACCGTGAAACATGCCTTCAAGCGGTTACCCTGCAAAACAGGCTGAAGTGACTTCGAGATTAGCCCCGACACTATGTAAATCTAATTAAGCAAGTGAGATTTATGGTGCTTCTATTAAAAACAGGACAGCAAGGACATACGATGTAGTTCATGCATTTACTACTAGATGTCGCTATAACAATAAGTTAATAAAGTCAACGCATTTATACTTGGACCGCCAACAACCATATTCACCCTAAAAAATACTAAGCGGGAGTTTTTTGTCTTTTTTCTTTAAGTACTGTTTTACTGTTCATTATAATTAATTGACTTTCATTTTGACTTTGAAGTGTTACAGAAATCACTTAAATTTATGAATCCACTAAGCTAAAAGTTTTATTTATTTCTAAAAGTCTTCGTTCATTTAAAGTTTTAACTCTTTATATCTAAGATGAAAGACAAAGGTTGCAAAAGCTTAATAGCGGAGGAACGAATTAATTAAAAATCAAATTTAATCATCGCTGAGCTTCTGCGGTTTCCTTTTAATGAATGCCGTCTTTGTAACCTTTTAATTAAATAACTTGTAATTGAATACACGCGCTTTAATTAAATTCATATTTGTATAACAAATTATGAAAAAACATGTAGCTATTCGTAACTTAATAATGATGATAACTTAATATTTTCTTCGACGTTATGTTTTTTATACGAGTAGCTTAGTCTGAGAATTCTAAGTTGTCTTGTTTATTAATGTCTCAGTTGTACCATTACGTTCCTACTAATTAAGGATTTTAATTGACCAATACAAGTAAGGAATATATAACGTAACTTCGTTATCATTTATAATAATTCATAGTATTGAAATGTTTATTTAATACAGTACTTTGGCGTCAAATATTTACGCATGTAGGCCAGAACAGAATTTAATAGATTTGGCACGAACAGTTGAGTATATAAAGAATAATTTTGTCCAAAAATTAAAAGTAATAGAAAACCCTCGCGGCGCGATTGGGTAGATGCCAACTTATGTAACGAGATGTCGCGGGTTAGATATTCGTTAATGAGATTTTTTTTTGTGTGATCCATAAATACTTTTTCCAGATCGGGTTGTTTTTGCTATCGATAATGCTGGTAGTCTCGCATACCCATGACACAGGATATGTATATATATCTTAGTGTGAGATCGGAAGTATGTATATGACTGTTGAGCGTTTTATTTCAATTAAACAAATAAATACACCCAACAGTCACATACATAGTTCTGATCCCACACTAAGATACAAGTCTTGTGTCGTGGGTATTAGAAACTACGAGAGACTTTTCGGTCTCACATACACCCAGACCCGAAACAAATATTTGTGGATGACACAAACATTTGTCTCGGTGCGGGGATCGAACCCGCGGCCTCTCGTTTCGCAAGCTGGTGTCTAGCCAACTGCGCCACGGGGCTGCCTCTCATTTACTTTATCTTAAATTTCATGCCTTTTTTGAACAGAAATAGCTTAAACAACTTTTGCAGAACAATTACTAGGTTCAAGCCTCCAAGCGAAACAAAGCCACGGTAGCAAAAATACGCAAACGAAATCTCAAGACAATTATAAATAGCCATCTCTCTGTTAATCTGCACAGTTAATGTGTTTATTCCAGCCACGTAAAGCCGGGGTAATGGGCTCAGCAGAAATTACGCTTTATCCGCAGTAGGAAATAACTCTCACTAGGAACAAATGTTGGAAACAAAATTTCGTTGGATATGACTTTTTTCAAGGCCTACTATTTTTGTTGGTTTTTCTTGTCTTGACTAATAAAAGTGTAAGCC
Organism: Hemaris fuciformis; assembly: GCA_907164795.1. Classification (NCBI taxonomy): domain Eukaryota; kingdom Metazoa; phylum Arthropoda; class Insecta; order Lepidoptera; family Sphingidae; genus Hemaris; species Hemaris fuciformis. The sequence continues at coordinate 2,723,021 of OU015443.1, forward strand.
GCTGCTGTTTTTAAGTGAAATCCTGTTCAAGTATAGAATAGACAAGTAAGAAATTCCTACGATAATCCCTAACCACTCGAAATAATTTGATCGATCTAATGCTAACATCGATCCCGGAAGATGCCACGAGGGCATTGCGTGTTTGACCATGGCGGGTTTTACACTTTATGTACTGTGGACGATATTTGAGCCACTCCAAATACCTACACAGTAAATTTGGCCTCCGACACTCACCCCCCCCGCTCCCTCCTTTTTATTTGTATATTATTAATGCTAATTTATGTATATTAATAATGTTCAAGCCTGACGTCATTCATATATTTATATTTTTTTTAAAAACCTTACAGCTAAATTTTCGAATGAAAATTACTATGATATGGTGACTAAAGCTATGCCTTAAAAAAATTACAGCAAGAAATCCTAACAAATATCATAAATAAAAACAAAAGCGAGTTCACTCGTTCCGCTTTCACGTGGAAATTGCTGAATCAACGACCTTGGGTTCGTAAATTGAAAGATCCTAAATTGTAGCCAACTTTTTCACACACAAAATCAACAAAATCCTTATCAAAGCAGACATATCCTCAAAATATAATCTATACTAATATTACAGAGCTGAAGAGTTTGTATATTTATTTGTTTGAATGCTCTAATCTTAGGAATGGTTAAAAGAGAAAAAATATTTTTGCGTTGAATAGTCCATTTATCGAGGAAGGCTATAGACCATATATTATCACGCCATGACCAATAGGAACGGAGTAGCAATGGAAAAAGTGGCAAAAACGGAAAAAGAAATTCTTTCTTTTCTTTTGATGTCTAATGTTCCGCATACGGAGTGCTAACTTTATAAAAAGTGATGAAGCTACAAAGTTTAATAAGTCTTCACTCGCCTCCCCTATAAGCGCTTGTCATGAATAAAGGCATGGGATGTGCCGTCGTTGTGACTCGTTGCACGTACTCGGTAGGCCGTAATGGCACATTCCAGTTCTGAACACTTTTGATAAAGAAACTTCATTAATTCGAAATGTTTGAATAATGTAATGTCTCTTTCAAGTTTTTCATTAGAGAACTTTTTTAATAGTAAATTAATACGACATATACCTACATACTCTTGGATTTTAACATTATTTGAGACTTTCTCTCGTCAGTTGTCTATAAGAGATGACGTAAGATGATTCATATTGTTTCAATAATAAAACTATCGTATATTTCTATATCAATATTTTGTTAAAATACCTCGGACATATCCTATAAATCTTTAAAAATATGCAGTAAAAGTCGCGGGACGTCGCTGGTTGCAGGCTTCTTCCAACAGGTCCCGGTGGAAGTCATTGGGAGAGGCCAATGTCCAGCAGTGGACTTCCATTGGCTGATGGATTGGATTGGATGTAGAAATCTCCAGTACGAACTTACATATTTTAAATCCAAGCCTTAACTGCTCTAAGTGAACGTAACAGACTAGTGTAGTTGATAGCAAACGTAACGAAGGCCCATAGAGGGAATTTTAAGATCTATTTTTTTTGGCAGCTATTCATAAATAATGAAGCTATTCAAAATCACGATTGCTCTTCTACAAAGTCATTCTTTCAGATTTATAAATTTTAATAACCAATGATCGTGAAAGGACTACAAAATTATGTTCCGGCTTCTGCAAAAATTGAGAAGCACTCAAATATTTTTTTCTGACAAGCGATTTTGTCTCCCAACCGTAATTCAGTTTAAGTGACTGGAGTGTCTCTTGACAAATTTCAAGACGCCAATTTACGTCAGCGAGGATCTTAGTGTTTTATTTAAATACTTGAAAGACATTTCAATGCGGCCAGCATTTTTATTTTCGTAATTCCGCAATTTACTTTTTAATTCTCTTTTTAATATGGAACACAATTATTGTTTTAATTGCTGAACTAATTATGCTTCTGGGCCTCATTCCCATTTTTAGAATGCTTTTTCAACTGTATTGAAATTGTAATGAGTATACTTCAATATATATTTTTTAAAGATTAAAATTTGGACATTCAATGATTTTTGCAGGAGAATTGCGTTGCATTTTTTTTTTGATCTTTTCGTTCATTGTTCCAATTTTCAAATTACTTATTTTATTTCACAACTTTAAAGACCTAATAAGATTCACGCATTTTTTCATAGGTTCCTTTTTAATTTCATAAAGTTTTAGTAATCGTTTGCATAAATAAATTCGTATTTCAATTATTTTAGGACGATTTATTAATTTATTTAAACTTTAACCAAGAGGAAGTCCTACGTATTTGACTTACACGAAGAAATGCAAATTAATCCAAAGCAGTACTCTAATTATAACCTATTATTATACAACGATCTACTCTCACTAGTTGATACAATTTTGCTGGCCTGTTGGGAGAAAGATAAACACAAATTATGTCACAAATAAGAATTAATAAAATACATACATAAACTCACGCCTGTATTCCCCGAAGGTATCAGTCCCACGCAATAGGGGGCGAGCCCACTGCCGCTTTTCGGGCACAATTCCAGACTCCGTGCTGCTACTGAGAATTTCTTAATGGAAAAACCCAATAACACTTTGCCCGACCCGGGAATCGAACCCAGGACCTCTAGATCGCTCGGCACATACTTGTACCACGAGACCACGAGGCAGTCAATTAATAAAATATACGTCTAGAAATACAAATTCATTCAGTTAAGTGCTTTAAATTAATCTAAGCACTAGACAAAGAACAAAGAGGTCGGTAGTAGCAGTAATTGAATAATAAATACTGTAAGACCCTTATTTAAAGCCTTGACTGCCTTGTGGGAGAGTTATTAATTAGGATTATATTTGTTTTGTCATTACATTATGTTGATAATCTCGTTCATTTGCTTGTTTTTATTTGCAAAAACATTGATCGTTTGTTTATATATCACTCTATATACATCCCACTGTTGGGTACGTGCTTCTCCTACGATTGAGAGCCTTAGTCCACCACTGTGGCCTATAGCGAGTTAGCAAACATTCAATAATTCTAATATTATTAAATAGCTGATATTTACAAACTATTCCAAACAACAACTTTAGCATTAAAAAAATAGGACACCAGTTTCTTGTATTTCACAGTCGGAAGCTTTCCATCCATTTTCTAAGAGACTGGGTTACAATAGATCCGGCAGTCTAAACATGCACCTTGGCCCATTTTTCGACTAAAGTTACTACGTATATTAGTACAAGTTTTAAACATTTAAAAGTGGGGTGTACTGGATGGAGTAATACGCTTTTTAACTTATAACTTTTATTAATATATTATATTTCTACCGTACATTCGTATTGCTGGGTACGGGCCTCCTCTACAACTGAGAGGGTTTACGCCTAAGTCCACCACGCTGGCCTAGTGCGGGTTGGCGGACCTAAGAAATTCCTAAGAACTTTTAGGTGTGCACGTTTCCTCACGATGTTTTCCTTCATCGTTAAAGTACGTGATAACTCATTGTGAGTACACACATAACTTCGAAAAGTTAGAGGTGTGTGCCTGGGTATTGAACCCGCGACCGCCGCGATTCTCGACCACGTGCCTAAACCTCAAGGCCATCAATACTATATAAAAAAAAATGGCGGCTTGTAAATAAAGTATTAATTTTATATGTAGGTACTCCTTATTAGTAGTGAGAGGCTATTTCACTCGACTTTTGACACAATAATTTCCTACTAATAAGTTCGGTTTTATGCTTGAAAATTGAAGGATGGACAAGTAGAAGGCCAAAGAAAAGATGGATGGAGTGCGTGAGAGAAGATTTGTAAGAAAAAGGGGTGAATGAAGACATGACGGCTGATAGGGATGCTCGGAAGGATAAAACATACTCCGCCGACCATATGTTCTTAACTGCAATATCGTGCTATCTCTTTTTTATGCAATGTCGTTGTTTAAATATTATATTGGATAATTTCTCGACATCAACGCAAACAATAAAAATGTCAAAAACATTAGTGACCTTTCCATATTTATTACAAACATTATGACTAATGAAATTAATAGCTCGGTATTATTTCCATTACGTGTGTTCGTGTTCACGCATGCTATTAATTATACGACCTTCACGAATTATAGAGTTTTTATCAGATTTTCATGTAAATTGGTAACAAAAATCGGTTTCTTTGTTTACATTGCCCCTTATTTTTATGAACCCTTTAAGAACTCATTTCTGGACACTGGTCTACATCAGTAAAATCAATATTAAGAAGTAATATTTATACAGCGATCGTAGCTGATTTTGAAGTTACAAAGTTACGCAGTTGATAAGAATTATCACCATCATCATCAGCAGCAGCAGCCTGCTCATCCACTGCTGGATACGGCCTCTTCAATGGGTCTTGATCTACATTGATAGTCATCATTTATAAGAAAATAGGTCATTAAAAGTTGTTTTACGGTACGTATGTTTTTTGGAACAGAATATTTCTATGGTAACATTTGGAAATCTCATTGAATGGGATGCGAGGCCATTCAGTTTTATCTGGATCCAGACGGGGTTTTATTGTTCCCGTTTTTCCCTAAAATTTCTGTGTCACAGAGGGTTTGAAATAATGTTGTCGTCCTGAAATTCATGAATATCCGGGACTGTACCGCTCTTCTAAAATATTGTTGAAATAATAATAATTTCGCCCTTCTCAAATATAACACTAACTACTAACAGTTTTTGGGAGATGTGGGCGTTGTCTTATTTCAATTCTTCCATAGATAGTACGGCTAGAAGATACATCTAATAAAGTGAAAAATCTCTCAGATGCTATAATTTGATTATAATTTCAGTAATTATGTGTCCATAGACATGACAGCCCCGTGGCGCAGATGGCTAGACACCAGCTTGCGAAACGAGAGGCCGCGGGTTCGATCCCCGCACCGAGACAAATGTTTGTGTGATCCACAAATATTTGTTTCGGGTCTGGGTGTTTGTGAGACCGAAAAGTCTCTCGTAGTTTCTGATATCCACGACACAGAACTTGTATCCTAGTGTGGGGTCAGAACTATGTATGTGGCTGTTCATTTATTTATAGACAGTAGAATTAAATTTCAATAATTTTTAAATCACTTTACAACAATTCCAAAGAGTGTCACTCTGCCCATCACCCAGATATTTAACATCAACAGCCGGACCGAATTCATTATTCTGTTTGCAATTCCCAAGTAAAACCGAAACATCTCACCGCCTTAGTTCGTTACCGCACTAAATTAAACATTAAATGAATCAACATTTATCTTGGGGTCAAAGGCTTGAGCTCCAAATATCTGTGGGTCGCCGGAATTAACATTTCAAATGGAATGTGGCCATTGGGCAAACTGAGGGCCCAAGTGAAACGATTTACTCCCGGCACAGCAATCAGCGCCAATGAATTTCTTGTTACTAGCCTGCCAGTGTTGTTTATTGTGGGTTTAAACGTTGGGTTCCAGTAGTGCTTTTGATGCCGAGTGAATAGTTTATGTCGGTCTTACTCAACGGATTTGATTCCTCGAAAGAAACGTTGATTGAGAAATGCAAGAAAGTGTTTTAAGTGTATTCTAAAACATACATACATACATAAACTCACGCCTGTATTCCCCGAAAGGCAGAGGTGCATTTCTGCACCCACATTTCGCCAGGTATGTATCAGTCCCACGTAATAGGGGGCGAGCCTATTGCCGTTTTTCGGGCACAATTCCAGACTCCGTGCTGCTACTGAGAATTTCCTAATGGAAAAACCCAATAACACTTTGCCCGACCCGGGAATCGAACCCAGGACCTCTAGATCGCTCGGTACATACTGGTACCGCGAGACCACGAGGCAGTATTCTAAAAATGTTTAAGTAATAGTTTCACTTGAAATTGAGCTTGTGTTAAAGAATATTTAGTAGCTTTGGCTCTAAGTGTATAAATATTCCGTGTATATTTTTTTATGTTAGAAATATCTTCTTACTTATAGTTATCATTATAAAGCTTAAAAAATAACCTTGACTTAATATTTTTTCCATGAACACATTATCACAATAAAGTTCCATTCTGTAGTGTATATGTGTGTATGAGGTGTTACATTCTTGTTCCGATAAACTTGGATCCATTAGTCGTAGCGTGGAGTAGCAAGTTTTTGGCGGCATGATTGCGTATGTCACAGGAGATTTGAAAAAATGTGTTACCTAAACAACTCTGTGCTTACCATTGGGTGCTATCATAATTATCATCATCATCAACAGCCTTTTACTAGGCGCTATATAAAAATAAATAAATAATCCTGCATTGTACATTATTAATCTGTACGAGTTTTGCGTGTAATCAGAGAATCCCAATTCAGAGCACTGAATAATCAGTACAACTAAACGGATTATTGGGCCAATCGCGCCATAGACAAATGTTTGCGGTTATTTGTTTCGCATTGTCAGTGGGTGTGATTTTAGTTGTTTGCATGCGGTTTTGTGAACTTAATCGTAAATTATAACCTACTAAATTATACACGCAAATTCGCTCCCAAAAATAGCACATAAACGTCTCTGATCCAGTTTATGTGTATTAAATTTTATTGTAACCGCTCAATTGATTTAAAAGTGAAAATATGACGGTCTAAAAAAATCTCTTTCGTAAGAATACTATACTTGCTCATATAGAGACAGTATGTGGCTATCAAACGATTCAATAAAGTTTTTCGAGAAAAATAAACATATTTAGCCTATTACCTACATCTATTTTAATTTTTTACCTAGATTCATCTCACTGCTGGGTTGAGCTTTTTCTGCAATTAAGAGGGGTCATTACATCCCTAAGAAAACCCTTTTATAAAATTCTCCATTATTCAGGTTTTCATTAAAAGCACTTTTTACTGTTTATGCACATACATACCTTTTATCTCTGCATCACCCAAAGGTTGACTGTTAGAGAATGCCTTAGGCATTAATTCCGCCTTTATACGCAATGTGTAAAAAGCATTAATAAATAAATAAAAATAAATAAAAGGCGTGTCATTATGAGTGCTTTTGATTAAAACCCCATTAATACTAGGACCAATAGCGACTACGACACTATGTTCGACATATGATCCTTCTAAAATAAGTGGATAATGTGTGTTTTTATTAAATATTGTGTCATCCATCAACTTCACTTATGTTGGTACATGATCCATGACATAAAAAAACAGAAATGCATATCGCTAATGAAACATCCAATCAATTAATGGCGCACAAATACATTTGCAATAGATCAAATTAAACGACAATGACCAAACATCACTCGTGTGCATTTGATTACGTTAAAAGCTTGGTTTTTATTTATACATAAGTCACACTCATGCTTGAGTCCCACAAGGTCAGGCAGAGAGTATTAAGTGCCACAAGCTACGAACCTGACACACCTCTTTTAAACCGACTTCAAAAAAGGAGGATGTTCTCAATTCGACTGCTTTTTTATGTTTGTTACCCTGAGGTAACTTTCAACTGAGTGCACCGATTTTAATGATCCTTTTTTTTATTCTTCAATATCCATAAATCTCCTCATACACATACGTTGGTTACAGTGGCGGTACTTCCATACAAGCCCAAAAGCCGAGATTGCCTTACAAAATTCGGAATAATTATAATCTTTAAGCTTTAAATCTATTTATCAAAAGCAATTTGAATTATAAATGAGAATAAACTGACCCCATTATAAACAATTATAAACCAGGCATTATAAAATTAACGTATCACGCTTTTGGGCTTCTATGGAAGTACCGCCACTGGTTGGTTATGGATACTCCTAACTGGGCCTTTGCAGAGAACATCACGAATCTGATATTTTTATGTTCTCCAAGGGCGGTCTTACGACCTTTCCATTCGCATTAATTTGTATATTTAAATTTTAAATTAATACGACGAAGAGTCCGATTTGGAATTTTGCTATCGAAATTATATACATAAATACCTTGGTAAACATTCTTCACGCATTTATGCCTAAAGAAAGACAGGGTTTCGAGGACGTACGAATGGAGTCAGGCCTATTTCCATATGAGTTCATATTTTCACTCCGTGCTGCGGTTAAAAATTCTATAATGACAAAAAAAAAACTATCTAATCTATGAATTCTCAGTCTTACGCCACATACTTATGCCGCTGGACTAGGGAAATCTGTAAATAGACTGTTTATTCCTATATAAAATATGTGAAGCGGAAAAATAGGACCTCTTTTTAAAACTGAAACAAATTTTAAAAAAAATACGTTATTGATTGATTCGATTGAAAAAAGCACTTCGAAAACATTCAAATAAAAAAAAACTAAAACTGAATTTGAACTGCTGCTCGGCATACGAATAACAAATGCACACAATGATAGTATGTAAATATTGAAGTAGCGGAGGCTTTCATTGGAAATTGAAATAGCCGGCGCCACGACTAATAATACTTGAGCTTGACCCCGTTAGAATCGCGACCACGATCGCTCAATATGTCTGCCAGTATACGTCTGTAACATCGTTAACTATTGGCTAAAGATAGATGAAGATACTTTACTTTATGTAGCCTATTTGAGGATTTTCTTTCATGAGATAGACTCCGTGACACAGTTGGCTAGACAAGCGATCCCGAGATGTGCGGTAGGGCGCATTCCCTTGTGAATGTCGCGGACGCTCAAATCAGCGTCCAAAATAGGGCCAAGTGGGGAACACCTGAAATACGTCTATCGCCGTGGAGTCCACATTTGGACAGAGCGCTGGGCGGCAGCGGGAAACGACAAAGGGCGCTCGCCCTGTATTTATCGTACGCGCAAAATGCGCAAGACGGCCATCGTGAGGTTATAGTCGGTATGTCGGTGTAGTATTTTGGTTAGGGACAGCCAAGCGAACAATAGTGCCGCACGTTGAGTTGGAAGGCCGGTGACCATGAGTCCCCGACACACCCTTTTCGGCCTTCTCCGAGGTACTGAATAGAGAATTATAAAGTCGAGAGTCACGTGTGTAAAAATCCCTTCACTACAAGACACAACAAAATATTCTACATGTAAATTAATGATCAAAAATAATTACTCTGAATTACAACAGAGCACTAGAGGAGTGCATTAAATTATTAAAAAAAATACTATATTCCAAAGTATTCAAAAGAATCTTTTCACCTGCGAATACAAGTACAAAAATCTAACACAATGTTAAAAAACATTTCACAGCCCATATTTTTCGACAGAACCACGATTAATTGGTCCTTCGGGAGCGAATTGCGTGTTCCCCTTTGAAAAGGAATAAAAAACGTATTTTTTGTGAAGATCTCTAACTTTGATAGGCAATAATTTACTCGTAAAAGACTTTGACAAATGTTCCCACTCCTTACGAACATGCCTCGGGGTTAGTCTCAATGTAAGTTCATAAAGGCAGTGGCGGATTTAAAAATATTTAGAAAACATTTTCTTTTCTTTCGTGTCAATAGCTTAAATTAAATTTTAGCGATCCAAAACCTTGTCACATTTATTGCAGCTCCTATAGATTATATTATATCCTAGTTTTTGGAGTTGGAAGGGCACAGTGGGCACGTCAGAAAGTGTAAAATGTCTTGTTCAGGCGCGCTACAGACACAATCGGGTCTTGAGGAATAACCCCACTTCTTTCTACTTTTATTACCTACCCCTGCACGGAGGCAAAATATTATTAATTCTTTTTCATACTTTATTACTGTAAAGTCGCACAAATTACTCTGCTAAGTGTACAACGGTCCAAAAGAGTTATTGCCTGATCATAATTATAACAACAATAATTTTACTCCTCTTTAACTATACCAATGCAGTTTATAATTAGTATAAATATATAAATTAATACACCCAACAGTCACATACATAGTTCTGATCCCACATTAATTTTATAGTTTTGTGTCGTAGCAGAAACTACTTGAGACTCTTCGGTCTCACAAACACCCAGACCCGAAACAAATATTTGTGGATCACACCAACATTTGTCTCGGTGCGGGGATCGAACCCGCGGCCTCTTGTTTCGGAAGCTGGTGTCTAGCCAGCTGCGCCACGAGGCTGTGTATAGTATATCCCATTTCTTTCTATGAGTCACGTACTCACAACCCTTATTAATATCATGCATCCATGATCACTGAATAAGTGTCACATTTAGCTTCAGCGATATATCATCATGATGATAATGATGATAGCTTGAGCGATTGAAAGTTATACAGTTTAGATATAATATATATCCATGGTCAAAAGATCTTTCCAATCACCTAAATCCGTCCCAGAATAGGCCTACAAAATTTATCAAACTGGAACAATATTTCACCGCTATTCCTCCGTCCAATTTTCTTACGCCGACGTTTTATATCTACAAATCTGGTTGTTCGGACGTAAATCTTGAAAGGGCTAAATTATCGTGAAACTTATTTGATAAATTAAAAATGGTTTTGCAGCTGTAGTTTTATTGATAAGGTTTGTGAATTACGGATGCGGGTTATTGGATATATTGTTTAGAAAGTTAAATAAAGAGTTTGTATACATAGGAGCAGAGACATTTCGTTTATAAATGCTATCTCTAAGAATTATCAAACATTCTAATGAAATGTTACCTGACCCAAGAATCGAAGACAGGATCGCTCGTGATAATTTATACTATGCGGCTAAAAAAGCACCTAATGTAGCGAGAATCTAGTCACCCAAAGAATACAATTTCTCATGTACATACATACATACATACATAAAATCACGCCTGTATTCCCCGAAGGGGTAGGCAGAGATGCATTTCTGCACCCACATTTCGCCAGTTATGTATCAGTCCCACGTAATAGGGGGCGAGCCTATTGCCGTTTTTCGGGCACATTTCCAGACTCCGTGCTGCTACTGAAAATTTCCTAAAGAAAAAACCCAATAACACCTTGCCTGACCTAATCGAACCCAGAACCCGTAGTTCACACGGCACATACTTGTGCCGCGAGACCACGAGGCAGTCAGCAATTTCTTATGAATGAATAATTAACACACAACTAATTCCACGCTTACAGCGACACCACGTAATTATCGAAAAAAGTGCCACGCGAGTAATTACAGGTTGATTTGCATCACATTCTTTAAAATAGGTAACAATTATTAATGTTACCTATTTACTTATACTGTAATTTACTTATAAACTGTCACGCATGATATATTTTTTAAGTTGTTATCGATATTAGGTATACTTCGTTAAGAAGTTTTGTCCGCGGCACATTTCGTGTTTATATATTATTTTTTGTCACCAATATTAAGTCATGATGGCATTTAGGTTTAGGCGCGCTATTTAACTCTATTGAGTTGGTATGTGTGTCATCATCATCAGCCCATATAGCCCATAGTACGTGATAATTCATTGTTAATACACATATAGAATTATCACGTACCTACTATAACGGTGAAGGAAAAAATCGTGAAGGCACACATAAAAAGTCTTAGGAATTTCTTATGTGTGTAGTCCGCCAACCCGCATTAGGCCAGCGTTCCTATCGCAGTTTCTATTTTATATCAAAATGTAAGATCAAAATATCAGCTGTTAATGCGTGAACGCATATTAAACTATTTTTTATATCTCAATCATGCAAAAATGCAGAAACGGTTTTGGATAAAATTTGGCTATAATACTGATATAATCTGGAATAACACATAACACGTACTTTAATAAAAAAATTTAAAGCAGATAAAACTGCGAGTCACAGCTGATATAGGTAGAAAATGCGACTTAAAATTTAATTAGGAAAGACGGTACATAACTTATATAAATTTAAGCTTATTATATTTACCCATGTGTAAATAAGTACATCAGAATTCCAGGTTACAAAACCGTGTATCTACATTCTGAAGAGTTCCAAACTGAGATGTACCAGAAGGCTTGTAACTCAAAACTTCGCTCAAACATGACAAGGGAATCTTCGCTGCAACATTTTACATAACTTAGTTAATTTTGAACTCGCTTTGTTGAACCAGCGACGAGTATACGGGACTTAAAATTGACTAAAAATTTACTCAAGTTCCTACATAAGTTAATGATATATTTCGAAGTGACGTAAAGACGGTGTTACGGGCAAACAAGCTCGCTCCTCTACGAGAGGAGTTAACTGACATAAAATTTGCGAATATTTTGCATACACAAGTTTTAATCCCTAAAGTAGTACGCAATGGTGCATTTCTACTACCATGTTTCCCTAATTTTATATCTCCACGCGATTGGAGACTGCATTAGATGTCTAGCAGGGATATTTCAAAACTTCCTGCTTGATTCTCTTCTCAAATCGAATACATTGCGCAGGTTGGGCAATTGAATCAGTGACCTATTTGTCGCAAGCGTTAATTCTCGCAATGGAACCCACGAGGCCATTGCAAAAAGAATAAGTGATATAAAAATAAAAATTATTCCATATTCTATTCACGAAAAAATAATTCCGGCCAAAAAGTTTTTTCCACATTATATTAACATGTATACATTACGTAAACGTAAGTGCGAACGCGCGCCGAAAACACATTAGGTACACAAGTTGGCGCCGAAACGATTTTCATGACTTGAAATACAAATACTTTCGAGACAGGGTGGAACGCGGCGTATGGCGAGAACTTTTCATCCTTAGAATTCTATAAATACTAGTATATGTCTCCCAATTGTTATTCTTTTCACGTACGGAACTTTAGCTTTTGTTTTGTTTTCTATAAGTAGGGTTGGATTGAAAGGTTTTTGAGTGGTTCTCTCCATACTGAGAAGCTTATTAGGTCTTAAATATCATACAAGGATGTCGTTGTTATTCTTACTGAAGGAACTAGGTGTGCTTTATAAATGCATGATGTTTGTTCGATATCGGTGGTGTTGATGGGGATGCATGATTTTTTTGTTAGTTAAAAGACTATCGACTATAGAAAACCTATTATAATAGCATTTTTCCGCGACTTTTTCTGCGTAGACTTAGGGAAAAATGAATATTGCGTCAGTCATTGGCAATATATAAAGATTCGCCCTGAAGACCATTTATATATTAATAAATCAATGGAACATAATCTTCTCTACATTATTTTCTGTATCAAAATTCATCAAAATCGATTTAACTAATTAGTCGTCAAAACGCGACATACAATTTAACTTTACTTACTTAAGATTACAGAGTTTCTAACCTAATCTAGACAAATCAATACACCGTTCATCAAACTTTAGATGTGCGAAGACCTCCACCTACTTCTACTATTTTTCTTTACTAGTTAATCGGTTCAGTCAAACCGCTGCGAAAATTGGTATACCTACTCCAAAAATTATTGAGTATAACTCCTTGAAACATGTTGAAAATGAAGCGTAACTTCTGAATACGAACGGCATAGTGTTAAGAAACTTACCAAACAACTTGTGAATGGGTAAGTACTGATAGAAAATCTTGCGAAGAGTTTATATTCTGCAGTCTGGAGTTCCGGACACTGAGATCTTAAGCCGTATTTCACTGCTTAAAAACTTTACAATAACTATAATGGCTTTGTAAATTTAAAGATAATTTTTAATTTATAGTTTTGAGGTAAAGCCACGCAGTAGATAACTTGGACTACGGTACAAACGGAGTAGTACTGACTAACAGAATATCGACGTGAAGCAATAGCGTTTTTTTCGATGAGTGAGATGTCTGAAGACCTAATTTGATTACATAGGAACATTCGCTTTGATAGCGATCAACGTGTGTTGGGGTTGAAAAACAAAAATTGTGCACTAACACACATGAGACTGAATCGTGTTCCAGAATCTGTCTGTACCCGGTTAAATCAGGACGGCATAATTTTATCGACTGATTGGATGATCATGGTCTTCTCCTGTCAGTCGCTACTCTGTTTGAGGCTATCAGTTGTGTGTACGCTGCTCAAGAATTCTACGAGAATAACGCGATTCGATCGGAACAGCTATGCGCCACTAAGAAAAATCCAACAATCTATTGTAATTTTATTTCCCTTTTACTTTTTATATTCCATAGTCTTAATGTGTGTCCTCGCGTAGCTTTTTGTCTTCTTATGGGCTAATGCATTCACTCAAAATCAATAACGCCTGTTTAATAATATACGATCCCTAATAGACCAGGATTAACTGAACACAAACAATTGTCTGTTTCTAGATATTTGTATTTGTAAATACCACCACACAACATGAATCCTAGTTAGAAAATACTTTTTAAAATATGCACATTGCGAGGGCAAGTCCCCCAGTATTAAAACAAGCCAGCCATTCAAATCATTGCCGAGCCCAATCCATAATTCATACACATAACAATTTGCATGAACAAAAGCAAATAAAAAAGCGGAATCCCGGGGCACATAAACTTCAAACAGCGATTGGAACACGCGAACAATTTCGTACGCACCGTGGAAGTATAATTTCTTGGGTAAATATTTGATATCCCGCCGATCCCCACCTTGCGGGATAAAATATTCAACGTACGAATCGACAGTGAGAATTGTATTAATGAGCCACGCGTTCGCTTTGTGTTAGTTTTGGTTTAATACTTTCCGACGAGATTCTTGGATTACGGCGGGTTTGGGAGTTGGTTTGTTTGAATATGAATTCATGCCAGCTGGATTTGGATATGAATACAAATTAGTAATGGTACCATTAATAAGTAAAGTACTAGAGTGGATTATTACTAATTTGAATTTAGTTTTGGAAAGTGTCAGTCTTTTCTTGACATTTTTTTTGTAAGGTAAATTAAAATTTTATATATTGCCTCTCGATGGATGCAAGTCTACCACAGTACGATTTAAACGTCATTTTCTTCCTCGGACGATCATCCTATAGATGCTGCAGTATTTCCTCGCCGATACGATTTGAAGACCTTCAAGAAAAGAGCGCGCGCGTTTCTTAAAGGTAGGGAACACTTGGGGTTAGTACTCTCACCTTAACCGCCTCATAAAATGTGCTGTGTCTAATAACATCCTTTTCTTTAAGTAGGTTCCTATGTGGTTAATAACAAATATTTATAAACTGGTGCAATAAAATGTTGTTAACAATACCCTTTGTGAAGAGAAAACGAGATTCTTTCGTTTTTTTTAAATAGTAAGGCACAATGCACAAGAACGCTAAGATTGACAAAAGACACAAAATAATTTTATTGCAGTAACCAGATTTATTTTTTACTGCCAAGCGGTGCCAATTTAACTTAGCCAAGCTTTATTTAATGCTCAGAGTTGTCATGCGAATAAAATGGAACACAAATGTTAGCCACCACACATTTGGACTAACAAAACGGAATTTGGCTCAATGAGGGAAGTTGTGCATTTCCTAAAATGAATAGGAGGCTTTCTACTGTTCTAGACCATCCCGATTTAAATTCTGTTTCGTCCTTTAAATTGTACATTTTTGACAGCCCCGTGGCGCAGTTGGCAAAAGGCTCGCACCCTATAACGTATTAGAACAAACACATTTATAAAGTAATTGTACTAAATCAATTATATTGAATTTTTATATCCAAAAAATACCCTATAATAAAGGCATAAGCTCATTAAATAAATCAAAGTACCCGGACAAACCCGGGATGAACTCTAATATATAATAGAACGAGAGAATAAAAAATAATTGAAGTAAAAAGAATAAAGCAATTAAATGAAAACAAAAAGTACTGGTCTCGAGATTGTACTTTTCCCCGAAACAATACACTTAAGATTAAATATTTGATAACTTTTAAAGGTCGTAGCGCTCTTTTTTATTACTTTTTGTATTACTTTTTTCATGCCCTTAATAACATTAACGATTATAATAAGGTTTCATTTAGTCGTGATTGTCGAAATAATCTATGAATTTGAAGTTAAGTATAATAGGCGAAATTTATCAGTTTGCTCTGAAAACTAGAAGTTTTTGGAAGAGTCCTATGTCTCGCAGTAGTATGATAATAATTGTTAGGGATTATTAGAATCAAACCTTAATATTGTTACCACAAGTCTTCATTGAAAATTTATGTTTTTTTTTAAGAACATTTCGTCCTTACAACCGACGAGGTACCTATACAAAATACCTATTCTTACATCCACGTTTCGGTTTTCTGCTCTCATATCCAGACTCTTATCAAAAAATATGTTGCTTTTTATGAGGCATAATATGCAAATTGGCGTCATCGTCACTAATTTGTTATCAATTTTGATGCAATTTAATCAGAATTTATTTAACTTAAACATCATCATCAGCCCAAATACGTCCCACTGCTGGGCACGGGCCTCCTCTACAACTGAGAGGGTTTAGGCCTTAGTCCACCACGCTGGCCTAGTGCGGGTTGGCGGACTACACACCCGTGCCCAGTAGTGGGACGTATTTGGGCTGATGATGATGAATTAAGTAACACGTCAATGATAATTTATTTCGGTATACACAAAGCATGATTAATGGTAATATTAAATGGAAGCTAGTGAGAATTACGACAATCGATAAATTGTATTAACTACGCCTAACAACATTTTAACAAGTCTTAACAATATTTTTTTCTATTTTAGTTTGTTATTGCTGAAAACACACAAAATTTCGTATAATTCAAAATACCTTTTATAAAATTATGGAGGCATGTTTCTACCATACCTAAAAATTAAAACATAATTCCAAATAAACTCGAATAAATCCATATAAACGGTGATAATTACTCGGGCGATAAATTTTACAGCCCTCGTCTAGAGATTTGGGCGTTGTAAATTATTCCCAGTTTTACATAAAGATAAGGCACTTATTAAACTCTGTAACGAGGCATGTATTTGGATTAATTCTCCACCCTTTGGGGTAATGCGAAGGGCGGAAGGAGTAAAATATACCCATTATTATTTTATGGCGGTACAGACTTTTGTTTTAAGATTTTTTAGGAATGAGTTTAGAGTTAACTTGAAAATTATAAAATATTTGAACAATCGCCTCTTTGCCTCATTGGTCTCTCGTTTAAATGTGTGGCGTACAATCATTAGATCCCGGGTCCGGTTTCCGGATCGGGCGAAGTCTTATTCATTTTTTATTATAATGTTCCCAGAAAAATCCCAGGCCTCTAGAAAAATGGCCGAAAAACGACAATAGTTCGTTCTCTATTATGTGAAAATTAATGTTATTGCATCAACATATTATTGGAATTTTCAGTATTTTGAGTTTTTAGTTAGATATTGTTTAGAATACGATAAGACTGTCATACCATTGTTGGATATAAGTCCCTAAATAAACTTAGATTAAATTAAAATGGTTCGATACAAATTCCGTCATGAGTATTTACACAATTGTTGACTATAATATGTGATTTGGCTATGGGTTAACGCAGTGGCGGTACTTCCATAGAAGCCCAAAAGTTAACAAGTTAATTGTATAATGTCTAGTTTATAATTGTTTATTGTGAGGTCAGGATATCCTCATTTATATGTCAAATTGATTTTATTAAATAAAGATTCAAAAATTAAAGATTATTATTCGGAATTTTGAAAGGCAAACTGGGCTTTTGGGCTTCTATGGAAGTACTGCCACTGGGTTAACGACTGGTATTTATGTATTGGCGGGTATATCAGCCATGAACCTCTAACTTTCTGAAGGTATTTTATGCCCAAATAAGTTATCACGAACTTTATGATAAAGGTAATTCAATGATAAGGTAAGGTAACTTAAGGTTATTCTATGATAAAGATAAGTAAATTATAAAAGTGACCGTCATTTAACAATTTTTTCCCATCTGCCATCGTCCCTATCAGTGGCAGTACTTCCATAGAAGCCCAAAAGTCCAGCAGCAAAAAGCAATTTAACATATAAATATGAATATCCTGACTCAACAATAATGTAGACATTACACAATTAAATTGTAACTTTTTTGGGCTTATATGGAAGTACCGCCGCCGTTCCCTGTTATGTGACCGGGTCACTATTTCTATATTCCCTTATCCAATACTAATGTTGAAGCGATAATATTAATCCCTCGTTATTAATGATCGCTCTATCAAAATGATGAATTCGTACCCAAAATCCTTGGCGAAAGCATTGGGCAATTTGTTACAATTTGAGTCGGTCAGATGATGTATCGATACTTCGGATATTGCTCTGATGGATATTAGTTACTATTGCTTTTGGAGTAAAGAGGATGCACCTAAAAGCAAGTAATATTGAGGTATCATTATAGGCTCATTATAATCATATTTACAAAAATAAAAGTAAAAGGACTGCCTCGTGGTCTCGCGGCACAGGTATGTGCTGTGCGATATAGAGGTCTTGGGTTCGATTCCCGGGTCGGGCAAAGTGTTATTGGGTTTTTCCATTGGGAAATTCTCGGTAACAGCACGGAGTCTGGAAACGTGCCCGAAAAACGGCAATAGGCTCGCCCCCTATTACGTGGGACTGATACATACTTGGCGAAATGTGGGTGCAGAAATGCACCTCTGCCTACCTCTTCGGGGAATACAGGCGTGAGTTTATGTATGTATGTATGTAAAAGTAAAAGTAATTTCTTAAGTAGGGTAGGGCGGGGCTAGTTGAGCAATTTTTTACTTGATCGTTCATTGCTCCTTAAAGATAGGTCCAAATTGCTGGTAATTTGTACTTATAGGTAAGTAATTTATTCCTTCTTAAAGTCTTCATAGTAATTTATTATCAAAATATAGCATTTAAAAGTTACTCCCGTTTAAGTGCAAAAAGTCAGATATGCTCAACGTGCCCCATGGGTGGGGTAAGTAGAGCAAGGGTATGGGGTACATTGAGCAGTTAGAAATTCTAGTCTAACCAAAGTTTATAAAAAAGAAATTACAATTGTATTTGATAATCAACTGTTTATTTATTAATCTCTAAACTAAATCTCTTAGTGAAACAAAACTTAAAATTCTTTTGAAGGTATTTTTAACATAAAAATAGAATCAACAAAACCGCAACATATTATTAGATTAATTTTTGGATTAGATTCAGTCTTTCCACTTAAAATCATACTTTTTTTAGGAACTTTTACACAAGAATTATTATTAATAGTGACAGGAATTATTATTAATAGTGACTAAAACTAATCATCATCGTCATCGGAATTGCAATTGATGCAAATGAAACAGTTGCTCAACATTCCCCAACCCGAATATTTGAATTAAAAGTGAGGTTTTAAAAAAACTGTATTAGATCAAACAAAATCCTCATTAGATATCAAAAATACATCAAATTAATGAACTTTTAACACTTTCCTGATTTAAAATGGATAACATTTGAGTCGTACAGACGAAATATACACAGCAACGATTTTTTTACTTTTTGGGCGCAAAATAAACACAACGCTAGTGTACTTTACTCGTTCGTCAATTCGCCACTAGCGGTGGCGTGATCATTTCCCCTCCCGCGCCCCCTCGTTTCCCTCATTTGACGTCCTAGCGTTTGATGTATAGTTTCGGAGATATTTTAATTGCCCAACTTACACCTATGCTCAACTAGCCCCGCTCTACCCTACCTAAAAATATTAAACGCGCTGGCTCCCTCAACGTCATCTAGACCCTACCCTATACATCACGGTCATTTTCGTTCAAAATGAATTGTCAAGCACTTAAATTCATTACACCAGCAAGTACCCCTAATAATAGATAAGATAAAAATGATAGAAAGTCACGCTTATTCTTGTAAATTCTTAAAAAAATATTTATATATTTATTCTTCTTTATCTTTGCTTCAGGCATCAATATATAGATATAAAATATAGTATCTTCTAGCACATCGAAATTACTCATCCCTCAACACTCTACAAGAACCTAAACAATTCGAACCTCAAACTCCAAGTAATGCGAGTTTCTCCAAGTCCCCGCTAATTGAGGGCAAGTCTCGAGCAGCCACACTTGTGGCTAATCACTGTCCGACCTACCCCAAAGTTACCTCATATGCGGACCAAAGTTATTGGGGTGTTCAATTTGGGGTACGGGGTATTTGTACCCATATGCTTCCAAAGGAAATATTTTATGTCAGTCCCGTCTGGAGCGGTGAAACAATAAATAAATATAACAAAAAATTTCTTTTGTTTTTCTTTGCTTGTACGGGCGTGCCAAAATGAACCTTATGGCTACTGGAAATAAATGTTGTTTGGTCTAACCTATCTATTTATAAGGGCAAACATGCCTAATTGCTGTGCGTGGAACTCAAGAAGCAATACATCAAATATTAAAAATAAAATGTTCTTAGGAAATTCTAAGTGTGTAGTCCGCCAACCCGCACTAGGCCAGCGTGGTGGGCTAAGGTCTAAATCCTCTCAGTTGTAGAGGAGGCCCGTGCCCAGCAGTGGGACGTATATAGGCTGATAATGATGATGATAATGATGATGACATCAAATATATTCGCCAGAATGAGAAATACACATATTTTCTTGCCTAGCCGCTCACTGACATACCCGTACATTAAAAATGTACAATATTTTGTCTCTATCCGACGATTATGCACATCACTCAACCACCGTAAATCTTACAAAATATTAAGGAACACAATCTACAATACCCTACAATACCAAGTTGCTATAATGAGAACCCAATTAATACGTAAATGGGAACACGGCCGGGACTAATGGTCCATTATGTTTTTCCTTACACTTACAGACCCAAGATATATTCTCTCAAAGTGTAATGGGAGCAAAGTGGGTAGATTAAGCCGAGACCCTGGGACCTTAAGTAATCTTTAAGGTCAACGACATTAATCTGTGTACCTTATTATTACGGAGAATAAAGTTTTTGTTTATAGAATTTTTTTGTGTCTAAAATATTATACTTTAGTGATCTTTTCGGCCGAACAGTGAATAGATAGGGCTAAGAGATAAATGAAATAAGAACGCGAGTATCTAGGAAAATAGACTAGATATATACTGCTATCTACCTTCCCTCCAGCACTACCAATTTAAGGTTATTAAGGCTCAAATGATTTTTTAATCGCACTCTTTCATTAGCGCGTTCGTTTGAGATTTTTTCTTTCGTATGATCAAAGCGTGATCTACATGACAACAAAACTTGATAAAAACATCACCACTTCAAAAACATTGATTATTTTTATCCCAATAAAGAACACATTGTAAAATTCCATCATTAAATCCATATTTTAACACAATAGAAATTAATGAATATAAAATAACATCCCGCGTAAATAAAGCCAACACGATCCCCACATAATAGCTATTGTATTCCAAATTAACTCGAAACAATAAATCCTTTAATATATTACCATAATAATCTACACAATATATTTTCCCAAACGCAGAACTGAGAATAATCCGGTTGGTTTAACGTTTATATGTAAATTTTTGATATAATATTACGGAGCGCGGTTGCCGAGGGGATTTTATCTCTTCGTAACGTGTGTGCTATTAATAAATAATTATAGATTTTTAATAACGATGATACCTACGACGGAAGATTTTTTATCTTAGTGTGGGTCTGAACTATTATGTGACTGTTGAGTGTAGTTATTTATTTTCTAAATGAAATTCATTAATTATGAAAAAATAAATAAATAAATACACCCAAAAGTCACATACATAGTTCTGACCCCACACTAGGATACAAGTCCTTTGTCGTGAGTATCAAAAACTATCACACAAACATTTGTCTCAGTGCGGGTATCGAACCCGCGGCCTCTAGTTGCGCATACTGGTGTCTAGCCAACTGGGCCACGGGGCATTGTACAAAACATAAATCTCCTTACTTTGGTAGCATCGAAGTGTTAGGCAAAGGTGCAACTTCTCCATCAACGTTTCGCCAGCCGTGGTTTAAGTCCAGCGTAATAGGCTGCGAGCCTATGGCTGTTTTTCAGTCATCATTCTAGACTTCATGCTGCTACCGAGTTTCTTAATAGAAAATTTCAGTGAAAAAATTCGGGACCTGGTAATAGAACTCGGTAATTAGAAATCGTGACTGTTACGTTTAATAGACAAATAGCGAAACGTTGGTAAAATTCACCTCTAACTACTCCTTAAGGCAGGAGTTCCCAACCAGGGGGGCACGCCTCCCAAGGGGGGCGTAGAGAGATGTCAAGGGGGGCGGAAAGCGTTTGTAATTTATTTTTTTATACTACTGAGGTGGCAAACAGGCAAGAAAAAACTAAAAAATGAAAAAATAACATTTCAATGTAATGTAGTACTTTATACGCATAAAATTAATGAAATTATACATCATGCCTATTCACTTTTTCTGTCACTGTTTTAAAACCCGACGTCGTCAATCGCAGTTTATACAAGTTTCTACAAGTCACAACATGAAACCCACGCGCACCAGCTCCATATAAATAGTATATAATAAATAAGGCTTAAGGGATTTAGGCGTTAATATATGTTATGAATAAAAAAAAATGCGGTATTGACTAAATGGGAATACCGATGCCGTAAAACCTTTACTCATCGCCATCCATTTATAAAAAAATAGTTTTCCTTCTATCCGGATCCCTAAGGATAGAACGTGAGAGGCGTGGTAAGTGTTTTGAACTTAGGATGATATGACGTCTTACGTTTACCGCTGGGATAAGGCACATTTACCGAATATATTATTAATACACTAAGTTTTCGATGGATGAAGAGCATAGCTCGTTTATATTCACACTAACAGTTTGGCATAGCTTTGCCTTTATAATAATAACTAAACTTTATTTTCAACATTATACATAATAATAATAATAATAAATAAATACACCCAACAGTCACATACATAGTTTTGACCCCACACTAGGATACAAGTCCTGTGTCGTGGGTATCAGAAACTACGAGAGACTTTTCGGTCTCACAAACACCCAGACCCGAAACAAATATTTGTGGATCACACAAACATTTGTCTCGGTGCGGGGATCGAACCCGCAGCCTCTCGTTTCGCAAGCTGGGGTCTAGCCAACTGCGCCACGGGGCTGTAAATAACAACTTCATATCAAAAATTATCATTATAGACAGCTTTGGGCGTCAAACCATAACAGACAGATTTACTTTTGAATTTACAATATTAATATATAACCGATAAACTGTAGTAATGTCCCACATTATGAGATATAAATTTGAAAATTGAGAATTTAACATAAGTTACTGTTGTTCTTTAATTTTTAAATACTTAGATCACTTTTTTGCTAATACCTTTTTCTAATGATTAATTGTTAGCAGTTATGGCCTTGAGGTTTAGGCGCGCGGTCGAGAATTTCGGCGGTCGCAGGTTCAAACCACAGGCACACACCTCTGACTTTTCGAAGTTATGTGTGTATTCACAATGAATTAATTATCACTTGCTTTAACGGTGAAGGAAAACATCGTGATAAAACCTGCACACCTAAAAGTTCTTAGGAATTTCTTAGGTGTGTATTCCGCCAATCCGCACTAGGCCAGCGTGGTGGACTAAGGCCTAAACCCTATCAGTTGTAGAGGAGGCCCATGCCCAGTAGTGGGACGTATTTAGGCTGATGATGATTCGTTTTCATTTGATTTTGTATAAATCCATTTTTGTCAATTAGTGAGAGATCGCGTACGTTTCCTTTCAATTTGCCCTGACGTTGCTAGAATCGTTGTATTGCAAGCAGTTTCCCAAATTGTATGTTATCGTATAATATTCTAAGCAATATAAGGCATTTAGCCTCAGTCTAGAGAACTTGGGCCCAGCTGCATGCTAACGCGTATTCCGCGCCCCCGGATTTATAAGGAGATTGTGGCACATCACGGGGCTTTAGTCGGTAGGACGACCTATTACTACAACCAAAAGTAGATCGGTGAGTCCAACATACCTCCAAGTTACCTTTCGAAAATTACTCGTTTATTTAAACCATACCCCGAGACTTACTTGGAATTAATAGAAGAATGGCAAAAACGATGGAGTCTGTCGGTAAAGGGACGTCATCTTTATCAATATTTTCCTTCAGTTAGCGATCGCTTGGCAAAAACTTGGCTCGAGATTGATCATTACGTGTCGCAATTTCTAACGGGTCACGGTAATTTTCGTAGCAAATTATTCTCATTTAAGTTGGTTGACTCTCCTATGTGCCAATGTTCAACAAATGATTGCGAATATGAACAGTCCGCACATCACATCCTTTGGGAGTGCAATCTTTGGTCGGATGAGCGTAACATTATGCTCAATAGTATGCATGTAACTTCTGGTGTTGTTTATTATACAGACCTCGTTGAATCTAGGAAGATATTCCGTGCTTTTCGGCGTTTTTGCCATGCCTATTATTGGAAGTGTACATAACAGCTCACACCTTAGGTCCAATTTACCCAATAAATCTCATATATGTAAGTAGTTATTTATCCGTGGTGCGTTAATTGCGTCTAATTTGACTAATTGTAATTGTCTTTCTTTTTTATGTGAGGGTTAAACCTCACAGCTCAATGTTTTTTGTCACCCGCTTTGCTATGGAGGGAAGTGGACAACTCTTTGTTTTCCAACTCCTCCTTTATTTTGTCTTTCTGATTAACTTCGTTGCGGGATTATGACAAATTTAGGTCCCCTTAGATCCGCTGAGCTTCATTGCTCAGCGTCAATACTGTGCGTGCCGCTGTTGATCCTGGAGCACAGGAGTTACAGTGGCGGGTGTGTGGTGGGATAGGGCCATACCTCCAAGTTGCATACTTGGAGACGATCTGTAAATGGATTTCCCCGTGGAAAAATAGTCTAGAGAACTTGAGTGTTTTCTTCTGTACGGTTTAGAACAATACGCTAATAGTGTTCTTGAGAAGATGGATTTTTTGGCTCACGACAAATTCTAAGCCGACCCACATTCGTATATTGTGTTTCAAGTACGCACTCTGTAACAATCGCATTCGGATTGCTTCGATATTTCGATTTGTGCCGAGTCGCACTAGCTTTTCACGATGAAATGTTATTGATGCATACCTATATGTACTTTGAAAAAAGGAGGATAGGTTGTTATCAGATTAGTTGCCGTATTTTTAAGCTGCACTAATAAAACCTACCCTACTTTTCTTTTCTACTTTTTTAATTTATATAGATATTTAGGTTGATCATGTCATCATCAGCCCATATACGTCCCACTGCTGGGCACGGGCCTCCCCTACAACTGAGAGGGTTTAGGCCTTAGTCCACCACGCTGGCCTAGTGCGGGTTGGCGGACTACACACCTAAGAAATTCCTAAGAACTTTTAGGTGTGCAGGTTTTATCACGATGTTTTCCTTCACCGTTAAAGCAAGTGATGATTCATTGTGAATACACACATAACTTCGAAAAGTCAGAGGTGTGTGCCCGGGGTTTGGGGGTTAGGTTGATCATGTAAGTGAATTTAAATTCTTTTTTGAGAAATAAAGATCTTAAACCTTTATACCAACTTGATGGTTAAGAAAAAAAACTTATATTAAACATATTAGGTATTTAGTTCCCAAAGATTGCTATTGCAGACAAGATAGGGACAGATTATTGAAAATAAGATTTACCACTACACCCATAAAAATTTAACAACAATGAATTCACGCAAAATATCTATTTAACTCAGTCTCCTAGTATCGAAGCGGTAGACTATTTCAGCTGTACATACAGAATTAACACGAGCCGAACGATTCTGAAATGACCACGAAAGCCATTATTTCAGTCGATTGCACCGCATCGCAGTCCGCTCAACATTCACTGACTCGATCGCAAAGGATTATGTTCCTTTGATTAAAACCGACTTACGTATAAAAAACAATATTTCTTTTATTTTGTATGATATTGCAATTTTGAATTAATTTTTGATAGTATAATATTTAAAAAGATATCATCATTATTTTCACAGTTTCGAGTCATAATTTGAACATTAAATTTCTACACCTTTCTTCGCCTGAAAAAAATATTAATATATCATTTGTTTTGTTACAGATCCAAACATGTCGGTCTCCGAATTCAGACGGAAGAAGCTCCTCTACGTCTTCAACGTATTCTTCGGTAAATACATTTCATTGTTTTTATAATGTTAGTATGTTTATGGCAAGGTCCTTAAATTGACTGTCGCACCTTCATCCCTAAAGGGTAGATAGGGGAGTATTTTTAGAGCAACTTTTCGTTAAGAATGGCAAGACTAGTCCATTTTTCGGTTATATATTGGAGCTGTGGCTCCTGAGAATTTCCTAATAAACTCAATAACACTTTGCTCGAACCTAGAACCTCGATTACTCGCCATGGACTAAAGCTATTGGACAAACGAGTCGATATATAATATCGACTGATGTAATACACTCATAATGTGTCTCGCTAGCCGATAACCCTATTTAGAAGTCAATTGCGCTTGCCATCAAGTGTCAGTGAGGGAACTTCATCAAGGTTGTATAAAAATAGATCCTTTAACGTCTCAAGAGTTATGCGGTGAATTTTTCTATGTAGTAAATAAAATAAAAATTAGTATTAGAAATATCACTTAGAGGAAATTAAGCAATATTATGTATAAAATTTTGGTTGCTTTTATACTTTTTCCTTTTTGCAGATGTCAACCAGAGCGGAACGATTGAGAGAAAAGATTTTGAGCTGGCCATTGAGGTAAATAGGTTTTATATTAATTTCTACTATGTGTTAAGACCAAAGATTTTTGAGCGCCGAATCCTAATAAACTAACCACGCACCTAAAAGGTCACGGTAGACGATTTAATAAAAGTCGACATTCTCGGTGTTAGTAAAAGAAAACTAGGTCACAAATATTTCTTCATCCTTAAAATAACAATTCATTATAAATAGGAAAAGGTCACTGAGTACAAGCTGTCAGCTTAGTTCGTCGCACATACAAATACATACATTTTATTGATTTGTGTCATGTCATTTATGTATTTTATTTGTCTGTGTGCAGCGATCGAATGTCTGGCCTGACCTGTGTGACCTGAATGTGTGCAACAAAATATTTTAAATTTAATTCACTTATTTCCTGGTTAGATGTCATTAATATTAAAAAAAAAAACTTCGTTCTAGTACCAATTTTAAATCTCTTGTTTTTTCACATCAAAATAAATTTCCTTGTAAATGTCACACATCACGCTCAGAGGAATTTTAATTACAGACATGTGCGTGTGGGATCTGTCGTTTTGCAAAATGTTCAGTGCGTCTGACATTTCGCGACGATGACTTTGTCGAATTGAATGGATGTCGTTGTGAAAATGTCAATTACTCCGTCAATGTTCTCAGCGAGCTTGGTAAATGAATAAACGCTTATGCCTTGAGCCTTATCGTGAAGTCGAAATGATTTTACTTTTAGGTGTTGTTACAAGGTCTACGAAAGGTTTATTGTATCTTTCCACATCTAATTACTGAGTATGTGTCTTATACACCACTACAAAGGAGCTAGGCCATAGTCCAATACACTAAACACCACGTTAGTAGCTAGACTTAACATTTCATTAAATTCCTTATTCAAAATAAAAAAAAACAAGTATAAGTAGGTTTTCCCATCATGTTATCCTTCCGCATACAAACATTTCACAAGTAAATTTGTTACAATCCCCTGTAGAAATTATTAATAATTTAGTTATGATTATTTGATATTTATTACGTCAATCGTCATAAAGTCGTGATGGCCTTGAGGTTTAGGCACGCGGTCGAGAATCTCGACGGTCGCGGGTTCAAACCCCAGACACACGCCTAAAAAATAAAAGTTATGGGTTTATTCACAAAGAATTATCACGTACTTAATGGTGAAGGAAAACATCGTGATGAAACTTGTACACCTAAAAGTTATTAGGAATTTATTAGGTGTGTAGTCCGCCAACCCGCACTAGGCCAGCGTGGTGGACTAAGATCTAAACTCTTTTAGTTGTAGAGGAGGCTCGTGCTCAGCAGGGTAACGTATATGGGCTGATGATGATGATGATGGTGATAACGTTAATTTCTATGGGTTATTCTTTCTATTCTATCATTAATAATTTTTGCCAACCCTGAAACAGCTAACTGCTACTTCATTTGCCGTTATGTATATATATACTGTATCTCATAATTTCACACATGAAAACTTATTCGGTCTATGCTGAGCTCCTTCGTATATTCACAAAGAGTAACACTTCAATATTCATAAAGTGAACTATCTAAATGCAAAGTTGTGTGATGTGTCTGCTCGTGGAATTTGCATTCATTATATCTCCAGCTACTTCAAGGCGAAGATCATAATGTATAAATATTTTCTATTTTGTCTTTTTATTATATTTTTATCTGGTGTACTGAGCGATAGTTCTTACACAGTCTTCATTGCTAAACTAGTAGGTTTGGCTTAGGTTTAAGTCTACATATAGGTAGTTCGACTTATCGAAATTGTTAAACTTTATAATTTTAACAATTAATCAATTTATGGCGATTCATTTCCAATGGGTTCTCTAAAAAAAATTAACACCTACAAGCAAGCTGCACTAAGCCAACATAACAGACTAATACCGAAACTCTTTCAGCCGTGGTGTAAGCCCATGCCCAGTAGTCCAGAGTTTGAGGACTTGAAACAATAATTAAAAACATTTCTCTGTTTTGGATAGAAAATCTGCAGCCTGCGCGGCTGGAAGCCTGGCGACAAGAAGAACACCGAGACCCACGAGATCATGATCAAGATCTGGGACGGTCTTCGGAAGAGAGCTGATTCCAACAAGGATGGACAGGTTTGATTGGCAATAGCTTTTCTTAAGACAATATTACGCTTAGCTCTTACTAACAAAGCTAAAACATCCATCCGAATTCATTTTCATTTAAAAACTAGTTTTATTTAAAAAAAGTGTGTGTGTACTTATGTACACGCGTTAGAAGTTATACCACACGACTGAAGTAAAACTTATAAATACGCCCAACAGTCACATACATAGTTCTTAGTTTACACAACATATTACATTTCTGAACGCTCTGAATATTTGACAACTAATAAATATGGCAATCCCTTTTTATTACTGTCACTATTCTACATTTTTAAAATTTAAAACATTTAAACTTTTTTTTTAAAATATTCAATCCCAAACATATTAAAACCTTTCTGATCCATTTGACACTTATATTTAACATAGGGAGCTTCAATTTGTCAATTATATTGGAGCACATAGGCAGCTTCAACGTCTTATTTTTGTGTTACAGTGATGCGCGCGAATCTTAAAATTTCACTCTCATCATTTTTTCATAACGCGAATAAAGAAGTATAACTTCAAAAATACACCCCTTTCATCCAATAATGATTAACCCTAAAAATTCGCACAACTCTTCCAACAATGTATCATCATTGACATTTTTCAATGAAACTCCACCCCACTCTACCCTTGTTTAATTGCCCGTAGCAATTTTTTTCAGCATCAAAAATGAAATGGTAATGGCCAACCTTTATCAGAATTTTTGCCGAGTAATTTCATTATTGTTAGCCCCTTTTTATTTACCGTTGAGAATATTTCGAGTTCGTTACATAAGCCGCGTTTGGACGATGGGGCATGCGAAACAGAAAAAAAATTGACGCTCGAACACCGCCTTCAAACAATTTAATCAAACGGAGCGCGATCAAATTCTTTCGGGTATTTTTTTCTTCTAAAGGTAAAGGAATTTTTACCTTCATACTTTCTAGATACATTAAGTATTTTTTCACGATATTCTTTGTCTATCATTTCGTCACTTTAGATCGTTTTTTTTCATATATATCTTTCAAAATATATTACTTTTGCATTTCATTCAGTCATAGTTATTGCGTGATTATTTTTTGAAAATCAAGATTGAAGCGACTATTTTTGTGAGTGATAAGGTACCCTAAAATAAAATAAAACAGTATTTCCAAATTGATTAAAGTACATTTCTATTATCAATAAGGAAAAGTTACTCCACAGCTGCTTACCCCAATTGAATCGTAAATAAGGACACTGGAATTGTAACGAAGCATGCAATATTGTAGATGTTACGCATCTGCTACGCGGCTAAAACGCTACGCTTTCGTAGCAGTCTACGCGGCAGCTTATACGATTTCAATTATTTATATTTTCTTTTTACTTCTAAATTGTTTGTCCTTAATCGGTGACCTTATTAAAAATACTCGCTTTGTAAATATATTTCAAAGGAACATCTGTTCCACTCGACGAGAGACAATTTAGAAACTCATTTTCGAAGACCTTCTCCCAATATAAAATTATTTCTTTGTTTTTCTTAGTCATTTCGTGAACACTAATTCGATCAAATGTTTATCTTTTATCGTTAAATTCGTTAAAGCTTAGATAAATGTTTAACCTTACTTTTATATTGTACTTAACGCTCATTGAAATTTATGCTGTTTTTTAATAACTCTGACATTGTAAATACAGGCTTTAAAAATTGAAACTATTTTATTTCTACTTGAAAATATATTTTTTTACGCCCCTCAAAATTTTTTTTAGTGGCACACATTGTTTGTGAAAGTAATTTTCTTCTCTCTATGCTCTTAATTTTGTATTGCTTTTACGTAAAACTTTTATTTACAAACAATGATAAAATTAAAATACTTACATAACTTAGTATGATCCTGAGAAACATTGGTCTGGGAAGAAAGACTATTGTTAACTAATGTAATATTAAAATTTAATGTTAAATACTTATTTTCTCCTTTGCTTTTCAACAAATAATTTTGTATTTCATATTTTTATCTAGGTGTCAGTTGAAGAGTGGGTATCCATGTGGAACGACTATGCCCAGAATCCCTCTGCGGCTCTGAAGTGGCAGCAGCTGTACTGCCACTTCATGTTCCAACTGGAGGACGCCAGTGCTGACGGCACCATCGACTGTGACGAGTTCACCACCGTTTGCTCCTCCTATGGCATTGACCCTCAGGAGTGTAAGATGGCTTTCAACAAGATGGCTAAGGTGAAGTCCAGATCATTATTAGATTAATAAATATGAATATTTTTGACTGCCTGTTTGATTCCGCAGCGGCCTAAACGTGTGGGTGATAGAAATATGAACTGGTTTTATAAAGTGGGATTTGATTTTTCTGTATAACTTTTACGTTCAGGAAATGTAATAAATTTTAATGATGTTTTTTTTTGTTCGGCAGCTAACAATGCTTTTTTTTTTTTTTTTTTTTAATCTTTATTTATATTTAGGGGGTTTGATCACAATAAATCACGCCACCCCCATAAGAGGCTTACAAATACTACAATATAATACTCTTAATAATAATGATATATACCTACTTAATCTACTAACCTACTAATAATGTATGCTTAATCTACTAAACTACTAATAATTTATACTTAATATATACACGTACTCTTAATAACAAAATACTAATGTCTATTAAATAAACTAACTTCTACCATTTTATACAGTTTCTTGGCTTCCTGTGAACATGGGGAGGCCAAGATACTGTTACATTTGCCTATATCAAAACATTTTATCGCTGGTGGTCTTTCGGCTTCGTTTCGGACACATTCCATCAAGATATGATATGTATCTTCAACTTTCCCGCACAAATCACAAAAAGGATTCTCTCGTTTACCCATCAAGTGTGCAAAACTATTTAATGGAATATGTCCTGAGCGCAGCCTTAAACCAGTAATGATCATGGATCTCTTCATATTGGCCTTGTCTATCCACGAATATTTACAAGGCGTAGGTTGAATGGTTTTATACCATATCCCTTTACTCCTAGATCTTTCTTCAAAATATTCGTTCCATAAATTTAATGCATGTCTTTTTACATGGCATAACTGTTCAAAATAAAATGGTTTGCATGAATATGTTAGTTGCTCTTCCGATGTATTTCTTGCCAGTTTATCTACAATTTCGTTACCTAAGAGGCCAATATGAGAAGGTATCCATTGCAACTTTATTTCTTTATTTTTATTTTTCAAATTGTCTATAGTGCGCATTATACTATAAGCTATAGGTGCACCACGAAAGCTTGAGTTACATCGTGCTAGGTGTTGAAGACCGCTTTTTGAATCCGTTAATAAGACAATGTTATTTGAATCAACAGTGTCAGCATATGACAAAGCTTCAACAATGGCTATAAGTTCCGTGTGCATTATAGATATTTTGCTGTTTATGTGCAGTTGAACATTGCATTGTAATTGCGGATCATAAAAAGCGGCTCCAGACCTATCTCGACATTTCGAGCCATCAGTAAATATCTTGTAGTGGTTAGCGTATTTAAGATTTAAATATTTGTCACAAATAGATTTTATTTCGAATGGATTATACTGACGTTTCGATTTTGTAACGGCATCAATATTAGAAATTATTATATGAGACAAATCCACATTGCTGACCCAAGTATTTAGGGAAAACATGTCTAAACTTTTACTGGAATGAATAGGTAAAGAATTAAAAGTATTGTGAACAACCACTAACATTGGTTTCTTTTTTCTTCGCCAAAAATGACCCTCACAGTGATGGCTTAACTGGTCTAGTAGAGAAATTATTTTGCTATCTTGAATTGATTTTGATTTTAACCAAAATTTACCTGCTAAGAAATATCTTCGGCAATGCAAAGGAGGTATATGTAATTCTGATTCCATGACATGTAATGGTGTACTTTTTATAAAGCCACCAATAACTCTCAAGCATTGGTTCTGAATCTTGTCTAGTTTATTTAGGTTACATTTTGAACTGGTGTCAAAAATAAAACTTGCATAGTCCAGTCTACTGCGTATGATTGACACGTAAAGGCTTTTTAAATGTACAGGTTGAATCCCCCAATTTGAACCCGCTAAAATTTTGAAAATATTTAAAAATCTATTTGTTTTTGCTGCTAACATATTTATATGTTCAGTCCACTTCAGTTTTTTATCTAAGATTAAACCCAAATATTTCACTGTATCAACTTCTTGTAGGATTGTGTTATGAATACATAATTTTATTGAAGGATTTCTCGAGTAGCCTGTTTTAAAGACACAAATCTTACTTTTAGTGGGGGATAAAACTAAACCTATATCCAACAATCTTTTGGTAACCGTGTTCAGAGCATTTTGAAGTATTTTGGTGGCCTTTGTCACGTTTTGCATAGATGTATAAATTACAAAATCGTCCGCATATTGCGAAGTATAAACATTATTTAAATCTTTACAAATATTTATGGTCGCGATGTTGAATAGTAAAGGAGATAAGGGATCGCCTTGTGCCAAGCCTTGACTTGTATTGCGACTAATTAAATATCTTTCACCTTCAATAAATAAATTTCTATCTTTTAAATAACTCCAAATATACGAGCAAATACGTTCTCCTACTCCTAATTTGTCCATCATAGTTATTAGACAAGATACATCTACATTGTTATATGCATTGTTAATATCAATAAAACATCCTATAGTCGACAATTTTTCTGAAAATCCAATCTGAATGTTAGTGATCAATGTAGTTAAGTTATCAATCGTTGAGCGACATTTCCGAAATCCCGTAGTGGTATCGGCTAAAATATTATGTTTTTCTACAAACCATTCTAATCTGTACATTAGAATGGTGTGAAAAACTTTACACAGGCATGAGATTAATGAAATCGGCCTGAGAGATATAACCGAACTGTTATCAGAACTTGCTTTCGGGATTGGTATAATTGAAACGTTCCGCCATTGTTGAGGTACATATCCTAGTGAAAAGAAGGTATTATATAAGGAGAGTAAAATTAATTTGCCATTATGTGGTAGTTGATGTATCATGGAATAGGACAACCTGTCAGAGCCGGGACAACTATCTTTGGTCCGTATGCATCTTTCCAATTCCTGACTAGTTATAGGTTCATCCAATTTTAGGTTGCTAGATGATAGTATAGGTTTGTCAGGCATAACAAAAGACGGTGCAAGACCAACAAGGAGCTCATTAGCTAAATCATAAGCAACTTCCTTTTTTTTACGACTTATTCCCTTGTACCACCCCATCTTTCGCCACAATTCCCTATAACTACAAGCGCTATCAATAGAGGAACAAAATGATTGCCATCCTTTGCATTTTGCTTCCCGGTGGAGTTTTTGTGCTATTCGGATTTTATTTAACAAGTTATCATAATTCGCAGGAGTTGGGTTCCGTCTAAACTTACTCAGGGCTAGACGCCTTTCAGCAACGGCTTTAGACAACGTTGACGTCCAATATGGTTTTGGCACAAACTTATTGGTCGGGTTAGTGCATATTTTTATATTTGGGATATACAGATCGGCAGCTTCATTTAAACATTCTACAAATGAATTATATGCAGTTTGAGGATTTTTATGTATATTAAAATTGGAAAAAACAGTCTTCAAATAATTCTTATATGATTCCCAATCAGCTTTTTTATAATTTCTTTTGAAAGGTATAGGTTCTTTGAGAGTAATATCAAGTGTAATTTTAATAATAGAATGATCACTTCCCAAAGTTTCATTACTTACAATCCAGTTAAATTTAAGAGCAATATCTGTCGACACCAGCGATACATCGGGTGACGTTTGTTGTAGCTTACCGTTCACTATTTTTTCTCTTGTATATTGCTTATTGTTTAATAAGACTAAATTGCTGCCTAATAATGCATCAAAAATCTGTAAACCACGCCTATCAATTTTTCGGGACCAATCGGTATGGTGCCCATTAAAATCTCCGACCAATATAGTTTTTTCTTTACTTAACGAGAATATTTGACTCCAATCACTCTGACTAGTATGAACAGAGGGTGGACAATATAAAGATATGAGGTTTTCTACTTGATCACAATTATATATTTTAATCATTATAATTTCTATACCGGGGTTAGACAATTGAACATTTATGAGAGTGGATTTAATCGATCTATGTGTTAAAATAGCCACGCCGCCGTAAGAATCATTTCTGTCTCTGCGATAAATATTATAACTACTTACATTTAATTTAGTACTGGGTTCCAACCATGTCTCGCTTAATGCAGCAATGTGGATTTTCTCAAGCAATAATAAATTTTCAAATTCGGCCAATTTTGGTTTTAAGCTATGTGCATTCCACTGTAAAATATTAAGATTTCCAAACATTCTCCTATGAGCCATTAAAGTGACCGATATAATCTAGAATACACTTCAACAGCGGCCAGTCAGAAATATTTTCAACAGCTATCACAATTATCCATTCAACACAATTTTTCAAAATTTCTATTATTTTTTCCTGTAAAGAAACATTTTTCAAAAAAAGTATTTCCCTTAGTCTCATTAATAGTTCACTAAAATTTACGCCGATTTTTTCTTCTGACTGTTCCTCAGATTCATTGTAGGCAATGCACTCTGGTTCATATGGGGTATTTCTTGCGTTGACTGATCTTTTCTTAAAAGACTGCTTTGTTATTTTACGTTCTTTAGACTTAACATTTCTTTTAACAGTTTCAGCAAAAGTGGGAGTACTTTGAGACGCTATAATCATTTCATTTCCATCATTAAAATTACTTTTCTGGTCCGTAAATTTTAACGATTTCGACTCACGGAGAGTATTCGGTTCTTGTGGCACATATACAGACAGAGCCTTTCTGTACGTGCAATTAAATTCTGCCATTATTTCTCTGAGCCTTTTTTCTTTTAAAAACATTGGGCATATTTTCGCTAATGCCATATGATTGCCACCACAGTTAATGCATACAAACTTTTTCGTTTCGCAGTTCGCATGATACGCGCTACACTTAGGACACACAATTTTATTAGATGGGCATCTTTTATAAGTATGGCCAAACTTCCAACATTTAGAACATTGCGATACTGGGTAAATGTACGATTTGACTTTTATTCTTATGTCATCCACATATACATAGGCTGGTAGATATGAACCCTTGAAGCACAATCGAACTGATTCACTAGCTGTCCATCCACCGTCATTCAAACTACGTCGATTCAACCTTTTTAAGGAAACCAATACTCCTGGAGAAGGGCACCTAATGTTTTGTAAAATATATTCCTCTGACAAATCTAGATCAACGTTCTTGATAACACCATAGGAATAGCTTCTCACCATCGCTCTGTGAAATCGCCATCCCATCTCGATGATATTTTGTGAAGATTCTAATTTTTCGACGCTTACTTCATTTGAAAAATCAACACGAATTTTATAGGGGTTGAGATATTTAATTTTGGAAATATTTGTTATGTTATTTTCTTTAAATATTCTTGCCAGCGCAAATTGCTTAGGTAGTTTCTCTTTACAGCTTATGTAAACTTCAATTAAACCATCTCCTTCTTTCAATTTTTTCCGCTGCCTTTGTATTAAGGTCCATTCATTTTCTTCCAGTGAAGAATCGTTGTCACTTCTTACTCTTTTTGTCGGTTTCTCTGTTGATTTCGTATATTCTATCACACCCTCCGTCTTTTGATATTCCATATTATCATCTTCATTTAAAGAACTTGTTGATCGGATCATTTCGTCTTCACTTAATGTATTACTCATTAGCGCAGATAGATAAGGCGGGTCGCAAAAACCGGTTGCACGGCCCTTGCCGGCTACCTGCTTGCGCCGCGGACAATATTTTAAAGATAATGTTTTAGAATTACGCACTCGGGTAATTACACGACTCGCTCGCACGAATGCCGATACGAGACTGCTAACAATGCTTTGTCAGTAGATCTTAAGTAAACTGGCGTGACATTTTATCCTCTGTCGTGCAATTAAAAATAATGAGGAAGTTACGTCAATGTTTCACTGAATAATTCTGATTTTTTGGTACAAGCTTAGCCAACTATAAAAACCTCTATGATACTCGTACGCGTACGACATAATTTTATAAGACAAAACAAGTTCGATCTTGACAAAAAACTTCCAAGAATCACTATCTATCTCAACATAGCTTCTTGCAATCAAAAGTTTGAAATTGAAAATGCAAGACAAATAAAGATCACAAAACTTTTTTCTTTATCCAGGGCAAGAACAGCGTCTCTTGGGAAGAGTTCCAGGAACTTTGGAAGGAG
Source organism: Hemaris fuciformis (assembly GCA_907164795.1). NCBI lineage: Eukaryota > Metazoa > Arthropoda > Insecta > Lepidoptera > Sphingidae > Hemaris > Hemaris fuciformis. The sequence continues at coordinate 2,759,675 of OU015443.1, forward strand.
TATTTCTCCACTGAAGACCCGAACGCCGCCGGCAATTTCATATTCGGCCGAACCAGCTTCTAAAGAAGTTGGTTGTGGGAGAAACACATTCCATCAGGAAACTAGATAGTTTTTGTGTGGTAAGCAGTGCTTTCATCACTGACATGTCGCGACGTCACATTATGTCAAGGATTAAGTCTTACCAGATTCGTAGTCAGAGATGTTTGAGGATATCAAATACCTTAAAATTTCTCAAAAAATAAACACTTTCGACCTGACTACGGATCCCAAAGTTTTTGTGTGCGTGTTCAGAATAGTATAATTCACATTTCTCTATGATAGCAGATAACATTTTCTCAAATTCACTTTTGAAGCTCAAACTTAGTACTTGTTCTTAGATACTTACAACGAATGAAGTTTAAACTCATTATTAATAGCATATCTTGTAGTCATATCTATAGTCTACTGTCCTGTCGCAAGTACTTTGTAGCTTTGGAGAGAGTTGTTTGTAATGTCGATCAATATACCAACACTTTTTCATCTCAGGTTTTTACTAATGTTTTCATTTAAAGTGGACCCCGGTAATCGGTCTAGTTCGGCGCACCCTGTAATCCGACATACCTATCTTGACAAACCTTTACCAATGTAAGATATGTACGCGTCATCAAAACAATGTATTTTTACCTGTAATTTGTCGGATTGAACGGGACTCTTTATCAAAAATCCGGACTATAGGGGGCCTTAGGCAGTACTGTAAAATCCGACAATTCAATAGCCTGACACTGCCCTTTAAAAAGTTTGTCGTATTACTGGTGGTCCACTGTGTATCTATAATAATGAAAGATAGAAACTAGCTTGCATTCATGCCATCTATAGTACTTTAAATATAGATTCAGATTGAAAAAAAGATTACTAAATATTATTTTTTACATATTTAAATTGTGAATTATTGCATTTTAATATATTAAGGCCTACAAACCTCGAATCTCCTCAACGCTTATTCTATTTAACTGGTTACGATGTTTGTGTTTTATCGTTGTATTTTATAATTGTGTTGAATTTATAATATTTAAATATCTTATGCGGACTAAAATCTATGAATTTTCATCTTGTTAAGTCGCTATACTATAGATATTATAGAAATTGATTGATTAAATGGATGTAAATAAATGAATGAATTTTATTTCCTAACCCTTTAAAAAATAAAACCCAATCTGACACCCAAAACATACAAAGACAGAAGGACACAACCCTGAGTCTACATCAAGCTTAACGGACTCGAATTAATATACTTAAATAATAAAAAATAAATTCACCTAACAGTCGCATACATATATGTATATACTTCCGACCCCACACTAAGATACCAGTCTTTTGCCGTGGGTATCAAAAACTACGAGAGACTTATCGATCTCACAAACACCAAAACCATATTCACAGACATTTGTCTCGGTGCGGGACCGAACCCGCGGCCCCTCGTTTCGCATGTTGATGTCTAGCCAACTGCGCTACGAGGCTGTGAATATATGTCATGTTATGCACATACATATCCTCACGCCAGTAAAATAGAAGGGGCAGGCAGAGGTGTAGGTTTTTCTACACCCACTTTGCACCAGATTTGTTTTGACTCCTACATAAAGTCTTAAGTTAAAAGTTCATATAATTTTGGGCAACAAGGGAATGGAACTCGTGTCCCCACGATCGCACGTCACATGCTTATATTTTGAGACTAAATAAAAGTCTAAATAAATCAAAACAATTCTTGCAACTTACACCTAAATTCACTTTTAAGAGAATAAAAATAAGTGATGTTTCAAAAGTCGATATTTCTATTAGAACTTTGCAGTTGAAAACGGGAAACGTGAACAGAAACTGAGTGTCGAAAAGCCGATAAATTCTCTTGTAAGAGAGTTCGTTGAACTGAGAAATGCGTTTTCCATTGTATTTATAGTCGCCTTGATAGGCAAACTATAAGATTTTAACCATTTTCGTATAATTGGAAGAGGAATAGTCGTTGCTATTAAACCTACATTTGGGATTTACAAAAAAGGTAGGTACTAAAAGAATAGCAAAAAGGCATAATATATGCAAGAAGTAAACTTTTCGCTATAAAATATATTATCCGAACAACCATTACATGAAATAAACCCAAAAAATGTAGGTGTTGTATTTATTCATTATTTATTTATTAACTTCCTTGTACAACAAAATATTATAATCAAACTTATCTATTAAAAAAGAAAACAAGAGGCGGCCTTATCACTCTAGGCAATTTCTTCCAGGCAACCTTAGGATGGATAATTAAAGAGGGTAGAATAAAGTGTATAGAAGGAAATAAAAGAGAAAAAAACTAAAATAAATAATACTAATAACTTTGAGTAATTAAAAATTATTATCATATTTATATTGTTCTACTTATACGTTAAAACTTTCAATAGCCTTGCTTCAATACATTTTTATTAATTAATTGCAAGTTTTCATCTCTGCCTCGTGGTCTCGCAGTACAAGTATGTGCCGTGCGATCTAGAGATCATGGGTTCGATTCCCGGGTCGGGCAAAGTGTTATTGGGTTTTTCCATTAGAAAATTCTCAGCAGCAGCACGGAGTCTGGAAATGTGCCCGAAAAACGGCAATAGGCTCGCATACATGAATACAGGCGTGAGATTATGGTGATGAAGTTTTCATCAATATGGCCGTCTTATTTAGCTCCGTTGTTTACTTGATATCATCTACATGTGCAATAAAGTATGTATATAAACAAATATTGCATCGCCCCATACTATCCAAGAAGCTATATATTATGCGAAAGCCACAGAATATCCTATTTCAACATCAGCATACTCGGTACTGCAATTTTCGTAAGTCACGATCGACCACGAACTGGCGGCCCCGAGACGGCTATTATGTAAAACGATGTAGTGAGCCCGTATCAGATTCTATTTGTAATAATAATGGAATACGGTAGTTTGAAATTTTAGTAACTTTACCTTTAAAATTGGAGGGGTAGTCGGTTTTACCCGCGTCAAAATATACAAACATTTTTTATTTTTTTTGTTATTTTTTTTTAACCATGCTTCATCTCTCCACCATTCTAAGGTAGACTATTAGAGAACGCTACAGGCATTAAGTCCGCCTATATACAGATCTGTGTATGAAGATTTTTTAAATAAATAAAATTTATTTTCTTATTTCTTATTTTTATCCAGATCCGTTCGGCCATATTTGAGTAATAAAGTACATAAACTTAATCGTTTACTGAATTAGTAGAGCAAATATTATATTAAAATAAATGTCAAACTTGAGTGTAATAGCCCAACAAATATAAGCACTATCACATTAATTATAGTATTGCCAAAGATTTTCGCAAATAATGAATATATTTTTTGCAAGTTTTAAATAATTCTATTACATTTCCCATATAATATACTAATAATAGCTACATGGGTGAATGAACTCATAAAATTGATGACGCATTAATTTTGTGACGTAATAGCAATCGATAACCGTCGTTGACTTTTATGATTTTGTGTTGTAATAATTCGGTACTAACTCGATGACTTAAATCTTGACACAAAAATGAAGTTTGGTTTTACGGGCATAGAAAAACGGACTTGAATAATAAAAAAAAATATGAGCCTAAATCTCTTAACGGATTATGATGAATTTAATACAGAGATAGTTTGTACCTTACAGAGGGCTTTATGGTATTTTTTATTGTTATAAAAATAATCGAGAAACTGTTGTTTCTCGATTCTTGTAGACTCTATGTTATCATATTCAATACAACAGTCTGAGGTTGTATTAATGAGCTGCTCTAATTCGGAAAATTTAGTCTTTGTAGTAATATTGTAGACTATCTCTTGATTAGAAAAAGCAACAGTAGAGTTTCTTGCCCGTTCTTCTCTAGTGATGGCTGCCTTCCGAACAGGGTGGTAAACATAATTTTGAAATTACTGAATCTAAATGATGTATTTGACATTTTATAGATTCAATAAATATTATTTCATTTCATTTCATTGCTCCCTAACGACGCCTCTTAATGACAAAGCCCTGTTCTTGAGGTATTGTCCTTAGTGTACTACATAAAATAACTATTTTAATCATTCCTTTTCGAAAATAAGACCCGAAACAAATACTTAACGATGTGTTGCCGCACTCATAGCCGCTTGGTGCAGGGATCGGGCGCGCGGCCTTTTTTCTCAGCGAAAATTTTTGCTCACAAATTGGCTGTCGATGCTACAGAAAGTCTTCTAGTGCACTGCATACTTCTCTTCGCGGCTTTGTTCAGCGCTAATTGTAGTCAATAGTTACTTCAGCGGTGCAATTTTTTTTTCGTGTTGACGTAATAATTAAAAAATCTGATTAGTAATTAAACGGGCTGGCTATTTTTTTCGAGTAAATGGAAATAAAAATTAAGTTATTTATCGTTCACACGCATCTTTGACACAGAAAGAGAACAAGGATTATAATATCATTATAACAAGCAGTACAGAATCTAGGAATGTGCCCAAAAAATAGCTATAAGCAAGCTATCGATTATATATGACCAATAAACATAGATGGCAAAATGTATGTACAAATATATGTAACTGCCCTCTCGCGTAGCTTTTAGCGGACGCCTATGTCCAGCAGTGGACGTCTTTCATCTGTTGATGACCCATTCGGAAATATAACTCTAAATATGTGTATGTAACAAAAATACACGTCACAATTAGTTGGTACAAAGCCCCATTATAATACTAGAATTTTTAAGGCATTTTCGAATGCAACGAATTGCCGATAATTCATTTCTGAGAAAATAGTCAATTTTATTCCCTAGAGTGTACCAAATCCAATATTATCCTCATAAAAGCGAAGGGGTAGTATTGAGCCCATTATATCTATGTAAATTTTTGTACAACGACCCGCGGAATATCGCCGTATCAGCCGTCCGATCTCAATGCTTTGTTAAATGTGTTATTAAATTTTATGTTGAATAAATATTTGGGTATGGTATTATGTACTTGAAATATATGGGTTGGAATAAATGGATAATTCTACCTAGATATAATGTTTTTATAAATCTTTAATATATACAGGGTGTATTCAGACCGTGATCGGAAACCAAGGCAGGGAATAGCTAAGGTGACCATCGGTATTAAATGTATGCGGTTTGTATGGAAAACGTCAAAATTTTTATTTTTTGTCAGAATTTTCTTTAACGCCAGGGGATTTGTAATCACCTTAGCTATTACCTGCCTTGGTTTCCGATCACGGTCTGAATACACCCTGTATATTCAGCCTATCGCCGTCCACTGCTGAACGAAGGCCTCCCCAAGTAGGCGCCAACCATCCCGGTCTTGAGCAGCCCTCATCCATCCGCTACCCACCAATCTTTAATATTATTTCCTCGAAACCGACGTGCGTGCATGAAGAGGGTAATGTCAGTTGAGGAAGCGAAAGAAGTGTGTTTGGACCGTAGCATTTGGCGCTCTATAGTCTCAGCCTACCCCAACGGGACACATATGTAATAATGTTTATGACTCAGACCTTTTTTGAAGTTATACTTCTTTAGGCGCGTTATAAAAAAATGATGAGAGTGAAATTTTAAGATGCGCGCGCATCACTTTGACAAAAAATTCACAGATTGAAGCTGCCTATGTTAAATTTATGTGTCAAATGGATCAGAAAGGTTATAATATTTTTTTTTTTTTTTTTTTTTTTTTATGGGAAAGGAGGCAAACGATCTGGTGAGCCACCTGATGTTAAGTGGTCAACACCGCCCATGGACACCCACAATACCAGAGGAATCATCGGTGCGTTGCCGGCCTTTGAGGAAAATATAGGCTCTTTTCTTGAAGGTCCCTAAGTCATATCCATTCGGAAATACCGCCGAGGGAAGCTGATTCCACAAAGATGTTGTGCGAGGAAGGAAGCACCGTTTAAACCGCACTGTTGAGGAACGCCATTCATCCAGATGGTAGGGATGGAACTTCAATTTCTGGCGTGTGGTGCGGTAGTGAAATTCAGCAGCAGGTATTAACCCGAAAAGTTCATCAGAGCACTCCCCATGGTAAATGCGATAAAGGACACATAGAGACGCAACGTCTCTTCGCAACGCTAGTGGATCAATTTTGTCCGAAAGGATCTGGTTATCGATGATTCGAGCAGCACGTCGTTGAATGCGGTCAAATGGGAGAAGCTGGTATTGAGGGGCTCCAGCCCAGAGATGAGAGCAATATTCCATATGTGGCCGGACCTGTGCCCTATACAGCTGAAGGCGCTGAGCCGGCGTGAAATATTGCCTCGCTCTGCTGAGCACACCAAGCTTTTTCGAAGCCAGCTTAGCTTTAGCTTCCAGATGACCGCAGAACTGGACTGTACTCGAAACATCGACCCCAAGGATTCCAATACTAGACGAGATACCAAGGGAAGTGCCAATGAACTGAGGTGATAGAGAGAAGGGAGTTTTTTTAGCGGTAAATGCGCAAACTTGTGTCTTCGACCGATTAAATTGGACCAAATTCTGCCTGCCCCAGTCTGCGGCTTGGTCCAATAAATGGTCGATCTCCGAAACAAGCTTATTCCGGCACTCATCGACTTGTTCACGAGAGTAATTTGCGCGGCCAGTATATAAGGCATCCCCGGTACTGTCATCCGCATAACAATGCATGTTATTGTTGAGTAACAGGTCATTGATATGCAGAAGGAACAGAGTCGGGGATAGCACACAACCCTGTAGTACACCAGCATTCACGGGCATAGAGTCCGAGCTTGAACCATCTACTACGACTCTTATGCTTCGCTCAGTGAGAAAACTGGTGACCCAGTCGCAAAATCTCTCAGGAAGTCCAAAGGAAGAGAGCTTGGAAAGTAGAGCTCCATGCCAAACCCGATCAAAAGCTTTCGCTATATCCAATCCCACCGCCAAGGCCTCCCCCTTGCTTTCAACTGCTTCTGCCCACCTGTGGGTGAGATACACCAAAAGATCACCAGCTGATCGCCCCTGTCGAAAACCGTATTGACGGTCATTGATCAACTGGTGAGTCTCTAAGTATCGCAGAAGCTGGGTGTTAATGATTGATTCCATAGTTTTAGAAAACAAGGAGGTGATGGTGATGGGCCTATAGTTGGAGGGATTAGATCGGTCGCCCTTTTTTGGGATCGGGTGCACTAAACCAACCTTCCAAGATTTTGGAACTACTCCTGATGAATATGAATGTCGAAAAAGGCGCGTGAGCACTGGTGCCAACTCAGGAGCACAAGTCTTTAGCACAATCGGAGGTATTCCATCTGGCCCACTCGACTTGTTGACATCCAGGGTGAGTAGTGCTTTACGTACGGAGCTTTGGTGAAATCTGATCTCCGGCATAGAACTTTCACAATGTGTGATCGTAGGTGGTAGTCTTCCCTTATCATCCAGTGTCGAATTAGACGCAAACAGAACACCCAATAGATCTGCTTTCTCCTTTGCGCTGTGTGCGAGCGAGTTATCCTCCCTGCGCAATGAGGGAAGTGATGGCTTACAAAAGTTGCCGAGGACAGCTTTGGCAAGAGACCAGTATGCACGAGTTCCTGAAGGAAGACGAACTAGCTTCTTACCTATGCTTTCGATGTACTTAGACTTTGCCTTAGCGATCGTTTTCTTGAAGCACCTAGCGGCAAAGTTATACTCCTTTTTAAGAGCACTGGCTTTCGTGTCGTGTGACAAAATAGCATTGGCCCAAGCTTGGTAACATTCCTGCTTCAGGCGTGATGCCATTTTACAGGCACGGCCAAACCAGGGCTGAGACTTACCACCGAACGGCACCATAGAGCTAGGGATGAAAAGTTCCATACCCTGAAGTACTACATCGGTAACCGAGTCGGCAATGGTGTCGACATCACCCAGTGAGAAGCAAACCTGCCCCCAGGGGTAGGAAGCGAAAAATGAACGCATCGCGTCCCAATCTGCTGACCTAAAGTGCCAAACACGTCGCCAGGTAGTACGAGGTCTTGCAGGACGCTCGTATGGCACTTTACTCTGAATAAGTGAATGGTCTGATGACCCCAGAGGTGCATCGATGGTAATTTGATAGCCATCAGGATGAGTGGTCAGCAGAAGGTCTAATAAAGAAGGCGTATGGTTCTCCACATCAGGAATTCTAGTAGGCGAAGCAACTAATTGTGTAAAACCATAAGCTAAGGCAAAGTCATGAACAGATCTCCCAGTGTGGTCAGTCGTACGTGAACCTAGCCATTCGGCGTGATGAGCGTTGAAGTCACCGAGGATGGTAATCTCAGCGGATGGGATCTGTTCAAGTACTGAATCAGTAGCCATCTGTATGCACTCAATGAGTCGGTCACTTTCTGCGTTACCGCTATGGGACCTATAGAGGCAAGCATAGACGCGAGGATGGTCATGGCAATCTACACGCAGCCATAGGATGGAAAGGTCCTTACCTTCAAGACTGCTGAGGCGACGGTAACACAAATCCTCTCTGACATATGCACATACACCGGCTCGACACAAGAAAGTATGTTCGATGTTATATCCCGGGTAGCGCAGGTATGAGACGTCTGTAGGTGAGGATATCTGTGTTTCCGTTAGAAATAGTAAGGCCGGCTTGTTCGTTTCCAGGTGACAGTGAACGGCATCAAGGTTGGAATGAATTCCCCTAATATTGCAGAAGTCCATACGGAGCATTAAAGGGGTTGCAGCAGTTGCCTTACGAGTTGAGCCTCTGGCAGAAAAGTTATAGAGCGGGATATTGCCCTCCCCAGAATACGTAGGGCAGCCTGAGCGAGAGTGCTCAGGGGGGGATTCTCCTGCACATAAAGTGCCGGTACCCCCCTGGGGTAGATTTCTCTTGTATACCGCAGCCATAACTAGGGGGGGGGGAGGGGGAGTTGGGCCACCGGCAATCTCACACACCAAACGAAACGCAACAGTTAACTGTTACTTTACGTTGATATTATGTGAGACAGTGGTACCACCCCGGACGAGCCGGCCCATTCATGCTTTCATTAAAAGCGTGGCTCTACCACTTGGATCAATATGTTTCGGATCGGCTATTTTGTCAAAAAAAGTTTATGTTTTAAATTTAAAAAATTTAGAATAGTGACAGTAATAAAAAGGGATTGACATATTTATTAGTTGTCAAATATTTATGAGTGCGTTCAGAAATGTAATATGTTGTGTAAACTAAGAACTATGTATGTGACTGTTGGGCGGATTTATAAGTTTTACTTCAGTCGTGTGCTATAACTTCTAACACGTGTACATAACATACACACATATACTTTTTTATTTATTTATGCCTTATTCCTACGTTGGCTTTACTGAACTAAGTGTTACTTCTATGTATAAGTGATTCTTTCGGTTATTTGTACCTACTTACTTGTCAAAAGCGGGAGCTGTTTACAGTCGAGTACCTGAAACACAACAATACTTTATTGTAAAACACGGGCGTGCCAACAACTGACATAATTGGACAAGTTTGTGAGAAACATTTTCATTTTTGTAGGGAATATTTTTGAGCCCCTCTCAAACCGAAGGAGATGAAAATTTCAGCCCCACTAAAGTATTGGTCGGTGAAATTCGATTCTGTAAATGTTTGTTGAAAATGAAATGTTTTTGTGGCGAAACGTTTATGTAATTAAATATAGAATTATTTTTGATAGAATATTGATTTTCGGCTTAAAAAATAATTACATAACGGTGTAGTAATAACTCACAATGAATTATCACTTGCTTTAACGGTGAAGGAAAACATCGTGATAAAACCTGCACACCTAAAAGTTCTTAGGAATTTCTTAGGTGTGTAGTCCGCCAACCCGCACTAGGCCAGCGTGGTGGACTAAGGCCTGAACCCTCTCAGTTGTAGAGGAGGCCCGTGCTCAGCAGTGGGACGTATTTGGGCTGATGACGTAGTAATAACTAATTCCAGATTTTAATTTTAATCATTACTATTTTTTAATGAAGCAGTGATGGCCTCGAGGTTTAGGCGCGCGGTCGAGAATTTCGGCGGTCGCAAGTTCAAACCCCAGGCACACACCTCTGACTTTTCGAAGTTATGTGTGTATTCACAAAGAATTATCACGCACTTTAACGGTGAGGGAAAACATCGTGATGAAATCTGCACGCCTAAAAGTTCTTAGGAATTTCGTAGATGTGTAATCTGCCAACCCGCACTAGGCCAGCGTGGTGGACTAAGGCCTAAACGCTCTCAATTAGTAGAGGAGGCCCGTGCCCAGCAGTAGGACGACGATGATGATGACATCCTAGTACCCACAGCACCGCGTTTATTCATACTCTCTTGTTATTAATTCTCCGTTAATTAAACGTAGTTTGCGTACTCAGCAAAAACCAAGATAAATGCTGTAATTTTTAAGCCACACTATTTTTAACATTATTTACTTGTGTATCACATTTGTCTATGTAAAATTATCTAGTTTCGCGGAAAGAAATTTATTAAGATACTTTATTGTTTCATCCTTTATAAACTTCTTTAAAATAGCAAAAAAAAAGCAAAACAAGGCTGTGTTTTGACCTTAAACGTTAAGAAAAATGTAGGCTATAACAGTATTCAGGGTTCCATCTGTCCAGGGAGACAGATGTACCGCGGCCGGCTCAGCGATTTAAGCATCACAATAAAATATGTATATAAAAAAAACAAACCAATACACTTGCTATAAAACTTTGCATTCTCATCCTAGATTTTTTAAAGATGGCATTGACAAAAAAACAATATTAAATACTAAGCTCTATTCGAATTGCTAAAACATATTTTATAACCATTAAAATTGCCTATCGACAAAAATATCATTTAATGAAAGACAATGACAGCCCCGTGGCGCAGTTGGCTAGACACCAGCTTGCGAAACGAGAGGCCGCGGGTTCGATCCCCGCACCGAGACAAATGTTTGTGTGACCCACAAATATTTGTTTCGGGTCTGGGTGTATGTGAGACCGAAAAGTCTCTCGTAGTTTCTGATACCCACGACACAAGACTTGTATCTTAGTGTGGGGTCAGAACTATGTATGTGACTGTTGGGTGTATTTGTATTTATAAATGTAATTATAATTGAACAGTTTCAATAAAAAAGATATTTACATAAGCTTTTACGTAAGGAAGATATTTTGAAAGATTACAATTAAACTACAGAAAACTCTCATAAATATAAAAATATAGCGAATAGTTTTTAATTTAAATCATTTTCCCCGAAAACTAAAACCCCTCACAAACCTGAAAAGGAGAAAATAAATTTCGTAACATTAATACCAATGTTTAATTAACAAATGGCTTTGAGCTCCGCAAGACATTTCATTTTAGAGTAAACACGCCGTTGAATCAACCCAGCAGACTCGTTTGTGCCAGAAATTAAATCATTCTAATTAACTTTCTACCCACGCGCTCGCAAAAATATATTTTCTCATATTCCGTACGAGTATATTCAAGGAAGGTATGCGACAGTCATGCCAGTCGCGTGGAATTGGTGTTACCAGAAAACGTTATAAAATATATTTTTGTGATACTGGTAACATAGGTAACGTATGTATAGTATTTATGTAAACTTATGTGTACGAGTAGGTATATATATTCATGAGTACGTGTATTTCTTTTTTTATAAAATCCTTGTAATCACCGTCCTGTCTATCAGTTGTATTCCTCTCCTTGCATGGTTGTCTGGTAGAAATCGCTTTTAGCGATAAGACTGCCAATTTATCGTGCCTAATCTTTTTTCTTTTGTTTCTGTTTTTATTGTGGTGAAAATGAATAAAGAGTTAATAATAAATAACACCTGATGGAAAGTACGGTGTTGTCCCAACAGAGTATTAAAAGGAGAAAGACCGCTATCCATCGTTACTACACACACTAATTGCGAGCTGCAGAAATGCTCCTTCATGCTACGTTTAAAAGATTTTTAATGTTTTATGATTTGAAATCTTAGTGTTATGGGACCGAAATTAATTATGAACTTAAGCAGCTTGCACTCGATGTGATATATACGTTTTGGCTAATTCCTCGTACGAATAAGAATTTGTACAAGAAATTAATGTCAAATTCAATGCTTTTGGTTCTTTTTTTAATTAATGTTGACGTATAAAAAAATAAAAATTCATTCAAGTTTTACTTAAATTAGAAACTTTTCCATTCAAAAATAAGATACGAAAGGTAAATTGGATCACGTGGCAACACCCAGCACGAAGGAAGATAAACGAGCCTAATTTTACATGAAAAGACAGGGGAAGAAGCGGTCTTTTTACATTTCTACGCGGAATACGAATGAGTGTGGACACGAAAAGCTAGCATTAACGGTACTTCATCAAAATAGACTTTATTTTCTAGTTTATTGAATATTTATTTGTTGTTCATTAAATAGCTTAGAATTTTGTAAACTCGTCTACTTCAGGGACATTTTTGTATATGCTGGTACGAAAAAGTGATTCAAGATTAGTGAACATATTGTTATTTTCACATTTATATTTCTTACTTTGAATAGAATCACAAAAGACAGTTTCATCTGTTTTTCTGCAACTGCAAGTTTAGAAAAATATTCTTACGAAAATTTTAATATTTTTCACTTGGTCACACAAAGTCTTGTGTGTCATAGGTATGAAGCGACTTGTGTGATACTCTATCTGGACGTTACTTCTTATAATCAGAAGCCAGTGCGGTCACTATACCGTCTCAATATAAAAGTTCAAGGTTAATATACAACGTGTTACAAAATACCCTGTAAAAAAATAAGCCAAAAATATTGTCAACCCTAGTAAGCTGTCATGTCAGGGAACCAGATTACTTAACAGAAAGGCCTACGTAACTATTTTATCTAATAACTGTCAACTTTAGTAGTTTTTCTATTTTTCATTCATAAGTGTTTGCTACCTCAATACAAGGACTCAAGTACTGGCTTCAAAAAATGTCAAGTTAGAAAAAAAATATGTTGTCAAATCTTCTAATCTTTTAAAAAAAAATGTCGTTCCACAAATTAGGTAGAAATTTAGGTACATTCTGCGTAGTTTACTCTTAAATTTTACTCAAATAGGGTTTGCACATCAGTGAAAATAATTAAAAAAAATAATTTTTGACTATGTTACACAGCATTACTACGGTTCTTAAATATATATAACCCCCTTTCGGCATTACGGGTAGTTTTGTAACACTCTGTTGGTATAAGTAATATTATTTCATTCAGTCATAATTCCAAAATTCGTCAGTCGAAACAGAATATTTTTTTTTTTTTTTTTTTTTTTAATAGCCTATACTAGATCCCACTGCTGGGCAAAGGCCTCCTTCTTCTTCTTCCACTCCTCTCTATTTTGTGCTATGGTACGCCACTCCTTCTCAAAGGCGTCCAGGCTGTCTCTCCAGCGCATTCTCGGTCTGCCACGCTTTCGGCGGCCCTCAGATGGTATCCAATTAGTGGCGGCTTTCGCCCATCGGTCGGGATCCATCCTGCAAAGGTGGCCGGCCCAGTCCCACTTCAGCTCAGCGGATCTTTTGCCCACATCAGTCACCCGAGTTGCGGAGCGCAGGTCGATGTTTCTTACATGGTCTTTAAGTTTAATTCCAAGCATGCTGCGCTCCATCGATCGTTGACAGACAGTTAGTCTGGACATCTGGCTTTTAGTTAGGGACCATGTCTGTGAACCGTAAGTAAGGACAGGCAAGATACACATGTCGAATAACTTTCGTTTAAGGCAGGTAGGTAAATCGCTCTTGAAATATTCTTTAAGGGCCCAGTAACTCTTCCACGAATTCTGTATACGTCTTTCGACCTCCTTATCCTGAGAATTGTGGAACGCCATAACCTGACCTAGATAAGTGTAGTCGTCAACATAGTGTATACACTGCCCATCAACGGTAATATTGCGTCGCGTCCTATTCGTCATTAACTTTGTTTTGCTCATATTCATGAGAAGTCCGACATTAAGGCTTGCCGTTGCTAGCTGTTGAAGCATTTCCTTAAGTTCCGAAGCCGATGAGGCGAATAGAGCAATGTCATCGGCGAATCGAAGGTTTGTTATTCTCTTCTCGCCGATGAGAATGCCTTTCTGCTGCCATGAGTCCGCAAGATCTTGAAACACTTCTTCCAATGTTGCAGTAAATAGTTTCGGGGACAGAGGGTCTCCCTGTTTAACGCCCTTTTCTATTTTAAACGTGGATCCCTTCGAAGTGAGCTTAATGTGTGCATAGCTAGTGTCATATATGGCTTTAATTAAATTGATATACCTTGGATCTATTTCTTGCTTATGTAGTGCTGCAAATATAGAAGAGTGAGAAATACTATCGAACGCCTTACTATAATCTACGAATGCCAGGTATAATGGGAGATTGTATTCATGCGATTTTTCTAAAATTTGTTGGAGAGTATGGAGATGGTCTGTAGTTGAGAAATATGAGCGAAAACCAGCTTGTTCAGGCGGCTGTTTACTGTCTAATTGTTTCACGAGGCGGTGTTGGATAATTTTCATAAATAGTTTATAAATGTGGGATATCAAGCTTATAGGTCTATAGTTACTGATTTCTGATGTATCGCCTTTTTTATGGAGTAAAATTATTTCTGAATGACACATATCTTTGGGAAAACTGGTCGAGTATAATATAGAGTTAAATAAGTTAGCTAAGTAGGGCATAAGGGTTTGAATTCCTGTTTTGAGTGTTTCTGTTGTGACGCCATCTACACCCGGGCTTTTTCCATTTTTCATAGTTCTTAATGCCAAATGTACTTCGTAGGCAGATATAGGTGATATTGTATCATGGCAGCCGTCAAGTGTAATATAATAACTATTCTTTAACGGATCGGCATATAATTGGGCATAGAATTCGGAACACGTTCGAATGATTGTATCACGATTTGTTTGTTTTGAACCGTGCTTGTCCTTAAGACTAGTGATCCAGGACTTTCCTTTACAAAAACCCTCCTTAGCTGCGCGAAGAGATGCGTTGGATTTCAGAGCCCTTTCAATTTGTTGAGTATTATATTGTCTTATGTCGCGGCGGATACTACGTTTAACTTGTCTATCTAGTGCTCTAAACTGTGCGGAACCTCTTGCCATTTCTTCTCGCCTTTTTATAAGTTCTATTGTGTATTTAGTAAGCTTTCTTTCTTTCTTTCTTTCTTGCTTGACTTTTTTGCTTGCTGTCTTTATTGCCTCTATTATTTGTGAATATTGGTTGTTTACACTATTGTCGTTGTTGTCGGTTTGAAGTAATGCAAAATAGTTTTCCAGCTGTAAGTTAAACTCTTCACAGTTGGCTCTTAAAGTTTCTTTATCAAGACTTCTAATATTATTATGAAATAATTTATTGCGATGTATTTTAAAATTGAATTTTATTTTGGCTCTTAATGGTCTATGGTCTGAATTATGATTAAATTTATTAATAACTCCAACATCTTTAATGATTTCTTTATCGGAACATAGTATAAAGTCAATCTCATTTTTTGATTTGCCATCAGGCGATAGCCAAGTCCAACGCCTTTGTGGTTTCTTTTGATAGAAACTGTTACTGATATTTAAATTTTGACCAAAAGCAAATTGAATCAAACGATTTCCTCTATCATTAGCATCGCCAAGCCCAAAAGGTCCAAGTATTTTGGAGTGGCTTACATTTGGATGTTTTTTATGGTTCCCTATTTTGGCATTAAAATCACCAAGAACAACAGTCCATGTGCCTCTATATTCATCACAGGCCTTGTTTAATACATCATAAAAAGTTTCTACTTCATCTGCCGAATGAGAAAGAGTGGGGGCGTAAATTTGTATTAGCGTCAGTGTCTTAGAGTCTTTGATCCTAAATCTAAGTACCGCAATCCTTTCAGAGCAACCAACGAATTCAATTATGTTATTTTTCCACTTCTTAGATACCAAAAAGCCAACTCCATACTGCCCTTTAGTTTCCCCAAAGTAGAAGAATATGTTTTTGTCTGATTCTATTGTTTGTTCTCCTATTCTCCTAATTTCACACAGCCCGATAATATCCCATTTAATAGAGTCAAGAGCGTTTTCAAGTTCTAAAAAGTATTCATCCTTCATAAGAGTACGTGCGTTATATGTCAAAATATTAAGAGAATCGGTGTCCATGTGATTATGCGTTTTAGTCGTCTGACGGTGTATCGATCCCGCCCGGAGATTCTTCGCACCCCTAACCCTGGCACGTGTCCGGTGTTCGTCATCACTGGCCACGTTACCGGAGTTGCCGGGCACTTGGGGCCGTGATATTTCGTAACTTGTCATAAAGTTGTAGAATAAAAGAAGGGTTTGGACCTTGACCCACCACGCTGGTCCAGTGCGGGTTGGTGGGTTTTCGCTGGAGCCTCGTCTGTTAGTCAGCAGGGTGCACCGCGTGCAGGTGAGGTCAGCTTGGGTCGCGAAAGATTGTGATAGGACCCCAAACACCCACGTTCCATGCTAAAAAATATTCAACGTACTGAAATTCCAACTCAAGATTAATGTCAATATTAAGTTTGACTTTGCCGAATAACCACACGAAATAATCAAAACGCGGTCCCAGCCGCAGCGGTCTTTCAACTCTGTTCAAACACAAACAGCGCGGAATTAGAAAGTGCTGCATTATTGTGGCAATATGATTTTACTAACCGACCGTAATAACTTATGGAACTATTATTACGCTCTGCTTCATATTTTTAAGTTTTTAACCTTTGTATGTTTTTTCCTTGTTCAATTTTGTTCACGTCTATCATTTTTATTATTTAAAAAAATATCAATGTTATTTAGGCACGCGGACGCAAATTTCAACGGTGGCAGGTTGAAACTCCAGGCACACACCTCTGAATTTTCTAAGTCAAACAAAGAATTATCACGTACTTTAACGGAGAAGGAAAACATCGTGATGAAACCTGCACATCTAAAAGAAAAGTTTGTAGGAATTTCTTAGGTGTGTAATCCGCCAGCCCGCACTGGCACAGGCCCGCGCCCAGCAGTGGGACGTATATGGGTTGATGATGATTAATGATTATCACACATTTTGTAGCATCTGTGGCGGTGAGGAATAAGGGTCTGTCCGTGCTACTACATATATGCCACGGGTTCGATACACACCGAGAAATTGTGATATTGTCTGTATTATTGTCGTACAGCAATAATAAAACTCCATTCCACTTAACTCGTTAATTCTCCTCAGAGATGTACACTGTTCGAACGCTCGAATCCGAATGCCGTCAGACAGTTTTGAATCCACCGACGTTAGTTTCACCGGAAATACGAAATAACAAACGGAAACAATATACTTATTTAAATTCGACTTGTCAACTCTTAATAATATTTTAAAAATAGTAATAATAAAGTAAACACAAAATACATAATTGTTTGCACGTACTACATATACACTTTTGATTAGCAGCAAATAATCTACCGGAAATAACATGAAATAAATAAGTCTACCGGCATATAAGATAACCCTTACAGCTTTCATTAGGATTGAATTTTAAAGGCCTAGTAGTTTGCGGCGTGAAAACGTAACAGACAAGCAGAGTTACTTTTACATTTACAATATCGGAATGGATTTATTTTAATTTTGACCTAAAACGTTATTTTATTTTTTGCGCAATATCTTTTTTTATGAACCGCCACTATCACTTTCCTCCACATAACGCACATCCCCAACCCTTTCAATAAAACGTACCAACTCAAATTGCCTTCTCGACGCAGAGCTTCAAAAATTCCCAAACAGATTCGCAGTCGTCGCTGCATCAATAAAACTTGACAAATGACATTTGTCGACATGTCATAAGGGAAAACCTCGGCCATAAATCACGCCGTTGATATTGTAAGTTTGAAAAAGGTATATTCGGTCCCTTGCTGAATTGGCTGGGTATAGGGATCACGTATTTCCGCGTGCGCATCTTTGAAGCAGTGATGGCCTCGAGGTTTAGGCGCGCGGTCGAGAATTTCGGCGGTCGCAGGTTCAAACCCCAGGCACACACCTCTGACTTTTCGAAGTTATGTGTGTATTCACAATGAATATCACTTGCTTTAACGGTGAAGGAAAACATCGTGATAAAACCTGCACACCTAAAAGTTGTTAGGAATTTCTTAGGTGTGTAGTCCGCCAACCCGCACTAGGCCAGCGTGATGGACTAAGGCCTAAACCCTCTCAGTTGTAGAGAAGGTCCGTACCCAGCAGTGGGACGTATTTGGGCTGATGATGATATCTTTATTAGGTTTTACTACAAAAGGTGTTTTCTGGCTTTTTGTTAATAGAATTAACAGCGAAAAGGAAAATATTATATTATTATTTGTAAATACTGCCCGCCATATAAATTCCTTCAGAATTTCCATCCAATGGTTGTATTGAAAGGATCGCCATGCGCGATAATACTTGGCAGTAAATTATCATTATCATATTGTTTTTGAAGTTTTTTATAGCAGTTGTAATGCCCGACCAGTACGGCTTAGGGTAGCGATCCACAGGCTAAAACAATGACTTAGCAAAAAAAACTAATCGCACGCCTTTTAAAAAACACTAGCGATGTTATCTTTACAGGTTTAGTTCAGTTATATTTTTATTTCGTCTCTTTTAATTCCTTTGCTGTAGCGTTGACACTATCCTGCGCCTTTTCCTAACCTAACGATATTAATGAAAATAATTAAATAAATAAATACACCCAACAGTCACATACAAAGTTCTGATCCCACACTAAGATACAAGTATTGTGTCGTGGGTATCAGAAACTACGAGAGACTTTTCGGTCTCACATACACCCAGACCCGAAACAAATATTTGTGGATCACACAAACATATGTCTCGGTGCGGGGATCGAACCCGCGGCCTCTCGTTTCGCAAGCTGGTGTCTAGCCAACTGCGCCACGGGGCTGTCAAGATCATCATTATCAGAGAGCTTAGTTAAAGTCATGAAAGTAGAAAATGTAAATTTTACGAAATTGTATAGTTTCTGTCAGCAATATCCGTTGTATACCTTTTGTATCACCATTTTCTCCAAGCAGCGCTGTCTTCAATCGCCATTCTCTCATCTATGATTCAAATTTTAGCCCTCAGGCAATCAAGCCGCGAATGCATAAAATTATGAATACATCAATTAACCTTAAGCAACACAGTTGAATAAGCCAATCATCGGCAGACGCCCGCTGAATATCAAAGAGACTACGGGTACGAAAATTAATTGCTCTTCGATTACACTTCCACGCAAATTGTAATGGAATGGAGTAATAGTCAAAACGTTCCTTTGGTATGATAAAACTACTCAATTTGAAATATCATTGTTTCAGTTTTAACAAACGAAGAAAGACACCACTTTCATGTCTCAAAGTTCTGTTTAAGATGTAAATCGGCTATTCAGAATTGACGACCTATCCAGGACCAGCATTGTCGACTAGTCTAACCGTGAAAGAACAAAAAGTCCTTGCCCAGCATTGAAATGTATGTACGTGGATAGATATACCTACTTTTTCTTAGAAACAAAAGACTATCGGCGGCTGCAAAATGCGATTTGGGAGCAAATAATGTTCGTATACACGTTTCATATAATTTATAGTCACTTTGTTGTATTTGTGCGTGATAACTTGTATTTTAGTTCATGACTCACCTGATTTTACTTCTAAGTATCTCATAAGTAAGGCTGAAATCAATTGAATTACCGTTTTTATATTAAAAATATGTTTGTAAACATATAGTTATTTATTTAGCAATAACAGAAGTTAACTGCATTTATAGAAAAAAATGCGAGAAGAATTGGCTATTAAAATATCAAAATATATTAATTTAAGGCTATTTGTTTTGTAATATAGTTTTAAATCATAATTATCCGTTTAATCCCTGTGTGTCATGAGGCCGATGTTCTGTCGACAGAAACAATATGTCATATATAAGTCATATAATAAGTCAATGTCGGTACTGCGTGTGTGACTTTTAAGTGCCTTTACAACCATAATACCAAAACTATAATAAAAGTAAGGCAATTGCGTGAAGAGAAAACATGGAATGGGTTTTGCCGAGTAATCAAAAATTAAATTACAAAGCAATCAGGAAATAGCTAATACATGGCCAACGCACGCAAAATAGCATGTGTCGTAAAACTGAGTCTAATGTTCTAAATGGGGTGTAATCAGAAAATAATGGAGGCACGTTAAACCACCAACGACCCCCGCGGCGAACGAAATCTGTAGACAAATTAGGAAGATTTCGTTTTAAAGCACGTTGTATTTCAAGTTTTTTTAGACGTTTTTTTGTTCTGCCATGGCAAAAGAACTTTTTGCACTTAAAGTGTCATTTAATCTTTCGTCATATATATATATATATGGCGGTACTTCTATAGAAGCCCAAAAGCCTAGCTTCACTTTCAAAATTCCGAATAATAATAATAATAATTCCGAATGAAAATGTTTAATTAACAATAGCAAATTGACATATAAATGAGAATATCCTGACCCCCACAATAAACAATTATATACTAGACTGGTTGTTAGCAGACACTACGACAGATTTCACACATTTTCAATGTTATCGCCGTTTCAATGTTATATTGAATTACCGTTTTTTAAATAAAATTTCCACCAGCAAACACCTCAACTGAAAATCTGCAATAAAATTTCTACATAAATGTCAACCCTTCATCATCAGCCCAAATACGTCCCACTGCTGGGCACGGGCCTCCTCTACAACTGAGAGGGTTTAGGCCTTAGTCCTCCAAGCTGGCCTAGTGCGGGTTGCCGAACTACACACCTAAGAAATTCCTCAGAACTTTTTAGGTGTGCAGGTTTTATCACGATGTATTCCTTCACCGTTAAAGCAAGTGATAATTCATTGTGAATACACACATAACTTCGAAAAATCAGGGGTGTGTGCCTGGGGCTTGAACCTGCGACCGCCGAAATTTTCGACCGCGGGCCTAAACCTCGAGGCCATCACTGCTCAATGCACTGCAATGTCAACCCTTAACAGACGTAAATATGCATGAAAATATGTTTAAAGGTCTTCATAGTTTCTATCTACTTGGATGCGGACGTGTTTGTATGTAAATTGATCCAAATAAATTGACCTCCCACTATTCTGTAAATCCACCCCTGAACCGACGATTTGTGACTCACTACGCCAAGGCTCTGATATTGTTACGGTTAAGTTAAAGCGATAAGAAACAGAACGGGAGCGTGAATTTATTACCAGTATTGTTAGGATACATTGTTTCCGAGTGTTAGCTCGCATTGCTCCTTGGGGATAGCCCTGGCTATTGCGAAGCTATTGCCTTCGCGAAGTTTTGTGATCTGTTCAAATGGACTAAGTTTTTAGAGAAATCAAGATACATTTTATTTATTGTACGTGTTTTTTGTTACTATAAACGCCTTGTAAATTTGCGTTAGCAACCTTGAAGTCCCTGATTTTATTCTCGTCCAATATTGCCAATTAAGACTTAAATAATAAATAATAACGCTAACGTAACTGTCATACCAACGGATTAATAGGATAAGCATTAGACAGGGCACAATGGTAGACAAGTGACAGTAGATGACCAAAAAGGTTGTCGGCAAGCAGTGCTGAACGTTCACCCGCAAAGATACACCCAACAGTCACATACATAGTTCTGACCCCACACTAGGATACAAGTCCTGTGTCGTGGGTATCAGAGACTACGAGAGACTTTTTCGGTCTCACAAACACCCAGACCCGAAACAAATATTTGTGGATCACACAAACATTTGTCTCGGTGCGGGGATCGAACCCGCGGCCTCTCGTTTCGCAAGCTGGTGTCTAGCCAACTGTGCCACGGGGCTGTCCGGATTGCGGAAGATCGTTGGATAAAGGCTTCTTCTAGCAGTATAGTCTAAAATTTTTGTGGGGGGAAGCTTATGTCCAGCAGCAGGTCGTCTTGTTATATCAGTAATATAATTTAAGGTGGGTAAATTGATAAAAACAATAACATGAGAATAAGTCAGAGAGTGTAGCTCCAAGCGGTGAGAAATTTCGACTCGAATCGATAACGAGTTGCTGGCTCTGTACGCCACACAGGAGGTATACGATTCACGGCACCCGAGTTCAAATCCATTTTAGGTATTAAATCAAATAACACTTTTTTTTAATGTTTTAAAATTTTATTTTAATTCGAACTGACCTTCCGGGCAGTCTGAAGGAGACGGTGGTGTGAGAGTGTGGTGTATGTGCAACGGCCGATAAAACGTGTACCGGCATTTAAAGACATACCGACGATTTGTTATTACACCGTTTGCATTCATTAACTTAAGTTATTTTTGTAATAATTAGAGTGTTGTGCACAAAGGGGGTGAGTTATTTATTAACTTATTACTATTTAAATAAACAGATCTTGTATATTGTCAAACGTCTTCAGAAAGTTAAGACATATTTTCTAATTGTTTTAGCCTTAAGACATGCCCCTTTACGTGTGATGACTGCATCACAAAATTAACAAATATATCCCTGTGGCAGCTGCTAGCCGTGGCTTGAGGTTTTGGCAGAGTTCCGTTGAAGATAAAAACTCTCCTGGCGTCCAATTTTAGTTTTAAGTTCTTTTTTTTTTTGTTTTTTGTAAACTAACTTAGGCTAAAGTTAATATTTCCTTTTTGTTTAGTTTAGTAATTTCGATAGAATAAACACTATTGTTTGGGCATTTATCGTTGTTAACTAATTGAACCCGTAATAATGACGCCCAACGTTAAAACAAAAACGGGTAATTTAGCATGTTGTAGTATTGAGGTTAGTCTTATATAAATATATAACTCTGTATATTTAGCATATTATTGGTCGGTAATAATAATTATTTTGATCAAATAATCACTGTTAAATTAAAAATTCAATAACTATCTTGTAAAGATTATGTCGTTCACAGAAATTTACGTATACCTACTGAATAGCTTGTAATGTTGTGTTTTGTTGAATTCTAGTATAGTATGCATGTATGTAGGTTGTAATCCAGGGAATCAAGAAGGTAGGTATAAAATAGTTGTACGGCAGAAATGAACATTTAGATTGCTCTAGACTTAGTAAGTTCAAGCAAGCTATCTAAGCATATACACAGCTACGTAATTTGTTAGTTATTTTTTCTTTTTATTAAATCCAATTATTTTAAGTTTATAAGTTAGAAGTTCGCTTTGTACACATCTAATCATCTCTACAATTTTTTTTATTATTTACTATGGATCCCCATTTTTTGTTAAAAGATGAGGTGGAATTTGAGCTCGCGTGTCGGGGTTACACACAACCAGGGGGATTGGTATCAGCGTTAAAGATAATATTAAAAAAAATGATACAAGCTGAAAGTTCCCAACAAGTAGCTTACCCGTTAAAAACACCACAGTCGTGCATTGAAACTCCTGGTCTACAATTGGATATTTGTACGGATAAAATTAATAACATTTTGTGTTACGTCTCTGAATTGAATGAGAGACCTGACCAGCAACTTTATAAACGTTTAGTATCACGCCTAATTCATGTAGTAAATAGATTAAAATTAATTGTGCCTAAAGATGAATTGGAGGAACAAAAAAGAAAAGTATTGTTAGATAAAACTACTATATTAATGTCAGACTTGGAAGGGAAAGATG
Source organism: Hemaris fuciformis (assembly GCA_907164795.1). Taxonomy (NCBI): domain Eukaryota; kingdom Metazoa; phylum Arthropoda; class Insecta; order Lepidoptera; family Sphingidae; genus Hemaris; species Hemaris fuciformis. Next base: position 2,783,154 of record OU015443.1, read on the forward strand.
AGATAGAGGATGGGGACGACATTACGCCAGAAATGAAAGAAGCTTTACAAACTTCGTTAGGTGAGGATGGTAAGAAAATTTTAGCCCAAATCGAACAAAAAGTTTTTGCCGATCATATGGGACCATCCACTTCAAAATGTGAGAGTGATATATCAAAAACCAGTCCTCAAGGTCAACACCTTGATGATAAAAAGGTAAATTTTGCACAAGATGATTTGGAACTTTCGAATTTTAGTCATGAAAAACGTAGACACTCCAAATTATTTAATTCCACCACATTTGAGGAAGACCGTTCACAGCGTAAGCACAAATTAGTTCCAATTAGTCAATGGGGTGTTCACTTCGCAGGCGATAATAGTTTTAGTGTCAATGCATTTATCGAACGGGTTGATGAGCTTAAAGACGCTAGGAATGCTACTGATTCGGATTTATGGCAGCATGCTATAGACTTTTTCAAAGGTGATGCTTTAATTTGGTTCCGGGCTAATAGAGAGTACATAAGTGACTGGAAAGAATTAGTGATATTACTAAAACGCACCTTCCAAGCTCCATACTACCAAGAAGAATTGCTCTCAGAAGCTAAATCTAGAACTCAAGGTAAAAATGAATCGGTGCTGATTTTTATTGCTGTTTTGCAAAATATGTTTAATAGACTTCCTAATAAAATTTCTGAAATAGAGAAAATTATGATTATCGTTAAAAATCTCCAGCCATATTATCAAAGAGCAATATGTCGAGATACATTTACTTCTATCACGGACCTCATTAACGTCTTAAGAATAGTAGAGAGAACTAAAATAAATTGTGACAACTTTCAAGACCCTAAAACTATGATAAACTCCTTAGAACCAGATTTAGCTTACAGGGCTACGTCGACGCAAGATAAGGAAATCCTAGAAATAGAAAATAAAGCAGCAAACAATAACGCCATTATGAAATTAAGATGTTGGAACTGTAGGGAAACAGGACATGTGTTTCGATCATGTCTACTACCTAAACAGCGACTCTTCTGTTATAGCTGTGGGCGCTTCGGCGTTACTTCCAAAGATTGCACTTGTAAGGGAAACGCTGCTGGGGGAAGCGCAAAACCTGCCAAATAAGCTTTCCCCTTAATAGAAATGATAAGGAATGGCAGGACTGGTTAACATTTGTTCGGAACTTTATGTATAAGGACATAGCATCATCGTTAACATTTAAAAAGAAATTTGATAACAGGCATTATATACATCTTAAAATTCTAGGATACAATTGTAGTGGGCTATTGGATTCTGGAGCCACTCGTACAGTCGCAAGTTCTAATTTCGTGAAGGTTCTAAAGCGTCTTGGAATTAACACACAAAAACTCAGATCGATAAATCTAACTACTGCAGATGGAACCAGTCATTGCATCAAAGAACTATTTGACGTACCAGTGCAATTTAATAATCAATTTCACATTATTCCAGTGTTACACATGCCAGGTTTGTCACAAAATTTGATATTGGGTAGAGATTTCTTTGACAAATTTGGTATTTCGTTTCAATTTACAACTGGTCTCTTGAAAGAACCAGCAACAATAAACACAATTTCACGCGAAGCAGTAGCAATCATGAGTAAGGAAGACTTAAGTGAAGACCAGAAAGAAGCTTTGACAAGGGTCATTACACAAATTAGGAACAGTATTGGAACAGGGCTAGGCCGAACCAAAATCATAAAACACACTATAGATACAGGGGACAGCAAACCCGTACACGTAAAGCAATATAACTTTTCCCCAGTTATCAGGAAAGAAATAGAAAAAGAATTAGATTATATGTTGGAAAAGAATGTTGTTGAACCATCTTACAGTCCTTGGTGCTCTCCCATAGTAATGGTTAGGAAACCTAATGGTAGCAATAGGCTTTGCTTAGACAGTAGACAGCTTAATAAGATTACTAGGCGAGATACTTATCCCTTGCCAAGAGTTTCGTCAATTTTAGACAACCTACGCAATGCAAAATTTCTCAGTACGATTGATCTTAAATCAGCATTTTGGCAAATAGAGTTAGAGGAATCTAGTAAAGAAAAAACAGCGTTCGCTGTACCAGGTAGGGGATTATTTCAATTTAAAGTCATGCCCTTTGGTCTGGTTAACGCTTCGCAATCGCAACAGAGATTAATGGACATTCTATTTCATGTTTTAGAGGGGAAGGTATGGGCCTACCTTGACGATATCATAGTGTGTTCTGAAAACTTTGATGAGCATATAGATATTTTGAAGGCCGTTACAAACATTCTGAAGGAAGCGGGACTAACAATAAATGTTGAAAAATGTAAATTTGCGAGGCCTAGTCTGCGTTTTCTAGGATATATTATTGACAAGGATGGGTTGCGTACGGACCCGAATAAGGTTTCAGCTATTATTGATTTTCCTAGGCCTAGAAACTCGACAGAGTTAAAAAGGTTTATAGGCGTTGCGAGCTGGTATAGAAGGTTCGTCAAAGATTTTGCCACAATAGCAGCACCTTTACATAACTTAACCAAAGGTAAAAGAAGCAAAAAGTTTGTGTGGACAGATGAGGCTGACAAGGCATTTCTCCAGCTTAAAACATTGCTCACTACTACTCCAGTCATTTCGTGTCCAAATTTTGACAAACCCTTTATCATACAATGCGATGCCTCTAATAAAGGGATTGGGGCAGTTTTATGCCAAAAAATTAATAACATTGAACAACCTATATCGTATTTGAGTAGGAAGCTAAATGAGAGAGAGCGGCTATATTCAACTTCAGAAAGAGAACTTTTAAGTATTGTGTACGCTATAGACAAATTTAGACCATACATCGACGGTACACACTTTACAATTGTCACGGATCACAGTGCTCTAAAAATGTTACACAAAATGAAGGACCCGCATGGCAGATTGGCTAGATGGGCAATGAAAATACAGCAATTTAGCTTCGATATAATTCATAGGCCTGGAAAGTGTAATATAGTGCCAGATGCCTTATCAAGATCCATTAACGCACTGGTAGACAATAACTATGGTATACAGATATTGGAGAAACACAAAGACGATTGGTATAGATGTAAAATAGCAAAAATAAAAAATCAAGAAGAAGCCAATTCGGACTGGCAAGTTAGAGATGGGTTGCTTTACAAAAAAATATGCTTAAAGCAATTTCCAGATAAAAGTAATGACTGGAAACTATACATACCAAGTGCATTAAGAACAGAGATTTTAAAGCGCTGTCACGATGATAGTACTTCTGGACATTTAGGGGTGCGTAAAACTCTGTTTAGAATAAAACAGTTTTATTGTTGGCCTAACATGCTATCTGATGTAAAACAGCATGTAGGAAAATGCGATATATGTGCTCGTGTAAAAGTATCACAACAATTGCCGTTGGGCCAAATGGGGCACCATAGAACGGTTACAAGGCCATGGCAGATAATATCCATGGACCTAATGGGACCGTTCCCTAAAAGTAAAAATTGTAACACAATGCTTTTAGTTATTACTTGTTTATTTAGCAAATTTACACTTTTGTTCCCTTTGAGAACTGGTAAGGCGGATAAAATATGTGAAATTTTAGAAAGTCAGTTCTTACTGTTTGGAATTCCTCAAGCAATAATTTGTGATAACGGCAAACAATTTGAATCGCATATTTTTAAGGATCTTGTAAGACAATATAACAGTCAAATTTGGTTTACTCCTAACTACCACCCCCAAAGTAATCCCACGGAACGTGTTAACAGAGTATTAGGCACAATGATATCTTCTTACATAACTTCTAAGAAGCACAATGAGTGGGATGTCCATTTACAGAAGTTTGCTCACGCCTTGCGGACATCGGTTCAGGAGACCACACAGTATACACCCGCTTTTCTTTTCTTTGGGAGAGAAACATCGATTCCTGTAAATCTTCCTAACAGCGATCAGGAAGTATCATCATACATAAATAAAGGAAACCTAATTAGTGACACTCGAGAGTATTTGACGGGTCTTCAGTCTATGACGGCCATTTATAAGGCTGTGGAAACCAGGCTTCAAGCATCCCATGACAAAAGTCTCAAATTATACAACAAGAAACACAGAATAACAGATTTTCAAGTTGGGGATGTAGTTTGGAAACGAACAAAGTACCTCTCTAAAGCAGGAACCAAATTCATGGCTAAATTAGCACCTAAATTCGAGAAAGCCATAATAGTTAAAAAGTTGTCGGCCAATGTCTTTCATTTAAACAATGCTTATGGTAAACCGGTTGGAGTATGGCACTCAAAAGATTTAAAGCCCCTGTGGAGTGGATATTCTAGTGTCTACAGTGAAAAGAAATAAAATATGTTAGGTATATTTTATTTCTTTGCTAGGTTGGGGGAATGTTATATCAGTAATATAATTTAAGGTGGGTAAATTGATAAAAACAATAACATGAGAATAAGTCAGAGAGTGTAGCTCCAAGCGGTGAGAAATTTCGACTCGAATCGATAACGAGTTGCTGGCTCTGTACGCCACACAGGAGGTATACGATTCACGGCACCCGAGTTCAAATCCATTTTAGGTATTAAATCAAATAACACTTTTTTTAATGTTTTAAAATTTTATTTTAATTCGAACTGACCTTCCGGGCAGTCTGAAGGAGACGGTGGTGTGAGAGTGTGGTGTATGTGCAACGGCCGATAAAACGTGTACCGGCATTTAAAGACATACCGACGATTTGTTATTACACCGTTTGCATTCATTAACTTAAGTTATTTTTGTAATAATTAGAGTGTTGTGCACAAAGGGGGTGAGTTATTTATTAACTTATTACTATTTAAATAAACAGATCTTGTATATTGTCAAACGTCTTCAGAAAGTTAAGACATATTTTCTAATTGTTTTAGCCTTAAGACATGCCCCTTTACGTGTGATGACTGCATCACAAAATTAACAAATATATCCCTGTGGCAGCTGCTAGCCGTGGCTTGAGGTTTTGGCAGAGTTCCGTTGAAGATAAAAACTCTCCTGGCGTCCAATTTTAGTTTTAAGTTCTTTTTTTTTTTGTTTTTTGTAAACTAACTTAGGCTAAAGTTAATATTTCCTTTTTGTTTAGTTTAGTAATTTCGATAGAATAAACACTATTGTTTGGGCATTTATCGTTGTTAACTAATTGAACCCGTAATAGTCTTTTAACTGGTGGTGATTATGATGATAGTATTATATTATCAACAGTAACGACAAAATGAAATATTCCTGATATTTGATAAAACTTTTCCAAAGGCTCTTTCTTGTTTTTTTTTTTGCATAGGCATTACTAAGCTTATCGCAACTCGATAACAATTCGTCCTTAGTGCTAAGCTTAAGAAGAAATATTGCTGGTCTTGTGTAACATTAGCCAGATAACAGCCAACAACGTCGCAGCCCTTCGAATGTGGTAATGATATAAAGATGTTACGTAGGGACGCACATTGTAGACCTTTCCAGTCTTAGGAAAAATGTGTAACGTTAAAAGTAGTTCTAAGTTAGGAAGGATTATAATTTATTGCTTCATCTATTAAGCCAACTGTGAAATAATTACAACATCTATACAAATAAATAAAATTGGAGTGTCTGTTTGTAATATTGAAATAACCGGTTTTTAATAAATGTATATGGATGTATACCACAAATATTTGTTCTAAGCTTGGGTGTTCACTAAAATATTCTTATACCGACGACTCAAGACCTCTCAGTGTAAGGTCAAGACTTTGTATGTGACAGTATTTGATTCCTTTGAAATATATATTTTTTAATTAATTATGTTACCAGTAGTTGAAAGTAGTTGGAATTTCTTAGGTGTGTAGTCCGCCAACCCACACTAGGCCAGCGTGGTGGACTAAGGTCTAAACCCTCTGAGTTGTAGGGGAGGCCCGCGCCCAGCAGTGGGACGTATATGGGCTGATGATGATGATGATGATGAGTTGAGTAAATAAGGCTGTAGATAATCTATCTCTATTTCTATCAGTCCACACACGTCCCAATGCTGGGCACGGGTCCCCACTACATCCCCTCTATATGAATGATGATGACATTGAATTTTGAAATCTCAACAGACGAAATCGTCAAATTTAAGATAAAATAATATTAATACTTTGGATGATTAATCCCAGTTTGCAATAATCTCCAAAATTCTCGATAAAGCGGGCTTATTTCGTAACGTCGGACGCAACCATTAATTACAGACATTATACCTCATTTTTTACATTCCAACAACATTTATCTTACTGATGCGTAAGTGATCGTAGCGTTGATATAATAGATCAATAATTGCGATATTTTTATTCATATTGGTTTTCATAATAATAATTATCATCAGCCTATATGGGTCCCATTGCTGGGCACGGGCCTCCTCTACAACTGAGAGGGTTTAGGCCTTGGTGGACACGCTGGCCAGCCAATGCGTCCAGGAGAAGCTAAAACAGGCTGCTAATATATTACTTCTGAATTGACATTTCATAATCTTGATTTGTTTCTTTGACTAGGTATTTTAGGTCAATCACTTATTTCGAAATAAGAAACAAAAACGCAAAATATACGCTAGCGTCATATATGTGAGTAACTGGCCTTAAATATTATAAAAATTGGGGTAAAAAAAATAATCATAATTAAATTAGCAAAATTTAAAATAAGACTACGCGTCACTACAACCTGCATTACTTTATATTTAATTCGTTTGATATGTTTTTGGAGACAAATTATTTTTTTGTTATTACAGAATGAAGTTGCGTAAAGCTTTTCAATGAAAGAAACTATGATCACTCACAGAAAACAGATTTATAGAATTTCCGTTCAATATTTTAACCCAAATACGAACGAAGGACCGTTGTTGTTCGAAAGTAAAACAATTTCTCTTCAAAAAATGTTTACAAAGCCCTTATTGTTGCGACAGATGTCGAGTAATCCATTATTTTACCGTAGTAACAACAGATTTAGTTTAAAGTTTCTCGAAAACCATGTCTGTGTCGATCGTGGATATTTACCTAAACAGATATTACCTTTATTTCTTTAAGAATGGTTAATGCACTAAATAATATATACGTCCTGTAAAAAAAAATATATAAATAAATACACCCAACAGTCACATACATAGTTCTGCCCCCACACTAGGATACAAGTACTGTGTCGTGAGTATCAGAAACAACGAGAGACTTTTCGGTCTCACAAACACCCCGACCCGAAACAAATATTTGTGTATCACACAAACATTTGTCTCGGTGCGGGGATCCAACCCGCGGCCTCTCGTTTCGCAAGCTGGTATCTACTGCGCCACGGGGCTGTCAAAACACATACATTTACGCCCTAATATCACGGGGGTCGGTAGTGACTGTTACGTTACACATGCTATTTTATGATGTTAGGAACATGAAACTTTAGATATCTCATCTCACATATCACTAATGGCCCGTCCCATTGCAGTAAATATACTATCAGTAGAAAATAGTCTACTATATATCGAAGCGTCGACGCATCGCCACTGTGCGCCCAACGTAGCGGTATAAATACCGCCGCCCGATCGAGGATGATTCATTCTCGCTCGGAAAGCCGGACCGAACGGAGCTTTGTACTAAGTTTTTGAAATTACCTCCAGAAGTTTTACTGTCACTATTTTAAAAAAACAATAACGCTCAAGACCTTCCGTTATATGTATTATTCCTTAATTCCTTAATTTCCCACCCTCGACATTCATAATTAATTTAACATGAATTTTAAATCTTTCATTTCCTCTTTATTCGTTGGTAACTAGTCTCTACTTAAGGGTCTTAGCGTGATGTTAGTTAGCCTATACATATGTTAACACAATTAATACCTACATACCTGCACATTTATAGTTTACAATCCCGCTGGTAGTTCTTATTTTAATTATTATCACGCATTTACTCGTAGGTATACTGCATACTTAAGAGTTCTCCTCAAGCAATTTTAAAGGGATGTCAACCAACACGTAACAGGCCACCGTGGTGGATAAAAACCTACCATCTCTTACTAGAAGAGAGAGATGTATGGGCTAATAAATATAGAAATTTTAATTAGTACAAGCACAAGTAATCCTGGGTTCGATTCCCGGGTCAGGTGTGTTATTGAGTTTTCCCATTAGGAAATTCTCAATATCTATCGGCAATAGGCTCGCCCCCTATAACGTGGGGCTGATACATACCTGGCGAAATGTGGGTGCAGAAATGCACCTCTGCCTACCTCTTCGAAATACAGGCGTGAGGTTATGTATGCTTTAAAAAATATTGCAAGGTATTTACCCGTAATTCTAAAAGCTCGCGAACAGTTTGATGATTCCCTCGATAAGGGTTTTAATTAAACTTTGCGACGGGGAGGACGTCCGTTTGTAGCTAAATAATTTTAGATCTCCGATACCCTTTTAACCCTTTATAATCCAATTATTGTACTGGTAATCCCTTAAGATTATTCAGAATAGAACAATAGTTTATAATCACTGTCGATTTAGATGTACTTATTGGCATGGTCGAACGGAATAGTAACAAGTTCGCACAGAACGTTTCGGTGAGTAATATTGCCATTAGTGGGATATAAGTATCCGGCCGTCACCTACATCATCAGCCCATATACGTCCCAATGCTGGGCACGGGCCTCCTCTACAACTGAGAGGGGTTAGGCCTTAGTCCACCATGCGGAGAAATTCCAAAGAACTTTTAGGTGTACAGGTTTCCTCACGGTGTTTTCCTTCACCGTTACAGTACATGATAATTCATTGCGAATACACACATAACTTCGAAAAGTCAGAGGTGTGCGCTTGAGGTTTGAACCCGCGGCCGCCGAGACTCTCGACCGCGCGCTTTATCCTTGAGGCCATCACTACTGTAATATAGTTACAATCTTACATATAGTGCAAAATTCCAGAGACACACACAAAAGTGTTTTGTTCCGGGATCAGTATGTCTATAATCTGTAAGCATAATGGTCAGGAATGTGTTATAACCAGTTGACACTCTATTTGGACATTATTTCACTTACCAGAAAGTGAGGTGTTGTCACTTGGCTTTGTAGTCCAGTCAGTTTAGGTTTTATCTGCGGAAAAATTCCTAATAAGCTGATTTTTTTTTTACATCTTCATTACAATTGCTAAAAAAGTTATAAAGGTCAAAAGGTCAATAAAATCAGTTTTTCAAAAATATCTCGCGACCTATTGCTCGAAGGTCAATAGAGGTCATTATAAAAAATGTTTGCCGTGAAATTATCTACAAAAAATGTTGCATTTTTCTGTAAAATTAATTATTCTAGGAATAGAGCGCTGATTGGGGTTTAAAATGCCTAAAATGCCTGGACTATTGATAGCACGCAAAAATATCGTAAAAATTATCGATATCCGATAATTCACCATGGGGAATATCTCAGGTGTGAGAAGTACCTACAATAAACTAAGGTTCATACTGTCATTCCAGAAAAGGTCATATAATAACCATTTCTCCCGAAAGAGGTCTTAAAATTTCATCAAATTAATTTTCAGCGTCCAACGGTCCACCGTCCCGACATTTGGAGATTCATGACGCAATAAACTAAGTATTTACATAGTTAGGTTTACTACTCATCAACACAAACAATTTAGACGGAGCAATTCCGGAACTGACTTTGAGTAAATAAAAGCAAGCAATTGCTTTGGACCTGGTCTAATTAATTTGGAGTAAGACACATAGAAACATTCACGAGGGTGTACACTTTTGCTATATACATAAACATACATCTAAATGAGGCGCAAAGGTCTCCTTCCAACTAAGAGGAGTTGGTCTCACACCACTATGCTGGCCCATTTTAGTTGGTGGTCTACATAACTAAGAAATTTCTGGATAAGAAATTCCGCCGACTTCCGGTATGTTTTCCTTCGCCGCTAAATTTTAAAATTGTTTTTTTTTGTTTATGAGTAAGGCAAACGACTTAACGAGCCACCTGATGTCAGCACCATTCACTAACTCCCACAATACCAAAGGGATCATCGGTGCGTTGCCGGCCTTCGAGGAAAATATAGGCCCTTTTAAATGGTTCCTAAGTCGTAACCGTTCCGAAATACTGCCGCGGAAAGCTGATTCCATAAAGATGTTTCGCAGGAAAGAAAACTCCGTTTCAACCGCACTGTTGAGGAACGCCATTCGTCCAGATGGTAGGAATGGATCTTCAACTGTTTGTTAAGCTTTTACTTTTTCAGTATTAATAGCCTTTGAAGATTTATCTGGGATATAATTAAGCCTCGAACCATCACCCCAACCTATCCATGTCCGTACCAAAATGCATAAGAATCAATTCACTGGTAAAGGCGAGAAAGGGTAAAAACAAAAAGCGATTCACGCGTTACAGAGCTCATCGCATACTTCAAATACAAGATAGACCTAGCCCTCATCAAAGAGCTAACTCAGTAAATATTTCAGTAGTTCTAGTTGTGAAGTGTATTAGAAACTTGTGCCTAAAGTGTGAGTGGAATTGGGCCAACTTGCGGATCCAATAAAGGAGCTTGGTGTCGTAAAATAGGACACGAGCGGACCGACTTATGAGGAGTGCTGCGTCGATACAAAGTAGAATTCGATGCAGGAAAACATTGAATCGGGCACCGAAGATTTATTCAATAAATAAGATAAAATATTGACCTAAAAACTGCTTTTTAACAATGATCAGATCGGCTTTATATGCCTCAGAATTGCTGAATATAATACATCTAAAACACCTAAATTAAATATTAGTACTCTGAGTTGTAGAGGAGGTCCATGCCCATAAAAAATACATATATACATAACATCACATATGAAGATGATGCCTACCCCAAAGGGATAGGCAGAGGTGCATTTCTACACCTTCCTTTCTTCACTTATGTATGAGTTACACGTAGAAGGGGCAAACTTGTAGCCGATTTTCGTGCACATTTCCAGACTCCGTATTGCTACTGAGAATCACCTAATGGAAAAACCCAATAACACTTTGCCTGGCCCGGAAATAGAACCGGGAACCGGAACCGGAACCATACCTACTTGTGCTTCGAGTCCACAAGGCAGTCATATGTGTAAATATATTAAATAGAAAAGGTACTTTTGTGTAAGTAGTAAAGTATTCGAAGTGTATTGTAGTGTGTACTGTGTATAAATAAAAATAAAAACACCAATCTTAGCAAGCAGCAACACTGTAGGCAGAAACCAAATTCGATTTTTTTTACATGATTTATATCACGTACAATTCATATCCGTAAAATATTTATTATAACTGCAAAAATATGTTTCCCGACTTTATTTATGAACATTTACTATAATAAATTAATAATTTCCATATTTCCTCGCAGCCGTTGCCGAAATTATTGTAATGCTGAATTTGAACAATATTTAATGAAACGTTTAACGGAATAAAATTATTTCAATGTATGTGTATGCGAACTTCAACGGTGAAGGAAAACATCGTGATGAAACCTGCACACCTAAAAGTTCTTAGGAATTTCGTAGATGTGTAGTCCGCCAACCCGCACTATGCCAGCGTGGTGGACTAAGACCTTAACCCTCTCAGTTGTAGAGGAAGCCTGTGCTCAGCAGTGGGACGTATTTGGGCTGATGATGATGATGATGATAGTAAATACAATGAGATATCGTTTCAAATTAGCTCAATTTATGTAAATCAGTTTTGAATTATTCAGTGTATTTGTTACACATGACGTCATAGCAGTCAGCATAGATGTCTCATAATATACATGAGTTACCTATAATGCCCAGTTATTTTTTCAATATTTTATTACGTTCATATCATTTTTCAAACCAAAATTAGTTGTACGTTTTACAAAGAAATATTTAAGTTCTTTTGTCGTGGGTGTCAGATCTTACAAAAGATTGTACTTTAAACGCACAGATCCTAAACAAATCATATTTTCTGACACACTAGCAAGACAACCAAAAACATGTTTAAGCTGGAAACACATTTTTTTTCTATTTAAACTCAAAGCACTAAGACGTTCTTCAAACAGCCAAAAAGCTCGAGTGACGCAAATTACGTTGCATTAAAGCCATACAACAAAGTTGCCGGTTTCACTCGCTAAGCATCTAATGTGTAAGTGCCCAGCTGCCTTCTCAAAGTGAACGGGCTGTAATCGGCTTACACACGTGCACAGCTCCAACTAGATACGACGGCAAGTTTCGGAACTTCAGAACGTTCGCCAAGTTTTAATTGATAATGATCTTGTTTTTATTAAAACTACGGGAAAGTTAGACAAGGTCCGAAGGATTTCTAAATTACCAGACTGCTAGAGTTACTAATCGTATACGATTGGACATTGGACGCAATAAAAAAATAAAAATAGGAACATTTTTTATTATTATTTACATCTAAGTGACACCACATCTGATATTAAGTATGATGATGTCCAAATAGTGCATCATATGGCGAAAGACTCGCATCTTTCGTCGCTCGGTACCCTCTTGCCGGCCTGCTGTGATGTTCTTTCACGTTACGCCGAAAAAACCCAGGACTAAAGGAAGATGGGAACACATGGGCTGGCAAACTATGCCACAGCTTTCTGTTGCGGCAATGAATTGGCGTACCTCCCGATCGCATACAATAATACGTATTTTAAAAAGTAGCGTAAAAGAAGCATCTCTCGTCGGCAAGAGAGTATTGAGCGATGAAAGAGGAGAGTCTGACGTCACTTTATGATCTATTTGGAAATCATCGTGCTCACACTTTATCGTGCTAGTCTAAAAATACGTAATTAACACCCTTTTTCAGTCCGTCTGTGATAACATACATTACATTTGGTGACATTCCGAGACTCCGGGATGCTGCTAAGGATTGCCTAAGAAAAAAAATAACAAAAAGACTAAGACGAAACGTCTGCCTACCCCTTCGAGAATACAGGCGCGAGTGTGTATTTAGTATGTTGGAACATACTAAAAAAATTTATATATACAAACATAATCTCACGCCTGTATTCCCCGAAGGGGTAGGCAGAGGTGCATTTCTGCACCCCCATTCAGCCAGGTATGTATCAGTCCCAGCCTATACTACAATTTTTCGGGCAAAATTCCAGACTCCGTGGTGCTACTGAGAATTTCCTAATGGAAAAACCCAATAACACTTTCCCAGACCCGGGAATTGAACCCAAGACGTCTAGATCGCACGGCACATACTTGTGCCGCGAGACCACGAGGCAGTGAAAAAATATTTATCGCTCAATGAAAACTTATAAAAACATACACTTTACATTTCACAATGATGCTCATTTTTCGCATAAACTTTGCAGGACTTAACGCTGGGCGTCGCACAAAAGCAATTAGCAAGTAAAAGCAGAATGCGCCGCATCGCCACCGTCCACCGCCACCGCAATGAGAAGCGGCTAATATCGTTAACAGAACTTACTGTACTCCAGCTTGCACACCAACTGGCCAATTTTGAAACTGTACCCACAATACTCGTATGAGAACTTTTGCTAGTAAATCATATTGCTTTTACAAAGCTGAAGGGTTTTGTTTTTGTGGGTAGGCAGCCCCGTGGCGCAGTTGGCTAGACATCAGCTTGTGAAACGAGAGGCCACGGGTTCGATCCCCGCACCGAGTCAAATGTTTGTGTGATCCACAAATATTTGTTTTGGGTCTGGTGGGAGACCATAAAGTCTCTCGTCGTTTCTGAAAGCCACGACACAAGACTTATATCTTAGTGTGAAGTCAGAACTATGTATGTGACGTTAGGTGAATTTATTTATAATTAATGGAGTAGATAGAAAATAGGGGAATTGTATACGGATGACTGCCTCGTGGCTCACGGTACAAGCATGTGCTGTGCGATCTAGAGGTCCTGGGTTCGATTCCCAGGTCGGGCAAAGTGTTATTGGGTTTTTCCATAAGGAAATTCTCAGTAGCAGCCCGGAGTCTGGAAATGTGCCCGAAAAACGGCAATAGGCTCGCCCTCTATTACGTGGGACTGATACGTACGTGGCGAAATGTGGGTGCAGTAATGCACCTCTGCCTACCCTTTCGGGGAATACATGTGTGAGATTATGTATATAATAGGTATGTATGTTATACGGATAAGTCAACATTATGTACTGAAATACGGGTTACTGGTAATTTATTTTAGGTTCTAAGCAACCTTTATCACTGAATAAAACTTAAGGAAAATAGAAAGATCTTTTATAAAATGTAAACTTTAAATATATTTTAAGTTGAATACTTCCCATAAAATACATAACCATTACGCCCAAAGACTGTATTAACATTAGAGCGACCCGTTTCTAATTAAAACTTAGTTTAAGTAGTCATTACTTAATTAGCCGCAGAATTTAACAGCCATAGCCGCAGGTATTGGGAACTTTCTAGCCGGCGTCGACTACGTTATTTCATTAACTTGCTTTGTTAAGGCTCGTAGTTTCAATACGGATTTTGTACAAAATGTAGGTGTAAGTTTTACCTCAACAAGTTTCACGGGACATGATTTTATGTAAATACTAATTAGGTACTCAGATTTACAAGTTTTAGAACAATGGAATGACGTGAATACCAGTCTTAATTACCGGCTTTGCGAAACGAGGGACCGCTGGTTCGATCTCCGCACCGAAACAAACTTTTGTGTTGTCCACAAATAATTGCATCGGCTACGGGAGTTTGAGAGAAAGCAAAGTGTCACATAGTTTCTGATGCTCACGACACAAGACTTTTATCTAAATATGGGCTCAAAACTATGTATGTAACTGTATGTATGTATGTGTGTTTATTATTATTGTCACGGTCTCACGGTACGTATGTGCTGTACGATCTAGAAGTCCTAGGTTCGATTCCCGGGTCGGACAAAGTGATATTGTGTTTTGTACATTAGAAAATTTTCAGTAGCAGCACGGAGTCTGGAATTTTGCCCGAAAATCGGCAATAGGCTCGCTGCTCGCTCGTGGACGAAAAAACTATTGGCAAAATGTAGGTGCAAGTTACGTATGAATGTATGTATGTATTATTTTAACTCAGTACGATTGCATATCTAATTAAAAGAATGGCAACATGCATCATTAACATTATATTAATAATCATCGTTTATTCAGAATACATGTCGCATCTTAAATAAACGACATCTTAAATCATGTCACTAAATTCCGCCCCGTTTCCCTAATCCCGCATCATCAAACACTACAATATTCTCCAACACAGCAAACGCCAAGACGACCACACAATCGTAAAGGGAACTGCGTTGTCATCTGCATACGAAGTCGGCACTGAGGGAATTGGTAACTTGCTCGGAAGCGTAGCTCGGACGAATGCGCAGAGCCGTGCATATAACGTGCACTGAATGCTACTTCATACGTGTGTAAAAGGACTCTGAAGGCTTTGAGACTTCTATCGCCTTTACTAAAGCCTTTATGTTTGACAAAGTAGACTCGAATATTTGATGTGCTGGATTGAACATATTAAAACTATTAATGAGGTGCATGTCAAAACAGATGATTTTACAAGCAATCGGAGTGAGCTCGCAAAATGTTTGTTATATGTTATTTGCTATACTTAATTTAATTGTGTTAGCTTAATTTATTAGTAGTAGTGTGATTGTTATTTTGTTTTGTTTTGTTTTGTTTTATTTTGTATAAATTTGTGTTATAGTCCCGCCAGTTCGAATTGGGTACCTAAACCTGTAATGACTGTGTGTGTTGAATTAATAAATAAATAAAAATAAATAAATATCAAGCAAACAGTTTTAAACTACTAACGGATACATTAGTTATAAATGCTTTGGTTATAAAAAGTGAAGACAATGTATTGTTGGATGACCGTAAATAATTTATTTAAAAAAATCTTGATAATCAATTGAAACCACAAGATTTAAAAATGTCTATTGAGCTAATTGTCCTGCCACTTTTATACTGAAACAATGTCAACGTGACGTCACAAGATGGTGTCTGATTTAAAATGAATTTTTTATAATAATTATATAAAGATATTAATTAGTGTTGTAAGATCCTCCCCTTAAATACTAGGGTGATTGTGAAGGCGACAATAAAAGAATCGATTAATCAAAGATGAACACTAGGAAGGAGGGAGAATTGGCGATGCGTGCAAATTTAATTCCAATCAATTTGAGGAAACTTGGCCTCGTGGGAGACATCTAGGGAATGCCAAAGGACACCCAACGTTTTTTCAATGCAGATAGAGTTTCGACTGGTTAAACACATTAAGACTGTCGCACTACGCAACATGATACAATATACCTAAGTCTATCTCGTAATGCATGAAACGTGTTACTATGTCAGATTTTATACCATAGTAGATTTTCAGTGGTCTCATAGGCCGATACTATATCCTATTACGAGTATATTGGGCTTCCAGGGATCTCACTTTTGATCTAAGGGTCAAGTCCAGACGGTTTTCTACGAGTCAATGATCAATCAACATCGAAATCAAATCAAATCAAACTCGAAGCAATTAGTAGATCATACAGACAAGAATGCTTTTAAAAAGGAACCTTAACTATTTTGTTCAAACAAATGCACCCTAAAGGCTATTAGTTTACTCACAATATACCATTAGAATATCGAAGTTACTTTAAAAAAATTCAAGTATATCACAACAAAAGCAATATTCTCAAACTGTTTTTGTCCAAAGCCATTTGATTCTTTTGAATAATGGATAACTGTCACAAAATAAAAACATTTTTTTGATAACGACATGATTTTCAATTAGAATAATGAATTCGAAAATGTGGTTTTATAGCTACAATGAACATGTGAAATAAATGTGATTTTTTTACTTTTTCTTTTTTTTCATACACAATACGTTTGGAGCGAAAAAGAATTTATGTATACAATATTGCAATACTTTTTTCTAATTAAATTTTCCAAAACGATTTCTCTTAAGTAAATTTTGAAACCACATTATCGCAAGTGAAGCTGCAGTAAAAAATTGGATTTTTATAATATTTTTTTATGTGATGTTTTGAGTAGAGTGAAAATGTCAAAGAAGTATACGACCCTGCATGGATGAACAAAATAAAATGCATCGGCCGGGAATCGAACCCGGGCCGCCCGCGTGGCAGGCGAGCATTCTACCACTGAACCACCGATGCTTGTTACCTCCTGTTCAAAATATGCACCACGTATTAGCTGCATAAAATATTTCCTTTCACTTTAACCTTTTCTTAAGAAACGTGAATATTACAACTTTTAATGAGTGTCATCTTTGCTTGTGATATGGATGGATGGATATGGATAGATACTATTGGCAGAACATTTAAACAAACCAACAGATATTATCAGGGTATATTTATTGCGTTGGTCCCGCGGCGTAGTGTGCAGCGTGCAATCAAATTGGATTTGGTTCCCGAGTCACGCAAATTCTATTAGGAAATACTCAATAGCAGCACGGAGTCTGGAAATGTGCCCGAATAACGGCAATAGGCTCGCCCCCTATTATGTGGGACTGATACATAACTGGCGAAATGTGGGTGCAGAAATGCACCTCTGCCTACTCCTTCGGGGAATACAGGCGTGAGATTATGTATGTATGTATGTGAAATTAATAGTATTTTCAGTTGTTGAAAATGTGTCCGGTAATGGCTACCCCCTCCATTACATGGGAGTAAAAACAATTGTCAAAAAGTGGGTGTAAAAAGTCGAAGTCGTGATGGCCTCGAGGTTTAGGCACGCGGTCGAGAATCTCGACGGTCGCGGGTTTAAACCCCAGGCATACACCTCTGACTTTTCCAAGTTATGTGTGTATTCACGAAGAATAATCACGTACTTCAACGGTGAAGGTAAACATCGTGATAAAACCTGCACACCTAAAACTTCTTAGGAATTTCTTAGGCGTGTAGTCCGGCAACCCGCACTAGGCCAGCGTGGTGGACTAAGGCCTAAACCCTCTCAATGGTAGAGGAGGCTCGTGCCCAGCCGAGGACGTATATGGGCTGATGATGATGGGTGTAAAAATGTACCTCTGGCTACTCCTTCGGGGAACACAAGCGTCAGTGTATGTTGGTATTAAAATCACATATAGAAAAATATGAATGGAATACCAAGAAGCTACAATTTTTCCCTGTTTTATGCAAAAGCAGCTTTGAAGTTCGAGCCATTATCGTACGTCGCATAAGCTTTAAAAGGGGTTAGTGAAAAGTATAAAAGATAATTAGCTGTATTGCCAGCATAAATGGTTTCCTTTAATGCCGGGAAATACCTGTGTCATTGCAGTCGCATGAGGATTAAATGAATATGTAGATGTATTTAAGTAAATTTAATTATATGCGCCTATGATAATTCATAATCTAACGAAGTTTCGAAAACTACATCAAAGTTAATTAAGCTAAGAGATATTTTTATTGCAAGGTTAATATTTGAATACAAACTATATTTTAATAGTATTATAACTTATTATATTAATACTAATTATATGCTAGATAATAAGATTCTTTCTGATTTTTTTTACCTAGACTGGAATATTCCCAAATAAAATCTATATCTTATATCTTTAAATGAGCAATTCTTGTATATATATAATTGGAATCTCGGAATCGGCTCCAACGATTTTCATAAAATTTTGTATATAGGGGGTTTCGGGGGCGATAAATCGATCTAGCTAGGAATCATTTTTAGAAAATGTCATTTGGAAGAAAAATAACAAAAAGGAGGCGTTTGAGTAGACTCTTCCTGACATCTATTGGCGAATTGGCGAATAATAATACTATTTTTTGTGAGCAACCAATTGCTTTAACGACACAACAGCAGATGGCGCTGTTAAGTAACATTATTCATATTTCATCATTTTATTAGTAATTCGTACTTAAATATAATTTCCAAAAAACACAATTTAAAAAAAAAATATCCGAGCAAAGCTCGGTCATCCAGGTACTTTATTCTTTAAATTGTCATTTAACAGTAGGTATCTAAAAATGATAGTTTTTTATTTCTCCGTTAATTCCTACTGAATTCAAGTGGTCTTCGTGATTTTTATAAAGGAAAGACTCTAAGAGCAATATAATATTATGTTAATTAAATTTATATATACAACTCACTATTGATTTCAATATATTATTTTTACCTCACTAAAATATTTTCTTTTATATTTCTTCCATTTCATGCCGTTGCATACACTTAATAGATACGGCTTTGGGTGCTTAGTAAATGCACTTAGGGCCTTACTTATGAAATTTATTTAATTTAATTACTACTTAATTATGCTTTGGTATATTCTATTGATTGACCTGTGACGTTAGAGGACATGAGACATTTTAAGGTAGTGGTTACATTAACTATCGCTTTTACGTAAGGCCGTCAGTATCTATATTATTATCTATACAAATAAATAAAATTGGAGTGTCTGTTTGTAATATTGAAGTAACCGCTTTTTAATAAATGCATATGGATGTATACACGGTACATATCAAAATAACGTTTTTTACAATTTTTGTCTGTTTGTCTGTCTGTTTGTTCCGGCTAATCTCTGAAACGGGTGGACCAATTTTAACGGGACTTTCACTGGCAGATAGCTGATGTAATAAAGAGTAATTTAGGCTAAAAAAAATAAATTATATATCTTAATGAATCGGCTGTTCGCGGAACGAAGTTCGCCGGGTCAGCTAGTTAAAAATATTTATGTGTTTATGCATGCAACTCAAAAACTATGGAACCGACGCGAATGATTTTTGGTATGAAGTTAGATGGGACCCACCAAAATAATATAGGGCTATTTTTTATCGAGGAAAAATGTAATGTTTCAATGGGGATGGGTATTTGTTATAAATGCGAGAGTATTATATATATTTTCACAAGAATACACCAACAAAACACATCTAAGTTAACGCGAAGAGGATTATCCTGAAGTTAGAATGCCAACTGCAAGCCGGCGTTCGGGAACTCTTCTACAATTTCCGCAAATGTCTTTACAATACAGAATTGTGAGATATCCCAGTTTTATTGAAAAATTTTTCGCCATAAGATGAAACACATATTCTACAGAATATTTTTATACTTTGATCCTCTTGGAAATGTATGTTTTTTTGTCTTTGGCATCCATTCGTACGTACATAGTTGTACCCCCGAAGGAGTTAGCAAAGGTGTCAATTCGCTCGTAATGTGAGGCATAAGGATTGATCGTAACATAAATGTGAAGCTTCTGATCGAGTGGCATGGGTTTGAGAGCCGGTTTGAGCGAAGTGTCATTGCGATTGTCTTTTAAACATTTTTGGTTTGGAATTTTATCTGGTACACGACAATAGGCGAGCCTTCTATTTAGCTAGACTTAAAAGCTGACAAAATCTAGGTGCAGAAATACACATCGGTCTAATTCTAAAGCGATACAAAAGACTGGGCCATGACAAGAAACGGGTCTATTAAACTTCTGAAATTCCCGTCAAATTTTTCGCATATATCAATCTCTAGTTAAGAATAGAAGTATGTACCATAAATAATAATAAATTAACGATCTTTAAATATCTAAGCACTAGCTTTTGCCCGCGACTCCGTTCGCGTAGACTACAGGATTGGGTTCAGAAAGAAAATAAGTTGTAGTCTATTTTACTATTATATTATTATTTTTTTACAAACCTTGAATGTCATATTTATTTATATCTAATCAACAGCCTAAAAAATAAGTTTCAAGCTTCTAGCTTTAGAAATGACAATACTTCCATACAACCTTTCATCCCCCCTTTCAACCCTTTAAAACCATTTTTCCGGAATAAAAAGTAGCCCTAAACTCTAACTCTAGTAGCTCTAAACTCTCTGTGTACCAAATTTAATTTAAATCGGTTCAGTAGTTTTAGCAGGAAAGCAAGACAGACAGACAGAGTTACTTTCGCATTTATAATATTAAATATGGATTTACAGTATAACACAAACAGCATATTGTGCAAGCGAAGATATAATTTGTTCCAAAACTCTTAATAGTCACGTTTCTTGAGACGAGTCTACAGTGCAAGGAAATATTTGACGCCGCACTATATGAGGCAATTTTGGACATGTGATAACAAGCATCGGTGGTTCAGTGGTAGAATGCTCGCCTGCCACGCGGGCGGCCCGGGTTCGATTCCCGGCCGATGCATTGCTTTTTTTAATGTTTTTTTAAAGGTATTTATAGATGTATGTAAAAGTCCCGTCGGAAATTAGGAATAGTAAGGGCTCAATAAGACTAGGGTACGTTCCTAAGTTTTTTAAAAGTTATAATAAACATTCATAGCATCAGTAAATAGCATAGATTATGTATTATTATTTTTAATAGAATTTGTATAGCTGTAACCCCAAAGGAGTAAATAAAGTTGTATTTTATAATTCTCGCGTTATATGGGGCATAGGGATTGGTCTCGTAATATGAATGTGCGGCTTCGAGTGGCCTGGGTTTGAGTGTATTCCCTAAAAGAGCAGGCAGAGGTGCATTTCTGCACCCACATTTCACCAGGGGTGTATCAGTCACACGCAAAAGGTGGCGAGCCTATTGCCGTTTTTCGGGCACATTTCCAGAATCCGTGCAGCTACTGCGAATGGAAAGACTCAATAACACTTTACCCGACCCGGGAATCGAACCCATACTTGTACTGCGAAACCATGAGGCAGTCAGGCAGGCAGTGTGGGTATTTTCTTTAAATCATTTATAATCTGGAAATTTATCTCAGTCACAACAAACGGCGCGTCTTATACTAAATTGGATAAAAAAACAGCTGATGAAATCTGGGTGCAGAAATACACCTTAACCTTATCCTTTGGGAATACATACTATTACATAATCGTATGTAAGAGTGGGCCGTAAGAAGAAATGCGCCTATATCTGAAATACACGTCACATTTTTGCCTATTTTTATGCCTCTTTGTTGACTGCCTCGTGGTCTCGCGGTACAAGTATGTGCCGTGCGATCTAGAGGTCCTGGGTTCGATTCCCGGGTCGGGCAAAGTGTTATTGGGTTTTTCCATTAGGAAATTCTCGGTAACAGCACGGAGTCTGGAAATGTGCCCGAAAAACCGCAATAGGCTCGCCCCCTATTACGTGGGACTGATACATACTTGGCGAAATGTGGGTGCAGAAATGCACCTCTGCCTACCCCTTCGGGGCATACAGGCGTGAGTTTATGTATGTATGTAATGTCTGTTTTAAAATAAACGTATTTACCACAATGATAAAATTAACGATTTTTGAATATCTAAGCATTTACAGTATAACACAAACAGCATATTGTGCAAGCGAAGATATAATTTGTTCCAAAACTCTTAATAGTCACGTTTCTTGAGATGAGTCTAAAGTGAAAGGAAATATTTGACTCGGCACTAACTAGCGCATCATTTAGACATGTGAGAACAAGCATCGGTGGTTCAGTGGTAGAATGCTCGCCTGCCACGCGGGCGGCCCGGGTTCGATTCCCGGCCGATGCAGTTGTTTTTTTTCTTTAGATTTTTTTAATAGAAATATTTTTATAGGTACTGTAAGTGATTTGTTACATTAGTTGGCGTTCCACAGCCCGGGGTTCGTTTCCAGGTTTGAAAAAAAGGATGCAATTTTTATATAGAAAATTATCATCAATAACACACATCATTATCATCATCAGCCGAAAGACGTCCACTGCTGGACTAGGCCTCTTCCAAAGTCTGTATATTATTTAAAAATATTTTTTCCTCACAATTATCTCTGGAACTATAAATAGCCAAATACAATATACCCTTTTCCCAACACTTAAACATACATACATACATAAACTCACGCCTATCTCCCGTTGGGGTAGGCAGAGAGAGGCGCCCCGGGCGACTGCGGCATAACAGTGGGCGCTTCTCGCTCACGGACCGTGGTCGTCCCACTTGGCGCCGAGATGGCCACCGGGGTTTTGGTCGGTATGCCCGTTTAAGGATTTTGTTATGTACCCAGCCCGGCACTAACATCTGCGCGGATTTGATGTCGCCGCGTGTCGGGCTGAAAGACCGGTGACCCCGTCATACGCTTCCCGCCCCCCTCCCCCAGGGCTGGCGGGAAGTAGAGCCATAAACAGCTTTCCCCTCGAGAACACAAAAAAGGCAGAGACTATAGAGCGCCAAATGCCACGGTCCAAACACACTTCTTTCGTTTCCTCAACTGACATTATCCTCTTCATGCATGCACGTCGGTTTCGAACACTTAAACCTTTCAAGCTAAACTCTACTTATCATAAAGATGTTCCCAGATCCATTCATCGTCATTCGAAGCACGTCTGCGCGAAACCTCGGCCCACTTACACTACAAACAGCTACTGTTGATGGTTTTCTGTGTACATCTCGCTGCTCCGTTGAAATTGAAACGCGATCCCCGATCGTGGGGGATAAATATCGTTCCTTTGAATATATTTACACTTCTTACGCGTAAATGGATTCTGAATTTAACAGAATATTCCTATGTGACGTGCATCTATAGAAATAAATAAAATTGGAGTGTTTGTTTGTAATATTTTATTTATTTATTTATGCTTTTTATACATGGACCAATTTTGACGGGACTTTTATTGGCAGGTAGCTGATGTATTAAGGAGTAACTTAGGCAAAAAAAAACACTATTAGGCGGAACGAAGTTCACCGGGTCGCTATCCTACTTGAAAGGGCGATATTTGTTTCTCCTAGCGAGGCAAAGTGAACAATACCTGGTGATGAATGCAGTCTATGGACTATTGGCAAGGAACGTTTAAAATAATCTCTTATAAGTCAACACAATTCATCATCGGCATCTTCATCACCCTATACACGTCCCACTGCTGGACCTCCTGTACAACTGGGAAGATTACAACACTATTATGGCTGTTTTTTCTCACTCTTTATGTAATTTAGCGACTTTTCCTATACGGATATATCCTATAATAACCTTAAACAGTGTAATAAAGTACCTACTCGAATGAAAACTTACAGACCAAATAAAACAAACTTAAAAACTTATTAAATAATTATCATTGTTAAATATAAGTAACCAGACTGCCTCGTAGTCTCGCGGTACAAGTATGTGCCGTGCGATCTACTGGTTCTCGGTTCGGGCAATGTGTTATTGGGTTTATCCATTAAGAAATTCTCAGTAGCAGCACGGAGTCTGGAAATGTGTCCGAAAAACTGCAATAGGCTCGCCCCCTATTACGTGGGACTGATACATACCTGGCGAAATGTGGGTGCAGAAATTCACCTCTGCCTACCCCTTCGGGGAATACAGGCGTGAGGCTATGTATGTATGTATATATGTAACCAGATAATGATGGCTGCCTAACGCTGTCTGTACGCGACACACTTGAATATGTCACTATCCGGTTTTACATCCTATATGTCGGTCGCTATCTCGGCGGATACGTTTATCCTTCCTCAAGAGAATTGTGACTCGAGCAATGTAACAGTTAGTGCAGTGGAACACAATGAAAAACTGTTACTTAGACGTAGCTTTAGTCGATTTGAAGGTATGATATCCGTTGTTACAATAGGATGGCAGTAAAAAAAACTTTTTTTATTATTATTATTTTTTTAAATCGTGATGGCCTCGAGGTTTAGGCACGGGGTCGAGAATCTCGAAGGTCGCGGGTTCAAACCCTAGGCACACATCTCTGACTTTTCGAAGTTATGTGTGTATTCACAAAGAATTATCACGTACTTTAACGGCGAAGGAAAACATCGGCATGAAACCTACACACCTAAAAGTTCTTAGAATTTCTTAGTTCTGTAGTCCGCCAACCTGCACTAGGCCAGCGTGATGGACTAAGGCCTAAACCCTCTCAGTTGTAGAGGAGGCCCGTGCCCAGCAGTGTTACGTATATGGGCTGATAATTAATTGATTATTAAGGTAGGGTATTGCCTCACGTTGCCTCCATTGCTACAACTCTCTTTCATTTTAATAATTCAAACGAAAATCTGTCTAAACAAAAACGCAATAGGAACCTCGCTCACTTGAAGTTCCAATCTAATATATTTCATTCAAGCGATAACAGCTATAATATACTCCTACAAATGACTATATTATGTGTAAATAGAAACGCAGTAGAAGATAAGTCAAACAGCTACAATATACCCCTACAAATGACTATATTATGTGTAAATAGGAACGCAGTAGAAGATAAGTCAAATAGCTACAATATACCGCTACAAATGACTATATTATGTGTAAATAGGAACGCAGTAGAAGATAAGTCAAATAGATACAATATACCCCTACAAATGACTATATTATGTGTAAATAGGAACGCAGTAGAACACAAGTCAAATAGCTACAATATACCGCTACAAATGACTATATTATGTGTAAATAGGAACGCAGTAGAAGATAAGTCAAATAGATACAATATACCCCTACAAATGACTATATTATGTGTAAATAGGAACGCAGTAGAACACAAGTCAAATAGCTACAATATACCGCTACAAATGACTATATTATGTGTAAATAGGAACGCAGTAGAACACAAGTCAAACAGCTGGCTTGTACGAAGGCCGAAGCGTAAAGACGTTTGCGACACAGATGTTCCGGGATGCGACCCATTTGTCTTGTGACGTGAAATTGCGTCGCTGAATAATCTCGTAGGCTTAGCACTCATGTTTATTACAATGACTGTCGTTGTTTTCTAAGCAATGTGTTATAAACAGAAGAATGCTATTTATTTTCATTTACCATTCAATTGAGTATTCAAAATATAGTTACTTCTAAAGTTAGAGGCAAGTTAAATGCGTTAGGACGTTTTTTAAAACATCATTTACTATTTACATAATTATATAATATGATGACAAACAGTTACCACACCAAAACAATTTTAGTTCTTATTAAAAACAATACTAGAAGTAAGAATTTGGTCTAGAAATAGTTTCTTCCTGTCATTATGTGTCTATACAGGGTGTCCCAGCTGTCGACGATAACCCGGAAACGGAGAATAGCCCAAGTCCTAATAGTTATCAGAAAAATATTTAAAAATATAAGTTATGTATTTAGAAATATATAGGGATTTCAAAAAAATCTAGAAAATCTACACCCTGTGACGGTTTTTTCACTACTGTTGCTGCAAATCTATACTTTTTTAAATTATTATTTTTGTTATGTAATCCTGAATAATGCCTCTGCAAACTGTTATCCAACATTTAGAGCCACCTTGCTATACTTCGGAAGAAAATGACATTGTCTACCAAACCGCATATTTAAAATTAATCATACGCCCAAATTTAACTGACTGTCCTGAAAAAAAAATGTACTACGCGAGTTTGGCAAGTAACTTTAAAAGTTGGCGCATTTAATAAGGAATCTAAAATGGTATAACACTTGCTACATTATTTTTTTAATGGGGCACAATATTTTTTATTTTGCGAAGAAACCCATTTGATCAAATTTTCTTATTAACGCCCCCTATTGTGTGGAACTTAAAAACAAAATGAAAAAACCGTAAGTGCAGAAATTCACCTCAGCCTACTTTCGTGATACAGGCACGTGTGTGGGTATGTATTTATGTGTGTTTTATGACATTTGTAACTGTCATTCTGTGTATGCAATACTAGATTATGTTGCAAGATGATTCTTCAGCCGGTACTGAATTAATCAGGAGAACTGATTGCATGTTATAACCTTTCAGTCCAGTAACTGCGATGCTACCTTTGTATTATTACAGGCAGGTATTATGAAAACCTTAAAAATATAGACACATCGTGGTCTCGCGGTACTAGTATGTTCGTACGATCGAGAGGGTTCGATTTCCGGGTCTGTTAAGTTGTTATTTGGTTTTCTATTAGGAAAACGGAAACCCCTGGGTTTGATTCCCAGAACGGGGAAGGTGTTACAAAATTTTCTCATTAAAAAAATCCGTAGCAGCATGAAGTTTGGCTTTAACACCTACGTCGTCAGAAAAAAATATAAAATTATCATACTTTTGAAGTTTTGTATCCTTTTCCTTATCTATCTTTAGAATATTCTTATGTATGAACTGCAAACATAATTCCTTTTTTTTACTCAAGCTCGGTAAAGTGGCTAGTCGGTCTGATGGTAAAGTTAATCTATGTTAAGATTATTTCTCACCTGTCGATAAAATTATGGTGGCCAGTTCTCACTGAATTATTATAGGCTGAACCTAGAACGCAAAATAATTGGTTAAACAAAAAGTGTTGCATCGGCCGGGAATCGAACCCGGGCCGCCCGCGTGGCAGGCGAGCATTCTACCACTGAACCACCGATGCTTGTTATCACGTGGTTAATAAATACACCAGACACGAGCCGCATCAAATTCCTTTCACTTTAGACTCGTCAGAAGAAACGTGACTATAAAGTCTTTTTAACAAATGTTATCACTGCTGTGCTGACACAATATGAACAGCTATAAATACGTGTATGTTGTACATTGTCAGTAGGACTGGCTCGAAGTCTCGAAGATTCGATTTCCGGATCGGACTATGTTATTGCGTTTTCCATTAGGTTATTCTCAGTAGCAGCACGGAGTCTGAAAATGTTCCCGCAAAACAGAATAAGGCTCATCCCTATTACATGAGACAAACGCAGCGAAACGTGGGGGCGGAAATCGAGAAAAAAGTCGTGATCAAAAAAATAAAAAAAACCGGTTACCACCCGGGAGTGTCGGCAGAAGTAAAAACTTCAACATTAACGTTGTCCATTTTTGAAAATTTTGGAATTAGGGAATATTTCACACGAATTTCTTTATTTATAGAATAAAAGTACCTACTATCATTCATTCACACACATTTGTATTAAAACATTTTGTATTACATAATGCGTCTTACGCATTTTCGATCAGGGTCACGTGATCTGACGCGAGTTCTACTCTTGCCAAAAAAGCGCACAGTGCCGCTAAAGAAGTTTTCACTTCAAAAAAACTTCGACATTATGGTAATTACAAAAAGAAAAAGGGATCCTTTAGATCTATCCCAGAATTCGAAAGGATAACTTCTCAATCGAGTGAGCAAAAAAATCTACCAATACCTAGACACAGTTTTCAGCATTCAATTCCTACTGCAGAGCATTTATCGATGTGATTCGTGGCGCAGCTGACTTGAAATAGAATTAAACGAACCAAAAGTGTAAGATTTACTGCCCTGTGACGTAGTGCTGACGTTTCATTTAGTGCCATTTGCATGCAGTTCTGGGTTTTGAATCGTTTATGCTGTTCAGTTTTGGAACACGTTCCAAAATGAGTTGACAGCGCTGAGCTTGCAGAATTTTGACAGGATATTTTTTAATGACCTAAGGATACATTGAAGTTAGTTGAAGAAATTATAGACCAGTAGAATAATAAGTTAGGTAAAAATTAGTAAACATTTTAAAGGTTCATCATCAGCATCGTCATCATCAATCATCAACTATAAAATGACCATTTGCTGGACGTAGACCTCATCTAACGATCCAGCCTAGTATTTTTATCATCTAGAAGCATTTGTCATGTTCTGGGCGTTTTATTGCAAACACACTTTTTTTTTACAACATCCTCGTATGAGTCAACAATAAAATTAAGAAGTATAAATACGATACATTTACTCACGTCAGTATATTGTAGGCAGACTTGCATTTCTGCACCCACATTTCGTCAGCTGTGTTAACGACAATAAAGAGGAGAGCCTATTGCTGTTTATTGAGTAAATTTGCAAATGACGTGTTGCTACTATGAATTTCCAGTTTGTTTAATACTTTAAGTAGTGATGGCCTAGACTTAAGGCGCGAGGTCGAGAACCTCGGCGGTCGTGGGTTCAAACCCCAGGCACACACATCTGACTTTTTGAAGCAATATATGTAACCATAATGAATTATCACATACTTTAACGGTGAAGGAAAACATCGTGAAGAAACTTACACACCTCATAGTTCTTAGGAATTTCTTAGGTGTTTAGTCCGCATACCCGCACTAGGCCAGCATGGTGGATTAATGCCTAAACCCTCTAAGCGATAGAGGAGACCCGTGCCCAGCAGTGAGACGTATTTGGGCTGATGATGATAATACTTTAGATCGACTCGAATATTACAGGGCACATGCCTATTTCTCGGGATCAACTAGGCAGTCTAACTAAAACATACGAGTATATCTTTTTTGTTCTCGAAAATGGTTACTACCGTAAACTGTTTTTATCTATTTTATACTCCATTCGCTTCCTATGGAGCTTTGTTTAACGCCCAAGGGTAAAGAGGTTATCAGCGATCCAATATCCAAAACCGTCCATGGTTTCGACCCACATTTATTACAAGGCAGGGTCTGTTAAGGGTCGGATGTTAATTTTGGGGCCCATGTGCGCATTACCATAATGTGTTATGATTTATTGCCGAATATAGTTTTATTAACAAACAATCCTGTAATGTCCGTTTGTCTAAAATCTATAATAGAAGAATATAATCTGAAAATGTGCCCGAGAAACGGCAATAGGCTCGCCCCTTATTACGTGGGACTGATACATACCTGGCGAAATGTGTGTGCAGAAATGCACCTCTGCCTACCCCTTCGGGGAATACAGGCGTGAGTTTATGTATGTATGTATGCTGTATGCCTAATCTAACTAGATGTTTTGTGTTTGTTGTTTCTGAATTAAAATATATGTCGGAATGCAGGAGGCCCGGATGTGTTAAGAATAGCAGTGACATTGTTATTACTGGAGGATCAATTTTAAGAAATAATTTTAACAATCAACTTCAATCAAAGTTCCTTTTAATTTCCCAATGAATCGGATGTTTGCTGTCTGCGCGTAGACCGACGAATGCCCGCTCCGCTGCAGCGGACGGCTTTTTAACGTAGCTCGTTTTGTTTTGCGCCCATATATCTTACTAATATTATAAACGCGAAAGTTTGTAATAATGTATGGATGTCTGGATGTCTGGATGTCTAGATGTCTGGATGTCTGGATGTATGGATATTTGTTGCTCTTTCACGCAAAAACAACAGAATGGATTGTAATGAAAGTTTACAATAATATAGCTTATACATCAGAATAACACATAGGCTATACTTTTTAAAGATAGTGTGTGAATTGTCCAAAATATAACGATAATTGTCAAGTAAGTTGGGAAAAATCTGCTATCTGCGGGCTATTTTGGCGTACGCGTCACGTACGTCAAACATTTTATGTTTATCCCGCCAATACGGTTAATGGTCCCCTCATATTAATGAACGTATTTAAATAAAGGTTTTGAATCGACAACATATATCCACAATATTCGAACAATTGCGCATTTTACATTTTAAAATGTAGAATAATCAGTAATGAAAAGGGAGTGACATATTTGTTAGTTGTCAAATATTTATGCGTGCGTTCAGAAATTTATTTTTAAACTCCTTGGTTTTATATGTTATAAATGAGAAAAAAACTATATGACTTTCACGCCTTAATCATTTGACCGATGTGAACGATTTTTGGTATGGACATTAATGGGACTCTGTAGAATAAAATAGACTACAACTTATTTTCTTTTTGAATCCAACCCTGTAGTCTACGCGGACGGAGTCGCGGGCAAAAGCTAGTATATTATATTTTATCAATTTTGGTGAGTTTGGTTTTAAACAAAACAATGCCTTAATATTTATTATATTTTTTAACTACTTTGACTTCTTACCGTTTATGCTTCTTTATATATATTTTTTACTTTATGTAATCACTCCTCAAAATAAGCTAATTCTTTATGCTTAAATATTGCTGACTTAACCATGACAAAGTTATCAGAACTTGGAAAATATGTTATAAAAATCAATTTCGTGTCGAAATACGAAACTTTTTAGATTAGTTTGAAAGAATTAGGGGTTTCAATATTCGCTTAGTCAGCGCTAAATATCAAATTCGACAAGCTGTTAAACATTTTTGAAAGTCACGAAATCAACTTCTTTATCAAGTCTGCCTCTATCGCATACCTCCACGGTATACCACTGTAGGTTTTAAACACCCATACGGTTGAAAGAAGGAGAGTTTTAGCATTGTGAAAAGCACAGAGCCCTTACGCCGTTTCCCAACCTCTTTTCTCCATAACAACCACACGCCTGCAAGCTATAAATGCATCTCTTAGGAAATTCTCGGTATGTGAAGTCTTAAAATGTGCCGTATCGTCGTCAAAAGTCGTCAAAAATCGTCAAAAGTCCAATGTTATCTATGTCCCTTCGCGAATAAAGTTTTGCGGCGTAGCAACATATACCACATGGATTTGAAGACCTAATAATCTCAGATGCCACCATTTTGCAGTAGCTTATCGCGTATGAATACCCATTCAATGTCTTAGCTCCATATAGCTTTTATAGTAAACAAGACTTAAACTCACAATAGCGCGGCATTATCCAATCATCGCTTTGACGGAATGAAGCCCACACTCGGCGCGGAATCGCTTTGCTTTCCATTGATTCGACTCCCCGCAGACGCACACGTCTCTGCAGGATTAATTGAGTTTGTTATCAGCTTCATCACAGGTAGCTCCTTCTTAAAATACTTAAATATACTTACTCATCTGTATTATTAGAGAGTAACTTTCATAAATACATTTCTACATTTTTTGGCTTTATTATTAATCACTAACAGTTGGGCCGCATTTGATAATACTCCTATAAAAAATACCTAGTTTTGCTATACATCCCTTCATAGCTATTTATGGATAGCTGACAAGTTGATATTATGAAAGAAGGAGAAAATGTAATTAAGAAAAATTGTCTAAAGCTACTCAGTAGGTACTATAAAATAAACTCTGACTTAACGTCATAGAACGGAGAAACTCCTTAAAAGATTTTAATAACATTTTGAAATCTCAAATTAAAACTCCATTCCAATCTCAGTAAATATCCCCTCGGCGCTCATCAAGTGAATTTCCATCCATTTTATACGAATAGGTTTGTTCACATGCCACTGGCCAAATATACAGTAATAAATTTACCGCCTTTGTGACGTAGTTGGTTGAAGGCCAACCTGTAAAATGATAGGCAACAACAAATTTCGCATCTGGGTGAGATCAAAAAGTCTCCCCAAGCGTTTAATTCTCAAGACTTATGTCTTAATGTAGGTTTGTTTGTTATCTATTTATTTGTAGCCTTTTGCCTTATTTATTTGTTTACACCTCATGCAATGATTGTAAAGGTGGACTTAATGTCATAGGCATTCTCTTTCAATTGAACCAAGGGTGATGCAGAGATGATAAACAGCAATAAACATACATTGCCAACACGCAATAGGCCAGCGTGGTGGACTAAGGCCTAAACCCTCACAGTTGTAGAGGAGGCTCGTGCCTAGCAGTGGGACGTATTTGGGCTGATGATGATGAATAAACATACATACACAACTTATGTAGATTTAGTTTTATTTTATAAACCGTACCTGGAATGTTTAAGGGTGCCTTGAATTATAAAAACCATTCCAGCTCTTAAAAAAGACGTTGGTTCTAATTGATTCCCGGCTTGAGTCAAGATAATTGGCAACAGCGTCGCTCCATATTAAAAGAGACTTAACATCACGCCTGCGAAACTTGGTTTTGGAAATCGCTTCGGGTATACAAGCGATAGTGCATGTATTATACAATATTACATTTTTAAAACTGTAATGCAATTCACAGTAGCAGCATTGCGAATGCGAATTAAGACTCTGGAATTGCGCCCGAAAACGGCAATAGGCTCGCCTCCGATTATGTGGGACGACAACACCATTGACGAATTATGGGTGCAGAAATAACTGACAGCCCGTGGCGCAGTTGGCTATATACCAGCTTGCGAAACGAGAGGTCGCGGGTTCTATCCCCGCACCGAGACAAATGTTTGTGTGATCCACAAATATTTCTTTCGGGTCTGGGAGTTCGTGAAACCGAAAAGTCTCTCGTAGTTTCTGATACCAACGACACAAGACTTGTATATTAATGTGGGGTCAGATCTACGGACGTGACTGTTGGATGTATTTATTTAGTTTAAAAACGCCCCTCCCACCCCCTTCGAGGAATACAGGCGTGTGTGTGTACATAAGTCGTGATGGCCTTGAGGTTTAGGTACGCGGTCAAGAATTTCGACGTTCGCGGGTTCAAACCCCAGGCACACACCTCTGACTTTTCGAAGTTATGTGTGTATTCACAATGAATTATCACGTACTTTAACGGTGAAGGAAAACATCGTGATGAAACCTGCACACCCAAAAAAATTCTTAGGAATTTCTTAGGTGTGTAGTCCGCCAACCCGCACTAGGCCAGCGTGGTGGACTAAGGCCTAAACCCTCTCAATGGTAGAGGAGGCCCGTGCCCAGCAGTGGGACGTATATGGGCTGATGATGATGATGATGATGATGATGTGTGTGTACCTATTTATTAAATTGCGTACTCAGTGTGGATATATGCACTATGGATGTTTAATATTGCATTTATTATATAAAATCACAACTTTTACGTCATGCAACATATGAACGAACTTCATACGCTACCTTCCGTTGTCCAATAAACTGTACCGAATACACAAAGGCCGAGATTGTTTCATACATTGGAACATAAAAACTTCCTTCAATATGAGTCACGTCTGTACGCCGCGTCTGACCTAGATCGGATATAAGTCTAGGTTTCAGTAAGATGAAGTTGGTATTAATATCTTGGTGTATATTGATTTGTGTCTTCGATATTTTCTTGTTGTGTTGCGGGCATGTGTTGAGGTATTTTGATTTATTAGGCTAACTTGGGGTTTGGTTTCTTTGTTTTATGCGATGCAAATGTGCGTGGGATCGACAGGAACCGTATTCGTTTTCGGGTCGGGTAAATATTTACTGCGTATTTTCTGTTAAAAAATCTTAGTAGCAGCAAAAAGTTTGCAAAATCATATAGAATTTGCGAAATGACAGACACCCAACTTAAGCTAACTTAACCATATTAGTTATCTTAGAATGTAAAAAATATCCACTTCAAATTTTAGATTGGAAAAATCTATAAGTCTCATAAATAGCGACTTCTTCAGAAAAAAAAACGACCAAAGACAAGCTTTTTTTACAACAAAAGTACACTTGAAGTAAACATCAAAGAGCCCTCTAATAAACTCCTTAATGAGCACACGAGACATAAGAGAGGCGTCTACACGACAGAAAGCCATTCGTTGGACTTGACACTCCTCGAATCCCAACTTTAAATTATTGTTTTAACATTTTTCTTCTCTATGCATTTCTCTGACACAATTACTTTCTAGTGGTCCTGCGGTATACCCAGTTTTGACTCGCGGATCGGATTGGTTATTTGGTAATTCTAAAATCTCACTAGCACTGACAAATTTGACAGAATGAAAGTAGGTTTGTCTTTTCTATACATGTTTTTTTTTTATATTTATGCATTCATGCCTGTATCCTGAGAAAGGAGGAAGAGATGAGTTTCTTCACTCTCCATGACACCTTGACTGATGATAATCACAATGCTGTCCAAATAGTGCATTAAGTGGCGAGACACGAGATTGTTAGCCACTTGGCACCCTCATGCCGCCCTAAGCAATTAAGTACTGTTAGTAATAAGTGTCAAATATTCGCAATGTTAAGCCTATTATGATTGATGAGGTGTTGTCACATCTGTATTTGGAGTTTTCGGCAAATTTCCAGACTCCGTGCTGTTACTCAGAATTTCCTAACGGAAAACTCAATAACACTGCCCGACCCGCTAGTCAAACCCGGGAATCGAACCCAGGCGCTCTAAATCGCTCGGGACATACTCGAGCCGCGAGGCACGAGGCAGTCTGAGATGTTGTGTAGTTTCAATTATTGACCAAACATGAATGCACCTCTGCCTACTCTCTTTGGGAATACAGGTGTGAGGTTATGTATGTATGTATATACATATATATGTATCAAACACGAACAAGCCCGTTGATTGTGAAATTAACTAGTAATTGTGTTTTGATACGACGGAATCCAGATTAGTTCTCCAACTGGGTAAACATTTACTGTAGCATAATTGTTTATTCTAGCACATAGTTGATTGTGATTCCATTGTCTAGGATTAACTCGTGAGGGAATCGTTTCTTATTTGCGTATGGTCGTAATTTACAAAGGTCTGTTTCGATGAAATGAACATTGTAATATGTAAAGAAAAAAGGGATAATGGCTGCGAATAATCTCTGTGAAGATTATGTATGACTGTTGACAACTAAAGTTCGAAGTAATGTCTGCTAATTTGTCTTGAAGTAGTATGTTAAAATATAAGAGACAATTTGTAAAATTTGCTGTCCATTTGCAAACAGGCATCTTCCAAACATATTTCTACTAAAAGAGGTACAACTTCTAGTTTCTAGTGTGAGCTAATGTAATATTGTATGTCAATTTTTAGCTTTAATATCGATTCTGGTAGTGTATGATTTCGCAATTAATATTCATTCAGTCAATCACTCGCGAGGGTTGTGAATGATTTTGCTTTTTCAAACACATTTAGTCAATCATTCACGAGGGTAGTCGATGTAATAGCTAAAAACTAGTTTTATAATCAGTTGTTCGCAAGCAGTCGAAGTGTTCATTTTAAAATACATTGACCACTTCACTAGATACAAGATACCAAGTCACGGAGATGCTATGGATTTGTATTACTCTAAAAGTCGTCATAGCTACCATAAGACATGGTTATTATTAAGTTTATGAACCAATTATATATGGCTCACAGAAAAAACATTAAAAGTGAGTAAAAGAAATTTACGGCAGCACAACTTATTTTTTACCTTTTGATAGGTATTTCTTTAACATTCCTTTTATATCGTTTGCTTGGAGCGTAGTTTTGTAAATGGGTTACAATATTTCAACCAAATTACAACCACGCGAAATATAGAAGAAGAATAAAAATTTGCCTTCCTCCATAGCTGAAAACAATTGAAATCCTTTTAAATATAGTAAAAATGGTTGTAAGTTAACAACGTCAATGCGACCTAGATATTTAAGTTATAGGTTAAAACCAACAATCGGCAAAGTTACTCAAAATAACTTTTTATTCACCGTCAAACACAAGACAAGAACTAACTTCGTCACC
The DNA here is from genome assembly GCA_907164795.1 of Hemaris fuciformis. NCBI lineage: Eukaryota > Metazoa > Arthropoda > Insecta > Lepidoptera > Sphingidae > Hemaris > Hemaris fuciformis. The sequence goes on from OU015443.1 coordinate 2,818,956, forward strand.
GGCCTCGCTTTTATCAATAAATCTTTCTTTCAACCCTTTTTGCTAAGTAAACAAATTCCAAATAAGAAAATCACGTCGCGAGCAAAATTCAGGGTTGCCGGGCTCAGTAATCTATCACTTGAATGGGGGTTGACTCCGCAATAAGGTCGCTATAAATCTTCGAGAATTTTCCGTGTCCATACCGTGGGGTTGACGGCTAATAATGCTCTTATTATGGTGTTGATTTATTTCCGCAATCCCTTTTCTTTATCTATTGGAAGGGAATGCCCTATTAGAAGATAAAAATTTTGATTTGATCGGATTAAGTGATTGATTGATTTGATGAAGTTACATTTTTTTGGTGGAATTCCTTATAGATCGCACAATGTTAATTGTCGCCTGTTGAGAGATTTCAGGTTCGAATACTTCTAATCGTGTTAGTAATTTCTTCATGGACGAATTATCACTTACTTTAACGTTGAAGAAAAAAATCTTAGAAATTTCTTAGGTGTGTAGTCGCCAACCCGCAATAGGCCAGCGTGGTGGACTAAGGCCTAAATCCTCTCAGTTGTAGTGGAGGCCCGTGTCCCACTGTATATGGGCTGATAATGATGATGATAACCTGTGTAATTAACCTTCATTTGCCCCCTTCCTTGAATGAGTGCATCTGTTTTTTTTTACCTTATATACAAGGATAGCTATTCAGGCTCACATGAATATATTACCACAAAGAAATCTTCAAAAATATCACTTATCGAACAAAAATAATCCTACTTCAATTGGATTTTCTATGTTTCATAAGCTTAGTTGTTTATCATAAGGCATGTTCAACATTATGACACATACCATGAAAAATAGCACGCACTACCACAAGGGGTAGTCGGTGATAACATACAACACGAAAAGTCCATTACGCCTAACATTACGATGTTATGACCACATTTCGTGTTACCTCTTAATGACCACTCAGTGTACACCATCTTAACAATAGTTTGTGAAATAATGTACTTCAAAGCGCATTGTGATTTCTAATAGTAAAAAAATGAGTATTTGTAAGTTTTTTATTTTGACAGACCCTTGGCGCAGTTGGCTAGATACTAGGCTGCGAAACGAGAGGCGAGGTGTTCGATTCCCACACCGAGACAAATGTTTGTGTGATCCACAAGTATTTGTTTCGGGTCTAGGTGTTCGTAGACCGACAAGTCACATACATAGTTCTGACCCCACAGCCAACATTAAGAATTCCTGCATATAAGAACTCTGCTAAGTGTACAACGGATCAAACAAAATTTTGCCTGATCATAACTATTGCAACTTTAACTTCACTCCTCTTCAACTATAACAATTCAGTTAATAATATTAGTATAAATATATAAATAAATACACCCAACAGTCACATGCATAGTTCCGACCTCACATTGAGGTACCAGTCTTGAGTCGTGGGTATCAGAAACTACGAGAGACTTTTCGGTCTAACAAACACCCAGACCAGCGTGGTGGACTAAGGCCTAAATCCTCTTAGTTGTAGAGGAGGCCCGTGCCCAGCAGTGGGACGTATTTGGACTGATGATGAAACACACTACCCGAAACAAATATTTGTGGATCACACAAATACCTGTCTCGGTGCGCGGATTGAATCCGCGGCCTCTCGTTTCGCAAGCTGGTATCTACCCAACTGCACCACTGGGCTGTCAAATAGGTTTTCGGTGTATGTTAGTACGTGTCAGTGCGAAGGTTGCGAACACCGTCCATTGACATAAAAACGTTCCAAGTGACATAAAAACGTACGATGTTCTTCCGAATCAGCGGAGGTGGCACCTGCCGTAACAATTTTTGTTTGTGTAGGTATTAGGGATTTCATATTTTGTGAAGAGTTTAATCAATTTTTGACGGCCTCGTTGTTTCGTGGCACAAGTATATGCTGTGCAATCTTGAGGTTCCGGGCAAAATGTTATTAAGTTTTTCTATTATGAAATTCTCAGTAACAGCCCGTAGTCTGGAAATGTGCCCACAAAGCGGCAATAGGCTCGCCCCCTATTACGTGGGACTGATACATACTGGCGAAATGTGGGTGCAGAAATGCACCTCTGCCTACCCCTTCGGGCAATACAGGCGTCAGGTTATGTATGTATGTATGAATTATGTACTTTAATGGTGAAAGAAAACATCGCGAGGAAACCTGCACACCTAAAAGTTCTTAGAAATTTCATACTACACGTCCGCCAACCCGCACTAGGCCAGCGGGGTGGACTAAGGCCTAATCCCTCTCAGTTGTAGAAAGGTCCGTGCCCAGCAGTGGGACGTATATGGGCTGATGATGATGATGTATAAAAAAATACTTATATATAAACTACGAACTATTACATAACCATCACCTAAAATACTTATAGATAGTTTACTATAGAGCAGTACTTATATAAATACATGACTATATGTATATCTATAACTATACTATACGCAATAAACAACGGAACCGTGGGTGAAAGTCCACACCTCGGCCTACCTTGGGAATACGGTTAGTGTGTGTATATTTCATAAAAAAATGGCTGCGAAAACAAGAGTCTGTCCGTCATCACGCTGTGACAAATGACACGTCACAAACACATGGCTGACTCGTTTTGTCGACACTTTTGTACACGCAGCTGAGGCATAAACTAGCATGTCCTTGTTTAGAATTTAGATGTGTGCGTAAGTCGAAATTTTATTGTTTTATAGAAAAACTAAATAAAACGTCATATAAATAATGGTTTATAATAATATGTCGTGATGGCCTTGAGGTTTAGGCGCGCGGTTGAGAATCTCAACGGTCGCGGGTTCAAACGCCAGGCACACACCCCTGACTTTTCGAAGTTATGTGTCTATTCACAAAGAATTATCATGTACTTTAACGGTGATGGAAAACATCGTGATGAAACCTGCACACCTAAAAGTTCTTAGAAATTTCTTTGGTGTGTAGCCCGCCAACCCGCACTAGGCCAGCGTGGTGGACTAAGGCCTAAACTCTCTTTTATACAGGAGGCCCGTGCCCAGCAGTGGGACGTATATGGGCTGATGAGGATAATAATAAACATTGACTATAACAATGTTTTTTTAAAAATCGAAGAACAGACTGACTCGTGATCTCACGACACTAGTATGTGCCGTACGATCTAGATACCATGGGTTTGACTCTCGGCTTAGACAAAGTGTTATTAAGTTTTTCTATTAGGAAACTTTCAATAGCAATACCAATGGGTTCGCCTTCTATTGCGTGGATATAAGAATCTTGCAAGTGCACTTCAGAGATAAAGACGGTGTGTATGTAATTATATGAAACAATTGTAATTATTTTTACAAAAACCTTATTTTTAGCCTTGATAACGTAACAAGACAAGCAACGAAAAATAGTAAAAAATGCGTTAAAAATTTCCTAAACCCAGTGAAGCTAAAACGACAATTTCAACAGACTGTTATCAAACAGGCCGCTAGTTACCAACTGGTGCGAGTACTACAAAGTTTGTGAAGTGACGCAGTAACCGCCCGCTCTGTATTTTACAAGTTGGAAGGATGCAGTAAAGCCGGCGAAAATAAACTACATCACAAACGTGAAATTGCAGGACCGTACAATGTCTGCTCGTCTGTTTTTCAACAGACAATGTTGCGGAGTTAACTGCAGGGTGTTTCGAAGCTCTGTAACAGTGTTGAGGCTTGATAGACTTGAGTCGAGTGCTGGCGGTTTCAAATCTCGGGTATTTATAATGAATTTATCACCATCATCAGCTCATATACGTCCCACTGCTGGGCACGGGCCTCCTCTACAACTGAGTGTTTAGGCCTTAGTCCACCACGCTGGCCTAGTGCGGGTTGGCGGACTACACACTTAAGAAACTCCTAAGAACTTTTAGGTATGCAGGTTTCATCACGATGTTTTCCTTCACCGTTAAAGTACATGATAATTCTTTGTGAATACACACAAAACTTCGAAAAGTCAGAGGTGTGTGTTCCTGGGGTTTGAACCTGCGACCGTCGAGATTCTCGACCACGTGCCTAAGCCTGGAGGCCATCACGACTTGAATGAATTATCACGCAATTTAAATGTGATGGAAGACATCGTTAAGGTGCACACTTAAGGTATTTTTGAAAGATAGGCCAAGGAAGGACGGACATGGCGAAATTATAAGGATTTCGAGACGTGAAATACGGAACCCTAAAAATGTATGCTGCTTTTTCTCAAATATACATCTTTACTATATTTCAAAGACGGTGAACCCAGTTTTTTATATCATAGGTTTTAAAGTACCTAGTATACCTGTACCTATATCTAGGGTCGCCCGCAATGTCCCATAGCTATTAATTTGAGTTTACGATTTCCTTCCAACCCGAGTCAAGGGCGAGGTACATAAGTGCTATATTCGTGGTAACACGGTATATTGTTAAGACCCTTTAATTCTCGGATATCGATCTCACTTTGATGTAACCTCTTGAGCTGATTAGGAAATAAATAAAAAAACACCTTAAGGTAATGTAAAAAGACAATTGAATTCTGCCTTAGTAATGATGTCGAATTCAACAAAATATTTAATATACTTTTTTACATTGAAAATCTTATATCTCTTTGATTTTTATTTATCATCAAGTTTATTCCATACTCGACAATTCATGAATAACTATGCTACCTACATACATAAACTCACGCCTATATTCCCCGAAGGCGTAGAGGTGCATTTCTGCACCCACATTTCGCCAGGTATGTATCAGTCCCACGTAATAGGGGGCGAGCCTATTGCCGTGTTTCGGGCACATTCCCAGACTCCGTGCTTTTACCGAGAATTTCCTAATGGAAAAACCCAATAACACTTTGCCCGACCCGGGAATCGAACCCAGGACCTCTAGATCGCACGGCACATACTTGAACCGCGAGACCACGAGGCAGTAACTATGCTACCTTTTTATTCTTAATACAAAAAAATGTCTTATTTATTCTATTCCAACGGTACATATAGAATTCGAAACATACATAAATAAACTCACACATGTCTCTAACTGGGGTAGACTGAGACTATAGGGAGCCCAATGCCACGGTCCAAACTTCTTTCGCTTCTTCAACTGTCATTTTCCTCTTCATGCATGCGCGTCGGTTTCGAGGGCTCTTAATATTGCCTTTTTTAAATAAATCACCTTGTAGGTTTTTAAAGGTGAATACCAGAACATTTTTAGATACATCTTTTTAATAAACAATGCATGCTATAAATGGAAATAAAGGATCATATTGCCACAATCATAAGAAGCGGAAGTGAACGAACCATACACATGTTTATAGCGGGGACGTGAAAAATAAAATCAACAGAAAGCCAACACGTTCGAAATTGTGTGCAAATGTCCCGAACGTAGGAAATAGCAAGGCGCAGACGGTAACGTTTCGTCTTACCTACGTGCTGCAATAAACAAGCCAACTTGACGCGATGCACGTGGAACTAAGTTATTTCGTCCCCAACCATATTGAAAATAGATTAATTGACAAGCAATCTGGTAGAATTTGCTAGCGCCAAATCTTCAATTCAATTAAGTGATTAGAATACCCTACTTAGTTCTTCTAGGAAGAAGAGGCACATTCCTTGCCTTTTTCTTTGTTAATGTTGCTATGACTGTTCTAGTCTAAATTAGGCATGTAAATAGTATGCTACGGAATACACTGTAGATTATCCCGAAATGTAACACACTTAAAAAGAAAGAAAGACTGTCTCGTGGTGTCGCGGCAAAAGTATGTGCATTGCGATCTAGATGTCCCGGGTTCGATTCCCGGGTCGGGCAAAATGTTTTTGGGTTTTTCCATTAGAAAATTCTCAATAGCAGCACGAAGTCTGGAAACGTGCCCGAATAACGGCAATAGGCTCCCCTATTACGTGGGACTGATACATACTTAGCGAAATGTGGGTGCAGAAAAAATCGTATACTTTCCCAATTTTTCTACTTAATTAAATACTTCTAGTTAATTAAATAATTTAGATACGCCTCAAACTTTGTAATAATAATTTCGTAATTTCAGAAGTCTAACGATTCACTGATGTGGATCCATCACAATCTAATGTTGGTTAAATGGCCAGCTAGATGAAACAAGGCATACCCTAGACCTTTAGTTCGCAGCCAACATAAAATTTAATAATATACGTTTTCATTATACTAAAATATTTTGTTGCGTTATCTATACTAATATTGTAAAGAGGTAAAGTATATGACGTTTTAGGGACTATCTACTGAACCGATTTTCAAAATATTTTTTGTGCTGTATAGTCTAGGAAAAAACTAGGAAGGCTATATGTTATCACCGTACAAAAATGATTTTTTAAGTCTAAAGTTACGCCTATGGAGTTGCGGGCAACAACAGCAATTATAAATGTACTCCAGAAGCTCAGTACTACAATATAAAATTTATCTATACATACATAACTACATTACTTTCTCGTTAATAAAATTTTACTACTAATAAAATTAAACTAACCACTAAAATTCATATAATTCCCATTTGACTGAAAACTACTTCAGCAAATTCTCAGACTCGTAAAAACACCAAATGTCACTGAAACGTAATTTCCGCAAAGTCCGCACAGTATACCGAAAACTTCTTGCACTAAAACAGTTTTAAAGATTGGAAAATTTACTTCGCCAAAAACTTCCTGCACCCTTTCAGCAGTATCAGGAGACTTCAGCACGTATTATGATCGAATTTTAGCTAGTATTTAGTCACAATTACATAATCATTGACCAATAGAACAATCAAGACTGATTCGTAATCATCAACACAATACATATGTTTGTTATTGTCAGCCTTTTTATCATTACAAAGCAAATAAACAACTTAAGACAATATATAGATGGCAACACATTATTTTAGATCAATCTCTGTCAGATCATCGTCTCACATACGATTTGCAAAATGCGGTGTTCCATTGAACAAATATTTTTATTACTAACAACTCTAAAATCTATGGCATATTCATGTGAGTGTGAAAGAAAAAACACAAAAAATGATTTAGTGAAAGCCAAAATTGGAATTGGGAAAAGGGATTTGGAGTTTGATGAGACTACCTCAACAGAAGTTTACTACAATACATCGGAAACAGCGATGAACGCGCCTTCAAATGGTCCATTAAACATATCTGGTGTCCTAATAAATGATGATGAAGTCAAGAATAAAACAAAAGACATTGATGAAGTGTGTCCGCAATACAAGAATATTTCTGACATTGATTGGGACAAGATGGCCGATGTCTGGCAAACTGCGTACTATCGAATGTCTGAAAGAGTGTCATGCTTCAAGATTTACATAAGGAAAACTTCAGAAAAGGTAAACTTGTTCCTTTAGATAACTACAGTATTGAGTAAATATTTCACAGAATATATTAAAACAGTAAATATTATTTGATAGCCCATAATATTCAAAATGCAGCAGTGATGGCCTCGAGGTTTAGGTGCGCGGTCGAGAATTTCGGCGGTCGCAGGTTCAAACCCCAGGCACACACCTCTGACTTTTCGAAGTTATGTGTGTATTCACAATGAATTATCACTTGCTTTAACGGTGAAGGAAAACATCGTGATAAAACCTGCACACCTAAAAGTTCTTAGGAATTTCTTAGGTGTGTAGTCCGCCAACCCGCACTAGGCCAGCGTGGTGGACTAAGGCCTAAACCCTCTCAGTTGTAGAGGAGGCCCGTGCCCAGCAGTGGGACGTATATGGGCAGATGATGATGATGAATATTCAAAAGCCATCACTTTTTAATCCTGTAGAGTTAATATTCGCATTTTAGCAGATATGATTATAATAAATAAATAAATACACCTAACAGTCACATACATAATTCTGACATCACATACGAGTCTTGTGTCGTGGGTATCAGAAACTACGAGAGACTTTTCGGTCTCACAAACACCCATACCCGAAACAAATATTTGTAGATCACACAAACATTTTTCTCGGTGCGGGGATCGAACCCGCGGCCTCTCGTTTCGCAAGCTGGTGTCTAGCCAACTACGCCACGGGGCTGTCGCCTGTATTATATATGTACGAGTATATAAAAGGACATCGTATCATCAGATTGTCTTATTTTACTTAAGTACTTTTGGGTAAAAACCAAAACCATAACATAGAGCACATTTTTTTTAAATATATATATTAAATCAAAGGATATGTTATTAAACCCATAGGAGAGAAGAAGATTAGCTAAAAAATATGGCGATTTCAACAATAGAGTGGACTGGGACAACTGTCTTCTTGAAATTAAGTCCGAGGAAAGGCATACATTTGAAAGAAAACATTACTTGCTAGGGACTGGTACTGCTAATGGTATATTAGAAAACGTTATTTTGGAAGAAAATGAAAACAGAGGTAAGACTAGGAATAACATCCGTTTATAAATTCCTTGCCTTATTTCGGTAAACAAACCAAACTGACTGCCTTGTGGTCTCACGGCATAAGTATGTGCCGTGCGATCTAGAGGTTCTGGGTTCGATTCCCGGGTCGGGCAGTGTTATTGGGGCTTACCATTAGGAAATTCTCAGTAGCAGCACGGAATCTGAAATTGTGCTCGAAAAACAGAAATAGGCTCGCTCCCTATTACGTGGGACTGATACATAGGTACCTGGCGAAATGTGGGTGCAGAAATGCACCTCAGCCAACCCGTTCCGGGAATACAAGCGTGAGGTTATTTACATAATATGTAAACCTGAAATCATGTTTTGGACCTGGTACAAAGATACAACGCATGCGTCCTGGTTAGCATAAATATTTCTTTCGGAAGATAAACATGGCAGGTCATTTAACTTAATTTCTATATTAGTACATACTACTTAACAGGTTGTCAATAAATTTAAATTTGTGTTTTTATACAAAAAAAATAATGACACACCATGCAAAATGGGTCCAGAAAAATTCCTAACAATCCTTTTTCAAACTATAAAATTGACTAATCCATGTAAATTTCTAGGAAACGTAACATATACCAACGAAGAAGACGCGGACCAATGGCTGGTCTTCAACAACTTGCTCCTGATGAGAGATTGTGAGAACGGCGACGTGGCCGTCTTCTCCAGGGTTCCATACCAACCAAGACTAGAAGATTTGTTGGATGCGCTGAAGGCCTTCGGAGAAGAGGCCATGAGTGGTACAATGGCTTGCCTTGAAGACGACAGGGTTCAGAGAAGCATCAAAAACGTTTTGCAAGAAGTGTTGTTTAGATTCAGACTATTATAATAATTGAAGTTTTGGAAAATAAAAAGCAATTATATATCTAATTGATAATTGTAAGCTTGCATAGGAATAAAGTCCCTAAAGATTGTTAAAGTACTAGTTTGTTTAATGGAGCCAATGATAGACAGCCTGCCTATAATAAATTTAAATGAAAATAATCCTCTCTGACGCCGCAACAGTAAATAGTATAAATTTATGCTTAAAAAGGCCAATACTCCCATAAGAATTTAAAAAAATACACACAAATAAATACTTGATTTAAAACGTTACTTTCATCGTTAAATGTTTTCATAACAAATCTTTATGAATGAAAATAAAACAGAAATGAACCCTTTGATTTTCATTGAAGCGTCATCCGAGCGTTTACAGTTTTCGAATAATTAAATTTAATTAACTGGCACATTATTATAAATGCCGTTTGAGTTGGTATTTACCTTGAATTGACGGTAAAATTATTATACATTTTTCATTTGGCATCGCATCGGCATTTTATTTGCTGAATGGGCTTTTACCATCAAACATAATGACTGCCTCGTGGTCTCGCGGTACAAGTATGTGCCGTGCGATCTAGAGGTCCTGGGTTCGATTCCCGGGTCGGGCAAAGTGTTATTGGGTTTTTCCATTAGGAAATTCTCAGTAACAGCACGGAGTCTGGAAATGTGCCCGAAAAACGGCAATAGGCTCGCCCCCTATTACGTGGGACTGATATATACCTGGCGAAATGTGGGTGCAGAAATGCACCTCTGCCTACCCCTTCGGGGAATACAGGCGTGAGTTTATGTATGTATGTATGTATGTACATAATGAGCAGTCATCATCGATGCTTTATAACTATTTGCTGTAGTTTACTCATTGGTTTTACTTATCGGATACCACGTTTTTTACAAGCTTTTATTTAACTTGCATTGTCTGTATGAATGTATGTTTTATTCGGGTGAAATCTCGCGACTTAATTTTGAATCCGATATCTTCAACCGATTAAGCTGAAATTTTGTATACAGGTTCAGTTTGGATGACAATGCATGGTTATTTAGCGGAGAAGTTATTTTTAGTGAACTTTTACAATATGGGTATCAAATGAAAGGGTTTGCTAAGAATAGCTCGAAAAATAACTAAAAAGTCAAAAATAAATTAAAAGTAAAAACTTTTTTTTAAAGAACAAAAAGCGTTAAAACGAAAAAAAAAAACTTTAAAACTTTTACTATCTACTTATGACGTCTTTACATGATTTATATCATATAAAAGCTTGTCGCGAGATTTACTTGTGTATCTATAAACTAGCAAGTTAAATAACTTGATTGATTGATTTTAACTATTAAAATTTTCAAACTAAGTAAATACGAGTACTTAAAGTATTACTTAAATAAGTAGATAGTAAAAGTTTTAAAGTAAAAAAAATTGTTTTCATTAAAATTTATTCTTATAAATACTATTAATAATAGGCAAATGGCGGAGCCTGGACGCATATTTCCGCATACCTGTCTATCCTCCTTGTTAGTTCATGTAGTGAATTGTGAAAACGAATGGCAGTAAAAATATAAACTTAACTTCATAAATTTTCACACGAATTTCATTCAACTGCTTCTATTTACCGACGAAGCCATTCCAATAACACGTAACAAATTAGATATCGCTACAAAAGTTGAGGAATTTTAAATGCTACATTGAATAAAGATGAGACAACTCGGGTCCCAAGAGAAGCGGAGACAAAATTTAAAAGCCATGAAACATTTAACTGAATAATAATATTTTCGTTACATCGAGGCAAGGAATTCAGTTCGTTTGAGAACGCTAGTACGGAGAGCGGTTGGCAAGGTTTCTGGTTAGCTAGTTTCCATTATGTAAAAATATAAAGGTTTATGTAATAAAATAAATAAATAAATAATAAATAAATACACCCAACAGTCACATACATAGTTCTGACCCCACACTAGGATACAAGTCCTGTGTCGTGGGTATCAGAAACTACGAGAGACTTTTCGGTCTCTCAAACACCCAGACCCGAAACAAATATTTGTGGATGACACAAACATTTGTCTCGGTGCGGGGATCGAACCCGCAGCCTCTCGTTTCGCAAGCTGGTGTCTAGCCAACTGCGCCACGGGGCTGTCAATCAGTGGCGGATTTAGACATTTGCCGCCTGTAGGCTATTCAAAATTTGCCGCCCCTTCTGACCTCTGCATTTCGATCTCTTTCGATAGCCTTTTAATTCTAATATATATTTTTTCCACCTTTTTTGGTTATTTTAGAATTAAAAGACTCAAAATAGTTTTTGTCTTTTTTAATAAGGAAGGAGGCAATCGTGCTAGTGAGCCACCTGATGTCAAGTGGTCAACATCGTCCATCCATGAACATCTACAATACCAGAGGAATTATCGGTGCGTTGCCGGCCTTTCAGGCAATTTTTTTTTTGTAGGTCCCTCAGTCGTATCCATTACGAAATACCGTCGAGGAAAGTTGATTCCACAAGGATGTTGTGGAAACACCGTTTGAACCGCAATGTCGAGGAACACCAGGGGTCAATTTTGTCAGTTTTTTTTTGTCAGTTTTGTTCTGTTTTTTTATCGATGATTCGAGCGGCACGTCGTTGAATGCGGTCAAATGGAAGAAGCTGGTACTGAGGGGCTCCAGTCTAGAGATGAGAACAATACTCCATATGAGGCCGAACCTGCGCCTTATACAGCTGTGGGCGCTGAGCCGGCGTGAAATAATGTCTCGCTCTGCTGAACACACCAAGCCTTTTCGAAGCCAGCTAAGCTTTAGCTTCCAGATGACCAAAGAACTTGACGGTACTCGAACATAGACCCCCAAGGATTCCAATACTAGACGAGATACCAAGGGAAGCACCGAATGAACTGAGGTGATATAAAGAAAAGTGAGTTTTCTTAGCAGTAAATGCGCAAACTTGTTTCTTTGACCGATTAAATTGGACTAAATTCTGCCATATTTTTTTTAACGAAAGGAAAGTGCCTTAAGCTGCCCTTTCAGAACCTCGGGGGAGGCCCGTCAGGGGTATGTCGGGGTCTCTGGCCTTCCAACTCGGCGCGCAGAGCATTTGTCCGCTTAGCTGAGTTGGGTCACTACCCAAAATCCTAAGCCAGCATACCGTCTAAAACCTCTCGATGAACATGGCATGGGATCTCAGGGTGAGAAGCGCACTAAATGGTCCGCTGCCGCCCAGCGCACTGTCCAATTATGGACACCTTAAATTGGGAGGGCTTGAGATGCCCTCCACTCACCCTATTTTAAACGCTCACTTATTGTGAACTTCCGGAACGCTCTCTGCCGCACATCTTGGAGTTGCTTTTAGTCATGGCGCACTGCCCCCGCAGTTCATCGTAGAGCCGATGTGGATATCCACGCTCTCTATCGTCAGATAAGCCCCTGCAGGAGGCTGCTTCCGAGGCCCGTTGAAGCAGATAGCGTCGGATTTCTGAAGGGCCACCGCGAGGCCCAGCCGCCGAATTCTCCTCACCAGGTGGCTTGTGCCTAGCGTGGCGAGGTTGATGGCCTCCGGAAAAGTCCCGGCACACGCTGTCACCAACGTCAGCTTCACAAATTACGCCGACACCACGGAGCACCCAGTCGTACCCAATATTCAACAGAAGAGATCCTAGGACCGACGCCTGTCTGTCACCACACGACATTTCTCTACGGTGCCACCCGTCAGCGCCCGAATACACTAGGTACATCTCAGTTGGAACGGTAGGGGTGCACTAGGCCTCGGAGATAGGGCGGCACCACGTGGTATCGACAAGCTTCTTTTACGCAGGGCCAGGGCAATGTGTTAAAGGCGTTGGCGATGTCGAGTGACACCGCCACCATGCATTTGCTCTGGGCTACTGCCTTCTTCGCCCGCAGAATTGCGGTGAAAAAAAAAAAAGCGGTCGTGGGGAGAGACCTCTCGCTGCCGACGGTGGTCGCCGCCAGGGTCGGCAGCCGTAGGTCGTGGAAAGCTATGCTCTCCTTCTGCGAACGTGTCATTTCGCAGAAGGAGAGCGCGGAGCGGGATCGGGAGCAGACCGATCCTGCTCGTCGCAACAGGCGACGTAGGAGGCGCTGGGACAACACCTAGCTCGGCACCCAGAGGTCACACGGGGCCGCCGTCCCTACCTCGGCGTCCCCTAAGATGAAAACGCCACACGCGTCAGGTCGGCGTGCCTTTTGGCACTGCGCTGAGGCGGCCCCGGCGGGGCCGTCTCGTTTGCGCTGATGGTGGCCGTCGCGGGAGGTTAGTCGGTATTACGGCGCGTAAATGTTTGGCAGGGACCCGGCCCAGCGGCCGCCCATCCCTGGGCAGTAACATCCATGCTGGGTCGGAAGGCGCCGGTGAGTCCGGCACACCTTCACCCCTCCGTGGGTGGGATGGTCCGTAAATAGGATTTTGCCCGCGGAAAAAGAAAAAAAAAGGTCCGAACCGACCCTCTTCAGATGCGCAGAATGATACGCTCAAAGAGCTAGGCGACCTCGTCAAGCAACACTATGGACCGGTAGGCCGATGGCGACTCTGCGGGACGCTCCTTCTTTTTCAGCAGGATCATCTTCCCAGTCTTCCAAAGTCGTGGGAAGACGTCCTGCTCTAGACACGCGGAGAAAAGGCCGCGGAGCCTCTCACCCAGGTACTCGACGACTTGGACCCACACACGTCCCGGGATGCCGTCGAGCCCCGGGGCAGTGTTCTTTCTCTGCAGCCGCAGTACTGCTGCCTGAAGCTCCTCAGGCGTAACGCTTGGAATTGGAACCTCCGAGGTCTCCCTTGCCAAACACTTAAATGATCCCACCAACGATCCGTCCCTCACCGACCACGGGCGTGGTGGCATCGGTGGAGGAGTAAAATCCGAGTTAGCCGGAAAGAGAGCAACAACGACTTCACTCAGGAGCTCCGGTCGAAGACTTTGGGTGAGAAGGGGGCGCCGGTGGACGCAATTTATTGAATGCCAACCGGTACAGTCGCGCCCAAGGATAACGATCCAAAATCCCGGACTAAATTCTGCCCGCCACAGTTTGCGGCTTGATCCAACAAATAGTCGATTTCCGAAACAAGCTTATTTCGGCACTCATTGACTTGTTCCTGGGAGTAATTTGTGCGACCAGTATACAAGGCATCCCCGGTACTATGATCCGCATAACTATGGATGTTATTAATAAGTAACAGGTCATTGAGATGCAGAAGGAACAGAGTCGGATTTCAACAGAGTCAGAGTTCATTTTGGCGTTTTTCTATACACAGCTCCCCTGAGTCGCTAAGCCAAGGAAACACTACAATATACCTAGCATTAATAATACGAGAATACTTTAAGAAACATTTTTTAACATGTTAACTTTTATACGAATGACAATATACTGTTACAGAATACCAATACCTAATTAAACCAAGCACATCTCACCTATATCTTTGTGCATATGTAGTTACAAACGTACCTTGGCTGACACCGACTCCAAAAAATAACAATAATTGTAACTACATGATATTATCGTAATAATTCGTTTGACTTTTAAGTAAGTTTTTTCATTTCATTTTACTTAGAACTCTAAAAAATATTTTGATCATTGTTTATTAATTATTCATAGGTACCTACCTATCTTCTTGCGTGGTAAACACATAGATCGTTACTACATATTAATGAAGATAAAAAGTAAGTTTTTATTAAGTTATAGAAGAATACGCAATTATTTTTCTACTTTTTAGTGCATATAAATTTGTATTGGAATATTTTTTTTTATATAAAGGCGGTTTTTATTTCTGTAAAAAAAAACTGGGGCAAATTTGCCGCCCCCTAAAATCTGCCGCCCTAGGCTCCAGCCTACTCAGCCTGCTGGTAAATCCGCCACTGCTGTCAATTATAATATAATGTAAAATTAAATATAATGTATATTTATAAATTATGTTATCTGCATACCTGCTGTGTATTATTTCTGCAACCTAGGTTCTACTGACAGCTTTAGGCATTAAATCCTCCTTTATAATCACTGTAAACGTAAACAAGTAAATAATGAGGTCTTTTAGATTGTTGGTTGGTAAGAAAATACTGCAGATTAATAAAAAAAAAAATATAAAGCATAAGTATATATAAATATATAGGTGTCATGCCCCTCAAAAATACATTTTAATATAAATGAGCATATATTAAGAAAAAAAAATACTGCATCGGCCGGGAATCGAACCCGGGCCGCCCGCGTGGCAGGCGAGCATTCTACCACTGAACCACCGATGCTTGTTTTGTCGTGTCAAAAGATGAGCCAGATATTACGCGTTTCGAATATTTCCTTTCACTTTAATCTCGTCTTAAGAAACGTGACTATTAAGTGTTTTAAAATTTTATCTTTACTTACACAATGACTACCATGATTATTGACTCATTAAATTTTACTACTGCAATTAAATCATCTTATTCATGGTATAAAATAAAAATGAATGATTTTATTTCGAAAATTGTTAGTCTAATGACGTCACTGATACTAATGATCGTTAGAGATTGACACGGCAAGATACGCATTACGCTTCCAATTCTATTTTTAAAATATTAATTTCTGAAATACTCTTCCGCTGTCAATGTTTTTCTTTTTTGAATTTACTTTTGAATATAGAATTCTTATATAATACTATTTAAGATAATGTGTACAAACCCTTTTTCAAAAAACTATTTACAAGAATTACTGCCTCGTGGTCTCGCGGTTCAAGTATGTGCCGTGCGATCTTGAGGTCCTGGGTTCGATTCCCGGGTCGGGCAAAGGGTTATTGGGTTTTTCCATTAGAAAATTCTCAGTAACAGCACGGAGTCTGGGAATGTGCTCGAAAAACGGCAATAGGCTCGCCCCCTATTACGTGGGACTGATACATACCTGGCGAAATGTGGGTGCAGAAATACACCTCTGCCTACCCCTTCGGGGAATACAGGCGTGACTTTATGTATGTATATATTTACAAGAATTATCAAAATAAAAATAGTTACACAACGAAAGAGTTTCAATATCCCAATCGGTTCAAACCATTCGGGATCCTATAAATTAATCAAACAGTACAAATGTGGATCCTTAATCTTTTCTTCTTACATGAATAGGGGTTCGTCGGGGTCTCAGTAACTCGTTACACCATACAGACCCCAATTTACTTTGATTAAAGCCGTTGATAACGGGAAGGTCCTGCCCATTCAATGGCTTGGTTTAAATAAATTTGTCTTGTGTAACGGATCTTAATAATGTATTAGGGTCTGATCTTGTTACTTTTACGTGTATTTTTGAAGATGTAGTGACTACTTACGGGTGTTTTAAAGTAGAAAATGGAGACATGTTTTTTATATAATTTTAAATCCAAGTTTATCAGGAAAAACGTAGTTTAAGAATCAGACATTTGTAATATCGGACATTTAACACATTAGGAAACATCGCGCAATCTTTCTCGCACAAATTTGATTTAAAAAATCTCTAACATTAATAAGAGAGACAAAATAAGACCAACCTAATTTAATTCAGTATGTATCGATCATATAGATTTTTTTTTTGCAAAGAGAACCTAAATATCAAGGAAATAATACTAATTTCCAAGCCTCGAGGTTTAACCGCGCTGTCGAGTATTTCGGCGGTCGCGGGTTCAAACCCCAGGCACACATCTCTGACTTTTCCAAGTTATGTGTGTATTCACAATAAATTATCACTTACTTTAACGGAGAGGGGAAAACATTCTGAGGAAACCTGCACAGCTAGTTCTTAGAAATTTAAAATGTGTTGTCCGCCAAGCCGCACTAGGCCACTCAGTAGTAGAGGAGGCTCGTGCCCAACAGTGGGACGTATAAGGGCTGATGGGATAGGATACGAATACATACAACAACTACTACAACCCGCAAGATTAGCACGCTGAAGTGAAAGTGGGCCGGCCATGTCTACCGACGCGACGGTCTGACAGCCGGTGGAGCAGACAAGTGTTGGAGTGGAGACCGCGCTTAGGCAGACGTACTGTGGGACGTCCTGCAGCACGATGGTCCGACTACTTGAGAAAGATGGCGAGTAACGGATGGATGAGGGCTTTTTTTGGCGGTGGGTGTCAAAACGTATAGACGTATCCGAAGATCGATTGATTTTAAATTTCACAATTTTAATTAATTTCAAAATTATTTATACATTAGGACTTCCTAAAAGAGTTGTGTAGCAGTTCTATGTGACAAAAACATAATATATACACCACCTGCCGGCACATACACGTTATAATCACTCGTAACGGACAAAACTTTTATCTTACCTTAACCGTTATGGCGCAACTGGCTGAGATACAGGAAGCACAGAGCAGGCTAGAAGACTGTTTTGCGGCGAGGATGACTGAACTTTGTGGTAAAAATAGCTGATGACATTGTGAAAATCACCACTCAGGAGGAATTCAACGCACTGTCACTGAAGCACAAAAAGGCCACAAACACCACATCACACGCGAACAAACGCGGGACCGATCGCTCAGGGACATCGAATTTGAACGCGAAACCACGGAAAACTTAACAACATGCGAGTATACGAAACGCGTATATCTCAATGTCGTTCACGTTGTGTACTGCGGTAGTCTTGTGTTTTTGTTTTGTTTTTAATTTTATTAATTTTTTTTTGTCTACCCCAGATGTCATCCAGATGTTATTGTGTTAATGTTTCGTTCAGAAACTTAGTTAATTAATTACGTTTTGTTTTGGTTCTTCAGTCCTTATCGATATTTTCTTTTTCTTTTCTTTTATATTATATGCTTAAGTGTAATGGCTGGCGGGTGGTGCAGAGATTGAAGAAAGCAATAGTTGGTACGTTTTATTTTATTTTATTCTTTATTATTTAAAATTTATAAACATAGATATACATTTTAGATTCTGTATTGTTTTTTTATAGCTTATTTTATTGATATATTATATCTGTGTAGGTATATAATATATTTTATATTTATTAGACATAATGATATCCGATAATGAGTCTTTTTATTCTGTTAGTAATTATGATTCTTCATGCAATGACAGCAGTTTTTGTTCTGTGACTGATACGCTAGGTGATTTGGTTCGCCAAAATTTTAACAAGCCTAATAGCAAGTTTTTTTAACGTTTGTCACATTAATTCACAAAGCGTAGTGAGTGGCTATAGCGAACTGTCTGAAACTTTTGCAGATGCTAATGTACATGCCATCCTTATCTCTGAAACTTGGCTCAAGCCTCAACGCTGGAATGGTTCTCGACATAAGTCGACGAAGATAACTTCGTGGACGTCAACAGACAGTGCGCCTCGGTGATGCTTCATCGAAGTGGAGTAGCCTTGACTCTGGCGTTCCTCAAGGTGGTATACTCTCTCCTCTATTATTTTCAGTTTTTATTAATCTCATTACTCAAGGTCTTCAGTGTTTGTATCATCTTTACGCCGATGACCTGCAATTGTATGCTCAGGCCAGGGTTGATTCCATCTCTGCTGTCATAGAAAAAATTAACTTGAACCTCGAATTTATCAGTAGATGGTCAGAGAACTTTGGGCTAGCTGTCAATCCTTCCAAGTGTCAAGCGATAATTGTGGGTAGTCAGCGGCAAGAAATATGCTGTCCTTGTTTCTTAAACCTATATTTTGAAGTTGTGCTATTTTATTACGTCCAATGGGTGAAACTGCTTGAGATCTTTGTGAGTAAAATATTTGTATCAGTTTCACGTTTCATTCCTGAAAGAGCTGTACAGATCAATAGAGTGATAATCTCTATGCATTCAGTGTAAAATAGGCGTATAATATTACATAATTTTGGCGACTAATAAAAAAGAAACATTATTTCGAGTCAGTAAAATCTTTTTAGGGTAAGCCAAGAACGCGCTGAAGACGCCTAGACGCCTTAGAGAAGAATAATAATAAATAAATACACCCAACAGTCACATACATAGTTCTGACCACACATTAAGATGCGAGTCGTGTGTCGTGGGTATCAGAAAACTACAAGAGACTTTTCGGTCTCGCAAACATCCAGAAGTAGCGCAACATGGCGTAAGAGAGAGGAGTGGAAGAAGATGGAAGCCTTTGTCAGTTTTTTGAAGCAGTGGCTTTTTTATAGGCTATTTAAAAAAAATCTTTTTGGCCGCACTGCACTATTCATCAAGGTAAAACGTGCTTCGTTTTGATGTATTTTTTAATTCCTCAGTATCACTTTGTAGAAAGAAAAGATAAACAAAACTAAATGTCCAATAATCCCTGTTTCATTATTTAGGGAGAGGGTGTACGGTATTTTCACCCCGTCCACATTACCTGCGTCATTATAATTTATTACGGTACGGCATAATTCTGACACGGATCTACGTAATATTTAATAGTACGTCGGGATAGAGCTGTCATTTTTGTTCTCACCTGATGGGCAGGCGTAAAACATTTATTAGATTTTTTATGGATAGTAAAGCCGAAAATACTTTGAAATATAAAAGGAAAACTGCAATTGGTAAGTGAGTTATGGGCTTGATTAAGCGCGTGCTCTGACTAAAATACCATCTATTCTGTTTTTTTTTAATATGAGACATACATTTACGATAAGTACCTAATTGTACTCAAATATTCAATGTGTGAAATTTGTTGATTTTTCCTTCACCCTTCAGTTCATCATCATCAGCCCAAAGACGTCCACTGCTGGGAATAGGCCTCCCCCAAAGACTTCCAAAGTGTTCTGTTAGAAGCGGTTTGCATCCAGCGGCTTACCGCTTTCACCAAGTTAGGTGATGATGTATTGTAAATCTAAAACTAATACAACTTTAAAAAAAGGCAAAGGTAATTGTGCCTGTGGTTTGATCCCGTGACGGTCGCGATTATTGATTCAACCTCATGCTTTAACTTCGAGGCCATCGCCACTTACATGTTACCGTGTTTTCGTCCGAGCCAGTTTAAATTCTCAAAAACCTTACATTTAATGCGGTATTTTCTCATCAAGATAATGTGTACGAAGTAATTTCTTTCAAAGCGGAAAACGAAACGAGATTAAAGATAAAAATCTTGGCAATGGAGTAACGAGAAATAGAAACGTACACATTAAACGTTCATTGTTCGTCAGTACAATAAGACTGAGCGTGCACGCTCGTACTTACTTCAAACTTTAATAAAAAATCAGATCAACACATTTTTAGCAAAAACATTCATTCGTAACCTCCTGTATGTATGTGTGTATTTCCCAAAGAACCTCATCCTCAGAGGAGCGTTTCTGGACTCACATTTCGCCAGGTTTTTCGGGCATATTTCCAAATATCGTGCTGCTACTGAGAATTGCCTAGTGGAAAAACCCAATAACACCTACCCGACCTGGCAATCGACCCGGGATCACTCGCATTGAGCCCTGTGTGGATCGGACGGAAGACCTCAATATTAATGATCCTTAATCGCTAGACCGTCTTATGGAGACAGGTTTCCCGTATGATTGGACTGTGTTCTCAGTAGCAGCAGAGTAAAATATCGAAAGAAAAATATCGAAAACATACCTAACAAAATTTTACTATAGACACACAACTCTGTCAGGGCTTAGGGATACCGACGGGAGTACGTATTTGTCCAAAATTTTAATTTAATAACAAAGTTTCGTATGCAGTTCCCTCATACGGAAAGCAAACAGGTTTCCACATGCATTTATACAAGTTAATAACAATTTCCATAGAAATAACACCTAGTGCTCGAAATTCCCACCAGCTTCCTAACTATCGGAAACTAGATTTTGAATATTCATATACGAATAATGCCGAATAGAGTTCAATTCATTAGAGTCAAGTTTTAAACGCAGGACATCGGTACCGCTCCGGGAATTAAAACCCTTTGACTAAATTTCCGCTGCAGGTTTCGATCGGGAACTCGTTAATTTGTTTCAGTCGCTTAACGTTTTCTTGTATTTATAATGCTGTTTAGGGTTAAAGTTTAGGGGAGAACATTTTGATAGTTAAACTTAAGAGGGGAAAATTTTGTAATATAGTTATATGTAGCATTACGCTATTGGCTTTTTCCGTTTGGAAATTCTCAGTAGCAGCGCGGAGTCAGGAAATACGATCAAAAAATTCAACAGAAGTACATATCTCATATCCCCGCCGAAGATAGGTTTCATCAAGATGTTTTCCTTCACCGTAAAGTAAGTGACAATTCATTACGAATACATACATAACTTCGAAAAGCAGAGGTGTGTGCCTGGGGTTTGAACTCGCGACCGCCGAGATTCTCGACCGCGCGCCTTAAACCTCGAAGCCATCACTACTTTATATCATCACTATTTATGTATATACCTTTATTTATTTATTTAATTCTCTACTCTTTTTTTTCCTAAGACAAGTCATACCTACGAGGTCGAATTTAATGATTCTTATTCTGTTTGTAATACAACATAAAAATTAGAAATTGATAAGTATTACCGTTATGAAATCAAATGTATTTGTTTATCTATATTTCACTCATATGTATACATCAGTTGTACATCGTCTAAAAAAAATTGAAAAACAAATATAACACGTTTTCCGAATGATGTAATTCCAAAAAAAATATCCATAAAAATATTTGTTCGAATAAAAACCCCGAGCTCCCGGACACAGCCCTCAATGAATATAAAACCGCGGAAGTAATTCGGAACGAATTCCCCACGCAATCAATGAGGGTAACGTTTTTTCCGTTCACGTAGCATTACTTTAAAACAGGTCAAATTTTATTACAGGTTTAATCGATAAGCAGGAAGTTTTTTTTTTATATAAGGCCAGTCCTTGACATGAAAACACTAATATTATTTTATTATTAGAGCGTGTTAATTGATTTACTATTCGTCAAGAATGTTGTAAACCAAAACTAGACTTGCGATAAGGGTTATAAGTCATTCATATCGGGCGATATTTGTCCTACAGCTGGGCATGGGCCTCCTTTTAAACCGAGAGGTGCTAGACCTTGGTCCATCACGCTGATTGAGGATCCATCCAATGCGGATTGAGGAACTAACACTTTATTGCACTTAAAAATTCCTTGTAGAAAAACTCAAGTTTGAAGGTTTCCTTACGAGATTTCGTTTACTGTACAGTACCTGATTATTTATTGCGATTTACCTACCCAAAATCGAAAAAGAGGTGTGAATACTTATATTTCACCTCTGAACTATTGAATCTAACAAAGCTGTTGAATCTAAGAGATAAAAAAAGGACGAGCTATACATTCCTTCGCACACCCGTAATAACTGAAAATAATTTGTTAAATAAAACAAAAAAAAAATGATTCATCTACCTTTACAAGGGTAATGTTCTAAATCATATAATGTCAGGCTCCATTGAGTTTTATGTATCCGACGTTTCTTTGGCAAAAAATATCAACTGAGTGAGAGAGTTTTTGTTAAAACTGTCTAACAATTGTTCTGAAAGTTTGCCTTTTTTGTGATGTTTCGTTCTTTTTGTACGTGCCCTTTTTGTTGAGATAATTTATTGGACTTTTTTTTACAAATCCTGTCTCTTTTTGTGCTAATTGTACATTAATTACCTACTTTTAAGTTGAAAAAATTGTTATTTTAAGATTATTTAATGTGGTTATGACTGTTTTTCGGGTTCAATGACCACATGAGTGACCTAGTCACATGTTTGATTTCCGACTTGAAAAAAAGGCGCGAAATGTGTCCGAGAAGTGGTAATACGCTCGCCTCTCTTGGAACTACGTGGGACTTAAAAAGCTGGCGAAACATGAATAAATAAATACACCCAACAGTCACATACATAGTTCTGACCCCACACTAGGATACAAGCCCTTTGTTGTGTGTATCAGAAACGACGAGAGACTTTTCGGTCTCACAAACATCCAGACCCGAAACATATATTTGTGGATCACACAAACATTTGTCTCGGTGCGGGGATCGAACCCGCAGGCTCTCGTTTCGCAAGCTAGTGTCTATCCAACTGCGCCATGGGGCTTTTGACATGCCTATCAGAAATAACTACTTTTTTAGGTATACATAATACAGCAGTGAGTATATAACCTGTAAGTAATAAGTATGTTGTAGAGGATGCCCGTACCCAGCAGTGGGATGTATACGGCCTGATGATGATGATGATGATGATGAATAAGTACGTATGGTATTTTTTTCAATCCTATATCACACGTCAATTTTACTCACGTTCACCCCAAACCGATCTAAAAAAAATTGTCCTTTAACGGAAAAACATAAATACACATAAAAGTTTAATAAACTAAAACCCTGAACCCATATCTCAACAAAAGGCGCGTCCACAAAGAATCAAATTGATCCCATACTATAGCGGGACAATAAAAACGTCAAAATAAAATCACATTGACGGAGTGACGTCATAAATATGGTTCTTTACTGTCGCGAGCTTATAAATACGCGCTTTCACGGAAACTTTTGTATATTTTTATGAGCTGCCGTTTGTAGCAATGGCTTTCATGTATACGTTAAAATCTCACTACATTGACAGCCCCGTGGCGCAGATGGCTAGACACCAGCTTGCGAAACGAGAGGCCGCGGGTTCGATCCCCGCACCGAGACAAATGTTTGTGTGATCCACAAATATTTGTTTCGGGTCTGGGTGTTTGTGAGACCGAAAAGTCTCTCGTAGTCTCTGATACCCACGACACAGGACTTGTATCCTAGTGTGGGGTCAGAACTATGTATGTGACTGTTAGGTGTATTTATTTATTTATTTATTTACTACATATATTTCTACATGGTGATTGGTGATATTATGTAAGTCAAAGGTGAATATTACAAAGTATTTCCTATTCTTAAAAAAATAGTTTAATATTGACGATTCAAAAGAGCTTGTAAAAATCTATTTGAATAAAGATGATTTTGAATTTGAATTTATTATTGTTGGGCATGAACCTCAACCACGGATTGTTGCCGTACTGTATGGATCAGAGTCTTGGGCTACGAAGAAGACGGACGAAAGACGACTGCATTCAGCAGAAATGCGAATGTTGCGATGGATGTGTGGTATAACATGGATTGACAGAATGAGGAATAAATACGTTAGAAGAAGTGTGAAAGTAGCTCCTGTGATAGATAAGCTGAAAGGAAACCGTCTGTCGTGGTATGAATGGATATGATATGTACGTAAAAAAGTAATGAGTCTGAAAGTTGAAGGATGGAGAAGCAGAGGAAGACCAAACAAAAGATGAATATAGTGCGTAAGAGAAGGTATGAAAGAAAAAGGAGTGAATAAAGACATGACGGCTGATAGGGATGTTTGGAGGGTTAATATACTGCACCGACCCCAAATAAAAGTTGAGAACTGGGCAATGGAATGATGATGTTAGGCATGGACCTGCTTTATTATATCAGATTTGGCCTAAGTCCACCCCACTGGGCTGGCACTGTTTGGTCTCTTGTGAAAAAAAACTCAGAATTTGAGGTGTGCTGACGGTGTTTTCGCCTTTTAAGGCTAAGAAAAAAACTGTCTTACGTTTTGCGACCTCGAAGTCTGGACAGTAATATACGAGACCAAAATATGACTGTCCCATTTAAATTGCAAAAAAGCTATTTTCTAATTTTAGACCTGTGTCGGAATGCTGGTGGTAAATCGATAATCAAAAAAGTTTAAAACCAATAATAAACGCGAATCCGGACAGTTTTTGTCGATATCACCACATATCTCAACCACAAAAATTCAACAAGACCTTAATTTAGCCCATATAAGCTACAAACGTATGTAAATCCGATTCAGTTCATAAATAAAAGAGCATTGTAGTTCCAACCTCATATCAGGAATAAGGAATGGGATTCCAGCAATACCGAACACAACAGTATTTCAAATACGTCCCGTTGAAATACCCGATATTATTTATCGTTTCGGCATACCCGTATAAAGTGGAATATGGCTGACCTCATTCTAAGATTTCTACGGGCTTGGCCGACGTTTCCAGAAAATACGGTAAATAGAAAATCGAAACATCAAGTGGAAAGAAATAAGTAAAAATGCAACGACAGTCGTGTTTCAAGCATCGCAAGGTATTGGAATAATTGAATTGAAGCCAGACTCGAAGAAGGAATCTTTTTATTCTAATACTTTTATTAAGGCCTGGCATAGTGACAACGCCGCACTTGATGGTAAGTTTATTTTGATTCAAATAAAATATCATATAGACAATCATATCAACTAAAGAGTAGCTTTGTTGCGCTACGGCCAAAGGGCCCACGATTTTTGGAAGTAGGGAAAACGGTGGCTGACAGACTGTTGCATTTTGCTTCAGGTCAGGCTCAACAACTTCAGAAACTTCAAATTCAGACCGATCAATCAAATAGACAGAAAAAAATC
Source organism: Hemaris fuciformis (assembly GCA_907164795.1). NCBI lineage: Eukaryota > Metazoa > Arthropoda > Insecta > Lepidoptera > Sphingidae > Hemaris > Hemaris fuciformis. The sequence goes on from OU015443.1 coordinate 2,844,402, forward strand.
GTTGAATTTAGCCCTCACTCCGTTTCTGTTCCATATCATGTATTACTGTACTATAACATACAGTCAACAACCCTAAGAAGGTTTCTTCATCTTAGTTTACAGTGATACAACGGCATCACCCCAGGATAATCAAGCTTATTTCTAAAAGAAATTGTGTTCATACTTTCTCCCTTGAACTCTTTAAATTCTCTCTTAATTCTCACATAATTTTGCATACATTATCAAGACTAAACAAAAAAAACAGTGTACCACTCAACCAAAAATGATTACAGCACCAAGAGAAAAGCATAGTAAAGTTTTAAATCTCCATGGACATGAGCGTAATGCAGTATTACTAAAACAAACAAAAAAAAACAAATGACAACAAAAACAAGCGACTACCGCACAACTGTTACAACGAAACACTATTAAAACGAATAGGTAACAAATTATTTTCTCATACGGCAACAGTTTCAGTAATCCTCGTAAAGGCACGACGCTGGGTTTCACTTTGTACAACACGTAAAAACTGCGAAAGTTGGACACGTTGAATTTACCGAGCACTGCAGTGCGCTTGTGTTAAAAAGTAGACACTATGTTAGAACAACCGGTGATGTCCTCATGAATGAGACATAGTAGAATAATGTTTATTATTATAGCGTTTTTGTGTGTAGAATTCTGATAATGCTACAGCATAAGTTATATAACTGCTTAAAACTGTATTTTTTTTGTCTTACATGTCTTTACGTCTTTATTCTCCAAGAGTTTAAACGAAACGTAAAAGTAGTACTTAACCTCATCAATGTTTCGCCGGTTTTGGTTGAGTGAGAAATTATTGCCGTTTCTGGGCATATGAAGATGTGTTCGATACTTATAACGTCGGATTTAATCCCACTTGCGAAACGTGGATGCAAAAATGCACCTCAACCTACCCCTTTGAGATTACCGCTGTGTGTGAGTACTTTAGTGTAACTAAAGTAGTAAATATGTTTGTAATTTGGAACGTCGTCTCATCTGACTGACAGTATTATGAACTACGAAGTCTTCATCATCAGCCCATATACGTCCCACTGCTGGGCACGGGCCTCCTCTACTACCGAGAGGGTTTAGGCCTTAGTCCACCACGCTGGCCTAGTGCGGGTTGGCGGACTACAGACCTAAGAAATTCATAAGAACTTTTTAGGTGTGCAGGTTTCATCACGATGTTTTCCCTCACCGTTTAAGTACGTGATAATTATTTGTGAATACACACATAACTTCGATAAGTCAGAGGTGTGTGCCTGGGGTTTGAACCCGCGATCGTTGAGATTCTCGACCGCGTGCCTATACCTCGAGGCCATCACGACTTGTCACACACGAAGTCTTCAATAACTCCAAACAAACACCCCTTATTAGAAACGTGCAACCCTACATAACATCTACAACAAACAACTTCACAAACTTCAAAGAAATTAAATCACGCTAGATCAGCTGCAATCCGAAACAGGAAAGTTCTGTAAGTTTTATCAAGATCCCCGATATCGTCGAGATATCTTTGAGTATTACGTCTGCCTTGGTAGAAGCTCTTCCTTAGATCGTGATCTAAGATCAGATCAGAAGGAAAGTTAGTTTGCATCGGTTTTAAATCAAATAAAACCGTAGTTGTAAACTTTGTATTTGGATTTCTGTGTGCAGTAATTATTTCTAAGAGTAAATATTTTAGGGCTCTCTTTGGTAGAATGATATATAATTATTCGCGAGGGATCGAGATGTCCCGGGTGCAATTTTCGGGTCTAATATATGCTGCAAAAAATACGAATATTGCCTAAAGATATGCAATGAGCTCGCCCCCAATTTCCTGGGATTAAAATTATAGATGATGTATTCGTGTACGCACTCTGCTTACCCCTCGGTGATTCTATGATTATGAATATATAATAATGATTCAAATATAAATAAAAAAAAGTCGATAAACAAATCTCTAATAAAATAACCGTACGTTGAAGAATTTCAGCAAATGTTAGCCAAACCAACAAATCCACATCCTGAATCAAAAAAGCCAATTCAACAACTTCTCCTTAAAAAGTTTCAAATTTAATTAAACTTGCAGGGCTCTGGATTCCAAGCGATCCTTTTTATTGCCATTGCAATCAGCTTTGATATAAGTTCTTTGAAGTATTCCGGTTTCGTATTATTTTTACAGTCGTTGCATTACGATCGAGGAATATTATTTTTGTTTTTCCAGTAAACCTTAATTTTCGGGACAAAATATATCAGTATTATTTCATTTACGCTTGTGTCGCCGAAGGTGTAGAAAGTGTATTTATACACACACGTCTCACAAACTGTATTGTGATTTCCACGTAATAAGGGACGGGCCTATTTCCTTATTTCGATTGCATTTTAGACTCCATGCTACCAGTGACAATTTCCTAAAGAAATCTCAATAAAACTTTGCCCGACCCAGAAAAAACACCCATTATCGTCAATACACTTGTATTGCAGAACATCACAGTTTCAAATTCAATAAAATTCAATCCAGTCGAGAAATCGATTCAGCATCTACGTACTTGTATCATACGCGATTGCCGCGACAGCAAATAGTGCGCGCGTTTCGATTCCTCGACAAACCTCAAGAATGTCTCGTCTATTTACCCCGCTGACTGGTAATACTTTCGCAGAGTAAGCAACTTTGGTATTGTTATTTATACAATATTTTTCCACTTCAGACTACCTGGGGATAAAAACGACCTTTGATAATACTCTTTGGATATCATAACGCATGAGTAATAAAGACCAGCAAAATTGTTTGCGTCATCAAAATTCAACAAGTAACAACACAGTATTAATAAATATAAATAAACTGTCAACTAACTTGGAATGACAAAGATCAACCCTCACCAGTCTACATAATTGGGGCGGCCTGATATAAACCGGGTATCATCATCATCAGCCCATATACGTCCCACTGCTGGGCACGGGCCTCCTCTACAACTGAGAGGGTTTAGGCATTAGTCCACCACGCTGGCCTAGTGCGGGTTGGCGGACTACACACCTAAGAAATTCCTAAGAACTTTTAGGTGTGCAGGTTTTATCACGATGTTTTCCTTCACCGTGAAAGCAAGTGACAATTCATTATGAATACACACATAACTTCGAAAAGTCAGAGGTGTGTGCCTGGGGTTTGAACCTGCGACCGCCGAAATTATCGACCGCGCTCCTAAACCTCGAGGCCATCACTACCGGGTATACAGTGAATAATTTTGACCACATTCAAAGAATGATCGTATAATAACGAAAGAGATTTTCTGTGCGGAAGTGAGTGGTGAAGTCGGTCGAAGACGTCCTAGGCGCACCTATAAAAATGTAATTGAAGATTTATTTAAAAAAAGGTAATAAGAGTTTTCAAAACCGATGTGTATGCATGAAGAGGATAATTGAGTTGCGGAAGTTGAGGAAGCGAAAGAAGTGTGTATGGACCGTAGCATTTGACGCTGTATAGTCTCTGCCTACCCCGACGGGAGACTGGCGTGAGTTCATGTATGTATGTATGTACATTGAGTAAACCGGAACGGGATAATACCACATGAGCCATTGTGGCGGGTTTTACTACCTATGAACAATGGTCACCGTAATATAAATATTCGTCCGCCAGCATCCAGAGTTTCGCGAGAGGGAGACTTTCGCGTTTGTAATATTAGCATAGAGATAAGGATTATTTCTTACTCCTAACTGCATTTTGTACATTTTTTCCGGGTTCGGTCGGGCAGTGATTTCCTATTAGGAAAGTTTCAGTAGTAGCACAGAGACTGGACATGTGCCCGAAATACGGTAATAAGCTCGCCCTCTATTACGGGGGACTGATACATACCTGGCGAAATGTGGGTGCAGAAATGCATTTCTGCACCTCTGCCTACCCCTTCGAGGAATACAGGCGAGAGTACAGCGGTAACACGTTCCGAAGCGGCCATAGCTTATATAAAATGACGATTCAAAAATACTCGTCAAAGTCTAATCGAATAAAGATTATTTTGACTTTGAGGCTATGTATGTTATATAATTTGGAGTTTATTCAATTTATCAAGAACACGACATTCTTTAATATTTAACCCTCAAATCTTGTACATTACATTCTAATACATTAAACGACAATCGCGAGTCGCATCTCCCTTCTCATCACGTTTCTTTGAACTCTTTGAACGCACGGAACGAAATTGGGTCTGTAGCTTCGGGCATATTGTCGTCTGACGTTCTGAATAAAAGATAAATAAATGTGGAACCTTTTAAAATACGTATGTGGGTAAGTGAAATAGGATTTAGGGGTTTCTCCGTACTCTAGTCTATTTAAGATCCATTTTGATAGATAACCTGTGTATTTGTTCTCGTATTATACTTGTCGGTGGGTTTTTCTTCTATTAGAATCTAAAAAGGATGTTTGCTTGAGTTCATCAAGTGATATTTCCTCATATGATATTTTTTAATACAAGTTTATTCACATATTCTATCGTTGGTGTGTGTAGTTATTCTCAAATTATCTGCGTATGTAAGATACGATTTTTCAAATAAGTATGAAAATTTTGTTATCTATGTATATGAACTGTGACTAACTCATTAAAACTATTATTGAAAGACTCTTAATAATTCACATACAAATATTTTAGAACCTGCATTTATCATCAAATACAAAACACTCGCTTATCAGTGTCAGAATGGAAAAAAAAACATGCCGTAAAAATATGAAACAAAATTGTCACGAAACATTTTAAGCTAACAAGCAGACTGAAAAATAACCTTTGTCCGGCTGTTACAATTAAATTCTATTTTTCCGAATGGGTGGCCGTGAGTGATGCTGGCGCAAAACGAGATTCAAATTTTGGACAACAATATTCGACGTCATAAAAATCAATGGCTCGCAACGTTGTATTGGCAAATTTAACTTTGGACGCAGTTTGCATGTTTCATTTCGTGTTCGTGTGGAATGTTACTGTATCCGTTGTTTTGAAAATGATTTTTACGTATCTCCGCCTGTATTCAAAAGTTAGGCATAAGGATATTACAACGTTTCGCCACTGTGTTCTAAGTTTTACGCATTACGCCTATTGTCGCTTACAAGACCTATTATAACGTAATGAAAAAAATCTGACACTAACGACAAAACGCGAAACAAACCCCAGACCTCTTGAACACAAGTCCCAATCCTATGCTGCAGGGCCATAAAATGAAAAACACTATAATATAGTGTACATTATTCTACCACAAAAAGAAGATGAAATATATTTCCATTGACAATCTCATTCAGTGTTTTATGATTTCGACTTACCAGCACCTGTTCTTCAAGAATCTTGAGCATAAAATTGAATTTTCGATAATATACTATAAACGATACTCATATACTTTCAATAGGTAATGCATAAAATGGAATCTAGTGCGGTGCCGTCTATAAAAGCGGTAGTTATCGGAACACACTCGAGTAATTTAAAAAGCAATTTTCCTTCTCCGAATTCGGGAAATGAGTTATTCCAGTTTGTGTACCAATCGAAATGAGTATTCTGAACTTGCTCTTAGTACTTCGAACTTTATATGTATGTGACCTCAATTAAATTAAATATTACTACTAAACTGACTGATAAATTAATTATTGTACATTTTAAAGGAAATCACAAACGAGCAGATTTTTTCATTTGCATTTCCATACACCGTGCTACTACTGAGAATTTCCTAATGGAAAAACCAATCACACTTTACCCGACCAGGGAATTGAACACGGGACATCTAGATCGCACGGCACATACTTGTGCCGCTAGACCACGAGGCAGAAACATATGTATATTTTATTAAACTATCTGCGACAGTTGTATTAAATTTACTTAAGCAATGAAAAATGTATCTAAAAAATTTTATTATGAGAGTATCTAATCTAGCTCCATAGTTGTTACACAAAGCTAGCAAAATCAAAATAATAAAACTCCATTTCATAACAAACAAACTAAACCAAAGGGCTTGAAGCGCTGGCTGAAGCTCCAAAAATTCACGGTTCGAAAATTAACGGTATTCCTGTATTTGCATTTAAATGTTAAAACCTTCATTTATATGAGGACTGGCTGATATAAATTAAATGTTTTTTTATGAGACTGAGAATGCATAATTGAATTACTAAATTTTATGTATTTGTACTTCATATTCCGTCTACTCTAGATGGAACATCGTGTGGTATAAACCTAGCCGTAATAAGACATGCAAGTGTATCGAGTTCAGGAATCCTGACGGACCGTAATAATCGTAGTCACTTTACGATTCATCATATTATCATACTATACATACATGATAGTGCGGTCACTAACGCCTAGATGCCTGCATCCAGAAAGAAGTCATCATCATCAGCCCATATACGTTCCACTGCCGAACACGGGCCTTCTCCACAACTGAGGGGGTTTAGGCCTTAGTCCACTACGCTAGCCTAGGACGGGTTGGCGAACTACACACCTAAGAAATTCCCAAGGACTTTTGTGCAGGTTTTCTCACGATGTTTTCCTTCACCGTTAAAGTAAGTTTTAAATTTTATTACCTACATGAAACATACAGCATACAAAAAGCATGTAACGTGGTTTTAGAAATACCTTTGCTTACTCAAGAAAGGAGTAAGGTTAAGGTTTTTATCGTTTATCAGGCTTATTTCTAGACTCCGTGCTGAAATCAAACGCTGCCATTGCTCCATCGCACACGTCGGTTCTTCCTATGAGACAAATGAGGCGGTAAAAAAGCATTTTAGAATGAATAAATGAAATGAACTAAATGGTACGGGAATGCATAATGTATATTCTTGTTCCGTCGATATACATGCAAATTTCCGTGCTTAGCATATAAAGATCGCTCGCATAGATACCGCCATGTTAAAATTTATACTGAAATGATGTAGTATATTTTTACTGAAATGATGTGTCTTCTGCATTCATAGACACATAAGCCTGTATCTCCATGAATAATATGTATAACTGTACCTATCCTAGATAACTTAAGCTTTGAAATTAATGAAAGTGATTATAAAGCATTGCAAGGTCTATTCAAATATCTTATCTTATCATCAGCCCATATACGTCCCACTGCTGGGCACGGGCCTCCTCTACCATTGAGAGGGTTTAGGCCTTAGTCCACCACGCTGGCCTAGTGCGGGTTGGCGGACTACACACCTTAGAAATTCCTAAGACTTTTTTAGGTGTGCAGGTTTCACCACGATGTTTTCCTTCACCGTTAAAGTACGTGATAATTCATTGTGAATACACACATAACTTGGAAAAGTCAGAGGTGTGTGCCTGGGGTTTGAACCCGCGACCGTAGAGATTCTCGACCGCGTGCCCAAACCTCGAGGCCATAACGACTTATTCAAATATGTCTGACAATATTTATTGATATGACCCATCCAATATTAAACGAAGAATGAACAATATTCAACCTATATTTACATAGTGACCTCTATAAATCAGCGCTATCCCAGACTGAAATTACTAGACGGAATTCTTATCACGAGCTTCTAGGAATAGGAATTTTCATGTTGAATATTAGATTTATCTTTTTATTGAAGGAGATAGAAAGGATACGTGATATCGTTTGATTCAACGTGTTATTTCTTTTTTATATCGTATTCGTCCAAGCCTCTCATCTCCGCTTTTGAGAATAATTAAACTGACCTGAGCTAGATATCACATAAGTCAAAGTCAAAATATCTTTATTCAAATAGACTTTTACAAGTTCTTTTGAATCGTCAATTTTACACATCTTAATGTTTTTAAACTATTGCCGCTTCGAAACGTGTTATAGCTGTGGAGAAGAAACGGCAAGAAACTCCCTCAGTAACACGACATGTCATTTTTTTCTTTAAAAAACAGCAATATAATTATGTCTTTTTTTCATTATAAGAGGTTCCTGGTAAATAACCTAAGATTTTGCATGTATCTTATATTTTTTTGGGTCTAGGTATTAGTGCTTTCAAAAAGTCCCTCATAGTATTAATACTATCAACACAATAATTTTATTTAACTCATCATCATCAGCTCATATACGTCCCACTGCTGGGCACGGGCCTCCTCTACCATTGAGAGGGTTTAGGCCACCACGCTGGCCTAGTGCGGGTTGGCGGACTACACAGCTAAGAAATTTCTAAGAACTTTTTTTAGATGTGCAGGTTTTATCACGATGTTTTCCTTCACCGTTAAAGTACGTGATAAATTATTGTGAATACACACATAACTTCGAAAAGTCAGAGGTGTGTGCCTGGGGTTTGAACCCGCGACGTGCCCAAACCTCGAGGCCATCACTTCTTAACTATTGGGTCTTATATATAGACGGATAAACTAAATGAAATAATATTTATTGAATCTTTCAAATGTTACACTTCTCTCAAACACATCACTTAAATTCAGACATTTCACAATTTAGTTTACTACCCTGTTCGGAAGGCAATCATTACTAGAGAAGAACGGGCAAGAAACCCTAGCGTTGCCTTTTTCAAATATAATAATAGTTAACACTATTGATAAAAAAAAAATACATCTACAAATCAGAGCAGCTCATTAATTCAATCACATACTATTGTATTAAATATGAGAATGGCTTTAAGTCGTCTAGAATGAAGAAACTAAAAATACCTCGTATTGTAAAGGCGTCTGCCAATTACCGTTACGAGAATATCGGTTGTCGAAAGAGTAATATTCCGACGAGAACGTTCCTCGCGCGGAGTTTTCGTGACATAATTCACGAAACGGTTGTAATTAGAGATTGCAACCCGGTATGTTTCCCAACCCGGCCGGGCCCGGTGGCATCCGTCGCCAACCCGGCCGGGTCCGCCGGGCCCGGCCGGGTTTGTTAGCGATGAAACATTTAACGTATTTTATGAAAAATTTCTATATATAAATGGAAAAAGACAATGATTCAAGGTTAATATTCATTTCAAACTGGCTTATGGACAATAATCACTATAATTAGTCTCAAAAAAATGATAACTTTGACTTATGGACAGAAAAGTAACATTAGTACCTATTAGTAATTATTCATTTTTATAAGTTTAAACAAGCAAGTCTTTCTCTTTACTCCTTATCGTGTCTATTTGAAAACATTGTATTATAAGAAGAAACTAATAACGCAGTTTAAAGTACTAAACGTGTCATAACAACTTAAATTAGATAGATCAATAAAGTATGGTAGCTTTGGTATAAACAAAACAAATTCTTATTTGCTAAAAGTAAAGTATGTATAATGTTTTTTTCTTAAACTTTGGCCATTAATGTTATTATTACTAATTGAGCAAATAGCGAAATCTTATTGGCTAGGCTGTACCTACTGTAACGACAAACAACCAAAATTGTTTAGTCCCAACTAACAAAATGTAACGTAAAATTGGTTGCGATACGTAGGCTTCATAAGTATAATATAACAAAACAAAAAGTAACAATTATTATTCAGTCTGAAAGAATGATAAAAATACGGAAATACGAGTATTTTACAACAGTAACTACTACGAGTAGGCGCTCCCGCGCCGCGATTTACTTATCGGGTCCGCTGACCGGGCCCGGTGACCGGGCCCGGTAAGAATGGCCGGGCCCGGTGGGTGCGTAAAAGGGCACCGGGCCCGGACGGGCCCGGCCCGGCCGGGCCCGGTTTGCAATCTCTAGTTGTAATGTTGGCGAATGCCAAGTGAAATATTACGTAACTAGGGGAACTCGAACTTGTTACACCCAAATTTAACTTTAATCTGAGCTAGTTGGCCAAGATCCGCCTGGTCGTATAAAAATAAGTAGGCAATGTTCTTTACTAAGGTTACATATCTGTCGAAATCAGCGATTGATGTCATTATACATCTGATGATCGGGTATATGATCGGCTAATTAGAGCTTATCCGTAACACTTTTACAATAAATCAAATCTTCTGTTTTTATAATTTTAGTATAGACTTTGTCGTCGCGATCTGATATGTAAATACGCGCTTTCACAGAATCAACTCATTATTTATATCAGCATATACGTCAGTCCATATACGTCCGACTGCTGGGCACGGGCCTCCCCTACAACTGAGAGGGTTTTAGGCCTTAGTCCACCACGCTGGCCTAGTGCGGGTTGGCGAACGTGGAAAAAGGATTGCCCTTTAGTCTACCCCTTCGGGAAAACGGCTGTGATTGTGTATGTAATCTGATCATAATATAAAAATATTGGCATATATATCACAGAAGTATATAGAGGTGATTTTCTTTTAAATAATAGAAAAAGTTTTCAGGCAAAACTATAATATATATTTCAATTTTAAGCAAACATCAATTTCATTGCACTCGCTCGAGTTTCTACTTATTAATGCACCTAACTATTTATGCACCTACCTTTTTTATCTCTGCATCACCCAGAGGTTGACTGTTAGAGAATGCCTTTGGCGTTAAGTCCGCCTCTATACTTAATGTATAAAAAGTGTAAATAAATAAATAATGCCCACTGGAGCAAAATATGGTTATTCGAGCGACATTCGAATCAATACACTTTCTTTATATTTAACAATATAATCAAACTATTTTAAGTCAATAGACGTTCTGAATATAACACTAGTCAATACTCTTCCTTTGTATTTTTGTATTTTAAAAATTATAATGCAAAGTAGTATTATCAAAATATATGCAAAGTAGAAACTCGTCGCGGGTTCAAACCCCAGGCGCACACTTCTGATTTTTCGCAGTTATGTGTATTCACAATGAATTGCCGTTCTATAATAGTGAAGGAAAACATCGTGAGGAAATCTGCACACCTAAAAGTTCCTAGGATTTTCCTAGTCCGTCCATCCGCACTAGGCAAGCGTGGTGGCAAATATCTAAACCCTCTCAGTTGTAAATGAGGCCTGTGCCAAGCTATGTGACGTATATGGGCTGATGATGATGATGATGATAAATAAAAAATAAATAAATTATATGAATGAATCAAAATTACAATTAGTCTCCACTCGAGAAGTGAACCTCCGGCCTCCTTCATAGCCTATTTGGCTCTAAGTATCTCCTTAATTAACGCAGGTTTGAATTTAAAATGAATAAAGTTCGAGTTCTGATAGTACCAACAACTAAAATCTGAGGAGGATTTATCAACTGGGACTTGGTCGCGTTGCCAAGCTAACTACGTGCACGTTATATTACAAAGGTACTTGTGAATTTACATGGAAAACTAATTTAATGACTCACGTTAATTTTACACAAAGCAGCAACTTTGTAAAATAATACTCTGTCTTACACTTATGATAAAGTCGGATTTACTTTGCGATAACAAATAACGAAGCGGTAGAAGATAAGTTTTATATTGCTAGTAAAAGTTTATTCGAATGAAGATTATCTGCCTCGTCTCTCTTGCGGTACAAGTATGTGCCGTGCGATCTAGAGGTCCTGGGTTCGATTCCCGGGTCGGGCAAAGTGTTATTCGGTTTTTCCATTAGGAAATTCTCGGTAACAGCATGGAGTCTGGAAATGTGCCTGAAAAACGGCAATAGTCTCGCCCCCTATTACGTGGGACTGATACATACTTGGCGAAATTTGGGTGCAGAAATGCACCTCTGCCTACCCCTTCGGGGAATACAGGCGTGAGTTTATGTATGTATGTATGAAGATTATTTTGACATTGACTTTGTAATATTGAAATTACTCAATGATTATATTAATCACATAACTGTTGAATAAGACTAGAAAGGAAATGTCAGCATGCCGAGCGTGCCGAACCTACGATTAGACTATCATATGTTTGACACAGTCGCTTCTTAGTAATTCGGGTTGCGTGTAGTATCAAGACTTTTAGAAATGTGTGGCAATCAATAGCAGCCCTTCATTTGTGTTTTTTTTTTATCAGTAGTTTTGTGATCGTAGTAGAATGAACAGGTGACAAGCGGCGACACTCGTCCCGATACAAAATACTGTCTATTTCCCTTCTAATCTTATTCACCTGTTCTGTGATATTAATAATGTAAGATTTGTCGTCAATTTTGTAGCGTGAATCGGTCTTTTTCCATAAGGAAATTCTTAGTAACAGCACTCAGTAAGTATTCGGTCAATATAGTCGCGGTTTCATATTTTAAAGATGATGGAAAGCGTCGTAAAGGAACCTGAACACCTTAAAGATTTCGTTCAGGATTTTTTACGTTAGTAGTCTGCCAACCCACTCTAGTCTAGCAGGCTGACCTAATGCTAATAAATAGACTTAATTAACTTTGGAATTCTTTCAATCATTCCGGGTTTTTACAAACACGCAGTCATGGCCTGGAGGTTTAGGCGCGCGGTCGAGAATTTCGGCGGTCGCAGGTTCAAACCCCAGGCACACACCTCTGACTTTTCGAAGTTATGTGTGTATTCACAATGAATTATTAGGTGTGTAGTCCGCCAACCCGCACTAGGCCAACGTGGTGGACTAAGGCCTAAACCCTCTCAGTTGTAGAGGAGGCCCATGCCCAGCAGTGGGACGTATTTGGGCTGATGATGATGATGATTCAGGGTTTGTTTTTAACCGAAATAAATATTATGGAAAAATTTATATATTTCGAAGAGGTATGAAAAGTCTAGGCAAAAAATATATTTTACTAAAATAAAGAAAACATAATAAAATCAGACACCGTGCCAAATGTACTAAATAGAATTAGCACTTGGAACAAAGGGTAGCATTAATTTCATCATCTTTCCGGCTTCGTGATTTTGTTGCCTTTTTGTCCTCCCGTTTATTATTTTAAAAATAAAACAAACATCAATTTAAAAAGATAAAAAAGTCATATGAATGAAAGTCACAACATAAATAACAATATTTATTTTGCAAATGTTTTTACATAATGCGTATATTTCAGTTGATAAAAATCTAGAAAATAATTACAACAGAAAATGTGCTATACTATTTGGAGTTGTGGGGTTCCATACCCGGACAAGAAATAAAATACGGAGTCTGGTTAACATGGTAACATGGGTGCAGAAGTGCAGCCCTACCTTCACCTTTGCCTGTATCCCAGTAGTCATTTTCTAGTGTACCATAACAAAAAGACCTATTCAAATTAAAATATAAAGCGTTCCTAAAACTGTATTCAAATTGTAAAAACTAAAATTTCCAACTCAGACGGTTGAACAAATGCATTGGAGGACGAGAATTCGCGCCAGTTCGGTTCCATTATAATAATCATTCGCTTTGCAGACGGTACGTTCGACACGTGACATTTTTACTTAACTTAAACAGCAAACGGGAAAATTGTCGGAAACATACGGGACGTAAAAATCAGATATGCAGAATAAAGTATAGTAGTGTTAAAAGAAAATCTTAAGGAACTTCTAGTAAGAATGCCTCGTTGGGTCCGAAGTATTAGCGTCATGTGATCGTAAGATCCGGCATTTGATTTCCAGGTGGGGCAATGTGATACTGAATTACCCAGTAATGACCGTGAAAATGTGCGCAAAAAATGGCAAGAATCGCTCCGTATTAAGAGTGACATAAAAACTCGGTTGGCGAAAATCTAGTCTGCAAATCCGCACGTCGCCTAAGTATGTACTCACGCCTAATCCCTTCTAAATTGAAAAATAGGTCCATGCCCAGCAAATTTCATATATTGGCGTATATCATCATCATCATCAGCCCATATACGTCCCACTGCTGGACAATGGCCTCCTCTAAATCTGAGAGGGTGTAGGCCTTAGTCCACAACGCTGGTTTGGGTTGGCGGACTACACCTATGAAATTCCTAAGAACTTTTTTGGTGTGTAGTTTTCTCAGGATGTTTTCCTTCACCATTAAAGTAAGAGATAATTCATTCTTAATTCACAATGCACCCATTATAAAAAAATATCAGTGATGTAAACTTGGAATTTGAACCAACTAACGCCGAGATAGTATGTCATCAGCGTTCCTACTCTTGAAGCCATCGCGACTTTTTTACTTAAACTCCTTTAGAGTATATTAAATTTTAACGTTTAATCTATAAACTGCGTCGCAAACGTTAGTTAATTTATGCCCTCATTTTAGTTTTGAAGTTTGTTTAGTGAGTCTCGAGCGGAGACCAACTTCCATACCTTAGTTCATCATAGATAATGAACTGCCATGTTTGAGCTAATTATGTTAATTTACTTCGCTGGAGTTTGAGTTGTACCTTTACTTTATTCTTGTAATAAAGGGCAGCAGAGAACGTAGTTAGAAACAAAACATCGATGAAATAAATTGAAAATCTATAATACACAATGTTTTATCAAAGTTTTGTCTATAAAAGACAATTAAAACATCTAGATTCGTGCATACCTATAATTTTTCAAAAGGACTTTCATAGATTTGCAGCACACTACCTATCGTGGTATGCCAAGGCCTTATTCTGCTCGGTTGGAATACCCTTAATTCACAAGGCTATTAGGCATTAGCCGCCACTTGTACTTTTTTGTTTTTCTTCTTTGTTTTGTTATAGTTCAGAATTAGAAATAGTAATTATAAGTGGGTAGAGCGGGGCTAGTTGAGCATAGGGGTAAGTTGGGCAATTTAAATATCTCCGAAACTATACATCAAACGCTAGCACGTCAAATGAGGGAAACGAGGGGGCGCGGGAGGGGAAATGATCACGCCACCGCTAGTGGCGAATTGACGAACGAGTAAAGTACACTCGCGTTTTGTTTATTTTGCGACCAAAAAGTAAAAAAATCGTTGCTGTGTATATTTCGTCTGTACGACTCAAATGTTATCCATTTTAAATCAGGAAAGTGTTAAAAGTTCATTAATTTGATGTATTTTTGATATCTAATGAGGATTTTGTTTGATCTAATACAGTTTTTTTATAACCTCACTTTTAATTCAAATATTCGGGTTGGGGAATGTTGAGCAACTGTTTCATTTGCATCAATTGCAATTCCGATGACGATGATGATTAGTTTTAGTCACTATTAATAATAATTCCTGTATAAAAGTTCCTAAAAAAAGTCTGATTTTAAGTGGAAAGGCTGAATCTAATCCAAAAATTAATCTAATAATTTATGTTGCGGTTTTGTTGATTCTATTTTTATGTTAAAAATACCTTCAAAAGAATTTTAAGTTTTGTTTCACTAAGAGATTTAGTTTAAAGATTAATAAATAAACAGTTGATTATCAAATACAATTTTTTTTTTTTTTTTAAAAACCTTGGTTAGACTAGAATTTCTAACTGCTCAATGTACCCCATACCCTTGCTCTACTTACCCCACCCATGGGGCACGTTGAGCATATCTGACTTTTTGCACTTAAACGGGAGTAACTTTTAAATGCTATATTTTGATAATAAATTACTATGAAGACTTTAAGAAGGAATAAATTACTTACCTGTAAGTACAAATTACCAGCAATTTGGACCTATCTTTAAGGAGCAATGAACGATCAAGTAAAAAATTGCTCAACTAGCCCCGCCCTACCCTATGTCAATCTCTATAGATTCTCTCCATTATGTAATCTATATTTGACCATGCCAAAAAAAATATATATCTTTTTCTTGTATGCCTTTTTTGTGTTCTCGAGGGGAAAGCTGTTTACTTCCCGCCAGCCCTGGGGGAGGGTGGCCATCTCCGCGCCGAGTGGGGCGACCACGGTATGTGAGCGAGAAGCGCCCACCGTAATTCCGCAGCCGCCTGGTGCGCCTCCGAGACTAAATCGTCTCGGCCGTCTCGGAGTTTTAGGGGGCGCAGTTGCACCCCCCCTAGCTCGGTTCGGGCGCCCCGGTTGTGAGTGAGCGCCCACAACGGACACAGGCCACAGTTCCGCCACCCCCCTCGGGGTCACTTTCAGTAAGGACACGATGCCACCGCAGCGCGCCCAGCGACCCCAAGGGCCCCTTTGAGTCGCCTTCTATGACAGATAGGGGATACCGTGGTGGGATTCTAACACCCCCTTGCCACAGGGCAGTTCTTCTCGTATGCCTACGTATGCTACAATACAATAACACGACATAAATTAAACTAGGTCATGTTACACATTTGGTGTTTGTCGAAGCGTGTCCATTAAAAAGCAAATATGCCCAGTCATCCGTTTCGCACAAACAAAATAAATTCTTGCACAATTCCACCGAAATGTAAATAGCAAAGTACGAATAGGCAGCGTTGTAACATCAGCAATTATTTCCATTGTTTATGAACCAAGCCAGCAAATGAAGCGAGCTTGTTAAACGTTTATTTTATTTGAATACTGATGCTAAAATGACCACTGCACAGTCATCAGCAACGGCGTAAGATAGATAGATACACACAACACAATCTCACGCCTGTATTTCCCGAAGGGGTAGGCAAAGGTGCATTTCTGCACCCACATTTCGCGGATTGATAACCCCGCGCAATGTGGGTGGAGAAATGCACCTCTGTCTACCCATTGGGGAATACAGGTGCGACGTTATGTACCTATGTATGTATGTTGCTTATTTTCTTTCTGGACATAACCTTGTAGTCGACGCGGACGTAGTCGCGGGCAAAAGCTAGTAGCCAATATGAGACAGGTATCTGATCAAAAAATCGTGATATTTTAGATTCATAAATGAATGTATGATTAAGGTACGTTCTAAATATATGTATGTAGATTAGGAACCAAATAATTAGATTGCCAAAGCCAAAAGATATAGAATTGTCCACCGCCCTTGTTATATAAGAAAAATATTTTCGTTCACTAAAAGGATAAGGTTAAACTTAAGTTTCGCACGAAAAAGGGCATTTCGGTCAACAATAATTCACAGTTCCCTGAGGGAAACCACTAAAATTCACAGCGCGCGGCGAGAGGTAATAAAATAAACCCGGCAATTCCTTTTATTATGTATTACTATAACATACGACTTAAACTTACCACTACGTATTTAAAAGGACAAAGTATCGTATAATATTAAATACCTAATAGCAGTGCCCGTGACTTCGTCCGCGTGGAATTTAACAAAAAGGTATTGTTCAGTTCGCTGAGTTTACCATAAACCTAAGTTACTCCTTATTGCACTAGCTATCTGCTAGTCAAAGTCCCGTCAAAATCGGTTTAACCGTTTCAGAGATAAGCCGGAACAAACAGACAAACAAAAATTGACAAAAATGTTATTTTGGTATATCTATGTACAGTGTATACAACCGACATGGCCAGTGGAGCAGACAAGTGTTGGAGTGGAGACCGGGCAGACGTAGTGTGGGGCGTCCTGCATCACGATGGTCCAACAACTTGAGAAAGGTGGCGGGAAACGGATGGATGAGGGCTGCTCAAGACCTGTATGGTTGGCGCTTTCTTGGGGAGGCCTACGTTCAGCAGTGGACGGCGTTAGGCTGAGTATATACAACCATACGCATATAGTAAAAGGCGGTTATTTTAATATTACAAACAGATACTCCAATTTTATTTATTTGTATAGATATATGTATTTGCTGATGTATTTGTATGTTTTTGTATGGGCTGATGATAATGATTTATGGAAATTTACTATTAATGACTGCCTCGTGGTCTCGCGGTACAAGTATGGGCCGTGCGATCTAGAGGTCCTGGGTTCGATTCCCGGGTCGGGCAGAGTGTTATTGGGTTTTTCTATTAGGAAATTCTCGGTAACAGCACGGAGTCTGGAATTGTGCCCGAAAAACGGCAATAGGCTCGCCCCCTATTACGTGGGACTGATAAATACTTGGTGAAATGTGGGTGCAGAAATGCACCTCTGCCTACCCCTTCGGGGAATACAGGCGTGAGTTTATGTATGTATGTGTATGTGGAAATTTACAGACAAGCGGTTTAAGTTGCACCAACATTAGTCTTCAGAGTTTAAAAAAAAATTAGTACTTTTGGTGTCCACTGCCTTATAGTATTTTTTTTTAAACTCCTGTGCTCCAGGATCAACAGCGGCACGCACAGTATCGACGCCGAGCAATGAAGCTCAGCGAATCTAAGGGGACCTAAATTTGTCATAATCCCGCAACGAAGTTAATCAGAAAGACAAATAAAGGAGGAGTTGGAAAACAAAGAGTTGTCCACTTCCCTCCACAGCAAAGCGGGTGACAAAACATTGAACTATGAGGTTTTAACAATTATAGTTTAACAGTTATAGTCTGTGCCTTATAGTCTCGCGGCACAGTGTATATCTAGTCCTAGATTCCTGGGTCAGACAAAATTGTATTAGAGATTTCTGTTAGGATATTCTTAGTATTAGCACGAAATCTGAATATCGGCAATAGGATCCCCTTATTTAGTGGGACATAAAAACACTATTTGGACGAAGTGGGTGTCAGAACTCCACCATCACTCTGCCTTCCTCTTCGGGGATAAAGATTTGTTTTGATTTATTTTAAATAGTTTATTCTTAGAAGAAAGATTATTAAGTTAGATTAGCAGTTGAGATTGTACCCTCTTGATGCTCTTGTACACCATAATTCTTACATCAGGTACGGTTTTGTTATTTTGTCGTGCCAGTATAAAAAAATGCTCAACTCTGCCTTCAACTTTGACGTCACAAACTGGGTCAACTCATATTATAGAAAATAGCTTACTAAGGGGCCGTTCAAGTATTACGTAAGCGAATTTTTCGCAATTATTAACCCCCCCGACCCCCAGGTCAGCAAAAGTAAGCAAATATCATACTCCCCCCTCATATGCTTACGTAAGCATTAGTATACATATTTTTTATTTATTTTATTTATATACTTTTTTGTGCACTATACAATAATATATACAACATGATCGAAAACAATGAAGACAATAAGTATAGGCACAATAGGCGGTCTTATCGCTAGCTGCGATCTCTTCCAGACAACCTACGGGACTGGAATGAAAGGTTGTAGTTCAGGCAGTTGTCTTCAGAATTATCAAACTTTTTATCTGTTCTAGTTTCTTTTTTTATTCAAGAAATCGGAACAAAATTTTGTAGAAAATCCGAAAAGGAAATATAAATGTTGCTTACGTAATCACTATCCTGACCCCCCCCCCATGTCCCAATGTCATCAAAAATAATCATATGGAATACACCTCACCACCCTGCAGTGCTTACGTAATACTTGAATAATATTTCACCTTTGTTCTCAGCTGTACCATAGAGATTGGGAGCAAATACCCATACGCTTGCACAACGCTTCTGCCAATATTTAATTTACCTTTACATTTTTCGTCCAAAAATTAGTTTACCTTTGTACCTTTGATGAAAACAGTTTTTCAACTATAGTACCTACACAATTTTTGACATGGGAACAATATTAAAATATTGAAATGATAAGTATTTATTGAAAAACGCTTAAGTAACGCTTTAGGGCTTCTATGGAAGTACCGCCACTACTATGTCTGTTTAATATCCGTTACTCAGTATTTAACTGTCACGAACAAACAAGGGTTTGATAATTTAACAATAATGGCTGCAAACACCCCTTGCCCGCATTTCTCCGTTCGTAACTAATTAATCCGAAGAGTAAATACACACAAGTTTGTTAATTGCGTAAAACAGAACGTTGCTTGTTGCGCAAGGAAGCTGAAGAGATTAAAGATCTGCAATAAATAAACAATGTTTAATATTTCAGTTATTACAGCCGTTGGAGCAGACAATTGTTGGAGTGGAGACCGCGCTTAGGTAGACGTAGTGTGGGACGTCCTGCAGCACGATGGTCCGACGACTTGGGAAAGGTGGCGGGTAGCGGATGGATAAGGGCTGCTCAAGACCGGGATGGTTGGCGCCTACTTGGGGAGGCCTTCGTTCAGCAGTGGACGGCGATAGGCGATAGGAATAATGTTTTCAGTTTTATCCGTAGTAGTAGAAAATAATGCATGTTTTTACAATGTGTATAATAAATAAATACCAACAACAATCATATGATTGATATGATACTATGTATGTACATAGTTTTTACCTCACTAAGATACAAGTCTTGTGTCGTGGGTATCGGAAACTACGAGACATTTCGGTCTCACAAACACCCAGACCAGATTTGTGGATCGAACCCGCGGCCTCTCGTTGCGCAAGCTGGTGTCTAGCAACTGCGCCACGGGGCTGTCAAACATAATGCTTAAATAATTATTGAAAATGACGCTGTAAAAAAAACATTTTAAATTACTTCCTTTGTGTAGTGTATTAGAGTAATATGTACAATTAACATTTAAAAGTGGTAATCGCAACTCTGAGCGTAGACGTTCGGTATGCTTGAATTTTTTCTTAAGCTTTTTATTGACTGTCCAGTTGGTTTCGCGCCATAGTTATTAGAATGAGATCGATCAATGAACATAAAATTTTAACTAGTGAAAAAAAAACATAAATATTTCACAATAATTCAGTCAACTATACCGACAACACCATGCACAATAATTGATTCTAAACCCGAACACTTGTTTAGGACCAACACTCACATATTTATTGTAGTATTGTTATAAAATTCAAACATGCGACATTAAAAAAGATACTAAAAGCGAAAAATCTTCGACCAGTTAAATAGATGAGTATGTATATCCATCGATTTATAACGCTGATCCTAAATAAATTTAAGCGCATCGACCCGAATGACGGGCGGCGGCAGGTCTCTGAATAAAATAATTTTCAACTCCCGATGAAGCCATTAATTTGTCCAGCTGATAGTCGCTCTATTTACTTTTAAGCTTCAAAAACATTCTTTTTGTTTATTTATTTAAAACTTTATTGTATACAAACGGATTAAAGTATGGAGTACAGTAAACTAAATAAGTACAATAGATGGCCTTATTGCACAAGGCGATCTCTTACAGACAACCAAGGATGGAGATGTAGGAAGAGAAATGAAAGGTAGGTAATTCATTGTTTTTTTATGGAGATGGAAACCTAAATAAGGCTACCTTACCATTGCTTCATCATCGTCATCAGTCCATATACGTCCCAGTGCTAGGCCTTCTCTACGACCAAATGGGGTTAAGCTTAAGTTACCACGCAGGCCTAGTGCGAGGCAGCAAACTACACACCTAAGAAATTCATAAGAATAATTTAGGTGTGCAGGTTACCTCACGATGTTTTTTTTTCCTTTAACGTTAAAGTGCGTGTTAATACACGCATAATCTCGAAAAATCAGAGGTGTGTGCCTCTTTTTTATCAAATCGAAAGCTGGTTATGGCTCTATTTCCGGCCAGATGAGGTGTGTGGCTGAGATTTGAACTCACGACCGCAGAGTTTTTGACTCGACCGGTCGCCTACGCTTCGAGGCCACAATGACTTAATTTTTTAAAAGGCAGTCAAATTGGTCTGTCGTACAAATTAGTTTGCTTCATAAATCTATTTTATTTCATGGTGATATAATTTTTCTACACAGCCGATATCACGTACCTATTAGGTCTTCGAACTCAGGTCAGCGTACAAAGCATCCACCTGGAGTTATGCGTAGGTAGCTGCACGGAGTCTGGAATTGTGCCCGAAAAAAGGCAATAGGCTCGCCCCCTATTACGTGGGACTGATACAAAACCTGACGAAATGTGGGTGCGGAAATGCACCTCTGCCTACCCCTTCGGGGAATACAGGCGTGAGTTTATGTATGTTTGTATGTACATCGTAATACTAAAATTATTACTGCATGCAAAAACAACGTATAAAATATACAGAAAAAAAGAACAAACTAGACATGTACATTATGTTTGTTAAATATTCTCAAGATTCCTTCTGAGTATCGCCGAAGGCTCCCTTGTATCCGACAGAAAGACTCCGGCTAAGACAATAAACCCTTTTCTAATATTAAAATACGAGTACAAAAGAGATTTCTACAGCATTTGCAAATATAATGAATGTTTTTTGGCGTAATGTATCGCCCAGAGCAAGTTTTATAGGTCAAATGTAATCAATATTTCTTGAAAGATTAACGGGTAAAGAAATTCAATGTTTGTTGAAGGTGGAAAAATTATTAATGTAAGTCTTATATTTTTTTCGAAAAGAAATTTTTGGTAACAAATGACAGCGGTAAATTACATTCATTCACTTTTTTTTAGGTACATTTGTTGCTTTAGAATAAGTGGTGAAGATAAAGAATACGTCAATTAATACAGTCATGTTAATAAAATACACTTCACAGTCGCTTTAACAGTAGTTCCACGGAACAGCTGAATAAGATTAGAAGGGAAATAGACAGTATTTTGTATCGGGACGAGTGTCACCGCTTGCCTGTCACCTATTCATTCTACTACGATTACACGACCAATGATAAAAATTTCAAACAAATGAAGGAATGCATTTTTGTCTCATATTTTTAAAAGACTTGATAACGCTACCCGAATTACTAAGCAGCGGCCGTGTCAAACATATGATAGTCTAATCGTAGGTTCGGCAAGCTCGGCATGCTGACATTTACTTTCTAGTCTTATTCGACTGTTCTATGAGTAGTTCAATATTTAATCATAAAGCCGATGACGTGTGATCCTATAAGGGTGCCGGTTTCCTTTTTAGATACACAACACTAAGAGTAAGATAATTCTCGATCTCAATTGTAACGCGAATGCCAATACTTTCAAAATAAAATCAAAATAATAATTTCAATAACAAATATACTCTTTATTGTATCGGCGAAAAGCAACAGTAAATCTAAGCTCCATTTTTATCATCTGTTACTTCACTAACAAAGTAAATCCGTTCCGCAATCGCGCTGCGCTGTGAATTCCAAAGGACACTGCAAGAAAATTCACGCCCTATCTGTGTATGGAATATGGCTGGGACATATTATGTAAAATTGGATACAACATTAAAAAGAAAAGAATATACATACATATACTCACGCCTGTATTCCTCGAAGGGGTAGGCAGAGGTGAATTACTGCACCTACATTTCCACCTAATAGGGGGCAAGCCTATTGCCGGTTTTCGGGCACATTTCCAGACTCCGTACTGCTACTAATAATTTCCTAATGGAAAACCCCCAACACTTTGCCCGATCCGGGAATCCAACCCGGGACCTCTAGATCCACATATATGTGCCGCGAGACCACGAGGCAGTCACAAAAAAATAACTTCATCAGAGGCTTATCGGAAACGAAGCACTCTCTACGTTAATATACCTATGTGTAGACACGTTTTATAATTAGAATTTAGTTATGAGACTTTGTTGGTCTTATACTTTAAATTACCCCTTTACACAATTACAAATTTAAAGTCTATATACTTTTAAGTATACATTCTGCAAGCGCATCCGCGTGTAAAGCAAGTCCCAAGATAAATTGCACTCCAAAAACAAACGGAATCTCAAAAGAGCGTGAAGAAACGGGATCCGTTCTGAAGACGTTACGTTCAAAGAGAGACTCATCTGTACGTCCAAATCCGAACATTTGGTATTGTTAGAGAGGCGGGCAACTGCGATAAATATTCACATACGTGTTTACATTACATGGGAGTTCTCAATGGTGTACAGTCAGATAGAGAGCGGGTAAATATGCAAAATATTTGAATTTCTTACAAGTTATAGGTATATGTAAATTTGTGCTTATTAAATAAATAAAAAAGCAGTGATGGCCTCGAGGTTTAGGCGCGCGGTCGAGAATTTCGGCGGTCGCAGGTTCAAACCCCAGGCACACACCTCTGACCTTTTGAAGTTATGTGTGTATTCACAATGAATTATCACTTGCTTTAACGGTGAAGGAAAACATCGTGATAAAACCTGCACACCTAAAAGTTTTTAGTAATTTCTTAGGTGTGTAGTCCGCCGACCCGCACTAGGCCAGCGTGGTGGACTAAGGCCTAAACCCTCTCAGTTGTAGAGGAGGCCCGTGTCCAGCAATGGGACTTATTTGGGCTGATGATGATGATGAAATAAATATAAATATAAAAAATAAACCAAACAGTCACATACGTAGTTCTGACCCCATATTAAGATTCGAGTCTTGTGTCGTAGGTATCAGAAGCTACGAGAGACTTTTCGGTCTCACAAACACCCAGACCCGAAACAAATATTTGTGGATCACACCGCCATACACGAACATAACACTACAGAAGTCTTCAGTTCTTTGCTTATAAGAAAACATTGTTCATCATCATCATCATCAGCCCATATACGTCCCACTGCTGGGCACGGGCCTCCTCTACCATTGAGAGGGTTTAGGCCTTAGTCCACCACGCTGGCCTAGTGCGGGTTGGTGGACATTGTTGAAAAGTACAAAAAAGTAAAGAATTCTTTTTTAACGCCAAGATACGCATCTCATCATTTCTCTCGCCTTCTAATAGGTGACCAAATGGGACACATCTCCGTAGTTCTAGCAAACTAGTTCCTGATGAGAGAAAAGCTGATAGGCGATTCTTCAACTATATATGGGACATGTGGATGTGTTCGACCAGTCAAACAAATGGATTCTACGGTCATGCACAATCCATGTGGAAAACCCTACGTCATCAGTGACGAAAACCTCCTCAGAAGTTAGGAAGACGCTTGATTTTCTAGAGCTAAAATGTCAGTCATTATTTACCGCAGTCCAGAGATGCTTGCCTCGACTAAACTCAATTTTAATATCCTCCAATTCCACTCGCTAGCGCTTTACTTCATTCCAACCGTTTTACTACAAGACGAGAGTTCAGAAACAACCTTAAATCCTATTTTAAAGTTAAAAAGACATTAGGAGTCGTAATTTACCGCCTCTGCTTCAGGTGATGTAAAAATGCAACGTATTTGTGTATTTTTACAATTCAAATAATATTCTCGCGCATTTTCATAAATAACTTGTTTAATTTACATATTTATGATAAAAAGATATATGCGGTCTACCCGCTAGAACTCGGGATGCTCGTGTAAAAATGCTGTTCGTTATTTTACCCCGAGGAGACAGAATTGAAATGAATTGAGCTCCCACAATAATATCGGTGTAAAAATGTAAATGGTTTGGGGTGTTTCATTAATATTTATAGGATTCGTGTTGTGTGTTGTCAATTCAAGAAAAAATATCATGAAAGATTGAAGGCGATTGTGGCATAATTGTTGTCCAAGCACGCATTGGCCATTGGAATCGACTGGGGGTAGGGGGGACGGAGGCGCGGCGCGCAGGGGCGCCCGCGCATCGACGGCCAATGGCCATTTCACTCTCAATATTTTACTGCTACCGATAACACCACTGTCGCGTCTATTTTCTAGTTATTCAAATATACCAGTTGTAAATTATACAGTCCATTCTCATTTATATTAACGTCCCGAACAATTGTTGTTATAGAAAAACGCATTGAAATACTTGAAAATTATGCATATCGAACATCTGACCTACGTAATCTTAACTATAATATCCTTGTTAGTACAACGAAAACTAAGATACCTAACGTCGAGGAATCAGCAACACCACCGAGCTCGATTTTTATCGAGTTCTTGGTATCGTTGGATTCGTATTTTCAATTTTATAAATTCAAATTTTACATACAATTTTTCTTTGAGAAAACAGATAATGTCATTCATCATAGATATCGAGAAAAATTTCAGTCAATTAGGCCTTGATAGACGAAAAAAACTTTTTTTTCTCTTTCCTGAAAAGTTGTGAAAAACGAGCTTGGTGGTGTTGCTGATTCCTCGACGCTATATATCGCTTTCACATAAGCCAAAGTAATTTTTTAACATTTTTATAATTTCTTATGTCAAATTTTTCTTATTGACTATAACCAACACGACCACGCATTTCGCTTGGTTTCAGCATAAATACCGAGGAACTATTTCATTATGACATACAAACTAAACCAAGAAAAAAAAAATAGATTTCAGTGATAAACCATGAATGTTATTTGAATATTTCCGGACTTAATAACAATTTGAAGTCATATTGCCGAAATCTTTTTGCAAAACTATTGCATCGGCCGGGAATCGAACCCGGGCCGCCCGCGTGGCAGGCGAGCATTCTACCACTGAACCACCGATGCTTGTTATCACAGGTCTAAAAGATGCGCCGCATAGTGCCGCGTCAAATCCTTTCACTTTAGACTCGTCTCAAGAAACGTGACTCTTACGACTTTTGAACAAATGATATCTTCGCTTGCACAATATGAATAGGTATATTACTATTTGTAGTGAATTGTGTAAAAAAAAATAAAGAAACCAACTGATCATACCGCTATCCATCTTTAATTGCATCAACTACTTAAGCTGTCAATCCATACTTAGGCTTATACCTAAAAAAAAATTATTTTTTTATTCCAGCTTAAACCAAAAAACTGCGCACTTATTATAATTATAATATCATTATCAACATTATAATCAGCTATCCAATACACACACACTACTTTTCTCAAGATTTCGTAATGATGTCTTAAACCAAATGAATTAAAAAAACATAGCTCCTTAATTGATGAACGAATTTATTAATCATGGCCGTGTTTTAGTAGCCTTTATAGAATCGCATCGCATTATTTGGTCCATAGTAAACACATAAAATTTTCTCGCAGAAAAATATGCAGCAAAAACATAACGCAAACGGCACTCATGTTATTACAAAGTAAGAACTGTTTCCGCCATTGGACGCTGGAAACTCGCAGTAAGCCAGGGATGTTGTTAAAACTTGCCCCAACGCCAGATAGCACTTGCAGAATTGAAATGCAAAATTGAAACGAATTGTCGCAAAACACGTTTCTTCAGGGTTGCTTATTGCATTCTTTCCTATAGCATAACAAAGTGACTTACTGGCAGGTTGTAATTGCACGGGTCAAATGGAGTATTGAATAACAAGAAATCATTAAAGCTATTCATCATCAGCCCAAATACGTCCCACTGCTGAGCACGGGCCTCCTCTACAACTGAGAGGGTTTAGGCCTTAGTCCACCACGCTGGCCTTGGGCTGATGATGATGATGATTAAAGCTATTTCTCATCAGTGGTGGCAATTATGCTACTTATAATGACTGGATGAATGGCATTCCTCAACAGTGTGATTCAAATGGTGTTTCCTTTCTCGCACAAAATCTTTCCTCGACAGTATTTCCAAATGAATACGACTTAGAGACCTTCAAGAAAAGAGCCTATATTTTCCTCAAAGGCCGGCAACGCACTGATGACTCCTCTGGTATTGTGGGTGTTCATTGTCGATGTTGACCACTTCAAATCAGTTGGCTCACCAGCTCGTTTGCCTCCTTTCTCATTAAAAAAATCTGGATTTGGGAAGGCTCACCCGCAAAGCAATATAGTTGCGCAAATCACAATAAAATGCTGACTGAATGAATGCCTCGTGGTCTCGCGGCACAAGTGTGTGCCGTGCAATCTAGAGGTCCTGGGTTCGATTCCCGGGTCGGGCAAAGTGTTATTGGGTTTTTCCATTAAGAAAATTCTCAGTAGCAGCACGGAGTCTGGAATTGTGCCCGAAAAATGGCAATAGGCTCGCCCCCATTACGTGGGACTGATACATACTTGGCGAAATGTGGGTGCAGAAATGCACTTCTGCCTACCCCTTTTGGGGAATACAGGCGTGAGTTTATGTATGTATGTATGTACAATAAAATGTTCACATTTCTATCGAATGACACGAAAAAAGGTTTATTTGCATTGATTTTATGTAAAGTAGTGGATAAGCACTATCAATCCAACTCATTAGCCAAATGAAATCACAGCTCATAATATGACAACACCGTGACTCTGTGATACATATGTCCTCCCAAAAGTGCTTGGATCGAAGCTGTCACTCGAAAATCTCTCCATTGTCAGTAGTTATGTTATTTATTACAATATTATCACAAAGACTATAAATTTAAGTTTATTTAGTAAATTAATACCAAACATACATTGCAGGTAAAGTAAACATTCATCATCATCATCAGCCCATATACGTCCCACTGCTGGGCACGGGCCTCCTCTACCATTGAGAGGGTTAAGGCCTTAGTCCACCACGCTGGCCTAGTGCGAGTTGGCAGACTACACACCTAATAAATTTCTAAGAACTTTTAGGTGTGCAGGTTTCATCACGATGTTTTCCTTCACCGTTAAAGTACGTGATAATTCATTGTGAATGCACACATAACTTCGAAAAGTCAGAGGTGTGTGCCTGGGGTTTGAACCCGCGACAGTCGAGATTCTCGACCGCGTGCCCAAACCTCGAGGCCATCACGACTTAAGTAAACATTGCAGGATAAAAATATACGGTATACTTTAGTTATGGGCGACAAGGTAATATTAAAGTCGATATTGAAGATCTACGTGATCCGACAGTCCAGTTTATTGAACGCTCCATACTTTGCATGTTCCCTAGGGAACGGCGGCATGCTAGTATTATTTATTGAATTAATTTCCAATGCGGGCGCATAATCCACGCGATTAAATAGCAGTCTTGGTAAAATGTAAATGGCCTTATTGGACTTATAGGCAAACTGTATAGACCCATAATCTTGGTAACACAGGTTAAAAATGAGTTTGAGCATTGCTACTTAAAAAAAATATGCATCGGCCGGGAATCGAACCCGGGCCGCCCGCGTGGCAGGCGAGCATTCTACCACTGAACCACCGATGCTTGTTATCACTTGTTCAAAAGATGCACCACGTATTAGCCGTATCAAATATTACCCTTCACTTTAGTCTTCTTGCTTTAAGAAGCGTGACTGTTAGGTACAACTTTCGACATTATTTCATAATTGTTACAAGTAATGTAAAGGAAATTACTGTTTTAAAGCATGCATTACATAGTAGCTTAATAAAATATGTCATTTGTAGGTAGAAAAGTAAAGCGGAGAAAAAAGTGCAAAAATTCACTCTACTCCTACAAGCATACAAAATTACATAATATATGAATAACTCTGACATGATACAATATATGTCTCGTTATTTCGTGTCATTTTTAAAGACAATTCATAATTTTTCGCCAAAAATCCGCCGTTTTGATTTTTCAAGAAATTTATGTACTCACTGTCCCACGCGTCATAAAGACGAATCCAACGTTGTATAATTTTATGTAAGTCGGTTGTGCCATTGAGTAGTGGTGGGCGATTATGAATGATTTTGATAATCGATTGATCCTACTAATACTTATGTTGATAATCGATTATGAAATTAGTAACTAATATATTTTCATAATCGAATGACGTTACTAATTTGTACTACTAATCTCGTCGAGGCTTGAGAGTGGCTCTTGTTTTTTTTTTGTTTTTAGGAATTTAGTTCCTCACGAATGCAACTACTAACTAAATTAGTAATTGGAGATACCTCGAGACGTCTTCATAATCGAATGATTTCATTAGTACTATATCTCATAATCGCCCACCACTACCATTGAGTAATTTCGAGGGGACATAGGACTATTCCTATTTTGTTGGCTGTTATGTATGTATGTCTGTACATATGTACATACATAATTGTCCAACACATAACCCTCCTTTTTCACAGTCGGGTAAAAAAGAAAGTTCTTCGTAAACAACTAGTTATAACGTAGGTCTAATTGATTTGTCTACTTTAACAAGACCTTAAGTTTAGAAACTAAAAACGGGTTGAAGAAACTCGTTTATTTTGCTTCGAAACATGTCAAAGATCTATATAAAATGTAGCCGAAAAACAACCAATTTGTACTAAAATTGAATCACAAATAACAACTGTTCAATAAAATACTAAAACAACAAAACACTTCGCAAACTCGATTCGAAGCGTATCACAACACGAGACAATCTACAGAGTTAAAATTTCCAATCTGTGACATATTGACTTTGTGAAATGAAATTACTGAACAATATCTTCGCTTGGAAATTCAATTTTTGTACGACGTAAATGACGTGAGGGAAAAATGGAAACTGTCTTTACAGAAACTTTTCATATAGGTACCTTGTAGGGTCAGAGCTCTTAATTTTTTTTTTCTTAATAAAAAAGCTATGGTTGAATAATCAATACTTTAAGATACAGCAGTGATGGCCTCGAGGTTTAATTTCGACGGTCGCAGGTTCAAACCCCAGGCACACACCTCTGACTTTTCGAAGTGATGTGTGTATTCACAATGAATTATCACTTGCTTTAACGGTGAAGGATGTTTTCCGTGAATTTAAACGCAGTCAGCGTTTAAAACCTTTAAGACTACAATACGTTCTTTAATGTGTTTTACGTTGAAACCTTCATCGGTATGAATCCGAAAGTGAACACGATTTAAAAAAAAAATACTTTTTATAAGACTAAAACGGTGAAGGAAAACATCGTGATAAAACCTGCACACCTAAAAGTTCTTAGGAATTCCTTAGTCGTGTAGTCCGCCAACCCGCACTAGGCCAGCGTGATGGACTAAAGCCTAAACCCTCTCAGTTGTAGAGGAGGCCCGTGCCCAGCAGTGGGACGTATATGGGCTGATTATGTATGTATTTATGTACTTTAAGATACATTTTCACGAGCTGAAACAATTATGGCAAACTAAAGATAAGCTCGGCAATATTTTTTAATACTTATGGTGGATTTTACACCTTATGAACGCCGATCTGCTTGCAGACCAATACAAATATGCGATCATTAGAAAATTAGGATTCCCGCCATCTCATCGGATGAAACGCGACATCAATGATTCAATGACATAATGGTACTACATCGGTCGAATGGCCCATTAGTAATGAAGTACCTAGAGGCTTACTATGGCTCTACCATTTACAAATATTATCATCATATTCATCATATTATCATCATTATCTTCATCAGCTCATATACGTCCCACTGCTGGGCAAAAGCCTCCTCTACAACTGAGAGGGTTTAGGCCTTAAACTACCATGCTGGCCTAGTTCGGGTTGGCGCACAAATATTATTAGAAGCTATGTCAAAAAAATATTATTTAGTTCAGTATGCATTTTGGAAAAAATATTTTTATTGAATTAAATATTTTATAGTAAGATTTTATTTATCTTAAATACTTAAAGCATAGGGTGAAGAGTTTACTAGTCATACTATTTTTTAAAGTACGTTTTTTAATTGATACTATTTGCCTTAACAACGGTATTAGACGCAATTCGTATTATACGGGACTTAAAACATAAATGGCGACACGTTGGTATAGAAATGCTCCTGTGCCTACCTCTTAGGAGATATTGGCGTGATTGTGTATGCTAAAAATATGTTGAGAATACTCAAAACGGGTTTCAAATAATGCTGTTGCGATTACCTCCTCAAATATTCCGCAGCAGTGAGCCATTCACTCGATATTTTATTTGGTTCAAAGTAATTATGTTTTTTTCTGTTACTATAGTGATAGTGAGGTCAACGGCTTGCACATTACGAGTTTGTAGCATCTTCACTTTTATTAAGAATATTTTAGTTATGTATGCTAATTCTGAAAGAGATTTATAAGCATCGGTGGTTCAGTGGTAGAATGCTCGCCTGCCACGCGGGCGGCCCGGGTTCGATTCCCGGCCGATGCATATCCTTTTTGTTTCTAAAATTTTATACATAATTTAGAAAATAATTATGATCAATTAAATACGCCATTCTGTAATATTATAACGCAAATTAATATTTTAACAAATTCCACCGTCGTTCTATAATCGAAAAGAATTATTTTTAATTCACTTCTCTTAGAAATATGCAAATTAGTAATGTTAATATTTTAATTAAACCCTGAATTAAGAAATGTAACGAGAAAATATATTAAACAAAGTCCCCATTGGGGGAGTCCATTAAGAAAATTACAATTTTGACGAGTCTACGGACCTTAGATGTTCAGTGTCAAGTTCTTCTTACCGAAATAAAATTGTTTTACTAATTAATTTTATTTAAAGTAAATCTATTAAGACCAGAGAAAACGTAATAGTAATTAAATTAAGAAATTATTAAAACGAAAATTAAAAGCTTATTTTAAGATATCATACAATATTTCTAATCTTAATTATAGTGTTATTCCTATTGCAATTTAGTGGTCCAGGATTCGATTCAGATTTGCAAAGTGTTGAATTTTCCACAAGGGAATCCTCAGTGGCTGCACGGAGTCTGGAAGTCTGCCCGAAAAACTGCAATAGTTTCACGTATTACGTAAGACTTCAGGGAATACAAAATATCTGGCAAATAAGGGTCAAGAGTGTCAAATTAAATCAAATATGATAAGATATAATCAAATAATGTGTATGTACAAACACGTAGACCTAGTTGATACTAGTCAGGCCATTGTGTTTATTGTTGAACTCACTCATAATGCAGTGGTCTTTTCTACAGCAGGATAAAAGTATAAAACCTACACACATACGATAGAGAAAGGTGTATTTCAACATCCACTTTTCGTCAGCTGCGTCTTTACAGGCGAACCTTTCGCACATTTTTAAGCACATTACTAGACTTCGTTCTATATCCGTGTTATATTTAGAAATTCCTAGCGTAAAAAATAAAACTGGCTGACACGGGAATTGACCCCAAGATCTTTGATCGCAAGTCGCGGGCCCAACGAGGCAGTTCATAAAAACATTTATAGACTAGTCTTGTTTAAGGTGTTGAATAATTCATGTGCGGGTTTGTGATATCTTTTAATTTCTTTATATGTACATACTACAGATATTATTTCTATGTCAATTGATGGTAAACACATTTCTACTTTTATTACCCTTATCTAAGCTAATGTGACTGTTGATTGGTGTAGGCGACGCTTGGATACTCTTGGCTACTATTGACTACCCTCATAGAGTTGCTTTCGTACTCAGAGCTACGTTTAATGTCTACTGTCTACGTTCATGGTGACACTTGATTACCATAAACAATTGTACCTCTACTTGTGACTACCCATAGCTACCTAGGTAAGCTTATAGTCATTAATTACATATACCTATATCCTACCACGGTACTAACTTACGGTACAAATTTGCCGGTTCCATCGAGTTGGTTTCTTTTTCTCATAGAAAATTGGCGTAAAACAATCTTATTACGTTTCGTTTGATCGTGAAATTTTTAGAGTCTCAATCTTGGCTATTGTTGGCTATGATGTGGTGATGCTTGGGATAAGTCGAGACAACGCTTGTCATTAGTCACCTCTTCATTAGTAAGATTTATTTAATATTTATTTATTATTTTATTAAGATCTTTTGTCAATCTTTTTTCTTTAAAAAAAAAATTGCATCGGCCGGGAATCGAACCCGGGCCGCCCGCGTGGCAGGCGAGCATTCTACCACTGAACCACCGATGCTTACAATCTACTATTTAAATTATGCAGCACGTAACAAACGCTTAATATTTTTTCCTTCACTTTTATATCGCTGAGAACGTGGAACGTGATCAATTCATCGTTTGCTTCGCACTACTTCGTAACATCTATGACAATATTTAATCGTATTTTTGCATTACTACAAACTTTGACTGCCTCGTGGTCTCGCGGTACAAGTATGTGCCGAGCGATCTAGAGGTCCTGGGTTCGATTCCCGGGTCGGGCAAAGTGTTATTGGGTTTTTCCATTAGGAAATTCTCGGTAACAGCACGGAGTCTGGAAATGTGCCCGAAAAACAGCAATAGGCTCGCCCCCTATTACGTGGGACTGATACATACCTGGCGAAATGTGGGTGCAGTAATGCACCTCTGCCTACCCCTTCGGGGAATACAGGCGTGAGTTTATGTATGTGTATGTATGTATTCTTAAGGAAATATACAATCAGGGCCTCTAGTTTCTAATTGAAAATTGCAATGTTCCTGCTAACTTTTATTGCCAGTGGCTACAATACTACCGCTTGTGGCGAGGCTTGACTACCCTTGACTACCCTTGGTTACTCTTTGTGGTGAATTTAAACGCAGTCAGCGTTTAAAACCTTTAAGACTACAATACGTTCTTTAATGTGTTTTACGTTGAAACCTTCATCGATATGAATCCGAAAGTAAACAAAAAAAAAACTTTTTATAAGACTAAAACGGTGAAGGAAAACATCGTGATGAAACCGGCACACCTAAAATTCTTAGGAATTTCTTAGGTGTGTAGTCCGCCAATCCGCACTAGGCCAGCGTGGTGGACTAAGGCCTAAAGGCCCTCTCAATTGAAGATGAGGCCCGTGCCCAACACGACGTATATATTTGGGCTGATGATAATGATGATGAAGACTAAAAAAATTATCACATCAGATTAAAAAAAGCACCATGTGCGATAAGGCCGCCCTTTGTACTCGTTTATATTTATAATATTTTTATAAATTTTACTACTATTTCTGGGTGTACAATACTCGTATAATGTTACAAAATAAATAAATGAAAAATGTATTAACAATATTTTTACGGAACTTTGAGATCGTCATAAAAAAAGGGTCGTCGACCCAACTAGTACCAGTACATACGAACAGTGCTCAATCTCTTACATTTTGTTAATCAAAAAAAATCCTAAAAATCTTTAACTGAAAGTAACACCAAGCAGAAAGGCGGATATTGAAATGAACATCAAAGCTTTGTATTCAAAGTTCAGCTCACGGCAGCCCCAGCATAAGATGCTACACAGTAATACAAAACTCAAAAATTTCTGCATCGGCCGGGAATCGAACCCGGGCCGCCCGCGTGGCAGGCGAGCATTCTACCACTGAACCACCGATGCTTGCTTTCAGATATTCTAAATAAGCAGCTATTCGTAAGCTCGTCAATGTGAGTATTTTTTTTTAACGAAAGGTAAGCGCCTTAACCATGGGGGGAAACGGGTTCTGGAGTGGGGTGACGATATTCGCAAGGTGGCTGCGGTTGGATGAGGAGGGCCCAAGATCGAGCCCAGTGGCGTGCCATAGGAGAGGCCTATGTCCAGCAGTGGACGTAAGAAAGGCTGCTGATGATGATGATGATGATGATGAAGCGCCTTAAGCGCACCATTCGGAACCTCGGGGGAGCCCGAAAAAGGAATGTCGGGGTCTCCGGCCTTCCAAATCAACTCGCGGGACTATTGTTCGCTTGGCTGAGTTGGGTCCCTAAACAAAACAAATATCCTATGCCGACAAACCGACTAAAACCTCTCGATAGCCATATTTTGGAGAAAATGCGAGAATAACTTTATATGTCTGGTACGCTTTCACGCCTAAACCGTTTGACCGATTTGAATGATTATATTATGGACATAAATGGGACTCTGTGGGGTAAAATAGACGACAACTTATTTTCTTTCTGAACCCAACCCTGTAGATTACGCGGACCGAGTCGTAGGCAAAAGTTAGTTCTTATGGCCTCGAGGTTTAGGCGCGCGGTCGAGAATTTCGGCGGTCGCAGGTTCAAACCCCAGGCACACACCTCTGACTTTTCGAAGTTATGTGTGTATTCACAATGAATTATCACTAGCTTTAACGGTGAAGGAAAACATCGTGATAAAACCTGCACACCTAAAAGTTCTTAGGAATTTCTTAGGTGTGTAGACTGCCAACCCGCACTAGGCCAGCGTGGTGGACTAAGGCCTAAACCCTCTCAGTTGTAGAGAAGGCCCGTGCCCAGCAGTGGGACGTATTTGGGCTGATGACGTATGTAAAAACGTATTGATATCTTTACTATTTTGAAACTAATTGAAAGTCACGTTTCTTATACCAAGACGAGACTGAAGTGAAAGGAAATATTTGATGCGGCGACAAAGTGGTTCATATTTTAAACATAATATAGCAAGCATCGGTGGTTCAGTGGTAGAATGCTCGCCTGCCACGCGGGCGGCCCGGGTTCGATTCCCGGCCGATGCAGTTACTTTTTAGTACAGTAATTTTAATCTTATATACGAGTATACCATCACCACCATTGATCACTTTCATTTTCATTTCATTCTCTTGTTGAACATTGGCTAAGAAAACAACCAGATAATTAATTATGTTTTTTCTAGATTTCATACTGAATGTTTTAATGTTTTTCTTACTGTTTATTTTATAAGTTTATTATTTAAGTTTTTTATTCCAAGTTTCAGTCAAAAAATCATAAAAAAATCCGCAATTCTAAATGTGCTCTACAATATATTTTTTTATATAATCCGCCAACCGGCACTTAACCAGCAAGGCGGACTAAGGTCTAAACCCTCTCAGTTATAGAGAACCCCCGCGCCCAGCAGTGAAACGTGTATAGACTGATGATGATGATGGTGAAGAATAGTTTATAACACCCTACAAAGACCACTACACTTAGTACCAAATGATGGTGCATTAATTTTACCTTGCCCTTAAAAATACAACATTAAAATAAATTCACGTACTATGCCAATCCACGCTGATAAATCTAAACATTATTTTACCAACATTGAAACAGTTAATTTAAGTGAAGGGAACAAGCATCGGTGGTTCAATAGTAGAATGCTCGCCTGTCACGCCGGCGGCCCGGGTTGGATTCCCGGCCGATACATAATTTTGCACGAACGAGTGGAAGTTGCGTCTTCAATAATATATCAGCTGGCGCAGTAAAACGCCATGTGCCAGACTGCCAGCGTTCATTGAAAATACATAAAGCAAATAATGACACAACGGGAACACGGAAAACGCTGTACAGTTTATACAGAATGTCTAAATTTTACTGTTTTGCGCCTTCTCGAGCATTTTTTTCTTTGCATAAGGTTTCGTGGTACAAGAATGTACCTTGGAATCTAGAGTCCCCGAGTCGGGCGAATTGTTCTTGGGTTTTTCCATTAGGAAATTCTCAGTAGCAGCACGGAGTCTGGAAATGTACCCCAGTAACGGCAGTAGGGTCGCCCTGGGACTCAACATTCCTGGCGAAATTTATTCGCATATATATGTAGGTGTGAGGTTATATTATGTTTGTTTATACGAATACGATCGCAAAATTGTAAAAAAATTCGCTTAGTGCTTTTAGACAAAATGTGGTAACTTGAACATAACATAGAAGCGAGTTACAGAAGAGGAGACAAGCTCATTGCCGCGTGGCTTTTGCGGAATCTAATCTTACCAGGAGCTAGTGAAATTAAAACTTTACTTCGGGGTCTCTACGCCTCTTAAAGAGGAAAACTATATAATGCATATGCCGTACTGTCCGTTATGGTCATGGTAGCGTAATGGCCAACCAAGAACCGCTATTAGGGTAGATATATAAGTAAATCTACTTATATATGTTTAAAGAACTATAAATAAACACTATGGAATTAATAGCATTAGACTGCCTCGTGGTCTCGCGGTACAAGTATGTGCCGTGCGATCTGGAGTTCCTGGGTTCGATTCCCGGGTCGGGCAAAGTGTTATTGAGTTTTTCCATCAGGAAATTCTCAGTAACAGCTCGGAGTCTGGAAATGTGCCCGAAAAACGGCAATAGGCTCGCCCCCTATTACGTGGGACTGATACATACCTGGTGAAATGTGGGTGCAGAAATGCACCTCTGCCTACCCCTTCGGGGATACAGGCGTGAGTTTATGTATGTATGTATTACTGCATCGGCCGGGAATCGAAGCCAATATTCCTATTTAAGACCCCCTATGCAGTGGCGGTACTTCCATAGAAGCCCAAAAGCGTTACATGTGTCAAACTGCTTTTGTTAAGTAAAGGTAAGGTGTGCTCTTGTTAAAAGGTTTAAGATTATTACTTGGTATTTTGTAAGGCAAGCTGGGCTTTTATGGAAGTATCGCCACTGCCTCTAAGGTCTTGAGTGGGGTTTGAAAAGAATAGTAATTTTTGACAAAAAAAAAAGACCATTACTCAGTAGGCAATCAAGTGTATGAGAAAGGAAAGGGTTATTCGTATGTTTCTCTCAATACTCTTTATACTACAAATTGTATCTTATGTAAGTAAATATAAAATTTAATGTCTCTTAATAGTCACGTTTTTTGTGCGAAGACGGTACTAAAGTGAAAGGAAATGTATGGAGCAGCTAGCACGTGGTGCATTTTTTGACCAATTGATAGTAAGCATCGGTGGTTCAGTGGTAGAATGCTCGCCTGCCACGCGGGCGGCCCGGGTTCGATTCCCGGCCGATGCATTAATTTTTCTCGAGAGAACGAGTGCTTCATTTTCGTTAATATCTTTGCTGGGGAGTGAATCGCCATGTGCTAGCGTTCGTTGAAAATTCACAAAGCAAATAATGGCTCGGAAAATGGAACCTACTGTATGGTTTATACAGAGTGTGTCTATTATTCATTTTGCAGCATCGCGCTGACTCAAAATTAATTTTTTCAATTGCAATTAGGCATTAAAGAATAATAATGATTGGCGATTGGTGATTGAAAAATAATGGCGATTTACACACTGAGGCTAAATTGACCGCACAAGTAATAAGAAAAGGTGAACTAAGAAAAACTAACACTTTGTTATAAGTTTTTGTGTACAGGCTACTCCTAACAGGTTTGCAGGACCTGTTGGAAGTTTAAGAATAGCGTCAGATGAAAATGAGCTAATAAGTTATATTTTCTAGAGGTTCACTGCTGGACATGGGCACTCGGAAAAATTTCCAGAGCGTCTTCTTAAAGCCTGCATCCAGCGTCTTCCCGCGATCTAAATATGAGAAAAAAATATATTTATCAATGTACACTGAATTAAAATATGTACTTTATATTTACATAGTTTTGTCCCTTTGATGTGTTTAGAGTAGTTTAATTTATTTTACTAGATGTTCTTTATATCAAAAATAGTAATCTGCATCGGCCGGGAATCGAACCCGGGCCGCCCGCGTGGCAGGCGAGCATTCTACCACTGAACCACCGATGCTTGTTACTATTTGTTCAAAAGATACACCTCTTGATAGCCGCATAAAAAAAATCCCTTTCACTTATATCACGAATTGGTATAAGAAACGTGACTTTTACGTCTTAGGTAATATTGTCCTCAACATATAATAAACCCATAGTACTCGTATGTATGAGTACATTATAATATAAATATTACCAGAATTTGACAGCCAAGGAATAAGTCTCTATGGGGACTTATCATCATCAGCCCGTATGGTAGGCACGGGCCTCCGTTACAACTGGGAGGATTCAGAGGTTGGAGGACTACTGCCCTGTGGTAAGGGGGTGTTAGAACTCCACCACGGTATCCCCTGCCTGTCGTAGAAGGCCACTGAAAGGGGCCCTTGGGGTCGCTGGGCGCACTGCGGGGGCAGCGCGTCTTCACTAAAAGTCACCCCGAGAAGAGCGGCGGCACTGTGGCCTGTGTCCATCGCGGGCGCTCACTCTCAACCCGGGCGCCCGAACCAAGCTAGTGGGGGTGCAACTGCGCCCCCTAAAATTCCGAGACGGCCGAGACGATTTCGTCTCGGGGGCGCACCGGGCGGCTGCGGAATAACGGTGGGCGCTTCTCACCCACGTACCGTGGTCGTCCCACTTGGCGCAGAGATGGCCACCGGGGGGTTTTGATCGGTATGCCGGTTTAGGAATTTTGTTAGGGACCCAGCCCGGCACTAACATCTGCGCGGACGTGACGTCACCGCACGCCGGGCTGGAAGGCCGGTGACCCCGACATACGCTTTCTGCCCCCCTCCCCCAGGGTTGGCGGGAAGTAGAGCCATAATTAGCTTTCCCCTCGAAAACAAAAAAAAGAGGTTGTTGGACTACACACCTAATAAATTCCTAAGCACTTTTAGGTAACGCCACTGATCTCACTGCGGCTTACTATAAAGATTATTACTATAAATGCTATCTTAGCAACACTACGACGTCACTAGATACGTCATTAATCATAATGTATGCTTCTTAATAGCTACGACTGACGCTCTGACATCAATCACGTTTCTTATGAAATAAAAGTGAATGTATTAGCGGATTGTATGAAGTTTTCTTTTTTAGTCACGTATTCACAAGCATCGGTGGTTCAGTGGTAGAATGCTCGCCTGCCACGCGGGCGGCCCGGGTTCGATTCCCGGCCGATGCAATGTATCTTTTATTTGTTCAATTAATTTTTTACTGTTTAAATTTTCCCAAGACTCTCTTTTAGAGTTTAAAGAAATTAAAAACATAAAAGAAGAGAAGTAGTTTCGTATAGATAGGAGTATGTGGAAAAAGATGAAACAACTCTACAAATCATTCAACATGATACAGACGATAGGACACGCTGAAAAGTATCAAATAATTATATAAATTTAGGATCATATTATAATATTTTAAAAGTGAAATATGTTAGAAGCCATTTTAAACGATATTGGGGATATAATAGACTGTAGGCTACATAATTTGAATTTACCCAAAAAAAACATATTTAAAATAAAGGATGTATTCAGACCGTAATCGGAAACTAAGGCAGGTAATAGCTAAGGTGATTACAAACCCCCTGGCGTTAAAGAAAATTCTGACAAAAAATAAAAAAAATTACATTTTCCATACAAACCGCGTACATTTAATACCGATGGTTGTATGGAAAAAGACAAAATTTTTATTTTTTGTCAGAATTTTCTTTAACGCCAGGGGGTTTGTAATCACCTTAGCTATTACCTGCCTTAGTTTCCGATTACGGTCTGAATACATCCTGTATAAAGCCGTCTCCATATCGAACAGTAATTTAATTTAATGATATTTCTTAACTCTTAAGTTCTTATAGTCACGTTTCCAATTTCAATACGTGACAAAAGTGAAGTGAAAGGTTTGATGGCAAAATGAGGTGCATCTTTTGATGATGTGGTAATAAGCATCGGTGGTTCAGTGGTAGAATGCTCGCCTGCCACGCGGGCGGCCCGGGTTCGATTCCCGGCCGATGCATACAATTTTTGTTAATGAAGCTTTTTTCACTATTTTGCAGTAGTGTGAAATTTGCTGGGATGTAAGACATAGGTCTGTGTAGTTCTTTCAAACAATATTTCTTTTAGTGCGCACTTGTTTAAATAGTATAAATAAACATTCATTATGCACAGTTGTTTTTAGATCATGTTGTTTTGAACCTTGTAACACCTGGTTAGATTTAATTATAAAATGATTGTATCGGCTCTCGTTCATCCCGGCGTCACGAGATCGATTACCAGGTTAGATAAATAGTTATTTGATTTTTCCCAATTATATCATTATGTACCAAAACAGCACTAGGCATAAACTTCACACAGTGTTTAAGCTTAAAAATGCACCTTTACCCCTACAGATACAGACACCAGTGCGTGTAACATAGATAGATGATGATGGCATTTAGTGGCGGTACTTCCATAGAAGCCCAAAAGCCCAGCATGACCTACAAAATTCCGAATAATAATCTTTAAGCTTTAAATCTTAGCAATTTGACATATAAATGAGAATATCCAGACCCCACAATAAACAATTATAAACTAGGATAGAAGCCGAAAAGCGATACACGTAAATTGTGTAATGTCTAGTTTATAATTGTTTATTGTGGGGACAGGATATTGTCATTTATGTGCTATATGACATATCGTTTGTGTTAAATAAAGATTTAAAGCTTAAAGATTATTATTCAAAATTTTGTAAGACAAACTGGACTTTTGAACTTGGAAGTGTCGCCATTGATTTACAACCGATTATATTTATAGCAACATTTTGTTGTAGTAGGTTGCAATAAGCTCGCTCCTTATTACGTACTACGTAGGACTGATAAATACTGGCGAAATGTGGGTGCAGACATTTCTGCACCACTTCCTACCCCTTCGGGGAATACAAGCGAAAGGTTATGATATGTATTAAAATAAAATAAAAATCATCTCAATTTATCGATCAGTTTTGGAGCATTTTCACTTCTAAAAACCTTATAAGGTTATTGGGAACAATAGAAAATATAAAGCCAAAAGTTGTCTATAAATCTTAGTGATACGATTAACACTAGAATTTTATTTGAATGGGTTAAAAAAATACAAAAAGAAGTTGCATCGGCCGGGAATCGAACCCGGGCCGCCCGCGTGGCAGGCGAGCATTCTACCACTGAACCACCGATGCTTGCTCTGTGGTGTCTAAATAATGAGTTGTATCGTCATCTTGTAAGGACCGCTCTGGCGGTGAAAGCCTCCTCCATTTCCTTCCATTTCGCTCTGTCTCTTGCCAGTCTGCTCTTACAACAAACGGCGTTAACGCAGTTTAATATAATATACTAACAAATAGAAATAAGTACAATACTAACACTAGAAATAATGTTTATAATTAATGTTAACTAGATGTAAGGAATAAATAAAGCTTTATTATCGTCATCTTGGACGTACTAGCTATTCATTCAATCTCAAATTTCACAAAAATCTTACTCTTTAAAGCACGTGTACT
The DNA here is from genome assembly GCA_907164795.1 of Hemaris fuciformis. Classification (NCBI taxonomy): domain Eukaryota; kingdom Metazoa; phylum Arthropoda; class Insecta; order Lepidoptera; family Sphingidae; genus Hemaris; species Hemaris fuciformis. The sequence goes on from OU015443.1 coordinate 2,886,241, forward strand.
TATGTAACTACTTAGTGTTTTCAAAGACATATCTTTTATATGTAAAACTTCAATTAATGGGATAAAAAAATTCCTAGCCCGTGACAGTTCGTCAGTTCTGAAATCAAAAATGTGAAAACTCATAATCATCATCATTATCATCATCATCATCAACCTCATCGTCAACGGGTATGGGCTACACGTACCATAGCTTTTAGTTTTCCTTAAACGTTCTCAGTTATAGAGGAGGCCCGAAAACTCATACATACATACATATTGAAAGTCGTGATGGGCTTGAGGTTTAGGCACGCAGTCGAGAATCTCGATGGCCGCAGGTTCAAACCCCAGGCACACACCTCTGACTTTTCAAAGTTATGTGTGTATTCACAGAGAATTATCACGCACTTTAACGGTGAAGGAAAATATCGTGATGAAACCTGCACACCTAAAAGTTCTTAGGAATTTCTTAGTTGTGTAGTCCGCCAACCCGCACTAGGCCAGCGTGGTGGACTAAGGCCTAAACCCTCTCAATTGTAGAAGAGGACCGTGCCCAGCAGTGGGACGTATACGGGCTGATGGTGATGATGACATACATATTAATGAAAATAAAAGGTATTTCAGTGCTTTCGATAAATTAGGTATATAATTATATTGCAATGTGGTATATATGAATATGAAACATATGTATGTGTGTGTGTGTATGAGTCATAGGTTAGGTGACGGGTCGCGTGACTAGAGTGGGGAGGTAAACAAAATTACTTCCACGAGCTAATAAAAACTTAATAAAGTTAATATAAAAGAAAATATTAAAGCAGTTGTTACCGTTATGCTATACTACGCAAAAACCATGGGAACATACATATTTTACTAGAATTTTCGGAAGTACGACTATGGCTGTACAAAATTATCAAAATCGATTCAGCAGTTTATCAATTTAAAAATAAGCACATTCTAATATTTTTATTAGTTTTATATTAGCAAAGGCTTAACATTATGTACATATGTATATAGAAACCTACTTTGAGTTCGGTTCGTCTTAATAAGAGCAAGTATATGCACATTGCACATCTATCACCGTGTGTAGTCCGCCAACCCGCACTAGGCCAGCGTGGTGGACTAAGGCATAAACTCTCTCAGTTGTAGAGGAGGCCCGTGCTCAGCAGTGGGACGTATATGGGCTAATGATGATGATGATCACCTTTGAAACAAATAACATAGCAAGTACCAAAACTACTGAATTAGGCGAAAACTAAATGAGTGCGAAGGAGGGAGTAGACACCCGCAACCCAAGCGGTTACTGGAAGTTCGTTATTAATCGCCTGTGGAACGTGGTTTTCGGAGATGTATTAAGTACGGAAATTGGGTAGTCTATCCAGAATATTTTATCAATCAATCAATCCATCAGCCTAAGGAAGTCCACTTGTGAACTTGGCCTCCCCCAATGACTTCCATAGTGACCTGTTGGAGGCAGCCTGCATCCAGCGACGACCCGCGACCTTCACCAGGTCGTCTGACCACCTTGTGGGTGGACGTCCTACGCTGCGCTTTCCGGTACGTGGCCTCCACTCGAGAACTTTTTGGCCCCATCGGCCATTCTTCTTCCTGGCTACGGTAGAATGTTTTAGATGTATTGTAATTCCTAAGTAACAGTCCTGACTTTATGCAACGTTGAGGATCACCTCTGTACTGAAATATTTGTACCGACTTGTGTAATCGAATACGATTATTCCCAGACGCCATCCTGTTACTGTACTCAAGAAAACATCTTAATTAGATCAACAGAAAAGTGCATAAAGTTATCCGAGGAACAAAAAAATACATAGGTAGGATACATTTTTTACAAAAAAAAAATTAAGGTCAAAATTTTTTGATGCAAAGAAAGTTGCGAGCAAAGACAGTTGCTGTTATCAATCGATAAATATCCTTTTTATTCGAAGTGTAATAATAACTAAAACAGCATTCTTGTGAAATTATAATATAAAATTGAATGGATTAAAAGCACGTTTAAGCTCACAACGAAACTCATCAATTTGAATATAGTCAACTAGCATCGGTGGTTCAGTGGTAGAATGCTCGCCTGCCACGCGGGCGGCCCGGGTTCGATTCCCGGCCGATGCATAATTTTTTTACTTCTTTTCATTGGCCGATAAGTGATTTATTCATAGTAATCGTACTTAAAACACTTAAAATTATTCATCGTAGGAGTCTTAAAAGTAAAAGACAACCAAAGGTAGCAAGAAATCGCCATTAATTAAACGTAGCCAAAGGTAGCCTACATATTTATTGTTCTATATATTTATTGTTCTATATTTACTTGTCACAGCTAAGGATTTTTTTTTTTTAATTTCAGGTCCCAATATAACGAGCACAGTCTTTTCTATAACTCAAAGGTGTTGTGGTTAGTCACCCCGAGGCTAGAGGCCTTATTTGTGAAGGTGCTGAAATGGTATTAGATGAAGAATTAAATTGATAATCAGGTTTGTAAAAAATAAACGAATAAATCTTGTTATTTGTTACAAAAGTGCGAAGCAAACGATGAATTGATCACGTTCCACGTTCTCAGTGATATAAAAGTGAAGGAAAAAATATTACGCGCTTGTTACGTGCTGCATAATTTGAGAAGCAGTTTGTAAGCATCGGTGGTTCAGTGGTAGAATGCTCGCCTGCCACGCGGGCGGCCCGGGTTCGATTCCCGGCCGATGCAATCCTTTTTTATATACATATTTAATTGCGCCAATCGGTGAGATATGATCGTAGTAAGGTTGCAAAAAAAAACAATGCATACTGCGCCCTTTGTGCGTAAATAGAGCAAAATGACATTAATATTTCAGCCAATTATTTTTATTTCATAGAACCAAAACTGACTCTTTAGGTACGTCTAATGTAATCATGTTAAATCTCTCAGCAATACGAGTATTGCGGTCTATATGCCAAGTGATAAAATTTGTGTTCTTTACCAAAAAACCAAGGCACAAAATAAAATAAATTTAAAAACAAAAAAAAACGTCATGACTTCACGTTTAAAGTGAATAAAAGTGTAATTAATAGAATCCCCCGATCGGCAGGTTCCGGCGAATCCGGTAAATGAAATGGACTCAACGAGTTCCGGCAGAACCGGTGTCGAACGATCCGATACCGGCTTATAACGATGTGCTCGCTGGAAATAAATTTGGATCGCTGTGAACGTGATAACGTAATGTATATTACCTTAATACAAACTAAAAATGTTCCTTTGTTGCATCTACATAATATGTTGTTTTAGAAGTAACGTTCAATACTCGCGTTTGTATGTCCGAAGGTATATAGAGAGAAGCATATCTTAACCCACGTTAAGCCAGGTGTATAAAACTCGCGTAATAATGGGCGACTCTATTGATATTCTTCGGGGATATTTCCATATTTTTTTTTTTTTATATAGTTGTAATGAAATAGGCGTTTGTCTTCCATCTCACCTGATGGAAAGTGTAGATGAAGATGAAGGTGGTACACGCCCATCCAAAAGAAACCTGTTCACTCTAATCTTAAAGGCTATACTCCGTTGTGATATGGAATTTTTAAGTGTTTGTTTTGGAAACTTTGCGAAGTTTTTTTAAATGTACTACCAAAACACACTACGCCTGTATTTCAGAGGTTCTATTCTGCACCCCTTATTTGCCATGTGTGTTTCAAACTCTACGTACGAGTATTATTAAACATACTTTATAGAATTAAATAGGCTAATGTTGTTGTTAAAGTTTTGACGCTTTTCGCCCGTGGGACGAATATTTTGAGTTATTTTAACAGCCCCGTGGCGCAGTTAGCATACGAAACAAGAGGCTGTGGGTTCGATACCCGTACCGAGACAAATGTTTACGTGAATCACAAATATTTATTTCGGATCTGGGCTCTGAGCTGATGTTGATGATGATGATTATTTCATTCGGATTGTCAAAGTAGGTACTATAACATCTAGTCACAATATTACTAGTCATATTAGAACAAACAAGATTCGGTTTGATTACAGACGCCATAACCCCGTTAGAATCGGTTAGTTCCTGTTTTATGTCCTAGCTTGTACGACCTAACGACACATTTTATTAGAACCGGCTTCCGCGCCCTTGTCGGTCGTAAATGCATGCACTTTATGTCGCGATAAAGATGAAAGACGATGTCAAACGAGACAGACAAGAGATGATTAAAAAAAGACATGAAATGTTAAATATACATAACCTGGAATCATTGACATAGCACGCTAAAGTGGAAGTGGGCCGGCCATGTTTGCCGACTGTCCGACGGCCGGTGGAGCAGACAAGTGTTGGAGTGGAAACCGCGCTTAGGCAGACGTAGTGAGGTACGTCCTGCAGCACGATGGTCCGACGACGTTCTATATTTCATAAGTCATAAGTATGTAAAACAAAAAAGCCTTTAATCTACATAAGTACTATATCTAAATTAACGCCCTTTCATTCATATTTATTCGTATTTTCATTTCATTAAGTCATTATGTGCACATACCTCTATATCTATCTAGAAAGCCAGAGTTTCTGAGCTCTTAATAGTAGAAGAGTTCCGTGTTTAACAATAAACGGTATATGGAATAATATAAATTTTATTGCCTAACTATTAAATACTTCAATCTCCGCTCGTTTAATAACTATGCCAATGGTTTTTCATCAGAGTTTACGTTCACGTCAAAAGCCTTTTTAAAGTAGTGGATATGTGCGAATGCCATCGTAAATCCAGAAACGTGTAAGGCAACTAAAAGCTATCGAAATCAATAAATGGATTTTACGTGTACTCGACGGAAAATGGAAGCAAACATTATACCAATATTTATTTAGACTAAATAACGTGCATGTAAAAAGTTACATAAGTAAAGACTCCTAATCGCATCGCGTCTGAACTATTATTTTAATTGAAACAGCGAAAATATAATTCCGCCTGCTTTTTACAGACAAATATCAAATTGTGGCAACATTATTTTTTTTATTTTAAGAAAAATCGTTTCTAAAAAATTAGAGCATTATTTTTTAAGTGCAGAAAAATGGTAGAAATCATGTATTAATGTAATTGAAACGATATTGAAATTGACTTGGGGATAACGAGGAGCGTGTAATGAAACGTAGGGGAAGTAATAAAACCACAGCGAGATGAAGCAACGCCACGTCGCGAGTATAAACTAAAGTACACGGTACAAAGTTAGTGAACTATCTGAAACTGTTATACCAGCTATAAATTACTACAGCACGTTATTATGACACAGCTATTGGAACTCCAAACTACCCAACTTTAACTTGTAACACCGCATATGACATTTTATACAGAATGTTGCCAGGAATTTTATTTTTAGTAACTTGGATTTATTCTATATTTTATTGGATTAATCTTTTAGCTGTTTTCTTGAACTCGAGGCAAAGTGATCGTAAAGCGATTAAGTTGTTTCGGATTCAAATATCGAGAAGGACACGGTTATATTTAATAATAATTACGGTTTTCCGTAAAGAAATTTGCTGCAGTAGCACTGATTCTGAAAAACGAAAAATAATCTCTACCAATATTACGCAAAACTTAATACGTGGCTAGCAAAACGTAGATGTAAAGATACCACTCTCGACAGGGGGAGGTCCCCTTGATTTTTTTTTGTTTTCGAGGGGAAAGCTAATTATAGCTCTACTTCCCGCCAGTCCTGGGGGAAGGGGGCAGGAAGCGTATGTCGGGGTCACCGGCCTGCCAGCCCGACGCGCGGTGACGTCACGTCCGCGCAGATGTCAGTGCCGGGCTGGGTTTCTAACAGAATCCCTAAACCGGCATACCGACCAAAACCCCCAGTGGCCATCTCCGCGCCTAGTTGGGCGACCACGGTACGTGGGCGAGAAACGCTCACCGTAATTCCGCAGCCGCCCGGTGCGCCCCTCCGAGACGAAATCGTCTCGGCCGTCTCGGAGTTTTAGGGAGCGCAGTTGCACCCCCACTAGCTTGGTTCGGGCGCCCGGGTTGTGAGTGAGCGCCTGCGACGGACACAGTGCCGCCGCCCCTCTCGGGTTCACTTTCAGTAAGGGGGGGGAGGTCCACCTGTGGTACCGATATTAGTTTATGTATAAAAAAATATTAATTTACACTTTATACATACATGATGTAAAGGTGGACTGAATGCCTGAGGCATTCTCTTCCAGTAAATTCTTCATTTTTAAGAGCAGCATTGAGTCTGTAAATGGGGCTCTACCTCTATGAAGGACTGAAACCACAATTGGCGAAACGTAGATGCAAATATGCACCTCTATCTTCAATTTAAAAGATACAGGCGTGAATATGTACGTATTTATATCACTATTATTTTCTAGTTTGTGTAATAAAAAAGTCTGTTCATAATTCTGTACGCTCTCTGTTCGTATTATATTTACATCTTTGGATTCGTATCGTTTATGAGCAGCCATTGCTAGTCTTTTCCATAGAACCGCAAGCCATTCATAGTAATGTAGTTTCCTCTGCGTCGAAGTATTATTTAACGTCTTTTGGCATAACAACTTTTGCATCAATTATGTACTAAATTAGATTTAAATATTAAATAAGGTTTTAGTGTCATCTAGATTATATTCATAGAACTACTACAAGGTACATGATTACTGTCAGAAATGAAAACTATTTTAGTTTACTACACAATCAATAGATGTCGGTGTTGATAAATGGAATGAGTGTGATAAGCATTTATTTCTGATTCAAGCATTTATATTTGTATAGAAATGATTCCCATTTCTGAACTAAAAAGTGATGAATAGAAGCTATTTTGAAAAAAAAAGGTACATGAAGAATAACATGTCATAAATAATGATTAATAATGAACTCGGCCGAATAAAATATGTAGGTATAGGTGATGTTTTAAGTACCTATCGTTATTAATTCCGTTGTAAATATAAATGTATAGTTACAGTAATGTGAAGACTTATAATCTTTGTGTTTAATTTTTTTATGGTTAGTTATGCCTTTACCATTTTTGTAGAAAACCAAAAAAAAAGCAATCTCTTTCTAAATGCTTATTCTGTAATCATCGGTGATTTTGTAAAAATATATGCACACACTGTCTGGCACAATAGAGAATATATACGAGGAAAAGAGACAACAAATACGCGTCAGTCATAATAGAAATTCGGATCGCTTCGTTCAGAATACGTACCTTACTTCATAAATAAATGTCAAAATAACTCTCTCGATGCCAAGTAACTATTTGTTGTTTTACGTTGTTTTATCTTTTATTTCCGCGGAAAGCATCGAGATTGAGTTTTACGCGACGGTTTCTCACTAATTTTGATATGATGGTTAATCGTTTGTGAGATTTTAATCCATATTTCGTATACTTAACTTTTGCACTTGAAAATGTCAAAATGTTTTTTGGTGTTTTTCGTGTATATTTCTTGTGAGACGCGTTTTAGACTAAATCAAAGTGCAATTACTTAGTGCAGTGTTCGTTTTGTGATTCTAATTAATTATGAAGAAGTGATTTTATGGTGTTAAATCTCCTGTGTTATGCTGCCTTGAGGTTAGTTTTTGTTCCCGCTATTACGGGGCCACTAGCCCGGTTGCTGGTTGCGGTTCGGTGAGTAATAGCTTGTAAGTCTCTTAACATAAGGATCTCCAAAATATCAATCAATATACTCGGCTCCTTAAAAGGTTAACACGTCAATTAAACCAGTACTGTTATGTGACTTATATCAAGCCAAATATCCTCACAAAAGTGCTAAAATGAACCAAATTGTACTATGTTTTTTAATACTAGTATGTAATTTTCGATCTTTATCACACAAGCATATCTTATAGTGTGAAATAACAATAAAAAATACAACATGTAGTTTAAGGTTTCAGTCATTAACATGACACAAAGTATTCAATTAAATTTAGATAGTTACACCAGCTATACCAATTATATAGCCAAAGGGCACACTGATTTCTGTTGACTACTCTTACCTGCCATATATAAAACATATGATTGGCTTTTATAAGTAAGAACTTGAAAGATATACTGTTATGGTAATAATACTCCACATTGTATTTTTATGAAGGTTATAACGACTATAATTAAATATTTTTGAATCTAATTCATGATATTTTTATGGAAAATATTATGATAGTTACATATCAAGGGGATTACAAATCTGTTGATCAAAGCTTTAATGAAAATTCATAGATTATCTAGCTATAATTGTACAAACATGTGCACAGCTATAATATAGTAGCTAAGACTCTGTCAGAAAAAGGACAACAACAGGGAAGAAATAACAGTTTTTATTTTACATTCCTGATGGTATTTTGTCAATACTCTGGCACAGATATGTTCATCAATTGGTATCATGCCCATTGAATTTTAAAATCCCCATTACAATTCCTGGTGGTAATATAAAAATTAAAAATGACTAATGGAAACTGAAGTACTTCAGTGCCCTAACCTGATGGTTTTAATTAAATTTTAGCAATAATTATCAGAATATCGGAGCATTAGTTGTAAGTAGTATGGTAAGGTTTAGATTTAAGTGGTTAGTAGACTAATATTAAGTTTCAAAAAGTAATATAATTGATTTCGAAACTATTTGAACAGACATAAATAACTGTGGGCATTTTTTGTTCCTGATGGTACTTAAATAAGATACTATGATAAACATAGTACCTGATGGTAAATCACATATATTTCTCATGTGGATATGGTTATGGATATATATAACAGCAAAATAATTTAACAAATAAATGACTGATGGTAAAAAAGTATAAACAAAAATTCTTGGCACTCAAATTATAACTTGCATGCCTGATGGTAACTGAACATGAACTATTTGCTTCAGCAAATAGTGCCAAGATGGCAAGATGGTGATTATGTGTGGTAAAATAAATTGAATAACAATTATAAAATAAGCAAGTTACATTTATATACATGTGCATAATATTTGCCATTAATGTATTGCCTGATGGTACTGAAGTATGATTAAATTGTTACATAGAGTGCTGATGGACTCATCAACTAAGCAGAAAAAGTTATTATATTACATGAGGAAAATGCTAAAAAGTAATGTAAGCATCATTAACTTATTCCTGGTGGTAAAAAAAACCTAGCAGCATTTCAATAATGCTGCTTTTTATTAACCTGATGGTACTTAAATTATTCTTAGAACTTAGATATAATGATTAATATTAGATTAATTATTTAAACATCTTTAATTTACCAGTATATTACTATCTTAACTAAAATACTGGTTGCCTGATGGTACCTGGCGAAATGTGGGTGCAGAAATGCATCTCTGCCTACCCCTTTGGGGAATACAGGTATGAGGTTATGATTATTCCTGATGGTATTATAAAAAGATTATTTCATTATATTAATGATTCCTAATTTTATACCTGATGGTGTAAAATAAATATTGTAAGTATTATACAACTGATATAATATGTAGGTAGAAAGTAGGGACTCAGGTCAACCTTTTGGAATTGAAATTAAATTGAAGAAACCTGATGGTAAAAAAAAGAAATAACTTGTACATTATATAATTTTAGTAGAATTATAAATTCTTAATTTATTCGTTTTACTTGTGGTATACTGTCATATTTAGTAAAAGTCAATCAAGTGTCCTTAAATTTATGAAATATAATTTTATATAAAAATATTTTTGAGTCATGTTAAATGTAAACTGTTTTTTTGTCATAGTACAATTTTGTTGTCTGTGGTGTTCATATTTGGCTTTTGTATTTTGGGGGCCCTTTCTTCTGTTAGGGATTGTTAGGGTGTTATTTCCTTATGAAAATCAACCACGGTGCCATTATTTTTCTTTTTGTTATTTTGTGAAATACAATTATATTGTTTTATTTTTATTTTTATGAAACTCAATTGTATTGGTATTTTATAAATAAATAAATTGAGAAACATTAAAGAGAAAAACCCCATAAACTGAAATAAAGTGCTGCAGTCTGGTTTGTCTATCATTTACCTGCTCCTTATCCTTATTCCCTTCACAAATTTTATTTTTTATTTTTTAAGGTTTAACATGCTTTTTTAATTTATGAAAAAAATTATTAAGAGAGCATGTTTAGGTAATAATAAAGTAGCTTGTAAAAGGTATTTGTTTTATTTTCCCCCAAGGTAAAAGGTAAAGGTAATAATATTGTGGTTATTCTTGACAGTTCCCGCTCAGTTCATACCTGGAAGGACAGGTGCTGGACTACTGATACTCAATGGATTCACATTTTATATGAAGAATCATCAAGCTCATGGGAAGAAGCAATGGTATTGCTCATCAAGAGATGTCCATGGTTGTAGAGCAGATGTCATAACCTACAAAGGTTTGGATGGAAGAGACTACATATCTATATTTCGTGGAAAACACATACATGATCCACCAAGACTTAGACAGTGTCACGATGGCAGGTTTATAAGGGAAAAAGACTTTTTTAATCGACAAACATTAAAGTGACTATATTCAAATTAGATTTAAGTGTAAAGTGTTTTTATTGTTTTATTTCAGTAAAATCATGTGATGTACTTATACAAACATGTCTTCATGGAGATCATGTTTCTGATGTAGGGACCTGCTAGATGTAGAATAACTGTCTTTTTGTGACAATTTTAGAAATACAGTATTCTGATACAAATTTTAACTTTTATTTTGTTTTAATGTATCTCTATTGAGTGAATTATGTTAATATAAAAATATGTAATAAAAAAGACTCCTAATTTGAAGTACAAATTACAGTGGCTATAACTATAGTATGGTAATGTAATTGTAACATAATGACCTATTTTATATGTGCTAGTAATGATTCTAAGATATTTTTTCAGACATATATTACCTCCCATCACATCGGACCGGCAGTATGGTTTTAATATTCAAAGACAATAAGTATTGGATCAATAATCGGTACCAAAATACCATTAACTGGACATGTAGGGACCGAAAAAGGATTGGCTGCCCCAGCTGTGTGCAGACAACTGTTGAGGGAAGGTACATCAAGCATAAAGGAGTGCATAACCACGAGGATAACTACACTAAATATAATTTTAATGATTGATCATAGAGAAAAAAACTGCCGCCAATTATAGTGTCAATATATAAAACAAATTTTTAAAAATGCATAATTGTTGTATTTTATGTATTGTTATTTTATCATCATCATCAGCCCAAATACGTCCCACTGCTGGGCACGGGCCTCCTCTACAACTGAGAGGGTTTAGGCCTTAGTCCACCACGCTGGCCTAGTGCGGGTTGGCAGACTACACACCTAAGTTATTTTATACCTACATGAAAATTATAGTGTATGCTTCCATAATTAACATTAAACTTTTTGAGGTAATAATTGAAAATAAAATTTCTGTTCAATTTACCTATAATAAATTAAAAAAACAAGTATAATAATGTAATGTGATAAGCTTTTTCCTTAGTGAGAGAATTTAGAAGAATGTCTATAGTCATATTTCAAATGGTTTTTTCGTGCCAAAATAATAAATATTAAAGGTGTTGTAATTTTAGAAATCTATCTATTCCAGATATCTCAAACATTGTATAAAAATTTAGGAACAAGGTATACTTACTTACTTTTTTACATACTTAATTACTTTTGATATTTGTAACATTTGAAGGTAGATATAACATAACTAACATCAATCAGAACGGTTCGAGCGCTATACGTGAATCTCAACCAATAGAGAAGCGGCATTTTGGCGCCGAAATAATTTGCCTTGTGTAATCGCAGGTCTGATTATTATAAGTCTTGCATAATCAATTCCATTAAATTTTTAGATGTAATTAGATAGGTATAAGGTGTATCTAATAAATAGTTGTGGTCGGAGGTTATATACTATATAATATTTGTTAAAAAGACATCTTAGACTACGATCTCTTTTTGCGATATGTTTGGTTTTTTGTAACTTATTTATGCGTAATATTATATTTAGGATATTCCCGCATTAACTAGTAATAATAGTGCTGTGAAATTATTTTTGTATAATTTGTAAGTAGATAAATGTGAATCTGATACGTATATACATCGTGTATGCGCCACCTAGTGACGGTAATATGAATTATTATGCTTGATATTTATTTGCTAATTGTGTTAACAGATGGCGTTAGGTGTCTTTATAATTGTAATTTCCTTTGAGTATACAATATGACTCATGCTCATTTATTGGCTTATTTTGCAAATCTGTGTAAGGCTGAAAAATATACTGTGACTGAAATGAAATGAAATGAAATGAAATGAAATTATTTATTGAATCTGTAAAATGTCAAATACATCACTTAGATTCAGTCATTTCAAAATTTGGTTTACCACCCTGTTCGGAAGGCAGTCATCACTAGAGAAGAACGGGCAAGAAACTCTAGTGTTGCTCTTTTCCAATCAAGAGATAGTTTACAATATTGATACAAAAAATGAATTTCTCAAATTAGAGCAGCTCATTAATACTATACCAGATTATTGTATTGAATATGAGAATAACATAGTCATCTTGAATGGAGAAACTGACATTTAACTAGGTTAAATTATAAATTTAAGTTAGGATAAGGTTAAGTTCATAAATACAAATAAGCAAAAATAGGCAGACCAGTCCACACAAACAGCACCCGTTCACGAGTATGACGCATGTGCCAGCCATCGGTCTCCTCAACCATTTCATAGGGAAGTGACCGACCCGACACACGACGCCGCCGTAAGCACAAACATTTCAGCGAGCATGACATACCTAATTGCTTACAAAGTACTAAACTAATAAGTAAATATGTATAAACAGCTATGTCCATTGAAGAAGACTCAGTCAGACTTGGGATTACAATAATTATTAATTAAACCCAAGCTTCGTTATCCTCCATATATTCTGAAATTGTATAATAGGCTTTGTTACATAACTGTCTCTTAGTAATTTCTTTAAATTTATTGTAGTTTAAGGCCTTAATATGAATAGGGATTTTATTGTAAAAGTGTATACAGTAACCCTTAAAAGATTTGCTGATCTTGTGGAGCCTGGTCTTATAAATAACTAACTTATTTTTATTGCGTGTATTTCTATCATGTATGTCAGAAACCTTTTTAAATTTATCAATATTCTTATGAACATACATAAGATTTGCGTGTATATATTGAGATGCCACTGTCATAATATCAATTTCCTTGAACTTTTCTCTTAAAGAATATCTAGAGCCAAGCGAATATATAGATCTGATGGCTCGCTTTTGTAGTAAAAATATGGTATTTATGTCAGCAGCAGCACTGGAATTATACATAATAAATACGCTGAGTATGTACTTAATAATGACGAAAATATTACTCATATATTTAATCTCATCAAACAACATATCTATTCATAACGAAAGTATAACATATACACATTTCGGATTGGGACCGCTTCTATTACTTGATCTTTATTCCCATGCTACTAAAAACAATACCAACAGAAAAATCATTTTACTGAAAATTCAATATAGAGTATTCATTTGTCTTGATTAATGTCCTTAAATTATAAACAGTGTGTCAATAACTACAAGCCTCATATCTATGTCGTAAAATGCCTTAATCTTACATATTTAGATGTACTTAAAAACTAGTCAGTGTCACTTCCAGTAAAGCAATTAAATTGTGCCAAATTTTCATTAGATTTGTCTAATTTTATGTACTGTAACAGCTATTTAAAATTATTTTGTATGTTTACATATGCCAGTGTAAGCGATGTGATTCTTGTCATTCGCATTATATGTAAAACATACCTACATAGGAAATAACGACGGATTGAATGTAAAATAAAATGTACTGTAATAAGTTATTCTTTACAATTAGTTTAGAATAGAATAGTGGTAAATCATGCCCCAATTTATAGTAAATCTACACCCACAGTAAAAGAAAATGATACTGATGCTTTTTTTTATAATTACACAATGTTTATGGTAGAATTCTCAACGAAAATTAACGGCTAGTATTCATAAGAACATCTTAAATCGGGATATATATTCTTCCCTATGCTGTGTGTAGAAAACACTTAACTGTTTTTAAAAACAATTTCGTTTAGATTTTATCACCTGTTTTACCTGGTCTGTCAGATACTTAGGTATTAAACATACGCACCAAAAGTGAAGGCAAAATTATTAATACGAAGGTTTGTTTTGAAATAAACCTTGTATTATCCAAGATTTTTTTTTATTTTCATTGCCAAATTAAATAAACATATGATGCTTTTCTGTGTTGTAAGATTTTTCAGCTAGTGACGTAGAAACTCAGATTATGGAAAATATCTCTTCAATTGAAAAAAAAACATTGTTATTTTAATAAATATAATAATTGTACAACATCGATTGGGAAGACATGATAAATTTTTCATAATCGAAGTCTAATCTTTGATCATAACAAGACGTTATTAAAGTAATTAAAACAAGAGAGGTAAGTTTTGATGTAATGTTTACAACATTGTAAGGCATGTATTCTAAAAAAATCGCAGTAAAAATTCCATTAATACGGAAAACCCAGCACTTAAAACTAAGACGTTAAGTGCCTTTTTCCTAAACACCGTTCCTGACGTTACTCTCTTATTATACAAAGCAAAGGAACGCGCTTTGTAAAATTTAGATCTACAATTAATGGCATTCTATCTTTCAGTGCTGATGGTGAAGGGACGAAACGGAAAGGACTTGTTAATGCTCAACGGATACACGTACTATCAGCACAAATTACTAAGGGATGGATTCCGATGGAGCTGCACTCAGATGGGCTCGAGGTCTTGCAGAGGGTTTCTGCACGTCACCAACGACATGTTGGTGGTGAGAGCCCACACCGAACACACACATCCACCGTCTACTTACTTCTTGGAGAGTACGAAGAATCAGTCCAAAGGTGATGATGTAAGTTGATTGAATTTAATTCTTCATTGACAATTCGATCCTCTAACGTCCTAAAGTAATCGAAACTGTGATTGTACAGTTTGAACGCTGTGAAGATTTTTTCGGATCTGGATTTGCGTAAATGCAAAACAAATTGGAAAACAAAAGGTGGATCTTAAATGATTCATTATTGTTTAATTTCATGATACATTTAGCTTCGAAGCAGCAGAATAAAAACTTTTGGTTCATACTTTTTTTGTTTCAATCAAATGTTTGTTTGTTCCAGAACAAGAAAAACTCTGAATCAATAAATCCCATGGCGTTAAAGATCGGCAATGTACACGGCCGAGCAGCGCACTAATATAGTAATACGTTATTATTTAAGTTGTTAAATACTGCCCACGCCAACATGACTGTCGATAAATCTAAAATTGTTACTAAAGCACAATGCTCAGTTACATTGCCCTATATTCAGCCATCAAAATTGTCACAACATCAACAAAATAGTATCAATGACAAGATGGTCGTTGCAACTACTGCATTTACTAACTGCGAAGCATCAATCCTGCCAGACTTACTAAGCTCTATGTTAACTATGTAATCATTATGATTAAATACAATTATTTAGTAATTTACACTGCATATTGCCACTTATAAGTCGTATATTTCTAATTGTGTATCTTTTATGTATAGCCCGTTTAGATGTCAATGTTCGTAGTTTTGTGAAAATGTTATAGCGTCGAAGATTTATAGTTATTTATAATAAATGGTAGCTGCAATGGTTTTTAGAATAATGTATACATCGGAATCATTTAAAGTGATTTGTATAGCAAAGGTAAAACTATATTCAAATTATTAAATGTATATAGAAATTTATATTTTTTTCAATCCCCCTTTATTTGTTATATCTGCGTTTGTAAATGAACTTTGAATCTATCTAGCAATTGTATTTCCGAATTTCTACTACCTTGAAATGAGTAATGCGACCGATGAATATAAAATTTACTTACAATATAATGTTTATAAATGAAATGAAAACAAACATATAAAGCAATTTAGTCTTTTTTTTGTTTGTGGTATTGGTGTGGTGGAAAACCACTGTTTCAGTTGAGATTAATCGATCAACTCGCGAGTTCCGCGAAGATCGATCAAAACCTACTTCTTCTTCTTCTGGACAAAAGACTGCACATAATGCGAAAAGGCAAGAAAAGTTGTGTGTTCTAATAGACAGGAAAAAGGACTAAGACGCTCTTTAAGAAATTTTAAGCCCTAAAAAGTTATGTTTTTCTTTTATAATATTAGAATATGTTTCTTTAAAAAATAGCTAAGAAATAAATGTTTTGTTTAATGCAACGACTCCATTTTTCTTTTACATCACAGGTACATATGTACCTATTTGTAACTTAGGTATATAGTGCTGGAGTTATTGGTATTCTCTATGAGTTACTAGGCTGGAGTGCAAAGGGAAACGTTACAAACCAATAAACTATTGACAAAAAGTCTTTCGTTTCATTGATTAATAAATTTTTATTTTCATACAATAAAGTTTAAATTTTATTTCGAGCCCATTTTCCTTTACTTATTTAAGTTTTATTGCATGCTCGTTCATTATTTGGGTAACACTAGGTGTGTATTTAACAGAACTTGGTAATAATTGGAAATTTCTTCTACAGTCGAATTTTATCTTCGTCCGAACGGTCGCATCAATCTCCGCCTCAACAACTTCACTTTCTACAAACATTTGAAGGCTAGAACCAACGCTCACCGCTGGAGTTGCACCGCATATGGCTCTAAGTGGAAGTGTAAGGCCCATCTCATCATCACCGATCGCCTTGAAGTGCTCAAAGCCAATGTCTACCACAGTCATCCGCCATCCGCCAAGAAGCCAGATATGAGACTGCAGAGAACCAACGAGATGAAGAAGGAGACCAGCCGTCCAGTCGACGCTCTCAGTGCTTACCACATGACGTCACCGTTGCACAACTATTTGGTAGCCCATAGCGTTTTCGACTCATAAAAAAACATATCGTATTGATGTATTACAGCCGATAGTAATGTATTTTTAATATTAATATCGCTTTAACTGTTAGATTGGATTCATTGCATTCGGTATAAGTAATTCGATTAAGAAATGGCTATGCGAAGTTCAACGAGTAGGAGCTCGTCTATAAACTCGCCTGATAGAAAGTCAGGACCGACTACGTTATTGATTTCCCGCCTATTCACTCTACTTGAATAGACCTAGATGAAAGTGCTTTAGAAAAAGAAAATACGGTATACATTTTTCATTTGTCGACTTCATAAAAGATAAAGCAAATGGCTTTTTACGAACGGATAGTATATTTTCAACGCAAGGTTGATATAAGTAAAACGCTGTTCATTCAACATATCCAAGTTACTTGTACCATTTGCGAGCTAATATCAAATATCAATGCTTAACACAAAATGTATCGATAATAAAAACGTTAGCACGCGTATACGATTTATTTTGTGTCAATATTATTTTTGTATCGTGCCTTTCAATAGCGTGTATCTTAGTTTTAAGGCTTTTTCATCACATTTAGGATATAGCGATAACAATGTATTCTTTGTTTTTTAATAATTTTTGTGTGATATTTTTTTGCATTTTTTAAAACGTTCCCAGTATTATTCATTGTGATAGATTTTAAGTTTTTAATATTAGCACGTAGAAATGTCCGACAGCGTTAGTGCTGCTCGATAAAGTTATGAAGGAAACTCTCTGTTTAGCCTTTGAACGATGTGTCGTTAATATAGTAGTTATAGAAGTAGTAGTAGATGACTTAAGACTGCTTTACAGAAATTGTGATTACACGGCATCTCAAATTAATTTTGGATCTCAATAACTTTTTGAATTTTCTATTAATCACGCGATAAAATTGATGTTTAGTAGTATGAAAGTAGACGTATTCAATATTTGTAAGAAGTATTTGAAAATATTTTAAGGGCAATTTACACATAAAACGTACAAATCTATGCTTAAAATTTTTAAATTATTTGGGTCATTTATTAAAAATATATATTTAAATGACAGGCTATGATGCAAAAATGGAATGTTATACACAATATGATTCTAAAATTTGATTTTTATAGTTAAATAGACTGGCTAGAATTACAATAGTAATATTTTTATATCAACATAACTGAATCAAATTAAAGCAAAACTTTATGATTACTTATTAACAAAGACTATGTTACAATGACTGCATTTACTTCCAAACCTAATTTACCACGTAACCAATTTACCTACGCACGACTCTAAGCCCTTAAAATGTTCAGTTTTAATATGAATTTGCTGTGCTTAATGTCTTCGCTTAGACACTGTATATCATTGTGTTTACCCTTAATCTACATACTTTTGTATACGACGATTATTGATTAGTTTTTAATCCAGCATTATATTCTTGCCTTTATTAGAACTAGTTTTATTAAATTTTGTACACAAAATGCGTTGATTTATTCACTAGCCACACATTATAGTCGATTATTTAAAAAACCTGCCCCTCAACTCCACAATTCATATACAAATTTGTTTCGTACACCATTGATAATTTTATCATCAATCATCAGTCATAATATAATTAAACTATTTCTAACGTTACGTTAATGTTACATTATCCATCCATCATGTATTTAATATTTCATTATCATTTCATGGATTTATTTTATTATGATTTGGATCTCTTACTCGTACATCCAATACTAAATGTAAAATGCTATCCTCAACATATGTTGCGCGAAATTCAATGTTTTTTTTTCACATTTTGGTTGTGTGATCTTTCAGACTGTCATTACCATCTAGAAGCATGCAGCGAAGTTAAAAAATCATTAACCTTGTTAAACTTTATATTCGTAAGAACCTCTTTCAGCCAAGACGCAATGCAAGAATGAAGTCGTAATATCATTAGATGGAGAGAATGTGAACTGGAAAATATCAACATTTGTTTGTTGTCTAAGAGAAGAACCATTAGTACCTAAGTGCATATTTATAACACGGGGAAATATTGCTAAATAAAGTGTCCTTATTTCTAAGAAACCGAATTTTGAATTGTTAAATATTAGGGTAATAACAATATAGCATCCGAACAGTAGATTTTATGAATGGTTTCTAGGTAGATAAAGGTGGTATTATTTTGTTACTTGTGGCTAGTACTAGTCGGAATATTCCACATGTCTGAGGAACTTTTTGTGGAGATTTCTGACACATTAATGAAAACAATTAACACGCCAATTAAATAGCATATATGTTAGAAAATTTCATATAAATAATGTTGCGGTATTCCACCACATTCAGTAATTAAAATATGACGCATAGAGTCAAAAATGTATACGAAGTTGCAGGGTACACGGAAAACTTATTGTGTTCAATCATATGATTAACACTTAAGATAAAAGTACAGTGTCGTTTTGTGATGCTAAGTTTTAAATTGTTTTTGAGTAATTGGCATTTATAATTAATTTGCAGTGGCACTATATGTTAATATAAATGTGAAAATATTATGTAAAAAGCCTGATACCTCATTCTTTTATACCTGGAATTATGTACTTCTATATTAAATGCATTATTAAATAGTCAAACTTAAAATATCATAGTTTGCAGTCCAAAAAAATATGTAATTGTAATAAAAAGCTGCTGTTGTATTAAATGCGTAGAAATTAATGAGTGGTTTTTGATTTGAAAATCGCTGAGACAACTTCATTATGAAATGATAAATCTACTAGAAAAGGAAGCGTAATATATAACACTGACATCATATAGACCTGAACCATGTCTTTAATTTTTATTTCAATAAAATATTTACTTGAGAACATCTACACAAATTGTTTATTTGTTTTATTGTTTCAGTCAATTTTTTTATTAATTCTAAAATCTTTTATTAATTTTAAATCTAGTTTATTGATAATTTAAGTACAAATTTTAGACTAATAATGATTAACTTTAATATTTACCCACCAGGTCGGATGGTAGAATTCCTGAACGGGAAGAAACATTTTCTATATAGAGGTTATATTTACAACAAGAGAGAATGGCTGTCTACGTCGGCTTTCCGATGGGCCTGCATTAATGCATCAAGATGCAAAGCCTACATTCATTTCTACAAACAATTCAATTTGGTAACAGCATCCAGGTTGCCGCACAACCATGCTCCTCCGAATCTTGTTATGACTAGAGCTGGAAAGTATGTTACTATTTAAGTCATACTGTCCACCTGTCAACAATTATCCAAAAATGTTCGATTCTATTTGTATGACTCCTTTGCCCCCATAAAACCACTTGGCGTATGTAACCACGACATCTATGATGTAACCAGATATGTAAGCTTTTGTCTGCAGTAGAAATGTGTAATCAAATAATAAATATTGGTGTTATTTAAAAATAGTAGCCTTATAAAGATATTTTCAATGTCATAGTTTTAAGCATTTAGGATATATGTAGACTTACTTTCGCTTCCTATTCGTCTATAGATCTATTGTTATGGCAATGTTCAGTGATATTCTTTATATATGGCACAAGTGCAGTATTTTTATTTATTTTTTTGGTGCTAGTTTAATTTTTAATGAATTGTACATGGTAACTGACGAATTTAAAAAAGATTTCTATGAGTATTTCAATCAAGCCATGCAAGACGCAAATAGAGCACATGCCAAATCCCCAGTGGGCGCATCGCCTTTGGGGTAAATATAAATTAAGGCATATCATTACAACTATTGAAATACATGTTTTACTTTTTCTATATTTATTGATCTCATGCAAGCTCCTGTATTACAAGTACTTCTTAGAAGTTTATTTATTTATACATATCTCTAAATTTATAAATGTATAGTGTGATCCGAACATCATGGCATTAAATTTAACCACATTTAAGTGACGGTGTTCCCTCATAATATATACTATTTGAGCAAAAAACGCTTGGTAGTTTTAGCAAAAATCGAGAATAATGATCTTAAAATGTTTGTTCTCGTATTTATTTCGCGGGCTGCTCAGCGGGTTATGCGACGTTTTTGCGTCAAAATATATTGGATTTATGTCACATTAATTCTTGTTCTATGACTTAAACTTTGCTTAAATTTTTGAGTGAGTGCATATTTTATCTTTTGCTTAGTTATATGCCATGATTTTGGGATCTCGCATAGATTCTTGGATGTATAAGATTTTAGAATAATATTGTATATTAACCAAAGATAAAAAAATAGAAAACCTTCTAGTCATTTTAGCCACAGAGTGTGCTTTATGTTTAAATACAAATATTACGTTTATGTTATTTATATTACTTTTATGTCGATGTCTATACATATTGAATATATTGTTAAATGTAATAAATTGTTTATTTCACCCCGCGAGCGAGATCTGTGGAATTTGGTAAACATTCTCCTAATGCACGACTATATGCTTTATTAGATTATTATTGCAAAAGTGCAGGTTGAATAAAGTGATCTCGGTATTTCAGTGAACATTTTTATGACTACAAGAGGAAAGGAGAGATTAATCTACCACAACTACACATACTACAAGCAGAGTAGAACAAAGAATGGATTCCGATGGGGTTGTACTAAAAATAGATGGCACAAATGTAAAGCGTACCTCCACTTGTCTGATGAGAACACAATCGTGAGGAGCAATATGGATCATACCCACAGTCCTTTTGGGACTCCGATGAGGAACACAGAGAGTTAGATGGTGCTAGTTGCATAGGCGATTTTCTAATTATAATAAGTTTCAAATGCCTCGCTAGATGGCGTTGATATGACAAATGACGCATGTAACCTTTATCTAAGATACTTTAAATGTCTTTACTACCCTCATGACAACTCTGATCTACCAGTGCTTTGTAAAAATAATTGAAGTGTCCCATAACGCCATCTACATTTTTTCTGAATTATAATTAGAAAATTGTTTGGTTGTTTGTATTCAATTTAATACAGCATCTACTTCCATGGTGCTGCGTTGGATTTTAATTATGTTATCAGAAATATGATCGATGAATGTGGATTATATGACTGATGTGAATTTAATATGTACACGCATTAGTATTAATTTTTACTTAATATTAGATTTCGGAAATATTCTGCATATTTGTACTTCTTAAAGTACTTAATAGTATTAGATTGTTAGGAATCATTTAAGCTGCCTTAATACATATTGTATTTTTTTTAACATTAATTTTTGCATAGCGCTTTCTAAATTATTTAGATTAAGTAGAAAAACATTAATCAGTATTTCTCGATATGCATTTCAAAATTAGAATTTAAATTTGAATAATGGCATTAGTTTTATATTATATAGTATTTATATATATTATTAAAACTTTAAGTTTTTAGCCTTTTCTAATACTACTAATACTTAGTGTCTCTTATGTGATAGGTTTTTGGGAAAATCGCTTTCAATAATTACTTCTGTGATTTTTAAAGACAAATATTTGATTATATTATGTTGTTGCCATATTACTGTTTAAGTCTTATCATTACTTAAAGTCGTAAAAATGTGTAGGATAGACCCTAATATGATGTGATTTAAATATTTTGCCCCGAACCTGTGATCCGTCATGAATATCTAAAAAATATTATTAATATAATCATAGAGCTTAATATAATAGTTATTGTAAATTAAGTCTGTTAATTATTCAAGTATTGACCCTTTCTTGGGCGACTAAGATATTTAATTGTAATGTGCCCAAACGTACCACAGATTTTAAAAAAAATCGCCCACGCGTATAGTGAAGCCTGTGAGGCAATATTGTTATTAACCTGATAAAACCAAAGACATTCAAATACAAATATTTATATGATTTGTATATTTAGATTTTAGTTTATTTATTTTATATTTTTAAATTTTGGAAGTTGTTCTACCAGGTAAAGCATAAGTAATATTATTTGCCATACTTTGTTTGATGAAGTTTAAGGGAACACAACTTTGGTTTCTAATAACTTTTATTGGCTAAATTATATATACCTTAAATTAATTTAATTAGTGTTTTCGTGATCATTCCTACACAGACCAAAGCGTGCCTCGACTAGGATGGTACTAGTGTAGTAAAGAATTTCAATATTTATCATTTATTGGTAAAGACTTAAGCTAGGGGCGTTTATATAAAATAAAGAACATATGTATATTACTTAGAATATATATCCGAATTATTTTGCTTAAATTTACATAAATTTTGCCTACCCACTCTATGCTTCTGATCTCTCTAGTTCATCTAACGGTTGCCTAAAATAAATAAATAAATAAATACACCCAACAGTCACATACATAGTTCTGATCCCACACTAAGATACGAGTCTTGTGCTGTGGGTATCAGAAACTACGAGAGACTTTTCGGTCTCACAAACACCCAGACCCGAAACAAATACTTGTAGATCACACAAACATTTGTCTCGGTGCGGGGATCGAACCCGCGGCCTCTCGTTTCGCAAGCTGGTATCTAGCCAACTGCGCCACGGGGCTGTCGAAATCGCCGATAGCGATAAAGCCGTCATTTGTGAGACTACTTTATTGCGATGTTACCAATATCTGTGTTGTTTTTATTTATATGGTTGTACAATAATGCATAAATAAATTTATATAACTATTTACTAGGTAGCCGAAAGTGAAGAAAGGCATGACCGTATAAAAAAGCTTATAATATTCAATCTAAATCTTCCTCTACACGTGCGAAAATAACTTTAAACGATAATTGTAATATTGCATTATAGTCTTCCTTGTGTTAATACGATAGCTATATAACCACAAGACGCTGGATTGAAACTAACTTTTTATGCGTCTGTTCATTCTAAACTGCTAGGCTAGCTATATAGTTTATTGATTCAGTGAAAAATAATGTCAAAATGGTTATCGTAAATTGAAGCCTAATTACTAATTACAGCCCCGTGGCGCAGTTGGCTAGACACCAGCTTGCGAAACGAGAGGCCGCGGGTTCGATCCCCGCACCGAGACAAATGTTTGTGTGATCGACAAATATTTGTTCCGGGTCTGGGTGTTTGTGAGACCGAAAAGTCTCTCGTAGTTTCTGATATCCACGACACAGGACTTGTATCCTAGTGTGGGGTCAGAACTATGCATGTGACTGTTGGGTGTATTTATTTATTTATTTAATTTCTAACTTCAAAATTATTTGTATTGTCGTAAGTCGCTTACGCTTTGAACGATGGGCAAACACTTTTAGTGTTTAGTTATAAGTTCTTCGTAAAGAAATTCCTAGAAAAATGTGTTCTATTAACCTGTATTAGGACAGCATAGACTTAGCTCTCAAATGCATATGGGCTAACTTAAAAAGATATATGTTTAAGCTTATGTTTGTTTTAAAAGTCCTGCAATTGTAAAGGAATGATATTCGTGCTAGTCAAAAAAAGTTTTTTTTATTATGTATGCTATCATGACAAGAGAGATTTTTTTAATTGTAAATATATACCAAACATATAGACATATAAATGGGTTAAAGTTACACACTTTAATTGTTTCAAATAGCCAGTTGTTAT
Organism: Hemaris fuciformis; assembly: GCA_907164795.1. Taxonomy (NCBI): domain Eukaryota; kingdom Metazoa; phylum Arthropoda; class Insecta; order Lepidoptera; family Sphingidae; genus Hemaris; species Hemaris fuciformis. The sequence continues at coordinate 2,910,528 of OU015443.1, forward strand.
AACTGTAGGATAATTTATCATCCATAATGTTTAGGGTTTTGATTTTCGATCATTAATTCAGCACATGTGATTTTACATAAATGCACAAAATGAATTTATTATAATAATGTGAATTTGTGGTCACTTTTTTAATTCTAATTTTTTTAAATTTATATCTACGTTTATAATGTTTGTTACACATACATGCCTTGTGTAAAATATGGTATTCCGACTGTTTTTTGTTAAATAATTAAATGAATAGTTTAGTACAGAAATGATCTCTGTTAGACTTCCAATTTTGTAATATAAAATACGATCTCGTTATTTTGAAATATAAAACTATTTTATTTACTACTTCTATCCATTTTTAAAGGTAATACTTTAAGAACACAAACATTTTACTAATATAACTAATAAACATTGGAAACTTGGATTTGAAATTTATTTAAGGCACTTTTTATTAGGTGTTTCAAGAAATATTATAATTTATGTTTTTCGTGAATTTAAAAAGTTAACTTTTTTTACTAAGTAGTCCTAATCATTTCGAACTTTGAAAAAAATATTTCTCACGCCTATTTTTCCGAAAGGGTAGGCAAATGTGAATTTCTGCACCCATGATTGATGATGAGACAAGCAAGAATCAAACTAGTCTATTTCTGTATTTTTAGTACATTTCTAGTCTCTTTTTCTGCGAAAACTATTGAAAGATCCAATGAACTTCCTGACCCAACAATCGAAGCCAGGAACGTCAAGACCAACAAGTAGTCGTAATATAAAAGGTGAGTTATAACACAAAAGAAAAATTGGTATTATATACAAATACTGATTGCGGTAACTACATATTGCCAAAGATCAGCTGACACCTATCGACAGCGAGCCCGCCAATCGATAGAGTTCAATGACCCCTGCTCCGTGCCGCTTCATTCACCGTACGTATAATAAATGGACATATTTTAATAATACTTATTTGCCGTTGTATGCAGAACTGTTTTAGAACAGTTAGGTTTGCTAGCTTAGCTTTAACTATTATAGCTTTGACTATAGCTTTGAAATTGAAGTTCGGTTATCCGGAAGTGGTAGTGTTGTTGGCATTTTCTGACTTTGAAATTGATATACTATGAACTAACAATAAAATTAATAAAAACTTAGCTTATACCTCTAGATTTGTATTTTTATCAAATATGCACAAAAACTTTGGACATCTACGACAAAAGTCTTTAGACTTAATAGTTATTTTTAATAACGTGATCTATAAAAAGTAAAAGCATTTTTTTTAAAAGGTTTTATTTAACGCTCTAAAAAGAAGAAAATATTTTTTTCCATAAAAAAATTAACTATCACTTATAATCTCATTATATACAATTTACATACATACATACATACATAAACTCACGCCTGTATTCCCTTAAGGGGTAGGCAGAGGTGCATTTCTGCACCCACATTTCGCCAAGTATGTATCAGTCCCACGTAATAGGTGGCGAGCCTATTGCCGTTTTTCGGGCATTTATGATCATATACAATTTATATGATCATAAAAGCTTTTCGCTTGAGGTTTAATTACCTACCAGTATTTAATTAAATTGAAATTGAAAATATAATAAACTTAGCAGATCAATTTACCTACATAATTAAATTGGTACTAGTTTATTTACAAATCGCGCGACAAGCTTTCATGATCATATAAATTGTATATAATGAGGTTGTAAGTTGATAGTTAAAATTTTAAAGCAAAAAAATACTTTCATCTTTTTAGAGCGTTTAAATAAAACCTTTTTTTAAGATTTTTTGCTTTTATTTTTTTTGAGTTACTCTCAACAAGCCTTTTCATTTGATATCCATATTAAAATAACTATTCCGCCATCTTGGATGGTCCGCCATATTTGATTTAGAATGATGTCACACACCATATCGAAGAAAAGATTTTCGTCTATTGTGTGAAGTAAATACCTACATTATTATTGATTCTCTTGAAAGTCGGCATCTTGTATGTCGCAAGTTTTTTGAAATACATAAGTTGGAGTAATTTCAATGTAATGAGTGAAAGCAAACTTTTAATTGGTAAGTTTGTATTTTTATGCTTTGCTTAAAGGTTGAATAATTTTCGCCATTAATCGTACATAGATTTTATATTGTTTTAATTACATACAATACTTTTACCTTATCAATGATTTTAAACTAAAAAGATTAACTCCCACCTCCCCATTAAAGGTGACAGGAGAAGGACTTTTTTTAAATCATTTAATATGGATTTTCTTTCGCATACATTTCTTATACAATAACCGTTTAATATGCGTTTTACAGTATACCGTAGGCGTAAAAAAATTACGCGAGAAGAACGCTTAGAAAAGAAGCGTATAGCGGAGAGGTTGAGGTACCAACGTATTAAAAATGATCCCGAAAAATACATGCAACGACTGGTTAAGGACCGTGAAAAATATAGAATGAAGAGAGATAAAGGACAAGTTAAGACTGTGGACCAAATGACTCCTAAAGAAAGGCAGAAGGCTAGAAAAATATGGAGAGAAAAGTCAAGACTTCGTAGACTTCGCTTAAAACTTCAAGACAAAAAATACACATCTCCGTAACTCTTCTTAATTCTGGTATTGAAAACATGTCACATAATTAATAAATACAGTTGGTTAGCTTTCACTCTCTTTTTTTGTGGAAATAATATTTAGTTTATTTATTTATATACTTTTATGCACACTGTACAATAATATATACAACATAATCGAAAAACAACTAAGACAATAAGTATAGTCACAATAGGCGGTTTTATCGCTAGCTGTGATCTCTTCCAGACGACCTAAAGTTTATTACAGTTAGTTTTATTTTGTAAAATTATAGTTTTCCAACAGAGAACGTACGATTAGAAGTTTTATGAAATTATTTTCCGTAATATTTTTATTTTAAAGAGTTTAAATTAATAATTGCAATTTACATATTTTTTTTTCTTAATAGTACAATGTAAAAAATTAATAACCTGCTTATAAAACTAAAATCTCGTTCTTATAACCTCTACCCTGCAGAGATTTCTCTCGCGTTCTATGAAGCAAAAAATAATTTAACTAGCCACCTCGCTATATTCATATAATATATTACCTTATGGGTTTACACGTTGTTGATAAGAAAACTGACTGCCTCGTGGTCTCGCGGTACAAGTATGTGCCGAGCGATCTAGAGGTCCTGGGTTCGATTCCCGGTCGGGCAAAGTGTTATTGGGTCTGGATTGAGTCTGGAATTGTGCCCGAAAAACGGCAATAGGCTCGCCCCCTATTACGTGGGACTGATACATACCTGGCAAAATGTGGGTGCAGAAATGTACCTCTGTCTACCCCTTCTGGGAATACAGGCGTGAGTTTATGTATGTATGATTGGAAAAATAGTAGGTTAACACGATTCCACGATTTAAAGTCAATTTATAGAATATGCCCGAAAAACGGCAATAGGCTTACGCCCTATTAAGTTGGACTGATATGCACATGCCTGTCGAAACAAGCGTGCAGAAATGCATTATCCCTGCCCCTTCGGAGAATACAGGCGTGAGGTAATATATGTTAACTAACTCAACAACGTTATGGTTTCCAATTCGGCATAGAAAATTAGAAATAAAAAATATCAATGTCGTCCCATATACGACCCAAGGTCAGACACGGATTTACTCTAGAATTGTGAAGGACCTTAACCTATCCCTAGCTTGTAGAACTATAATATTATACATCCTAGACTCGTTCGATCGTTTCTTACTTATTATAATTTGTCTAAGTTTTTTAATTGATTTGATTTTCCAGCGATGTTCATTACATTATCTCGCGGATCGAAACTGTTGATGATAAACAACTATACATACAACAAAAGTGGAAAGATTGGAGCTGGTGGCTCAAGATACAGCTGTTCAAGTAGCTTCAGCAAGAGCTGCAAGGCCTACGTACATCTGAGTTATGATAACGTCATCACAAAAGCCTGCACTGAACACAACCACGATCCAGTGAAATACGTCAAGACTAAAGACGGAAAATATATTAAAGTTTAAGAGGAACTCGCGATTGAAGCAATCGAAATTTAGTGTCAAGAAGAAAGTTAAAAAAGAAAGACAATCGTAGACCCTTTTCCTATATTTGTATCGTAAAGATAAACATGAGGTTTTCCGCAAGTGAGATAAGTTACTCGTTTGTCCGTTGGCCTAATGCATATTGGAGGGATGTCAAATAATCGAATAATCGCAGTGTTTTTCTGAATAAGTGATAAATACTAACATACACGTATCTTCGGAAAGTTTGATGTGGTCTGAACTTTCGACAGTGCCTCTTTCTACAAAATTGTTAATTATTAAAATATCAAAATGCTGAAAAACATTATTTGTGCTAATTAAAATTAAGTTTCGTTTTGCTCGTTTTAATCTAATAGGTCTTATATATAAGACGGAACGATGTACTGTTTTATTTAGGTCTTAGTATAATGTAACTTACGTTTACATAGTTGATAGTACCTAAGTAAATTAATTTGACTGCCTCGTGGTCTCGCGGTACAAGTATGTGCCGTGCGATCTAGAGGTCCTGGGTTCGATTCCCGGGTCGGGCAAAGTGTTATTGGGTTTTTCCATTAGGAAATTCTCAGTAGCAGCACGGAGTCTGGAATTGTGCCCGAAAAACGGCAATAGGCTCGCCCCCTATTACGTGGGACTGATACATACCTGGCGAAATGTGGGTGCAGAAATGCACCTCTGCCTACCCCTTCGGGGAATACAGGCGTGAGTTTATGTATGTAAATTAATTTGTTAGTTATTCTTCGTCAACAACGAAACAATATACCAGAAGATTTATAAATTTGAATTTTTCTTCTTATTTTTCCTCACTAATTCAGTGCACGATTGGATATTTAGCGAAGCCAATAAGTGCACGATTATTATGTAAAAATTATAGCAATTTATACCAACATAATAACAGCGACTAACAATTAATATCGCATATAAGCGTTGTACAAATCAATATTACTTTTTTATTTAAACCCTTAACATTTTTCAGCAAATTTCATCAAATTGGCAACCGGCACCAAGCTTTTGATGCTGAATAAGTACACCTATAACAGGAACTGTATGATCTGCGGCGGAAAAACTAGATACAAGTGCTCTAGCTCCAACAAGGGCTGTAAAGCGTATGCACATATCGGGGCTAAAAATGAAATATTTAAAATATTTGAAGAACATAACCACAAACCCCCAATATTCGTGAGAACTACTGAAGGAACATATATCAAATTGTAACACGTTTTTCTATTTTTTTAAACTCGCATGCCAAAAAAACCTTATTACTCCAAGCTATGTCTACCAGTCAACCTCGGTAATACAGATAAGAAAACTATACGCTTAATAAGAGAAAGTATGCAATTAAACCGGTAATATTAAGTAAAGTATAAAAATTAATAGTACAGAAAAATAAAATGTTAATTATTTTAATACTGAATTTTTTATTTACATAATAATACTGAACTGAAATGGACAAATACAAACACATGGGTATATATTAAAAAAGTATCATAGTTTGCAAAATCTTTCTATAATTTAAATTAACCGACTGGCGGGCAGTTTAGTATAGAATAAATATTTGTTTTTTTTGTACTAAGGACTAAAAAAGCATATTTTCAAATAAAAGCTAAAAGTTATGTAAAATAAACGACAGCAAATTGAATAACATTTGAGACTAAATTTGCTTTTTGTTTAAGAATTCACTAAGGTAAGGCTACTTTAAGTTCAATTTATATTATCATTATTTTTCTTTAAATGTATATTTTATTACTACTTTATGGACAATACTGCAATGAGTGATGTGGATTACCACGTAGCGAGAGACATTAACTAGGTGATGCTATATACATATGTATACTGATGGCCTAATGGGCTACGCGCGCGGTCGAGATTCTCTGCGGTCGCGGGTTAAAACTCCACCTCTGTCTTTTCGTAGTTTTACGTGTATACACAATGAATTATCACGTACTTTAACGGTGGGAAAAAATCTAGGAAATCTGCCCACCTAAAAGTTCTTAGGAATTTCTTTGGTTTGATCCGCCAACCCGCATTAGGCCAATGTGGTGACTTAAGCTTAACCCCTTTCGGTTGTAGAGGAGACCCGAGTCTCTAGCAATGTATGTGGGCTGATGATGATGATGAAGCCTTATTTAGGTTTCCAAATGGTTAAGGTAATATCGAATATTTTATTGCACCAGGCCAACTAAGGCCTTAACTGACTCAGTTGTTGAGGATGCCCGCACCCAGCAGTAGGACGTACATATACGGGCTGATGATAAAGATGATGATGATGTTTCCTTACGCTACACTTAAGGGATCCAAGATTAATCGAGAAACTGCAGTTTCAAAGTTCTGCATAAAATGTTTTTAAAGTAATGAAAGATCTTTCACTAAAGTCATTAAGGATATTGAAAAGGTAAGAACGTTTTTCCCTCCCAATGTTTTTCTTCGCCGTTAATAAAAATGCTTTTCCAGCTCAATTCATCAAGATATCTACTGGCGCTCAACTTGTCATGGTCAATGGCTATACTTTCGGCAGAAAGAGTAACTTACGCAACGGAGGTTCGAGGTATTCCTGTTCTTCCGCCTTCAGGAAAAACTGCAAAGCATACCTCCATTTGGACAAGGACAGTGTCATAATCCGCTGTATGGCTGAACACAATCACGAGCCTGTCAAATATATGAAATCCAAGGAAGGCTTGTATGTAAAGATTTAAAATATTTGTTACACCACATATTTATAGGTTATTAAGATTAAAAGTATGTATTACAATCTTGAATTTAGTGATAAAAATGAGGTAAAAAACAGCGCATGTTTTTTATTCTTCTTGTACAGTTAAATATATAATGTAGAAATTTCTATAACTAATGTGAAGAACGAGACAGCTTCAAAGTATTTCACGTTTATTTTTATTGATTAAGTAACAGTAGACCATTTAAAATACACAGACAGCAGTCTTGATAATCTCATAAAATAAAAAGGGAAAGGGACCAATGGAACTATTGAGTCTATGACATACCTACCTATTAGTTACTGAACGTGGCATTGCTGTAGCCATTTCTATGAGCCAGTTTTTACTAAGTCTAGCCACACCATTCTACAATCCGTCTACAATGTGGCTATGTTAATTATAAAACGTAACGTGCATTAACGTAAAATACGTGACGGTGAAGCAAACATCGTGAGGAAATCTGCACCCCTGAAAATTATTATGATTTTTTTGTGTGTGTTGGCAGAAGCCCAACCGCACTAGGTCAGCTTAGTGGACTAAAGCCGGTCACTCACCCAAATACACACATATACATACATTTCCTATTTCATTTTATTTTATTGTTACTTAAATTAAGTTTATGAGCTATGGAGAGGGCTATGCTCGGGGTTTCCCTACGAGATCGAATCAGAAATGAGGAGATCCGTAGGAGAACTAAAGTAACCGACATATCCCAGCGGATAAGCATGTTGAAGTGGCAATGGGCCGGGCACATAGCGCGGAGAACTGATGGCCGATGGGGCAAGAAAGTTCTCGAGCGGAGGCGACGTACCGGAAAGCGCAGCGTAGGACGTCCTCCGACAAGGTGGTCAGACGACCTAGTAAAGGTCGCGGGACGTCGCTGGTTGCAGGCTGCTTCCAACAGCTCCCTGTGGAAGTCATTGGGAGAGGCCTATGTCCATCAGTGGACGTCCATTTGCTGATGGATTGGATTGGATTGGAATTTAAGTTTTAACTCACACTTATCTTAGTGCTCTGTAGAAGGCCTAATAACTGCAACACAGTTTTTTAACTATCGCAGTTATTATGGTGCATTTCTATGTAAAATCATGAATGTGAAATAAGTTTGTTTTTATTTATTTAACTAAAGAAGAGGCCCGTGCCCAGCAGTGGTACGTATACGGCCTGAAAATTCTTTATTTATCTGTGTATATATGTTAGTTATTCTATTTATATGTATTTATTTAACTATTTATGCACCTACCTTTTTTATCTCTGCATCACCCAGAGGTTGACTGTTAGAGAATGCCTTTGACATTAAGTCCGCTTCTATACTTAATGTTTAAAAAGCATAAATAAATCATCATCATCAGCCTTTCTTACGTCCACTGCTGGACATAGGCCTCTCCTATGGCACGCCAATGGGCTCGATCTTCGGCCCTCCTCATCCAACCGCTGCCAGCCACCCTGCGAATATCGTCACCCCACCTAGCCAGAGGGCGCCCTACACTACGTTTGCCGAGTCGCGGTCTCCACTCCAGAACTCGTTTCCCCCAACGGTTGTCGGTTCTGCGACAGATGTGACCTGCCCACTGCCACTTCAGCTCGCTAATCCTTTGGGCTATGTCTATAACTTTAGTTCTCTGACGGATGGCATCATTTCTGATCCTATCCTTCAGAGAAACCCCCAACATAGCCCTCTCCATAGCGCGCTGAGCAACCTTAAATTGGTGGATTAGTCGCACCGTCAGTGTCCACGTCTCGGCTCCGTATGTCATGACAGGAAGGACGCACTCGTTAAAGACTTTTGTCTTTAGGCTTTGCGGTAGGGGTGACGAAAAGACTCGACGAAGTTTTTTAAACGCTGCCCAACCCAGCTGTATTCTTCTATAAATAAATAAAATTATGAAATATAAAAAATAATTTTGCCACTCTTCGTATAGCCAATGAGATTTGCCTGTTCGCTAAATCTCCGTCAAGACTGCTTTAGAACTATCTGATCAAAGTACAATTTGCTTTCTATCACGTGCTTTTAAAACTCGATTACCCTACGTCATAAATTATGCTTTCGATTTATCGGGTAAATGTCAATGATGGAATTTAAAAGATGTCAAAACGTGGATGTCTCATGCCAATTTTCTTGGGATGCAGTTGTGTTTAAGTTGCATGATGCTACAATGAAGTCCCTGCTTAATTGTTTTCCCAAAGATATAAAGTATTATTTAGCAAGTGCTCACCAGGCTTGATATTCCTAACAAAAGTGGTTAAAGGTGATATAAATTGCCCCTATTAATGTTTTAACAGCGCCATCATCCTCGGGCCTCCTATGGTCTTTGTGAGGGAAGCCGAGTTCGGTTTAGATAAATAGGGTCAAGAATTCATAACAGTACATGTGTCGTAGCAATGTTTTCTTCATCTTTGATTAACAAAACTTTGCTTTGCAGCCCAATTCATCACGACAACCAGTGGTGTTAAACTTGTCATGGTCAATGGCTACACCTTTAGCAGAGGCAGTTATTTACGGAATGGAGGTTCGAGGTATGCCTGCTCATGCGCTTTTAGAAAACAATGCAAAGCATACCTCCATTTAAACAAAGAGAATGTAATAGTCCGCTCTATCGGGGAACACTACCACGAACCAATAAAATATATTAAATCCAGTAATGGCATGTACATTAAAATTTAAAAAAACACTGTAAAGACTCCAAAAAATGCTTTGTACCTTTATCAGTTTTTATTATAGGGGGGACTTCATATTGTCATTGAAAGTTACGTTACACAGAAATAACTATATTTTTGTCAAATTGTACTTTACATAATATACAAATATATTCTTTCTTTTGTTTCTATTGAGTTTGTAACTTAAAAAAATATATTTCTTAATATTATAATTGCAGATTTTTAATTTTTAATTTAATTCATTGCTTTAATGGTTAAGGAAAAGATCGTAGGCATATTTTTTTCTTAAAATAATGGGTAACAAATATAATTCTACATTACGAATTTATACTATAAGTTTACCAGACATAAAATCAGCGTGGCAAACATGAGCGCAGTTTCTCTTTTATTACAATTATTGATCCTAAAACTCAGCTGTGGGGGTCGACTGTCTCGTTGGTCCGGCGGTACGGTTCAAACTCCAGGTACACACCTCTGACTTTTCGAAGTTATGTGTGTATTCACAAAAAAATATCAAGTACTTTAACGGTGACGGAAATCATCCTGATGAAACCTGCACAACAAAAAGTTCTTAACACGTTCATCGCCATGGTGGGTCAAAATGACCGGCACGTCATCTACCCATTGGAGCCGTGGGGGGTCAAAATGACCGGCGCGACAGATCAGCCACAGACAACCCGTTCACGCCGCAGATTGCAAACGCTGCGTATTAAACCATATAATATGACCGGCGCGGCCCCGATGAATATTTGTAACAACTTTTTTTTTATACTGGCATGGCAAAATGACTCCACTGTACCTGATGGTAAGCACAGTGGAGTCTAAGAAATTAATACCGACCAGCGAGAAACGATATGGTCACCCGCTGGTCGACACAATCATACCGGCCTGCACAAATGCTTCTTCACGCTTCGCTTAAAGGATCCAGGATCATAGGAAGGAGGGAACACGTGAGCCGGCAAACCATTCTACAGCTTGATGGTGCGGCAAAAGTAGGTGTTGGCGAAACTTGTTTGTTGGAACTTGGTTTTTGATTTTTATAATAGAGCCAAAATAAAAAAATATCGCTACAAAACTTGTATTTGTAATCAAATGGGAGTAAATACAGTCATTTAAAGTTAAACCAATTTCATTTTTTGCTAATTTTCTAATCCGCCAACCCGCACTAGGCCAGCGTGGAGGGCTCAGTCCTTAACCCTCTCAGTTGTAGAGTAGGCCCGTGCCCAGCAGTGGGTCGTATATGGGCTGATGATGATGATTAATATTTTAACAGCGTCATCATCAGCTACCAGTTCAAATGCTGAGATCGGGCCTCCTATGGTCTTTGTGAGGGAAGCCGAGTTCGGTTTAGAGAACTAGGGTAATTCATAACAAACATGTGCCCTAGCAATGTTTTTCTTCACCGTTAATAAACAAAACTTTGCTTTTCAGCCCAATTCATCACGACAGCTAGTGGTGTTAAACTTGTCATGGTCAATGGCTACACCTTTAGCAGACGCGGTCGTTTACGGAACGGAGGTTCGAGGTATACCTGCTCATGCACTTTTAGCAAACAATGCAAAGCATACCTCCATTTGAACAAAGAGAATGTAATAGTCCGCTCTGTGGTAGAACACAACCACGAACCAGAACATTTTTTTAAATCCAGTAATGGCTTGTACATCAAAATTTGAAAATTTGGCTTTGAAGACTCGAATTTTTTTTGTACTTTTATCAGTTAAGAGATTATCATTTTTAATAAACACAATTTAATAAATTTTGCATGATGTGGTTTAGTAAACACCGTTGTACGTCGATTGCTTCGATTATTCGAGAACTTCGAGAACTTTATCAAAGTACAATTGGCTTTCTATAACGTACTTTTAATACTCGTTTATCCTAAGTCATAAATTATGCTTTCGAATTGTCGGCTAAACGTCAATGATGGAATTTAAAGCATGGCAAAATATGGATGTGATTAACACATGCCAATTTTTTTGGGATGCAGTTGTGTTTAAGTGGCATGATACTACAATGAAGTCCCTTCTTAGTTGTTTTCCCAAAGATATAATCAATAATGTATTATTTAACAAGTGCTCACCAGGCTTGATATTCCTAACAAAAGCGTGTAAAGATGATACTCGTATAAATTGCCCCTATTAATGTTTTAACAACGCCATCATCCTCGGGCCTCCTATGGTCTTTGTGAGGGAAGCCGAGTTCGGTTTACATAAATAGGGTCAAGAATTCATAACAGTACATGTGCCGTAGCAATGTTTTCCTTCACCTTTGATTAACAAAACTTCGCTTTTCAGCCCAATTCATCACGACAGCTAGTGGTGTTAAACTTGTCATGGTCAATGGCTACACCTTTAGCAAAGGCAGTCGCTTACGGAATGGAGGTTCGAGGTATCCCTGCTCATGTACTTTTAGCAAACATTGCAAAGCATACCTCCATTTGAACAAAGAGAATGTAATAGTCCGCTTTATGGCGGAACACAACCACGAACCAGTAAAATTTTTTAAATCCAGTAATGGCACGTACATTAAAATTAGAAGGATTTGAAGACTCTATTTTTGTTTTTACTTTTATCCGTTAAGAGATAATAAGTTTTAATAAAACAGGATCATATAATTTTGCATTATGTGGTTTAGTAAACACCGTTGTACGTCGATTGCTTCGATTATTCGAGAACTTCGCTCACTAAAAGGGTTGTCCCCAGACTACAGCAGAAGTAAACGCAAATTTTTAGTTACCCTTTAAAAGACTCGTGTTTATTAGACGTTACACAGAAATATATTATTGTCAAACTGTACTGTACATAAGATACAACTTTATTTTCTTTGTTTGTAACTTAAATATATATTACTTAATATTATAAGTACAGATTTTGCAAAACTGTTTTATTTCCCCCGTATAGAGAGTCAAGTATTTTCTTTCACTAATTTATGAAAGATTGATTAAATAAATATTTTTATTAATAATTGAAATGGCGTATATTAATAAACTGATAAATACAGTATTTGATATTAAAAAAAAAACATTGCTTTAATGGTTAACATTTGAGAAACATCGTGGGCATGAATTTGTCATATAAGTAATGGGTACTAAATTCTACATTACAAATTTATATTATAACCTTACCAGATATAAGATCATCTAAGCAAACATTATCTTAGTTTCTCTTTAATTGCAATTGGTCCCTAAACCCAGCTGTGGGGTTGACCGTCTCGTTGGTCCGGCGGTATGAGTGTGGGTAAGGTTCGATTTCCGTGTCGGGCAGTGTTATCGGATTTTTCCAGTAGAAACTAGAAGCAGCATGGAAATAATTGAATCGCCACCAAAAAATATATAGATAGCAAAACTTGATTGTAAAAACATCTTTTCTTCTTACCTTTTTGGGAATAGCAGCTTGAATGCATTAGCAGTAGTAAATATACAGGCTGACTCGATGCCCTCATCAAATCAAACATATCATTACCGCTTTGGTTTTAGTTCCAGCAAAGTTTATCACGCTAGCTCGAGGGTCGCAACTCCTAATGGTTAATGATTACACATTCCTCAAGAGGAATACTGTTCGCGATGGTACGTCACGATTCTACTGAAACTGAAAATTATTAGGATTTTTTTGGGTGTGTACTCTGCCAAACCGCACTAGGTCAGTTTAATGGACTAATACCTATGAATTAAAGAAGAGGCCCGTGCCCAGCAGTGTTACGTATCATCATCATCAGCCCATATACGTCCCACTGCTGGGCACGGGCCTCCTCTACAGCTGAGAGGGTTTAGGCCTTAGTCCACCACGCTGGCCTAGTGCGGGTTGGCGGACTACACACCTAAGAAATTCCTAAGAAGTTTTAGGTGTGCAGGTTTCATCACGATGTTTTCCTTCACCGTTAAAGTACGTGATAATTCTTTGTGAATACACACATAACTTCGAAATGTCAGAGTTGTGTGCCTGGAGTTTGAACCCGCGACCGTCGAGATTCTCGACCGCGTGCCTAAACCTTGAGGCCATCACGACTTTTACTAGTGTTACGTATATGGCCCGAAAATTATGAAGTATGAAAAAAAATATCACTCTTTGTATAGCCAATGAAGTTTGACTGTTCGCTAAATCTCCGTCAAGACTGCTTTAGAACTTTCTGATCAAAGTACAATTTACTTTCTATAACGTACTTTTAAAACTCGATTATCCTAACTCCGAAATAGTATTGTTTGCGGATGATACATCTTTAATATTTAACGTGAAAATACGTCTTGATAATTTTGACGAAGTAAACAATGCACTTCGTAAAGTTGTTCAGTGATTTGATAATAATAATCTACATTTAAATGCAAAAATAAACTAAATGTGTAAAAATTACAATACCCAATTTAAAAAAAAATAAAAACCACTGTACAAATAAACGGCAAAGAACTGGATCCTGTTGCGTCAACCACATTTCTGGGCATTACGGTGGACGCAAAACTCCAGTGGGGACCGCACATTCAACAATTGGCAAGTAAATTGAGTTCAGCGGCTTATGGAGTGAAGAAGATCAAACGTCTGACGAAAAAACGGCAAGAATGGTTTACTTTAGCTATTTCCATAGCCTTATGTCCTATGTTCTATTGAGGGGAGCTGCTGCGGACATTAATACTATTTTTGTTTTGCAAAAAAGAGCCATTAGGGCTACTTATAATTTAGGTCCCAGGACTACACTTAGAGAAAAACTTACGGAAATAAATATTCTTACCGTTACTTGCCAGTTTAATATACGAAAACCTCATATACGTCCAAAAAAAAGAGTTTGGTTTAGAGAACTAGGGTGAAGAATTCATAACAATACATGTGCCGTTGCAATGTTTTTTGTTCACCGTTAATCAACAAAACTTTGCTTTGCAGCCCAATTCATCACGACAGCTAGTGGTGTTAAACTTGTCATGGTCAATGGCTACACCTTTAGCAGACGCAATTGTATACGGGATGGAGGTTCGAGGTATGCCTGCTCATGCGCTTTAAGCAAACAATGCAAAGCATACCTCCATTTGAACAAAGATAATGTAATAGTCCACTTTATGGCGGATCACAACCACGAACCAGTAAAATATGTTAAATCCAATAATGGCATGTACATCAAAATTAATAATAGGCTTTGAAGACTCCAAATGTTTTTTTTTGTACTTTTATCAGTCATTTTTAATAAACACAATTTAATAATTTTGCATAATGTGGTTTAGTAAACAGCGTTGTACGTCGAACGATTGGAGAACTTCGCTCAGAAAAAGGGTTGTCATCAGACTACAGCAGAAATAAACGCAAGATTTTTACCACCCTTAAAATGACGTGTTTATTAGACGTTACACAGAGATAACTAGATATATTTTTGTCAAACTATACTGTACATAATATACAACTTTGTTGTGTTTGTTTGTAACTTAAAAATATACTACTTAATAATATAGTTACAGTATTTGCAAAAAATGTTTTATTTCCCTTGAATAGAGAAAGTCAAGTATTTTAACAAGTAACAAGATAATGCCATTCAGCTCATTAAAGATTGATTGAATAAATATTTTTTTATTACGTGAAATAGCGTATAGGTACTGATATAATAATATTTGAAATTAACAACAAAATTTTAAAATAATTCATAACTTTAATAGTTAATGAAAACATTGTAGGCATGAAATTTTCATAAAAATAATGGCTAATAAATTCTACATCTCCAATTTTTACTATAAGCTTATTAGACATAAGATAAGCATAGCAAACAGCTTAGTTTCTCTTGAATTACAGTTTATCCCAACACCCAGGTGTGGGAGTTGCATGATGCTACAATGAAGTCCCTACTTAGTTGTTTTTCCCAAAGATATAATGTATTATTTAACAAGTGCTCACCAGTCTTGATATTCCTAACAAAAGCGTGTAAAGGTGATATAAATTGCCCCTATTAATGTTTAACAGCGTCATCATCAAGTACCAGTTCTAATGCTGAAATCGGGCCTCCTATGGTCTTTGTGAGAGTAACCCAGTTTGGTTAAGAGAACAAGGGTGAAGAATTCATAACATGTGCCGTAGCAATGTTTCCTTTCACCTTTAATAAACAAAACTTTGCTTTTCAGCCCAATTCATCACGACAACCAGTGGTGTTAAACTTGTCATGGTCAATGGCTACACCTTTAGCAAAGGCAGTCGCTTACGGAATGGAGGTTCGAGGTATCCCTGCTCATGTGCTATAAGCAAACAATGCAAAGCATACCTCCATTTGAACAAAGATAATGTAATAGTCCGCTCTATGGCGGAACACAACCACGAACCAGTAAAATATTATAAATCCAATAATGGTATGTACATTAAAATTTAAAAAATTCTATAAAGACTCCAAAAAATGCTATTGTACTTTCATCAGCTAAGAAATTATAATTTTTAATGAATATAATTTAATAATTTAGCATTATGTGATTTTATAAACACCGTTTAACTTCAACTGCTTCGATTATTCGAGAACTTCGCTCAGAAAAAGGGTTGTCCCCAGACTACTGCAGAAATAAACGCAAATTTTTAGTCACCCTTAAAATGGCTCGTTTTTATTAGACGGTGACTTCATATTGTCATTGAAAGTTACGTTACTCAGTAATAACTATATTTTTGTCAAACTGTACTGTATATACAATAATATACAACATAATTGTTTTTTTTTCTTTTTTTCTATTGAGTTTGTAACTAAAAAAATATATTACTTAATATTATAATTGCAGATTTGGAAAACACGTTTTATTTTCCCCGAAAAGAGAAAGTCTTTTCTTTCACTAAGAACAAGATATTGCCATATAGCTTATTAAAGATTGATTAAAAAATATTTTTATTAATTAGTGAAATGGCGTATATTAATATACTGATACATAGAATATTTGAAATTAACAATAACATTTTTATTTAATTTATAGCTTTCATGGTTCAGAAAATCATTGTAGGCATGATTTTTTCATATAAATAATGGCTAATATATTCTATTTAGTTATCGTATCATAAGACCTAAACCCTCTCCCTGGAAGAGGAGGCTCGTGCCCAGCAGTGGGACGTATATGGGCTGTTGATGATGATGATGAAATTCTAATTTTTTTGGGATGCAGTTGTGTTTAAGTGGCATGATGCTACAATGAAGTCCCTTCTTAGTTGTTTTCCCAAAGATATAATGTATTATTTAACAAGTGCTCACCAGGCTTGATATTCCTAACAAAAGCGTGTAAAGGTGATATTAATTGCCCCTATTAATGTTTTAACAGCGTCATCATCAGGTACCAGTTCTAATGCTGAAATCGGGCCTCCTATGGTCTTTGTGAGAGTAACCCAGTTTGGTTAAGAGAACAAGGGTGAAGAATTCATAACATGTGCCGTAGCAATGTTTCCTTTCACCTTTAATAATCAAAACTTTGCTTTTCAGCCCAATTCATCACGACAACTAGTGGTGTTAAACTAGCCATGGTCGATGGCTACACCTTTAGCAGAGGCAGTCGCTTACGGAATGGAGGTTCGAGGTATCCCTGCTCATTTGCTAGCAAACAATGCAAAGCATACCTCCATTTGAACGAAGATAATGTAATAGTCCGCTCTATGGCGGAACACAACCACGAACCAGTAAGATATTATAAATCCAATAATGGCATGTACACTACCGTCCAAAAGTTTGGAAACAGCAAGGTCAATGAAACCAAACAAAGTCATATAAATTTAAATGAATTGATAAACAAATTAATAACAAACAGAAACTAACTTATTCAAAACAAAAAATTAACATTCAATGGTAAATTACATTAAAATTTAGCTTCATCAAAGTCTCTACCTTTCTCCTTTATAATCTTCTCACATATTATAGGCATTCTATTAATCGATTTTTTTTAATTATCTTGATATAATTTGTTCCATTTGTTCTCTAATAACTGCCACAAATGTTCTGAGCTCGTAGGACAACGACTTTTCACCCTCCTGTCAAGTTCATTCCAAACAAGTTCAATGGGAGAAAGATCAGGGGATAGAGATGGCCATTGCATGATTTTTTAGCTTATGTTTTTTAAGCTTTTTTCTTGTTTAAAAAGTTCTGGCACAGTTTAGACGAATGCTTAGGATTATTATCCTGTTGAAAAATGAATCCAGAACCAATGAGACTTAGTCCACTGGGTATGGCGGAATCTTAGAGAATTTTTAAATAGCCTTCCTTTTTTAGTTTTCCGGTTATCCTCGCAAGATTTCCGGGTTTACTGTTGCCAAAACACCCCCAAACCATGACATTACCGCCACCATATTTGATAGTAGGCACTGTACATGCCTCTGAAGCCCTCTCTTCTTTTGACCGGCGTACAAAGACACGTCTATTGGATTCGAAAATCTGAAATTTTGATTCGTCACTCCAAATGACATTTTCCCATTGTTCTATAGTCCAGTTTTTATGCGCTTTTGTCCATTCTAGTCTAATTTTCTTATGTCGATTTGTTATTTTGTTTTTTTTACAGCAACACATTCTCTTAATCCCGCAGACAGTAAACGTCTTTTAAGAGTTGTTTTTGAAATGTGTGTTTCTCGCGTATCATTCAGATTAAGCGTCGATTCCGTTTAAAAAGAACTCTAATGAAGTTGTCCTCTTGATTTATTGTGGATTTGGGCCTACCAGATCTCTTTCTATCTTCATTTTTCCCAGTTTCTTGTTTTTTTAGCAAAGGTAGTGTCGACACCTTCAAGAAATTCCGAACCTTTCTGCGATTTGACGTTGATTGTATCCTTCCTCGCGTAGAGTGCAAATAGCACTTTGCTGTTTAAGCGTGTTTTGCTTAAATTTTGCCATTTTCAGAAGAAAAAGTACGGTCAAAACAGTAGCCAATACCTTTTGAATACAGACAATGTTAATATCACAACTTTCACGTGCCAATGCTCAAGTGCGACTGAATAGGGTGTAAAGAAGTTAAAACAACTAAATATTATCAATATCACAACATTTCATAGAATAAAGTATCCGAC
Organism: Hemaris fuciformis; assembly: GCA_907164795.1. Lineage (NCBI taxonomy): Eukaryota > Metazoa > Arthropoda > Insecta > Lepidoptera > Sphingidae > Hemaris > Hemaris fuciformis. Next base: position 2,928,899 of record OU015443.1, read on the forward strand.
CAATTAAGTCATAAAACACGTGTTTCGTCAAAATTAAAGAATTCCTTAAAACTTGATGAATGTGGAATAATAATCCTTTTGTGTTTGTGTAAACAGTCGTAAAAGGTTGTAAAACTTAAAATTATTGCTAATTTTTACCGCTATTAGTCGGCATTTATTTGTTTTGTTTGAAGGCAGGTGTGTTTCCAAACTTTTAGACGGTAGTGTACATTAAAATTTTAAAAAGTCTATAAAGACTCCAAAAAATGCTACTGTACTTTCATCAGCTAAGAAATTATAATTTTTAATAAATATAATTTAATAATTTAGCATTATGTGGTTTTATAAACACCGTTTAATGTCAACTGCTTCGATTATTCGAGAACTTCGCTCTGAAAAAGGGTTGTCCCCAGACTACTGCAGAAGTAAACGCAAATTTTTAGTCCCCCTTAAAATGACTCGTTTTTATTAGACGGTGACTTCATATTGTCATTGAAAGTTACGTTACACAGAAATAACTATATATTTTTGTCAAACTGTACTGTATATAATATACAACATGATTTATTTTTTCTGGTTTCTATTGAGTTGGTAACTAAAAAAATATATTACTTAATATTATAATTGCAGATTTGGAAAACATGTTTTATTTTCTCCGAAAAGAGAAAGTCGAGTCTTTTCTTTCACTAATAACAAGATAATACCTTTTTCTTAAGATTGATTAAAAAATATTTTTATTAATTAGTGAAATGGCGTATATTAATATACTGATATATAGAATATTTGAAATAAACAATAACATTTTAATTTAATTCATAGCTTTAATGGTTCAGGAAATCATTGTAGGCATGAATTTTTCATAAAAATAATGGCTAATATATTCTATTTAGTTATCGTATCATAAGACCTAAACCCTCTCACTTGTAGAGGAGGCTCGTGCCCAGCAGTGGGACGTATATGGGCTGATGATGATGATGATGGAATTCTACATTACAAATTTATATTATAAGCTTACCAGACATAAGATCAGCGTAGAACACATTATTTTAGTTTCTCTTTAATTGTAATTGGCACCAAAACCCAGCTGTGGGGTTGACTGTCTCGTTGGTCCGGCGGTATGAGTGTGGGTCCCTGGTTCAAGTTCCGTGTCGAGCAATGCTATCGGATTTTTTCAGTAGAAACTAGAAGCAACATGAAATATGTTGTGCCATAGAAATTATTGAATCGCCACCTAAAACATAGCTGGTGAAACTTGATTGTAGAAACTTCTTTTCTTCTTACCTTTTTGGTAATAGCAGCTTGAATACATGAGCAGTAGTAAATATACAGGCTGACTCGATGCCCTCATCAAATCCAACATATCATTAGCGCTTTGGTTTTGGTTCCAGCAAAGTTTATCACGCTAGCTCGAGGGTCTCAACTCCTAATGGTCAATGATTACACATTCTTCAAGAGGAATACTGTTCGCGATGGTACGTCACGATACTACTGTTCAAGCAGATTCAGCAAGAACTGCAAGGCTCATGTGCATTTAACTAAGGATAATATCATAAAATTCGCTTCGAACGAACATAACCATCCTCCTGTGAATTATGTGCAGACACCAGACGGGATATATATTAAAGTATAATTGCCACTGAAAATTCTTAATACTCCTTCAATGTTACTTTAAATCCTGAACAATTGACAGCTTATGTCTTTTTTTATTTGTCACTTATCCCTATCTCAGTGGCGGTACTACCATAGAAACCCAAAAGCCCAGTTTGTACTGAAACAATATTTAAGTTAGCAACTTAAATAATATTTAAGTTAACAAAAGCAATTTGACATATGCATAAGAATATCCTGACCCAACAAAAAACAATTATTAACTACACATTACACTACTAACGTGAAACGCTTTTGAGCTTCTATGGAAATGCCGCCACTGCCGTCTAAAATTAAAAATTAATCAATCTAAATAGGTTGTTTAATAGTGTCACTAACAAAATTGTAATTTTTTGGTCCAATTTTGGATCAATCTATATATGTATAATCATAGAATGTAAGAATTGTTTGATGGAATTAGGTTAATCAGTTTAGAGAATCTCCAAAGAAAGAAGTGTTTAAAATAATCTTATTTAATTACATGTATGTGAAACCATGATTAAGGATTATTGATTACGATTGCAGTATTCAATCCGTCATATTTATTACAAATTAACTTCATCTGATAGAACAATCGACAATGATAATAACTTCCTCTTTGCAATTTTAGTGACGCGTAATCAATGTGTAATAAAAATCTTAATCTAGGTTATAATTGTAGTGTTTAATCACGAGGATACTATTTTTAACTAGTCCAACTAATAAGCCCACAATTGTTTATTGTTTTTCATATAATTACTACTTCAATACTATTTTCCTTAAATTAGTTATTACGTTACATTCCTACAGTTTATAGTTTTGTGGACTATTTTTTGAACGTTTTGAGTGTTTGTCAAAAATACATAGTACATAGTATAGCTAAACTAGAGTTAAATAAAGTATATTACTTAATATTATGTTTCTTATTAAGCTGTTAGTATGCTTTTGCATCGCTAAAATATTTATAGGGGTGATAACACTGGCATTTAAGAATTTCATGAGTCATAAAAAAGAGAGAAGGATCAGGCCTGAGTCCACCACGCTGGCCTAGTGAAGGTTTAGAGGATTACACACCTAAGAAATTCCTAAGAACTTATAGGTGTGCAGGGTTCTTCGCGATGTTTTACTTCACTGTGAAAGTACTTATAATTCATTACGAATACACAAAGGCTTCGAGGTTTAGGCGCGCGGTCGAGAATTTCGGCGGTCGCAGGTTCAAACCCCAGGCGCAAACCTCTGACTTTTCGAAGTTATGTGCGTATTCACAATGAATTATCACTTGCTTTAACGGTGAAGGAAAACATCGTGATAAAACCTGCACACCTAAAAGTTCTTAGGAATTTCTTAGGTGTGTAGTCCGCCAACCCGCACTAGGCCAGCGTGGTGGACTAAGGCCTAAACCCTCTCAGTTGTAGAGGAGGCCCGTGCCCAGCAGTGAGACGTATTGGGCTGATGATGAATACACAAAGCTTCGAAGAGTCAGCGCTGTGTGCCTGGGCTTTGAACCCGCCGAGAATTATCGACCGTGCGCCTAAAACCTCGAGGCCATCACAACTCTTATTGCTTTATATGCAACATAATATGAGAAACATAAGACAAAGTAAAAGGTATAAAAAAAAATATTTTTACATCGAAACGGGTGGTGGTGAAAACACTAACCTTGAGTCCCTTTCGTCAATTAAATGCCATAAGCGTGTTATGATTTCAGTGAAATACGTTTACACCGCAACGGGAATCAAAATGCTGTTGTTCAACGGTTATATCTACAGCAAGACAGGCAACATACGGGACGGGGGGTCGAGGTACAGTTGTGGCAGTCGGACGGCCAGGCGCTGCCCCGCCTACTTACACGTCAACAAGGACGATTTTATCACGAAAATGGAGCAGATGCATGTCCACGGACCGCCGATTTACGACTTTACGTCCTCAGGCCATATTATAAAATACCAGGAACGCAGAAAGAGGCTACCATGAAACTAATAAGCATAGTAACAACTGTTTGTTTTCCAACTCCTCCTTTATATTGTCTTTCTGATTAACTTCTTTGCGGGATTATGACAAATTAGGTCTCCTTAGATTCGCTGAGATTCATTGCTCGGCGTCGATACTGTGCGTGCCGCTGTTGATCCTGGAGCACACTAGAGTAATTTACGCCATATTTTGTTGTGAAAGGCAGAGTCCTACAAGTTACGGTTGTATAAACTAATGTTGTTGGTATAATCGTATGAAATATATTTATCGTTTTTAATTTATATATAATATAGTTGCAGAATTACAAATTGTTAAAACATTAAGCATATTCTGATGTAGTTAATTTATTTAAATTAGATAAACATTCTTCTTGTCTACTGACGACATAAAGGACATTCATTTTTTCCAACTGAGAGGGGTTAGGCCTTAGTCCACCTCGCTGGCCTAGTGCGGGTTGGCGGACTACACACCTAAGAAATTCCTATGAACTTTTAGGTGTGCAGGTTTCATCACGAGGTTTTCCTTCACCGTTAAAGTACGTGATAATTCTTGATGAATACCCACATAACTTCGAAAAGTCAGAGGTGTGTGCCTGGGGTTTGAACCCGCGACCGCCGAGATTATCGACCGCGTGCCTAAACCTCGAGGCCATCACGACTCTCAGTTGTAGAGGAGGCCCGTGCCCAGCAGTGGGACGTATATGGGCTGTTGATGTTGATGATTTTTTCCAAAGGTTAAATATAATTGACCTATCGTCAACTACTGAACGAATTGTACAATATGTCTCAGTTTAAAAAATCTACACCAACCCTGATTTATTATGCATTCATTATATCAACTGTATTTAAATATAATCGTATGTACGTATTGAATAGTCTTTACTTGTTAGAATTATAATTTATTAAATTACTCTAAATCAAACTGGTTATATTTATGTTTCATAAACTAATCTACAATTGTTTCTATATCTATTTAATGTAGAGTGATAAAATATTAAATACATTGTGCATAAATCGATATATGTATTTTCTATTAATTTTCGTTTTGATTAGTTGAAAAAGTCTTACCTGCACAAAAAAATGAGACAATTTAACTCGCATTTTAATAACTAGAATGAAAATAATTTACACATGGGCTATAAAACGGACTCTTTAGTATAAAGGTAGTAAAAAAACAACTTAACCATGTATGTTGGACTGAGATCAAATTGATAGGGTTTTAGAAGATATGTACATATATGTTATATTTACGCAACGAAGACTCAAAGTTTCATGTCTAAAGAATGTCCATATTATTCACACAAAAATAGGGTTGATAAAATGTCATAATTTTTATTTTTTTCAGCAAAATATGTGCTCACATCAACAGGGACCAGATTTCTGCTCTTCGACAAATTCGTGTATAACAAAACCGGGACAGTGAGAGCTGGTGGTTCCAGATTCAGCTGTGTCTCCCGAAAGGCGAGGAGTTGTCCTGCCTATGTCCACGTGACCACGAATGATGTCATCATCAAATTTGACAACAAACATAACCACGATCCGCCGATCTACTGCTTCACATCCGCCGGTCATTTTATCAAATACCAAGAGAGAAGAAAGAAATAAGTAAATAGAATTTAGGGTCTTTCAATAATAATTTTGTGTTATTTTTTTTGCGACAGTAATATATAATATACACAGTAAGTAATATATACAGCAATATAGCCCCGTGGCGCAGTTGGCTAGACACCAGCTTGCGCAACGAGAGGCCGCGGGTGTGATCCCGGTACCGAGACAAATGTTTGTGTGATTCACAAAGATTTGTTTCCGGCCTGGGTGTTTGTGAGTCCGAAAGTCTCTCGTAGTCTCTGATACCCACGACACAGGACTTGTATCCTAGTGTGGGGTCAGAACTATCTATGTGACTGTTGGGTGTATTTATTTATTTATATGTTCTGACTCTAGTCTTGGATAATTTTTTGTGTATATAAGAAACTAAGTATTTGTTCATATGTGATCTGGCTAAGTCAAATATGTTTGCGCTTAATAGTCCATCTAATAATTAGTTAGATGCCACGGTAATTTACGGACTAGCAAAGTCGGTAGCGCAAAATACTGTAAGAGTAGGTACCTTATTTGGTGTACCTCATTTCGAAGCTTGTAAAAGATAAAGTATTGTATTTAAAATACCCCTATTTTAAATCTTGTTGGAGTTAGAAATAATACGTATGTTATCTTATATATAAAAATGAATCGCAAAATGTGTTGGTAAGCGCATAACTCAACAACGCCTGGACCGATTTCGCTAATTCTTTTTTTGTTGTGTTCGCTATCGTTAGGAGAAGGATCTTATGAAAGAAAAGTTAAGAAAATTGCGAGGAATATGGTAAAAACAACAATTTAATTTTCTCATATAAACTGTTCTACCTAATATTCTGTCAAACATTTTATGTTTATCCCGTCAATATGGTTAAGGGTCCCCTCAAATTAAAGAACGTATTTAAATAAAGGTTTTGAATCGACAACATATATCCAGAATATTCGAATAATTGCGTATTTTAGATTTTAAAAATGTAGAATAATGTCAGTAATAAAAAGGGATTGACATATTTATTGGTTGTCAAATATTTATGCGTGCGTTCAGAAATGTATTTTTAAACTCCTTGGTTGTACCTGATTTACAAACGAAGGCAGGTTCGGTAGTCATCACGCTTTGAAATCTAAAACACCCACAACTATGCAATGGAATGCGCTTGGTGTTAAGAAAACTGTTGAGTAATGTTATTCACGTGACGATACTGAAAAGACAACTTAGAGATGAATTGGTGCTTGAGAATTCATCAATTAGATTGATCTAGGATTTCATTGATCCTAACGGGTATGACCATTGAGTTCAAACGAATACAGTTCCCGATTCGTCATGCCTTCGCAATGACGATTAACAAAAGATGTTTGTGATCTTTTAGACAATTAAAAAATATATTAAAAATGTATATCACAAGGTATATACGCCCATATATGTACGTCCCACTGCTTGGCATAGGCCTTCTCTGCAACTGAGAGGGTTTAGGCTTCAGTCCACCACGCTGGTGCTTCAATGAAGAGAATTGAAACCGACTGTATCCCATGCTGCACAATATGTACATGTTTAATTTAATCATGACTTGCGGACACACGATGGATACATTTAATTTTAATACTTATTTATTTCTGTATTTTTATCTCAATAAAGTGCTGAACTTAATATTTATTTCCATACTATCAAAAATAAAATTCAGGTAATATGTAAATATGTAACATTCAATGACTGTTAGGGGATACGAAGTTTTCCGGGTCAGCTATTATAAATGTTAATGTTTTGTTTGTTACGCTTTCACGCCAAAACTACTTAACCGATTATCATGAAAATTTGTACACATAGTCTTCGAGATATAAAAAAGGACATAGGATTCTTCTTATTAAAAAAAAATACGGAGGATAAAAGAATTGAAAAATGATTGAAAAAAGATTTGAATGACTTTTGGTATGCAGATAGGTGGGACCCACCGAAGTAACATAGGTGGGAATGGTTATCCTTACTATTATATAAATGTGAATGTAGGGATGTTTGTTACGCTTTCACGCAAAAACTAAAATTTCGGTATGACCATAAATGAGACCCTGTGAAGTAACATAGGCTACGTTTTATCCCGGGAAAATGTAATGTTCCCATTGGGATAAACATATTATTAAAATACGAAAATAACTGTCAGAGTTTTACTTTTACGCCTCAACCATTTGAATTGATTTGACCTTTTTTTAAATTCAGTAAGTGCCATTTTGGGCACTTGAGGGACGATTTATAGATTCACTTATTATCTTTCTGCGCCCAACCCTGAAGTCAACGCGGACGGAGTCGCGGGCAAAAGCTATAAAAATATAAAAAAATGCGATTACAAAACAGGTGTTGTTCGTAGAAGGGTGAAAATTTGGAGTTATATGTATTTTTCAATGCTGAATCATAAAAAAATAAAAACAAAAAATGTCCACAAAATAAAAAATAAACTTTTCGGGTTGGACCACCCTAGGGGTATAAAAAATAGATAACCTATTCTCAGACTTACTGAATATACATATAAAATTTCATCAAAATCGATCGAGCCGTTTCGCAGGCTGTTTCGAACTGTGACACAAGAATTTTATATATATATATATAGATGTATACATATGTATATCTCACTCTATACAATTTTGATCATATTTTTTTGTTTAATTTGTATATCGATCAAAGCAATGACTGTTATACGTATTATTATAATTTTTCAGTGCTATTATCATTTATTTACATTTTAATAATAAAAAATCAAATTAAAATGGTCAGTATAAGATAGAGGTTGATCGTAGAAGGGTGAAAATTTATGATTATAATAATTTATCAATGCTGAATCATAAAAAATAAAGAAAATAAAGTCAATAGAAAAAAAAACATACCCCTAAATGTTAAACCCTTAAATGTTGACCGATTCTCAGACCTACCTACAATATACACACAATATTTCATAAAAATCAGTCGAGCCGTTTCGGAGGAGTTTGCCAAAAAACACCGCGACACGAGAATTTTATATATATGGCAAAACAACGTTTGCCGGGTCAGCTAGTACTATATAAAAATAAGCCCTATGGATAGACTTAGTGTAAACCCCATTTGGGACTAATATTCTAATAATTTATATAGTGCCCTGAATCAGTGGCGGTACTTCCATTGAAGCCCAAAAGCCCAGTTAGCCATACAAAATTCTGAATAATTATAATCTTTAAATATTTATTTAACATAAGCAATTTGTTTGCTTTTGCTTATTGCTTAGAGCAAGCAATTTGAAGCAGTGATGGCCTCGAGGTTTAGGCGCGCGGTCGATAATTTCGGCGGTTGCAGGTTCTTAGGTGTGTAGTCCACCAACCCGCAATAGACCAGCGTGGTGGACTAAGGCCTAAACCCTATCAGTTGTAGAGGCCCGTGCCCAGCAGTGGGACGTATTTGGGCTGATGACGAATAAGCAATTTGAGATATTTAAAATGAAAATATCCTGACCCCACAATGAACCCTTATAAAAAAAAAAAACGTGTAACGCTTTTGGGCTTCCATGAAAGTACCGCCACTGCCCTAAATAACTATAGTGAATAAAGTAAATTGATCTCAGTGTAAATCGCGCCTGATTCAACGATATTTAAGTGTGCTTTAATTAATCATAGTATTGTATTGCTGCGTTCAATATCGAATGACTAAATAAAGATACCAAAGTTACTTAATTAAGACAAAATATTGTAATATTCTAAGTTAAATGTTTAAGCCTGACTTATAATCGGTAATTAAGTCTGCTTTACTTTAACTTAGTTTTGTTTTGCTCCGTTCAGTACTCGATAACAAAATATAGAGACCAAAGTTACTTAGTTAAAACAAATGTATATTATGTTTTAAGCTATCTTAAGTAAATAGCTGGATCGTTTACTCTTAAAATCTTTTTATAGGAGAGAGATTTTAATGCCGAAAAAGTAACCACAATATCATAAGCGCATATACCTCCCACTGCTGGGCACGGTCCCCCTCTACAACGCAGAGGGGTAAGCCTAAGTCCACCACGCTGGCCTTATGCGAGTTGGCGGACTACACGCTTAAGAAATTCCTAAATACTTTTAGGTGTGCAGGTTTCTTCACGATATTTTCCTTCACGGTTAAAGTAAGTGATAATTCATTATGAATACACACATAACTTCGAATAATCAGAGGTGTGTGCCTGAGGTTCGAACTCGGGATCGCCGAGATTCTTGACCGCGCGCCTAAACCTCGAGGCCATTACTACCATAAACCACAATTAATGGTGGTATGCGTAATATGGTTCCAAAAATACCAAATTGTGAATTACTGACGATTTGTCATTCGTAAAGTTTTTTGTTTTTCACGGGTGTATTTATCGTAGTTCAATTTAAATAAGCCATAGAAACTGCGAAAATGTGATTTAATTTTATTATCTTTGAAGAAAGTAGGAAATAATTTGCAACTCTCTACCGTTTTCCAGGAAAAGTCTGTTATGTCAAATATTTAAGGGATGAATTTAGTGTGATAATAACACTGTCGTTTGCCATAAATTAAAATCATGTTATAATATTTTTATTATTACTTCAATAGAATGATGCATAAATATTTAATTGTTTTTAAATACAGTATTATTGAAAAATATGTCATAATTGTATAAATCACGATGTGTGTTTAATCAATAATCGCTAAAATTATTTATTCATAGTCATGTGAAAAAGTGTAAAGACGTAATAGATAGAAAAATAGCAATGTTTTATTTAATTTTATATTAATAATAAAATTGCGATAATGATAATTGATTTATTTTGTTTGATAATTTATAGTCGAAAAGCAAATTCGTCTCAATAAAAATACAAATTGTTTTGACGATGTTCTAAGTCGCTTATACGGTACCTGATTTTATGTCCAATCCAATCCATCAGCCTAAAAAAGTCCACTGCTGAACATAGGCCTCTCCCCATGAGTTCCACAGTGACATGTTGGAGGCAGCTTGCATCCAGCGACGTCCCGCGACCTTTACCAGGTCGTACGACCACCTTGTGGGTGCACGTCTTACGCTGCGCTTTCCGCTACGTGGCGTCCATTCGAGTACTTTTTGGCCCCATCGGCCATCAGTTCTCCGCGCTATGTGCCCCGCCCATTGCCACTTCAACTTACTAATCCACTGGGCTATGTCGGTTACTTTAGTTCTACGGATCTCCTCATTCCTGATTCGATCTCGGAGGGATAGTAGATTTTATGTAAAACGAATAAAAATGTAAAAAGAAAGGTAAACAATTTGATATTTCCTTTTCAGCAACGTATGTGAAAACGTTAAACGGTAGTAGATTGCTCCTATGCAACGGTTACGTGTACAGCAAAAACGGCAAGATACGAAACGGCGGCACAAGATTCGCCTGCGCCAGTCGCCTATCGAGATCCTGCCCTGCCTACGTCCACATGTCCAAGGATGACGTCATTCTAAAGGCCAACGAAGAGCACAGTCACGAAGCTCCAACATACACATTCACTTCTAATGGGTATTTCATAAAGAACTTTGAAACAAGACGCTAATGTGGAAGGTGAATACTCATTTTAAACTCTTCGGAATATGAGTAGCATCTTATGGCCCAATATTGAAACGCTACTTAATCTGCGGGCGACTTATATTTAAGTGGCTGTTATAATTTAAGCGGTATTGAAACATCATTTATCGGTTTTGAGACTGTGATTAACTAATGCCCACTTAAATTTCCGTAAATGGCAACATTACCACAAAAATTTCTTTTACATGACATTTTTTAAGTATATACCGCTTAAATTATAACAGCCACATAAATATAAGTCGCCCTCAGATTAAGTAGCGTTTCAGTATTCGGCCATAAGTGTGATTAATGATTGTTATTATAACCAGGTGGAGGCATTTTCGCCAATTCTAGTTTAGCCTGTGAGCATTCCCGTTAAACTATTTTTTTTATCTTGTATTTTAGTTTATCGAAATCTGTAACTATTTGGGATAAAGTAATATATACGTTTTTCTTCGCGTGTTTGTGTGCGTGAATTAAAAAAAAAGGAGAGAGCAAGATAGCTTGAGATTGAGCATAAAGTGTTTTGGCCTAATGTGAAGTGAAGGGAAAATAAAAATATACCATATAGGTATGTAGGGTTTCAAAGATTCACAAGCAAATCACTTCTGTCGTCATAAAATAAACACAGAGGCCTGTTTATAAATGGTTTCTTATAATTATCACGAAATAAATGTCATCGATTATTCAATACATATATACCTATGTATTTGTAATTTATTCGCCTGTAAATTATGTACATAACTTTATAAATAATAGGATTCTCTTGAAAATTAAAATTGTAATTGTTGTCTATTATTATCTTTGTATTGCAATGTAAATAGCTTGAAAAGCGTAAATTTTTACCCTTTACCACTGTGAACATTAATGGGCACTGGTGTTACGAATCTTCCCGATGACATAATTTCAGATAGTAATGTTACAATGTAAAAATATTCTTAGATATCTCTTTTAAGTAAGGTTAAAGAAGAAATAAGGTTTAATTTTTTAATTTAGCATTGCTATGATAGTGATAGGAACATAAATTTCCAACTAAAATGTATAAGTACTTATGTCGTAATAAAAAAAATACATACATACATACATAACCTCACGCCTTTATTCCCCGAAGGGGTAGGCAGATGTGCATTTCTGCACCCACATTTCGCCAGGTATGTATCAGTCCCACGTAATAGGAGGCACGTCTATTGCCGTTTTTCGGGCACAATTCCAGACTCCATGCTGCTACTGAGAATTTACTAATGGAAAAACCCAATGGCACTTTGTCCGACCCGGGAATCGAACCCAGGACCTCTAGATCGCACGGCACATACTTGTGCCGCGAGACCAAGAGGCAGTCAGTAAAAAAATATATAGCCGTGTAAGTACCTAGTTGATTTTGTATTGTTTCTGGGCACGGGCCTCCTCTACATCTGAGAGGGTTTTAGGCCTCAGTCAACCACGCTGGCCTGCGGCCACGCTGCCGATTGTCAGACTACACACCTATGAACTTTTTAGGTGCAACTGTGCAGGTTTGCTCACGATGTTTTCCTTCACCGTTAAAGTAAGTAATAATTCATTGTGAATACACACATAACTCCGAAAAGTCAGAGGTGTGTGCTTGGGGTTTGAACCCGCGACCGCTGAGATTCTCGACCGCGCGCCTAAACGTCGAGGAAATCACCGGTTTGTTTTTAATAAATCTGCATATACTCATATTATATTAGATTCTATGTTGATATTAAGAATTGTCTGCAATCGAACCCATCACGGTTCAATCAAATTTAATTCACGCGTCAAAACCTTGCCAAGAAACAGTAAAGTATTATTTAGTAAGTAAAAGACTGATAACATAATATTAAAAACCCATTTCCAAATATAGTGACGTATTTGTGATGACAAATAAATGAGACATTTTAAGTATTTTTTTGTTTCTTTACAGTTATTAAATTTTTTATTAGTTCCAAAGTCATAATTGTCAGAACCCAGGTATCTAAGTTGTTCGGCGGCTAGGCCCCGTGTCAGTCAGTCTCTAGGTATACTTATCAATTCCTAGACTCCTTGTATATCTTATATTTCTCGTCACAGCCCCGTGGCGCAGTTGGCTAGACACCAGCTTGCGAAGGCCGCGCGCGAGGCCGCGGGTTCGATCCCCGCACCGAGACAAATGTTTGTGTGATCCACAAATATTTGTTTCGGGTCTGGGTGTATGTGAGACCAAAAAGTCTCTCGTAGTTTCTGATACCCACGACACAAGACTTGTATCTTAGTGTGGGATCAGAACTATGTATGTGACTGTTGGGTGTATTTATTTTATTTTATTTATTATATACTACTGTATGGATCCTTTTGCGGATGGCACAACGATTTAAATATCTATCATATATATCACTAGACCAGGGGTCACCAATTAGTTTCGTTCGGGGTCCGTTTTAAGAAATGAAATGACTATTGTGGTCCGCACTTTTTATTTATAAGAAAAGATATTTATGAAACGGAAGTTATTTATATCGGAAGTAGTCTATAGTGCAAGTTGCTGTGTTCCCGCGGTCCGTAACAAAATGGGTCGGCGGTCCGGATGCGGACCGCTGTCCGCCATTTGGCGACCCCTGCACTAGACAAATTGGAATTTGATCCTTAACATTATAAACAACAGTATAACAGTATAAACAGTACTCTTAAAAAACATACTCTCTACTTTTTTTGTTAGAACGTTTGGCAAAGTATATATGGGCTATTGTAGGCACGGCACTCACGCCTTTTTAGCCTTTTTATCTCGATGTATTTCTGTGACCACGATCATGAACTCATCAAAATCGTGCATATTATTTGTGTGAACATAAAATAACTAATTGTCATATATTTTATGGTTTTACAGCTAAATACATAAAGCTAGGAAACGGAAAGAGTTTACTGATGGTGGACGGATACACATACCACAGGAACGGAGCCAAGAGAGACGGTGGCGTGAGATGGTTCTGTTCTGCAAAGTACAAAGATCGATGTCCCGTTTCCATAGTGTTGAACGAGAGTAACCTCAGAGTGTACAGAATGTTTAAAGATCACAATCATCATCCGCCTCAGTTTATCCGATACGGTGATTATCATATTAAAACATGATGGAATAAATATTTTTTACCACACCTTCTTTGATATTTATTGGGTATTTTAACTAAAACCTTTTACCTTTGTGCCTGTGTCGTGGAATTATTGGCGCATGTGTACTAGAGGTCGAAATTCGATATATTTGGCCGAGATAATTGTTATCAAATTTACCGTAACGGTCAATAAATACAAAGTAACAGCCCGGGGTCTATGTATCATGTGCTTCTTACTAGCCTAATATAGTTGTATTAATAAAAAGCTGTCGTGTTTTTCGAAGATATCGGCGTGAGATAGCAAATATGTAAGTATGTATCAGTTTATAGGTTAAAAAAGTATCCCATTCTCGTAGTAACTATAAAATTAAGTAAAATATTCTCATATTATCAAAGCATTCCTATAAATTTCGCTTTGTGTATATTTATTTCGTGATTTCAGATTTTAAATACTTAAAAGTTAAAAGATTACCATTGGAGCGTGAAATACAGGGAGAGAAAATTAGAAACTCACAACGAACGTACGTGGAAAATATTATTAAAATCACCAAAAATGGAAAGGCAATACCGAGTAGGCGATACAAAATAACAAATTACAAGACTCCGGTTTACAAAGCCACAAAGGATGGTCGATTTACTAAATGCTAAAATATTTAATTTGTACTTGAGACTGCCTAGTTGTCTCGCGGCTCAGGTTTTTGCCGTACGATCTTGAGGTCCCGGGTTCTATACCCGAGTCGGGCAAAGTGATATTGGATTTTTCATTAGGAATTTCTCAGTAGCAGCACGGAGTCTGGAAATGTGCGCGAAAAACGGCAATAGGCTCGCCCCCTATTACGTGCGACTGATACCCACCTGGCATCATGTGGGTGCAGAAATGCACTTCAGTCTACTCCTTCGGGGAATACAGGCGTGAGGTTATGTATGTATGTATAAATTTAAGAAACTCATAAAAAAAACGTAATTCACGTTTTAAAATATAAAAATAAACAGATATATATTTTTCATTTCAGCCCCCGTGACCATCTCATACTTTTCCATGCATCTATAGCCATTCCTTAAATTTATTGAAATAGAATATAAACGCTCATTAAGAAACAGGTCTTATTCCATATTTCAAGCATATATATTTAAAAGTATTTTAGAGTGAGATATCGCTTTAAACAACAACTCTTATTATAGCTTTGAATTGCATAATGTTATGCGCTTATGGATTACAACTTTGTTAAGACATCAACTTACAGTTGTCTCTCGGTGAATTCATTTTGATTTTAAAATCCATTTTGAATAAATCATTATCATCAAAATATTGTTTTTTACTATCATTTAAACCAGTGGTCGGCAACCTTTTGGCAGGCAAGGGCCGCAAAGTGGCAAAATAAACTAAAGGCGGGTCCGCACTTGTGATATTTACCCTAGATTCTACGTAATACCTTCATATGTATAATTGGTCATATCCCATAGAAAAAAATTAAATGCTAACTAATGCTAAGATACACGGGCCGCGCGTTGCCGACCACTGATTTAAACTTATCTCCAGTTGATATCATTTTTTGGTACCAATATTACAGATCCTCAATTCATCACTCTGATCAACGGTCAGATGCTGCTCATGGTGAACGGATACATCTTCCACAAGGCAGTTGAAGTGTCAGGCGGCATCAGATGGCAGTGTTCCGCAAAGAAGAAGAAGTGCAACGCCTTTGTGATTCTAAGTGATGATGACAAAAAAGTGGTGAACATGCGCTTATGTCACAACAACCATGAAATCCCTAATTATAAGGCTTTGGAACTTGGCAAGTTTATTAAAACTTAGTTTTTACTGAAAGATAATTTTTTTGTACCAACACTACCTACCTATATATACTTGAATCTTTGCTTAGAGTTGAAGTGTCTAAATAAAACATCAATTAATTATTGTCCTCTAACTATCTCATTGATAATTTTAAAAAGATTTGTTGAATATAAAGATTTGGTTTTTAGTATTTTATACCCAATCCATAATTGCGTTTGTATTTCATTTGTTTCAAATACTTTGTTGTTAACTTCTATCCAAAATGATTTTCAAGGGTAACATTCATTAATAATCTTTGACTCTTATCTTTCCTTGGTTTAAAAGCGCTTAATTAACAAGGCATTTGGAAAACAAAAGCATAGCCAAAGTTAATTATTAGTTGGTTGTATTCAATTTTATAGTCAGATAGAGGTTTCTTCTATATCCTACTTGGTAGGCTTAAGTGTAACGGAATGGGCTTTTACATCAGTATCATCATTCATTCATTTTATTCCATCATTCATAGTACTCGTAACAGCACGGAATTTAGGGGAGTTGGTCATTATTCATATATAAGAAATAACACAAATGGTAGTGGGTTGCTACAGTTTTCACAAGTGTCGTACTGAAGAAAGGGAGTGTAGAGATATTCGTCTGAGAAAAAAAGCTGCAGAGCTTATCTCTGCTGAAGTAGAGTGAAGTCGATGGTAAAACTGTGAAATCGCGACTAGACCATACAGATCCCAAAATACCGATTTACGAAAAAATCGTTCTCAAACTAAGGCAAGCCCAAATTTTATTAAGGGGCAATTTTTTTTTGTTCAGAAAAAAATTATTGTACCTAAACTTTTTCTTTGGCACGGCAAGGAAACAAACGGTCGATATTATTTTTGATGCTTAATTTCAGCATAAAAAATGACGTACCTTTTTTTTTTTTTTTTTTTAGCATGGGGAAAATCCTCTTGGATTCCCGTCTAATGAGATAGACGGGGTATGCCGGATTTTTACCGGCTAAAAACCCCATGTACGTCTTCATCTACACTAGGGAGATACTCCGGGACCTCAAAAATGAACACGCCAGAGTAACTCCAGTGCGTTGCTAAAAAGCCCTCATTGCGGAGAGTGCAATCACTGTCCTTAGCTAAGCCTCTTCTCTCTGCCTTTAAGCAGACGGCTCGGGTCGATGTTCACCATCACCTCGGCGCCTTCTTCTCCGAGCGGGATCGAGTCTTTCCCGATTCCGCTCTGCAGCTTCTTTCTTAAGCATAACCGATTCACAGAAAGAAGCTGCAGCTTTCCATTTGGACTCTCCCGATAGCATCGCCGAAATGACTGCAGGTAGGGAGAGATTATGTCCTATCTGGTTTATTAGGATTCCACGTTCCACTTCCCAAGCAGGGCACTGCATGAGTGTGTGTGCCGCAGAATCCTCAGCTCCGTTGTTGCAGTGGTGGCAATCTGACGTCACTTCCCGACCTATCTTATTCAGATAATCACCGAAGCAACCATGCCCGGTAATTATCTGAGTAAGTCTGTAGGTAAGTCTTCCATGCTTCCGATTCATCCAAGCTTCGAAAACGGGTAGTATCGCTTCAACGACGCGTTTATGTACGTAAGGCTCCTCGCAGAGCCTTAACTGCCACGTCGCGAATGCGGTTTTCTGCTCCTCTCGTTTCATCAACTCTTTGAACGCCAACGGTATTTGGACTTCACTCTGGCGGGCAATTTGTGTCTTTTCATACACTTTTGCATCCATATCTGCCAGTATATCCAAGGGAGGAAATCGTGCCAGGATAGTTGCCGCCTCAAATGACATCGTGCGGTATCCTCGTACAATTCTGATGGCCATCTTGCGCTGTAGTCGGTATAATTTCGACCTGCAGCGACGTATTCTAAGTCGTTTCGACCACACAGGTGCTCCATAGAGGGCCATCGATCTTACTACTCCCGCATAGAGACGGCGAACTTCTTCCCTAGGTCCTCCGAGATTAGGTAGCAGTCTATGCATAGCACCTGCTGCCTTTTCAATGCGAGGAACCAGGCGATTAAAGTGCTCTTCGTAGCCCCAACGACTATCCAGAATCAGTCCTAGGTATTTCATAAACTGTCCCACTTTAACTTTTGTTTCTCCTACTTGGATTAGGGAGCTGGCTGGTTCCCTACCACGGGGTAACTTGTGAAACCATAGTGCCTCTGTTTTCAGGGGCGCTATTTGAAGTCCCAGCTCATGGATTTTAGCAATGACAATTGCCAACCCACGTTCGGCGAGTTCAATAGTTTCCGCAAAATTGTCCCCGCTAGCTAGGAGTAACGTGTCATCTGCGTAGCAAATGACATTCACATCATCAGGAAGCTTTACACGTAAGACTGCGTCGTATGCAATGTTCCAAAGTATCGGACCTAACACTGATCCCTGTGGGACACCGCATTGTAATTGTCTCCGCTGTAATTGTCCATCTTTATCTAGATACTGTATGTACCTATCGCCCAAGTACGCCCCGATAATGGCCTGTAAGTAGAGTGGTACGGAGTGATGTTCTAGTGCCTTCTGGATGGTATCCCATGGTAAAGAGTTAAAGGCATTTACAATGTCCAGACTTACTGCCAACGCTACCTTACCACGAGATGTGGCATGTATAGACAAAAAACGGACGCGAAGGATAGCATCAATTGTCGACCGTCCCTGTCGGAAGCCATATTGGTTTTTGGACAAATCGGGACCAACGTGAGACAAATGATCGTTTAGCCGAGTGGCTATTATTCTTTCGAATAACTTGCCAGCCTCGTCTAAAAGACATATAGGTCGGTATCCAGAGGGTGTATCAAGGGGTCTGCCTTCTTTCTTCAGGAGAACTAATTTGGCCTCTTTCCAGGCTTTAGGAAACGTAGCCGTACGGAAACAGATGCCAAATAATTGTTTCAACCTGACACCAAGAGCACCTTGAACTAGCACCCAGACTCGGCCAGGTATACCGTCCGGACCAGGTGCTGTATTTCGGGCACTCAACCGGCGTACGGCTCGGTTTAACTCCTCATCGGTTACTTCCAATTCGTTAGACCAATCCATGGGCATTACTGTGGTAACCGAGCTCCTTTGATGTACTGGAAACAAATATGAAAATATTCGTTCCAATACATCGGGATCTAATGTTTGCGTTAGTGGCGGCATCCATGGGCGTAATTTCCCTAACACCATCTTATAAGGTCGGCCCCAAGGATCACTATCAAGTCCCATCAAAAGCTCATTCCAGGCCCGGGACTTGGCAGTTTTTATAGCGGTCTGGAGCGCTACAGTGGCTGCCCGATACTCCGAGTATGCTTTGTCTATTTCGGCCGTAGTGGCTCTTCTTCTACGACGAGCTCTGGTGTACTGACGACGGTATTTTAAGCAAATAGCGCGCAGTTGCGCAATTTCTGCTGACCACCAGTATACCGATTTTCCATTGATGGTTTTGACTTTGGGCATAGATGCATTGCATATTTGAGTCATTGTGCCACGAAACCAATTCGCCTCACTCTCGGCATCAGATATTACTGTTTCCGAGCTCGACCAGGCCGCAATATTGGCAGCAGCGTTGAGCATATCCCGATTTAGATTCTTGAGGGACCAACGTTGCCAGAGCTTTCCACTGTTCTGATTACAGTTTACGTTAGGACGCCGATGGGACACTGTAAAAGTAATATGCCGATGGTCAGAAAGTGTGACTATCTCCTCTGCAACTCGCCAATCTGATATCAAGCCCATTGCAGAGGAGCTCGCCCATGTTAGGTCCACGATCGACTCGCCCTGCCATCGTACGCATGTGCTAATAGAACCTCGGTTTACAAGACGGAGGTCGAGTGTTGCTGCCCATTCTTGTATTTTTTCCCCTCTGCGGTCTTCCCTGTAGTTTCCCCAAACTTTTGAGTGAGCATTGAAGTCACCCAGGACTATAGTTGGGCGTGGAATACACCTGCGAATACAGTTTGCTAGTTCGTCTAGATACTGCTCGTATTCAGAGATTGGTCTATTGGGCGAAACATAACAACCAACAAAGGCTAGAGAGCCACATTGTACGGCAACAAAACCTGGACCCCTCTCTATCAAAGAGCATGATGGAACATTATGGCCACCCCCCCAGTAGGCTGCGACGGAGCCCTGCTCATCTCCAAACCATCGAGGATGATCTGGTACATTGTAGGGCTCCGCAACGATAGCAAGAGATATAGACCACTCCGCAATGGTTTGCAGTAGCAGGTTCTGCGCATTGCGGCAGTGGTTTAGGTTGCCTTGAAGAATTCTTAGGATTGGGAATGTGCTGTATCCATTGCCTCCCCAAGACCAGTGTTGTTATCTTTAGGTCTCTGAGCCTGTTTACCGCTATTCTTCGTTGGTGACTTGCATTTTTTCCCAAGTCTGTGATCTGATGGATATCCCAAGTCAGCACAAAGAGGACACTTGAGTACTTGAGATGTACACTGGCTTGCTCTATGGCCTGCTTCACCACATGCGTAGCACCTGTTACTCCTATCAATGTTGTTAGGACATTTACTTCCTACATGTCCCCTCTCAAGGCATCGGAAACAATGTAATGGTCTAGCTTCAAGAAGCTCAACCCTAACAAGGCTCCACCCAATGCGTATTCGTTTGGCAGCAGTCAGCCTTTCGATAGCAGTAAGCGGACATCTTACCCAGCACGTTCCCATTGCCGTTAAAGATCGTCGAATCTCACCAACTTTAATATCGTCAGTGGAACACCCGCCCACTTCAGCGACTGCGTTAGCAACTTCCTGTGTACTAGTGGCATCATCAAGATCCTTAATTCTCAGGTCGCCAGTTTTAACAGGTCGTCTGATGCGGACGTTTTGGTCAACGAGTACTTCCCGCATCCGTTCTGCTAGTTTTTCTGATTTAGGTCCACATTCAGGACCGTCTATCATTAAAAGAAGACCACCAGTAATAGCTCTTTTAAATCTTACACTCTCTACACCTAAATCAGACACTTGGATCTTTGATTTTATTTCTTCCGTTATCTTAGTATAGGTGATGGAGTCATCCATCACGGTAACTGATACAGCCGCGGTAGGTAGTGATTTTGCTTTTTTCTTCTTTTTTTTTTTGTGTGTGTACACGTTAGACAGATTGGTCTTCGTTCCAGATTGACGACCAGAAGTCTTTGAGATACCCTTCTTTGCGGCAACGACATTCCAAGACTCTAGTGGTACCACACCCTGTGAAACGCTATTCAACTCCGGTCCCGAAACTGGAGGCAGTTCAACAATTGCGGGATGCAGGCTGCGATTTTTCTTACTTTTTTTCCCGTGGTTGGCAGCCGCGCGGGGCTCCAGCTGTTGTTTGTGTTTGGCAGCAGCTGTACTCATCTCCAAGGAGCCTCCAGTCGATTCAATTTCAGCCTTAAGGGCCTTGAACTGACTCTTTACGAGACCTTTCATTTTCTCCATAAGCCTATTTTCTAGGGTGTCCCATTGTGATGCTTGCGTCACAAAAGTCGCCTGGGTAGCTGGTGGATCAAAGGCACCAGAATTATGTCTTCTAAGTTCTGCCAGCTCAGAGGTAAGATTACGGAGTTGCGAGCGTAACTCCACAATCTCTGAGTTTAACTTTGCGGTATCAGTATTGTCAGTAGACCGCCTAGCCAACTCCTCTGTAGTGGCTTTTATCCACCGCACAGCCACTTTGAGCTCATGCGCGTACTCACTTTTAAGGTTACGAGATTTTTCTGTGACCTTTTCAATCGTTTCCAGGTGTTCTGTTATACAGTTTCCTAGCTGTTCATTATGCTTTGACTGCACGATCTGGGTCAGTTGTTCCTGACATGGAAGTTTTTTCTTTTTCGCCCTCGCGAAAGAGGTCCCTCCTTCTGTTTCCACTTCAACAGTGGTTTCTTCTTCAGTTGAGGGCACTGCAGCGACTACTGTGCGCTTTGGCATTGGCTCAGTAGCAGTAATCGTCCTTGGCCTCCCTCTCTTACGCGTACCGACTGCACCAGATGCACTCGATGCAATCGAAACGTATGAGACATCTGACTCATCTCCATCGCTCTCTGCGACAGGTCTTCTGGTAGGTCTATTTGGACGCAAAAAGCACCCACTATCTTCCCCTGCCACTCCTCCAGATACTGGCATCAAACCCTTCTTCTTACAGACATCATTATTAGTATTAAGTTGTGTATCCATCTTGTTCCCACGAGTATGGGGGAAGCATCGGTCCGCCCAGGCAGAGCCCCCTGTGCCTGGGTAAGCCTAGCGTAACCCGCCTAGGGTGTCGGCCGGTGCCCTGGCGGGGGTCGCACTAACGACTGAACTTCCCATCAGCCATGCATCCTATCGCGGTGCGCCGCCACTTAGGATTTGGGGTTATTTTTTAGAGAGGTTTTCTTCCTCGCGGTCCGGCCAATTAAGGCAAGACCCTCGATCCCAATGAAGGCCGCGAGACATGACCACGACACCTTATTGGGATTGCGAGATCGACGGTGTCTGGGCTCAAACCCAGTTCGCCCGGCGGCAGTGCTAGTGCACGCCGAACCCGTCTGTATTCCTCCGCTGTGCTCTCTGCTATTCAGAGAGACACGTGGAGAAACTCATCGCGCTGGTTTTGGTCCACGCCGTTACCGGGACCTCGTAATGCGAGGCTTCCCCTATCCGCCACCCAGGGGACGCGCCCGATGGGAGACCAGCAACTCCACACGGGAAAAAAAAAAAAAAAAAAAAAAAAAAAAAAAAAAAAAAAAAAAAAAAAAAAAAAAAAAAAAAAAAAAAAAAAAAAAAAAAAAAAAAATGACGTACCTACTACAACATACTGATTTTTTCCTTCTAACTGTGATTTTCAGAATTCAAAGAATGTTCTAAAACCGCGGTGTTTGTTTTACTTTTACTTCTTGTTTTGAAGAATTTGTAGCCATTTATGACCATCGTGTTAATTTAAAGCGTCAGACTTTAACTATAAAAATATTATATAACTCATCAACTATTATATAACTTAAGAATGTAGATATATATTTATACTGATTTAGATATTAATTTCCTAGGAAAAGGAGTTGTTATTTAAATGAGAGTTGTTTCAGGTATACATTTCATCACAATGAAAAATGACAGAACTCTGTTGATGGTTGGTGCCTACAGTTTCCATAGGGCTGGTGTACTGACGAAGTGCAACGGCATTCGATGGAGATGTTCAGCCAAAAAGAAAGGGTGCAGGGCTTATCTCATCATCAGCGATGACTACACAACCGTAATTAAGTCACGCTTGTACCACACAGATCACGAAATACCTGTCTACGAGCAGTTGTACACCGGCAAATATATTAGATTGTAAATATTCTTGTTGTTTTATTTGCTTAAATTATTTATTAAGATGTGTAAATTGTGTTGTGTTTAATATGCTGTTATGTAAAATTAGCGCTTTATTAACAATAAAAAAAATGATCTCGATAGTACCAATGGTATTATTCAAAACAACTACCCTCAATTTTAAAGTACAGAAGTTAAATTTTCATTTTAGCAGCACAGATATTAAGAAGGAAAGATATCCTTGGCTGTTCGCTTTAAGGACATAGTTTACGACGAAAAAACTCTCTTGCATCTATGAATAGTTACAGGCTCTATGGTTTCGTATAATTGTAATTATTTATAACTACATATATAAGCGTTGTGAGATAATTAGTACCTATTCGCATGTAGCTAAAAAAGCTCATGCATTGATCACCCAATATTAATTTACTAGCAAATGTAAATAAACTAAATAGTTGAACCAACAGTTTTAATTTCGTGAAAAGTCTGCCTGGAAGAGATCGCTATTAGCGACAAGACCGCCTATTGTCTATATTTTGTTTATCATTCCATTTATGTGAATTCTTGTGTGTGGATAGCAATAAAGAGATGTCTTTCTATCTTCGGCCCTATCTTACTGTCGTCTGAGATCCATCACACTTTAGTGCCACCAAAACGTCACCTCTATAAACCTATATCGAGTTTAGTAGTCTGACTTTCTACTATATTTTTTTTTGCCTTAAATATAGAATTTAGCCTGATAGACATACGTCTAAAACTATACAAAATTTCAGATGCCCAGTTCATCAAACTTCCCAATGGAACCATACTCTTGATGGTCAACGGTTACACCTTCCACAAGGCTGTGGGGGTGGCCTGCTCCCTAGGATCTCGCTGGAGATGCTCCAAGAAGGCCAAATGCAGCGCTTTTGTAGTCCTCAGCAAGGACGATACCACTATTCTTAAAATGGCACTGAATCATAACCACGAGAAGCCTATGTACACAATAACTTCATCGGGACAGTATGTCAAACTTTAGGGTGCGATATTTACATTAGCAGCCGGTTTGACAATGACGATTGTCCAAATATCCGTAATTTCAGTATTTTTGGTAACACCGATAAATAAAATATACCTACACATAGTAATATTTAAGCATACTGACTTGTTCGAAAACTTATCCAAATTATTGATTACGATTACCCTATTTTTAACTTTCCAAAGAAACGATCTTTTTACTAACCAAAATGGAGGTTGGCAAAACGTGCTTGACCAACAATCTAACAAACTAACAGCTAAGCCTTTTTTCGAGATCTATTTCAGTATGATCTAACTGTTGTGTCAATCCTGAAAATTAGGCATGATTTAAGTCGCCTTTTACGAAGAGTAGAAGTTGCCTCAATGCTTACTTTTCTTTTGGGAAAGCGAACAAGATTGCTCCTCCAATCCCTTTCATTACTATCTTTCTGCGATATGATGACCTCGCAGTAAGAGCATAATCCGTCGCGATTACTGACTCTTAATCATGGATCATCAAACGAAATCATACGTCGGTATTTCTATTGTAGAGCTTTAAACTCCTCCTACAGCCAAGGGGAAGTAGGCTCTTTGGGCCCCAACCTCACTGGTTGAGGTGAACGCAGGGTGTTTCCTACTTCGGGTCTGGTCGTTCTCAAGACTGCTTTAAAGTAGAAACCCCAGGGAAGGGAACCAAGTATGCAAGATGCGGTTACCCTCAATCTTCTGTGGACTCAAACAGCTATGCCTTACCAATAGTCCAATACATAGGTCTAAAATCATATACATTTCAGATGCCCAGTTCATCAAACTTACGAACGGGAGGATATTGTTGATGGTCAACGGTTACACGTTCCACAAGGCTGCGGGCGTGTCCTGCTCGCTAGGATCCCGATGGAGGTGCTCAAAGAAGGCCAAGTGCAGCGCTTTCGTAGTTCTCAGCCGGGATGATAGTATTATACTGAAAATGGCCTTGAATCACAACCACGATAAACCTATGTTCAAAATAACGTCATCCGGAGAGTACATCAAACTAAGGATGTGATTTTTTGTACAGATATAGCTGATATAATAAAGTTTGTTGTGAATGGCTCATGATTAATTGCTGACAACACTGCAAAAGTTTTATTGTTTTAAAATTAAAGCGTGGTAAAAAACTTTCATCTTTTTTTGTTCAACTAATAATAAGAGATAATAGGTTTATTTGACATACTGCCAGTAATAGATTTTCAATAATTGATGATGTTTATTTTATGCAAAGGCATATAGAATATAATATCTTTATTTATAACTTAATTTATAGTAATTATATTTTAGTAAGGTTAGTTTACTGTTGGTTATGATCGAATTAAAAAAAATCTTTAAAATATCTTTTTATATTACGCTACATAAAAATTAGTACTTATTGATATCAGCCCTTACTGATCTATGTCGATTATAAATGTAATCATATATGTTTAACTAAATAGTGTTTTGTCTTGCTGTTACATCAGAGGAAGCTGAATAAAACACTACTTAGTAAAGAACTACTTATATGAGCTTTCAATTCATGCATACTAACTTTAAATTGTGTAAATTATGTAGAGATACCAACATACACTATAATACTTATACATACGAAAGCAACTGTACGTATTTTACAATACCCATAAACCGTTGAACTAATTTAGAAGAGTTTTGTTTAAATGTAAATTGGAAAAACAAATTACGTACTTTTCATTCGGAAATATGTTACGTTCCTTTGAGATCATGACATAAGGAATTCTTCATAAAATTGTATTAGCTAAGTATTTAACTCAAGACGTGTATTGAAAACTAGTGTAACTCGACAGTGCCGTTACTTGACTTGTTTGAGAGCTCGACATGCTACATACGGACATGACAACATAACGCTACTATACCGCTTCATGTTTGCTTCTAAAATTGATCAAGTTATATGGTATATGGTACACGCTTAAATGCCTAAAGATTAGACAGAAACTATAAACCCACGTTTTGCCATCATTGGTTTTAAGTCCCACGTAATAATGGATATGGTCCTTTATGGACATATGTTTAGACTCAATACTGAGAATTCCCTAATTGAAAAGTCAATTGAACATTTCTTTATATTGATTTTATAAAAAATGGAGGTGCTCCTAACAGTCACCTTAGCCCCGCATTTGAGAATATTTTTTCACGTTTAAAGGCCGTCAGTCACGTTTAAAAGCCGTCACGGCGCCTATTATAAATGAGACAGTTTTGAAATTGCATCCAGGCATAATGATTCTTATTTATAAATGTTACTAAGGTCATTGTCAAGTGAGGTATATTTTATATCTTCTAGCGTCACAGATCGCTCAATACAATAAGATAAAAAATTGTTGTGAATGTGAATAAGTAAGGCCTAGTATGTTTAGGGAATTTATATTTGGTTCGAGTAGTATATCAAAGTCCCTAGATATTTCAGAGATAATGGGTAAAATAACTGCCTCGGTAAAATAACTACCTCCTGACCTCGCCGCACAAGTATGTGCCGTGCGATCTAGCGGTCCTGGGTTCGATTCCCGGGTCGGGCAGTGTTTTTCCATTAGGAAATTCTCAGTAGCAGCACGGAGTCTGGAATTGTGCCTGAAAAACGGCAAGAGGCTCTATTACGTGGGACTGATACATACCTGGCGATATGTGGGTGCAGAAATGCACCTCTGCCTGCCCTTTTGGAGAATACAGGCGTGAGGTTATGTGTGGTAAAAAACTTTACGTCCCAAAACATGATCATATTTACACTTTTTTTATTGTATAAATTAGGTATGAATTCTGATTTTCAATGGTATAGCGGGATATTGTTATTGTGTAGTATTTAAATTAATTTTTTTTTTTCCAAAATAATTTATAAGTTAAAATAATTTAATTAAATTAAAGATGTATTTTGATTTATTTAACGTTTTTATGGTTTAAAGTAGATTTGTATCGGTTCTGGATGGCTATCTCGTAGTAGTTTCTTATACCTACACGGCTATTAGAAGTATCGACTATGTAGAATACATTTGTTTATATTCAGGAAACTTTAGGTTATTATATTTTTCTTTTACTTTATTATAATTTATTAGACACTACTTTACTGCTAGAAAATTATTGTTAAAAATGGTTTATGTTTAGAAAAAAATAAATTTATTATTGTGTCGTATTGCATACAAAATAAGACGAATGATATTGAATAAGATATTTCAAAGAAGATTTTTAAATTATTCGTTGATTACTTTTGCATTGATTGATAAAATATTTATGCGCAATTAATTTTATGTTTTTGTAGGTACTTATTAAGTTTTATATATAAACGTGTAGATTTATTTTCCCAAAGAGGACTATGTTCCTGGTTTTATGACTTAAAGGAATTGCCCGAAGGATTTGTAGTACAATAAAAGATAAATTTACGTGCATATTTAATTTATATTTACATATTACTTTATTTGTTTTGTCTTAGAATATTTAGCAATTTGTAAAATAGTTAAAGATAAAATTATTATATAATTTATGCCTGTGTTTATATTATATAATAAACTGGCATGTATTCATATCTAATATTCTAGTACTATGTCAAATGTCGGTAGGAACTACAGAACAGTTGAATAATACTAGAAAGGAAATGTGTGGGACAGCCCTTCATTTTTGTTTGAAATTTTCATCATAGATCGTGTAATCGTAGTACAATGAATAGGTGACAGTCAAGCGGCGACACTTATCCCGATACAAAATACGTACTATTTCCCTTCTAATCTTATTCAGCTGTTCTGTGGTAGGAACGGTAAAACTTATCATTGACTGTTAACTCTGCGATATGAAAAATCGGTTCGATTGACAACTAAGATCCTATAGAAAACCGTTACGAGGCTATGATAATAGGTCTTAAAACTTTTGTTTACAATTTGTTTTTTGGTATATGCTAGTGGACAACCACTTAATTGGTACCAATGATTATTTCAAGTGTTCTAAGAAGTTAAAGCGACAGATTCCCAAAACCAAGAACTAAATATTTAACATAATATCATCCAACTATGGATTTATTTTAGAGTTTTGAATATTTTTACTGATAATTTTTATATGCTATTCATTCGTCTCATTTACACTATATTTAAAAATAAAATGATTGTAATAGATTGACTATGTAGTACTTATTTCATAATTTAAACATTACTTTTGACAGCACCGTGGCTCAGTTGACTAGACACCAGCTTGCGAAACGAGAGGCCGCGGGTTCGATCCCCGCACCGAGACAAATGTTTGTGTGATCCATAAATATTTGTTTCGGGTCTGGGTGTTTGTGAGACCGAAAAGTCTCTCGTAGTTTCTGATACCCACGACACAAGACTTGTATCTTAGTGTGGGATCAGAACTATGTATGTGACTGTTGGGTGTATTTATTTATTTACTTATATCACCGTCTCTGAGTGATTAAACAATAAACAATAGCAATAAAACAAATCGTTTACAAGTAATTAACAAGAAATTATTCAATTAATGGTGAATTAACCTTACTGGTGAATTAGTTAAAGTAATTATTCAACTCTCAACAAGAGCTTCATAATTTAGATGTATAATATCGTAAAAATAATATGCTTAAAGCAGTGCCGGTACTTCCGTAGAAGCCCAAAAGCGTTACGCGTTAATTGTGTAATGTCTAGTTTGTAATTGTTTATTGTGGGGTCAGGATATTCTCATTTATATGTCCAATTGCTTTTCTTAAATAAACATTTAAACCTTAAAGATATTATTATTGGGAATTTTGTAAGGCAAACTGGGCTTTTGGGCTTCTATGGAAGTACCGCCACTGGCTTAAAGATGGTGCATTGAGAGTAAGAAAGTAATCGTGACTTGTTTCAAAATATTATCAGGAACGCATAAGTCCGGGCAGTGGCGGTACTTCTATAGAAACCCAAAAAGTTACACGTTAATTGTGTACTGTCTAGTTTATAATTGTTTATTTTGGGGTCAAGATATTCTCATTAATATGTCAAATTGCTTTTGAGATTTTTTAAGATTTAAATTAAAAAAATAGTTTTTTTTTAGATTTAAAGCTTAAAGATTATTAGAAATTTTGTAAGGCAAGCTGGGCTTTTGGGCTTCTATGGAAGAAGTACCGACACTGCGTCTGGGTATTATAAGGCTCTTGGATTGTAATCAATGCAGGTTTTACTATATTGTTGTATATATGTGTAGCGTAATTGTATACATTGAGATTAAAATATTTTAAGGCATTCCTGTTTTAATTCCCCAGAGCCCTGTAAAGCAAACAGGCAGAATAAATCTAGCGTCAATGTTAATTTTCTTTTTTTCAAATTTAAACAATGCGAATCTAGTTGCTATGTCATACAAATATCGATATACAGTAAATCGATAATTCGCATTGCAACACTTATTTTAACAGCTGTAAACCTAGCTATCCGCGTTTGTTTCAGAAAAGAGTCAAGCGGTGGTTGGCGGTATTTATCAGCTGCCAAACGGTCATAAAGTGTTGGTATTAAAGGATTACATGTTCAATATGACGAAATGCAAATTAGATGGGATTGTACGGTGGAAGTGTCACCAGAAGAATTGTCCAGCCTACATACTTATGAAAGGCTACAATCGTGTTCTCGGTCAGATGTTGAGACACACACACGACCCACAAGCTTCTAGAGTAATGCATATAATTGATTCTGCCACGCCTAAAATCACAAGCGAAAGTTGAAGTTACTATTGATATGATAATCACTTACTATCGGATCCCGCGTTCTGAAACAAAAATAGGTCATTATTTACGGCGAATTCACTGTAATGTTAATTGGTGGTACAATGCAGTCAATAATATCAACTGTTGAGAAGAAAAGCGATTATTAGCTGGCTTACTAAATAAAAAAATGTAGTCTATTGACGAATATATCCTGGTTGATCCTGGAAAGTTTACAGAGACCACACTCTATATCCGAGCGGATAACAATATCCTACCTCTACATTTTCATCTTGTAGTTAGATCTAAACAAAATGAATTAATGACAAGTGTATTGGCCTATACATAACTTCGAAAAGTCAGAGATGATTGCCTGGGTTTCGAATCTAAGACTTCTGACTCGGCAGAATGTGTGCTTTTAATTAAGACTGCTTAAATGACTTTTCGCGTATATAATATTCACTAAAGCCATGCTTTCAAATACTTGCACCGTCAGATCAAAAGAGTAAGTTAGTCATAAATAAGGGTTAAAAATCCTTTCAACATTAACCATGAGATAGCTAAGTTTAACGTATCTACATTTGTAAGAGTTATTTTGTTCAAAATTATTATTATTGTTACCCGTTCTATTACACGTACGTTCATATTAGAACAGTGTTGATAATTTTTGAAACAAAATAAAATTATGGTTATAATGAAACGCATTGGAAAAGGAAGAAAATATAACAAAAATGAAAGGTAAAATAATTTACGGGCCATCTGAGGTCGGGAAGGGCTCGGGGGGAAGGTTTTAAGGGTAAAAAACGGTTCAACTGAGTTTTCGGCAAAACTACAATTCCTATGCAAAAAAGTTAAATGTAGGTAATAAAAAGATCTGCAACTTTTGTATTTACACTTTTACCACTTACCTCATAACCTCAAAATTTATGTGAAAAATTGAAATAACCGCGTTTTTTTTTTTTTTTCTTTTACAACAAAAAATGATTGTGTTCACAAAATTTGGTGAAAACTTACCTTTTTATGTCCCTAAACACTGTTATTTATTTGATTTGAAATATATTCGTTTTCACCTTATTTTAACTTAACATCGAAAAAAACACCCTAATTTTCAATCGAAAATGCTAGCGTTAAATATCAGCATTTTCAAAAAAGTTGGTAGGCTTTTTGTTCTTAGAAAACTCTACTTTCTGATGGTGTAAAAAATATACGTAACTATGGTAAATCTTCTCAGTAAATGCAAAGAAACGAATTATTTTTATAGGTTATGTAATATATATATATATATATATATATATATATATATCTTCCTTTTCCAATGGGTTTCATTCTACTTTTTTTTTTTTACCGCTTTTAAAGGCTTCGGTACTTGTTGTGTTATATTATAAATGAGTTTTTAAGAGTTTGTTGGAAAAAAACATGACTTGATGAGTTATTTTGAAACTTAAATGGTATATTATGTAAAAATATGTCATGCATATTTTGTATTTAAAAATAGGGTACGTACATATTAAGGTGGAGTGAAAAAAAAATTTTTTTTGTTAGCCAGAGGGTCGAATTTGTAGCTTCTATAAAACAAAACTTTTTGGCCCAAAAAAGA
This sequence comes from Hemaris fuciformis, assembly GCA_907164795.1. Taxonomy (NCBI): domain Eukaryota; kingdom Metazoa; phylum Arthropoda; class Insecta; order Lepidoptera; family Sphingidae; genus Hemaris; species Hemaris fuciformis. The sequence continues at coordinate 2,960,010 of OU015443.1, forward strand.
AAATTTTACTCGACATCTTGAAGCGGCCACTCACTTTAAAATTAATTAAGAGTAAAAAAAAAGCGTTCTAGAAACTTCAGAGTATTGTCTTTTATGCCAATTTTCTTTATATCAATTCACTCCACCCTACTACATATATAGAAAGATGCGCGTTTGTAATATGAATGTAAGATGAATTTGACTAGGGCACCTACCAACAATTTTTAAGAACAATGCATTTTTAACATTTTTCTCGAATAATTTGCAGCATTTGAATATATATATATATATATATATATATATTAATTATTACATCTGTTTCTACTGTGTTAAATTTTTTGCTTCATTTCAACGTGTTTTACTATTTTAATAGTTATTTCTATGCAGCCGTTATTATTGATGAACATAAATTGAATAAATTAAGTCTTAGTTAATTTGTTTGTTAAAACGTTACATGTAAATTAGTGTTAATAAATTTTTAAATAATTAAAATATGGTTTTATTTATTTATTCATTTTTATTTAAAAACCACGAGGGAAAAGGATAAAAATGTGTGCTCCTGAGAAAAATATATTAATAACTGTGAGTAAATAAAAATTATAAATATATATAAAACATACAAATGGATTTATATTTATAAACATATACTTACACTTTAATACATAAATAAACATATACAACATAAATACAAAATATAAGATTTTTTCAGACTCACATGTATTTTAGGAGCACACAAACATTTGTCCCAATGCGGTGATCGAACTCCAGACCTGTTATTTATGCTGGCTTCTAGCCAAGTGCCATACGGAAGAGCCACTGCCGTTGAAATTTGTGAAGATAGTTTCATTATAATATTACATCCACAAAATATAGGCCACAGATTTAAATTCATTAAAATCTACCTTGTGTTCTATTTTTTTGTTTATTTTAATGGCCCTAGCTATTAAACCTTAATCTCTTGAAGGGTTGAAATAAGAAGAAGAAGAATCACAGAATCAAAAAATAAAATAGCATTTTGTTTTCTTTTTTTTTTATCTTTCACTTTGGTAACAATTTTATTCGCTACAAAAATTCTAGAGTGACATGTTATAAGCGGCCTGCATCCAGCGAACACCCTGCAACCTTTACCTTCTTGATTAATAGAAATAATTGCCCTTTTCTTAGTTAATCTTACTGTTGTTTTTTAGTGAAGCTGATAACAATGGTTGGCGGTCGGACCTGCCTTCTCTTCAAAGGTTACACATTCTTCTTCAGATACAGGTCGAAGATGGGCAGGAAATGGTGTTGTACGCTGTTCCCAAGGTGCAAGGCACATCTCTTTCTGGACGAAAACGATATAGACCTCCTTCAGATATGCGACGACCACGACCATTGCAAGACGGAAATACTACGGTGCCCAGATGGCAAATATATTAAGCTTAAGAGGAAAATTTTCGAATAAATAAATACCTTTTATTTTATATTATCACGACGGGTTTGTGCAATAGTTTTGTCCATTTTTCTGTGTTGAGACTTGCTGTTGTGAAAAAAAAAAACTAGAAAAGCGAACTAACTCATAAAGTAGGTATTACATACAAACTAAATAAAATAATAAATGTACTTAAATTACACAATAGAAATCTGACATTATAACCTGATAAACAAACCGTACATTTCAGTTCAATACCCACTAGAACTAGATCAATGAATTTTCTAAAATATACATACAGCATATTACGGTACAATAATTTGGGTTATTAAGAATATTCTCAATTTATGTAAAACGAAGTAAATGATGTTATTAAATAGCCGTATCTTAAGCTGCTGTGACTGCACGAGCGATTTAAATATTTAGCAATGTCCTCTAATATTTGATATTTTTAAACTACGTGGGTGTTTTAAAACGTACTAACTTGGTCCTTAAAATATACAATTTTGCATTGAGGTGTACATAATGTTTAAATTGGGCATATAACGTCTGTAGAATTTGCAAAAGTTTATATATATATTTTTTACTATATCCTTATAATTTGTAATTTTTATTTCTATTCTACATTTAGTCAATTAACTGTTATATATTTTGCGACAATGAATCTGACCTAATCTTTATTTATGTTATACATGTTTTTTACTATTTGATAATTCCCTTAATACTACATGAAAAGTAACTTTTGATACGTGACTGCAGATACACTACCGACAAAAAGTTTGGAAGCACTTTTAATACTCTCAATTACTTTAGAAATAATATAAGATATAGTATTATTTAATTGAGAATGATTAGGTACTTCATTAAAACAACAATTAAACTATGAAACAAAACCATATTCTTATTACTAAAATAATATTATATTTTATTACAACATCGATAAAATTTGTTATTATCAATTTGCTATTTGTTTTTACAAAAATTATAGGTGCTTCCAAACTTTTTGTCGGTAGTGTATATTAATGCAATAATTACTTACGAGTATTGAATTTTTCTTTATTACATTCATTAACAGTTGCTGATCACAATCCTGTGGGATGATTTTATATGTTAATAAATGTCATTTTGTGATGAAATTGTGGCGAGTGTTTGAGTAGTTACAGTAAAATCTTTAGCTCAGTGAAGTAAGTTATAATGACATGAGATCATTGATTTTGATAAGTCTCATGTAAAAAGAAATGATATTAAATTTTAATTTTACAATTAGGCTTTTATTTTTCCTACCATTTTGATATATTTTCTATATAATGCACTGAGCTGAATTCATAAGTAAGAGCTTATCAGCTTAAAGATGTTAACAAGCTGAGCTGACCAGATCTATTTCCATAAGTAATTGTCTACCGCCAAGAGAAAATCTTATCAGCACTGGACTTGATAAATGTTCACCGTAGTCATTACTTCTTTCTTGGAACAGAAAATAATGTCTGTCATATTTAATTCATCATAAGCTCATATATGTGCTGGGCACGAGCCTCCTCTACAACTGAGAGGGTTTACGCTTTAGTCCACCACGCCGACCTAGTGCGGGTTGGCGGACTACACACTTAAGAAATTCCTAAGAACTTTTAGGAGTGCAGGTTTCCTCACGATGTTTTCCTTTACCGTTAATCAATGTGATAATTATTTCTGAATACACACATAACTTCGAAAAGTCAGTGGAGATTCTCGACCGCGTGCCTTAACCTCTAGGCCATCACGACTTATACTTATAGTTACTTATTAATTGAATAATAACAGTAAAACAGCATGAGAAACGAGATTTACATGGAAACATGGGACAAGAAAGTTTTTACGTTTACTTATTTCCTAATACATACATACATACATAAACTCACGCCTGTATTCCCCGAAGGGGTAGGCAGAATGTGTATTTCTGCACCCACATTTCGCCAGGTATTTATCAGTCCCACGTAATAGGGGGCGAGCCTATTGCCGTTTCTCGGGCACATTCCCAGACTCCGTGCTGTTACTGAGAATTTCCTAATGGAAAAACCCAATAACACTTTGCCCGACCCGGGAATCGAACCCAGGACCTCTAGATCGCACGGCACATACTTGTACCGCGAGACCACGAGGCAGAATTCCTTATTCAAAATACAGATTCCTAATAAGGAATCTGTTTTATCATATATCGTTTAAAATACTGGTAATGAATGTCGCAATTCTCTTCCAGCTACATTAATAACTATGATCAACAACAAACAACGCTTGATGTACCGGGGTCACAGGTATTACAAGAAGAATAGGGGCGCGAGGTGGCACTGTGTAGCCTACCCGTCTTGCAGAGCTTTCGTCAGAGCAGATAGTTATCTAAATATCACAGACAATATAGGAGCCGTCCACAATCACCCTCTAAGACCTGTGTATAAAACCAGGTTTGGCACTTATTGTAAGATATCTGGAAATATATTTTAATTTTATTACGTAAGTTTAGAAATAGTTTTTTTTTTATATAAGCCTTGTTGAGGAGTTTGCCATTTGTTTAGAAGATCTATAGTTTAATGACTAATGGAGATTATTGAGATTATTGACTGCCTCGTGGTCTCGCGGTACAACTATGTGCCGTGCGATCTAGAGGTCCTGGGTTCGATTCCCGGGTCGGGCAAAGTGTTATTGGGTTTTTCCATTAGGAAATTCTCGGTAACAGCACGGAGTCTGGAAATGTGCCCGAAAAACGGCAATAGGCTCGCCACCTATTACGTGGGACTGATACATACTTGGCGAAATGTGGGTGCAGAAATGCACCTCTGCCTACCCCTTAAGGGAATACAGGCGTGAGTTTATGTATGTATGTATGTGGAGATTAACTCAATACTCTGGATGTCTCAAGTCGAAAGGGCTGGAAAAAATTGTGTCATGTAATTTTAAGGCAGCTGATTAGTGGTTGTAAAAGGACCTCAGTTAATGTTAAACAATTTTGTTTGTATAATTTATGTAATTAGACGCTCTCTTTATTGATAGAGCTTATTTGTTCTTTGTTTCATGTTTTGTAAATTGTGTGTATACTTTGTATGCTTAGACGTTCTCTTCATCGATAGAGCTTATTTTGCTTCGTTTCATGTTGTTGTATAATTGTATTGGATGATATTTACATCATGCCATTCAATTAAACCACGTACATGACTTAGATAAAACTTTGTTATAAAAGCAAAAAAAATCGAATCGTATTGTTAAAACAAGAATTTAATTCAACGTGCCATATGTCAAATACATTTCGGCTCGACAACGTTGCATAATCCATAAAGCAACATAGTTCACGTACAATATGGGGCTCAGTGCTGCACTACATCGATATCAAAACTAAAGCCGTATCTTCGCATCTTTAATCGTGATTTTTGGCAAAAGTACAGAGCGTTTTTTGCTCAAATTTTGAACATCGTCACGAACACGTGATTTAAAATGATGTCATAACATACCCGTAGATTGTAAAGCAAGTCCATAATATCTGGATTTAACTTGATTTTAAACTGACTTCGTACATAATTACTGGTCCTCAGAGACGCCTTCATTGTACATATAAACTGTACTTATACTATTTGTAAATTATAGTTATAAGTTAATGTATAAATTTTTACAAACAGTCGTTTATTAAAAGCGTTGTGGAAAAGATTTTTTAATTCTAAGTTTTCAGGCAATTTTACATTTTAGAAAATATGAACTCATAAATTATGAAAAAAATCTGTTTTGTATTTTTTAATTCTAGGATTTTTTGATTCTGTATCGATATTAGAAAAAGGAGAGTATTTTTGGTTTGTTAAAGATATAGCAAATTTATTTGTTTTTTTATATATTTCTTTTTTTATGCGGTTTGTTATGCCAGTAATAAAAAAATCTACATAACTTGTTTTATTTTTAATTTTTATAAAAAAATCTTGAAGACAGTAATTGTTGTTCCATTGGTAAGTCATAAGTCCCCAAAATTTTGTGTAATAGATATTGCTGACGATTGATCTGAATAGCTCAATGCTTCCGCGAATAATTTAAAAATGTGTACCTAACTTGATTATCAATTAGACCCATTGCTTGAATTGAATAGAATCGTACTTTCACAAATGAAACTCAAATGCATACATCCAAAACCCGACAACACTTGCCCGTCTCGGGATCGATTCCCGCAACTTTTCGCTAATTCAAACCGCTAATATTTGTATTCAAACCCAGATTTTAAGGCTATTATCAAAGAAAATATATGCCTTTTACATTTCAGGTCACATAATAACCCTTTATAATGGAAAACGTCAACTATTCCACCACGGTTATACGTACTTCAAGTACTATCAAACTCGAACCGGTTCACACTGGCGCTGCACTCTCCACCCGAAGTGCAAAGCCGGCCTGAACGTCACAGACGAGTTGCACGTCACAAGAATAATGAACGAGCACTGTCACCCAGTAACTCGCATGCACAAAAACCCGGACGGAACTTATATAAAAATAATGTCTTAATTTTATTTTATTAATGAACATATTAAAAAAAGCAGTGATGGCCTCGAGGTTTAGGCGCGCGGTCGAGAATTTCGGCGGTCGCAGGTTCAAACCCCAGGCACACACCTCTGACTTAGTGTTATGTGTGTATTAACAATGAATTATCACTTGCTTTAACGGTGAAGGAAAACATCGTGATAAAACCTGCACACCTAAAAGTTCTTAGGAATTTCTTAAATGTGTAGTCCGCCAACCCGCACTAGGCCAGCGTGGTGGACTCAGGCCTAAGCCCTCTCAGTTGTAGAGGAGGCCCGTGCCCAACAGTGGGACGTAGGTATATGGGCTGATGATGAATGAACATATTTGCTCACGCCTCTTTTCCAAAGATCAGTGGCAGTAATTCCATAGAAACCCAAAAGCGTTACTCGTTAATTGTGTAATGTCTACTTTATAAATGCTTATTGTGGGTTCTTTATTTAACAAAATTAATTTGTTTAAAGCTTCAAAAATATTATTCGGTATTTTGAAAGGCAAACCGGGCTTCTATGGAAGTACCGCCACTGGCAAAGATATAGTCCAAAACCAACGTTTCGCAAGTTATAATGCAAAAGGCGACGAGCTTACTCGTCGTTTGGAAAAAATACCAATTTCGTTTTGCTCGTGCACATTTCCAAATTAATAATTCAAAATGAAATATTGGAAACCAAACGTGGGACCATTTGATTACACGCTAATTTGTGTATAAAATAATAATTATTAGTTGTGCACCTACATAATATGAAAATTAACGCAGATAATAATAACACTTACTAACATAAAAATACAGTTAATAGAATTCTACTAATAAAAATATTCAACAAACAGATACGCACTTTTAAACCCAGATCTAAGAAACCTTTGTGTTTCATGAATGTTATACTTGTGGATCAAATAAATATTTGTCTCAAACGGCTCTTGTTTCATAGCGACTATTGAACCAAATCCGTTACGGAGGCTGTGGATATTGCAACGTGTAATGGTAAATATAGTATTTTGGATAATAGGTTCATTTTTTGAATATGACTACATTATTTGTGGCGTGTACTTTATTGTAGTTTTATTTTAGCAGCCTATGTACATATTTAAAATAAATTAACGTCACAGAAATCGTTAATAAGTTGTTTCAGGAAAAACACGTTTCCAAAAAATAATAATTTTGAAAAACACCTGGTGCTAAAATAAATAGTTCAGTTTAGTTATATACAAACCATTCATCATAATCGCGACGAAAATATTCTTCCATGCCAATAGAAATAAGCACATCAAAACATACTTTCATTAAATTGTTTCATATAGTGCCACTGTTTTTTAACAATGAAATCGGTGCATGTTATTAATGTGTATAAAAACTATGGTGTAAATTAATTATAATATTTTTATATTAAAAAAAAAACTTTTATTTCTTCCTTCCAAAAGTAGTAACATCCCTAACAAAGCAAAATTTATCAGAGCAGATTCAACAACATCAAATTTCTTTTTCAGTTCAACTGATCACAACGGTTCACGACAAGCTGCTGTTGAAATACAAAGGGTATTACTATTCGAAGACTCCTTACCTCAAGAAGAGATGGAGATGTATCAATACTAGTTCCTGCTACGTCGGTGTGATTGTCAACAATGATTTCTCCATACAAAAAGAACCCGAAGAACACATGCACCCACCAAAAATATTCGTGGAGACGAGCAACGGAAAGTATAAGCTTATAAAGGATTCTGCTTACAAAGCTAGTGACTATATCGTTTGTGAGGTGCATAAGTAGTTTTATATGGAAGGAAATTTATTGACATAACTGATTTCAATAAACAATTTCTACATACATATATCCTTACGTATTCCATCAATTACTTTTTTGTTAATTTTTAGTTCAATTCGAAGATAGCGATCAGGTTTGTTTATTAAAACTGGTCGAACTTATTTTTATTGTCATGTTATATTTAGTTAGACTAATGGATATCAGTTCTATACTTTTGGTGTTTACGAAACTAAATATTCCATGCCAATAATAACATGTATTCAGATGAAAAAATTATAATCATATTTCCTTTTGTGAATACGGAGTAATGGTATTAAATACACTGGATTCCAACCCGTAATTCTTTTATCTATTGATGTCAAAGTACATTAAGCTGGTTCTAATTTGGTTGTCACAGGATCGAAGCTCCATCTTTTAAATCGATTTCAGTAACATGTTAAGAAACTAGAACTAGTAAGTATTGTGTACTATATGTATTCCAATAAAAAATATCATGTGTATATACTCTATTTTACAATTGATTATGTCTGTAGAAATTCATACCTATATAAAGAACTAGATTAGGGGTAGTTTTTCAGGTGTCACATTGTGTATCTACTAGCTGACTTAATGACTAATATTTGTCTCTCAATACGTAAACGTTGCAATTTGTTGGTATCTTCCACAATATTATAGTACGTACCAGTTGGCCATTTAGGCTATTTGTAGATGCATAAAGACCCCTTTTTAATTAAGTAAGGTTATCAGAGCTAATTATCATTTCAATATATTTTTTTGTAACATTTGCAAGTATTTAATGAGAAGAAGGCAAATTGATCTTCAATAACATTCGTGTTTAATTGTGATTGCGACCGGTTGCAAAAAATGGTAAGATGTAAATAGATACGACAATATGCTGGAAAGGAAACCAAAAACAAAGCTTTCAATTTTTTTCATTAGAAGTTAATAAATTCCTTTAGTAATAGACAGAAAATAATTTATACAAAATAGTAACGCCGGTCCTATATCTAATTTGTCGTGTTTTTTAATCTATACACTATAGTTCAGGTTAGCGTGACCTTGACGTGTCTCCGAGGCCAAAAAACTTTGATAACAAGATGAAACCAGATTTCAAGTGTCAGGATTATGTGTCAATAGACTATTTGGTTTATAGCCATTACTAAGTAATATTATTCTGCTTATTCAACCGAAAATATTTCACCAAGAACTATGGTAATTTTTAAATTAAATAATCTGTAGTTTTAGTTATTTTGTTAGTTTGTGACTAATTTGAGTAGATTTTAGTTAGTTTTTCGGCTTCATAAGATGAAGATATAATATCATCTAATGTTTGAATCCATAGTTAAAGTAATTAGAGTTAGTGTTACTGTTAACATTTTAGTCGTAAAATATTGTATTAACAATTTCATCCTAATCGTTACAGCTGTGTTTAATTCCATTAACCATGATAATTTAATAACTAAGTAATTAAATAGATTCCAAAGATATTTTGAAACTTAAACTTTACACTATATATAGCAAAACTTTTTGATAAATTCAGTAGTATTCAAAGTATAACGTAGCCATGTAGTGAAATTATTATATATTTATGGATGACCTTATATCGTAGAAAATAATGACTATGAATAAACGTGGCATAACTTTTTCGATTTCTGAAATCTTAAACAAACTGTATCTTAATTTCTCGAAAAATGTAGCTTAATACACTGGAGTTTTTGTTTCATTATTTTTTTTATTTTTTTTTTTGTAAAATATACGATTGTTTAATTATGATAGAGAAATATCAAATAGGAAGACAAAAGCATTTTTTTGTTTCTATCCGTACAAAATCTACGGGTTTTACTTACAGTTGAAGATTAGCTAAGGAATTAGTAAATGATCAATTTAAACTATTATAAGATAAAATGAAGAAATCGAAGCCGGAAGAAATTTCGTTATAGTTAGTACATTATAATCATTTCTTACCAGTCGATACTCTCTTTGGTCTGCACTGGGCTTACCATCAATAATTTTTGCTGAATGCTGACTTGGAAAACATTCGACGCACGATAGTACTAATAGAATTTTATATGTTTATCTTGGTAATATTGTATTATATAATTTATAAAATAAAAGGTAATGTAGGCACGCCGAATGAAACTGTTGAAGACATACTTCGTAGATTTAAAATGCGTTGCAATTATATGCAATTCTACAGAATACAACATTATTACAAGTACCATATTTTACAATTAAATTGCATGTAACTATATTGTTATAAGATCGCGATTAATTTTTGTGCTAATTAGTTATTAATGATTTTTTCGTAGTTTAATTATCAAGAATTAGGTTAGGAACGCTTTTTTGTAACATACATTCTTGTTCTGGTGTTAAGTTTACTCACTTAAAGGTCTCTTACACAGAGGTATGGGATATTTTCATATGAATTATTTGCAGTAAGATTTCAAACATTTCGTTTTATAGGTTTAGCGACTTTTGTGTTATTTTAATCTAAATTTCAGTTGTAACAATTAATTATATTTCATTAATAAAGTGATTGATAATGTATATTAGTGTTTTATTGCTCACTATACTAATCATTATTATTATTATGTTAAGAAAATGAGTAAATATAAATAGGAGCTCAAGTTTAAAATGCACATGCATCTTCCATAAACAAGTCCTATGAAGCGCTCTTTCTATCCTTAAGCTAATAAATATACAATATTAAAAAAACTAATCACATCGCAAATAAACATAGAAAATGACTTTTTTAATTAGAAATATTTTTTTTATTTTAGTTTTTAAGCAAAGTGATGAATATGTTTCATTTTTATTGAACTTCATAATTATAGTGACGTAAATTCATGTTACTTCTAAGTTGACATATTTTAACACGTACAGTCTAGGTCCCCAAAGAGTCTTTCCTATAATAATGATCCTCCTTTTAGCTCACAAATATATATTAAACTACTAACTAATCATGCGATTTTCAGATACAGAACTAAAAGAGATAAAACTGCAAACTGGAAAGACCGCGTATATGTACCAACGCTACACGTACTACCGAACTCACAAGACTTCAACTTGCGAGAGATGGCGCTGCAGGTCTGGTTGTGCTGCTTACCTTTCCGTGTCCTTTGATGGCAAACTAATATCAGCGAAAGGAAAGCACGAACATCCACCTCCTTACTATCATGTTACTTCGAGTGGAGTGTATGTTAAGCTGTAGATGTCAAGTTCTGATTTTGAATTCCGTAGATTCCTATGATCAGTTTCGTTAATATATTTATATATGTACAACTAGTTGCTACCCGCAACTTCGAACGCGAAACATTAGACTTCAAAAGGAATATTCTTTCTCCGTTGCTGCTCCGCTCCTATTGGTCGTAGCGTGATGAAATATAGCCTATAGCTTTCTCGATAAATAGGCCAGTGGCGGTACTTCCATAGAAGCCCAAAAGCCCAGTTTGATTAAAAATATCCGAATCATAATCTTTAAGCGTTAAATGTTTATTTAACAAAAGCAATTTGACATGTAAATGTCCCCACAATAAACAATTATAAACTAGACATTACACAATTAACGTGTAACGCTTTTTGGCTTCTATGGAAGTACCGCCACTGAAATAGGCTATCTTACACTGAAAGAATTTTCCAAATCGCACAAGTAGTTCCTGAGATAGCGCGTTCAAGCAAACTCTTCGGCTGTATGATATTGCTATAGAAATTACAAACTATAAAAACATGTGGAATAAGCAAGATTGGTTGAAAAATGAAGCCATAATTCACATTTTAAAGATAGGGAGTATGTGCGTAGAGCATGTTGTTATCTCAGCTTCCCTCGGCGGTATTTCCGAATGGATATGACTTAGGGACCTTCAAGAAAAGAGCCTATATTTTCCTCAAAGGCCGGCAACGCACCGATGATTCCTCTGGTATTGTGGGTGTCCATGGGCGGTGTTGACCACTTAACATCAGGTGGCTCACCAGCTCGTTTGCCTCCTTTCCCATAAAAATAAATAAATAAATAAATAAATAAATAATAATCTCTGTCGTACGCCCGCATCATAGTAGCGATTACGTCAATATTCATATTTTGCATCCTTCTCTGTTCATTGAGGGATTATCTCTAGGGCAAGATTTACACTTGCTTATGACTTTTTAATTATTTTATTGTGAATATTCATTCTGTTTTAGTATTGTGGTATATTGGCATAAATGTTAAATAATGAATTATGTTATTACATAATACTGACTATTGTCAGGTAACGTAATACGGAGTAAAAATAGTATATTTTATATTAAGTCATATAATGTATTATATGCAGTAAGTTGACGCAGTGTGAAATTGGCAGTGAAACTAGAAGTTGATCGATACCCGCATTGGGTCAAATGTTTGTGTTGTGGGCAAATATTTGCTTTGGCTGTATGTGGCAAGTCACTCGTAGTATCTGAAACCGAGATAAAATTTTATCTTTATGTGTTGCTGTGTGTGTTTTATATATTTATTATCAAATTTATGTCGAATGAATTAAGATTAATGATATGTAAATATATATTAGTAATGATTATTTAGCCGATAATGCGTAACAGATATTTTGTTTTTTAACGTTATCTCTTTCAATCTTATTCAGAAACGTTTAATTATGAATTTTCTTATTTTCACTCATTAATATGCAATAAAACAGAACACAAAACATTGCATTATTATGGTAAATTTATAAAGCGTTTGTAAGGCCGTAAGCCTGTATCAGTGATTAAAAGACAATGTATGTTGTAGATTAGATTTTACTCCCTAAAATAAATAAGCTATGAAATAACGTATAGTTTCATTTTTACTTTGATGTAATATCAAGTGTGCCTAAAAATCTTCAGTGAATACCATCATGGTTATCCGCTCAAACTAAACAAGCGTATGTATGAAGTGTAAAAGGACAAAGGTCACAATAATGAGCCAAGCAAGTGTCTCGCGTTCACTGACCCGTGTAGATTAGGTAATGAATAGGCCGTACCACTACATATTAGTTGACTTAAATTGACACACTCTTGCACTACAAAGTGTCTTATCTATAACACTATTTCAAAAGTAATATCATTACTGCGTTTTTCTTTTATTTAAAATAAATAAGCACCACCCTAAGGTTGACTGGTAGATAATGCCTTAGGCATTAAGTCCGCTTTTATACGTTATTATGTATAAAAAACATAAATAATAAATAAATAAATGAATAATTAATGTCGACTAGAGTGATATATTAAACAATTTTGACGTGTCATCAATCGCTGATGCAGTCACTTCCCCGTAAGAAAACACAATTTGAAATTGTTACTTATTTTTCAAAGAACTAAAGTACAGACTATTGACATCACCAAAAGTCTATCATCATCAGCCCAAATACGTCCCACTGCTGGGCACGGGCCTCCTCTACAACTGTGAGGGTTTAGGCCTTAGTCTACCACGCTGGCCTAGTGCAGGTTGGCGGACTACACACCCAAGAAATTCCTAAGAACTTTTTACGTGTGCAGGTTTTATCACGATGTTTTCCTTCACCGTTAAAGCAAGTGATAATTCATTGTGAATACACACATAACTTCGAAAAGCCTGTGTGTGCCTGGGGTTTGAACCTGCGACCGCCGAAATTCTCGACCGCGCGCCTAAAACTCGAGGCCATCACTGCTTTTAAAGTCAGTGCTGCTGCTAAAAGTCTATAAATATCTTAAATAAAAATTATTTAACAGTGCGCGTTTTTCAGGCTTGAAGAAAATAAATCTACTCAACGGAAGAACATTCTATATGTTCAACATGTTCACCTACAGATTTATTAAGAGAACGTCCAAATCTGAAATATGGAGATGTAGCTCCGGTTGCGAAGCTTACCTCAAAATTGGCTTTGACGGGAACTTGTTAAGACACAGAGGGCAGCACGGGCACACTCCGCCGAATTACTACGTCACTCATAACGGTTATTACGTTAAAATTTAAATACAGCACTTGAAACAGTAAGTTTATTTATTTATTTATTTAATATACTTTTTTGTACACTATAATATACTTAACTTAATCTAACATAAATAACTAACTTAACTTAATGTAACATTAATAACAAGCAACTATGAGAAGAACTAATAATATATATAGCTACAACAGGCGGTCTTATCGCTAGCTGCGATTTCTTCCAGACAACCCATGGTACCGTAATGAAAAGTTGTAGTTGTGGCAGTTGTTGTGGTAAAATACATATAAATAATATGTATTTACTCTAACGAGTAAAATTGTTCTTTTTACTTATGTATATACCGTCCAAAGGTGAAAGAAACTCCCTTTTTTTTTCGAGGGGAAAGCTATTTATGGCTCTACCTCCCGCCAACCCTGGGGGAGGGGAGGCAGGAAGCGTATGTCGGGGTCACCGGCCTTCCAGCCGGGCGCGCGATGGCGTTATGTCCGCACAGATGTTAGTGCCGAGCTGGGTCCCTAACCTACACCGGCATACCGACCAAAACCCCCCGGTGGCCATCTCGCGCCAAGTGGGGCGACCACGGTGCGTGGGCGAGAAGCGTCCACAATAGTGCCGCAGCCGGAAAGAAACTCCCTAGTTTCTTTAATCCATACTATGCTAACTGTGTTTTAATTAATTTTAGTAGTTAAAAATGTTTGTGGAAATTCCTTTAAAAATTATTGTTGGTTCAAGCAATGATTTTTGCTAAAAAAATATTGTTCAAATTAACAGAAGCACGATTAGCTATTTATAAGGTCTATACTAGATGATTTAAATGAAAAATAAAATGTATGTATATTTAGTGATACATTAGGAACCTTCTAAGAAAATTAAAAGCTTAAATTCAATATTATTAATAAAATTATTTTTTTGCCATAATAATTACAAGAGACTTCAATCTCTCGTCTCTCGAAACACTCAAGCCGGTCTGTCAAGTAGCTTCTTCCCAAATCAGGAGACGGATAATGGACTGGCAAATTATTTGACTACTTCATGCTTCGGTAAAATACAAATTTACGAACTTTTTAATATGTGATCGGCACACAGAATTGATTTCATCATCAGCCCATATATAGTCCACTGTTGGGCACGGGCCTCCTTCACAATTAAGAGGGAGCTGATGCGAGCAGTGCGGGTTAGCAAAATACACACCGAAGAAATTCCTAAGAACTTTTAGGTGTGCACGTTTCCTTACGATGCTTGCCTTGACCGTTAAAAAACATATAATTCATTGAGAATACGTTTGAAAAGTTTGAAAAGTCAGAGGCGTATGCCTAAGGTTTGAACCTTCAATCACCGAAACGTTGACTCGCCCACGCGCCTAGACCTCGAGACCATCATGACTTAGGTACGGATGAAGTAATAATTCTATTATACTAATAGTCTCTGTAGTTAATTACTTGTGGCTTGTTTAAAAAAAACATGTCGATGTTGATGGTTAATGAAATTGTAATTAAAAGTAAAATATTCTTTCAGGGGTATTAATAACGCTTCAGAATGGAAAACGCACGTTCTTGTACCAAGGCTACACTCACTACAGATACTATCAGTCGCGGACTGAGTCGCACTACCGATGCACAATGTACCCAAAATGTAAAGCTATCAACTACGCTACGGATGACTTGAGAATCACAAAAATTGTCAAACCGCACAACCACAATCCCTTCAAAATCCACAGGACTTGGGATGGAACGTATATTAAACTTTAATAATGTAGAATTAGGCTGAGAAAAATAATTGTCATTCAGTACCTATCTATTATAGATTTTCTTGGCATAGATCATCTTCATCTTCACCAGCCCACATACGTCCCACTGCTGAGCACGGGCCTCCTATACAACTGAGAGGGTTTAGACCTTAGTCCACCACGCTGGTCTAGTGCGGGTTGGCGGAAAACATAAAATCGATAAATATCGATCGATCGTTGTAATTCGCTTGTTTTTCTTATGTATAATGCACATAAAATAAAAATAGGTAGCTCGCAAAGCATATCAATATGATTATCCGTAATAATAACTAATTAATGTCTGATCTGTATATGGGCCTGTCAGTGGCGGTACTTCCATAGAAGCCCAAAAGCGTTTGACTTTAATTTGTAATATCTAATTTATACTTGTATATTGTGGCGTCAGGATATACTGATTTATACGTCAAATCTCTTTTTTTAAATAAAGATTTAAAGCTTAAAGATTATTATTCGGAATTTTGTAAGGCAACCTGGGCTTTTGGGCTTCTATGGAAGTACCGCCACTGGGGCCTGTAGTTATTTTTCTTTGTACTGATTAATATTGTTAAGATAAAACTCACTCATGTCTGTATCCCCAAAGGGATAAACGGAGGTGCAATTCTGCACCCACATTTTGCCAATTCTATTATGAACTCTAGGTAATAATCACTCCATAATTTCAAAATTGTTTTCGGTAAATTCAAGAACAAAATCATTTTCTGTCATATACGAATTTGTAAGTGAGCAATCAAGGGCTTCGTCTCCCGAATGGGGCGAAATATAATTCGATTATAGAATTCTAGTAGCCTCAACGAAACCTCGAAACTTGGGCGTTGTGGTGATTGTGTATTTTCCTGTATTTTATATGACAATAGAATATTAATTCAATTTCTAAGTTTTTCTTTTAATTATAGAATTAAATTAATTTGCAAGAATATTACACAGAAAAAGAAATTATTTTTTAATCTACATCGATCACAATGTAAATAAAAGCATAATAAAATATTAAGATACTGTTACCTTTTCATTTTCCTATCTCTCAAGAGATGAAATGTATAAAAATAACAATTTAGGTTTTGATATTTTGAAAGGGCCCAGTAAACATAAACATACCAAGTTTAAAAATCAACCGAATTAATATTTAATTAGATAAAGAGATGGATTAAATGTTTTTTTTTGTGTTGGACTAATAACTATTTTGTTTCAGGACTTAAGCTAATAACAATGGTGAATGGAAAGAGTTATTATTTATACAAAAACTACATGTACACGAAAGCATTTAAGGCGAATCACCACGAGAGATGGCGCTGTACCATAACTTCAACCTGCTCGGCAAACATTTTACTGAATGAAGGAAAACTACTCAAAGCCATAGGAAGTCACAAGCACGTAGCACCGATTTTACAAAGAGTACCCAGCGGTAGATATATCAGGGTCTTCAATAGTAATATTAAAATGATTCAATAAGTCGTGACGGACAAAATAAGGCGCGCGCGAGAAAATCGTGACTAAACCTATACATCTAAAAGTTTTTCACAATTTATTTTATGTTTATAGTCTAACCACGTTAGACTAGCGTGGTGGACTAAGGCCGATACAGTAGATATATGGTAATATAAATTATACATTGTTATTTCCAATTTATGTATTGCGAGGAAGAAAAAACATATAGTTTTAAGTCAGACAATTATTTTTAAAGACTAGATTAGCTCACATTAGACTAAGAAGTGGTTAATTTCAGCATAATTTAGAACATTCTAGTGTTTAAGTCAAAGGAAATTAGAATAACAACACAGTCACAAAAAAGTTCTAGATCTGAAGAAAATGGCAATATAGCAAATAATTATAATTGATATTTGTAGTACGAGTAATTATAGAAATAAATCGTTTTATGTAAAAGTATTGTTGAATGATTTCATTTAGATATATTTTTGAAAATTGTACTTTGGATTTCGTATTTAAAGCTAGTTGAATAGGCCAAATTTATTCATCAATCTTTGCCGGATAGATCGCAATGTTCGGACCAATCAAGTGTAAGTTTGGTGAACACGTCTTAAATGACTGATTTTAATTGGTTCATTTTAGAAGAGGGCTCTTACATAGGGATAATAACATCAAATAATTTTGATTACGTCATTTTTATATTGATCTGTACATAGAAGTGACCACCCACTCCGTGCTTCTGATCTCTCCCGTCCATCTAACGGTTGCCTGGAAGAAATCGCCGATAGCCATAATGATGGGTCCACACGATACCAACTTCACACAGAATTCCATAGAATTTTGTCTGCGCAACAAATCGGTACATACAAAAGTCTGTATAATAAAAAGTCTGAGCGAAAAAAGTCTGAGCACAGAAGTTGGAAGCTTGTACGTATGTCTGTGGATTATGAAAATGACAAATTTATAAATTAAAATATCAGTAATTTCGCGAAATAGCATGCTTGGAGTAATTTAAGTCTGAGCCAATAATAAGTCTGCACAAATATTTTGACGTCATATTTTTACGCAGACTAGATTTTTACTCTGACTTAAAGTAGGTACGTACCTACAGATATTTGTACAAACTGAAAGTCTGTATCGTGTGGACCCACCATAAGGCCGCGCTTTGTGACACTACCTTATTGAAATGTTACCTGTTGCTTCTTTTTTTGTTGGGTGTACAATAATGCATAAATAAATAAATAAAATTAAGATATTTGGATAGCCATCTTGTTTTTTTTTTTAAATAGGTATTATCGTTTTAATTGTTATGTAACATTACTTTTCGAACATTCGTAGAGGAACTGCAGCATATTTGCGATACTGCAGGTAATTTGGAATACTTCGATATCTAAATCAATATAAACGCCATCTGTTATTTTTTTGCCTTAAATATATCGTCATACGACACACGAAGCCATCTAGTATTAAAAACAGGACGCTATCTTGACATTCCGGCTACCAGCGCCAAAGAAACGAGACGCCTGCTTTGAAAACTTTTTCGGTAAGAATGCAATCAGTGATAATAATTTACTGTAATAGTTGAAATTTTCATTGTAATTATTAACACTGTTAAGTGATCTTGTTAATTTATGATTTTACTATAATTTTGAAAATATATCTAGAATTGAAAATGTGACATTTAATTTTAGGTTAGGATGATGTTGGAATACCGAAAGTATATTAATTATTCTGTTTTTTTAGAAATGGCAACATCTCACAAATACTATAAGAGAAAGAAGTGGGAAAAAGAGAAAATGGCCGCTGCTATAGCCGCTGTCAGAGAAAAGAAAATGGGATATTTAAAGGCAGCTAAACTGTTCAACGTTCCCAGGACGACACTTTTTCGATTTGTGAAAGTTAAAGGCTCCGATTGAGGGGATAACAAATAAAGTATTTGGTCAACGGCCAGTTTTTGGTCAAGAAATAGAAAACCTGCTAATGGAGTACGTGTTAACAATGGAGAGAAAGTTAAAGTATAAGGCTGACTAGAATGGATTTGCGCCGTTTGGCATCAATTAGCTTTAAAAAATAATATAAAAGATCCTTTTAAGAGTGGGTTTGCTGGAAGATACTGGCTAAAAGGGTTTTTAAAACGACATGATAAAAAATTATCCATAAGATAGCCAACTGGGACTTCTCAAGCACGAGCTAATGGGTTCACTAAAGAAAGAATTGACGAATTTTAGGACAATCTTGAAAAAATCCAGGCTGATAAGTCTTTCCCTGCTGCGCGCATATTTAACGTTGATGAGAGTGGTCTGCCCATAGTCCAGAGTAAAATACCAAAAATTATTGCTCGAAAAGGTAAAAAATAAATCGGTGCGAAGACGTCAACCGAAAGAGGATCGTTAAGTTGGAGGCATATTTCCGTTTAATCGAAACATATTTACTCAAGCCGATTAAATAGCCGCTGTGAAGATTTTGAAGAGAATCAAAACTGTTAAATTATTTATGAATGGAAAATATAGTGATGATAAAAGGGGTGAAAATGGGTACAGTGCTTAATGTGCGAATTGTGGGTTCAAGGTGCTTGTGGTGGTTATGAATCCAGTGTGTATATTTGTGATTACTGCAAGAATAGTAATTAAGGATAGTTAATTGTAAATTTAAACCAAACGCTGATCTGTGATTATTGTGACTGATTACTTAATACTTAGATGTTATTTTAGTATATTTTGTTTAAAAAGATTGATAGCCTAGTGAACTAAAGACCATAAAACTGTTATAAAGATAACTGAACTCTATTAGTTTCGAAGAAAAAGTGTTAGCAATTGAGAAAGCAAAAATATAATTGGAATACTATATTCCAAACTACCTGCACGCTAAGTCACATCTCGTTTTTGGAGTTTTTTAGTTTGATAGGCATTTTGATAGGTTTTTGTTACATTTGATTGTTTTGTTATTAAAGTTTAATAATTTTCCAATAGTTTTATGTATTTTTATTGAGCCATCCCGTTTCTCTTTACATTAATTCTCAATAAACAAACTAGTATTCCAAATATGCTGCAGTTCCTCTATGTATAAAATGTCATAAATGTGATACAATTTTTGAAGCTCTAAACGATTTATACCATTTTAGTGCTGAAGTTAATAACAATGGCGAACGGAAAGATATTTTATCTGTACAAGAACCACACGTACACGATGGCTTTTAAGACGATCCACCACGTGAGATGGCGGTGTACAAACACATCAAATTGCAAAGCCTATATAAACGTCTTAAATAACGGGAGATTGTACAAAGCCATCGGGAACCACAGACATATAGCGCCTATTCTGCGAAGAACACCAGACGGAACATATGTTAAATTAAGACCTATAGTAGTCAATTGACATGTTTTGTCACTGTGTCACGTAGTTTTTTTTTTTTTAAGATTATTGTAAAGTAGATAAATAATTACGCGACAACGGACGGTGACATTATGTCCTGTGCCCATGTGTGTAAATTATTGACAATTTCTATATTTACTTAAAATTCATATTGTTTAAGCATGCACATTAACATGTTAAATATATGACGTCATTTCGTGTTAAATTTAAAAAGGGAAAAATAAATTAAATCGTCTGAAAGATATTTGTGTGTGTCCTTTTTGTTAGACACTTTAATACCCATTACCTTACGGCCCTCATAAAGTTATATTTCACATGCTTGAGTAGGTACACTATCATCATCATCATCATCATCATCATCATCATCAGCAGCCTTTCTTACGTCCACTGCTGGACATAGGCCTCTCCTATGGCACGCCAATGGGCTCGATCTTCGGCCCTCCTCATCCAACCGCTGCCAGCCACCCTGCGAATATCACACACTATAATTTATATAATATTATTGAATTTAGCTCGAACTCTCACTCACACCATAATTAATACTTTTAAAAAATATTTGCAGTTAAATCATAATATATTGAGAAATTTCTGTTAAGAAGACCGTGGAACTGTGTCCGACCCAGGATCAAACCCTAAGCGTTAAGAATCAGTTTTTTATGCACCCAGCTAATGTTGATTGATCGTTGATTTACTTTCAGGAGCGAAAATGATAACAATGGAGAACGGGAAAACTTATTATTTGTACAAAAATTACACGTACACCGTAGGATTTAAGATTAAACACAACGAGAGGTGGCGATGTACAAATACATCGAATTGCTCCGCTTACATCGTCATTTCGAAGACAGGGAACGTGGTCAAAGCTATTGGTGACCACAAACACTTACCACCCACGTTAAAAAAAATTAGTAATGGAAGATACATTAGGATGTTAATTACCCACAGAAAATAAGTGTCAGTTTTGATATCTAAAACGAATTTCTTTAATCAAATACAAATAGTTATTGACAAATAATCTCTGAATAGTGTTGTATAAACAATTTACCCAATTATAAATGTATTCAGTTATTTTTATTTTCTTAATAACTTTTATACAAAATATATTATTGCAGTAAATTCCATTACTAAAATAAACTATTCATTTGAAGATAAGCATACTAATGATGCTTCCAAAAATGATCGATTTCAAAATCGATTTTTCCCTAGTCGAAAGTATAAGCTCTATAAGTATAAGTATCGATTTGTAGCAGTCTATGTATAACTAAGATCGATCAATCGGGCTCAGCCTGACATACCACTTAGTATTGCATGTTGTAGGTATATATGTTTTAAAATAGGTTAACCTATTACCTAAGAAAAAATACGTTAAAAATTAAGGAAATATAATAAATATATTAAGATTTTATATAGCATATATATTATTAAAACGTTTAACTAATTTAATAGGACTTACAGTCTTATTCGTTCCATATCACAGGCGAAGGAAATAAAGTTCATGAAATTATCCAAAGAAAATATAATTTAATATAACTAGATTCTCTGGCAACTGATTTAACTGCAAGTTCCCATTAACTGTTGATAGAATTATGCCTGCTTAGAGCGGCCTTCGAGTATTACTTAAGCACTAATGTAGACTAACAAGTCGTAATGGCCTTGAGGTTTAGGCACGCGGTCGAGAATCGCGGGTATAAACTCCAGGCACACACCTCTGACTTTTCGAAAGTTATGTGTGTATTCACAAAGAATTATCACGCACTTTAACGATGAAGGAAAACATCGTGATGAAACCTGCACACCTGAAAGTTCGTAGGAATTTCTTAGGAGTGTAGTCCGTCAACCCGCACTAGACCAGTGTGGTGGACTAAGGCCTAAACCCTCTCAATTTTAGAGGAGGCCCATGCCCAGCAGTGGGCTGACAAAGATTATTAAATAAGAATATTTTCATAATGTACTACTGTACTGTACTATTCTTAATATTCTTTTAATTAATTGTATTATAATTAAATGTATATCTGTTTGAGATAATATGTATCGTATTAGTATATATAGAGAAAAATGAAAAACAATAACATAAGGCTTAGTTGATATTAAGAGTAATATTACTCAATTCTACGTGTAAACGCCGATTTTTTTTATAAATTGCTAGTTTGTTTAATTATTTATATAATTTATAGTACCTACTTTTAACGAATATTTTTATTTGACATAATTATATGATAAAGTGACAATATCGGGTGGTAGGCGCGATGCCGTGTCTTCATCATCGAGTTGTAGTTATTTGTTTTTATTTAGCCTGATGATAAGTTGTAGATCATACTATATGCATGCCAAAAAGTATTATTTAATCCATTATTATATGTAGCATATATCTTTACAATAAGTACTTCACACTTGTATATTTTTAATGTTAAAATAAACTTTTTTTGTATTAAAATGGTTTTTATGCTGAAAACCTTTTCAGTTCAGTCGGCTAACTTTAAGTGTTTTTTTTAATTAGTATTCCAAGATATTTGATTAATGCCAAAAAAGGTGCTCGTGGTCTCGCGGCACAAGTGTGCCGTTCGATCTAGACTTACCTTACTATGACTTCGATTACCGGTAAGTGTAAATGAGTTTTTCTATTAGGAAACTTTCAGTAGCAGCACGGAGTGTGCCCGAAACACTGCAACAGACTCGCTCCCTACATGGGACTGATACATTCCTAGCGAAATAGGGTTGCAGATATACACCTTCGATTCGAGAATATCGACATATGTACGTAAGTATGTATGTATGTTGATACATTCCGGCCGAAAATTGGAGTTTTCTAGCACTTATTTTTGCGACACCACCAAATCACTAATCAGCACCTCTTGTTCTTAACGTCTTTTAAGTGAAGTACAAAGACCTGCATGACGTGGCTGGCTTTTTACATAGAACATTGAAGTGACATCGATCGTGGTACGAACTGCAGTGCGGCCCAAATAAAGTAAAAAACTTCCACGACCATCTCTATATAGTTGACTTAATATACAGACCCTGCTCTTCAACATCTGATTAGATGTACGACTGGCTTTAGAGGCACTCCTGTTGCATATATTGTAATTAGATACATACATACATAAACTCACGCCTGTATTCCCCGAAGGGGTAGGCAGAGGTGCATTTCTGCACCCACATTTCGCCAAGTATGTAACAGTCCCACGTAATAGGGGGCGAGCCTATTGTCGTTTTTCGGGCACATTTCCAGACTCCGTGCTGTTACCGAGAATTTCCTAATGAAAAAAACCAATAACACTTTGCCCGACCCGGGAATCGAACCCAGGACCTCTAGATCGCACGGCACATACTTGTACCGCGAGACCACGAGTATTGTAATTAGATCTTAACTCTAAAAGTAAAAACATTGTATTATAGTGGATACCGAGTCATGTTGACTTAGAAGGCAATGAGGCAGTTAACGAACTAGCGAAAGAGGCCTACGATATAAGCGTTAAAGTGGACTTCATACGTTACGTACGATGATTTCAGGGCCTAGACAAAAACATCATCAAAAATCGTAATCGCTGATAAAGAAGACAAAAATGTATGACTTTGACATAAATGATCACGTTTTAAAAATATTATTTCAATTTCATACATTTTGATCTTCTAGAATTGGACTTTGTCTCCGGCCCCCTCTATGTTAAAACGCCTATTTATACCGGTCAAATAGAACCATATTAAAAAATCTTAAAAGTTTACTTTTAGACAATACATTGTATAAAAAATAAATAAATACATATTTAATATTATAATATTTAATATAATTACATACATAGTTCAGACCCCAAACTAAGATATGAGTATGGTGTCGTGGGTATCAAGTCGTTGCCTATCCAATTGCACCGCGGATCAAAACAAATAATAAATAAATAATTCCAGGGCCCAAAAAGATACGATCACACAAAGGAGTAATCTACTACCTGTATAATGGATACACGTTCATATTCTTCCATAAATCGAGCAGCTACGAAAGATGGAGGTGCAGTTCCCGATGCGGTGCCCACCTGAAAATGTCTTTTAACGGAGAACTTATTGAGGAACCCGAAGACCACAACCACGAGCCACCAAGGTTCCATATAACATCTGAGGGTATATACGTTAAATTAAGATAATATGGGGAAGAAATAAATACACCCACGTTTTGCCAACTGTACTTGTAGATAGATAGATAGATAAACACTTTATTGTGCACCATTTAAACAAAGATATAATACAATGGACAACTTATAATATAGTGGACAATCGGCGGTCTTATCGCTCAAAGCGATCTCTTTCAGACAACCAGGCATGATGAAATATTCAACGAGTGATCATGGAAATGTGGGGGTGTTCAAATGATGTATACCTACATACATACATAAAACATATATACATACCAAATACATATATATACTTAAATATAATACATATACACATAGTACATAAAAAACAATATAATAATATACAAGAAGATAACAATATAGCTACTAATATTTAGAAAGGTAATATGTCTTTAACCGATTTTTAAAAATATTGAGAGATGGCGCTTGACGAATTGACAACGGCAGTGCATTCCACAGGCGTATAGCCTGAACAGTGAAGGAGCTGTCAAAAAAACCAGTGCCATGTACAGGAGTTTTCAGTTTCATGTTTTCTGACTTCCTTGTACTTACTTGTACTTCCTAAGTAATCTATATCAGTCCATATATGTACCATTGCTGGGTACGTGCTTATCTTAAAAAAAAACTAAAAGGAATGAACCTTAATTCACAAATCTATTGCCTTCTTTCAAGTAAATTTTGAGAGTGCAGATTCTGCGGATTTCCTAACGGAACACACAAATTTACTTCTTTCAATGTAGTCATAGTAAAAGGATCACTAAGTTTGAGTGACTATGAGTAACTGAATATTGGAAGTGAGCTGGGACGGAAAGTCAAAGATTTATTTGTTCCTTACACATGCTAAGACTTTGACCATGACAGAAATCATTGTGAGTAATTTGTAGTCCAAAAATTCCAAAAGGTCTATTAATTTAAGTCCAATTTTATGGCAAATAATATTATAAGAGTATATTTCATTGATATTTAAACTGACTCCATAAAATATATAAAGAAGTAATACTTAACGTCTAACTGCAAATGATCAGTCGCAAAAAATGCATTTGTTAACATTAAGCCCTTTTATATTTATTTAATTGAATTATTATTATTTTAATACTCTTAGATTTTATGTCGAATTATTTTAGTAATAGACAAGGTTTTGCTTCAACTCCTTTGGTAGTTTTGATAATAGTAACTTTAATATGTGGGTTTTATATCTTAATGTTTTCCTACCAAAGCATGAGATAAGTAATTATATATTAATGTATTCAAAACAAAAGAAGTGATACCTTTATTTTTTTAGTGTTTGTGCTATTTAAAAACATCTATTGAATTGTATGTATGTTGATAAATAAGAACTTAGAATATTTTTTCTTAATATATTAGTATTGTACGATAATGACCTATAGTCTATTCTATTTCTTTATAATACATGTGAAATAAAAATACAAAAAAAAATTGTTTCTTTCAAAACCCTTACACCCTCTACACGGTATGTACATTTATCAAAATGGTTGATAGCACACCAAGATAAAATCTAATTTATCCGTTTGCTTTATAGTCCGCTTCGGCCTGTCGAACCGCGGCCATCTTGTCGTCCACGTTGGCGACCACAAGTTCATCAAACACGAATGCTACAAGAAGAAAGTAAGATGGACATGCTGCAAAAGAATTCAGCTCGGGTGCAGAGCCAGCATCACCACCCACAACTCTGTTATAGTCAGGTCCTATTTAGAACATAACCATGAGTAGCTATGTATTACTAAAAAAATCCAATAGTATATTTAAGTAAACATAAACTAAGTTATCGTTGTAATCACAGTTAGCCTAATGTAATCATGATTAATTTGAAAGAAATACGGATGTAATCTGAAGCTGTTTTTATGATCACTCTTCAATGAAATTATATGATTATTTCGAATCTTTTAGCCACTAATCACGTCTGATTGTTAAACTTATTGATTTAGAAATTTTATTATCTAATAATGATTACTTTTGTCCGATTTTGATTACAATGTTAAGGAAAAATCAACCGAACTCTTAAACTACAAATAAATGCAAATTTTGTTTAAAATGTTGTAATAGAAATAGTAGATATATGACCTGATAAAAGTCATAGGGCGTATCCAGATGCAAATACTCTATGTCAGGCTGAAAATAGAGGAAAGTCGATATCCAATAATAAAAATCTTTTGATTCGTGATGATGATAGAGAAAATATTAATATCGTTTTATGACCATCTGCCTACCGAAAAATAATCCAATGCCGCAAAACCATGTTTAGGTTTCAATAGTATTAGGGTTGATTTATTGGGAACAGTTTTCAGAAGATTTAGTTCACACTTTCATTTCATACTTGATATTGAATCGTTTGTGATATCGTCGGCAATAATCAATAAACATCAGTTAAGCCACTTATTGATCTAACTTCAACAGTCTAACCTAATAATTCAATCCAAAAATTAATAAATTTCCTCTGGTAGTTTTACTTTATAATAATAATTATTATATTATGATGGAAAAAAATTAATCTGGTAGATTGACAGTTGAACTAATCCTACAAGAGTCCGAAGAGACCAGGGTAATAGATATATCTAAGAAATCATAGATCATGAATGGCAGAGATATGTATGTCTTATAACACAGTTAACCTTTGTATTAAGTATTATTAAAAGTTTGTGTCGCACCATTTAGATTAATGGATAATTCGATAAATAATTACTATTGTAACATTAATATTTAGATTTTTGTAATTTAATGATGATATTATTCGCATTATTAATCTGTATATTCTACTTATTTAATATTTAAAGTTTATGCAACATTTCAAGATAAATTCAAATACAGGGCTCATACAGTGTATATAAAATCGAAGTTAATTCAGAGCGATTGACGTGGGGTTTTAAAAATATAATAAAAATAAATAAAACAAAGACATTATAATGGATATGAAGTCTATTAAAAATAAAAACAAATTGAAAAAAAATGCACTTAATAAAGCAGCGAATTTATATGATAAATTTGTTTTACGTTGTCATTTAATATTGGCGTCTTCTTAAAATGTAATGTAAATAAGGCTGTATAGGCGAGAACCCTTTGTCTCTGCTATAAAGAGAAAAAATATGTTTGTGTTTTTTAAATGGAATTGAAAAATATGATTTACTTTTAAATTAAGTTAGCGGATTTTCCGAAATGGTGTAATTTGGAGCTACGATTTGATATTGATCGGCTATCAAAGACATTTAAATAACTTTATGTTGTCTTAATAGTTGTTAATTTTTCTAAAATTAAAGTCAGTTAATACAAATCAAATTTAGGTGTGTGCCTGGGGTTTGAACCCGCGACCGTCGAGATTCTCAACCGCGTGCCTAAACCTCGAGGCCATCACGACTTCTCAGCTTAAAATAATTTTTATTAATTTTATCACTCAAGAATAAATTAAATTAAATTCTTTATAGTATTACGTAAGATTGTATCACTTGAAAATATTTTTAATAATATAATTTGATGTATAACGTGATAAAAATCTCACTCTAGTTATAACTTACTGTTAAGATTAATCATTCCTGTTTTGTATATTTAACTGTGAAACTGTATGTTCAAGTACTCCTAATGGAGTAGGTAGAAAGAGTCAAGATACCCCACAAAAAGTTGTTATTGTATCGTATTATTAATGGATATTCGCTACATATCATTTTCTTCTTACGAGTAAATTTCGTGGCAAAAGTATCGAATCGAGGGTCTTACAGTTTATAGATCTATGGAGGCTCTAGATAATTAGACTAAATAGATGGACATAAAATTATGGAAAAAAATAATCCGATTGCTTTAATTTGGAAAATATGTGAAAAAGGTTTTTTTTTATTTAAAAAAAAATTGCTCTCGATTCGAACCTATTTAAAATAGCGAAACTGACTCATATAAAACGTGCAACCCACCCCGCAAAACGAGTGCCTACTGTTTGTGCCTTCATCGTTATGTAGTGAAAATTATAATTAAGCTTTAAACTAGGTTTATATAAATGACACTCTATGTACACGTATGTAGATGTATATTTTGTAATTGTATTTGTGTGTTATCGCAATAAAATCACGATATTTATTGAGTTTTTTACTGTCTGCACTCAATGGTCCAAGTGTTGACTGACGCAACACCAAGTGTCTGGTTTTTCTTGTATCAGCAACGACAGGACACTTCCTTGTCACACAAACATTGTCACCTGAAATAGGCACAACGATTTACCAGTGCGGATATCGAAACCGTGGTCTGCCTTTTAGTACACATGTCCTCACTGCTGCCTCTTGATAGCCACCGAGGCAGTCAAATTACATGTAGAATAGTCAATTTAGCCAATAAAACCTAGTTTACGTAACCTGTTTAGTGACAAAAAATAGATAAATTTCTTGTAACCAGTAAGTTTCTGGTAGAAATTGTGAAATCTATAACAGCCAGTATAGCTCATAGGAAGGATCTTACCAAAAACTAACAAATATTTCCCTTCACAGGCACATTCCTCTGGACTAAAAGGGGAGGGAAGCACCCCCTGTTACTGCTGTCTGGATACACCTACAGCTACCAGAAGCAAAACGCCGATGGGAGGATATCGTGGTACTGTTCCAGAAGACTCAAAGGCTGCAGGGCGTCTGCAATCAGTTTCGGGACGCGAGCAATTTCCCATAAGCCCCATGATCACCCACCGCCCCGACTGCCAGAAACCCTAGACATTAGATCTGAATTCGATATGTTTAATATATAAAGGAAAGACGATCAAATATTTAGGGTCAAGTTAGTAGGAACACTAAATAATACTTCTGAAAAGCTATTGTATTAGGAACTGTTATTATGTAATTACACTGAAGATAATAGGAAACAATAAACCGTTTTAGTAGTATTTATTAGTGCTCATCTATATCTGAGTAGAGAGAGAGCAGGAACAAACAAATATTTACAGCATAAAATATTGTTAGCGCACGTTAAAAATTTTCAACGAATTTTATAAATGCAGAAATGAAAGTGTTTGTTATGCTTCCTAACTCCTGCTGTATTGCCGAAACTGTCTCTGATTAAAATATCTAGATAAAGGGACTATAAAGTCGAATGCAACCACAGAACAGTTGAATAAGACTAGAAAGGAAATGTCAACGCCGAGCGTGCCGAACTTACGATTACACTACCATATATTTGATTCGGCCGCTCCTTAGTAATTCGGGTAGCGTGTAATAACAAGACTTTTATAAATGTGTGACAATCAATAGGAGCCTTTCATTTCTTTTTGTTTTTCCTTTTCCATTGGTCGTATGATCAAACTAGAATGAATAGGTGACAGACAAGCGGCGACACTCGCCCCAATACAAAATACTATCTTTCCTTTTATATCCTATTTATATTCCTTTTATATATATCTTTCCCTTCTAATCTTATACAGCTGTTCTGTGAATACAATTTACTCTTATATCTTTTATACTTTATAGGATTGTATAACAAAATAAGCCGATTTAAATTCGATTCAATTAACATTTCAGTAACTTCGCCCCTTCAATTATAGTCTTACTCTTCATATTCCCATGATTTATTCCGGCTCTTTAAATAGGATGAACATGTGAATGCCACAGAGCATATGAATGAGATCACAGACCGCCCTTCAATAGAGCGTGATGTAAACATTTTTCATGTCATGTCTAGCGATTAAAGTGAGATCTATATGGATCTTGTGTTAAGCTGTTTACTTTCTCACAATCGCCATTTTTTAAAATAAAAGTAAGTCAAAATTATTTTATACTAGCATTTTCTAGCTGCTTGGTTGCATAAGTGCAGATTAATGTATTCCCTAGAACTTACTTTTTTACGATCAGTGAATTGTGTGTAATCCTTACTAATATTATAAATGCGATTGTAACTCTGTCTGTCTGTCTGTCTGTCTGTCTCGCTTTCCTGCTAAAACTACTGAACCGATTTAAATGAAATTTGGTACACAGATAGGTTGGAGCCTGGGAAAGAACATAGGATACTTTTTATCCCGGAAAATGTAGTATTCCCGTGGGAATGGGTATAAGTAGCTCTGTCAATATTCTGCTTTTACGCCTAAACCGTTTGACCGATATGAATGAAGTCTTTTACAGACATAAATGTGATCCTATGAAGTAACATAGACTATATTTTATCCCAAGAATATGTAGGGTTCCCGTGGGATAAGCATATAATGTAATGCAAAAGTGACACTGCCTATGCTATGCTTTCACGCCTAAACCATTTGACCGATTTAGATGGTTTTTAGTATGGGGGTAGATGGGACCCACCCAAGAAACATAGGATACTTTATATCCCGGAAAATGTAGTATTCCCGTGGGAATGGGCTTTCACGCCTAAAATATTCGCCCGATTTATATGAATTTTGCTATGGACTTAAATAGTACCCTATGAAGTAACATAGACTATATTCTATCCCGGGAATATGTAGGGTTCCCGTGGGATGAGCATATAATGTAATGCAAAAGTAACGCTGCCTGTGTTATGCTTTCTCGCCTAAACCATTTGACGATTTAGATGAGTTTTAGTAAGGGGGTAGATAGGACCCACTGAAGCAACATAGGATACTTTTTATCCCGGAAAATGTAGTATAGTTGTGTAGGATGATAAAGAAATAAAAGGTCCAAACTTATCAATTTATTATATTCAGATAAAGTCCTAGATTTAAACACAAATTAATATCGAAGGCACAGTAGGGTAGACGTAGCACAAGCACAAGCAC
This sequence comes from Hemaris fuciformis, assembly GCA_907164795.1. NCBI lineage: Eukaryota > Metazoa > Arthropoda > Insecta > Lepidoptera > Sphingidae > Hemaris > Hemaris fuciformis. The sequence continues at coordinate 2,991,045 of OU015443.1, forward strand.
AAGCACAGTTCAAAGTTTATTAGCGGAAGAAATAGAGTGATAGAACAGTTCAAAGTAAGAAATAGAAATAACAGCGTACAAAATAAATACTTAAGCGTAAGAGATCGCGACAACAATTTTATCGAGCAAGAAAGCGTGCGCTCCGCGTCAAAGTGGTTAACGACTGACTGTCCCAGTGCACGGCCGGCAGCGGGCGCGTGGAATCTTCCACGCTCCCGCGCCGCCCCGCGCGACCGGTGAGTACCGTTATCTTGCCGTGCGCTAGTGCTGTCGGCGTGTCGGTAAACGCTAAACTATCGACTATCGATATCGACATCGACCAACCGATAAATATGTGTGTACATATAATGTTAATATTTTTCTATAAATAAATTACTTGTAAATATTATTTGTAAATATGTTATGTGTAACTGTGAATGTGTGTATATATTTTATAAACATAAATAAATTAAATAAATATAATAAATGTAAAAGTAGCCTACACCACCCCCCTCCAGAGACCGTCAAGGGCGATAAAAATCTGTAAACTTTACGCGACGGCCAGAACGCGTAATATAACTTGGTGATTCCCCTGGTGGAGGTTCGTTGTCTTGGACAGACAATATAAAAGCAGGCTTAAGTCGGTCGATCGAAACAGTCATTTCTTTATTTTTGACAAGAATTTTAAATACCTTGTCCCCCCTAGAAATAACCTTATGGGGCCCAGAGTAGGCAGGTTGGAGAGAACCCCGCAATGCGTCTTCGCGAAGGAAAACGTGATCGCAGGTGTCGAGTTCCTTATAAATAAAAATTTTAGACCTGCAATGACGGGAAGCGGGAATGGGTCTTAACTTCTCGGCAAAGTTTCTGATCCTTGCGGTAAATTCGGAAACGTCTGTAGTACCGCTGGAAATGGGCTCAAAGAACTCTCCGGGCAACCTGAGGGACTCGCCATACACCAGTTCTGCCGAAGAGGCTTGAAGGTCCTCTTTGAAGGCAGATCTCACGCCTAGCAAGACCCACGGCAACGACTCGGTCCACCTGTCATTAGCATGGCAAATGATTGCGGCTTTTAGTTGGCGGTGGAACCGCTCAACTAAGCCGTTACATGCCGGGTGATAGGCTGTTGTCCGCTTATGCTCGAATCCGGCTATTTTTGACAGATGTTGGAACAAGGCCGATTCAAATTGACGGCCGCGGTCTGTTACAATATCCGTCGGACAGCCGAACCGAGAAATCCAAGTGGACAAAAGAGCTTTAGCGACCGTTTCTGCCGTGATGTCAGGTATCGGTATTGCTTCTGGCCAGCGGGTAAATCTATCCACAGCTGTTAGACAATACCGATAGCCTTGAGAATGCGGAAGTGGGCCTACTAGGTCGATATGGATCTGGGTAAAGCGCGCACGAGGTAAAGTATAAGTGCCAAGAGGGGAGGTCACGTGACGGTTGACTTTAGACCTCTGACACGGTATACAAGAGCGCGCCCAGTCCCTACAATCTTTACGCACACCTGGCCAAACGAACCGTTCGGCAACCAATCTGGCCGATGCGTTTGCGCCAGGATGACTTAGGGAATGCAAGCTTTCGAAGACCTGCTTCCGTAAACATTTGGGAACATAAGGCCTGGAAGTTGAAGTACTGACGTCGCAGTACAATGGAGATCGGCTTCCAGGGACATGAAGTTTCTGCAACTTCAAAGAAGAACCTTCAGCTAGAATCTTCTGAAGTTCCGGGTCAGAAGACTGACCTTGAGCTAGATTTTCGAGGCTCACTGGATCTCCCAGTTCCTCAATGCGTGACAAAGTGTCTGCAACCACATTATCCTTACCGGATATGTGACGAATGTCTGTGGTGAACTGGGAGATGAAGTCGAGGTGTCTATACTGCCTGGGCGAACAGTTATTCTTCCGCTCGTGGAAGGCAAAACTGATCGGCTTATGGTCAGTATAGACTATGAAATGCCTTGCTTCCAGCATATGCCGAAAATATTTAATGGCCTCGTAGATGGCCAGCAGCTCCCGGTCATATGGCGAGTACTTAACTTGGGAAGGACTTAATCTCCTGGAGAAAAACGCCAACGGTTGCCAAGCATCCTCCTTAAACTGCTGCAGTACTGCTCCGATGGCTTTATCTGAGGCATCAGTGACCACAGCAAGCTTCGCAGAACAGTCAGGATGGGCTAACAACGCGGCATTAGAGAGGCTATCCTTGCATGCCTCGAACGCTGCCAAGGTCTCCCCTGTAAGGGTAATCGGCTGCGTTCCTTTAACAGAACCTGTTAACAGGGCATGCAATGGAGCCTGGATCTCAGCTGCTTGGGGCAGGAATCTCCTATAGAAATTAAGCATTCCCAAGAAACCTCTAAGTTGCCGGACGTTCGTAGGAGGAGGAAAGTCCTTAACTGCCTGCACCTTGGTCTTGAGTGGTCTAGTGCCGCTTTCGGAAATGCTGTAACCTAAAAAAGTTACTTCGCTAGCACCGAAAACGCATTTCGAGGTATTCACCAACATGCCATACTCTTTGAGCCTTTTAAAAACCTCACGAAGATGATGTTCGTGCTCTGCCTCGCTCCTAGAAAAAATCAGATAGTCGTCCAAATAACAATAAACAAAATCTAGCCCTCTCGTCATCTCGTCCACGAACCGCTGAAAAGTCTGGCCCGCATTCCTAAGGCCGAAAGTCATAAATGGAAATTCAAATAAGCCAAATGGTGTTGTTATGGCGGTCTTAGGAATGTCCTCCGGGTTGACAGGGATCTGATTGTAGGCTTTTTCAAGGTCTAACGTACTAAAGACTTTACATCCAGCTATACTATGGGCAAAGTCGTGAATATGCCTAATCGGATACCTGTCGGGCACGGTGCGGGCGTTCAGCTTACGGTAGTCGCCACAGGGACGCCAGCCGTTGTTTCTCTTTGGCGCCAGATGCAATGGTGACGACCACGGGCTCTCGGAGGGTCTAGCTGTGCCATTGGCCAGCATGGACTCAAATTCTTTTAGCGCAATCTTGTGTTTGTCCGGGGCTAGTCGACGAGGGGTGGAGCTTACTGGGGGGCCTGGTGTCGTGCGTATGTAGTGTAAGGTGTTGTGTGGTGTAGTTAGGCATTTACCGGCTGGTCGAGTGATTTCGGGAAACTCGGCGAGGATTCTATGGTACCGGGTCTCACCAGTCGCGACCTTAACAGAAAAAACGTTATTATTATTGGCTAACGAAGCTACAGCTGTAATAGAGGTAGATGTGTCTATTAGGCGCTTACGGCGACAATCTACGGCAAGACTGAAAAAGTTTAAAAAATCTACGCCTATGATAGGCTTCGTTACGTCAGCTACCGTAAAACGCCATGTGAAACTTCTACGTAAGCCAAAATCTAAATTTAAATTAATACAGCCATAGGTGGCAATATTGGTACCGTTCGCAGCACACAAACTGTATTTGGTCTTCGCACGACGATCACGAAGCGCTGACCGTGGGAAAACGCAGAGATCGCTCCCCGTGTCGACCAGGAACTGCGTCTTCGAAGCTCGGTCAGTCACGTAGAGGCGGCCAGAAGCAGAAGAAGAAGGGCAATCGTCAGCCGCCATTAGCGACCGCCCTGGAAGTTTTCCGCCTTGTAGTCGCATGGCCGGACACACTTGGCAGCCTTGTCCCCAAACTTCCCGTGGTACCAGCAAAGCGGGTGCTTACGGTAATTGGATTGGGAGCGCTGCCTCGAAGAATTTCGAGTGTTTCTCGAAGCGCGGGAACGAGACCTGCTGCTCCGCCCAGATGACAGCTTCTGGAACTGCTTGCGTAGCTCGGCGACTTCCTTGGCCAGGTCAGCGATGGCTGAATTGGGCGCAGCGGCGGCAGCGTTGACTTCGGCAACTGCCGGGGCAGAAGGAGCGATGTCGTGCACCCGATCAGCTAAGTCAGCCAGTTCCTCCAATGGCCTGGAGCTGGGTTGGCCTGCGAGCACCGTCTGGATGGAAACAGGAAGTCGGCCTGTCCATAGGGTCTTTAGGAAGTCGTCAGGAACCGCGGAGTTGGCGAGGCCTTGCAGGTGGCGGAGGAACTGAGATGGCCTACGATCCCCGAGCTCCTCGTGCATCAGCAACTGCTGGATCTTCTGCTCGTTCGAGGAACTCAGCCTCTTAATTAGTTCCGCCTTCAACTTTTCGTACTTGCCTGTGGCGGGTGGCTTAACGATCAAATCTTTGATTTCTTTGGCGTGGCGGTTCTCGATTTGCCCGATAACGTAATGAAATTTCGTTGTGTCGCTGGTTATCCCGGCTAAGGCGAACTGGCCTTCCACTTGAGCGAACCAAATTTCGGGCTCTTCAGGCCAAAAGGCGGGAATACGGGCGCTCACCTTGAGTACGCTTTCCTCCATCGACATGCCGGGCCCGTCACTAGTGCCGGGCGACGTGGCTTTTTCGTGCGCGTCTTTAAACATGTCCCCTTCCATGTTCAATGCGGGTCACCAGTATAGTTGTGTAGGATGATAAAGAAATAAAAGGTCCAAACTTATCAATTTATTATATTCAGATAAAGTCCTAGATTTAAACACAAATTAATATCGAAGGCACAGTAGGGTAGACGTAGCACAAGCACAAGCACAAGCACAGTTCAAAGTTTATTAGCGGAAGAAATAGAGTGATAGAACAGTTCAAAGTAAGAAATAGAAATAACAGCGTACAAAATAAATACTTAAGCGTAAGAGATCGCGACAACAATTTTATCGAGCAAGAAAGCGTGCGCTCCGCGTCAAAGTGGTTAACGACTGACTGTCCCAGTGCACGGCCGGCAGCGGGCGCGTGGAATCTTCCACGCTCCCGCGCCGCCCCGCGCGACCGGTGAGTACCGTTATCTTGCCGTGCGCTAGTGCTGTCGGCGTGTCGGTAAACGCTAAACTATCGACTATCGATATCGACATCGACCAACCGATAAATATGTGTGTACATATAATGTTAATATTTTTCTATAAATAAATTACTTGTAAATATTATTTGTAAATATGTTATGTGTAACTGTGAATGTGTGTATATATTTTATAAACATAAATAAATTAAATAAATATAATAAATGTAAAAGTAGCCTACAGTAGTATTCCCGTGGGAATGGGCTTTCACGTCTATACTATTCGCCCGATTTATATGATTTTTGGTATGAATATAAATGGGACACTATGAAGTAACATAACCTACGTTTTATCCCGGGAATATGAAGGGTTCCCGTGGGATGAGCATATATTGTAATACGAAAGTAACACTGCCTTATGCTTTCACACCTAAACCATTTTGACTGATTTGGATGATTTTTGGTATGGACAAAAATGAGACCTTAAAAAAGGACATAGGCTATTTTTTTAAATCCTTATCCTTACTAATATTATAAATGCGAAAGTAACTCTGTCTGTCTGTCTATCTGTCTCGCTTTCCTGCTTAAATTTCTGAACCGATTTAAATGAAATTTGGTACACAGATAGTTTAGACTCTGAGAAAGGACATAAGCTACTTTTTATCAAGGAAAAGGGGTTTTAAGGGGGGATGAAAAGTTGTATGGAAGTATTGTCATTTTTAAAGCTAGAAGCTTGAAACTTATTTTTGTTGATTAGATATAAATAAATATGACATTCAAAGTTTGTAAAAAAAATGTACCTTTAAGGGGGTAAAAGTTTGTGTGGAAATTCGTAATTTTTGAAGCTAGAATGATGAAACGACGTGTAGACAACTGTAACTATACGAGTATTTCTGTTACGCTTTCACGATTAAATCATTTGACCGATGTGAACGATTTTTGGTATGGACATAAATGGGACTCTGTGGAATAAAATAGACTACAACTTATTTTCTTTCTGAACCCAACCCTGTAGTCTACGCGGACGGAGTCGCGGGCAAAAGCTAGTAAATAATAAATGATTACTTACTTTACGGGGATGGAAAACATCGTGATGAAACCTGCAATTTCTTAGGTGTGTAGTATACCAACGAGCATTAGGCCAGCGTTGTGGACTAAGACCTAATCCCTCTCATTTGTAGAGGAGGCCCGTGCCCAGCCGTGGGACATAAATACAACATTTTTAGATATTTACTTGAGTGGTTGAAACGTAATAAACACACAGAACGTTAATGATATAAGTTGTAGTTATTGCATTATGAACATAAAAAGCCTGCTTTGCTTAAGGTATGCCTTGCCACGACTAATTTTTGTCAGCCCTAAAATCTTTGCGTCTATTTAAAGGCCAAATTCGCGTAGAAATATACAGATTCATAGTTACGTAACAGACGAGAGACCCAGGACCCCGGGCGTGCGCACCCAGCGACCCAAATGACCCCGTTTGCACACTGTTCTAACTTCCACGTTTCAATAGAATTGGGTATGGGTGTAAAGTGAACCTAAAATGTTATTTAATAGTAAGGTTACTTTAAAAAGTAACTACGGTACATGAGAATGAAAGGATAATCCGAGACATCAATCGATCGATCCTCTTTTGTTTGGTCTAGTAGGTATAGTTGCCAGAAAAAAATGCTGCTTTCATTTATGACCCGTATTTTAAAAATGACCACGTTTGCACACCGTTCTAGCTTTCACGCTTCCATAGCATTAGGTCTGGCTGTAATCAGCCTATAACTAACATGCCAGCAAAATTGTAGCAACTTATGACCGATAGTCGTAATTATGATTGTTTTCTGCACTTACTATGCGGTGCCATGAAAAACAATAGGAGAATTTATAGCTTCTTTCAAAATTTATTTAGCTAAATTCATTTAGCTCCGTAATCTTACATTTGTTGTACGTAACATTCGAATTAAAGATATCCTAATCGTTTCGATTAATTATTACTAATGTAAGTAGCAGAATTGTTTCAAATTCAATTGGTGTCAACGAACTCTCTAGACTAGAGGCTTAGAACCGAAATAAAAGACCAACCTAATGTTGTAGTTTTATAAACGGCCATCAACTCACTATTATGACATTGGTCACAAAATTATTAATTACTTAATTTTATGTAATGACCCCCATATCCCCAGAAGGTACGACAGGCAAAGGAGAGCATTTATACATTTAATTTAAATGTCCAGTTGGCCTTTTATTCTTATTAAACAATTTGTACCAAGGGTATATGAGAACAAGAATCAAAATCGCTTAGCAATATTTATTTCGGCGACGCGTTGAAAGCTTAGAGCTATCCGAGTATCTGATATAGTAACGTACCCTTAGGGAAACCGTAAACCGATGTTTCTTATCTACATCAGCACATTACACAAAATACTGAGGGAATCTTAGGAGATTGAGGAAATTCGATTTTCTATTAAACCCACAAATTTAGTAGCAACACAAGTTAGAAAGATATAAGAGTGTTTTTGCCAATAGTGTAAAGCATAGTACAATAATTGTTAAATACGCTTAGAACGAAACAAAAGTAGAAACAATTAAAACAGACCTACTTACCGACTTAGAACATATATATTTAGAATTAAAAAATAACTATACTCGTATAAGAGTTACTTACTTGTTCCTACATACATACAATAAGAAATAATTAATATACGAAGTGGAATAAATAAACGGGAAAGGAATATTCGAGACACCAATCTATCGATTCCGTACTCTTGTTTGGTCTAGTACCTACATATATCCGAAATAATGCTGACTTTGTTTGCTTAGATTTAATTAATGAGCCAGGCATTTTTATTGCTTTCAATTGTAAACCGCATTTTAAAAATGTAATATCGATTTAAAATTTATAGCGAAACATTGAAAAGTTTGACTAAAACCAAAAAGAGCTGATCTAACGGTTGCTTTAATATCACCTTTATTGAAAACGGACTTGTCAATGCGTTTCACTTAGTCTGTAGTTTTGGAGACTAAATAAGTGATAATAATAGTTATTTTTGCCTTTATTTATTAATTATTATTAAAATAATCCCTCGTGTCCCGTTTTCTCATTTCTATAAGAAGTTGATAGTTGATTAAATAAACTCGATGAATATTCCATCATGCCTGATTGTCTGGAGGAGATCGCTCTAAGTGATAATACCGCCGATTGTCCACTGTATTTTAGTTATTACTAAACTAACTAACTAATTTTATATAAACTTTATCTTAAATAAAAGTACCGTGTAGTTCTAACCTCCGCACTGATTTGTGACGCTTCTCTTGCCTTTTATGTATTCTTTGATTTTGTTAATGTCTCAGTAGTGTATTTAGCCAGTATTATTTTTATATGAATTGTTTATTTTGTTAGGAGTTTATGAAATAATTAATCTATTTTTTTTTATCGATGTTAATGTATTATTCTGTGCATTTTTGCACATGTTCCTTCGTAAGTAGCGATGTAATTATTTTTATTTCATGCATTTAACTAAATACTAAGATAAATTAGAATAATATGTTATTAGTAGAGAAAGTAGAACAAAAAGAGTCACAATGTAAGAAAGATGATGCTAATAAAACCCATATATATTCCTCCAATAGATAGTGACATTTATATTAGACAATATATCTTTACGTTATCATATTTAAATGAAAATTATTGTTTTATTATTATCCTAATTTGATTTTAAAAAAATATCTCTTAGGTACAATAATATGTAACACAAATTATGAAAACCGGTTAAAAGACATTTAACAGAACCCTATAAATGTATAAATAATTATTATTAAATTATAAACTAATTGAACCCTCTCAGTTGTAGAGGAGGCCCGTGCCCAGCAGTGGGACTTATTTGGGCTGATGATGATAAAACTAATTTGTAATATTCGTATAACTAATTTAGAGAAAATATGTTAAATGACGTAGTACGAAGTTTTAATCTCATTCTAAATAGACAACAGTAATTTAGATTAATGTGTTATTTATATGAAATAAATAAATTTGTAACACTTTAATGGCAGCTGTAATTGCGATGAAATGTGGACTTTTTCACATGTCCCTCCAATTCTGTGATCTTGAAGATGCTTTCATTTCTAGACCTATGCCCGTAAAATCTAATCTGGGAAATAACACGACCTGTGTCCAAAAGCGACATAGATGCTGTTGTATAAATACACCCAACAGTCGTATACATGGACCCTTCAGGTCAGACTTTTTGTTAACAAAACACTTACTGATAATGCGAGGCTTCTATGCTGCTTGCAAACAATTTTTTGCAGCACACAAATATTTTTGTTTGTTAAAAAAAATTGTGATGGCCTCGAGGTGTAGGCGCGCGGTCGAAAATCTAGGCGGTCGCAGGTTCAAACCCCAGACACACCTCTGACTTTTCCAAGTTATGTGTGTATTCACAATTAATATTATCACTTACTTTAACGGTGAAGGAAAACATCGTGATAAAACCTGCACACCTAAAAAAGTTCTTAGGAATTTCTTAAGAGTGAGGTCCGCCAACCCGTACTAGGCCAGCGTAGTGAACTAAGGCCTAAACACTCTCAATGGCAGGGAAGGCCCGTGCCCAGCAGTGAGACGTACATATATGGCGAGATGATATGATGATAAATATTTTTGTACGTTATACTGTGTCAAAAAAAATTGCAATTTCATTTCCACAAACAGGAATTTTTCGATAGAATGGGATCAGAACGATGTGCGTAACTGTTGGGTGTATAATATGAAATGTTGGTAGTTCTCGAGTAAATAAATAATAAATGATTAATCTAGTTGTGTATTGAAGATACGTTGTCATAGCTAGCTGTCTGTTTGCCTTGTATGTTCCTAATTGTATCGCCTATAAGTATTTTATGTATAAGTAAAGTATTGAATAAATAACTAATAATATCATTGTAGCGTTTTTATTAGCGTATTTAAAGATAATATTAGTTCGTGATAGCTTAGTAAGTTTTGTATATATTGTCAAGATGGTAGTCTCGGATTTCATGCCTATTTTAATTAGAATCACTTAAGTATATATAATAAATTGTTGCCCTGTTTTAAAAGTAATTAAATTGTCATATTCATTTAAAATTAAGAAAAATATCGTGATTAAAACTCAACTGAATAGATAGGAAACCTAATGTTCGTATAAATATCTATTGTTTCTTATCAGATATTTGAAGCTTTAAGGTCTCAAGTATTTTCTATCATAGTTATTGCTTTAACCTACAGTCAAAGAATACTACAACTACAGCACAAAACATCAAACCTAACCAATTTTTGTACTGATGAACCAATCATTTGTTTCCAGGCAAGCTTATTCCCTCGGGAAAAGGGAAGCATCCGTTGCTAATGTACAAGAGTTACACATACACGTTCAAAGTGCTCTCAGCGAGCGGGGTGCTGTGGCACTGCTCTCGAAGGACTCGAACTGGATGCAAGGCCTTCATCAAGACTCTCCCAGACAGCATGGAGCAAATTATCGCGGTCTACGATCAGCATTGTCATGTATCCAAGATGAATTTCCAAACGGACAGAAAGACACATAAGTAGAATATACTATAAGTAGTGTTAAGAGAAAAGTTAAACTTCATATCATTTTTAAATGTTGGCAACATTGTTTAGGAATTTATTAATGTTTTGGTAGCATAATTTTTTATGACGTCATCGCGTGGATAATTTACATGGAACGGAACCGATACTTTGCAACGCTATTCATAATATTGGAACAGAATTAAAAAGTATCCTAGGTGCTACTCTGGTATATAAACTATTTCGAACTATTTGAAAGTATAAACTATACCCAATATTTAGTAAGCAAGATGCTGACTAAACAGCGCATCAAATAACGAAAAACTCCCGGTGTTTATGCTGAGCTGTCCATCAATAAATATACAATTAATTTTTAAATACTGGTTAGTAGTGACGATGAAATATTTGCTGACCAGCAAACGACTAATGTTTCATCAAATCCAAAACATGTTTTTAAAATGATTGTGTTGTATTTATAATTCATATTGACATAAATGTAAATTATCGAAATGTACATACGGTCTATATATTTAAGATTAAGGCGAAGTTAATGCTAATTAAATCAGTATACTTTCTAGGAATTTATGTCTAATAATATATTGTTTTAATTAAGAAATGAGAAGTACGAATACTTAGTATTATGCATACGATATTTTTACCCTAACGGCCATCATTGATAAACAATTCTTTCTATCTGCACTTCAATCCATAAATAAAGCAACCAAAATGAGTCCTCTGTGAGTGAGTCCTAAGTGATTGGTCCATTATTGCGCTCTACCTGGAAATATGGTTTATGATTGATATTATTAATTATTTAAGCAGTGATGGCCTCGAGGTTTAGGCGCGCGGTCGAGAATTTCGGCGGTCGCAGGTTCAAACCCCAGGCACACACCTCTGACTTTTCGAAGTTATGTGTGTATTCGCAATGAATGAATCACTTGCTTTAACGGTGAAGGAAAACATCGTAATGAAACCTGCACACCTAAAAGTTCTTAGGTATTTCTTAGGTGTGTAGTCCGCCAACCCGCACTAGGCCAACGTGGTGGACTAAGGTCTAAACCCTCCCAAATGTAGAGGAGGCCCGTGCCCAGCAGTGGGACGTATATGGGTTGATGATGATGATGATTAATTTATGCCGTAATTTTGTGGTGACGGCCATCTTTGATTTGAAATTACTCATACTGATATTCTACTAGTCAAGCCCTTTGATTTGATACCCATATTGAGTGAGTTGTGAAAAAGTATATCACCTTTCAAATCGACAGCCCCGTGGCGCAGTTGGCTAGACACCAGCTTGCGAAACGAGAGGCCGCGGGTTCGATCCCCGCACCGAGACAAATGTTTGTGTGATCCACAAATATTTGTTTCGGGTCTGGGTGTATGTGAGACCAAAAAGTCTCTCGTAGTTTCTGATACCCACGACACAGGACTTGTATCCTAGTGTGGGGTCAAAACTATGTATGTGACTGTTGGGTGTATTTATTTATTATTATTATTTAATAAAAAAAAAGCAAATTTGGTTTAATCATTCGGTACCTACGATGCCACAGACAGTCACATGTAGACACGTCAAACTAACGCCCCGTCGTTTTTGCGTCGGGGGTTAAAAACAAAAAGTTTTTTATAGTTACAGCTATATATGATTAATAATGCAATGATATAATAATATTATTTAAAAAAAAAAAAAATTAAATTTAATCTCATTACTTAAATCATTGGCGGCATGACACCCCATTAATATTGATAGTCTAATTTCTAAAAGAATCTACCTGAGCCATCATTCCCGCGGCGTACGATCACGCGAAGGATCAAGAAGTTCATGCTTCGAGTAGGCAAAGGTGGTTTGGTTTTAGATTGTCCTTTTCGGTAATTCTCAGTAGCAGCAGGAAATGCGGAAAAATATATTACTATAAAAAAGACATTAATTAATACAAAAAAAAAAAACTCCCAACAGTCACATGCCTACGTATGTAATTCTTAGTCAGTTTAACTTTAGATACGAGTCTTAGTCCAAGCGCCGCAGCAAAAGTAGGTTTGTAATGCAACGTACGGGACCTGGTATTTTTTTTTGGAATATGTTCAAGGGTGTCCCTTGAATGTAAATCCAAGTTGTTCACTTCAGCCGCCATCTTGGAAAACACGTTTTATCGAATATCTCGCGAACCGCGCATCGTGCGACAAAAATTGTAGAGATCATTATTGTAGAATAATATTTGCCATCTTTTTTATTTGAAACTTTTTTTGTATTACGCGTAGGTTTTTAATTATAGCGCTCCAAGATGGCGGCTGAAGTGAACGCCCTCCCCCCCGCCGCAGTGCCCACTTGGATTGACATTCAGGGGACACCCCTGCACATATTCCAAAAAAAATACCAGGTCCCGTACGTTGCAAAAAATACAACCCGGCGCTTGGCACATCTGCCGTAGGTACAAGAGACTTATCGGCCTCACAAACACCCAGACCCGAAACAAATATTAGTGGGTCACACAAACATTGGATGGCGAGGATTGAATGCGGCGGTCTCTCGTTTCGCAAGCTGGTGTTCAACGGTTTAGCGTTACGGACGTTGTCAATAAGGAACTGCATGAGTGTAACAATACAAAAAGTCTGCACGCTGATATACAAGCTGTAAGAAGACCGTGATTGAAACGATGACTGCAAACAACGACAACCACGGTGATTACAAACACATTGAAGCTAAAACAAATCCCGAAAGAAAATAAAAATTGTTATTGTGTGTAATCACCGTAGCTATTTATTACCTGCCTTAGTTTTCGTTCATGATCTTTTTCATCGGCACAAGTATGTGCCGTGCGATCTAGAGGTCCTGGGTTCGATTCCCGGGTCGGGCAAAGTGTTATTGGGTTTTCCATTAGAGGATTCCTAGTAGCAGCACGCAGTCTGGAAATGTGCACGAAAAACGGCAATAGGCTCGCCCCCTATTACGTGGGACTGATACATACCTGGCGAAATGTGGGTGCAGAAATGCACCTCTGCCTACCCCTTCGGAGAATACAGGCGTGAGGTTATGATCTTTTTAAACCCTGTATACAGGCGTAATTATGACTGCTCTGGAAATTTTTGAATCGAACTTTCGTATTACACGTATTAATTTATATATCTGTATTGTAATGGAATTTACGAAGTTACGAAGATTTCGTCAGACATGTTGTACATATCGTCTTTTACGGTAAAGAGCAATCATTGTAGAATTAATGTATATGTCTTGCGATATAATTATGTGCTGCGCGATCTAGATGTCCCGGGTTCGATTCCCGTGTTAGGCAAAATGTTATTGGGTTTTCCATTAGAGAATTCCTAGGAGCAGCACGCAGTCTAGAAATGTGCACGAAAAACGGCAATAGGCTCGCCCCCTATTACGTGGGACCTAATACAAATGGCGAAACGTGGATGCAGAAATCCACCTCTGCCTACCCCTTCGGGAAATACAGGCGTGAGGTTATAATGTATCGAGTATCAATATATTTGTAGAGTATTCACAATGAATTATCACTTACTTTAACGGTGAAGAAAAACATCGTGATGAAATCTGCACACCTAAAAGTTTGTAGGAATTTATTAGGTGTGTATTCCGCACTAGGCCAGCGTGGTGGACTAAGGCCTAAACCCTCTCAATGGTAGAGGAGGCCCGTGCCCAGCAGTGGGACGTATATGGGCTGATGATGATTATATTTGTAGTAGGCGGTGGCTGGGGTAACTTAATGGATTATATTCCATACTATTCCAACTAGCAGTAATAATCGTCATTGTTCGTTTCATTTTTTATTTTGACATTTCTAATTGTATAAGTTGGAGTTGTAAATTTATAAATCTTAGAAATTTAAATACGATGTCAGGTAGTTAAAAAGTAAGTACTATAATAATACTATCAGTTAATAAGTATTCATAACAGGCAGTAAGCATAACATTAAAAAATCTTTTTACTTATTTGAATAATAATAAATGCATAATGAATAAATAATTACATATATAATCTTCCGCTGTCACCACAGAACAGCTGAATAAGATTAGAAGGGAACAGTATTTTGTATGGGGATGAGTGTCGCCGCTTGTCTGTCACCTGTTCATACGACTACACGACCAATGATAAAAATTTCAAACAAAAATAAAGGGCTGCTATTGGTTGTAACACATTTATAAAAGTCTTGATATTACACGCAACCCGAATTACTAAGAGGCAGCCTAAACATATGATAGATTATCGTAGGCACGGTAATAGTATCATAACCGTGTCGTAGGTTCGGCACATTCGGCATGCTGACATTCATTTCTAGTCTTATTCAACTGCTCTGTAGCTGTCGCAAATTGTGAAATGGATGAAGTGATAGAACATTTTATATATACTAAGACATTAATTCTGTTATCATAAACATATCTGTAAAGGGCATATTACAAGATAAAAAAATTGCTTCTAAATCATTTATAACAATCAAATTCTAGGAAATTAATTTCTATATCGTTTAAAGTTAAAACAAATTTTAAATTTAAGTGGAAATCATGACTGAGTTACTGTTTTATGAACTTATTAATTAGTAATATAATCAATTTTTAATAATGCAATGTGATAAAATTTGTATGATTTTATGGAATAATAAAAGAAGATTTGTAATTTATCATATAAAGTCACCTTTACATATAGGCAAAAAAGTTTTTGAGCTGGATAATAAAACATTTTTCGATGGTTTTATATTTAGATATTACATTATTAGGCATAATCAAATTGGTTATCATTGGGCATATGTTGAATTTGTTAAATATGCACGAAAAAGAAAGCATTTTATCTAGATCATAGTTTATAATAATAATATATAATATTTATACGAATTTGTTCTGTTTTATTAATGGTATTTGTTTGTATTGAATGTTGTCATCATTGTAAATACCAGAACCTTATTTGGTATATGTAAAACTATAAAACCGTGGGCTCGATACCCAGGTAGTATATCCAAAACAAGAAAAGGCGTTGAAGGAAAGTTCTAATAATAGTTTCATAAAACTGGTAATGAAGAAATACCGAAACAATGAGCACGCTTGGAACAAGTATTTATTATTTTAATTAAGTTTTCCTGGAAACAATATAGGCAATAAGCATCGATATATCCTCCAACTAGGTCCATTCGCATTTAAATATAATTGTTCAAATTAGAAATATCTGATACAAAAAATACAATAAGAACATACAGATTTCATTAAGAAACAATATATTAGTTATCAATGTTACTGGTTGCTCATAATTCTACATTATTTTGACGTGTTTTATAAATCTTATTTACTAAATTAGAATGCAAATCGTATTTTATATTCTGTACCTAGGAATTCTACTCAGAGCCAAAAAAAGACTGAAAATTCTAACGCAACTTATATGATATGAAAATTCTTACGCAACTTATATGATAACTAAAAATTATACATATTTATTAACTTCTTTACAGTGTACTATGAAACCTCAGCTCGGGGTACAAGGCACCTCATAGTTGACGGTTACTCCTTTATATGCCGAACCTACTGTCTCCAACACATCAAGAAGACCTGGAAATGCGCGACCCATGCCGACTGCACGGCAAAAGTCCACACCATCCAAGACCAGATTGTCAGTCTTAAGAACGACCACAACCATCCCATCAGCAGCCTTAAGTATAAAATACAATGGGAATCCCAATTCGATCTAGTTCATTGATTAAATTTGTTTTCGTTAGATTTGTGTTTTTCTTACCCGAATTGAGTTTTGCAGTGTTGATAGTCAATATTACTGTTTATACTAGAATAAAACGAGTATGTTGTATCTCAAATAATACTCAAAATAACAAATATATTTTTGAGACCAAAAATAAGGGGAACTACATTAATAAATTCTAATAATTGTTGATCTCGTTGATGAAGACGTGGTCACTAGGTCAAATATCATATCGAAATATGGCCGGATTCCATAGAAACTGTTATTTATTTATTCATAAAGTATCACTCGAAAGTACGGATTCTGCAGCGATATACGTAGCTGATGTCAAAGATGAGAGAACGTAAGTACTGGGGGCAATTCGAAATCCGAAATCGAAAGCGGAGTGAGGTCTACATCATCATCATCATTATCAGCCCATATACGTCCCACTGCTGGGCACGGGCCTCCTCTACAACTGAGAGGGTTTAGACCTTAGTCCACCACGCTGGCCTAGTGCGGGTTGGCGGACTACACACCTAAGAATCACTACACACGCACACTAGCATTTTATTCGTATTCTGGTGTATCCCTTGAATTTGCTGTCTCCATGTCTTCATAAACGAGATTTGACCCTTCTGTAACAGAATAGTCCAAGGAATATTTAAAATCCAAAGCAAACCTAAGTATACTATTAACAGTTTCAGGTTCAGTGTTCTACTCGAGTTCACAGCGCGGAGGGATCATAATGCATCTTGGCCATTATAGATATAACAAGCGAACTAACTCAGCCAACGATAAGAGTATATGGTACTGTACGCATTATTACAGCTCGCCGCAATGCAAGGCGAAAGTACTAAAAATAGGAGGCTTCATTTCTGTTATAGGGCAGCATAATCACCAATAAATGTTTTTACCTTTGTACCTTTACCTTGATGTACCTTTACCTGAGTTCAGGTAATGTTAAGTTTTAATGTAATTTACCTTTAACATTTTTCTGGCATCTGTAGTTTACACTAACAAGTCAGGGTGGACAACACGTTATGTTATTATGTATTAGATAAATAAAGTTTTTTTTTATTTACACAATTTCTGTTTCATTAAAATGCACTGGGTCTGCTACTCCTGCTATTAATGTTAAACTATCTTTTTTGCCAATCTGCCTAGTTAAAACAGGAATATTGCTACGGTAACTACTATACTCTAGGTATTATATTAAAAAATCCATAATAGATATGCCTACAGTATTTTAATACAATGTTTTAACCATGATCAACAGAAGAAATCTTCTAGTTATACATATTTATATAATTAATTCTTGCTTTGTCTATTTTGTCAGGTAAGATATACACAACTCTCAAAGGTGGTCAAGTGCTTGTTCTGAATGGGCATCGGTTCCACCGTGAATACGGAACTCACTTAAGGAGTTACTGGCGTTGCTCCAAGAGAGGTTCCTATGCATGCAAATGTAAAGTGAATATTATTAACGGCAGTATTATCATCACCAACCGACACAACCATGAAAAATCAGCAAGTATGATCAGTGAATAAAAGCGACAATTACTTTTTATTGGAGTAAGTGGACTTTAACGGTGATAAAAAAACATCGTAACCTAGCAAAATCCAGGGCCTACGTGGTGTTAATATGTAAGGCTGAAGTTAGTATCTTATATTATTTGCTCTATTGCAAATAGTTATTAGTTTTGTTATCATAGGTACTTATAAAAGTTACCTCTTAGATATTTTATAGTTTGTGAATTAATTATATGGTTTATACATATATCAATCTATTATATATAATTAAATGAATATTATTTTTTGTAATTTAGGTCATGTTTTTTTTAATTTTTGTTATTTAGTTCATATTTCATATTTCTTTTTTATGTTAATAAAGTATTTATTAGGATTAGGGTAATAAAAATAAAGGGGGCAACAAAATTAAAAAATATACTAACAAAACAAAAAGACGACGTCATTCAAGAAAATTTGATAAAGGCAATATATCTGTTATATTAAGATTCTAATAACTAATGTAGTTAGTTCACTATAATTTAAGTTAAATTACACTTTTTTCTTATATTCATATTATAAATATTGTACGAAACAGAAATAGTTTTGTATTAAAAAAATTAAAGTATATAAATGATTGTTTCATTTTCTATAAAGCCCCACCGACATCTATAGTAGTTGTAAAACAAAGTTTATAAGGTTTACTTGATGTTAAATATTATTGTTTCAGTTAAAAAAGCAACTCCGACTTCCGATCCGAGCTCTACTACTGAAGTCACCACGGTACCTGACTGTACCCCAACTGACGTAATTTCAACTAATTTTACCCCAGATAATGCAGAAAATTCTGTAGAAACTGGAACAAGCAGTGCAGTAGACACTGTTCAAGATAACGCGTCTGATGATGACGTAATTGAAGTAGTAAGAGATGAAGCTCCAATAGAAATTCTGTCCGACGGAGAAGAAATGGAATTGGAGAAATTCCAGCAACGACAAAATGTCGATGTAGAAAACTTCCATTTCACACTTTTACCCGAAAGTACGGAAAATAATGAGGACAAAGATTTCAATACGAATTTGGACGATCCTCTTAAGAGTGTACTAAATGATTGCAACGATTATAGTAATTCTTTGCCATCAGTTTCGTCTATTGCGGCGCCAGTAATAACACACTCAGGTGGACCGGATAATAAAGACGTGGATTTAAGTGATTTTAATTCTGATAACATTTTTATTAATGTTACTGACGATTTTAATGTAGGGCAGGAAGAAATAATCAATTTCAATATCCCGCAAAGTAATACTAGCGATGACGTGGAGGCTAAGATTTAAATTATTTCAACTATTTGCATACTAATACTTATAATAATCAATTAATATTATTACTAATTTAGAATCAATCGACCTGGATAATGGCAAAATATGGTCAATATTGGTAAATTTAATAAAGATAAGTTAGAATGACTGCTTGCCAACCTAAAAAAAAGGTGACAATGAATCAATAAATCAATAGACAACTGATATTTATCATCATCATCAGCCCAAATACGTCCCACTGCTGGGCACGGGCCTCCTCTACAACTGAGAGGGTTTAGGCCTTAGTCCACCACGCTGGCCTAGTGCGGGTTAGCGGACTACACACCTAAGAAATTCCTACGAACTTTTAGGTGTGCAGGTTTTATCACGATGTTTTCCTTCACCGTTAAAGCAAGTGATAATTCATTGTGAATACACACATAACTTCGAAAAGTCGGAGGTGTGTGCCTTGGGTTTGAACCTGCGACCGCCGAAATTCGCGACCGCGCGCCTAAACCTCGAGGCCATCACTGCTACATTATTACACATTTATAGAATACAATAATATTTTGTTCCACATATTACATAGCTACAGTATTCTTGTTAGACGTGCATTTAGTTAAAAAAAATATTTTTATTAGTTCTAAATTAAGAAATGCACATAAGATAATGTGGTCAATATATACATATTTTCCTGTATACACGGGAGAAAACAACTTACTAATTAACATTTTCAAACCGGGAGTGTATTTCTTTGGACCCAAAGGTAAAACAGCAGAATCGAATATAATGAATTTTAGTACTGAGGCACTGTAGAGATGGTTATAGACTACGGTTGAATAAATTAATCGTCATTGTGATGAAATCTGCACATCTAAAAGTTCTTAGGAATTTCTTAGGTGTGTAGTCCGCCAACCTGCACTAGGCCAGCGTGATGTACTAAAGCCTAAACCCTTGCAATGGTAGAGGAGGCCCGTGCCCAGCAATGGGACGTATATGGGCTGATTATGATAATGATGATGTAGAATACGAAAATTTCTAATTTTATTTGTCAACTTTGATTCGATCGATTATATTTACTCTAGCGCAGCTTCTAGCAAAACCTTGTTCCTCGTAATTATTTATATTTACAAGTACGTGATGTAGCTGCAGAAAAAACAAATACTCCTGCATTTCTTAATACATACTTTGTTTCTCTCATATTGTATTTTAAATCATAAGTTCCTGGTATTCATATTACCGACTATAAAATATCTAGAATCGTAAGATTTCTTAGAAATAGTGAACGAGGAAAATGTTGACTCGAAGCAGTGCATCAGATTAGAATAAGTGGACAAGCACGCAGTATTTTTGCAAGTAGAGATATTAATGAATTAATTTTGATGCAGTAAGATATAAATAGATAGTAATGCCGTCATTAAATATGTCACAAATATCAATTTGTTTTATTGTTGTTTTCACAACCACGATCATGTTTAAGTCTTACATAAAAAAGGCGGCACTGTTGCCGTTTACCAGGCTTATTTCCAGTCTCTGTGCTACTAAATATTTCCTTACGGAAAACCCTGGTTTAAAAATCGAACCATTGCCACGGTCCTCTCGACTGCATTCGATATAATTTATGACGCGAGACCATTGTGAAATACTATGGTAAATAAATTTAACAAGTTTTAAATAAAAATTGGCTAAGAATAATTCCTATGAAGTAACAATGGAAACCTACGATGTAAGTATAAGTACATAATTAATTTTAACAGCAAATTTAATATCATGAATATTCGTGATGTTATTCCTACAGCATGAATAATTTTTAGGTGCGCCAAGGGTAGCGTTTGTTGAGCAAAGCGGTCGCAAAGAGCTAATGATTGGCAACAACAGATTCTTGAAGCACTACATCAGCAGACAAGGGCGTGTTCGATGGCGTTGCTGCAAGTCCTTCAACAAATGTCGAGCGATCGCCATCACCTTTGACAACATCATCGTAAAGCTCACTGACTCACATAACCACAGTTAAAGTCGGAAATATATCGAAAACATCTCAATGGCCCCCATAGGCAATTGGGCGAAACATGAGTTTTCCTGGCTGGAAAATCCCAGATTAGTCACCGCTGTCTTGCTTAAGTAACAGACTTGTGATGCAAGAAATAATTAGCCATATAATTATATATAAAATAATAATGATTGACGTTTTTATGCATAGGTACGGTTCATGATCTTTCAGGATTTAGGGATTAATATTTATATTAAAAATACGTACAGATTATAATTAGCTATGAATTGGTGATTTAATTTAATTATTATTTATATTATTCAGTTCGTATGGTAGAGTTTTAATAAATTATAAAGATTTAACTACCTACTATAAAATTGTGACAAAGTTTACTAGTCAAAGTCATTTTGAACTTAAATTTGTTTAATGCAGTACTTTAAACGGACATGACGTACAGAATATATTTTAACGTTCGAATAATGTAGCCGTAATTATATATTTCGTTGTGTAAATAAAATGTGCATAGAGTTTAAGGTTTATGTCATAAAAATGTTATTTCAGTTTTTTTATTCAGTTATAGCATCCTTGAAGCTGTTGCTTATTTTTATTTCTAGCAATAACAATTGTCACATTATTGTGCTAATTTAGAAGTAAATTTACTTTTTGAAAGTCTTCCATTTTTAAGCTTGGGTACGTTAATTTTTTTAAGCTTGTGTACAATTGACTTGTGGCCAAAAAGTTCTCGAGTGGAGGCCACGTACCGGAAAGCGCAGCGTAGGACGTCCTCCGACAAGGTGGTCAGACGACCTAGTAAAGGTCGCGGGACGTCGCTGGTTGCAGGCTGCTTCCAACAGGTCCCTGTGGAAGTCATTGGGAGAGGCCTATGTCCAGCAGTGAACTTCCATTGGCTGATGGATTGGATTGGATTGTGTACAATAATTAATTCTTTTTTTACGTTCAATCATCATACTTTCAAGATTATGGCAAAATGACAAGACACCTGAACAAAAATAGACGCGCGCGCGAAAATAAAAAAAAATATAACTAACCTTTGTAACTAGAATAAAAATTTTGCCTATCGTATCAATATCTTGAATGAATGTAATATGTTTTATTTTATTAAACTAAAAAAAGTCGGTGATTTGGTGTATATAATAAGAGCCATTGTAAAAGTCTTTCATAATGTCTAAGAATGTTTCCCGTAAAATTCCAACGTATTTTAAATCTTTTCATACGCAAGTAGCCAGCAAGGTAGTTTTTTTTAAACAAGCAAGGCAGTGGCAAACTCAAAACATCATGCAAGCTTTATGTCGACACAATTACGTCGGTCTATTGCCTACATATTTTACCATTACTATGTCCAGTAAAGCGCAGTAATAAAATAAAATAAGACCATCGCTGATACTTTATTACTATGTTATTGTAGGAGAATATGTGTCATACTAACGTTGAATTTCTTTAAATATCTCAGTTTTTACAAATGTAAAGTAATAAATACAGATATATTTATAACAAAATGTTTTTTTTTTTAATAAATTGATAAAGAAATACACTCAACACTGTCTTGTTTCGTGTGTATCAGAAACTACGAGTGACTCTTCGTTCTCACAAACATCTAGACCCGAAACAAATGAAATTGTTTACTAATGATTTTAACAATATTTCCGACAGTACATTCATTCACCATTTCATCATCAGCCCATATACGTGCCATTGCTGGGAACAAGCCTTCTCTACAACTGAGAGGGTTTAGGCCTTAGTTGAACTTTTAGGTGTGCAGGTTTCCTCACGATGTTTTCCTTCACTGTTAAAGTACGTGATAATTCATTGTGAATACACACTTAACTTCGAAAAGTCAGAGGTGTCTACCTGGGGTTTGAACCCACGGTCGCCAAGTTTCTCGACCGCGCGCCTAATCCTTAAGGCCAACACTACTTTACAGACAGTACATAAGCTCATAATTAAATAACTAATACGCTTTTTAGCGAATTTGGAAAGCCCGCATATTATGTTAGAATTAACTTCAGAAAATTTCCTCAACATGTATGAAATAGGACCCTCACAAAGCTGCACTGCGATAAAAGGTATCGAATAAGATATATAAATATAGAAAGTGTAATAAGTACCACCTGCACTGCAAACTTCTGAAACTGCAAACTTCTTGAATGTGGATGCTAAAGCTATCAATAAATTAACAGATGATTAATCTTTTAAATATTTAAGAGCTTACTTCCAATTGATTACGATTAAAAAGAAGATTTCAGGCTTTCTCCTCGCTACTAAAACGAATATTGTCAATGGCAAGTATGCAAATAACATCTAGCAGCTAAACTTACACGCAACGAAATTAAAAAAGAAAACGCAATAAATTTCCTATAGAAAATATTATATACAAAAAACTTTTTCAAATTTATTAAATTTCAGTGCAAATCCTAAAAGGCAACGGGTATCCGAAGATGTACTACAAGGGTCATTTATACAGACAGCACAACGCTTACCGCAAGAAGAAGCTGCAGTTGTGGTACTGTCGGCATAGGGAGTCGAAGCAATGCAAGGCGATACTAAGGACGTTCAGCGGAGCCCTTGTCACGATGCCCAACGAGGTAGAAGCCCATACTTGTCAGGAAAGTTTCAATAATGTTACGTGAATTTCATCATCAGCGAGGCCTTCCATTGTTGGACAAGACTCTACCAAAGATTGACCATTTGACTCGTTGAAAGTGGCCTGCAAATTTCTTTTAATCTTTATGCTAACATGGAGGACTTCTAACTGAACACTTAAAAGCGTTAGGTGTAGGGCATATTTGGGACGCCCATTGGACAGACCCAAGGTAGCTTAAAGGTTTCAGCAGTAAAACACCAATCTATATACATAAAACACAACACAATACCTATTCTTTTGAATTCCACGTATTTTAGGAAAAAGTTATGTTTTTTAGTTGTATATTTAATTGTCTTTAATCTGCCTATACCAATAAGAAAAGGCGTGACTATGTTTGTGTATAAATAATAAATTTAAACCACAGACAAACCACAACTGGATCTCCTGATTGACTAAGTGCTGATCTATTTAAATTTTAGAGAAGGTCTGTAATTTAATGAATCGCTATAATTTATTCAAAAACAAACGAGTAAAAATAGTTTGAAGTTTTATAAGTAAAGTTTCATCTGTATTTTGTTTTTATCAATAGTAATGTAAATAAAAGAATAAGTTATTATCCACGCGAATGTCTGTCATGAAGTGATTACTATTAGAGATTACGAATAAAACTATTGATTAAGTTCCATATTTCTTCAGTGGAGAATATCACGCCATTATTAAAATCATATCGATAGAATTGCTATGAAACATTTACCAAAAATTAAACCTATTGTATGAATTTTTGTTATTGTAGCTAAAAGTTATCATGAGCTATAATTTTCACAGTTTTGTTGTAGTAATTTTGATATAAGTAAATAGAAAGTAGAATTGTTACTCTGAAGAATGTTTAAAATAATATAATTTTAAACTTTATGTGTCAGACAAAGTGGAGCAGTAATCTAGTTTCCAAATTTTAAGAATGTTTTGTCGTAGATGAATAATTTATAATTACTAAATATCTACTTAGCCAAATAAACTTTACTTGTAGAATTGTGTTTTCTTAACGAACTGTACTCAGTATTGCAATGGATCGATATGAAAATAGAATTTATACTTATATATATATATATATATACAATGTACAATCATCACCATCATCATCATTATCAGCCTAAGGAAGTCCACTGCTGAACATAGGCCTCCCCCAATGACTTCCATAGTGACCTGTTGGAGGTAGCCTGCATCCAGCGACGACCCGCGACCTTCACCAGGTCGTCGGAATCAGAAATGAGGAGACCCGTAGGAGAACTAAAGTAACCAATGTACAATGGCAAACATCAGGTGGCTCACTAGCTCGTTAAATAGGTCGTGATGAGGCATGTTGTGCAATACATCCAAATTCGATCAAGCCGACGAAATCGCTTCGATCGATACATACACGAATACTGGTATACGAACTAGTTAAAAATGTAACCGTTTCGATTTAATTTGGTGTCCTTATTTCAACAACAGTGCTATACAGATAAAAAAATTGAAATAAGTATTCAATAAATGAATTAAGATAACGAGGAATTGTCTGAGTGGTAGTGTTTACCACACCTGCAATAACAACTCCAGCACTTGAGCATCGGCAGTGATAGCAACTGAAGAACGAAGCCCAGTCTTTCCCGCAAAGACATAGTTCGACTGCCTCGTGGTCTCGCGGTACAAGTATGTGCCGTGCGATCTAGAGGTCCTGGGTTCGATTCCCGGGTCGGGCAAAGTGTTATTGGGTTTTTCCATTAGGAAATTCTCGGTAACAGCACGGAGTCTGGAAATGTGCCCGAAAAACGGCAATAGGCTCGCCCCCTATTACGTGGGACTGATACATACTTGGCAAAATGTGGGTGCAGAAATGTACCTCTGCCTACCCCTTCGGGGAATACAGGCGTGAGTTTATGTATGTATGTACATAGTTCGACGAAGCGAAACTATAAATAATCTATGATAACAGACGTAGGTAAAGTTTGTAAATAAAGATAAAAGTCTAAGCTTGCTAGTATTCATAGGACTCCTTAATAGAAATCTTACCTCAAGACTACATCACGGTAGCCTTGTGTAGTTCGTGAACGAACTAGTTCGTAAGAGCGCTCCTACAGACGAACTACGCGAACTAGTTCCCTCTTTCCCATCTTCGCAGTTCGGTAGTTCGGCCGAATGAACGAGATTGGCCTCAACTGAACTAAGATCGTTACGCCCGAGACAGCACTATACATACTCCCGTTCGCTCACCGCTCATGCGCACAGCGATGATGTTGATTACTTTTTTAAAAATATAAAAATCTTGATTATCAGTTGATTACTTTTGTTTAGTTTGTGTTATGTTTTATTCTGTCAAGGAACAGAATTATCTATGTATGTGTACGTTAT
The DNA here is from genome assembly GCA_907164795.1 of Hemaris fuciformis. Taxonomy (NCBI): domain Eukaryota; kingdom Metazoa; phylum Arthropoda; class Insecta; order Lepidoptera; family Sphingidae; genus Hemaris; species Hemaris fuciformis. The sequence continues at coordinate 3,016,867 of OU015443.1, forward strand.
CGTTTATTATTTTTTAAACTAATAAAAGTATAAAAAAGGCGAAAAATATAAAGGGTTTATTGCACCAATTAACCGTGGGTATTATTGTAAATAACAATAATTATATACATTTTATGAATATTCATTAATTAAGAGGTGTATGCTGTTTTTAGAGGTTAAAAGCACAGCATTCTTTATCCATTATCCATAAATATTATCGCTTGCAGCAGGAACCGTATTAAAACGAGCGGACGTGTGATCGGTCTTTAGGTCTAATTTGAACTAGGAACTAACGAACTAGAAGAACGAACTAGTTCGTTTAGGAGCGGCGAACTAAAGTGAGCGATCTCAGTTGTGAACTAGTATGCCCAAGACTACATCACGGCGTGTTGCATCGACACGAAGCTGAAGCGAAGGGGAAGACTACACCTATCACACACACTAACGCCCGTATTTCTGAATGGGTAGACAAAGGAATATTTCAAGATAAATTTTTACGTCGCAGGTAACAGGGGGCGAGCCTTTTTGTGATCATAATAATGATTAAAAAATGTGGCATCACTTTCACATCAACACTTAAAAGTATCACTGAATACACATCGCGTGCGCACGAAATCCGCACATCATCTTATAAAGTGAATCTCCGACAATCCAAATTTTGTTACTATTTATTTGATATAGTAGGGTAGTAGAGTTTTTCTTTTATCATAATGATTTTGGAACTAAAATGCGTTTTTAAAGTTTTTTTGATGTTTTAAATCTGATGGAAAAAAATCCTTAATAAAAAGATAGCTAATTCGTATAATGACGTCATCGCTATAAAGTAGGATCGTTTAAATATTTTGTCATAAAACATGAGTCCTATCTTCAAATATTAATTAGTGTCAACATTTTTGTCGGCCAATTTCGATGCTGTTTTGACACATTTTATAAAAATTAATTTCTGTTGTACATAAATTCAAATAAACAGGCAATCGCTTCCTTTTTTTAGAAAGATTCAACCTCGGCTAATTTTATATAATATAAAAATTACGAATAAAACCATGCAGTTTCATTACTTAGTATGATTTAACAGCCTTTTTTATTTTGCCTTGTCAGTCACTTAGCACTCAATCTACACTTTATCCTCACATACTCCTTTTTCCTCGCTCCTTTCCGTTTTTTAACAATAGGTTTAATAAACGAATAAATATACAAACCAGCACCTAGATTCCGATTAATGAGCATTGCTTACTGCTCCTCTCATTGATCGTTTTTTTGCAAGTCACTGCCAAAACTAGTTATAAAATGTAAATATATGTAATAAGTTAATTTCCTTTATTTCGTTAAATCTCCCAACAAATATGAACCAACATAATTTGTTGCAGTCGGTCTCATCGGAGCTGGAATCGACTGCTTCGCGTCCTACTGCCTCAGCAAGCAAGGAAAGATGGGCATCAACGTGGGAGGCTACAGGTTCAGATTCAACGGCTGTGCCAGGAACGGCAAGATTAGATGGCGCTGCTCCCGAGGACCCTGGTGCAAGGCGGCACTGCATACTTACAGGGGCAGGATTGTGTACATACAAAGTACCCACAACTGCGGCCCAAAACCTCCAACCTAAATACTTAATTCGGGATACTCTGCCTATCTGATTTGCTGTTGATATTAAACTTCTGAGTGTAAAATAATACTGGCAGTTGATTTATTGTTTTTAATTTCTATTGTTCTTTCTTAAATTATTATAATGTTGAGATGTTAAAGGCATTAGAATCTTAATGCATTACCAAAAAGTTTTAATAGGATGACTGCTAAAGTCTGTCTAGAAACAAAGATGAATTTATGTTTTAATAACATGGTGATATAGTTACGGAAATTTACCGTTTTGGCAGAGGTATTTAACTTAAGATATTAATTATGATATATTCATGCATCGACGTTTTAGAATAAAGATTTAAGGCAGCAAAAAATAGTACAAAATTGTGGCATGAACAAAAATATTGTAAGTAGAAACGTATTATGTAAATATTGAATTTGATGTTTATCGAAAAACAATAAAATTAACAAATCATGTTACTGATGAAAAATAGTTACCGTCCTCGAGAAAAGGAATAAAACTAATAATAATCAAGCAATAAATGTACGTATGTGTAGTATTACCTCATAATATAAGGTATCATGTAACCCACTCGTAATGTCGCATAATATTGGAAAAATAAGTGACAATTATTTGACAGCTTATAATGAGTATATATTTTTTTTAAACATGGCAACATTCAAATCTGTTATACATACATATGTGCAAATATATAATAATATATTACATCGTGTTGTTTTATAGTTTTTTTTTTTGTGTTTGCAAGGGAATGAAATTAAGAAATTTGTGTCATTTGTATTTTTAAATTCCTGTATATTTTTATCGTAACTTTAAAAAGTTGTAAGGTATGTGCTTATAAAGATATCTTGTACTCTTCGTTTTACTAGTATCCTGAAATAAATCATAATAAAAGACATGGAAAGGACTTAGTATACATCACAGCCACAATGCCTACATATATACGAAATTTTAAGCTGTCAAAATAGTCACAACTTATCAATTTTGGTATAACAGGATCAATACAGGGTTTTTACTTGTTAAGCAATCAAACATGACAATTTAAATTATAATCAAAATTATCTGTGTATTAACTTTATATAGCAATGTATTCAATTAGTGTTAGTGTACATATTCGAATTTAATGTGTAGTACAGGTCACATCAATAATGTTAACGGATTGTCATTTGGGCAAATATGAAATAAGAGAACCTTTTGAGTAATATGAAGCTTACCAGTCGCCACTAGGTAACCTAAGGCTTAAATTTACTCGGCCTTATTGCAAGACCTAAATTAAATTTAGTACCGGATTAATTCCACCTATTTAGCCAGGTATTGAGTGGCACAAATGTCACTTACGACATGGACTTAATCCTGTACTAACTTAAGCCAACATTTAGTAATAACGTCATCTAACTAAAGATCCTTTTTTCTTGTATGAAAATTTAGTACTGATATTTTTTATGGAGTTATTTTTTCAGTGTTTTATTATGGTTACACCTTTGTTTGCCCTTTTTGGTTACCTTCTGGTTCATTACAATGAATTTAAAGGCTTTCTAAATTCTCTAACTTATATTCTTTAACCGTACATATAATAGACTAAAAATGTTTTCAATATTTTTCATGTTGTTATACATTCAGATCTTTCGGATCAATGGAAACCATTGTGGAAGTGTTAAAGTGATGTACAAATTGTTGATGTAGCCTGTATTACAGGATACCTACCTCTGTGTAACTTAAGCGTCTTAAGTGGTTGTGTAATTACGTTAATGTTAGTGATTATTGCCAAATTTATTGTAGAACGAGTAAAATATTCGAAAAGGCCAGTGCTGTTTTAATTGATCCTTCTGTTATTTTAGATGTGAACCCCGCTTGCTCATATTAGATTGTAATGATGCATAATGATATTTATGTAAAATGTATTGTTTTATGGTATTATAAACCCATAAATATGTGCGGTCATTTAAAATATGTATTCTCATGACGACATATCACAAAAATAAAATTTTATAACACACTTTTTTTCTAAATTTCGATGTTAATCTTGCAGATCTATGGGGTACTTATGTAATATAAATATTGTCATATTTGACACTAATATATTTTTCATATGCCCACTCATATTGCAATTGTTAAGCTGTATGATTAATAATGGAATGTCCAAGATAACAAAGGAATATTTTGCCGTCACAAAATGTATTAAACTTGCTTGAAAAAGTCAAAGTTAGCTTTTAGATTTGTTTAACTTGCCAAAAATAGCAACATCGTAAGGCAATGTACTTAAAGCAATACGGATAAATATAACCTTTATAAATGTAGAATCGATGTTTATAATTAATAAACACTAGTCATAAATGTAATTGAGTTTTTATTTCTTCCCGACCTTTTAGTAATTCCTTGTTATCGAAGGTACGCCTAAGTATTCTCACCAGATTTTCTCAAATATTGTAGTCCACCGAGCACTAGGCCAACATGGTGGACTAAGACCTAACTATTCTCTGTTTCATCATTTGTGTCGGTGCGAGAATCGAACTTGCAGCGTCTCGTTTTTCAAACGTTTCAAAATTTCATCATCATCAATCACGTCTATCAGCCTTTGTCACGTCCACTGCTGGACATAGGCCTCTCCTATGGCACGCCACTGGGCTCGATCTAAGGCGCATCGGAGGTTGTACATTATTTATACACAAACATACCCTTTCTCCTATGAAGAACGACAGTGATTTCTACGACCATATTTCAACTTTACTTCCCAAATTACAGTTTCGAGCTTATCTTTCTCAAAGTAATAATATAGTTTCTTGTGAAAATTGAATTACATTCCCAAATTGTGTTTGCATATTTTCTGTCCCTACCTAAAAGTGACTTGATAGCTGTTAAAATACAGAGCTATTTTTAATGATTATTACTCATTAATCGCGATAGTTATGACGGCCTATTCAACCATGAACGAGAGATCATGTGGGCCATCAAAATGCTCCACAACTAACTATATGGTGACTAAAGAATACGAATAACAAAACTCATCTTTAAAAGCATTTTATTACTAATATAATTTTAATACGCACAACTTATCTATACTACTGCATCTATATATCAAAAACTTAATCATAGCTATAGCTAAAGATCGTAGATGTGGTCGTACAGACGAGACGGAAAAACTATACAACCCTATTTACATCGCTGTGATGAATCACTGTTCATCATCATCACAGTCTGTGCCGGTGATGATCTGGTCGCCTGACACGACGCCGTGCTCCTGTTTGAGATGCTGGAGCATGCAGGAGACGCTGCGGTCTTCGTTGCCGTACTTGTCGCAGCGATACTGACAGATCTTGCACGTGTAGCCGTCGTCATCGCTCTGCTCGAACACTTTCCACACCCACGAGTTGTCGCCTTTGTCGTCATCTGGAATTGTTAATTGCAATTTATGGATGCAGCTCAGTTTTGTATTTGCCTAAGGCAGGGTTTCTCAAAGTGGGGTTCGCCATTCGACGGCAGGGGGTTCGCGACAAGATTTACGTAATGGTGACTTGATGCCTAGCAGCCACGTGCGGCACACATAGTGGCTACAACATACAATGTGAGAGTAGGTTTTCACACCTGGTCAAGATAAAAAACTGAATACAGAAATCGACTTGATACCGAGTTATAATTAAGGTTAACATTTTCCAAAATTACTTCTAAAATTGAATTATTTGCACGGGCTGAGAGGGTTTAGGCCTTAGTCCACCACGCTGGCCTAGTGCGGATTGGCGAACTACACACCTAAAAAAAATCCTAAAAAAATTTGAGGTGTGCAGGTTTCATCACGATGTTTTCCTTCACCGTTAAAGTACGTGATTGTGTGCCTGGGGTTTGAACCAGCGACCGTAGACATTCTCGACCGCGTGCCTAAACCTTTAGTTCATCACGACTCTCCTTATTCTTATATGATCCACACGTACTACTACCTCGAGTTTTGCTAGTGTCTCACATCACAAGTCGTCCTGTATATTTCAGTATAGAAGATTTTAAATGTATCATGAAGATGCATCTCAGTAGGTATGAGGGCATCAAGTTTCTCGCTACTTGACGATCTTTTCGGACATCTTCGTCCTCACCATCAGGTACGAAGTTATCTCCGGGTTTAAACTAAATTATGAATATAAAAAAATATACTGTGGTATAAAAACCTTCGTTTTGACAGCCCCGTGGCGCAGTTGGCTAGATACCAGCTTGCAAAACGAGAGGCCGAACGAAAGGATTTGTTTCGGATGTTTGTGAGACCGAAAAGTCTCTCCTAGTTTCTGATACGCACGACACAAGACTTGTATCTTGATGTGGGGTCAGAACTATGTATGTGACTGTCGGGTGTATTTACTGTAGGCATATCTATTGTGGATTTTTTTTATCCAATAGCTAGCGTATATTAGTTACCGTAGCAACACTCCTGTTTTAACCAGTGGCGGGACTTCCATAGAAGCCCAAAAGCGTTAAACGTTAATTGTGCAATGTCTAGTTTATATTTGCTTATTATGGGGTCTTTATTTAGCAAATTGCTTTAGTTAAATAAAGATTTCAAGGCTAAAAAATATTATTTGGAATTTTAAAAGGCAAACTGGGCTTTTGGGCTTCTATGGAAGTACCGCCCTTGGTTTTAACTAGGCAGATTGGCAAGAAAGATAGTTTAACATTAATCGGAGGAGGAGCAGACCCTGTGCATTTGAATGAAACAGTAATAGTGTGTACGTACGTTGATAGCCCGTCTTGTTGTGTATCATCTTGAGGTGCCTGTTCATGTTGCCGGTGGCGTTCCCGCCGTGCGTGATGTGTCGGCGGCACAGCTTGCACTGCGCCTGCGCGGCCGACACGCGCTCGAAGTACGACCAGATCCAACTGCGACGGAGCTTCTGGCTCGAACTCTCTGCAAATCCACGACGATAATTTTGGTAATATTATAAAAGTCACACAGAAAAAATTTAGTTGAGGAAAAGGTATTGCGTTGGAGTAAGACTTTTTTATTCTCAGCCCATCGCCTTCCACATTTGAACGAAGGCCTCCAAGTAGGCGCCAACCATCCCGATCTTGAGCAGCCCTTATCCATTCGCTACCCGCCACCTTTCACAAGTCGTCGGACCATCGTGCTGCAGGACGTCCTACACTACGTCTACCTAAGCGCGGTATCCACTCCAACACTTGTCTGCTTCAACGGCCGATTAAGAATAGACCGTCAAGTAACGAGACTTGATGCCCTCATGCCGGCCTACTGAGACGCATCTTCATGCTACATTTAAAATATTCTATACTGAAATATACAGGATGACTGGCGAGACTACGGTAAGACTTTTAAGACCTTAAAAGTATCTAGAGACAAAGGGAGTTGTTAAATTTACGGAGAGGTTACAATGTATACTGTGCCAATTTGTTCACATTCAACTATCACATGAAATTTTTCAACTCTAGGATGGCCAACACATACAGTCTATGTTCCTTTGTTTAAATTTGTTCTATCCGTAAACATGTTTACTCACCTATAATATCCTCTATATCGCGGTCACTAGCATATATCTCTTCTGTCTTAATAGCATACGGAGTTTCCACTTCATTCGACAGTTCATAGCTTTCGGAAGAAGCTCGGTCTCGCCTAGAAATCTCCTTTCTGAACACGTGGGGGTGTCTTGTTCGTACATGCCGGTTCATATTATTAGTGTTACAGCCCTTGATGGACAGCACCACATGACACAAATTGCAGCGGTAGATTATATTGCTCAACTTGTCAAAGTATTTCCATACCCAACTCCTTTTGCGTGCTTCTGTAATTGCCATATATTAATTAATTTTATTAGACTGCAATTTGAAGCAGTGAGAAAATTGCCAACTTCAATCATACTATCATTTTCAAAGGCTGCCTATAAAGTTCAAGTATTGTGATTTGAATGTGTTGTGTTCATTGATAAATTTCAGATATACTATGTGAAAAAATGATATAATATAGAAACCCAACAGACTTCATATAATGTAGCATTCCTAAGACCTAAAATTTGTATCTTATATACATTCCTAACAGCCTAACACATTAGAAGCAGCGGTGGTACTTCCATAGAAGCCCAAAAGTGTTACACATTCATTTGTAATGTCTTATTTATAATTGTTTATTGTGGGGTCAGAATATTCTCATTGATATGTCAAATTGCTTCTGTTATAAAAAGATTTAAAGCATAAAGATTATTATTCGGAATTTTGAAAGACAAACTGGGCTTTTGGGCTTTTATGGAAGTACCACCACTGATTAGAAGTAATATATGCTATGGTTATACCCAAAATGTACAGTAGCCTCATTGAGCCTATCTTGTATATGTATATGCATGTATGTTTATATTTCGTTTTGTTATATATACTAACCTTGTGTTTCCGGCCTCTTTTTCTTTTTCTTATTAATCATCACATACTGTGTACTAATTTCATCATCCTTATCTGTTATGGTGTTAGGGACTTTAGACAGAGGTTCAGTTGTTGCTTCGCACACTTCACCCAATATAATAGGTTCATTTTTAGGATCACCATCATCTTTTAGTACATTTAAATGCAGGAACTCTATACGGAAACCAACATTTGCTTCTGGGTTATCTTTATGTAACTCATAAACTTCCTTGTGCTTGTCTTTTATGTGGTCTAGGAGTTTGATGGACTTTTCATCTGCATGAATGATGACATCGCAAAGGTTGCATTTCATTTCATTATCCTTATTTAGCATCTTCATGTAGTAAATTGATGCCCATTCTGGCAACTGGTCCTCTGTGAACAAGTCACTTTTATTATTATATGTTAATTTAAATACTTTATGAATAAAATAACACAAACACTAATTAACTATATTTAGTTTAAATTTGAATTATTGTTCAAATGTGTACCCTTAAATATTTTCCAAAGTTACAAAGTTTGGTTTAAAACTTTAAGATATATAATATATAATCAAAGACAATATTTATTTTTATAAAATTTATTACAACTTAAAAGGTAAAATGAAAAACAAAAAAATATTTTTCAATTTATTAAAAAAAATCATACAATTTGTAAATTTCTATTGATTATTTTTGTAATACTGGTTATTTTTGGTTTTAGGAAATAATGTTTGCTTATGAATATTAATTACTATAATAGAAATAGAATAAACCATTTTTTTCTATCATGTAGAGAAAATTATACAAACAATTTAGGCAAAACTTATTAGCAATGTTGCTACTGCATAAAATCATAATAAATAACTAATAATATTCTTAATACTGATTTTGGACAAATCTTACAAAAACATCAATTTATCCATTAATATTTTTAAATTGATTTTTTTTTAATAATACTGTTTTTGTTTTAATTTTAAAGAAATAATGTATAACATAAACATTAATAAAAATGCAAATCATTTAAGTGCACAAAAAGTCAACAACTTTCAGGCGGTATCTAATAAGAATGGAATAGAAAACAAATATAATACATGTACACTATGTATAATAAATAAATTACTATTGATATTTTATAGTGCATATGGAGTTATAGATTTAATGTATATTTTTACTTTCACAACATTACAATAAAAATCTATGACTAATCAGAAAACATTGGTTTTTTATGGTTGTGAAAATCCCTCACTACTTCAACTCCGTATGTTTGCATATTTATTACAGATATGCAACCTGTTTTCTGTCTAAAGGAGCATATCCACTGCTCAGCTCCGCATTGCAACCTACTTTTGAACACATACGTGTAACCTTTGTATAAAATCTGATGACCCTTCCTCGTCGGCACACACTGCACTATATCGTCACCTGAAACCATAAAAATGCATCTATTAACGCTTATAACACTTATCCTCCGACAATGACCAACTATTTCCAATCAAAACAACGACATAATGCCCTGAACAATCATTGTTTACTACAACCAAAATAGGTGTGCTTTATTAGCAAGTAACTGCACAGACGTAGTATTATACGTGAAAGACGCAATATTCATTAGAAATTGAGCATATGTAGTATAATAAAAATAAAAATAAACGTGGGAAAACACCAAATTATAACCAAGTGACGCAACAGATCTGTCACTTTGACATTAATTGAACGCGCGTTTACGGCTCGTCATGAGTATGTTTATTATACCAATTGGAATTAAATTATTACTCTTTTATAAGTAAAAATAAAAATAAATAGTTTATTTTTTATTTTGTCTCAATAATAAGTAATAAAACATTAATAACATACGTATGATGCAAACGTTTAATGACACGTATTTACCAAGAAATATAGATGGCGTAACTTCTATGTGATAATTATACCTAAAACTCCCTAGATGGCGTTGCTGGCCACGATTGGCTAAGAAACTTACGATTGTTAACGTTGTTATTTATTTATTTTGTCGCTAATATTTTATATAAATCATCTAGTTATACATCATTATATATTTTTTGAATATTTTGAAATTAAACATTGTGAAACTAATGTACAATGTGACCAGACATCTAATTGTTTTTACCTAGAGACATCAAAATTCTAAATACACTCAACTACAACCTATTCAATGTTAAAATCTACTGACTACTGACACAACGAATACTATTTAACAACATCGCTTCATTTATTTCTGTATTGTTGGTAATCTGATGAGATCCATGTCTGCGAATTGGTTGGGCATATTTAATGTATCTTCCTTTAGAATCCACCCATAAACTTGGAGGGGGATGGTTGTGCTGATGTTTTACTTCAAGAATATGTTTTCCATCACACAAAAGCGACACACTACATTTATCTCTGCTTCTCGAAGAACAATACCATCTTATGCTCTTGCTCATAACTTTATGTTGATTAGTTTTCCAAAAAGTGAATCCATTTAACATGAGGAGGACTCTACCATTGCATAGTTCTATGAATTCGGCTGAAACTGAAAAGAACATATTGTCATTAGTGATAATATCAATTTTTTTACGATTTTGTGCGTAATAAGTAGTTCTACCATTATAACGCGCAGACAAAATGAAAAATGTTGTACTTATACCAACAGATGGCGTAAGTAGTATATATAGAGATGTATAAACGGCGTATTTTGCCGCGGTCTCACGCCCTAATTCGAATGACGTCACAAGATCAGACCATATTGCCCGTTATCGAAGAACACTCGGAAAGTCTCGACTCATATTATGTAATATAGCTGTTGTTTTATGATAATTCGTTTTATTTCAAACAAAGTGCTGCTCGAACTTGTTTCCTTATAGATAACTTTTACACTTCAAATAGATAATAAAGGTAATCCTTATTTGAACCACTTTCTGCGGAGCTTAAAATTTACATTTACATACTTTTACATATAAAGAAAAAAAAATGACATCTTCATCAAGAATATCAAATTCCCTGTATTTGTCTTAGGTATTACAAGGTATTGCAAGGTGATGGCCTCGAGGCTTAGGCGCGCGGTCGAGAATTTCGGCGGTCGCAGGTTCAAACCCCAGGCACACACCTCTGACTTTTCCAAGTTATGTGTGTATTCACAATGAATTATCACTTGCTTTAACGGTGAAGGAAAACATCGTGATAAAACCTGCACACCTAAAAGTTCTTAGGAATTTCTTAGGTGTGTAGTCCGCCAACCCGCACTAGGCCAGCGTGGTGGACTAAGGCCTAAACCCTCTCAGTTGTAGAGGAGGCCCGTGCCCAGCAATGGGACGTATTTGGGCTGATGATGATTACAAGGGCCTTACTTATAAACGTTAATTTAAATATTACTTAATCATGCTTCCGCCTGCTCTATCGATTGATATGTGACGTTAGAGGAAACGACACATGCCATCGTTAATCCTATTGTACAAAAGTTGTAGTAGCGGTTGTATGATGTTAAGCTAATCACTTAGTTGGTAAAAGGATAAACAGAGCTCTCAAGAGGCACGTGATGTCACAAATTATGTATTGTAACAACATTGAGAGGTTAAATCCATTGAAATCAATTTAATTCGAGTCTCCTGTTAAACATAAATGTAGTAAGTATATAAGTTTCCAACTTTGATACAAGTCAATTTAGCTCGATGCTCATTTAAATCTCGTTCAGACGTTGCGCTGCAGTTAAAGTTATCTGTTGAAGGCTGCAAATTCGATGCTGGGATGAGACTAATATTTGTGTGATTCCAGCCAGTTTTGTGTTGCGAGATTTAATTCTCGTATATTTTATTATTAGTACGGCAAATTGACAAAATCAGACCTGATTTTTACTAAGGTGCTGCAAAAAGAGAGCATAAAGTGCGATTGTCACCATGTCTCTTCACTCGACATTTTCATGCCGATATTCCGATACGGCACAAGATAATTTTAGTGTATTATTGTTGTATATACTGACTTCATGGTATGTACGTATGTATGTATGTATCAATGAATAATGTTAGGCTATCAGTCGAATTATCATCGTTTGATCAGAATGTTTTCAAGATACAAAGTCAAAGTCACAAAAATCCACGTGCATATAGGTACTATCGGGACCGGCATAACCTTTGTTATGGTACTGATGGCTGAAGGCTCGCCGTTTCGATTACCAGCGATGCAATACACTAGAAAATTATCAGTTAAGTTATTTGTGATTAAAATCAGGATCTCCGTAGAGTTGTACTTGAAACATGGTGCAGAGCCCACCTGTTTCTTCGGGAGAAGTTTCTTCTTCGGCGTCAGCTTGTTAAATAAACACAGATACACAATCACGCCTTACGTATTTTGTATTTCACGTATGTTCGTATTTCCACGGAGTGTGCAGTAATGTATTTCTGCTCCCACTTCCCTAATAAGTGGCAAGCCAATGTGGTTTTTGGACACATTTCCAGACTCCGTGCTGCAACTGAGTATTTTCGAATGGAAAAACCCAATTTCACTTTGCTCGAGCCGCGAATCAGACCCGGGACCTACATCATACGGAACAATTTTGTACCGCCAGACAGTAATAAAATATTAGACTCTATCAACTCAAATTATATCTTTAGGCACAACGAATGTAGTGTTTTACTCAGATTGTCAATAAAATGGAAATAATTGCGATAAGAACCGATTAATCCGATACCGATAATATGATTCGATGTTAATACAAATACATCTTTTATTGAACCTACCCCTTCGGGGAATGCAGGCGTGAGGTTATGTATGTATGTATGTATCTTTTATTGATTAAACATAAAACTCACGCCTGTATTCCCTGAAGAGGTAGGCAGAGGTGCATTTCTGCACCCACATTTCGCCAAGTATGCATCAGGCCCACGTAATAGGGGGCGAACCTATTGCCGTTTTTCGGGCACATTTCCAGACACCGTGGTGTTACCGAGAATTTCCTAATGGAAAAACCCAATAACACTTTGTCCGACCCGGGAATCGAACCCAGGACCTCTAGATCGCACGGCACATACTTGTACCACGAGACCATTATTGATTACATACCTATACAAATATGATAATACAGATAATGGTCCTCTGAATTTTTTTTCCGGGAATAAATATCGAATAATCACCACTTATCATGAACTTTTATCGGAGATGTAAGAGAATGCGATAAGATAGCTGAAGTAACGTCTACTTCAACGTATCAACAATACAGCAAAAGTAATGTGGGCCAGTATGTCAATATATTACAAGGCCCTTTGGTTAAGTTGTATAAAATCCAAAATCCATATTATAACTGATAATGTACCGATTGTTGACGAATGACATTTGCCAAGAATTTTCTTTTTTAACTATCGAAGAGAAGTGTAAGTTTTGACTGCACCTAAAATAGCCTTAGAGAGAGATCTGATAGTCTTTTAAGGTTGTGGACAAGGTTCTGTTTTGAATAGTGTTGCATTTTGTCTGAACTCATAATTCTTATAACTAATTATATCGCATGATGGTCTTCGCCATTTAAAAATATTGATTCCCAAAGCGTTTTCCTTAATGTATGTTAAAATTTTCACACAACTAAAATGAGTCACCGCGTAACGATTGAATACACAATCTAAGATGAACTATAAGAATACAGATCATAACAAAAATCGTAAACAGTAGGACGGCATAGACCATAAATATGTCGCTCTCAAAAACCATTTGAATGTTATGGGAATAAACTCCAGTGAGGAAAACCTCTGTTGTGCTTGTGAATAGTTAGACTTTGAACCTCTGCGATAATAAATTACTAAATGACGCAGGCTAGTTAACCGCGATAGGACGGCTTACGCAATAAACTACCCACACTCGTTTCCTGTAAAACAATGAAAATCAATTCGATGTCTAACTTAGGTCCATACTTTATGTATGGTGTAGCTTAACAGTAAAGACGTTTTGAGGAAATTCGCATGCAATGATTTGAATTTGAATGTTTTAGGATGCACAACTGTGCGTGCCGCTGTTGATCATGGAGCACAAAAGTTGCAGTGGCGGGTGTGGGGTGGATAGGGGTCAAAATATATAAAAAAAACAGTTTACCATAACTTTGAATACATGTTGCAAATACAAAAGAAACAAACAAGATCAATGAAACCATTGTATTTGAAAAGACTACAAGTTTTTCTGACTGTATACAGTAGTTAGTACAGGTTTATAATACCTACTTGAGATATGTTTTATTCGCTAACATTAAAATTTATAATAAATGCATAGTGAAGTCACGTAAAATCTAAATACACTTTACATAGTACATGATATCTAAGATTCAAACAACTAAATTTTTAATAGTAATAAATATAATACTTATTTACACCGACAGAAAAATCCGTTCACAATAGGAAAGTCAAACTTGTAAAATGATTGAGTAAACAGTTTTAAGGTAAGGTAGCAAGACAAGACATAACTTATTTTAAGACAGACGTATCAAAATTTACTTATTGGAATCTACAAATTCTTGTGTTGTATCTTATTAAAAATGTCATCATTATCATCATCATAATCAGCCCATATACATCCCACGGCTGGGCAAGGGCCTCCTCTTTAACTGAGAGGGTTTAGGCCATAGTCCACCACGCTGGCCTAGTGCGGATTGGCGGGCTACACACCTAAGAAATTTCTAATAACTTAGTTGTGCAGTTTCCTCACGGTGTTTTCATTCACCTTTAAAGTAAGTGATAATTCATTGTGAATACACATATAACTTTGAAAAATCTGAGGTGTGTGCCTGAGGTTTGAAGCCGCAACCGACGAGCTTTCGACCGCGTGCCCAAACCTCGAGGCCTTAAAAATGTGGCAATAATTTATTTCAATGATTGTGTTTCCCAGACCACTTCACAACATCGTTGTCGAAAGTAACGAGTCTGGCTTTACATCCCCGTGACCTTTGCTTCGAGCACTGCCATCGGATTTTTGGGCCGTTCATAACATGCACAACGAATCTGTAATTGCCGAACATGATAGCAGGCCTTCCAAATTTCGTTTGATCATGTGCGATTAATCCTGAAAATAGAAATTGGTAAATTGTATTTCATATGTACTCCCTTCGTTTATTTTTTAACACTAGCAGTTTTAATTGTGTGTTTACTAATTTGTGTTTCTTCACGCTTCGCTTAAAGGATCCAGGATCATAGGAAGGAGGGAACACGTGAGCCGGCAAACTATTCCACAGCTTGATGTTGCGGCAAAGGTAAGAGTAATGATAAAAAGATTTAACACCGAAAAACGAAAAAGAAAACGAGAAGTCCTTTCTTCAGCTTTTTAGTTTATTGCGTTATTAAAAAGTACTTACCTATTTGAGTTGTGAAATATTATTGGGGTGCGATATTAGTTTCTATAATTGGTGTTTCAAAAATTAGAACGAGAATTTCAAGCATTGTGAATTAAAAAATTTGTTCGCTTACGTGCATGGATGCTTGTAAAGTACGTGCAGATGGAAGTAACTTTTGGACGCGTAAAAGAAATATAATTAGATTAACGCGATGTAATTATCGCA
This sequence comes from Hemaris fuciformis, assembly GCA_907164795.1. Taxonomy (NCBI): domain Eukaryota; kingdom Metazoa; phylum Arthropoda; class Insecta; order Lepidoptera; family Sphingidae; genus Hemaris; species Hemaris fuciformis. The sequence continues at coordinate 3,032,324 of OU015443.1, forward strand.
TTTGAGTCATCCGCCTGAGGATGAAATTTTGAATATTCATCGTAGATCGTGCGACAAACTCGGATATAATAAGTATAATCTTTAAACAAAATAAATACACCCAACAGTCACATACATAGTTCTGACTCCACACTGGGATACAAGTCCTGTTTCGTAGGTATCAGAAACTACGATCACACAAACATTTGTCTCGGTGCAGGGATCAAACCCGCGGCCTCTCGTTTTTCATGCGGGTGTCTAGTCATCTGCGCTACGGGTCTATGATTGAACCCAGGGTAACAAGACAGAACCAAAGTCGGGACTTCTCGATTACACGCCGCACTTATGCCGTGGGACCGACGAGGTGAAAATAAAGTTATAAAAACGGGGAAAATATTCCTTTTGAAGTCCTTTGAATTTTAATTATTTTTGGTATAGAGACATATAGAACCTGGGAAATTACATAAGCTACTTTTTTTTTATAAAATTGTGTCCGTGCAGGGTGGGGCCTAACGCTAGTTCTCTATATTATCTGTTAAATTGATATACCCACATATGCGACCAATTTATCTCAAATATTTTGATAAATATACTCGTAGCTAATTGTAACCGATTACTTATCTGAATGGTGAAGTATGTTTATGAATGCCTCGTTGTTCTCGCGGCATTAATTATGCGACCAGAGGTCCCGAGTTCGTTTACCAGGTCAGCCAAAATGCTATTGAGATTTCCGTTGGGAATTCTCAGTAACAGTACCGTGTCTGGTAATTTAAGTTAATATAAAAACAGATCTGTGACTACTCTTTTGTAAATACAAGCATGAAGGTATGTTCATTTGAAATTATACCTGAATTAAAGGATTACATTGCAAGAAAATTTCACAAAAAAAAAATAACAATGGCGTCGTTCGTATTGTGTTACCGTGCGATTTTAAGATCAAGATATATCAGTAATTGTGATCAATTCCACAATAATTTTTCAATCAATATCCAACTTAATTTTCAATTGAATAAAAATTACTGAGTGTATTGTACATCGCACTCAATTGGACCGCAGTATGCCGAAACAAACAGTCTGTAATAAAGTATTTATATTAATCACAAATATGTGTGCATGTGTCGACCTTTGCGTTCCTGGACTAGTCGAAAACCTTATTTCTATATTTTTTTACTAATACAGAAATTACAACTTCTAAAAGTCAGAAGTCAGTCCGCGACTCAAACCCACGACCAGTGTCTATATCGGTGTCGCTCGCTTTTTAGCATCACAAATGATTCATACAAATATTTCTTTATGCGTCACAAGAAAAAAGACTTACCACATTCTCAGATTTACTCGTATCAATATAAACATTTAACGTATATGAAAGCTATTTTAAGATGAATTTTAAAGATTGAACTGGTTTAATATAATATTATGAATAAAAATATTGTACTCGTTTTTACTGCTACCACGCAGTGCCGTAAATAGGGCGGTGCCGCCGGCGCCCAGGCACAGGTACGTACACTCTGGGGGTGCAAGATTGGCCAGACAAATGTTTCCCAATGTATGTCGCTATAAAGATTTTTTTACCAGTGCCAGTGACTGTAACTTCCTGCGAAAGATCATTCAGTAAGTTCAATTTTATAAAAACTTACTTGCGCTAGACGATTGGCCAAAAAAGGTTGACCGGCCTAGCGATTTTGTCAGTTGAATGCGACTTAGGACGGTGCCTGTCGTATGAAAAGGTTGTCAACGATTTCGCAATGAAGAAAGCGTGAATAGTAAATCTTTAAAAAAAGTTTATGGCTTGCTTTAATAAATCTTTACTATCTGAACTCATCCATATGTGGTCTCATTTATTTGCGTAGGTATTGTGTAGTTGTGAATAATCTTTGCAAATATTTCCAAATAAACGTTTTGTCACCAATTCATACATGAACACAAATTATATTATGCTTCTTTCCTTATTCAAAACTCTACCATACCAAATAGTTAAAATTAAATTAATTTACAGCTTGTCTGCTTGTTTGCCCACATTAGTTCTAGTTCTTTAAACAAAATGATTTTTCTTCCAAAATATTAGATAATTGGTCCTTATACTTTATTTTATCACCCTGAATGAAATAAAGTAGGTCTTTATAGCATTGCTTTAGCTAGGGTACTTATAATATCTAAAAAAAAGTTATAGAAGCTCGCACAGGGCGCAGAAAAGGCTATTTACGGCACTGCTACCACGTACCCTAAAAGAAAAATGATTTACAAAATTTATTTATATTTCCTAAATGAAACACCACGCTAAACGTATAAAAATGTATTTATTTAACTACATAAATCACTTCAACGTTTTGGCATTAAAAAACTGGACATAATACACATTGACCGAATGGTTGACTTAGACTGAAGAAAAGAAACAACATTTTTTAAAAATATTTTAATATTTTTCCATAGTGTGATATCTGATGAAACAAGACCCTTTATGTAGTGCCACACCGCATACAGCACAAATAAACCTGGTAAGACTCTGTTTCTTGTATGCACTGCACACTCTACACAATCTCTGAGGTATTTTCTTCTTTCCACCAGTATACAATTTTGTTATCGTGTGCTTTTGTAGACCTCCCATCAGTCTTTCGGGAGGATCGCAACGAGGTCCTCGTGGATGCGGGATACACCGTGCTTCCGGTCGTATAAAACAGATTGGCAGGTAATCTGTAAGGTCAAAAATTGCTCCTTTTGTGAATTATTTTATTTTTTCAAATAATTAGATATATTCACAAAACAACAACGCAAGACAAACAACATTTATACACATCAAATTGAGAGCAGCTATCCCAAACATAGGACCTAGTATGGATATGGCATACTATGTATGCCACATTTTTTTAAAAAGGTGAATCATTATGTTATTCAACGGCAACTAAAAATAGTTATTTATGGATACCTTATTATCTCCTAAAAATCTTTGGATTTTACTAATGTTCTTAAAATGTTATATTTTGTGTTATTAAAGCCTTTACAACACCAAATAATAATAAATGACTCGGAGTTTTTGGTTTATCTAGATATTCTAGATAGATTAGTACGGGAAATAAGGAGATAACTTATTCTTTTCTTCCTTATTATGCTTACACTGCATGAGTGTGAAAAATTTTTTTTAACTAGCTCTTGCCCGCAGCTCCATTTGCAAAACTTTAACTTCAAAATGAATATTTTTTCCCCGTTTTTGCCACAATTTTCACTAGGCCTCTGCTCCTATCAGTAGTATATAATGATATAGAGCCTATAGCCTTTCTCGACATTGACTATTGAACACAAAAAAAATCAAGTAATTCCTGTGATTAGTGCGTTCCACCAAACAAATTCTTTAGCATTATAATATTAGTATAGATTCGTTGTATCCCTACAACAGCATGCGGTCCTATTACGAAGAGTCATCGATTGAATAATATCAATTGAGCCACCGACGCCGTCTGCACACATGTGACGGGCATGGTTCACATTACTTCGTCTACACTGCACAAAATGTCTGACAAGTCAAATGAAATTAACTGGCTTCGTCATAAGCTGCATGTTCAAAACGAATTGGAATGTTTCAACAACGCATGATTAAAGTTTTGTTATTAGATACCTTTAATTATGATGTGAATGCCTAGTTTGTGTTTTAGTTTAAAAAGCGCGTGATCTAGAGTTGAATGGTCCCGAATTTAGGCAAAGTAATATTGTTTTTTATCGTTAAGAAATTTTGGGACATTCTGGAATATGGTCGAAAACAGGAAATTTTATTATACATAAATCTAATGAAATGAAAAATAGATATATTCGCGGTATATCAGACAAACAAATAAATTCTGATATTAAAATGTCTCAAAAGAAGGAAAACCCATGATTGAAATTATCATGTTCCGATCACAAAAAAATTTAGTTGTTTATTTATGATCTTTTATTTTCTAAATCTCGCAATAACCTATTTAAACCTTTTTTTCTGGGGAAACAGAAAACAAAGCACTTTTAAATAAATTAAAGACATTGTGCTTATAGCTACGAAACTACTCTTTTAGGTGTGTATACCTAATATGCCTCCTTTTTTCTTATCCTTTTTAACGACAAGTATATCGTGTAGGAAAGAGTTTATTTACAGTTATTACAGTTTATTTATGATGAGCAGCGTGATCGTAGAATTAAGTAGTAGTCTCCCGTGGAACAAACAATTCCAGCTTTTCAAGTTCTTAGTGATTCTGGTGGCTGAATTATTGATAATTCCAAAAGTTTATATTCACAGGGCGATAGAAAAATGTACTTGACATCAAATAGGTTGGGTTTGGTCTTCTGGTCTTTCAACCATCCCTTTGTGCCCAGCCATATCATATAAACTGTAAAGCAATGCACTTACAAATTCAGACATGATAATTCATTGATCAAACAACAACATATCATTGACTCCATTTGATTAAAAAGTTATAGAACACTAAGCCTTGAGAAATACCAGCGTTTATTTGGGTTTAGGGTCAAGAGCCATCAAGCTATAATGAAACCAACCCTTGATAAATCCTTTAGGCCAGTAATTCCCAAAGTGGTCCAGGAAGACCTAGGGGTCCACGGTAGACTCGACGGGGGTCTACGTTGGGTGTAACAAAAAATGGGAGTCCACAATCGTAAGCAGGGGTCCATGAAATTGAATTTGGTTTTAGGACTAAAATGTTGGCTTGACTTCTCCAATCGACATAAGCAGATAATATTTTAATAAGCTCAGCGACTGTTACTTGTAAAAACTTGCATATTACATAATCAGTACTACGCGTCTTATTTTTTTTTTAGCTGCAGGGGGTCCACCGTATCCATCAACATTTTGTAAGTGGTCTATGAAACAAAAGAGTTTGGGAACCTCTGTTTAGGCCTTCAGTAGAGGGGCGCGATTATGGCCAACGTAAAACGCCTCTCGCTCTTACTCCCCAAAACCTCAGCCCTGTTGTAAGCGAGCTTTAAAAGATCGTCAGGTAAATTAAGTTGACGCAAACCGAAAAATTTATACTCATAGAACTCATGAAATATCCTTGATTGACCTGAACGCAAAAATTAATTTCAAGAAGAAAAAATACTAGTATGCATTAAAAATCTTATAATTCATATTATTTGGTTTTAATACAATATGGAACGTTTTATTACATTTTAAATAAATATTGAAGGAAGGGTGGGCCGGTAGTCGATAAACAATGTGTTATTCCTTATCACTAATACATTCCATAGTAAACACTAATAAACAATTCTTTTTTCACACCACTTTAACAAAGTTGCCTGAAATGCTTTTGGAATTTTATATAAACATTGGTTTTATTTCCAATACTTTAAATATATACCAATACTCAAAGTAATAATATAGTTAACGAGTCGAATGTTAAATATAATTCAAATACTTTAACAACGATAATGACATCGCGCTGTAATCATTATCGGAAACAACGCTTTTATAAAAATAAATGTAACACATTGTGCAAATAATTATTTTTAGTCAAAGAGCGTAACAAAACATTGTGCTGTAAAAATGACGAGTAAATTAGCACAACTAACAACAAAAGCGTGAATAAATCAAGGACATAGTAGGGTTCTCTATAAAAATGCCAAAGGCATTTTCAAAAGGTTATTGGTAACCATAGCGAAAGTACTACTTGAGATCACTATGGTCTAACTTTGTGCTACTATTACTCATTTATTTCTTTTCTTTTGTACCAATTCATGCCATAAAAGACAAAAAAAATTGACCAGACACATGAGACTAAATATGACAGAGCCATTTTGGATTGTAGTTGACAAACCTATATTTTACATTATTTTTTTGAAAACAGCATTTTTTGCTCTAGTTTTATGACCAAACATGTCCAAAGCACACAGGAATTTCCACTTTAATGTATGCCCTACACACAGTAAAATGTTAATCATTTGAACATTTCTAAACATATTTTTAGAACACAATATCAACTCAAATTTCAATTTATGTAAGCTCATTATTTTGTAAGTCAACACTTGCGATGCAATCCTGTTAAAATATAGCAGTTGAATATATGAAACACTGTAATATTATAAGTTACCAGATATATCTTTAAAACTACACATACATATTTGAGGAACATAGTTTATTAATCCATTAAATATGTGAAACATATATTCTATGTAAAGCAGTGTCTTCAAGACACTTTAAATGTAATATAAAATAAAAAATGCACAATAAATGTCAAATTTTATAAGTAGAAAGTATTTTAACTATATGTATATTACAAACAGATTAGATGCAGTTATAATTTATATAAATCTGAAAATTTGCCTTGCAAATTCAAATCTGCATGTCCTCAGAATTAAAGATGATTATATAATTTAGTGTATATTATTCAAAATAGTATATGGTATTTGAACAGCAAAATGGCAAAATGTGTATGACTTTTAGGATTTGATTTGCAACAGCAAATTATCACTGCAAAATTTAACAATTAATAATTTATATAAAAATGAACACTCACATACAAAATAAATCTCAAAGGAGGCAAATATCCTTTTCACAACAAGAATGAGGCAGTGAAACACAAGATTTGCAATACTTTTTATTAATTTAGTATGATATATTTATTGATCAGGATGTTCCCTTGTCAGGGAGTGGGGGCAAACTGTATGATTTTCCATCCGGTGTCATCCAACAAGTTGGAGGATCATGATTATGTCTTCCAATGCTTTCTGTCACTTTTCCTGCATTGTTAATTCTTAACTTCGCTGGACAACATCGACTGAAGAAATACCAGCAGTACCACAGTTGACTTCCATAGGCTTTTTTGTACATAAACCGAAATGTGTGATTCTGATATATGAACAACTTTGAATTGCCTCTTGTGTTTATAAATATACCTGAAAAACAGAACCACTTTTATAATGCGCTAAAACATGTGAAATCATTCTATAACCATAAGAAAGGAAATTAAACAAACACTAGGTTTCAAACAATTTAATGACACAATATATTGGAGTGAGTCAGACACTGATTTCCTGAAAAGACAAAGCAAGACCATAATTAATACATAATAATAAACATTTTATTCTTAACTGATCATTGTACTAGTTCATAGAAAAATTACTCATGTAAAAAGCACAAAATGAATAAATAAAAACGCGACACATTTGTATCATAAAATTAACATTTATTGTATATAACTATGCAACAAATTTACATAAATATAAGGAATCATGAATTCTAAATTAGTTTTTTTTTAAAGAACAATTAGTTTGATAACTTACATAGTATACAAACACATTACTTAATAGCACGTAAATTATTTAAAAGGTTATTTTCTCCTCATTTAGTTAAATTAAAAAATACGTGTTTAACATTTAATGTAAGTGAGTAACTTTAGTTTTAAAAATATATAAAATTTTAATTGATAGTTAACAAGTTCAAAGGTTTATGCACATGTGTAGGGATTCATAGCAATGTTACTTCTACAAATTGACACAGTAGTCACTATCTTAAATTAATTGAAATACTTCAATTTAGGGCACAACTCTTTACAAACTATTTAACTCGTACCACAACCAAACTTTTTTAAATCACTTGTTTACTAAATTCACAGCACCATACTAGACACGCATAAAATATTAATTTGCACAAATAATTAAATTCCTGATAGTGTAATTAAGTACGATCAGATAACACATAACGAACAAACAAATCGCTGTTTTTCCATCCTCGTTCACGAAACACTTGTCAATTTGACACTGACAAATAATTTCAAAAGTTTAGTCTGACAGAGTGTCAGTGACAGTTCTTATTACTATGCAGTCGATAAAAAGAATTTAAAAATTATTTTAATTTGTTACGATTAAAACATTTAATTATTTTACATTATGATCTTTTTACATAATTTAAAAATATTTTAATAAACAAGTGACAACATAATAGTAGTTCCCTGATGTCCAATTAATGTTGCCAATTCTGAATTATGTAAAAAGCGAAATGAGAATAGTGTAACTTTATATGTTGTTTTCTTGGGAAGCAATGAGTTAACTGTCGAAATTGTTTCTTAAAAATTATATAATACAATTAAATAAATAAGTGGAACTTATGGTTACAGAAACATAATAAATGTAAGAGACTTTTGAATAAATTTGATGTATATAGTTTGCTTTAATATGCATATATTACTAATAAATAAGAAGTCTTATGTCATCCAACTCAATCAGAGATGCAGATTCGATGTGGAATGTGCATCTAACGACAATAAATCGACAAGCAAATAAGAAGAATGTAATATTGAAATATATTCCCGTTAAATTTTAATACACTTTTTACTTCAATAGCGGTGTCCTATAGTTTCACTAGCGTCAAATTCGATTTTACTTAGGTACATTTTTCTCGGTCAACAACTATTCTATCTGCTATTATATCTATCAATGTGTCAAATTTTAACTAAAACCACTCAGCTATTCTGTCGTGATTAAGTAGCTAATAACCTTTTAAAGAAATTTATAAATTTTTTAATAAGCAAATTATACTAAATAATTTTGTTTCAGTATTTTTTGTGACAAGTGTTAAGAAAAAATCGACAATGAAACAGAATAATAGCATATTAATAGACTTATAAGTTTTCATGCGCAATAAATGTTCAAATATGCTTACCATGACCTAAGTGGAAACTATTGATAGGTAAAATGAAGCCCAAATATATTATAGACGTATGAGGCAGGGTTTTTTTAATCGTTGCATTTCAACATTTTGTATCATTAAGTAAATCTTTTAATTGGTTCTAGAAATTATAATGATCTGATTATTAATTAATAAGGTACCTAAATTCAATTTATTAAGACTCAGAAATTATTAATAAGTCGAAAAACAATTTACTTACATGGCAACACAGTTACCCCCGCATTTTTACGTCGCGAACCCTTAATGCATCTTTGTTCCAGTCTTCACAAAAATATACATTTACAGCATAAGCCCATTTAGTTTCCCTTTTTCACTTGCATTTCTAGCAATCTTTTTTTAAGCAATAATTTATGTCCAATGTACATGCAACGCCATGACGTGACGACTGACATACGCTTGGCGTTGTTATTTATTTTAATTAAAAAGTTTATCAAGTAACTAAAAATAATTCTGATACTGTTGAAAACATTTAAATAATTTTAGTTTAACAGTTGTGTTTAATTTTTTTTTAAAGTTATTTACAATAAATGTCCTAATAAAATTGTTAGGTTAAGAAAGCGCGCGTATGTTTTTAGAAAGTTTACCTTAATGCTCATACTTTAGTTAATAATTTTACTTTTAATGTATTAACATACATATATTTGTGCAATTGTAACTCATCAAATGTTTATTATATGTGTCAATAAATAATTTATATATGTTTTGTTTTGTTTAATTTCATTCCTCGATCATACACCTTTAATCTATTAAGTGTTTGATTTGTGTCTAAGAGTAGTATTATAATAGTAATTATGAATTTATAAAAAGCTTTTGAATCATTTTATTAACATTAAAACTTTTTTACAGTTGCGAACTTCATTCCTACAAGAAAGGGTAGTTTGCTGTTAGTCTACGAAGGCTTTGCATTTCGTCTGAAAAACAAATTGGCATATGGAAAGAAACAATGGTATTGTACATCCCGAACTAAGACTGGCTGCCATGTCGATGTCACAACAGTGGTGCACAGACTCGGCAATCTCATCAAACGGGTACGTAACACTCACAATCATCCTGCCCCTGGATTCTACCGGAGGAAAGATGGATCTTTTAAAGTTGTATAAATATTTAAAGGCTATCAAAGGAACAAAGATTTTCAATTTATCTATTAGTCATTCGGGCAGGTTATACTGTTTTTTAAAATAATCTTTTTTACTTATTAGTTATATAAAATTTTACATTATTATTTTTGGTAAGATAGAATTATTTAAAAGTTTGACACATTGATGTACTACTATGAGACTGATAGAAGACTTATAATTTGCACATTTTGACTGATATATTTTTGTGTCTGTACTTAATTTATTTTAGCTACAAATGTTATTTAATTCAGATTTTTGCTCATGATAAATTTGTAAGACTGATGTATAATTTCTACCTCAAAATCAAAATACCTATTATTTGTAATTTAGGCTTATAAAGTTAATTTGTATCTAAGTACTGTTACAGGGGTGGTCTACATTTAAGATAATCATTTAAGTTGATTTAGTTTAGGATAACTTTTTACCTCATTCTTATATTGGTATAAAAATGACTGAAAATTATGGAGTCTTGCATTCAATTCCTAGTTGAATAATTCACTTTTGGGGATTTTTATTTGATTACTTTAGTCCATATTATGAATTTTACTAAGTCTTGTGTTGAAAATTCTATACAGAATTTATTTCTGAATGATAATATTATAAAATTACACATTTTATGACATTTAATTAAATTATTTGTTTATTATTAAAATTGCTGCAATCATAAGCTGCAGCCAATATATTTGTGACATTTATAGAGTCAGTTCTCAATTTTTTTTGTCATATTATATTAACATTGTAGAAGTAGTTTTTTAACTTCTATCAATTTTGATAATTTACACACTCATTTACAAAGAAATAAAAATGTATTTCATAAGGTATAAATGTTTTATTGTAATTGTGAGTAAATGTAAGCATTATAGATGTATAAATCATACAGGTGAAAGAGAATTACTTGTTTTAGATGTAAAAATTAAGTGTAATATAATTATTGTTTGGCTGGTTTAACTATCATTCAGTTTGGTAGTGGTGGGGTAGAAAATAAATTTGATGTAAGTCCAAAAAAGTATGAGAGCTGTTGGTTGCCTACACCTCATGCTGCTTCATAACTGAAGTTCTATAGGTATGTGGATGTTAAACTTATCAATTTTTAAAATTACTTATAATCCTTTTATTTAGTGAAGTATGTTTGATTACCTCATTGCTGACTGGTATTAAATATCAAGACTGACTTGTAATACTCTTCTACCTCAGTAATTTTAATTTTGTAATTTAATACATAAATGATTTTTCAAATATTTTGAATTTGTTTCATTTATATTTTAATTTGAAAAAAATAATAAAATTACAACTTCAATAATTTTCTAAAATATCAAATGACAACTATTTAATTGGTGTAAAGTTTTACAAGTAAATACATATTATATTACTCTGTATTAAATATTTTTTTTGTGACATTAAAGGTATTTTTTTGTTAATAGATACATAACATAATGTCAGCTTATTAAACCGGACAGTAAAAATATTTTCCTGATTCAGCAGATTTCGTAATAAATCACATTCCTTAACAGGGCTACTTGTAAAAAGGTTTTTACTTCGGTTTATCCCAGCCTCCACTCCAACACTTCTCAAGACTGGGATGGTTTCTGCCTAGTTGGGGAGACTTACATTCAGCAGTGGACGGCGATAGGCTGAGAATATATATAATACCGATATATATTTCCATCCTCAAGATGACCTTCCTACTTAAACCTTCCCAACTTTTCTGTGTTCAAAGATAAAAAAAGTTTTTTTATATTTACATTAATGAACTTTCCAAGTTCATTAATATTTTATGATTCTTAATTGCCTAGCCCCAACATGCCTTTGGCACCTTTTGAGCCTCAATCTGCTTTGTTATATAAATAAAATATGTGGTCTAGCAAATCTGCAGTATTGGAGAGACTCAAGTATTAATTTGAGACTTTCCCACTAAAACTTTCATAGTTGGAAGTAAGAGTCTACTGGAAGACGGATTGGTATTCTAAAAGGAATATCTTCCGCTGGTGGAGCATGGTTGTGTTTGCCTGACACAGCAACAATATTATTCGAGTCTGTAGTTAGTATGTACGCTCTGCAATTCTTCACTTTTGAGCAGTACCACCGCCACCCGTGCTTGAGAGGGTATGGGTATTTGGAGTAGGTGTACTTCTTGTACATGATGAGAGGTCGGCCACGTTTCGACATCACATGGAAAACTGTAAGTATAAACATATAGTTACAAAGATATCACAAATAAAGAGCTCAGTTTGCATGAAACTTAGATCTATTTCACCATTTTTAATTTATTCATGGTCATTTTCAATAAAATTACTATTGATGGTCATATGACGCCCACCATTGTCAATTATATGGGTATTGAAAATATATTATTTTCAAGCAATTTTGTAATTAAACTTAATGGAAAAGATTACTATTTTATTTCAATTTTATAATCACTTACCAATTGCCGATATAGCATGGTGACACATTAAAATGTATTAAATACAGTATATAACGTAAATCACGCAATACCATTTAGGATTAATTAGCCCACACAGTCTTCATGAGTAAACCCCCGACTGGGTCAGATTCGAACTAAACAGTTTTATTTCAAAAACTAGAAATATAGTTAGTTGGAAGGATAGGTAACCTTGGTGAAGGCAGGCATCTATAAATTACCAGTTGTAATTTCAATAAAACAAATAACTTTTGAAAGTAAAAATTTATAGACATTTTAACATATTTCAAAACATCACAACAGATATAAAATTACTCTGAATCATCACTTCTGTATGTCTCTTCGTTCTTTATTTTTGCCTGCTCTTCTATGTCCGAAGGTATTTCAGAGAAGGATTTATGAATCTTTGGCGGTGGGTGTTTATGTTCTATGAGTCCTGAGACTACGTGATAGTCGTTATCAACAAAGATACAAGCTCTGCATGTCTTGTGAGTAGCGCACACCCATCGACTTCTGTCAACCCCGGAATATTTTTTTCGGTACGCGAAGTCGCGATGTGTCAAGTTGATATTACCGCTGCGAGATATAACAAGCACTGCTTTTTCTGTATGAGACAAAATTTATTGATTATAAAAATGGAAAATTACACATAAATGACACTAAAAATCTTCAAAAGAAGTCTTTTGTGGTGAAGTTTGTAGTATAGGATTAGAACTTAAGCACCACAAAATACTATTTGGTTAACATTATATCAGTGATCTTACCTTTCTCCGCAAGAGGTTTGGCCATAACTTTAGCAGATTTCGTCCTAGTGTGATTATGCGCTTCACACGCCACTAGAATTTCGTCCACGTCCGACACGACCAGGTGTGCCCCGCAATATTTGTTTGAAGAGCAAACCCATCGCGTCCCGTGTTTAGTTTTATAAGTTCTTCTGTACTTATATCCGTTTAACTTTAACAATTTGCTTCCTCTGTGTGTATCTACAAATATGGCTACGTCTTTTGAATTTTCATCATATTCATCATCACTGCTGTCTGAAACGAAATGCTCAATTTAAGTATAGTGTTTTTTCAATTATTTTTTGCCTTTAATTTTATGTAGAGTTTTTAGTAAGTTAACTTTCATCCTTTATCTTACAACCATAGGTACCTAAAAATAACGTAAATGAACAGGAATCTATCTTAAATCGTCGATATTCTACGTGGAGGTTACATTGCCCCAGCGGCTTCCTATAAACCCCATTACTTAACTGTATTATTATGAGTATATTAAGCAAAAAGATTACAATTTGTTATTCAAAACTCATAACGGTAAAAAAAACAACTTACTGGAATCAAGCTGTTTTTTTAGTGTTTCCGGAATATTATTCATTACAGCATACTATTTCTTATAAATTCTTATAAATAGACAGACTTTTCAAACATGCGTGGATAGTTTTAAAAACCGGTTATTATAATACTAACATCAACTGACTCAAAATTGTGTCGTGATCTAACGGTGCGTGGGACCAACGACCCATCTTCAAAACACTCATCGTGGAATAAATTATGTGGTTTCTATTTATAAACCAGACCCATTTAGGAGTAAATATAACGACACCTTTTGAGAATGACTAAGTTATACGGAATTTTAAAACGGTCGAATCGATTTTTGTCTCAGGCCTATATTTCTGTGTTTTTTTATTATTGCCGAACTCCGCGGATACAATAGATTATAGGATATAGAATTTCTATGCTACTTTGTTTCATCTATGTACACACGTGTTACAGAGGCCAGAACACATTCAATCTCCAAAAAAAATGTCATTGTAAAATATTTAACACTGCCCGACCCCGGAAATCGAGTCTACGATAACTGAGTCGCACCAACCGCGGGACTAACGAGGCGACCCATGGTTAATTATGAATATTTATTTAGTCATTTTACAATGGTATTAAAAAATAACACTAACCTTATTCGTAAACTTTAGAAAATACTTATTTACCACCATACCACGTCATTATCTGACGCTTATTTATGCCACAGAACACTGGTATTACTGTAATAAGTGCTGCCTTCTCTAATTAGAAATGATTCGCTTGCATAAAAAATAAAAAGACAACAATTAACGTATCTTTATTGTATTTTTCGGGTGATTATGGTTAGCTCGCACTTTGAGTATCTGATTATCCTCATTCAGGGTTAGGTAAGCGTTACAGTGTTTGTTTATTGAACAAACCCAACGCCTACCACCCCTTACTTTATGCTCCCTTCTGTATCTGAAACCTCTGTGTAGGAGGATAAAGCTGCCTCTTTGAGATTGTACGAAAAGTAACGCTCTCGAGTCACTGACCTCATCATCACTCGTATCTGGAAAATATTGCGTGTTTAGAATTATGGATTACGTGCCCTTGTAACCCCGAAGAAGTAGGCAAATGTGAATTTTTAGTTTTTAAACTACTACACTTAATTTTACCAGCTTTCCTACCAGCTTATTTTACCTCCCTTGTTATAAGACGAACCTATTGTCGTTTCACGCTATGCTGTTTATGGCAGTTAAATTATATAACTTTGTCCTTTCGGGGAATTTAATCCGGGACCTCTTGATCGCACGGAATTTGGACCCCAGGACCAACGACACAATCATACATCATTTCTTGTTTCTGGCCAGTAGTAATTAATTCCAATCAAGAGAGCGCCTGTTTGATTAAAAATCAATCTTATATACGAATTCAAGATCTATATTAAATGTATTTAATTTGTTTTTAAAGCAGAAAATACTGGAATCTTGTGATAATTATCCACGTCAAGTCAAATATTTAAAAAATAAATATAAAATGTCTAATACTAACCCAGTTATAATCTTTTTAAAACTAAAATGGTTGGTGTAGAAGTTATGTAGTTAGAAATTTAGGCGACGTAGAGATTTGTAAATGACTATCAAAACAATTTTTCTAATTATAGTTTCACTCATTTTAAAATTAATAAAAAAGGTAAATTAAAGGCAAGAAATAAAAACACTAAGCATAACATTACATTTTTAATTGAATGTCTATATGCCAGTCCATTACATTTGGTATAAATACATTATTTATTCAATTATAATTATTATTAAATTAATACTATTTCTCTACAATTATTGAATCAGAAACATTGGTGACCGCAAATATGATAGGTAAATTATAATTCAAATCCAAGCTAACAAAAAGAGTTGAAAAGGTAATTATATATTGCTGATTTTAGTTCGGTGAAAAATAAATAAAATAAAATCCAATTTACAGTTTCATATACCAGATCTAAAGTCTTGATGGCCTCGAGGTTTAGGCACGCGGTCGAGAATCTCGACGGTCGCGGGTTCAAACCCCAGGCACACACCTCTGACTTTTCGAAGATATGTGTGTATTCACAAAGAATTATCACGTAGGTACTTTAACGTTGAAGGAAAACATCGTGATGAAACCTACACACCTAAAAGTTCTTAGGAATTTCTTAGGTGTGTAGTCCGTAACCCCGCACTAAGCCAGCGTGGTGGACTAACGCCTAAACCCTCTCAGTTGTAGAGGAGGCCCGTGCCCAGCAGTGAGACGTATATGGGCTGATGATGATGATACTCAGATATAAAAGATCCTAAATAACTTATTTTCAAATGCTGCCCCACTCATACTTCTCGTCCTCTCGACATTATTTGATAACTATATGGGTATGAGGCACGCTGTCACAAATTATAATTAGTTGATTAAAAATTATTTCGTCTATTACTACTTTTCATAAAAAAGTTTCTAAATTATAATCAGTACGATACGAAGCAAGCAATGAAAATTGGGTATATTTTTTTTAATAGTATGATTTTTTATTCCATATTATAAAACTGAAAAAACTATATAATTATGGTAATTTTACTGGCATGACTAAGTAATCACATTACACCACACACGAGATTAGTGAAACTCTCGGCACTGGGCAGTCATACCATCCTACTTCTATTAAATTGTGGACGTCAATGCCAAATTTAGGTATTTGAGCTATGGATATTTGAATAGTTTACTAACAAAATTAGTCTGTTTCAAGAATGATGGGCTCTCTCAGTGCATCAAGAACGTGGTCCGGCTTGAGGTAGTATTTGGGAGGATCGTGGCAATGTTCTTCGAATGCTGAAGTTATGTAATTATTGCTGTCAGTGAAAACACAGGCATGGCAATTTTTCTGTGTCGAGCAAACCCAACGAGCCCTGTATCCTCTGTCGTATTGCTTGCGGTACGTGTACTGACGAAACAGGAGCATCTCCTTGCCCTTGCGAGATGTTATAACCACTGCTGTATCTATTGGCAAATTATAAAAGATCAAATATTAGCAATGGGACTAGAGAACAATGTTATTGCTAACAAGAACGAATGAGCTATGTTTAATGCACCATCTAATTGATTTAGATTGTTATATTTTGTAATTTATTTTACTTAGCTAATATTTGTAAAGCAATTCTAAAAATAAACAAATTCACAAAGTACAACTCACCATTCTGTACATCATCAATATTCTCAACGATAACAGCTCGAGGATGCATGTGATTCTCATGGGCCATTATGATCTCGTTGTTGTCGTTCAGATACAAAAACGCTGAGCAATTCTTATTCTTTGAGCATACCCATCGTGTTCCGTTTTTGGATTTATACGCTCTTCTATATCTGTGTCCGTTGTATTGTAAAACAGTTTTTCCTTTCCGCGATACAACAAACAAAGCCGTGTCATCATCTGGAACATCTTCGGGGTAACTAGGGTCGTCTACAGCTTCTTCGTCTTCATCATCATCATCATACATCACACTTCGAACTTTATCAAGTTTCTTATTTCTTTTTTTGATCACTGTCAACAATGATTTATGACATATGAATATAGAGACCTTTATAAAACATATTTAAACAGTAACCATTTATCTCTTATTCGTCAACATATTTACGTTAGTTTTGTTTTGTAAATAAAAAACCAGATATAGGCATGCAAGTATTTTATTTTTAAACATTTAAAATGATTCGGATGGTCAACATACCAAACACGGCACCGAGCTCGACTTGAAACATTTTAAGTGGCTCAAATATAAATAAAACAAATAAGTTGATTACATTTAAAAAAAATCAATTCCAAAACTAAGAGACGAAAGAAGTTCGCAACATAATAGGTACATGAGCTACTTTTATAAATTTATGAAATAATTTGGTGTGTTATCTCAAAAGTAAGGGAGCTTAGCTCTGAAATAATGCCTAAAATTAATGAATAGCAGCTTTTTGCTTATATTCGACACAATCAACGATTCATTTCGTATTTTATGAACAGATTTAAAAACATCTAAAACATTATAAAAGTCTGGTTGAAAAATATTTACTTCCCAATTCAAAGTTACAATTGGAAGTTACCTATATTCTAAATAGACAAATACAAGAAAAATAGAAATTATATGAAACTCGCAATTTAACGAAACTAAAACCTTATCCGACCACTACTATTCTTATTAATAAACAACAAAAAAGTTAGTTTACAATATTATTCTATCTTGGAACATGCGACATAGCATCGGTTCGTGCGTGTGCGCATTGGCCATAAACACGAGTTGGAATTTCTGATTCACATGAAGATACACGTTGCATTTGTTCTGGCTCAGCTCGTTGCAGCACCATCTCGATCCATTCTTGAAATTCTCTTCTTCCTTAAAGGTGTAACCGTTAACGATAAGAATCGTTTTGCCGTCCGATAGAGTGACTACTGTAACTGGAGAAAATTAAATGCTAGTATGTATTTGAACAGATTCTTTGCCAATATAATAAAACTATGATCGAACAAAAATATAAAGATATGACCTTAATAGTATACGTACTTATAAGTAAGGGGTAATAGCTAGGTAATCAAACTACCTAGGTCTATTAAGTTTGAGGTTATCTAAATAAATAAAGTTCATAAAATGTACAGATTTATATTTTATAAAGAAGTAAAAGTATAAACTTAAAAATAACTTTTAATATTCTACAGTTCTAACAATATAAATTATACATCGGCTATTTAAATAGACACTTTATGTACACATTAATTTAAAAATTTAAACTAACGAAGCGTTTCATTTTAACATATTTTCGTCATTTTTATAATTTTAATAAAATTTTTAGGTGTAAAAAATAAAGCCGTGAAACGAATGAATCGAAACGCTATATTTTAGGTATATTAATTATTTTATTTGAACTAATAAATAATATTAATTAATAATAATAATAAATCGTACCCACCACATTTCTATCTAAATATTTATCTTTCTATAACATTAATCGCTTAATCTCTGAGCTTTCGAGCAACTTGCGGAAAAGCTGGTCACAGTCGTTTCCATATTAAAACTAATAAAATTATCGAAGAAAATTATTATACTATAAATATACTCTTAAGTACACTAAAAACCCCGAGCTTATACGTCTTAGATAAGCTACCAATATTCTTACAATAATATTCTACAGAATCAATATCCAACTTTGTGCAAACAATTCGTGCATTTCCACACAATACTCTAATAAAATGCAAATCAAATTATACTCTTGAGTAGAACATAACAAAATTAATGAACTCTTTTGTCAATAAAAGCGATAAATACAAATATCGTAATAGAAATTATAAATTTTTCCCATAACAATATTTCGTGTAGTTAAAAACATCGCAACACTCAAACACACGTCAGGACGTATAATAAGGTTAGGAAGACATTAAAATAGAATACAGTTGTTCTCAACATAATCTTAGCAATAACATTCAAGATCTATTAAGGTCTATAAGGATCTATTAAAAAACACTAACTAACATGGACGAGTGGTATCAAGTGATATAAAAACATATAAAATGAATAGTAACATCAGCGCACCGCGACGAGTTAAAAACATGTAGCGGAGCATTGCTGTGATCATT
This sequence comes from Hemaris fuciformis, assembly GCA_907164795.1. Classification (NCBI taxonomy): domain Eukaryota; kingdom Metazoa; phylum Arthropoda; class Insecta; order Lepidoptera; family Sphingidae; genus Hemaris; species Hemaris fuciformis. The sequence goes on from OU015443.1 coordinate 3,051,417, forward strand.
TTAGCAAACAAGGTTTATACCTATGGCCTAATTCAAACCATACTAGGCCAGCAGAGGACTAAGGCCCAACCTAAGAGGAGATTCGAGCCCGGTAGTGGAACATTCATGGTCTGATTTAGGTTTATACATCGCCAGGCGGTGCCTCGATTTTGAGCACGTTAAGGACGCCGGATGGCGGTGGACGGGGAAGGAGATAACCGTGGCTCTTCAAAAAACAATGGGAGCAATAATAAGGTTCGCCCGGACATTGGGCACAGTAAGTGTTAACTTTCGTAGTCATGTTCTTCGCTTTCACGCTCCCGTGTAAAGTTGAATACATTTTGTAGCAACCGACACAGCGCCTTCGAATCTTCGCCCGAGGACCATCTCTTTTATCAAGTCGATGCCGTATTGGATTAAAATTTTTAAATTTGTCTGTGAACAAACAACATAAAGTTAGACCTAATTCTAGAAATACAAAACCTTAAACCAATGAAGGCCTTAAAGCCGTTCTTCAGTGAATGATGTTTGAGGTAATAGCCAAGTATTTTTAAATAAAATAATTTTAGATTTGTTTATACTTTTATTTCACACTTAAATCTATTAACATGTAATTCCATAACACATTCATAATTTGTGATACTATTCTAAAGCATATACACAGTATATAAGTATTTCGTTTAACAATAATTTGACACCGAAGTAGGTAAATTTTATAAATTAAGTAGTTCACACTAAACACACATTTATAAATAGTAACTAAAATTAGGAATAGTGTATTACATTGCTTTCGTATATGGACCTGTTTTGAATTTTGATTCGTATAATGCATAATTAGTAACAAAAATAGCTCCGAAAATTCACAACGCTTTTTGATAGATGTCATATAATATTTTCGTTTTCAATACCCTGCGCGACCGATATTTAAAATAAATACAAAATAACTTTTTTCCTGAATATTTTACAATTCATTTTTTAACAAACATATATATACATATAAATTAGTAATAAAATCTTGTATGAAACCACGATATAATATTGTACAGAGAATAACTAATTTCCCGTTCCATCTTACATCTGAATTTTTATCAAAGAATAAGTTATATAAAAAGACTCGTACTGACCAGTGAGACGTATTTGAGCAAAATAATGTTTTCCAAATGTCGTACATTTATTTGAAATTAAGCCTGTAATCTTTATCATAACACAGCTTTATAATTTTAACATTACATCTTAAAGTATTTTAACCTAATGAAATATTTATCAATACACAACGATATTTTATGTATACATATGTGAAAGAACTTCAGAATCACCAAAGTTTTACGAAAAAAAAAAATTTGTTCAAAGAGGGGTATTATTACTTTTTCATGCTGGGTCACAAGTGCTCTAAGATACGCATAATATTTATTTTTATGATTTATGATGGAATCAACGTGTACGTTTAGCCGGTCATCTTATACAGGCCAGCAGCATTCACCTCATAAACTGGCGGTTTATGAGTATGTTCCTTCTTAATCTTGACGAGTTCGTAGTCATCGTTGACATGCACGTAGACACCGCAGTTGAATCGAACGCGGCCAGAGCATATCCACATCTCACCGCCTTCTACTGGTATGGGACTGATGAAAGAATACCCTGCGACCATCAATAATGGTGCTCCGTCGACTGCTGTCACAACTAGCACTGCAATTAGTGGAAAGGTTAAAATGTCCTCGTCGTGAATATGATGTGTGTTTATGCCTTGTTCGTGGTAGATATAAATATATCATATAAAATATTCTTATGATGTTCTAATGTAATTAAAATAAAATATCAGTGCAATATTAGGAAATGATTTCGAAGATTTTTTTTTTATGAGAATTAGATATATTATTTTGATAGGTATGTAAAACTAATTTGGTAATAGATTGTAATAGGGTTTAGATAAAAATAAAATTCGCAATTTTCACACAATAAATATATTCTAAATAAAATAAACTTTATGTAAAAATCTTTTAGTACTAGTACTATTGATAACAAACATTTCATCTTAAAATAAACAAATATATTAGATATTGGTATAACCGCTAAACTTATTTATTTTACTTAAAAATAAATAATCTTTATTTCCACTTAATCAAACTTTCATAGTAGTAATACATAAAATGACCATCATTATGATAAGAATGCTTAATGAGATATCGCAATTAGTAAATAATTATTCTAAATAAGAATCGCGTGAAAAAAATTAGCACACACACAAAAAATACAGAAAATATTTTTTACCCTATGATTGCACTACTAGCAGAAATTAAGAATTCGATCCCACAAATACAAGGTCACATAAACATTTGTCACCGAAAACTGAACCCTACGGCAAAGTGTTATTGAGATTTTTGAGCTGGGCGTCGGGAAATGTGCCCGAAAAATGGCAATAGACTTGCCCCCTATAACGTGGTCCTGATCCACATGTGGCGAAATATGGGTGCAGAATTGTACCTCTGCCTAACCCTTCGAGACATACAAACATGAATGTGTTTTAGTTAATTATCGAATGGTAAAAACTCGCCTTGTATCTTGTATGATACGGAACTAACGGTAATGCTTTAGAAAACGAAATAGGTACATTCGTTTATTCCACGAAATCTGGATGGCCTATGCTAAAAAGATTGTGGGTTCATTTTCCGCAAGGCCTAGAACCCCAGGCATGTTCTTGGCTTATTTGAGTATGTGAAACCCATGTCATATAAACAATATTGACCTCATCAACATATTGCGTCTTGAAGACGCTGTAAAATTAATTAGCACCACTCTACCGGAAGGTTATTTGGAATATAATGTTACTTTTAGATAAGAAAAAAAAAATATTGATACAAAATCGCCATCCATCTAACTATATAAACACAAATTTTAGTTCATCTTAAATGAAATTATCTAAAGAAGATAATTTAATATATTATACATTATATATTACAATAACATTTTATTATAGTATAAGTGCAATCAAGTAAGTCACTATAGTCTATAAGTATCTCGTAAAACACCCTACATTTACACATTAATAATATTGCAAAATAAATCAATGTTAAAAGGTGCATGTCAATATTATAATATTAAGATTATATTCTGTGAGAGTAAATAAAATCCTCTGCAATATATAATCTCCTATTAGGTAAAAGAATAAGAACTAGAATATTACGAGTTTCTTTAAGCTATGTTAAAAATAGATTTTCTATCCAATTATTTTGAACTCTTAATATTTATTCAAAAAATCAAGATATTTTTTACTTCGTACGTAAGAACGTATGAGGTACAAATTAAATAACTGTTTGAAATACATTAAATCACTTAAAACTGTTTTTGTTTCTAATTAAATAGAACCTTTGAATAATGTACTTCATTTAAATTATTAATTTCATTCTACTGTGTACAGAATTTTTAAGTTCTTGTTTAAAATCATTTATGAGCCAATACGCTAATCAGCCGAGTTTTCGAATATATCTTCTGAAAATTTTGTTTTATGAATTAATTGATTTTGGAGGTAAATAGTTTTAAATATGAAAAAAAAAATTCAGCAAAAACCGAATCCAAAAATTAAAGTTAGGTTTTCAAGATAGAAGTATTGGGTATGCATTATGGTCATCTCGCTATATGACATCACGATTACAAAACTATCATTTAACTCTTTTCAATTCAAGCCTCAGCTGTTAATATGTATACCTACCTTAATTACAAGTGTGTAATGTTTACTAAAAGTTACAACAGTAATCATAATGAAAAATATAGCAAAATCGATGTAAATTTTACAATAACCTCTAATATATTAATGTAGGTATCATATATATTATATTAACTTAAAAACATTTAAAATAGAAAATCATTTTAACGTGTAAAGGAGTTCATTGTACGCCACTTCCTAAATTAAGTGTTTTAATTTTTATATCATTGAGTGGTAAAGTATACGTGTTTGGGCTTAGCCTCTGTCGCTTGTTTTTGATGTGTATGACTGCCTTTTGAAGCAACAACGTTCAAGTTGTCATCTATTGTGATGGTAGCTTTGCAATCATCGGTTTTATTACACGTACATTTCCAAACAGTTCCCTTTTTCGACTTAGTGATGCGCGAGTACGTGTCGTTTTTGTAAAGCAGAACGTATTTCCCTTTCTTTTTTGCTTTTATCAGAACTGGACCTGCAATACATAGTTGATAGTATGTTTAATTCTTTATTCATCGACAAGTAAAAAAATATATTTTGTAATAAATAGAAGCAGTTTAACGAACCGTGAAGAATTATAATAGCATAAATAAATAAAAAACAATACAAAGAATTAAATATTTACTAAACCAAAATATACGAAAATAAAAAACAAATATGACTTGTTGGCATTGATATAATTGTATAAATCAATACTGGATACATAGCAAAGTAAAAAGAAACGGAATAGTTGCAACGAATGTTGAAGATCAGAAAATAAATTCTTAGATCCATATTAGGTAAATAAATTTTCGACTATGAGAGCATAATATGGAAAACAAACACATCGGTTTAATCGAGTCGATTGATGAGAAGTACTAGTTATTGTTTCTCGTCTATACCTGACTAGTGTGGTCAGTTCAATATGACAATATAAAATTCCTTTTTTACTTCTTCTATGCAGACAAAATATTTATGACCATCATTATCAGCCCATATACGTCCCACTGCTGGGCACGAGACTCCTCTACAACTGAGAGGGTTTAGGCCCTAATCCACCACGCTGGCCTAGTGCGGGTTGGCGGACTACACACCTAAGAACTTTTAGGTGTGTAGGTTTCATCACGATGTTTTCCTTCAGCGTTAAAGTACCTACGTGATAATTCTTTGTGAATGCACACATAACTTGGAAAAGTCAGAGGTGTGTGCCTGGGGTTTGAACCCGCGACCGTCGAGATTCTCGACCGCGTGCCCAAACCTCGAGGCCATCACGACTTTATAATATTTATAACCAACAATAATTATTATAATTTAATCTCTAACCCTGCTAAAATCGAGAAGTACTTAGTTGGTATAGATATTAATATTTAATACTGTATTTTGTGATTAGGTTCACCGTTTACCCGAATCACTATGTTGTTGAAATCCGTGACGAGGTGAACTTTACACTTTTTCACTTTTCGTGAAGAACAATACCATTTTACTTGGTTGGTTGTTTTAGTAATATAACTTTGGTTATATGTGTAATGGCGGTATAATACAAGAGGCATCCCGCGCCTGGATTCCTGGAATATTCAAAAAATTAATATATATCTATACTTATGTTTTGCCGAAATATGAAATTATCGCTTTAATTATAACAGTCACTTAAATATAAGTCGCCCTCTGATTAAGTAGCGTTTCAGTATTAGGGAGAGAATGCATGACATAGAAACACATACATACGTTTTAAACCGGATAAGTACATGACGAAAAGATAGTTATTATTAAAAAACAAATCTTTATTATTTTTTCTACTAAACTAGCGGCTTACGGTCTACATAAATTAATAATGGACATTCAAGGAGTGTGCTGATTAATAAAATTGCACAGCCCTTAAAATTTGGCTATGCTAAAACTTAACCGCTATATCACTTATGCTTTAGGGGCCGTTCAAGTATTACCTAAACAGATTTTTACAATTATTTACCCCCTCCATCCCCCTAGTCAGCAAAAGTAAGCAAAGCTCTTACCCCCTCCCCCCATGCTTACGTAAACATTTTTCAATTAATGTATTGTTTTTTTATTATTATAATTATGATGTTATAATTATAATTTTAAAATAAGAAAATATATTTAACTACCCATGACGTAATCATCATCTAGACTCTCCACCCCCCATGTCATCCAAAATAAGCAAAGCAAAGAACTCCTTGCCCCTCCATAGTGCTTACGTAATACTTGAAGGGCCCCTTAACAGTATATTTTCATAACATATCATCGTCTAATGTTTCAATTAAATTAGTGTTTTCATCAATAAAATTATCGTCACTGGGCTGATCTAGTTGACTCAGTTTAGGTTCTCTTATCCTGACGTATTCTCCTTGTTCGTTCAAATAAAAAACTGGAGGTTGATGTGTGTGCTCATCGTTAATTACCGAGAATGATCCCCAATTGTCCAATTCTACTTGGGCGCTACACTTCTTGGAGCATCTAGAAGAACATGCCCAAGTAATTCTGTTCTTGCTCTTACGGTTAATAGCATACGTATATTGCTGGTAAACTAATAACTTGTTACCCTTTTTGGATTTTATGAAGTCAATTTCTGCAACAACAAACCTATTTTAACGACAAGATATCGAATTGAATGGGAATAATTGATATTTATACAAATTGAAAATGTTATAGATATTAATTGAATTCTTTCTCGCCCAAGTATAAAAACGATAACTGGAAGCTATTATGCTATCAGTTGGCAAAATTTTACACACGTGTATCACGCAAAAAAGAACATAATAAACAGTTCGTCAACGATTCATATAAATTCTTTATTGAATGAACAAACTTATTAGTCAGGTTAATTGCATCACTTAAATACAAATAATCCCTATAAAATGAAAATTGCTCAACATATTTTTATGTTAGTTTATTTATTGTATAGATTTTAAAATAACACTGCTGTCACAAAGTACTTAAGATAGCAAGCAGCCTTGCTTAATTTAAAAGTTCCATCTTTTGTTGGAAAAGGTGGTGAGTTCAGCGATTGTTGAATATGTCATACAAAATTATTTGTATATAAATTCTGTAACTTTTCTTATTTTAAGTAAATTCTTTTGTTGCAGATGTTAAATTTTTATTTGTATACAATTAAATAGTAAGAGATAAAAACATTTACACATGATTAAAACACATATTAAAAGTTCCAATATATTTTTTGTCCCTCAAAAATATACATTTTGGAAGTATGTCGTTAAAAGGACTCGTGGAGATAATCAATCTCAAAACAATCTCTCTTTCAACCATGAATAGTTGACCCCAGCTTATTTACTTTTAAATTACGTTTCAACATATTCTACATCAGGAGCTATTTTAATTCTTGGTGGTGGATGATTATGTTCATCGTTAAACTTTGTAACTTCAAAGGGTTTCTCGGATTCGTTAGTGGTGATGTTTGCCTTGCAGCCCTTCTTGTGATGACTAGAGCAGGTCCAGTAATTGCCAAATTTCTTATAATTTCTCCATGAGTAAGTGTAACCCCGGAATAGTAGCATACCTTGACCTCTTTTTGTTCTTGACGGTATAATGAGAGCTTCTGCAAATTGTAACATTTGAGTAGTGAAACATTTTAAATTTATACTAACTTGAACTGATCTCACTATCATTTTAGCATTTAGATTTTTTGAAGATAAAAATTTTGGGCAAAATAATACATAAGGATTATTCATAAAATTTATCAATCACAAAACTGTAATAGAAGATACAGATTAAGGAAATTTAACATTATAATTTGTTTCTACTATAAAAATATACAAAAATATTTGACAATTTTTTGGGTTACTTCTAGGCAGTCTATAAAAGATGCTTCTATCCCTTTTTTAATGTGTTATGCTGGCTTATTCAACATCAATTTTGAATGTCTAATTATTTAAAAAACTTTAAAATTAACCTTTTTTTTGGTGTGGCTGAAGAAACTTTTTTGACATTATGATGAATTTTTTTTATTGTTGCTCCATTTTCTAATACTATATCTGGTTCAGAATGATTGTGTGATCCTCTGATTGATGTTATATGATCTTGTTTATTAGTAGTCAGTATGAATGGGCAAAAACACCCACTATATGCTAGACAGTACCAAGTTTTAATTCCTTCCTTTGTTGGCTTACATTGTTGCCTGAATACATATTTGTTGAATAGAAGTCTTGGTGTTCCATGCTTTGTAAACAAATATGCAGCTGAAAAATTTAAATTTGTTACTATATACTATTGATATTTTTTTTCTTGTTGAACTAAGTGTTTACTTTGCATTCATTTGTATGCAATACTTAATAACAATCATCATCATGATCATGATAATGTAGATACCAAATTATTAGTTACCTTCATGCACATTAGAGGTGAACTGTTTAAAAAGAAGTCAGTAAAAATAGTGGCCAGTATGCTAGTATACCAGAATATAGTGGAATATCTAGACAACTCAAATGATTTATGTCGACAATAAATTAAAGGCAACAAGGCACCAAGGCATTGGATATTGATGCCAGCAATGGATTCAAATAAATATCATAAATAAGTCCACATTTTTTACACCCTCAAGTAATTTTCTCCCATACTATTAATATGATAATAATAAAAACACAAACCATTTTAAACATAATTTAATTAATATGTATAACACAATTATATTGTATTCTTGCTTCATGAATGGGAAAGCCAATAAAATAAAAGTGTAAGTGTGGATTTTCTCTAGTACTTTAACCCTTGATATGACAGACCTTTTTATTTTATTTTATTTGTATGATCATCACAAATTTTGTTACATAGCTTGTAAGTGCTATTTCACTATCCAGAAAAATCGATGTCCATTATTGTATTATATTGTAATGTACATTATCATGTAAAATTTGAATTATACTGTATGGTGTCTAATTAAGGGTTAAAAAATCTGATTTTATCTTCTTATTTTTCTTGTATCTCTTTCTTATATCAACATCACAAGCACAACCAACTAATAAATTAAAGTAAAACAGGAACATAGAAAATCTTTTGAAGATATTACATACATTATCAGCCTCATTATGCAAAAGTAACTTAATTTTTAGCCTGTATATGTTGCACTGTTGGACATGGGCCTCCACTACCTTTTAGGGTTTAGGCTTTAGTTCAATGCGCTGGCTTAGTGCCGATTGGCAGACTACACAGCTACTAATTCCTAAGAACTTTTAGGTGTGCAGGTTTCTTCACAATCTTTTCCTTCGCCATTAAAGTATGTGATAATTCATTGTGGATACACACATAACTATGAAAAGTCAGAGGTGTGTGCCTGGGGTTTGAATGTGATACCTCTAAAATTCTCCACTGCGCATCTAAACCTTGTGGCCATCACTACTTTTAAGTATTAAGTCATATCTTATAATAATATGGCTTAATTCAGTAATAATATAGTAATCACAAGTACCAGGTGAGGTATACTCACCTAACTGTTCCAACATACAGACGGCTTGTAACTTTAAGTCAAGTATGAATGTATTTAAAAAAAGAGTTCAAAAGAGAATAATATAAATAGGTTAATTTTTTTGAAAAAACTGTAAACATGTTTTAATGTTAACTATTAACTCTTCTACACACTAAAAATAAATATTAAATATATAAAATTTTTTTTAAATTATTTATGGATAGATTTAAAAAGATAGATCATGACATTAAAAAAACCTTGTTATCATTTTTTTTCTTTGTAGAATATATAAAATAAAAACACTTACAGCATCGGGTTCCGCAGTCAGTGGTGATAAAACTTACCTAAAACAAAGATTTATTTAAAAATCATTGAATCTTCTTACAAACTCAAATTAGGAAGTTGCTTAGCAAAATTTAATTCTATTTCCTAGTCATATAACAAATTGTAATATAAATAAAAATATGTTTTAATAAGAATACTAAAAAGTATAATAAGCTATGTGTTGTATAACATTTTAATTCTGGAGAAATAAATATAGACAAAGAATTATCACTTGCTTTGACGGTGAAGGAAAACATCGTGATGAAACCTGCACACCTAAAAGTTCGTAGGAATTTCTTAGGTGTGTAGTCCGCCAACCCGCACTAGGCCAGCGTGGTGGACTAAGGCCTAAACCCTCTCAGTTGTAGAGGAGGCCCGTGCCCAGCAGTGGGACGTATATGGACTGATGATGATGATGATGAAATATAAGGTTTATACCTATATGCAAATATTATATATTTATTGTTGAGTGTTCCATATTCACTGACATATTATTGAAAACTAGATATCCTTAGAGACAGTTTTATGATGCTAATTATGTTTGTGTCTGGCAATTTTGTGGTATCATTATAAGAAAAAATATATATATTCATATTACAATAAGATAGCGGCACAAAAAAATGGTTTGTCATCTTATAATATTATATTTACTATCTTTTAGATACCAAATAACTAAGTTAGTAAAAGCACCAAATTGCAGTGAGAAATGGTGCCATAATATTAACATTTCAGTGAGTATTCACTTAACAATATATAAAATTTTTAAGTCACATGCAAGTATTAATAATTAAATGAAAAAACTATTTGTGGTCTACTATTTTCAGGAAAAACGGGCGTGAGGTTATTATTATATTATTTTCAAATGGATTACGTTGATTGTTGAATCAAATAACACACCTGAACATATCTGGTTCTGACAGTTTTTATCGTCACTACTTTGTAAAACAAATCAAAAAACTATAACCACAACAATATTCACTTAACACAACACGGACACACACATCTCACTTCAAAATAGCGGCAATAATGTTCAAATATGATCATCGGTATGACAATGATTATAAAAACCGCGCAATAATCCTAAAACATCAAGTTATTTGTGAAACGGTATTAATACTTGTTTGAATATTTCTCACATGATAGAAAGCAATAAGATATTATAATTAGAAATATTTCTATCGACGTTACGATAGTTAAACAAGAAATTTTCACGTGAAACAAACAAATACAACAAAATAAACAAGGCGAATTTTAGGTTATAATAAGCGTCGAGGAAACGTCATAAACGTCACTGATCTTTGGTAATTTGTAGAGACTAGAGAGAGAGATGTCCTTTTGTTAAGGCCGTAAAAAAATCGTTTATTTATCATGTAGATTGTAATTTGTAGACAATCAAATAGCACTTATGACACGTCAATACATGGAGTATATATAAATAAGAATAAACAAAATTAATTGAAACATACCTACTGTGTTTGTGTTATGTTTTATAACTGGCGTAGAATACACTGGTCATTCAGTTTTATATTTATTTAAACTATGTATGTTTTTTTGATGTATTTTTAAATCCTTTTCGACCAAATCTTATATACTTTTCGTATGAAGGAAAATTTTGATTGGATTTTACAGAGAGCTATCTGTTGAGACGCCATCACTAGCGGTAGCTAATTCATATCCAGATAAATAATTAGTTTTAGGGGTTTTTAGTAGATACATACCTAGTCAGGTCATAAATTCTGTCACATGTTTAATATAAAATAATTGAAACAAGTTTATTCATTATGTAACCATTTATATACCAAAATGAACTTAACAAAACAGATTCTTATGACACTAAAGTTTATTCAAAATGACCTCCGTGATTTTGAATACAGGCCTTCAATCTGCGCGGCCAGTCGTCTATCGCAGCACGAACGAGGTCCATGTCAATATCGGCGGCTGCCTTAATCAAGGATGTCTTGAGTGACTCCAAATTGGGATGAGGCTTTGAGCACGCCTTTTCCTCCAAGTGTTGCCATATCTTTTAATCTAACGGATTCAAATCTGGACTGGAGGAGGGCCAGTCTTCGTGCCGTATGAAGTCGATTTCACGCGCCGCCAGCCAGTCTTGTGTGCTCTTCGCTATATGAGCTGGCGCCGAATCTTGTTGGAATACCCAGTGCCTGTTATTGAACATGGTATGAGAAACAGGTTCCACAAGGTTCGTCAGGACTGTATTTTGATACACAACTGCATTCGTTTTCACACCTTTCTCTCAAAAAAGTACCTCTGTTAAGCCCCAATAAGAAACTCGCAACCATACCATGAAAATGACCTCGTTAGACACGCGGAATACGGTTGCTCTCTTCTTCACTACTGTGTGCGTACACCTTATTATTTTGTTTGTTGTAGCTCTCTTCTACGGTAAAAAAATTTTCATCCGAAAAAAGAATTTCCCGATATTTTTTTACCGCGTACCGCTTCAACAAAGCGCGGCATCTCTTCAGTCTCAGGTCCATTAGACGAGCATTCAAACGATGTCCTGTTTTTCTTCGATATGCCCGAAGCCCTAAGTCTTCATTTAACACCCTTTTCACCGTGGTTCTGCTTAACCCCATCTGAAGGGCCAACAGTTTCTGCTTACGTTTGGGATTTCATTGAATTCGCGCCTTCACAGCTTTTATCACTGCTGGAGTCCTAACAGACCGAGGGCGACCACTTCTTGACCTGTCATCTACACTAGAGTCTTCATTGTATCGTTTGATGGCACGATAAACGAATCTGTTGGTTATATTAGAATTTTTCAGTATGTCAAAAATTTGAATTGGCGCGTAATGGCTTTTTTGTGACCAGCATTCTAAAAGAAAAGCTTTTACTGTGTGACAATACTTATGACTATATTAGAATCAAGGGGCCTGTGTGAATTTAATGGATTAAGCAATTCCTGAATTTGAACCTTATTTAATCAAATTATCATGTTAGAGTTTTTTCAAAGAAATTTCGTTTCGAACTTTGTTTCTCTTGGACTGGGAAGTGGGAGTGCCTAGGATTTAGAAAGATTGATCGTATATCCCCAATTTTTTTACTTACAAAAATAATTTTTCACATACCTACAGGTCCATTTAAGAAATTGGATGGAATTTCGGACTAGCAACTAAATTCTCTTAATCATAAAATAAGATGTATAAAGTTTGATGATTAACCGCTAGCAGTAATGATTTATGACTTTTACCACATAATACATGTATTAAACGTGAAATTTATGTTTATTCTGTCATTACAAATATTTAAAGTAAAAAAATATTTGATTGAAGGTCGGTACCTATTGGCATTTCATAATTGAAAACATTTTTAAGAGTCCGTTAGGTATAAGCAATGTTATAAATGTCGATAGGCTCAATATAAAATTAAAAAAGTAATGCGGGTAAAAATAACTTAAAAAAATAATAACATTGATTAAAAAAACAATACCTAATTTAAATTATTCAAATATAAATAAAAATATTTTTAATTTATCTTAGCTTAGCTGGGACTGTCGTGTATACTTAGCATTACTTAGTTGTAAACACTTCGCTTGTGTCAAATTTGTCAATATTATTTTATTTCCGTTATCATTTTAATATGTGAAATTCACATGAATTACGTGCAACGCGGGAATTAACTAACAAATTTTGAAGTTGTGTTTGGGAATTATTATAAAAACATTAATATCGCCGTAAGTGTTGTGAAAACAAGTGATTATAACCTGTAAAATATTTAGTGAGATATATGGGTTTTTGTTGTGTCCTATGTGCTTTTCATCAATATTCTAGAAGTGAAGTGCTTGTGATAATGTTTGAAATGGTGCTGACTCTGCAGCTGTATCCAGAGTTGGTGTAGTGGTGAGTACGTAGATATATAAGGTTCATCTCAATTTTCTAGAAATGACGATATTAATTATGAATGTTTGCTGCTGTATTTGTTTGTATCCTGTGTATTTAAGGTGTTTATGCAGATTTGAAAATTCGGAACTTTGCTTAGAAATATTAACTCATAAAGTTTCCACATTAATGTTGATTTTTTAAATTATACTTTAGGAATCTGCATAATGAAAATGGCTATGCGAACTCAACGCAATTACGATACTTATTATCGATTTCAAATCGCTTCTCGAAATTTACTCTTTTGTGAACACTTACACTTCACAGGTTTTCTTATGAGGGATTTGAAACTTTGTGTATGTGTGAAAAATTGTCCGATACATATTGGTGGGATTATTTTTACCCACTATTGTTGTGAGTGTAGTCTTTCTTTTACATTACTTTTGTATGCATTTTTGTGTTGTTATTTGTTAGGATTCCAAATTCACCGTTTTTTTAATTGTTTTATTTTATATTTGCAATTATAGGCATTTTTTAGAAGCATGTTTTAGAATTTTATAGAGGTTCAATCAAGTTCAAGTCAATATCAAGTTGAAGGAACCTTTAAATTTGCTCAGGATTCTTTAGGTTGTGTAAAGTTCATCCATTAGGCCTGTGATGATCATGGAATATGTAAAAAATTTATAGTTTATTTTCATATTACATTGTTGTAGATTAATAAAAACAAAAATTTTTTGTGCCAAAAACAATAAAAATTATCAAAAACAATCTAGTTTTATTTATTTTTTCTGTCACTCTTAGGTTTGTTATTTTTTTGTTATGTAAGTCACTAATAGTTGAAGAATTCTTTACAAATTTAGGGCCTTATTTAAAAACATAATTTAATTTAACTACTACTTTAACATTCTTTATATTGTTTTCTCTAACATCACGGGTCATTTAATAGAGAAGACTTGCTTAAGCCATAGTCAAATTAACTAAAGTTTATAAGATGTAATACCATATTTGTTTCTGTTGTATTTTATTGTCAATTATCTGAAAAAAATATGGTATGTTTTTGGTTATCATGGAAATCTTTAAAATGATGTATGTATTCTTTAAAAAAAATAATTATAGTGGTACATTAGAAGTATGCAAATGACATTAAAAAAATATTTATATGAGTATATAATATTGACTGTTTTCTTAACATCCTGTTGTCAATGTGTACCATAGAGTTGATAATACTTGATGCAGTTAAATATACATTAATAGCAAATGAAATAAGTTTTTTATTTACCCTGCAGTAATCCTGTTTTGTATTTTTTTTATCTGCATTGGAGGCCCATCATATGATTTTTGTGGTAGAGGTGAGCATGTGTGTAAGCATTGTGACAGCCCTGTGGCGCAGTTGGCTAGATATCAGCTTGCAAAACGAGATGTGGGTTTGATCCTAGCACCAAGTTTAATGTTTGTTTGATCCATAAACATTTGTTTTGGGTCTGGGTGTTTGTGAGACTGAAAAGTCCCTTGTAGAGTCTGACACCCACAACACAGGACTTCTAATGTGTGGTCAGAACTGATGGATTTGTTTATATTATTTGTTAAAATATTAAAAGATGAATATATTGTAATTCTCTTCTTTCAGTTCGGCCTACATTCGTTCAATACAGAAATGGGGTAATTCTACTATTAAATGGTTTTACATACAACAAGTCAAGCAAACTGAACTGGTACTGTTCACGGCGTGTCTCCTGTGGATGTAGAGCTCGGCTAAAACTTACAACAGATTCAAAACATGTAGAAAGATTTCTTTTTAGTCATAAACATCCAAAAGAAAAATATGTAGTGTCTAAAGGAATGTTGATAAAAATATAATCTGAACAATATCAATTATGTATTTGCACTTTTAACTGTCCAATGTACTTATATATGTAGTATAGTATATATTGGACTACCTCGTGTTCTCGTGGCACAACTTTGGGCAAAGCGTTATTGAATTTCTTCGTTAGGAAATTCTCAGTAGCAGCACGGAGTCTGGTAATGTGACTAAAAAACTGCAATAGGCTTGCCCTCTATTATGTGGGACTGATACATACCTGGCAAAATGTGGGTACAGTAATGCAGTGAGATTATGTATGTATGTATAGTATATAATTCATTTCCAAAAGTCTTAATCATGTGACTTGTATTTGGAATGTTATAGGAATTGTGTTCACTTCTTTTGACAAGTATATGAATCCTCATAGATATGTATAAAATATAAAAATACATATATCAGTGTAATACATTACTTTGATGTGTTTAACATAGATATAACTATAAAGCACTTAAACAATGAATATAATTCAATGGTGAAAAGTAATGATGAAAAAACTATCAAAAGATCACCAAAAATAATGTAAAACATATATATGATATTAATGTAATTATTTAAAACATATTTCATATGTATGGATTTTGAAATCTCTATTTTTTTTATTTATTTAACATTAAAAAAAAAATGTAATAAATAAGTTTATCTTAGCCCATCAAAAATGAAATTGTGTTTTATTTATGTCATAGAAAATAAAATGCTTCTATAAAAAAATACATATACCTAAAATATGCCTGGTTTTCTTTTTGGGAGTGCATTTTCAGTTTCTGATAATTGTTACTTAGCTATGGCAGATATTCACAATTGTGCAAATGGTGAAAAATTCCACACTCAACAGAATTAATACACTTACACATTATCCATTTCATGTCATAGAATGAGACATCATTGACAATATAAAATAAATAAAATGATATATAGCTTATATACACATTTATTTCTTTCATTGGTTGTTATAAGCACTAGGTAAATACAGGAGAAGGGTCCCGTATGATGTGATAACAAAATTAATTTCATTTTTATTTATTTGAACATAACTTCCCTTAGCTTGATATATTCAGATGCCTCTTGTGTTGAGTGGTGGCGATGAATGTAATATCATATCACTGCCATTGACATTTAGTCTTTGTAACAATATTGTAAACTATTTCCTGATTGGAAAAGAGCAACACTAAAGTTTCTTACCCTCTCTTCTCCGCCTTCCAAACAGGATGGTAAACTAAATTTTGAAATGACTGAATCTAAGAGATGTATTTGACATTTTATAGATTCAATAAATATTATTTCATTTCATTGAAAGCTTTAAAATTTACTGACATATTAAATTGAATAATATTTTTTGCGTTTCGTTTTTCCAGGCTTTTTAAGTATAGGTATGTGACTAATTAATTTGTTATAATTTCAGATACCCCTGACTTTCAGTTTATCCCTATAACTGGAGGTAAAACGATTCTATTGATAAATGGCTACACATACTCGCGAAGAACTAGTTTAAGATATTACTACTGTTCGAAAAGACGTCTCGAGAAATGTCCGGCAAGGGTGACTTTTGATAGCAATGGAATTTTGCAGAGCGGTGACTACTACCACACCCACCCGCCGCCCCCTCATGTCTACCGCAGAATGGTGATGCCGTGGTTGTCTGAAGATTAAATTGAAAACAGATAATACATGTTATAGGCACATACTAGGACGGTGCGACAAATATCTCCTAGATACCTTTAACAGAATATTGCGTCGGGCCATTGTGAATGATGCAAACGTTAGTTACCGCTTTGAGACTTTGCAATTCACAATTCGTCGCGCGGCCCAACCCCTAGTATACACAGCGAGTACACATTAGGCGCTCGGCGTTGCGTTAGGCGCGCGTTAGTAGCGTACATACAGCGCGCTTAGCACGGCGTTTTACGAGCGTTAGTAGGGCGTCCATACTCGGCTCAGTTCGGAAATCATTTCCAAGGATTGCCGGTTCTAAAGAGCTTAACTAAGTAATATAGTTTTATTGCACCGGCATGAACGAGTATTTACAATTGGAGAATTTAACAAAATATTTTACAACAGCATTTAGTAATCTTTAACAATATGATACATAAAAATACTTGTTGTGATAAATTTTACAACTCGCAGATGTTTATGGCCACTCTACACAAAAGCGCGCGTTCACATGTACAGCAAAATGGCGGCTTATGTATCTCGAAGCGCGCGGCTAACGCCCTCCTACCTAACGCGCGTTTAGAACGAAAACGAAACGAAAACGCGCGCTTGCATGTGTACACCTAGATAAGAACTACTGTTTCTCAAAACGCGCGTTACCAAAGCGCGCGCTTCAAAACGCCTAATGTGTACTCGCTGACAATGTCGCCAATTTTTTTCCGTTTTATGATTGGTAAAAATTATGATAAAGAGATGTCGTTGGGTGGTTTAACGGAGAATGCAGTCGGCCCATATTAATTCGCAATTGTTTATAATTTAGATTAACATTACTGTTCAAAGCTTCAATTATATAAAAATACTGATTAATACACGTAACTAAATTTGGAACTAGGTATTTTCAGTCTATAGTAAACATTTAAAAATAATGAAGTAAGTGTAGAGTTATTGACAATGTATTGCAATTACATTGCAATTTGAAAAATTTTAACTTTTGTATTGCATTAACTTTTATTCATAACTGTAAATATTTCACTTTTGATTTTACTTCTTTTAATAATTCTAAACAACTATGGTTTTTAATGACTAGAACAGTCAGTAACGATTTTTATATAGTGTTTTTATGTAATATATACATATTACAATTAGATTAGGATTATTTTTAAAATGAAGACATAAACAATAACAATAATCAATAGCATAACATGAGCATTTCTTTTTTAAACATGATTTCGAACGTTTATAAAGCTTTTATACTCAGCCTATCGCCGTCCACTGCTGAACGTAGGCCTTCCCAAGAAAGCGCCAACCATCCCGGTCTCGAGCAGGCCTAATCCATCCGTTACCCGCCACCTTTCTCAAGTCAGTTCAAGTGGCGACCGCGCTTAGGAAAACGTAGTGTAGGACGACCTGCAGCACGATGGTCCGGCGACTTATAAAGCTTACAGAAATTAAATTATGATATACCATGATAAATAAGTTCGATTGTTTACTAATGTTAGTATCTATAATGTTTACTTTTAAGTGTAATAATAAATGCAATATACATCAGTTAAAATAGTTTCTCTCAACTGTGTACATTTACGAAGACCATCCTAAAAAGGGTTAAAAGAAATACTGTAATCTCGTATTTCACGTCCCAACTGCGCGCCTAACAAACTGATATTATTTTGACCGCCCCGAAAACCGAGCCCGAGACCTCTTGATTTAATGCGCTGCACCGCATGGCCAATAAAGCTATCATACATTTAATAGCTATTGAAAACTTATGTTACAAGACTAAAAAGTTGTATCATCGACATTAGCAGATATGACGTAACTTGCAGTATACAGTCACGAGTTAATACACTAAAGAAAACTAAATAAAAATCAAGTACAAATGGTGGTTTTGTCGCTGAAGGCAATCTCTTAGAGGCTACTATTGGATAAAAATTGGTAGGTAAAAAATTCATTGTAAGCTTTATATACGTGATTTCATAAGCGTAGAATTGTGATGTTTACCGTTCCGCAATATATTGGCGTGCTAGATTATGTGTAACACCTCTCAATTTTAATTTATTCATAGTAGTTGGACGAATATGAGCGCGTAATTAGGTAATACAATACAATATTATTCATTGTGACTGATTTCTATTTGTTCAGATTTCCTCACGATGCTTTACTTCACCGTAAATGTGCGTTATGATTCATTAAGTTTACAAACATAACATAAAATTTTAGGCTTATCTCCGTGAGTTTGGGGTGGTGCTATTTTCTAGTAATGATGATTATTAAATCGCCAATTTCAGATTCCAACAGCTATAAGTTTATAACGTCGCCACGGGGGAAGCCGATGCTCATGTTAAACGGTTTCACGTACTCTCAGGTACGCGATACTTCGAATTATTATTGTACGAAAAAGAACACTGGTTGTAGAGCCAAGCTGAAAATTTTGGACGAAGGCAGGGTTAAGTTTGGAATCAGTCATCACACGCACGACCCGCCAAAATTTGTTGTTGTGTCTGGACAGTATATTAAATGGTAGATTAGAAGTAGCGTTTTTGGAATTTTGGGTGCATGATTTTCATCTGCAGCAAAGTATGTTGAAAGTTGAAACATTAAATAAATAAATACACCCAGGCACATACAGGGTCCTGATCCCACACTAAGATAGGAGTCTTGTGTCGTGGGTACCAAAAACTACGAGAGATTTTTCGGTCTCACAAACACCCAGACCCGACACAAAAATTTGTCTCGGTGCGGGGATCAAATTCTTTTCGCTCGTTTCGCTAGCTGGTGTCTAGTCAAATGCGGCACGGGGCTGTCAGTGCATAGTTACAAGTGTTGATTCCTTGTAAAGAAAATCTCGCTTAATTATGAGTGAAAGGTTATAATAAATATATTCACGTCAATATAATTATTTTGACGAGAAGCAGTTTATGACTTTAAATAGATAAATAGATTTAAGTTATGAAACTAAATTCTGGTATTTTTTTATGTATGTGCGTACTGTCAATGTTTCGCTACGCCTAAATATGTTTCGAAGTTATTTATGTTCTACGGTGGTTCTGTGGTTGATATGCCATGTGTAAGAAATATTTTAAATTAGTTCCATAGAATTAAAATGTAATAATAAATAGTTTAAATAATAGTTTCTTGTTTACTCTTTCCTCAAATTCCTTCCAAAGTATTTCCCAAAGTTAAGCAATTCAAATATGCTTGTTAATTTTATATCATCAGACTGGCCTTATTGTGTCGAATGGTTAGGAATTATTGTAGTTGGTTTTTGGCAGTTGACACTAGGGATGTTATGGATATGATATTTCGGATCTGGATACGGATATGGATATAGGAATTAAATTATATCGGTTTCGGATACGGTTACGGATATGTAATTATTTCGGATTATCCGCTAGTTTCGGTTACGGATATCAGATTGAAGTAAAATATAACTGTTTTCGACACTCTTGTAAGAATTTTTTTATCACAATATTTACATTTTGCACAATCTACATTACCTTGATAAAAAAAGGTCCAAATTAAAGTCGATATTGGTCGCTTTTTGTCTACTCATATAAAAATCAATTTTGTACTTAACACAGGACTTTCTTAAACTATCCGAAACTTTTGAAACGGATACGGTTACGGTTACGGATATATTTTTATTTCGGATATCCGATAGTTTCCGTTACGGTTACGGAGCTCCATAACATCCCTGGTTGACACCCTATTTTGTTCAAACTAAATTTACTACCGGATTTCAGACTAAAAGTTGCAAGATGATCTTATAAGAAATAAATGATTTAAGATCAATATTGCCATCATCTAACATGCATCTTTAATTCATCTATCTGTCCCCGTGTGTTTTCATCGTCCTCGGCTGTGTACCTACTTTTTCTCATTATTATTTAAATATGTCGGTAATATGGCAACTATGCTATTGTATTTAATAGTAAATGTATTTCCAGTTAACGTGCAGTATCGGTTCATACCTAACCCCAGAGGTGGAAGGGATTTGCTAATGGTAGACGGTTACACGTACTCACAGCACAAAAAGAGATATTATTATTGCTCGAAGAAGGATTCCGGATGCAAAGCGCGTATTAAACTGGACCTCAATGGAACTGTATTATGGTATAATAAAAATCACATTCACGAGCCGCCACGATACGCTAACATAGGTGGTACATATGTTAAAATATGAGGAAAGAAAAACAGGTCCACCGATCTGCTCAAAATGTAATTAATCTTTGGCCATGTATACTTTAATTATCTTTGTTAGTCTGTAGAATATGTGCGACATGTAAATAATTTTGCCGTGTTTAGCTGTTGCGATCTTATAGAAGTAGAATCATTATTGAATAGAGATACTTATTTGGAATTTTATTGTTGTGCCTTGTACAGGAACATCAGCGTCTTTTTACTCATTCTTTTGCGATATTTTGGACGGTATATGATTTTTAAATAGTTTGGTTAATTGTATTTAAGATGATTATACCTACATATGCATGGAATAAGCGAATTGTACCTCTATGATTTTATTATTACCTCTAATTAATGAATGTAAGGAAGTCTTAATCGATTTTTATATTACTAGAGTCCTAATGTTATTTAATTTGTGGTAACTCTAGTCGGTATCTCTAACTATTTAGATTAATAAAATATTATTTTAAGATTGTTTGTTTATTTTAATATACTTTTTGAATATATGTAAAATGTAATAATACGCAAATTGATTTATTAAATTCACAGCGCATCGCTAGTGGTTTTCATAGTGGCATTTGTGGGACGTTACTAAATATTTGACTGGGATGCGTTGTATTAACATTCACTGTTTTGTAAGTATTTGTTCATTTATAAATAGTAACGGTTATTTTTATCAACGGTGAAAGGTGAAGATTTTGTTTGATCCTTCTATTTGATAGTAGAATATGGTACTCGATTTGCTACTTAGTGTTAATATTTTTTCAAGTAACATACCGTATAAGTTTATACCAGTGCCCAAAGGCAAAGATTTGCTCATGCGGGACGGTTTTACGTTTTCCCAAACCAATAAAGGTTATTACTATTGTTCGAAGAAAATTATCGGGTGCAAAGCGCGATTGAAACTCGATGTAAATGGCACGATAACGTTTTGTGATAACCATCATACGCACGCTCCTCCGAAATACGCTTGACTCTGGACAGTATGTCAAGATGCCTCTGTGGACACTGGACATATTAAATACCTACATATGTATTTGACTGCCTCGTGGTCTCGCGGTACATGTATGTGCCGTGCGATCTAGAGGTCCTGGGTTCGATTCCCGGGTCGGGCAAAGTGTTACTGGATTTTTCCATTAGGAAATTCTCAGTAGCAGCACGGAGTCTGGAAATGTGCTCGAAAAACGGCAATAGGCTCGCCCCCTATTACGTGGGACTGATACATACCTGGCGAAATGTGGGTCCAGAAATGCACCTCTGCCTACCCCTTCAGGAAAAATACAGGCGTGGGTTTATATATTTGTGTATGTATATGTATTTAAAGTGTTTTGCAAAGCCTTATAAGTTGGCTGTACTAACAAACTAACTCGTTATATTTAAATATTTAGATTTATTTATGTTGCTGTAATCTGTACTACAGTGTATGTGGCTCATATTAGTTATATGAAAGCGGATCTAATTGTTAGAAGTTCAAGTCACCGTATTGCATACGTATTATTAATAAAAAAATATTGATCTGGCGAAAGTCTATTATCTCTTGTCGTATCATTTACGCCGATCTGCTCTCGAATTTTTCTGCTCAAAGCTAGCATATATTAAAAGTGAGAGTATTATAATGTAGTCTATTTCTAGTCATTAATTTCGTGTATTTTGAAGAAAAAAATGATTTTTTTAGATTAGTTTTCGGTACTGAAATAGTCAATATGTTCACAGAAACCTTTCAGTATTATATTCCAATGTGTTATAGAATTCTTAGGTGTGGATGGATCCAGAATTAATTTATTTTTTATGATAATTCTATTATTTTTATGTTAAAATTGATAAAACTTCTCCTTTGGTGCTTTTTGAACGAATATGCTCCAAGAATCTGCGCCCTTCACTTATAGTCAGTGTACTGTTCTATAAAAAAAATTCTACAATAGAAAATATATCTAAAATGATATCATTATCATCATCAGCCCAAATACGTCCCACTGCTGGGCACGAGCCTCCTCTATAACTGAGAGGGTTTAGGCCTTAGTCCACCACGCTGGCCTAGTGCGGGTTGGCGGACTACACACCTAAGAAATTCCTAAGATTAACCAAAATGATAATATACAATAATGTTATGACAATAACATAAAAAGAAAATTATGAATGTTTTAATGTATGAAACCAATGTTGCCCATTTTACGTAAAAACTAAAAATGTACCTACATATAAAAAAATGTGCTATGAAAGATAAGAATAAGGATCTAAAAATATCGCTTAATCATTATATTTTGGCCAGACCAAATCGTGTAGCCACTTATAGAAGTTAATCAGGAAAAAACAAAAATAACATTTAGATTGTTTTTTAACATGGACTTTTTAGTAAGTCAATATTACGGAAGATATGAGAGGTACTCCAAATGATAAAGTTTTTTTAAAATTTATATTTTTGGCTAGGCAAAGTAACTTCGGATAGCGGATGGATAAGGGCTGCTCAAGACCGGGATGGTTGGCGCCTACTTGGGGAGGCCTTCGTTCAACAGTGGACGGCGATAGCCTGAGAATAAATATAAAGTAAATAAGTAATAATAAGTATAATAATAAAGTAACTTCAATGTCACTCTATGGCAAGATGTTTGTCTTGTGCGGCACGAATAATCGTTGCTAGGTTCTTTCTCTTTTGGGCTTCTAAATCATGCTTGCCGCACGAAATGCAACAGGTTGGCTGCCAGTTGTTTTTTTAAGAGATTTCTTTTGCCAAATAAAACTACGGTATAGTTAGTGTACTTTTTAAATATATATATTTTTTGTTATTTTTAGAAACTCTAGAAGCTACTCTAGCTTGTACCGACTCGGAAGGGGAAGAATTTACTCATGCTACACGGCTTCACGTACTCGGAGGTCAATGTTGGTTATTACTATTGCTCGAAGAAAGACGTCGGATGCAAAGCGCGCCTGAAGATCGACAACAAAGTCAAAATATTGTATTGTCGTAATGTTCATGAGCATGAACCACCTAGATATGCCTATGTATCCGGCCGTTATGTCAAACTATAAAGGAAACAATGCTAGGCCTGTTAAAGATGAGAATCTATTATTAAATAAGGTATTAACTAATCTGTTTGACGTATATAAACTATGAACAAGAATTAAGGTTGACTTAAACATGGTTGTAAAATATTTAAAATAAGATTTAGAAGCCTACAAAGTAAGATACTTCTACTTTACTTAGTCAAAGGTACGAGTAGAAAGACAAATATAGCGGTACTAGATAGTAAATATAATTTGCTGCTAAGTAGACTTTTTGATAAGCCTGGTTTGTGTTTATAATGGCTCAGTCTTTGTATCTATTGTTACTTTTTAATATGGACGCAACAGACAAAATAATGAAATAACTACTGAAAAAATGTCACTTTGAAATTTTTAACTTGGGTGAGGGTTAGCAAGGTGTATATTGGTTTTGTTAATCATTAGACAAAATTGATTAAATATATATTTATATATATACACCTATATATATAATTTACTAATTTGCCGTTAGTCATTTCGCTTGGAATGAGAGAATATTTGTAAAGAAAGTTAGCTGTCGTCACAAGCTGGCTATGACTATTAGTCTCCTGCTCCAGCCTTAGAGTCTGTTTTCTTATCTAATATTCACGACAATTTTATGTAAACCTCAATGTAATTTGGCTGATCAAGATAGTGTAATATTTAAATGTTAAATAAATAAGTAGTCAATAAGAGAGATAAAAGTGTAATAAGAGTTGGTTTGGTGATTTTAATTTGACATATATACCCGATTTTAGTTCCCTAAAAGACACCCGAAAGAATAATTTTTTATATCCATTGTCTTAGATTAAATCTGCAAAGGGCAACAAGCTTATCTCTCGAATATACATTGATATGCTCTACATTGATAGGAGATGCATATGCAAATTATTTACGCAGTACAATTCACCTATGACCTATATCGAAAAAGCGCTTCCACGAATTCCCTGTGCGAGCTAGCTTGGATCGATTCCGCCTTTCCACAGTTCAATCAGAGCCGCCTGACGCTGTAGCCGTGACCGTTGACTGAACACTACACGTAAATAATGTGCATCAGCGCACCTGTGAAATTAATTAATTTGTTCAGTGCAAGTGCTGAGGTTTTGTGTGTTGAAACAGGACTGTTGTAATGGTTATTAACACGTCATACTGAACATAATGTGTTGATGTCACGTGATTATAGACTTGATCCGACAAACGTAAGTTGTAAAAAGATTTTACATATATAATACGGTTATAAAAGTGATAAAACTTCCGTAGTGTTAGCGCTTATGATGACGTACATAGCTATGTGTGTTTACTGATCGAAAAAATAAATAAACAATAGCGTTGTATAGAGAATGCATTATGTAAAAAAGTAGCTAAGTGACTTGTTTTGTTTAAGAAAAATCTCTGTAACTATGGTGAATAAATAAAATATACACTAATGGCTTTTCTTTCCTCCTCTCTATATAATTCGAGGGTAATAGGTCCCACCTCTTTATTTTAAGGACATTTGTAATATCTTGTTTGGCAATATCAAATGAATTCTTTATTTTAGGCATCAATTACGGTACATAATGTCGAGGCGTAGGCTTATAATGTCGATATATATTTTTGAGACAAATCAATTAACCTCAGGCATGTCTATAATGAATTTGTTATTTAATAATAAAGCTTACAATATCAACCACTGCGAATGCCACTAGGGATAAGGGATAGCTGTGAGTTATCTGTATATCTTATAGAATTAAATTAATTTAAAGTATATATAAGAAACTACATACATACATACATAACCTCACGCCTGTAATCCCCGAAGGGGTAGTCAGAGGTGCATTTCTGCACTCGCATTTCGCCAGGTATGTATAAGTCCCACGTAAAAGGGGGCGAACCTTTTGCCGTTTTTGCTGCTATTGAGAATTTGCTAACGGAAAAAAACCAATAACACTTTGCCCGACCCGGGAATCGAACCTAGGACCTCTAAATTGCACGGCATATACTTGTGCCGCGATACCACGAGGCAGTCTTTGTATTTAACCATTTTGGCTAAATATCTCTCCTTTCATAATGTTAGATCGATAACTCTGATATAAGAAACTGAGCCCATATATTATAACAGGACAGTCTTTGTGGCGCAATTGACTAGTTAGTTAGTTATAGAGGTCACAAATATTTGCGTGGTCTATAAATATTTGTTTTTGGCCCGAGTGTGCCTAAGATCGAATAATTTCTCGTAGTTTCTAATACACAAGACATAAAACTTGTCCCTTGTGTTTAGGTAAAAATGTATGAATGGTTGGGTGTATTTATTTATGGCAGATGACAACAGACGTTGAAGATTAGGTTAAGACGCAATGTGGCCAAATACTAAATGTAAGCATAACATCTGCAGTGATTTTTGGGAACTTAGCAGAAAAAATATTGAGAAAAAACACCACGTTGGGCGCCAAATTTCGTTCACCTTTCTGGTTTAAAGATTCTAATTTGTATAAATCGTTTCAGGCTTACCGTATCGCTTCATACCAAATCCCAGGGGAAGAGATTTGCTTATGTTAAATGGTTTTACATATTCCCAGCACAAGTCGAGGAATTACTATTGTTCGAAGAAAGATTCCGGTTGCAAAGCCCGCGTTAAACTAGATCACTTTGGCAAAGTAGTATACTCTGATAAACATCACACGCATGAACCGCCAAGATATGCTTATATATCTGGAAGGTACATCAAAATACAGAGTTAATGTATTTGAATAGTATTTTAGAATATGTTACTTTCACTGACTTCTTTACCGCATTGCCACCATATTAGGTTTCGATGAATTTAGAGGAAATTGGTTGTATATTCAAATTAAATAACTGTTTGTAATATGGAAGAGGTGAATGCCAATGTTTCGAAAATTATAAGCACGAAAAATTAACCATTTACAAATTACAGTAGACGGTGACATACGGCAACAATTACCCTATTGATCAAAATATTCTTGTATTTGATATACCTAAAAGTGTAGAAGTCTGCACCGTGCCATCTAAGGACAGCTATGTTTGGAATAAATTGCTCCGCCTTTCTTTCTATATGTAATGAGATTATATGTATTTCTTTGTGTAATTATACGAGTATATATCCAGGTGTATATTAATCAATTTATACTTTTTTATCCGCCAACCCGCACTAGGCCAGCGTGGTGGACTAAGGCCTAAACCCTCTCAGTTGTAGAGGAGGCCCGTGCCCAGCAGTGGGACGTATTTGGGCTAATCATTGATGATTGATTGATACTAATAAACCATATTTAAAATCAAATGCCATTAGCGGTGGTCCTCTATTTTGTAAATATAAAGGTATTGTATCAGTAAGATCCAAGAACTGCCTTTTTCATAAGATCTTCCCGAATGTTCTGAGGCCACTGCTTAATACACAAGGAAATCGATTTTATTTCATTTCATTTTGAGGACTCTGCAATATTTTTATTCAATTATGTATCTTATTGAGTAATCATTTTCCAATAAAGTACTACAAAATACTGTGTTCGTTTTTTATCATTCTTACTGGTATGGATTAATAAATAATTATATTCAGCGTTATTTGAATATAGAATAGTGAGTAGTGATGGCCTCGAGGTTTAGGCACGCGGTCGAGAATCTCGACGATCGCGGGTTCAAACCCCAGGCACACACCTCTGACTTTTCGAAGTTATGTGTGTATTCACATTGAATTATCACGTACTTTAACGGTGAAGGAAAACATCGTGATAAAACCTGCACACCTAAAAGTTCTTAGGAATTTCTTGGGTGTGTAGTCCGCCAACCCGCACTAGGCCAGCGTGGTGGACTAAGGCCTAAAACCCTCTCAGTTGTAGAGGAGGCCCGTGCCCAGCAGTGGGACGTATATGGGCTGATTAATGAATAATAGCGGAATATAGACCTAAGTACTCTAATAATAATGTAATTCTAAACATTACTTAGATTATGATTCAGCAGTCAGTTCAGTTGTTCAGCATTCTTGGCGATTTAGCGTCGTAGTAAACAAAATATCGATGCAGCAAAGTGACAGTATTCTCCGTGCATTTTAAGATGCAATTTATTGATTTTAGATGAAGTCACTTATGATTATCGCTTCATCCCGACAAAGAAAGGCAAGCCTTTGTTAATGGTGGACGGTTTTACGTTCTCCCAGCAGCACAATTCTGGACATTACTACTGCTCCAAGAAGGACACTGGATGTAGGGCGAAAGTGAAACTGGACAAGCAGGGGAAGATTGTACATGCTGTGAATGTTCACAAACATAATCCCCCCCAATACGTATTTGCATCAGGACAATATTTTAAGATTGGGAGTTAGGCATATTCTTTGGAAATGTTATGTTATTGAATTACTTAAACTGAGTATAACATCATTTTTGATTCCAAGTTTCTGGAATATTATTTAACGAAAATTAACTCATCTGATGACAAATCTCTCCGTAAGGATCATTCGATTTGTACACTTATATTTAGAACTATTCAGGCTTGCGAGTCT
Organism: Hemaris fuciformis; assembly: GCA_907164795.1. Taxonomy (NCBI): domain Eukaryota; kingdom Metazoa; phylum Arthropoda; class Insecta; order Lepidoptera; family Sphingidae; genus Hemaris; species Hemaris fuciformis. Next base: position 3,079,863 of record OU015443.1, read on the forward strand.
ACAATTTTGTGATCAAAACCTCAAATCAAAAGGTTCGCAAATTCGTATCATTGTGTTACCTATAATCCCGGCTCCTTTAAGCGTTGCGTGAAGAAGCATTTGTGCAGGCCGGCATGATTGGGTCGACCAGCGGGTGACCATATCGTTTCTCGCTGGTCGGTATTAATTTTTTGGACTCCACTGTGCTTACCATCAGGTACAGTGGAGTCACTTTGCCGTGCCAGTATATAAAAAATAAAAAAAACATCTTAGCTGATCGACATACGAGTAAGTGCGAATGACGAAAGATGAGAGCCTCTCGTCACTTAATTTTTTGTTTGAACATACCATCACGTTCGGTATTGGCACTTTGCCGTTTCAGTATTAAAAAGTCGTATTCTCCTTAATAATTCCTGAAATGCGGTTTGACATTGGATTAGTTAATTCTGTATGGGATTAGTATAATATTAATTGTATGTGTTTTTTTTTCTTTATTTAAAGAGCTTAATCTAGCTTAAGACTATGTCGCTCTATACAGCATTGTATGTGCTTGTTATTTGAAGTTGTTAGTATCTTGACATGATTGGAATTTACGGCTCATACACAGACGAAATTTTCGTAATCTACTGTATTAGCGTATTGCAAATTGGTGTTTGTTGTATCTGATTAATGTAAGGTTGTATGTAATGTGTCTACAGAATTTGTCAGTGTTTATTAAAATTTTATATTGTAATTTTTTTTTTATGTTTTTTACAATATAACCATAGCAAATAAACTTATATATAAGACGTATAAGCCTCTTTGATGACTGGTAAAGAACCAAAATAAAAATAAAATGTTGCCGAAAAAGGATGACAGAATCAGGTTGTAAGATTTTGTTTTTCGTCAATTGTAAACTTTTTTACTTCAACAAAGGAAGTGTCAATAAAAATACCTACATTGGTATATGTATGTTTATATCATGGTCAATTCAACGTATTAAGGGGTCTATCGCCGCGTCTCCGGCATTACTACTTTCCAAACTACCTGCAGATAATAAGAATTTTCTAATGGAAAACCCATTAACATGGTACAACTTACGTATCGAACCCAGGACCTCGTGATATTATATTATCACCGTTGTTTTATACGAAACTCGAAACTTCTGCTACACTTGTACACAGTCAGACCGTTGTGTGTTAAATAAAATTGAATTACCGACAATTAATATTGAGCTCAAATCCTTAATAACTGGTAACTGCTCCCGTATGTAACCATTTTTTTATCTACTGGAGTTAAAAAAATAATACATAAACTCACGCCTGTATTCCCTGTAGGGGTAGGCAGAGGTGCATTTCTGCACCCACATTTCGCCAAGTATATGTATCAGTCCCACGTAATAGGGGGCGAGCCTATTGCCGTTTTTCGGGCACATTTCCAGACTCCGTGCTGTTACCGAGAATTCCCTAATGGAAAAACCGAATAACACTTTGCCCGACCTGGGAATCGAACCCAGGACCTCTAGATCGCACGGCACATACTTGTACCGCGAGACCACGAGGCAGAATTATTTAAAAAAAAAAAATGCCTCCTATACTATCCTATAACTTAAAAGGGAGGAAATGTTGAATATAGAATAGAGAAGCTAATAAAGGTCGATTGGCTGGCATTAAAGGTGACCTCATAAAATTAGTTTAGTACAAGGTAAAACAAAGATTGTACAAAAATAAAAATGACCTCCTATGTACCAAGCAGTGATGGCCTCGAGGTTTAGGCGCGCGGTCGAGAATTTCGGCGGTCGCAGGTTCAAACCCCAGGCACATACCTCTGACTTTTCGAAGTTATGTGTGTATTCACAATGAATTATCACTTGCTTTAACGGTGAAGGAAAACATCGTGATAAAACCTGCACACCTAAAAAAGTTCTTAGGAATTTCTTAGGTGTGTAGTCCGCCAACCCACACTAGGTCAGCGTGGTGGACTATGGCCTAGACCCTCTCAGTTGCAGAGGAGGCCCGTGCCCAGCAGTGGGACGTATTTGGGCTGATGATGAATACAAAAAAAATTACCTGGCGAAATGTGCAGGAATGCACTTATGCCTACCCCTTCGGGTAATACAGGCGTGAGGTTATATATATGTGTACTTAAAAAAGAGAAAGGGCAACGAAAACATGTATGAGGTTAATTTTAAGGTGCATATTTTTAATAATAAAATAATAAGCCAGAAAAACAAGTTCGTTGGGAAAGCAAAATTATAAATATATTAAAAAAATAAATAATTTCAGGGAGCAAAGAGTACGTGTTTATAAAAAACGATAGAGGTAATCAGTTGCTTTTGTGTAAAGATTACACGTATTGGCAGCAGTTGCGTACTGGCAATTACTACTGTTCCAAGAGAAAGAGATCCGGCTGCAAGGCTGCTGTTAAAATACGAGACGGTTTAATGTTCGAGGGGAAACCGCATTCCCATCCGCCTCCTAAATACACTATTCACCATGGACGATATATAAGAATAAAAGAATAAATCAATACAATTTATATTTAAAATGTTTTTTTAAGGTGATTTTATGGAATATTGTGAACTATTGGGGCATTCGCATTTTGAATACTGTTACGTTAATTTTAGTATTTATCTTTTTGGATGGGCAAAATGGCATGTCTGTATATGAAATAATCCGACGAGTACCTAGTCCTGTTTATCCCATTCTACAACCTGTTTGGAGCCTGAATAACATGTAATAATTCCTTTTTTTTACCTTTTTACGTCATTTGTAATTAAATGTATTCCTAGTCTGCAATAAATAATTTATTCAAAAAAAAGTAAATATCGATATAACAATAAAAATATGGATTTATATCATGGTAAGTATTTAATTCTATTGCATAAAGGTTCTAGAATGATTTGGCATAAGTAATCCAGTTCATCAGTTTCAAATTGTTACGATTATCAAATTATTCACAGGGAAATCAAGGCAAAGGAAATTATTACTCTGTCTTACTACTGTTTAAGAAGAAGTTCCTGCTTTAAAAATATATAGCAATGGAAAACCAGACATAAAATGCCACCACTCGCACTCGCCGTCGTGGTACATGGAAACATCCGAGGGATATTGTGTGAAAATAAACAAGATTTTTTATAAATACCACTAAAAGAATTACTTGAGAAATGCTGCAATAATTGATATTGTTTGAATTGTAATTTATGTTCTAAGTTGTCAGCCTATGTACTAAGAAATTGCGGGTTTGGTCCCAAAACACATGTTAGTGTTATCAATTATTTAGATCTGGTCTGAGTGGGATGGGTGGTCTGAATGGATGTGTTTGATGTAATTGTTTTATTGAACCTGTTGTAGTAAATTTGTTTAAGTTTGTGTAATTGAATAAACGTACTACCTTATATCGTTATTTAGAATAGTGGTAAACAGAGGATACGAATGAATTGTTACCAGTTGTATCGACAAGATGTTGCAGCATAATGTCTCAATAGTTTTTTTTAATATTAAGTATTTTTTCATTAAATTATTTGCTCCTATCTCTTTTAGACTATTAAGTTCAAATGATTTGTAACAGGCGCATGGTTAAAAGTTAACCATGCGCAAAGTTATTGTTTCCAGCTTGCATTATTTTGCCCATATTGAGCCTGTTGGCTCAATGTATGAGATTTGTCAATGTAATCTATACTCTATACATACATACATACATACATACAAATAAATAAAATTGGAGTGTCTGTTTGTAATATTGAAATAACCGCTTTTTAATAAATGCATATGGATGTATACACGGTACATATACCAAAATAACGTTTTTTAGATTTTTTGTCTGTCTGTCTCTCTGTCTGTCTGCCTGTTTGTTCCGGCTAATCTCTAAAACGGGTGAACCAATTTTAACGGGACTTTCACTGGCAGATAGCTGATGTAATAAGGAGTAACTAAGGCTAAAAAAAAAAATAGAATCTAGTTTCATATAAATTTTCATGTTACAGTTTTTTATTTCATTGTTACAATTATATGGACATACAGATTATTAAGTACAAATTTTAAACTATTTTCGATTGGGGTGTGCCAGGAATTGGAAACAAACAAACCTATGCTATTTTCATTTGAAATGTAATCTTTAGATCTGTGTCTTGGACTAAGTTACGTACCCAAGTTACGCAATATATTTGCGAGAGCTATTGACATTCTCTTATATGGAGATCGCTGAAAATGTGTCATTATATGCCAGGGCCAACTATGTATAGTTAAGTATCATCATCAGCCCATATACGTCCCACTGCTGGGCTTGAGCCTCCTCTACGACTGAGAGGGTTTATATTATAGTTAAGTATACATAGGTAAAATAAGGGGAAAAATAAAATATGGTGCGTGAAGTTTTAGCTGAGGGTTTAGTTTCTTTTTATACTTACTAGTTACTAGTATAAGAGCACAGTAACACCTGGCTATTGCACGTGTCGAATATTGTTGATAGACAAGAAGCGATTACAAGCATATCTCGTTAGTCGACAAAATTATGCCGGTCTGATGCAAACTTAATCACGTCCTAAACACTTAACAAAATACTTTAGATTCTAGTTTGGAATAAATTCATAAATGGGATCCAGTACTAAGTACTATCTGGGATGTTGCAGGGAACCTAAAAAAGAGCTATATATGGAAATATTCTTCAAACGCCGAAGGAAATAGAGCGCATTGCAAGTTCTGTGATAAAGTAATACATGGGAATCTGCTTAGACATTTATGATGCGTGCATCCAAAGTAAGATATGCATAAGCAAAAGATAAAAAGACGTCGAGAAATGTTGAGTAAGTTTTATTAAACATTTTTTTGTCGAGTAGTCAAAGAAGACGATAAAACAGTCTTTTTTACATTTTATAAATATTTTAGATCACTCCTATAGGTGATAAGATATTTAACAAAAACTTAATTTTCCAACAGCCAATGACACCAATGGTTCCGCTAAAGCTAATACAAACGAAATAAGCAAAAAAAGGAGTTCAATATGGAACTTCTTTGAAGAAATTGGTGATGGTATGTCAAAATGCAAAATGTGCAACATTGTCATGAAAGAAAACAAGGGAAGGCATTTGCAAAGTAATCATCCTAACGTGTATAAACAATGGCAAACATTTAGGATGGAAACGGATGAACTTATATGGATGACTACAGGTATTAATTAACTTTAGGAATAATAAGTACATATTTTCATTTATTTTTTTATACATATATCTCATAGTACGAGAGATGACGACCAAAACCATGTCTCATCGTTTTACGGCCAAAACTGTATAATATCGTTAGAGTAGAAGAATCTGAACCCGGCTAAGTGGGCAGTACCGGCTAGAAACGTCGCAGTTTTATGAGGGGGGGGGGGGGGGGCAATTTCTGCTACGTTAAAAAAAATAGGCAATATGTCTGATAATAAAAATGTACATAGGTTTCGTCATGTTAAATTGTTTTCAGACATTTTGCGCGTCACATATGCCCTAAGCGCATTTTCAAAAATTCAAATTCAATTTCAAAAGTTGTCTGATTAATGAAGTACGACACTGAATTTGTCTGATATAATTTTTTTCTGTATCCAGGCAACTGTTTTCATGATGTAGAACGGTTTTCAGACAGAATGCTATGGAACATATCGGTAAAATTTTTCAACACGTTCAAAATGGTTTCAACACATAAAATGCTCACACTTTCTTCTGGAAAATGATTAATTCGCATCAACTGACCAATGTTCACTTGAAAACAAGATTTACAGACGGTTTGCTTTAGGTTTTTTATTGTGTCATTTTTAATTTTCTCAAATGATCTCCTGGGTACGTGCGACGCTTGTGGTGTCTCAAAAATGTGTTTTCAGCATCTAAAATTTATCGTTCAACTACATTCTGAAAATCAGACAAATTACTATGAAACTGTTCGGTAAAAAAAATTGACATCTTCGAAAATGCGGTCAGGTCAAACGTGACGCAGAAAATTTCAGAAATTAATTTTTTTGCAATCAGAATCACCAAATCTATCGATTTTATACAGCTTTGATCGTAAAACGATGAGGCAAAAATTTTGGTCGTGGGCTCTCTAACTATCAACCATGACGGAAACGTTGATAAATAATATTTTTAGATAATCCCGCAAAAAAATGCACCACCCGAAGAGGATGGGTACAACGATACCTGAGGAATGTTGGGGACAGGACATATCAATGTAATATTTGTCAAAAACTGTTGAAAATGTCCAAGGGCGACTATAGTAACATGAAACGCCACATTAGTAAAAAACATCCTGATCTTTACGAACAAGAACTGGCTGTTCAGAAAATTGAAGTGAACAAGCCAATAGAAGACGTAGAAGAAAACAGTACTTTCATGCAGTATGTTTTGGAAGACGATAATAATGGTCCTTTAATGGGACACGATGTTGTTATGGGAGGCCTAGTTACGTATCAAGGTGCGACTATAAATGGCAATGAAATTGTGTGCCAGGGAGCAGAAATAGAACTGGAGGCAGATTCGCAGTCGGTACCAGAATTAGAATCTGAACCAAAACCAGACCTAACCCCAGAACCCGGCCCAGACCCAGACCTAGAACCAGATCCAGAATTAGACCCAGAACCAGATCCAGATCCAGAACCAGGCCCAAACCTAGACCCAGATACAGAACCAGACACAAAACCACACCTAGAACCAAACCCAGAACTGGTTCTGAATCTGGACCCAGAACCAGATCCGGAACTATTTCTGAGTCTGGTCTCAAAGCCAGACCCAGGACTGGATCTGAGTTTTGGCCCAGGGCCAGACTCACAACTGGTATTGAGTCTTGACCCAGAGCCAGACCCTGAACTGGTTCTGAGCCTTGACCCAGAGCCAGACCCAAATCTTGTTCTGAGTTTCGGCCCAGGGCCAGACTCAGAAAAAGTTTTGAGTCATGAGCCAGACCCAAAACTGGTTCTGAGTCTGAACCCAGAGCCAGACCAAGAACTGGATATGAGTCTGAACCCAGAGACAGACCCAGAACTGGATCTGAGTCTGATTCCAGAGCCAGACCCAGACCTGTTTCTGAGTCTGAACCCAGAGATAGACCCAGAATTGGTTCAGAGTCTGAGCCCAGAGCCAGACCCAGAACTGGTTCAGAGTCTAAACCCAGAGCCAGACCCAAAACTGGTTCAGAGTCTGAACCCAGAGCCAGATCCAGAACTGGTTCAGAGTCTGAACCCAGAGCCAGACCCCGAACTGGATATGAGTCTGAACCCAGAGCCAGACCCCGAACTGGATATGAGTCTGAACCCAGAGATAGACCCAGAACTGGTTCAGAGTCTGAGCCCAGAGCCAGACCCAGAACTGGTTCAGAGTCTAAACCCAGAGCCAGACCCAAAACTGGTTCAGAGTCTGAACCCAGAGCCAGACCCAGAACTGGTTCAGAGTCTGAACCCAGAGCCAGACCCAGAACTGGAGCTGAGTCTGATTCCAGAGCCAGACCCAGACCTGTTTCTGAATCTGAACCCAGAGACAGACCCAGAACTGGTTCTGAGTCTGAACCCAGAGCCAGATCCAGAACTGGTTCTGAGTCTGAACCCAGACCCAGACCCAGAACTGGACTTCAGTCTGATTCCAGAGCCAGGCCCAGAACTGGTACAGAGTCTGAATCCAGAGCCAGACCCAGAACTGGTTCAGAGTCTAAACCCAGAGCCAGACCCAGAACTGGTTCAGAGTCTGAACCCAGAGCCACACCCAGAACTGGTTCAGAGTATAAACACAGACCCAGACCTGGTTCAAACTCTGAACCCAGACCTAGGCCCAGAACTAGTTCTGAGTCTGAACCCAGAGCCAGACCCAGAACTGGTTCAGACTCTGAACGCAGAGCCTGACCCAGAACTGGTTCTGAGTCTGAACGCAGAGTCGAACCCAGAACTGGTTCTGAGTCTGAATACAGAGACAGATGCAGAAATGGTTCAGACTCTGAACGCAGAGCCAGACCCAGAACTGGTTCTGAGTCTGAACGCAGAGTCGAACCCAGAACTGGTTCTGAGTCTGAATACAGAGACAGATGCAGAAATGGTTCAGAATCTGAACGCAGAGCCAGACCCAGAACTGGTTCTGAGTCTGAACGCAGAGTCGAACCCAGTACTGGTTCTGAGTCTGAATACAGAGCCAGATTCAGAACTGGTTCTGATTCTGAACCCAGAGCCAGCACCAGACCTGGTTCTGAGCCTGAATCCAGAGCCAGACTCAGAACTGGCTCTGAGCCTGAACCCAGAGCCAGACCCAAAACCAGATCCAGTACCAGAACAAGTAACAAAGCCTATGTCGCGGGTAGTTAAAAAAGCTAAAAAAAGAAAAGATATATCAACCAACCAAGAATTAACTGTAGAAATTAGCCCCGAAATAGAAGAGACAATCAAACAACTGTGCATCCAAAATGTAGATGGGAAACGTAAGTACACTTTAAAATGCAACCAATTTAAAAAAATCTTGTTCGAGATATTCATGTAGAAATATTGGAGAGGCATCGGTGAGCTTAGGCTTTCAAAAAGCAAAAATCCGGAGGTTTCCTATGGGTAGCTGTGCTACCACAATCGTCAATTATTGTTATATGTAAAGTATTAATAAGAAAACAAGTCGTAAAGTAACCAGAGGATAAATAAGCTACATACAAAAATATTCCTTTAAGAGAAACAAATTAAATAGTAGTTGGAAAAGTAAAAACATATTGGGCCCTGGAAATAATATTTATTAAACGTTATTCAATAACCTTTTTGAACGTACCTTTTTACCCGTCGAAATACAGTATAATATTCCTATAATGAAGATGGGTTATGTATCATTAGAATAAAGGGTCTTTTATAATATGTTATTGACTTGCGCTAGTAATGGCGTGTTTTTTAAATTGCTTAGGTCAAGTAACATATTACATGAGTAAAATAAGGACGCTCTAAATAAGGACGTCTACTACACGAGAAGTGTTCAAACTAGAGTTCGAGAATTGTTTCTCAAAGAGTTAGCAGAGTCATCTCATTGATATATGTATGTGTATGTAATTTCACAATCACACTACACCTACCAAGATTTATCTCTGCACTCCCCAAAGGTAGACTGTCAGAGAATGCCTATGGCATTAAGTCCGCCTTTATACTGTCAAGTATATAAAGCTATAAATAAATAAATAAAATAGAGAATACAATACATGAGTAAATTCACTATCGTTGGGTATTACAAAACTTTGAAATTATTTTTAAGTGTTTTGTCGTTTCAGGAACTAAAACTAAAACTTGTTTTTGGAATTTCTTCGTAACCATTATCGACAATTCTTTATATAGGTGCTTGTTCTGTAACAAAGAAATATCCATATATCCGAAAAGTGTTGGAAACTTAAAAAGGCATATATCATCTGTACATCCTGCTATTTTTAAAATTATACTCAAGCATGCACCAGTTTATGATACTAGCAAGAATAAAAGGAAACCGGCAAAGGAAATCGAATTAGGTGAGTATTTAACAATTTTATATTTTAAAGGATTTAGAAACACTACTTCAAAGATACTTATGTAAATGTATGACATATACGACTTTATTTTCAGATGAAAGGCATCGCATGGAGTTCGATGTTTTGGATCGTGGTTGCTTCAAATGCAAGACGTGTAGTAAAATGGTAGTATGTGGGAATGAAATTGAATTATTGACAACACATCTTCAATTTGATCATCCAGAGAAGTGGTTCATGGGAATTGTGGCAACAAATATTGAATTAAACGACAAGCAAGGCTAATGTCAATCATGTCATCGTTTTGATGTGGAAGAATCAATGTATATAAATAAATATAGTTATCTACTACTATAAAATATCAAAACGAAATGTATTTGCAAATATAGAAATGTAGAAAATGTAAAATGTACTAGTCAATTTTAAACTTTTTGATTAATCAATATGCTCTAGAAATTTATTAATTCGGATTAGTTATGTAGTTCTATTTAACCTTTTAAAAATATTTATTTCAATGTGTAGCAGAAAAGTGATTTTATGTTAAGCAATATGCAAATACGATTTTAAAAAAAAAGCTTTAATTGTGATCTCTGTTGATAATTATTATGCTATTGCATTGAATGTATGTTATATTAATGTGTAAAGTCATTTCAAATGGGCAATATATCTATGAAGCGTTATGTCTTATCTAAGTTAACATATCTAATTATATTAATTATGAACCACGGTTTTAAAATAATGATATTACTTCAATAAAATAATTTCTCTCCATTCTTTGTTGTTTTTCATTGTAGTTCAGCAATCGTAAGGTCAAATCAAAGGTAATAAGCATTGTGCATTGAAGTGTTAGAGAACTAAAGCTTTAAGTTTTTCTTTATCTTATAAAAATAAGGTTGTTTTTTTTTAGTAATAATATGTTGTATTTATTGCTTCGTAATCTGTTTGTTTTGAAGAAGCCTAACTCATACTTGCGGTATTTCAGAAAGCACAAGGCACAACTGGGATATGCAGAGTTGCTGGGCGAGAAAATATCTTAAGAAAATATCCCAAAACGTATATCAATGCGAATTTTGTTGCGTTATTCTTAAAATGCCAATAGCCTGCCACGAAATCGGAAGAATTCATATTCGTTTGAAACATCCGAGCATCTATTGTGACGAAATGAGAAAATGCGAAGAATACAATGCAATAAGAGAAATGAAGAGTCAAGTCAAAAATAATGCTCAAAGTGTTAACACTGAACAAGCAATAGAGAAACACGAGGCCGCTTTGTCATTTGACACATCTGAGAATAATGAAAACGAAGAAATACTCGTAGAACAGGAAAGTACTCACCCAACAGTAATTTCTATAAATCCAGCTGTCATTTATTATGAAAACGAATGGGTTTTGAATTACTGTAGGCAAGTTGAAGATGATTTCTACCAATGCCTGGTTTGTCACACCATACTTAAACTGCATGAAGGTGGCTACAGCACCCTGAAACAGCATATTCTTAATGCCCATCCATTTGTCAATTAAATATGGATGGCAAAAACATCTTAGAAATAGTTTTGGAAAAGATTCCACTCTTTATAATATGTGACGGTTTCAATAGTAATTCTATTTACTCGTATAGTTTATTTAATATTAAAAGTTGTCTTCAAAGAAATAGAAATGGTAATTGCCGCAAGGATAAGCGCGCGGTGGAGACGTTAGAAAATCGTTTCGTAGGTATGTGTGTACTTACAATGAACATTCCTGTACTTAAGGGGCGAAGTAGAAGATCGTGAACTTGCACACCTAAGAGCTCTCTATAAGGTATTTCTTGAGTAATTGTAGTCTACCAGTGCGGTGAAATAAGGCAAAACCTCATATTATTGTAGAGGAAGCCCGTGCCCGTGGGACGTACATATATGGGCTGATAGAGTTAGAGGAAGGTGTTTACGTCTGTTTGATCCAATGTTTCGTCTCGCTATCCCTAATGTCGTAAGTTATTCACCGAGTTAGACGAAATACCGTTTACATAACACAGAGCTTGTCACGGTTTTATAAGTATGGCCCCTAATATTTTGGATAGGATTTTATTTTATAATATAATATTTATTCGGAGGTATCTAGTCGCCAAATAATTAAACCAAAGATATTCTGTATGAATACTTCAGTATTAGTCTCGATGTGGTGATATTTATTATGGACTTTATAGTGGATGTATTTGATAAGTTGTTTATATAATATTTAAGACTTTTCTATGTATGTATGTACATTTTGAAATGTATTCAGAGGTTGATTGTTGCCTAAACTTAGCCGAAAATGTGTTTTTTTTTAATTCTTGAAATGGGTATGGATTTCGAGCTTATCAAAAATTGAAATAATTTAACATGTAAAACATTTTCGAACTAATTGTAATTATGATATGGATAATGTTCCTATAATATTTTTAAATGTTTTAGGAACAATTATAAATAAGAAAACATAAGAATTAAAAATTGTAGGTGTGCTTTGTTGCTCACAATAATTATAAGTTGAATTTCAATTTTGTACTAATTGAAAAGAAATTGAGTAAAAGTTAGATTATCCAGGATCTAAAGTTTTATGGACACATTTATTATCAATTCATACTAATATAGTTTACAGATCTGGCAATAACATATTTTAAAGAATATGCATATTGCCTACATAATCAAGCATAATCAAGTAAGGAAATTAAGTCGTAATTAATATTCTTATTCAAAAGTCTTTTACATTAATTTGTAGTACCAAAGATATGTTCATATTAATGGTTGAATATGTAACCCAATGTAGCTTTAAGGATATGTAATCATTTATGTATAATAATAATTATCAATGTGTAACCATACATATGTATAATAAAATTATAATGGTCTAGTATGATTTTTGTTATTTTTAATACTATCACTACTGCCGGTAAAATTCTAGAACGTAGTCTTAACGTTCGAAAAACTTAAATAAATCAATCAATTCGTTACAAAGCCAACACTTCATTTTTGTTTTTATTATTGTTCAATTTAATTTCAGTAATATATTTGTTGTTACCCGTGACTCAGTAAACGTAGAATGGGATGGCTACCAACGGCGTGTGATGTCTTCGGAAAGACTGTAGTCATGAGTTGTATGCATTAATAACATTTTTATTTTTTAAATTCCATTCTTAGGTCTATATTCCACGATATTGTGTGGGTACCAAAATGTAAAAACTAACGTTTTTGTGTAAAGTTTGTTTTTATTTCTGTATTTCTCGTGCACCGCGTTCTTATTATTTTCGATCTGGTCATATTTCCTTGCGAATATGTGACTTCCACAAAACCGACCTAGTCTAGCGTTGTCGCTTCATCCCTTTTAAAAGCCGGTAATCAAATGGACGTATTTTATCTGCCTTATTACCTATTTAAATCGATAAATATTTTATTTTTCAGGCAAGTATTCCATGATATCAACACCCCGTGGAAACCCTCTGTTAATGTTAAATGGGTATACATTTTCTATTAACAATCGGGCGCCCGGTTTGTTCTACTGCTCTAAGAAGGCCCACCAGTGTAAGGCGAGAGTCAAGTTGGACAAAGCTGGTAACATCATGAGGGCTTACGAGAACCATAACCACGAACCTCCGAAGTACATTGTGTCTTCTAAGGGAATGTATTTGAAAATTCCTTAGTGACTTACGGATGACTTAATGTGGTGATGTTATCTTTTCGGAGTTTCGGTGATTTGATTACTTGAATGTTGCGGTTGGGTCATGGATTTTTCGTACTTTTCTTTTTTGTTTCTTTCTGATATAATGTTTTTTTTAAACGCAAGTGAGAAACTACATTTTAAGAACAATAGTTTTAGTCGATGAAACTTTGTTTGAAAAAATAATTAAAATTTAAAAATCAGAATAAAAATATTTTAAAATGGTGTTTTTTCAAGGTCCGTAATAGAAAAAAATATATGTTGAGTCTTAATGCTTCTCAACTTGATTTTACTTATGTTGTAGAAATGAGCGCATAGATAATATGAAATGTAAACTAAATACCTTTATTATATGGGCCGCCATTTATCTTTGACTTAAGGTTTAAATAAATTACTGAATTATAGAAAAACAATAATGCGTTTCGAAGATTTCGATGAATTTATATACTAATTAGTGGTCATTTATACATAAAATAATATCAATATCTTGAGAATTAAGGTTCGTTTTTGGGTTACTTTTAGGCCCACGGGTCATGGCATTTTAAAAGCAATAACAGTGTTTTGGTAACAAGTCAATTATTGATGGAGATTTTTTTTTGATTGTAGGAAATTGTTGCCATAGCTTAAAAGCAGTTTCATGTTTAATAATTAAATACAAAAATACATAATAAACTTTACAGATAAATCAATTGTATATTTTATATATTAGTGATATGAGATTAGGCAAATATTTTCTATACTTCAATTTCTTTTAGACTCAATGCTTGGTTGTTTTACGTACATACATGTGTAAAGCTGTATTGTTGTATTTTGAGGTGCAGAATATAACGTTTACGTTAAAACTTAGATACATGATGGATTTAGTTTTTATTTGAATGAGTGCTTATTAAAAAACTTAATCACAGATTGTGTTTTATTTAATTTCCTTATTAACGTAAGAACAAAATGTAACCTAATTGGATTATGTCATATTATGTATTTATATATATCTATAAACATATATACTGCTGTTTTATTCCCAGCCTTTTTTAAGTACGTAGGTACCAAAACGATTTTAGTCCAGGAAAATGTGGAACTGTTACTATTAATACCTGAAGAAAAATGTTTAGATAGATATAAATATTTTTTCTCTATTTCATAGTTTATTTAAATTCCAGATCCAAATCAAAATTATAAAATGATACAAACACAACGGGGAATGTTACTCATGTATAAGAATTACACGTTTTCGAAACAGGGCAATAACTACTATTGTTCAAGGAAAAATTATGCGTGTAGGGCTCGAGTGAACCTCAACGAATGTGGTAGGGTCATCAGTGCGTCGCCGAGTCACAATCACGAACCTCCTATGTACATGAAATCAGAAACTGGCATGTATGTTAAACTTGGGAAAGGTTTTATCGAGCGAAAAATAGATAATTTGTTGAATTTCAAACTATAGACATATAAATAGACATTTTTACGTCTAAATAATTATAATAACGTGTATTTCTGTAAGCTATACTAGCTTGTTTGTAAATATTAAATTTTTCTTTGTATTCTAGTTAGTCTTCGTAAAAAAACTGCGTATTTAACTGTGTATCAATTTTAAAATAGATAGAGATAATCTCGTTCATTTATCACCAATCGGGTACCTACTTCCCAAATCATGTTTGTCCCCATGTATATAAAAGACACTAATTGATTCAATTAAGAAGTTTATATTAGCATTTATAGTAAGTATAGCTATAATTATTATAACCAAAGTGGACTGAAATCAAATAATATTGAGATCCACTATTATTAGATTTTAGTCTGGGTGTTTTTGACTCAAAAGGTTCTCGTGGTTTTTTATACTTATTGTTCAAGACTTGAATGTTAGTGGGGGGTCTGAACTATGGAGTAACACTGTGATTTGTTTATTATTTTGATAGGTATGAAATTTATGTGTCAGCGTTATCAAGAAAGAAACTTTCATTTTTTTTTTATTAAATGGATTTAATCTGTGTAAAATTTGAATTCATAAAATTATTTATACGTTGTTGAAATTTTGTTGGTGTACACTTTAAAGCTCTTTTTATGTGAATTATTGCGATAATATAAGAAAAATATATCATGTGTCTGAGATAATTTTTAATTTGAAATCAGCACCGATACATACATGACCTGTACTATATGTTGTTTGTAGACTATTCAAAAAGTATTGTGCATAAGCACAAGTTATAAAACTACATTTTTTGAAAGAGTAATCGTAATAACTACCGTTTGCCAACGTAATATGTTATACAAAAGCTTTTTCTGAAACAAAACTGTATGATGACCTTAGTTACTTTGAAAGTTTAAAACATTACTCACAGTTAGGAAAAATATACACAGACCAATGAAAACCTTATTATCATCGCGGAATACACGTTTTCCCAAACAGAGAAAGCTTCTTCGCGACATAAGGCAAAACACCGGCTACCGCTGAAATCAATAGGTTTATTTTGTTGTAACAATAATAAACATCATACATGCCTATGCATTTAATGCAAGAGGTTATTGGTTGGTCAAACAGGATTTTTTTTAAATTTTTTTTATTTCTTTGTGGTCTGTATCGCATACCACGGGGAGTGCTCTGATGAACTTTTTGGCTTAATACTTGCTGCTGAATTTCACTACGGCACCACACGTCAGAAATTGAAGTTCCATCCCTACCATCTGCATGAATGCAACCTGCACTATGCCAGCGCGGTGGACTAAAGTTCCCATACTACGTCTTAAGTTTTATAGGCTTGATGTGTTATGGATGTATGTACCTATAAAGCAAAACATCAAAACATACACTTTAGTACCTATTAGAAATGAGGTTTAGGCGTGTTAGGTTAATTAACGCTTTGTAATAATTAGGTAGTATTAACTGTATTTTTTTTTCCAGATATTCCGTACGAAATAGTGATGTCTCAAAAAGGGAAAACGTTGTTGTTCGTAGAGGGTTATACGTTTTCTCAGACTATCTGTGGGCATTGGGTTTGTTCCGTCCGTACTAATAATTGCAAGGCGAACCTTACTACAAACTCAGCGGGCAGAATTATGCGTATCAACAACATACATATGCATCAGCCAAGGAGATATACAAGGAGTCGCTGTGGTCAAATATTATTGATAAAATAGCTTCAAAATGTCAAAAACCTTCGTGATTCAATTTATATAAAACTTTCAAAATTTTACTATACACTGTTTATGAGGTTTTTTTCTTCATAACCTCTGGACTATTTAGTGTTTGTGAATTTGAATTTCATTGTATTATTAAATAATATGCGATGTTTAATCCGTAAAAGCCGTCAGTCTTCAATAATTTATTTTATATATAATAATAAAGTTTTATTTTATATATAATAGTATTACGCTATAAAATTATATTAATTTCGTAAAACATTTTAATTTTTATACATATATACAATAGATTTATTGAAGGTTGAAAACGTAATAAATTATTTAGAGCGGAATTATATTTTATTATAGCGTCATCTAGCGGCATACTGTTGAACCACTAACAGTTTAAATATCTTTCAGATATAACGTACGAACTAGCATTGTCGAAAAAGGGTAACCGGCTGGTAGTCGTCAATGGTTACTCTTTTTCGCATACGGATTACGGGCATTGGGCGTGCTCTGTACGGAAGAACAATTGTAAAGCCAGTCTCTCAACAAACTCTCAGGGGAAGATAGTTCGGATTAACAATGTACACACACACGCACCCAGGCGGTTTGTGAAGGGACGGGACGGGATCTTAGTGTTGATATAAAGATATACCATCGTGAATATTCAATCTGAAAATTACTAAAGGTTATACTCCTCATTTTTTTTCTAAAAGCTGCGCGTTGATAGAATTAAAAACAAAGATATACAGAGCGACAAAGCGTGTAGCTTGCGATGCGATATAATATTTACTAATCCGTGTTACTTTTACTGGCTTGTTTTATCTCAAACAGATTCGAAAAACGCTTTCTGTTGCGATATCAATTTTAACTACTGAACATATCAATGTGATTTTGCACGTCCATCTCGATAATTTTACGGGATGTTGTGTTATAATAGTACTTACGAGAAAAATACTTAGTGATATAAAAAATAAATTAGGTCCAGACCTAATTAAAAATTAAACCTAACCTAACCTAAAATTTGTTGAGGGGATACGAAACAAACCAATAATGACAGCCCCGTGGCGCAGATGGCTAGACACCAGCTTGCGAAACGAGAGGCCGCGGGTTCGATCCCCGCACCGAGACAAATGTTTGTGTGATACACAAATATTTGTTTCGGGTCTGGGTGTTTGTGAGACCGAAAAGTCTCTCGTAGTCTCTGATACCCACGACACAGGACTTGTATCCTAGTGTGGGGTCAGAACTATGTATGTGACTGTTGGGTGTATTTATTTATTTATTTATAATACTTAAGACAGTTGTAATCAACGTCAATAATAAAACTACAGCTGTTTACAATTTCCATGCTGTGTATTTAAATAATAGTAAGTATAAAAGCTAGTAAGTAGTGATGGACTAGAAGTTTTGGCATGCGGTCGAGAATCTCGGCGGCCGCGGGCTCAAACCCCAGACACACACCTTTGACTTTTCGAAGTTATGTGTGTATTCACAATGAATTATCAATTACTTTAATTGTGACGAAAAACACCGTGATGAAACCTGCGCACCTAAAAGTTCTTAGTAATTTCTTAGGTGTGTAGTCCGCCAACCCGCACTAGGCCAGCGTGGTGGACTAAGGCCTAAACCCTTTCACGCCACGTGATGAACAGTGGAATGAAATGTACATAAGGGCAGTGGCGTAACTATACCATCTGAGGCCCGTGGCAAATTCTTTGGATGGGGCCCTCCCAGTAAAAATCGTCACTTTGTAATTTAATTTTAATTAACCACTTAAGTAGTTACCCAACACTATTGATAAATCATATTTACTAGTTCGCCCGCGCCACCAATGTTAGCGTTAAAAAATTAAGCAACCAAGGGATGCGTTAAAAAATTGATTGTAATTTTTTTTGTTTGGAATATGTTGAAATCTTAATGATTAGTTTGAATTTTTATACTGTCTTCACTTGTATCTCACTTTAACTGATTTTAAGTACTTAAAAAATTATAATTTTAAAGTACTTCGTTACAATTTTTCAAAAAATATTTTAGGTTATTTCTGAACTTGTGGCCTCTTGTGCCGGGGCCCCCTCGGTTCGGGGGCCCGTGGCATTTTGCCAGCCCTGCCACCCTGTAGTTACGCCACTGCATAAGGGAATAGTGGTAGATTGTTAGATAGTAATAGATAGTGATAGACTGCAAAGTCAACGATTACTTTTAACGACTGAGTGAGATATAGGACAATAGAAAGACGTAAGCCAGTCAACTATTGCGCAGTTTAAAATGTAGAATGTATATTAAAGACTGTACTAGTATTGACTAATATTCTCTTTGACTCGGGTTAGTGACAACTAAACTTTGGTTTTTAATGCTGTAGTGATTTGATCCCAGGTGCAAGTCTAAGCTAAGGATTTTAAAGCTTTAATTAACTAGTAGGAACTTTCCACATAAAACACCATGATGTGATTTACATTTGTGGTAATTGGGCATCTACTTGATGACGATCTTCAGCGTTCATGGATCAACTGGATGGTTTTCTACATTGTTTGTCTTGTTTTATTGTCGTTATTCATGCTCCAAAGGATGTAATTATTATTTCTCCGGAGTACACTACGCTGTGAATGTAAAGTATACATATATGTATATGACAAGTTTACCTCTTATAAAACAGTTGTCAAGAGGTTGTTAGTGAAACTAGAGCCCTCGGGTTACTTCCCAGATGGCGGCTAATTGTGATCTACTAATATATTTTCTGGTCTGAGTGTTACTTTATTAAATCATTCTTTACTCACAAAACATGATGATGTGAGATCAGTACTAGAAAAAAATGAAGGCGTTTGTTGAAATTAATGAGGACGTATGTATCAAAAACACATTAATATAATTACTTTTAAAAGCTTTATAAAATTAACAATATTCTTTCTTTCAGTTAAATATCAGATTGTGAAGTCTCAACGAGGCATGCCTGTACTGTTAATCGATGGGTATACTTTCTCCAAAGTCCGCAATAGGAACTACTACATATGCACAGTGAAGAGATACACGAAATGCACCGCAAGGCTCGGAATGTCCCCCAATGGGGTCATTACATACATTCATAATGAACATTGTCATCCACCTAAAACATGTGTTAAAGATTCCAGTGGGAAATATATGTTAATTGGAAAGTAATTTTAAGAACCAATACAATAAGCTATTTGAATTTGTGTGTATTCATAATATGTACATTATCTCTTACTTTAACGGTGAAGGAAAACATCGTGATGAAACCTGCACCCTTCTTAGGTGTTTAGTCCGCCAACCCACACTAGGCCAGCGTGGTGGACTAAGGCCTAAACCCTCTCAGTTGTAGAAAAGGCCCGTGCCCAGCTGTGGGACGCATATGGGCTGATGATGATGATGATTTGTAAAAGTTAGTCAATTTAGCTACTACCTTAAAATGCTTTGTCTCCTTTTCTTTAACGTCACAAGTCACTCAATAGAGCAAGTAAAAGCATGTTTAAGTCGTAGAAATTTAACTTACGTTTATAAATAAGGTCAAATAACCTTATTATATTATCTCATAGGATGTGTAAAGTGTTTCTTATAATTTTGATTGACGCCTATTATAATGAGTGATAATTTATGTTTTAAGTCATGTGCATTATCTATGTTTTTTGTTTTAATTTCATTTTGTTTTTTCTTTTCGAATGTTAAAAGTACATAGATACGTCTTGTAATATTTTTACGATTTTGTTGTATTCAAAGGTTAGAAAATAAAATTATATTAAAACGTACTCAGGGATTTTCTTTGTATTACATGACCGCGAAAATTAATATTAAGATAAGGTTATGTGAGTCGCTCAATTTTATTTCAGGACCTTTCGATCCAGTTTACTTACCATCTCATCATCATGCTAGAAAATAGTTAATATTAAATAAAATTTTTTACTGGCACGTTAGAGAGACACTGGCTCCTGGTTATAAGAGCGGTTTTGCCTAAATAAAGCACATACACTCGTAAACATGGCCAAATGAAACTATAAAAATAATAGGTAAATGGAGGTCTTCTCATGGCAACTATAACATGTTACAAGTGTAAACAGACCGTGATCGAAAACAAAAACAGTTCACAGTTATGGTGATTGGCAAAACGTAATTTTTTTTAATTTTTTTTCGGAACTTTTTGTAATTTCAATGTATTGTAATCGTCGTAACTGTTTCCTGTCTTAGTTTTTGATCACGTGTCTGTTTACCCCATGAATGGTGGTGACCTTCGACCTCCGCTACTACCATATTTTGTTTCATACTTACACAGTAATAATGGTACGATCAGCGAATTCCAAATCCAACAGATTGCCGATAAACGGTTGCAACCATCTCTCACCAATTGACAAAATAATATTTATTTATTTATTTAATATTTAATACAATTACACACGTACAGGACATACAAGTAGTAAAAAGTATACAATGATAACGTATGCAATCAATTATTGTCCCACAAGTAACAGTCTAACATGGGCCCCTTACTAGGCAAGCCTGTATCGAGGGGTCTATATCTTACTGGTCTCTTAATAACAGTTACACGATGTACATATGTACGAAAGCCTGTAACTGTAAATTGACGCTTGTTTAAACTCTATGGCTGGATTAACACCTTCTTTGCGCTGAAGGCTATCTGGAATAGAAACATCTTACTAATACTGAGGAAATATAACAGGATGGACACGTATACAGGGTGTATTCAGACCGTGATCGGAAACTAAGGCAGGTAATAGCTAAGGTGTTTACAAACCCCCTGGCGTTAAAGAAAATTCTGACAAAAAATAAAAATTTTGACGTTTTCCATACAAACCGCGTACATTTAATACCGATGGTTGTATGGAAAACGTCAAAATTTTTATTTTTTGTCAGAATTTTCTTTAACGCCAGGGGGTTTGTAAACACCTTAGCTATTACCTGCCTTAGTTTCCGATCACCGTCTGAATACACCCTGTATATTGCTTATCAGTGCAGCAACAGTAAACATTACTTTTAATTTTCAGACATAAGTTACAAAATAATAAAATCGAAGAAAGGCAACGATTTGATACTGATTGACGGGCATACTTACTGCAAATTGACTGACGGCAGGTGGATATGTTCCACAAGAGCGAATTGTAGGGGGAAGCTGAGGCTCGGCAACGACGGTGATGTAATCTACATGTCCGACAACCACAACCATCCAAGGAGGAAATATGTGGTTACCAACACAGGAGACTATGTCATGCTGTGAACTATTGTAATTGTAGGCTGTTATGCACTTCGAGCACTATATAGTGCACTTACTGGGGAGATATTCGTTTTGTTATAATACTGATAGAATACAGTCGTAGTATTCTAGCGAAACATATGACGTCATTAAAGATATATACATGATCTCACGCTTGTATTCCGCGAGGGGGTAGGCAGATATGCATTTCTGCTATCACATTTTGCCAATTGTTTATTCGTACCACGTAATAGGAGGCGAGCCTATTGCCGTTTTTCGGGCACAATTCCAAACTCCGTCCTGATTCTGAGAATTTCCTAAAAACCCGATAACACTGCCTGACCTGGGAATCGAAGCTAGGACCGTTAGATCATACCGCATATACTTGTACCGCGAGACCACTAGGAAGTCATTAAATGACGTCATTTAGTCATGTAAGCACTGACATTTTCGAGGCAAGGTGCTCTCAGTGCTTTGATCACGGATTAATCAGAGTCCAGAAATTACATAACACGGATGTCAGACGACAGTATAATGGACTGCGGTCCGTTTTAAACAGTATATCTAACTTTAAAGGAGCAGTTTCACAGTACCCTGAATGACGTCATACCCTACAGTACGAGCAGTGTATTATGGAACACAGCCTTTATAAGATAACATCGTGATCTCTTACCACAAGTGTAGAAGTGCGCTTGAACAGCAATAGCCTCTGAGTAAATTAACAATGAATGTTTATTTTAAGGAATGTAATGTAATAAGTAGTGATGCCCTCAAGGTTTAAGCGCATGGTCGAGAATCTCGAATCTCGACGGTTGCGGGTTCAAACATATCACTGACTCTTCGAAGTAATGTGTGTATTCATAATGAATTATCGCGTAGTTTAACGGTGAAGGAAAACATCGTGAGGAAACCTGCACACCTAAAAATTCTTAGGAATTTCTTAAGCTTTTAGTCTGCTGTTAACTCGCACTAAGCCAGCGTAGTGAAGTAAGACCTAAACCCTCTCAGTGGTAGAGGAGGCCCGCGGTCAGCAGTGGATGAGTATGGGCTGAAGATTATTTTATTTTTATTAATGGAATTCTAATGAAACCAGATAAAAATGCTTATTCTAGTGAAGCGTATCATCATCAGCCCAAATACATCCCACTGCTGGGCACGGGCCTCCTCTACAACTGAGAGGGTTCCTAAACCCTTAGTCCACCACGCTGGCCTAGTGTCTAGTGAAGCGTATAGATGTCTTAATTATTGAAATCAATTATTACCTAATTCTGTGTGATAATTTGACTATATTTAATTGCATCTTAACTAAAAAAAAATGCCTGACATGCGATCTCATGAAGATTTTGGGATTGATGTATAAAGCGAATGGATTTTATTTATGTAAATGTAGAATTTTATAGCTCCAACAGCATTTTAATTTAACCTGTACCTTTTACCTTTTACTTATTTTTTTTACGAATCGATGTTCCGTGATTTTTTTATAATAAAATCTTAAAATATTGGGTCAGTTTTATTATTCGGCAAATACTTGTATTTTTGTTTGATTAACCTGTGCCTACCAAGGTGATACTTTTTTTTAGGAATATTTATTTGTTATGAATGAAACATTCAAACAATTCCACATTAAATAGATATCCTAAGGATATGTTCATCACAGAGCCACATTACACAATTTCGTGACCGACGCTAAGTCATAAGCAGAATATGACAGAAGGAACTGACTGGGAACTTTAATGAAGCTCTTTATTATAAAATTCGCAAAAATTAAACACGCCTATCAGTCACTTAAAAATTAGAGCACGCAATAAGGTAAACTACTTTTTAACCGATTAAGTCTTTGAAGGTATTTTTACAGAATTTATATTTCTATGCGTACCCAATTAGGAATATTACACTAATGAAGTACCTACATGACGTCTTATCTATAATATACAAAAAAAAAAAAAAAAAGGTACTAATATTATGAAGGCGAACAGAATTATGTTTGTTACGATTTCACATCTGAGCCTCGGCATCGATTTGGATAGATACAGTCTTGTGGAAAAAAACATAGTTTACTTTTATACTAATATTATAAGGAAGAAAAGTGTGTATTTTGCTATGTTTACGAATAAACTGAAAAATCTACTTAATCAATTTGAATGATTTATTGATATAAATGTGGCTTTGAAAAGTAACATAGGCTACATATCTATATATACCTTATATCTAGGACAATAGTATAAAATAGTACATACATACATAAACTCACGCCTGTATTCCCCGAAGGGGTAGGCAGAGGCGCATTTCTGCACCCACATTTCGCCAGGTATGTATCAGTCCCACGTAATAGGGGGCGAGCCTATTGCCGTTTTTCGGGCACATTTCCAGACTCCGTGCTGTTACCGAGAATTTCCTAATGGAAAAACCCAATAACACTTTGCCCGACCCGGGAATCGAACCCAGGACCTCTAGATCGCTCGGCACATACTTGTACCGCGAGACCACGAGGCAGTCTAAAATAAAAATAAGTAAAATAGTAGTAAGTAAAATAGTAGTAGGGGTAAATAATAATAGTATAATAATTAGTAGCGGAGGCGCGTGCCCAGCAGTGGGACGTATATGGGCTGATGATGATGATGATCTTGGACAAATGATCTGTTCCCTTGGAATGAGTGCGTAATACAAAATTGCGCCAAGGCGGAACTTTGCCTCGTCGCGTCGCGTCGAGTAGTTAACCTGCACACCAAAAAGTTCTTAGGAATTACTTAGGTGTGTAGTCCGCCAACCCGCACTAGGCCAGCGTGGTGGACAAAGGCCTAAACCCTCTCAATGGTAGAGGAGACCCGTGCCCAGCAGAGGGACGTATATGGGCTTATGATGATGATGTCGATAGTCTTACATAAAGTGCTTTCGGGGCCGGAGCAGGCTGATGGCGAAATATGAGGTAACCGATAGTTTGTAAAAGATAAAAGACGATCATCACGGACTGAATGATTTATGAACACACATCGTGAACCATTGAACGGATTGTGCTGAAATTTGAAGCGTAGATACTATTATGGCAGTAATACAAATAACATTATTTTTGAAGTTATACTTCTTTAGGCGCGTTATGAAAAAATGATGAGAGTGAAATTTTAAGATGCGCGCGCATCTGTGACACAAAATTAACAGTATGAAGTTGTCTGCTTAACCGCTCATTAAGTCTCGAAAAAAAAAAAAATGTCCATTGTGGCTAAGTTCACACTGCACTACGCGCGTCATGTTGGCTGCATTATTTAATCTGCATTTGTGTCGTTTCCGGTCAAAAGGACGAGTTATTAAGCCAGCTGACTCATTAATGGTACTAGGCATTCAGAAAGCTAGAGAGGTGAAATGCTATCATTAATAAGTTTTGTTTTTAATTCATCGTGGTTTAAATTTCGAATGGATTATACGAGTATACAGTTTTTAATGCTAGTACTTTGTCCTTGCTGATTTATGATGTCCTGGTAGTTGCGTAGAACATAATTGACATTTTCTTATTTTCAATTTTAGTTTTAATTTATTACTGTCACTATTCTACATTTAAAAAAAAAAGTGTGTGTGTACTTATGTACACGCGTTAGAAGTTATACCACACGACTGAAGTAAAACTTATAAATGCGCCCAATTAAATGTATGTAAATTACGAGTGCGTTCAGAAATGTAATATGTTGTGTAAGCTAAGAACTATGTATGTGACTGTTGGGCGTATTTATAAGTTTTACTTCAGTCGTGTGGTATAACTTCTAACGCGTGTACATAAGTACACACACACTTTTTTTTTTATAAATTCAACCCCTAAGGAGACTTAACGGGGTCTAAAATATGTATGGAAATATCTACAATAACGCGAGTGGAGTTGCGGACGGAGGCTACTTGATTATAAGTTATGGTAGACCCAGCTTATCTTGAAACATGACATGAACGAACTTATCAATGAAACTCTAACTTCCCTTGCAGGTAAAGGCTACGAAATTATCAAGTCCAGAAGAGGTAAAGATCTGATACTACTGGACGGTTACACATTTAACAATGTTTATGGTAATAGATGGATATGTTCCATCAGTATGAGATGCAAGGCTAAATTGAAACTAGACAATTTTGGTAAAATTATAGTAAAGGATAACAACCACAATCACCCAAAGAGGTCGTATCATATAACCAAAGAGGGAAATTATATTATGTTGTAGATTTATAGATAGGATATAGGAACCTTAGAATTTTATTAACAATTATTTGAAAATATATTGGATTTAAGCTAATATTTGTCACGATCTTTTTTAAATGTCGTAAGTTACTGTCATTTAAAAGAACAAGATAAAATGCTGTTAGCTAATTTATGTAATTAAGTATTATAAATAAGGCCACTAGATATGTCCTAACACTCTGATACAAACTCTTGTCGCTGTCGTAGAAACTCTACAAGTTCTTGGATGGATCTTACAAATGTGACATTAATCATCAATATTATTAATCAATGATAAAACTCTCAGTTGTAGAGGAGGCCCGTGCCCAACAGTGGGACGTATTTGGGCTGATGATGATGAAAATAATTGTAGCTGAAGAGGAGCCCGAGCCCAGCAGTGGGACGTATACATATATGTATGTGTGATAATGATGATGAATATAATTGTCTCGTATTATAAAACAAATTATTGTAGTTATTTATTTTTATATAAAATATATTGTATTGTATTTGTGGTGCGGTGATCGTATTTTTTAAGAAAGTAGGTAATCGTAAAGTCGTGATGGCCTCGAGGTTTAGGCACGCGGTCATATGCATGTTGAATATAATTATATCTTATGGAATATTTAAAAAAAAATATAAGTAGTACATTACTCCGTTAGTTTTATTCATACTTTTTTTTTGTATTTACATCATTATATCTTTTACATTTTTTCCAATAAAGTATATAGATTAACATAAAATTCTCCAATAATCACAAATGTATACTCTGATTGCAGATTACAAAATAATAAAATCGAGAAAAGGTAAAGACCTCATCCTCTACAAAGGTCATACGTACTTCTGGGTGCGTGAAAGTATGTGGCATTGTTCTCTGCGTAGAAACTGTAAGGCTAAGTTCAAGCTGACTGCATT
Organism: Hemaris fuciformis; assembly: GCA_907164795.1. NCBI lineage: Eukaryota > Metazoa > Arthropoda > Insecta > Lepidoptera > Sphingidae > Hemaris > Hemaris fuciformis. Next base: position 3,106,411 of record OU015443.1, read on the forward strand.
AGGAAGGATAGAGCCGAAATACACAGAGCATAACCACCTGCCGAGGAAATATATAGTCACCTCCAGAGGGGAATATGTTATGCTGTAATACTATCCACTCCAAGTAGTCTAATTTCGCCAGCTTTTAAACAATTATCTACCAACTTTTGTATCACGTATGTATTTGAGATTATATATACATTGTATTTTTGAAACGGACGATACACGACTATGTGTGGGTGGTGTTTTGGTGATTATTATAATAAAAAAATAATAAAAAAAATAAAAATTAATAAATAGATTACAGAGTTAAAATATAATTTAAATTAATTAAACTTATTTCGTTCTGTGATTAAAGCACACAAATTATATAATTTGAGATGTTCAGTTTCTTTAATTATAAACTTAGTGAACATGCATTTGTTATTATACTCGTATTGGTTTGAAAAGTAATTCAAATGGTTGAGATAGAATATATGATTCGTGTATATGACACATCTTTAAATCTTTACCAACAAAAGTAATTTGACATAAATTTATACAATAAACGTGTAACGCTTTCCAGCTTCTATTGAAGTGCCGCCACTGGGCTTTTGGTGTCCAAGAATATTGTAAATAATATGATCACAATTTCGACGATCGCGTTCCTTTTAAATCTATAATTCTTTATTCGTACATATTGGTGCTGCGGTATAAGTATGCAGTGAACGATCGAGAGGGCCCAATTCCCGGGTCGGGCAAGATGTTATTAGGTACTTTCTATTAGGAAATTCTTAGCAGTGCTAGTTAAATACGCCCAACAGTCACATACATAGTTCTGACCCCGCACTAAGATACAAGCCTTGTGTAGTGGGCATCAGAATCTACAAGAGACTTTTCAGTCTCACTAACACCCAGAGCCGAAACAAATATTTGAGAGTTACACAACATTTGTCCGCGTGTGGGGATCGAACTCGCGGCCTCTCGTTTCGCAAGCTGGTGTCTCGCTAACTGCGCTACGGGGATGCTCAATAAAACATTAATTGACGCGGTCTACGTGGTACTTAAAATCACATCTGCTAACCCCGTCTTGGGTATAGTAAGTATAACTATTTAAGGAATTATATATAATTAAATTATGGTGCAATCATCATCATCAGCCCATATACGTCCCACTGCTGGGCACGGGCCTCCTCTACAACTGAGAGGGTTTAGGCCTTAGTCCACCACGCTGGCCTAGTGCGGGTTGGCGGACTACACACCTAAGAAATTCCTACGAACTTTTAGGTGTGTAGGTTTCATCACGATGTTTTCCTTCACCGTTAAAGCAAGTGATAATTCTTTGTGAATACACACATAACTTCGAAAAGTCAGAGGTGTGTGCCTGGGGTTTGAACCTGCGACCGTCGAAATTCTCGACCACGCGCCTAAACCTCGAGGCCATCACTGCTTCTGCTATGGTGCAATATGTACATGATATTAACCACATTTTTCCTTTTAGATAGACCATATCATATAATAAAATCGCAGAGGGGCAAGGATTTGATATTACTGGACGGTTACACATTCAGTCGTGGCTCGTGTTCGTCGTGGATGTGTTCGAACAACTCCAAGTGTAAAGCGAAGTTGAGGCTCAATCCCGCTGGTAAAATAACATTCTTGGACAATAACCATATACATCCGAAAAGGCATTATGTGCTCACGAAAACTGGGGAGTTCGTGGTTATATAGAGGTGAACAGGTAGTTTTTTTTTTTTTTTTTTTTTTTCCGCGGGGAAAATCCTATTTACGGACCATCCCACCCCCGAGGGGCGAGGGTGTGTCGGACTCACCGGCGCCTTCCAACCCAGCATGGATGTTACCGCCCGTGGATGGGCGGCCGCTGGGCCGGGTCCCTACCAAGAATAAATGCGCCGTAATACCGACTAAAAACCCCGCGACGGCCACCATCAGCGCATTCAGCGAGACGGCCCCGGATTACCCTGAAGCCAGAGCTATGGATTGAACCGGGACCGCCTCTGCGCGGTGCCAAGAGGCACGCCGAAATAACGTTTGACGTTAACACCTCGGGGGCCGCCAAGGTAGGGACGGCGGCCCCGTGTGGCCTCTGGTCGCCGGGCTACGTGTTGACCCGGCGCCTCCTACGTCGCCTGTTGCGACGAGCGGGATCGGTCTGCTCCCGATCAGGTAGTATAGCAGTGGTCAATCGTAGAAATGTTAGGCTGCAGTGATTGATGGAATTATGCATTAAAAGCGATCGGGATAATTGTGACTGATTAGATATTGTTTTGTTTTACTCTAGTTAAGATTGTTTTTGGTTACATTCTGCATTTTAGGTGCCAAATATTTCTGCATTGTTATTTTAAACATTGAAGTGTGTCGTAAAGCAAATTTTTGCTTCACTTTGTACATATATTATAGTTATGCATTAATTATTAACTGTTAATTATGCCATTGTTCGCAATACTAACCGCAAGTTCATTTTTAATAGATTTTATGAGTTTAGGGTATTTTTTAAAAAGGTTTATGTGTATAGTACATCTCGTATTTTCTCGCATTAGATGTGATTAAACAAAGCATTTAATATATATATTATTATATAGCTTCCTAATATAATATATAATATTTAAACTTATCCCTTTGCTAATAATCCTAAGATTTAATAATTCCCTCATTATTGTGAGAAAAATAACATGATTCACGCGAATAAAATGTGTACTATTGTGAAATTATTTTTTGTATCATTTGACACAAATTCGATAATAATTTATTGACTGACTTAAATTTCACGTCAGTCCTATTTTCATATGGGTGTTTGACATGTGGACATCGGCAGGGTAAGCGCCTCGGTTTATTGTACGTATAGGGTAAGGGCAGTTCAAGACGATTGTGTAATGACGAAGTTGCAAAACAATTTTTGAGGCCCCCATGAACAAAAAAGACCTATGTTTTGAGACTGATTGAAGAAAGGCTGATTATTATGATTACGATTTAAACTCTAAGGCTTTTTGTAATGTGACGAAGTTATATCCCTTGTCGCCTCGCGTCGTCTCTAAATTTTAATTTACTGTGATGAAGTTTTCAGATATTTTTTTCTTTTTAGGTATAAAGTACGAGATAATGAAGTCACAAAGGGGAAGAGATATGATAATAGTGGACGGTTTCACGTTCTCCCACAACTACTTGTGTAATTGGAAGTGTTCTAACAAAAACTGTACAGCGAAGCTAAAGTTAGATAGCCAAGGAAATATTGTGAGACTCGATACGGTTCATAACCATCCACATAAACCTATTATGAGGTTGAGTGATGGAAGATACATTAGAATTTGATTCGAAAGACAGTGTGTTATTTGCTTTAAATATAAATACAATAAATACACCCAATAGTCACATACATAGTTCTGATCCCACACTAGGACACAAGTCCTGTGTCGTGGGTATCAGAAACTACGAGACTTTTCGGTCTCACAAACACCCAGACCCGAAACAAATATTTGTGGATCACACAAACATTTGTCTTGGTGCGGGGATCGAACCCGCAGCCTCTCGTTTCGCAAGCTGGTATCTAGCCAACTGCGCCACGGGGCTGTCTTTATTACTGGGTTTAGTGCAAAGTTGAAGTTATGCGGGACTCGTGTAATATGATAGTGCCATACGGTTACTTTGATGACATTGTACAATATTATTGATCACGATTTCTCATTCATGAACTATAAATTAAATCAAGCATTGAGTAATGGCCTCGAGGTTTAGGTGCGCGGTCGAGAATTTCGGCGGTCGTAGGTTCAAACCCCAGGCACACACCTCTGACTTTTCGAAGTTATGTGTGTATTCACAATGAATTATCACTTGCTTTAACGGTGAAGGAAAACATCGTGATAAAACCTGCACACCTAAAAGTTCTTAGGAATTTCTTAGGTGTGTAGTCCGCCAACCCGCACTAGGCCAGCGTGGTGGACTAAGGCCTAAACCCTCTCAGTTGTAGAGGAGGCCCGTGCCCAGCAGTGGGACGTATATGGGCTGATGATGAATGAATGAATGAATGAAAAGAGTAATATTTCTTGAATTATCAAGTTTCGGGGTGGTGTGCTGTAGATACCTTGTTTAGTTGCAATTTCTCTAAATACTTTGTATAGGTATTTACTATACGCTGTATTTTGACTACTTATATCGAAAACAATGGTCGTTTAACTAACTAAACGAAAAACTAAATTATACACATATTACATGTGTTATAAAAGTTAGTGCCTATGATTTGTATTCATTGTAACCTGTAAGCTTTCCAATATTTTTCTTAAAGACGTGTTTTTTTATACAAGTATTATAAATTTGAATAAAAAACGCCGTACATACCATGTCATAATATTGGACCGCTCCAATAAATGTTAGTATTCAAAATAATTTATGTTTTTAATCACATATTACGTAAGGTGTCCTTTAATCAAAAGTCGGATCGTTAAATTTCAAATTATTATTATGGCATTTACTTAACTGTTTTGTATAATACACATATGAATGCAATGTTACTACCATACTCGATTCTTTAAGCAGGACCTTATGAAAGTTCATATATGCAGGGAATGTGTTTTGATATTATCTCAGTACTGTCCGCTTGTAAAGTGCAGGCGCGGTTGTATTGATTCTGTCAATGCTAGCCGTCTACGCTGTCTATCAGCCTGTATGTTTTGAATATGAATGTATTTCGTGCAGGAACATGAATGTTGCCTTCGTGTTTCAATTAGGACTGATTTTTTAATTAATAAAATCATCAATTGGATCATTGATTTCCGTAAGTTAATCCTTCGTTCTTTTCTTTCCTTATTTTATAATTTTAGTATTTTGTAATTTATTTTTTATCTTTTTCTATCTCTTAATGTTTTAATATAAATGAAGATATATTTTTATATGCTATTAAGACATCCAAAAAAATTTTTTTAAAGGTACAAATATTTTTTATATTTTTAGATGGTACTGTAAATAAATAACTGGTATTGATAAACTTATATATAATTGTAATTTCAATCTTAATCTATTGTGTATATATTTGAGAATGTTTACGTTTTTTCAAGAAAAAAGAATCTTCTTTGTTATTTCTTGTTTACTAATATATTTAGACAGTTACGATAATTTGTATATAATCTTTAACGTTTTATAAAATCATATATAATATGAAAAATATAATAATAGCCTTTTTTAATAATAAAGTTGCAATAAAGTATACTCAACTTTTAATTTTGATATGTATTTTTTAACTCAATTATTGTTTTACAGAAATCTTATATGATGAGACGATTTCGCGGAGAGGAGGTAGACAAATAGTAGTGAACGGATACGCGTTCAAGATGAGGAGCATGTGGTCGTGGTGTTGTGCGGCTACCTCGCAACACTGCAAGGCGAAGCTTCGACTTAACAACCACAACAAAATCACCTTCTTGGACAACACCCACAGTCACCCACCTAGGGAGTATTTCAGGAAAAAGAACGGATACGTTGTCCGCATTAATTGAACACCCACTTAATGTTAAAGAGTGTCTATTTCTAGGTCTTATGTTATAAAGATTTAGGTATTTTAGGAGCCCGGGTTATAATAAAAGTGATATAGGTAATAAGTTATTTTAAGTAAAGTAAGGAAACCTGTTGAAATCTACGAAGACGATATAATATAGGTTATATGTGTTTGTGTGTGTTTGATGTGTGACAAAGAATAAGTGAGAAAAAATATTTATATCTAACAATTAACCGCCTACCTGATATTTATTTTCTTGTCAAGTTTTCTAATGAAACGAAGAAATGAGCATTATATGTATTAAGTGCAAGATTGATATCGAGAACAAATGTTTAAATTATTATAATGATTTATTTGATTTAAGATGAATTGTTTGTGTATGTAGTATAGTTTGTTCACTTTTATAGTATTTACTTACTTACCTATTTATTAAGGCACAACGACCCAAAGTGGGTCTTGGCCACCGACACCAAGAGACACTATTTACGCCCATCCTGTGTTGTTCTTGGGATAGCGCGAAGTTTGCAAAAATCCTTCTTGATTCGATGCTTCTAGCGGTACCTCGGCCGTCCGTCAGCGGTACTGGCCGACGTCCGTTCGGAAGTCCCAAGTAGACCCGTTTAGTAGCGCGATCGCCTCCCATTCTTATCACGTGGCCGAGCCAACGAAGTCTATGTGACTTCGTTTCACCGATAGTATTGGGTTCAGCCATTAGTTGTTCGAATTTACATTTTTTTAAAGTATATTTAAATAGGAATCTCGTTATAACCAAAGATACAATTAGTAAATCATAAATACCACTTCAATTTAGTCTTGTATTGTCGACCTAAAATTACATCGAATTATCAACACAAAAGCTATGGTCCCACGTGTATAAAATTAAATCTTCTTATGATAGAATTTTTGTTTATGCAACATTTTTGGATACAAACTAGTGTCCCACATTCCTATTGCCAATAACATACGCCTCCTCTGCTATGACTAAACAAATTATGAGCACAAGGAAAAAAACAATAAGCTACTTAGCGGCAATACAATTTTCGGACTAGAAATATATATTTATGTATGTACATTTATTTCGGTGTTTCTTGATCTGTAGACTAATTGCCTAATTTGTCCTGTCTAATACCTTGGTGAGAACTGAGAATATTATATCTATATATCTGGGAAAATTATACATTCCGTAAAAACTGTCAATTTTATTAATTAAGGGTGTAAAAATGCTGTATTTCAAAGATTTAAACACAGTGCCATTTTGTTTTGGTATAAAATAAATAAAATATTCCCATGTTTTTTGGGGCCATTTTGTTTATATTTTACGTCGTATTCATTTTATATCCTCATATCGGATCTATGCAAATAAAATCCAACCACTAATAAAATACATTAAAGACTCTTTTGTTGCCTCGGAGAAAATTTTGTAATTTTTTTTCTATTTGGAAATACTCGTTAGAAGCAAGGGGTTTGAAAATATCCCACAACAACCTATTAAATCTTAAGTGCGAATTCAAAATTTCTAAGAGCTAATCTTTTTCAGCCAATATTCACTTTATAACGCTAGCCGGCAACAAGAGGCTATTGATGGCCGACGGGTACACATTTGCAGCGACAACGCCAAGACATTACTACTGTTCTAAAAAAGCAAAAGGATGCAAGGCGAAGATATTCTTGAACCAGGATGAGACTGAAACTCTACTTATAAACAATAAGCACGACCACGAGCCCTCAGTCTACAAGAAACTTTCGTCTGGTCTTTATATAAAATGCTAATATATAGGGAGAACATTAGGTTAGCATAAGTGTGACAAATTGAGAAGTAGATTTATAGACTTTCTAAGATCTTTCTAGAGCGTACAAATCTTACCATTAGGTGTGATTTTGTCAATTAGCCGTGCTCGTATAAAAAATATTTTCATTTATTTCGATTAATTTTGCTCACGATACATTACAGCTCTTTCCTGGGTTCGCCATCTTGTCTTAATGTTGCCACGAAACATACCAGTTACTATAAATGAAGTTTTGTTTTTATTCATTAAAAAATATTACATGTTGTTCTTGTCATGATAAAGTTTAGAACCTTTAATAACTGTTTACGATTCTATTTTTGATTGATTTAGTAAAACTTCCATCAATAATAAAGGCTCTTTTGGGAGTAAGATTGCTTTTTTACTTTATACAGTTTTGAAATTTTACAATAGTTGCATTTCTATGATGAGTCATGGAAAAATCAAATGGTTTTTTGTTGAATTCTTTAAGGCACTTTTGTCATTCATTTATATTAAATAATTTATAAAGATATCAAAGCAAGATGTATTAAATAATTTTTTGTTAAATACAGCAGTTGAGTGAGTACAATTTTGTTTCTTTAACCTACTAACATAAATTAAATGTGTTTATTTTTAACTATAGAAAACTTAATATAAAATTCTCTTAATAGAATAGGGAGTTTAATTATATTCGACGATGTGAATCCCGACCGTCGTCTTTTTTCAGTAAAATATAATCTGCCTTTGCGAATTGAACCACTCTCCATCTTAAGATATCGGTTTTTGTGTCATTACACATCAATACGCTTATTTTTTTTATTCTTATTATGTTCATGCCCTTTTTTACTTTTTATATTTACAAAGAGGTCTTTGCAAAAGTAATGAACAGTTGAAATGCCGTGTGAAAATTACTTTTTGTTTTGTGTCTATAATAATGATGATTATTTTTTCAGAAAAAGTGAAGTACATCACATTGCCAAACGGACGGGTGCTACTCATGCTGGATGGGTATACCTTTGCACAGGCGAACAAGAAGATCTGGTACTGCTCCAAGAAACAGTCGATAAAATGCAAAGCTAAGGTTGTTTTGTCCCAGGATGTGATCGTGTTTTGTTTGAATGACCACAATCACGCTCCACCAGTGTACACGAAGAGCAAGGAAGGATTTTACATCAAAATGTCTTCGTAATGCTGTAGAAATATCCCTATAATTTTTTTAAATAAGTGTTTGTGACTGGCGGAATTAATAATTACTTATTACCTACTTTACTATTACGTTAAGTAAGCTTATTGTTTATCACAATTAATTTTAAGGTACCTACCTATGTGAAGTCTCCTATCACACATAACGGTATCTTGATGAGGTCTAACCCCGCTCATCTTGTGGGACGCATAAGTTGATATTATATAAGCTTGGTCGGTGGTTGGTATAGAATATAGATGTAGTGTAGAATGTAAGAAAGTCTACGCGCGGGATTGTGCCTTGACAAAAGAGTATACGTAAGTTAAGCGGCACATACGGAATTTCGTTACCAAGTAAATATTTGAATTTTTTATACAAGCAATTGTACGTTCTGCGAACTAAGGGGAAGGCCTATGTTTCATACTGCGATTCATTACAGAACTTGAGTTTAGTCTGCTGAATTATCGTCCAATACCTATTTTGTTCGCTGTATCTTAAAATGGGGAAGATGCATATTATGTCCATTGTGCAGCTTAGTTTGCTTAGAGCAATACAAAGCAATAAATTAAGTAATCATTTTAGCCCCGTGGCGCAGTTGTCTAGATACCAGCTGGCGAAACGAGAGGTCACGGGTTCGATCTCCGCTCTAAGACAAATGTTTGAGTGATCCACAAATATTTGTGTCGGGTCTGGGTGGTTTGGTGTGATGTCAGAACTATGTGTGCAACTGTTGGGTGTATTAATATATTTAATTTAGGTAAAGTGCAATAAATAGTACTGCTTCCATGGTCTAGCGGAATATACCTATATGCGGCGTGCGATCAAGAGTAGGTACTTGCGTTCGATTCCGGGTCGTTTTTCTATTAGGAATAAGATTTACAAATAAGAATAATTTTTCAGTGATATACGAATAATCTCATCAAAATAATTTATTTAAATATTATTATTTTTATATTTTATAGTGTGACCTATATTTAATCTATTTTGGTACTTTAGTATTAAGACCCCTTACTATAGCATTCAAATTAAGTATAATAATATCATGCTAAAGTTGAAATACATTACGTATTATACACAAAAAACTGGTTATTATTAACACTGTTTAAATGATAATTTTTTTCTTATATTTTGTAGTTGGTTAGAGACCAGCTAAAGAATCGATGGGCCGTGGTTCGATCTCCGCGCCCTGTCAACTATGTACATATGTGATTAAGATATATTGTATTTATTTCGAATCTGGATGTTTGTGAGGCGAAATATTTCTCGTTGATGTTGATACAGACATAAAACTTGTATCTTTACTGAGAAGTACGGCTATGTATGTATGTGACTGTCAATCTGTTGGGTGTCTCTTTTTATACTGTGGACAAAAAAGCTATTCTTATGTCATCAATGATTTTGAATATAAAAATTAATTAACATAAATAGTCTGTTTATTTTTAAAAGCGATTAACATTTATTGAACTTACTATTGGTCTTTGAGAGAGGTTTTTAATGCCTTTACTTTGAACAGTCTTAAATGACTACGCAAGTAATCCCCCAATAATGGACAATATTTAATGTCACATGTAGAGCATTTAAATTATCACATTATATTCTCTTAATAAAGAGGGGAAGTACCAATTTTCAACTAATCTGTTCGGTTACTTTTGTTTCGTAAATAATTATGTTTAAAATGAATTATGTTTCTTTGACTATTCTGTATATTTTTTATAAATTGCAGAGCATATCTCATATCCACGTCAAGTCGATCGAAAGCAGATAAGTAATATTTTATTACGTTCAAACTCACAGAAACTGGATAAATTGATGGGGTTAATTGAGGCATACAAAGGACACGCTACACGTAATAGGTAATGATAAATGAATTTAACTTACAGATGACGTCAAATTTATAACGCTGCCGAACCAATCCGTTTTGTTGATGGTGAATAGCTACACCTTCGCTCGTGGCAGCAAGAACTACTGGTACTGTTCTAAGAAGAAGTCCAAATGTGGCGCAAAGGCCCTTATTAAGGAAGACGTCATAATTTCCTGTAACAATGAACATAACCATGATCCTCCTCTGTATGTGTCGGATGGACACGGGACGTATGTGAAACTGGGTTAAATCAGATACAAAGGGCCTTATTTATATTGGTAATATCTTTGTCATTTATATGTTTTGTCCTGCTCTGTTGTGTGAGCTGTACCGTTAGTGGAGGCGAGAGAAAACATGAAGGATGTTAGTATTTTTTGTAAGGTCCAAAATTTGTGAAACATCTCGTCCTGTCGAAATAGAGGTGTGTGTATTTTTGATGATTTCACTAAAAAAATAATGAAACTGTAAAGTAAGTGATGTTATGTACAATTCAAGTTTTCACTTTTCTTTGTTATTCTCAAAATTGAACATTTTTTTATACGATTTTCTCTGATTTGCTCATTTTATTATTTATATTTATACGATGTGTTTTCATGTTGTCATGTTAACTTCAATGACAAAATTATTTTTCAAGTCTTTTACATAAAACCGCTTTTGTGTGGTGAGCGGACAATTCACAGAGTGAAGACAGGCTGCTGATTCGATTCTTGTAACGAGACTAATTTTTGTGACATCGATTTTTTTTGTTTTTTTTAGATCTGTTTACTACCATAAAACGGTGCGTTAATTGGCAATCACATAAGACATTCCAAATGAGGTCGTAGCCAAATTCTAATAACTATTTTAATTTATTTTACATTATAATCATTTATTATATTATAGTAAGTCCCATATTATCTAGTTAACTTGTCTTATAATACAAAGGTATATATTAATATTTTAATTTTAATTTCATATTTTTTATAATATCATAATTCTGCCTATAGTGATACACATTATAGCAACGAGTATATTATTGTTTTCTAGTTAAAATAAGTATTTGTAAAGACTGACATTAAATGCAAATGTTTCAAAAGTATTTTAATAGATATATGTATTATGTACTTATATTTTTTTTTATTCGTTTCGAAGACATATTTTAGTTAATACACAAGTTGCGTAAAAATAAAAGGAGATAATACTGATAAGAGTATCTTCTCAGTTACTTATTTACAAATATCAATGCATCTGATTAGTCAAAACTCAATAAGAAAGTTAACCTTCATTAAGTACTCGTAAAAGATATTATATAAGCAACAGTACAAAGTGTCCAGCGCTACTGATTATATTAATGATGCTATTTTTGTTATTGGAAAAGCTATCTAAAGACTATCAGTGCAACCTGTTGGAGGCGGCCTTAATCTATCAAATTACAGTAAATTTTATACGAAGTTTACCTTGTGTATTTATTCATTAATTACGGAAATCGCCTGCTAAGTTAAAAGGAAATTTATAGCCTAGTATAATATATTAATTGTACCTGTGACCAAATGTTTGACCGATCCTATCATGTAAGATTAATTAAGTCTAATAAAAGAATTTGATATTCACATTTATAATATTTATTAAAATAAGGTCATCATCCACGGCCCCTTTTATGTCTATGCCATTTATTTAAATTGGTTCAACGATTCAGCCCTGAAACCTTAAACTAATATTTTTAACTAGAATAAGTTTTATTTAATATATCCTATACGTATGTATCATGCTGATGTAATAACATTTCACCCAGATATGCCGAAAGTGGAGTTCGTAAAGAACCGAGTCGGTAACTTGTCGGTCTACTACAACAAGTATTTGTTCTTGTGCGGGAGGAAGAACATCCACAACACCACGTGGTACTGCAAGACAAAGAAATGCCGGGTGAAGATACATGTGAATGACGCGGGCGAGGTCATCGACGTGGCCAACGAACATAACCACGGGCCTCCCCTTACGTACCGGACCGATGAGGGCACACTATATGCTGTTTGCCAACGAAAATGGGCGGCGTAGATTTTTTGTATATTTTAATTGACAATATTTCATAATAATTATTAATATGAATTTTTAATCATTTATGCATTGAAGATATAAAATGTTGTCAACAATAGTCATTTTATTCAATCATTCTAGTCATGTTAGATGTAGGTATTCAGTGGTAATGGTAATTATTTCTTCTGTAATACTTTTTAAGGCTGTAAAAGTTAAAAATGGGATAAAGATAATGTTATTAATTTCGGACATTACATTAGTATAAAAATTTGTAATAAATGTGCAATATTCAATAAATATAAGATCGAATTTTTAAAATATTAGGTAATCAAGCTATTCCACGTTCGACGTAGGTATTTTGAGTAACAATATTTTGTTTTATTAGTGCGATATAAATTCTCAAAAAATAATAGAAAGTTAAAAATTAAGCTAGTCAATATTTGGGCAAGTGAGCTTCACTTTTTTCGCATGTAGTCCAGATTTTACAGAATAAGTTAGATGAGAGATAAACTTAAAAAGAAAATTCTTATATAGGTAATCATCAAAATTTATTCAATGTCTTAAATTTAAAACTACACTTAAAATAATGTATACAGTCGTTATTTATCGTTAAGAAGGTCTCCTGAGATTATGTCTGGTCCTAAAAATATCATATTCAAAAGGCTATTTTTCGAAATATTGCATATCATCATTATAGATCTCAACTTAAGGTTTTTTTGCAGCTTTTATTCTTTAATGTGATCGAGATGGTAGGAAATAATCTTAGTGTCGTTGTCAGAAACCTGTTGTAATATTACTGCGTAAATAAAAGACTGTAAAAATATCGCTTTAATTACTTATTTATAAAAATCTGTGCGATGAATTTAAAATTCCAAAAAGGTAAAGATTTTATAGAGGTCAAGTGAGCTTGTTGTATAGTATGTTGATGATGCACACTTATATTAATTTGAATGTCATACTGTAATGTCTCTCATCCAGCCATCCGTTTTTATAGAACAATTTGCTAAAAAAATATTGAGTAATTTTCGTACAGACATAGAGGGGACCTTGGAGAGAGATATATTAATTTTAACACTCCCAGGCAAAGCTGAACCCGACCTTAGTATTAGTAAGATTGAATTACATGGTATGACTTCAAATAGGGGGCGTGTGTTCTAGACCCCTACCACTCTAGTCGGTGAACTCTAAATAATAAGATTCAGGATTATATTTCATTTTATAAGTTTTTATCTTGCATCGCCTCTGATGGTAAGTGCAGTGCGATCAAAATCAGTTGATTTTTAAATGGTTGTCTAAAATCGATTAATTATATTTATACGACACAATTTAGCTTCTTGGTAAGTAAATGGACGTACACTGGCAAATCGCGGAACAAAACACACTTGCGTGTACATAAAGTGTAAATAAAGTGACAATGACGGATTTTACATCTGGTGATCAAGCATTTTTTTTCATAGTTCTTTTTTCATATTGATGTAATATTATTCTTACAGACTTAGAGTTCGAGTACATACCGTCGAATCGTGGCAGTGGAATGATGCTGTTCTACAAGAACCACACGTTCAGCCGCATGGGCGGGAAGAACCGTTGGTACTGCTCGAAAAAAGCAACCGGTTGTAAGATGCGAGTGACTGTGGTCGGGTCTCGGGTTTTGGAGGTGTTGAATGAGCACACGCATCCCCCACCTTTGGTGTACAGAATGCCTGATGGACGGATTTATCGCGTGTAACATGGAAGTTGGATGACTATAGCCATTCTGATGAATCTGTGACGGATACTTTGTTAGTCTGAGGGTTTAAGACGTCGCTGGATGTAGGCCGTCTCTGACTGGTCGCTCTGGAAGTTCTAAACTAGGCGCGGATTACTTGGGGACAATATTCGACGCAATGTGACTGTAGAAATACACCTCTGCTACCTTTTCAGGGATTTAAATAGTATTTTAATGCTTAGATATAGTGTTATTGTACATATATTGCATTAGATAGTAAGCATACTAACTAAGCATTACTTAAAAAATATCTTAAAGTAATAGATATTTTGAATTAAAAATATTAGAAAAATTTACATCAAAACAGAGACTCACAATAAGCAAAAAAGAGGCTTAGATTATTATAATTGTTTTATATTCGAACAGCTGTTAGTAAAAATATCACATTTTAATAAACGTTTTAATAACGGCAGCTTTTTAAACAGTACTCTACGACGTAGAAATGTAGAAGTATAAGGCTTTTATTAAAACTATACAATGATGTATTCTGAATAAAAAATCTCAGATATTTAATTTCTTATTGTCTCCTGTATATTAGTTTCAGTAAAAGTTACAGGTACTAAAAACACGACTAACACGACTAACTTTTTAAAGTATTGTCTTATATTAAATGTTTTCTATTTCCAGAAGAGAAGTCAGATTTTCTTCGTTATTATAGACGGTACAAGCCGCTTCATCCTGAAAAGTTTGACTTTCGTAAAGAAAAGAAAGAAGAAGTACGAGATCCTGCTAGTAGAATTAGTGATATTCTGAATACTATTGTGAAAAAGAAGAGTCAATAGACCGTGTAATTTATATTTATATGTGATACACAACTGTGCTAGTAGTTTCATCAGTTTCTTTCGCAATCGTAGATTCAATAGCACTATTTATGAAAATAAATATAAAGAGCTCTTATCTATAGGACACTTTCATTAGTCTTCAGTGCACAAATATTCTATTAAAGTTGGCATTAGAGATATATGTAATTTAAAATACTATAGGTAATATCTTTGATTGAATTGATTTTTGTGCTTTTGCTTAATAGGTTATTAGAACTTATTGTGCTACGTTATTGTGTCTAATAATCCCAGAAATATCGTCAATTTTTCTTATAGCAGTAGTTTTATTATTGCTGTGATCACATACCTTGTATAATGTATTTTGCAGTGTGATACCTTAAAACTGTAATTAAGGATGTCAAATACGTGTGCGTTCTATGTATGTTATTAAAAATAATAAATGGATAAAGATTAATCCAACTTGTATGTACTTGAAATAACACATAGTATTGTAATGTCAAAATATACCATTTTTCTAGATAAATACGAAAATCCAAGCGGCACTTCAAAGAAAAAAAATCTTTAAAATTTTTGCCTCTTTGGTCCTTTTAATATCTAAAACGGCTAAAACGATTTTGACGGCGCTCTCATTGGCAGATATTTGGTGTTATAAAGAATAATTTATAAGAAATTTCGAGAAAAATTATGCAAAACTAAATTCCACACTGAAGTCGTAAAAAAAGTATTCTAAGTAAATGTATTATTTTTTCTCGTTTCAGACAAGCCTTATTATGTCCTACCGATGGTAAACAAGAAGTCCGTGATAATGTACAACGGTTTCTCTTACTCCTACGATGCTTCCAGAAGGAATTTGCTTTGCTCAAAGAAGAGGCGAGGGAACTGCCCTGCAAGACTTCGTCTGGACAAGAATGGTGATATATTACTAGAGAACACAGACCATAACCATCCACCGCCGATATTCCATAAGGTTTCCAGTGGTCAGTATATATCGATTAAATGAAGTTATAGTACAGTGTGTTCAAATAACAGATCATTAAATATGTTGTTATATTTTTATACAAGAGACAAACATTTTGTATGTATAGTTATACATATATAGCCCTCCTCACTGATTTCGGTGACGGCGACCCTGACTACAATTTACGATCGTGGGCACTAAAGTGGCTTGTTAAGCAGAATTTGGTTTTAAATACCAGGTCAAAAGAGTTGGCCCTGGATATTATAAGCATGTTTGTCTCCTGCAAACATGACTTAGGTTTATGTTTTCGTGTTTTACTTCTTTCGTCTAATGCTGCCAAACGACCATCGTCAATATTTTTGATACTTTTGAAGTCGAGTGGCAGCACACCCTGTTTTATCCCAGCTCCTCCCAATACACTTTGATAATAATGCAAGCCTTCAAGTGCCGCTTTAACGCGTTCTTGTAACCCAGATACTGACCGCCGTGTCTAGTACCCAGTGGCGGGACTTCCATAGAAGCCCAAAAGCGTTAAACGATAATTGTGTAATGTCTAGTTTATATTTGCTTATTATGGGGTCTTTATTTAACAAATTGCTTTTGTTAAGTAAAGACTTCAAGATAAAAAAATATTATTTGGAATTTTAAAAGGCAAACTGGGCTTTTGGGCTTCTATGGAAGTACCGCCACTGCTAGTACCTTCAAATAGTTTAGAGTGGAAGACCGCTTTAGGTAGACGGTTGTCATCCATGCGAAGGACGGAACACATCAACTTTGTTGCTGTTCCATTCATGCTTTTATGCCACACTGGTGTGTGTGGTAACAACGAAAAATTTTCGTGTCAGGCACGCGATCTTGTCATTTTCACATTAATCTTAGATGAAAACTTTAGATCATTGTACTTCCATGTCAAACTACATCTACAATCTAATGAATAAACAGTACCTATATTCATTCCATATTCATTCCACGCAAATGTCGTCATTGTGTTAAGATCCAGGGCGGGCCTATTTCCATTGTTCAGGTACATTTTAGCTTACTTCACTTGTGACGCGGAACAAACGAAATAGTCAACAAGACGAGTCTCTATAACATGTAATTCAGTGGCGCGTATTACCACGAATAATGGTTCATGATCCACGAGCTCTTTATACTACTTGTAATATTCTCTTTTCTTGATGTTTTGATGGTATATTCAAAATGTGAGTCGTTCGCTTTGAGCTAGATAGTCACATCTGTATAGTGGTATTTTCAGAGTAAAAAGTGCAATTAAGTTTTGTTATGCGGATGATGTTTATTTAACATATTTTTATTACATACATTACACACTCGTAAACATAGATAGGCAGAGGTGCGTTCTTGCACATTAATTATTTTTCATTAGTTAAAATTAATTACATGTTGTATAGTGTTAAGTGATTATTAAAGAAACTTTCCTTTATATGGAAAATGTATTATTCTGTCCCCGTTGTCCCATAATCTAACCGATTTTTGAAGACGATTTTAAGCAGACCCTTATCAAGCGAATTGCTGACAGATAGTCATTTGTCGATCACGACGTTAAAAACTTTCTAGCTTTTATTTAAATGCCTATTTTAAAAAGTGGCTTCTTTTATACATTTGGTTTATGCTAAAAAAATACTATAACCCGCCAGCCTATCGTACCATCATCACGCCGCTGAGATTCAGAATGCGACAAGGTTGTGTATGTTTTTGAAGAGTGTTTTACAATGCACACGGTACAGCACCTTTCACGATATCTTTCCGATTCTGAGCGTTAATATGGCAAATTCTAGAAAAGCGGGTTCCACGCAGAGGCAATTTTTAAGGGACACAAATGATATTTCCGATTCTACTTAGATAAGGGTTTATGCGAAGTTGCAAGTATGTATTTAAAAGTTCAGTTTTTTTTTATTTATTTGTTTTTGTTTTTCATTTAATCTATTTTATTTTAGCTTTCGTAGAGACGTCCTACAATAGGAAGAGGTGTGCCTGGTACAGTCACAATGTTAATATTGCCCTTGACAAGATATTGAATAAGGAGTTAAGTATACGACAGGCGTCCCTGTTGTTCAACGTGCCAAAGAGTACTTTATGCGATAAAGTCAAGAAGAGAAAATTAGATGAATTATGAAAATATCGTGCCTATTTCAAAAGACTTATAATAAACGTGCCTTTTCTACATCCATCCAAGTCGCAAAATTTGGAAGGAATTTGTTAAAATAATAGTAATTAGATCAGAGAGACTGTTATAAAAACTCAGCATTGTAACATGAAAGTTAAGAAAAAGCTATTAAAATAATTTGCAATCACTGTCCTACATTTTTTCTGAAATGGAATTACTATCAGACCATGTAGGGTTCTATTGCGTTCTACGTCGGCTTACTAAGGATTAGTTGATAAGCGGTTCTGATTTTTTATTACTCTATAATTAACATGAAATGTTATGATGTAATTGTCTTTTTAGCGAGCGATAGCCAAGGAGTTTAAAATTGTTACCAGAGATGCCTTAGTACTAATAAAAATATTTTTGTAATATGTTTTGTGTTAAATGTTTAAGTTTAGTTTATTTGATTAATAAAATGACTGTCGGTTAATAAAATAATTTTATTTACGTGAAATCGTATTGCATATTTGTATTTAATCAAGGTGTGCCTGTGATAAGAAAATAAATTTTGAACGTTTAGATATATTTAAGTACAAGTACTGGTTCATATTAGATCGCCGCTTAGACAGATGAGAGATGATCGTTGACGTTTCCGTCTGCACAATATTTGGAATATCCCACTTTCAATCAGGTACGGTATAACATTTTTCCGTATTTATAATTTAAATAAAATACAGTAAAGTGTTCAAGACATTTTAGAAACTAGTATTGTAAGTCAATTCAAGTAGAATATGAACAGAAAAACTGAAGAGGTGATTTTCCGTCTACTGTCTGTTTCTATCTCGCAATTCTGCCAATGCCGAGTTCAGACACGGTGGCATTTGGGCAGAAATAATTGACATTATTCATGAAATGCATATTTACTAACAAGCCTATTATCTTGCAGTATCGTTTATTAAGATCAGTAATAAAAACGTGTTTGTATACGAAGACTACACGTATTCTAGACAGGGCGCTTCGCCACATAACCTGTACTGCTCCAAGCGTCTGTCCAAGCAGTGCAAAGCTAAAATCAAAGTGGATAAAGATGGCGTTGTTGTCACAGCGTACACGAACCACAACCACCCACCGCCTTTGCTACTATTGTCTCGTGATGGCAATTATTTTAGAGACAATTCTTAAAAAATATTGGTTTTAAAAACTAGTGCAATGTTTAAATGAAAGCGAAGAGAAAAATTAGTCATATGAAGCACGAACTTATGTTTGTTTTTAATTTCACTATGAAAGTATTTTTTTATACATACCTATCTATATTTCGTGTAAATGCCGAATTTAAGTTGGTTTCGTTGGACTAGTAATAATGTATATTTTTTGTTGTAATTAAACCAATTTTTAGAATATGAATATTTTATTTAACTATGAATTACGTATGCCACATTATTTGGCAGAAAATGCTAAATTGTTCCCTCATTACATTAATTGAATACATTAAATATATTATGAACTAATTAGAAATTAAAACTAAATAAATATAACTATATAATATAAATGAAGTAATTTAGAAGGCTCAGCGCGTCTGTATTTTACTCATGCAGATGTTGCGGGACAACATTATATATATAGGGGATACTCTTATTTGACCCTTTTTTTATAGGGAAAGCTGATTATAACTCTGTTCTTTGGGATAACAGTAAGAGTATGTAAAGGACATTGGCCATCCAGCCGAGCGCGCGAAGACGTCACATCCACGCAAGTGTTAATACCGGCCTTGGTCTCTAACCATAATAATGCTTTTATTCGACTCTAGTGAAAGCGTCGTCTTTTCAATATCTCCTATATTCCAGATTTGCATTACGAAATAATGCCATCTAAATACGGGAAGAAGAACATTGTCCTGCTGGGAGGCTGTACGTTCTCAATCCAGGGTTGCAACCCACGTCTGTACTATTGTTCAAAGAGATGGTCTACCGGTTGCACGGCTAAGGTGCGCTTCCACGACAACGTCATTGTAAACGCGTACCTCGAGCACAATCACAAGATTGATGGAATAGTGGCGTCAAAATACATGCCTCGCCTCACTCATACTAAATTTTAAAGTTATATTTCTTAAATCAGTCTCTTGTAGCGTTAGAAACTGATGTAAGTTAGTATTATAATGTGAATGTTTGTAACGTATCACATGTTTCGATTGTATATTTAATTATTATAAACAATAGTTTAGTCGTGTATATTTATTATTTCATCATCATCATCATCATCATGTTTTAGTACTATATAATAAGTTAGTATTATAATTTTAAAGTTTGTAATATCTCACATAATTCGATTCTATATATAATCATTATAAAGAATTGTTTAGTCGTGTATATTTACTTTTTTTTTTCAATTCAATTTTGCTTCAATTAATTATAAAGCAAACTATGAAAATTCTTTAAAAATATATATACCATCTTCACAATCGTGGTGTCCAACTTGAGTCTCACTTTTGTAATGTATTCATGATTAATGACAAATGAAGTAAAGAAACCTGTGTAATTAGAACTAACATGGTTAGTTTGGAGAAAGCCATTCCAACTCAAGCGGAATCCTGTGCCCAGCTTTGGGAAATATGTGGCCTTATATAGTAGTTGTAATTTTAGTTCGTCAATATGTTGATTAAATTATTTTTGTGTGGTTGTTTTGTCTCTATAGTTATTCAAACTCGAAAACAGTTCGCTAATTGCTGTAAGATTTATGGAATTGTGTTTACATCTTAACCGTAGCGTAAAAATCCGTACCTAAAAGTGGGATATATTAAAGAAAATTACATAAATACTTCAACTATGCGTGGCTAATACTGAGGCATGAAAGAAATTATTTACTCGTATATCGATAATATGTTATTGCCGAAATTAATAATTAATTGGTACCTATTTCTATTAGTGGGTCGATGTGTACTAATCACGAGTCAAGTTTAAGCGTGTTTGCCTAACTATCATAAGATAAGATCATTTTCGCGATTTATGCACATTTAGGGAAAGGATTGACTACTATTAATTTCGGTTTTTAGTAAACTTGAGGCTTTTAGTTATTGTGATGTAAAAGGTAAGTAGAAATTAGGTAGTAAATATTGTTAAAAAATCTTTGTGACACCAATTATAAAAGAGGTATTTTTCAGGGTTGGAATTCAAAGTGCTGCCATCCAATAAAAGTAACCGGAGCATAATCTTGCTGGGTGGCCAGAGGTTTTCCATACAAGGCAGCAACACCTCGACATACTACTGTTCAAAAAGACGAGCCGGATGCAGAGCCAAGATACGGTTCTACCAGCACCAATTGATTGATTATATGCTGGAACACAACCATTTGTAGTTTTGTTCCGCGTTGCTAGCGCAGTGCTGTTACAAACGGACAATGTTCAGCAAAATTCTTGAAAACTTCGCTCTCATAGGAAAACGGTTATGCCTAAGACAATATATAATTATAATCAGTGTTTTTGACAGCCTGGAAATAGAAAAATTCTAAACGCATTTCAGGTGATTTGGCGTCAGTTTTGTGGTTGTACATATATGCCGTTGCTAATACTGCTTAAATATTTATAGTTGTGTATGTATGTAGAATAAATAAATGTCTTCTAGTTTTTGTAGATACTATAATTAGAATATGAATATATTTAAAGGAAATTTAATATTTAAAGTAAGTTGTCGCAATACGTAGGGATGGTGTAGCTTTTTAAAGATGAAAAATATCATTATTATATGGTATACGAGTATTTTTAATATTTGTAAAGAAAGCCATTATCGACTCTTTTTGGGTTATTACATTATTTTTTATTATATAATTTATTTCTATTAATGTTTTTTTATCACAATATGCTTGCATTGTTTCTTTCACAATATTGATTTTTATGTTTAATGCCAAGTAATCTTTGGGATAAATTATTTTGACGCATTCCGCTGTGTTAGAAAAAAAATATTACAGTGTTTTAACGTGTAACATTTATTATGGGTCAAAAAATGCAAAAAATAATGAATGTTTACCTTTTACCATTATCTAACTTCTACTTTAATTTTTATGGATTTTTAAAAACATATCAAAATTATATCTATCGGAGGAAAACCGGCTTTGACATGTGTGACGTCAACAACTCTGATGTCACAATTGTTGGTTTCATTATTATTATGAATATTGTGGGTTTTCTTAGGTTTCTTGGGGTTATAAAAGAAAACGCAATTATTTTTTACTTTTTAGTGCATATTAATTGCGGCTTTTTGGAAAAGATACGTAATATTTGTGTTTTATATAAATACTAATAAAATAGATTCATGTACCTTTTTTTTTTTGTTCTCGAGGGGAAAGCTGTTTATGGCTCTACTTCCCGCCAGCCCCGGGGGAGGGGCGGGCGGGAAGCGTATGTCGGGGTCACTGGTCTTCCAGCCCGGCGCGCGGCGACGTCATGTCCGCGCAGATGTTAGTGCCGGGCTGGGTCCCTAACAAAAATCCCTGGCCTTTTGGCTAAGATCAAAGTGTTCATGTACCTGTCATTAGTTGATTTTAGTTGGTAGTAAATAAACAATTATCACATCATATAAGTCTTATTAATACAGCATAATCTTTTTAAGACATATACTTCTTCGATTTTTGCCAATATTATTATTATTTCATCATCATCAATTTATCGCTATTTATGTTCAGAGACGTCTCAAAAATACTCATACAATTCCGTTATTTGAACTTCCTCCAACCAAGGCATTCTGTAAATATTTACATTGCAACCGAATTCTGCATCTTCTATTAAGATAACTACACGTATTTGCTAAAAGATCTGTTTGCATAATCGTCTCTTTTTATGATCAGCGACAACATTATAACGATAACACATAATAACAGACTCTAATAATGACCTACGTATCTGTTTAGTGAATATACAATGTTTTCACAGATACCAAAGTATTTGTATTGATTAGTGGAAAAGAACAATTGTTCACCAATCGATACTATGTTTGGACTAAAATTCACGGCCTTGCCATTAATCCAATTAATTAACTTTTAGAATTATTATTTTGGATAAACTTTATTTATGTCTAAGTACCTATTACTAATTTTCGAATGAGTATATTCATAGCTTTGTTGTTTCTTTCAGGATTTATCTACGGTTTCGATGGTGCCAATTTCATACCGGACGCATTAAAAGTGAGGTTTAAGAAGAAGTTGTCTAAGCACAAAAGGAATTTGTGCTATACAGACATGTTGTACTCTCCTCCATCCAAATTCAAGGCAAAACGAGGCCGTTGCTACCTCTGCCCAAGAAAGTTAGACAGGAAAACTACGGTGAAATGCGCCGAATGTTGCAAATATGTGTGTCGTCAGCATTCTAAGAGACAGTGTTTGTGTATCCATTGCTAACATCTCATTCATTCAATTTCGAACGTAAAATGTGTTGTATTATGTGCATATTACAAATTAACAGTAGGCTGGTGAACGAAAAGAAATTGAGTTGTGAGAGCAGAGTGTCCGAGTTTCTTACGACCTTGATTCAAAAATAGTATCTACATTATTGTTTTTCACATTATATCCAGAATGGCAAAGATGTACTAGTACAACTTTTTGTCTAAATCTATAATAAGTTAGGGGACGTGTGCATTTCGAGGGAATATCGATAAGCTTGTGACATTTAGAGATTTTGACGATGAAATAAATCGTGAATTATGTATTAAGTCTATGTTAATATTATGCTGTTGACAGCGGTACTTTTTAGTTTTGCATCAATGTTAAGAGTTAAAGTTCTAAATTTATTAGTTGTTAAAACTTGTAAGCATTTCTGACTATACTATAAATGAGACGATTCAAACAGGCTACTGCAAAGATTCTTCAATTCTTAAAAAAGAATGATGCTGTTGACCTTTTTACCGTTAATGAAATTGTTGGAAACCTAATGCGCCTTACTCCTCCTTTCAAAACGTCGAAGAGTATGATTTCAAATGTATTTTAGATCAACTCAATATTATGTACTAATTGCACTACATAACAATGGTGGAAGGTAAATCATTAGTAGTATCGTAATGAGATAAATATAGATATCGATATAATGATTTAGATAATATTTTGTCAAATATAATTTTAATGTTGCGTTGTCAATAAATAATCTTCAGAATTTTGGTGTTTCTTTTAAAGTTGAAGATAAAAAGTCTGCATTCCTAGAAAATATTTAATATTAATGAGTTTGTTTTATTCCAGAACTGTTCTACGATATTGTAAGTACGGATCGAGGCGCGCAATTGTTGATGTTCAACAATTTTACCTTCTCAAAAAACAATAAATGTAAAACTTGGTTCTGTTCCCGAAGATTGTCAAAGCAATGCAGAGCCAAAGTTAGCATTGATGTCTTTAGCAAAAAATTAATACCATACAATTTGGAGCATACTCATCCACCTGCAAGATATTACTTCACCGATGATGGCAAAATGGTTAAAATTAAATATTGACGAGATTTTTTTTATGGTTTTCGGATAATTTATTTTATTTTTCTCATTATTAAAACATCAAGAAGAAGATTTAATTGTAAAGCACATAAGTAAAACATGTATGTAAGAAAAGTGTTATTAAGATCTCCAAAATAACATTGTAAATAAAAAATGCTAATTTATTCTTACCATTATAGGTTTTGTGTTGTCAGTCTAGTCTTAAGTAAATTCTTTGGTAGTATTTCTTTGGAAATAAATAATATATTTTACCGTCAGTTTTATTTATTTTAATATGAATGCTGTCCCTTTCCATATACTAGTTATAAATAGGATTAAATTTAGTATTATATAGAAAACTCAATTACGGTATCGGTTCTAACGTATTTTTCTTTTCAGAATTGGAGTACGAGAAGTTCACAACCCTGAGCGGAGGAAAGCTGATAATGATTTACCACTTCACCTATACCAAGGCCTGTGAGGCGCACAACATTTGGTTCTGCACCAACAGGCTGACCAAGAACTGCAAGGCCAAAGTTAAGATGCACGACAATGCGAAGGTGACTGCGATCGACCTGGGGCATAACCACCCACCGGTGAACTTCTACAGGACCAAAGAAGGCCATGTCATCAAATGGTAAACTCGATGACGTGAGAAGGAGATAATGTTATTCGTTTATGTAGGTTACAGTAAACATATTTAGTAGTGAATTTGCATTGTATTCGCGCTTTAGAGAGTAATCACGATCTCACTTATTTATCATTACCATAAACAGATTTATTTTAGAGTAGCTTGAATATCTCCGCCGTGCAGCAAGACTGTGTCAAGTGTCGAGATATGGAGGCTCTCACAACTTGACAATTTATTTGGACAGCATCGTACTGACCGTCAGGCCTCGTGTTGTCATGTTGCCGGTGCAATAAAAAAAATATTGATATAGAATCTTTGCCAGTGGAGAACAGCTATTCAACCGATTTAACACTCCCACCATTTAGATACCATAGCAAGAGGCTATTTATTTATAGAAATATTACTAATTACATGATATTTTAAGGCTATAAATCATCGGGCAATATTATTCGTTTATTAAATTCATTAATCAAAACAATTCGTAATACATATTTATTCATAATAATATATAACTTACACATTTGCAAAACAAAGCTTTTTATCGTATATCCTAGTGTCACCAAACATACATATGTATAATGAAGTACATGAATTAATATATACATTAAACACTAATTTTAATGTCTATTATAAAATTATTAGAATAATTGTGTAGGTACTAATAACCTTTGTAACCAGTTATAATTAAGCGCGTTGGAAATGAAGAAAGTTGAACAGTGAGAAGAGCTGCTAACCGTATGAAGTGCCATACTAATTTTTAAATTTTAAATCTATACTTGATTCTGATTAGAGTGTTTCCTTGCATTATTTATCAGATGCATTTATGGGCTTTGCCCCAGCACGCAGGCATAGTTCGGGTAAATAGGCTTTGCAACCTAAGGAATAATCGTAGAAAACTCTTTCAACATTAAGTTTGGAGTTTTTAATCGATGATGTCCATTTCAATGATGATATCTTCTGGAAGTGGCAGCTCCATTCACGGTTCTTGTCAGTAGTCAGATCACATCGCGAATGGTATTTCTAAACTGGGAAGTATTTTAATTAAATTATATCTTTAAGTCTCAGTTGGTAAAAAATTAATCATGATTAATAAGTAATGATTGACGTTGCAGCGTTTAATTTGAATTATTGACGTAAATATCCGTAACTGTATCTTCCCACTATTGCAATCATACCTGATGTTTTTTTTTATTATTTGACTTGTAATGATGGCAATAGCTACATCATTATGTACCTTATTTCTAAAACTTGCTTAGTTTTATCCCAACTAAACTTTTGTGTTGCTTTGGTGAACGACCTGTTTCTTTATAGGATACGAGACATCATATGTCTTAGTGGAGAAAAATGTAAGCAACGTTTATAAATAAGACTGTAACCTTTGAACATTAATCAAGATTATATTTTGTCCAACTTTAAACATATTATATCTTACATATTGACAGTATTATAAAATATATAATCACCAATATAAAAAATGTAGATGCTTGAGCTTTTATGATATAAATGTTTATTTTATTATTTTTGTTTGTAAGGGATATAGGCTGTGATGGAAAAGGTCCGGTGTTCGACCTCTAGGTCGGACAATGTTTTGTGATAGTTTTTCGATCTATTCGAAGTTCGGATTGTCCGTGATAGGGTTTTTGGTCGATATTGATAAAGGGCAACCCCAAGTATTGAGGGATGAAGATACTACATATTTGTAAGCTTTTTTTGAATCTCTGTGTATTAACGTGCTTAAGATAATAATACATATGTTTATCTTTTAGGCTATATTACTGTGAGCCTTTCACTGCTATCCGATAAGTATTGAATAACCTAGCTGACCATCAATGCACACATTTTGAAATGTAAAATGTGTCGGATAAACTTTTAACTAACGCTTATCTGAAAGTGATGAAACAAGCCCTATATGATATTAATCTGTACTAATGTTATGTAATAATATAATCATACGCGGTGTAGAATTGGTGTTAATAAAGGATAATTGTACAATTATCAAATTGCTGTTTCAATTAAAAATGTTACTCTTTCTCCAGAGTAACTATTAGGTGTTACTGCGTTGTTACGGCATGGAAGCATTTCACAAATACACGACAGTTAGGAACAGTGGCTGCAATTTTCACCCTTTTTTATATATGGTTACGTATGTTACAGTGTATCCATATATTATAAATTTTATTGATGATATAAACAGCTGTCTTTTTATCCTTTAAATAAATAAATAAAAAGACTGCCTCGTGGTCTCGCGGTACAAGTATGTGCCGTGGGATCTAGAGGTCCTGGGTTCGATTCCCGGGTCGGGCAAAGTGTTATTGGGTTTTTCCATTAGGAAATTCTCAGTAACAGCACGGAGTCTGGAAATGTGCCCGAAAAACGGCAATAGGCTCGCCCCCTATTACGTGGGACTGATACATACCTGGCGAAATGTGGGTGCGGAAATGCATCTCTGCCTACCCCTTCGGGGAATACAGGCGTGAGTTTATGTATGTATGTATGTAAATAAATAAATACACCCAACAGTCACTTACATAGTTGTGACCCCACACTAGGATACAAGTCCTGTGTTGTGGGTATCAGAAACTACGAGAGACTTTTCGCTCTCACAAAAACCCAGACCCGAAACAAATATTTGTGGATCACACAAACAAGCGCAAGCTGGCTTTAATCCAATAGTTATCTTTATTAATATCCTGATATCCTGCCATCGTTAATATTATTTCTAAATTATGTTTCTGATTTTGATTATTTTTTTCCAGATATCAATTACGAGTTCGTATCTACAGCGCACGGAGGCCACTTGCTATTTTTAAATAACTATACATTCTCAAAGAACAATAGATCAAAAACTTGGTCCTGTTCGTGCAAGACGTCCAGAAAGTGTCCGGCTAAACTTTGCATCGACCACGATGGAACACTTATAGTGTACAATTTGGATCACAATCATCCACCAGCGAAATACTTCAGAACTAAGGAAGGCAAACTACTTAAATGTAAATAAAATATTTACATATGTATATATATGTATGTATGTATATTTTATATAGTCTTTTAACCATTTAACTATTTATGCACCTACCTTTTTTATCTCTGCATCACCCAGAGGTTGACTGTTAGAGAATGCCTTTGGCATTAAGTCCGCCTCTATACTTAATAGTATAAAAAGTGTAAATAAATAAATAAATAAATAAAATAGTAAATATGAAAATGGCTCTGATCCCTTTTCAAATTATGTGTCTTATAAAATTACAACCTTATAACTTACAACAACAACAACCTTATTGAGAACTTAAACATTAATTGATAGTGAAATTTAAAATTGTGACTTTTCTTTTCAAATATACTTTGTTGTGTTCCAAAAAATGTTCAATTCTAATAATTAAGCTATGTGTTAATTAATATATTTAGTTAAAATTTACTGTTATGCGTTGGGACATGTAATTTTAATTATGCTCACGTCTACGTTAGTTAATTTTATTTTATTTTCTATTAGTAAAAACGGACGTAATTGTCTTATAAATTTCAGAATTTTTTTAGTGAATTAAAAAGTTCCTCAAAATAAATGCCTCTTTTAATTATTATAATTGGTTTCGTATAAA
Organism: Hemaris fuciformis; assembly: GCA_907164795.1. NCBI lineage: Eukaryota > Metazoa > Arthropoda > Insecta > Lepidoptera > Sphingidae > Hemaris > Hemaris fuciformis. The sequence continues at coordinate 3,134,980 of OU015443.1, forward strand.
TACAGCAATGAACGTCCATCAAATATGAAGTTACCTGGAATCACCGGATTATAATTGTATTTATAACTAAATAAAGCACTGTATTAAATGATATTTTAATAAATATACGTGTGGGTTTGCAATAAAATTTTAGTTCTATCTTAATAAATAATAGTCTGTTTTACGCAGTTTTTTTTCCATAATTTACCTTTAGCAACTTAGTTATTTAAGGGCCTTATTTCCAAACGTTAGCTATTTTAATTACTACTTAAACATGTTCTGTCTCGTTTTCTCTATCGACATGTGTCAATCAATAGAAACGACCAAAGCGTGTTTAAGCAGTAGAAATTGTACTTTTATAAGTCAGTATGTGAACAATGTTTGGTCTTGTTTTATTTAATGATCGATGACCTCAGAATAAGCAAGCTCAAACCTTAGTTCTTATTTAGGATAGATTTTATGCATATTTTGTTAGGCTAAAAATCTAGATTATAATGTAGATATAAAAACAATACTATGGACACGATTTTAACGTATTTTTCTTTTCAGAATTGGAGTACGAGAAGTTCACAACACTGAGCGGAGGAAAGCTGATAATGATTTACCACTTCACCTATACCAAGGCCTGTGAGGCGCACAACATTTGGTTCTGCACCAACAGGCTGACCAAGAACTGCAAGGCCAAAGTTAAGATGCACGACAATGCGAAGGTGACTGCGATCGACCTGGGGCATAACCACCCACCGGTGAACTTCTACAGGACCAAAGAAGGCCATGTCATCAAATGGTAAATTAGGACGCCTAAAGGGGCATTCTTAAGAGTTATGGGAAGGAGTAAATCATGAATAAACAGTCTCACACACATATAACCGCACACTAATATTATCTATAGTAAGGGTATCAAGATCTATGTAATGTAATTAGGTCCCACGCACATTTCTACTCGAAACAAATATTTGTTGTGACATATTTGTGTCGTGCGTGTTTGTGCCATGTAGTTTTTCAGTCGCCTCTTTGATCACTTAAGTATTAAAGCGGATAATATTGTACTTTGCATTTGTAAGGATAAAAATTCAGAATAGGTAGCAGACTTCGGAATCGTATAACCATGATTAATAATTGTAGTTATAATGTTTAGGCTGTAACAATGGTTACAGGTCTCGCCGCAAAAAGTAATCTTGTTAACGATTAAAATTCATATATCACTGGATAAGATTGCGTTTTGAGCGATTCCGTGAGTGAGTAAACAATATTACAGATTAAACATTATAATATTATTCATTAGTATTTAATTATGATTATATGTTGTTCAACTATTACGAGTAGTAGTATTATTATGTAGAATGCTGTAGTGTATAACCGTAATTTTCACTCATTATCAGATGTATCGATTTCTAAATTCTTCCTGTTTTATAAAGTTACCAAATATCGGCCTTACATATAAGGGCTTGTTAATTTAACTATTACTTCAACATGCTTTGTCCTCTTGTATTGATTGATGTGTGACGTTTGAGAAAACGAGACAAACATGTTACGTACGAGTAGTATTTATTATAAAATAACTTACGCGTACAAGTAACAACGTACGTGTTTAACGCTTGTATTCCTATTACGATAATTAATATGATAATATATGGAGGTAATCAACAACGTATACGATTATATTTACTCGATTTTAGTAGATCTTCTCTCATTGTTATGTTTGCGTTTTTTTTGTTTTTACGTGATTGTAATATTATTATTCAATAAATTATACGTGTCGAATCGCTGTTTCACTTTTATTTTTGCAGCAAGATTTTTTTTTACTTTTACAGCAAGAGCAAATGTTAACGTGCCCTGTTTTCTTTCAGTAATTCCTTTCGAGGTTATACAATTAGCTCGAGGCGGACAGTTGCTCATGATAAATGAGTATACGTATTCAAAACACAGCAAATCATCAAGGACTTGGCAATGTTCGAGCAGACTTTCTAGGAATTGTGAAGCAAAAATCTCTGTTGATGCGAACGGTGTCGTCATCCCCCATAACTTGGTACACACGCATCGGCCTCCTAATTATGCTAGGACCACGGAAGGGCACCTAATTAGGTGTTGAGTTATGGCCAGCATCATGATAACGATCAACGATTCTGTTTATTGTTAGTTGCGGTGTATTCTGGAGCTGAAGACGTTTGATTTCTTATATTTCTGTCAAAGTCTCTTTTACGAATGCCACATTTATATGAACACGCGCACAAGTGATACAGTGTAGGTATAAGGTATTAGAGATAGTCTTTCTTATCATATTTTTTTTATTTTGCCGTTTTTTTACTTTAATTTTATAATTTTTTTACTGTTATAATATTTAACTATTTTTAATTTCTTTTACCTATCCATCTATCAATAGTCATATATTTGTATTTTTTCTTTTTGTTTTCGTATTAAAATTTTTTGTAGAATAATTTTACATTATTGTTTTTTCCTTATATTATTTTTTACTTCCCCTTATAAGGCAAAGATGGTATCTGCCATGCTTTTTTAACCTATAAAGGAAAGATTAAAATATAGTTAGTGAAAGGTGCTCAGGAATGCTGCATCTTCAATAAAGTATTTGGGGAATAAATAGTTTGTTTAATTATTCATTCCCTACCCTACAAGTAAACGTAGATGTATTAAGATGTTTTTTTATCATAGTTAAGATTAATTCCGTCCAAATAGTAGTTTAGTCGTGTAAAATAAGTGTTATAAAGTTCTAAAATAAAAACCCGATTAAAATTTTCTTGTTTACTATGTATTATTTCTACATCATCCTAACACAATGATATATTACCTCAAAAAGAACGATGTAAATTATATACCCTGCACAAATTCTACTCCATGCACAAGTGTGTATCGGCCGATCTAGAGGTGCCGGGTACGTTTCCAGGGGAAAAAACTATTATTGAGTTTTACATTGGGAGTCTGAAAACGCCTTAACCATATAATGATAATACTCTTTTTCCCTGTTGACATAAAACATGTCCGACCCGGGACATCTAGATGTCTCTTTCTCTCTCTCTAGATCATCATCATCATCAGCCCATATACGGCACAGGCCTCCTCTACAACTAAGAAGGTTAAGACCTTAGTCCACCACGCTGGTCTAGTGCGGGTTGGCGGACTACATACCTAAGAAATTCCTAAAAACTTTTAGGTGTGCAGGTTTCATCAAGATGTTTTCCTTCACCGTTAAAGTACGTAATAATTCTTTGTGAATACACACATAACTTCGAAAAGTCAGAGGTGTGTGCCTGGGGTTTGAACCCGCGACCGTCGAGATTTTCGACCGCGCGTCTAGACCTCGAGGCCATCACGACTTCTCTAGATAGAAGAACAGTGAAGTTATTTAAGGTCATCATTACCTACAATAGATACGTTAGTAATGATATTTTATTAAGCCAAAATTGAACGTATATTGTAGTAGCAATAACGTTTTTGATAAGGCTTTATTGGTTTAAAAATAAAAAAGAAACATAGTATAGTTTGCCTTCGTATCATTATTATGCAAGGTAAAATCGAGACTGCCTCGTGGTCTCGCGGTACAAGCATGTGCCGTGCGATCTAGAGGTCCTGGGTTCGATTCCCGGGTGTTATTGGGTTTTTTCCATTAGGAAATTCTCAGTAACAGCACGGAGTCTGGAAATGTGCCCGAAAAACGGCAATATACTCGCCCCCTATTACGTGGGACTGATACATACCTGGCGAAATGTGGGTGCAGAAATGTACCTCTGCCTACCCCTTCGAGGAATACAGGCGTGAGTTTATGTATGTATGTATGTAAAATTGAGAGTCTTCTTGTATTACGTGGGATTTGTGATGAATGAATTTCAAAAATAAACTAACAAAAGATACGTAAAATTTAATAATAGTAACAGAAATGACTTACATTTTTTCCTTTCAGAAATCAACTATGAAGTAATAGACACACCACGTGGAGCGAAACTTCTCATGATTAACGAATACACGTATTCGAGATACTACAAGTATTCTAGAGTCTGGGTGTGCTCGAGCAGAATATCTAAACATTGTGACGCTAAGGTGTGCTTTGGAGTTAATGAACTGGTGACTTCTCATAATCTACAACACAACCATCCGCCGCCAAAGTACATCAGAACCTCGAAAGGGCAGTTAATAAGATGCTAGATTTAAGGACTCGTACTGTTAATATAAGTATGACGGAGGATAAGGGACCTCAACGCCATCAGTAGGGTCCATACTTTTTAATATTCCAAGCTGCGGGCGTCTGTGGGCGATGTTGGAGCAACGAAACACAGTATCTAGTATGACACGATTATATTATTCAAGTAATTGTTTAGTAGGTAGATACGCGCGACAGTTTCAATATTTCGACCGCACAGGCCGGCTGCTGCTCGAGAAGTGCCGAGCGCACCGCCCAGCCGGTGAATCATTGACTCTGTCGAGCGCCGGTAGATGGCGCTGGCGTTCCAATGATTACTCGATTGCGACAAGTATTTAATTATGTAACTTTAGTCATCAACCCATATACTGCCACAGCTGGGCACGGGCCTCCTCTACAACTGAGAGGGTTTAGACCTTAGTCCACCACGCTGGCCTAGTGCGGGTTGGCGGACTACACACCTAAGAAATTCCTAAGAACTTTTAGGTGTGCAGGTTGCCTCACGATTTTGAGTCCTCTGCTCATCCCACGGAAAACAAAGTTGACATAACTTTCCGAGCTATATGTTTCGTGAATGCGTTTCATATCGTATTGTGTCCCGATCCGCCCGATGGTGATTTTATAAAACAAGTAGCCTATGTTGCGTCGGAAGTTCCCATCTACATATATTTATATAAAAAATCATTCATAAATTAAGTAGTTTTTGCGTTTATTCGTTACTAACATACAAAAATACATACCTTTCTTCTTTATAATATCATAAAATAAAGATATTATATGAAATTTATTCAAAAATAACTAAATATTTTGAATTAATTGGTAATAATAGCGTTAATTGTGTCAATCCGTCACTCATATAGTTTACAGTAAGGGTTTTCTGCATTATGTTCAATAACAACAGCTACTGAATCTAGCGATTTCTTTCTTAATATTTCTAACAATGTAAATTTAATTGGTCTACTTTTGTAAAGTTATATGTCTAGGATGAATGTTAATTGGGTTTGATAGCTAGCCAAATAAATTGTGAATATGTTCAGATAATGTTTGCACTTTGTGCAAATTTTAATTAATTAGAATTATACTAAATTGTACGATTTATTGATTTATACTAAATTGTAATTGTGTGATGGCCTCGAGGTTTAGGCGCGCGGTCGAGAATTTCGGCGGTCGCAGGTTCAAACCCCAGGCACACACCTCTGACTTTTCGAAGTTATGTGTGTATTCACAATGAATTATCACTTGCTTTAACGGTGAAGGAAAACATCGTGATAAAACCAGCACACCTAAAAGTTCTTAGGAATTTCTTAGGTGTGTAGTCCGCCAACCCGTACTAGGCCAGCGTTGTGGACTAAGGCCTAAACCCTCTCAGTTGTAGAGGAGGCCCGTGCCCAGCAGTAGGACGTATATGGGCTGATGATGATGATGATGTACGACCTTAAAGGATTTTTAGCAAACGCAAATATTTTAAAATGAAAAATGTTCTGAGCGTGTAATTAAAAAAAATATGTTTGGTCTACAGTAAGTATTGAGAATAAACTGTTTTCATAACCAATGTAGTTTTATTAACAGTTATAAGCAAGGTGTGCCTTAAAAAACCTTTTTTATTCATTATAATATTTGTAGGTATAAAATCATTATTCCGTGTTTTGTTTTCAGAAGTAATGTACGAAATATGCGAAAACGATCGAGGTGCGAAGCTGTTGATGATAAATAACTACACGTTTTCAAAACATAAAAAACATAAATCCTCGTATCTTTGGTTTTGTTCGTGCAGAATATCTATGCGCTGTAAGGCCAAACTGACTGTAGTAAATAATAAAATTGTTGAACCTTACGATTTACAACACACTCATACACCACCAAAGTATTACAAGACTAAGAACGGTCAAATAGTTAGATTGAAGTAAATGAATAAACGAGTGCGTCCTTCCAGTCATGACATACGGTGCCGAGACGTGGACACTGACATTGACAATGCGGCTTATCCACCATTTTAAGGTCGCTCAGCGAGCTATGGAGAGGGCTATGTTGCGGGTTTCTCTGAAAGATAGGATCAGAAATGATGCCATCCGTCAGAGAACCAAAGTTATCGACATAGCCCAAAGGATTAGCGAGCTGAAGTGGCAGTGGGCAGGTCACATTTGTCGCAGAACCGACAACCGTTGGGGGAAACGGGTTCTGGAGTGGAGACCGCGACTCGGCAAACGTAGTGTAGGGCGCCCTCTGGCTAGGTGGGGTGACGATATTCGCAAGGTGGCTGGCAGCGGTTGGATGAGGAGGGCCGAAGATCGAGCCCAGTGGCGTGCCATAGGAGAGGCCTATGTCCAGCAGTGGACGTAAGAAAGGCTGCTGGTGATGATGATGATGAAATAAATAATAGTTAAAAAAAAAAACTAAAAACACGCTTTTATAGAAAATCCAACTAAAAATAGAAAATAAATTTGTATTAAAATAGTGCATAAATTAAAAAATACATAAATATGTTATTGTAAAAAAAATGCATGGGGTGAATGGTATTAACAGTTATAAATATTAAATATGGCAGAGATATGAAATCTTAAAAAATATAAATCTTAAAAAGCACCCCACGCTTTTTTTACAATTTTTTTTTCATTTACACTCCTTTTAATTCAAATTAATTAAAATTTATTTTCTATTTTTAGTTGGATTTTCTATAAAAGCGTATTTTTCAGTTTATTTTTTTAATTAAATAAAACTTCTTTATCTTAGTTCCTACGGACATATGTAAAGACTACCAAAAAAGTGTAAATTAATAACATTTTAGTGCAGATAATGTAAAGACATTATCTCAGACTTCAGTTTTTTAGGATAAACACTATTTTAAAAAATGTCTATAATTAAATATATCTACAGCAAAAAACGCACATTGACTATACTAAGACATTTTGTACAGACAAAATTCTATAGAAATTAATTTAAGTCTAATCGAATGTTATGTCGTAAAACGCAGCATATGTAATTTACATATGTATGTATATGTCACCGTAAAATTGTAAACACCGTTAGATTATAATCTATCTAGCGAGATTGTAAACTGTCTGTTTTGTTCTTTATATTCCTTATTTCAAAGTATAATCAGTGTATAAAGCTACAGTTTATGCGGTCAAGTTACATATTAGAATTTTTGTATTCGAACTTTTCAACGAATAAAGAGATTACAAAATAAATGCTGTGTTATTATGGTCAAATGTCCTTAGTGCTTACTATTTGGTTCCAACTCCTCCCTTATATATTTTTTTGATTAATTTCGTCCCGTTCGGTTCATGACAAATTAGATTCCCTTAGATTCACTGAGCTTCAGTGCTCGGCGTCAATACTGTGCGTGCCGCTGTTGATCATAGAACACAGGAGTTGCAGTGGCGGGTGTGTGGTGGGATAAGGCATAATAGTCCTTAAATACAAATATAACTTAGTTTCTTTGTAATGCTTTTGTGGACGTAATCAATGCTTGAAACTTGTAGTTTAATAACCATGTTTACTAACTGATATTTCTTTCAGGCATACATTGCGACATAATGTATACAGGGCGCGGTATAAAGTTGTACATCGTGGATAACTATACGTTTTCAAGGGTAAACAAAACTTGCTATGTGTGGGTGTGTTCGCAAAGGCACTCTAGAAAATGCACTTCAAAGATAACAGTTGATCACACCAGACGAGTGATCGCTGGCAATTTGGTACACAACCATCCTCCGCCGAACCTAAAAAAGTTTCAAATTATTTTGCCGACAAATTCATAAAAAAAAACAATTTAAATAAACTACGGTCGAGTTGGGTAAAATTAAAATTTGCGGGATCCTCAAATATTTGTTTCGGGTCTGGGTGGTTGTGAGACCGAAAATACTCTCGTAGTTTCTAATACCCAGAACTATGTATGTAACTGTTGGGTGTATCTGTATTGTAATGACGATTATAAAACTTTTTACAAGCTACCCGCTACAGCGATGCAGTCAACTAAGACAGATAATAGCTCGCCGAATATGTACATTGAACATTGCAAGAAAATCGATATAAACTTTAGCGTCGATGTATTTGAAGTCACGAGAACTATTTAACGTCTTAGTTTTAGATTACGTTTTTTAGGTACTTGTGTATACTCGAGCGGTAAAGTGAAAAAACGAATTTATTGTATGCCTGTCACAAATCCTCTTTGGAATCATCTGATCTATGTCAGGTGGAGAATAGTCCGGCATACTTGTGTCGAATGGGATGTATATATTCTCAGTTTAGGGTTCCATGTAACAAAATAAAAAAAAGACCCTATAAGATTACTCGAATAGTTTGATTAAGTAGAAATTACAAATTATGTATGTATCTATTGTAAACTTACTTGTATGTAGAGCGGTAAAGTTCTTTTAACTGTATTTCTTACTAGGCTACGCAAGTGTACTTAACTGATAAGTGGATTTATAAGTATTGAATATGTTATAAAAGCCTGGTATGACGTCGTGGCCTATACGACATGGGCTACCTAAGAGAACGTTAAAGGTATCGACTATCAAGTGGAGTTTTGAATTCTTTACCGTTCTCCACATATCACACAAAAATGCTGACTCACCATAATTCAAGTTCATAATTAACAATGTTAAATATTATATTTTTAATTTATTTATCAATTTATTTGAAATAGTTTATTTAAATTCTATTATTATAAAACATTTTTTTGTCATAATTAAGCGTAGTTACGTGGCCAAATTGTAATATAAATGTTATCTTAATAGCTTTTGTAATACTTTATTAAAATTTAAATAAAATACCGATACGAATCTCAATTCAAAATGAGCTTTATACCTATCTAGTCATATAGGTTATTATGAATTATCACATCTAACTAGACATTTTGGTGTAAACGGTCTGTTAAATGGATAAATAATATATTATTAAGCTAATATACTCTCACTCTGTAGTCATCTACTATCTCTAATAATGGTGTATAATTGAATGGAATCTCAGTGTATGTATCTTCTATCTCAGTATGGGGTCAGAGCTATGTATGTATGTGACTGGTGGATGTATTAATTTATTTAAATGCAATACAGTAAGAATTTAAAGAAACATACATTGTATTAATCATTTGAAATCCTTGGTTCCTACAAAACGTTAAATATTCTTATATTCTATTCTATTCTAGAGCGGAGCCTTCTAATACAGGTATTGTCATATTTTAAAGGAGTGTTCTAATATGACAACTGTATTAAGGTTTAGTATAGAAAATGCAATAAATAATTTTGATTTTAGTTTTTTTTATATAGCTGAATACTACTTGATAAAGGTACACAGTACAGTGTTGTGACGTGTTGTACAATATTGGTTGTATACTCGTTCTGTCTTTTAGATAGCGGAGTTTGACTTGAATCATCATCATCATCATCAGCCCATATATGTCCCACTGCTGGGCACGGGCCTCCTCTACCATTGAGAGGGTTTAGGCCTTCGTCCACCACGCTGGCCTAGTGCGGGTTGGCGGACTACACACCTAAGAAATTCCTAAGAAGTTTTAGGTGTGCAGGTTTCATCACGATGTTTTCCTTCACAGTTAAAGTACGTGATAATTCATTGTGAATACACACATAACTTCGAAAAGTCAGAGGTGTGTGCCTGGGGTTTGAACCCGCGACCGTCGAGATTCTCGACCGCGTGCCTAAACCTCGAGGCCATCACGATAATAATATTAAGATAATATTTTGTTGTAAACCCCTTTAATTGTCTGTATCACGTCTCCCCGTTACCATTGACTGAAAAAACTAAGTAAATTATTTTTTTTATTGCTTAAAAACATATTTGGAAATAACACGTTATTTTATAGTTTAGATATTTTCAAAATTTGCATTGAGGTGTCCTCATGTGCCCACGAAAAAAGGGCTGCATAATGTGAATCTTATTTTTCAGTGTTGTTAAGTATCTTAGAGCTGCATTCTGTTTTGTATACCGAATTGTATAAATAGCCAATATCCTGCACAATATTTTTCAAAAGACAAACTTCTTAGAACGCAGTTGTGCTATATATGTCCTAGGTAAATGGGACGAGCCTATTTCCATTTGTCAGTCACATTTCAATACTCTGGGAAAAAGCGAATAACACTCTCGCCCGGAATCCTGTATACATATTTATGTCTATGTATATTGTCTGAATTAACATTAATGCTATAATTATTGTTTTCAGCAATGCACTGCGAAATAGTGACAACAGTTCGAGGCGCAAAGTTGTTGATGGTTAACAATTACACCTTCTCCAAGAACTGTAAATCTTCTCATGTGTGGTTTTGTTCCAGCAGAATGTCCAAGAAATGTGACGCTAAATTCTATTTTAAAAACGCAACAGTTTTAGAACCCTATTGTTTTGATCACAACCACGATCCTCCGAAAATTTTTAGAACAAAAGACGGCCAACTTGTAAGATATTGAAATGATTTTTTTTTTTATATTTTCGGCCAGCATTTAGTAGTTGTTAATACATGTATACAAAAGCGGTTGTGATTAAAAAAAATATATAGAACTGTATTTTTAAGTTTAAGTAGGTACATATTACCTAATGAGACGAGCTTGTACCTATAAAAAAATGAAAATCTTGCCATAGTTGATTTGACGTACTGATATAATATGTAGGTGATAAATTTGTGAAGATATTTTAGTTTGCATGTGGTGACCTTAACTTGTCAAATATAAAATGTATCATTAAGACTTGGTCTATAAATAGTTTCTTTGTTCTCGATTTTGAACGTTAATTATAATAATAATAAATAATAAATTAATTTATTTATTAACCTTAAAAAAAATACACATAACAGTTTGCAAAAACTCTCCACACTAGGCACACTGGAGAGTTTTTTTTAATTAAGCAGTAATTTATTACGCACAGACATTAATGTTGTTGTTACATAAAGACAGTATTATTGGTGTAAGTGTTATTGGGTTTTTTCATTAGGAAATTCTCAGTAGCAGCACGGAGTCTGGAATTGCGCCCGAAAAACGGCAATGAGCTCGACCCTATTACGTGGGACTGATACATACTTGGCGAAATGTGGGTGCAGAAATGCACCTCTGCCTACCCCTTCGGGGAATACAGGCGTGAGGTTATGTATGTATGTACAAAACGTTGTTCTTACATAAAGACAGTATTTTTTAAGTCACCTCTTACGACAGGCAGGGGATGCCTAAAGACAGCTAACTTAATAGTGTTACATCGTTATTTAAAAAATATACCGTCAAATGAATTATACCATTCTACTATTTTTGTATCAGTATTAAATCGCGTCAATAGTTTTTAAACGAATAACATAAATTGAGGCTTTATCGTGAGTGATTGTACTTATTTAATTATTATAATTTTGTTCGATCAAATTACCCGTATGAGGCCTGTGTTTTTATTCAATATTTTAAGGACATTAATTTTTGTATACTTGGAATACGGATCGCCGTACGGATAGCATATTATCTTAAATATCCTATTTACTATGCAATAAATTCAGAGACTCAAAAGTTATATCCGAAACAAATGTCTAAATATTTGGGGATGAAGTACCTATGTAGACTAAATATGGAAAACTTCTTGCTTGCTGGCGTCATACCATCTGTCATACTGCGACAAAAACTTGATCAAATGAATTTGATGGAGAATATCAACAACGTTTCAATAAAAAATCAATCCAATTCAATCCATCAGCCAATGGAAGTCCACCGCTGGACATGGGCCTCTCGCAATGACTTCCACAGGGACCTGTTGGAAGCCTGCAACCAGCGACGTCCCGCGACCTTTACTAGGTTTCCGGTACGTGGCCTCCACCCGAAAACTTTTTGGCCCCATCGGCCATCAGTTCTCCGCGCTATGTGCCCGGCCCATTGCCACTTCAACTTGCTAATCCGCTGGGCTATGTCAAAAAAATATATATAGTCCTAATGTTTGACCAATGTATTACTCGGAAATATAAAAATAAAAAAAATTAAAAAATTATAATACATAAAATATAGTCACATACATACATAGCAATTATTATTTGTTTTTCAGGACATGAGGCTGAAGTGATATATACAACACATGGTGCAAAATTGTACTTGGTAAATCGATACACATTTTCAAGAACCAACAAACTGTCCAAAGTTTGGTTTTGTTCGCAAAGAGTGTCCAAAAGGTGTGATGCAAAGATTAGAGTCGAACTATCCGGATTAGTGATAGCACAAAATTTGAAGCATACGCATCCACCGCCGAACTTCAAGACGATTGAAGTCGTTGTGCAAAAAATTTGAAGCTTAACTTAGGCTTTCAAATTAAAATAAAATTTCTCTTTTTTATTTTTAATTATAATAATATAAGTTTCATAAATAGAGGATACTTATTGTCCGTTCATTATTAGAGGATTAATTATTGGCTGCCAACCCGCAATAGGCCAGCGCGTCTCGAAGAAAGAGATGTGTGATAACTAAGGTTATTTGATAAATATTATTTACATAAATTTTCTTAAATGGACAGACCTGTGGCGCAGTTGGCTAGATACCAGCTTGCGAAACGAGAGGACGCGGGTTCGATCCCCGCACCGTGACAAATGTTTGTGTTTTCCACATATATTTGTTTCGGGTCTGGGTGTTTGTGAGACCGAAAAGTCTCTCGTAGTTTCTGATACCCACAACACAGGAATTGATCCTAGTGTGGGGTCAAAACGATGTATGTAGCTGTTGGGTGTATTTATTAATTAATTTAATTAATTAAACCGCCAGTGCCTTTAACCTTCAGCATTAGCTGATAATTTATGAGCTTTTATTACACTATTAACAAATATATTACTTATTAAGATACATAAAACGGTTTTGCATTTATAACTTTGTTGGCTGAATGATATTAATTTTTTTTTGATACAACTTACATAATCAATAATTTAGATTTTGATAAAAATGTTTAGTCTTAGATATCCCTTGAGGGAAAAATTAAAGGTTTCCTAATGTCTGTGAGGGTTCTAGACCCGACTAAGTGTATTCGTATTTTTTAAGTATTTTTAATTAGAAAAATACTTGATGCTATTCTGTCTTATTTATAAGAGTTCGTTCGTTTTTTATACAGGTACTTTTCTAATTTTTAAGACATTTTTATGTTAATTTATAGTGATAAATTTATTTTTAATAAAAATACCTTTTTCAATATTTTTATTTTTATTCTATTTAACTCACCTCAAATTGCGGTTGTCGGGCACATTTTTAGCCTCCGTGCTGCTACTGAGAATATCTTAAAGGAAAAACCCAATAACTCTGCCCGACCCGGGAATCGAACCTGGGATCTCTATATCGAACGGCACATATGTATTACACGTACATATGTTTTAATATAAATATATTGTGAATATATATTTTTTTATTAAGATTCATTTATATATTCACCTAAATATTGAAAGTCCCGTGGTGCAGTTTCCTAGATACCAGCTTATGAAACGAGAGGCTGCGGGAGAGAAATGCTTGTGTGATTCACAAATATCTCAGGTCTGGATGTTTGTGAGACCGAAAAGTCTTTCGTAATTTCTGATACCCACGAAACTACACTTGTATCTTAATGTAGGTCAGAATTATGTATGTGACTGTAGGGTGTATTTATCAATGTTTTAGAACAGTATGCATATTGAGCGCATACTATTTTATAAAATGTAGGCCCATTTTATATACGAGTATTTATTGTGACTGTACCTTTTTTTCTTGAGAGGAAGCTGAATATGACTCTCCATTCTATTGCACCCGTGAAGAGGGGGGATAGGAAAGGTAGGTAGGACCCTGACATATGTCAGGGTCACCAGCTGCCCGGCCATCCAGTTTAGCGTACAGAAACGTCACATCCATATGTGAATGCTACGTATATTCAAGTGTCAATGGTCCAAATATTACGGTAGTTAGCTTTTAAATTTTCCGGTCCGTTCGTAATGGGATGAATACTGTTTGATCCCGGATAGCGATGCACTCGTGTGTTGTGTGCGGATACGAATATCCTACCAACAGCAGCAGTGTGTGGAGTCATCATCATCATCATCATCAGCCCATATACGTCCCACTGCTGGGCACGGGCCTCCTCTACCATTGAGAGGGTTTAGGCCTTAGTCCACCACGCTGGCCTAGTGCGGGTTGGCGGACTACACACCTAAGAAATTCCTAAGAACTTTTTAGGTGTGCAGGTTTCTTCACGATGTTTTCCTTCACCGTTAAAGTACGTGATAATTCATTGTGAATACACACATAACTTCGAAAAGTCAGAGATGTGTGCCTGGGGTTTGAACCCACGACCGTCGAAATTCTCGACCGCGTACCTAAACCTCAAGGCCATCACGACTTATTTGGTTTGTGGAGTATTGGTGTAGAAAAGCACTCAGGATACAGGAGATTTTGTGGTGTAGAGGACTAACTAACTAACTAAGGAGGTAACTCTTATGATTTTGATAGTTGTAATTATCATGTATTTCTTGATGTTTGGGAGCTGTTATTGACGGGAAGATGAATACCTATATTTTTTTTTTTTGTGTTCAATGTTTTTAAATTTCTTCCTACAGATATTTTATCCTCGACAGGGACAGAACTGACTTTTATATTTGTGTCTAAACAATACATACCAACTCAATTACTTATATAAAAGTGCAAGAAGACAATACAATGTTTTAATATCGGTTTTTCAGGTTTGGAGCACGAGGTTATTGAAACGATAAAAGGGGTAACGTTAATCAAGATAGAGAACTATACATTTTCGAAAATGTCAAAAGTTTCTAACCTGTGGCTCTGTTCGAGTAGAAAATCCACGAGATGCCCGGCAAAACTTACCGTGAACAAGGACTACGAAATAATGAAATATATGTTATGTCATAACCACAAGCCGCCTAATTACATCAAGACCCATGGCGGGCAATACGTCAAGGTGTAAATAATGCCTATTTTTGATCTGTTTAAACGTTGGAAAAAATTGTGTATCAAATAATGGTGTGGTAATTTCATTTCGGTTTTAAAAGTAAATAAAAAGTAGCAACCAAGAACTAGCTAGCTCTTTTCTTTTAATCATAAATTTAGGTGACCGATTACCTAGTATGATTCATCTGATCCGTTTTACTTTATCATTATTTGCATCGGATAATTGTTTGATACAAATATTTTTAGTTTGACTTTCCGAAAGAGACGTGTATCAAATTTCAAAATTGTGCTCACTAGCAAATTTTGACTTGTCAATAAAAATAAACTATTAACTGCTTCGAAATTTATATGAAGCAATAGTGTATTTTGTAGGGGAATGTCCAGGATTGTGAACTACTGTCTCAGGCCCTTTTGGACCCAACTGCTGAAGTGATATATACAACACATGGTGCAAAATTGTACTTGGTGAATCGATACACATTTTCAAGAACCAACAAACTGTCCAAAGTTTGGTTTTGTTCGCAAAGAGTGTCCAAAAGGTGTGATGCAAAGATTAGAGTCGAACTATCCGGATTAGTGATAGCACAAAATTTGAGGCATACGCATCCACCGCCGAACTTCAAGACGATTGAAGTCATTGTGCAAAAAATTTGAAGCTTAACTTAGACTTTCAAATTAAAATAAAATTTCTCTTTTTTCTTTTTAATTATAATAATATAAGTTTCATAAATAGAGGATAATTATTGTCCGTTCATAATTAGAGGATTAATTATTGGCTGCCAACCCGCAATAGGCCAGACGTCTCGAAGAAAGAGATGTGTGATAACTGATAACTAAGGTTATTTGATAAATATTATTTACATAAATTTTCTTAAATGGACAGACCTGTGGCGCAGTTGGCTAGATACCAGCTTGCAAAACGAGAGGACGCGGGTTCGATCCCCGCACCGTGACAAATGTTTGTGTTTTCCACATATATTTGTTACGGGTCTGGGTGTTTGTGAGACCGAAAAGTCTCTCGTAGTTTCTGATACCCACAACACAGGAATTGATCCTAATGTGGGGTCAAAACGATGTATGTAACTGTTGGGTGTATTTATTAATTAATTTAATTAATTAAACCGCCAGTGCCTTTGACCTTCAGTATTAGCTGATAATTTATGAGCTTTTATTACACTATTAACAAATATATGACTTATTAAGATACATAAAACGGTTTTGCATTTATAACTTTGTTGGCTGAATGATATTAATATTTTTGTGATACAAGTTACATAATCAATAATTTAGATTTTGATAAAAATGTTTAGTCTTAGATATCCCTTGAGGGAAAAATTAAAGATTTCCTAATGTCTGTGGCGTTCTAGACCCGACTAAGTGTATTCGTATTTTTTAAGAAACTTTTATGAGAAAAATACTTGATGCTATTCTGTCTTCCTATTAGAGTTCGTTCGTTTTTTATATAGGTACTTTTCTAATTTTTAAGACATTTTTATGTTAATTTATAGATAGATTTATTTTTAATAAAAATACCTTTTTCGATATTTTTATTCGAATTTACTCACCTCAAATTGCGGTTGTCGGGCACATTTTTAGCCTCCGTGCTGCTACTGAGAATATCTTAAAGGAAAAACCCAATAACTCTGTCCGACCCGGGAATCGAACCCGGGTTCTCTATATCGCACGGCGCATATGTATTTGTGCCGCGTGACCACACATACATAATTATGTTTTAATATAAATATATTGTGTATGTAAATATATTTTTTAATTAACATTCATTTACATATTCACCTAAATATTGAAAGTCCCGTGGTGCAGTTTCCTAAATACCAGCTTATGAAACGAGAGGCTGCGGGAGAGAAATGCTTGTGTGATTCAAAAATATTTCAGATCTGGATGTTTGTGAGACCGAAAAGTCTTTCGTAATTTCTGATACCCACGAAACTAGACTTGTATCTTAATGTAGGTCAGAATTATGTATGTGACTGTAGGGTGTATTTATCAATGTTTTAGAACAGTATGCATATTGAGCGCATACTATTTTATGAAATGTAGGCCCATTTTATATACGAGTATTTATTGTGACTGTACCTTTTTTATTGAGAGGAAGCAGAATATGACTCTCCTTTCTATTGCACCCGTGTGGAGGGGGGATAGGAAAGGTAGGTAGGACCCTGACATATGTCAGGGTCACCAGCTGCCCGGCCATCCAGTTTAGCGTACAGAAACGTCACATCCATATATGAATGCTAGGTATATTCAAGTGTCAATGGTCCAAATATTACGGTAGTTAGCTTTAAAATTTGCCGGTCCGTTCGTAATGGGATGAATACTGCTTGATCCCGGATAGTGATACACTCGTGTGTCGTGTGTGGATAGGAATATCCTACCCACAGGCAACAGCAGCAGTGTGTGGAGTATTGGTGTGGAAAAGCACTCAGGATACAAGAGATGTTGTACTGGAGAGGAGGTAACTCTAATGATTTTGATAGTTGTAATTATCTTGTATTTCTTGACATTTGGGAGCTGTTATTGACGGGAAGATGAATACCTATATTTGTTTTTTGTGTTCAATGTTTTTAAATTTCTTCCTACAGATATTTTATCCTCGACAGGGACAAAACTGACTTTTATATTTGTGTCTAAACAATACATACCTACTCAATTACTTTAATAAAAATGCAAGAAGACAATACAATGTTTTAATATCGGTTTTTCAGGTTTGGAGCACGAGGTTATTGAAACGATAAAAGGGGTAACGTTAATCAAGATAGAGAACTATACATTTTCTAAAATATCAAAGTTTCTAACCTGTGGCACTGTTCGAGTAGAAAATCCACGAGATGCCCGGCAAAACTTACCGTGAACAAGGACTACGAAATAATGCAATATATGTTATGTCACAACCACAAGCCGCCTAATTACATCAAGACCCATGGCGGGCAATACGTCAAGGTCTAAATAATGCCTATTTTTGATCTGTTTAAACGTTGGAAAAAATTGTGTATCAAATAATGGTGTGGTAATTTCATTTCGGTTTTAAAAGTAAATAAAAAGTAGTAACCAAGAAGCTAGGTCTTTTCTTTTAATCATAAATTTAGGTGACCGATTACCTAGTATGATTCATCTGATCCGTTTTACTTTATCATTATTTGCATCGGATAATTGTTTGATACAAACATTTTTAGTTTGACTTTCCGAAAGAGACGTGTATCAAATTTCAAAATTATGCTCACTAGCAAATTTTGACTTGTCAATAAAAATAAACTATTAACCGCTTCGAAATTTATATGAAGCAATAGTCCATTTTTTAGGGGAATATCCAGGATTGTGGACTACTCTCTCAAGCCCTTTTGGACCCAACTACTGGTGAAGAAATACACTATTACCTACATCTTCCCGAAATAGACAAGAGACTTTATGTACGGTTGAAGATTTAACCTGCTACATCAAAATGGCATACACATACTAAATAATTAAATAAAACCCAGACCATCTGATTGCAGAACCGATGGAGCTTGAAATGATACAGACAGTCAACGGCAATTATTTGCTCATGGTACAAAACTACACGTTCTCGCAGAAAGGGAAATCTACTGCACTCTGGTATTGTTCCAGTAAAGTATCGAAGAAGTGTTCTGCCAAGGTCAACTTGGATGACAATAATCGGATGTGGAATTGCAAATTGATCCACACGCATCCACCTCCGAAGTACATTAAGACTTCAACTGGCCTATATTTTAAGATTAAATAAACATTTTTATAAGGTATGTTTTTTATTCCGGCAATGCTAAATGACCTGTTAACGATGCTGTTCTATCCAACAATCATATCGGTATTTGAGATGCTACGGTTAAAGGACCAAGGATTATATTGAGGGAACATGTGTCTAAAAAATATTCCACGGCTTCATTGTACTGCAAATGTTCTTCCAAAGGATGAACTTTGCATAAAATTGGAGAACTATTTATAGCATATATACTTTTGGTATTTTATTTGTTCTAAAGGCAGCGTCGTTGTTCCAACGAAATGGTATGGCAAGGTGTTATTGTGTTTTCCACTAGGAAATTCTCAGGAGCATCACGAAGTCTACAAGACTCTTCCTAATTTCGGGGCGACATCCACAACGTTGATGCAGACGTGAGTGTATGTGCAAATATTTTTGGCATACCAGCAAGCAGTCCACTAGATAAATAACGTTAGAAATAGTAGGCACTTGTCGGACTTGGTAAAACACGTAAAAATATTGTTGCAAATGTTTTTTTTTTGATAGTTTTACTTTGGTCACATTTAGTGTATATTACTCTGTTTAATTATTTTTTACTAATTTCTTTAGTTAAACTTAATAATGGGGCACATAGCGCGGATGGCCGATGGGGCCAAAAAGTTCTCGAATGGAGGCCACGTAGCGGGAAGCGCACCAACACAACAAGATGGTCCGGCTGCCTCCAACAGGTCACTGAGGAAGTCATTGGGGGAGGCCTATGTTCATCAGTGGACTTCCTTAGGCTAATGGATTGGATTGGAAACTTAATAAACTAATAATTTCAATTCTGTATCTTTAGATCGATTTAAATAAATAATTGGTTAATTAGGTAAAATTTTGTAAATACGATGTCTAAGAAATTATTTTCATCAGTATATTTATATTAAAACAGTAAAGCTATCTCTCACTCTTGAATTCCATGGATTTATGTCCGGTGGTGCACATTATGTTAATGATTGTATGTATCATCTGTATGATAGATAAAAACTGCGAGTTCTGTATCACTACAAAGCGTCTTTAATACTTTTCTCCCCTTCTCTTCATTGTCTTAAGGCCGTTCTCACATCTTCATCATACCCTTGTCCTGTTACTAATTTTATTTGGGGTCGGCGTAGCATCTTCCATACTTCCAAACATCCCCATCAGTCATGTCCTTTCGTCATGTCTTCATTCACCCTTTTTTCTTTCATATCTTCTCTTACGCACTTCATTCATGTTTTTGTGCCTTCCTCTGCTTGTCCATCCTTCAACTTTCATACTCATTACTTTTTTACTGATTCATCCCTTCTAGTAACATGCCCATACCATAACAGACGGTTCAGCTTATCTTTCATACTACTTAGCTACTTTCAAATTTTCTCTAACGTATTCAGTCCTCACTCTGTCAATCCGCGTTATTTCTGTTGTTGCATACAACAGAATCCACCCTCATCTAAAAAACTTAATTTTAATTTCTTTAGTGACCCCTTTGATGTCTATACCCACATAATTACACATTATGTAATTTTTTAAACTACCTCTTGGTTTCGCGGCATGTGTACGATTATATGATTAAAAGTTTGTGCGTAGATATGTATGTATATTAAGAGGGTAATTTCCAAGAATACATGATCTATAAACAAAAGTATAATGTTCCATTTTTTCACCAATAGGTAACCCAATAATAATTCCATAACTTCATAGCCTAGAATATAATTATTTTTAATGTCAGTCTTTAATGATTTATTTAAAAACATTAAAAACTGATGCTAAATCTGCTTGGTTTAAGTCTTAATTAAGTATTTAGTTTTCATATTAAGAATCATTTAAAAAATATATAAGTAAATATATTATTGTTTTTACAGTGACGCCAAAATTTCAAATAATCGAAACGTCAAACAGTGGGTGCCTGCTGTTGGTAAAATCTTATACGTTTTCGAAGTACGCGAAGAATAGCAACATGTGGGTCTGCTCAAGCCGCAAATCTAGGAAGTGTAGAGCCAAAGTACACATGAATAGCCAAAATCAAGTAATATCATTCCAGTTAGAGCACAATCATCCTCCTCCAAATTACGTGTTAACTCCTTACACTACGCAAGGTTAATCATCGATATAACTATAATTCCACAGATATTTGAACATTTATTCATTCATTGGTGTCGTCTTAAAAATAATAGAAATGTGAAAGTAGATTGTTGAAATTAGAGAATCTATTACAATGTTATATTACAATATTCTAAAATCTATGGGATTTTTATGTAGATATTGGATTGTGAATGGAATGCTACGTAGATGATGTTTCACTGCTGGGCTCGGGCCTCAAGCATTTAGAAGGAACCCCTTTTGGCCTAGTGCGGATTCTTTAAAACGTTTAAGCGGATTCTTAAAGCGCGTGAAATCTATCTATTATCCCGCTTTATTTCTTGGTGGTAGTAAATTACATCGTCAAATTGATATATCCTTGCAGTAAAGGTAAAAACCCCGCGTATTAGCTTAGAAATTACCGTAGTAATTTTTAGATTCTACGAATTTTTGAGTAATCATAACAAGTTTAAAGAATTTATAGTATAAGGTAATATAAATTGTATTGTCTGGATGTTAGCCTAGTGTACTATTGGACTTTGAGTGCATTCCAGTATTTCCTATCCTACAATAGCTTAGAATAGAATTTGCATTTATGCCACTTGTTCCCCCTCACTAACATTGCCCAACTATGTTCATTAATGAAAAATATTCTTTGAAATGTGATCTTAATTAATTAATTTTATTATCATAAAATGTATTTTTATAATGTATACTTAATTTATTATAAGATGTATTTTTTATTGATTTACTCTTCCGCCTATATTTTCTAGAATTTTATCTTAATTTTTTTATGTAAAGACTGTCTCGTTTTGAGTCTATTGTAGTGTTTATAGATTAGGATATATTGTTATTGTAAAGTAGATGCGTCACGTAGTGTCGCATTTTTAACTCAAAGAGATTTCTATCCTGGCTGTGACTTTTAAGTAAGCTTTCATTAGATTAATTTTGTAACCTCACTTGTCTAAATTCGTTTCTTCTCTGGCAAAATTTTATTGTGAGAATATCTATCGATCTAACTACAGAACAGTTGAATAAGACTAGAAAGGAAATGTCAGCATGCCGAGCGTGCCAAAGTAACGATTAGACTACCACATGTTTGACACGGCCGCTTCTTAGTATTTCTGGTAGCGTGTAATATCAAGACTTTTATAAATGTGTGACAATCAATAGCACCCTTCATTTTTGTTTGAAATTTTTATCATTGCTCGTGTAATCGTAGTAGGTGACAGACAAGCAGCGATACTCGTCCCCATACAAAATAATGTCTATTTTCCTACTAATCTTATTCAGCTCTTCGGTGGTATAATGCAATGACATATCATAAGAAAAGGTTTTCATTATATGGATGTTTCATGCCTAAATTTTGCTATTTATATTATCTATATATGTTAAACAAGACTGACCTGGCTTTTCGACCGGGCGCAGTATTGAATAAGTCTTAGTTGTTTATTTAAAATGAAATCTTTAAATAAGTTTATAACATTAATATGCATTTTACTCTTGTAACCTTTTTGATTAACGTGATTCCAAAAATAAGCCAGTGTACGGTTTAATAGAGATATGCCTCTCCTTTAGTCATGTTTAGATCTGTGTAGATGTGTATGCCCTTCATCCTTCATAGTGAAACATTAATATTTGTGTCTAGATTAATCGAAATAAAATTTTCCGCTTATCAATTGGTGTCAATAGACTCAATAGTACATTCAAATTCAATATATCGTTCAATGTTGTAAAAAAAAAAATACTTGTAATTCAAGAATTCATTGCCGTCGTTGTCTTTTTGAAGATGTAATTACAATACTTTGCTTAATCTGTAATTCGCCTAATTATATTTGATAATCTTTTTTGACTTAATAGAATATTTTTTGGATCTTAAAGGGTACCTAGTAGAATTTATGTGCTTTGAATTTCGCATATATTTTTTGAGACTGTGTTAATAAATAGTAGATGAATAAAATCAGTGTTTAAACAATCAATTGGCGTTCTTATTTAAATTCTAACAGCACGAACAGTGCTAAAATACAATTATCAAGTTGAAACTTAGATAAAACACAAGGTTTTACTGAGAATTTAACTAATTCACGATTATTTTATTTTATTTAATATTAGCATGTGCCGTGCGATTTGATGTTGTACGGAGTCTGGAAATGTGCCCGAAAAACAACGATAGGCTCGCCCCCTTTTACGTGGAACCGATACACCTAGAGAGATGTGGATGTAGAAACGCAATTTTTTCATCCTTGGGGAAATACAGGTGTATAGTAGATAATAACACCACACACCACAAATTAATTGTCGACTGGCAAAAACCGACCAGTTGATACAATTATTGCTGATACCTATATCCAAAGTAAAAAACAGATTTTTTAAATTCCTTTAGGTATTTTATGCCTCATCGCATCCTAAACATTATTAAACTTAAAACTACAAATACAAAAAATGACCTTTTTTGCATGGGGAAAATCCTCTTGGATTCCTACTTGTAACAAGCAGGTTATGTCGGACTTTTACCGAATAAAAACCCCATGGTTCTGGTTCTCGGTTGCCACGTGCAAAGGACACCGGGATCTCAAAAAGAACACACACCGGTAATCCTTCTTGCGGTTTGCTTTTATGCTCTTCATAGGTTTCGAAAAATCATTCACTTAAGCCTTGATACCGCTGATACCGATTAGAGGTTCCAGCGGTAATTAATCGGTCTCTTCGTCTTCGAGTGGGATCGGCTTTTTCACGATCCCTCTCAGCGGCCTCTTTCTTTGCCATGACAGCCTCGCAAAAACATGCCACGGCATTCCACGATATGGTGGTTTTCAGCATCTCTGAGACAACTGCTGCCAAGCAAAGATTTTGTCCTATTCCACTGACTAGAGTCTGTCGCTCCTCAACCCAAGCGGTGCATTCAGCAAGCGTGTGCGTAGCAGGATCCAGACTACCGGTGTCGCAGTGGAAGCAATTTGCTTTTGTCTCACGCCCTATCTTACACAAATACTCGCCGAAGCATCCGTGCCCGGTAAGTTGGGTGAGTCTGTATGTGAGTCTACAAAAAACGACCTACTGATGCATGAACAGCCGATGACAAAACAGATTCAGGCAGATTAGTATACAAGACAACTTTTCCTTCTAGGTATGTCTATAAAATTGATTCGAGTGTGCCGACGGAAGAAGCCATTAATGCTCGTCAACAAGTATACGTTCGCACAGACCACGTGCGACAAGAGGTACTGGAACTGCAGCAGAAAATTATCATCTAAATGCCCCGCCAAGATACGATTCAACGAGTCTGGAGAAGTGATCTTCCGCCAATTGACACATAACCATGATCCTCCAACTTACATCCAGGTCGCTGATGGTAGTTACGTTAAGGTGTAAGAATAGTTGTTTTTGTGGCATTAGTGTGTGCTTTGTCGGATTGTGTCTTTAGGTTTTAGAAATTCTTAGTAAACCTAGAAATGTTTTAGAAAAATGGCAACAAGCAAAACGTACAAATGCATCTTTGCCTTATCCTTTTTAAATATTTTGTTCTAATAAATGGTAAAAATTTTGTCAGCATGTTATTTGTTGTGTGATTATTAAAAGATTTAACAGCATAAGTAATTAGTGATTTTGATTGTATTTTTATGCTAAATGTAACACGATGTAAAGAACTTGTATGTAATTTGTAAGTTTTTTTAAATTTTAAGTTCAAGGTTTAAAGGAAACTAAACAAATATACACCTTTTTTATGCGTATATGCTCATTACAAGTGGAAACACTAAATATAATTAATTGTTGTTGGTTTAAACCTAACATAGAGCGCAATTGATTGTTGTATGACAATCGGCAGACTGTTGATTGATATTTATACCTGTAGTTAATTATATTTTAGAATATTGTATATCACTTTAAGTAAATAAGGAATTACTGTGTAGGAAGCATAGCGCAGTAACTTTTGTAATCAAAAGATTCCTTTTTAGTAGCCAAAAAGTTTAGTTTTAGGCTTGTGATCGCGAAATACTGCTTTTTCCATTAGCAAGTTCTAAGTAGCAATATGAAGTCTGTAAATGTACCCAAAAAATGACGACAACGTGGGACTTGAAGCGATATGTAAGTTTAGATTAATAACTATGTTATGTATGTTTATGTTATTAACTATGCGAGGAAAAAGGCGTGAGTGTGGAGTGTGTGTCTAATATGTAAACAAAATAGTTTATAGTTTAAACAAATGTGTCACAGAATTGCAAATCATTTGAATAAAGAGACAATTTAGCCAAAAGACAACTACTATTATTTATTCCACCAATGTTTTTCCCACGAGTATTGACAAATAGCTTTCACAAAATTAAATTTTTGCGATTACAAATAAAATAATATATATTATTTATAATCGATAGCTATATTTTTGGTATTATTATCTCCGCTATCCTAATTTAGAAATAAATTATTTTGAGGTAGAATTTTCGATTTCCGAACGTAGTTCCCGCGACATTGACAGCTGTGACAGCTGATTTGTGTATTTGTTACAAAATAATAACAATGTTTGATGTGTGAACTAATTCACAACACTGCACAATAAATTACGTATTCCAAAATGACTTTTATTAGTGTTGACCAGTGTTAGTGAGAAAAAGTTAAAGGCCTTATGAAACATAACCTCAAAATTTTCGAAAGTGAAGTGTTTGAAAATATTGAATTTTGACTTACACAGAAAGTCCTAACATCTAATTGGTAACCTTTATGAAGTTGCTAATAAATGTGTAATTTAATGTAACAAATAGGTAGCAGAGTAATATTATTTAACCATAAAACAAATGTAACTTCTAAAAATAGGTATTATGAACGAAATTTAGGCTTAAGCAATAACTTGTAAAATTTGGTTTACAATATTTTTATGCTATATTTGGACCTCGAACGTGACAGTATATTTTTTATAAAAATAAATTTCAGTAAACAATTATTGTTTTATTATTATTGGTTAAGTATACACAAACAGTGTGCCAGACTGTATAGCAATAAAATATATTAATGGAGGTAAGTGTTCTTTTTTAATAATTAATATAGTCAAAGTATTGGCCCCAATTTCTTACATATTTTTATACATACATACATAAAATCATGCCTGTATTCCCCGATGAGGTAGGCAGAGGTGTATTTCTGCACCCACATTTCACCAGATATGTATCATTCCCATGTAATTAGGGGCGAGGCTATTGCCGTTTTTCAGGCTCATTTCCAGACTCCATGCTGTTACTGAGAATTTCCTAATGGAAAAACCCAATAACACTTTGCCAGACCCAGGAATCATATCCAAGACCTCTACATCGCATGGCACATACTTGTATGAGGCAGTCAATACTAAATAAGTACTACTACTATTATCTACTCAATAAGTAGAGGAGGCCTGTGTGATTTATGTGTACTGATATTGATATGATTATTCATAAATTATTTATTAATGATATTGTAATATTTTAGGTGTTACAATTTTTACTTGGATTTTACTTTCATCTTAATATCTTTTATCTTAACATTTTGCCATCTAGAGGTCTAGAAGTAAGTATAATTTCAAAACATTGAGGCTGTAAAGTTTTGGGCAAAATTTGTTAGAATGTGAAATTATTGTGCTAAAATAGTTTTATTTTGATCATGCACATCAAATTTTTTATCAATGTCTATTTGTGCAAATAGTAATAAGGGTGATAGTTGAGTGATTAACAAATTAAATTATCATTATCTTCATCAGGCAATATTATGTCCAATTCCTGGGTGCGGGCCTACTATACAGTTTACAGGGATTAGGCCTTAGTCCATCACACTGACCTAGTGCAAATTGGCTTAATTATAAAATTTAATTAATAAAGCCTATTTCAAATCCACTTTTTCAAAGTAATTTCCTTGTTTCAAATGAAAATTTGTAGCTTCTTAAGAACTGTAAAATTTTGTTCTAAATTTTTGATTACTAACATATTTTAAAATCATAGTATTTATGTAATAATAATTGTATCAATAAATGACCTAATTATCTTTTGTGAGTTTGTTTTTTACTGCTATAAACTTTCAATAAAATAATTTCTTTATATTGTCTGTAGTTATTTCACAAGAATTTGTTTTTAAATCTATCAAGTTTCTTTTTTAAATAGGGAAATGGAATAATATGGTTTGTAAAAGAACTTTTTCATTTTAGGTGTAAAATATTGTCCAGAGAATGTTCTTCAAATGAAGATGGAGTTTCAAAAGAAAATTGAACAACTTATGAGTCGTAAGAAGGGTAACCAGGGATATCTGATGAGTGCACAGCAATATCATGAGCTCATACAAGAAGTAAAGTTAACAAAAGAAAAGTTGAGAAAAGATTTCAATGATTACAGATTACTGTCAAACTTTGACATCTTAAACATAGGTGGGATGGAGAGACTCATTGTACCCAAAACCGATACAAATCAAACTCTGAAAATGTACCTAGCTATAGAAGATTTGTTTAGCAGTCTCCATACCGTGCATTTGTTGAATAATCATGCCGATAAGGATGTAATGGATGTTCAAGTAAAATCAAAATATTGTAACATCACTAAGGAAGTTATAAAATTGTATTTGTCATGTTGTAATGTATGTAAGTTACGTAAAAACATATTGTAATTTTTAAATTATTTTTTCTATTACATGTTTTGTTTATACGGTTATGGCAAAGTGACATTACTTCATTTGATGGTAAGCATAATGATAAGCGTAATAAGCATAAAGAGTGTAAGTAGGGTGCAATGCTTTAATATGAAATATGAGGGCAAAAATCAGGTGGGCCAAGTTATTGTACACCTCCAACCACCTCCCATGATATCCACAGTACCAGAATAGTTAATTCAACTAGCTTTTTAGTAAAATTTATTAGTCTAGGAAATCATTATTTGTCATATATATCATATCGTTTGAGAATAAAAGGGTGTAGTTTACCTATTCACTTTTTTTTGTGTTATCATACCATATATCTTATTATATTATTGTTAGGGTACATATTAATTTTGTTACTTCTCAATAAAATCAATACATAGTTATGTGTTACATTCAACATTTTAAATTACTGTCATATTGTCTTATTTTACACAAATCAGCATTCAGCCCTTCTATGAAGTCATAGTACCTACTTAGAAACATTAAGTAATATAATAATAGATTGTCTCTGAAGCTTTGATTGTGAAATTACATTATCCAAGATAGAACACAACACATAATACATATTATATACATACATATAAGTAAATAAGGCAGTTGCTTTATTTACTTTAAAAATTATGGTGGCTCAAAAATAACTTTAAAGTAGACTTTTATTTATGTATGATATCATTGACCTGGCTAGTCCAGAGGAACTTGATTAGAGATGTCCCAATAATAAGTTATTTAGGAATTGTGTTCAGGGGTGAAGGAATGTGGGAGCAATTGAGGTAAGTCCATCATCATTTATTGAATTGCTATTATTTTCGAGGTTATTTAATTCTTATTTAACATTGATCTTTGGTAAATCTTTAATTAATCAATTACCTTCGTTCAACAATATATTGGTGGTCTCATTGTGACGAAGTTTTTTGGTCTGGTCTAATGTAAAGTCAATTTACGCTGTTATTAAGTACAAAACATTTATCTATTGCTTAAATTTCATGACCATGAATTGAATAAATAGTTTAAATTATCTATTCATTTGAAATATATTCACTGTTGTATGAAAAAGCTCATGCCAAATTTACATTTCAGTAAAGTTCATGATATCGCGCGGAGGTGATAGACTGATGAAACTTGGCGACTTCACGTTCACTAGCGAAGTAAGCGACGGAGCGCACTGCTACTGGTCTTGCTACACACACAACAATCACGGCTGCCCAGCAAAGGTGTATACAGAGAGCAATAGACTTATGTACGCGAAGAACCTCCATAATCATCCGCCTACAGAGTTTTTCGTTTGACACTTTTTAAAACAGAGTTGGGCAAAATATTTTTGATTACATTACAATTAACGGAATCAACAAACATCTTCAGTGATTAATTTTATTGTTGTTATCAAAATTAAACTTTGTGAAGTAATCTTTAATAACAAGTTCAGTATTATGAGCGTAATCATCAATAATTAATGGTAATCAAGTCCTGCTCAACTCTGTTAGGGTTTGTGTAATCGTTTAGAAGAATGTACTTACCTATTGTAAAAAAAATATGCATCTTAAATTACTGTAATGTGCGTTTTAGTAACGATGTAAAGGAGTATTTTAATATAATTAGTGCTTATGGGTTTAATAACTTGGAGCCGAGGACCAATAGTCTAGTAACAACACAATTCCTTGTTATAGAAAACAATGGTGCTAATTATTATTTACCATTAATGATCATCATCATCATTGCCTTGCCCTGCTCCCAATTTCATTTGGGGTCGGCGCAGTATGTTTTATCCTTCCAAACATCCCTATCAGCCGTCATGTCTTCATTCACCCCTTTTTCTTTCATATCTTCAGTCACGCACTCCATCCATCTTTTCTTTGGCCTTCCTCTGCTCGCCCATCCATCAACTTTCATATCCATCACCTTTTTTCCTACATATGATTCATCCCTCCTCATAACATGCCCATACCACGACAGACGGTTTCCTTTCAGCTTTTCTATCAGAGGAGCTACTTTCAGGCTTCCTCTAACATATTCATTCCTCACTCTGTCAAACCGTGTTACACCACACATCCATCGCAACATTCGCATTTCCGCTGCATGCAGTCGTCTTTCGTCCGTCTTCTTCGTAGCCCAACACTCCGATCCATACAGTACGACAGGTCATTAATCATTAATCATTTACCATTAATGATACAGGACACAAAATATAAGTATTTCAAATTAGAACCTCAATCGACTCGTGTAGTATTCTTTGCATCGTTATTTAAAGAATCCTTCATCATTTACAAAACCTTGAGCACATCGTTTAGTATTTTATAAAATGTTGTATGTAAGAGTCTGAAAGTATTGACTTGCATTTAATACTATATTTTCTTATCTAGGTCTTATTTATCTTTAGTTAATCTCGCCTTGTCTTCCATGTAATATTTATTGCCTCAATTAGAAATATAATAATAATATTTATCTTGTAGATATATTTTGAAGCTGATTAATTAAGTAATATATTTTGTGAGATTACTCTGTACCTTTTGAATCTCTATAAAACCAGTAAAAAAATTAAAAAAATTACATTATCATCATAATCTTCGGACAAATTAAGTTTGTAGTGTAAGGTTTGGCGCTGTCTTTAAATAAACAAAACATCAGGAATCAATAGTTCCATTCTACATTCAGGATAAATGTTACGCAAGGATAATAAAAACATTAACGAAAAATTGTACAAATACGGATTTTTTTAAAGACCAAGGCCACCCCAGCCGCACAATAAACCTTTTGCAATTTTTTTTATAATCTGCATATTGCATTTCAATACATATATGCAATCAGTATTCTCATAATGCCCGGCATACTGACCCATTAATCACTTGGTCCATAACATCAATCGATAACAAAAAAATACTTTACTAACATTAAAAAAATGGCTTATAAGAGAGTGATTAAATGTCTTTTTACTATTAACCATTAAACATAGACCTTAAATGGTTTAAAAAAAATGTATGGGGATTAAAAAAACATTATATATAGTTAGCGAAATAGCCGTGATACTCAGATATTATATAAATTTTGTAAAATTCAAGTCCGCAAGATATTTGATGTCGTATAAAATAAATTTATTTTATGGTGCATCCACCGTTATTAAAACATTAACGACTGAAATTAACAATCAATTATAATTTCTATTTCCTGATTGATCTCAAAAAATACAAAAACAATAGGTACTAAGTAACGTCTTTTAGATTTTTCACAAAACATTTTTGTGTCTGGTTCAATATTATAATCGATCCGGAAGTAGAGATACTTTATATTATTAATAATATAAATAAAACAGGTGCTAAAGTTGTGATAGAACATTAACCACGTGATCTCTAAGTATGTTCTTGCCCTATCACGTATCTATTGTCTAGTTTTAGTACAAATGTGTCATACTCAATATGTTCTCCAGTATTATTTCATTCGTGTTCCAATGCTCTCTATTTTGAAATATACAATTTATAAGCAAATTGTTGTTTTATTTTGTAACAAACATTTCAACTTTTGTAATGTTTACATCTGTAAGTAAAAGGTATACAAAAAAGGTATACGACACTTTATTCTACATAATAATAAAACGATACACATAGTTTGCGAACCAAGAGAAAAAAATTGCCATTATAGTATCGAGTCAACTCTTCTAGTATTATGTATGTTAAAAATATAGTCCTTGTTCTTTTGAGTTCTTCATTCATATTACATTAACTTTTAGTAAATAGTTGCAATAAGCAACTAAAGATAAAAGACCTAAAACAATTTCTAGATAATTCCTAACCTTGGCTTCCCGGTATATTTTATTGATAAGCATTTACCAGTTTCTAACCCAAATCTCTTTTGCAGCACGGTTTATCCAATCACTAAGGGGGAAACCGTTGATATCCTTCAGGAATTACACGTACTGCAAGCATTCTGTGAGGAAAGGTATCACCCGATGGACGTGTTCGACGCA
Organism: Hemaris fuciformis; assembly: GCA_907164795.1. Lineage (NCBI taxonomy): Eukaryota > Metazoa > Arthropoda > Insecta > Lepidoptera > Sphingidae > Hemaris > Hemaris fuciformis. The sequence continues at coordinate 3,166,429 of OU015443.1, forward strand.
CGCCTACAAGTGCTGCAATGCTGTGGTGAAGACTATAGGAAAACACATCATCGAAATAAAAGGCGTTCACAATCATGACGCGTCCAGTTTACTGATTAACCGCTGCAAAACCTTCGTACCCAGTCTTGAAGAAATTCGCGACGATACATTTACAGATATTTGTCAAAGAAAAATGTCTTTAGCCTATATTAAGCGTGAGTAATATAAAGTATTAGTCTCTGTTGTATGTAGCAAAATGTTCAGTCACTGTTGTTTACTTTAGAATCTTTTTGTTTGCTTCGTCGGATGTACAAAGTTATGTAGATCACATATGACTATGACCATTAAGTAATATTATTTATTTTTCTGCCTCGTGGTCTCGCGGTACAAGTATGTGCCGTGCGATCTAGAGGTCCTGGGTTCGATTCCCGGGTCGGGCAAAGTGTTATTGGGTTTTTCCATTAGGAAATTCTCGGTAACAGCACGGAGTCTGGAAATGTGCCCGAAAAACGGCAATAGGCTCGCCCCCTATTACGTGGGACTGATACATACCTGGCGAAATGTGGTTGCAGAAATGCACCTCTGCCTACCCCTTCGGGGAATACAGGCGTGAGTTTATGTATGTATGTATGTATTTATTTTTCTTTTAAGAGTCTTGTGTCTAGCAAAGCTATATTTATGTGTGTATTAGAAGCATTAGATCTTTACCGTTAAGGTCATTCTTACTTGCATCATTAACATCAAGTCTCTGTTTCCTACTGTAACATGACAGCTATATATAATTTGGGCAGTTTATGTGATCAAAATTTTGATACATAGAAAAACATCTGGCGATGCTAAATAAATGAAACTGTATCGAAAAGAAATTACGTAGAAACAGTTATTCAGCCTGTGTATTATGGCATTAGTCAAAATAAAACATGTAACTGCATCAAAAATCACAGTGCTTAAATATTTCAAGAGATTAATACATCGCAGTAAACCATGTAGGAAGTCTTTGTGGTAAACCAGTTAGCTCCTAAAATGCTTTTGAATATAGTATAGACTACATACCCATCCACCGAGGTGTTAGGCAAGGTGATCCTCTTTCGCCAAAGTTGTTTACAAACACTTTGGAGGATATTATGAAGATTTTGGATTGGTCCAACAAGGGCATTAATATTGACGGTAAGCGCCTCTCACATCTTCGGTTTGCTGATGATCTCATCCTTATGGCGGAAAACACGATGGATATCCAGGTTATGCTCTGTGAACTGCACGAGGCATCTTCCAAGGTGGGCCTTGGGATGAACATGTCCAAGACAAAAATTTTAACCAACATCACCAATCGAGTACCACCCATCATCGTTGCTGATTGCCAACTGGAGGTGGTGACAGAATATATTTATCTTGGACAACGTTTATCCTTTGGCAAGAATTCTCAGTCTGAAGAAATTGAGCGACGAATTCGACTGGGATGGGTCGCTTTCGGTAAACTCGGAGATGTTTTCAAATCCAAACTTCCTCAAAGCCTGAAGACCAAGGTGTACAATCAATTCATCCTGCCCATTCTCACTTATGCCTCAGAAACATGGCCATTAACAAAGGAGCATATACACAAGATCAAGGTCGCTCAACGCGCAATGGAGCGCGCCATGTTGGGTATATCACTCATCGACAGGGTGCCCAACGCCGAAATACGCCAAAGAACACAGGTAGTTGATGTAGGCAGGCGAGTCACACAGCTGAAATGGCAATGGGCAGGACATCTAGCAAGGAGGAATGATGGTCGATGGACAAAGGCCGCAACAGAATGGTGGCCTCGAGAAGGTGGAAGGAAACGGGGCAGACCACCGGCCAGATGGTCAGATGACATAGTCCAGTTAACCGGAAAGCTTTGGATGAGAGTAGCCCAGGACCGAGAGAGATGGCGAGCATTGGGGGAGGCCTATACCCAGCAGTGGGTGCATGTGGGCTGAGAATGATAGTATAGACTGCCTAATGGTCTCGTGACGCTGTGCAGTCTAGAAGTCTTGGGTTCCTGGTAAAATATATATATATTTGCTAATGTTACGGACGCCAATTTCATTCTAGTCCTGTACTGCATTTTTTTCTTTGGAATAATTACCTTATTTATACAGGCTTAGCAAGATGACCGCACCGTCACCTTGTGGTAAGTGCAATTCAATCTAAATAGAAACTGTACGAACTATACAATTAATTAATTTCCTTCAAGTCTTACTACTTTTGTATGAACGATACTGCCTCTAAAACAATTATGAAATGAAGATTTTTAAATGTATTTTACAAAGTATTTTGATGTAAGAATAAATATTCCTTTTATTGTGGAATGTAACTAGATAATTAGGAAATATTAGGCATTATTTGTGTTGTGAATCTATTAAAAAAAACATACCATGTGTAGAAAGTGTAGTGTTTTGTCTAGGGTAAATATTATAGATATCCACCGAGCCTCGCATAGCCAAATCCACTTAAAAACAATCATTTAATTGAAATAAAACGATTTAAGCGGCGACATTTTTCATTTTTTTATATATTTTATATTACTTAGTATTTTAACTTGGGTGACTAAACAATTATAGTCCACGTAAAATAAAAAAGTGAACGGCAAAAACATGCTTAATTAACGAAAATAAGTTACTAATGATATCTAAGAAAGAATGTAAATAAATTTCTGACAAATTGTAGCTTTGCTTTGTGATTGTCCTAGAAATAATATATTACTGTGAAATGACTTAATCATTGTATATTTAGATCTGCTTTGCCGCTAAATTATTTTTAGATTAATGAACTATCAAAAACACCACAAGTGGTACCTTAGAGATGGCGATTTTTTTATGCCCGTGAATAATTATTTGTATAATTTACAAACTTTTGTTTTGACTGTGATCTGTGAGACGGAAATAGTCTGTAAAATAACTCTTAAGTGGGATTTTAGCATGTATTAAAAAAAAAAAAGTTCTATATTACCGAGATTAGCTAGTTAATGTAGTATGCTGGCACAAATTCTTTTGCAATATATATGTACACTTAATATAGTAATACTGTCAATATATGAACTACATGATTATATTTATTTACGAATGTAATGTGATAAAAATTCTGCAATAATAATAATTAAGGTATGGGAAAATGTACTCATCATTAGCCAAAATACGTCCCACTGCTGGGCACGGGCCTCCTCGACAAATGAGAGGGTTTAGGCCTTAGTCCACCACGCTTTTTTTTTTTTTTACGAGAGGAAAGCGCTTTAAGCTCCCCTGTTCGGTACCTCGGGGGAGGCCGAAAAGGGGTATGTCGGGGTCTCTGGCCTTCCAACTCGGCGCGCAGAACAATAATTGTCCGCTTAGCTGAGTTGGGTCCCTAACCAAAATCCTACGCCAGCATACCGACTAAAACCTCTCGGTGACCATCTCGCGCATTTAGGGCGGTTTTGCGGCATCTCAGGGCGAGAAGCGCCCCAAATGGTCCGCCTCCGCCTAGCGCACCGTCCGATTATGGACTCCTCCAAATTGGGAGGGCTTGAGATGCCCTCCACTTACGCTTTTTGGACGTTCACCTCTTGTGAACGTCCGCGACCGGCAAGCGGTCACGCCCTCTGCCGCAAATCTCAGGGTTGCTGCCACCGTTGTGTACCGCCCCCGCAGTACGCCCAGCCTCCCCAGTGGCCCCTGTTAGTCGCCTCTTACGACAGGTAGGGGGTACCGTGGCGGAATTCTTACGTCCCCGATCCACAGGGCGGTAGTCCACCACGCTGGCCTAGTGCGGGTTGACGGACTACACACCTAAGAAATTCCTAAGAACTTTTTAGGTGTGCAGGTTTTATCACGATGTTTTCCTTCACCGTTAAAGCAAGTGGTAATTCATTGTGAATACACACATACAGAGGTGTGTGCCTGGGGTTTGAACCTGCGACCGTCGAAATTCTCGACCGCGCGCCTAAACCTCGAGGCCATCACTGCTTCGAAAATGCACTCATGTAAACCCAAATTGTACTTTTAAATATTATTGTACAAACATTTGCATTACCGTCACTCGTCGGCAGTACTTTCATAGAAGCCCAAAAGCCCGGCTACCCTTTCAAAATTCCGAATAATCTCTTTAAGCTTTAAACCGTTATTTAACAAAAGGAATTTGACACATAAATGAGATATCCTGACCCCACAATAAACAGTTATAAACAAGCCATTCCACAATTATCGTGTAACGCTTTTGGGCTTCTATGGAAGTACCGCCACTGGTGCATTTGCGATACGTTGTGCAAAATACATACGTCAGTATTTATTGGAATGCCTGTAGCATTAAGACTGTGATCATATCATTACTATGTATATTTAATTTGTATATATGATTGCTTTTAAAAACAAAAAATGTATACTATAACTTTAAATACAGATCTTGAAAATGGCATACAATATTTTCATTATTTTTGATATCTTAGAGAACAAAGAGTAACAGAATCTAAAGCTTTCAGCAGTAGCTATAGTAAAAATATTCATTTCGCGTGTATTTTATCCCTTATAATACTTACGTATTTTTATGAACTACAGAGAAATATTACTTAACGCTTAAGTACACACCGTGTAGTATAAATTCTCGTCAGAATAATAGGAAATCAACTTGAAAATGTCCATTATAATGCTTGTAGATTTTTCAGGATTCTTTTGGGACCTCACAAGCTAAGTAACTTAATTTGTAATGATCGTACAAAAAAAATATAGTCTGTCGAATTAAGGGTTAATACGTGAAAAAGAAATAGGACTGAAATAGGATTGTGACATATCAATTCGTGTCACAACTACTCTTAGAAAATAATTCATTATTGTATAAAACAATATACGAGTACTTAATTACAATCTGGAAGCTTATACAATATGCATGTATCATGGTGAATAGAAGCGAAAAATGTTCCGCAAATTGACCTTATAAAACCTGAGGACTACACTATTAGTATCATCAGCCCATATACATATGTCCCACTGCTGGGCACCGGTCTCTACAACTGCGGGTGATACTGAAAACCAATAAAAGTAATGAAATATGTAATTTTTAGAGATAAGTGATAAAACAGTGTTAGTTACTAACTGTAATTAAATTGAAACTACTTTTGTGATGTTATGTTTAATCATAATTACAGCTTGAACAACCTTCTGTTGCTTAAATATTAATAATACTTACATAGTTCGTGATATTAATAGGGAATATATACGATTTTGAAATAAATTGAAGAAAAAATAAAACTGTATTTCATTTCAATTATGTTTGCCATGATTGCCATATGAATGATATATAATTTATATGATGCGATTTTGTTGACTGTCCCTATAAAAGGTGGGATAAATTAAAAGAAAAGTTGCCGTATGAAATTACAGTTCCATCATGGTACATCTGCTTACTGAAATCTCTATCTTTAGTGTTGTATTATAAATTGATGGATACTCTGGGATAGGAAGCAAACCTACAGGCATAACTATATTGGTCCCAACTTATTTCTTATAATTTATTTTATCAATATAAAAAGACCACAAATAAAAGGTAGATTTTATTGTTTTCTTATTTCTTCTTCATTTCGATAGTTTTTGCAGCATGGTTAACGACTAAGATTCGATAAATTATTGCATTATGATTTTTATTTAAAGTTATTTTTATATCTCAAGTAGTGTAAGAGTAGTAAATACGCTTTTTGAAATAATTATTGCTTTAAAGATAGTTTCTTGTGCCTCAATAAAAATATTTTATTTTCTAGTGAAATTCAAGTACATGACGTCGAAAAACAATAGGACGATAATGATGGTGAATGGATACAGATTTTCTCTGCATTACTGCCGAAATTACAAAGAAAGATGGCAGTGCAGTAGACGAAGTTATTTTGGTTGCAAAGCGGTTATCCATAAAGTTGCTGGCTTTGTCGTAAACAGTAATACGACGCACAACCATCCGCCTTAGATCCACAACATGGATTAAAAAAGATCTTCAAGAAAGAGCAAAAGCAAAATTTACTCTTTTGGCTGCTTAAGTAAAATTATTTGCTATTTTGTGAAAAAATGTGATAATGTTATTTATTGTAATCGTGAATATACGGGAAGAATTGTCATGGGTACCACTATTGTATTATTTGCACAGCGCATGTTAATTTATTTTGTATATTAAAGTTCATTTATTATTCCAATATAATTTTAAGATATAATATTATTTTTTTGTTGGCACAGGAAAGATCTGCCCCGTCTGCAGGGATATTATAAGCGGAATTCACTATGGAGTATATACTTGTGAATCTTGCAAGTCATTCTTCAAAAGAGCGATCAGCTTCGAGAAGTCTTCGACGTTCAAATGCGCCAGGTCGTCAGGATCTTGCTCCTTGAGCCCGACCATGAGGTCGTGCAAGTACTGCAGGTTTGAGAAATGTATGCAGGCGGGAATGATGCCGAGCTTGGTGAGACCCCGCGGGCAACGAGGTGGGAGATCGAAATTGTATTTGAAGAATTAAAAGGTTTTTTTTTATTATAGAAGCGTCAATTCTTCGATTGACCCAATCTGGTTAAAAAATACGGAAAAGATAAAAACAGAGTTTGCTGATTCGTCTCTGTTAAGCAATATTTGCGAATGTTGCTGGATTTCAAAGACTAAAGCGTGTTCTTATTTAAATAAACAAATGTCATTTAACAATTACTGATGACTGCGGCATTTTTTGATAATTATGGGTATGTTTTTCCCGATTTATCGTACTTATTAAATTATTAATTAATCGTCGTATAATCTCTATTAATGCGTTGCAAAATTTTATTTCATTAATTTCTTCAATTCTCGAAAATGAACGGGAATATTGGACTTTTTGGGTCATCTGGGTTTAAACCGTAGAGTATCGTTTCATCCAAAAGTGATTGTTAAAAATGTTCAGTAAATAGACTTTTATCATCATCACAACTATCATGTGTTGTTTTTTTGAAATGTCGGTTTATGCTTAGATGGTATTATGGTAAATCTTATGGGAGTTAAAAAAAATATAATTCTTAACAGCAGTTACCTTAAATTAGCGACTGATTTTTAATATAGTTGTAGTAGAAATACTTGGTTGGTTGGCGCCTACTTGGGGAGGCCTTCGTTCAGCAGTGGACGGCGATAGGCTGAGAAGAAAAAGAAATACTTACATTAAGTCTATTTTATCACTGCCATTGTGTACGTAGATGTAGTTATTTGTAATTGTTGTAGTCTGAATATGTATTTTTGTCTGCCATTACATGTTGTAATTTGTTGGAGTTAATATAATAAATTATAATTATTAAATTTATTGTATAGCTTTTTTGTATTTGTATGTGTTTGTTATATTTTATGTATTGACAATAAGTTAGAGGTATGTTACCTTCATAGTTAGGGATTTTTGGGAAAATTACCAGAAATTAAAATACCAGTAAATTAAAAAACTTTTTTGGTATTTTATATTTAAAATTAAAGTCGTAAAACTGCCAGTGTCAGTGCCTTGAAAAATATAAGAATGAATAAAAAGGTGAGTAGTTAACATTTTTTATTGTAGTTGATTAAAATATTTAATTGTTATATTACCTTATAGCAACAATGTACATGTATTGGTGCCTTCTTTTTGTGTTGTTTGTTTCTTGTTAAGACCCTAAAATACTTTATTATTAAAAATAATTTAATTTTGACTTTCTGAATCATCTTACGTACCTATACGTACGTATGTGATGAGCATAAAATATAATTTGTTGTGTTGTCTATGGCTTATGAGTTATTCAATAAAGTAAAACACAATGCTGTGTAAACAAATTAATATGTTATTATAAGTCTGGTGGAAGATTGTTTGAATGAAATAAACTTTTTATTGTTTTTATTCGATTCTTTAATTCTATATAATACTTACTTCCCCTAAAATTAGTGAAGTTGTTGAACAAATTGAACAACATCAGATCACTGTATTTGTTAAAGTAGAAATACTATTTTAATTGATAAATAAGTACACACATAAATCGCTTTGATTCCATATGAAGATAAAATATGTCGGAAACTCTGAGAAACTTCTCGGTCTCACAACCAACCTCACCTCACAACCTCACCCAGACGCGAAACAAATAGTCTTTTAAAGCAACCTCTTTTCTTTGCTTTGATATCCAAAATGCGTCTTTATGATTTGCTATTAGATCCTCGCATGTTATATGATACAGTTTAAGTAATAAGATGAATTATGTTAAAGTATTAAAGAAGAATCATAAAAAAATAGTTATGATATTGGTATCTGAAATTCATCAATTAATAAGAATACTTTTAAATTAATAACCAATAGAACTGTAAATATAATCCCTGATATACTCGTATATTTGGTTTTAAGCCACCTACTTTTAATCATAAGTTTTCATAAAGTAATTTCTTTCAGATTATTTCCTGGACCCAGTCTGTCCAATTTGCGGTGACGCGCCATCTGGCGTACATTACGGCGTTCGGACGTGTGAATCGTGCAAGTTGTTCTTCAAGCGTTCAGTGAAACTCTATAAGACTACAGAGTACAACTGTATGAGTAGGCAGGAGTGTTCGATAAATGTTATGTCAAGAGCCTGGTGTCGGTTTTGTAGATATGAAAAGTGTTTGCGTGTGGGTATGAAGCCTCAGTTGGTACGGCCATCGGCACCGAATAATTATAATTATTAAATGCCTTTTTGTTTTGGCATGCGTAGTCAAACCATAGTGATAGCATGGTCCGTTTTTATTATTAAAAATAATATGCGATGCTGCAGGCGTGTTTATTTCTAAAAAAATATTAAGAATAAAAGTCCATTTTTGAGCTGTCAAATCTTTGCAAAATCTTTGCTCTGTATTTACGGTTTTATTGTGTATAGCGTTGTATATTATTCAAAAAATATTATATTGTCCCGTTTTGGGATGGTTAGAGTCGTTAGCCGTGTTCACTATATGAGCTCAGTGGATCAAACGTTCTTCATAAAATAGTATTTATATATCAAAGATAATTAAAAACCTTTTTGTTTTTTTTTATTTAATTAGTAAATCATTCTTTATATTTTTTTTTGTTAAAAAAATGACCATGGTAATTGTGTGTTACATAAAGAGTATAATTATATAATTTTATGTTAATATTGAAGGGTTTTTTTTTGTAAATAATTCATTGAATGGAAGTTGTAACATATATTTTGGATGCTAAAACACAATTATTTTTTTCACACACACCAGTAGCTATTTGGAGTGATGTATAATTAGTTAAATATAAAAAGTTTGGTGATAAATTCTTTAGTTGTTATATTGAGTGCTACAAAGACTTTGATTTATAAATAATAAAATGTGTGCATAAAGACTGCAATATGTTTAATAGTAGGAGATATAAAATTTATACGATTAATTAAAGAAGATGTTATTTATAAATGGGATGTTTTATTTATTTAGTTAAAAAAAAGTTGAAATTGAAGGATACAGCGAGTATTTTCCTTCCAAGCGTTCCATTACAAACTTTTTTCCCGATTATTATTCGGGTTCACGATCATTTGAGTGTAGGTATTTAACGTTGCCCATAGCGATTGTATATGTTTATTTCAACTAAATATCGTAATAATATTACGGACGGGGAATATATTATATTCCTCTGTCATTATAGAAATCAAGACATTATAATTCTTAACAGCAGTTACCTTAAATTAGCGACTGATTTTTAATATAGTTGTAGTAGAAATACTTACATTAAGACTATTCTATCACTGCCATTGTGTACGTAGATGTAGTTTTTTGTAATTGTTGTAGTCTGAATATGTATATTTGTCTGCCATTACTTACATGTTGTAATTTGTTGGAGTTAATATATTAAATTTATTGTATAGCTTTTTTGTATTTGTATGTGTTTGTTATATTTTATGTATTGACAATAAGGGAGAGGTATATTAACTTCATAGTTAGGGATTTTTGGAAAAATTACCAGAAATTAAAATACCAGTAAATTAAAAAATCTTTTTGGTATATTATATTTAAAATTAAAGTCGTAAAACTGCCAGTGTCAGTGCCTTGAAAACTATAAGAATAAATGAATAAAAAGGTGAGTAGTTAACATTTTTTATTGTAGTTGATTTAAATTTTTAATTGTTATAATACCTTATAGCAACAATGTACATGTATTGGTGCCTTCTTTTTGTGTTGTTTGTTTCTGATTAAGACCCTAAAATACTTTACTATTAAAAATATGTAATATAGCTATTATGTTTAAATATATATTGGAAGTAAAAATACTTAATGAATCAAAATCTACATATACGTATGTATGTGATAAAATATAATTTGTCGTGTTGTCTATGGCGTTATGAGTTATTCAACAAAGTAAAACACAATGCTGTGTAAACTGATTAATATGTTATTATAAGTCTGGTGGAAGATTGTTTGAATAAAATAAACTTTTTATTATTGTTTTTTTTTGGTTCTTTCATTTTATAATACTAACTTCTCCTTAAATTAGTGAAGTTGTTGAACAAATTGAACAACATCAGATCACTGTATTTATTTTAGTAGAAATACAATTTTAATTGATAAATAAGTACACACATAAATCGTTTTGATTACATATGAAGATAAAACATGTCAGAAACTCTAAGAAACTTCTCGGTCTCACAATCACCCAGACTCGAAACAAATAGTCCTTTAAAAGCAAACCCTTTTTTGCTTTGATATCCAAAATGCGTCTTTTGCTTTTAGGTCTTCGCATGTTATACGTTATAGATTAAGTAATTAAAATGGATTATGTTAAAGTAAAAAAGTTTTTAAGAAGAATCATAAAAATTAGTTATGATATTGGTATCTGAAATTCATCAATCACTTAATAAGAATACATTTATTATAAATTAATAGCCAATAGAATTGTAAATATAATCCCTGATATACTCGTATGTAATATTTGGTTTTAAGCCACCTATTTTTAATCATAAGTTTTCATAAAGTAATTTCTTTCAGATTATTTCCTGGACCCAGTCTGTCCGGTTTGCGGTGACGCGCCATCTGGCGTACATTACGGCGTTCGGACGTGCGGATCTTGCAAGTTGTTCTTCAAGCGATCAGTGACACTCTACAAGACTACAGAGTACAACTGTATGAGGAGTCAAGAGTGTTCGATAAATGTTATGTCGAGAGCCTGGTGTCGGTTTTGTAGATATGAAAAGTGTTTGCGTGTGGGTATGAAGCCTCAGTTGGTACGGCCATCGGCACCGAATAATTAATTATTAAATGCCTTTTTGTTTTGGCATGCGTAGTCAAACCATAGTGATAGCATGGCCCGTTTTTATTATTAAAAATAATATTAAGAAATAAAGTCCATTTTTGAGCTGTCAAATCTTTGCTGTATTTACGGTTTTATTGTCTATAGCGTTGCGTCTATATTCAAAGTCAAAGTCAAAGTCAAAATATCATATTATATTGTCCCGGTTTGGGATGGTTAGAGTCGTTAGCTGTGTTCACTATATGAGCTCAGTGGATCAAACGTTCTTCATAAAATAGTATTATATATCAAATATTATTAAAAACCTTTTTGTTTTTTTAAATTTAATTAGTAAATTATTCTTTATATTTTATTTTGTTAAAAAAATGACCATAGTAATTGTTTGTTACATAAAGAGTATAATTATATAATTTTATGTTAATATTGAAAAGGTTTTTTTTTAGTAAATAATTCATTGAATGGAAGTTGGAACATATATTTTGGATGCTAAAATTCAATTTTTTTTTCGGTTACACACCAGTAGCTATTTGGAGTTATGTATAAAGACCCTGATTTATAAATAACTAGCTTTTGCCCGCGACTCCTTCCGCGTAAACTAAAGGATTGGGTTCAGAAAGAAAATAAGTTGTGTCTATTTTACTCCCCAAAGTCCCATTTATGTCCATATCAAAAATCGTTCACATCGGTCAAATGATTTAGGCGTGAAAGCGTAACAGCCATGTAGTTACAGTCGTCTAAACGTCGTTTCATCATTCTAGCTTCAAAAATTACGAATTTCCACACAAACTTTCACCCCTTTTTTATTTTACCCCCTTAAAGTTACATTTTTTTACAAACTTTTAATGTAATATTTATTTATATCTAATCAACAGCCTAAAAAATAAGTTTCAAGCTTCTAGCTGTAAAAATGACAATACTTCCATACAACCTTTCATCCCCCTTTCAACCCCTTTTCCGCGATAAAAAGTAGCCTATGTCCTTTCTCAGGGTCTAAACTATCTGTGTACCAAATTTCATTTAAATCGGTTCAGTAGTTTTAGAAGGAAAGCGAGACAGACAGACAGACAGAGTTGCAGGTGTGGCATGGGGTAGAGTGGCCATAGAGAGGCCGGAATGGAGACTGGAGGCCTTTGCCACGTGGCAAGCGGACACACAAAAGTGGAAAAAAATGGAGATATATGAATGATTATGGAAACATAAACACGATTGTGTCCAAAGAAAAAGGCTTAATAATAATTAAAGAAGTTGTTATTTATAAATGGGTTGTTTTATTTATTTATTTAACAAAAAAAAATATGAAAGATTCAGCGAGTATTGAACTTCCAAGCGTTCCATTACAAACTGTTTTCATGATTATTATTCGGCCTCACGATCGAGTGTAGGTATTAGCGATTGTATCTGTTTATTTCAACTAAATATCGTAATATACATATATTTTTCTGTCATTGTAAATGGAAATCAAGTGATCTACAAATTTTTCTGTTTATTTTTCTAATTTTAGGACTCCAAAATGTATCGAATAGTTTATATAATTTTACTTTGGATCGGGAATTGTTCCATGAGTACTCAGAACCCAATCATATTAAGATCAAAATTAGTAAATAGGATGTTATTGTTTCAGCTCCACCGGTGCCTCAGTATAGCTGGTCGCGGCAAGGCAATGCCATCATAATGCTGGGAGAGCACAGATTCAAAAAGCGATCAAAACACATCAACCAGCGACAAGAAATCCATTGGGTTTGCAACAAAAGCGACAAGGGCTGTAAAGCAAAACTGACAACATTGAATGACGCAATTATTAAAATCTACAACGTTCACGATCATGCCGGTTTTAGAAGAGGTAAATCATGATTTTACATATAAATAGTTGTATTATGAAAATTTTAATAAATGTAATTGAATTGTATTTTTAGATGTATTTTGACCACCAAAAATAAATGTATTGCATTTTTTAATTTTTATTTTACCTCATAATTGCAGTAAGCATAATTAATGATTTTTTTAAATTAAATTCTGAGATCGTCTCTTACTTTTATTCTTTAATAGTCAATGTACTTTGAATTAGATTCTTGAATTTACTTAATTATGTAGTATAAAATGTTTTTCTGAATATGTGAATGAAGTATGCAACTGCTGGTTAAACTTTCATTATCTCATATTGATATTATCTTTGAATTTATAGTGTAAGTAGTACGAAGGGATTTGGGTCAAATAAAAGTTGTGTATTTTAGTGTCAATAATTTATTAAATTACCAATTAATGTAGAATGGACTGGTGTATAACACAGCGTACAAAATTTGTGTACAACAATTTTTGTGTTAGTTAATTTTGTCATAACATGTTTAGAGTTGCTTACGGTTAATCTCCATAATTTGATTAAAGAGTCGGGAAGACAGTCACGCGTATAAACAGCTGGTTTTAGAGACGACCCTATCAGTAGTGGTACTTCCATAGAAGGCCAAAAGCCCAGTTTGCCTTTAAAAATTCCGAATGATATTCTTTATATCTTTATTTCACGAAAGCAATTTTTTAAATACACCACAATAAACTAGACATTAAACAATCAACGTGTGACGCTTTTGGGCTTCTATGGAACTACCGCCACTGGGTCCTATTCGCATTTTTTGAGTCTATTTCTATACCCCATACTGCTACTTAGTATGTCCTAATCCATTAACATTTTGTCCGATTCGAAAATCAAACCCAGTTCTTTTCGGGCGCACACCGCACACAATGAGGTATATACTATACCTCGAGTATGCTAGTAATAATTATGTTAGCAGCTCTAAATATGTTAACATTTAAATATTTATGTCTATACGGGTTTAGTGAACATAAAGTATAAGTTATTTTATGTACAAGAAACGCAACAATTGTAACAAAAAATATTAATTAATTATTGAATGAAATAATTTTTTTAACACAATCATTTATATCTATATAAACGATGATTTCGTCCGTCATAACTAAGTAGCGTTTATCTGGTTTTCTTTGGAGTACGTCATGTAACTATATGTTTAGATAAAACATAGGAAATCATTGTTTATAATTAAGATCTGAAATACTTTTTTTTTAATATCGCACATTAAACAGGTGGCATATAGTTTTTGAAGTATATGGCTCTTATGAATTGCAGTTTATTTGCATTAGCTCACATTTTTCTTATTACTGGACAAGAGGGTACTCTATATGACTGGCCTTAGGCCGTAATCTTTAAGAATTTGAGAATACATTAAAATATACCCAGTCTGGTTTAATTTTGCTATAGCAATATTGAAGAAAGCTGGGTTTTATATAAGCTAATCAAAATTCTAAATTAAGTTTAGAGTTTTACAAAAATACGAAATAAATGTATTTTTTCTATTTAAAAAATGTAACCCACCTAGGATTTGTTCTCTATTGTGGACTTATAAAAACATGGTTTCTACATGGAGATTACATTTTATTTGTGGCTAAGCGATCACTAAGTACAAAGAACTATTGATACTGATTCTATATTTAATATAGTCCAATTTATCCGGACAGTAATAATTACTTCTTCGACTACGTTGAGAGAAAAGAAAATATTTTTTTTATATTTGTAACAGAAATCATGAACCCGTAACGCTTTTTTCTTCTGCCTTAGAGGTCGCTTAGGATTACAAAAAATAATAAACGACAAATTGAAAACAATCCTTATGATGGTATTAAAAAGGGCTGTTACGAATTCTATCGTGATATTATCAAATGTTACTCAATATTTAATATTATGATAACTTAATTAACCTTGAGAGTCTGGAAATCTGGATATACTTATATAGGATATGACATAAATAGCTTATTTTTGTAATAAAAAAGGGTAAGGGCGGTACTTTCATAGAACCCCAAAAGCGTTATACGTTAATTGTATAATGATTAGTTTATAATTGTTTTTTTTTTTGTGGGGTCAGTAGTAAATCCTCATTTATATATGTCAAATTGCTATTGTTAAGAAAAAGTTTAAAAAATATTATTCGGAATTTTGTAAGGCAAGCTGGGAGATATTGGACGTCTATGGAAATACCGCCACTGAAAGTGGGGTACCCGATTTAATTCAACATTGTATGTTTGTGTGAATACATTCCAAAATGAATTGTTGCTCTTACTGTTATACATTTTTTGTAAGGAATGTTAAAATATTGGTTTTATAGCGTTAATAATGTACTAACACATAAAATGTCGGTTCATGTTAACATGTCCTGGCACACTGAGATAATGTTAGTAATACATCTGCATGTCTATAAGAACGTTGAATATGAAGCATAGATATTAATAAAAAAAAAAGCTTTGTTTTGTTAAGCTATAACTCCCAAACATTATTGTGTATTGTGGGTGAATATAGAAACATTATCAACTGTTTCTGTTACAAAACATTTTTACCAAAATTGATAATGTAAAAATAATTATCGACATCAATACTCACTGTTTCATGTTTGTTGATTTTGTGTGCTGCCATAATGTTTGGGGCAACTTATTGTTTCGCTAATAACTAATTTAAAAAATTACCATTAAAGCAAGTGATGTTTTTGGTAGAATAGTAGAGCGTCGATTATCCGAACGTCGATCAAACGAAGAACAGCGGAGCCGAACTAACTCAATTATGATTTACTCGTTCTCTACGTACGCGTACGTGCATATTTACGTAACAGTAGTAGTTCGGATTATCGAAGTTCTATTACATATTACTTTCGGGTTATTAGTGTATTAGTTACAGGATTGTAAATAAAAATACTGATATTGTATATTGTTCGTATTGATCAAATGTATTGTATTTTATTTTAAATCGTTTCCAACACATTTTGGTGTATTTTTGTGCAATAAAAAAAAAGAATAATTAGAACATTTGTATAATTGCGCATCAGTATTGTAAACAGGCCAGTAGTGCAATTCAGTACTTAGTTAATCATGGTATTTGGCTGAAAGCTGTTTTATATCTTATGACCCATCTTGCAGGGTCGCTAGATTCTGTGAAAATTGAATATTTTTTTATTTGACCCAAAGAATATATAAATGAATTTGTTATTAATTCATTATTTTTAAAAAGACTCAGATTATAATAACACACTGGAACAATGCTAAAATTATAACATTTAATTTCGAAGTTCTGATGAGAATTCCTCAACTAAGAAACAATCCTTCTGTTAGTTAATTTTAAGCCCTAAATAGTGACTTCAGATATGGCTACTCTAATAGCGAGGACATGAAGACTTAATTTTTGACCTTATACGTTGCTAATTTTAACTGATGATTTAAAACATTTTATGAAACTCCAGTAATTAGAACAGTTTGCATTTTTTCTAAGATT
Organism: Hemaris fuciformis; assembly: GCA_907164795.1. Taxonomy (NCBI): domain Eukaryota; kingdom Metazoa; phylum Arthropoda; class Insecta; order Lepidoptera; family Sphingidae; genus Hemaris; species Hemaris fuciformis. Next base: position 3,182,943 of record OU015443.1, read on the forward strand.
TACAAAAATGAAATATGTTAAGAACGAGTGAGGTAAGAAAACAACTTTGTAAACAAAATCACGATATTATGCAGATATTAATATTACTTATACCAAATGTTACAGCTGCATATATGAATCAATTTTAATAAACGACTTGAATACATGAAAACTAAGTTTTTTTTTTTATTTCCTTCTTATAATTTTCCCATTACACATTATTTTTCACCTACAACGTCAGTAGACACTTTAAATAATACAAACATACACAACCCCACACCTATATTCCCCACCAGTAAATTTAGGGAAAGAGAAATAAGACAACATTTAAATTCCATTCTTTTATTACGCAAACATCACGCATGTCCTTTCAACAAGTCGTATAGATCACATACAGCTTTGTGAGCAAAATCCAGTTTTTTACAACTTACAAACCGCTTCTTAGCACAGTCATCATATACAATTTTTCGTTATTATTCTTATTAATTGCTATTCTAACTATTGAGTACAGCAACGTGTTTTAAGCTTAAGACATCTCTTTGGCTACTTAGATATACATACATTTATGACGGTAGTAAGTATTTATGTATTGAAGATTGTAATAATCATAAATTAATGGAATTTTTCGATGTTTAATTCCAAGAGGTTGTTTACGGTTGTAAATTGATAATCGACCTTAAGCTACATTTCAACAAGAGGGGTTAAAAAACAAAACAAGTCCAGACTTTACGCTTTTCGCCTTTAGTTTAGAAAACGTTGGTTTGTTATAAAATACATACATACATATTCACGCCTGTATTCCCCGAAGGGGTAGGCAGAGGTGCATTTCTGCACCCACATTTCGTCAGGTATGTATCAGACCCACGTAATAGGGGGCGAGCCTATTGCCGTTTTTCGGGCACAATTCCAGACTCCGTGCTGCTACTGAGAATTTTCTAATGGACAAACGGAATAACACTTTGCCCGACCCTGCAATCGAACCCAGGACCTCTAGATCGCACGGCACATACTTGTGCCGCGAGACCACGAGGCAGTCAAATAATAACCAGCTATTGCAAATAACATTTATAAAATTTATGAAACATATACAACTACGGAAAGTTTTATTCTATTACAATCGTTAAGACGTTAAGATAATGTTTTGTAATTTGTTACACCAGCTTGCGAAACAAGAGGCCGCGGGTTCGATCCCCGCACCGAGACAAATGTTTGTGTGATCCACACCTGCACACCTAAAAGTTCTTAGGAATTTCTTAGGTGTGTAGTCCGCCAACCCGCACTAGGCCAGCGTGGTGGACTAAGGCCTAAACCCTCTCAGTTGTAGAGGAGGCCCGTGCCCAGCAGTGGGACGTATTTGGGCTGATGATGATGATGAGTTTCTGATACCCACGACACAAGACTTGTATCTCAGTGTGGGATCAGAACTATGTATGTGACTGTTGGGTGTATTTATGTATTTATTTATTTATCTTAACTCTTAAGAAAACCATCCAATCGAATAAATGATGTTCTCAGAAAGAAGTCGTAATATTGCGTGGAATTTTTAATATAGGGGTTAGTACGAAAGTGTTTGTGAAATAAAGTAAATAAGACTCTTTTCATTTATTTTTTTGTATTACTAAATACATTCCAGTATGTGTTTTAATCTATGAATATTTCATACACAAACTTCCAGGCACTTAAAAATCGGAGCAAAAGCGTGGAAAAATAAATTCATGAAGTTTTCGAACTACGCTGCAGTACTTAAATAATTAATGAGTTAAAATATATTTTGTCATAATAACCGACCTTAATATATAAATTACGTATACAATTGTCTAGATTTTTACCATAATATTTTACATTTCACTAACACGTTGTTGGTAACATATCGCACTAAAAATTAACAATAACTTAACTCAAAATATGTCGATCATGTGATCTTGAATCTATTATTTTTATAAGTGTTTGCTACATAGTCATATTCCATTAAATTACAAAAGCACCTAATGTATTCATTCTTTTTTAAAATCAGGAATAGGAAGTTAATAATTATATTTTTTTGTTAATTCTGAATAATGTTCTATTTTTAATGACAACACTATTGTTTGCAATATTTGTTCATAATCGTTTTAAATAAATACTATATACAAACTCATTTCTTATATACAAAAATATCGTTGTGATCGGTAGAAAGAAAATTGACCAGATTAAAGTTTTATTGCGGTTCATGGTTGTGGTCTCGGAGGACGAATATCTGATTGCCCACTGTCTCCAACATAGCCCTGCAGCCTCGGTACTTCCTCTTGGTGCATCTCCATCTCTTAGAGTTGCTCTTGTTGTTGTAGTTCATCTCATATTTATGTCCTCGGAACACCATGTTCCAACTCTTCGCACCAGTTCTAAAATATAACGCTTCTGTAACAAAAAACAAACAGAATTATTAATAAACCGACATTTTAAAATAATTAATTTAATCATTAAATTATATATTTTTATTTCCTATCGCCGTCCACTGCTGAACGAAGGCCTCCCCAAGTAGGCGCAGCAGTGGACGGCGATAGGCTGATTATATATATATATATTATATATATATTTCAGCATGAAACAAACTTAGAATTAAATGGATTCAAGTTTTTTTTAAATAAATCAGTAAAGAAAAAGCTATGGTTTTATTTTTTGATGTTTTGGTCCTCGGGTAAAAAACAAAAACAGCAACGTAATATATTTTTGATATATTTTTATTTTTAGAAACAGACAAATTGGAAGCGTGTCGAGGTCTATCATATGAGACCTCGTCTCTTTATATTCAGATAGAGTAGGTATGACAAATCTATCCAAACGAAGTAAATCTAAAATACTTTTGAGTCTAAAAGATTTTTAGAGAAAATGGATTAATTAGAAAAACTTTTGAATATAATCTATATACATCATTATGTTTTATGCCTTCTATTCTTGAAAGGAATCAGCAACATAAGTTATATGGTACTTTTATTCAGTCTTAGATAATTTCTTCGATATAATGTCGATGGAAAAATCAGAAGAGGTCCTTATATCAACATTGTGAATAATAAAAAAGCATTAAGCACTTCAATGAAAGTTCCTTATAATTAAATGTATAGGATCTAATAGGATGCTTTGGTTTCGTATATGACTAACTCACTTAATAATCAATATTATGTGTAAGCAATTCTACCAATTAATTCAAAGTATTATCTATAATATTATCAATCTATATTATACATAAATTATAATCATCTATTAATACTTATCAATGATTTTGTAAAACTTTGGTAACGAATTCGTCTGCGATTTTCTTACAAAAAAAAATCTATGTGATATTTTAAATTATTTTCTAAGAACTCCTTATTAAAAAATAAAACAATAATACATTGTTTTCAAATAGTAACAACAATAATCTTTGGTATTTCTAAGTACTTGGAAATTTTGTTAATTCTACTTTATCATATGAACTCAATAACGACAGCCAATATAAGAAGTACAAGCCTTCCCTATTGGCCTAAGTCCACGCAGGTAAGAAGGTTTTATAGACTATAAGCTATGAGAATTTCCTGTTCCGACATTTCCCCGGTTGTATGGGTTTCCATCTATACTAGATATACAGTGAAACCTAGTTAATTGACATCTCAAGCGACCAAGGATTTGAACCATTTGAAAAGGTTTTCATTTATAAGTTTTCCAATTAGACTGGTTTACAATAGTGGTATCATTTACAGAGGCCTCGATTATAGAGGTCTAAATATACCATTATTCCATTTATAGAGGTGGAAATGTTAATAGAAATGCGTATTTTTGGTGTTATGAATTAAGTGAAGGATGTAGATTGCCTCATTTATACAAAGAATTGAGCTACAGAGTCCCAATTGTAGAGGTAAACATCGAAAAAGTCCTAGAATCAAATCTCATTTAACCAAATTCGAAAAGTTCCATTAACACAGGTAATTCGATGAAAAAGTGCCGGGACCTCATCACAATTTACCATAATAATAGGTTTCTCACTTATCCATGTCTAACTTAACCAGGTTTCATTGTATACCTTTTGTTTTGACTAATGTACACATGTGACCAAAATGAACAAAACATATAAAATACACGACCTTAAAAATATTATCGATATATGGAAATATTTTTCTATCGATCTTTACAATGTCCATGTTTAAGTTTATTGAAAACGAAAAATCCGTGGTTTCTATCAACACCAATATTTTACATCCATACATATTTTCAGGAATTTTATGATACGCAAAAGTTATTAGTTCACTTGAGTGGTGAATGGTTATGTTCTCGTACTATAACAACATTATATCCATTAGTTTCTATAGCTGCTTTGCATCCGCGGTACACCCGCTTAGTACATCTCCACTTCATAGTGTTACTCTTTGAGATGTTGCTGAGCTCGTATTTGTGGCCTTTGAACACCACATTCCAGCTTTTCCTTCCGCTTCTGATGTAGTACGGACCATCTGCAACAAAAACCTTGGTAAGTAATCCGAGTACCGAAGTAGCTTGATATTTTGGAATATCATAATTGTGGCAGTTGGTGAAAGGTAGCCAATCGATTCTTACATGAAAATGCCTATACCATTGGGTGTTAGTAGGCTTTGTCGTTCTCATATAAACAATGTGTGTACTTTTTTTAAAGTGAAACTTTTATTACATCGTCTCAAACTTTTTGGTCTGTGTAGCGCATGTCGCGTGACGGTCGGCCGCCGAGTAGGTAGTGAAAGGCGCTTGTCAGTGCAGCTAAGGCCAATGTTGCGGGGCCTATAGTTTGCAGCAGCTGACCGTGTAGTGTATAGACTATTACTCATTTGTGCCAGTGCTCCACGCTATATATTTTTTTTAGTTAAATGTCTATAGTGTGAAAAAATGTTTCACTTTTACCGTGGTTTCATAAAACTACACAACATTTTTTTATAAATCCTGCCTAGTGGTCTATTTTCGCATCATGCTTCCAAAATCGGTTTGTAAATATGGGCTTAAAATAGGTCAGTATAATCGTAAAATATTGGAAAAGATTACGGTAAATCAATACTCTGTTTAGACGACACTATTCCAATATTAATGTGTTGATTCTGCATAGACCGTATATTATTTTATATTTGCACGTATTAGAATTACAAATGATGTAATACTTGCGTCAACAATTTCAACATGACGTATACAAGTTGACGTCGTAAACAAGAGAGCAATACGATTGAAAATTAATATAAAAATATAATACAGATTCAGTTGTTACTAATACATATAGGCAATTTCTTATTGATATATTTAGAAGATGTGCTGTATGCAGTCTTTATTGTATTGCAATTACCATTCGGATATATATCTTAATTTACGCTGCCATTAAAGTAAAAAACATGTATCCAAATGCATTTGAAAAGGTCAATAAAAAATAACTGAACTTACAATCAAACGCAATTTATTGGTTTTCACAAGCATTTCACATTAACATCGATTGAGATCTTCACAACAGCTTATATATTTTGATCACATCAAGTTTATTTTATTTAATATTAGACAGATATTTCGGCTGCCCCATCATAACACATTAAGGGTAATAAAAGAAGAATGAAAATAAATGTCTGCTTCCGATGGAATTTTATTCATGATAATCTTGGTTAAAAAAATATATATATATGACATACAGGACACAGCTATAACGTCGTACGCATTGAAAAAATAATAGGTATTCTTTTCTAGTTTTAAGATTTATTTTTATGGGCAGCCGAATTTTGATAGGAAATTATATAATACACAATTATCCTGTGATTTGTATGTCAAGAAACATAGAACTTTTAAGGGATAACCTATCTACAATGTTGAATAACTAGCTACAGTATTTATTATATCGTAATAACTAATTTATATTCTTAGTTATGTAGTAATATTTTATTCGTATCGATAATTAGTCTTTTAAACGACCATGGACGAACAAAGGTTATAAGTACTAATCACTTAGGGCCCAAATAAGGCGTATGACGTAGAATACTCATAGACAGCTTAAAATATATAATTCGAATAGATCGCTTAAGATAGAATATACCCATTGGTTTCGAGTAAACCGAGTCAATTATTTAAATAATAGGAAATACGATTAGAATAATGCGCTCTAGCTTAATGATTCAGAATTGAATATATTCTAAAAATTACCAATAATATAATCATAATCGGGAAAAATATGATTCAGTATTCACAACGCTCAGAATTATGCTCGGGGCAGAATTTTGCACCAGAGACAGAATACGAATTTTTCATAATTAAATCAAATATGATTCCGCTAGAGACAGAATGCGAACCAATAAAAGCGCTTTTATCAGAATTCTACATAATTTTTTATATGCGTATATATCTTTTACGTAAAATTACCTTATAGTACACGTATATAGTTTAAAGCACAAGTAGGTTTTAACATTCATATATCGCAATTTTGTAATAATATGTTTAAATTTTAATCATAGTTATATTTATTATTGAGTAGTATTATGATTATTTACATGTTTTTTATTACATTTATAAGTAATTCATAGATCAGATTAAAACTAAACCAATGTCTTATTACTTATCACATGAAAATAGTTATTGAGTTTGTCCAGCGGGGATTGCAGAGGATTTTATTCAATAGCTTGCTCTGATTCCAAATCTTGGTCAGAATGTTACGTCACACGTTTTGTACTCTGTCGGTGCACGAGTATCTACGTATGTACAAACTACGCATTATAACATAACATCACGATTGGATTTCAGAAGCGATCTGTGTATTATTCATTCTTAGTTTTTCAAGCTAATCTATACATGTCCCTTAAGAAATCAAGGATTAAACAAATTAAGAAAAAACTTCCATAAAAGTATATTTGACCTGGGAAGCTATGCGAGACTGTTATTTTAATTATCTTATTACTAGAAAGAATCCATTTACATTTCATACTTCAATTAAACTAAAAAAGAAATTATTCACTAAAAATAAGACTAAACATTCAGTGAAAAGGTAGTTCATATCAACATTGTCTTTTATCGCAGGAAAATAACTATATTTAACTGTCCATGTCTGGTTCCATATACAAAAATTGTTTTGCATCAAGAAATCTTCATACAAAACAATCATTGTATTAGGATCAGTGTTTTGTGGCACAAAAAACGTCACGGCTTTAACACAGTGTACCAATATAAAGAATTGAGATTTAAAACATCTCTGGTAGATATAGAAAATTAACTGGGTGGGTGGGTGTGCTTATTTTGGCGGTCGACCATGGTGTGACCTATGGTGACCACAAGAGCATGGCAATCTTTCTTCCGACTGTCAGCACACAGCCATTTAACCCTCAGGGAGCAGACAGAATGCCTCGTGTACCAATAGCCTCGCAACTTCATGATTTTCGCTCCGTTTTTTGACGTGTAGAACGTGGGGCGATCTGTAAAAAAAAACAAGCTGGTTAGTTAAGCCCTAAGTATTTAGAAAACATTTTTTTTTATAAATAAGTAGTACTATTAAAGAACTTTTAATATTTAAAAAAATACTGTTTTTGTCATAAATATGTATCCATCAACGTCAATATTATTTAAAACATTTTATGATAATAAAAAGTAGGTAATCGAATAATAATGGAAAGAAACAGAAATTAGTAAAGTAATAACCAATTTATTTAAACTCTTTATTGTTCACATTGGATACAAACTAATGGCGGGTAAATCGTTACAAATGCCCTTATTGATATGGACAATATCTTACAAGCAGCTTTATGATGTAAATAAGAAACACAACATGGCGAGTAAACTATGAGTAGTTTTTTTTTATGTAATTTTAATATACTACCTAGATTTAAAGGGCCCACAACTTAACACTAAAATAATCAGTAGATTTTGCAGGACAATAATAATAGGTATACACATCTAATGACATCTTCAATTAAAGAAAAGAGCTAGATATTTAAAAAAATAGCAACTCGATAACTTGCAAGTGATTTAAAAGATACAAAGAAATTTATTATTACTCAATGTAAATTGTTGGTATTTTGACATATAAAAGTTAACACGAATCTTTAGAGCTCCTCGGGAACCACATTCTTTATATCACTGCTATTTGGAGGTTACAATCACAGTTATATATTAAGAAAGAAAGGCCAAGTGGGAGCATAGTAACTAATATTCAAAACTTTCCTAACATTTCTTTGATCGTTTGAGAAGTGTTGTTAGAAATTAAACACAAAGTAATTATTTGTATACACATACATAATATGTTATACATATAACTGACCAAAAATGATCACAACCGTTCTATCCCGATATAATACTGAAGTTACATCATAAAAGATCTCGCAGAGTTCGGGTCGTACGGAGGAGGGTGGATGTGCGTGTTTTTGCATGTGACTATATTATTGTCTACGGTGTATATAACAGCTTTGCACCCGTGTTGCACGTGGGTCCCGCACCACCATCGAGTCTTGCCCCCCCAAATCCTTTGCTTGTTGTATTTATACCCATTGAGACAGATAATGGGAGCTCCACGAGCCGATGTCGTCCATACAGCACCTGAAGTTGGATAAAGCGTTACTTTACTAGTGTGAGCGCCGACAGAAGATTTGTTACTTACGTACAGCTATAGGCTCGTCCATGGTTTTACAATTCACATTTACTTTTTTCTCTGGACTTAATCTACAGTCCTCACAAACGTCGTAGACATAATGCCAGTTGTTTGTGTATATTCGTGTAATCAACAGTAAAGGTAATTTCTGAATATTGACCCCAATATCCAGTATTTCAAATAATAAGAATTGCAAGAGGAAATATATATGTAAAAATAATATTTCTTTGTTATTGAAAAAGCAATTTAATTGGATAAGTAAACATTTTAACTACAAATAAATTTATATCTAAGCTAAATAATCAAAATACGGATTTTCTACTCTTAAAGAATGTAAATGAGATACATATATAATTGAAATACTTACAATGAACAGCTACATTGTTTAAAATGCAAGATAAAGCTAAAAATGCTATAACATCGATTTCTACTTGGCACCGTCTACCAAAAAGTAGAGAAGTATTATTAAAACAATTAATTACTTCATATTTATGTTGAAAAATAATAAAAATATACTTAAAAATTAAACTACTTAATGTAACCTTGGCCGTAAGTACACATAAATTTTGATCCTAATTAGATTGTCGAGTGTAATATCTTATTCTCTCGTGGTTGTGAATGTTTCTGCATTTGATGATCTCATTATTTTCTGTTATAGTGAAGATGACTGCTCCACACCCTTTTTTCACGTGAGTACCGCAGTACCATCGAGTCTTTTGGCCCTCAGTGCGATGCTTGAGAAATTTATAGCCATTGACGAGGATGATCCTAGCTCCTCTTGGCGTTTCCGTAAAAACTGCCTCTGCAACAAAATTTAATGATGTAGTAAATTATGCTAAGGTTATAGTATAACAAATAGTCCCATTTTAATAGTTGTTCGATATATTACATTGAAAGGACATCGTAGTATAAATTACCAAATGGGTCTTAAGAAATAAAAATTAATCTTAAGTCTTGGTATTTTTTACTAAAGCCAATGGATATAAATTTAAAACAAATAGATTTACATAGGATATGGACTAGACCAGAATTATACTGTATTCAAAGAAAGAAAACAAAATAATTTGAAATATCATCTTTTTGCAAGATCTTGGCGATTGGCTGTTTTGTTGTGTTTTTTTGGTGAGAAAAAGTAATAAGAGTTAAATTGCTTTAGGAACTTAGATTTTAGCTAATATCAGGAGCAATGAAATGAAGACAATTGCCAGAAGTAAAAAGTAAACAACACTTTGTAATGTAAGCAGTTTATTTCGTTCAAATACCCAACATAACTAGTTGGAACAGATGAAACCCATATAGTTCTGAATATATTTCGGTCTAGTGATGATGGCGTAACATTCAATTCAATAAAAATTTTGGAAATTGAAAAAAAAATATATATTGTATAATGTATAATAATTTTATGGTAACGAAGTTTAATTGAAGTAACATGTGGAAAAAATCATCTCTAAAACATTTTTTTATTAGATAATAGACCATTACTTACTGTTGCGATGTAACTAAAGTGTTTATATCTTTAACTATCGTATTGTCATATATCAATTTTAGGAATATTTATGTTTTGGATGGTTTTTCATGCGTTCACAATCAGTGGAACTCTTCAATAAAATTTAACTAGGCACTCACGCACTATTAGGTAAGTATTATAGGTCTGACAAGTTATCTTAGACATAGTAAATGTTACCCAAAGCCTATCGATGTGTGATTTCACTCCCCATTATCATTACCTTAGAATATTCTGCCAATGTCCTTTATGAAAAGACCTCTTTTTCTCTTAATGACAAACACAAAATAAAAATTGTGAACCAATCAGTGTATTGTGGACCTGTTCTTTTGTATATAAATTTTTTTTTGGTAATTATGACGCCTTTAATGACATCTCAACGCTACGCATATACTCGTATGTGTCTCAATTTAGATTAAACTGAAGTAAAGATTTATCTATTAGCGACGAAACTAACAAAAGTTTAAAAAAATATTTCTCTTGTATAATTAAAATAAATAAATAAAAAACAAAACAATATCACCTTGTACAATTAAAATTAAAATATACCAACAAAACAAATTTTTTTTTTTTAAGTATATGTATTATGTGTAAGCATTTTTTACAAACATATATTGACTAATGTTTCTTGGGGGAAAACTCAAATATAATTTTTCATGTCTCTGGAATAGAACTCTCGACCATCTCGATCATACATCGCACGCATATATACAGCGGGACCATCGAGGCAGTTGTTTTTTTAATCACATAATATATACATTTTGTCAGGCGAATCATTTTGTGACCTTTTCTTTTACCTTAACTCTAGATAGTAAATAAAGTCCACTAAAATTAGTATAAACGCTAGTACGATTTCGCCATTATCGTGAGGTATACAAGAGCAGTTTTTCCTTCCTCGTCGTTGGCACATGGGAGTGCTCGTCTCTTCTTTTGATAATTCTCGTGAAATCTTCGTCGAGAGTGTAAAAGTACGCGCGACACTGTCCCCTGTATGCGTGGGACGCGCACCGCCATCTTGTTTTCGCGCCAGTTTTCGGAATGGCGTGCTTCACGTATGCATAGTCATTGAGGAGTATTAAGTCTGTCCCGCGATCCGTCTTCGTCACGATCAAGTCGTCACCGCTACCGTCTGTGAATGATATTTTTATTAATAAAGCGTATAATAAAATCTTGATCGTAGTATGAGCAGTGAGTTCTTATTCTCATTCCATGGCAGAAGGTCTTTATCATCGACTACAAGTCGCACACAAGTCGATGTACCAGTGGTATAGTGCTGGATAAAGGAATAATTGGATTATCAGGCAACTGTTAGGACTGTTGTATGTATTTTTGCAAGTCTTACCAAAATGCCTGGGTAAATCATCAACTCAATTTTGTCCCACTGCTGGGCACGGGCCTCCCTTAAAACTGAGAGGGTTTTGGTCTTAGGCCCCCATGCTGGCCTAGTGGGGTTTGACGGATTACACGTCTAAGAAAAAGCTGCTTAGTTCGTTTAAGAGAATTTTACAATGAGACACATTTTTACACTTTTTATCATAGGTTTTTCCACACGTTATGCTATTTTTGAACTTAGAGCTGATAAGTATCTACCCAACTTGGATTTTTGTGACATTCGCTGACCTGGTTTCAATCGTGAATTTTAAACCGTTACCGAAGAACGGCACGTCATTCATTACATTATTACATAAGAACGCAAGACGCGCATGTATACGTAAATAAATAAATAAACACTCTACAGTCACATATAGGTCTGACCCAAAACTAACATCACAGCCTCTTTTCCTCTTTTTACAAACCAGTATACAAATTTGCAGGATTATGCTACTTCTACACATAAGAACACGTTGCATATTGTTTCAAAATGACAATATTGCTTATTTGTTGGGCGCCGAGGGTGAGTGATTGTGAGTGGCAATGGACATGACCATTTCGTCCTCGATTGTGTAAATGCACGCCGGCTTGATAAAAAAAATGCAAGTAAATTTAAAAAAAAGAGAACTCACATTTTCTTCTTTAAGTTTAATAGTAGCTGCTGTACACCTAAGTCAAATACACATTTGGGCTTTAGTCAATCAAAGGAATCATTCCAATTAACATCTTAATTCTTAACATTGATTACGTCTACCTTAACTAAGTCATGTATTATTTCGCTTTTGCTAATGTCTTCACTCATTCCTCGCAACGAAGCAAAGTCTAAAAACGGTAAATAATAATTACTTAATTTAAAGTTTTCTACATAACTTGTCGGATTGACCTGTCGTAGCTTTCTATATCCTAATAATACAAGAACATATGTGTAAGTACATACTCGATACCCTTTATATTTATAAGTATGGTGGTGAATGATTATGTTTGTTTCTTTCTTTTATAATTACTTCTTCAGTGGTAAATATGATGGCTTTGCAGCCGTGGTGAAGGTGAGACCCGCACCGCCATCGAGTCTTGTTCGGTGTGCTAAAGTGCTTCAGGAACTTGTAGCCCTTCAATTTGATCATCTTAGCCCCGCGCGGTGTCGTCGTGAACACTGCTTCTGGAAGAACAGTTTTTGTTACCTGTGCTATAGAGGTTATAGTTCTTTGAACATTTCGTAGGTAGTGTCTTAGAGTAGATTCAATTTGGATAGTGTAAGGCAAAAATAATGTGGAATTTTAGGCATCATTAAATTCTCGGATCTGGCGCTATTTTCATATTGTTATAAGATTTTAAAAGCTTTTTTTAGGCTTAAATTCACATTAGACAGACGTAAGCACATTCGGCTTTAAGACTTGTCTGTATATAGACTACATATTTATCTTTTGTTCAACCATGGTACCAAACACATAATGATAAAGATTAAATCTACGAGGGCAGTCCGATAAGTACTTAGCCTCACCGCCCGATGGCACCACTATCGTAAGATAAATTTACCATCATGTAGCACATCTTCGTAGACGGCTATTGTCAAAATTTCAGCCGAATTGGATTTGTAGTTTTGTTTTGACCGCGTGTGTAAGCGGACGTGTCCGCGGATTTTCGAAAAATGGAAAAAGAGCAATATCGGCCGGTGATTTGATTCTTGTTTTTGGAAGGGAAATCGCGCAGCGATATCAAAAAGCGCTTGGATGCTGTTTACGGTGACTCTTCTCCTTCAATGGCGACCGTCAAAAATTGGTTTAACGAGTTTCAACGTGGTCGCACGTCAGTTTTTGATGAGCCACGCCCAGGTGCCCCAAAAACGGCTACCACGGAGGATAACGTGAGAAAAGTCCCGATCTTGTATTGGCAGACCGCCGATTGAAGGTGCGCGAGATAGCTGAGACAGTAGGCATCTTAAAAGACCGCGTGGGTCATATCCTGCATGAAATATTGGGCATGAGAAAGCTGTCGGCTCGATGGCTGCCGCGTTTGCTCACTTCGGACGACAAGCGCATCAGTGACACAACTTCAGAGCAGTGTTTGACACTGTTTAGGTGCAATCCGAAGGGGTTTCTGCGTCGTTTCGTGACCGTCGACGAAACATGGATTCACTGGTACACACCAGAGACCAATAAACAGTCGAAACAGTGGACTTTACCCGGCGAATGTGCTCCGAAGAAGGCGAACACTGTCCCATCGGCCGAAAAGGTGATGGCCACCGTTTTCTAGGTTTCACAAGGTGTGATTTACATCGACTACCTGGAGAAGGGCAAAACGGTCACAGGGCTCTACTATGCCGAACTATTGGGCCGATTCAACGCTGAATTGTAGAAAAAACGGCTCCATTTGGCGAAGAAAAAAGTGCTCTTCCACCATGACAACGCACCGGCTCACACCTCCGCCGTCGCAACGGCCAAATTGGTCACATTAGGCTACGAACAGCTGCTCCATCTACCGTATTCTCCAGATTAGGCCCCGTGTGACTTCTTTTTGTTTCCAAACTTGAAAAAGTCCGTCGCCGGACAGAAATTTGAGTCGAATGAGGAGGTTATCGCCGCCACGGAGGCCTACTTTGTAGACCTCCAGAAAACGTTCTTTTCAGACAGCTTAAAGAAGTTGGAGCATCGCTGGGTCAAGTGAATCGAGTTGAAAGAAGACTGTGATGAGAAATAAATCGCCACTTTTCCAAAATTTTCGTTTTTCTTTTGTAGGCTAAGTACTTATCGGACTGCCCTCGTAACAAACACATACAAAACTATTGTATTTATTATTTAAACATACTCAATTATGATACAATAAGTTACAATTATTTTTGGTGAATTTCCATACAATATTTATTTATTTATTTATGCTTTTTATACATTAAGTATAGAGGCGGACTTAATGCCAAAGGCATTCTCTAACAGTCAACCTCTACCAACTCTCAATACCGACATTCTCTAAAATATGTTTCTAGTATTATTTCTAATTATAATTTTTAATACGACTCATTCACTAGCACAAAGTAACAATAAATAATTCTAGATATAAAGTAAATAATAAAAATTACGAACTATTTCCAGCATCACTAAGATAATGTATTAGAATAATTTTAGGATTTCATTTGTTACGTTGACTTAACATATGTATATTAACACTGTTCTGCCAACAAACAATATTCAACACCAAATACACAACAGATTTATTAACAGTTTGTATGATATATCTAATACTTCATAATTATTTTCAACAATACGTTACTATAAAGTAAAAAAGTAATATAAAATAAAACAAAGATGCCAATAAAACTCATTCACTTAAAAAATATTTGATTAACAGTCCCATTCAAAAATTTGCAATGTATTAGGACTGTTGACGCGCGAGTTAATGACAAAGAACGACACGAATTAAAACAATATGTAGGAACTATCTTTAATGGCACTAGGCACTTCTAGTTAGGATTACGCGAATAATTATTCCATGAAATACTGAAAGCATATAATATTCCTAACTGTTGAATAAAATTAATACCTATAACATAAAATTCGAGACAAACGACTATGCTCATGAAAAATAATACAAAATAAAATGTATTTTGATAAATTTAGGCGCTTACAAAAAAGTATTATAATAAAATTATGCAAACGTTTGCCTTCATCGTGAATTTTTTTTTCATAAAAAGAACAAAATAGGTTTCAATTTCTGGACTGGAAAAACAATTTTCAGTATTTTCCAGACAAAAACTCCGTAATATTAAATACTTGCCAACAATATATAACTTTACTTCATGTCGTAAAAGTATCCTATACTTTCTTTATAAGCCCTTAAAATTGTAATTCATCTCACAGTATTAATTAACAGATAGTTCTTAATTGAATAAAAACCTTTTTGACCTTAATAAGAATAAACATTGTTAATACAACACAACTTTTAATACAATATTCTAAATCCAACAATTTAATATTTATGCTAACCATGTATTTATTATTGTAATTATTTACATATAAAAAAGAGAGGAACAAATAGGCAGTGATATACTTGTAAGTAAAATTGAAACTTATAAATGCATTCTTTATTTTTTAGGAGGATAAACATTATAACACCCACGTTTTGTGCATAATAATAAGCATACATAACTAACAATCATCCATGGTTTTTTGGATTGTAGATTTAAATATAGGAAAAATACTACCATTTTTTTATTATTATCAGCAATTGTCGTAACGGTCTTAAGGTACAATTAATCTGACAATGGAAAGGGATCTGCAAACTGCTCAGGATTTTAGGTCGTTTTAGTTCTGGGAAAAGTCACGGGACCCACCGCTGGTAAACTGTAGTTGGTATAACAGCGTAGAGTTTTTATTAGGGACTCCAGACTGTGCGTGCTTAGTACCTATACACTCAGACTGCGCGTGCTATATAAACCTATTTATCGGGCAGATATTAAGAGTTTAACTCAAATCCCACGAAGATTGCCCTTTTTCGAGCACATTTCCAGACTCCGTGCTGCTACCGAGAATTTCCTAATTGAAAAACCTAACACTGCTGATTCTATCTAGATCGCACGGCATGAGGCAGTAGGTGTTAAAGTGATAATAAATAAAATAATAAATACACCCAACAGTCACATACATAGATCAGACCCCACATTAAGACACGAGTCTTGTGTCGTGGGTATCATAAACTACGAGTGACTTTTCGGTCTCACTAATATCCAGACCCGAAACAAACACTTGTGGATCACACAAACATTTGTCTCTGTGCGGGGATCTATCCCGCGGCCCCTCGTTTCGCAAGGTGGTATCTAGCCAACTGCGCCATGGAACTGTGGGGGCTGTTATTTTTTTGGTGTTATATTTTCGTGGGTGGTTCGTGGTTGTGTATCATGTTTCTCTGTATGACAGCTCCATTGTTGATGGTGAAGATGCAGGCGGAGCATCCTCTCTTGTAGTACCCGCATCGCCAGCGAGTCCTGGGTCCCAGCTGGTAGTGTTTCGTGAACTTGTAGCCAGATATGAGTATCACTGGAGCCCCGCCGAAGGTAGAAGTAGTGTAGAATATATTGTCTGAAAAAACATAAAATACCGCTTTAGCACCGACAGGATTACCTTTATTCTAGTGGCTCAAAGATAAATGAGCTAAGGTACTTACGAATTATCATATTCACTTCTAATGAATAAACAAGTTTAGCGGCGAAGAAAAGCATAGTGAAGAAACATGGACATCAAGATATGTGCATGCCGATTAACCTGTACTAGGCCAGCGTGGTCTGACGACTACCCTTTCTAATACGTAGGTTGATAAAGATATAGAAGATATTTTTTGTGGGGCATTAGTAAAACACATTTTTATATTGATATAGATTTTTATTATACATACATGTACATATGTATGTACATATGTTTACAAACCTGTACCTCCAAAATATCTACCTAGATATGTTTTTTTCGTTTTCGAACCACGTTTCGCCAGTTATGATTTAAGTTGCAGAATAATTATTATATTATTAATGCAATGCCCCTTGCGACATAAGCTTACGGCATATGATCAACAGGTCATCATCAGCCCATATACGTCCCACTGCTGGGCACGGGCCTCCTCTACAACTGAGAGGGTTTAGGCCTTAGTCCACCACGCTGGCCTAGTGCGGGTTGGCGGACTACACACCTAAGAAATTCCTACGAACTTTTAGGTGTGCAGGTTTCATCACGATGTTTTCCTTCACCGTTAAAGCAAGTGATAATTCTTTGTGAATACACACATAACTTCGAAAAGTCAGAGGTGTGTGCCTGGGGTTTGAACCTGCGACCGTCGAAATTTCAATTTTAGTATGGAGTTTAGAAATATACCCTTATGGGTGGGTGGGTATAGTGGGTGGTATTAATATATGGGTGAATATTAAGTGGCAGTTAAAAATTGGCAAAACGTGGGAGCAGAAATGTGTCTCTGCCTATCCCTTTAAGGTCAGGCTACAGTCTATGTTTATATCTAGTATGTTAATTATTGTATTCTAATGATAGTCTTCTTCTTCTTTTTTCGATAGAGGTGTCCATTGACACCAGTCGCGCCGTGATGAAATCTGAAAATAAAACCAATATAATAACCTGTCCACAAAAATATACCATCAAACAGAAGAACATTATTTGCGATTAAAAGATTATACAATTTAAAGAAAAAATATATTTTTTATGTGATAGTCACGGAAAAATATTTTCCACATTTTTTAGGATCAACCATAATGCCATTGCAATAAGTCTATTGGATAATATACACAAAAACACGCTACATAATGTTATGTCATGTTTTATCACAGGGAAATGTTGTGGGGAAACTTCTACGCCTATTTGTTTTTTGCAAGAAAATTCTTAGGTAAAGGCGAATCCACACAAAACTTCGTGGTATTTACAAGCCTCTGTAAATTGCAGAGGAGTGTCCAGCAGTGGGACGCAGTATTAAGATATCGATATGTTACCGGAAATGTATAGATCCTATTATATCAATTGTATTTAAATAATTCCAGCCTATTTATGAGGTATATAATACATTTAACAATTCATTATTTCGTCATTGCATAAAAATGCTTCTTTATGAATATTTTAACAACTCAAAAACACATAGGACTAATAAGACACGAAACACATATGTAATGTATGTATGTATGTATGTGAATAAATATTTTGTTATAAGCGATTATCAAACATCAACTAATCTGTACCCACCCTTTTAAAGTCCTAGGAGAAAGTACGGAAATATATCAGGAATATATGGTCACTGTCACGGTTTTTTAGAAACCCTGATATCTTTTTACCCAAATTGATGTATAAACGTTTATTTTTACTATAACACTTTTTAACCGCCCAATATGGCATTTTTGTTCTTATATGAATGGATAGCATTCTCGTTGAGTTTACGCTTCGAAATGTATGTTTACTTGGATTTTCGATTTTGATATATATCCATGGAGATAAAATATGCATGTAGTAAGATTACTGCATACCTATCACCTTAATCCTAATATTTAGATAAAGATTAAAACTAAAAACGGCAAACAGGCGGCGGATGGCTGTGTGTGTTTTTACACTTGACGATTTCATCTTCTATGGTGAATAGGACGGCGCTGCATCCCTTGCTGTGGTGCGTGGAACAGTACCACCGCATCTTCCCTCCGCAGGTCTTGTGTCTCGTGAACTTGTATCCCTGGACCAGGATCATGGGAGTGCCGGACGCAGACTGCGTTATCTGGATATCTGAAAAAAAATATGGGTTTAGTTTTTGGTCTGGTTTAACAAAATGCGAACTTTTTGCTGTGTTTTAATTCTGTTACATGAGTTGGGTGTTAAAAATCTCATTAAGGAAGTGTGCGATGGAAAAATATTATATTAATATATACATATGTATGCAGCTAAGTGAAGAAAATTCTTTGGCGTGTAGTCCGCCAATCCGCACTGAGTCAGCGTGGTGGACTAAGGCCTAAATTCTATCAGTTGTACGAGAGGCCCGTGTCCAGCAGTCCGAGGCATATGCGCTGATTATATGACGATGAGGATGATGAAGGAAATAATTACGAGACAGTGACAGAGAGATCTTTTTAATGCTGTGTATGTATTAAATATACCGTGTAAATATACTGTGTACACTTAACGTCAAAAAAACATAAATTGAAGTAATTGTTTAAATAAAGGAACGAAATGAAATAATTTTCAATAATTATTAAATCATCTATTTATTAAGTAATTATAATTAAAACAAAAGACGCATCATTAATACTAGACTACAGGCTTTTGAAAATAATAAAAAAAGCCTATCAAACTTTTAGACAACTTTTTATCGTAAAAATTATGAAAATGAAACGTCTGTTTTTCGTTATGTACATAGGTAAAAATAAATTTAACTGTTAAAAGTATGCTAAACTAATATAAGACACACATAAAATTTCATTAAGTCGCCAGAAAATAAAGTTAATAATTTAAGTACATACAAAAACTAAATATAAATCATAAAAAATGTATTTATTTTAATACTAATTTTATTTATAAGAAAATTTAATATTACTCAAATTACCTATCAACATTAAATTTGTGGTAGGTACATACAAATATTTGTCCGTACGAAATCAGCCCGTGACCTACCGGGCTTTTTAATCTAACTTCTTATTTAAACATTCTTGTTCATTTAAAGCATCATCGATATTTTGATACTGTCATTTATTTTATTAGTTTTTCATTGTTCTCCCAATGCACCGACCATACAAGATGTTACATATGAGAGTGGCTATCATTTAAGAGCGCAGACTGACCAGCGTAATAATATGTATAATAATCCCCATATTACCAGTTTTATATATTTATAATATTTTCTATAAAAATGATGCTATAATAATAAACAAAACTTTTCTATGGAATGAATTCCATTTGTAACATTCGAGAGTCGGTCGATTTAAATCAATATATTAATGAGCCCCTTTTAACTCCTAAAAACTTTACAGATTTAACTAAAATGAAATGCATTAATAATGAAGTCATTATTATTACCAAATTACAGGTTTATTCCTAGTTTGGGAGTCAGTGAGTCATAAAATTGCACACTGAATTGTACAACCCTCATTTTATGTGTATTGTAAAATTATGTTGTATTTTAATGTTTTTATACAGATAAATTTTATTTTATTGTTTTTATTTTATATTTTTATTATAAGATGTCCATATCGCCTCTTAAAGATCTCCACACTTCTAGCTTAGTGATTATGCTTGTTGCTACATTTTACTATATCGTTCTCAATTGTTATGATTGCTGCTTTGCATCCCTTGCTGTAATGAGAGGAGCAGATCCACCTTGACCTCATCCCCCGTTGGTAATGTTTACTGAACTTGAACCCTCCTGCAAATATCTGTTGGTTTCCTCGGTTCGAAGTGGTAAACATCACCGCTGAAACAGAATTAACATGTATTGTTAGTATCAGATCCGAAACACCAAGGTCGTATAATAATAAATGAATAATTTATTCAACCTACGATAATGATTTCAAAATGCGATATAAAATAAAAATAATTTATTGAATGCGTATCATATCAACTACGTCACTTAGATGTAGTCGTTAGTCTCAATATATTACAATCTAGTTCGGAAGGCAGTTATCATTAGAGAAGTCTGGGTAAGAAACCTTATTTTTGTTCTTTCCAAGTAGGTATAGTTTACATAATCGTTACAATTTCCGAATCAGAACAGCTCATTTATTCACTCACAAACTATAATTACAAAAATATGATTAACATTAATTTAACCAGAAGAAGAGCATTCTCTTGGAAATAGTTGGGCAGATAAGATGAAGAATATAAGTAAAATGTAAAAGTTTTTTTGTGAAAATACGTAAATATCATTTAAAAACATTTTACTAAAATAAAAAAGTTAAGTCTTAAAAATGATTTTATTCAGCACATTTACGTAACTTACAATTTTTTATTTTATCTGATTCAAATTAAAATGGATTTATTTTAAAGCATCATATAAAATAATTACAGAATATTTTTATATCAGAGTATGCGTCCTATCACTTAACTTGATTTACTTGCACCAAAATCTATGTCAGATTTTACACCTTTCAGTCTTCAAATGGGTTGAAAGATACAATTAGTATAAATTATTTCATTTGAATTGGATTATATTATATATCAAAAGCAGTGATGGTCGCGGGTTCAAACCCCAGGCACACCTCTGACTTTTCGAAGTTATGTGTGTATTCACAATGAATTATCACTGGCTTTAACGGTGAAGCAAAACATTGTGATGAAACCTGCACACCTAAAAGTTCTTAGGAATTTCTTAGGTGTGTAGTCCGCCAACCCGCACTAGGCCAGCGTTGTAGACTATGGCCTAAAACCCTCTCTATTGTGGGGGCCCAGCATGTATATGGGCTGATGATGATGATGATATTTGCAGCTTCCGTGGCCTCCGTAGACACCAGCTTGTGAAAGATCGCTGGTTCGATCTTTGCACCGAGACAAATGTGCTCCACAAATATTTGTTACAGTTCGGGTGTTGTGAGAACTCTGTGAAGTCTCATTGTGTCTGATACCCGCGACACAAGAGTTGTCTCTAAGTGTGTCATTATTATACTCTTTGTTTTTTTTAATGATTGTGTGTGTTATCACTTTTTATTATATTATCTTCTACGGTGACAACTTTTGCTCTGCAGCCCTTGTTGTGATGCGAAGAGCAAATCCACCGAGTCTTTAGACCCAAGGAGTAGTGCTTGCTGTATGTGAAGCCGTCCATCATCAGCTGTTTATTACCACGGGTTGAAGTTATGAATTGTATATCTGAAACAAGATGAACAAGTATCAATAACACTGATTAATCATTTGGTTGTTAATTAGTTTTGTCGTAGCTAACCTTTTTTATCTTTTTCACTTGTGAATGTATCTATATAAACACAAAATTCATGTAGGAATTTCTAGATTGTTTGTATTACATAGGAAAATCGGTTTCAATTATGAAGCTATCCTAGTGATTTTAGTCTCACGCTCACCGTCAGCGCTCATAGCTCAGCGCGTAGTTAGTCAGCGCTGAGGCTCAGCGTGGCTCGTTTTAGTATCGTACTGACCGCCTTACTGTACAGACGGCGACCAAAATGCGGAGTGTATTAATTATTGCTGCTTTGTACTATCTATCCCAAAAAAATAAAAACCGGCGACGACGAAGACTCCATGTTCATCCATTGATTGAGCAGAGAGCCGTTGCAGGAGAATTTGTCTTGTTATATGGCACTTTGAGGTTTTACTTTCGAAAGTCTTTGTTTTTGTTTTGATTGGCTTTGTTTCTTGCATCTTTATTTTTGCAGAGTGGATCGGATGCGTCCCACAATTCCTTTCTCAGGCGTCCCTCATCGATAACTCGACCTGTATCCACTTCGCGACTCGCCATGACTGTCCGCGCTGACGACGTCCGCTCCGCTCGACGCTAGAACGGTCACTGAAAGCAGAGGCGCTCGTGCCATCGTCAGCGCCGACAGGTACGCGGGGCGGACGCGCGACGCGTACGGCCGCGTAGCTATCAGCGCTGACCACCGTGCGCGCTGATAGCTACGCGTCATTCAAAACGCTTCCTTGAAGTTCATATACCTCGGCCATCAGCGCTGATGGTGCGCGTGCCGTCGGCGTAAGACTAAAACCAGCCTTCCTGGTACATTTTTTGTTTTGTTTCCTCCGCCAATACAAATTCAGACATAATTGTTTTAACTAGTAACTAACATAATTTATACTCTACTTCATCCATACATCCATCAGCCAAAAGAGGTCCACTGCTGAACATATAGGCCTCTCCCAATAACTTCCACAGGGACATGTTGGAAGCAGCCTGCAGCCAGCGACGTCCCGCGAACTTTACTAGGTCATCCGATCACGTACTTGGACGTACTTAATTAAATGTTAGTGTGGGCATTTTGTCTCATCAACATAACAATATCCTTTACATACATAGACGTGCGTCAATAAGAACTTGCATGAATTTTTGAAGATTTAAATAAAAATACACAATGTTTATAAATTAATATTTTAATGTTTTAAATATTTTAATATACCTACTCTTTAGGGCTGATTTACAGCATAACAATTGTGGCAATTAAGTACAAACAAGTCTTAAAAATAGATGAAATGGTATCAAATAACAAGTTGATTAACATTTAATATTGTAAAATCAATCAATAAAGTAAAATTTGTTGAGTATGTCCCACATCGCACGAAACACTCATCACATTGCATTTCAACTTTACGTTCGGATCAGTGGCGGGACTTCCATAGAAGCCCAAAATCGTTAAACGTTAATTGTGTAATGTCTAGTTTATATTTGCTTATTGTGGGGTATTTATTTAACAAATTGCTTGTGTTAAATAAAGATTTAAAGCTTAAAAATTATTATTCGGAATTTTAAAAGGCAAACTGGGCTTTTGGGCTTCTATGGAAGTACCGCCACTGGTTCGGATGCTACAATCCATGCATTTTTTTCAATTTCCGCACACACACACACACACACACACACACACACACATTTGCATTTTCAATAACAGCGTTGATCTCATATTAAGATTCACTTTTAAGGTATGACTTAACGATCAAGTTCCTTTCGATCACATTTAACTACCAAAGCATGACTATTTCTTTATAGCTCTATAACAAAAGCTATTTCCTACCTAAATTCAGCTATAATAATTAAAGTAAATTTTCGATAACTATATCCGATCCCATATTTGAGGGGTGAGGAATGGAAGATGGAGGAAAGAGATGGAGAATTCAATTGCGGTGATCATGTACGTTGTTTAGTCTGATGATTTCGTCGCCAAACGTGCAGACGGATGCTTTACACCCCTTCGAATGATGAGAGGAGCAAGCCCAGCGTCTTTTGTAAGCGGACGTCTTACTCAATGAGAAAGTGCGGCCGTCCACGACGAGCATTCTGCAACCACGTCGAGATTCAACGTATCTTGCTGTAAAAAAGGGTTACAAAACCATAAAAATCTCAAATTTTATTAGTAGGCTGGCAAACGTTTACGTCAGGTTTAAACCTTCAACATAATTAAACTTAATGTTTCGCTTTTCTTTGCCCGTTGTAGTGTAGTATACAGGGTGTATTCAGACCGTGATCGGAAACGAAGGCAGGTAATAGCTAAGGTGATTACAAACCCCCTGGCGTTAAAGAAAATTCTGACAAAAAATAAAAAAATTTACATTTTCCATACAAACCGCGTACATTTAATACCGATGGTTGTATGGAAAATGTAATTTTTTTAATTTTTTGTCAGTATTTTCTTTACCGCCAGGGGGTTTGTAATCACCTTAGCTATTACCTGCCTTCGTTTCCGATCACCGTCTGAATACACCCTGTATAGGTTTGCTATGGCTGACTCATGACTTACATTGGGAGATTGTAAAATGGATTAATAATTTTCGATCCTACCTTACGATAGGGACGTAAAAAGGGAAATATGCAATAAAACAAAATCACGTGTTGTTATGTCCAGATGTTTCAGGTTTGGTTTGTATAAATAAAACTACTTAAGCTTGGTTTCAATAGCGTCTGACACGTCCACTCGGTCCGATATCACAGGTAGTAGTGAACCGGTTTGAGTGGGGAACAGCGCTTATATTATGATTTATTTTCACGTTTACCTTACAATTAATTATTAATATTACGTGTACACTACATCTCTTCCCTTTTCAATAATTTTTTAAAATAATTTTATTTTGTATTTAATTCTTTATCTTTAACCAATCAAATAATATTTCATAATAACAAACAAACACTTATATATATTGCGCTACACACATAAACAATATGTTTAGATTTTTAATCTAGTTTTCGTTTTGAATGAAATGAAATAATATATTTTTTTAAATCAATAAAATGTCAAATATTATTTCACTTAAATTTAGTGATATCAATATTGAATTTACCGCACCGTTCGGAAGGCAGTTATCACTAGAGAAGAACGGGCAAGAAACTCTAGTGTTGCTCTTTTCCAATAAAGAAATAAATTACAATATAAGTATAGTCCATTCTTCTTCATCTTTCCGGGTGTATGATATTTCTCCTCCAGTCTAGTCCAGTTCGTTGACGACTTGACCAGTGTGTGTATGTATCATGTACACAACATCACTGATTACATATACCTTTTATAAAATTGTAAAACAAGAACATATTTTTTTTAAATCTAGCTACAATTTGGATCTTAAATCTTACACTTGATAAAAATAATAACACAATTTACCTCCATCAGCTACAGATCCACTGCGTTGTTGACAACCACATCTATGATCTACAGTCGAAGTGATCCTTAACATCCTTGTTGCGACTGAATCTGAGCAATGGTCCAAGAAAATCGACGCCAGTGTCAATACATGACTGAACTGGTCGTTGTTTCTGCGCATAGGGTTAGGAGGATTTGGTGCTAACACCAGAGTATAAACATAACATTTCGTGTCTGTATCAATTTTGCCTCATTATACTTTAGTCCGTAGTCGTGGTTTCATGGCAAAGATTTCGGGACGACTATCGTGAATGCAATAGGAATAATTTAATTTCCTCGTAGCAATAAATTATCTTGACAGAGTTCATTTTATAAGACCTTGTAACTCAATAATTACAAGGTGTGAATACACAACAGAGTGTCAATACACTCTGTTCCTAGTTATTTTGGTAAACACCATTTTTTTTACATACATACATACATAATCTCACGCCTGTATTCCCTGAAGGGGTAGGCAGAGGTACATTACTGTACCCACATTTCGCCATTTATATGTCAGTCCCACGTAATAGGGGGCGAGCCTATTGCCGTTTTTCGGGCACAATTCCTGACTCCGTGCTGTTACCGTGAATTTCCTAATGGAAAAACCCAATAACACTTTGCCCGACCCGGGATTCGAACCCGGGACCTCGTGATTGTACGGCACATATTTGTACCGCGAGACCACGAGGCAGTTTTTTTTACTAATTTATAATTCGCAGTCATTCATACTAGCCTACTTCAGTTCACTTAGGGAAATTGCCAAAGGTCGAGCCTTATCGACTGCTAAATTGAGATAGATATATCGAACGGCTTATTTGGTTCTGTACAGCCACGCAATAGTGACTATGAATCAGATATGCTTTTCTTGCCTGAACTGTACACGACATTAAAATTATATGATTGTAGACGTTATACCCAACGTTCAATCCGGGCACATGCTTCCAACTTTTGGGAGAACATGACCTTCAGGGGTTTCTGATCATTAACTAAATCTTAACCGTATTGTTCAGACAAATAAATATTGAAACGTGCAACTTCCCAGACTAACGCAAGAGTCCTTTTCTCGGTCTGACAACGTTTCTCACGTTCTATTGGACTTATGTTGCCATAAGCAATTATCCTTGGCTTAACGAGCACTGCTCTTAGTACAACTGGACTAGCATCGGCAAAACTTCTGTCCTTTGACCTTTCATAGGTTTGTTGTTTGTGTCTCATTTCTTAGTCATAATACCCAAAGATCTTATTTGAGTCAGAGTCCGTTTCAAACAGCTAAATGCTTCTTTTTAGTTATCGTCCCGATACGAGCTTATATATACGGACTTGGCCAACTTTAATTTTAACAACTCGCGCAATAGGATTCTCTCTAAAGGTTTTTGAAAGCATTCGGGAGCGCATAAAATACTAAACGCGAGATGTTTGTGTCTGAATAGACCTCGGCTATGTAAAATTCTTATGTATCTACTATCTTCGCTCAACTGCTACTAATGCAAAGAATTGCTTAAATTTAGCTTGAGAACACTTTGGAATAGCGGAACTTGCGGGTTAGCTGTTCAATAGTAGGTACCATTACCTTACACCCGTGTGTTTCTCTCTAATATCTTTGCTAGCTTGTCTCATGTATACGCAAATTCTAACATCTCCGTTCACTTTTTGAAACGGGTGCTTCAGAAGAGATCCATTCGGATGAACCCTCAATAAATTAAATAATATCTGTATTAGGTATGGAATTTCTTGAGTTTAAACTCTACGACAGGATAGAGAAATTGGTTGAACAGACGCGGTCTATTGAAATATGGATTTGAACATCCTTGATTTTGGAAATGTTTCCGCGACTGCATTTACTTCTAGACCCAGTCTGAGGACGCAAAATTTACTTGCAGTTTCTTTTCACACTTTTTACCGCATAAATCGCAGATTTTTTCGAAACTACACCCATTTTCGACCTCGTGAACTCGATTCAAAACTTTCTACAACTATGAGTGGATTTTGACTTCGATAGGCCATAAATTTCTACCCGAACGCCTTTTTAAGATCTTCCAAAGTAGCATTAATGACATTTTACTACTCGGATTAATAAGCATTTCTGTTTCGACACAGTCAAACAATTAATAAATTAATTAATTAGTTGACAATGAATTGCTTAAGTGTCCAGTTGTATATTTTTGTAACTTTGTTTTAGGTAAATTTCGCTGGTCTAACTGAAATTTGCGCTTTTAATAATCCAATAACATTTAGGGGATTTGCAGAACCATATTATGTCATAAACTCTGACTTATATTGGTTACTAAATTGATCCTACAACAGCATAGGATTTTAAATATTTCCCCGTCTCTTCATTTACAACATTGTATTGGCTCACCGGATCGTTTAGCATGGTTACATTGATGCCGCCCAGCTGGCAAACTTGTTTTTATTCACCAATGTGAAACACACAGTTCACATCATTTGTTGGTGATTTTGTGTCCTTTCACTTAGCCTTCTTAAAGCCAGATTTTTGAGTCTTTTAATCTTTCTCTAAATCTTTGCTTACGGCTTGCGAGGCATTGATTTTTGTAGTAGCTTTTTGAAACTACATTTGCCATACATTTGGCCCTTGCGGAATAACACATCTAGTATCAGGCATTGATTTTTGAAGTAGCTTTTAAGACCACATTAATTGCCATATATTTTGTCCCTTTGCGGGATAGCACATCTAGTATGAGGCATTGATTTTTGAAGTAGCTTTTAAGACCACATTAATTGCCATATATTTTGTCCCTTTGCGGGATAGCACATCTAGTATGAGGCATTGATTTTTGAAGTAGCTTTTAAGACCACATTAATTGCCATATATTTTGTCCCTTTGCGGGATAGCACATCTAGTATGAGGCATTGATTTTTGAAGTAGCTTTTAAAACCACTTTAATTGCCATATATTGTGTCCCTTGTGGGATAGCACATCTAGTATGAGGCATTGATTTTTGAAGTAGCTTTTAAAACCACTTTAATTGCCATATATTGTGTCCCTTGTGGGATAGCACATCTAGTATGAGGCATTGATTTTTGAAGTAGTTTTTTAAAACCACATAATTTGCCATATATTTTGTCCCTTGCGGGATAGCACATCTAGTACACCGTAGCAGTAAATGCAAAGAGCATTTCTGCTTTGTTCCAATCCTGTTCTTTACCGTTTTACGGTTTCCATAAATTGGCTTCCAGTGGGACTTTTCAATAGTAACAGAGTCTCAAAGGCAGTCTCGGTCTCAGAATCACATGCATAAGTAAATAAATACTACTATAAATACATAGTTCTGACCCCACATTTAGATACAAGTCTTGTGTCGTGGGTATCAGAAAACTACGGGAGACTTTTCGGTCTCACAAACAAAATATTTGTGGATCACATAAACATTTGTCTCGGTGCGGGGATCGAATGTTCTTTGCGAAGTTCGGAGGGCTTGCATTTGTTTACTATTTGGTCCAAAAGATCATTGTCTTTGTTTGCATAATGGCATTTGGAACTTTGATCTCGTAATGTAACGAGGAATTCCTGTTTCATTAGGCGAAATACTTGTCGCTCATAGAGGATACTAGGCAAAAAGCATCCTGTCTAATCGTTTGGTGTCTATTACGTAAACTTCTGTTTCACGACAACACCAGAGAGATTGTAGTATATGTCATGCAATGCCAAACCCTCCGTATAGCACGCTTTTTTAGCGGCTTGTTTATTCTTCAAAGTAGCAAACAAATTTCGAGAGCCCACTTCGATATTTGCCACTGCTAATCTATTGAGGTCAAATCTCACTATCACAGTCAAATTAGTGTATTGCGGGGGTAATTGTGCCCCCTTTTTTTTTTTTTTAGGACTTGCAATCACGAAGAGACCATTCAATTTTAAATTGTAACCCCAGATACGGGTTTTGCAGGATTGGAATAACCTTACAATTTGTTAGTTTTGCATACGCTGGCATATTTCTATGCCAATATATGTATGTATCTTGATGGCTTAAGCCATAATAATTGCGGTGTACTTCTGTCGGGTACACTACCCAACTTGCAAATTCTTACAGGCACTCGTTACTATTTTTTGCACAGTTAGCTTTGAAAAAGTTAAAGTAACATATGATACTTTGGATTGAACACGACCCGCCGTTTTAAGATACATAGGCACGTGATGTGTACCATACTATGGATGGAAGAATTTATTCAACTGTGCACAAAATAGTTATTTGTTTTGGTAAGCATTTGCTGGCATTTATTTTATTTTTTTGGCTGTATGATTGAAACTAGTCGAATATGTAAAATATTTTGTTTAACTTTGTTAAACAAATACAAGAATTACTGGTAGTAGAAGACCAGGTATGTCTCACTCTTTTTTTCCATAATTAATAATTGTTATAAATTATAATTAATAATTATTATATTTATTCCAAAGTAATAGCATCAATCATACTTAATCCATTTCTTTGATAATATTATATGTCATGCATATTATATTTTAGTTTGCACTTACGTACTTATTCCTCGTCGCCAATGTTATGTCCAGATGTTTCAGGTTTGGTTTGTATAAATAAAACTACTTAAGCTTGGTTTCAATAGCGTCTGACACGTCCACTCGGTCCGATATCACAGGTAGTAGTGAACCGGTTTGAGTGGGGAACAGCGCTTATATTATGATTTATTTTCACGTTTACCTTACAATTAATTATTAATATTACGTGTACACTACACGTGTTACAATGCTATATTTTTGCATTAGAATTGTAAAGCGACGATAACGCTAATTTTAGTCAATGAGTTCAAATCTGCCATTTAGCTGCTCTTTCGTCAATCCGAACAGTACACATGTACTACCATTTAAGCCATCTATACCTAAATACCAACTAGAAATAAAAGCTACATAATAATGTTATTTAACAATTTATCTTATTATAATTAACATGCACTAGGGAACCTTAAGCGGGGTTTACACGACTTGGTTTCACTTACATCAAAAATTAGCTAAAAACTTTTAACCTATTTTATATTTTGCCTACTATTTGTATCATCATTTGACACTCAAATATTAGTCTAGTGGGAAGAAGAGCCATAAAAAGCTATCTCCTCATAAAAAAGGCACTGATATCGAGGTTTTGTATTTATTAAGATGTCGGAAACCAATACAGATCTTTTATATGGTACGGCCTTTTAAATGGTCACTGCTTATTAATATAACCTTATAGGCCATAGGTGCGTCTCCGGCATTTTAGGAAAATGTCCGCTCATTTCTAGCCTCTTTTTAAAATACTATTATATATTTTTGTGTCCTTTTCTTGTTAACAACTATAAACAACTGCGTGTAACCCACTAAATACATTGACAAAAAGATCTAATATGTTGGAAATACATTATTTTATATTTTCAATTAGATAAATCTATAGTTAATCTCTATAAAACTGAGTTAACGACTTATAAACTATTTTGAGACCTTTTAGCCCTATTTTCAGTTATTCTGTCGTGTTTTAGAACGAAATTGTCTGTATAAGTATGTATTGTTGCAAGGTATAATTGGTATACAAATTATTACATGCAATTTTTTACAATATACGATTTTGAAGGAAGATTTATTGCAGCGCTTAAATATTGCTAAATGGCTGTTTCCATTTATCTACATATGCTATATGACTGCCTCGTGGTCTCGCGGCACAGTATGTGCCGTGCGATCTAGAGGTCCTTGGTTCGATTCCCGGGTCGGGCAAAGTGTTATTGGGTTTTTCCATTAGGAAATTCTAAGTAGCAGCACGGAGTCTGGAATTGTGCCCGAAAAACGGCAATAGGCTCGCCCCCCTATTACGTGGGGCTGAGACATACCTGGCGAAATGTGGGTGCAGAAATGCACCTCTGCCTACCCCTTCGGGAAATACAGGCGTGAGATTATGTTATGTTATGTTTACATATGCTATACTTACTCACATATGAGAGAAATTGACTTTTTGGCAGTGAGATCAAAAACCCTGGTTGTGTCTATTACGCAATTTTATATACAATATGGGATCAAGATTACGTCACTATTGAGTGAATTTATTAATTAGAATACGATAAAATTCAAAAGCAAATTTGTAACTATATTTGGTGTTCCTTCCACGCGTACATATTGATTCGTCCTTTACTAGGGCCGTCTCGTTGAAGATTATCACAACTTTCCTACATTACGTCCATAGGCGGGTGGTTGTGTTCGTACCAGCCGAACACCACTTGATTGTGAACCATATGAATTCTTGCTTTACAGCCTCGTTTCCCTTGATGCGTGGAACATCGCCATATAGTCTTCTGCGCCCAGTTCAGCGCAGTTCGGCCGTCCAAGTAGTATGTGTAACCATCTTTCATCAACTGCCGGTTCTTCTTTCTTGATACTATGAATTCGAAATCTGAAAGCGGTTGGGTTGGTTACGTATTTGAATATAATTTATTTATACTTAATCTACGAGGCATGATGTTGTATAAATTTAGATAAAACATTTACCGCAACAAGGAATGGTGAGGAAAGAAACTGTATACTAAATAAATTTATTTAATAAAAAATACTTCCTGCTTGTAGATAAATCTTATTCCGAATAAGCTGTGTTTTACTTGAAGGAAAAATGCAGTCGAAATTATTATATAATATAGAAAGAATAACGAATAAAAAAAACCTTTTATGCTATAATGTTTTATTTGAAAGACCTTTGTTACAGAAATACTTCAAGAGAATACTCAAGACTAAAATGTTGGCGCTACAGACTCATCTAACAGCAAAAAGCTGCCGTGTATTATCTTATTAAGCCTAATAAGCAAACGGTATTACCATCACTCGCTTTAGCAATGAATGACCCACGCAAAAATATTGTGTTCCGGCGACAATATGTGTATATTGTGTCAACACTCCAAATATCTAGGCCGTACTAGTTTTACCATCACGTACCAAAGTACCATTTCTTTCGATTACAGATTTGCTTTAAACACAACACAAATTAAATATTGTATCAGGTTTACAACACAACACAAAAATGCAGTATACCGAGAATAATTTAAAAAATAATAATTACAAAGTTTAATAACTTGTACCCTTTGGTAAGCGCATATTGTTTCGAGTTTGTTCGTTTTCTAACCCTAAGTTAGAGGACAGAAGTACAGAATGGATCACCAAAGATAAAGAACAATGTAAGGCCACAGGCAATTGCCAAGAAAAAAAGGCAAATTTTGGTTTTTGTGAAAGGAAAGATGCCACATAGTAAAGAAGAAAATAACTGATCGTTTCAATCAGACGTAAACCCATCCTTAGACTTTAATGTACATAGTAAATATCACACATACAAACTCACGCTCGTGTCCCTCCAAGAGTAGGCTGAGGTGAATTTCTGCACCCAGGATGGCCACCTGGCCAAGCACGCCTGTGCTTTAAGTCATTAATGATTATGGTGATCCATAATACTGTATATTTCATGGTCAATTGTGATGATATGTGCTCTGCAACCCTGAGGAGTGTGAGTGGAACAGCGCCACCTAACTTTGCTAGTTCTGGAAGGAAGCTCGAAGTATGTGTACCCGTTAATCCTTATGAGATTCTTCCCCTTTTTTGATATTAAATATTCCACTGAAAACAAAGATAAAATATTAGACAAGAAGCAATATCTAGTGTTTATGTTTTAGATGGTGGTCCTATTAACAGAAGGAGAATTACCTCTTTTAACGCCATCAGGTGAAAATTATATCAAAAACTGAATGTTATCTTAATATTATGATATTATTTGTCATTTCACAGAAATATTATATACAAGCGATGTGGCAAAAGTAAATAAATTGTATAGTTTGTAGTATTATATCACATCAAAATCGCTGTTAAATAAATTTCAAATAGAAAAAAAAACACATTAAACAAAACTTTAAAAAAAATGAATGTGGTAATGAGGCCTTTTAAAAAGTTTGTTTACTCTCTTAATAATATAAATAAACAATAAAACTTTTTAAATGAACCTCAAGGAACAACAAATCATTTAACTCGGGTCGATCGTCGACCCAGCCGTTTCACGTAGCTCCCACTTCTCAAGTGGTTCCCTAGGGTTCGCCTGGGTATGTTGTAATGGTCTGCTGCTGCACGCTGAGAGAGTTCGCCCCGTTTCACTGCTTTCATGGCCGCGCGCAGGCTTTCTTCTGTCCATAGAGCCCTTCTTCGAGGCATGTTACAGTCATCTGCATAAAAATCATCATCATCAGTCCATATACGCCCCACAGCTGGGCACGGGCTTTCTCTTGGGCTTGGTTTAGGCCTTAGTCCACAACGCTGGTCTAGTGCTACACACCTAAGAATTCCTAAGAACATTTTTAAGTGCGCCGGTTTCCTCACGATGTTTTCCTTCACCGTTAAAATAAATTATAATTCATTACGAGGTGTGTGCCTGGGATTTGAACCCGTGACCGCCGAGAATCTCGATCGCGCGCCTAATCCTCGAGGTCATCACGACTTGTGTATGTGTGTGTAAAAATAGGAGTCAAATATTTTGTATCGACAGTGATTATATGTAATGAGGTTAGATTCACTTGAGCCTTATTACCCAATACCCATGTGATATGATGTTGCAATTATTTACCAATTAAATAAAATCCCCTCAAATCTCATAGGAACACATCCTTCAATTCCTAACTGCCGAGTTACTACCAAATAATAATAAAAAAATAAAAAAACTTAAGAATTCAGATTTTGTTAGTATTTATAAAAATGAGGGTCATCGTCCTTTTTTATAATGCTTGCTTGCTTGTATTTCTATATCAGCTACAATCGCAACCTGTAGCTTTACCTGATAGCAAGCGCTGTCCATGATAATCCCTTTTCAACATAACTGTTTCGGTTTAATGCTGAACGTCCATTTTGATTCTGAAAGGCGATACACTTATACTCGCATGTATGTATGTATGTATGTATGTGGAAAAGAGCAACACTAGAGTTTCTTGCCCGTTCTTCTCTAGTGATGACTGCCTTCCGAACAGGGTGATAAACCAAATTTTGAAATGACTGAATCTAAGTGATGTATTTGACATTTTACAGATTCAATAAATAATTTCATTTCATTTCATTTCATTTCATTGTGTGTCATTATGGCTGGCTTAACACCTGTATGTACGGAGGGCGCTATCAGGCCAGATGCGAATATTATACTATAACGAAATTGAATCTCTGACAAGTTTACCCTCGAAAATTTTCTGTAGAATAATTCTATGACCCTGGTCTAGCCGTCCATTCCAACGGTAGTAAAAGCTAAATATTATCATCATCATCATCATCAGCCCATATACGTCTCACTGCTGGGCATGGGCCTCCTCTACAACTGAAAAGTGAGATGGGTTTAGGCCTTAGTCCACCACGCTGGCCTAGTGTGGGTTGGCGGACTATACACCTAAGAAATTCCTAAGAACTTTAAGGTGTGGAGGTTTCATCACAATGTTTTCCTCCACTGTTAAAGTACGTGATAATTCATTGTGAATACACACATAACTTCGAAAAGTCAGAGGAGTGTGCCTGGGGTTTGAACCCGCGACCGTCAAGATTCTCGACCGCGTGCCTAAACCTCGAGGCCATCGCGACTCAAAAGCTAAATATGGCGTGACTCCAATACTCACAAAGATATTTAATTATTTAAGTTGTAAAATTACGAATTTTTCTATGACTATTTTGTCATCACAAATTATTACCTGTTAAATGAATGTCGTACGAATTATAATCATAAATTTACCAAAATATTTTATTTATTAATGTTGTTACTTCACATACTACAATTACTTATAATAATAGTTACCCGATTATTCTTTGTTTTTAGTTATTTATATTTATACTATTATACGCTTTCAATCTACGACACATTAAACAGTACGCAAACAACTAGTTTTAATATTACGCCTCCAATCAAATACTGTTATGACCTTAAATATTTTTTTTACTTTAACTTCTTGAGATCGTTCCATGATGTGTTAACTGCCTTTTAATTATTTTGTTGAGGTACAGTTTTTTTTCTAAATACAAATTCTAAAATTAAATTAACTAAAAAAAAACATCAAGCAAGTTTTAGCTTTTCATCCTTACCACGTAACACAAACAATACACTTTTTTTAAATTATTATACCACACAAACATATTTTGTCCATTGGGATGTACTAGTACATACACCACGTTGAAAATGGGAGAAACTAGTAGAACATTATATTTTTGCAAAAACCTCTACTTTTACAAGCTACAGTACAATATTAATTATTCGTATTCTTCCGTCTGCTGCTAGAACTTGGATGGTTATGGTTCTCATTGGAGAATATGATATCGTCCTCTATAGTGACTAGATATGCCTTGCATCTTGCGTAGGAATGGGTGGAGCAGCGCCATCTCTTTCTTTCCTGCTTCGAATATGAGGAGGAGAAGTATGTGAAACCGTTGAGCTTCAACAACCTCTTCCCACGCTGGGAAAGCACTATTTCAACTGCAAACAACATGCTTTATGTAGTGTGCTGTCTTGTAAAATTATGGTCCACTTACCGAATGTTTGAATTTCCTACACATCATTGGATGGATCTATCTATGGTTCTCACTGATGGGCACAGGCCTCCTCTACAACTGAGAGGGTTTAGGCATTAGTCCACCACGCTGGCCTAGAGCGCGTTGGCGGAGTACACACCTAAGAATTCCTAAGAACATTTCTAGGTGTGCAGGCTTCCTCACAATGTTTTACTTCACTATTAAAGTAAATGTTAATTATTCATTACGAGGTGAGTGCCTGGGATTTGAACCCACGACCGCCGAGAATCTCGACCGCGCGCCTAATCCTCGAGGCCATCACGACTTGTGTATGTGTGTGTAAAAATAGGAGTCAAATATTTTGTATTGACATTGATTATATGTAATGAGGTTAGATTCACTTGGGCCTTATTACCCATGTGATATGATGTTGCAATTATTCGCCAATTGAATAAAACCCCCTCAAATCTGATAGGAACACATCCTTCAATTCCTAACTGCCGAGTTACTACAAAATAATAAATTAAAAAAATATTTACACTTTAGAATACAGATTTTGTTAGTTTTGAAAGAGATGACTATTATGTCATCTCAAAATATTACCTGTAAATGAATGTCGTACGAATTATAATCATAAATTTACCATAATATTTTACTTATTAATGTTGTTACTTCACATACTACAATTACTGATATAATAGATACCCGATTATTCTTTGTTATTTTATTTTTATTTATACGTTTTCAATCATCTACACATTTTGTTTTTATTTCTAAATACAAATTCTAAAATTAAATTAACAAAAAGAAATCATCAAGCAAGTTTTAGCTTTTCATCCTTACCACGTAACACAAACAATACACTTTTTTAAAATTATTATTCCACACAATGTTTCTCCATTGGGATGTATGTATGTACACCACGTTCAAAATGGGAGAAACTAGTAAAACATTATATTTTTGCAAAAACCTCTACTTTTACAAGCTATATAATATTCATCATCATCATCAGCCCATATACGTCCCACTGCTGGGCACGGGCCTCCTCTACCATTGAGAGGGTTTAGGCCTTAGTCCACCACGCTGGCCTAGTGCGGGTTGGCACTTTTAGGTGTGCAGGTTTCATCACGATGTTTTTCTTCACCGTTAAAGTACGTGATAATTCATTGTGAATACACACATAACTTCGAAAAGTCAGAGGTGTGTGACCGCGTGCCCAAACCTCGAGGCCATCACGACTTATAATATTACTTATTCGTATTCTTCCGTCTGCTGCTAGAACTTGGATGGTTATGGTTCTCATTGGAGAATATGATATCGTCCTCTACAGTGACGAGATAAGCCTTGCATCCTGCGTAGGAGTGGGTGGAGCAGCGCCACCTCTTCCTTTCATGCTTCGAATACAGCAAGGAGTATGTGAAACCGTTGAGCTTCAACAATCTCTTCCCGCGCTGGGAAATCACCATTTCAACTGCAAACAACATGCTTTATGTAGTGTGCTGTCTTGTAAAATTACGGTCCACTTACTGAATGATTGTATTTCCTACTACATCCTTGGATGGATCTATCTATGGTTTACACTCATGGGCACGGGCCTCCTCTATCAATGATAAGGTTCAGTCTTTCCTAATAATAAAATAAATATTTCCTGGTAACATCTCACGCAATTGTAAATTATATAAATACAAAGACATATAATTATTATTTTAAAAGATATAAGGATCTTCAAGATCGTGAAGACAAAATGTGAACAAGATTTTTTTGGTATATTTTTAAGAAAATATAATACTATTTTTTCATCCAATCAAGACGTAGAAATTGAAAAAAAACATCCTGAGAAATTGGGAATATGAACAGTAATTTCGTTAAGAACAGAATTGTAAACATTAAATATTTTTATTGACCAACTAGAATTAATTAAGAAAATATGTATAGGTATGCCATACAAAAATAATAGTTTAGAATAAATTGTTTATTTATTAATTATCCTAGCAGAGGGTTTTTGTACACCAAAAATACCTGGTCTTGTTACACATTTGCTAATTATGCCGTTGCACTAGCTCGTGGTTATGTTTGGTGTTGGACTTGAGTATGACGTCATCATAAGTCACGACGAATGCTCGACACCCCTGCTTATGATGTGTAGAGCATGCCCACCGAACTTTGAATCCCAAAGACTTGGAGTAGTAGTTGTACCCATTCAGTGTTAGCATCCGACGGCCTTTTCGTGACGTAATAAATTTGGCTGAAAGAGATAATGAGACGTCTTCATTGTTTTTTAAAATTCTTATAATTATTTAGATGTTTTTGTATATATTTGTAATGTAAATGCGAAGGTTTGGATGTTTTTTTTTAAATATAATTACGCGAAAATTTATTAGAACCAAATAAAATTTGCCATATAGGCAAGTTAAAATCCAACCTGGCACATCATATACTGTTATCCCAAAAAAATCTCTTGGAATATCGTCGAAACAACGGAGCAAAGTGTGTTATTAAATATTTGCTGGAATTAGTTTTGTAAGACAATGAAGACATATTTCAATTAAAATTTTACATTATGTATAAGAAATATGTGGGCAACAGACATATGACAACAGTTTAATTACTTACTATGCTACTATGCTAGCAAGAAAAAGTAACATAAAATAAAAGTTTAAGTTAAGCTTAAATTTTATAATCATGTGTTTAAATTCCTTGAAGTTGATGATGTAACTTAGAGTATACATACAAATGAAGATACACAGATATTTGTTTAATTTTTATTTAATAAAATAATTCTTAACATACATTTAATTAAAATATATTTCTTACAAACACAACAGTCCAAAATCTCAGAGACGCCAGACGTTAATTATTTACTATCCAAGAAAATTAATAGATTGTACCTAATAGAATGAGTTGCGTGCCTCTCAAACTCACGCAGTTCATACGAACGCTACTTAAACAAAACGGAAAATAAAACATGTTTGGCGATTTTGCAAATATCTATTAAACTAGTGGTACGCAAAGTAAAAAAGAAATGTAACCAAGCAGTGATGGCCTCGAGATTTAGATGCGCGGTCGAGAATCTAGGCGACCGCGGGTCCAAACATTGTCTCTGTATTCAAAATAAATCATCACTTACTTTTACGGTGAAGGAAAATACATTGTGAAGTACCGTGCACAAACAAGTTCTTGGGAATTTCTTAGGTGTGCAGTCTGTTAACCCGCGCTAGGCCAGCGTGGTGGACTAAAGCTTCAATCCCTCTCAGTTGTAGAGGAGTCCCGGGCCCAGCAGTGGGACGTATATAGGCTGATGACGAATTATGAGAAAAGCTTGAGTCTCTCTAGCTCTGTCACGGATGTAGAAATTGCTGGTTAGGAACATTAATCAAGGAATGTTGAGACATTCCTTAATGCACTGACACTTTCGTGGTTATGCACCGTGTATGAATTTATTATGATGTCATCGAATGTTTGAATGAACGCCCGACATCCTACTTTGTGATGGGTAGAGCATATCCAACGCGCTTTGACCCCTGAAGACTTACAGAAGTAGTTGTACCCGTGCAGTCTTATCATTCGACGGCCGCGCTGTGACGTAATGAACTCGGCTGAAACACAAAATGTGACGTCATGGCTAAGTATCACATTTTTGTTATTTTATATCCAAATATTAGAGATGCACGTTTTACAAATCTATTCGGAAATGGACAAAGTTAATTTTAATTGTAGCGACGGGCAGAATTTTTAGGTAATGAAAATGAAAGAGATGCACAATATAAAGATTGACGTAATCGGTTTTAAAGTGCGAGAGTTTTATAGAGACAGGTGTTTTTCTATGCTTTCTTTTTAGTTTCTTCATTAAATATTCAATATCAATTTTTTTTCATCTTTTGCCGACGCTGTTACCACAACACATAAAAGTGGACTCGGTCAATGTGGAATAAATGAGGTGAGCTATAAAAAATAATTAACTTTTGAACAATTTCTTTATTAACAAATATTCGGTATCGTTTTGCAAACTCCACGTTTTTTATCTGTCGCTTGTAATACATACATACATACATAAACTCACGCCTGTATTCCCCGAAGGGGAAGGCAGAGGTGCATTTCTACACCCACATTTCGCCAGGTATGTATCAGTCCCACGTAATAGGGGGCGAGCCTATTGCCGTTTTTCGGGCACATTTCCAGACTCCGTGCTGTTACTGAGAATTTCCTAATGGAAAAACCCAATAACACTTTGCCCGACCCGGGAATCGAACCCAGGACCTCTTGATCCCACGGCACATACTCGTATCGCGAGACCACAAGGCAGTCGCTTGTAATACTAAGAATAAACAGTCAAATTATTATTAAAATTTCATGAATAAGATATTAGCTCTGGCGTGAAGAAGAAAACCACAAAAACAAAGAAAATAGTGTAAAATAAAACAAAATATATTGATAATCGTATATTCATAGTTATACTTGAGGTAGTTTTTATACCGCAAAAGCATTTACATACGTTATTATATTGGCGAGTAAATAATTAATTGTTCTGAGGTAACTTAATTATATATTAAGGGAAGGTGCCTTCACATAAATTTTAAATAAATAAAAATTTACTAAAAATCAACAGTAATTAATAATACTAAACTACGCTCAAAAAAATTACAGTAAAACACCGAATTTTACCTAACATTTAAATAAATAGATACACTCAACAGTCACATACATAGTTCTAATTTCACACTTCGATACAAGTCTTGTATCGTGGGTATCAGAACCTACGAGAGACTTTTCGGGTCTCACAAACACCCAGACCCGAAACAAATATTTGTGGATCACACAAACATTTGTCTCGTTGCGGGGATCGAGCCCGCGGTCTCTCGTTTCGCAAGTCGTTGTCAAGTGTTTTAGGACATACACTTTCTTTCGCACACACACTTCCACACAAACTTCCACACACACTGAAATATGCAAGATAATTTAATGTTATCCATTCGATTTGGTTAGCCTATTAATTCAAAGCCAACAAGGCTTTGGAGTATCATGCCATCGTAATGGGAGCTTGTGTACTACACGTAGGTAATAAATTCTTACAAGGACTTATCAGCCTCTAATTTACATATAAATACATAATATAACCGCAACATAATAAATGCTTCAAACAGTCATACAACTAATTCAGAACCTATAGGATTATTAGTCTTGTGCCGTTGGCAATATTACTTTTTTGAGATATTATTCTACTCTATATTGACCACAATCTCAACACACTCTCACATACCATGAATCATTATAGTCAGTTACGCACGACCAAATTTTAATAGCATATTCGTTTTGATTTATATATCAGGCAACTTTTATTGCACTGCATGCATTTTCACTAGAAACATACAAAATTATAATTAAAAAAATCACTGAGTAGAAAAAGAAACTAAATTATTGTCATGTGTTATCTTCTAATATCACATTTCGTTCAATGAACAGCACAAATTTTATTTACTACTAAAGTTTGGTAGTGTGTAACTTCTCCATTTCAAAACATTACAAGTTTGAATTACAATTTTCATTTATATCAGCTTCTTAACGAGCAATGGATTAGTAAAGAGATTATTGCCTTTTTTGTGCGACTAAGTTTCAAATATTAAGCAGTTTACCATCCGATATTCATCATCATCAGCCCTTATACGTCCCACTGCTGGGCACGGGCCTCCTCTACATCTGAGAGGGTTTAGGCCTTAGTCCACCACGCTGGCCTAGTGCGGGTTGGCGGACTACACACCTAAGAAATTCCTAAGAACTTTTAGGTGTGCAGGTTTCATCACGATGTTTTCCTTCACCGTTTAAGTAAGGGATGATTCATTGTGAATACACACATAACTTCTAAAAGTCAGAGGTGTATGCCTGGGATTTGAACCTGCGACCGCCGAGGTTCTCGACCGCGCGCCTAAACCTCGAGGCCATCACTACTTCTTCCGATATTCACAGTAAGGTAATTCGATATATGAGTACTATCTACTAACATTCACATCGTTATTCGTAAATGTTGTATGAACCTGCGATAATTATACAATATTTTGTCTAGCTCTGTGAATTCACTTTTGGCGAGAGAAAACGAGACAAAACATTAATTTATTTATGACAAATTTATACAATGCTCTAAAGAAATAACGGATCTTTATATTACCATTAAACATTGTGCTTTAATAATTAATTAGTTACCATCCGTATATGGAATGGGTGCGTGGTTGTGTTTGAGCTGAGTGTTGACTATCGCCTCGTCCACAGATCTCACGAACGCTTTGCACATCCGTGACTTTCGGTTCCGACACCGCCAGAAGATCTTCGTGCATCCATCCGAGTCCGTTTTGGTAGTGTGGATTGAGTACTCGTATCCTTTAAGCCTCAGCATTTTATTGCCACGTTTTCCTTCTATAATTAGCGCTTCGTCTGTGAAGAGAAGTTGTCATTAACCAAGGTGATTATTTGAGGTTGGAAAAAAGTGCAGTAAGCATGCTTTGTTACAATATCTACTGTTGCAACATCAATTCAAACATATCGAATATATTATTAGAAAGGGACATTAAAAAGCGAAATTAGTGTCATAGAAAGTTGAAGGAAAGGTATCATTCAAACACTTTTTTTAATTAATGTGAACAAATACCTCGATATATTTTGAGATAACTTAGGATATATAATCAATTTTAAATGCTTTTTAATTTATAATAAAACAGCCTTTAAAAGAAGTATTTATTTATTTCTTTTTTAATATACTTTTTGTACACTATACAAGTATAATAACAAAAATGACTAACAATTAAAGAAAAAAATTTTTAGGCGGTCTTATCGTTCGCTGCGATCTCAACCTACGGTACTGGAATGAAAAGTCGTAGTTGTGGCAGTTAACTTCAGAATAAAAAAAACAACATGAATTACATATAAATACATAAACACACATGCATAACTTTAATACATCTATGTTTGAATTAAAAACACAGTATACCTACATATAATAAGATATGGTAAGTAATAGTAAGTAAGCAAGTAGTTAATTTATGAAGGACTAAGTAACAAATTAGCATGTTTCGATCGATCGCCCCCAAACCACGAATATAGATTGAATTCCAACCAGTTACAAAAGTTGGAAACACTTTTTACATCATAGATTGTATGTTTGCATAACCTGGATGGTTGTGGGAATTTGTAATTTTGACTATCTGATCTTCGATTTGGGTTAGGGAAGCTTTGCAACCACAGCTATGTCGGACACATCTC
Source organism: Hemaris fuciformis (assembly GCA_907164795.1). Classification (NCBI taxonomy): domain Eukaryota; kingdom Metazoa; phylum Arthropoda; class Insecta; order Lepidoptera; family Sphingidae; genus Hemaris; species Hemaris fuciformis. The sequence goes on from OU015443.1 coordinate 3,225,904, forward strand.
CATCTCTTCTTAATCCCTTGGTTGAACGAAGAGTTTTTGTGCACAGTATACTTGTATCCGCCGTGGAACAGTAAGACACCACCAAACCTTGATTCTATGAACGTTAAAGCAGTACCTATAAAGAGAAATGTAGCATTGTTACTATTATTCAAAAATTGCTTCTATTTTTTAAGAATACGTTCTGCTTTGTGCTCCGCTCCCTACTATACAAGACCTGCCTAATTAAGTCATCATAATTATCAACCGAAAGTCGTCTACTGCTGGACATAGGCCTCTCCCAAAGGCTTCCAAAGCGCTCTGTCAGAAGCGGCCTGCGTCCAACGGCTTCCCGCAATTTTAGTCAGATTTATCAGCCCTTGTGGGTGGACGCCTCGTTTAGTACTTGGTATTTAAAAGCATAAGAAGGACCTGTTTCTTGACATCAATTATCTTACAGGTTGTCAAGGTGCTCAAAGGCGTAACAAATAGACATACTAACAAATGCGAAATCAGCACTAACTGATATTTATCTGAAGTTCATAAACAGGCCTTAACACCGATAAGGATTTGTATCACAGTAGCTGAAATTAAAAGACTTAAAAAAATATTTATTAATTTTTTATAGACTTCATACATCAAAACCAAAACTAAGTCAAACAAAAAAATAGATAAATTGACTCATATTTAAGGCATTTCAGACATAAAATTTTAAAGCAGGGTTTCTCAAACTTTTACTAGGTGAACATTTTATGAGGACCACGATATAAAGAATATATCACCCTCATAATTTCTACGTGCACCGTGCGATCTACAGCCCTTAGAATTTATTCAGACTGGTAAAAATGTTTTTATTGCGTGCGTTATAAACCACAATACGAGTATACATGGGACTTAAAACACAGCTGCAGCACAGCACGTAGTTGCAGGACTGTACCCTCAAAGATGCAGAAATAAGTTTTTGTGTATAGGCTGACCCTTCCCCTTTTCATTACCTTTCCCAGTCCACGGTTCAAAGTTGAGAAACCCTGTATCAACGTAACAAATTCTATTTTCAATCATACGCACAAACGGGGTGGTTGTGCGAGTGAAAATATTTGACGATTTTTTTCTCGATTAGCGTAATGGAAGCTTTGCAGCCGTAGCTGTGTCGAACGCAGCGCCATCTGTGCTTGATGCCTTGTTTGAAGAATGTTCTGTCCTTGTGCAGAGTGTATCTGTGTCCTTCGTGGCAGAGCAGGGTGTTGCCTTTTCTCGATTTTATAAAAATCAATTGTTTACCTAAAAATATAAATGTAACATTGTATTGACGGCCTCGTGGTCTCGTGACGCGAGTATATGCCGTGTGATCCAAAGGTCCGGGGTTCGATTCCCGGGTCGGGCGAGATGGTATGAAATTTATATTAAAATTCAAAAGTGAATATGTATGTATTACACAATTATGCTATTGAAGGGACAGTCTTAGGCTACATTATGAAGAAGAAAAAAAGGTTAAATTTCTACGGGGTTTTATATTTTTATTATTTTTATATTAGTCATTTATCTCCGTTTTTGGAAGACCAGAAAAACTTTATAAAAATGCTGTTATATCACTTAATGTTCCATTGGTATTGTAATATTTTCATCATTTACTTACACATAAATAACCCAATTTAATTTAGGAAGTTTAAGATGATACTTACGATGGTGATACGACAATAGATTAGGTAGTTTTTACATTGATCGGTCTATAAAAGACTGGATTAAATTACGTGTAAGGAAAAGAGCTACCCTGTGAGGTCTTCGGTCCAGATTTGATATCATCAGCTTCTTGGGTACTTGGCTAAAAGCTGATTAGATGTTGGCTGTACCTGCAGTGGATGACTGATGACGTCATAACGATAATGATAACGTTAGACGAAGCGGTACAAAAAACTTTTAAAAGCAGGATACGTCATTTCAGTTGAACAGTTTAAGTTAATACCTGCGTGATGTGCTAGCGATAACTACCTTTTTGACGAAAATTATAAAAATAATTTTTTTTTTATTATTCTTTTATTTAAACAAAAACGTAATAATTATATCAGATATATTTTAACATGAATAATATATTAAACGTATAGTAATGCTATCAATTGATGAGTTTTGTGACTTTATTTTATATATTTGAATGAAAAACCGGTAATTCAGCTGTCGCCATAAATCAAATGTGTAATCGAATATTACATAATATAAATTATTTATTAAAAACAGTTTAGTATTACACCATTTACAAATTTCCATACAACATAATGAATATCTGACAGCCCCGTGGCGCAGTTGGCTTGACACCAGCTTGCGAAACGAGAGGCCGCGGGTTCGATCCCCGCACCGAGACAAATGTTTGTGTGATCCACAAATATTTGTTTCGGGTCTGGGTGTATGTGAGACCGAAAAGTCTCTCGTAGTTTCTGATACCCACGACAGAAGATCTTAGTGTGGGATCAGAACTATGTATGTGACTGTTGGGTGTATTTATTTATTTATTTATCTAAGGATTTGCTACTAGTGTAAAAGTAAGAACAAGCAGATGAGCCAAGGACACTAAGCTAAGCTTGTGTCGCAGTGGTCTCTGTTTACAGAAATAGGTCGTAAGTGTGTTACAAGTAGTGGCACTCCGTACAAACAAAATTAATAATATTAAGACAAAAAATGACTTTGTTAACAAATTTAAAATAAAACTAAACATAGGATAAAAAAAAACAAAGGAGATTAATCCTATAAAAAGCCGCTTAAAAATAACAAGTGATCAATAAAAAATAATTATGTGTGCGTATATATGTGAGTGTGTCTGTGAAATCTATAAGTTTTGTGGATAAATATGGTGCGAGAAAGATAACTTTGATTGACTTTGACTTTACTTTAGTATCGGGTGCGGAAATATATTTGTATTTTTTTTTTTGTAATTTGTATATTTTTAGTTATTAACAAACGGAGTCAAATATTTGAAAACTTCTCTTACAATTTTTTTTCACCAACAACAATATTTATCTCTATGATTAATTAATACTGACCAAACAATCGTATTTTGAAAAACTAATCGACATCAAAATTGAATGCTTATCATAATGTAATATCTTCTTGAATTCTATAGGGTCATGCTGCAAATGACAGCTGACTATAAGATATATAAGATAATTAGATGAAATTCTTCTATAATATTTTTTTACAAAAATTATGAATTTGACAAAATTGGTTACGTGATATTTCGACTTGTTATGTAAATTACAAACTATTTAATTAGTTTCTATTACAATGTCGTCAGTTACTGACCTTCAAGTTTGATCAGTCTTTCAGAAATTATTTTATGATGTTCACATTCTGAGGTTATATTTGCTATTTCTTAACACTATAACAACCATTAACGTACCTGGCACGGCACAATAATATGGCGCCATAAAAGTTGGTCTGTCAAAATATTAAATCCGAACGAATACATGCGATTAATGCTCAGGTTCCTAAGTTTAAAAATAATCCGAATGGTTGTGACTGTTGTTGACCGCAACAATTATGTCATCCACGGTGTACAGAACAGCCTTGCAGTTTTTTGAATGGTTCGTGCACCTCCATCGGGCCTTCTTGGTGTCCGGTTTAATGTACTGCTGGGAGAAACGGTAGCCGTCGACGATCATAACCCGATTGCCCCTGAGAGACACATCGTAATAGTAAGCCGCACCTGGAAGAACACGCTAATGAATTTGTGAGATATTTATTGTTTAGTAAAAATCGTAAGAAAACTTGTACACCTAATAAGTAGTTCTCCATAAGAAATTTCTTATTAAATCGTTTACCAAAACCAGTTTTGTTTTGCACGACAGTATTTTTCTGAGGTATTATAATTTTAAGGTTAAAATAAACTCAAAGCTAAATTCTAACAGTGATTATAAGAAGAAAATACTCGTATCGAATCACATTAAAACAGTTTTGATTTGTCGCTCAACTCGCGATGGGAATAAATGAGAATTAACGTGAAAATTTGTTCAGGTTATTATGATATCAATAAATTGACCTTTACGTGCGGTGATCATTAACACCAGTAGTCTGTGATACTTGTTTATTATTTTAATAATTTTTCCTATAGACCTTTTTCATATGTGTGTAAAAAAGTATTTTTCCTCTCTGAATAAAAGGACTTACAATGAAAACTAAAGAAATTCATTTTTAAGATGCAGGTTTTAAGTAAAATACATGTAATAACATGATATAATATATTAATTCTTCTGAATGTAATAAAATAAGGAACAGACATATTAAATAGTATTTTTTTTTTGCAATTTTTTTTAAATAAAATATAGAACAGTTTTATGTCGTGATAGAAGTAATATAAACAGCTATATAGTAATGCAAATTGCCTACAATAACAATTAAAATGAAAATAACATAGTATAAGGCCTAGGCTCAAGTGAAACATACATTAAGTCACGTCGATATTCATTTATATGACTGTGATGGAATGAATATGAAATCTTTTACCCTGTTAATGACAAGTTTAAATAAATTTATCATCTTCATATAACATATCCTAAACTTAGGTAGGTATAAAACAACGATAACAATCATATAATTAATTTGAAAACCAGTAAAATTAAACTTCATTAATAGCCAACAAAATGTTGAACATGCATAAATTAAATATCCCAATAGGCATAAAAGGTCGTAAGAAGGACGCACCTTAAGCGTTAACTGGAAATCCAGTTCCTGATGTGGCTGATAATGATATTGATTATGAAAATTTTACGATATATACTCGTAATGAAACAGTTAAATCAGGGCACTGACATATTCTAGTCACACGTCAACGAATAAAATTATCATTCTTAACAATTATTCTAGGTGGTTATACCTCTATAATTTTACTTTAAAACCATGTTTTGTAAGGTTTTTTAGGATGATTATGGACATTGTGGTAGTAAACTACGTTATCTCCTATGGTGAATACTTTTGCTGTACATCTATATCGTGGTCTGTTTGAGCAAGTCCATCTGATTTTAATATTGTTGGACCGTCTTCGACTGTCAGTTGTTTGTGTAAACGTGTATCCGTTGAGACACAGCAATTTTCTTCCCTTTCTGGATAACGCATACTCCGCTGGAAAGTTGAGAGTCAAATTAAAAATTATGTTTAATTGTTAAGTATTTTTGACAGTAATATAATTTTCATCTGATAGTATGATGCATAATTAGAGGTTATATTGGTATGTAATATAATAAAAATGTATTTTGTTTTAGAGAAATATCAAAGCTAGATTAGAGTAAACGATAGAAGAATCCATCTAAAATAGGAAGTTTCTCGGATGTTCCTTAATAAAATCAACATAAATGTATGCAGCGAGTTGGCGTAGATCTCCCTTCTAATACCGTTTTTTATACCAGAAAAAAAGTTGTATACAAAACATAAAAATACTGACGATTACAAACCAAAACTTTGTTTTTTTTTCTAAAATCAAAAATTTCTTTCCCGCACTAAAATTTTCTGCTTATATTAATATAATCTTTCTGAATCTTGAAATAAAGAATAAACTCAGGCAGCACAAATCATACCCCAAATATACAATTCGAAGCACTTTATTGTAAATAATTCTACACATGTATAATTTTATGTAGTATTAACATTACGTCATATAAATCCCGATGATTAACGCAGGTCTTTCTACTACCTGGGAGAATTAAGCCTAAGTCTGCCACACTAGCCTCGAGTAGTAAAACTATTATGTATATAGTCTTAAAAACCTTAAATGTGTTATATAAAGACCTAAAACCTAAAATGTGAATTAAATACATTTTTATACATGATTTAATATTAAATAAAGAATGATACATACATACATAAACTCTTGCCTGTATTCCCCGAAGGGGTAGGCAGAGGTGCATTTCTGCACCCACATTTCGCCAGGTATGTATCAGTCCCACGTAATAGGGGGCGAGCCTATTGCCGTTTTTCGGGCACATTTCCAGACTCCGTGCTGTTACTGAGAATTTCCTAATGGAAAAACCCAATAACACTTTGCCCGACCCGGGAATCGAACCCAGGACCTCTAGATCGCACGGCACATACTTGTACCGCGAGACCACGAGGCAGTCAAAGAATGATAATCAATAGATTTCCTGCAAAAAGCATTGAAATTGTATGAAATGTGAAGCAACCATTAATATAAAAGAGTGTGCGTGTTTTGAATATCTTGTTATCCCCTTCATGCATATGAAGACGTAATGACACACAAACACACACATAGAATATAAATATTAAAATTACTTGTGTTTTATTTTATTTTACATTATTTTGTTAACGTATTTTTAAGATGATTGATCTGTTTCACTTTTATTTGGATTGTCGTTTAGATAATGTACTTCATAATTCGGTCATGTAAATAAACAGGTACCCAAGCTACGGGCTTGCCTATATTGGGACCTGTCGATACTCAAAAAATGTACATGTTTGTATAAAATAATTTTCATTTCATTTCAATTTCAATGGCGGTGTCGTCATTCCTGTTCGACGTGCAACCTTTTTAAGCTGCTTCGGAATATTAATCATCGCACAGAAATAATATACTTTTAACTCGGTCACTTGTGAATACATTTATAATTTATTAATAACAATAACATTTAGAATTTACACTACGTAATATAACACATCCATTGAATACATGAATAATTTAAAAAAGTAATAAATGTGTTCTAGCTAAACTATAGTTTTCTGTACTTTGAACTACATAGTAATGTATCTAAATATGCTAGATAAGAGCTAGAAAAGAGCTAGGCCTTACCTCGCCTTTCCTACTTGGTAGACTTCGACGAAACCAAGAAATAAATTTATTTTATTTATTTATTTATTATACTTTTTTGTACACTATAATATACTTAACTTAATATATCATAAATAACTAACTTAACTTAATGTAGCATAAATAACAAGCAACTATGAGAAGAACTAATAATATATATAGCCACAACAGGCGGTCTTATCCCTAGCTGCGATTTCTTCCAGACAACCAGACAACCGGAATGAAAAGTTGTAGTTGTGGCAGTTGTTGTGGAAAAATACATATAAATAATATATAAATTGCATATACATATACATACATACATATATAAAAACATACTATATACATACACATACATAAATATAGTAAAAATAAAATAAAAAATAGGACATTTAAATTTTAGAGTAGTGAGCTCTAAATTGTATATTATATTGTATTTTGTCATTTGGACCGCACTATTACCTGATAGCAAATGTAGTGCGCTACAAATATAGTTGATTGGAGTAAAATTATCACGACCTTCTCTTTGAAAAGAGGTTTCGTTTCATGCAGCAAGTAGGTTTCTTTACGATATATCCTTTTCTGTTAACGTACATGAATACTGCGGTACTTCCATAGAAGTCCAAAAGCGTTAAACGTTAATTGTGTAATGTCTAGTTTATAATTGCTTATTGTGGGGTCAGGATATGTCAAATTGCTCCTGTTAAATAAAGATTTAAAGCTTAAAACTATATTCGGAATTTTGTAAGGCAAACTGAGCTTTTGGGCTTCTATGGAAGTACTGCTACTGCATAAATACATATATGTATAATAAATATATTATACATATGTAGGATACATGAATTACCTAATTCCTAAAAGTCATAATTGTTACTAATCTTAAAAATCAGCTTGCTAATTGTAATCCATTCTGTAACTCATATAGATCTTGATAATTATATTGTGGTGCATTTTAAATATTTTTCGGGTGATTATGCACGTTATCGTAGAAAACTATGTAGTCTTCTACTGTAAACACTTTTGCGGTGCATCTGAACCGTGTTCTGGTGGAACAGGCCCATCTGACTTTCAGTGACGCAGATTGTATTCTTTTGTCCGTCGTTTGTATGAAAGTATATCCATCGAGGCACAGCAACCGCCGGCCTTTTTTCGATATAGTATATTCAGCTGGAAAAACAACAATAATTTAATATACGCCACTTATAATTAATATTATTCTAAATTGTTTTAATCCGGTATAACAGATCAAATATTGGGATTAAAATTTATATTACGCTTTCGCTATAAATATTACTAATATTTATAACAGACCAGTATAAATTGATGCATCTGCATATTAATGTTTATTAAAATAACATGAGCGCCTATTATAATATGATTTAATAAACATATAACTATAATTTTATGTATGGCACATATACAAATATAACGACATAAAACTATATGTAATATTTAATAGCAGAATATTACATATAATCCGGATCCCTCAAAAACATCCTCCTTTCACATCCTTATTTATCACACAAAAACAGAACAAAGCAAATTTGTTCGCCTTCCTCTGTTATTTTCTTTGATCTCATATTTCAGTGTGATCGGTGTATTCGTTCGGATTCGAAGCTGAGGCTTATAAATTAACCCAATCTCTGCACAATAAATTAAGTGCTTTTTGACTTTCTTTAAACCCTATTTTGCTACGGCTTTGTTAAATAACGTTGCATGTATTTAAAAAAAAAAAAAACAATTCTTGTTTTTCCTAGATATTACTTAATTTAATTATTGAAATTATACGAAAATAACCACTCATTAGTACTCGGTAGTAGATTAAGTGGATTTCCAGCAGCGGGACTTAAATGTATAGAAACACACAACACTAAATTTAATTCACAACAACTACTTAATCATCATGGGCCTTGCTTATAAACGACAGTTAATTCAATTTCTACTTAAGTATGCTTTGACCTGCTCTATCGATTGACCTCACAGGTCAGGTTAGAGGAAACGAGACAAAGCATGTTTATGTAGTAGTTCAACAAACATTAGCACAAAGAAAATATACCCAAAAATTAGGCGCATCAAATTGACGGTCTTATCGCTAAGAGCGATCTCCTCCAGACAACCTTGTGAAGGGTAACACTCGTTGAGAAACAAGTACGTCTTCAACTTTTATATTTCTAACAACTTTTATATTTTAAAATATTAATCCGTCTTGCAACAGACAATTCCAACGACTGAGCTCGAACTGCTCAGCGACACCATTTTTATACACATCAATTGACGGTCTTATTTTTAAATATTTTTATAAAGTCCAATAATTAATTTATATTAATCAAGATTATATTCTCATTAAAGTTATTGACAATTTTAATTATACTTATATTATATATAAGTAATAAAATCTTCAATATGCAAATTTACTATTACTACAATAATTAATTATTAGTAAAAGGTCTGTACGCATAAGCTTTTAATAATGTAAATATATGATATTGTAAGGTATTATAATGAAATACATTTATAATTACTAAATATTACTATTTAGGCTAACACTTGCAAGGAGAGGAATAAATTCAATTGTTTGTACGATACTAACGTTTATAGGTAAGTATAGCCGTATATTAATAATATCATTAAATTATTTAGTAGGATTTAAGGGTGATTTAATGCAGAGCGCAAATAATAAGACTGGGTCTGCGACACAACTGAACTTTATTTGTCTACCCGCTATGTATAAATATTAGTAACAACGTTCCATACCTCACATATTTCTTCTTAGGATGGTTATGTACGTAATCATAGTATACGATATCGTCCTCTATAATGAATACTTTCCCCGTACTACAATACCGAGTCGTGATGGACAGGTCCCGATTATCCTCAGTTCGAGTGAAGGTGTATCCGTCAAGACACAATAATCTCCTCCCTTTCTTAGATATTATACGAGTATACCTACTCAGCTGGAAAATTATCACGAAAATTTAGCTTTGTTTTCCCAAGTGATAGTCTGTATTACATTTTTGCCCTTTTTAATGACAGATAACATTTTTTGTACATTAAAAGCAAAATACAGACAAACTTATAAACCAAGCGCCGCGTTTATATCGGATGATTATGGCTCTCCAAACTAATTAATGTTTTGTGTCGTTTCTTCTAAGGGGCTATTCAAGTATTACGTTATTTTTATGACAGTGAGTGGGCCTGATGGTCATTACGTAACCTTTTTTTTATTTTTTATTCTTGATTCAAAAAAGAAACTAGAACATCTTAAAAAATATGTATAATAATGCTCACGTAAGCCGATACGATATTTGCTTAATTTTGCTGACATTGGGGGGATTATAATTGTAAAGAATTTGCTTACTTGAACGAACGGCCACTATGGTCAGATTTCAAAACAGCGAGAATAATAACATTTGAGCTGAAGCAGTCGTAAACAATGTTTACAAGTAGGTCTTAGTGATTATTTCATATGAAATAAAAATAATGTCATTATAATAATTATAATTAGAAACTACATTAAATGCAATTAATTAACAAATAAAAATAAGTTAATTATAATAACGATAATTCATATTAAAACACTTTATTATCATAAAGTCTACATATACACATATAATATTATATATACTATTTTAGTATTCTAAAGTTTTCTAGGATGGTTATGCACGTTATCGTAGTACACGATGTTGTCCTCTATAGTGAATACTTTCGCCGTACAACCATACCGGGTCCTGATGGAGCAGGTCCATCTCACCTTGAGCGACTTCTTCCTTATCCGCTTATCTATCGTTTGGGTGAAAGTATAACCATCAAGTTTTAGCAGTCTTTTTCCTTTTTTGGATATTGTATACTCAGCTGAAATAAGAAACAAATTACTTAATCAATGTTATTTATTCATCATCAGCCGAAATAAGTCCACTGCTGGAAGCCCCAAAGGCTTCCAAAGTGCTCTGTCGGAAGCGGCCTGCATCCAGCGGCTTCCCGCATTTTTCGTTAAATCGTCGGTCCACCTTGTGAATGGACTTGTTGTATATTCAACTAATCCTAAGTTTAATAATTATTATTTCATGTAATGTAGGTACATGAAATATTAGAATAACAATTAAAAAAACGCTGGTGTTACTAAATTTATTTACTCGTTCCCCGAAGTTATTACATAACATAACCTTGATATCCATCAATTTATTTTCAGTTTATACATATGTGCTTAATAATAATAACAATGATGCTACATAGCGCGATAAATAACTAATATAAGCTTAAGAATAATGTTAGTTTTAAAATAGGTGATACTTGAAGGACTGTTGTTGTAAGTTAGGATTTCTTTGTTTAAAAGTGGGGCTGTGATCGTGCTCGTTCTTCACGGAAACTATGACGTCATCTACTGTGTAAATCACTGCCTTGCACCCCCTGCAGAAGTGTGTGGAGCAAACCCAGCGTTTTTTGATGAGGCACAGCCTGTTCGTTGTATCTGTTTTCTTGTGATAGAACGTGTAGCCATCTAAAGCAATCAGAGTTTTACCACGTTGTGACGTCAAGAACATAGCTGAAAAAAATATTTATGTTAGAAAAGTTATTAAATTTCTAGAAAGTTTCGAACTTTGTAAAATTGGTTTCTGTTCGGTATTAACTTATTTGGACAGAGAGTATCTCCATTTTAGACGACTACGTCATTCACCTGACCACTGATACGGATATTTTAAGCTTTGTATCAATGTTGTAAACTATTTGTTGATGGGAAAAGAGCAACACTAGTATTTCTTGACCCTTCTTTTCTAGTGATGACTGTCTTCAGAACTTGGTGGTAAACTTAATTTTGAAATGACTTAATCTAAGTGATTTATTTGTCATTTTTTAGATTCAATAAACAATTTCTTTTGTGTTGTAAACAACAATACGCTATACAATTTGCACTTAAAAGTATGCGAAAAGATATTTTAACATAAATAGTATAATATGAAAAGTCCTATAGAACCAAGGAAACAATATTAGGTACCTTTATCGGTAAGGTCCAGATGAGGGAAATAAATAATATCAACAAATTAATCACACAAATAATTTATTTTTTATAATACTGAATATTATTAAATGACCAGACATAGCACTAGTTATATTAAAAGTAACTTAACTAATCTTAAATAATTGGAAAGTTTACGTATTTTAGAATTAGTGATAAATTATAATAGTTTTTTTTAAATGTAAGGAACATCATAAAGTTAAGACAACTTCTTTTTAAAATCATGCGTGTATTAATAATTAAATAGTTTATTGTGGTATAACACGGCTTGACAGAGTGAGGAATGAATACGTTAGAGGAAGTCTGAAAGTAACTCCTGTGATAGAAAAGCTAAAAGGAAACCGTCTGTCGTGGTATGGGCATGTTATGAGGAGGGATGAATCATACGTAGGTAAAAAGGTGATGGATATGAAATTTGATGGATGGGCGAGCAGAGGAAGGCCAAAGAAAAGATGGATGGAGTGCGTGACTGAAGATATGAAAGAAAAAGGGGTGAATGAAGACATGACGGCTGATAGGGATGTGTGGAAGGATAAAACATACTGCGCCGACCCCAAATGAAATTGGGAACAGGGCAAGGAGATGATGATTAATAATTAAATAGTTTAAAGGTGAAGGAAAATATTGTAAGGAAACTTACACACCCAATGTGGAGTAGGTACATTACACAAGGAATTTCTTGGGTATTAGCACTCCGGCAATCTGCGCTAGGCCAATCTAGTAGACTATCCTAATCCCTCTTAATCGTACATGCAGACGTTTGGACACTTTATTATTCTAAGAAGTGCATACACATATGAGGGGTGCCAACTCATATATACATACATAAACTCACGCCTGTATTCCCCGAAGGAGTAGGCATAGGTGCATTTCTGCACCCACATTTTGCCAGGTATGTATCAGTCCCACGTAATAGGGGGCAAGCCTATTGCCGATTTTCGGGCACAATTCCAGACTCCGTGCTGCTACTGAGAATTTCCTAATGGAAAAACCCAATAACACTTTGCCCGACCCGGGAATCGAACCCAGGACCTCTAGATCGCTCGGCACATACTTGTACCGCGAGACCACGAGGCAGTCGGCAGAACTCAAATAAGGTTGCAGGGTTGCACCTGCACAATAAAACTGAAGGGTTACCAACTCCATCTAGCCTAAATATTGTGAAACAGCGTGCCATAACGTTTTAAGTGCCAAATAAGCGGCAAATGTCAGTTAATAGAAAACATCTTTTTAACAAAAATAATACCTCGTGATCTCGCGACACAAGTATGTGACGTACGATTTAGAGGTCCTGGGTTCGATTCCCGATCGTGAGGTATGTATGATAAAATAATTAACCCATTTTGTTAAAAAACTTATACATAGGTTTACCTAGTATAGTAATTAAATTTATATTTTGCGAAAAAAGGTGCAAAGCCACTGATTCCAAAATATACGAAAAGTTACGGCGAATTATCTCCATGGATATCCTCTCCAGTGCTTAAACCTAGAATTACTAAGGCAAATTTTGAGGACCTACAAGTTGAGATGGTTGAAGCCTTATCTGCTGAGAAAAAGAAAGATATTAATGCCATGTTGCCATAATTAGCTGCAGAAAGCAAACTTAAAAAAAAAAGTGTCAAGTTATGTGCAAGTAATATGACACAACGTTTCGGCTTGCATAAAAATTGGCACTTAAAACGTTTGTTTTTTTTATTTTTTATTTAAAAAAAATAAATGTTATCGTATTTTGACAGAACACAACATTTATATACAATTGTTGATAATAAGTGATAGTTTTATATTACAATTTTAATAGCTACTTTGCTTTTTATTATTCCATTAAAAACGTTTTTTTGTCTCCTGAAAATTTCATTTCTTGGCACATACAACGTTATGGTTTGGCACCCCTCATATACATGTCATTTGGCGTGCAAAAAAGCTTGTTAAATTAAGCAATATTATACTAGCAGAACATAGCCTAATCTATGCTAAATATCGTGACCAAGATATACACAATATTTATTCATGACAATTCAACTTTTGTTAAAAGACAATATTACAAAAAAAATCATCGTTAACATTTATTTTAAAATATTCATTACTACAATACTTTTATAATTTGAAAAGGTCACTTACTTAACAGAAAATATCGCCATTTTTCTTACTATACACCACAAACACGAAAAACTATATCTTAAAATATTTGAAAAAAGGGTAGTTAACACAGTGTTAAATTTCCATTACAAGATAGGGGCGATCGGGAGCAATCTTAGTTAGAATAGTGTGTGAATAAATTTCAAGTTATAGTTGTATGTGGTTGGCAGAGCGTCGTCATCTCTCTGATAATACCTATTCATGTGTTTTGTAAAAATCTCTTCTGGACTCGTGGTTATGCAGGGTATTGCCACTAACGATGGCTTCTTCAACCGTGTAGAGGAACGCCCTGCAACCCTTTCTGAAGTGAGTAGAACAGAGCCATTTCTTCTTCGAAACTTCTTTGTTTGTGTACGTCCTTTTGTGGTAATAAGTGTAGCCGCCCATACATATCAATGCTCTGCCTCGTTGCGAAATCCTATATTCAGCTGTAAATAAAAACACGTATGTTAATAAAATATCTAATATAAAAGCTATAGGAAATGAATTGCTTGAAAAAAATATATATTTATATTCCTTTTCTTTAAAAACACGATTTCATAAACCTAAAAAAAACATACTCAACACATGTTGTGAAAATTGATATATATTTTTTAATAGATAATAAAATATTTTCATTATAATATATTGAGATACAAGGAAATAAATAAAGTACCTATGTATATTTTGAAATAAATTACGTTTTACATAGTGTAATGTACATTGCACAATTATTCATTATCATGTCTAATTAATTATAAGAAATTAACTTCGGTACGTAAACCATGCATATCGCATAGTTCTAACAAATATATTACAGAAGCATCTTAGTTCATTATATGAATTATAAATTAAGTTATCACAACAAATACAACAGTCTCGAAACACTTGCATAGTATTACTAACATTTTTTTGTCAGAATGTTTATGAGATCGAAAGAACTTTAACAGTTCATGATATATTGTTTTTTTACAAATATAAAACAACATCATCATCAGCCAATGCGGCACGGGTCTCCTCTACAACTGAGAGGGGTCAACTTAAATATTTTTTCCATAAATTATAAATTAAAGGTGGGAAGATGAATGTGATCGTTCTTCTCCAATATTATCGTGTCCTCTATAGTGAATGCAACTGCTTTACACTTCTTGCTGTAGTGTGAAGAGCAGACCCACTTTACTTTTTGACCGTTTGTTGTCTGTCTTTGGTAAAACGTGTACCCATGCCTGTAAAGTAGCAGTCTTCCTCTCCTAGACTTGACATATGTTGCTGAAATTAAAAAATATTTTCAGTAATAGTATAAATTAATAATTGGAGTAGTGTTTTATGAAAGGTTGATTTAATTAGACAACGATAAAATCGAAATAAATGTTTAGGATAATAGTACAAATAAAAATTCATTAAATGAAGACAAATGTTTAGAAAGAAAAAATGGAGTCTTTCAATAAAGGATAGAGATTTAAGTACAGATTATAATCCAAGAGGTATTTTTATTATGCTCTAACTAAATTACGGGAACCAAAAATAACTTATAGATTCGTAAATGTCTTTATTGCAGTTACATAACAATGATCTCGTACACGATTATACAAACTGATTAAAGCTTAGAAAAAAGAAAAGACTTATGAGTTTGCAAAAAGACTTATGAGTTATGATGAATTGTCGCCGGAAACAAAAACGCTTACTTCATGAATTATAAAAATAATGATGCTTACTTTAAAACCTATAAAAGACTTATTTCAGGGAATCTGAAAAGGAAACATAGATTTGTCTTTATTAGATGACACAATTTCTCTCCTGTTCCATAATGTATAATCCGACCTTCTATGAATATAATTTAACTTAAATGTGAAAGTCATCAAAGAGTTGAGTGCAATGAAGCATATTGTTTTATTTAAATAATATTTGTTATTGATCATTTTCAGTCATTGAAGTCAGTTTAATAATATAATATACAGCTGATGTTCATAAGTTTATGAAATTTCGAGTTCCTAACGTGTCAGTTAATTTTGTTTTTGAAAATATTACAAATCCTATTATTAACGATATGCAGTCTTGCTTTACAGTACTTATTTTGTGTGCAACACCATCTTTTCTTGTTTGTCTTTGAGTTACCAGGTTTGAGATAGAACGTGTTTTCGCCGACTCTTATGTTCGTTTTACCTTTCTTCGTTTTTATTAGCGTCACTGAAATATAAAACATTATGGATGTATGAAATAAATAATTATGAGGTGATTAAGAAGTATGGATTTGATACGGCGTACCTCTTGGTTGCCGTCTGCAAGATCCTTGTATCGTGAATATCAATTTGAGTGACGTGTCTCCCGAAGTCCTTATATTATTGTCACAGTTCAAATTATAATACGACCGTTTGTTATCATTAAATCTTAAAATTTGATCGGATATTACTCATCGCACTTGGAAGCCGTTCACCGAGTCATTTACCAATGTTTCATAAGGTTTTTCAGGAAGGAGATTGATGGTTTCCTCATTTTCTATCAAAATATATTATGATATATTATTATATTTATTTAGATTCTGTAGCTTAACTTTTTAAAGCTAAATAAGCGGTGCAAAAATAGCATTTCAAACTAGAAATAACTTTGACATGAATATTTTTTATTGAACTCATCTTCTACATCGAAAGTATACAATTGGATCAAATTTAAAGTTTTTGAGGGTTTATTAAAGAAGTCTTCGTTATCCATAAACAGGATCGATAAAAAAATATGTGGATTTTAGATATTTATTGCAACTACAACATTCAAATTCATAAAAGCACATACTAGATTATTTTATATAACTAGGTATGTATACAACATATCGATAAAATTAACATACATAAAATTTACTAGGAATGCTACAACGTTTCCCAGAGATTTAACGGCCTGTCTTCTCTTCTGGTCTTAATTAATCTAATTAGAACTAAAAGCTTAAATATATCACTAAGCTTTTATCTTAAGGCACGCCGGCTTTATTAATAATTGCAGTTTAATTAACATTAATTTTTCAATGAAATAAAAGTCATTAGGATATTAAGGTGTTTTTCAGTTAATTTGGACTTTCGACGTTTTCGTGGTCACAGTTTGAAATAAAACATTATCATTTCTTAAAATTTAGCTACACAAAGTAGTCCTCGCACCGAGACAAATTTTTGTGCGTTCTACAAATCATTGTTGGGGGCCTGATTCTTTGTAAGATGGGAAGACTTTTTTAGTTTCAAATACCTATTACAAAAGATTTGTTATTTTATTACACTGCCACGGCAAAGTTGCAAACTTCTCGCCACTTGGTACAATATTGCAGGTCTGCGGAGATGCTTCTTAAGCCTACATTTAAAAAACCACTGAATACAGAAAAGGGAAACAAATAGACTATTACTAGCATAGCGTAATTATACGGCAAAAGTACAAACTTGCGATCTCTATGGGTCATAGGTTATGTGTGATTTTTTAAATCTAATTATATATATTTATTATATTATTTAGCAGTGATGGCCTCGAGGTTTAGGCGCGCGGTCGAGAATTTCGGCGGTCGCAGGTTCAAACCCCAGGCACACACCTCTGACTTTTCGAAGTTATGTGTGGATTCATAATGAATTATCACTTGCTTTAACGGTGAAGGAAAATATCGTGATAAAACCTGCACACCTAAAAGTTCTTAGGAATTTCTTAGGTGTGTAGTCCGCCAACCCGCACCAGGCCAGCGTGGTGGACTAAGGCCTAAACCCTCTCAGTTGTAGAGGAGGCCCGTGCCCAGCAGTGGGACGTATCTGGGCTGATGATGATGGTGATTATATTATTTAACATTCATTATTATATCTACTAACATTTATTGCATATTTAGAATTAAAATACATAGATACAGATATTTGTGTATTAATGTTGGCACTATCGCTCACATAGCCAACCTCCAGAAATATTTCTTGGGTGCTGGATGGTTGTGTTCATTGCGGACACTAACGATGGTGTCTCCTACGGTGAAGACAAACGCTCTGCAGCCTTTGCACGAATGGGTAGAGCAGCGCCACCTCACTTTGTACCCGTTGTCTGACTTCTTACAGAACTTGAAATCTCCGTAGACGAGAAGAGGGGTACCTCGTTGTGACGATATGAATTGAGCTAAAAAAAACCTATGTTTAGTAACTGGATATTTAGTAATCTTTACAACAAAACTATAGGTAAAGTTAGTAACTAATTTAATAGGTGAGTATTTTTTTGGCTTTATATTATGACCACAATACAAGTAAATAGCTATTTAATAAAATGTCTTTAATTTATCCTATGATCAGTATAAGGTATGAAGAAATAAAAGAGTATTGTACTTATTCACATTGTTTTAATATTATTAATAACTATGTTGTTAAATGAAAAGTTTAATACGATATTGGAGGAAATCCTAATTGATAATGCAATGCCACCGCTTAAAAAATCTTTTGTGAATAAGTAATTCAACTTTAAAGCCGTTTGTATTTTAATAGGGAAGTAACAGGTAAAAATAAATAAAATAATTATATTAAAAAAAAAATCAATGATATCTCAGCTGAAAATCAAAATAAATAAAAAATGGTCAAACAATATTAAGTATCTTGGAATAATCTTAAGAAAATACACATTTTACCCTGGTGCTCAATAAAGTTACAAAGATTAATTAATTTATTTAATAATAGGGCAATAATGTAGGCCACGCGGTGAGCAACCCAGAGCACCCCATTGAGGTCACAGGTACGATTCAAACAGGTCATTTTGGAATTTTTTTAAGGAATTGACGAGACAATAGGAACACAGACACAGGACTTTACGAATCCAAATCATATTAACTTAATTAATTAATAAATTATAACAGTGTTAGGCAAATTATAATATATATCATGATTTAAGAGTACCTACAGGTATAAAAGTTTGATTATAGTTTAAAATAGAATTAAAATCACAGGTCATATCATAAATCTCATGATCACGATTTGCAACCAATTCATCAATCTCTGAATACAAGTACTGTTCTAATTAATCGTTATCTTTTTATCAGAATTACAGATTGAACATTATAATAATAATAAAGCCTTTTTATTTCCTTAATAAAAGTATGTAAAGAGTAGTTTTTTTTTACATAAAATTGATATAAATACATTTTTTTTAATGTAACTAATTACTAAGGACCTCTTGACGAGTATAGGCCTCCTCCATCTCTCTCCATCTCTTCCTGTCTTGTGCTACCTCCATCCAGTTTTTGCCTGTAAATTTTATAAGCTCGTCTTCCCATCTTTCCATTCAGATTGAACATTACTTGAAACTAATGTACATTTAGAAATTTATTTAAACAAATACTTTCAGCGGTTAGAATAATCTTGATTAAACTAAGGTAGACCCAATGCTTCACATTATACAGGAGCCTGTATCATGGGGTTTTTAAAGCTTACTATTTTCTTAGGTGGGGGATGAGTGTGTGTGTTTTTAGATCTCATTATTTGATCTGAGACGGTGAAAACTACTGCCCGACAACTCCTGGACGAGTGGGCGGAGCAGATCCATCTCACGCCGTAACCACTGTTAGCTTTCTTGCAGAACTTATAGTTTTGGTATACGAGAATCCTGTTGCCGCGACGCGAGGTTATATAATATGCTGAAACAAAATTCTGTATTGAGTAAACGGAAAAGACAAGACTCCTATTTAATTTTATCTACAGATACTAAGGTACCTGGGTCGAATATGGCCAAGCGGAAAATATGGCCACATGCCATTATTTCAAATACGAAAATCTGTAATAACCATAACACCAATATAAATTGTGGCTAGTGTCACATGTATCCGAACAGCGTACCTATCACCTTTACTGCGCACCCACTTACCGCCTAGTGTCCAATAAAGTAAAACATGCTGATGAAGTTGTAAAAACATGAAGTAAGTATTCTCCTGTATTTTGTTATTTTTCAAATAAGAATATGAAGGAACTACAGAATCACTACGCGCAGGCTTCATCGTGAATTAAGGAAAACAAGCGGCAGGCGTGAGTAATCGGGCGAAGAGAATAAAACGCACTTTTAACTTTATCTTAAAACTTATAATGAATCGAAATAATATTACTAGTAAGTCCGTAATAATCTAGCTATTTAATATAACACGAGCACGACACTCCACCGAACACGTGGCACAGTCCTTCGATCACGACGGATTCAAACGTAATGCCGCCGTTGACTGACAATTTCCTCTACCAGCATCCGGTGTTGCGTCAGAGTGGAAGGGACGTAGCCGGGTTGCCACTCTACAAAAATATAATAGTCGTCGACACGGCCAGACTGACTGATCGCACGCCCTCGTGCGTAGACCTTACTCTTCCTTATTTGTTAATCACATTATAAACATTGTGTGAGGATTATTATTTGATATTTAATTATCAAAGAAATTGTATCTTTTTCATTCGTGACTATCATCATCATCGTCATCATCAGCCCAAAGACGTCCATTGCTGAACACAGGCCTCCCCCAATGATCTCCACAGTGGCCTGTTAGAGGCAGCCTGCATCCAGCGACGACCCGCGACCTTTACCAGGTCATCGGACCATCTCGTTGGTGGACGTCCTACGCTGCGCTTCCCGCTACGTGACTATGAAAACAAAATAAATGGATGACTGCAAATATGGCCACAGTTTGGCTATATTTACGGTACTAAATTAACGAAACTTTCTTTTTTGTTTAAGACCTTAGCAGGCTATTAAACTAAAAGGTTACGAGATAATTGTTAAAAACTATTAATAAAACCAGATATATTTGCAGTCAAAAGGGGCAGGATGAAAGTATATACGGCTGCAAAGCATAATAATGTGACAACAAGCAGTCTAAGGCGTTATTTATGAAAAAGAAGGCTAAATATACTTCGGGCCAAAAACCACTTCTTAACCCTGAATAAAATAATTATTTTTGCACAGAAGCTTTTTAAACCATAAATTCATATAGTAAATGTGGCCATATTTACACCCCCCGTCGGAAATATGGCCAATTTCCATATATTTTTTAAGCTGGTGAAAACACTATTATTTTTTAATGGCTTTGTATTTTTTTGCCTTTGTTGTAAAGACTAATAGGCAGCTATGCGTACCCATTAGAGATTGCAAACCGGGCCCGGCCATTCTTACCGGGCCCGGTCATCGGGCCGGGTCAGCGGACCCGATAAGTAAATCGCGGCGCGGGAGCGCCTACTCATAGTAGTTACTGTTGTAAAATACTCGTATCAATCATTCTTTCAGACTGATTCTTTTGTTATATTATACTTATGAAGCCTACGTATCGCAACCAATTTTACGTTACATTTTGTTAGTTAAGACTAAACAATTTTGGTTGTTTGTAGTTACAGTACAGCCTAGCCAATAAGATTTCGCTATTTGCTCAATTAGTAATAATAACATTAATGGCCAAAGTTTAAGAAAAAACATTATACATACTTTACTTTTAGCAAATAAGAATTTGTTTTGTTTATACCAAAGCTACCAATAAAGTATTGATCTATCTAATTTAAGTTGTTATGACACGTACTTCAAGCTGCGTTATTAGTTTCTTATTATAATACAATGTTTTCAAATAGACACGATAAGGAGTAAAGAGAATGACTTGCTTATTTAAACTTATAAAAATTAATAATTACTAATACCTACTAATGTTACTTTTCTGTCCATAAGTCAAAGTTATAATTTTTTTGAGACTCATTATTGTGATTATTGTCCATAAGCCAGTTTGAAATGAATATTAACCTTGAATCATTATCTTTTTCCATTTATATATAGAAAATTTTCATAAAATACTTTAAAGGTTTCATCGCTAACAAACCCGGCCGGCGACGGATGCAACCGGGCCCGGCCGGGTTTGGAAACATACCGGGTTGCAATCTCTAGTACCCATACTACACATCGTACGATGGTAGTACCATAGAAACGCATTACGCCATCAGCGATGATTCACACTAAATAATATTATCATCAATTCCCATAAAAGTAATGATGTCGAAGCAAATTCCTTTGGTTCAGATTAAACAATCGATTTGCATTAAATGATTTCCCGGTAACATTACCGATGGCTCATGTTACCCATGCATGTGTGCATATGTGACAGCACACATACTTAGGTTAAGATCATATAAAAATCCATTGTATTTTAATTTAACCATTCTTCTTTTATTAGTAGCTGTATGTATAACATGTAATTCTCGTGTAATTATAAAATTAAATTATATTTTTTAATCACGCCGAGAGTTTATATTTTACTGGCGCAGTCGGAGCGAATTTTTTAAAGTCGCGAAAAGTCGTCGTTATCGTCACAAGCATCAGTCGTAACGTCGCACTCTACGCTTAGACAAGAAATCCGTTGTAACCTATAAATTCGTCAAATAGCCACGAGCAGCAGCAGCAGCAGCAACAGAAGAATCAGCATGAGAGCGAGCAAATTAATGTGAGTAGACTCTTTATTCACTGCCGTTCCTCTCCTGCTATAATTTGTAATGTTTGTGTTTAGTTGGACTGAAAATTGCCATTTAACACAAATTAAAATAAAGTAAGTGTTGTTTTTCATAAACATAGGGAACACACTTTTAGGGTATTGTTAGGAATGCAAGTGTCGTTTTTCATAAAAATCGGGAACACACTTTCAGTTAGGGTAGTATTATGTTGTTTTTCATACAAATAGGGTACACACTTTTAGGGTATTGTTAGGAATGTATGGTAAGTGTCGTTTTTCAAAAGAATCAGGAACACACATTTTAGGGAATTCTTAAAAATAAGAATTATTTTATATTTTTTTAATGCATTATTTTTATGTTTTTAAAATGAGTCAAATCACACTCATCCCTAATGAAATTAAAACGATACTGGAACGTTTTTATGGAGATAAGAAACTATTAAATTTATTCATATCAAAATGCGAGTATGTGATTAGAAGTTTTAGGGAGGATAATAATCCTTCTCAACAATTATACTCTTATCTAATTACTAGTAGATATGAAGCTAGGAGTGATTTAAAATATCACGTAGGAAAAACTTATCATAGAGGTATCAAAGAAATTGAAGCTCATTTGAAACGTGCATACAAAATTTATGCACAGAGTACAAGGATATTTTCTATTGTGAGAATATTCCCCTCCATTTAAAAATAAAATTAAACATAGCATTAGGACAAAGCTTGAGGACCCTATATTTATACGTCCATATAGGAATCCTAAGAAGTAAAATGAAGAGATGCAAAAACAAGCAAAGATTTAGTATTAAATACTTTTAATTTATTGACCCATTATTTTCAAGTTCTTTTAACTAGGTTAGATGAGGTAGAGACAGCCATAGCATTTAGTCGTATTAATGTACTACATCAATTTATTCTAGACCCTAGTGAACTATTTAATACTGTAAAAGATATTGAAAAAAACTATAAGTTAGTTTTTCCAGTTACGATTGATAATTTAATTAAAATAGATAATTGCATAGATATTAAGGCATATATGAAACACAAACGTATTACTTTTATAATGTCAGTACCTACGGTCCAAATGGATATGTACAATTATTACCTCTCCCAATGTATAACCCTCACCTAAACCGAACCCTCCTTATTACCCCGAAACATTCCTATATCAAGATGGAAGGTTCCTGTGCTCTGAAAACCATATATCCATTGAAGAAGAAAGTAACTGTATCGAAGATTTGATGAAATCTTCAACTAGAATCACTTCTTGTTCGCCATTGTCTGTAGAAGCCACAGACATAAAAATTAAGAAAATTTAAGAAGATTAATGTATAATATACACTGTTATTAATACAGTACTGACGGAAACGTGCGAAAACGACATGAGTCAACACAGCATTATGGGGACATATATCCTGTCACTTACCAACGCCTGCGAGGTGAAAATTGGAACAAATACATTAAGAAAATGTCGAGTCCAGACTGGTGAAATTGTCTTCGCTAGTCCGCCAAAGATTCATCTACCAAGGATTGTCACACCACAAGATGTCTCAGAGAAAAAGGCAATTAATTTGGACAAAAAAGATTTAGAAAATCTGCAGTTCCTGACACACGCGTTAAGTAAAAGTGAAGTGCTCAGTGAAGATGGTCATTTTGTGAACGTGAAAAGTGTTAGTTTAGGAACTATAATCATTTACCTTATTTTTACCATTGTCCTTATTATACTATTGTATCGATATAAATCTGTGTTCTCATGTAAAAGTCAAAATCACCATCCTAAATTTACAAAAACAGATGATGATTTTGAGCTTACGGAGGAAGGAGTTATGCGGTCCCATACTACACATCGTACGATGGTAGTATTATAGAAACGCATTACGCCATCAGCGATGATTCACACTAAATAATATCATCGATTCCCATGAAAGTAATGATGTCGAAGCAAATGCCTTTGGTTCAGATTAAACAATCGATTTGCATTAAATGATTTCCCGGTAACATTCCCGATGGCTCATGTTACCCATGCATGTGTGCATATGTGACAGCACAATACTTAGGTTAAGATCATATTATAAAAACCCATTGTATTTTAATTTAACCATTCTAATTTTGTTAGTAGCTGTATGTATAATATGTAATTCTCGTGTAATTATAAAATTAAATTATATTTTTTAGTCACGCCGCGAGTTTATATTTGACTAGGCACCTTTCATGAATAAATGCTAAAACTTGTTTATTTTCGCTTTATTGTTATTAAAAGGATAACAAATCTTAAGGTGACCATATTCGACCCAGGTACTATACCTAATATAAATACCAAAGTGAATGACACTCCCGTCCAAACCGTTGATTGTTGATTATTTTTTTTACCAAAATAATACATCAGAAATCCTCAACGTAATCCTGAAAATATTCTCTGGGTTTTATATGAATAAAACAAGATGGACGTTAAATATTTTAATTATTTACTACAAAGTGTAGTCGGATGGTTGTGTACATTTCTGACACTGATAATGGTGTCTGCTATAGTTAATATTACAGCTGTGCAGCCCTTCCCTGAGTGGGTTGAACATATCCACCTCACTTTATAGCCGGTATCTGATTTCTTGCAAAACTTGTAATTACCGTAGATGAGAAGGCGGGTTCCTCTACGTGAAGTAATGAAATTCGCTGAAATGGAAGCCCATATCAAGGAAATGAACTGGGTTTTCTAGCACACTGAAATAACTTCACTGTATTTCTATGGCCAGTTGAGGGTGCTATATTTTGTAACCGTTTTTAAAGTTGTTTGTGAACTAAATTTTGTATAGATTATTTTGACTTATTACTTTTTATTTTTTAACGAATAACGTAGTCAAATATTGCCATAAAATATGGCATATTATGAAAAAAAAATTCATGTTATCCAAATTTATTAGCAGAATTAAAACATTTTCTTTGTATTCATCATTATAATGATGAATACAAAGAAAATGTTTTAATTCAAAATACATTTATTTTGAACAATCTTTTTTACAACAGTTTTGATCCAGACGTTTTAATAACTCAAAATCTGGACATCATTATTCATAAGAAATGTATTAAGTAAGCACAAAAATTAGGTCAAAATGAAAGTCGTACTTCGATAACTATTTATGTTGTGTATATGTTTACATTATAGATTAAGTATTTGTTAAAAACATGGACAAAACATTCTTTAGGAAATAAAACATCGACTATAAATTGCAACTAATCTGAATCTCCTACATATTTTGACTTAATAAAAGAAAAAGGAACATTCGCACCCACTTCCCTCCGTGAAAAACGGACTAGAATATCATAGGACTACTAGTTGTTTGCTTTAGATCTTAGGAAGGTTTTGTGTGGAGGGAAAATTTCATTTTATAAAATTTTACATGATAATCTTAACCGTTTTAGATATGTCCAAAATTAAGGCAGCGCACCCTTGATTGTCAAAAATTGCTTGTATATATTTCTATATTAAACATGGTAGTGATCGTTATTAAGCTTGATGATATTTTTGTAGTAAGTGAAGGCAATAGCTCTGCATCGCTTGTTCTTGTGGGTGGAGCACACCCATCTCACTTTTGGTCCGGTCACTCTCTGGACACAGAATGTGAACCCTCCAACTCTGAGCAGCGTTTTTCCACGTTGGGACATCACGAATTCAACTGCAAATAAAGGTCATTTTTAATCTATTGCGGTTTTTTTATGGATTGGACAAAATAATTGCAGTAAAGTTTAATATTTGAGCACGAAATTGTCAGTATAGTTTTGTTTTTTGCAGGATTTTATAGATTTACAAGGGTGTTAATGTTATGAATATCAATAAAGTTCAAACTGTTAAAAGTAATTCGGTTTCTTATGGAATTTCAGGTTGTAGTACGAAAGATACATGAGAGGACAACGGTGATATCCAGCCCCAGATAATATTACACATTCAAAGTAAAGATTCTTAATAAATTTGGATATCTACAGTGGTATCATTCCATAATAATTGATAAAGTATAAGGTACCGGAAAGCGCAGCGTGGGACGTCCTCCGACAAGATGCTCGGACGACCTAGTAAAGGTCGCGGGACGTCGCTGGTTGCAGGCTGCTTCCAACAGGTCCCTGTGGAAGTCATTGGGAGAGGCCTATGTCCAGCAGTGGACTTCCATTGGCTGATGGATTGATTGATTGATTGAAGGTAAAAAAGTTTGATTATAGTTTAAAGTAGAATTAATTTCAGAGGCCATAATTTAATCTCATGATGACGATTTGCAACCAAGTCATCTATCTCTGAATATATGTAAGTACTGTTCTAAGTAATTGTTAACTTTTTATCAGAATTACAGATTAAACATTATTATTGTAATGTTTGATTTAGATTTGCCCAACTTTGTAACTAATGTACATAAATCAACTCACGCATGTATTCCCTGAAGGGGTAGGCACATTTCGCCATGTATGATATATTACGAGTAGGTGTAGTGATAAATACCACATGATTATGAGATATTAAAGGAATGTAGACTTTGTGGATACTTATGTGACAGATACATATATATGTATGTGACAACTGTCACATATGTATTATAGTTAGGGATTCTATAACTCTACTCCTGTCTCTTTATAGCTTATGTAAGTATTTTAGTAATGTCTGGCTTGACTATAAATAGGTAAATATTGTTTTTTGTTTTCACATACATACATACATAAACTCACGCCTGTATTCCCCGAAGGGGTAGGCAGAGGTGCATTTCTGCACCCACATTTCGCCAGATATGTATCAGTCCCACGTAATAGGGGGCGAGCCTATTGCCGTTTTTCGGGCACATTTCCAAACTCCGTGCTGCTACTGAGAATTTCTTAGTGGAAAAACCCAATAACACTTCGCCCGACCCGGGAATCGAACCCAGGACCTCTAGATCGCACGGCACATACTTTTATCGCGAGACCACGAGGCAGGCAGGAATTTATTCAATTATTAAAACAAATGTGTACTTTTAACGGTGAGATTAATCTTGATTAAATTAAGGTAGACCCAATGCTTCACATGATATAGGAGCTTGAATTATGGGGTTTTTAAAGCATTCTATTTTAGGTGAGGGTGTGTATTGTTACGACTGCCTGACGGCGAGAACGAATAAGAACAATTACAAGGTTACAACTGTTTATTGAGAAAATAAATAAAAAATAACTATAAATATGACTACACCCGGGGTGTGGATTCTTGGCACAGGGAAGCCTTTTGGTGTTAATAAAAACCTATGTGCGCTGGGGACTTAACTTTGGTCTTTCGAGCCCGTGACGCGTGTGGGGTCTTCGGTGATACTTCGGAAGGCCCTCGGCCGCAGAGGTCCGTTGAAGTCGACGGGCAGAAGGCCGTACGTGCTGTTGGCCGTACGTGCGGCCGCCGTTCACAAACAGTACGGTGGACTTGCAGCCCGTAGTTCACTATACCGTACAGTGGACGTGCAGCTCGTAGTTCGCAAGCCGTACTGTGGACCCCCAGTTTCCTGGAATGCGTCGAAACGACACTTGTAGCGCGAAAGATCCGACACCCAGGCACTAAGCGAGACCAGGAATGGGCGTCGGCATCTTTCGCGAAGCAATAAAAAATTTAGCGGAATGGATTGGCAACATTTAGGTCCGGTTGAAATATAATAAAAGAAATAAATAAATAAATATTTAAACGAAAAATAAATCACAACTGTTCGTATGCCGGACGATTCCACTACGCTATGAGGTACAAAAGAAAAAAATACACTTTAACTTCTACACAAGTACAGGTAGTTATTGCAGTGATGGCCTCGAGGTTTAGGCGCGCGGTCGAGAATTTCGACGGTCGCAGGTTCAAACCAAAGACACACACCTCGGACATTTCGAAGTTATGTGTGTATTCACAATAAATTATCACTTGCTTTAACGGTGAAGGAAAACATCGTGATAAAACCTGCACACCTTGATATTTATTTCGCCGGTACATCGAAAATCCCTCTTATCTTTACATCACGCTCATCTAGACATTAAATCTCCCAGCTATGTGTTTGTGTTACAATTATATGAAATAATACGAGGAAGTATAGTTTATGTGTAACATTCCAACTATTATACTATTGGCTTTAAAACCTAAACGATATTAAGATATGTGTCAATGCAAATATTTTAATTGCATTACTATGAGTTTATTATTCATCTGAACAATCTTGTAAACAATTTTTGGTGGCAATTTTTAATAAACTACTGACTAAAAAAACCAAAAGCATTATTTACAAGTAAGTATGTATTTAAGTTAATCATTTATAGAATTTTAACAAACAAACAAATATTTTAGAATAATAGGTTCTTATTAAGATAACACACAAGTCATCGATGTTAACAACATACGCGTGGAATACACAGTGGGAATTAATTATAAGATTATATTTTACTAATTTTAAGATACTCACTGTCACATTTCGTTACGTTGTTAAACCACTATTAAGAATTATAAAGCCATAACAATGATTTACACTTTTAAAAGGTTGAAGAAATCACTTGTTGAATAGTAATCGAATTAATTCAGATACGAAAAATTAGTTAACAGCAACCAAAACTATTGGAATTAATTATATTAAACTTACCAACAGGGTTGAAAAATGATGCAATCCGCTTTTAATTTCCTTTTTATTTTATTATAGCACTGATTTTACTACTTTTTTAAAAATGTGAACAACAATCGCGGATATGAATCACTGATAGTTGTCGTGTGAATTTTCTGGCGTCGAAATTTCTGATTCTTCTCCGCGAATTCGTTCTTATACACCTACTTATAGCGTCGACCTACTTCCTTCCTGACGCGACAATGCGTACTGCCAGATTTCTAGATAAGATTTTTCCGTATGAGATGAGGCAGAGATATGGAAAGAACGGTACAACCGAAGCAAGTCACGCCCCAACTACCCTCTATATTTTAGTAAATCCCTGTGGGGCTGAGATAGCAATTATCGAACCGAGCGAGATGGAATCATTCGCAGGAAGTTGACCCGTCGTTCGCTATTGTATTTTTTCTTGAAATTACTTATTGTGGCGTTTACTATCCGATGTTCTAGAAAGAATTTGATGTCCGGTACCAACGAATACCTTATATGGTCGTTATGATGCTATCACTAGTTAAAGCGCGCGGCTTCCATTCAATTATAACAACTAGTTATTTTGTTTGTTTGTGTGTAGTGATTATTTGTATTTATTTTATGTTTTAAAACTTGTTACGACGTAACAGTATGTTTTTGATCACAATAATGTCTACTATTATATTTTGAACAATCTTTTGGGTTAAGAATTACACAGTTTTTTACAACAGTTTCGTTTCAAGATATTTTAATAACTCAAAATCTTGACATCATTGTTTATAATAAATTGTGTAAACACAAAAATTAAGCAAATATGAAAGTCGTGACCCCGACATACCCCTTTAGGCCTCCCCCGAGGTACCTAACAGGGGAGCTTAAAGAGCTTTCCTCTCGTAAAAAAAAAAATAATAATATGAAAGTCGTACTTCGATAATTATATATATTATATATATAACATTATAGATTGAATTACCTACTTTGTTTAAACAAGGACAAAACATTCTTTAGGAAATTAAACATCGACTATTAATTACAACTAATCTGAATCTCCCATTTTGATTTAATAAAAAGAAAAAGGCACATTCGCACCCATTTCTCTCCGTGAAAAACTGACTAGAATATCATAGGACTACGAGTTATTTGCTTTAGATCTTAGGTGCGTTTTATATGGTTGGAGAGAAAATGAAGTATTATTCAATTTTACACGATAATATTAAACATTTTAGATATGTCCAAAATAAAGGAAGCCCACCTTTATGCTACTGGTTACTATTACATCTAGACAAGCGGTAGCGTGTCAAGCCAAGTTCAAGTAAGTGAACTGGCGTGCAGTACCGTGTGTAATATTACACGAACCATTTGGAGCCACTTTTGACCCCCTCATAACTCAAACTATTTCACATAAACGTGTCAAATTTGGCACATATTAATAATAAATAATGATAAATAAATACACCCAACATACATTCTTACCCCACACTAGGATACAAGTCCTGTGTCGTGAGTATCAGAAACTACGAGAGACTTTTCGGTCTCACAAACACCCAGACCCGAAACAAATACTTGTGGATCACACAAACATTTGTCTCGGTGGGGGGATCGAACCCGCAGTCTCTCGTTTCGCAAGCTGGTGTCTAGCCAACTGCGCCACGGGGCTGTTTATATATTGAAACTTACGAGATACATATGTGCTCCAAATTTCATAAACACACCTCATATAGTTATTTAGATATTAACGTCCAAAAATCTTCATTTTTATCACTGACTGACCTGGAAAGTTCAAATTTGGCATGCAGATAGGTAATTAGGTGAATACAGAGGAATAAATCAGAAACTGGTAAATTTCTATCATTTAATTATAATTTTTCACTTGATTGATTCTATTAGGAACACTTAGGTATATACTTATTTATGTACAAAAAGTAATGATATCCTATCAAAAACATAAATGTGAAATGAGAGCCAAGTTCAATATTATTATATGCCTTGGTTGTTGACTTCAACGACAAAAGAAGTGAGATCTAAATGGGTGCCTAGTTCAATGGTCACTCCTGAAATTTATTTATAGCAACATAAAACATAATTTCTTCTTATAACTTAGGATAATATATTGTATCCTAAGGTTTGACTTGGCTAGTTTCCATATACGAATTATATTATAGCCTTCGCAAGTTCTAAACCTGTTACTTGTCGGTTCTTATTTAATTATTCCGAAAATTTGGCTTGCTGGTAGAAACTAGCCATCGAACATAATAATTCGTATATGAGAACTAGCCAAGTCAGACCTTAGGCTACAATATATTATCCCAAGTTATAAGAAGAAATGATGTTTTATGTTGCTATAAATAAATTTCAGGAGTGACCATTGAACTTGGCACCCATTTAGATGTCACATCTATTGTCGTTGAAGTCAACAACCAAGGCATATATAATAATATTGAACTTGGCTCTCATTTAACATTTATGTTTTTAATAGGTAGTATACAAAGACACACTACGAAAGTAAGACATCGAACTTAAAACTTATTACCTACAAGGGTGACTAGTATCGAGCAAATTACTGATAGTAAAAAAAACTTAATCTGGTATTATTAAATGATGCTGATAACGGACAGCTCTTGAAGTTATCGAAACGTAAAATATATTATGTCAAAGCGCAAGAAAAATAAAACACAGATGAGAAGGAAGGGAATAATAATAATAATACATATTTTTTCCAGATACATTTTTGCTTCCAATTGAAGAATTCCGCCTTTTCAGTATTTACTATTACTAATAAAACCCATAATTGTAATTTTATCTTCAGGTCGATTGTAAGATAATAGCTAATGAATTAACACCAACATCATACATAATTATATAGTAAGCATAATAAAACATTATAAAAATAATAATTTTACAACATGATTATTTTTATGTATTCTAAGATTTATATTAATCCTACCATTTAGTTCTGAGATCTTTATTTGACTTTGATTTAAATACATATAGTTATTTTTATTGGCAAAAATTGTTTGTATATTTCTATATTAAACATGGTAGTGATCGTTGTTAAGCTTGATGATCTGTTTGTCGTAAGTGTAAGCGTTAGCTCTGCATCGCTTGTTGTTGTGGGTGGAACATACCCATCTCACTTTTAGTCCGGTCACTTTCTTGGTACAGAATGTGAACCCTCCAACTCTGAGCAACGTTCTTCCGCGTTGGGACATCACAAATTCAACTGCAAACAAGTCACATTTAATCTATTGTTTTTTTTTAAGTGGTTGCGTTGTTATCAATATCAGTAAAGTTCAAACTGTTAAAAGTAATTCGTTTTTTATGGAATTTCAGGTTGTAGTACGATAGATACATGAGAGGACAACGGTGATAATTATCCGGCCCCAGATAATATTACAGACTCAAAGTAAAGATCCTTAATAAATTTCGATACCTACAGGTGGTTTCTCTCCATAAAATTTGTCAAAGTATAAAGGGCATAATATATAATAGTATATTTAATCTTCACCTTTATTACAAAAACGTAACGCGTAGTTTGAATGACAAATATAATATTAAGACTTCTTTCAAAGATAGAGGGGCAAAGATAGCATAAAAGATGTGCGGATGCAACTGTGCATGGACAAGTAACTACTGTTTATAATAAGAAGTATTTTCTTGGAGGAAAGGGTGTGGTATTTGCGGAGGGTGGTGATTAAATTGGGTGGGGAGGGGATTGAGGTATTGTTGTTATAAACGGAATATATAGGAGACTTAACAAGGGTACTGGAGGAAAAACTAATACCGTACCAATCCGAATCCGGATAGTACTAAATAATTATACTGAAGAATAAACATAGACAATGACACTTTATTACACGAGTTATTTCAATAATTCATTTTCTACCACTCGATATTATGTCGTGCAGTTTAGTGCAGGTGGTTGTTGTTTATTTTGATGATCTCGTTGTCGTACGTGTAAATACTGGCGCGACACTTCTTGTGGTTGTGAGTGGAACACACCCATCGAGTTCTCAGCCCTGATATTGAATGGGTGCAAAACTTATACCCTTGCACTTTAAGAAGGGGCTTCCCGCGTTGTGACGTCACAAATGACACTGTAAAAATCATAACAGTTAATTTTATTTATCCTATGTTACAAGTTACAACCTATTTACACACTAGAACTTTTTATTTCTTTTAACCTTTCGTGATGGTAACTTATGCCGGCGTACTCCGTGAATCAAAATACACAAATAAAACTGATTATTGGCCCTTCTATTAAAAAAAAACATATTAGTTTTGTATGTTCAAAAAATTCGAAATTAGAAGTTATGTATAATATCAATTAAAAATACTTACAATCCCATTTAAAAAAAATACATTGTCATTTAACATTGCAAAACTGAAATAGTGCATCTCTAAAAAATCTTTTAAAATGGAGTCAGAAACACCCACAAGGTGTATTTCTGCACCCACGTTACGACAACTGTATTTTTAAATTCCACTTAAAGTGGAGAGAGCTTGTTATGTTTTGTCAGCCATAGCTCGAGACGCTCACACTATTCCCGGGCATGGAATCGAACTCTAAGCTACCCGAGCGCACACAACACATTTAAACGACAGCTGATAAGACAGTAAAGATAAGCGGTTACCATATCGTTTCTCGCTGGTCGGTAGTAATTTTTTGGACTCCACTGTGCTTACCATCAGGTACAGTGGAGTCACCTTGCCGTGCCATAATAAAAATAAAAATATATATATATATACAGGGTTACAGGTATCGTCGTCCTATATCCATTAAGGGCGTGTAGTTTACATCGTTTCTGATTGATTTGAGTATGAGACACCCTATCCTAAATCTAACCGTTTTCGAGATATTTGAATTTAATAGTTTTATAAAAAAAACTCCCGATTTTCGGCTATCAGCTTAGATATTTTGAAATGTGTAAATCTTATTATTACTATTATTATTTATTTGATTTTTACATGTAAAATAAGATGCTTTATGACCTCAATAACCAAAATTGTACATAAAATGAATAAATAAGTCGCAGTAGACGATTAAAACTTAAAAACTTGAACAAACATTTAGAAAGTTTATTTTTCTCGTAAGGATATCAAAAAATATTATTATGGCACCTGCTTTGCAGACAAACTTAAAAATATCTACGTTTCATCAGCTATCCAACGAGGTATAACAATCCAGGGTTTTATTAATATTTTGTAGAAAAAACTTAGTTTAATAGGCTATAGGGGAGGCAAAAATAAACTAAATAAAATAATTGATGAGTACAAAATACTAAATTTATTAAACTTTCCAGATATTTTGTTATATCTTAGTATAAAATTTATGTTCATTATGTCTGCCTCGTAAGCCTAGAGGTTTAGGCGCGCGGTCTAGAATCTCGACGGTCGCGGGTTCAAACCCCAGGCACACAAACGCCAACGCTTCACCGTAAAAGTAAGTGATAATTCATTGTGAAAACACACATAACTTTGAAAAGTCAGAGGTGTGTGCCTGGGATGTGAACCCGCAACCACCGAGATTCTAGACCGCGCGCCTAAACCTCGAGGCCATCACTGCTTATGAGGCAGATATGATAAACATAAAATTTATACTAAGATGTAACAAAATATCTGGAAAGTTTAATAAATTTAGTATTTTGTACTCATCAATTATTTTATTTAGTTTATTTTTGCCTCCCCTATAGCCTATTAAACTAAGTTTTCTCTACAAAATATTAATAAAACCCTGGATTGTTATACCTCGTTGGATAGCTGATGAAACGTAGATATTTTTAAGTACGTCTGCAAAGCAGGTGCCATAATAATATTTTTTGATATCCTTACGAGAAAAATAAACTTTCTAAAGGTTTGTTCAAGTTTTTAAGTTTTAATCGTCTACTGCGACTTATTTATTCATTTTATGTACAATTTTGGTTATTGAGGTCATAAAGCATCTTATTTTACATGTAAAAATCAAATAATAGTAATAATAAGATTTACACATTTCAAAATATCTAAGCTGATAGCCGAAAATCGGGAGATTTTTGATAAAACTATTAAATTCAAATATCTCGAAAACGGTTAGATTTAGGACAGGGTGTCTCATACTCAAATCAATCAGAAACGATGTAAACTACACGCCCTTAACGGATATAGCCCTTTACACCCGAGCTTAAACGATCGTGAGTTTAGACTTTGAAAAATTCTACACTGCACACGAAACAACTTTTGCGGACGCAACCGTCGTCGATCGATCGTGCGACTATCTGAGAACCCGCGAAAACACATTTTATTACTATAAGTACCGGTTGGACATTGTCAGTCGTCCGGAAGACACGAGAGAGATGGCTGCGTTTTTTGACCACGCCGCTCGAACAAGTAAGTATTTGATATTTTCGTAATGCTAATGGTTTACTAACATTTTTTTATGTAAAATGCTACTTGATTAGTTGTTAAACAATACTACATATGTTTATTATACATAACATTGTTTATCGGTTGATACTATTCCTCGAAATTTAAACTCGCACGATCGTGGTACCTCGGTTGTACTACGTAAACTTAATAACAAATGTTACTTTGTCTTTTACCTTTATTTATGTAATATAATGCCTTTAACTGTATGTTTTTTTTTACTTTTAGAGCGTTCACTCACGGAACAAACAATTTGTGACCTTTTGGCCACCGGCAATATCTCAGATTTTGAGGATTTGGACGAAGATGATACAGAATTCGATCCAGACGTCTTGTTCCGGCACACTGCAGACGATGTGTCAGAGGAAGAACAGGATGACGAAGAAATACCATCTTCCTCCATAGCAACAGTACTACCAGCGTCACCACGATGTGAATTGCCAGTCCCGCCAAATTTAAAAACGACTATACGAGAATCGCGATCTACTGTGCGAGCGCCATCTACAAGTGACATATCGAGATCGCCAGTAGGTAGCCGTGGAAGAAGGCTTTCAAGTGGGCGAGGGGCAGCATCAGTATCTAGAGTTACAAGAAAGCGAATATGGAAGCAAACTGCTTTTACAGAAAAGGCACATAACTATTTTGCCTTACCAATAAACCTGGTAAGACGACCAGTTGAATATTTTCATGATTATTTCGATACACAGTTTTAAGAAAAGATCTCTCATTGTTCCAACTTGTATTACCTACGCACTACGGGACATGAACTGAAATCTTCAAGTGCTGAAATAGCTAAATTGTTTGCAATTCATCTTATTATGGGCTGTATTCCTTACCCTCGAGTACCAATGTATTGGAGAGTTGGTATGAAGTTAGGCTTCATCAGTGACCTAATGACAAGAGACAGGTTTCTTACTCTTCGTAATGCACTCCATGTTGTCGAGTCCGATTCACCAGCTCCAAACGAAGTGAATAACCCGCTATGGAAGGTACAACCCATGATTGACCAGGTAAAAAAAAGCCTGTAACAAATTGGTAAGAGTTCCAGGATTCTACTCGATTGACGAGCAGATGATCCCCTTCACAGGACGCTGTAAGCTACGGCAGGTCGTGAAAAATAAAGTACTATCGAGCGTTCATCAAAACCAAGAAGTGGACTTTAAAAGTACTCATACACTTTTTAGATCTGACTGTAGTAAATGCTTGGAGGCTTTACAAAAACGATTGTTCCGCCTATAATTTACCCAGAAAAGACACAATGCCACTGCTAGATTTTCGTTTAAACCTTGCGGATAGCTTATCTTGTGTACCAGATCGACCTCGTCCGGATGACAGTGAACAAGATTCTCAAGTACCGCGCCGAGATTATAAAATTTATAGACCAGCAAAAATACCATTAGTGTCTTTAAAAAAAATATTATTGTGTTTCATTTATGTCTAAAAGACTGATTAAAGTAATGAAAAAGAGTTGATCTTTTAATATTTTATTAAAATAAATATAATGTTTATAATTATCAATCGTTATTTTATTATTTTCCTTGTTATATTGCCATATAATAACATAGACTCACGATCGTGCGACTTACAATTATTTCCTGAAACTCACGATCGTGAGGGTCTGATTGCTGCAAACCAGGTGCACCAGGATTTTTTTCAATATTTTTCTCATAATTTTTGGACACAATGGAAGTTACGGAATGACATTTAGATATGATATAGAAGATCTTCATCTCTCGGGTGTAAAGGGATAGGACGACTTTACCTGTAACCCTGTATACTCGTATAATGGCCCGCTCGTGGTTATGTACGTTACACAGCTTAAAGACTACGTCTGTGTCTGGTTCTGTCTGTGTCAAATGACTGAATGACAGTCTGTGCTTTGGCGTGGCGTCCTCTGGCGTTGTAAAACAATCCCACGATAATCTTAGACCAGTTCTATGTATAGTCAACACAAAATGTATAATCATCTACATATGTATTTAATAGCTTCGACTCCATGTATGTCACTGAAATTTTAGGGAAGCATTATTATTTTGACAGCCCCGTGACGCACCAGCTTGCGAAACGAGAGGCCGCGGATTCGATCCCCGCACCGAGACAAATATTTGTGTGATCCATAAATATTTGTTTCGGGTCTGGGTGTTTGTGACACCGTAAAGTCTCTCTGAGTTTCTGATACCCACGACACAAGACTCGTATCTTAATGAGGGGTCAGAACTATGTATGTGACTGTTGGATGTATTTATTTATTTTATTTATAATACTGCCTCTTAGTCTCGCGGCAATAGTATGTGCCGTGCGATCTTTAGGTCCCGGGTTCGATTCGACAGACAAAGTGTTATTGGAATTTTTTCCATGAGGAAATTCTTAGTTAGCATGAAGTCTAGAATTGTGCGCGAAAAACAGCAATAGGTTATCCCCCGATTACGGGGACGAAGTCACAATACGCGAAATGTGGGTGAATACAGGCGTAAGTGTATTGCAAAACTTAAAAACGTTATGTAAGTCAATTGACGTAATTTTCTTTCATGGTTACCGAGGTTTTGATCAAGCAACCTA
Source organism: Hemaris fuciformis (assembly GCA_907164795.1). Classification (NCBI taxonomy): domain Eukaryota; kingdom Metazoa; phylum Arthropoda; class Insecta; order Lepidoptera; family Sphingidae; genus Hemaris; species Hemaris fuciformis. The sequence continues at coordinate 3,263,787 of OU015443.1, forward strand.
AGGTCCAGACACAATGTCTGTATCCAAGAAAGTGTCAACGGAAGCATTTTAGTATTCACGCTTCACCACCTCTATTAACACATTTACTGCGGCAAGTAAAAACATAATTCTTCATCTGGTGCGGCGGTGGGCCAAAATGCGCCCCCAATGATATTTCCGCCAGTGCGTGGCAGGTCTTTCTAGACCCACCAGCCCTAGGATAGATAAAAAATTGCTATAACTATGTGGAAACATAATGTATACATTTATATTGTTAGAATGACCTTGATCCCAACTTCCTTAGGCTTGATTTTGCCCAGGGATCTGCCAAACAGGAAATGAGAAATAAAGCAGGAAAAGCGGCAGGCCGATATCGACCTGAACCGCACTAGAAAGTATTTTCAGCATAGAAGGGACAGAGAAAAATAAGGGGATATCGAAAATAAAACAGAATTATCGTAAAAGAACTGAAAAATGATTTTATTTACTTATGCCTGTCTTGGAAACATGGTACGCAAAGGTTTTGGTTGCATTTCCTGCAATATTTTTTTATTTTCTTAACTTTTTTTTTTGCTTGGGTACTATTACAGGTTTTACGCAGTCTGTCGTAGCACCCTGCACAATTTCTTCGTTTAGCGCTCATCTCAAGGACATGGTCATTGTCCTTAGGTTTTACTTGATTTTCTGAAATGTTTTTTTTTCTTAATTCCGTGTGATTTATTAACCATTTATGAGTTTTACCACAGAACTCGCGAAACTGAACAACTTTCCCCTAGAGAACATAGGTCGAAATATTAAAAAAAAATTGGCCCTCCCTTACAAAATTGACAACCAGCTGATTGATTTACTATTACTATGGGAGGTCCAACATTATTTTTCATACTTCGACCTATGTTCTTTGGGGAAAGTTTTTCAGTTTCATAAGCACATTCACCTCCTTCAGGGTTGATACCCCCTTCCGTCACACGCTGTATAAGGTCTACACATGAAACTGAACAACTTTCCCCAAGGAACATGGGTCAAATATGAAAAAAAAATTGGGCCTCCCATGCAAAATTGCCGACCAGCTGACTGATTTAGTAGATAAAAATATTTTTTCATATTTCGACCCATGTTTATTGGGGAAAGTTGTTCAGTTGAGTGATTAGAACACACCTTAAAAATATTTTCACTTAATATAAAATGACCTTATACAACATCTAATTCCAAATGCGCAAAACCTCTTACTGAACAACTTTTGTTTAATGACTTTTCAAATCTCACTATATTTCATTGTTTTTTAATCCTAATATTTTTATTTGTTACCATTTATAATGAACGGCTATAAGGTACAACGGTAATATTTAATAACATTATATTTAAAAAAAAGTTGCCGTACATAAATTTATGATCTTACAGCAGTAATAACTCGGTAAATCCTGAAATGTAGATACTCATTTATTTATACAAATATTAACAATATTCTTTGGACGGCATAATTATCAAACATTATTGTCCGTATTAAATAACATTTTGAACAAGATGCCGTACATTTTACAATGACCTTATATCATATGGTGTTGGGAAAGGTTTGCGACCCTTGGCTTTTGACCCCTGCCCTGAAAATATGTACGGCGTTCATGGGTAAAGTATCTGTATATGTATACAAAAAGAATTACACAAATGCCGTACAGTTATAAATGACCTATATTGCTTCTAAAATTACCGGCGAATTAAAAATTTGCACTAACTTCCGGCACCACCACTTTAGTACGGCACTAGGTTTTTCGACATTTATTTTTAATCATCTATAAGCTATAATAAAAGCCGTACATTAATAAATTAGTCGTAAATCCTCCCCTGTACCAGAGAAATTCCATTTACTCTCGTACTCACCTGTACCGCTCAGAAATGACGGCATAGCGCTCAGAGTTATCTATACTAATATATAAAGCTGAAGATTTTGTTTGTTTGTTTGGTTGAACGCGCTAATCTCAGGAACTACTGGTCCGATTTGATTAATTCTTTCAGCGTTAGAAAGCCCATTTATCGAGGAAGGCTATAGGCTATATAACATCACGCAACGACCAATAGGAGCGGAGCACCAATAAATAATGTTTCAAAATCGGGGGTATTTTTTTCCTTTTGAGAACTTCCGCTGCGTGCTGTTATAGGAATAATTTATCTATATTTTCCCTATTGAAGTCATCTAGGTCAAATTTAAATAAAGTATTGATATCCATTTAAAACATGGTGAGAGTGGCCGTAGTTGACCTAGTGGTGGCACCGCCGCTGTTCCCGGAAGCGGGTTGTTGACTAGGAGAAACAGGTGACTTCTCTGATTCGGATAACAGGTCGTCCACGGGTGGCAGTGCAGGAATATTTAAAGTTAACTTATTGTCTGATGTGCCAGGCTTTGGCATAATGAATACAGCTAATTAAATATAATTTTTATGCAAAAGATTGAGAAGCACTGAATACAAAAATATTGAGAACCTATCGCTATCTAACTCTAGACAAAACAATGACCAAAGACTCACGATAACGCGTGGGTGACGGCGATAAGCACGCACAGGAACATCACGATGAAACTTGATGATTTTGCTTGCAGGATGATACAATGAACGGGCACGGAGCAGGATGACTGATATGGTAAGTAATTCTAGATCTTCTTTCCAGGTTACACCACTCTTTACTTAGCCGGAGGGTAAGTATTTGCAGTTCAGGGTTTTATATTCTTCGCAGGACGAGTTCAGGATCTTATCTTCTCTACAGGACGATTAGCATCGATGGAGTATTTGCAGAAATAAGGTAAGTAAGAACAGTTCAGGATACAATTCACAGGATAAGCAGGATCTTCAGGATAAAGTTCTCGACAACACCAATACACTGATGAGTATCTTTCACTTGGATTTGTTTATTATATCACTATATAATTTCGCACTTATAATATTTATTAGGATATCACGAATTGTTATTGAATTCACAGGATCCGGGGCGAGTCCGCGGAACGGTTGCCGGGCACTGGAGATTTCCGGATCCCACCGCTGGCTGCCACCAAAAATGTTATAGGAAGGGTTTGGTTTCCCTTTTTAAAAAAAAACTTTTATTTCACACAGAATTTAATCACCAAAAATACAATAAAAATGGCTACGATCTGACAACCGTTCACGATCAGGTCTGCATGCGGACTAAAGTTGATGCATTAAAACTGATTTGATTGACAAATGCTGACTTGCACTCTAGTGCTCAGGACAGCATTTGGCCCTTCATGCCTGGGGTATAACAGTGCGCTGCGGAAACGGTTAAAGTTTCGCTAAAATAATGTATGACAGAATTGTTCCCCTTTAAAAGTTCTAAATAAAAGTCCGCGACAGCACATGTCTATCTTTTAAGGTTGGCTCACTATAACCTTTTTTATGCTAACCAAATTTGTTCTAAAATAAATCATTATTTGTGAAGGTGTTTTCATAAAGATGATATTAATCCTATTCCAAATAAATACGTTATTCATCACAAGTATTTAATTTAAAAGAAATTTGCCCTTAACATCATTTGATTTCAATGAGTATCTTATAGGCCAAGCGCCGGGGGTTTTTTTTGCAACGTACGGGACCTGTTTTTTTTTTGGAATATGTTCAAGGGTGTCCCCTGAATGTAAATCCAAGTTGGCGCGGCGGGGGGGGGGGGGGTGTTCACTTCAGCCGCCATCTTGGAAAACACGTTTTATCGAATATCTCGCGAACCGCGCATCGCACGACAAAAATTTTAGAAATCATTATTGTTTGTAGATAATAATATATGCCATCTTTTTTATTTGAAACTTTTTTGTATAACACATAGGTTTTTAATTATAGCGCTCCAAACAGAACTGTCGCGTCTACGAAAATTTCAATACACACACAGGCGAGGGAACGACCCTAGCGTCACGAGGGGACAAAAATGGTTAGGATTTATACCTGAATGCTGTTGGAATGTTAAGAGGGGGAAATTCTGAACGACCCGAAATATATACTGCAACTGCAACATCTCATTTACAGCGTTATAGCTCCTAAACTATAAATGCTACGGGAAAAAGTTTCTGATAAAATTTATAGGTAATTTTATGCTCCACAATTCAGTTACCATTATTTTTAATTTTTAACAATTTTTTTTAACAATTAACTAAATATTTAGTAAAAACCATAATGTAAAAAGTTTGATAATTAAAAAGCTATGCGTTATACAAAAAAAGTTTCAAATAAAAAAGATGGCAAATATTATTATCTACAATAATGATTCCTACAATTTTTGTCGTACGATGCGCGGTTCGCGAGATATTCGATAAAACGTGTTTTCCAAGATGGCGGCTGAAGTGACCCCCCCCCCCCCCGCGCCAACTTGGATTTACATTCAGGGGACACCCTTGAACATATTCCAAAAAAAATACCAGGTCCCGAACGATGCTTTACTTACCTACTTTTTTTGCTTCGGCGCTTGGACTATTAGAAGATATCGCAGTTTTAAAATAACACTGCAGCGAAAAAATTATCAAGCGCGCAATTATGATGTACGAGTACAAGGCGCCGGCCGGCCAGTGCGCGGCGGCACACGTTTCACGTCTATTTAGCCGATTTGAATGATTTTTTGGTATGGACATAAATGGGATTCTGTGGAGTAAAATAGACTAGTACTATTTTCTTTCTGAAACCAACCCTGAAGTCTACGCGGACGGAGTCGCGAGCAAAAGCTATTTTATGATATAGTAACAGCCTTCTAAGCGTTATTCACGGTGGTTCATTTCACAGGTTAATTTTTTCCATGGGCTTGTAGTCTATTATTCTGTGCCGCCGCACATCGGCCGGCCAGCGCTTTTTATATCATAATTGCGCGCTTGATAATTTTTTCGCTGCGATGTTGTTTTAAAACTGCGATATCTTCTAAGATACTCATTGAAATCAAATGATGTAAAGGGAAAATTTCTTTTAAATTAAATACTTGTGATGAATAACGTATCTATTTGGATAAGGATTAATATCGTCTTTATAAAAAGACCTTCACAAATAATGCTTTATTTTAGAACAAATTTGGTTGGCATAAGAAAGGTTATAGTGAGCCAACCTTCAAAGATAGACATATACTGTCGCGGACTTTATTTACAACTTTTAAAGGGGAACAATTCTGTCATACATTATTTTAGCGACATTTATCCGTTTCCGCAGCGCATGCAGCGGAGGGTCTCAATAGCAAAAAATATCCCCGATCTTAAAACATTTATTATTGGTGCTTTGCTCGTATTGGTCCTAACGTGATGTTATATAGCCTATAGCCTTCCTCAATAAATGAGCTATGTAACACTGAAAGAATTTTTGAAATCGGACTAGCGATCGGATTAGCGTGTACAACCAAACAAACAAACAAACTCTTCAGCTTTATATATTAGCTTTAAAATACAACTATAATAAATTAATAATTTTAATTAAGTGTATAATCTACATTTATATTGTACGTTTTACGAATAATATTGAACAACAACCACCCAACGTGGTTGACTTGCCTAAAATAAAATAGTAATATTTAGTTAATATACTTTAAAATTGTATAAGAACTTTAATAGAAGGAATACTTACTACGTTCTTTTGTTGAAATTTTACAGCATCCAAACTCTAAGGACAAAATGTTTTAAATTTTATTTAAGCATTTATTACTAAGATCCTTACTTAAGTACTTACTTGACTGCCTCGTGGTCTCGCGGTACAAGTATGTGCCGTGCGATCTAGAGGTCCTGGGTTCGATTCCCGGGTCGGGCAAAGTGTTATTGGGTTTTTCCATTAGGAAATTCTCGATAACAGCACGGAGTCTGGAAATGTGCCCGAGAAACGGCAATAGGCTCGCCCCCTATTACGTGGGACTGATACATACTTGGCGAAATGTGGGTGCAGAAATGCACCTCTGCCTACCCCTTCGGGGAATACAGGCGTGAGTTTATGTATGTATGTATGTATGTATCCTTACTTAAGTTCAGACGTTCAATCAGATTCTAGTAATGTAAAAACTATGGAGAGATCCGGACTTTCAATCTGTCTACAATGACATAATTGTTAAGGCATTTTTATCTCTTTTATTCCTGGGTAACTTAACATTGGAGAGAATGAAATAAAAAGTCGCATTGATAATTATTATATTTATTTTTATTTGTTGGGCCGTTTATGTTGATGAACATTATTCAGCTTAATGACTACATCTTCCAAAGTCTGAGCTCTCGCGCGGCATCCTTTAGCATTGTGCGTGGAACAATGCCACGAGACTTTCGGACCCGACTTTCTCTCGAAACAGAATGTAAAACCATCTACATAAAGCAGCTTCGTACCTCGTGACGACTCCACATATTTCACTGAAATATTAAAGGAGTATTATTTAAATGGAAAAATGATTTTAAATTAAATAAAACCATACATTAATTACCTGAAACTCAATTGTAGATAATCTTTAAAAAGATGATATCCACAAAATGATTTCCATTGCCATTTTACCGCGTAACTGGTTAGTAATACACGAAAACCATAAATTTATTGAATTGATCGTTTATTACTTATGTAAGCAATTAAATATCACAAGATAAGTTAATACAGTAGGAATACATTTTAATTATTTACATATCGCTTATAATAAATAATAGTAATGTATTTTTTTTTATCTAATTAACATTATAGATTTATTTCAATCTCTTTTTTGTTACATTCTTTTTAATAATATTGTACGGTAGTTTTGAAACTTTCGACGTAAACAAGTGACGTCACGCGGCCAGCGGACGGCTAGCGAGACAGACGTGCCGCTTATCCATTGTCGTGCATTAATGTCTCGGAAATTTTTAATTTTGCACTAGGATTGTTAAGTTGCTAACATTTTGAATTCATTTGGTGATCTTTCTTATTTTGTTTTGTTGGTTTTCTTCACATTTATCAACTTTGTATTGATTATGAAAAAAGTGTAAATTAAGCTAATAATGAATAATAAAAAGTTTTTTTTTATTATTTTCACTTCTGATAAATAAAAATATATATTCGGGGAAATACATAGTCTTTTATCAGCAAACTAAATTGGGATATATAAGGACCATGGGTACCTCCGTGACGTCACGTAATATTTTAATACTATTGCCAGATCCAAGCATAGATGATATTTGGATAAGCCTACACGATCCATCCAACAGTGGGCCTATAGGCTGATGACGATGTTGATGACCGGATCGAAACGCTATAGATGACTAGAGTCTATGGACACTTATCAATTCCATAGATCTATTAGTAATTTAATATAAAGAATTGAAAGCATTTTAAGATCATTGTTTTTATCTAGACGTTTAAACATTTTCTATTCATATTTACACAAACTAGCACACCCATAAAATATATTAAATAAAATACCTATTTAAATCTACTGAGTATTGGGACTTACAGTTTGCGTCCTCTATTGTACAACTTTATACACTTTATCTCTTTTACTCCAAAGTCACAAAACGCAGGTTGGAAAGAGATCGCCCACGCATCGTGGGCGCCCCACTCGGCGCGGAGATGGCCACCGGGGGTTTGGTCGGTATGCCGGTGTAGGTTAGGGTAGGTTAGGGACCCAGCCCGGCACTAACATCTGTGCGGACATAACGCCACCGCGCGCCGAGCTGGAAGGATGGTGACCCCGACATACGCTTCCTACCTCCCCTCCCCCAGGGTTGGCGGGAAGTAGAGCCATAAATAGCTTTCCCCTCGAAAAAAAATAGGTTGGAAAGAGATAAAACACCGCTAAAAATTATTTATTGGGCCGTTTATGTTCATGAACGTTATTCAGTCTAATAACCGTATCTTGGTACGTCTGAGCTCTGGCTCTGCAACCTTTGGCATTGTGCGTGGAACAATGCCAGAAGACTTTATGGTCCGACTTCCTCTCAACACAGAATGTATAGCCATCTATACAGAGCAGCTTGGTACCTCGCGACGACTGCACATATTCCGCTGAAATAAAGGAACATTAGTAAAATAGATAATGTATTTGCGGGACATAGCTAAAGCTTTAATTATACCTACTATAAGAAATTGCAAAATCCCAGTGCGTTCTATAAATCAACATGGAATTAAAGATTTGGTGTACTTGTTACGTAGATCGGTCAGTCAATAAAAAAAAACATAGCATTTAAGGAACGTCTTTTATTTATAATTATTTATGTACTTTCAATCTGCATCTTCACTAAGAACAATTTTGTCTCTTTTGCTCCAGAGCCACTCAACACGGGATAGAAAGAGATAAAAAGTACTAGCAAAACTTATTGGATGGTGATTAGCAATAATGTGTTAACCCTCAAGAACTTTGTTTTATACATAAGAGTAATGGACTACAAATAGATTGATATTACAAAAATAAAATAATCTAGAATATTCTTTGAAAAAATGACATTATTATTTTGATTAGTTTTATTATAAGTATATTTTTTTATACTTTTCTCTTTTTGGTGACTTAAAACTCTTTTGCAGAATGTTAAATACGTGATATATTATTCAAATATATCAAAAACTTTGAATTTTACTTTATGTGGATTGACAAATTATTGCTTATCAGCCAATCCAATTGGCCGTTTATGTTCATGTGTGTTTTTTAGCTTAATGATGACGTCATTGTAGGTGTGAGCTCGGGCCCGGCATCCCCTTCCATTGTGCGTGGAACAATGCCATGTGACTTTATGGTCCGTCTTCCTCTCAACACAGAATGTATAGCCATCTATACAGAGCAGCTTGGTACCTCGCGACGACTGCACATATTCCGCTGAAATAAAGGAACATTAGTAAAATAGATAATGCATTTGCGGGACATAGCTAAAGCTTTAATTATACCTACTATAAAAAATTGCAAAATCCCAGTGCGTTCTATAAATCAACATGGAGTTAAAGATTTGGTGTACTTGTTACGTAGATCGGTCAGTCAATAAAAAAAAACCATAGCATTTAAGGAACGTCTTTTATTTATAATTATTTATCTACTTTCAATCTGCATCTTCACTAAGAACAATTTTGTCTCTTTTGCTCCAGAGCCACTCAACACGGGATAGAAAGAGATAAAAAGTACTAGCAAAACTTATTGGATGGTGATTAGCAATAATGTGTTAACCCTCAAGAACTTTGTTTTATACATAAGAGTAATGGATTACAAATAGATTGATATTACAAAAATAAAATAATCTAGAATATTCTTTGAAAAAATGAGATTATTATTTTGATTAGTTTTATTATAAGTATATTTTTTTATACTTTTCTCTTTTTGGTGACTTAAAACTCGTTTGCAGAATGTTAAATACTTGATATATTATTAAAATATATCAAACACTTTGAATTTTACTTTATGTGGATTGACACATTATTGCTTATCAGCCAATCCAATTGGCCGTTTATGTTCATGTGTGTTTTTTAGCTTAATGATGACGTCATTGTATGTGTGAGCTCGGGCCCGGCATCCCCTTCCATTGTGCGTGGAACAATGCCATATGACTTTATTACCGCATTTCCTCTCAACGCCAAATGTGAAGCCGTCTATGCACAGTAGTATCGTTCCAACTTTCGACGTCAAATATTTCACTGAAATTGAAATGCAGCTTTAAAGAAATAGTCCAGAATATGTCGACTACTTCTCATATTATATTTATCTCTTATAATATCATTTTTGTCTCAACCATTCGTTTAGTTTACATAGCGGGTTTATATTAGACAGTATTTATATTAGGTCAGCTTATAATTTAACTTCTGGAACGTCCCGGCAACACAGTATAACAACTACCTAAAGTATTTTAAATCAAAACATCTCTGCACTATCAATTTAGAGCGACATTACAATTAACTGTAACTAATATCATACCACATATAAATATAAAGCTTAAAATGCATGATATATCTAGTTAATTCGGAATGTTATAAAATCGGACGTTTATGTCTTACTGCTACACTCAAGCCTCCTCTGCGAACTAAAAGCGTTGAGCCTTAGTTTGTCACGCTGGCCTAGTCCGACTTGGTAAACTAATCATGCCTAAAATTTCTTATGAAAATCCCGTAGATTTATAAGTATTCTTACAATTTTTTCCTTGCTATCGAGTTCAGACTAATCTCTAGTCCTATAATAATTAATATTTAGGAATAAATAATAATTGAAATTGTTTACATGGAATTGTCTGTATTTTCATATTTTCCGTGAATATCTTATCGAATATAAAATGACGCTTGTTTTGTAACACAATTTTAAGGAGGACATCATGTATTGTCAAAAAAATATAGGAAGTTCACGTTTTGCCTTCCTCCTTCAACATTATATAGTAGAATCCAACGAAGATTGTGTAAGCTCATCAGCCGACACAATTCTATCAAGTGACGAAATATTATCATCCATTTTCATTTAATTGACTGTTTTGACGCCACCCTGTGACGTTACCGCCGTACTGTACAAGTATAAAATCAAAGTTAATTTTGATGATTATGATTATTTCTCAACACAACAACTTGCTCGTCGACGGTGAAAGCGGATGCTCTGCACTTTTTAGAGGTGGACTTGCTACAAATCCATCTCTTTTTGAGCCCGCGTACCCTCTGAGCACAGAACTTGTATCCATCAACGCAGAGCATTGTGTTCCCGCGACGTGATTTTTCGTACGAAACTGTAATTAAAAAAAAAACATTATATAGTGGATTTTTGGATAACAATGATGAAGCAAGAGAAAACTTCTTTAGGCTTCTCTGGTATAGAAAGCACTTGAACTGTGGTAGGTAAAGCGGTTAAACCCTGAACCTCTTCACTACATCTTTCAGAATTTAAATAAAAAAAATATTGGTGTATTTCAAAGTCTGTCCTTAATAGAGAACTACCACCACCACCCACCACATATCACTTGATCATTTGACCAACCGACATAAGCCCTTCTGGTAGTGGCGCGCCTATTGCTATTTACTTGGCACCAGACTTGTTGTAGTAATTGAGAAACTCCCAATAATATTTACCGTATAATATCCGCAAGAACAACGAGGACAAATTAAAACAGCAAAGCTTATTTGCGAAATCACATTTTATATTCTATGCTTAAATAAAGAAAACTTATATCAATGTTGATGAGTAATACAATAGGTGAACTGTAGTGTTTTTGTTTATTAAATGAAATTAAACTTACAAAATTTTCATGAAAGTTAACTTAAAATAAACTATTGTACGGTAAGTGTGATTAATTGAAAATAATTAATAATTACCAAAATTAAAGGCTCAAGTAATTAATTATTTACGTTCACCGGTTGTTATTAACAATTACACCTTACATTTGGTCGCACTAAAAGTGAGATACATTGTGTTTTCATGCGATTGCCAAGTCAAAACTATTTTATTTAAAACATAAAAGATTTTTAATATTGATATAGTCACTATAAGATGTTGTTTAGTAAGCTACATAAGTGCAGAATAAGATAGAAGTTCCCATAAACGGGGACTGAATAAATTCATCGACTTGGTATCATATGGATCTCACAACTTTTTGAAATTGTTTACTTGGAATTGTCTGTATTTCCATATATATGTACCAATACATGTTTTCCGTGAATATCTTATCGAATATAAAATGACGCTTGTTTTGAAACACAATTTTTAAGGAGATTACATAATGTATTGTCAATAAAATATAGGTAGTTCACGTTTAAAAATGGACTGTGCTCCCTATGTATATAGTAGAATCCACCGAAGATTGTGTAAGCTCATCAGCAGCCGACACAAATCTATCAAGTGACGAGATATTATCATCCATTCTAATTTAATACTCTGTTTTGACGTTACCGCCGTACTGTACAAGTATAAAATCAAAGTTAGTTTTCATGATTATGATTATTTCTCAACAGAACAACTTCCTCGTAGATGGTGAAAGCATATGCTTCGCACTTCTTCGAGGTGTGTTTGATACAACGCCAACCCTTTATGAGCCCGTATACCCTCTTAACACAGAACTTGTATCCATCAACGCAGAGTGTTGTGTTCCCGCGAAGTGATTTTTCGTACGAAACTGTAATAAAAAAATTGTTCATTATAGGTATTGTGGATTTTTGGATAACAATGATGAAGTAAGAGAAAGGCTTCTCTGGTATAGAAAGAACTTGAAGTAGGTGAAGCGGTTAAAACTGGAACCTCTTCCCTACATCTTTCAGAATTAAAAAAACAAAAATTATTGGTGTATTTCAAAGACTGTCCTTAATAGAGGACCACCACCTGTTGGTGGTGTTATTGGGTTTTTCTCAATTTCAGCATCAAGTCTGGTGCACACACCATGGATTACTTGACCAATCGACATAAGCCCTTCTGGTAGTGGCGAGCCTATTGCTATTTACTTGGCACCAGACTTGTTGTAGTAATTGAGAAACTCCCAATAATATTTACCGTATAATATCCGCAAGAACAACGAGGACAAATTAAAACAGCAAAGCTTATTTGCGAAATCACATTTTATATTCTATGCTTAAATAAAGAAAACTTATATCAATGTTGATGAGTAATACAATAGGTGAACTGTAGTGTTTTTGTTTATTAAATGAAATTAAACTTACAAAATTTTCATGAAAGTTAACTTAAAATAAACTATTGTACGGTAAGTGTGATTAATTGAAAATAATTAATAATTACCAAAATTAAAGGCTAAAGTAATTAATTATTTACGTTCACCGGTTGTTATTAACAATTACACCTTACATTTGGTCGCACTAAAAGTGAGATACATTGTGTTTTCATGCGATTGCCAAGTCAAAACTATTTTATTTAAAACATAAAAGATTTTTAATATTGATATAGTCACTATAAGATGTTGTCTAGTAAGCTACATAAGTGCAGAATAAGATAGAAGTTCCCATAAACGGGGCCTGAATAAATTCATCGACTTGGTATCATATGGATCTCACAACTTTTTTGAAATTGTTTACTTGGAATTGTCTGTATTTCCATATATATGTACCAATACATGTTTTCCGTGAATATCTTATCGAATATAAAATGACGCTTGTTTTGAAACACAATTTTTAAGGAGATTACATAATGTATTGTCAATAAAATATAGGTAGTTCACGTTTAAAAATGGACTGTGCTCCCTATGTATATAGTAGAATCCACCGAAGATTGTGTAAGCTCATCAGCAGCCGACACAAATCTATCAAGTGACGAGATATTATCATCCATTCTAATTTAATACTCTGTTTTGACGTTACCGCCGTACTGTACAAGTATAAAATCAAAGTTAGTTTTCATGATTATGATTATTTCTCAACAGAACAACTTCCTCGTAGATGGTGAAAGCATATGCTTCACACTTCTTCGAGGTGTGTTTGATACAACGCCAACCCTTTATGGGCCCGTATACCCTCTTAACACAGAACTTGTATCCATCAACGCAGAGTGTTGTGTTCCCGCGAAGTGATTTTTCGTACGAAACTGTAATAAAAAAATTGTTCATTATAGGTATTGTGGATTTTTGGATAACAATGATGAAGTAAGAGAAAGGCTTCTCTGGTATAGAAAGAACTTGAAGTAGGTGAAGCGGTTAAAACTGGAACCTCTTCCCTACATCTTTCAGAATTAAAAAAACAAAAATTATTGGTGTATTTCAAAGACTGTCCTTAATAGAGGACCACCACCTGTTGGTGGTGTTATTGGGTTTTTCTCAATTTCAGCATCAAGTCTGGTGCACACACCATGGATTACTTGACCAATCGACATAAGCCCTTCTGGTAGTGGCGAGCCTATTGCTATTTACTTGGCACCAGACTTGTTGTAGTAATTGAGAAACTCCCAATAATATTTACCGTATAATATCCGCAAGAACAACGAGGACAAATTAAAACAGCAAAGCTTATTTGCGAAATCATATTTTATATTCTATGCTTAAATAAAGAAAACTTATATCAATGTTGATGAGTAATACAATAGGTGAACTGTAGTGTTTTTGTTTATTAAATGAAATTAAACTTACAAAATTTTCATGAAAGTTAACTTAAAATAAACTATTGTACGGTAAGTGTGATTAATTGAAAATAATTAATAATTACCAAAATTAAAGGCTAAAGTAATTAATTATTTACGTTCACCGGTTGTTATTAACAATTACACCTTACATTTGGTCGCACTAAAAGTGAGATACATTGTGTTTTCATGCGATTGCCAAGTCAAAACTATTTTATTTAAAACATAAAAGATTTTTAATATTGATATAGTCACTATAAGATGTTGTCTAGTAAGCTACATAAGTGCAGAATAAGATAGAAGTTCCCATAAACGGGGACTGAATAAATTCATCGACTTGGTATCATATGGATCTCACAACTTTTTTGAAATTGTTTACTTGGAATTGTCTGTATTTCCATATATATGTACCAATACATGTTTTCCGTGAATATCTTATCGAATATAAAATGACGCTTGTTTTGAAACACAATTTTTAAGGAGATTACATAATGTATTGTCAATAAAATATAGGTAGTTCACGTTTAAAAATGGACTGTGCTCCCTATGTATATAGTAGAATCCACCGAAGATTGTGTAAGCTCATCAGCAGCCGACACAAATCTATCAAGTGACGAGATATTATCATCCATTCTAATTTAATACTCTGTTTTGACGTTACCGCCGTACTGTACAAGTATAAAATCAAAGTTAGTTTTCATGATTATGATTATTTCTCAACAGAACAACTTCCTCGTAGATGGTGAAAGCATATGCTTCACACTTCTTCGAGGTGTGTTTGATACAACGCCAACCCTTTATGGGCCCGTATACCCTCTTAACACAGAACTTGTATCCATCAACGCAGAGTGTTGTGTTCCCGCGAAGTGATTTTTCGTACGAAACTGTAATAAAAAAATTGTTCATTATAGGTATTGTGGATTTTTAGATAACAATGATGAAGTAAGAGAAAGGCTTCTCTGGTATAGAAAGAACTTGAAGTAGGTGAAGCGGTTAAAACTGGAAACTCTTCCCTACATCTTTCAGAATTAAAAAAACAAAAATTATTGGTGTATTTCAAAGACTGTCCTTAATAGAGGACCACCACCTGTTGGTGGTGTTATTGGGTTTTTCTCAATTTCAGCATCAAGTCTGGTGCACACACCATGGATTACTTGACCAATCGACATAAGCCCTTCTGGTAGTGGCGAGCCTATTGCTATTTACTTGGCACCAGACTTGTTGTAGTAATTGAGAAACTCCCAATAATATTTACCGTATAATATCCGCAAGAACAACGAGGACAAATTAAAACAGCAAAGCTTATTTGCGAAATCACATTTTATATTCTATGCTTAAATAAAGAAAACTTATATCAATGTTGATGAGTAATACAATAGGTGAACTGTAGTGTTTTTGTTTATTAAATGAAATTAAACTTACAAAATTTTCATGAAAGTTAACTTAAAATAAACTATTGTACGGTAAGTGTGATTAATTGAAAATAATTAATAATTACCAAAATTAAAGGCTAAAGTAATTAATTATTTACGTTCACCGGTTGTTATTAACAATTACACCTTACATTTGGTCGCACTAAAAGTGAGATACATTGTGTTTTCATGCGATTGCCAAGTCAAAACTATTTTATTTAAAACATAAAAGATTTTTAATATTGATATAGTCACTATAAGATGTTGTCTAGTAAGCTACATAAGTGCAGAATAAGATAGAAGTTCCCATAAACGGGGACTGAATAAATTCATCGACTTGGTATCATATGGATCTCACAACTTTTTTGAAATTGTTTACTTGGAATTGTCTGTATTTCCATATATATGTACCAATACATGTTTTCCGTGAATATCTTATCGAATATAAAATGACGCTTGTTTTGAAACACAATTTTTAAGGAGATTACATAATGTATTGTCAATAAAATATAGGTAGTTCACGTTTAAAAATGGACTGTGTTCCCTATGTATATAGTAGAATCCACCGAAGATTGTGTAAGCTCATCAGCAGCCGACACAAATCTATCAAGTGACGAGATATTATCATCCATTCTAATTTAATACTCTGTTTTGACGTTACCGCCGTACTGTACAAGTATAAAATCAAAGTTAGTTTTCATGATTATGATTATTTCTCAACAGAACAACTTCCTCGTAGATGGTGAAAGCATATGCTTCGCACTTCTTCGAGGTGTGTTTGATACAACGCCAACCCTTTATGGGCCCGTATACCCTCTTAACACAGAACTTGTATCCATCAACGCAGAGTGTTGTGTTCCCGCGAAGTGATTTTTCGTACGAAACTGTAATAAAAAAATTGTTCATTATAGGTATTGTGGATTTTTGGATAACAATGATGAAGTAAGAGAAAGGCTTCTCTGGTATAGAAAGAACTTGAAGTAGGTGAAGCGGTTAAAACTGGAACCTCTTCCCTACATCTTTCAGAATTAAAAAAACAAAAATTATTGGTGTATTTCAAAGACTGTCCTTAATAGAGGACCACCACCTGTTGGTGGTGTTATTGGGTTTTTCTCAATTTCAGCATCAAGTCTGGTGCACACACCATGGATTACTTGACCAATCGACATAAGCCCTTCTGGTAGTGGCGAGCCTATTGCTATTTACTTGGCACCAGACTTGTTGTAGTAATTGAGAAACTCCCAATAATATTTACCGTATAATATCCGCAAGAACAACGAGGACAAATTAAAACAGCAAAGCTTATTTGCGAAATCACATTTTATATTCTATGCTTAAATAAAGAAAACTTATATCAATGTTGATGAGTAATACAATAGGTGAACTGTAGTGTTTTTGTTTATTAAATGAAATTAAACTTACAAAATTTTCATGAAAGTTAACTTAAAATAAACTATTGTACGGTAAGTGTGATTAATTGAAAATAATTAATAATTACCAAAATTAAAGGCTAAAGTAATTAATTATTTACGTTCACCGGTTGTTATTAACAATTACACCTTACATTTGGTCGCACTAAAAGTGAGATACATTGTGTTTTCATGCGATTGCCAAGTCAAAACTATTTTATTTAAAACATAAAAGATTTTTAATATTGATATAGTCACTATAAGATGTTGTCTAGTAAGCTACATAAGTGCAGAATAAGATAGAAGTTCCCATAAACGGGGACTGAATAAATTCATCGACTTGGTATCATATGGATCTCACAACTTTTTTGAAATTGTTTACTTGGAATTGTCTGTATTTCCATATATATGTACCAATACATGTTTTCCGTGAATATCTTATCGAATATAAAATGACGCTTGTTTTGAAACACAATTTTTAAGGAGATTACATAATGTATTGTCAATAAAATATAGGTAGTTCACGTTTAAAAATGGACTGTGCTCCCTATGTATATAGTAGAATCCACCGAAGATTGTGTAAGCTCATCAGCAGCCGACACAAATCTATCAAGTGACGAGATATTATCATCCATTCTAATTTAATACTCTGTTTTGACGTTACCGCCGTACTGTACAAGTATAA
The DNA here is from genome assembly GCA_907164795.1 of Hemaris fuciformis. NCBI lineage: Eukaryota > Metazoa > Arthropoda > Insecta > Lepidoptera > Sphingidae > Hemaris > Hemaris fuciformis. The sequence continues at coordinate 3,281,237 of OU015443.1, forward strand.
AATCAAAGTTAGTTTTCATGATTATGATTATTTCTCAACAGAACAACTTCCTCGTAGATGGTGAAAGCATATGCTTCGCACTTCTTCGAGGTGTGTTTGATACAACGCCAACCCTTTATGAGCCCGTATACCCTCTTAACACAGAACTTGTATCCATCAACGCAGAGTGTTGTGTTCCCGCGAAGTGATTTTTCGTACGAAACTGTAATAAAAAAATTGTTCATTATAGGTATTGTGGATTTTTGGATAACAATGATGAAGTAAGAGAAAGGCTTCTCTGGTATAGAAAGAACTTGAAGTAGGTGAAGCGGTTAAAACTGGAACCTCTTCCCTACATCTTTCAGAATTAAAAAAACAAAAATTATTGGTGTATTTCAAAGACTGTCCTTAATAGAGGACCACCACCTGTTGGTGGTGTTATTGGGTTTTTCTCAATTTCAGCATCAAGTCTGGTGCACACACCATGGATTACTTGACCAATCGACATAAGCCCTTCTGGTAGTGGCGAGCCTATTGCTATTTACTTGGCACCAGACTTGTTGTAGTAATTGAGAAACTCCCAATAATATTGACCGTATAATATCCGCAAGAACAACGAGGACAAATTAAAACAGCAAAGCTTATTTGCGAAATCACATTTTATATTCTATGCTTAAATAAAGAAAACTTATATCAATGTTGATGAGTAATACAATAGGTGAACTGTAGTGTTTTTGTTTATTAAATGAAATTAAACTTACAAAATTTTCATGAAAGTTAACTTAAAATAAACTATTGTACGGTAAGTGTGATTAATTGAAAATAATTAATAATTACCAAAATTAAAGGCTAAAGTAATTAATTATTTACGTTCACCGGTTGTTACTAACAATTACACCTTACATTTGGTCGCACTAAAAGTGAGATACATTGTGTTTTCATGCGATTGCCAAGTCAAAACTATTTTATTTAAAACATAAAAGATTTTTAATATTGATATAGTCACTATAAGATGTTGTCTAGTAAGCTACATAAGTGCAGAATAAGATAGAAGTTCCCATAAACGGGGCCTGAATAAATTCATCGACTTGGTATCATATGGATCTCACAACTTTTTTGAAATTGTTTACTTGGAATTGTCTGTATTTCCATATATATGTACCAATACATGTTTTCCGTGAATATCTTATCGAATATAAAATGACGCTTGTTTTGAAACACAATTTTTAAGGAGATTACATAATGTATTGTCAATAAAATATAGGTAGTTCACGTTTAAAAATGGACTGTGCTCCCTATGTATATAGTAGAATCCACCGAAGATTGTGTAAGCTCATCAGCAGCCGACACAAATCTATCAAGCGACGAGATATTATCATCCATTCTAATTTAATACTCTGTTTTGACGTTACCGCCGTACTGTACAAGTATAAAATCAAAGTTAGTTTTCATGATTATGATTATTTCTCAACAGAAGAACTTCCGCGTAGATGGTGAAAGCATATGCTTCGCACTTCTTCGAGGTGTGTTTGATACAACGCCAACCCTTTATGGGCCCGTATACCCTCTTAACACAGAACTTGTATCCATCAACGCAGAGTGTTGTGTTCCCGCGAAGTGATTTTTCGTACGAAACTGTAATAAAAAAATTGTTCATTATAGGTATTGTGGATTTTTGGATAACAATGATGAAGTAAGAGAAAGGCTTCTCTGGTATAGAAAGAACTTGAAGTAGGTGAAGCGGTTAAAACTGGAACCTCTTCCCTACATCTTTCAGAATTAAAAAAACAAAAATTATTGGTGTATTTCAAAGACTGTCCTTAATAGAGGACCACCACCTGTTGGTGGTGTTATTGGGTTTTTCTCAATTTCAGCATCAAGTCTGGTGCACACACCATGGATTACTTGACCAATCGACATAAGCCCTTCTGGTAGTGGCGAGCCTATTGCTATTTACTTGGCACCAGACTTGTTGTAGTAATTGAGAAACTCCCAATAATATTTACCGTATAATATCCGCAAGAACAACGAGGACAAATTAAAACAGCAAAGCTTATTTGCGAAATCACATTTTATATTCTATGCTTAAATAAAGAAAACTTATATCAATGTTGATGAGTAATACAATAGGTGAACTGTAGTGTTTTTGTTTATTAAATGAAATTAAACTTACAAAATTTTCATGAAAGTTAACTTAAAATAAACTATTGTACGGTAAGTGTGATTAATTGAAAATAATTAATAATTACCAAAATTAAAGGCTAAAGTAATTAATTATTTACGTTCACCGGTTGTTACTAACAATTACACCTTACATTTGGTCGCACTAAAAGTGAGATACATTGTGTTTTCATGCGATTGCCAAGTCAAAACTATTTTATTTAAAACATAAAAGATTTTTAATATTGATATAGTCACTATAAGATGTTGTCTAGTAAGCTACATAAGTGCAGAATAAGATAGAAGTTCCCATAAACGGGGCCTGAATAAATTCATCGACTTGGTATCATATGGATCTCACAACTTTTTTGAAATTGTTTACTTGGAATTGTCTGTATTTCCATATATATGTACCAATACATGTTTTCCGTGAATATCTTATCGAATATAAAATGACGCTTGTTTTGAAACACAATTTTTAAGGAGATTACATAATGTATTGTCAATAAAATATAGGTAGTTCACGTTTAAAAATGGACTGTGCTCCCTATGTATATAGTAGAATCCACCGAAGATTGTGTAAGCTCATCAGCAGCCGACACAAATCTATCAAGTGACGAGATATTATCATCCATTCTAATTTAATACTCTGTTTTGACGTTACCGCCGTACTGTACAAGTATAAAATCAAAGTTAGTTTTCATGATTATGATTATTTCTCAACAGAACAACTTCCTCGTAGATGGTGAAAGCATATGCTTCACACTTCTTCGAGGTGTGTTTGATACAACGCCAACCCTTTATGGGCCCGTATACCCTCTTAACACAGAACTTGTATCCATCAACGCAGAGTGTTGTGTTCCCGCGAAGTGATTTTTCGTACGAAACTGTAATAAAAAAATTGTTCATTATAGGTATTGTGGATTTTTGGATAACAATGATGAAGTAAGAGAAAGGCTTCTCTGGTATAGAAAGAACTTGAAGTAGGTGAAGCGGTTAAAACTGGAACCTCTTCCCTACATCTTTCAGAATTAAAAAAACAAAAATTATTGGTGTATTTCAAAGACTGTCCTTAATAGAGGACCACCACCTGTTGGTGGTGTTATTGGGTTTTTCTCAATTTCAGCATCAAGTCTGGTGCACACACCATGGATTACTTGACCAATCGACATAAGCCCTTCTGGTAGTGGCGAGCCTATTGCTATTTACTTGGCACCAGACTTGTTGTAGTAATTGAGAAACTCCCAATAATATTGACCGTATAATATCCGCAAGAACAACGAGGACAAATTAAAACAGCAAAGCTTATTTGCGAAATCACATTTTATATTCTATGCTTAAATAAAGAAAACTTATATCAATGTTGATGAGTAATACAATAGGTGAACTGTAGTGTTTTTGTTTATTAAATGAAATTAAACTTACAAAATTTTCATGAAAGTTAACTTAAAATAAACTATTGTACGGTAAGTGTGATTAATTGAAAATAATTAATAATTACCAAAATTAAAGGCTAAAGTAATTAATTATTTACGTTCACCGGTTGTTATTAACAATTACACCTTACATTTGGTCGCACTAAAAGTGAGATACATTGTGTTTTCATGCGATTGCCAAGTCAAAACTATTTTATTTAAAACATAAAAGATTTTTAATATTGATATAGTCACTATAAGATGTTGTCTAGTAAGCTACATAAGTGCAGAATAAGATAGAAGTTCCCATAAACGGGGACTGAATAAATTCATCGACTTGGTATCATATGGATCTCACAACTTTTTTGAAATTGTTTACTTGGAATTGTCTGTATTTCCATATATATGTACCAATACATGTTTTCCGTGAATATCTTATCGAATATAAAATGACGCTTGTTTTGAAACACAATTTTTAAGGAGATTACATAATGTATTGTCAATAAAATATAGGTAGTTCACGTTTAAAAATGGACTGTGCTCCCTATGTATATAGTAGAATCCACCGAAGATTGTGTAAGCTCATCAGCAGCCGACACAAATCTATCAAGCGACGAGATATTATCATCCATTCTAATTTAATACTCTGTTTTGACGTTACCGCCGTACTGTACAAGTATAAAATCAAAGTTAGTTTTCATGATTATGATTATTTCTCAACAGAAGAACTTCCGCGTAGATGGTGAAAGCATATGCTTCGCACTTCTTCGAGGTGTGTTTGATACAACGCCAACCCTTTATGGGCCCGTATACCCTCTTAACACAGAACTTGTATCCATCAACGCAGAGTGTTGTGTTCCCGCGAAGTGATTTTTCGTACGAAACTGTAATAAAAAAATTGTTCATTATAGGTATTGTGGATTTTTGGATAACAATGATGAAGTAAGAGAAAGGCTTCTCTGGTATAGAAAGAACTTGAAGTAGGTGAAGCGGTTAAAACTGGAACCTCTTCCCTACATCTTTCAGAATTAAAAAAACAAAAATTATTGGTGTATTTCAAAGACTGTCCTTAATAGAGGACCACCACCTGTTGGTGGTGTTATTGGGTTTTTCTCAATTTCAGCATCAAGTCTGGTGCACACACCATGGATTACTTGACCAATCGACATAAGCCCTTCTGGTAGTGGCGAGCCTATTGCTATTTACTTGGCACCAGACTTGTTGTAGTAATTGAGAAACTCCCAATAATATTTACCGTATAATATCCGCAAGAACAACGAGGACAAATTAAAACAGCAAAGCTTATTTGCGAAATCACATTTTATATTCTATGCTTAAATAAAGAAAACTTATATCAATGTTGATGAGTAATACAATAGGTGAACTGTAGTGTTTTTGTTTATTAAATGAAATTAAACTTACAAAATTTTCATGAAAGTTAACTTAAAATAAACTATTGTACGGTAAGTGTGATTAATTGAAAATAATTAATAATTACCAAAATTAAAGGCTAAAGTAATTAATTATTTACGTTCACCGGTTGTTACTAACAATTACACCTTACATTTGGTCGCACTAAAAGTGAGATACATTGTGTTTTCATGCGATTGCCAAGTCAAAACTATTTTATTTAAAACATAAAAGATTTTTAATATTGATATAGTCACTATAAGATGTTGTCTAGTAAGCTACATAAGTGCAGAATAAGATAGAAGTTCCCATAAACGGGGCCTGAATAAATTCATCGACTTGGTATCATATGGATCTCACAACTTTTTTGAAATTGTTTACTTGGAATTGTCTGTATTTCCATATATATGTACCAATACATGTTTTCCGTGAATATCTTATCGAATATAAAATGACGCTTGTTTTGAAACACAATTTTTAAGGAGATTACATAATGTATTGTCAATAAAATATAGGTAGTTCACGTTTAAAAATGGACTGTGCTCCCTATGTATATAGTAGAATCCACCGAAGATTGTGTAAGCTCATCAGCAGCCGACACAAATCTATCAAGTGACGAGATATTATCATCCATTCTAATTTAATACTCTGTTTTGACGTTACCGCCGTACTGTACAAGTATAAAATCAAAGTTAGTTTTCATGATTATGATTATTTCTCAACAGAACAACTTCCTCGTAGATGGTGAAAGCATATGCTTCGCACTTCTTCGAGGTGTGTTTGATACAACGCCAACCCTTTATGAGCCCGTATACCCTCTTAACACAGAACTTGTATCCATCAACGCAGAGTGTTGTGTTCCCGCGAAGTGATTTTTCGTACGAAACTGTAATAAAAAAATTGTTCATTATAGGTATTGTGGATTTTTGGATAACAATGATGAAGTAAGAGAAAGGCTTCTCTGGTATAGAAAGAACTTGAAGTAGGTGAAGCGGTTAAAACTGGAACCTCTTCCCTACATCTTTCAGAATTAAAAAAACAAAAATTATTGGTGTATTTCAAAGACTGTCCTTAATAGAGGACCACCACCTGTTGGTGGTGTTATTGGGTTTTTCTCAATTTCAGCATCAAGTCTGGTGCACACACCATGGATTACTTGACCAATCGACATAAGCCCTTCTGGTAGTGGCGAGCCTATTGCTATTTACTTGGCACCAGACTTGTTGTAGTAATTGAGAAACTCCCAATAATATTTACCGTATAATATCCGCAAGAACAACGAGGACAAATTAAAACAGCAAAGCTTATTTGCGAAATCACATTTTATATTCTATGCTTAAATAAAGAAAACTTATATCAATGTTGATGAGTAATACAATAGGTGAACTGTAGTGTTTTTGTTTATTAAATGAAATTAAACTTACAAAATTTTCATGAAAGTTAACTTAAAATAAACTATTGTACGGTAAGTGTGATTAATTGAAAATAATTAATAATTACCAAAATTAAAGGCTAAAGTAATTAATTATTTACGTTCACCGGTTGTTACTAACAATTACACCTTACATTTGGTCGCACTAAAAGTGAGATACATTGTGTTTTCATGCGATTGCCAAGTCAAAACTATTTTATTTAAAACATAAAAGATTTTTAATATTGATATAGTCACTATAAGATGTTGTCTAGTAAGCTACATAAGTGCAGAATAAGATAGAAGTTCCCATAAACGGGGACTGAATAAATTCATCGACTTGGTATCATATGGATCTCACAACTTTTTTGAAATTGTTTACTTGGAATTGTCTGTATTTCCATATATATGTACCAATACATGTTTTCCGTGAATATCTTATCGAATATAAAATGACGCTTGTTTTGAAACACAATTTTTAAGGAGATTACATAATGTATTGTCAATAAAATATAGGTAGTTCACGTTTAAAAATGGACTGTGCTCCCTATGTATATAGTAGAATCCACCGAAGATTGTGTAAGCTCATCAGCAGCCGACACAAATCTATCAAGTGACGAGATATTATCATCCATTCTAATTTAATACTCTGTTTTGACGTTACCGCCGTACTGTACAAGTATAAAATCAAAGTTAGTTTTCATGATTATGATTATTTCTCAACAGAACAACTTCCTCGTAGATGGTGAAAGCATATGCTTCGCACTTCTTCGAGGTGTGTTTGATACAACGCCAACCCTTTATGGGCCCGTATACCCTCTTAACACAGAACTTGTATCCATCAACGCAGAGTGTTGTGTTCCCGCGAAGTGATTTTTCGTACGAAACTGTAATAAAAAAATTGTTCATTATAGGTATTGTGGATTTTTGGATAACAATGATGAAGTAAGAGAAAGGCTTCTCTGGTATAGAAAGAACTTGAAGTAGGTGAAGCGGTTAAAACTGGAACCTCTTCCCTACATCTTTCAGAATTAAAAAAACAAAAATTATTGGTGTATTTCAAAGACTGTCCTTAATAGAGGACCACCACCTGTTGGTGGTGTTATTGGGTTTTTCTCAATTTCAGCATCAAGTCTGGTGCACACACCATGGATTACTTGACCAATCGACATAAGCCCTTCTGGTAGTGGCGAGCCTATTGCTATTTACTTGGCACCAGACTTGTTGTAGTAATTGAGAAACTCCCAATAATATTTACCGTATAATATCCGCAAGAACAACGAGGACAAATTAAAACAGCAAAGCTTATTTGCGAAATCACATTTTATATTCTATGCTTAAATAAAGAAAACTTATATCAATGTTGATGAGTAATACAATAGGTGAACTGTAGTGTTTTTGTTTATTAAATGAAATTAAACTTACAAAATTTTCATGAAAGTTAACTTAAAATAAACTATTGTACGGTAAGTGTGATTAATTGAAAATAATTAATAATTACCAAAATTAAAGGCTAAAGTAATTAATTATTTACGTTCACCGGTTGTTATTAACAATTACACCTTACATTTGGTCGCACTAAAAGTGAGATACATTGTGTTTTCATGCGATTGCCAAGTCAAAACTATTTTATTTAAAACATAAAAGATTTTTAATATTGATATAGTCACTATAAGATGTTGTCTAGTAAGCTACATAAGTGCAGAATAAGATAGAAGTTCCCATAAACGGGGACTGAATAAATTCATCGACTTGGTATCATATGGATCTCACAACTTTTTTGAAATTGTCTGTATTTCCATATATATGTACCAATACATGTTTTCCGTGAATATCTTATCGAATATAAAATGACGCTTGTTTTGAAACACAATTTTTAAGGAGATTACATAATGTATTGTCAATAAAATATAGGTAGTTCACGTTTAAAAATGGACTGTGCTCCCTATGTATATAGTAGAATCCACCGAAGATTGTGTAAGCTCATCAGCAGCCGACACAAATCTATCAAGTGACGAGATATTATCATCCATTCTAATTTAATACTCTGTTTTGACGTTACCGCCGTACTGTACAAGTATAAAATCAAAGTTAGTTTTCATGATTATGATTATTTCTCAACAGAACAACTTCCTCGTAGATGGTGAAAGCATATGCTTCGCACTTCTTCGAGGTGTGTTTGATACAACGCCAACCCTTTATGAGCCCGTATACCCTCTTAACACAGAACTTGTATCCATCAACGCAGAGTGTTGTGTTCCCGCGAAGTGATTTTTCGTACGAAACTGTAATAAAAAAATTGTTCATTATAGGTATTGTGGATTTTTGGATAACAATGATGAAGTAAGAGAAAGGCTTCTCTGGTATAGAAAGAACTTGAAGTAGGTGAAGCGGTTAAAACTGGAACCTCTTCCCTACATCTTTCAGAATTAAAAAAACAAAAATTATTGGTGTATTTCAAAGACTGTCCTTAATAGAGGACCACCACCTGTTGGCGGTGTTATTGGGTTTTTCTCAATTTCAGCATCAAGTCTGGTGCACACACCATGGATTACTTGACCAATCGACATAAGCCCTTCTGGTAGTGGCGAGCCTATTGCTATTTACTTGGCACCAGACTTGTTGTAGTAATTGAGAAACTCCCAATAATATTTACCGTATAATATCCGCAAGAACAACGAGGACAAATTAAAACAGCAAAGCTTATTTGCGAAATCACATTTTATATTCTATGCTTAAATAAAGAAAACTTATATTAATGTTGATGAGTGTTGTTTACTTTGACGATCATGTCATCGATGGTGAGCACGTTGGCTCGACAGCCTTTAGGATAGTGCGTGGAACACAGCCATCTTATTTTAGGTCCCTTTACTATCTGGGAGTAGAACGTGTATTCGTTTATTCGGAGCAACGTCTTCCCGCGCCGGGACTTTACGTACTCCACTGAAACAAAGAGAATAATGAAGCTTCTGTGGAAAAAAATATCTTCAGATATCCATAAAATATTTATTGATGCATCTTTTTGTTATTATACGTATTTGATAGATACAGCAAACAATGTACTTCATGAAATGTTTATTGATTTGATTGGGATCCAAATATAATGTTGGGTGACTAGAAATCATTCAAAATGTTGTTGCCAATTTCATCGTAGATTTACCAAACTTTTTTGTTGTGTAATTTTACCCATGCATGCCTAATTTTTCATATTTCTACTTTAAATATGCTGGCCTTCATTTCTCCCTTTTGATTTTCATTCTATTATTCTCTAGAAGATGTCCTTGGGTGATAAGTCCGGCTTGACAATTTATTTGTTTTTAAATATTATTTAAGTGAAGCAAGTAATCCTGACGCGAGTTTGCTGCTATAAGAGATAATGTCTCAGGCCAGTGTTATAAAAAAAAAATCTTTTATTTTATATTTTTTATAACGTATTTAAAAAAGGTAACTTATACTAAAAAATAATATAAACATTTCACTTAAATCCATTAATATAGTTAAACAAAGACAAAAAACAAATACAAGTCGTAAGTAATGTAAACTATTTTTTTAATATTGTTAAATGCCTCATTCTTAAAACGTTATATTATAAATCTGTTATCTGTAATCAGTATTCTCGGTAGTTATGTGTGTAGTCACAATGAATTATCACTTACTTTAACGGTGAAGGAAAACATCGTAATGAAACCTGCACACCTAAAGGTTCTTAGGAATTTCTTGTTTTTTTTTTTTTTTTTTTTTTTTTATTCTGGCACGGCAAAGTGACTCCACTGTACCTGATGGTAAGCACAGTGGAGTCCAGAAAAATAATACCAACCAGCGAGAAACGATGGTCACCCGCTGGTCGACACAATCATGCCGGCCCGCACAAATGCTTCTTCACGCTTCGCTTAAAGGATCCAGGATCATAGGAAGGAGGGAACACGTGAGCGGGCAAACTATTCCACAGCTTGATGGTGCGGCAAAAGTAGGAGTTGGCGAACTTTTTAGTTCGAGCCGCGGATGTTGTGACCACAAAGCTGTGGCTTCGCATGCCCGCACGCGTGGTTCTGGTGTGGAACGGAGAGGATGGGACTTTTATGTGTGTAGTCCGCCAACCCGCACTATAGCGTGGTGGACTAAAGCCTAAACCCTCTCAGTTGTAGAGGAGGTCAGTTGCCAGCAGTGGGACGTATATGGGCTGATGATGATGATAATAGAATAAAATAGAATCCCGAAAAATATTACTATAGTTGTAACATTCTCAGTAGCAGCACGGAGTCTGGAATTGTGCCCGAAAAACGGCAATAGGCTCGCCCATATTACGTGGGACTGATACATACCTGGCGAAATGTGGGTGCGGAAATGCACCCCTGCCTACCCCTTCGGGGAATACAGGCGTGGGTTTATGTATGTTGAAACAGATAAACATAAACTTATCGTTTTCTATCGCCTCATCTATACAAATAAATAAAATTGGAGTGTCTGTTTGTAATATTGAAATAAACGTTTTTTAATAAATGCATATGGATGTATACACGGTACATATACCCAAATAACGTTTTTTACAATTTTGGTTTGTCTGTCTGTTTGTTCCGGCTAATCTCTGAAACGGGTAGACCAATTTTCACGGGACTTTCACTGGCAGATAGCTGATGTAATAAGGAGTAACTTAGGCTAAAAATATATATATACATATATTAAAGAATCGGCGGAACGAAGTTCGCCGGATCAGCAAGTCAATCATAAAACAAAAGGATCCAAAATAGTACTTAATTAATTTTTACAACTATTAGTAATTTTATTAAACAGGTATAAAATTGACACCATGGTGAAGTATTCTCAGCAACCCAACGCTTTGATTGTGTTCACACGGATACATCTGCTCCAAGTTAAGTGTTATAGTTAAGTTAAGTGTTATTGGGTTTTTCCATTAGGAAATTCTCGGTAACAGCACGGAGTCTGGAAATGTGCCCGAAAAATGGCAATAGGCTCGCCCCCTATTACGTGGGACCGATACATACTTGGCGAAATGTGGGTGCCGAAATGCACCTCTGCCTACCCCTTCGGGGAATACAGGCGTGAGTTTATGTATTATGTATGTACATCTGCTCCAGATCTTTACTATGTTCAAAAAAAAATAAAGCCTCTGACATTTTTGACTTCCCCGCCATTAGATTTCAACTTTTCTAAATGGCTCTCAAGTGAATTTAAAAAAAGGGATTAGACAGCCTCCTTGGTCCACTACATATTGTTGTGAGATTTATAAACATTGCTAGGGAAACGAGTTAAACACTCCCCTGTCTACCCTTTTGGGACTATAACAATGAGTTTATGCAAAAAATAAAACTAAATATATAATTTTTAACTAATTCCGTGGGTATGGATGTTCCTCAACTTGACAATAGAATCGTTGATGGTGTAGGCGAAAGCGCGGCATTTCCTCGAGGTGTTTTTAGTGCAGACCCATCTCTGTTTGATGCCTCCTCTCAACTGCGTACAAAAATTGTATCCGTTGATGCAGAGCAAACTCTTGCCACGTCGAGACTTTATATACGTCACTGTAATCAAATGAGTCAGATTAGAAAATAGTTTTGTTATCCAGTGACTAGGAAATTCTATTCCTATCGTAGAATCGCTATTAAGAATGAAAAAAGGCACTTACCTATAGCAAAAATCATAAAACACCAGAGGACGTGGATGATTTCCTATCATCATCGTCTTCATCATCAGTACCTGCACGTTGCACTGCTGGGCACAGGCCTCCTCTACAACTGAGAGGGTTTAAGCCTTAGTCCACCACGCTGGCCTAGTACGGGTTGGCGGACTACACACCTAAGAAATTCCTAAGAACTTTTAGGTGTGCAGGTTTCCTCAAGATATTTTCCTTTACTGTTAAAGTAGTGATAATTCATTGTTAATTCACACATAACTTTGAAAAGTCAGTGGTGTGTGCTTGGGGTTTGAACCCGCGACCGCCGAGATTCTCGACCGCGCGGCTGAACATCGAGGCCATCACGACAAAGTCAAAGTTAAATTATCTTTATTCAAATATACTTCTACAAGAACTTTTGAATCGTAAATTTTAAACTATTGTCGCTTCGAAACGTATTATCGCTGTGGAGAAGAAACGGCAAGAAACTTCCCCAGCAACACGAAATGTCAGTTTTTTATTCTATAGACAATAGCAATATAATATATATTTCTTAATTTGACATTGTTTCAATTTCACATTATAAATGTCATAACGATACAAACTGTAGCAACACAATAAAACTCCGATCAAATTACTTACTCCTAGGGCTTATTATGTTCAAATCTTATAAAATCTGAAAATATTAATAGCCTGCTTATTATTCCTATAATTTATATCCAATTCACTAACATAGCCAGAGTTTGTCTCTGTTGTCTTATAACCTAATTTAAATAGAATGTCTTAATTTTCAAATTGCTATAATCTGAATTTATATCAATCTGCTTAATAGAGCAGTCTATTTGCCGAGTTATTGGCTGATAATAAATAATAATAATATGATAGCACATCTGCTATCTGTCACTTAATATAACATGGGAGATAAAATTATGTCTTGTTCTAGAATAAAAAGTAGCATACACATGAGTGTCAATAAAATGGAATGATTTATTGTTATTGCACACCATGTGCACTGTTAAATTTAATTTATATCTAATATTATTTTCTTCCGCTGACAATTATCCACTGTAAAGTAATTCAGATTTAATAAACAAAGTTGTCCATTGATTTCTATTAATTTATTTTTGTTTATATTACCCCTATTACCAATGAATATAATTAATTTATTGTTAGGTTCAAACTTTTTGCAATTATTATTTGCTTTTTGCAATCTCTAGGTAAGGCTTATTAGGCATACAATTATTTAATAATATTTGTCCCCTTTCTAAACTAACCAATGGTCCCATGTTCTTATCCATTTCATTGCTGCACATAATTAAGTGATACTTTGTATGGGAGGTTCTGCTTATTCCCAATTTTTTTCTATGGAGTTATTGGCTGGCTCTGTATGCTGTAGGCTGACACATAAAGGCTTTGAATATCTGAAGCTATTACACTTATGTAAATTGTAAGTGTACATTATACTATGGCTCTGCAGTGAATCAAAGCTATCAGTGTTATATGTATTTACATAATTCTATTAATTTAGTAAAAGCTGATGAATGCTCATCAATCCCTCTTTGAGCATTTTAATATTTCTTAGTCATATTGATTAAGGATGACTAGAGTTTTTCCAATTCTCCATTATGAAATTGTGGTTAGTATAAGTCAACTGTGTCTTTTAGAGCTATTTTTTTAAAAGTTTCTGAGTTTTCTTTGATATACCTATTAATCTTAATATAATTCTTTACTTTATTTTTGCTGCATCCTCCAATTGGATGTGATGCCAACCCGTACTAGACCAGCATGGTGGACTAAGGCCTAAACCCTCTCAGTTGTAGAGGAGGCCCATGCCCAGCAGTGGGACGTATATGGGTTGATGATGATGAAATGATGATGGATGTAAAGTGTCATACCCTGTTAAATCTATAGTAGTAAGGGCAGAATCATTGCAAGACACAGATCCAAGTACAGGATCAATATTCAATAGCTCGGTGACTAGGCTTTGAGTTTGTTGTTCCCGAGCAGAGGTTTTGGCCATTTCCAGCTGTATGATGCGATGTTGAGCTTCAAGGAGTTCTTGTTGTAAACTGACGATAGTCTGTTAGGCCATTTCATACTAACAGTTTTCATCCCGCTCTTCAGTTACCACTAATAACTGTTTGTGCATTTCAGTTAATTCAGTTCGTAGTTTTGTATTCTTATTTAAGATTTCCAATAACTCCTTTTCATTGTCATCCCTCTCACGATCAAGCAGTTCACATCTCTCCCTTGCAATCTTTAATTCTTGTAACGCCAGTTGGAGTTTAGACTCCTCCTGGCGGGACAAAGCTCTAAGGGTCATAATTTTGATAATGTTAGGTTCTTAGTTTACAAGTATAAACTGCGGCTTGACTGGGTGGAATGTAATAATTGAAAGGAAAACTGCAACACTGCAGATGTTAAAGTTGGGTTGTAAAGGTATCAAAGTATTACTTACCTCAGCTTTTAGCTATTAATCAAAACTGAGGAATAACACAATTGCACCAATCACTCATCCAATTAATAAAAGAGAAAGAAAAGCGATAACAAAGAAATTTTAATTTAAATTGATCTGTCAGTTTAAAGTAGTGTTGGTCTGGATTTCCGTATCCGTATCTGCGGATATCCGCGGGAGAAATAAGGTCCGTGTCCGTATCTGTCATTTTCTCGCGGATCTTTTACGGATCTTTTATTAATTTTCAAATTCAGTTGACAGGATAAAATGCTGCATAATAAGTTAGATAATGTAAGTTACCCATACCAACTGTATATAACTCAAATAAATTACAACAACTATTTTATGAGATCAATATTACACATTTCAAGGTCACGTGCCGACACTGATTTTGTGAGATCTGAGAAATATAGATCCGTATCCATGGCCGTAACCGCGGATCTTGACACTAAATATCCGTTTTCGGATCCATGTCTGCGGTTATACCTACATTTTTGACGATCGGGCACATCACTAGTTTAAAGTTACATAAGTACTTATTATTATTACTAAAATAACGCTTGAAAACTACTGACTGATACTTATAATACGTGTAATTGACGTTTTGTTAGACACTTATTTAATGTTTTTAAGAATTAAATGGTTTATAAGCACATATTATTTATAAGCATTATATTATTTATAAGCATATATTTAACGGCACAGCGATAAATTAAATAATTTTAAATATTTAATAAATAAAATCTGGGAACGTTAGTTGTTCGTATTGGGGTTGCCAGCGGAATCCATCATTAGTCCAGTATACGTCCCACTGCTGGGTACAGGTCTCCTCTACAACTGTGAGGCTTAGTCCGCTAGTAGCTCCTCGCACTATTTTACCGTGGGACCAATGAGGTAGTCATCATTTTATTTATAAATATTTATTTATGACACTTTGTTACACATTTACAAAGAGTATTAAATAAAAAGAAATATACAATACTAGAAAAGAGTACAAAGGGTGCCGCCTTTTATTGCACATGGCGATCTTTTCTAGGCAACCTTAGGATGGACATTCAAATGGGATATATTTGGGAGGGCAGTAGAGAGAAAATAGAGAGCAAATAGAGAGAATATATAATATAGATGGTAATAAAAACAAACATATACGAAACAAGCATAATATAACTATATATACACACAAATACATGCATACATATATACATAAAAACATACATACATAAAAAACCGTACATCGGAAAATATAGGTAGTTGCTATTATTACGAATTAATATGGAAATAGTGCTCTTTTTTTTTGTTCTGTAGGAGAAAGCTAATTATGGCTCTACTTCCCCCCAGCCCTGGGGGAGGGGGACAGGAAGCGTATGTCGGGTTCACCGACCTTCCAGCCCAGCGCGCGGCGTAGTCACGTCCGCGCAGATGTTAATGCCGGGCTGGGTCCCTAACAAAATCCCTATGCCGGCATACCGACCAAAATCCCACGGAGTGAGAAGAGCCGAGAAGCGCCCACCATTATTCCGCAGCGGCCTGGTGCGCCTCCGACATGAATTCGTCTCGGTCGTCTTGGAGTTTTAGGGGGTGCAGTTGGTTCGGGCACCCCGGTTGTGGGTGGGCGCCCGAAACGGACGTAGACCACAGTGCCGCCGCCCCTCATGGAATCACTTTCAGTGGGGACGCGCTGCCCCCGCAGCGCGCCCAGTAACCCCAAGGGCCCCTTATAGTCGCCTTCTACGACAGGCAGAGGATCATCATCATCATCATCAGCCCATATACGTCCCACTGCTGGGCACGGGCCTCCTCTACAACTGAGAGGGTTTAGGCCTTAGTCCACCACGCTGGCCTAGTGCGGGTTGGCGGACTACACACCTAAGAAATTCCTAAGAACTTTTAGGTGTGTAGGTTTTATCACGATGTTTTCCTTCACCGTTAAAGCAAGTGATAATTCATTGTGAATACACACATAACTTCGAAAAGTCAGAGGTGTGTGCCTGGGGTTTGAACCTGCGACCGCCGAAATTCTCGACCGCGCACCTGAACCTCGAGGCCATCACTGCTTTATACCGCAGAGGATACCGCGGTGGGATTCTAGCACCCCGTTGCCACAGGGCAGAAATAGTGATCTCTGACTAGTTTTTAAATTGTGAAAGTGATCTAGCCCAACGTACCTCAACAGGAAGAGCATTCCACAAACGTACAGCTTTAGCATCATCTTACATTATGATAGTATATTAGTCGAATATAAACTCTCGGTGTTATTAAAAAATATAATTTATTTTTATAATTACACGAAAATTACAATAGCATTTTTTTCAATACATACAGCTAGTAACAAAAGAATAATGGTTTAAAGTATGTAATACACATGGGTTTTTATATTATCTTATCCTAAGTATGTGTGCTCACATACATATGCACACATGCATGGGTAACATGGACCACCAGGTACATGTTACCGGGCAATCATTTGATGCAAAGAAATTACTTAATCACTTTAATCTGAACTAAAACAATTGACTTTAAGTAGTTTCGACATCATTAATTTCATGGTAATTGATGATGTTATTACTTAGTGCGAACATCGCTGGTGGCGTGGTGCGTTTCAATGGCAACACCATACTCATAATTGTGTCTTGTAAGTACCTACAATTTTTTTGGTATAAAATTAAAACATATTTTTTTGCATGTATATATGTATGTATATTAGTATTTATTTCATTATAAGAATTATAATCAATCCATATACATTTAATAATTGTACGGGAAAAAATAATAATAAAGGACTTCCATAAAGACAAGCCTGCATATATACGAGGGCAGTCCGATAAGTACTTAGCCTACAAAAGAAAAACGAAAATTTTGGAAAAGTGGCGATTTATTTCTCATCACAGTCTTCTTTCAACTCGATTCACTTGACCCAGCGATGCTCCAACTTCTTTAAGCTGTCTGAAAAGAACGTTTTCTGGAGGTCTACAAAGTAGGCCTCCGTGGCGGCGATAACCTCCTCATTCGACTCAAATTTCTGTCCGGCGACGGACTTTTTCAAGTTTGGAAACAAAAAGAAGTCACACGGGGCCTAATCTGGAGAATACGGTAGATGGAGCAGCTGTTCGTAGCCTAATGTGACCAATTTGGCCGTTGCGACGGCGGAGGTGTGAGCCGGTGCGTTGTCATGGTGGAAGAGCACTTTTTTCTTCGCCAAATGGAGCCGTTTTTTCTACAATTCAGCGTTGAATCGGCCCAATAGTTCGGCATAGTAGAGCCCTGTGACCGTTTTGCCCTTCTCCAGGTAGTCGATGTAAATCACACCTTGTGAAACCTAGAAAACGGTGGCCATCACCTTTTCGGCCGATGGGACAGTGTTCGCCTTCTTCGGAGCACATTCGCCGGGTAAAGTCCACTGTTTCGACTGTTTATTGGTCTCTGGTGTGTACCAGTGAATCCATGTTTCGTCGACGGTCACGAAACGACGCAGAAACCCCTTCGGATTGCACCTAAACAGTGTCAAACACTGCTCTGAAGTTGTGTCACTGATGCGCTTGTCGTCCGAAGTGAGCAAACGCGGCAGCCATCGAGCCGACAGCTTTCTCATGCCCAATATTTCATGCAGGATATGACCCACGCGGTCTTTTAAGATGCCTACTGTCTCAGCTATCTCGCGCACCTTCAATCGGCGGTCTGCCAATACAAGATCGGGACTTTTCTCACGTTATCCTCCGTGGTAGCCGTTTTTGGGGCACCTGGGCGTGGCTCATCAAAAACTGACGTGCGACCACGTTGAAACTCGTTAAACCAATTTTTGACGGTCGCCATTGAAGGAGAAGAGTCACCGTAAACAGCATCCAAGCGCTTTTTGATATCGCTGCGCGATTTCCCTTCCAAAAACAAGAATCAAATCACCGGCCGATATTGCTCTTTTTCCATTTTTCGAAAATCCGCGGACACGTCCGCTTACACACGCGGTCAAAACAAAACTACAAATCCAATTCGGCTGAAATTTTGACAATAGCCGTCTACGAAGATGTGCTACATGATGGTAAATTTATCTTACGATAGTGGTGCCATCGGGCGGTGAGGCTAAGTACTTATCGGACTGCCCTCGTACATAAAATTAGATTGAGTACATTCACGCCTCTGTTACTTAGGTGGTTGAGTGTAGTGTATTCCTACTTCTACGTTTCACCAGCCCTATTTTTAAAGTCTCTTATAAAAGCGCAGTCGGTATGTATGTGTATATTTCGTAGGTGTGCAGTCCCCCAACCCGCATTAAGCCAGCGTGGTGGACTAAGGCCGTTTAGGCTCAGTTGCAGAGGAGGCCCGTGCCCAGCAGTGGGTTGTGTATATGATGATGATGTTGAAATTTTTAAAAGTAAGACTAGTCATTAAGTCCGTCTTTATACTTTGTATATAATAAACCATAAATAAATAAATAAAAGCGCGGTGCGTCTAGTAACGTTTTTGTACAAACATTTACTTATTCCGTAGTACTAAAATGAATTTCAAATATTCCAGTATCGTAAACTAAAGACTAGATGACACAGCACATCTTAAGATTAGATGACCTAAATAATGATTACACTATTATAAAGCAAGTACGACAACTTCTGTAATATTTATCGGAATGTTGACTCGAGGAAATTTCGGCGAAACTACAAACGAAATCTAATAATATATCTCATTCAACTGGTACGCATGTTACAATGTTTTATCGTGAGTGTGAACATTATTCGACTTGACGACTTCCATGTCGATCGTATAAGCGAACGCTCTGCATCTCTGAGAGTTGTGCCTGGTGCAAACCCACCTTATCTTCAGTCCGGTGGAGCCTTGAGCGCAGAACGTGAATCCGTTGATGCAAAGCATTCGGTTACCGCGGCGAGACTGTATGTACGAGTACGTCACTGCAATAAAAAAATAGTTAAGTATTTAATCCCTGCGATAGATATAGTGGCAAGGTTAGAATATCTCAGCAATGATTGCAAGTCGCTTTTTGTAAGTAGAGTCATGCTATAGCAAGGTACGAAAGATCGTGCCACGGTATTACTCGTGTATGACTATCTAGTCAGAGCAGTGGCGGTACTTCCATAGAAGCCCAAAAGCCAAGTTTGCCTTACAAAATTCTGAATAATAATCTTTAAGCTTTATATTTTTATTTAACAAAAGCAATTTGACGTATAAATGAGGATATCCTGACCCCACAATAAACAATTATAAACTAGCATTACACAAATATCATGTAACACTTTTGAGCTTCTATGGAAGTACCGCGACTGAGTCAGAGGTATAATTTACTGGTGGTCAGATATGGGTCTGACAGAATTGTATTTTTACACCGTTTTGACAGATGCGTTTTATGTCCCAAGTGACGGGGGCGAGTTCATAGCCATCTTATGGGCAAATTTCCATTGCTATTAAGAATTTCCTAATGGGTTCACCCTAACTAACTAATACTGGGTTCGACCCTGGAATGGTATCCAATATCCCTCGATAGCACGCCATACCGTTAACAATATTATCGTAAATATTATTTTTTATTTTATCTTAACAATTATAATCAACTAATTGATTTATTCCGTTAGATCCCCGCACCGAGACAAATGTTTCTGTGATCCAGTGTGTGTTGGGTCTGTGTTTGTAAGACCGAAAAGTCTCTCGTTTTTGTTCACCACGACACAAAACTTGTATTTAGTGTAGGCTCGGAGCTATGTATGTGACTGTTGGGTGATTTTTTTTTAGTTTCAGGTAAGTAAAAAAAGTATACGTTTCCAAATGTTTAATGATCTACATTAACTTTTAATACAACATTAAAATTGTACTCACAATATAAGCAGAACAAAGTAAAAGCTAACTATAAATATGCTATAATAATAACAGCCTATATATAAATTATATTGCTTATCTATACGATATTCATTAAACGATTAAGTAAATAATAAAACTATCTACCAAGTGCCAACATTTAAATAAACTTTACAAACGTGTACGAGCTTCCAATCTATCTATAAGTTAAAATTTAAAAAAGATTATTAGAAATAAGTAGACACTTTCTTAAAGTTTAAGAGTTACTAAGAGTCACTGAATTTTCAGTCCCTCTCAAAAATATCCTCCTATTCCTATTTAAGTTTGGCAATGCGTCTACCAACGCAATGGTTTCTCTATTTTCTACAGTTCCGTCTGTATTCACTTCTCCGACTTCTTTCTGTAGTAAATTGTACCTATACTCCGATTACAAGGTAATTTTTTTTTCGGTACTCAAATTGTTTGTCTAAACATGCCCTATATAATAATGTATAATCTTATAATCTACTCAATTGTACCTATTATATTCATCTCTAATATTATTTACGTCCTAAAATCGTTCTATGAATTTTTTTGGGGTTCAACCCTTCGATCAAATATACACTAGATTGAGGATCGCGAACAAATTCACTTGTCTTAAGTGGCCGAGGTTGCTTATACTTACACATTTGTGTTTCGTACTACGATATGTACAAAAAAGTATTAAAATATAAACAACTCCAGGAAACAATAAACCTTATTTCTTTACAATAAGATTTAACAAAGCTTATAATATATTTATATTTAAGACGTTATGTCATTGAAAACGAGGAAGTAAAAATGCCATTTTAAAAGAAAGTCTTTAATAAATGAGTACACATATTCTAAAATAAAACGACACTGTTACGCAATAAGATTGAATATAATTTGTTGACATTCGGCGCTCACGCTGTTTTAGAACTAAATAGTTTTTGAAGCGTCCATTTCGAACAGAGTCATTATAGAAAGACATAGAGTGGCTGTTTTTTGTTATGTTTAGGCTTACTTCGTAAGTGTATTATATTCGGTTATATTTGGTAGCAAAAGTAGAAATCGTTGTTGATCACGCCACAGGTTTTGGTATCGAGAAATAATAATTAAAATGAAAAATGCAATTAAAAAGCATAAAAGATTTTTTTTAATACACCCAACAGTCACATACATAGTTCTGATCCCACACTAAGATACAAGTCTATTGTCGTGTGTATCAGAAACTACGAGAGACTTTTCGGTCTCACATACACCCACCAGAAACAAATATTTGTGGGTCACACAAACATTTGTCTCGGTGCGGGGATCGAACCCGCGGCCTCTCGTTTCGCAAGCTGGTGTCTAGCCAACTGCGCCACGGGGCTGTCAAATATTATAATTGAAATCGTTATGCTCAGACATTTAGGTACGCACACACACTAAGTTATCCTTTTAATTACCATGAAATAAATTAAAGTAAAATAAATTTCTAAGACGCTTATTCACTTTTTGTTAATTATGTTTTTTTTTTCGAATTCCCCGAGTATAATTTTGCGGCACGTTGTCAATTGTTGTTTTACGAATTCTTTTCTTGGTGTGTCACATAAAGATGTCACATCTGATACAAAAGCTTCAAGAGTTTTGAAAAAAACTACATCATTCTGAGGAATACCGCGTTTTCCTGCAGAGTCCACATAAGTAGTTTTTGTGGGTGTGGCCTGTAAAAACGAACTAGTTATGGGAAGGTTGATAAACTTAATAAAAAAAATACACAATTAATGTCGTATAAATATTCTTTATATATAATTTTATATTACCTGATTTGATAATTCATTTGTCAGGTTGGAACAATCAGGTAAGTACTTGCACTTTATTTGCAAACTCATGAACCTACAAATTGCGAAATATTAATGAATAATTTATTTATTTACCCTTCATACAATACATGTAAAGGTGGACTTAATGCCTGAGGCATTCTCTGACAGTCGAACCTTAGGTGGTGCAGAGATGATAGGCGATAATAATATAAAACCTATATAGAAGACATAAACGTTGCATAGTATTTTAAATACTTTGTTGTATTTACCTGCAATTTAGGCATCGCTGTTTTTAGTAACCTACGCCTTTGCGTACATACATACATACATACATAACCTCACGCCTGTATTCCCCAAAGGAGTAGGCAGAGGTGCATTTCTGCGTATTGCCCGTTATATCCATTTTATCAAAATGCAAAGAGAATATTGTTGATTTTTTACAAGGCTTGTAAAATTCTTCTCCTCGTTCTCTTGCAACTATTGATACCCATTCTGCACAGCGAAATGGATTGCTAGGGAAATTAAAAAAAAGGCTAGTTCTACTCAACTCCATTCTTGTTCTACTATAACCAATTTTGGACATAGGTTGGCGCATTGTACCAAACATTGGTGAAACAATAATATTATTTGTCAATTTGCTCATATTTATGTCTAATTCTCTATTTATATTTTAAAAATAAATATTTATTGACATAAACTTGCCGAAAAAAAGATATTCCCTCCGATTTTTTTGTATTCCGATGATTATTTTCACAACTTTTAAACGCGCACTGCGGCATGTTGACGTGTTAGCGTTGGCGACGATTGGACCATACTGATTTGAAATAAGACCACATTTTTTGTTGTGCTCTTATTTTTCGGGCCGTTTTTGAAGCGCTCATCGGAAATCTAGTATATATTTGATCGAAGGTTCAACCACTATCCGTCGCACTGACTAGCTGACCTCACCTGCACGTGGTGCGCCCTTCTGACTAACAGACGAGGCTCCTGCGTAAAACCCATCAACCCGCACTGGACCAGCAGGGTGAGTCAAGGTCCAAACCCTTCTTTTTCTTCTACAACATCATGACAAGTTACGAAAAAGTTACAGAAAAAAGCAACACTAAGAGTTTCTTGCCCGTTCTTCTCTAGTGATGACTGCCTTCCGAACAGGGTGGTACACTAAATTTTGAAATGACTGAATCTAAGTGATGTATTTGACATTTTATAGATTCAATAAATATTATATATTATTTCATTTCAAAAATCTACGAATTATTTATAATAATATTGGATTACCTATATAACAAATTCTGATAGCTAAACTCGCTAACTCGTACTTGGCAGCGTGGGGGACGAAGGTCTTATCCTTCTCAAAAGTAGAGCAGGCCGATGACCACCATGAACAGTTGGCAGTGTGACGTACACTATATATAAATAGCTAATCTATGTAAAAATGTCAAGAATGTTAACAATAATATATATATATTGTATTATATACAATCGATAACCCTTTAAATGATTCAATGAAAATAGTTATAATTTATATCTTGCGGGTATTTTTAAAATTTAACTTGACCTCTGCTCAGTATGTGTTTCCAAATAACATAGAGGTCAACTTAAACTGTATGTTTCTAACGCCTTTCAAGTAATCAGTGATTATGATTGTTATTGACTCTTATTACTTCTCCGAGGAATGTGTGTACGCTGGCGCGGCATCCTTTACTGTGATGTGTGGAACAAGCCCAGGTGGCCGTCCTGTTGCTCATTCTCTTGGGGAAGAAGGTATAACCTCCGAGACTTAATAGCCTTTTTCCATGACGTTTCGATTGTATGAATTTTGCATCTGAAATATTGTTGTATATTATTATCTCGTTCTTATACATTATTTATTATTGTGTATCTTATTGTAGGAGGATTTCTTTTTTATTAAACTATGATGTAATGTATTTACTCGTATTATTTTTAATAAAAAAATCAATCGCAATCGTATCAAAAAAGACTGTAAACGTTGAAATGAAAATGTAAGACATTTGTTTTATAAAATTGTTTTTATTATTAAACAAAATATATATATTTTTTATTTAAGTACATATATTTAATACATACAATATATGATATAAATGTTCTAATAATTTCTTCGAGATCCAAAGGTAAAGCACATCATTAAATGGTCACTAACATATAAGATACTATTTTACATAATATTCTATTCACGTTTTTACAGTCCCCATAGTGCAATCGGTTAGAAGCCGGCTGTAAGTTTAAGCCAGCGCGGCGTTAAGAATAATATTTGTGTGATCAATAAACATTTGTTTCAGGTTTGTAAGATTACAAAGAATATCGTAGTTTTTCATACGCACGACACAAATCTTGATTATTAGTTCTGATTTCTATACCGTCGCAATTATTAAAACAATCCAACACGAAACGAAGTGTTTTTAATGATTGTGGTAATTTTTTATTTTAACCAATTTGTCTTCTACGGAGTGAATGGTGGCAACGCAACCTTTGGCGCTGTGGGTGGAACACCTCCACTCCCGTCTCACTCCATTATTCCTTTTACAAAAGTAGGTGAAACCTTCGTAGCTTAGCAACTGTCTTCCACGTCGCGACATTACGAGTGTAACTGAAAATATCAGTCATTAGTAAACTGTACAATAAAATAAGATAATTGATTTGTGTAAATATATACCTTTTAAAGATTTAAAATATTTTTTTTTCTTCTTCATCAGTTTTACCTTTACGTGAATTAATAATTCTACGTTCTATGTAAAGCTCGCAAATAATTCCTATTGATTCTTTCAGATAAAAGGAAATCCACAAATGCTTAAAAATATCGGCAAGACATTCTTAAGAGTATATACAATGTAGAATCGCTATAATACTTTAAAATCAAATTAAAAACATGATTATTTTGTTTTAATTTTTTATTTAGCGCAACACCACTTAAAAAAAACCAACACCGATATCAAAACAATACATTTACCTAAAACTTCAACAACCATAGTCTATAGAAACAAGAAAAAATAACATTATATAATAAATGTGTAAATGAAAACTGCCAAGAAATACTTAAAAGTACTTTTTTTCTTATATTTTTTTTAACGTGACTGAGATTCAAAATAAATCATATATATAAAAAAAACAATGAATTGCCTCCATTAATTCCTTCACTGTAAGAAAAAACTTACATACATAAATAGCTGTAATTTATGACCTACGAAATGTTAACAAGCCTATTGCTGTTTTTTTTACTTTTCTGATCCCAATTGATCTGTGCTCTCTTGGCCGCAGTCATGAATAACGTGAAACTATAATTATCTAAAATTTCAGAAAGAATCATCTACTACTCGGTGCTAAAGATGTTTTTATTTCTAGTCACGCATTTAATATTGTATTTTAGTACATTAACACATATTATAAAATATTTTTTTACATAAGATAAACGGTTTTTTTAAAAAAAAAAACAGTGAATTATTAGAATAGTTGAAAATATTGTCACAATGAAGTTTCAAAACCAGGATACAGAACTCCTCCATGAGGTCATTATGTTCATAATTTAATAGTTTAACTACGTTCATAGTCACTCAGTTTATTGGTAAAGATTTTTTTTTAGGTTAATCTACATTTTATCATCTTCTACTAAACTGTACTGGGATAGACTGAGGTATAAACCATACAATCATAGAAAAGGCTGATTAAATATTAATCCGGATTCTAAGAAAATTAATAATAAATTTAATGCAAATGGGATTTCGCGTGGTTATGAACATTTTTCACTTTGACCAGGATGTCTTCGACCGTGTGAACGAGGGCGAGGCATCCCCTAGCATTGTGCGTGGAGCATCGCCACTCAGACTTCATCCCCTTCCTCCTCTTCAGTGAAAAAGTGTATCCTTGGACGTTCAGCAGCGTAGTTCCTCGGCGCGATTCCACGTACGTCGCTGAAAGAAGTTTTTTCATGAGTGTATTGTTACATAGTTATTATTAAAAATAAAATTTATTGATTAACTTTTCATGCGTATTAAATATATACACTGTCAACCCGCGCGCCAGCGTGGTGGACTGAGGCCTAAACCCTCACAATTGTAGAGTAGGCCCGCGCCCAGCAGTGGGACGTATGTATATGCGTTGATAATGATGTATTGAGACTCGATATATATTTTAACTATTGAGACAGAAAGAATAATTGTTGATGATGTTGATGTTAAAAGTTGATGTTAAAAAATTTCGAAATTTCGAAAGTGGTGGAATAACACCTTAGACACAATAAATGTCTATGGTAAGGATGGTACCGATATCACCCTCGACACAACACTGTTGTTATCGCTCGCCGGGCGAAATGGCAGACGTCTCTATTTGTGGTTACAGAGCTGCAGAGGTGTATTACTCTCATAATTCATCAGGTTAATTCCCGCAGATAATGATTTGTTTAATTTTTTTAGTTTTGTAGCCTCCGTGCTCTTATTGAAAAATTCGTAAAGGAAATACAATAAAAATAGGCCTGTGAGTAGTGATCAACGTTGTAGTCATATCAAAACCTAACATATTATGTACACACATACATAGCCTCACGGCTGTGGTCCCCAGGTTTGTATCATCATCATCATCATCATCATCAACCCAAATACGTCCCACTGCTGGGCACGGGCCTCCTCTACAGCTGAGAGGGTTTAGGCCTTAGTCCACCACGCTGGCCTAGTGCGGGTTGGCGGACTACACACCTAAGAAATTCCTAAGAACTTTTAGGTGTGCGATGTTTCCCTTCACCGTTAAAGCAAGTGATAATTCATTGTGAATACACACATAACTTCGAAAAGTCAGAGGTGTGTGCCTGGGGTTTGAACCTGCGACCGCCGAAATTCTCGACCGCGCGCCTAAACCTCGAGGCCATCACTACAATACGGGGCAAGACAATTGCCGTTTCCCGGGTACATTTCTAGACTCCGTGCTGCTACTTAGTTTTTCTTTATGGAATAACCCAATATCAGTTTGTCAGACCCGGGAATTTAACCCGGTTCGTCCTAATCACACAGCACCTGAGCCGACCCAACACATTTTAATAAAACCACAATTTTCAAAAGCATATTTTATTGATAGCACAGACATTCCTAGTAACGCAAATATTAAAATAAATTAGTGTCATTCGTAAGTGTGATAGGAGCAAATGTTAGGAACTAAACGAATACAGTTGCTATTATATAGAATAATATTGCTTCTAAGTCCTGCTTAAATATACTTTCACTTATTACACGTTAATAAATAATATACTTATATAATAAATACTCATCGGGGAGCAATAACTTTATATAATTCAATAGAAAAAGCAATGTTATGTGTACCTTATAATATGTACATGACTCAATGAAAAGTATTTGTTACAAGTTTTGTATTTTATAAATACATTTGCGGTAGAAGAAAAAAAAACAGCTTATATCTAGCTTGATTGAAGACATAAGAAAGTATTGTACAATAAAATTAAAATTAATAGAATTTGAATACCAATTAATAGTATATTTGGCGATGGAAGTTAGTTATAGTTAAGTTGATTACGCGCGTATGCAATCACGCTTTCAAATTATTATTTTTTACATTGATTTCGAAGAAAATCTCCGCAAAATAACCTGGCTCTTTGATATTTTTATTATCACAAAACACCAACCTAGCGCCAGTACGTTAAACAAAAAGTCTAACTCTTCTAACCGATGCCTAGGCAAGCCAAAGCATATATTTATCTTAAAAAACTACGTGAGAAAATTAAATAACATTTTTTTTAGTAAGTTGATATTAAATTACTTAAATTATAAGCATATAAAATTATTTATCTTCTATAAATGAGATGACACACAGAAAAATATATTAGTTATACACATAATCATATCTTACAAAAGATCTGCAGTTAAACATTTTATTAAATTAAAGCAGAATTAATATTTGCACTTCTAACTTTCATCAAGCAGCATATATATAAATAAAATAGTGATAATTTCGCTTCTCTTCCGGAGAGGACCTATAAAGCATATCCAATCCAATCAATCGGCCAAGGGAAGTCCACTGCTGAACATAGGCCTCTCCCAATGACTTCCACAGGGACCTGTTGGAAGCAGCCTGCAACCAGCGACGTCCCGCGACCTTTACTAGGTCGTCCGACCATCTTGTCGGAGGACGTCCCACGCTGCGCTTTCCGGTACGTGGCCTCCACTCGAGAACTTTTTGGCCCCATCGGCCATCAGTTCTCCGCGCTATGTGCCCGGCCCATTGCCATTTCAATTTGCTAATCCGCTGGACTATGTCGGTTACTTTAGTTCTCCTACGGATCTCCTCATTTCTGATTCCATCTCGTAGGGAAATCCCGAGCATAGCCCTCTCCATAGCTCGTTGAGTGACTCTGAGCCGTCTAATGAGGCCCATAGTGAGAGGCCACGTCTCAGTAAATATATATATATATATATATATATATATATATATATATTTATAAGCACATAAGAATAAATAAGCAATAATACCTATGCCGTATTAGGCCTTAATTGCTTGTTCTTTTGTTTGCGCACATTCGAGAGTGTCACGAACTATTAGTCAGATGACTAATAGAAGGCTATATTTAAAACTTGATTTGGACCACTACTGATCACTACACACTTGGCTTAACATTATGGACATAATATAGCATAATTTGATCCACAAATATCAGCAAATAACAATAAATAAATCAGTAGATAGATACCTGACTAGGTAAATATGAAAAAAAAAAACATTGACAACTAAGACACCTCTCTTTCGAACTGCGAAACCATAAACATTTAAAAAGAAATAATTAATGCTTATGTATATTTTTGATTTTGATGATCTGGCCTTCAATAGTATGTATGAGGGCTCGGCATCCCCTGCTATGATGGGTGGAGCAGACCCACACGCTCTTCGGTCCACTAATCCTCTTGCAATTGAAAGTATAGTCTCCGAATGTGAGTAGCATCATGCCGCGACGCGACCTCACAAACCTCACTGAAAAAGAACTATCAAGTTATTTACCGTTTACGATACACGTAAGTTTTTAAAAAATAAAGCAGCTATAAAAGTTTGAAAAATACGTCGTTATAGAAAATAGAGCGAGGAATATGTGTAGAAATAAGAAGTCCAACACATAGTACAAGCAGAAATTGTATTTGGCGGAGGCGATGTGGACTATCATCTATAAGCGAACGCTACGCGGGGTAAGGTGCCTACCGCCTCGATATTTGTTTTAGCTAATTATAAAGATGAGGGATTAACAATAACAAACAAAAAATTAAAAGTAGTAATCAAAACTTTATTAACAATAATATGCATTATAACAAAAACCAAAATGTCGCCTTATTAACTACAACATTCCCATTATGGTCCCACACTATCAATAATATTAAATTAATGTTATATTATTGGCAAGCACGGTCTCAGACCGTTTCATAACAAGAATTATAAAATCGATTTTTGGGAACTTAGTCCTCGAATGCTACCGTAAATCCAGCAATAATTTCTAATTCGGAAACTTAAAAAGTGTGTGTGTGTACTTATGTACACGCGTTAGAAGTTATACTATAATTTTATCTTTCTCCTTATTCTACGTACTCATGAATATTTGACAACTAATAAATATGTCAATCCCTTTTTTATTACTGACACTATTCTACATTTTTAAAGTCTAAAACATATAAATTACGTTAATAAATAATTGTTAAAACACAAGATAGGGCACATAAATTTATTATAATGGTGACTGACTCGTATTAATTTTATTAAGCACTATCCAAGGACCTATAGTCCACCTTAAGTGTATTCTGTTTTAAGATGCTGATCATTCGTAACTTTTACATTTCCCAACCCAGAAATTAAATCTGAAACCTGTCTATCGCACGTCACATATGCCGCGAGTCGAATAAGTTTGTACAAAGCACTCTAATAACAAATTATTTTCTTAAAAAATGTGACTGTTTTTTACAAGTCAGCCGCCAGTTTACGAGTCACAACCAAGCATAACCTATGTAACATTAAACAACCAAATATAAGTACCTAATAATTTTATCATAATGTTTCAAAACAAAAGTCAATGCTGTTAATAAACTCTAAAGAAGTCATCATTTTACAAATAAAATTTCCGAAATTGGCAATGGTAGTCCGGTCCACCGAGAGGTTTTAGTCGGTATGCTGGCATAGGATTTTGGTTAGGGACCCAACTCAGGTAAACGGACAATTGTTCTGCGCACCGAGTTGGAAGGCCAGAGACCCCGACGTACCCCTTCCGAAATTCCCCTTCCGAGGTACCGGAAGGGGAGCTTAAGGCGCTTTCCTCTCGTTAAAAAAAAATGGTAGTCCGGTTTAGAAATGATTTACTTTTTTTCAAAAAATATGGAAAAATTCTTAGTAGTACCACAAATAAAAACAATCATAATCTTTAAATAAAATTTGTTTCTTTTTTAGGTTTAACCTGATTCTTTAGATAGTATTTATGATGGAAAATTTTATTGTCTGAAACTAGAGTTTAGAGACGTTTGTTGTCATCGTTAAAAATATATTCATAAATCTTTTATTCTCCAAGATTGGCTTTAAGAGAAGTTTGGAGAAGAAATTCAACGGACCGGCGTGTTTTTTAAAGAAAATCCATTTTATTGGCAGGATACATACTATGCGATATGATTTAGAACTTTACTCTAGCAAAAACAAATTAACCAACTTTATCCGATGGCCTAAATTCTGTACAATTAGCTTTTAATAGAAAATTTGTAAAAAATACCAAATCGACATTTTCTTCAATTTGGCACGTTACTGTATTTACTTCATTTTTTTATAAAGCAATCTTTAGGAACTAATAAAAGACTCGTACATATTTAATGACTCGTATATCGAGTACTGAGTCCTATATGCTTTTGCTCAGTGATGATTATGCTGGTTTATTAGCCTGACAATGACGTTTTCAACCGTCTGCACTTTTGCCAGACATCCTTTGCTGTTATGTGTAGAGCAGCGCCACATAGCCTTCATCCCTCTGGCAGACTTGCACGAGAATGTGTAATTGCCAACACTAAGCAAAACGTTTCCGCGGCGTGACCTCACGAATTTCGCTGAAAATAAATAAAGTAATTAGTATTTTTTGTGTTTGTTATAGACTAAAAACGCTGATATTACTCAAAATCTAATAAATTATACAAATATACACTTCGCTTTTTCGTTTCCAGACCAATTGAGAAGAATCTAGAAATAACGGTATAGCTTAATTATTCAACACTTGAATCTTCCCGAACTGAGTACTCCGCTCCAGGTGAATAACCCAGCTTCAAAACTAGTGGGTTTAGTGATTTCTACAATCGAATAATAGACGGCGTTATAGGATAGCAGTCTACATAACACTACTAAGTACTTATGCTATAGATTTCACGGAAAATTGACAAAGTTTCTTTGTATCTGGTTACTTTATTAATCAAAGCATAATTAAACCATATGAAAACCTCTTTTTGAGAACAGTTTTGTCCCATCCGACACTAATAAAAGTCTAAGTTGCAGTGTTCATTCTTTATTTATATCAAAACTATTTTTAATAAAGATATCCATCTGGAATGGTAAATTGAGGCGAAAAAAACTGAAAATTAAATGAACTTCTAATGGCGTAATTTCTACACATTTCTAGCACCCGTATACACAAACAAAACATCCATAAGTTCGAAAGCAAAGCTATGCTAAATAAGGCATTTCAAGTAAAAGTCTCGGTTCCAATCTTCTTATTAAAAAATTATATGTGTATTATTTCACACTCAGACAGCCTTTTTAATGCGAACGCATAGCATCCTATCTCCAAAAAGCTGCCGAGTTACTTTATCTAGGGCTCACTATTAATGAACACATAGTTTTGCCAGTCACTAAAGTATCGCTTATGAAAAAAATAATAGTAACAAATAAACGAAACATAAAGTTAAAAAAATCAATAACATTTCTTAGAAATTCCTTAGGTGTGTAGTAGGCGAACCCGCACTAGGCCAGCGTGGTGGACTAAGGCCTAAACTCCCTCAGTTGCAGATGAGGCCCGTGCCCAGCCGCTGATGATGATGAAACGAAATACTTCTGATCCCACGCCGAGATACAAGTCAATACTGACTAGTATTAGAATGAACGGGAAGTTTCCGACACACAAACACCGACATTCGAAAAAAGTACGGTATGCGGTCTCTCCTTTCCCAAACTGTTGCCTAATAATACTGGTGACATTGACTTCCACTTTATGACCTTATCCTTCGTCCTTTGTGAATACGGCTGTAAGTCTTCCTAAATAAAAGTTTGAGGCAATATATTCCTTTCGGTGTGTATATCCATGCAGTACACAATGACGTCATCGACTGTATGTATAATGGATTTGCATCCGAATCTCTCGTGGGTGGCGCACCGCCATCGAGTCTTTTTGCCGGAGACTCCAGCAGTCCTGTACTGGACGTCGTTGAACTGAAGAACTTTGTTGCCCCGTGAATTTGTCGTGTATACTGCCAGTACTGAAAACATACGCGAGATTAGCAAGTACCTGAGCAGTATGCAAGACGTTTTAAATGTGGAAAAGTGTAATCAAATTAGTGACTATTGATCCATATCTTTGTATAGCAAAGGGACATATACATATAAATGAAAACGAAAAAAAATTCTAGTGCTCGCTCGTGAGGAAACAGATAACTTTGTAACAAATATCGAAAAATTTGAGATATTAGCCCTAGTTTCCACTTTAAGTTACTTCACCATTTACCTTCAATACAGTCAGATGGTAATTATAGGAAGCTAAAAAGCTCAGGTCATAAATAATAACAAAATATGTAGAAAATAAAAACATTTATTAGCAAATATAAACAAAAACTAACGAAGTACATTGCCACGTATTCTTGAAGACTTTGTTCCTTTATATATAATTATTATATAACATTGTGCCTATTTGATGGGCAGTTGAAGTCGTAACCCAATCGTATAATAAGTAAAAACGAAAGGATTTAATCACTGGACGGGTTAAGAGATGACCGATTGCCGTTTCATGGTGCACGTTTCCATACATACATACATAAACTCACGTCTGTATTCCCTGATGGGGGAGGGAAAGGTGCATTTCTACACCCACATTTCGCCAGGTATGTATCAGTCCCACGTAATAGGGGGCGAGCCTATTACCGGTTTTGGGCACATTTCCAGACTCCGTGCTGCTATTGAGAATTCCCTAATGGAAAAACCCAATAACACTGCCGGACCCGGAAATCGAGCCCAGGACCTCTAGATCGCACGGCACATATTTGTATACGGACTTCTATTCAGAGTAAAAGACCCATGACATCTGATGTGAAAATAATTATTATCGCGTAACGACTATACAATTATTTCCCGTATTTAAACAGTTTATTAAGTGTGTAGTCTGCCAACCCGCACTAGGCCAGCGTGGTGGACTAAGGCCTAAACCCTCTCAATGGTAGAGGAGGCCCGTGCCCAGCAGTGGGACGTATATGGGCTGATGATGAAACAGTTTCACATTAACTACATCAGAAATACATGAGTATTACAAAATAAAAAAGTAAAGGTAAAACAATTACATTTTAAATTAAATAAGTCCTTTGTAGGTAACATAATATTTGTTACAATTCTAGAAACGATTGTGTGCGCCTCCCTTATTAATAGGAGTTATAGGATTTTTAAAGAGATATGTATATACACATTAGCAACAAAGAGGACTATAAACTGCAGACAAAAAGAATATTTAAAAAAAACTTCATTGCTATTTATCAAATTTCTGACAAAAAATTAATCCTAATACAAAAAATTCATACATAGCCGAGAATGGATGACACATTCAATTCGCTTCCGATGTGAAAAAATAAGGATTGGCTATATTTTATATACAAATTATAACATTCCAAAAAGTAAATAATTAATGGCATAACAAACAATAACCCTTTCATCTTACACAGCTTCAAAACAGAAACCAAGCAATTTTTACTATGATTAATGCTTAATCCATTCTCGATAACTATTTGAAATAATTAACAATTGGCAAACTTTTTTATATCTTTGATATCAACCTTATTTTATATATAAGTACATAACAATATTTTCTGGGGTAACAAAGAAAGTAGTAACTCTATTCTAATTTTCCTCTAGTGCTTTTATTACCCCAGAAATGATGGGGGTTGTAATAAATAATGATATCGTCAACTGTATGGACTACTGACTTGCACTTTTTCCTCTCATGGGTAGCACATCTCCACCTGACTTTGTTTCCTGTGATGCCATTAACGCGGTACTTAAAATTTCCAATATTTAGACCTCTATTACCCCTTGGGCTGACGAAGTATTCGCATCTTGAAGGGAAATCTAAAAATAAACAAATTAGTAAATAAACTCTTCGTGTGATTGCTATATTAAGGGGAAAAAATCATAAAGTCATGATTAGTCAGAAATATTTTATTCAGATTAAAGATTACAAATATTTTATTAGGACATGTGTTAACATCGATTCTTTGATAAATATATCTGTTTGAGGTTAAAAAATTATTTCTTATACTTAGTAGTGAAACATATTACGTACAAGTTTAAGTAATATTTTGACATATTTAATTTAAACAACATTCAAACATTAAACTACGAAATATGTTGTTTCTGAAGTAGTGCTCGAAAATATAGCTCCAACATCAATAACCGAGCTGTTAATATGTATTACAAAAATAATATTAAGAACGTTTTTCTGTATTGGAACACATCTTAAGATATTATTATCAGCGGCGTATATATTCGTTACAGAAATTTAAAAATATATTCCATACAATAATAGTGTAGAATTATAGTTTGCATATCCACTTAGATTAAGGGTCGCTAGTAATATATTATATATTATTCCTAGTAGTTTAAAAATTAAAACCCATTTGTTAATGTTAGCATAGGTAGGACCCGACTAAAAAGGATAATTATCTCAACAGTATTTTGCTCTTATGAATGAACGACGGAAGACAAAACGTTTCAGTTAATATAAATTTTCAGATAATTCAGTAAAATGACCATTTGCAAACATAAAAATTAACTTGAAATATTTTTTTATGGAAAGCGTCTTGCGAGAATCGATCGAATGCATGGTCGGTGAATGTCTAATGCAGCATTAAAAATATTTATTTCTAATGCTGCATTAGACATTATACTGCATTAATATTTCTTAGGAATAAGACCGTTAATAACATTTTAATTACCATATTGAATATAAAAACTTAAACAGTAAACTATCATAAAATGAATAAGTTTTTTAGTATAATCGATAAAAATAGACATTTATATGGATAAGAACTTACATACAATTTTATAAAAATACTTGTCTTTACCATCCATTGCCAGTGTCAGTCCATCCATTTCCATAACTAATAATTATTTAAAAATATATAATGATTATTGTAAATTAATTATAATTAACATCAAAACATTCATTAAACAATTTAAATCATCATCATCATCATCAGCCCGTATACTTCGCACTGCTGGGAACGGGCCTCCTCTACAACTGAGAGGGTTTAGGCCTTAGTCCACCACGCTGGCCTAGTGCGGGTTGGCGCAATATACACAGGGCTGGGCAAAATACATGCTTTGCTTTAATTGAAATACAAATTACAAAATACTGTATCGCAAGTAATTAAAATACGAAATACAAAATACATTTAAGTAAGGTATTTGAAATACAAAATACAGTATTTTATCTATTTTTAATTGAAATACAAAATACAAATTACAAAATAATGCATATTTATTTGTTTTGGAATAGTTTTTTTAAGGCGGTTTTTGTTTTGTTATTGCAGGTCCTGATAAGCACAAACTTAATACTAAATGAAGGTTAAATGTATTTTAATAAATGTATTTTGTAGCCTCGAGTATTTGAAATACTAATTACAAAATACTTCGCCTTCACGTATTTGAAATACAAATTACAAATTACATTTTAAGAAAGTAATTAAAATACAAATACAAAATACGTATTTGTATTTCAATTACGTATTTCAATTACAAGTAATTCAAATACTGCCCAACCCTGAATATACATTAACAACAATTTTAATGTAAAGCTTTGAACACAAAACTATATTGTACACTTATTTTTAATCTCTTTTCGTATGGATCTCGCTATATTAAATATTAACTTAAATACTATTTTAAATTTTGGTTACCGCTTAAAAATATTTTCAGACCGTTTTGCGAACCTTTAATATTGTTTTATAGTCGAATATACGATTTCTTTTTTTTAGCACCAAAATGTCAAAGCAAACACTCGTCATATTGTCTTGGATTCAATGTATGTGTTCGCTGGTCATCTTCACGATTTGACCTCCAACTGTGTAGATGGCGGCACCGCACCCTCTGTTGTGATGTGTGGAGCACACCCAGCGAATCTTGTGCTTATGGACCGCTTTTTGGTAGTAAGTATAGTTGCCGAATCCAATCAGGGGTTTCCCTTTCAAAGACCTCAATAGGACGTAATCTGAAAGAAGATATATGTTTAATAACCTGCGGTCATAAAATGTTTTATAAGTCAAACTATGCCAACTATGGTGATAGGTAACTAATAAGTGATAATGAACTTCGTTTAAATTTTTCGTAGCTATGGTTAAACACAATAGATGAGAAATTAATAAAAATAATGTTGAAAGATTAAAACACTTATTATACTTTTAACTGTATATTATTAGGTTCCAATAGTATTATTTATGACTATACATCGACAATTTGAGGCTTGTGTCGCTATAAAAAAAATGATATTTACATACTGGCATTACAAAGTGAAAACATTAAGTGACAAGAGACTTCCACATACTCGTCACTGGATGCCCTCATTCAATATTGTAAACTATCTTAATTACCAATAAATAATAAATTTTAAAGCAATGTAAGTAGTGTCACGCACTAGAGACATTCTTAGACAAAAAAGAGGTAAACTTTTATCGCAAATTTATAATAATAGTTTTCATATAATAAAACTATTATCTATTAACGTTATTTTTAATTATAAGTACATCAAATATATTTTAGTGAACCACACTAATATTTTTCTTAATTTAATTATATATTTATCTTGAGATCAATAATACTGGGTTTCGACTAAGGCTGGTACTTATAAAAGGGAAACCCTGTGCTATAAGAACCAGCAGCCTTCCAGGATCACAATTACCTATATATTTTCATTGACATACATACATACATAATCTCACGCCTGTATTCCCCGAAGGGGTAGGCAGAGGTGCATTACTGCACCCACATTTCGCCAGGTATGAATATCACTTTGCCCGACCCGGGAATCGAACCCAGGACCTCTTGATCGCACGGCACATACTTGTGCCGTAATACCACGAGGCAGTTAATTATATGCTATAATAATTATATGCAGTATTTTCATTGACTAAATTGTAAAATAAATCTATACACCTTAAATTCACATACTTATTACAATATTACTGTTACATAATTATGTTAACTATAGTTTTGAAATGAGAATATGAGACTTAAATCTTAAAATCAATTTATAATAGATATTTTGACTGACGAGAAGCGACTACGATTCCTCATCCTTTAGTACGTAGTTTTAAAATAAAATAATCTTTAATACATAAAAACACACAAACACACGTATACACATACAAATAAATAAATAAATACACCCAACAGTCACATATATAGTTCTGATCCTACACTAAGATACAAGTCTTGTGTCGTGGGTATCAGAAACTACGAGAGACTTTTCGGTCTCACATACACCCAGACCCGAAACAAATATTTGTGGATCACACAGACATTTGTCTCGGTGCGGGGACCGAACCCGCGGCCTCTCGTTTCGCAAGCTGGTGTCTAGACAACTGCGCCACGGGGCTGTCAGATAATACGCTTTTATCTCCAGGTATGTATTTCTAGACCAAAGACATTTAAGGCCCATGTTCCACGTTTGTAATAGGGGCGAAACTATTGCGAGTGTGGAAATCCATCTCCGCCTACCTTCATATCAGTGGCGGTACTTCCATAGAAGCCCAAAAACATTACACGTTAATTGTGTAATGTCTAGTTTACAATTGTTTATCGTGGGGTCATTATATTCACGTTTACATATCAAATTGCTTTTGTCAAATAATGATTTAAAGACTGATTTAAAGAATGAAATTGACTGCCTCGTGGTCTCGTGGAAATACTCAAGTATTTCTGATGTAGTTAATGTGAAACTGTTTAAATACGGGAAATAATTGTATAGTCGTTACGCGATAATAATTATTTTCACATCAGATGTCATGGGTCTTTTACTCTGAATAGAAGTCCGTATACAAATATGTGCCGTGCGATCTAGAGGTCCTGGGTTCCATTCCCGGGACGGGTAAAGTGTTATTGGGTTTTTCTATTAGGAAATTCTCAGTAGCCACACGGAGTATGGAATTGTGCCCGAAAAACGGCAATAGTCTCGCCCCCTATTACGTGGGACTGATTCATTCCCGGCGAAATGTGGGTGCAGAAATGCACATCTGCCTACCCCTTTGGGGAATACAGGCGTGAGGTTATGTATGTATATATGATTTGAAGCTTAAAGATTATTATTCTGGATTTTGTAAGGCAAGCTGGGCTTTTGGGCGTCTATAGAAGTACCGCCACTGCTTCATATATCATTTAATAACAAACAACATTATTGCTAATACAACGAAGTTCTATGATCGTTCATGTAATAGACAATATTGCCGTCAATAGTGTGTATCACTGATCGGCAAGCAAACTTGGCGTGGGAAGTGCATCGCCAGCGTATCTTGACATCTCCTCCCGATGAATTCTGTCGGAATCGAAGACCATTGTATATCAGTGTCTTGGACCCTCTTGCATTGGTTATTATTACCGGAGTTTCGCCTGAAACAAACAGATTTATTAGTACTCTTCTGACCGACGTTCGAAAGTAATCATTATTTATCAGTCCTTCTCTCTCCTTGTGGATCCATCCTTAAAATCAACCAACTACAACGAGTCAACTGTGATAGTTTTACACCAAACATTCACGTGATTGGCCCATGGTCGCAATCTATATAAAAAAATGATTACTCATTTTGGCCGTATCTAGAATATCAGAAACAAACTCCGTGCAAAATTAGCACCAAAATTTAAGAATACTTTATACGTAATTACATAGTTGTTTACATCGCCTGTTACATCAGATCGTTCAGCTACGTTTAAGTCTTATATTATAGGAAAAGATTCACTTTCTTAGATTTCATGCTGGAATTTCTTAATGGAAAAAATGAATAACATTTTGCCCAACGCGAAAATCCAACCAAGCTCAGGAGCTTGTGTGTATGATCCAGGGATCATACACACATATTCATCGTAATACCAACCAGGCAGTCATGAAACAAGAGGTCAATATTTAACGGCTTTACTAATAAACTTTAGTTGTTTAACTGTCCCTTAAATACAATTTGGCCTGCTCTATTGATTGATCTGTGACGTTAGAGAAAACGAGACAGAGCATGTTTATACATACATACATAAACTCACGCCTGTATTCCCCGAAGGGGTAGGCAGAGGTGCATTACTGCACCCACATTTCGCCAGGTATGTATCAGTCCCACGTAATAGGGGGCGAGCCTATTGCCGTTTTTCGGGCACATTTCCAGACTCCGTGCTGTTACTGAGAATTTTCTAATGGAAAAACCCAATAACGCTTTGCCCGACCCGGGAATCGAATCCAGGACCTCTAGATCGCACGGCACATACTTGTACCGCGAGACCACGAGGCAGTTTATACAGTAGTTATATTTACTAACGTTTATAAGTAAGGCCATGCATGTCGTAAAGGGTTATTGAAATAAGCTTCTGTTTATTATAAGTAGTAGTATATTTAAAAATTTGGTTTCGGCATAACTTCTTGCAACACTGTAATCATACAAACTAATTATCTCTGTGTGTAAACTACTTATAAAGAAATTATAATGGATAGTCATACGTCGTTTTGTGATTGTCCATATAATAAACGACGTTTCCATTGATAGTGTGTATCGTCGATCTGCAGGCGAACTTGGCGTGGGAGCTGCAACGCCACCGCAACTTGGGACCTTCCTTATGACAATTCTGTCTGAATCGTAGTCCGTCGTAAATCAGTACTTTAGAACCTTTTGAATTTGTCATTATTACCGGAAGTTCACCTGAAAAATCAAAATTCTTAACACTATTCTGACTATTTTGAATTCATCCATAGTAATAATATAAAAGCGATCTTCTAAAAGTCGTTCTGCAATAGTTCAAACTATACCACTATTGTAAAGTTGAATTGCAAATATTTTTAGGATGTCGTTATGTCACTTGATGTGTACTGGAAATAAATTTGATAATTTAATGGTAGTATTTTCCCATTGTTTATGAATAAAACACAATTCTTATATTACACCTTTATTACTATACATATTATTTTTCATTTTCAATGTGAAATCTTTCAGTATGCTGATGAGACATGCCTAATAGCTGCAAACAAAGAAATATCTGTAGCTCTTCATCAACATCAAAAATATTTCACTATTATATATATACGTATATTATACAAGGTGTATTCAGACCGTGATCGGAAACTAAGGCAGGTAATAGCTACGGTGATTACAAACCCATTGGCGTTAAAAAAATCTCGACAAAAAATAGAAATTTTGACGCTTTCTTAAGAATCATAGGTATTAAATGGATGTGGTTGGAAGGAAAACGTATTATTTTTTGTCGGGATTTTTTTAATGTCACAATGTTTGTAATCACCCCAGCTATTATCTGCATTAGTTTCCGATCACGGTCTGAATACACCCTGTATATGAAATGGTCGCACGACGCTGGACTCTCCATAAATGTCTCTAAAACTAAACTTATGTACTTAAATAGTTCAAGTAACTTATATAGTTTATGTAACTTACATAGTTCAAGCCGAAGCAGGTCTTCACACAAAATAGAACTTCTTGCTCATAACCACAGCTGCCTGCATTCGAATAAATTGACAAATTGTGGATGTGAAACTATCGAAGTAATAGAAACGTACAAATATTTGGGTATCTTGATTGATGATCGACTTAAATGGATAGATCACACGAAATATGTTTGTAACAAATTGCGTTCGATACTAACGAAGATCGTACTAGTTAAAGCAAAAGTTCCTTATACTACGTTACTCACTCTACAAAGCACTAGGAGAATCGATCATACCAATGGCTTAAGTAGCTATGGTCGCACATACAAAACACATCTTAATTCCATTTTCCAGCTGCAATTACGTATCTTAAAGGCTAAAGTACCTCGTAAAATTCAGATTCAATATCAATACAACTACATTGATTTGTTTGGCTACAGTAATATTTTTCCGGTACATGCAAAAGTGGAATACGCATTATTAGTAGAAAACTTATTTAATGAAAATCTTATAAAATACAATACAAGAACAAACATGACGTTACGAAATACACATTCAAAACTAATTAAACCGAATTTCACGAATTTTTATGGTAAAAACATTATTCCAGAACTTATAAACCATCTTCCAACAAAGCTGGCAACTCCAAATAACATTACAAGTAAACTTAAAAAATACTTTATCTGCCTAAACACGTGTTATAAAGAACCAATTTGTAAATCTCCATTATGAATCACTCTGTACGTTGTTTATTTCTACGTTGTGTTCTGTGAGAGCGGTGTAATGCGCGCGCGCTGTGCAACTTTATTACTTATCTGGGGGCACGGCAGTGCCCCCGCCAAGTCGAGCGAAAAAGCGGCACGGCCGTACTATACTTTATTCACTTGATTTACTTTGCCTAAAATGTTTTTTATTGCTTTTTTCTTCTCTTTGTTGTAATAGATATTTGGTTGATTTTTTGTGGTTTGTATTTGTATAAATTGTGTTAAAATATATTAATGTCGACGAATCAACAGGTGCACAGAAAATAGGTGGTTTATGTTACACTAAA
Source organism: Hemaris fuciformis (assembly GCA_907164795.1). Taxonomy (NCBI): domain Eukaryota; kingdom Metazoa; phylum Arthropoda; class Insecta; order Lepidoptera; family Sphingidae; genus Hemaris; species Hemaris fuciformis. The sequence goes on from OU015443.1 coordinate 3,323,252, forward strand.
TACCAATGTATAAATTGTTATTGTCTTTTTATATAAATAAATAACAAAATGCACAATGGGTTATGTCCCACACGCTCTTTGAAACTTTCCCAATCTAAAACGTACTATGTGATGGATTATGGGATGGACGAAACCCTCTCAGTAGTAGAGGAGGCCCGTGTCTATCAGTGAGACGTATATGGGCTGGTAATGGTGATGTGATGGACGTACAGAGCCTTTGTAACAGAGTTTCGTTGACACGTTAAGGTAAGTAATACTCAATATTCCGACCGCTCAAGATGTGGTGTGTTCATCATAATGATAGACCACCTCATTCCCAATTGTATAAACTTTCGCCTTACAAGAATATTTATAATGTGAACAACATCTCCACGTAATTTTATTCCCGGTTTTGAAGTTCACACGGTACTTTATGTTGCCCATTATCAGACTGTAACTTCCTCGGTTGTTCTTTACGATCATAAACTCATCATCTGCAATGAAAATAAGATTAATTAGTATATGAAGGATGAAGGAAGGATGATGACGATTGAGCTAGCACCTGAAATTAGTTTTCCATAAAATAAGTGACCTTCAACGATGGCAAAAAAATGTGGGAAACGATGGGAATATTGGGCCTACTTCAACTGGTTTTCAAATAAATAACAATCCTTGTATGTATTTTATTCAACACACAATTTATTTACATTCTATAAAATATTTTAAATATTTTTACGAACATATTATCTGGTAACAATTATACTGAGATCGCACGTTAGAGTAATTACAACACATATTTTTGTTTTATCTTCCTTTGAATAAAATCAACATGATATTTAACTTACAACAATCATCTAAACATAATTTACTCTCTCTGTAATACACTGACATAATTTACTGACTCTGTTATCTCTATAATCTATTTTATATAAAATGGGAAAATAGGAAAATTACTACTGAATTTAGCGGATGGAAAGCGAGCTCATAAAAACGTGTCGAATGTTAATTAGCCAATTTAAATATTATTTGTATGTAATTTAAACTCGACTTCCTTGTTGGTCCCGCAGCACAATTGTGCCATGCAAAATTCAGTTCGTTGGGTCAAGTTACGGGTTCAAATGACTTGGTTGACAATATTGTCTATATTCGGGTTTAGTCTTTGTATCAATATTGTAAAATATTTATTGATTGGAAAAGAGCAACATTAGAGTTTCTTGCCTGTTCTTTTCTTGTGATGACTGCCTTCCGAACAGGATGGTACGCTCAATTTTGAAATGATTGAATCTAAGTGAATTTGACATTTTATAGATTTAATAAATATTATTTCATTTCATTGAAACAGTATAATAAAACGTGTTTATATTATAACTGGGATTATTAATTACTGCTTCAATATTCAGATAAACCACCCGATATTGAAATAAATAATAAATATGCTTCGTCCATCAACCTTTTAATACACATAACATACACAGCCATGATAAACCTCCTTCCAATAATTAAATAAATAACTTAATAGGTGACTAGATTTATTAAAATAAACCTTTAAATATGGTTCTTGTCTACCTTTAAATATGATTCGAAAGTTTCGACCCTAACATCGACATAGGGATATTAATAAGTAATAATAATTATCTATTAAGTTTTTTATGAATCTGCAAGGACACATGTAGTCTCTGAATAAAAGAAAAGCTTTGAATTATAGCGGGATTAAGATAGTGTGTAATTGTTAGAGTTATATAATACATTATTATTATTTTGTTTAATATATTATTTCTATACAAAAGTATTCCATTGCAATATTTAGTTTTTATGCTAAATTTCACACAACGGGCTTGTGACACAATCAATGTATTCATAAATAAATGTATCTATTATAATTACCCTCTTAGATTAAACATTAATCGATAGTTATGAATCTTGTTCAAAGACCCAGTTGGTATGTCACAACATTCATAATGAACAGCGAAGTAATGATGACATCAGAAATTTTATAAATAAGATCTATTTTTACTTCAAGAACTCAACGCACTTTTTCTATGATGACGTACGTATACAATAGTGCAATAAGAAAACCGGCTTTTTAAATACGCTTTCTTATTAAGTGACGTAAATTAAATTTTTATTAATTAGTAAATTATCTAACGCCCAACTATACATGTTTTAGAGAACACAATTTTGTTTAATTTCTATGTAAAATATATAATTATCTATTGCACGGAAATATAATGGAATTTCAAACATCATGTGTTCCATAAATTTCGCAGTACGCTTCACGTGAAGTAAACAGTGCCACCTGTGACACTCTACACAGAGCTGAGAAAGTTGGTAGTATGCTCATCAACGAAGAGCACGATGTCATAGCCAATGGTGTGGACTCTCGCCTTACACCGGTACCGTTCGTGAGTGACGCACCTCCACGCGGTTTTACCTCCGATCATCTTGTAGTTGATCCTGTAGTCATTGCCGTTGATGTGCAGCCTGTCGTAGCCTTTCTCAGACTGGAAGAACCTGGGCACACCTGGGAACAAATTAAATTCGTCAGTTGATTGCTTATAAAAAAAATATATCATTACATCATCCTTTTATTTTTAGGTTAAATATTAAAATGTTATTTTGTAAGCTGTAAATATCTTCAAGAGGTAAGCACACTCCTCCGTAATAGCAATTTTCTTAATTATTCCGTGTATTACTAAAGTGATCTACTGCTGAACGTAAATTGTAAAAGGATAAATTAAACTTATTATCCTAAGTTACGCTTTATAGACTGTGTAAAGTATCCTGCCACGACGTACTTAATGAAATCATCAAATAAAGGACATCTGCATTTTAACAATCATTAAGGAAAATATCGCAGAACGGCCAATCGTTCGTATGTGTTCTAAATTAAATTACTTGTCTCTATAAGCCTAGTGTAAGTGTAACCTAGTGTAGTCTTCAACTAGTCTGATTAAATTTCGAAATGTAAAAGTAATTTTACTTTTTAATTCGATACAATAGGAATGCTATTCAACAATCAAACACACAATTACATACAACCTTTAGATTTATTAAGGTTATAACACTATTTATTGCCATTAGTAGCCTTATTATGTTGCATAAATTTCTACTTAAGCTTGTTAAATATATCACAGCTTGACTTAAGTAACTACTTGTTACTTTAATATATTTTATATTTTTATGCTACACGAATTCTATACTTTATAAGTACATAAATAAGCTTACAGCTATTGCTACGAGGCATTTTTACTGTAACCTGAAATTGTACCCCGAGGATTAGAATTGAAGATAAAAAAGGGAAAACCAGACTTGAAATGGAAAGTTTAAAAGTTCATTTTTATAGTTGAAATATGTATCCAATTTTTAACGACAAAACCTAAGCGATACAGTTATTGTGTTTAGACTATAGTAAAAATGTTGCCGGTCTTACTATCTATAGTTATTTTCGATGTAACGCGTTAATAGTTATATTATTATATATTATTTTTAGCTATGAGAATTAGTAACCGAGCAGAAGGAATGTTACGTTTTATTTTTAAAAACAGAGCGGGCGCAGTTACAGTCATATTTTTTAATTTAATAAAATTTCGTGCAATACATTTATACCTGTAATTGTCAGTTACATAGGATTAAAACGCCAATTTGAAATCCTTTAAATTTAGTATACGCAAAACTAATTTGTATACGCCGTATAAATGAAGTCATTGTTTTTAAATTCCAAAAAAAATAAATTACGAACGCACTCAAAATATGTACACAAGGAAAAATATGTCACTTTAATTTACATTTAATACATATCCAACATGAACCTAGAAAAAAAGAACAGTTGTATGTTCTAGAAATGTTCAAACACTACATTGAAATCGATCTTGTCCAAATTCCTTGGTGGGTGGCAGTGTTCCTCCACAGCTCGTATCACCACACCCTCAAACGTATGTATCCTTGCCGAGCACTTTCTGATGGAGCACCTCCACCTGATTTTGCCACTGCTGTCCACGTAATTCCTTGTGTATGTGTAACCTCCGCGGAGTAGCAACTTGAACCCACGTGTCGTGTGGACAATCCTAGCTGGAAGTTAAAAACTTCATTACTTTTAAAAGTTTTATCTGTTGACTGTCTCGTGGTCTCGCGGTACAAGTATGTGCCGTGCGATCTAGAGGTCCTGGGTTCGATTCCCGGGTCGGGCAAAGTGTTATTGGGTTTTTCCATTAGGAAATTCTCAGTAACAGCACGGAGTCTGGAAATGTGCCCGAAAAACGGCAATAGGCTCGCCCCCTATTACGTGGGACTGATACATACCTGGCGAAATGTGGGTGCAGTAATGCACCTCTGCCTACCCCTTCGGGGAATACAGGCGTGAGTTTATGTATGTATGTAGTTTAATCTGTTTCTAAATGTTTATGATAATCGCCTCTTTCTAATTCTAATTGCTTTTTTGGTATGTTTATGAATTTCTATAACTATAATATACACCAAATTGGAGCAAAAAACTTAATTTTTATGTTTGTTATGGTTTTACTTTAAGTGTTACGTTTTTGATACTTTAAGATAAGAAAGTGTACTAATCTCATTTATATCTTTACTAAAACTAATTAAAACCGGTTCTGTAATTTTACCGTGTAAGAGTATCAAACATTCTGTTTCACATCCGTAATATTGCTTCGATTTCTCAAAATACGAGTAAACACATTTTTCATCAAACAATAACCAAGTAAGTAGTGATGGCCTCGTGGTTTAGGCGCGCGGTCGAGAATTTCGGTGGTCTCGGGTTTAAACCCCAGGCACATACTTACCTCTAAATTTTCAAAGTTATGTTTGTATTCACAATGAATTATCACTTACTTTAACGGTGAAGGAAAACATCACAATGTTTTCATCACGATGAAACCTGCACACCCAAAAGTTCTTAGGAATTTCTTAGGTGTGTAGTCCGCCAGTCCTTACTAGGCCAGCGTGGTGGACTAAGGCCTAAGCCCTCTCAATGGTAGAGGAGGCCCGTGCCCAGCAGTGTGACGTATGTGGGCTGATGATGAATGAATATATATTAATATGTTTCATAATGTATTGTATAATTATGATCAAAATACACGCCAAAATAATACATACCATATAAATGTCTTCTAGTCAACTATTTCACTAGACAGGGTAAGAAATAGAAAAGAAAGAAAGAAAAGAAGGGTTATAATCCATGTTGATTATTAATATATTAAAAAAAATTATTTCATTACATGTTTATTTTAAAAAATCATGACTGTTATTAAATAAGTATTGGATACGAAGTAAATAGCTTAATAATATTTTATAACAAACTGTATTCATTTTTTTGACTAGAACTCATCACGAGCATAATGATTAGCGAAATACATATATGTAAATGGGTAGAAAATAATATTATTTATTAGTAATAAGAAGACAAGAGATAATAAAAATTAAGACCGTAAAAAAATATAATTAACGTTGTAATTATTATCTGTCTATGATATTGTTATTGTCTACATATGTCTATGTTATCTTTCATTGGAAGACCAAATACAGCATATTACAAAATGTAAAAGCCAAAGATAAGGAGCAGCGTTAGCAATTAATGAAAAAAAAACTTTTTTAGGTGGTCAGATCCACATTTTTATAATGCTTTAACTATTGTAGGAACGATTTTACTCGGATGTTACTAGTGTTTCAAAGTAAAAATAAAAACCTTTCCTCCTTTTACTGTAAATATCTAAATAATACAATAATAATATATAGAATAATCACAACAAATACAAATTACAAAATTTATTTTTATATTCCTTATTTTAATGACTGTAGCAATGTGTTAAAATGTTATTTTTGTGACTATTGTATTTTCTGGAAGTTTCGATTTCATTTGAACAATAAAAATTATGAATTACCCTGCTATTTCTGAAACTGTATGATGACATAATATTGAAAACATTTTAATGGAAGAGCTTTGTAGTAATTTTTTAAATCTTTGAAATAATCTTAGACGTGGCGGCACTATTCCTAATACTATAAATCTACTAAGTAATTATGATATGGAGATAAAGTTAAAAAAACAATGAATATAAATATATAACTAATATTGACTACTACTAATCAATAAATATGAAGAAACATAATACAAAGCAAAAAAAGCTATTTGTAACGTTTAGTACGCAATCAACTTCCAACAAAATTCGTATTTACAAATATTATTATCACTTATTTTATTTTAATATTACATTGAGATCAATAAATCACTTTCGTGTGAGATTTTCCATACAGAAAAAATAAATATATTTGTTTTTCAGAGCGATCCCTATTTAACAGACAGTCAAACTGTCATCTTAATAAACTCGGTAAGTTTTTGATTGGTAAATTATTATGCTATTGTATATGATTTGGCAAAAGATAAAAATAATGTCATCTTGATTAAAGATTAAATAAAGATCATAATATTTAATCTGCAAAATCGATAAGAGATTCTCGACAGCAATCAAAAAAGTTATCAAACGCACTGAATTATCAACGATTATTTATTAATTTCTGATTTTAATTATAAAAATCTTGATGTAGTCTGTTATCTAGAAGACCATAATCATAATCATGATTACATTATTGTCCAACAATTATATTGGACTTGGTTTAATTTGAATATCGAAATGCCAGTTCTTCTAGTTTATTTGTATCCTTACGAATTCTAGTCGGTACCAGATGGTTGTGCAAATCCATGCTCTTCACAAAATGTCCATTAACATAAATTCGAAACGCCTTACACAGCCTTTTGGTACATCGCCATCGAATTTTGCCGATACCCTCGGGCTGTTCGTAGTACTTCTCGCCCTGGTATATTAATTGGTTTTTGCCGTTGCGTGGGTTCACCTGGATTATACCTGGAAATTAGAGTACCTACACTATAGCTTTGTATATAACCTTTTACTCAAATATTTAATATACATAAAAAATAGCTTGCCTAAAGGACTCGCGGCACAAGTATGTATCGTCCGATCTAGAGGTCAAGAGTGCGATGCTCGCGTCAGGCAAAGTGTTATTGGGTTTTTATATTAGAAAATTCTCAGTAGCAGCACGAAATCGGAAATGTCCCCAAAAACGGCCATAAACTCTAAATCTATGTATAGTCTAGTCTCACATTACGTGAGACTAATACATACTTGGCGAAATGTGGGTGCAGAAATGCACCTCTGCCTACTGGCTGCCCTGAAGGGTCAGGGAATACAGGCGCGAAGTTATGTATATATGTATGTACAAAAACTAGCACTAGATGTGCATGATTGTGTCGAATTGAACATCAGTTTGAAAATAGTTTTTTCCGTCAGTCGAAACCATGTCGATCGCACTGTATTTACAATCAAGTGCACCATCACGTCATCGTCCTAGTAAAAAAAAACTCATTCCAGTATTGAACATATCATTAGGTTTTTTTGGGTCTGAGTTCGATTTGTCAGTCACAAGATTGTCATTACTATTTTCCAAAATATTTCTTCAGTACGTACGTGCTGTGTACGCAGTATTACTGTTGGCTGATTTATTACTAATATTGGTATCGTTTTCTCGTATGGTGTTACTTCTGTTTAATTGCTTTGAATGTCAGCAGATATTGATGGCAGTATTTAGGAAAAATCATGTAAACTAAATGAAGAAGACTAAATACGTAATGCAATCTTAAAACTTCAATCAGCATCTTAATGTATTAGATATTTAAAAGGATGTTTCAAGGAATAAATAAAGACGAACATAATTTATTAGCACATTTTCACTATTTTAAAAACCTAAGACTAGACTTACCTACATAGCCGTACATTCCTTATACCAAAATTTTAAATGCCCTTAATGTCCAATTTCACCAAAAATAAAAAAGACATTTTATATATTACATCCCACCTCCAATTTAATAACCCGAAGAAACTCTGATTAAAGAAAGTAATATGTAGTTATGGCATATTTATACATTTATAAATTATATCGTATCACTTTAAAGATACTGTGCGACAATACCTGCATACCGTAGAGTTTTCAAGTGGAATTTCTTAAGTATGATACGTCCACAAACCCGATCTAGGTCTTGGTGGACCAAAACTTACTCCATTGCAAAAAGCAATGGAACCTAAATAAGCTGATATTATGAAAAATATAGTTTTTATAACTTAAACGATAGTTATAAATAAGTAGCGTAAGCTATTTTGTATTTCTCAATAAATCGTTATTGCACTAGAAAATGCCTTATTTACCGAATTTATTAATGAAAATGGACATTTGTTTATCACTACTACTATCATTTACAAACAATATAGGTACCTTAAACTATTACAATAAATAACTTAAGTCATTAGCTTTGTCTTTATGAAATTACATAAAATGTGAGACTAAGAATAAAAATTGATTTTAATATTAATTGAAATATCTAAGTGTAGCTTTTTTAATCATGTTTTAAATATAATAGGCCTTTACTCAACGTCAGCTTTGAGTAAGACACTGATTAAGCCTGCCTTAACCAATTATTGTTTTGCACTGATTCTTATAATGTCAATGTCACTGAAGAAAACAAAACACAATATATATTTATAGTCAAGCCATACATACATAAACAACATTACAGAAACTACAAAGAGAAGATTAAATAAATAAATACACCCAACAGTCACATACATAGTTCTGACCCCACATTATGATACAAGTCTCGTGTCGTCGCGTGGGTATCAGAAACTACGATAGACTTTTCGGCCCGAAACAAATATTTATGGATCACACAAACATTTGTCTCGGTGCGGGGATCGAACCCGCGGCCTTTCGTTTCGCAAGCTTGTGTCTAGCCAACTGCGCCACGGGGCTGTCAAATTAGAGCTATAGAGTCCCTAACTATAATATGTAACATTTGTAATAAGGATAAACTAAAAGCGAGCTATTTCATCCAGCTGGGAAAAAAAGAATACGCACCACGTGAGATAAGGACATCCCCGCCAGCGATTGTCAACCATTCGCGGGCGTGAATGTCCTACTTTTCTCCCTCGGTGCGTAATATACTATTTTGGTATACATAAATATTTTTGTCCCTATGTGCAATACATAGATATCTAAAAATTCTACATTCCTTAAAAATCTCATAATCTATGTGCTATACGAGTATATGACTACACCGACTCGTAAAAGATAATACAGTGCAACCTTAATATAGCGTACCTCAATATAACGACTTCCTCGATTTAACAAATTCTTCGTAATCCCCTTGAATTGTCCATAAGAGTCAATATAAAATATACCTTTACATTGCGAACATTCTTTGCGTACAACCTCTTTATAACGAATTTTCAACTATCAAGAAACGTATTCGTACTTCTAATTAACGAATTTTGCCAACCCAAAACCTTTATATAAAGTTTCCACCAATAATATAACTCTTAATCTTATAATGTGATTCATGTCTCGACATGTTTCGACACGCTTTTGTTTGATTGTTCGCTATAACAAGATAAGTACGTAATATTGAGGTGAATAAAACTATTCTTTTACCTCTTTATAACGAATTTTAGACCAATCTAACCTCAACATAACAAACCTCAGTTCAACGAATTACTTGATATTACGAATATTTTCTTGTTCCCCTCCGATTTGTTATATCGAGGTTGCACTGTATCATGTGTTTTAAAGTATATTTCAATCTAGTAGATAAATATTTAATAATCATTAAAAGATTATTGGCCGAATACTGAAACGCTACTTAATCTGAGGGCGACTTATATTTATGTGGCTGTTATAATTTAAGGGGTATATACTTAAAAAAATCATGTAAAAGATCTTTTTGTGGTAATGTTGCCATTTATGTAAATTTAAGTGGGCATTAGTTAATCACAGTCTTAAAACCGATAAATGATGTTTCAGTACCTATACCGCTTAAATTATAACAGCCACTTAAATATAATTTGCCCTCAGATTAAGTAGCGTTTCAGTATTCGGCAATAAGTCGATGGAATCTTAGTCCAAAAAGTATTTAATACACCTTACTATCAACGATGATTTTTATTTTAACTATGATAAGTATTAGCAACTGAACTACCATTTCTATTACATTTCAGAGGTCTGTATTTGAACCCTGATGATACGATATTAAATAAGTATGTAGGCTTTCAAGAAAACACACAAACATGTGTAAGAAACACAAGAAATGCAAAATATTAGCTTCAAACTATTTACAAAATTATTAACAAAAAGAAACTTAGAACTTTAATATATATGTATACACATATCTCTTAAAATTATTACTGGCAATTTTCTTGTACACAAGAAACTAAAATAAATTGGTTAATCCACACAGTAAATTAATCTATAGTATCAAAAAAAGTCTTTTTGTTGTTCTGATTTGATTGATAGTGGATTAGCGCTAGGTAGCATCTAAAATTATCGAGTGCAACAATCATTTTCACTTAAAAAATATCCAAATCAATATAAATCATTATTTCACAAACATATTTCTACTAAATTAGAAAAATAATCATAATTACCCGAGAACATCTATAAACATACAACTTGACTACTTAAATTACGACAAAACAACATTTGTACTTTAAACAATATCATTTTATTTCTTACCATGTCTTTATATATTTTATGCTATAGCATCTTATAACTCCAAAACTAATAGAAAAGCTAGATCGAAAGATTCGTTGAAAGCGAGCAGTAATCATAAGAGCCTACACCTTTTAGTAATTATAATAAACGATGTTCTAATGTATAAGCAGATATGTATATTAATATCTGAAATGACTACTAAGCCTATTAACTTTAATGTATTTAATGCGTATGCTTCCCAATAACAGCTTCCACCGACTTGCCAAACATTTTCACGCGAACAGGGCATTTTTTGCTGACTCTCTTAGAGCAGTACCAAGAAGAAGACCCGTCGAAATGTCTATTGTTGGTCGAAAATGTGTAGTTTTTGATGCGCAGAAGATATCTCCCAGTCGGCAACGGTACCAGTACACAATCTGCAATTAAAAACAACAGATCAGTATCGAAAGAAAGATTCAGTACTATAGGTTTAAAATAAATTTATGCGTTAAATCAATTTATGACACTACAATAGCTTTTACGATGCCATGGTATTTATGCCTTTCATTTTAATTAAGTAAATGACACGATATGAGCTCTATACCATTTATTTTATTTAAATCAAGGTAAAATTTATAAAAAAAAACATTAATATAAAATTACAAAAATATAATTTAATAATTATTAAAACTTATAAACAAAGAAATCTAAACTTATTTTAAGACGTCATGCAACAGTTAGTAATCACATAGTCAAATATATTGAATATTGACTATCTACAAATGCATTTAAATGAGCTTGTTTGTACATCAAGTACACATAAACACTATATTAACGTTGTATAAGTTATAATGTTTTCTCTTATAGTAAATATTGAAAGAAAAATGTATAAATACACCGAAAAGTCACACAATTTTTTCTAAGATACAAATCTTGTGTCGTGGGTACGAGAAAGAGAAACTTTTCGGTTTCACAAACACCCCGAACCAAAACAAATAAGTGTGATCACACATACATTTGTATCGGCGCGGGGATCGAGCTCGCAGCCTCTCGTATCGCATGCTAGTGTCTAGCGCCGCAGGACTCACAAGGTAAAAAGTAACAATTCTTCTATAACAAGTCGTTAAACAATTAATTTTGATGCTTATCAAATGTGCCTTTTGTGCCTCCTATGGGACTTTAGAAAACCATGTTGAGGTGATTAAAAAGTATAAAAATACTGCTAATTTATTATAGTAGTTAAAACAGACAGACAAGATTTCATTTTTAAGTCTTTTTAATTGCCTGATAAATAAATGTACTATAACTCACAACACGCTTCTGTCCTTATGCCAATTTCACCTGAAGTCGGCGCAATGTTTTTTCTTCTATGTATAACTATCAACCGTCGTCTTTTCATCCACATATTTTTCACTCAAATCCTTTTACATATAATTTTATTCATATATTATATGTCATCTCGGCAGTTAAGACTCTAGATATTATATTGATCTAATAATATCGAACGCCTTAACAGGAATATCTTACACCAATTAGTAATATTTCATCAACACCCACCAAAGTATTTAGCCTTCGGGAGTTTTGTTGGAAACAAAAATAATACATATGACAGCCCCGTGGCGCAGATCGCTAGATACCAGCTTGCGAAACGAGAGGCCGCGGGTTCGATCCCCGCACCGAGACAAATGTTTGTGTTATCCACAAGTATTTGTTTCGGGTCTGGGTGTTTGTGAGACCGAAAAGTCTCTCGTAGTTTCTGATACCCACGGCACAAGACTTGTATCTTAATGTGGGGTCAGAACTATGTATGTGACTGTTGGGTGTATATATATTTATTTATATATAATCAAATAGAAACCTCTCGCTAATTGGAACAATAAGTAACAAGAGTATAAGAAAATCTGTTCAAATACAAGATATATAATATTGTATTTCATGTGAAAATAAGATTAAATAAACTTTCCACCAGTTTATTGCACTTAGCATAAGATTTCAGACGAATTCTATATGATCAGAAATGTCCTCATTATCAAGTGTGTCATTTTGCTGGAACGGAAAAGAAAAACAAAACACGAAAAAAAATTATTGCAAAACCAACATAATCTACTTTTTTCAATTTGCAACATTAATATGTACACATATATCCTGTATTGGACTAAGCCCTAAAAACCCTCTAAGTTGTAGAGGAGGTCCGTGACCAGCAGTGGGCCATATATGGGCTGATGATGATATCCTGTTTTAACAACATGTTTGACATCTTGATATCATTTTTCAATTCTTATTTAATTTAAGTTATCACGTGCTTAAATGATTTAAATTCATGAGTATACTCTTCATGACCATTAGGCATGAGCATTGCCCAAAAGATTACGACTCCATGACTTCCATGATACTACCCATATCTATACTCTTTGCGATCTTCAAAATATCGTTAGTCTGCCTTAAATGATCAAGAGCACGCCCATAGCAGCGCTTTCTTGCAACGTTCATTCTATGCTCGGTAATTTAGTATGAGTTCTAGTCACAAATCAGAAGGATCGTAGGAGGTCAAAAGTACCCGATCTAGCAAACTTAACTGGCAATAAATTATAATTAAAACACATGTAATTCCTTAAAATGAGATCAAAGGTCAATGGTTATGACGTTCCATGGTACAGATGATGACACCTTCCATGCTTATAATAAATGCAGGACATTGTACCGTGGAGCGATCTTTACAATACCATCTGATCTTCTTCCTGTCGCTGTTTCTGCAGTAGTAAACGTGATTCCCCTTTCTTATTGCTGTCTTGGTCCATGAATGAACGTCTGAAAATGATTGCAATATAAAAATCGTACATCCAGTCAACTGAAGGAGCTTCGCTGCAGCCACAAAAACTTGGGAATACAGTTCTCCAGGGCTAGAACGTTTATCTCATAGCTCAAAAGTCATTAAAAGAACAGCTTCATTGCTTTGTTCGCTTCAAAAAAAGTTCTTGATAGTCTGAAATAATTTATTTAAAACCTGTTGCTTTCTTTTTAAGGAATATTCTATGTCTTGTCAGTTGGTTTAGTAATAAAACATGTATCGATAGTAAGACTTATATGCATTAAGCAAGATTTTAATACCACTTATGCGTACAGTATATGAGGTACCTATAGTTTATAACGGCCAAAAATCAGTTCAGTCGCTCATAAAACGTAACTTTATCTGCAAAAGTTGTAGTGGATCGTGGAGTAATTACTTTGATTTTGTAACACAGTGTTTTTTATAAAACATTATTGATCACACTAGCCTCAATAATTAATATTCATATTGGCAATTGGCCCAGTATTTTACCTACTTCGGTAAGAAAACTTCCGATAATTCTTCTAAGCTTCCGTAATTTCCGATAAAACTTTAGTTTATATTAATTTGGTAAGTTGGAGGTAAGTATTTGAGTAAGCAGGCAGGATTAAATCTATGGACATCGTTAGTGTATCAGAAGAGACTAATATAACCTATAAACTATCAATTTGAATTGACATCACTTCTATCGGCTCATCCAAGATTCGCCTAAATAAATGGTTCATTCCATCATACTCCACTCTATTGCACTCGAATTTAATCCATTCCTCTCAGTTTATTTGTTGTCAACTCATAACTTAATCAATATCATCCCTCTTCATATCACTAGCACCAAAAACAGCATTTTCATACAAACAATTTATAAACATAACTTAACAACCATCATAATAATTATGGATCAGATTGAGGTATTAGTCATCCACAGAATGAATGTATTGATTATAATTTTCAATTTAATGTCATTATACAAAATTCATATTGAAATATAAAAAAAAATATGATATAAATAATTAGGCGCTTCAATTTCCTTTTAAAATCATTTAGTCAGAAATAACCTATATTACAACACTTGAAAAATAAATAATAATCCATGAACATATAGGACTAAGATCTATACGAGTACACTTAAGACCGTGTTCATTTTTAACATAGTAAGAATCAGTTTAAGAAAGCAATCGCCATCATCATCATCAGTCCATATATGTACGTCCCACTGCTGGGCACGGGCCTCCTCTACCATTGAGAGGGTTTAGGCCTTAGTCCACCATGCTGGCCTAGTGCGGGTTGGCTGACTACAGACCTAAGAAATTCCTAAGAACTTTTTTAGGTGTGCAGGTTTCATCACGATGTTTTCCTTCGCCGTTAAAGTACGTGATAATTCATTGTGAATACACACATAACACAAATACAAATAACACAAATAAGTCAGAGGTGTGTGCCTGGGGTTTGAACCCGCGACCGTCGAGATTCTCGACCGCGTGGCCAAACCTCGAGGCCATCACGACTTCTATGGGTGATATGGGTTGATACAGATAGATAAATAGACAATATACCTTAAACTTTACTTAAAAGTTTAGCGATAGAACCGTTATTTCTACTACGATATTTTTGGGACGGATGAGTATGAATCGGCTGCGCAGATATCATTTGGTTGTTCTTGTCAAGCGTGATTCGCGCGTTGCATCCTCTATTGCTGTGAGTGGAGCAGCGCCAGTGGGTAGTACCGTTTTTAATAGAGCACTTCTTGCAGTAAGTGAAATCGTTGTGGTAAACCAACAAGGATCCAAGGCGAGACTTCACGAAGAACACTGAAATTGCAAAAGTTATCAGTATAAATAAATAAACCCAACAGTCACATACATAGTTATGACACTACACTAGGACACAAGTCCTGTGTCGTGTGTATCAGAAACTACGAAAGACTTTTCGGTCTCACGAACACCCAGACCCGAAACTAATATTTATGGATCACGCAAACATTTGCCTCGGTGCGGGGACGATCCCGCGGCCTCTCGTTTTGCAAGCTGGTGTCTAGCCAACTACGCCACGGGGCTGTCATATGAATAGGTAATCAATTGTCATATATTCCACACACATTTCGTTTTAAAAAGAAAATTACGGATCCCATCTTCGCCCGGGCGCAATTTCTTTAAAAAAATTGCCTTGTCCTTTCCTATCTAAATCTCATCTATCTTCATGTGTAGAATTCGAAAGTCTGTATTAATAAAAATTGGTTCTAAAATTGTAATTTTGTAATTTGAGGAATTGTCTTGGAAAATATCGATTTAAGATTCATTGGATGACGTTTTATTATTCACTTGCAGTCAAGTGATAAATTTAAAATGAGACTACCAATCATACATTAAAATATAATTTTATCATGTATGTTTTGAGATATCTGTACAAATAGTCCCATTAATGACTGTCAAGAATGAGGTCTTACCCCACCATAATCAAACTCTTACGGAAAGTTATCAGACATCATGACATGAAAGAAATGATCTATTGCTGTGCTGTTTGACCATAACTTAGATTGTTAAGAATACTTACTGTAAGGCGGACGGGGTTGCAACAGAGACACCTATACATTACCTGGGGTAGATAGAAAGCGTATTTTAGACTTTGGAAGGGAGCAAAAATAAAACTCAATTGCTTGCACACGCTTCAAAAACATTTTATTTATCTACTAGGCTTGGAAACATTTATTAAAATTACTCACTCACATGCAATATAACCCACACACAAGTCTTACATTTTCGATACAAATGTACCAATCAAAAATGGAATTAACAGTCGAAGATTAGCTAGATAATATACATTTAAGCACACCTTTAAAGTAGCGAATTTGATCAATATAATAATTATAAAGTTAAACATCAATAGCTTGATTTTATTTATTACACAGGTCCAAAGACAAATAGTTTACTACATAAATATATCCAAAATGAAAACTACGTTAAAATTACATTAAGCAGACATCTAGAGATCATAATTATTATCATATTCAGCCCATATACGTCCCACTGCTGAGCACGGGCCTCCTCTAACTTTGAGAGGATTTAGGCCTTAGTCCACCACGCTGGCCTAGTGCGGGTTGGCGGACTACACACCTAATAAATTCTTAAGAACTTTTAGGTGTGCAGGTTTCCTCACGATGTTTTCCTTCACCGTTAAAGCAAGTGATAATTCATTGTGAATACACACATAACTTCAAAAAGTCAGAGGTGTGTGCCTGGGGTTAGAACCTGCGACCGTCGAGATTCTCGACCGCGTGCCTAAACCTCGAGGCCATCACTGCTTTTAAGCAGACATCTAGAGATCATATTATAGTAACACCAAATCAAATTAAAATTAGACCTAATCTAAATGATAGACTTCACTTATTATTATATAATGTTTTGACATTAACTTCAATTACATTTTATTTAAAGTTTAATGTATGATCCGTTAAATATACGGTACGCGTGTGCTGGATGTGTGTGTTGCTCATTGCTGAATATAATATCGTTGTTACTGTCTAATGTAACTCTTGCATTGCATCCTCGATTGCTATGTGTCGAACAGCGCCAATGAGTGGATCCATTTCTGCCGGAACACTTCTTGCAATAGGGATAGTTGTTGAGAAGAACCATTTCGGTGCCAACTCTTGATTTCACGAATGTAGCTGAAAATTAAGAAATTACTTAGTATTTATGAACACATATACTCATCGTTCGAAGTCGTTTTGAAAGGATCTTTCGAAGGGGACGTCTATGGCAAGTCTTATGATGATGGATAATAAAAGCACAATTTAAGTGACTATTTCTTTTATTTCGTTTCTTAATAATCTGGTGAGATGCGTGATGTTTTGTGATTTCACTAAATATTAAGGTGGATTTGAAAGCAAAAGATAGAATAAAAACATATTTTATGTATATATAAGTGATTACAGACAAAAATGCAAGCTCGATACTCAGAATTATTTAATTATCTGATTTTATCAGTCAAGCTTCACATTAAGTAACAATAATTACTAACAATATTTGACGGAATGCATTGCAATGACCTCTACCAACGGAAACCGTCCTTTTAGATTTTTTAAAATTATATAGGGATATTTAAAACATTATACGTACACAAATATTTTGATTTAACATTGAATTAACAGTATGAAATGTTCGATTTTGGTTGGGTATATAAAGGCAAGGATACATCGCAAAGTATACATGAAAAATTAACCAAGTAAAACATTTCTTCAAATGTTCTCTACTGCAGAAAAAAGTTGCCATATCTTTTCAAAATTAGACCCATGCATTCATCATAAGAAGTGATATCTTCAGAAAACAAGTCACTGTTCAGTCTGATCTAATGTCTAATTGACTACTATTTCTTCTCTTCCTATCTAATGTTTACAGTTTGATGTAGAATCCCTTGTACACCTGATAATTGTAAGGAGGGTGCGTGTGTTGCTGTTGTGTGTATATAATCTTATTGTCTTTATCCAACGTGACTTTAGCAGTGCATCCCCGGTTGCAGTGCGTGGAACAACGCCAGTGTATCGTCCCATTCAGCCCAAAATATTTCCTGCAATACGTAAAATTGTTGAGAAGAACCATTTCGGTGCCAACTCTTGATTTCACGAATGTAGCTGAAAATTATGAAACTATTTAATATTATAGTATTTATGAAGATATATACTCATCGCTTCTAACAAGTCGTTTTGAGAGAATCTTTCACAGGGGACGTCTATGGCAGGTCTTATGATGATGGTCATAATGGTAATAAAAGCACAATTTAAGTGACTATTTCTTTTATTTCGTTTCTTATAATAATCTGGTGAGATGCGTGCTGTTTTGTGATTTCACTCAATATTAAGGTGGATATGAAAGCAAAAGATAGAATAAGTGATAAAGATAGATAATTAAGTGATTACAGACAAAAATGCAAGCTTAACATTAAGTAACAATAATTACTAACAACATTTGACGGAATGCATTGCAATGACCTCTACCAACGAAAATCGTTTATTATTAAATTATAAAGGGATATTTAAAAGATTAAACGTATAAAAATATTTGATTTAACATTGAAATAAACAGTAGGAAATGTTCGATTTTGGTTGGGTATATAAAGGCAAGAATACATCGCAAACTATACATGAAAAATTAACCAAGTAAAACATTTCTTCAAATGTTCTCTACTGCAGAAAAAATCTTTTCAAAATTAGACCCATGCATTCATCATAAGAAGTCGATATCTTCAGACAACAATTGACTGTTCAGTCTGAAACCAATGAATATAAATCTAATTGACGACTTCTTCTCTTCAGATCTAATGTTTACAGTTTGATGTAGCTTCCATTGTGCACCTGATAATTGTTAGGAGGGTGCGTGTGTTGCTGTTGTGTGTATAGAATCTTATTGTCTTTATCCAACGTGACTTTAGCAGTGCATCCCCGGTTGCAGTGCGTGGAACAACGCCAGTGTATCGTCCCATTCGGCCCGCAATATTTCTTGCAATACGTATAATTGTTGAGGAGAACCATTGCGGATCCAAAATGCGATTTCACAAATGTAACTGCAATTGAAAAAAATACCAATACAATTACATCTTCATTATCACAGACAGAATTATTGTATAAATATCAATTTTAATTTACTATTTATGTAAAATAATTATGTACATCTTTATAGCTATCTCTTTTATTATAAGTACACTGTTTATATACAGGGTGTATTCAGACCGTGATCGGAAACTAAGGCAGGTAGGTAATAGCTAAGGTGATTGCAAACCCCCTGGCGTTATGTAATGTATGCAATATGCATATATGTATGTATACGTAATTTATATATTATTTAAATGTGGGTTGTCTGGAAGAAAACCGCCTGTTGTAGCTATATATTTTTATTTCCTTTCAAAGTTAAATATATCATTTATCTTGTATTTACTTGTATAGTGTACAAAAATGTGTATTAAATAAATAAAATAAAATAAATAATCATATCTGGCATCATTAATTTTATTTTAAAAGTCAATATTTAACATATATTTTTGGAAATTATCATGAAAAGAATATTCTTACATAATGAATATCTATGAAAGCTGATTTTTACGCAATAAATTTTCTTTACCAAAAACAAAATGTTAGTTTACTGTACTTTTTGCAACGAACCAGACCCTTTTAATTGTTTAGTAAATTAATCATCACTAATTAAAAATGTAGACTAGACCCGGACACTTTTAAATTAACTAACAATGGTAACAGAAGTTCTCAATAATAAAGCAAAATACGAATAAAACTGATCTTTTTGGATTTGGTTTTTTTAGCAGCCCCGGGGCACAGCTGGCTAGACACCAGCTTGTAAAACGAGAAGCCGCGCGTCCGATCCCCAATTCTTTTGAGTCTGAATGTTTACAAGACAAAAAGGTCTTACATAGATTCCTATACAATTAATAAATAATAAATACACCCAACAGACACATAGGTACATAGGTTCTGACTACACGTTAAGGTACGACTCTTGGGTCGTGGGTATGAGAAACTATGTAAGACCTTTCAGTCTCGTAAACACTCAGACTCAAAAACAATTGGGGATCGGACGCGCGGCTTCTCGTTTTACAAGCTGGTGTCTAGCCAGCTGTGCCCCGGGGCTGCTAAAAAACAAATCCGAAAACATCAGTTTTATTCGTATTTTGCTTTATTATTGAGAACTTCTGTTACCAAACCTTTTTTATTGAGGAGAAAGCTGATTATGAGTCTACTTCCCGCCAGAAGCGTATGTGGGAGTGACCGACCTACCAGCCCAGCCCACGGTGATATTAAATACACGTAGATGTTAATGCTGGACTGGGTCTTTAATAAAAGCCGCATTGAAAAAACACGAAACCTCCTTATTAAAATAATATATTGAACCAGAAATTTACGAATAAATCTTGTCAAGAATCATCCCAATAAATCTTATAATACTTGCACATATTCTTCAAATTATTAAACTACATTAAGTGACCGTCCATCTTGATGGCCGTTAAGTATTTCTCATGTCTTGTCCACTAGATTTATTTATGTATTTCCTTTAATCCTTCATTTACAGTTTTATGTAGAGGCCTTCAAATACGCGATATCTTTGTGGAGGATGAATGTGCTGCGTTTGTGAGAATATAATCTGGTAGTTATTGTCCAAGGTTATTCGAGCGTTGCATCCCCGATTGCTTTGGATCGAACAGCGCCAGTGGGTACAGTCATTTCGCCGAGAAGCCTTCTTGCAATAGGTGTAGTCGTTGTAAAGAACTAATGTGTTTCCCCGTCCTGACTTCACAAAAGTAACTGGAATTAAAAAGTACATCATTTTTAAACTATTGATTTTTTTCTGAACCAGTGACAACACATACCTGATGGTAGTAACAGTGCACTGTTACTACAGACTGACGACTGGTTTTAATCGCCCGATTACTATCATCACTCACCAGACGACATAAGCAGGGCTGTCCTGGTGTGAATAAAGGCACAGGTCATACAACAGAACACGAAAAAATTCATAGTTAATATATATTTAATCAATAAATAAGGCGAATCATGTTTCACCACGCGTGATACAAATAAGCTAGAAATAGGTTAAATGAAAATGGCAATTGATCTCCACCGTTGCTAACGCCGACATTACATGACAATTCTAGCTCTTTTCAGTCTTTTCAAGTGTAACATCAAGTTAATATAAAGAATGCATTTCTTTATTTACAGTCTTAATTACACTTTTACAAAAATAAAGAGTTAAAACAATGAAATGGCATGAGATCTCAAATGTGGTGGTAAATTTTAGGAAAATGTTTTAATAACGCCATACGAAACTAAAAGTAAGATTAACTCATTTAGAATTATTCAAATATATGTCAACATCAGGACCTTAATGTCATACGTCACTATTTATAGTTCTTAGACTAATGATTTCTTCCATACAAAATAAATTTAAATTATTATTATATTTACTTATTTAATGCAAATTACAATACATTAAAAGCACTATATTATTATAATCGGTAAAATATGTATATATGCTTATGTTCGTGCAAAATATTGTTAAATTATTTTTATAAACACATTTTTTACACCGATTTCATATACATATTTCACAAAACTATACAATAAACTCGAGTAGAATTCATGTCATGAAATTATTCCTTACCAAATAAGCTCCATTATTACGATGTAATTTTACAAATCATATCATAATTTATCATGATTTTATAAGATTATGCGCACAGGACCAATACCTACTTACGTAATTTTTATGTAAATCGATAAACGTTTGACTGAAATTCATCGAGCATATTAGAGCTTACATTTTAATCTTTGTTCGATTCGTGACCTCAATATGAGTATTATTAGAAAAAAATACAGGTTGTCAAACTTAC
This sequence comes from Hemaris fuciformis, assembly GCA_907164795.1. Lineage (NCBI taxonomy): Eukaryota > Metazoa > Arthropoda > Insecta > Lepidoptera > Sphingidae > Hemaris > Hemaris fuciformis. The sequence continues at coordinate 3,344,988 of OU015443.1, forward strand.
ATAACCACACGCCTGTATTTCTCGAAGGAGTATCAGTCCTACGTAGTATATTGCTGTTTTTCGGGCACATTTCCAGACTCCGAGCTGCTACTGAGAATTTCCTAATGAAAAAACCCAATAACACTTTGCCCTACCTGGGAATCGAACCCGAGACCTCCAGATCGCACGGCACATATGTGTGCCGCGGGACCACGAGGCAGTCAAACTTAATGTTTGGATACACTTATCATATCAGCTACAAACGGTATGAACAGACCGTCATCGAAAATTAAGACAAGTATTATGAACACAAAAGTGATTATACACACAATGACACAAAAAAAAACAAAAAAGGTGCTTTGTTTGTATTTTTCAATCACGGTCCGTTTACATTCTGCATAATTAAAAAGTCTGAGGAGTACATTTTTGTTAATATTTCGTAATATTATACAGGATTTAAACAGACCGTAATCGAAAACTAATATAAAACAGGGAGTTAATAGTTAGTAGTTTAAGTTTTAGTAGTAGAATTTATGCTTACTTTCCATCGGTTTATTCGTTCGTTATAGAACAAAAAAAAACAGAATAATAAGGTAATGAGAGAAATGTTTTACAAAATATTTCTCAACAAAACACAGTGGTTCCGAAATTCTTTATATACAATCAGATAGAAGGTGGGACTGCCTGTCGTATATCTTCGGTGGATGAGAATGGTTTTCTGAAGCACAGATGATATTTTCACCTGAGGTGACCAGGAAAGCTGGACACTTATTTGGAAGTCTGTCTTTGCAATAAAAGCGGTTCCGTATTCTGGCAGTTCGCTTGCTGTAGTAAACGTATCCACCCTTCCGTATCGAGCTCTTGGTTCGTACAAAATCTGAAAATTTATTACATTTAGAATCCCAAATTGACCTTTGACGTACATAACACGAATAATGCATGCAAAATAAACCATTTTTTGTACTTGCACCGCAAAGTAAATTCAATTGTATGTTAGCTTCAGCGTTCAGTTTAATTTTATCAAATTTTCGTATAGTAAAGCTGTCTTGCTTGATTATTTTTTCTTCAAGTTGAGGTTTTCTTTTTGCAAACGAGCAAGTGACCTCATGTTAAGTGGTCAACACTACCCATGAACACCCACAATACGACAGAAATCATCGGTGTGTTGCTGGCCTTTGAAGAAAATATAGGTTCTTTTCCTGAAGGTCCCTAAATCGTATCTGTTTGGAAATGTCGCCGAGTAAATCTGATTCCACAAAGATGTTGCGCGGGGACAAAACTCCGTTTGAACCGCACTGTTGAGGAACCTTATTTGCTGGCGTGTGGTGCGATAGTGAAATCCAGCAACTGGTATTAAGCCAAAAAGTTCATCAGAGCACTCCCCACGGAATATGCGATACAGAACACAAAGAGACGCAACGTCTCTTCGCTATGCCTGGGAGTCAATTTTGTCGGAAAAGATCCGGTTGTTAATGATTCCATTGACTCGTCGGTGGATGCGGTCAAATGGAAGAAGTTGGTTCTGAGGGGCTCCAGCCCAGAGATGGGAACATTATTCCATCAGGCCGGACCTGTGCCTTATACAGCTGTAGGCGCTGATCCGGCGTGAAATAATGTTTTGCTCTGCTGAGTACACCAAGCTTTTTTGAAGCCAGCTTGGCTTAAGCTTCCAGATAACCGCAGAACTGGAGGGTATTCAAAACATCCATACCAAGGATTCCAAGTATAGACGAGATATCAAGGGGAGCACCAATGAACCGAGGTGATACCGAAAAAGGAGTTTTTTTTTGCGATTAATACGCAATCTTGTGTCTTATCATATCACGAGAGATGAGGTATATCATATTTTTAATAATAATTTACTAAGGCAACGACATACGAGTACATCCAAATGTAATAAATACCTCTAGGGTAATTGGAATAGTGCAATATGTTCCATTATTTTTAAGCTCAGTGATTCAGATACCAGAAAAAATACAATATAAAAACAACACACGTTGGAATAATTTATATTTTTAAGATTTTTTAAAAGCAAAATTTATGTTCTTTAGTTAAAATACATTATAAAATTGTGGCGTTTGATACTTGAAAAACAGAATTAAAAAATGTTTAACATTTTTACTATATAACGTTTTGGTTATAATAATACAGTGGGATGCAAGATTACTAAATAAAATTATTTATTTTGTAAATAAAATAACCGGAAGACATGTGAGAACTTTGTTTCATATTTGATTAGAAAGTATACAATATATAGTATACGACATTAAAATAATATGCAAAAAAAAATTTGATTTCCGAAAAACATTCTATTCAGTTGAATTTACATTCTTCTTTAATTGACGAAAGACGAAATAAAAAAATTAACAAAACAAAACAGTAAATGTGAATAAAAACTATGAAACACCTAAAAATGGTTTATCAATAACATCTAATATTCCAAAGAAGGCTAAGTTTAATTATCAGATGTACATTGGGTTCTGTTCAAATTCATGACAGTCGATGGTCGATTAAATCTTTATGTATTGCCCCTCATGTATACAATATTTGGCCGGTGGATGTGTGTGTTTGTTCTCAAGTCCAATTATTGCGAATTTCTCGTCCAATTTCAGTTTAGCGTTGCAGCCTTTGCAGTTGTGCGTGGAGCAGTACCAATGAAAGTATTTGGTCTTCTTGCATTGCTTCTTGCAGTAGTACGTGTAGTCGTTGTACATGACCAAATGCTTGCCCGAGTATCGAGACTTCGCCAGTAGTATCACTGGAATATGAGAAATTTATTAATACGGTTCAAGCACTCTTTAACCATGGAATGTAAAACAATTAGGGAAAGTAGTTTTAGGACAAAATTATAATTAAGTTAAATGTTAGTTATTTTTGATAAAGATACTAATATGGTGGGACTTAGCTAAAAGCAGCAACCTGACAAAAACTAAAGAACCACATTATATGTATGTATATGTTATACAAAATTGCGTATTCAAAAATACCATGTAGATGGTAATACACATTAAATTTTATACATTTTACAGAAATTCATCGCTACACTTCTTAAATCAATGAAAGTAACACGCACAGAAGTGACAACGAGCTTCAAAGTTCGATGGATCTCTTACAAGCACTAACTCGATAAGAAGTTTATCATGTTTAAATGAAACGTAGAAACCCTGCTGGGAATAAATAATTACAAGTAGCAAATACATCAATTTTCATACGCAGTTTGTTATCGTAAGACCATTAAACGCTTAAATATTTCCGAACATCAAAAATTTAATGTATTCGTAAATTTGTTTTCAGATACGTACCTTATACGAATATTGTTTTCTTCTATTTGTTTAGACGTCAGAAGCGATTTATTGCTGGCACTTTGTTATGTTATTAAATTGAGTAAAAAACTAAAGTTACTGCAGCAAAAACTTCAAACAACTCCATTGTTTGCGCACAAATAACGTAATTGATGGCGAGTCTACCTCATACAACGGACATAAAGTAGTACCTTAATAAAACATTGAATGTTACAAGAGATAATTAAGCGTTATATTTTCACATAAAAACCATTTTGTATAACAAAACTTGGAGGCGGATGACAGTGGATCAATTTGGCATTAATTACAATTCTGTCCGAAGCTCGGAGGTGGTTGGTGACTATGAGCCGAGCCTTACATTGATATCCATTGGTACAGGTCCAGCTGGATGTCCTGGAAGTCCTTCTGTGCATATAGAACGTAAACCCATCTATCATCGCCAGCTCCTTTCCGTTTGGTTTCCTTAGCCACTTCACTGAAAACATAGTTTTTTTTTTAATTTCTATTCTATATTTTTATGAAGGTTTTGCAAAATTAATAAATTAATTGTTTTTTGTACTTGGTGTATTTTTTTGAAATTAAAATACCTAAATTTTATATTATATTCACTTGATTTAAAAAATATCACACAATGAAGTTTGTGGCATGGAACAAAGAATTCTAGTAACAAGGTTTTTTTTCTTAAACCCGTTTTTTAACTGTACCAGCTTGTGTTTCATCCAAGACGTGTATCCCAAGAAATTACTCTATACATATATCGGTTTTGCTGTGTTAAATGTAAAATGCTCCCCTTTTTTCATGGCAAAACCAGATATAAGAATCAACCAAACAAAACACTTCTGAAACTACACACACAGTAAAAAAGTCAGAGTCAGATAGAGCTGCTTTTTCGACTTTATTCCATCGCCTGCAAATTTCGTAACACTCGCACTTAATACAAATAATATAGTTGATGAGAGCAAGCGACTTGCCGAAATGGTTCAGCACCCACTTCACTGCAATTATAGAAATAATATTAAGGAAGAAATAGTCTTTAAGGTTGTTTCAAATTTAAAATAAATTCAAGTCTACGCTACACTTGCAATCACAAATCATACATGCGTATTATAGATACATACGTGAGTAGGCAGAGATGTATTTTGTCACCCACACTTAATAGGAGGCGACTATGATTTGAGATAAACCTTTCCTAAGATTTCCTAAGATCCTAGGAGTTGAGCTATCGTCAGATCTCAACTTTGGCCAATACATTGAGTCCAAAGCAAATATCGCAGCCAAAAAACTTGGAATCCTCTCAAAGGTTAGACGGTATTTTACTCCAGAACAGCTGCTTCGACTATACCAAGCACAGGTTCGATCCTGTATGGAGTACTGTTGCCACCTTTGGGATGGTTCAGCCAAATACCAACTGGCAACTTTGGACTCGATTGAAAAGCGAGCTAAGAGACTTATAGGTGACCCCACGCTGGTAGACGCTAAGCTGCAGTCACTGGATCTTTTTTGCCTACTCCTTAGGAATACAAGCGTGATAATAAGTATGTATCACGTCATTAAATGTAGCTAGAAGCATTAAAAGTCCTTTCGCCGGGAATTCTTGGCATCTGCCCATAATTATTAAGTACACATGTACTTAACAGCGACTATACAGTGAGTTTCATTTGATGTGGCTGGAGTGTTTGGTATTCGAATGAAATAATCTTTTTTAATACGCAATTAACTTAACTTAACAAGCGGTAATGAAAGAAGAGGGTCGGTGTATCATGTAGGTCGGTTGATCATCGGCGTAGGGTAGCTCGTCTGTCGGTCTTCTATAGGATATATTTCGGGGAGTGTGCGAAGGAACTGCACGAACTAGTTCCGCCGAGCACTTTCCGCCATCGGGAAACAAGAAGCGGGCGGTCGTGCCATTCCTTTGTTGTTAATATGCCATCTTGCCGCACACACCGATTTGGGTCTTCTTTTTTAACCCTAGAAAGATAACGTTATTTTTTAGTACTGAAAAGATAAACTTGCGCCTGAGAGGCGCCGCACAATATTAGAAACTATTTATTTACAAACTGAAAGTGAATTATTTTTATTATAACTTTAATGAGTTTTTAGTTTAATAAGAAGTTAATTAAACACATTTTTTAATTATTATTTTTATTATTAACAAAATTATGTGGGGTTTTATAAACCCTTAACAAAAAGTTACAAAAATCAGAAGTGTTTATATTAAAGTACATTTTTTTTTAAAATAAGTAACATTTTTAGTTTTTTTTTCTTACTAACCAATAATTGACTATATATTCAGTCTCAAATTACAAATACCACTGAAAAAAAATAAAATTATAGACAATTGTTGCAAACATCTTTTTTATGTTCACCACACACTGTCTTTTGCATTTTGTGCATGTCATCTTAGACATTATTTTCTTTTTGGTTGTACATAGGCTACAGTAACGGCGAACTTTAGCAGGAAGTTCCTCTTCAGCTTCTTGAGATGCTTCTTCGTTAGTTCATGACTGGATATTCTCAATATTTTCTCTCAAACGCCTTGACAAAGTGGAGTTTCCCAATCTAGATCTCATCCATGGTATAGACAGATCAGTACTTAGTTGTTACATATATTCTCTTCGGTTTAGTGGTTTATCTTGCTTAGACAAAACATTGTGTGTGTAAATTATGTATGAGTTGACAAAAGCTATATTCAATATGCCATAAAACATTGTCATTGACCATCTGTTAGTCTTTCTAGAACAAGACATCGAAGAACACATCTGGTCAAAGCTGTCAACGCTGCCTTATGTTTTATTGTAGAACATAATGATTTACCTAGTTTACCAGTTGTAGAATTTATAACAGCGCCTTCATCGCATGAGGACAACATATACACCATCTTTGACGGCTTCGGCTTGTATGATAATAGGCTCAAAGGTCCATCAAACCCACTACCCACTGTGGTTTAGAACGGGTATTTTTCAGTTCATTGGGAATTTCTCTTTTGTTTGACCGTACCGTGCCCACAATCGTCAGTTTATATGGATCAGCAAGCATTGATTTTGAAGCAGGGATAGACGTGAACCAATTGTCGCACGTTATATTGGAATAACTATGCGGTGATCATTTAGAGTATTTTCAAGTGTTGAGGTGTCATCAGGAGGTGTTGAGGTGTTCAAGCTTTCATTAATGACATCATCTATGTACTCGTCGTCAGTATCACTTTGAATATCGTCTTCAATTACGTGATCCTCTATTTCACTATCACTTCCATCATCTGGACATTCATTTTCTTGACTCAAAAAGAAAATTATTTCTCTGTCGTCCAAAATTCTTCTGCTTGCCATTATGTAAAGATGTTTCTAAAAACAATAAAACTAATTAATAACAATAACCTAATTGTATACATACTTTAATTATGTGTATATAAAGAAAAAGTAACAAAAACTAAATCACTCACAAATACATAAAAGTTACACAGAAGATAAACATGCGCCTCTCGAGCGCAACGCGTTGTCATATCAACGAAATTACGGTACTTACCGAACAGCAGCGGTCGTCCCTCGGCAGTGTTGACCGACGACTGAGTTGGCTTGAAAGCACAAGCGCGTACACGCGTTGGATGAAAAGATACAGCGATATATATATTTCGCGGGCGCCTCTGGGGCGCACGTTATCTTTCTAGGGTTAATGCGCACTGCAAAGGAGTGGAACGCCCTGCCCGCTGAAGTGTTTCCCGTACGATATAATCTGGACAAATTTAAATCAAACGTGAATAGGCTGCTACTAGGCAGGCATGCTCCATCGTCGACCGCATCGTCGCTTAACACCAGGTGAGATCGTGGTCAAATGCCTGCACCAGATTTTTAAATAAAAAAATAAAATAAAGATTTTGTATATTTTTTCAAGTCCTGGTCTGGGTATCACTGTTCATGTTTTTTGTATCTGCGCCAGAAGTAAGCTGTTTTGTGTAACAATCTAGCTGTTAGTGCTCTAATGTAAATACACAAACAAAATGCATACAACTAGGGATGGTAATATACATAAACAATACACAGGTTTATACACATATATGAATTAAGAAATTCTTTGGGGTTCAAGAAACAAACAAAAAATTCTTCATTTAATAATTCCCTCAAAATAAAATTACAATTATCAAACCAAATCAATTTATTTATGTCTTCTTTTCAAAAGCGTTTAACATTTTCAACAATCGTTGTCCATGCTCAATTAATATATAAAACCCAGTATTTTAACACAATTTACTAATTCCAAACAACATAATGAACTGCTTAAAGACAAATATATAGATTATAATCTTTGAATGAGTTTAATATTCAGATTTTTGTCACAATTATTATGTTGTCTTTGAACATTACATCAACACACAACCTGCATATTATATTCTGCTACAACGAACAATGTATTCGACAGCCCATCGGCACAGTTGGCGCCAGCTTGCGAAACGAGAGGCCGCGGGTTCGATCCCCGCACCGAGACAAATGTTTGAGTGGTCCAAAAATATTGGTTTCGGGTGTAGGTGTTTATGAGACCGAAAAGTTTCTCGTAGTCAGATACCCACGACACAAGACTCGTATCTTAATGTGGGGCAGAACTATGTATGTGACTGTTGGGTGTATTTATTTATTAATTCCAATATCCTAGCGTTATAGTTTCATAGAATATTAGCAAATTTAATCGCATCGAACGATCGCACTCAGACATAACGTTTATTTGTAGTTGATTTTGCTCCATTCTTCGAAACTATGAATATGTTTTACACATTTTGTGTTCGAATCAATCACCATTGCATATTGTGAAAATTATAGAAGATGAGCTGTGTTCCGTGGTTTGAAAAAAATATTCTAAAAATATAAAAAAGTATAAAAGTATCCTATTTGCAACTTCAAACAATTATTTTTCTATCTGAACAATGTCATAAAGATTCGTTTGTACACAAAAGTTCCAAAAGTAAATTCGCATTTATGATATATATATATACATATAATATAATAGAGATTCGTCGAATTAAAAGTATAAACGCATCAAAGTTCGACAATAATATCAGTACCTAAACGAAACAGCGCCCTCTAGACTAACAAATAAACAATGTGTATCGTAATTTCCTGGATAAATGAGACTTTAAAGGCCAAGTGATTGCCCTCACCTGGGCGAAAGTGAAGTGCGGTTCAAAGAGCACGTTGACTGATGAAAAAATACTACAAATATTTTTCACTTTAGGACACAAAAAATGCTGGCCAACCTGTTACTGGACAACGACAAATTTTTCATTTAAAAATCGGTATTTTGTCCATCTATATTTCAATTAACAATTAAGTACGCCATCATTTCAATATGCAGAGGTCAATTCTATTATTTTAAATCCTTATCATATTAATAAATAAACACAAATATACGAAACAGTAAAAGGATAAACGTATTTTGATATTATACGTGACTAGTAAATGGAATAAAGCCGAAACTTTTCTATAATCTTATAAATTAATTGAGATAAAAAAATCACAAACTGTCAAAATAATGTATCAAAATAACACTTATACTTAAATTTCTAACATAATCATTCTAAAATGTATGAAGTAAAATCCCATGCACACGTAAAATTTATTATACCTTAAATAGTGAATTTGGTAACACGCATACTATCGTCAAATTTATGGGCCGAACTTATGTGAATTGGTTATCCCTCTTAACTAAACATAGTATTATATCTCTTCCTTTAATCTCATAATTTATTCTCAAAAAAAACCCTGTTTACTTACTGCAGGTGTCACCAATCAATAATTGAATGTTATGTAAGATACACGAATTGTTTTGAGGTGAATGTCAGAAATTATGAATCCGAAAATATTTACTTTTACAACACACAAACATTTTTATCAGTACAATCATTGTACTCGAGATCATTCTACCCGCCGTCGTCTTGTGATTTAAATAAAATAATCATGCATACATAACCTCACGCCTCTATTCGAAGGGGTAGGCAGAGGTGCATTTCTTTGCCCTGTGGCAAGGGGGCATTAGAATTCCACCACGGTATCCCCTGCCTGTCGTAAAAGGCGACTCATTGGGGCCCTTGGGGTCGAGGGTGCAACTGCGCCCCTTAAAGTTTCGAGACGGCCGAGACGTTTTTGTCTCGGATGCGCGCCGGGTGGCTGCGGAAAAATTGTGGGCGCCTCTCGCCCACGCACCGGGGTCGCCCCGCTTGGCGCGAAGATGGCCACCGCGGGGTTTTGGTCGGTAAGGGATTTCGTTAGGGACCCAGCCCAGCACTTAACATCTGCGCATTTTCATTTTACGAGCATATAACTAGACTCCGTGATGCAGAGTGCTGAGAATTTGCACTTTATCCGACCGGGGAACCTAACCCCGGACCTCTAGATTGCACTGCACATATTAGAGCCGCAAGACTGCGCACTGGCAGTCATGAGGCATATTCAGTATAGAAAATATTTGCAAACATATCTTTATTGAGTAATGCATTCCGCAGGCTTAGGCAGATATCTATTTCTACAACTACACTTCGCCAACTGTATCATAAGTACCACGTAACAGGAGGCGAGACTATTGACGATTTTCCAGACTTTTTTTACTTGGAGAAATTCGTAGTGGGACGCTTTGAACGTCGCATACGTGTATTATATTTTTATATACACCCCATCCCGCACGATGTATTTGACAGGTGGGTGATTGTGGTCGAGTCTCGCGCGCACCATCATTAAGTCCATGGTGACGGTGAATCGAGCCTTACAGAACGACGAAGACTTGGAGCATCGCCACGTCATAGTATTATTCGACTTCTTCTCACAGAAGAACGTGAAGTTGTCGAGAAGCGCCATAGTTCTACCGGACCGATTCCTCAGTATTTGCACTGAAAAAAAATATGGGTATGTTAAATATTGATCTTTAATAAAATATGTGTTGAATAAATTTTTATTCATATTCGATACAAATAACAGCTTTAAGTAAAAAAGGAAATATTTTTTACTTTTATTTTGGTTTATGTTTTAAGCGGCTATGAAGATTCTTGCACTGGCCAGTAAAAATTATTATTAAAAATATATACCTATATAAATTTATTACAATAAGAGGCCACACGAAAGAAGTGGAAGGCAGCATATAATGAAGATTTTTATTAATAAATATAATTATTTTGTCAGCTGCCAATTCGGTTGTACACATTTTCCTTCTCGCAACAAGTGTTATGATGTATGAGGAAGTCCTCATACCCTAATTTTTTTTGTCCTGCATCTGATTTTTCCCAAATTCAAACAGTTTTTCTCGTAAATGCACTAAAAACACGAGTATTTTAAGAAACTTCATTAGTGGTAATTTAATTTAATATCACATCGACGTCCGCACTACAAATCCACCTTCAGTTATTATTCACAATACTCTACTTCCATGGCCACCTGTAGCAATTTTGAAATCTTTTTTTTATTTATTTATTTATTTATTTATTTAACACTTTATTGTACACTAAACATAAAACAAAAACATAAAATAACATACATTGAAAGGTACAAATGGCGGCCTTATCGCACATGGCGATCTTTTCAAGGCAACCATAGGATGGACAAACTGAAGGGATTTAATTTGGAGGGCAGAGTGTACAAAAATATAGAATATAGATATAGAATATTAGTTACGATAAAAAACATACATACACGAAAAACATAATATACACACATAAATACATACACAAATACATAAATAAATATATAAATAAGATATTGTTACTAATTATTATGGAGATAGTGATCTTTGACAAGTTTTTTAAATTGCGAGAGTGTTTTAGCCCGGCGTACCGTAACAGGAAGAGCATTCCAATTATTATATTATAAAGATCCTTGTTTAAATGATTAAATCCGTGGTAACTGGTGATGCCATATCACATATATAAATAAAAATGCGTGCAATGTTTTATGGGAATCTTATTATTTTTCGAAAAACGTAACAATATCATTGATTTAGTAACCCGTTTGTCGTACACAGCAATGGAAATTTAACTAAAAACATCGTTAGATAAATTTGAGTGGCATTCTAAATATATTTCGTTACCTACGAGGTCAAAGACAAAATTATCTTTATTCAAATAGACTTTTACAAGCTCTTTTGAATCGTCAATTTTAAACTATTTTTGAAACTAAACTATTGCCGCTTCGAAACGTGTTATCGCTGTGAAAAAGAAACGGCATGAAACTGCCTCAGCGACACAATATATATATTTTTCTTAATATCTAATAAATAAAAAATATAAATATATATTTTTTATTGACATTATTTAAATTAAACCTCATATACATATGAATGTCATAACGATACACACTGTAGCAATATAACTTCTTATCAATTTACTTACTCCCAGGACTTATTATCCTCAATATAAGCTGAAATTTTGTCGTATATTTTTTATATAGTTTATCTTTAATTGATTCTAAAGAATCTATAATTGAACTTTTTCAAGGGAAGCTCGTAATACACTTCGGAAATTTGATATAGAAGCGTATACATTGCCCCATAAAAGAGTTATAAATTTTTCGGAGACGGGTTACGTGTTGAACGAGATTACATTTGTTCCTAGTATTTTTATTGTGTAAATTACAAAGTTCATTAATTTTATCACGATTCTTTTTTACATAGGTTTTCGTATATGAACTGACTCGTGACGGTAAGAATATAAATATTTCTTTATATTTTTGTCTGTGTGAAGCCCTGGGACCTAGGGTATAAATGGCCCGGATGGCTCTTTTTTGCAAAACATAAATAGTGTTTATGTCCGCAGCAGCTCCCTATAAAAGAATACCATAGGACATAAGGCTACGTAAATAGCTAAAATAAACCATTCTTGCCGTTTCTTCGTCAGTCAGACGATTGATCTTAATTTGTACAGTGGTTTTAATTATTTAACATGGGGCATTGTGAATTTTACACATTTAGTTTTTTTTTGCATTTAAAAGTAAATTATTATTATCAAACCACTAAACAACTTTACACAGAGCATTGTTAACTTCGTCAAATTTTTCAAAACAATTCTTGGCCGTAAAAAAAACAATTTTTAAGAAAACATCGAGATTTTAGTTACAATCATTGAAATCTATGATAATCCTAATATATACGTTTCTTAATACTGACAGGTGCCTTAATAAACACACCGTCTCTTACAAAAAACTTCGCTGCTTTATGGTTGTGAATCAGTTGCGCTTTGACAATAATTTTTTTGTCCACGATCGTGAATCTAGCTCTGCATTGTGAAGAGTGAGTGCATCGCCACACAGTTCGTCTTGTCTGGGAGCTATTATTCTTAATTTGGTAAAACGTAAAGTTTTGGAGTAAAGCTACTGTTCTGCCTGTACAGTTTTTCAGCCACGTTACTGGTCCTGAAAAATAGTGATTTATTGTTGTTTTTTTAACACTACAGCCTTGATATATTTTAACTGCATAATTTCGAGCATGGCGTTAAAGTGACCTTTTATATTTATTGGATATAATATTTAGCAAAATACATTACTGTCGTAATATAGTTGCCAATTCAGGATAATAAAAACAGTAAATAATATTTTTAATGCTTTATTGAGGTTACAATAGGTCGACAATGGACTTCCAAGAATATCAGTTACACACAAACACTCAATCCCTACAGAAGAATTACAAAGAACTTTCCAATACATCGCTTCGTTCCCAAAATGTTAAAGATTTAAATTTAAATGTTAAAGATTTTTTTTATTTATAGCATTGTATTATGAAACGTGTGAAAAGTTAAATGTAATCATGCAGGGGAATTCGCTATCACACTAAATTGTTAGTTTATTTTACTTATGAATAAATTAACAAACAACACAACACAACCTTACAAAAAACGCAGAATATCATTACGAGAGTAGTCGATTTAATTATTATATTTAAAACGAAAATGAAACGTTTGTTTAATTCGAGTATTTAATTAATACTGCTCTACTTACTAATACATCGAAGCATATCACCTACAAAGATATTAGACCACAAGCCCATGGAAAAAATTTACCTGTGAAATGAACCAGCGTGAATAACGCTTAGATGGCTGTTACTATATCATAAAATAACTCTGAGAGCTATGCCGTCATTTCTGAGCGGTACAGGTGAGTACGAGAGTTAATGGTATTTCTCTGGTACAGGGGAGGAATTACGACTAATTAATTAATGTACGGCTTTTATTATAGCTTATAGATGATTAAAAATAAATGTCGAAAAACCTAGTGCCGTACTAAAGTGGTGGTGCCGGAAGATAGTGAAAATTTTTAATGGGCTTGTGGTCTATTTAGGTTAGGTACTTCACGATTCTTAAAAAAATAACTAGAATTCTTTGGGTAATGGCATATGATCACAGGTACAATCGAGAAAAATAACAGAAGATGATGAATAGTTCAAGAGAGAAGCAAGAGAATCACATAATGGAAAATTCGATGGGGTTGAATCAAACGCAACACATGAAGTGAAGAATCTTTGGAGGTGTTTCAGAGGACGAACCTTGTAACGTATAGAGATAGTAATTTGGAATAACACATTGTTAGGTTTGGCAAAATCTTATTTAGGAGGGGAAAATATATAAGAGTTGTAATACTATCATGAATAAATGGCTATACTAAGCAGTCCCTTAAAAATATCTTAAATACGAACAATTTAATGCTAATCTAAGCTTTCACTTCGTAATGCCGAGAAATAAAAAAATACAACACGACAACACATGATAAAGAAACTTACAAGCTACGCAAATCCTTACATTACAATTTATAGCCTAGTTAAGTCTAAATTAAGCAAACGTTGTGGACTAAAGTACAACCTTATCAATCCGAAAAAAGATTCGTGCAATAAAGATACTAATAAAATGCAATGTGGTACAATATTGATCCCTATTAAGCTCAATAACTAAGCCTATGATAAATGCCATTCTTTATCAAAAACTTGGTAGGAGTGTGGTTATGTTCCAGCTGGCTTCTAATAAAAACGTTTCTTTGGACCGTGAAACGGGCCTTGCATCTCGTCGACGTTCTCGGACATCGCCATGTGCTGCTGTCACCGTTGATGTATTCTCTGTAGTAGTTGAATTCTCCAATGATCGCAACCGGTTTCCCCGACTGACTTCTTACCCATTGCACTGAAAAAAAATAATGATTTATTCCTATCTTTTTTACACATGTCTTAAAGCAGAATGCAATTTGGCATATACTTCTGAAAGTGTTAAGAACAATTAAAAGATGTTAATAAGGGGCAGATATATTTTTTACGTTTTATATTTATGTATACAGTATAAAAACATAGTTACAGAAAATTATTTCTGTTGGTGTAGCGGGCGACCCAAAATAGCGCGTTTGTAACCTTCGTTACGGCAAGTAAAATCATAAACCCTCATCTGGTGCGGCGGCAGGTCGAAATGCGTTCCAACGATATTTCCGCCAGTGCGTGGCAGGTCTTTCTCGACCCACCAGCACTAGGGTAGATTAAAATGTTATAACTTGACATTTGTTTCTTTTTTTAAATATGACGTTTGCAATTTGTACTGTTAGAATAACCTTGAACCCAACTTCCTTAGGTTCGATTCACCCCGGGATTTAACAAACAGGAAATAAAAAATAACCAGGGAAATCGGCTGGCCGATATCGACCTGATCGGCACTGGAAAGTATTTTTAGTAGTAATGGGGACAAAAAAAGGGATACCGAAAGTATAACAGAATTATCGTAAAATAAATGATTTTTTAATTATTTACTAATGCCTGTCTTTGAAACATGTCAAGCAAAGGTTTTAATTGCATTTCCTGCAATTTTTATTTTTTTTTTACTTTTCTTTTTGCTTGTATACTATTTAATATTCTACGCAGTCTCTCGTAGCACCCTGGACAATGTCTTTGTTTAGCGCCCATCTCAAGGACATGATTATATTCCTTAGGTTTTACTTCATTTTCAAAAATATTTTTTTTTATTAATTCCGTGTGATTTATTTATCATATGAATTTACTATTGGGAACTAATAAACAGGTTTACAAAGGAAATTAAAAAGTTAAAATAAAACGCTTTGAACTATAAAATTAGATAGTTTTTGATAAACACTAAGTCACGTCTTCATAGTACAAGAATTGATTGCATGATTTAGTGGAAAATATTTCTTCACTGCTATCACTATTAATAGCTGCAGGGCAAATTACTCTATTTTAAAAAAAAAAAATATTTTTCTTGTATTTATTGCCTTCGTTATTTATAAACTCAAACTCAAAATTATCTTTATTTAAACAGACTTTTAGAAGCTTTTTTGAATCGTCAATTTTAAACTAATTAAACGAACACTAGGCCAGATCAGCTGGACAGCACAACACTAAATGGCGGGGCATGCGTTTTGTGAGGCATCGGGTCGCGAGTTACCCTGTGGGACGGCGAGTCAAAATAGGCCCACTGCAGCACTGAGCGAATGCATTTCACCGTCACTGCGTGGTAGGCCGAAAAGGGTCTGCCGTGATATTTTGATAGGGAACACCTACAATTTCGACTACAACCTGATATATATATTGGTCTCTGTTGAACTCTTAAAAACACCTGATATAATAGTTCCGCACAAGAAAGAGGGAGATATTTTTTTTCTTCCGCACCAGCTGAAGTACCGTAGCAGGTCTATATACATATATGTCAATGCTGGGCAAAAGGAACCTGAACCATTTGTTACCAATTGGATCGAAAGCCATCTCCCATAAACCGCTATTCTGAGTCAACTCTAGATTCTTGGTAAATAGAAATCAAAACCAGTGTTAATACATTACCGATAAAATACAAAAAATGTATTAATAATGTAATTTACATGTTAATTTACAGCGTTTAGTGACGGTGAGCTAAGACAATGAAAAATAATATGATGGCAAAGGTTTTATTTCAATCATAATCATGAATACAGACGAAGGAATTGTTTTAACGAAGTTTCAAGGAAGTAGAAGTTATAATAGGTTTTAACGATACCATGTTCTAGCATGAAACTCAATGTTTTCACATTGTTAGATTAGAAATTGGATGTAGAGTTTTAATATTTTTCCGCTTCCGAGCCCTCTTATTTTCTTTTTTTATTTATTGTGTAACAGACGAGCTAGAATTCCATAGACGGTTGAACTTCGGTTTCAACTGATTCTAATGGCTATTAAAACAAGGATTAACAATTATAATATTTGCATATTATGAAATAGATAATAGTTTCAAGCCAACTGAAATTCTGTACTGTACTAGTATCAATACGGTCATTATTTCGTAGATGTTCCAGAACAAAAAATAGACCCTTACGCTTCTTTGCTCGATATTGCTTTCGTGATTCACTCGTCTATAATTTGATGTATAATCCGTTTTTAACAACATATTTCGAAGGCTCGTGGTTGTGGAGTAAGAATGAGCGGAAAACTTTTTCGTTTTTATCTAATGTGAATCTTGCTCTGCATAAATGTGTTCTTGTGCACCTCCAAGACGTAGTAGTCGTGTTTGTTTTCTCGCGAAGGAACGTATAGTCATCAACTAGTGCGATAACTCTGTTATGAATGTTCTTCACCCATTGTATTTTTACTGTAAAAATAAAACCCATGTAATTCTCGGTCAGTTAGGCATTGCCTGGAGAAGTATCTCGGCAGGCCGGCATGTGGGTATAAAGGGTTGTTATTAAAACGCTTTTTGATGTAATTTTTGTCTTTTGTAATGTATTATTATTAACAAAGTGGTATGCAAGCTAGTAAAGGGTTTCAATGTTGACACCTATGATTACCTTTGTGTTGTTGCTAGAAGATAGTAGTATTGACATTTACAAAAGAGAGCCAATATGACTTAACTTTGGCGCCTAATGAAGTTAATATAAATTGATATGATCATCTGAGTGAAAATTACTTAATTAAAAGCCAATAAGAATATCATATTATATTTATTTGGTATACGTAGCTGTGTTCACACTTTCTGATTATATTTAAGGTTCATAATGTAATACCAAAGCTTTCTACGAAGTAAAAATATCAATAAGATCTGTTCAATATTTAAAAATATCAATAAAAAGTTGTATTTAATTTTTTTTAGAGATATACATTTCTTAAGATGTATATGCTAATAAAAAAAATAGCTATAGACTCGCCCGTATTACCAGGAATTTGAGAACAAACAGGTCCTATGTATGTTCACATATAAGAACGTAAGTAGTATAAGAGGCACATGAACGAACCAACCGGTTCCTGGTTGTCTGGAAGAGATCGCTTTGAGGGATAAGACCGCCGATTGTCCACTATATTATAAGTTGTCCATTGTATTATATTTTTGTTTAAATAGTGTATATCTATCGGTCAACCGGACAGGTAACTAAGTCGCACTACTCTAATTTATTTAATGTCTAAGAAATCCTATAAAATATCCCTTCAGTGACAACATATCTTCCAGTAGGGTGATTATGCTCGAGCTGCGCTTTTAATATCTGCCCATCGTACAAGATGAAGCGCGCTTTGCACCTAGGAGACGTCTTCGTGCATCGCCATGTGTCAGTACAGCCACCGCGCGACGAGGTCTTTGTGAACGTAAAATTGTTCACTAAAGCCATAACCTTGCCCGAACTTGTCTTCACCCATTTTAGTTTAACTGGAAAAAAAATAAATGTAATCAGAATAACTATGAATCATATGAAAACTAAACCAATTATATGTGAGATCTTTATCTGCTTTGAATCGTTGAGGCTTATGAAAGAATTTCTGATGTAATTTGAAGTCCAATAACACGCATTAAAGTAAATTGGTGGTCTACTGCACGATCTCAGCATTTACAACTAGTAAAGGAAATGGTAAAGGAAAGCATCCCGAGAAAATCGAATCCTAAAGTTCTTAATGGTTGATTGTAATACGTCGAGAATCTCGGCGACCGCGGCTTCTAACCCAGGCACATACCTATGACTTTTCTAAGTTATGTGTATCATCATCATCAGCCCATATACGTCCCACTGCTGGGCACGGGCCTCCTCTACCATTGAGAGGGTTTAGGCCTTAGTCCACCACGCTGGCCTAGTGCAGGTTGGCAGACGAAGTTATGTGTATATTCACAATAAATTATCACGTAATTTAACGATGAAAGAAAACATCTAAAGGAAATCTGCACACCTAAAAGTTCTTAGGAATTTCTTAGTGCACAGTCCGCCAACCCGCACTAGGCCAGCGTGGTGGACTAAGGCCTAAACCCTCTCAGTATACGGGCTGATGATGATGATACATATGTAGGCAGATATGCATAGACAAAGCACAAATAAGTTATAATGAACTGTTTCGCAAAACGTTGAATAACATTTTTTATTAATCTTAAATTCTTAATATCTAAAATTTATCTTTACAAAGCCATCGTTATCTACGCATGTGCTACAGATAGTGTTGAGAACTCGAGGTAGATTATTATATATATAAAACACCTGATTTTAGCAAAATTAAAACGATTTCATTCGTAATGACAATTGACTATTTGGGTATATTACTATAAGTTAGTATGAAAATTTTCACGTTAAAAACCTACGTGAGAGTTAAACTAACCTATGTCGTTAGCTATCCGTCATACATTTTGCGAAATACTTGGCGAAAGTGAACGATCCACTTAAAAGTAAAGGAAGCCCTAACCAGTAGAACGATAGTAAATTGAATATATTTAGGTGTTTCTGACAAAACTTTTGTAATTATCATCATCGTTTGAGATAAAACCCGTTGGCAATAACATATTCAGCTGGTCTATGTGTGTGGTCGAATACGCCTCTGACAATATGTTCGTAGTTGACTATTGTGAAGCGAGCTTTGCAGCCGGTTGATGCGCGCGTACATCGCCATACTGTTTTAGGACCGCAACTACTTTTGTTGGCACAGAAGTATGTGTAGTTATTATGAAGAGCCACCCTCATCCCCTTTCGATTCTTCACCCATTGCACTGGAAAATAACAGACATTTTAATATCGTGTAGATATTATATATGAGACACATAAACAATTTCTGCCCTCACAAAACACCAATTGTGTTTCCGTCCGACAAAATACGGGGCGATCCTATTGCTGTTTTTCGGGCACATTTCCAGACTCGGTGCAGCTACTAAGAATTTCCTTAGGGAAAAATACTGTACTACATACTTGTACCGCAAGTCCACGAGGCAGTCTCAGCATATTTGACATAACAAGCGAAATATAGTATAAAGACTATTTTACTGCTCAAGACATTTTTTCTGGAAAACGTAGGATTTTAATGTATTAAGAATTATAATTAATGTAAGTCTAAAACATACATATTTACATAGACTGATAAAAAGCGAGCTTAACCTATTTTAGAGTGAACAAAACATAAAAAGATCGATTAATAATTTATTAAGTTTACTCGCCACCAATTACATAACCGAATGAGTAGATAAAAATATAGAAACTTGCAAAAGATTCTAGACGATGACATAGTTCTTGTATTTAATTTATCAAATAATGTGAGTTAATTAATATAAATGCTACAGTACAGTCGCTAAAAATTGTTGTGACTTAGTGGGGTATTATAAACCTAGTGTGAATAGAATAATGTTTAACAAGAATAAATTAATTCATTAACATATTTAAACATACAGGAAAGTCGAAAAAAAATCGGCACTAATAAAATTATATTTCCTACTATGCATGTTACTCATTTTTATACAAAGCAAATATGACATTTGAAAAGTAATTTCTTCTACTACTTATAGTCAAAAAAATACTTTAGGGCACTGTATTTTTTACACTCAAACAAACACCCTCAATTTCTCTTTTATAATATTAGTAAGGATTTTCATCCACACCCATCTTTATTCTTCCGACTCCTTCGGACATAAACTTGTATACTACTGCCGTACAATACTGCTTGATAACTATTGTATGGCAAAATTGAAAACTCCGAGAACCACTGAACTAAATATTTAGAGCCTTATATAAACTCCGTTTTTCACAATATATTTCGAAGGTCTGTGGTTGTGGATAAGCTGTGCGCTTACAAGATTGTTATCATCTAAGATTGTGAATCGTGCTTTACAGTGGGATGAGGTCCGGCTGCAACGCCACGCGCTCTTTTTGGACCCTCTGTAGCCCTTCGAACAACTGTAGGAATAGTTGTTTACTAAAGCCACGGCGTTACCCTGACAGTTTTGCAGCCATCTCACTGAAAAACAAAAAATATTTAGCATATTCTACCTTACTTAAACTAACGTAATTCTGAGAGCCTCCGTGTCGTAATTGGATAGACTTGTGAAACAAGAGACCATTCTTTGATTACAACTATTTGTTTCGGGTCTGGGTATGGCTTGGTTCTAACCTAAAAATCGTCTCGTAGTTGTATGTATCAGAATACAGTACTTGGAATAACCGTTGATATATTAATATGGCACGGGACTACTCTACAATTAGTCAGTCCAGCTGCCCAGTGCGGATTGATAAGTCTATCAATCCATCAATGTGAAGTCTCAAATACCTAAGAAATTCCATGTTCAGAACTCTTAGGTATGCATGATTCCACACAATATTTTTCTTCGCGGTTACAATGAAAAAGAGACTTGTAAAATCACCAGTCTATTTAAATAAATATATCAGTTGTGAAATGAAATTGATATAATTAAAACAAAATATCAATAAAGCAAAACATAAAAAAACATATTTAATTAAAAACATATTTAGAGCGGCCATACTTTGACTTTTATTGTAATCAGCAAGTATAGTAGAGTAATATAACGCATATTTACATACCTACTGTTGACAATAATCATCTAATTTTAATTTAATCATTTTAATATTATAAGAAAGACCATAATTAGTTTTAATAATACACATACAGGCAATAGTATTTATTAGGCGATAGAGTCAGAGGAGAATAGAAGAGACGAGAGGAACCATAGAGAATGGATGGATTAGTGACCGCAATGGAATATGATGGGAAT
This sequence comes from Hemaris fuciformis, assembly GCA_907164795.1. Lineage (NCBI taxonomy): Eukaryota > Metazoa > Arthropoda > Insecta > Lepidoptera > Sphingidae > Hemaris > Hemaris fuciformis. Next base: position 3,366,204 of record OU015443.1, read on the forward strand.
TTTAATGCAGTACAGATTATTATTTCATACACATATACATGTGATTCCTGCACCCACGTTGAACCAATTGTTTATAAGTTACATGTAGTGGGCCTTTTAAGCCCATTGCTGTACTTTATAAAAAATGTATTGTTACTCGTGGCTACTGAGAATATCCTTACGGAAAAATCGCGGATCACACTGCACATATCTGCGGTCGCCGACACCCATAAATACCCATAAAAGTAGTTACATTAAATTATTTTACAACATGCCATTTTATTAAATTTAACAAATATAGTAATTTTTTTTATAGATTTGAGATATGACACAAAAAATATCTAGCCTCTCCTTTGAACAATTTGTTAGATTATTGTGTTAAACTAAACATAAGCCTACATAGTATATTTAGTAAAGTAAAGAAACAAATGCGCATAATTTAGATAACATCTGTCTGTCTACTATAACTATAATATTATGACTAACAGATCCCACTACTAAATTACAAGCCTCAAAGATAATTTGAAGCAAAACACGCAAATTAAATCTTTAGGCACCAGAGTTCATTGAAACACTTTAAAAAGTATACTTATCTTGCTAAAATTATATGGGGAATATGCTATTTTATTTTTATTTTTTTGCAATAATAAAGAGTTAATCTAGTACTTAGCTGCCAGTTCTTTTAGACCAATTTTATATTAATTGCCACTAAACGCGGTTACTAACAAGACTGTGGTTAGTTGACGGCTAGGTAGGTAAAGCTCTCACTTAGCGAGTTATCTAAAATGTACCTATGTATGCCAACAGTAATAAATATGTGTCGTATAGGAACGATACGACACATATTATTATATAAAGTTTAATTAAAAAAATTAGCAGAACAAAGTCCTAATTAGCATGGATTGAGTTACAAATGAGTTGCCTTGTTAGATGTCGTAATACTACAAAAAGCAGTGACTTTGAAAAAAAGATCTAAAGCAATGCATTTGATTTTCATTCACAATGGTCACACAACCTTTCCGTGCATCATAGAATCTAGTAAGCACCGTCGCATCATAATGAATAAAGCTGAAAGCTATGAGACCTAAAGCTATTTTTGGTAAACATGATAACTGTGATAATACATTATAATGATGATATTTACTTTTAAATACAATGCTGTTTTCAAGTGCTTAGAGTTTATTTCCTGCACCAAGATAAGTTGATCAAAATCACGATACTAAACATGTTTAAGTATACAATCAAGACTCGTAAACTTAACTTGTTGTTTATGTAGAATTGAAGTGATGTCAACTCTTAGATTCTGATGTATACTCCATTTCTGATGACGTAGCGGGTAGGTGGGTGGTTATGGCACAGCTGGGCGCGGAACATCGTGTCGTTGAATAGCGAGAACCTAGCTCTGCAGGAATACGAATGCCTGTTGCATCTCCACACACTTCCTCTCTCGGAATTCTTGTAGCGGCAGAAAGCGAAGTCGTTGACAATAGCCAGAGTCTTCCCGAAGCGACTCATCGCCCAGGTCACTGAAAAAATATTCTCGATTAGTTTCATGTATCGGAATCTTCGATTAGGCTATTAATGTCTTTAATATTGATATACATCTATCTAACACGATTAGTCAGTCAGTACTCAGAAACTCCCCCAATGATTTTAAAAGTATCTTGAAGCTAACGTTTTAAATATGCTAAGCATATAAATATTGTGTAAAAAGCCACTAAAATCAAGGATTAAAAGATATAATATTATAGTATGTAATATTTTATTTATTCGTTTATAAGTTGCTCATGGTATGTGAACCTACCTATTAGTATCTTAATCCATAATATTAATTCAAATGAGACATCACAATTTAAAACAAACTCCATTCTTTATGATAAAACTACGAGGCTGATGATCGTGTAGTAGGCGTGACTTTAATATTCGTTGGTATTTATCCGTAATGAAGAATGCCTTGCAGGTTCTGCCTTTAGTACAACGCCAGTAGTTAGTATTCGAGCCTACCACGCTGCGATAGTACGTGTAGTTCTGTATAATTGCCCATTCTTTACCAGAACTGTTTTTCACCCAGTTTACTGAAAATACCACAGTCATTAGACACATACATTGAAAATGTACATATATTTAGCGTTTTAAATGAAAGAAAAATGCAAAAATATTATTTTATGACATTAGTATATGTAATAGCAAACCATGCTATGTCATTTCATAAAATCTTTACTAAAGGTACATTTTATCATCATCAGCCCATATACGTCCCACGGCTGGGCACGGGCCTCCTCTACAACGGAGAGGGTTTAGGCCTTAGTTCACCACGCTGGCCTAGTGCGGGTTGGCGAACTACACACCTAAGAAATTCCTTAGAACTTTTAAGTGTACAGGTTTCATCACGATGTTTCCCTTCAACGTTAAAGTACGTAATAATTCTTTGTGAATTATTAACACATAACTTCGAAAAGTCAGATGTGTGTTTGAACCTCGAGGCCATCACGACTTAATTTTATAATTCGATGACAAGTTTTCTGTTTTTAAAAATATACATAATATAAAATCACCTATAATATTCTCTATGGTAAGAACGGACATAATTCCAGCCTCGATATAACTGATGACACGAAATAAACCTTAGTGGTGGGTTAAAATAATGCACTCGTATGTGAATGTAAGGTGTATTTATTGGAGATGTTATTTCTCTATGAAGGTACGATCTCACGGCTATACACTAGTCTTAAGCCAAGTCACGTAGTTTGTCTATCTATATTAAGTGTATAAGATACTTCACAATTTATAGACAACGCCTTGTCGTATATGAAATTTAGGCGGAACGTGGTTATGTTCACCATTTTTGCGGAAGACGACGCCTTTCTGGTCGGTATGGACCCGTACCTCACACGATTGGTTATAGCTGCAGGCCCAGTTAATAGTAGCAATATTCTTCTTTTTGCAACAGAACCGGAAGCCTTCGTATATAAGTACAGGTGAGTTCTTTGTATTCTTTAATAAAATACCTAAAATAAACATATTTATTAGGTAATAAGAAATCTGCACTACTTACAAAGGGTGATATTCATATTTTATCAGTTTTAAACCTGGTTTCTAGTACTTTTAAAATTATTCCAAGATTAAAAGTGGCCAATAAACGTTACTATCTTATCTAAAGCTGTACAGAAAATTATCAAAATCGATTCAACGGTTTAACAGGTAGGCTTTCGACAGATGAGAGGCAAGGAAAGGATCTCCAGCTCTTAAAAGACCGGTAAATGCGTAAATAAATGTGCAGCCGCCTCGTGGTCTTAATCTTAACATTTGTTTAAAAAATGGTTAAATAAATGTTATGTAAGGATAGTTTTTTTATTATTATAATATTGCCGCAAGATTGTAAATTCCGAGATTGAATTACCAAAACTTAATTTAAAAATGAATCTGCAATGTTTTAAATCAATAAATAAATCATACATACTCAAAGATTACTATAATGTTTAGTACCCATGTACTAAAATTCGTTTTTGAGACATAATTTATTCATATTTCGTTTTAGATAACATTCTGCAAGGTTTTTCTTTCTCTGTCTACATATTTTATACGCACGGCCATACAAAGCCTGCTTCAGCCGAGTCATTTGTTTCTCTTCTAGTTATGTAGTAACTAACAATTAGTAAGAACCTTAATGGTAAAAGATGTGAACGGTACCGCCCTCGGGTTTAAAAAGTGGACTGTATTTATGAGACTATTGCTATTCGCACCGATAGCGTGCGTACGTGGCTCAAGAGCCCCCGGGGCGGTGTGTTCCTCGAGAAGTGCCGGACTGCGAGAGACAGAAGTGCAAAACACAGGTACAGGCAATTTATTAGTACAAAAAGTGAAGAGTCTTAAAAACTATAGAAAACAACAAGAAGAAACAAATATTAAAATCTATACAAATCTGTAAAACACGAATTCACAAAAGACAGTTTAAAGATAAATGACAATATACAATAAAAGGGCAATTTCACAAAGTTATCACAATTACACAAATCAATTAAGTAACACAAAGGCAAAACTAAAGGCGTTCCAAATAACTATACTAATATGTGAAATGAAATGAAATGAAATGAAATTGCTTTGAAATGAAATTGCTTTATTTGGTCACGTAGGCAATCAAATAGCACTTATGACAAGTCAATACAGAAAAGAAAAATCTTTTATTATTACATTATAATTTAACTATGGTTCATTTTATATAATTTGTACAAAAATATTTACGGGTTTTTTTATAATTTATTTTTAGTTTTCATCAGGAAATACATAAAATCTTATTATTATTATTTTAAAGTAAATAACGAGATGGACCTTGTGTATTTCCGAAACGTCACGTATTATTTTAATGGTACCACCGGATCCAAACGCGACCCTGACTGAGAAGACCCGGCGAAACAAACTCAGCGGGCTCACTTTACTACTGGAATTTACGCGGCGCGACCCACACCTGAGTAGATCCAGCGAGTCCAACTCAGTGGGCATGTATTTGGTCCAGTAAGGATAACATAATTATATTATATGACCTGCCAAATAAAAATTGCCTTCTTATTATAAATTTGCTCGAATTATTTACTCGATCGGTCGTCATTTTATTTTTATTTTATTTATTTTGTGCACATTTTATATTAGATATCAATTTGTATTTGATGTTTTTATAATGGTTTAAGTTACACTTGGAGCTTTGGGTTAATTTATATTTATTTATGTATTTATTCAAATGATTTGGTTTAAGAAAGAAGAATGTGAAAGGTACTGGGTTCCAAGATGTGGTGATGGCGATGTGCGGGAGAGATCTAATGCCAAATTTCCTTATCCTCTAAATACTGATTTATATTGTAGTATCCCCTTGTCATCAGAACACGTTTAATGTGCACCTTAAATGAATTATCTGATAGGTCAGTTACAGATTTGGGGAGCTTATTGTAAAATTTAACGCAGTTGCCTATAAAGGACTTACTGGTTTTTTCTAATCTTAATGAGGGTATCACAAGTTTATGTCTACCCCTGGTATTTACATTATGTATATCACCAATTTTACTAAAGAAAGAAAACGATATACGCTGGTGGTCCCGGTGCGTGGCTCAGCAATCGGGTCCGGTGTCCGGTGGCACAGGTGCGTCGTGGCCGGGCGAGGTGCTCGGTGCGTTGGACGCGGCGCTCGAGGTGGCGATGTGCGGATGCTGACGATGCGTGGTCAGCGCGTCGGCGGCGCGCTGAGGTAGCGGGGGGGTGCCCGCCTCGACAGGCGGCGCAGGCGGCGAGAGACGTGTGCTGCGGCAGGCGCCGTGGACGCCGACGTGTACCGGAGGGAGCCGGCACAGGCGGTGGCGTGGCCACGGCAGGGGGGGGGCGCTGCGAGCGGCGGCTGGGGGAGCCGCGGGCTACGACGTATGTAGCGACGTGCCGCAGGTGCAGCACGCAGCGAATGGCTCGCAGGCCAAGAGTCCACACGGTGCCCCTGTAGGGATTTCTTCCTGTAGCTACCGGGTAGCAGGGATTTATTCCCTAATCCCTGCAGAGGTTCTTCTCTCTTGATGGAGCCTTCCTTTTCTTGAGTTTTCCTTTTCTTGAGGCTTCTTTCTTGTTCGAAGGGCTCCCGACGACTGGATGAAATCCCTCGAAATTGTACGCCTTATATACAATTCCGAGGGTGAAACAGGGGAATTCCCCAATGTCGGTTCGTTTCATGTAGCCGACCGCGTGATTGTGAAACAGGGGAATTCCCCCAATGTCGGTTCGATTTGTGAAACAGGGGAATTCCCTTAATGTCGGTTCTTTTCATGTAGCCGACCGCGTGATTGTGAAACAGGGGAATTCCCTTATTGTCGGCTCGTTTGATGTAACCGACCGCGTGATTTAACAGCTATCTCTGTCTATCATGTCACAGAGTACTATTATACTATAAATTATATATTAATGTTAATTATTTTAATTATCTTTGTCCTATATTTACACACTTTCTTAGTCCCGTACACTGTTTATTAACTATCACTATTTACAGATTCTCTTCGTCCTGCACAAGATGGATGAAAACTGTAAATCCACGTAACAGTTACGATAACATTTTTCTTGCAGGAGAGCCAATAGCCCTCATATGAATATAAACACACACTTCTTCAAAAGAGTCCCTAATATTAGATTTGCAATAATAAAATTGTATAAACTCTTTAATATTAAAATGAGGGGGTAACAGCAATTAGTAAAAAATTTTTTCATTGGGTTCGGAAACACAAACTCGTAACATAATTTGATTTTTTTTTAGACATTTAAATTCATTTTTTTTATAAATGCTAATTATATTAAATTTATTTCAATGGTCAAATGTCACATACACAAACATCAATCAAATATATGTATAAGAAATAGCAGAATATTAATAAAGTACGATAAGATTAGTATTTTACACTGGTAAATCTTTGGCCAATAGAGAAATAAAACAAAATTTTTGGTTGTAGAAACATAATTATGTACATCCATAAATATACTAGTAAGTATCATTATGTATACGAGTACAAACACCATACGCATTTAAATTCATATGAGATTCCATTATCTCAAAAAACAATATCATCACAATGACTTTAAATTCTTTTAGCGTTTTCTCAATGTCGCTTATTTACTTATATACTAGCGCAGCTTCCAACACGTGTACACCCAAAACGCACATCATCATCAGCCACAAGAAGTCCACTGTTGGACACAAATCGCCCCCAAAGACGTCTAGAGCGCCTGGTAGTAACGGCATACTTGGTACCACGCGGCAGTGGGGAAGCCAAATAAAATGACCAATGGTGCCAAATACTCGGAGGAAAGTTATAAATTAATAAATACAGACTCAAAATCTACATCAATTATTCTGACCATATATTATATATGTACATTATAAGCAGTGATGGCCTCGAGGTTTAGGCGCACAGTCGAGAATCTCGGCGGTCGCAGGTTCAAACCCCAGGCACACACCTCTGACTTTTCGAAATTATGTGTGTATTCACAATGAATTATCACTTGCTTTAACGGTGAAGGAAAATATCGTGATAAAACCTGCATACCTAAAAATTCTTAGGAATTTCTTAGGTGTGTAGTCCGCCAACCCGCACTAGGCCAGCGTGGTGGACTAAGGCCTAAACCCTCTCAGTTGTAGAGGAGGCCCGTGCCCCGCAGTGGGACGTATTTGGGCTGATGATGATGATTATATATGTACAAGTCTCGTGTATCACAAAAAACAACTCTGGTCTTATATTATATAAATCTAGAACCTCGACAAATATACAAATGTTGATCACAGATTTATATCTTTATGCTAATAAACCGAATAGGTTTCGACTGTAATTAAATTTAATCAAACCTTATAATACATACCATCTCTAATAACAATTTGAGGTGGTTTATGATTGTGTCGAAACTCGTGTTTGATAATTTCTCTGCCTTTGGTGACTATTACGCTGGACTTACAAGCACTGCCCATCGTACACCTCCAGTAGTCAGTCCTTAAGTGTTTCTTAGCGAGGTAGAAGGTGAATCCGTTCACAGCGAGTGTTGGACGACCGCAGGTGTTCGTAAGCCATTTCACTGAAATTAAAAAAACCTATTCAAAACTATGGTGTTGGTTTTAGAATTAACAAATTAAAGTTTCCTCACATTGGCTTTCTTTTAAGCATGGTTACCGTCGTTACTGCTTTCTGGGGTCAATGTACTCGTACTGTTTGGACCAAAGACTTAATTCAACGATTGTAAACAAATATTTAAAGCGTACTTCACTTACATTATATGCTCAATACAGTGTGCATTTAGTAACGTAATGTTTTATAATTGAAGTGGTAAACTTCATAAATTATAAGTTTTTACCACCACTCTACATAAAAATGTAGGGTGGTAAACAATTTTTTTCCATATTTAGAGGGTTTTAAAGGAAAATCTTTAAAGTACTATAACAGATCGATATATTTAATATTCAGATGACCTTATAAGAAAGGTAATATGTACACAAACTTAACATGGTCAGAATTCTAATACTTCGACAGCTTACAAATTACGTCTACCATTTTTCTGGCATTTAATACTGATTGAAAACGTAACTCTACTTGGTACTTCAAATAATAAGTCGATATTAGGGATATCTTTAGGGAACACCAGCTTCAACTCATAAAATATGGGCATACGACATGGAGGAAGTTATTTCCACTATGTCCCCACTCTTGTTTTTAACAATTTCTTACATAAATTTTAAACCAAATTCAAATCGTTTTTGCTGTGGTATAAATATTATTTACAAAAATTAATAAGCAGCTACCTTATACCTTTCGTAGAAAATGCCCTCTGAATTAATTCCAATCTCGTTTCTCTCGCAATTATTTAAATTTTGATATACACTCCATTAGAAATGACAAATCTAGGCGGGTTATGGTTGTGGGTGGTGTCGCAGCGCACGAACTTCCCTTGGGGAGACAATATGAACCGAGCCTTGCATTTGCCGAAGTTCGTGCATTGCCATCTTTGATTTTTCTTGCCTTCTGCGTGTTTGTAGAACGTGTACCCGTCAATCATGGCGAGCGGCTTCCCCACCTTGTTACGAATCCAGTTAATATCTGTAAAAGTGATCAACATCGAGTAAAAATCACAATGAAAACTGAAAGTATCTTGATTGACGATAGATCTACTCGTACAAAGCGAAATTGGGGCAAAATCTATAACGATTTTCGATGGAACGAGAATTGATAACAATAAAAACAAAACAAATGTAAATAATTATATTTTTATGGCCACTGATTTGTACACTACTCGATGGTAGATCAAAAAAGATCGCTAGTAGTTTTTTGATGCCATTGAGCATTGGAATCGTTCCAACCTTGGGATTTAACCCCCCAATTGGGATTTATTGTCGATCGTGCGTTTGTCCTTGGGACCTCAGGCCTCAGGGATATACATTATTTGCCCTGTGGCAAGGGGGCTTTAGAATCCCACCACGGTATCCCCTGCCTGTCGTAAAAGGCGACTCAAAGGGGCCCTTGGGGTCGCTGGGCGCGCTGCGGGGGCGGCGCGTCCTCACTGAAAGTGACCCCGAGAGGGCCGGCGGCACTGTGTACGTCGCGGGCGCCCATCCACAACCGGGGCGCCCGAACCAAGCTTGTGGGGGTGCAACTGCGACGTTTACGTCTCGGAGGCGCACCGGGCGGCTGCGGCATTACGGTGGGCGCTTCTCGCTCACGTACCGTGGTCGCCCCACTCAGCGCGGAGATGGCCACCGGGGAGTTTTGGTCGGTATGCCGGTTTAGGGAATTTGTTAGGGACCCAGCCCGGCAATAACATCTGCGTGTACATGACGTCGCCGCGCGCTGGGCTGGAAGACCGGTGACCCCGACATACGCTTTCTGCCCCCCTCCTCCCTGGGCTGGCGGGAAGTAGAGCCATAAACAGCTTTCCCTCGAGAACAAAAAAAAAGGGATATACATTATAGGTACACCTTAACGACATTTCCCAGTACAAAAACCATATTTAAAATAACATAAATTTATTACTGCTTCTTTCTTTCATATCCGTAAGTCGAGATCAAATATAGGCAAATGATATTATCACTAATGTGTTTAAATATACGAGTATATAAACATATTTTTTTCAAAGTACACTTTTTAGCATAATTATCTATAATATTTACAATAAATTCCGTCCAATATTACATATTTAGGTGGTTCATGACAGTGGTTAGTGTCGGCATGAATAAGTTCTCCATCGCAAGTTAGTAAAAATTTGGCACTGCAGCGCCCCGTGCCGTGGTTAGTGCACGTCCAAGTTTGCTTATTGTTGCTTTTAAGTCGATTGTAGAACGTATAACCTCCTAATAATCCCAGAACCTTGCCGCTTTTGTTGCGAACCCACTCTATAGCTGAAATGAAAAGCATAATATTAAGAGTCTGATTTGGTGAACAAATCCTTCTTATAAATAATTATAATCAAATGATACTATGATGATGATGAAATGATACTTTACGAGTGGTGAAATAATATAGACAATTTAATTTCATAAAACTTATTATTTATTTATTTTATTATATTATAATTACTTATTAGGAAAAAATCACTGGTTCAAAATTACCAAAACTAATGAAATAATAATTTTAACACTTTAATTGACACTAAAGGCACATGTGACAATGACCACAGGACTGACCTGTTTTTCGTGTATCCATGTGACCACTGTATACATGTATTTTGGTTAACATTAATAAATGGTATACAAGAAAAATCTGAAGTTTTCCGCAAACTCTTCGGTGAATTCGACATTCTACTTTTAAAACGTAACGTAATATTAGATTTAATTACTACCTATTTTATTATAGTATCATTTTTGAAGCCTTTTCAAAATAAAAATCATATAGTAATTTCCGTCAAAACTCAAAAAATCGTGTGATATTTTACAATTAGTGGGTAAGTAAGGCAATAAAATTAAATAACTGCGGTACATATTTATGACAGTAAAAATATTTATTTCAAAGATTAAATAGTTATAACAAATAAATAAATTAGTTTTTATGGATCTTGCTAAAGCATGGCAAACATAAGTGAGGTTTTTTATCGCATTCATTGCAAAAAGTTGAAACTTTTTTTGTTCTATTTCTGGCAAGGTTCGAACCAAACAACACCACATTGGATTTGTAGCATCTGTTACAAAAACGTCGCGTACTCCGCACCGATCCCTCTTTTTTTAATAGTATATGTTGATTCCTTTTAGGTGTCAATGCCATCCCTACAATAGACATATTATTATTTACTGCCTTAGTGAATATCATTCAACAACAAAGAGTTTATTAAAACAGTATAAAAATGGCATTAAAATATTACCCGTTACTATTAATTATAGCCCATTTATTGACAAAGGCCATAGGCTATATAATCGCTTTTTTTCCTTTTGAGAGGTTCGAGATTTACTATTTACATCATTTGATTTCAATGAGTATCTTAGAAGATATCACAGTTTTAAGCAAAATGATCAAGCGCGCAACATGGCGCCGGCCGACCGGTGCGCGGCGGCACAGAATAACCATTAAGTAATTTTATATGTACATATTATTGTTACGGTTTCACGTATAAACCATTTGACCGAATTGAATGATTTTTGGTATGGACATAAATGGGACTCTGTGGAGTAAAATAGACTACAACTGATATTCTTTCACAACCCAACCCTGTAGTCTACGCGGACAGAGTCGCGGGTAAAAGCTAGTTTAATTATATTATGTTTTCATTTCTTAATTCTTAAGTAATAAAGGTAATAGCTTCTAAGAACCGAGATTCATAATCACTATCTCATAAGAATATTTTTTGTTATTCCACTAAAAACTAAACTAAACTATGTTAAAGTCATATTATATCACAGTATAAATAAAAAAACAATAGTAAATATACTTCTACCGATATATTCACGGAAGGGACGTTCTACAAATTCGTGGAGTCAATTTTAATGACCTGTTTATTCATCTTTTGGCGCGAAAATGTAGAATAGTGACAGTAATAAAAAGTGATTGACATATTTACATGTGCATTTCTGCACCCACATTTCGTATTCAAATATTTATGAGTACGTAGAATAAGGAGAAAGATAAAATTTTAGTAGAACTTGTAACGCGTGTACATAAGTACACACACACTTTCTTCATATACCAACACCCAGATTACGTTTAAGTTTTACGTGTGCAGAGGAATTTTCAACGTTTTAAAACCTATCTTCTGGATCTAGTATCACTAATACGTTAACGTATATGGACTTATTAATTGTACCACTTAAAATCATAATCATTCACGTTCGCGTAAATAGAGGTGCAGTTCTGCACCCGCGGTTCGCCAGTTGTGTCTTATTTAAGCCCTATCAAATGCGGGGCGAGTGAATTAGCGTTCTAGAAATATACTCGACATTTCTAGACTCCATGTTGCTACCGAGAAATTTGGAATTGTAAACAACGTTTATGAGCTACTATTGTTTTTAAAGCAGTGATGGCCTCGAGGTTTAGGCGCGCGGTCGAGAATTTCGACGGTCACAGGTTCAAACCCCTCTGACTTTTCGAAGTTATGTGTGTATTCACAATGAATTATCACTTGCTTTAACGGTGAAGGAAAACATCGTGATAAAATCTGCACACCTAAAAAGTTCTTAGGTATTTTTTCGGTGTGTATTCCGCCAACCCGCAGTAGGCCAGCGTGGTGGACTAAGGCCTAAACCCTCTCAGTTGTAGAGGAGGCCCGTGCGCAGCAGTGGGACGTATTTGGGCTGATGATGATTGTTTTTATATCTGAAATCGTCAGCTACGTATGTATATATTACAACCAAAGGTTTTCTATTTCTGGCCTTACACCTTTATATATATTCCGTTGTGTATGGCATACTGTGGTGGTTTGTGACTATGTTCCGTCCTGGCCCGGATGAGAACTCCGTGCATGTCGAGGGTGAATCTCGCCCGACATCTGCCTGTGTTGGTGCATCGCCACAAGTTCGTGGACTTGCTCCGAGCGTGGCAGTAGAACGTGTAACCTTGGATGATCGCCAGCTCCTTGCCAAATTTGTTATGCACCCACTTAACTGCAACATTTTAGAATAATGAGAATAAGAAATTACAAAATTACAAAAAAAATATGCTATAAATACATCATTTACCAGATTAAATTGATATTCGTTTTTGTATCTTCGTGAAGAAATATACAAGTTTAAGTTACGGAATTATGTTAGATATAATACAAGTTAAAATGCATTTATAAAACTACTATAATAAAACAATAAAATAAATTATAAAATTTGTGTAATCTTACCTATTTCACAAGAATTTATTTACATTTCAAGAATGCATAGTTTACATGCTTAAATTATAATTTTATTATATTATGGTTTATTTTTAAATTTTTAAGTAATAAAGATAATCGCTTCTAAGAAGCGATTATTATGATGACTATCTCATCAAAATACTTACTAAAAATATTTTTTGTTATACCACTAAGTACCTACTATAACTATGTTAAAGACATAATATATTAATGGCTATATCACAATATAAATAAAAAAAATATAGTAAGCATACTTCTACAGATATATTCACCGAAGGGAGGTTCTACAAATTCGTCGAGTCAATTTTGTGACCTGTGTACATGCGAGTATGTGTTGTTGACACATATTTTTTTCATATACCAACACCCAGATCCAAATCAGTTGTACGAGAGCAGAGGTATTTGCAACGTTTTGAAACTTATCTTCTACGAGTAGAGCGAGTATCACTAATACGGTAACGTATAATGGCCTATTATTAATTGCACCACTCAAAATCATAAACACACATTCACGTTCACGTAAGTAGTGGTGCAGTTCTGCACCCACGTTTCAATTAACAAAATGCGGGTCGAGTTAATTAGCGTTTCCCGGGCACATTTTCACACTCTATGCTACCGAGAAATTCGGAATGGAAAAAAATAATACTGCCCGGCTCACGAGTCATTGGAACGTTTATGAGCTAGTGTTGTTTTTTTTTCTGAAGTTGTCTGCTAACGTAGTGATTACAGGCAAAAAAATTTTTAGTTCTGGCCTTACAACTTTATATATATTCCGTCGCGTATGGCATACTGTGGCGGTTTGTGACTGTGCTCAGTCCTGGCCCGGATGAGAACTCCGTGGTTGTTGAGGGTGAATCTCGCCCGACATCTCCCTGTGTTGGTGCATTGCCACATGTGCGTGGACTTGCTCCGAGCGTGGCAGTAGAACGTGTAACCTTGGATGATCGCCAGCTCCTTGCCATATCTGTTATGCACCCACATAACTGCAACATTTTAGAATAATAAGAATAAGAAATTTCAAAATTATAAATAAAAATATGCTATCGTTTTATTTACCGGATTAAATATATATTGGCTTTTATACCTTAGTGAAGAAATTTACAAGTTTATACTGCGGAATTGTGCTCGATATAATACGAGTTAACATGCATTTATAAAGCCATTTTAATAAAACAACAAATAAAATCCTAAAATTTGTATTTTCTTACTTATTTCACACAATTAATTCATGAACATATTAGGAGACAAAAATATTATTTTGTGTTTGACTAGATAATAGATTTGATTTGATTTGATAGATTAATCCCAATTGGTCATGGGAGAATAAATCATAACATTATTTTGAATATAATAAATGCATGGTTTAATCCACACTTGAACTTTTTACACTTTAGTAAGTAAATTTAACGTTTATCCAAAACCGTGTTCAAAGTTTGATATACAACCCATTTATAACCGTATGCTGTGTCGGAGAATGTGAGTGGACCACGTTTCTGAACCGCAAGGGTTCATTCTGCTTCGTAGTTATGAACCTCGCCTTGCATTCGTGTCTCGTGCAGATCCAATAGTTGTTCTTCTTGGCGCGGTTGTCGCAGTAATAAGTGTATCCTCCTACCAATGCCATTACTTTCCCCCGGGGGTTACGCACCCACTTCACTGGAAATAAAGGTAAAAAAATTAAGGTATCGCAAATGATATGATGTTATGTATTGCGAGTCATCATCATCAGCCCATATACGTCCTACTGCTGGGCACGAGCCTCCTCTACAATTAAGAGGGTTTAGGCCTTGGTCCACCTGGACCGCTCTGCGCTCCGTCGATTTTTAGTTTTTCGATGTTTTCGCGATTATCTGACTGCATTCCGAACAATGATGATGATCAGTGATATAAGTGATGTATTTAACATTTTATAGACTCAATAAACATTGTTTCATTCATTTTCATTGCATATCATTAACTATCGACGCTCATATTTACGCGAGACATATTTACCGAAATTCGACTAGCCGCGTGGCGCGAAACGCTCTTAAATATATTTTAAGGATTTACTTTAGGGAATAAAGAAAAGGAGAAAAATAATACAATATTTTTGTAATTAATTATTTTTTGGAAATAAGAATTGTTTTACACTGGTATACATTACTTATAGCTAAGGATCCCACTAATAAAATATCTTAATAACGACGAACATCTAAGCTTCGGAATATGACAAACATATGCAATATTTATCTGTTTCGTTTAGGAAATATCTTTTGCATAGCCTCTCTACTATTCAACTGTTCATAACCATCATCAGCTCATATATGTCCCACTGCTGGGCACGGACCTCCTCTACAACTGAGAGGGTTTAGGCCTTGGTCCACCTGGACCGCTCTGCGCTTCGTCAAGAGATTCTCGTACGCGTGCCCAAACCTCGAGGCCATCACTACTTATCAACCGTTCATGTGTATATTAAATTTATTCCAAAGCTTAATTAAATTATACTGATATTTTAAGTTTGTAACCAATAATTAAATTAAGAATATAAAGAATATGTAATGAATTTGATTTAATTAAAATTTGCACGGTAAATTTATGGTTGCTTGCTTAAAATTATTTGTCAAATCTAAATATTTGAGTCCATATACGACCCACTGCTGTATTCATTGCCCACCACGCTTGCCTCGCACAGGTTCGTAGACCTGACATACCTAAGAAATTTCGTAAGTATCTTTGTTATGCAGGTTTCCTCGTGATTGGTCCTTCACCGTTTAGAGTTGACAAAGTGAGTTCGCATCTTAGTCGGTAAACCTTGCTCCTTACCCACTAAACTATCAAGCATTTTATACAACATCTACTCATAAGCAAAATATCTTATCCCTTTCAAATCATTACAAAACCAAACATGAGAAAGAAATCATTTACATCGATTCACATGAATATTCTTTTACGACGAACATAAGTGCTTATTAAACCGCTCTCGTTGGACGTAAAAATACCTCAATACAATGTTTAACTTCTAGAAAATTGACAGTATGATCTTGATAAGTATTACTTTATATCCTTATAAACACGCCATCAGCCAAATAGAACTTCGGCGGTGAATGGCTATGTTTAAAATTACCGCGTTTGACTTCCCTATCTTTTGTAGTGATAAATCGGGCTTTGCACGAAGTGTTCTTGCATCTCCAGTTGTCTGTAGTGCGGCTAGTACAGTCGTGGTAGAAAACGTACTCATCCACTATCGCCAGTTCCTTCCCTTTAGTACTGTGCACCCATTTCACTGAAAAATCATTGTCTTGTTGAGCATTTGTTAGTGTACACTTTAATATAAATATCAGTCACAGTAGGCGTAAAATATAAATACAAACCTTTCGAAAGAAATTATCTATGTTAAAAAATCAAAGAAATTCGTAGCATAGTTTATAAGGAAAAAAAAATGGAGATACTGCCTTTAGTATTTCCATTTTGGACGACTTATTACGCTTACCAATTACAATATTCATACGACATTGTAAACTTTAGCTCATGAGGACTATATCACTGTATTGTAAATAGCTACACCTGTTTCTTTTTCTAAATAAAATAAAACATAAAAATTTATTATATTAGTCTTTATTATTTATTACTAAAAGATTTTATTTTAGATTAATTATGTATTAATCAACGTATATAATTTAAAATTGAAATAAAAGTTAAGTCTATCCACCGCTCGACAATACGACAACATCTAAACACAACACTTTATTTTTACGATAAGGCTACAAATTTACAGACTTAAGTCAATTTGTCTTCTTAAACTCTATAAATTAATATGCAATATTTTTTTAACGAATAATTTACATTTTGACATAAAGGCCATTAACAATCATGAACTTCGGAGGAGGATGTGTGTGGTCCAACGATGAGTTGATCAAAGTTCTGTCCTTGGTAGTGCGGAATCTTGCCTTGCATTTAGATCCAGCGGAACAATACCACACATCAGAGTTTATATTACGGGCATAGCAATAAAACGTATAATTATTTATAACACATACAGTTCTTCCTGAAGTTTTCGTCACCCATTGCACTGAAAAATTAAACAAACATGACTTACATGGAATAAATAACACAGGCGGGCAGGTTCCTCAACTAACCGTAACCCAAACCTTAAAATGAGCAGGTCATTTTCCTGAACTTCTTTCTTATTGCAGTACCTACGGCTCATTAAGTCTCGATAGTAAACGCTTTGCCGTCTTATCAAGTATCTAGTGTAAAATATATTTAATAAGGAATATTTAACTTTCTTAAAGTAAGTATTGTCCATCAAAATCATCACACTAATTTCCAAACACACAGGCACTTGCAGGAAAATGCATGGCTCTTAAAGGACATTTGATAGCAAAATATTATAGAGAAAGCTACATACTCGATAGATCTTCACAAAATAAGTCAAACTCCGCTCCGCTTTATCCGGTCTATTCCCCGCTTAAAATTACAGCCTTATAACCCCATCAAAAATTTAAAAGTACCGATTTTTGCCCTTACAAGATACTCAAATATAAAAAAAAACATCCACGTACTACCTTAAAACAATTTAATTTGTAACACTTTTATCACATATTTACATCTTTAACTGATTGTGAGACATCAACATAATTCGCTGACAATTAGACGTTGCTAATTTATTACTTGAAACATATACAATACAAACAACCAATACAGTGAGAACTCTCCTTATTCCATTCCTGTAGATGGAAAAATACTTTGGTTGCATTTTTATAACTTTCGTATAGAACGTAAAACTAATTAGTATACTCTTAATAAAATGAAGATCGATTATTTATTTTTTAATAGGTACGAAATAATAGTCCTACTCCAATTTATCATTAATAGCGTCCATGAAGCTTTGAAATAATAATTAATATTCTTGTTCTTGTATTTCATTGAATCAATCATGATACCAACAATATTTGTTTAACTACAAATATTCGTTTCGGGTCCCAGTGTTTGTGAGACCGAAAAGTCTCTCATAGTTTCCAATACCCACACTATGACACAAGACTTGTATCATAGTGTGGTCAGAACTATGTCTGTGACTGTTGGATGTATTAATTTTTAACTGTTAGTAACGAAATACTAAATGATAAGATGACAGAGATTCCAAAGTTATAAAACTGATATCAATCGGGTTTCAAAAAAAGACATCTGAACCGCACATTATATTATGAGGTGCCCGAGTTAGTGTGTAAGTTCGGGTTTCGACCTCGCACCGCACAATTATTTTGACGGACCAAATATGCAATCGACATTACAAAAAACATATAAATATTACATTCATATTCTATAGCAAGTTCCCCTATTGATAACTAAATTTGGAGGCGGGTGGTTGTGATCTTTGCTGCGATCCACGATGAACCCCTTCCTACTAAATATGACCCTGGCAAAGCACTTTCCCCACCGCGAGCATCTCCATACTTCGTTCTTCAAACCTCGCGTGGCCCGGTAGAAAGTGTACTGGTTCACTACAGCTATAGGCTTCCCAGAGTTGTTGTGCACGAAATGTACTAAAAAATAAATAAATATTGCATTATATAATAAAATATTAACAATCATGTGACTTGCCTTCAAACGAGACTTTGGAAAAGCAAATTTAAAGTATTGGACTTAAAATATGTACATAAGCTTCATAAATTTATGTCGAGCTTGGTAAATGCCTCTTCAAGGTCATTGCTTTTTTTTTTGCTCTTGAGGGGAAAGCTGATAATGGCTCTACTTCCTGCCAGCCCTGGAGAATGGAGGCAGGAAGCGTATGTCGGGGTCACCGGCCTTCTAGACCTGCGCGCGGCGACGTCACGTCCACGCAGATGTTAGTGCCGGGGTGGGTCCCTAACAAAATCCCTAAACCTCCGCGCTAAGTGGGGCGACCGCGGTACGTGAGCGAGGAGCGCCCGCCGTTATTACGCAGCCGCCCGGTGCGCCTCCGAAACGTACAGGTCACAGGCCACAGTGCCGCTGCCCCTCTCGGAGTCACTTTTAGTGAGGACCCGCTGCCCCTGCAACGGGCCCACCGACCCTAAAGGTCCCTTTGAGTCCCCTTTTACGACAGGCAGGGGCTACCGTGGTGGGATTGTAATGCCCCCTTGCCACAGGGCAGGGCGCCGGGTCTAACTGTCTCTATTGACCCGGCGCCTCCTTCATTCAAGGTCATTGCTATTTTATCTGCGAATACGATACTAGTGAGTAATAGAAGTTACAAAAAATAAAGTAGATAAATCATTTATGATTGGTTTAAATATTTCGTATTACTGAATTCTTCACATAAAAAAAAACACCAAAACCGTTTTTTTTAAATACTTTTTTATTTTCAGAAATATAAATAATCATATTTACAGTATTAACACCTTAGTCTCTTTTGTCATTTAATTCAATAATAATAAACATATTTTTTTATTTATTCAAATGTAATCTACTTTTAAAAATGGTTATGACTGCCTGTCAGTTTAACAATGACGTCATCAATTGTAGTAATGGCGGCCTTGCAGTTAATTTTTTTCTTGGCACACCGCCATCTTGTTTTGTTGCCATTTTGGTAATCTTTTACGAATCTAAAATGGTCGATCTGTATGGCGGTCTGACTAAGTGCAGTCATGACGAATTTTGGCACTGTAAAGACGGAATATGCGTTGTTAATATCGTCTTATTTACATCATGCATGCATACAAATTGTTACACTGACGGAAAGGTCATGCAACTTCACACTCCAGTTTATATCATTAAAGCCGCGAACAAATCTGTTAAAGATAACTGTGTCACTTTTAATTGATTTGTCATAAGCTAATGTATTATGTAATTTTGGTAATGTAAATAAACAGGGACCCAAGACACGGGCTTGCCTATATTGGGACCTGTCGATACTCAAAAATGTAATATGTCTTATGAAATAAATTTCATTTCATTTCATTTCAGAAATAAATTTCATTTCATTTCATTTCAGATATTTTTACAAATTGTTAAATTCAGTAAAAAAAACTCGGAAAATGCACACAGATATATGCCCGCTTAATATTGCTAGACCGTGTTTTTGTTAATGAATTACAAAAAACACAATTACATAACTTCACTACCCATCCCATTCGTCCAGTAATAACGTAAATTAATAATAAATCCTTCCGTTTATGATGATATATATCCATATAGTGACGTTGAAGTTTAATGCTACTTATTTATAAGAACTTCAACTGAAGCAATTTCAGCAGATTAAAAAAATTCATTTTTGAATACTTTACATAACTTTTAAATTAAATGGCATATCAACTTTTAGAAGACTATAATTAAAATTGAAGTTAGACACGAGAATCATTTTCAAAAAAAAAAATACACGAGGGGAGTCAATTGTAAAAGATGGTAAATTGTAAAAAAGTAGATACTTTGTAAAAATAGTCATTTTATATTTTAAAAGTTGCAATTTTGCAGATAGTTTTCGAGTAGTGCCGGGAAAAAACACAAAATGATTTTATAGGGCAGCAAAGAACCTTTTATTTGTTATTATATAAGTTTCTTAGAGTTAAATCTATAATCTTAGCTTTTGAGTCAGTACAATCTATTTAATTTAATTTTTGGTTTAAAATTCAATTATCACTAGTACAGACAGCCCCGTGGCGCAGATGGCTAGACACCAGCTTGCGAAACGAGAGGCCGCGGGTTCGATCCCCGCACCGAGACAAATGTTTGTGTGATCCACAAATATTTGTTTCGGGTCTGGGTGTTTGTGAGACCGAAAAGTCTCTCGTAGTTTCTGATACTCACGACACAGAACTTGTATCCTAGTGTGGGGTCAGAACTATGTATGTGACTGTTGGGTGTATTTATTTACCTATCACTACATTTACATTCATCCATGGGATTTCTTTTGTCATTGATATGTATTAGGCGTTAGCCCAGCACGCTGGCGTGATATAGGCATCATAGCACGTAGTTAATAAAGTATGCCTCAAGTATTTATAATTGGTCATACCTCATTACCCCACAAGATGGTCTTGGGCCTAACCATATATACTCATGCTACATCTCCCAAGTTTCGCCACGTATATTAAACGTTATAAAAGCCTAGTGTCATTTACTAAGCAATTTCAGATCCCGTGTACCTGAGAATTTCCATACGAAAACGTCTAATAAAACTTCAAACAAAAGGACACACAACTAACCATATCTGTTAATGTAGTAAAAACACTATTTATTGTTACGTAGCTTGATATAAGTTCCTCGATGCGTGCAAAACAGCTTCGGGGCGGTGTGATTGTGTTCGTTGAAGGAACCGACTAAGGCGTATTGTGCGTTCGTCACCACAGCTTTGTGGCATCCTCTGTGATAATCTGTGCAGTACCACCTCCAGCGATTTTCAGACGACGGCATCCGGCGGTTGTATGTGAACTTGTCGCATAATAAGTAAGTAGACCCGTTCGTCATTGTGATAATCGTACCTGGAAATTGGGGAAACATTAGGTGTTATAACTACTGCCACAATATTGATAGTTTGAATTATATTACTAGGAATTTATTTCCCTTCGGCAACAATCGGTCTCCTCCCCTTAATTCTGATTCAATTTCGAATGAAAATGCGGATCGTAGACCTGTCCACAGGACGCTACCGTATCAATTGTAGGGCCCAATGAAATGATGAATAGAAACCGCATATAATTGCCGTAGGTCATCACTTGCAATTTTGTATATATGTTATATCGGCGCAAAACAATAAGTGACGGGCCACGTGTTCGCTGCAAGTGTTCTGTCGCAGGTGCGACGGGCCACTTGTTCGCCACAGGTGCGACGCGTCTCGTGTTCACTGGGAGTAAACAAGAGTGACTCACAGTCACAACGGGCGATCGCCTCACTACAGAGTCTATAAAAAGCCTCCCGCTGCAGCAGGCATTGATTTTTTTTTATCTGGCACGGCAAAGTGACTCCACTGTACCTGATGGTAAGCACAGTGGAGTCCAGAAAAATAATACCGACCAGCGAGAAACGATGGTCACCCGCTGGTCGACACAATCATGCCGGCCCGCACAAATGCTTCTCGTTTGTCTACGCTCGGACAGCAAACATCTAGTTTGTTGTGAAATTAAAAGAGAACGTTGATTGAAGCAGATTGTTATAATTACTTCTCAAAATGAATTCTCCAGTAGTAATGATGTCACTGCTATTCTTAACACCCGTCATATATAAATATGTTAATTTAACCGAGCTAATATAACTAAAATACCACTGTCTCACAGAAGACCTCATTATAATTATCCGTTCCTTATTTTCTATTTTTACTCTCTCCCCCGTTTACTCTTAAAAGAAAATACACTTAGATGGGATTGTTGCTTACTTTTTCCAATGTCATAAAACACACTGTGTAGAGATTACTTGGATTTTGCCTCGTAGCTTAAATTGAATTTATATGCCATTAAAGACTATTTATTTTGTGCAAGTGTTGAAATCTTGACGTTAATGGTTATGCTAAAAAAACATAATTTAAAAGAGTATTATTTTATATTCGCGTGGAACTTTTTGGTATGTAAAACAATTGCGGTGGTCTTTGCACTGTCATTGAATACTTTCAAAAACACCAGGACAAAGGAAAAGTTAATCGAAATAAAAGTAAAATACTATTTAATAATTATTTTTATAAAATCGACAATACATTACTAAACAACTTTCAAAAATATGCAAATAGTTATTTTAAAATAAAATAATAATAAATATTATTTATATTACTATTCAATCCCTTTAAACAATCATCACAATCGCTCCCGCTGTTAAGGCAACATATTTAATTTAATCATTTCATTAAATATTCAAATGTCACAATATTAATAATCTCTAATACAGCGAATTGTTCCTTTGGTAACGTTATAATAATGATTACATATATACTTAAGTCTAGTCCATCTAACAACACGTATATGTTTAATTAAATAAATTATTTGGAATGTATAAAAATTACATCATTATATTATTTTGTTAAATTATTATTTTTTTAAATAATTATGCACATTCCTGCACCATCATTATATGATTAAAAATATATATTTGCTCATTTTTTGTTTTTATCAATATGCCTAATATTATTCCAAAATATAAAAACGTTCAACATTTTACTGAAAATTATTCTTTACGTTAGCTTTAGTAACTAATAACTTATAACACACAATTCAAACACTAATAATGAAAAATTATGTATTTATAATATATTAAATTTCACACTTATTTTAGATCATATATCCATTAATTTACAAATAAGTTATACTTTTTTACAATAAACATGTTAATACTATGTATTTTAATACTAGGTTAGAACCACGTTTCATAAGGGCGTTAAACCGTCACACGAAAAATATTTGAACATTCTATAGATATTTAAAAATGCTGGATATCCAACACTTTTTTTCAATTAGCCTTGTTTAGCCATTATTAAAAAATTTCATATGTCTTTTAAGGTTGGGATACAGTATATTTACTTTTTTTTGTATTTTACCTATTAAAATACTACTATATTTCGGATCATGCGCTCGATAGCAAAACACCCCAAAAAGCTACACCTTTTACTTTAATCTTTCACTATATAACGAATTTTTTTTTTAAATTCAGGCACCATAAGCTACTCTTACATATGATAAAACATTCCTTTCCTTACCATCCTAAATTATTCACTCCGAAATTTTCACACAACTCGTGTTAGTAAAACCAAATTAATAATCAAACCCCCAAAAAACAATATCGACAAAAACTTGACAAACAACACTGCACTTAATTCACCGTGGATATATATGATAATTTAAATAGAATTTGGCACAAATTTCATTAAGGAAATATGATAATCTGCTTAAATTGTTTGAAATAACTGATAATTCTAATAAGAAAATCATTTCAGGTCAATTTGTTGATGCGTCGGAAAAATACTGGATTAGTAGTGATTTGACATCGTAGTACTATCCGAATAGAAAGTAAATAATATCTAATTATGTTTTGACATTCATGACGGAAAACAACGTGATCTTAAAAATATGTCATTCGAATTTTTGTAACTCCCACTCAGTTTCTTCTCACAGGAATCAAGTACATGATCATCGACGACAAAGGTACAAAACATAATACATAATCATCTTTATTTCGAATAAATAAATATTTTTAATTTAAGTTTTTTCTGTGTATTAATTATGCGAATGGAGGCCCGTCGTGGATATGACAACGCCATCGACCGTGACCGCTGAAGCCTTGCACTTAAACTTGTGTTTCTTGGCACACGTCCACCTTATTCTATTTCCAATGAGAGAACGAGAGTGCCGGAAGAACTTATGCCCTCCGATGTATATGTTTGTTGTCTCCCTGTAGAGGCGAGCTCGAAGGATAGACGCCATGAGTGCTGAAATAAAAACAATTCCATTAATGCTCTCAAACGTTTTTCGAATAAAACTAAACAAAAAATTAAAATTAAATTTAAATGATAATATGACCACCCAAAAAGCCCAACATTGGTGCAAATATTTGGAAAGTATAGCAAATATTTATCCCACGATCAGGTTGAGTTTTAAAATTAAAATAAACAAGGATGTTTTTCTGAATAACTGCATAAAGTAGTAGTTCATATTTAGATTCATTGACTAAATTTACTCAAAAATAAAAGGCAGTTTATCAACTTTATACAGGTATAGACTGAGGATTCTACTAAACATTTTATATTACCATGGTAGTGAAATTAGTAAAAATAAAAAGAATTTTGTGTCAAAAATTCACACAAGTGACGTCAATTAAAAATCTAATAAAAAGAAAGCTAATCAAAACATCTTTAGTTATAAATATTTGTTCTAACAGTTACATCATCAAAAAAAAAACAGCCATCATAATTAGGCGGATTAACATACACAGATATATTTCTACTAGTAGCTATGGAATAACAACATATAAAATCTGGTAACGAATCTCTAGTCTGGAGTTTATTTACTAGCTACTTAGATTGTGCCACATATTCAATGAAAATAATTTAAACTCCCAAACAGAAATAATACACCAATAATTTAGGTAAAAGTTTAATAAACCAGGTTTTGGCAACGCAGCTGTTCGCATCAGATGTAACATAAGATGTTTGACTTATCACTAAATAGTGTAATACAAAATCAGCCTGCCAGTTTATGCGGTTACTTCACAGGCAACGCAACTGGCTTCGATATCGTTATCATTTCTAACCTGATACCAGTAAAACCGTTTACCGTATCAGTATAAAAATAAAAAGACACTTATATTTCAATAATAGGTTAGTTAATACAATTCATATACATAGCGACTGATTAAAAAGTAAAGCTTAGGTCAATTTAATATATTCACCACACGCCGAAATATGATACAACGGAGGTTCGTGGGTGTGGCCTTCAAAAATATATTTCAGAGTCCCTTTTTCGTCAACAGTGCGGGCTCTGGCTGGGCAACCCGTCTTTCTCTTAGTACAGTACCAAAAGCCAGGACTATACCGGGAGAATGTGTAACCGTTGATCAATAACATCCGGTTCTTCCCGAATCTGCTAGGTATGAAACATACTGAAAGAAAAATTAAACTCTGTAATGTTTGAATTGTGAAATTTAATGTCAATGAAAACTAAAAGTTTATTAGTAAGCTTTTAAGACATTTAAGACAATTGCTTGGGACATTAAAAGTAAGTGTTTTCAACAATAAACCATGTCATATTGCAATGCAAGCGTGATAATTAATTAAAACACACTAATCAGTGATTGGAAGTAATAAGATCTATTTTTATATTTAACACACATTCATATACCAATACGTAACGGATTAAGATCGTTTTAATGATCAAGATTTTGTACATAAACTTCAAGATTAAGCAGAGATGAGATGAGACAAGTGTATCATGTGGTTATTTTCCTAGAATCTTAAGTGTACAAGAAATAAATTAGAGAAATAATCAATTTTCTCAAAGCTTTATTCCTTGTGGGAGTTTATCATGTTCGGTTTAACTTCTTTTTCCAGGGTAAAAAAATGGTTTTACGAAACCTTCTTCATAAAATTCACGACAAATAAATGTAATTGACAGTAGATAACCACTTATGATTGAAGATGTTCAATTAATTATGATTGATGATAACCAAATAATATAGTACTTTAAAAAGTTTTTTATAACTGTATCAAATACTGTGAATGATTTACAATTTTAGAGAAAACTAGACAAAAAAATATTTATGTTTGACAACGAAACCAGCATAAGTCAGCTATAAATAATCAAACAAATCATTTTAAAAATATATATTGAAAATACAGTTCAGAGAACAATTCATGAATAAAACAATATGAAATGAGATCAAGAGTTCTTTATCACCGAAATTAATTACGCGATTTGATCATCGTCAGTTTTACCTTTCTTCTTTTTTATTGTTTGTAAATGGTATTTGGTATTATTATGGTAAAAAGTTGAGTACTTCTCGTCAGGAGCACACACCATTAGATTGCTTATCCTAATGGTTGTGTTCGGTAAACTTGGTGACTTTATGGTGATATGTTATGGCGATGGATTTACAGCCGTTGTTCCGCTTGACACAGCGCCAATGGGTCATCACCTCATTGCCTCTATCCCTATTATATCGATGGCCATGTAACACAAGATTGGAATTGCCCGCTCTGTTTGGTATAAGGTAACCTTAAAATCAAAAACAAATGTTTCTTAACCATGTACAAAAAACACACTGAACATAAAAACAAATATTGTTCCTAATCCTCTTTTGTGTTGAAATTGTATGGAAAAAAATAATCTTGTCTTCCGTATTTAACACAATCAATAGGATCAAACGAACTATGAAACCGCTGGATAAAAATCGAAATAACAATTCAAATTGCAAATATTTTATTAAAATATCTAATAAAAAAAGTATTAAAAAATTGTTGAAGTAGGTACATTTGTGAATTATTAAGGGTGATTGTGACTAGTGTGATTTACTACTTGAGCACTAATTGTTATGATGAAGGATTTGCATCCACCATTTCGCTTATTGCAGCGGCAAGTTGTGATATTGTGCGACGAATACCAAAACATTTCAGTGTGACGTTACCTTCTCGATATATAGCGTAAACAGCTTTGTGGTGCACTGTAACACAAGTTCATTTGAATTGCTTTAGCACTTTAAGAAAACAAATTATTTTCAACAATAAGTTTTTGACGTGAATCTATAGTGATGATGTTCCTCTTCTGTTTTGAAAAGACTCGATAGCATGTCCCGTTCCTAAACGCTGGAGGCACATTAAGTTACATCTGGGCTTATTAGATTTTATCAGGTAGTCCACTTATCGAAGCATCAGCTGAAGTAGAGTACACAGATTTTAAATTATCTTCCATTTTATAATATTATTTACTTTTTATAGTATTTCATTGTGGATGTTTCCAGTGTTTAATATTTTTGTACTTTATTCATTGGGAAATACACTAGGAAAAGAAATATAAACTTAATTCAATATTCAATAAATATTTAACGACAATACCTATAATATACATTGTATAACAGTTATTGAACGATTTCTCAAATCATAACAATAGACATAATTTAAACAAATTTCGATACATATGTACATATACAATACAACAATATAAAATAACAAGATAACATGATACAACTTTTTCAATTCATGATTTCATATTTCAATACATATTATCATATTGTGGAAACTTTTATGATAATAATCTTTATTTCAGATCACAAATCAATATATTATGGTGAATGATAAACCAATTGATAGTAAATGACCGTTGAAAGATAATTTAAAATTGTAACAAATAATACATATTAGAAGGCGATAAAACGACGCAAAAAGCATTGTAAGGGCACTTGCACGTTTAAGAGTCCACAAAAGAGATTTCCTTGATATGTCCGCACTCCCGTGAGACCAGCATGGTCAACCCTGTTTCAACCCTTATCAATCCTGAAAGATTTGAATGCCCGGAAATTATAAAAATTGCTGACACTTATAATTCGGAACATGAGCAACTAAGCAATTTACTCTGAGATCGATTGTTTCTTCTGACCATCGTCTGACGGCAAATACATATTTGGCAAGTAAAAATGACAAGTTTGCGAAGGACTGCTGTCACTTATCTCTTAATGAATCGTATTGAGTTCAGAAATTGTAATAAGTAGGTACACGATTTTCTAATTTAAATACATCATACTAACATTATTCATATACTAATACTATCTACTACATTTAAACCAATGTAGACGATTTTTGGTACTAAGGTAGGAGAACTTAAACTATTTTGACTACGACTTACAACAGTTCTATGAGATCTATACGAGAATTTCCCTCGTATACGAAGTTGCTTAGGGTTAAGTACCTCTCCTATTACCGTATTAATAGCAAAAGACGGCTATTCTAACCAATGAAAGGGTAATTGGAAGCCTTCAAATGTTATTTATGGACTGTTTTCTAAATATCCAACAATTGGCAAATGCTTATTTCCTATAATGTGGCACTTGAAAAACTTCTGCTTATCCCTTACGAGATACAGTCGTGATTGTATGTGCACACATTATCATTAATTTTTTTAAGCTTAATGATTATGCGGTGTATAAAAAAGGATTTGATCGAAAACAGTAACAACATTGGACTTGCAGCCATCGTTCCTCTTCACACATCGCCACGACATTCTTCGTTGCGTGCCGTGGTTCTTATTGTACCTCCAGCCGTCGAAAATTAGAGTACGGTTTCCATATCGATTCAACACGAATTGAAAGCCTAAAACAAGAAAAACCCTATGTGTAATTTGACCAATGACATTTTAAAGGATTCAATGAATTTCCCTTTTGCCAAACAATTTACGTTAAGTTACAGATAATGTATATTAAAAATCACAATTGCATACCTACATTAAAATAAATTGAGATTCCTTAAGCAAGTTGATTTCTTTCATTTTTCATTTTAATATCCCCTTAAGTGTATGCTGGTATTAAATTTAGCAAATAATGGAAAAAATGACATAAATTTTGCAGTACTAGCAAAATTTCAAAACTTAATAAACAATAATATAATATGGATTATGAAATAGGAGTTAAATCTTTGATTGGTTTAAGCGAAAAAACTTGCGAACTTCAGATATATACATATATTACTTTTATTTTTGTCTTTGTCCCATAGGTAACTTTGCACCAAAATGTTATACAACTGAAAACATTTATACTTTAATATTACTTTTTCTACTTTTACATTACTATTCAATTTCGAAAAAAAATCAAAATACTAGAACAATATAAATAAAATAAATTCTAAATACTGAGATTTAAGTTGCACTACAACCGTTGCCATATTTTTAATTAACCACATATAGATATTCTTAATCGACTACATTTTTTTCTTCGTTCGGAGTTCTCTATACAATTCTACTACATAATCTTTTATTCTTTTGACAGCCCCGTGGCGCAGTAGGATAGACACCAGCCTGCGAAACGAGAGGCCGCGGGTTCGATCCCCCGCACTGAGACAAATGTTTGTGTGATCCACAAATATTTTTTTCGGGTCTGGATGCTTGTGAGACCGAAAAGTCTCTTGTAGTTTCTGATAGACACGACACAAGGCATATATCCTAGTGTGGGGTCAGAACTTTGTACGTATGTGATTGTTGGGTGTATTTATTTATTTATATTTTCAAATATAGCATGACAATACTGATGTTTTAAGCCAGGACGAAAAATATTATCTGTATTTGACAAAATAATACTAACAAAATAATTCGTATCAGTCAAAACAATCGATTTTCGAAAAGATGTTTACAAACTTTTACGATTACATATATTTTTTCATTTAAATTAAAATAATATTTCCTAGAGGCAATGAATGAGATTATTGACTGAAAAGTACCAATAGGTAATTAAAACAGTCTTTAAATTGATTTCATAACCATTTGAATAAGAGATTAACAAGCTATGTAAAAGTTATACTGGTGCAATGTCATGTCATCACCATTGCCATCCTGTCGTAGACTTAACAATCATCTTGATACTTTTCACTCGGCCCCGAAGTAAATGTTTCATTTCCATTATAATATGAAGAATTATATATCTATATCATTCTCGCTTCCTTTGGCATATTTCCAGAGGTAGAATATTCTTTTTATTTAATAGCTCATGCTACATTTCAATGATTATGAGAACCGCGAGACTTAATAATAATATCATTAAAAGTCATGACGAAAGCCGTACATCCTGTGGTCTTCTTGACACATCTCCACCTGATCTTGTGGCCTTCGTGCTGGTGTATCGTGTATCTGTAGGGTTTAATGATGAGACAACGCTTACCACCCGGTGTAAACCCGAAAAATGCTGAAACATTGAAAAAGTTGAAAGTAGCAGACAGAATGATATATTAGTACATATTACATTACATAGATTTTATATTAAGATAATTATAAAATTATGTGTTCTCTGTTTTGTGACTATCTCGTTGATTTTGTGGCGTAATTACGCACTATATAATTGAGTGGTATTGGATTCAATCCAGATTAGGCAGTGTTATTGTACCTTCCGTCAGGATAATTTAAAAAGGCCATAGACTCACTCACAATTATTTTAAACTACTGGCTATGCCTTTTGGGTATAGACGTGAGTTTATGAATAAATGAAATTGAAAAATAACGTACTTACCATCAGGTGTATTATTGTCTATTTAAAAAACACATACGACAAATGTACTTACAGAATATTTATTTATTTTATAGTAATTGTATTATCAGACATCATATTTCACTTAACCTACATAAAGTATAAAACAATTGCTTTTATATAAAATTTAAAAGATAATTAACAAACATGACAATATTTCTATCTCAAACTTCACATTATGTACTAATTAAAAATGTTTACACTAAAAATGGTTTAGTACTAGCGTTTTTGTCTAATCGTTTTCAATTCTCACCGGTGTCCTGAATAATCTAAAGGGATATTATTTTTACAATGAGTAGATAAAGATCCGACAAACCGAACTAGGCCAGCGTGGAGGCCTAAACCCTCTAATCTGTGTAAGAGGTCCATGCCTAGCAGTGGGAGGTACTTAAATTAATTTAATGAAATCATTACAAACAAATTGTATCTATTTTTATCTTTCATCATCAGCCCATATACGTCCCACTGCTGAGCACGGGCTTCCTTCTACCATTATTATTATTATTTTTTACCTTTATTTTTATATCTTTAGAAAATTTTTAATCATTTTATAGCAATATTCATAGGTCATAATGATTTTGTTAAAGGTTTCATGGATTCATGCCCGTTCCAACTATTCGCTCTGGGAGTCTTTGGAGAGGATTATTTTCAGCAGTCGACTAAATAGCCATTGGCAATTATTTATAACAATAACAAGCAACAAATCAATGTCAAAGGTGATCATTCTCATCAACAAGTATCATTTCAATACTATCCTCGAACTTTCAAAATTTTGAACTAAATAACAATCTTTTCTTCTTTGTCAATAATCTGCTACATTCCAATGCCATCACTTTACTATATTAAGAAAAGATTGTCAGTGATTATGTTCTCCACTTTCCTTCAGGATTAGATCTTTGAAAGTTAGCACAGTAGCTTTGCAACCACACGGCCGCCTCATCTTGCACACCCAGTGGATCTTCTCTCCGTTGCCCCAAATCTTGTTTCTTATGAAAACGTTCTTATCCACTATTAGTTTTTTGCTGCCTCTCTTCGTTGGTACTAGGACTGCATCTGTAACAGAAAATAAACTTAAGTTGTACGAGTATATTACTTTTCACTGCAATTTTTGTCCATATATTTACAAATTTCTCATTGATCGTAACGGCACTTACCTATTTTCACAGTTTTTGGCTCTATATGCATACATAGTATCTCAAATACATCCTGACGATACTGAGGGGTGTACTTCTTTATTCACGATTTACCGATTATATCCCGATTCGCATCGGGATGCGAATCTATTACCGGTCACCAGATACACATCGAGACACCTTGGTGCAACTGAACTTCCTAACACAATGACAGCCCCGTGGTGCAGTTGGCTAGACACCAGCTTGGGAAACGAAGGCACCGAGACAAATGTTTGTGTGATCAACAAATATTTGTTTCGGGTCTGGGTGTTTGTGAGACCGAAAAGTCTAGTCTAGGAACTCCTGATACCCACGGCACAGGACTTGTATCCTAGTGTGGGGTCAGAACTATGTATATGACTGTGGGGACCCGAAAATTAATTAAAGGCAGTACAATAGAAATATGTAGAACAAATGCTAAGAAACCAAAATAGATTTAGTTTTATTTTACAACAAATATACAATCTTTGTAATTAATTTGCTATCAAAGAGTTTGTCTAACAAATAATTTTGTAACAAATAACAGCACACACCAAAGATGATACCACGAGAATATTATTTATATAATAACAACGTGAGTTTAAAACCCGGAATCCTGGAATATACTATTACAATGGAGAGCACGTCGGTACATCTGTATCACTGTTGAAAGACTATCAATCCACTAGACAACCCTGCTTTTATTTTATCATCCCATCTACATATCAAACCAAATATATGACATTATTTTAGAGTGTAATGAAATATTTGTGTTGAAAAGTCTTCACGGTATGTACCTAAAACAAAGTCTAGCATACCAAAAAATATATTCATAAATGAATTACCTTTAAGACAAAATTACCTATTTGTAGGACTAAATAAAATATAATTGCACGTGTAGTGTACAATATAGGAATGTCTCATAAATAAAGATGATTTGACTGATTAATTTTAAATACTTGTCATGTAAGCGCCAAAGTACATTGCCATGAAGACATAAAGAGACATAAAGAGGCTCTCCATCAGGGGTGCCCAGAAGAGAAACATGCGGTCCAATTGACTTAAATCTTCATGTATTTTCAATGATTGTGTTGGTTGTTACACTTGACAATAACGCCGTCAATAGTAATTGCTGTGGCGCGACATTTCTTGTCCTTCTTCACACACACCCAGCTGTAGTGGGGCCCTTTGCAGTCGGTTCTACAGTTGAACCTGTATGAGCCTATAGTCATCACTGGGTTGCCGCACCGAGTGGTTCCGAATATCGGCTCTGTAGAATTAGACAAAAATATATTTAATAATACAAAGAAAGATTTAAGGCGTAAAGTACTGCAATTTGTATAATACCATTGCAGCTGGGAGGAATAATTTGAAATGAAAACACAGAGATTTTTTCATGTAATTAGGTTATTTATTAATAAACATTATACCTGAATCAATACCATACCATATTATATATTGTTCATATTAACGAATGGGGTTCTTATTCATTTAGCAAATCGAGGCGTACATAAAAAAATATTATTACAAAATTCAAATTAATTACTAGATTAAAAAGGCGCTTCACAAACTTAAATTCAGTTAATTACATACACTATGATTATGATTATTAGAAAATTTGACAATAATATCATTGCATGTAAATATATAAGCAGTACATTTCAAGGTACCCTTCTTCTTGCAAGCCCATCTGGTCTTAGAGCCGTTGGAGTTCTGTTTCAGGAACCTGTAGCCGCCGAGCGATATCACTGGGTTGCCGCGATTAGAGTACTCAAAATGAGCTTCAGCTGAAACGTGGTTAATTATTTATTATTAACATTTTCCAATTATAAAATTGATTTAAAATATAAAAGGCGACACATGTTTTTCTTATATTACGTGCAATTTGTTTTTGTCTTTATATCCATAGTTAATGCTAATAACCGAAGGCCGATTCTGTGCTGATAAAACAGTTCTAATTAAGAAACTTTCGTTTGAAAAAAAATATAGTGTGCTTGATTCAACCAAACATAAAACTCATTGTTCTGTTACTTGGAAACCTGCTGACTCGTCGATCCCAACCAAATATTAAGTAGCCCGCTTCAGTTAGTTCCAAAAATGAAGAGGATTTTTAAAAAACATAGTTTCTAAAATAACTTTATTATTGTTTTAATACAACCACATAACACGCGAATTCAAAAATTAGAGTAATTAATCAAGGCTGCGATACATTAGCCTAAAAACATTTAATACATTGAAAATACTGATTCATATTAAACACAAAAAACACTTAATTCTCTAAGTATATCTCAAGAAAAGACTTAAATAAGCCGAGCATTTAATAGGCGCATGGAGGAGCGTCAAGGCACAAAAACAAACTCTTTTTTTCTTGCTCTTTGCTAAAGTATAGATACAATAAGGTCCCAATAAAATATGAATTACCATATCCAAAACTGTAAACTTTATAAAGAGTTGTTTGTTCTTGAAAACGCTGTCTTTTTGAAGTCATGAAAGATAAAAATCGAAAAAGAAGACATCCAAGGAAAAGACCACAATTTTTTTTATCAAAATTCAGGCAATGCATATTCACTCCAATATTTTTCATGGTCGCCAACGATGATTATAATCCCAATGCTACCCTTCATACACCTCTTAAACACTCAACCTTACAAACAACTCCACACTATTAATAGCTACATTACATCAGACTATAGTAATACAACCACAAAATGTAAAATTCAACAGATACTTAAAATACCAAAAAATAAAATTATTTTAGGAACATACAAATATGCTTAGCGTCTAAAATTGCCATCAGTACTAAATTAGTCAGATCTAATGAACGAATCATCTAATTTGAGTAGTTGTTTGATATAACTTAACAAAACTTCTTTAAGCGGTGATTCATAACATGGTAAAAAAATACAGTAGGCCAGGGTAACCAAAAAAAGCCCTAAAAAAAACAATTGAAATAGTATGTGTAAATATTTGGACTAAAGACTGTTAACAGTATGATCCGGATATTGATATAATTATATGCAATAACGATTGACCTACCACTCTGCCAGATACAGATCATAACTCAGATCTGACTATTTTCATAGAGATCTCAAATTGCTCACAATGTTATGACTTTCCTAACATAATTACGGAGTGAAACTAGAGTTAGTACAATAAATCATGTATTTTTTGAGTGATTATTATTCGTATTTAACATCTATATAAAATAATGATTGCCTCACAGACTTGTACTTTGCGATAAGCTTGTTTAAAATTTATCTTGTAAGCCTAATAATCATTAACTAAGAGATTAATATCGGGTAGTGCAATTTGATGTCTTGGCAGTGCTAATATATTTCTTAATATACGAATACTTAGGACATAATATACTAGAGAAACAATGTCTATAAAACGGCAGTGAATAATGAGGAGACTATCCATCTTGCAAAACCAGTAAGATGGTGAGCTAAAAACATTCTAAATATTTTACACCATAGCAAGAGAAACATTGTAATTGTGCAATATTTTGTATAAAGTGAAAAGATAATTTGAAGTTATAAGAGATAACTGGATTTAAATATCTAACAAGTTGTGCGAGTATAATTTGGAGATGCCTTGGTAGACATGCTGTCAATAAATATTTTTGGATTTTTTTAAATATATGGCACTAATTGGTCGACATCACGGTCGGAGGACGGTACTATTACGAAAATATTGCTTACTTATTACAAATATATTGCTATTTGCCTCATTACTTACGCTATAATAATTGTCTATTATTAAAGGCATAAACAGTGGTTAAATATTTTAAGCAATTGTTAATTACAGATTTATAGTTAACATTTGAATTCTATATGAGTGTTTTCTCCATTCGGTTATAAAGGAAGCAGTACCCACGGTGGGAAGAATATAGGCTGATACCTATATCAACTTAATTAACTTAATATCCTAATATTAAGTTAATTAAGTTGTTTTTGCAAGTCTACGGCATATGTAAGTAAGTATAATATGCTCTATATTTTACCTTAAGTATAAACAAAATATATATGAGATAGGCTACCAAGCATTACAGGCAGTGATTATTTTTTTCGAGACAAGGCAGATAACATCTCAGACAATTAATGGTATTATGATATCATCATTACAATTTTACATCACTACTGGTTAAGCTGCGTCAGAAATACTATAAGTGGCAGAAATATTAATTTACTATAGTTAATTCTTTGCGCCATTTTCTGCTAGACTAATTAAAGCAAAGATTAGTCAATGTGTGCTTAAATCTCTTTTTAAGGAAATTTTGCATAACCACCGAGGCGATATATATTCAAAGAAGAAACACAATTAGATCAACAAACTACAAAACAGAAGCTAAAAACCCTATTCTTAAATGTTGTATTCACGTCATAACTATAGTATGATTTGTCTCATGTTTTCTCGCGCTATAAGACCAAGAGCTGCAAAGTATTATGTATACAACACAATATATGAATAAGACCTTTAACTGATAGCAAACCTACACAACCTACACAACAGCAAACTCACGACTAAAATACTGCTATGAGATTAGTAATTCTTATGAGTATGTTTCGCGTAAACGTCAATAGCTTTATTGTCGAATGTGACCATTGTGGCGGGACATCGCAGCGACTTCCTTCTGCTGCACCTCCACCACGTTCTGCCCCCGTCGGTGCGATGCTTCGAGTACCGATACCCATGATACCACAAGAACGTCCTCAATCCACTTTCCAAAGTCACCATTTTGTCATCTGAAAAAAGTTATATTTAATACCAGATAATGACAGCATTCCGTTATTATGTAGTTTGAATTAAGAAAAAAAGGGAAATAAATTTAGTCGTAGGAAAGGTTCTATAGCGTATATTTTAAATTCTCCGGCACCACATAGATAATACAAGTCGGCATACAATTTCTAATATTAGTAATTATAGAAATAATACAAATAGCCTTAATAATAATGACGTTCACAACACGTACTTTATTCAAAGAGCAACAGCGAACAAACGCTCTTATTTATAATATTCTTAAATAATAATTTTAAATATTGTTATGGATATTATTACAGGTTTTGAGACGTTAAAAAATAATAAATGAGTCTTAAATGTAATGAAATCTGGACCCAAAAGAAACTAATTGATATCTTAAAACATTTTAGGGCTGGGTCAACGATTTCAAAGTAATACGATAATATAAAACGATTTTATATTAAACATACTAACAACTATGTACTAAGACATTTACTAAATATAATACTATGAATAATACTATGTTTATATTTATAAATGTGTTTTATAATATAAAAAAATGATGGAGAACTGCTCTAAGTGTCTGTGTACACACAAAAGTTTAAACCAAATGCCCATAGCAATGTTTCAGGAACATTTAACAATAGTTTAAAATAGCTTAAAATTGACGATTCAAAAGAACTTGTAAAAGTCTATTTGAATAAAGATAATTTGACTTTGACTTTAACAATGTTGCTGGTGTTGATTAAAATATGAGCGGCCAGCGCAGTATCTGGCGTTTTAATTTGTTTTAATGTTTTTATGTGACAAACGTGAAAAAAAAAACATTTGAGAGTATTATTTAGAACGACTAACTATTCTATCGTATAAAATATGAACTAATAATGCTTTTATTTCCTTGTTCCTTGGTCCTAGCAAAATAAGCCTCTTTTAAAAAAAATATTATTCCCATCGACTTTAAAAAAACATAAATTAATGCTCTTAACCATGTACTTTTTAGGTAAATATACTACTTATACGTGACGTGTTATTGTTTCATTATTATTATTACTTATTATTTTACATTAGAATATTAAAAGAGCAATAAAAATACTTACACCTAGAATACAATGGTATCCGCAATCTTATCAACTATAAATGAATTGGAATGTTGAAGTTTAAATTGTGGGGGCAGGAGTGCTTTTTGTAAACACAACACAATACGTTCCCTAATCATATATGCACAGTTATATTGATAAATATAAATAAATTCTATAGAACATACATTGTGACTTGATTTACTTTTGAAGTAATTGACATGGTGTTTTACATAAATAATAAAAATAGATCACAAGTCTATAATTTGACGGGATTTCCTCGTAAGCCTCTGATCCCCACTGTAAGTACTTAAGGCTGGCAGCAAACAATGAAAATACATATTATTCAGCTGAAATTACCGCTTGCTGGCCGAGTTCATATCGGACGACATCTGGTGGGTGGGTGTGCGGGCGTCCTATTTTGATGACATTCTTGAAGTACGTTGTAACAGACGCCGTGCATTTCGTTGAGGCTCTCTTTGAACAAACCCACCATATTTTGGGGCCCATCATTTTGTTCTTGGTGTATCGATGACCGTTGAACAGGAGGTACTGTTTGTCTCCATAAGATTCGAATATCACTGTAAATGAAATACCAAAAGATGAACATAACCGTCATAGACAAAACCAGTGTTATTGGTGTTGAAGGAAATCATCATTATAGTTAGTGTTAATGTTGTACACAGTATATTATATAAGTATATCGTTATCGTATAAATATACCGTTTCATTATGCTTTTATTCCTGGATTTATAGAGAAAAATAAAAATTATGTAAAGTGAGCCAAATTTGAAGTCTGGTTAGTTCCAAAACAGAATTTTAAAAAGCCATAACAGCTGCCAATAGATTTATTTTAAAAATCCTATTTTTGTAATTTAATTTATATTTTAAAAGTGCGTAACTGTTTAAAAAACCATTGTGGATGAAAAAAACTAGCAGGTTATGGGATAA
The DNA here is from genome assembly GCA_907164795.1 of Hemaris fuciformis. Classification (NCBI taxonomy): domain Eukaryota; kingdom Metazoa; phylum Arthropoda; class Insecta; order Lepidoptera; family Sphingidae; genus Hemaris; species Hemaris fuciformis. The sequence continues at coordinate 3,404,581 of OU015443.1, forward strand.
ATGCCCAGGACTACCCAAAATACCATAACAATTATGATTTATATTAAACAAGGTAATTAATATGAAGATTGACGTAAATGGATGTGGCGTTTTAGAAAAATGTGTCGAGGTTTTTAAGAAAAATGACTTCGTCAACAATTGACTTATTTATTAATTTGCTCTTTCAAATTACATAAAATATTAATAGTGTAACTTTAGTACGACATATTATTTAAATTGGATTTTGTTAATAAAAAAACAAACATACATAGAAGTCACTCATTTTATTTATTACTTATTCTAATTTTGAATGAAACAATAACAAATGTTTGATGATTGGTTGATTTGAATAACAAATGACAGACAAAATATTCAATAAATTTATTTTTAAACCTACGAGTATGTTAACAAAATAACCGCTAAAAGATCTTATTGGAACGTCCATCATACTTCTGTTACTTTTCATAGTGATTGTGTTCATTTCTTCGTTTTATAATGAAATCGTCATATGTGACTACGCTAGCCTTACAACCCTTATAGGCTTGGTTACAGATCCAGTAGATTCTGGCACCAGCAACGTTGATCTGGTTGTACTTGTACCCACCAATAACCAGCACTCGTTTCCCTTTTTTAGTAAATGAGAAAAGGGGAACTGAAAAAGTAAATATGGATCAAAAGTGTACTCAATGTTAGAGAAAAATAAATATTTCAGATAAATATAATATAAAAATATATCCAGTACAATTTGAATAATAAAAACATCATAGGTAACTTCCTAAATAAATAACATCTACGCCATAAACATTTTTAGAATTTCCAGAGAAATTAATATATAGGACATAAAAGGAAACAAACTTAAAAAGAGATTCATATTTATTATGCTCGATTTCATAATGTTTAACCAAAAATTTGCTATATAATAATATACAATAGTAGAATTAGTTCTAAAAACTTATTAATAAATATTTGAATATATAGACTTAACATCAAGGATTAAAAAAAATACTTCTGCGGATTTTGTAGTTGTTGGCACTAATATGTTGACACTTACCACAGAAGTAGCCTACATCAAACCATATTTATATTGCCTTTATAGGCATCTGATGGTAAGGTCAGTGCGGTCCAAATACTGCTCAAATAATGAATAACACATCATTATGCCAGGATGTTCATTTAAGGATATAAAAAAATGCTAGTCATTAAGATACGCAACTACGTAAAAATAAGTAAACTAGTTTAGTCAAGATTCATTGTAAACGTAATTGCATACATCTCATTGTTTTGTATTTACATTTTAGTTTTATAACCTCGGATAAAATTTGAACTTTTCTAAAGTCTATTGGACAATACGGAATCATGATAACATTTTTATATTCATGACACATTGTACATAATTCATAATTTAACATATCAATTGTTAAACCGTCATAAGAGTTTCTGAACTGTTTCCACTAGTCACAGGAATCAAAAACTTACGCCCATCTCCAAGTACTCATCAATTTTATATTAAAGTAATTTTTCTACTGTCAAATATTTTATTTAAAAAACGATTATTTATGTAGAGTTCAGTCCAAAGAAGTGAAATTCACAAATTTAATTTGAGAGTTAGCTTAAATTAAAAAAACTATTAAGGAAGACAAATCGTCAATTAGAGATGAGACAGCAGACTCTTAATGATTTTCGGCTTATCCGTTTCTCAAAAACGATTTCAAAGTAACTTAAGGTGTTGGCTATAAAAAATAATCAATCTTGATCAATAATTTCATTGGACAATATACGGCAGTTGGTCATATAATAACCGGAATTTTTCATGGATATACAACCTGCCTCCACGCTATAGTTCTTAGTTACAAATCTATAGGTATATATTTGAGTACATGAGTTATAATATCTATTTACATACAAGATTAGTGCTAAATACTTAAGCTATGTTAGCTTATACATTATTTTGTCATGCAAATGGCCTTTCTGACCTGGAGATATGAAAAATGTATAACTTAAGAAATTTATTATCAAAACGCCTTTTCTACTTGTGAAAGGCAGCATTTATGTATTATACTTATGATTTTTGCGTTTCTATTACATTTGAAGCAATCGGGGCAAAAACGTACGCTTTAAGAGGCTTCGTTTTGCAGCAATGAGTCTACATATTGTCGGTAGTAGACACTATTTACGGATGATTGTGATCATTCCTGACTTTCACAATGACGTCATCGTAGGTGATTATGGAGACTTTGCAACCCTGAGGCGCCTTGTTGCACACCCAATATGTCCTTGGTCCCAAGTTATGTTTGCAGTTGTACCTATGGTGATCGATTTGCAGTAGTGGCTTGCCTTTCTTCGTATACGTTATCAGTAATTCTGAAAAAGATATTGCTATTATTTTCCTGAACATAATATGATGGCTTAAAAGTTATAGCTTCAAAGAAAAAAAACAGAAGAGTTTAGTAAAAACGATATGATGTCCTCGAGGTTTAGGCACGCGGTCGAGAATCTCGACGGTCGCGGGTTCAAACCCCAGGCGTGAATTCACAAAGGATTATCACGTACTTTAACGGTGAAGGAAAACATCGTGATGAAACTTACACATCTAAAAATTCTTAGGAATTTCTTAGGTGTATAGTCCGCCAACCCGATCTAGGCCGGCGTGGTGGACTATGGCCTAAACCCTCTCAATGGTAGAGGAGGCCCGTGCCCAGCAGTGGGACGTATATGGGCTGATGGTGATTAGTTATGTAACAATTTTTGAATATAATCGCTTTGAAAATATGTATGCCCCTACTAAATAAGAAAATAAAATAAAAAAATATATATTTATGGTTAGAAGTATATTTATTAACTAAATAATACAAAAACGGAGTTACAAATAAGATAACAATAATTCACAGATACATAAACACTCTTAAATTTAGTTATAATTCTTACTCTTGTTTTAGCGGGATAATTTTTCATATTTAGAAATATTTAATGACATTCAAAGACATTTATGTAACAACATAACTTAAGAAAACACAACAGACCGTTAATTAAGGAATTTGGAATGTGGGTCTATATTACCTCGCGGTACTAAAGCCTATGTAACTACAATAGTTTATCTACGATACGACCAATAGAACCAGGAGGTTTAAGCATTATAGCAGAAGGTGTACAAGTAGAACTATTAGGAGAATGATTATGGCTACCGTTAACTTTAATAATAACATCAGTGTAGGTAATGACAGTGACTTTGCAACTCGTCGTGTACCGGGAGACGCAACGCCAGTAAACTCGGTCCCCTCTGCACTGATTTTTTCGAAAACGATAGCCATGAAATAACAGAATCGAGTTTCCACCCTTTGTTGCTATGTATTGTGCATCTATAAATGTAAACTTTCGGTTATTACAGAATAAAGGGAAATTATGTGTAAAGGATTAAAAATACAAGTTCCTGATAAGATGATGTTTAATGTTGATTCATTCATGACAAACAGGTCTACCTCATTTGTTCCAATGAAAATTTGAGTTGGCAGTAACGTCCCAATGTTCGGAACCATTTAGGTTAGAATATAGAACTGCTTAACAAGATTTATATTACCTTATAATATGGATATCTTTAAATTTAATTCTTCCAGATTTAAGTTCCAATTTTAAGTCTTCAGTTCCTTCCAAATTTAAGTCTTCCAGCGTATCTGTCGTGGCTACAATATCCTCAGTAAGAGTAAATAGTATGTAATGCAAACCAATGTTGACACCAATTTTTTTGTTTCATTTTGACTTTTTCGTAGCCAAATTATCTTCGTAATTTAGAAGCATTGTTTTATAATTGTTTTTGTTGTTTTATTTACACGAAGTAGATGTTTTTCTTTATAAAAATGGTTGCACAAACCAAGCTTTAAAATAAACACTGTCTCGTGATCTTTAAAAAGTTTAATAAAGTACCATTCTATTTACCGGTATTCTTAATAACTTAGATTATCAAGGTTTAAATTCAAATAATATCAAAATAAAACTTCAGGAATGAATATTAAATAAATATTTTACAGGCTTTTTCGAGAACGAAGGTGGTGTGACATTTAAATTAATGATTATGATTGTTACTAGTTTTGACAATAGAGTTGTCGACAGTAATGAGTCGTGCTTTGCATCTGCTGCTATGCTTGTTACATATCCAAGTCACCTTCGTAGAATCGCTGTATTTCGGAACTTGGTGGAAACGGTAGCCATCGACGATGATCACTGGCCTGCCAAACTTTGACGTCGAAAATATGGGATCTAAAACAATTAAATATATATTAAAATTACTCCAAGTTGTGATTTCGTTTATTCGTAATATGATTTCATATGAATATTTGAAAATAGCATTTTATCCACAGACTTAACAAGATCCAAAAGGAGCATTGATTTAAGGTCTAAAAGATCTTTTGAGGAACGAAGCTAATAAATCGTCTGGACCATAAACCAAAAAGTTTGACACATAATGAAGTCGCTTCACCAAGATCATATAAATAATTTTATCAGTACTCGTAAATGTCAAAAACCTATTTTATTCTGAATTAAGCGTACTTACCACTACTTAGACATTAACTTTCCAGCCACTTATATCTCCCAATATACTCTGAATATGAAATTAAAAAGTGATCACAAGTATTAAAGTACACTTTATTGTTTCACAATGAGTACATTAAAACACATTTCAGATCTTGATTAAGTGATTTTGTAGAATTCCTGTTTAGACAACTACATTTATTATAATATTAAAATATACATCACATTTTTGTACATTTCGTATAAGAGAGTCGTTGGACTAAAACAATTATTTATTATATGTTATCAAAATTCCGTAGAGGAAGGAACATATTATCCAACAGAAATTGACCACTTTCACCAAAATAAAAAAAACTACAATATCTGAAGAATTTCAAATAGATTAAAAGAAAAGTACAAATGCCTTACACTTGTCACTTATTTACGGAAGTAAACATGCTCTAAGGTTAAATTAAAATTCACTAGGAAAGGATTAATTCTAGGATCTTCGATTAGGGCACGATCAGCTGTAATTCCCAATTGAGTTATATGTAACAATAGAGTTTTTCCACCTTACTGGAGCGCTTAAAGCAACATAGCATATTAAAGCATACAGAAAGATGAGACTTACGTCTTATATATTATGTAGTTTCGACCTGCGGTCATTTAAAATTTATAGCATAACATCGGCAATATAAACAAAAAATTACATAGAAAAATATCTTAAGCATGTAGCCCAGATAACAATACTAAACTGCGGTGACTTTACTATGAGACAAATTCATACTTCGCCCTAGTGTTGCTGATCAAAAACCGCATTAGAGACTCAGAAACCCGTTCCACATTTTTGATACTATTTATTACAACATTTTACTATGCGCAAGGGTGCAACCAAATATTGGTACGGAATGGTTAGTTTAGTGCTGTGCATACACTGACGACTGGGAATAATTACATTAAGGCCAAAACACAAATAACATAATAAACTACATCTCGATAGTCATTTCAGACAAAGTAATAAGCACACAAATTACAAAACCAATTTATTAGGTCGTCTCGTAAAAGAAAGGCTTTATGACTATTAACACCAAATCCAGAAGAACTGTAGCTGCCTACCGACAAAAATTGCGTACGTTCTCTACAAATTGTATCTGCCTAAATTTATCCAGCGAAATAATAAATGTAAGCTAAAATGTATGAGATATGTACATATAGGTACTAAAATTATAACACAGAAAAGTTCTACTATATGAGTATTTACACCTAATTGTAAAAAACAATCATCTGGTCTACAAATTTCTGTCTAACCGTAAAAATCTTATTATATACTAGCTGACCCGGCAAACGTTGTTTTGCCATATATATAAAATTCTCGTGTCGCGGTATTTTTTGGCAAACTCCTCCGAAACGGCTCGACTGATTTTTATGAAATATTGTGTGTATATTGTAGGTAGGTCTGAGAATCGGTCAAAATTTAAGGGTTTAACATTTAGGGGTATGTTTTTTTTCTATTGACTTTACATATTTTTTATGATTCAGCATTGATAAATTATTATAATCATAAATTTTCACCCTTCTACGATCAACCTCTATCTTATACTGACCATTTTAATTTTTTTTTTTTTTTATTAAAATGTAAATAAATGATAATAGCACTGAAAAATTATAATGATACGTATAACAGTCATTGCTTTGATCGATTTACAAATTAAACAAAAAAATATGGTCAAAATTGTATAGAGTGAGATATACATATAGGTACATACATACATATACATACTGAGAATAGGTTATCTATTTTTTATACCCCTAGGGTGGTCCAACCCGAAAAGTTTTTATTTTTTATTTTGTGGACATTTTTTGTTTTTATTTTTTTATGATTCAGCATTGAAAAATACATATAACTCCAAATTTTCACCCTTCTACGAACAACACCTGTTTTGTAATCGCAATTTTTATATTTTTATAGCTTTTGCCCGCGACTCCATCCGCGTAGACTTCAGGGTTGGGCGCAGAAAGATAATAAGTGAATCTATTAATCGTCCCTCAAGTGCCCAAAATGGCACTTACTGAATTTAAAAAAAGGTCAAATCAATTCAAATGGTTGAGGCGTAAAAGTAAAACTCTGACAGTTATTTTCGTATTTTTAATAATATGTTTATCCCTATGGGAACATTACATTTTCCCGGGATAAAACATAGCCTATGTTACTTCACAGGGTCTCATTTATGGTCATACCAAAATTTTTGTTTTTGCGTGAAAGCGTAACAAACATCCCTACATTCACATTTATATAATAGTAAGGATAACCATTCCCACCTATGTTACTTCGGTGGGTCCCACCTATCTGCATACCAAAAGTCATTCAAATCTTTTTTCAATCATTTTTCAATTCTTTTATCCTCCGTATTTTTTTTTTAATAAGAAGAAACCTATGTCCTTTTTTATATCTCGAAGACTATGTGTACAAATTTTCATGATAATCGGTTAAGTAGTTTTGGCGTGAGCGTAACAAACAAAACATTAACATTTATAATAGCTGACCCGGAAAACTTCGTATCCCCTAACAGTCATTGAATGTTACATATTTACATATTACCTGTTTTTTTTTTTGAATGTATGGAAATAAATATTAAGTTCAGCACTTTATTGAGATAAAAATACAGAAATAAATAAGTACGAAAACTAAATGCATTAATCGTGTCTCCGCAAGTCATGATTTAATTAAACATGTACATAATGGGATGGGATGCAGTCGGTTTCAATTCTCTTCAGTGGTGGACTGAAGCCTAAACCCTCTCAGTTGCAGAGAAGGCCTATGCCAAGTAGTGGGACGTACATATATGGGCTGATGATAATGATGCACCTTGTGATATACATTTTTAATATATTTTTTAATTGTCTAAAAGATCACAAACATCTTTTGTCAATCGTCATTGCGAAGGCATGACGAATCGGGAACTGAATTCGTTTGAACTCAATGGTCATACCCGTTAGGATCAATGAAATCTTAGATCAATCTAATTGATGAATTCTCAAGCACCAACATCTCTAAGTTGTCTTTTCAGTATCGTCACGTGAATAACATTACTCAACAATTTTCTTAACACCAAGCGCATTCCATTGCATAGTTGTGGGTGTTTTAGATTTCAAAGCGTGATGACTAACGAACCTGCCTTCGTTTGTAAATCAGGTACAACCAAGGAGTTTAAAAATACATTTCTGAACGCACGCATAAATATTTGACAATAAATATGTCAATCCCTTTTTATTACTGACATTATTCTACATTTTTAAAATCTAAAATACGCAATTATTCGAATATTCTGGATATATGTTGTCGATTCAAAACCTTTATTTAAATACGTTCTTTAATTTGAGGGGACCATTAACCATATTGACGGGATAAACATAAAATGTTTGACAGAATATTAGGTAGAACAGTTTATATGAGAAAATTAAATTGTTGTTTTTACCATATTCCTCGCAATTTTCTTAACTTTTTCTTACATAAGAACCTTCTCCTAACAATAGCAAACACAACAAAAAAAGAATTAGCGAAATCGGTTCAGGCGTTGTTGAGTTATGCGCTTACCAACACATTTTGCGATTCATTTTTATATATAAGATTACAGTTTATACTTGTTAAGAACTGTAACTATCAATATTTGGATACTATTATAGATGCGTCAAACGATCTATTAGGTATTTACTTTCTTATTTTTATTTAAATTTTCTACGTATTAAGAACTAACTTTGGAAGGGTTGAAATTGTTCCATGGCATAGAGTAATAATTTTCAGATTCCGAACATAACCGAAAAATAAATAATTGTACTGATTCGAGCTGTTTCTATTGTAGTTGCTCGATATACGTCTAAATTTAGACGTGGTTATGTGGGTTTCTCATACTAACAATAACATTGTCAATGGTTGTGACAAGAGCTCTGCAGCCCTTCTTCTGCATGGAGCACTGCCAACTGATCTTACGACCTTTTACTCTGGAGCACATGTGGAATCGATAGTTGCCCACCCTGAGCAGTTGTCTGCCGTAAGCTGATATTGAAAAATATACCTCTGCAACAAAGTGCAAACATGTTATTTATGAAAGAAATCCAAAGCATTTTAGAAATATTAAAATAGGTATGTATACAATTATTTATACACAACTTCACCATCACCATATCATTATTAAAAAAATAATCACAGCTAGGTTTAATATTTGTTTAAAAATTACCTCATCAAGCTGGTTCCGTTCTACATGCTGCTTTAATCATTACATACTTTTTCCAAATATTTTACCATAAAATATTATCTTCATACTTAGCCCGGTCAAAAGAGATTTTTCGCAAAAAGCTGAAAATTGGCATGAATGTTGGGAACACTATTACAAATTATAATTTGTCGAAGGTCCTAATCGATTTGACTTGTGGACAAAAAAAATATTCAAGGTCAAATGTTGCAAAAATCGCTTTTTGCATTTTTCAGGTAAACGGAAAGTTTTATCATAAAAATAAGTATGATAAAAATTGTTTATCATGCAATTATCTATAAAAAAATACCCATTTTTTGTTGAAAACTTACCCCTATTTTTGAAGCTTATTTGACCGGCCTAACTATTGTCCATAAAATGTTAACTACATATATTAAAATACTCAATAATTAAATTCACCGACTCTTGCTCTTGACCCTTGTAACGTAATTTACATGGTCAAGACAGCGGTTATACAAATGCAAATCCTCCATTAGATAGATCATTATCGTTGAATTGAATTCTTGTACGACCCAAAATCTAAATTTTTTTTTTAAGTTTTGGAAAAAGTCCCATAAACAAGCACATAAGCGGTTGGAAAAGCACATCAATTGTTTATTAATTTTGTAATTGTTAGCACATCATTTCATAGACACTCTTTTTTTAACCATTCCGCTAATACTTATTCACGTTTAATTTTTCTAACAAAAAATTTAAACATTTAATCCAACCCTTATATTAAACTTCGAAATAATTTCGCACATCTATTTAATATTTTCATGGAAACAAAATGTTTTTATCACAAATTTCACAAAATATCACACTATTTTTAAAGTAGCAGGTGTGGTAAAAAGAAATCCATTATTTTTCCAATAGATGGCTTCAGTTATCTGTATCTCGCGTTATATAAGTCCGATCAGGTTCCACTAGATGGCGTTAGAAAGATGAGATATTGTACTACAAAAACTTTTCTGACAGTTTTGTGATTAGTTGACTGCAGACTTGCAAACAAAAATTTTGCTGTTGAAAATTACGCTTCAAAAGAGGCTTGTGAAAATCGACCGTCGAAATCGAAAACAAGTTATTGAACCAAACGGCGCATATTTGACCTAAATCGGATCATTTTAAATATGGTAAAGCCTTCAATTTCATGCAAAAATAATGGATTTCTTTTTACTATACCTATATATTATTCATTCATTGTAACATAACAAGTAAAAGAGTATTGACTATCATATACATTAATAAACAGAAATATGAGTAATTTATTCTTAGGTAATAAATTTGAGTTTTCATTCACAGGTATGCAACGTTTCATACTTCTAAGTACCATTTACCTTACTGTTATCACTGACATCACTTCAAGCAACGCATAAATTACTTATATAGCAAAAAACACCTTCAATCATTATCAAAGTGACCTAACTATGATAATTCTTAAATAAATTGATGTACTTCATACCTTATATTATCAGGTAATCGGTGTATTAAATTAATTCAATGACTAGAAAAACACACATATCATTCGTAATAAATTAAATAGGTACTCATGCGTCATGTTATAGTAAGTAAAGTCTTAAAAAGTATAAATAAAAAATCACTCTTTGAAAACCTAGGTTATTTAACTTAGTATAGAGTCAGGCATCATAACATATGCACAACCCTACTTATGGCTGTGCGAGCGTCGTGTAAGCACGAGTTCATTATCGTAGGTGATTGCAGTCGCCCTGCACCCATACTTCTGCTTCTGACACTGCCACCGCACTCGTGGGTTTTTAGACGCTGGCTTGCGAGTAGAACACTTGTTGTACCTGTACTTTCCGATATCCATCACCACACTGCCGCGAGGAGTTGTAGAGAACACTGGAACTGATATTATATGATTTATTTATTACATTATCACGAGAAAACATGAGAAATTCAAATAAGTTTTCTTATTGTTGTATTAAAAAAAAAACACTGATTTTTATATTGACACGTAATGTAATCGCTCTGCCAGCAGATGGTATGTGCATTGCATAACTGGAACAATGTGTCGACTGGCAAGAAAAGACTACGGTCAACCCCTTACCAACCGACGCACTAATACCGGCTCGATGCCGACTGTATTTAAATTCAAACAGTTATGACACAAATTTTATTTCTATTTCGATTGCAATTGATAGCGAACAATAGTAATCTTTTGGGTTATTTCATAAAAAGTCACATACAAATAATAAACATAGTAAGTTTAATTAAATATTAACATTATAGAATACAATTTGATTGCGTTGAACGCATTTAGCAGTTTTATTCTATACTTAAATTTGTGATGTTAGAAACAAAAAAAATATTGTCTAGTAACTAAAATGTCGATTTTAAAAAAATCCTTTTACATTACAAACTATAATCCCTAATTAACTACAGAACGTCCATTTAATCATAAAGCTTGAGATAACTCTTTTAATTTTAGCACGATACGTATAATTTTTTTAAGGAGAAGAGTATAATAAAATCATAAACGTCATACCATACTAACAAGAAATAAAAACAACAAAAAACCTAACATACAAATAAAAAAAAACCTCCACTCAGACAGATCTCCCGCGATCGCCTGTATACAGTGTACTGTACTGTATACTGTGTACGTCACCTGTAGGTGACGTCATTATTTATGTAGTGCATCCTTTTTTTGCTTGGGAGCTTCGATGATCGAAGCTTGGGAGTGATTAATTCCAAATTTGAATTTCATTTTTATTTCTAAATGAATTTATAAAATCATTTTTTGTATAGTTAAAGTACGTAACGTAACGTTTTAATAATAATAATTATAACTACAAGTAGACTACCCTCTAAAGGAGACCGAATGCAGTTGTCTGCATATGCGTCATCAGTGATTGTGAATGGTTTTTTCTTTGATGATGATGTCGTTGAATGTGGTGATGGTGGCGCGGCAGCCGGAGCTCACCCGCCCGCAGACCCACAGCGACCGGGGACCATTGCTACGGTTATTCCGATTAAACCGGTACCGGCCCATCTGTATAGCCGGCTTACCGTACCGACTTCTCGTGAATCTCGGCACTAAAATCATAATGACATGTTAATGTACTGCGACAAAGCGGATTCTATTTATTCTGTTGCGTTTTGGTCAACGAACGTCAGGTGATTTTTTCAAATATTTGCTTTTGTTTAATGATTCTCGGGATAAATAATTTAATAAGTTGCCTTATTATTATGTAAAATCAATGCCGATAACCCTATATTAGTGGTTATTTAGTTTATACATAAATATTTATATATGTTCCAAAGTATAAACTATCCAGCAAAAAATATGACATTATTCCAATAAGAATTTATAATGACAGAAACACAAATTTTAAAAATCGATTTGTGATTTCATCCGTAAATATTATTTTTCGAGATAACATTCAGCATAATAAAATCTTAAATAGATCTTACCTGTTAAACCGAATTATACAAAGTCGAAATCGTATTCGTTCGTTCGTCGGAATCAATTTTTTCATTCAAAAGACAAGTCAAAGATTACTACCTTTCTCTATAACCTATCTTTTCTCTTTTAGCATCACTGTTTGTTTGTTTGTTATATATGTATGTACATAATATGTGTGTGTATGTTTATGTATATATTTATGAATATACATGTATTTATGTCTATTTTTTTTCTTTTTCATAACTTATACTTGTACACTTACGACTACCTTCATTTCATTTCTTACATCCCCATTCTTGGTTGTCTGTAAGAGATCGCGTTGTGCGATAGGACCGCCTTTTGTACTAGTCTGATGTAATGTACTTCATGGTATTTTTATAATGTGTACAATAAAGTTTTAAATAAAAAAAATAATCAGGAGACATAAATAAAAATTGTAAAAATATATTCGATGCAACAATTTACATTTTAATCGAAAGTTTTTTCATTCTTGACAAATGGCATAAGCCACCCACATTATTAACGCCTAGTCAATTGCTACTTCACAATTGGCTAAAAGGTATCAAAGACAAAAATATACTATCAAGCACATTTGGAATATCTTAGAAACAAATTTCTAGAAAACAAATATTTCGATTACGCGTAACAGTTACGTGCGATCACTTATGTAAGTATGTTCTACAACACTGCCTGACCCGGCATTCGAACACGGTACCCCTCATCTATAACTAATGGTTGTGCGAGTTCTTCATGTACACAACTGATTTGTGCACTGTAATAACGGAGGCCCGGCACTGAGATTTCGTCGCCCGGGAACAGAACCAGGTGGCTTTCGGTCCGCGACTGCGATTGTTCCTGTAGTACCGGTAGTGTCCGATCATTAGTACCGGCTGGCCCGTTTTCGTTGCAGCGAAACTTACCTCTGAAAATTTAAAATTATTAACCAACGTCCATGAATATAATAAATACATCCAACAGTATGTATCTAATGTTTGCTTCACTATAACATACTCCTTATTTTCAGTTATGAGTGAATTTTAGCCTTGTTAACACTCACACTAAACTAAAGTCAAGGCATCAAAAAATTCTACAAAAAAATTATAAAAATGTCGTAATACATATAATAAAACAAAAAGAACAATCTTCTTTAACTTACCGTACCATATGCGGCCTTAGAAATCAAAATACGAGGCATGGGCTTAAAAGTAATTAAGGAATTAAAAGTTAGACTACCATTCTAGCCTGCTGTGGCATGGTGGACACCCATAGGCCATGATTTGATCTGTAACTCGAGAAAATGAAATACTTTAATGTAATTAAAACAAATTTATATCAATTTCAATAACTTTACTTCTGCGATACTTGGTTGTTAATTAAGTAAATATAAATATCCTATATGAAAACAAATGACTTTTTATCACATTTAAGCACAGATCTAAAACATTTCAAGAACAGTTACTAAATAAATACATTCAACCTTCACACACGCTGTTCCGATCTCTCACTGTAATTTTTTTCTGTTCCATAGTTGCGACGAACACAACAAGAGCATCGTCATATTGTAAGCCTTGCCGAAGAGCAAAGGAGAATGAAAGAGCGTAGCGAAGATTATTGGACCTACGTAAATCTGATTTTACTGCGAAACAATTATCACTCCAGTTTTTGTCGGAAGACCAATTTGCTGATATTTTTCCGGAACTATCGTACATAAGACGTTCAACCTACCATAGTGACATACTGTGTATATACGAGTATATCAAAAACGGTCCGTCATAATGTTAACAATGCGCGAATACTTCTCTACTTCTTACTTAATTTGGACCACACAGTATTTCTCTACATATTACTTGATTTAGAAATGAGTGATGACGCAATTATTGTCTACGGTACAGCGATATGATTTTTTTAAAATAACAGTAATATAATAAATACACCCAACAGTCACATACATAGTTCTGACCCCAAATTAAGATATACCGTAAAGTGGGGCTACTTGGACACCCGGGGGCTACATGAACACTACGCGTATATGTTTCAACTTGGCTCACGAAAGTGTGGTGCGGCTGCGTCTTTGTTTATTTGTGTTTTATTTGTGTTGATAGTCAGTGTATAAGAATGTTGCGTACGTATCAAAAGACTCCAGGGTCAAAACCCTACAAGAATTATAAAGTGGATGACCTGGAAAAAGCTATGGATGCAGTTCGTGGGGGGATGTCAAACAAAAAGGCCACAGAAACATTCAAAGTGCCTCGGCTAACTCTAGTACGGAAGATGCTTGGAAGTAATATGAAACCAGTTGGACAAACAAACCGTTTTAAGTAAGTTTGACAGCCTTCAAAACAAAGACTTTGTTCCAGACTAAATAGAGTAAGGTAATATCAAAGAAAAATGTGATTCAATTTAAATGTGATATCTTCAGCCATAAAGGTTGTCTCTTTATTATCGTTTAATTTTTGTTTTCTAATATTGTTTAAAGTAATTATAAGATACACTGCTAATAAAACGTTTGTAAGAATTAATATACAGAGTATCAATAAAGTTTACTTTTTATTTTTCATGTTTAACTCAGTAAAACATTATTTTTGAAGTAACGATGCATTCCTTGATCCTTGTGCTGCACTTTACGGGGCAACTTGACGATCCGACACGCAAAATAATAAAGTTTCCTACAAAAGATATTTAGTGGTCAAGTAGCCCCAACAATGGGGCTATTTGAACATCACATATTTTTTTAAAATCTCTATTTCGTATTACATATTTTCAATGTTTTATGATAGCTATGTAATCCTAACGGTTAGGTCGGTACGATGAACATATTTTTGTTACTCCAACTTTATTTTTCCACGTTTTATCTCAAAAAATGTGCGAAAAACGTGTTCAAGTAGCCCCACTTTACGGTAAGTCTTGTGTCGTAGGTATCAGAAACTACAAGAGACTTTTCGGTCTCACAAAGACCCAGACCCGAAATAAATAGGTAGGGACTTATGAATCACACAAACATTTACATGGAAAGTGCCGTTGTCCTAAATAATTGTGTTGTGGACTTGTCTTCTCGCCAGTCATAACAAGTATGAAGGCTCGTCCGTGTTAATATAAAAAGTTTTTCCAAATAATGTTTTAATTTCACAATTGGCCTTAGTGCGGATGTGAATGTGTGTTCCTGCTTGCTAGAATTGTTGTGCCATAGACAACGAGCGAGGCGCGGCACCCCAACCTCCTTTTACTGCAGAACCACGCAGCTCTGGGACCGGAACTTCGATTGTTTTTGTAAAACCGTAATTTACCGATATTGATCACCGGTTTTCCGTACCGTGACACCGAGAATACTGCTCCTAAAATATTCAAACACAATCATTCATACAGAAATTGATATCATTGTGTTTTCAATATATTATACGAGTACTTACTTACATTAATGTATCGTAAACCTATTGTTGTTTATTTTTAAACGCAACAATAAAACAGGGAGAAAAAATAAACGCTTTATAATTAATTAATATATTTAATTTATATATTCAATATTATTATAAGTATCAAAACAACATAAAAACGAAATAATTTTCAACAAATTGAAGTCTTAAAAATAGTAGAGTAATATGATAATAAAGTTTTGCATGATTTTATTTTTTTCTATACCTACTGTAGGTACCAGGCAACGTACATTCTACGAGGATTTGTGATTGTATGGGCAAAATAAACTACTTTCGATCAGATTAGCCTATTAATTTGCCACTCCTATGTACAACAGTGAATAATTTTATTTGTCTGTGGCAACAAACTTTATTCTATTATAAGAATCGTGTAACACCAGAGACTGTTTAAAAACGGAGTTATCTAATTTTAAATTCAATAAAACTGTACACAAGAATCCTAGTCAATAAAAGAAAACATTCTGCCATGTCAAAAAATCTCTGTCATAAAATATAAAAATAAACTTTCAATTATAATGATAAAAATCTATGATCTTTGGACCATTATATAGATATACGGCTATATACATACAAGATAAACATTTTATTACTTTAAGTCACTTCATCAGGCATAACTTCAAGCCACAACAACAATAGCCTACTGGCAATATTGCACTTTTTTTGTTCACATACTTTCCAGTCTTATGGACATATCAAAGGACAAAAACTTGTGGATTCTTAGACCCTGATTCTTCGTGATCTGATATATATTTTTTAAGTCGTCTTATGTAACTTATCAGAGTGGTTAATTCCATCTTTGAATGCAACGACTCTTTAACAATTTATCGATTTACGCCTGAGAAATTAGTTTCAATGTTACATTCCCGTGGCGCAGTTGGCTAGACACCAGCTTGAGAAACGAGTGGTCGCGGGTTTGATCACCGCGCCGAGACAAATGTTTGTGTAATCCACAAATATTTGTTTTGGGTCTGGCTGTTTGTAAGATCGAAAAGTCTCTCGTAGTTTCTGATAAAATTACGACACAAGACTACCTTAGTTTGGGGTCAGAACTATATATGTGACTGGTTATACTACGTTGCATGGTTATGAGAATTGCTAAATTTAATAATCTCGTTGCCAAAAGTGGTGACCGAGGCCTTACATTTATTCCTTGTCCTAGTACAGAACCAGTAAGCTATCGGGCCCCGGCTCTTGTTATTTCTGTTGTATCTGAAGTTTCCTATCAACAACACTGGCTTGCCGAGGCGTGACGTTGTGAAAGTTGCTCCTGAAATGTCAAATAATTATTAGCCTACATTATAAAACATACCGTATAAATATTGGCAATTAATATAATTCAGAGTTGAAAAAAAAACATCATACGCAATATGCAGTATTCACTTTATTGAATGTTAAGACTATAAATATGGCTAAGTATTAAAAATTATTCAACACTTGCAATAGAATAACTTATGTTTAAACTACTTTTTGCATGCATCAATGTATTTAATTGTATTATGTTAATTTTATTTCACAAAATCATACCACTTATAAATAAACAAAGCTACTATAAAATATTCATCACCAAAATAAGTCCAAACACAAACGCCAATTAGGTATAATTTTAAATTATCTGAAGTTAAGAATCAAAAATCCAATTATAAATAAGTTTTAAATAGATAAAATCATTGGTTTTTATTAAAAGAACATAATTAATTGAATTCAGCAATAAAGCATAAAACAGTGCAAAGCAGAAACCTCTTTGTTATTTATATTAACAATAAAAGAAATAGGTAAAATCACAATAATTTAAACCGTAATAGCTTATCGTATTGAAAATTAAATTAATAGAATTACAAACGTCTTCTTATTGATATATTTAATAGGCAACACCCGACCAACACAATTGCATCGCAACTTTTGTTATCCTTTAAAGCCTGGTCTGATAACGCAAAACTATGTTTCATAAAGAAAGGTTAGGTATTCTAGGTTTTTTACAGCCCCTTGGCGCAGTAGGCTAGACACCAGCTTGCGAAACGAGAGGCTGCGGGTTCGATCCCCGCATCGAGACAAACGTGGAGTGGAGTCAGAAGTCAGAACTATGTACGTGACTGTTGGGTGTTTTTATTTATTTATTATATATACTCCGCCTATCGCCGTCCACTGCTGAACGAAGGCCTCCCCAAGTAGGCACCAACCATCCCGGTCTTGAGCAGCGCTCATCCATCCTCTACCCGCCACCTTTCTCAAGTCGTCGGACCATCGTGCTGCAGGACGTCCCACACTACGTCTGCCTAAGCGCGGTCTCCACTCCAACACTTGTCTGCTCCACCGAACGTCGGACCGTCGGCAAACATGGCCGGCCCACTTCCACTTTAGGGTTATTTATTATAAAGAATGCAAATTAGTCGTTACCTAGGTGGCACTGAATATCCTACCACTACCATTTTAACAAGTTTTCTCCGAAGAATTTTAATGATTCCACATTACCTCTAATGGTTATGTTCGTTTTTGGTCTCGACCACCTGACCACCGTCAGTCTTAGCGGAAGCACGACATCCCTTGCTCCAAGAGTTGCAAATCCATGGTATTTTTTTGCCTTGGTAATAGGTTCGTTGATAGAACCGGTATCTTCCCATTTGTAGCACTGCCTTTCCGTATTTAGACTTGCTGAACGAAACTGAAATTAAAAACAATACTTTTAAGATCTCGAAATGAGCGTCTATTATATTGTTAACTTGTTTTGTTTTTAATATACGTCTATATTGAAGCTAAAAGTTAGTACATATGAAGAAGTATGATCACATTACCATACAACAAATGTTATATAAAATGTTAAAGAAATAATAACATCAATTTTGTATGAAACGTTTTAATAAATCTCTTCACATAACAATAAAAAAGTTTATTTAAGTAGAATTCTTTGTTATTAGATTTTATCTAACGATAAAGACCGTGTTTGGTACAAATCATTTCTGTATTTTGAGTAACATTAATTCTAAACACAAAACAGCAAAGCAAAGATTATATATTGCTTAATCAGAATACAAGTTGCTTTTAATTATGAAAAGACTACTTCTATTTAAGCCACTAACTGATAACTTAGTAATCAAGTCAATAATGTAATTAGATCATAAAATGAACCCTCATATTTATGAACAACATATACTTAATTTTTTAAAAAAGAACCGATGAAACGGTGTAGCCAAAGATGCTAATGCTTATGTTGGGTTTTTATCCTGATAATTTCGTTTTGGTATGTGACGATAGAAGCGCGACACCCTCTGCTCCAGCAGATGCAAACCCACAAACATCTTGGATTACCGATTTTATAACTGCTATGTTGATAGAAACGATTTCTGTCATAAATAATCATACTCTTTCCTTGTTTGGTCGTGATCCAAATTGGTACTGAAAGCCAAAAAAAAGTTTATTTTCAATGGATCGATAGTGCCTACAGAGTTTTCGAGAAGAGCAAAAACAATATTTAAATCTATTGAAAACAAAATTTGAAGTGACGGAAAACACTTCTAAGTTTATAACCCCGTAAAATACATACGTACATCATCAATAAAAAGAAAATGGAGTTATAAATGAGAAGTTAAACTAAAGTTTTTAAATGCATTGAAACACAATCTTGGAGAAAACCCATTGAAAACAATTCGAAATCAAACCCTTCATTTAAAAAAATATTGGGTAACTACAAAATATAAAAACATCAGTAAACTTTAAAATATTTATTTACAAAATATTAACAATTTTTTTTGAAACAATAGAAATATCTTTAAAACAATGTTTAAAAATCTGGTGGCTATGACAACTAAGGTGCACTGTGAAAATTTGCGTACAAAAATTATCAAAGATAATTGGTTCTACAACAATAGGATGAATATGCTTTTTTCAACGAATTGACCGCATCGCAATCAAATTTATATTGATTAATAAACAACGGAGGTATTTTTGACATAAAAGTGCAAAGACGTGTTTTTTTTTATTTTATTCTGGCACGGCAAAGTGACTCCACTGTACCTGATGGTAAGCACAGTGGAGTCCAAAAAATAATACCGACCAGCGAGAAACGATATGGTCACCCGCCGGTCGATACAATCATGCCGGCCTGCACAAATGCTTCTTCACGCTTCGCTTAAAGGATCCAGGATCATAGGAAGGAGGGAACACATGAGCCGGCAAACCATTCCACAGGTTGATGGTGCGGCAAAAGTATGAGTTGGCGTACTTTTTAGTTCGAGCCGCGGTTGTTGTGACCACAAAGCTGTGGCTTCGCGTGGTTCTGGTGAGGAAAGGAGAGGATGGGACAAGGTTAAACAATTGTTCAGAGCATTCACCATGATACAGACTGTCGTATTACTGAACATGCATTTATACTAAGAAAGATGGTATACCTACTTCCTATACCATTTGAACAGCACCGTTATTACATTCAATATATTAAAAAGAGTTTTTCAACTTATTAATTAAAGAACTTTTTATACACGAATGACATCAACGTACCTAAGCAAGCCACCGAGCTTTTTGACATATAATAATATAACTATGACTAAGAGTGACTCAAAAAAGGACGCAACAGTTTAATTATAATGTGGACATAAATTAATCGTGTTAAATGGACACGTTTAGGTGGAAAGTTCAACGTATTTGTAAAAAATAATCGTACTCGTATATGTTTCCCGCTCGTCAGCATTGTGCACAAAGTGAATCGACGGATATAATAACGTGTCAATGGGACATGGAAGGTCTGCCATATATTGTGATTCTAAACAGCACAGAACAGTAGAATTTAACAGTCTTTACTTACTTCTATGAGACCAACTTGTGAGTGTTTACTTCTATTTATTTTATTTATATTTAAGGAAATATAGTATTTATTTGGTACAGAGATATGTACATGGCAGATTAGAGACAGTCACAGGCTTCTTATTTCATGGGAAACTCTATGTACCAGTTAAACTTTTTTTTTTGTTACTCCCACATTTTTTCATTTCCCTTTGGGCTCTCTGGTTCCAAAATAGACTCAAGCAAGCAAGTACTAGTAACATGGTTTTTCAGTCATGGTTGTGCGGTTTGTTCATCTTGATGACAGAGTTCGCAATGGTTGTCAACGTAGTTCTACACTTGTCTCTGCGCCAACGTTCACACCTCCACACCGACTTTGGCCCGACCGCCTTGTGGATGTTGAATCTATTCCTCCCAATGGTGAGTACCGGCTTACCGAATCTAGACAAACTGTACAAAGCACCTGAAATGAGAACCACATTAATATAATTTTAATTAAAGTACGGTGGCAATTTCCAGCAATTTAATTTAGTCAAGCTCTTTAACACAGCATATTGTATGGGTTAAATAAAATTAACACTTCTTAGCAACTTTTAAGTTAAGCAAGTTAGTCTTGACTAATTTTAGCAAAACTAAATGATTAATAATTAAAATATATGCTTTATATACTGATAATATAATTTATACTAGAAATGAAACAAAACCCATACCATCACATCTTGCGCTCATGTTATTTGTAAATTATTTTTAACCATATGAATACCTAACAAAAATCTATAAAATACTCGTATATAAAACTGTCCAAGAAAAGAACTAAAAAATCTCGACTCCAGATAGACCGCAAGTCTGCTAAGTTATAAATATTGTAATTAGCAAAAATGCTGAATATACTAGGAAGCCCAGTAAAGAAGATTAAATCGTGGATAAAATGTCTATCAATTAAATAAATAAATAAATAAATACACCCAACAGTCACATACATAGTCCTGACCCCACACTAAGATACAAGTCTTGTGTCGTGGGTATCAGAAACTACGAGAGACTTTTCGGTCTCACAAACACCCAGACCCGAAACAAATACTTGTGGTTCACACAAACATTTGTCTCGGTGCGGGAATCGAACCCGCGGCCTCTCGTTTTGCAAGCTGCTATCTAGCCAACTGCGCCACGGGGCTGTCATTATTAGTCATTATTATTAATTAGAAATAATATTATGATCCATTCGAATGTTAAAGTTATAAAACGTCTTTTGGTTTTTTTTTGTACACTCGACACACTCATGCCAGCCTGCTAATGTACTTCTTCACGACACACACAATAGTATAAAGGAGGGAAACCGTGGGTAAGTAAACGAAAAACATTTTTGACGGTTTCTTTATGAATACTGTCAGATAATAAGTACATCAAACTCATTGAGAGTGAATTAAGACAATTTCACATAAGAATATTATTATAACCTCTCAAGTAGAATGGAGATTATTAACATACTATATGATAAAATATATATTTACTTTGTTAATATTTTTTTTATTTGTATTTTTAAACCTATATACCTACGCACATAACTACGCAGTCACACCTCTATTCCTGTAACTTGGGTACAGTATAATATTAATAAATAAAAATAAATAACTACAATTATAAATAATACTGTCTTGTTATACCTATCTAACTAACGACGTTGACTAGAAATATTCAAAAAGAATAGTATATCAAATCATATCTTATAATACAAAACACAAAAATATTCTACATACTCGTATGTACATATATTCATGTTTTTAGAACGCGTTCTCCATATGCCATTAATTAATTATCACACTTATTACAATGAAATTCATGAAAACGAGTAACATTTTATGAGTTACATTGAGCCCCAGTATACAACATGCTTCTCTGTGGTTGCGGCAAAATCCACAAACCAGGGAGAGTCGGTTGGATGATTTCACATATCTAAAGAACGCATTCTTAAGAATACAGGAGTCTCAACTCTTGGGAAAGCAGGTTACCCGGCGATGTTTTCCTTCCCTTTAATGCGCGTGATGGTTCATTATGACTAGACATAGTTTCAAAGTCAGAGGGTAGATACTGGATGTTTAACGCGCGGCTATCTCGCGCCACTATCTCAGCAAAACGCACCCTTGAGACCATTATACTACCAGCTGTGTTTTAAGTCGTACGGAATAGGTGGCAAGCCTATTGCCATTTCTGGGAATATTTCCAGACGGCTTACTGCAATGGAGAATTTCCTAATGGAATAACCGGGAATCGGACTAGAGACCTCTACTTTACTACACGCTTATACTGCGGGACCAGTGAGGCAGTAAAAAAATACTAATTATGATTATGTTCGTTTCTGGCATGTAATATCTCATGATTGATAGTCCGCACGGATGCTCGGCACCCCAAGGCCCGTTTAACGCAGACGAAGTAGCCCCGATTTCCTCTGGTATTACTATGCTGGTTGAAACGTTGACCGGCATAAATTAAAACCGTCTTCCCGATCCTTGTTCGCAAGAATACCCCACCTGGAAGAAAATTACAAACGCAAAACTTGCATTTATTAACAAAATATACAAAGCAAATATTTGATGTAATCCTAATATTATTAATAAAGCAGTAAAATTATTTGGTTGTTTCTTACTCGATCAAGCTGAAACAAGTTTATAGATAAGGATAGTATTTGGCTCACAGATTACCACTAAAAAATATTTTTTAACGCGGCTTAAATACATAGGGTTAATAACTTAGCCGATAAATATATAGAACAAATAATTAAATTATGTTAGAAATCTCTCCTTTTCCCCGGCTAGTGGCTTCGCGATCACTATGCAATAAACATATAAAAATACTCATATTAATGCTCTAATTGTTTTAACCATAATTACGAGGTGGAGTTAAAAACTTTTATTTTTAAAAGCAATGTATATAATCAATACATTATATATACATATAGTATATCAACATTATGCATAGATGACTTACAAACGCTGTTTTCCAAATTAATGACTTGTCAATAAATCAACTACATCTAAATCACACCGCAAAAATACAAACATACGTACAACTATAGTCGGTTATAAAATTATCTATAACAATAAACTAATAGAAATACAGAGGAACACATCTTTATCTACTCAGGAGTCTATACTCTATCTAATATCTATATGTTATCCTAGCATTGATAAGGCTGTGTGTTGTAATCGCTATGTCAACAATGCTATATCATACGTCTGTGAAATATATGACTTCAAACTATTTGTGCCAATAATCATGACCAAAAAATATATAATTTTTAATGACAGATATTATAAGAAACCTCAATATAATATAATATTGGAAGTTCATTATTTTACAATCCATTTACAGCGTCATAAAAATTGATCCATTGTTTGTTTTTCCTTCCAAATGGAAAAACAACCGCAACTTCTTACCTAAAGCCAAAATCAACTCTCTTTGTTAATAATTCGAAGTTATAATTAGAATTTCTGGGAATAATATGAACTGTGCATGAATTTGCTAAATAATCTAATATATTTTGCCAAGTTGTTAAATATTTGTTTTAGCTTCCTAAGCCTTCACTATTAATTATTTCTCTAAGACTAGATAAAAATCTGTAAAAAATGGAGGTAGAAAGAAAGAAAAACAGGTTTAAGCACCCCGTTTACTAACAACTAAAATTAACTACCAATATTTATTTATCTCTATCCTTGAATGGACCCAAGAAACCAATCACACGAGTCATTAATGACATATCACGAATCATTCAGCTGATTAGTCCAGTGTTACGGTCAGTTGACACGGTAACATTGAGAACGTAATTCATTACGACCGTAAATTATTCAGTGACTTGTGATCTACCGATATTTATAAATCAATGCATTTCTCATAAATAATGGTGACAAAGCTTACAGAGTCTCTGATTTTATAATTTTTATCTCAATTATATATACGTAGACTGGATTTAACAGAGAGCTGATTAGGATCTATCCCTGATAAATAGGATGCTGATGGCAAGACACCATGTGTCTGGTTAATTGCTAGGCTGATGCTCGCCATCATCAGTTATGTTATCAAAGAATCAGAAAAAAATGTAGCCAAGTAAGAAAATACTACTTGGAAAAATGAAAGAATCCCATAAAAAACAAAACTTGTAAAAAACCCCAAGTATCGCAACTCAGTTCTTTTGCCGTAAAAAGTTGTGAGATCTATATGATACCAAGTCGATGAATTTATTCAGTCCCCGTTTAAGGGAACTTCTGTCTTAAGTTATTATGCACTTAGCTTACCAGACACCATCTTATAGTGACCATATCAATGTTAAAAATCTTTTATGTTTAAAATAAAATAGTTAGACTTGGCAATCGCATGAAAACACAATGTATCTCACTTTTAGTGCGATTGCCAAGTCAAAACTATTTTATTTAACAAGTTTTGTTTTTTATGGGATCTCATTTCTTTTTGTAGATAGTCCTACTTTTTTCTTTTCGGTATCTTCTACTTCTTGAGTACTAACAACGGATTTTTTAAAGCCCACTCTCTGCCTTATGAGCTTTGCTTACTTTTGTAGGTAGTCTTCCTCCTCTACATACGAGACGAGAGCGGCCGCGTCGTGATCTTTATTTTAAAATAATTATTATTTTTTGCGTTAGTTAGAAATATTTAGGGCCGCACGCGTCATACGTCAGTTGGAGTTAATCCTATTTTAAAGTTTTTATCTCTCTTTCACTATAAATTGGTACTGTCAATGTACCTAACAGAAAATTACAACATAAAGCTTATTAGAGGTATAACTTAAACTAATTTACGGCATTAACTGCCGCACTCAGTTTTTTTGAAATGAATAAATTACTTGACCCTATTAATCAGATTTCCTCACGATATTTTCCTTCCCCGTTAAAGTACGCGATAATTCATTGCTACATACATACATAAACTCACGCCTATATTCCCTGATGGGGTAGGCAGAGGTGCATTTCTGCACCCACATTTCGCCAGGTATGTTGATACATACCTGTCAGTCCCACGTAATAGGGGGCGAGCCTATTGCCGTTTTTCGGGCACATTTCTAGACTCTTTTCCTAATGGAAAACCCCAATAACACGTTGCCCGACCCGGGAATCGAATCCAGGACCTCTAGATCGCACGGCACATACATGTAACGCGAGACCACGAGGCAGTCCTTCATTTAAAGACCTTACTTCATAAATAATAAATAAATACATCCAACAGTCACATACATGGTTCTGATCCCACACTAAGATATAAGTCTTGTGTCGTGGGTATCAGAAACTACGAGAGACTTTTCGGTCTCACATACACCCAGACCCGAAACAAATATTTGTGTATCACACAAACATTTGTCTCGGTGCGGGGATCGAACCCACGGCCTCTCGTTTCGCAAACTGGTGTCTAGCCAACTGCGCCACGGGTCATTTCTATAGTAAGCTCTTCCCGAATACTAATTCATTGCTAATACACACATAACTTCGAAAAGTCAGATAAGTGTGCCTAGGGTGTGTACCCGCGACCGCCGGGATTCTCGACCTCACGCCTAAACCTCAATACCATCCCTACTTATCTAGCTACACCTCTTATTCCATTATTTTATACTATACAGGTACACTAATTTATTTACTGCAAATGTATCTTTGTAATCGTATATATTTATATGGGATTACAAAGTTATTTATGCAGTTTGTGTATCTAGAAAACTAGACCGAAATTGCAAGATATTATAATTTTTCCTTAAGTTATACACTAAAACCTAATTGTGTTCCAAATTTGAAGCTTCTATGTCGGCTAGAAGTGCCTTAGAGTTTTGATGATCGGTCAGTGAGTGACCAAAACTGCGAAGTTTGACTAGTTATAATTCTTAAACTACTGGTTCAAATTGAATGAAATTTGAAATATACAGAGTTTATACCATTCTTGGTTGGTAACTAAAAATTCAGGTTTCTAGGTTTATCCACAACGAAGTTATAGGGTGTCGAAAATGGCCTGAGTTGCTTCGAGAAAAGTATAGTACGGCCGTGCCGCTTTTTCGCTCGACTTGGCGGGGGCACTGCCGTGCCCCCAGATTAATTCGACAGAACTTTTTCCAAATGTTAGCCACATGGTGACCAAAATTTGCAAATAAATCGCCAACTCTGCAGAATTGAAATACAAAGTGCTATTCACGACTTCAGATTATACAAAAGTCAGATTATTAAAAAGTTATTCTAAATCCATACATCGTTTATCAATATTTTTAACTAATACCTATTATAGCATGACGTCACAAAACATCAAAAGTTTATATCAAAATTTAAATACACAGCACAATAAATATAAATATACTACGACTACCCAACAAGACATACCAACTGTAATTAAAGCACTAACTTAAAGATATTATGGATGTGTATGACAGTCTTTTGTCTTCCACACCGTGTTTTCAACGGTATAAAGGGACGCTCGGCAGCGATATTTCGAACACCATTTAACGCATCGCCAAAGTTTCTTGATACCTCCTATGTTAGAAGCCAAATTGTATCGAATACCCTTGTACACCAATGTGGGTTTACCGAACCGGGATGTTGTTAATTTCACATCTGAAATACAAAGATTTTTTTTAAATAATAATGAAACTAAACAATACATCACCACACAAAATTAACGGGCACATGCAGAAATAAAATAGTTTATTTTAACGTAAATGTATATTATACACGATGCTTACTTTAATAGCAATACTAACCAATACAATAAATATATACTTTGATCATAATAATTATTCACTAAAAATATATTCCACATGATTTTAACAGCATTGTAAGTGTAACAATTAATCATTTTTATATTATAAAAAAAGCTTTTGATATAGCAAATTAAATGAGATTTGATTCATTTAATTTCGGCACAAAACTACAATGATAATGATATCATGATAATGATATCAATATACATATGTATAGTGGTATTATTAGACATAACACATTCCATTAATGAAACACTACGTGCTAATGCAGAATTTAATGTAGTTCCAATCTACACTTACACAATACTTCCTAGTTCCTATCCAGTTTTATTTAAGTTACGAAATTAAATGTTATTCTCTGCTAAATACAGCATTCAATATGAATATTTATTTACATTTATAAAAGTTTTGGGGCGCAATTAATTAGATAATATTGCTGGAAGGTGAAAACAATGAACTGACTAGAAGAAAATCGCATTTAATTTGATGCAATATATTAGTGTGAGGTCAGAACTACATAACTATCTTTGTGACTTTTGTATGTCATATTTATTTACTTTGTGAGAAATATCGATTAGTTGTGATTGCTAGTAATAATTAGTAAAGCTGTAAAATGTCTACTTTTTGTGACTTAACATTGCACTAAATTATCAATACACGGTCATCTTTCGCTACTTGACATATAATGGTAATCATTATTACAATAAATACTAGAAATGATATGAGTTTATTCGTTGCAGACTAGGAGGGCAATATTGAGTCGACTCGTCAAGATCTCAAAATGGTGTGTAGAGGAGTACGTCTACGTGTTGCCAATAATATCCCACGCAATCCAATCCAATCCATCAGCCAATCGAAGTCCACTGCTGGACATAGGCACGAAATGGACAAGACTATTGGACTCTATTGTGCATATTCCCACGATCGTAGAATTCCTCAATAGTCGACACTAATTTCTGCACTGGAATTATCATCATTAGTTGAATAGCCGGAGACCCCGACATATGTATTCTGCCTCCCCCGAGATACTCAACGGGGAGCTTAAGGCGGTTCACTGTTTTACAGTGCAAAAACAGGAAAAACTCAATGAAAGTGATGATTCTTCATGGCGATCACCATATCGTTGATAGTGGTAACTGAAACCCTGCAGCCCCGTTTCCACTGGCTGCAGCGGAATATCTTCTTGATGCCATGCTTCTTGTGGCTCGAGTAGTACTTGTAACCATCGAAGAGCATGTACATGTTGCCTTGCCACGTTGTTCCGAAGAACACACCTGTAGTACCTACGGAAAAGGCTACGTCAGTATAGATGACAAGGACACAAAAAATAATATTTTACTAAAATAATGCATAATTTCCCTCAAATTGACAATGGTAGAATATTTTTATCCATCAGGATAGCGACCAGGACACATAAGTGACAACCCCGCCTGTGTAACGATCACATAGATGTATTCGTTTGTGAGATCACTTAAGTTACTGTGTGGCAAGTATTACACCAAATATACTATACCAGATGGCTACAACAGACCAGATATAAATATTCTCCTACCAGCAAATTTAATTTTCAACAATTTCACTCACCGATTAAAACAGAACCACGTGGATAAAACACGGTTAAACGAGGCCGTGTTGGAATTAATGCCATTTTAATGTGACATATTCCTACAATAACATTAGAGTATTACAAATTGAAGCATGCTTCCATAAAATACTTGTATATCACTAAATTATGACATAAACTGATATTTAAGTAATAATAATATTGTATGATAAACTTTTCTATCACACAATAACTGAATTTCCTTTTTTTTCTCATTCTTAGCTTTTATAGATGTCACTATCGGTTTTTAATCAAAACAAAAGATCTTATGCTTATAAAAAGGTACAAAATCCATATTCAAACAATGATTTGTAAACCATATTATGAATTTTTCGGCGCTTAATAGAACTCGCGCATCGAAACGGCGCAACGGAGACATTAAGAATCCACATATACTCGAAATTTAAGAGGTCTTTTAATAATAGAGAAAATAAAATAGTCAATGACTAATTTTTATTTAATGTCAATGCGTAGAAAAATAATAATTACATAGCAAGATACTCCATGAAAACATTATATCTATCAGTTCACGCAATTATACAACTTAAACTAAAATATAATAATATATTTTATCATAATATTTATGTCTTATATACATATAACATAGTTCCGTCTGCCTTGGCGTTTAAGCAATACAAAAACAACACCACGCTTGTAATTTCTGGATGAAATATAACCTTACTCATTTTTTATATCCCAACAACGTTTATCCAAAATACACCAAAATGGGATGTATCGGAGTAGGAATAAAATCGTTAAACTGGTCAAGCAAAAAAACAATTACAAAGCCTTGATTTAAATACGGAGAGTAAAAAATAGACGAAAAATCAATTTTGCACAACACACATTTTAGTTAAAGTCTTTACTTACGACTGCCGAATAAAAATACCATATTTTTATTGCAACTCAACCACAATAACATGTACGGGAAATCTATCGAATTCACGAATATATAACCGAATAAAATACATCTACATTACAATGTCTTAATAATGTTATTGACATCAAAGTTACTTTGGCATTTTTATAAATGCCAAATATAATAAAAATAAATAAATATTATTATTTGACACTAAAAACTACACACAAAAAACATAGCACACATTGACATACTGCCACAGACACAAAATTCATAAACTAAACCATTGCTAGTACTTTTCTTTGGTGAGAATGTATTCTGTGTGCAACAGTTAATCCACTTAATGATATTTTATTTGCTTTACAGTATTTGAAACACAATAATGACCATTATTGTTTTCTGCTCTACCTTGTTGTTGTAACTACAAAACGCCAAACATCACAAAACGTCCATAAAACATTCTTAAAAATGTATCCAAAATTCTCCTAACTTATTATTAGACTATTTGCTATAATAGCCTCATTTACATGAATCACTGCTTACTCGAGGCCATCACTGCTTCATTCATACATTCATACATGAATACATTCATTGACTCCACGACGCTTTATTAACAGTGCTTGGGTGTGTGTGTTCGTTTTTATGCATTACAATAATATCGTCATAGGTAAAAACCGCCGCGCGACATCCAAGCGACCATTTACTGCAGACCCATCGCTTCTTCGCCCCACTACTTCCGTGTTTGTACAAGCTGAACTTATTACCACCGTGCAGAATCATTGGGTTGCCCAGTTTAGACATTACGAAGACTGGGGTGTCTGAAAGAAATAGTTAATAATGAACATTATGATAACCGGAAAATAAAGCAATTAACAAACTTCCTCCTAGAATTTTAAATAAACACCTAAATCTCTGACTGATTGTAGGTGTATTTCTGCACCCACGCTTCGCCAACTATTTTTCATTCGCACAAAATATTGGCCTGCGCTTTTGACAACTTTCGGGCACATTTCTATACCCCGTACTTTTATTGAAAATGTCCCAATAAAAACCCAATTACACTTTACCCAAAAACTAAACCCAGGACCTCTCGAGCGCACGCTGTACACTTGTGATGCGGAACCAATGAGGCTGTCATCTTAAATCCCATGATATGATCACATTTTTCAAATCAAGAAACATAATTCCCATCCTACTTTCTTTCTTTGTTGCATAAATTATTATTTTACGACTATCGAAAATCAATTATTTGTATGGCTAACATTTCTTCTTCACATCAGGTAAGTCTACCAGTATAGGTTAGTATTGGAAAAAAAAGACATTATAAAGCTCACTTTTTATTTGGCAATAAAGATGAATTTAAACAAACGAATAATTATAATCTAATTAACAACCATCTTCTCCACTTCTAACAAACTATACTATTTCTAAAACTTCATCATCGTAACCTTCGTAAACAAATTGAATCATCACAGAAAACCTAGTGGTTGTGTTGGTTTCTGCACTCCCTAAGTTCGTTGTTCATTGTAATGATGTGTGCCTTGCAACCAGTGGCGATCCTGGAACAAGTCCATCGCAACCTAGGGCCTTTGTATTTCGAGTGCTTGTTGAACCTGTGACTGCCAAACAGTATCACGGGCTTCCCGAAACGCGAAGTAGCAAAGCAAACTGTAAGCAGAATAAATTAGTGCATACATTGTACCAACAACCAAACAACCTAGCTAATGGATAAGATTATAATGCGGCCACTGAATAAAAATAAAAGAAGTAAAACTCTTACTTAAGTCTACGTAATCAACATGTATTCGAAATTTTAAGATATTTTTTTTACAGTCTTATAAAAATATGATTTAAACATTAAACAAAACTTCAAACTGTCAAAAGGAAATGGCGATCAAAAAGTATAGGTTTTATAGAGAAAAAAAAATGGAATATTTAAAATAAGTCATAATTACATTAATGTTTCGTCTATACGAATTCTCGAAAAATAAATAAACACAACAGTTACATACGAGTACATAGTAATTACTACGTGACCTTTCGGTCGCACAGACACCCAGACCCGAGACATTTGTAGTGGATCTCACAAACCAATGTTTGTGGTCAATGTTTGGTGCGAGGATCTAACCAACGACTCTCGTGGCACAGCCTCATGTTTTCCAAACTACTGTGCAGAAAGTATCGATATTTTTTTTACTTATGATTATGTTCAGAATTAACATGCAGAACTTCTTCGTCAATAGTGAAGACAGTCGCTTTACAACCAGTACTGGCCTTGTTGCACGACCATCGTATCTTACAACCCTTGGACTTGGAATTCTTGTTGAACCGATACTTTCCCATTTCCAGAACCGGGTTTCCAAACCGTGATTTCAAAAACATTACATTGAAACCTGAAATAAACATTTCTTTTTACTTATACACTTAACATTACGGAGTACATTATATACTTGAATTTTTAGAAAGTCAATATCAAAACTACGAATGAAACGTACAGAATAGAGGGAAAATATTT
Source organism: Hemaris fuciformis (assembly GCA_907164795.1). NCBI lineage: Eukaryota > Metazoa > Arthropoda > Insecta > Lepidoptera > Sphingidae > Hemaris > Hemaris fuciformis. The sequence goes on from OU015443.1 coordinate 3,436,663, forward strand.
AATGTCCACAAAAAGTGAATTTTCACAATTTTCTGCAATACCAAAATAGTTAATTTTGTATACACAAAGATTCGAAATTCCAATACAATCACATTAAATTACAATATTGACTAAATTATTTATATTTTCAAACATTTGTAAAGATACATTACAAGCTTAATGCCGGGATGGGAGAAATGACTAGTAATACTGTAGGAATGTATGCCCGCTGCTCGAGTACATAGCTAATGTCAGAATATAATATGCTTGCGTAGCCCACAATGGCGGGTTTGACGCTATTTTTAGGATTCCATCATGCTACGAATATAATACATATATGCATATCGCACGTTCACCTTTCGGTCGCACAGACACCCAGACATGAGACATTTGTAGTGGATCTCACAAACCAATGTTTGGTGCGAGAATCTAACCCGCGACTCTCTTTACACAGCCTCATGTCTTCCCAGCTACTGTGCAGGAACTATACATATTTTTTTACTTATGATTATGTTCAGAGGTAAAATGCAGAACTTCTTCGTCAACAGTGAAGACAGTCGCTTTACAACCGGTACCGGTCTTGGTGCACGACCACCGTATTTTATGACCCTTGGACCTGGAATTCTTGTTGAACCGGTACTTTCCCATTTGCAGAACCGGGTTTCCAAACCGTGATTTCAAAAACATTACTTTGAAACCTGAAATATACATGATCTTTTACTTATACATACACTACACACATATACACTTAACATTACGGAGTACATTATATACTTGAATTTTTAGAAAGTCAATATCAAAACTACGAATGAAACGCTCAAAATAGAGGGAAAATATTTAATGTCCACAAAAGGTGAATTTTCACAATTTTCTACAATACCAAAATAGTTAATTTTGTATACACAAAGATTCAAAATTCCAATACATTAAATTACAATGTTGACTAAATTATTTATATTTTCAAACATTTGTAAAGATACATTACAAGCTTAATGCCGGGATGGGAGAAATGACTAGTTATACTGTAGGAAATGTATGCCAGCTGCTCGAGTACAAAGCTAATGTCAGAATATATGGCGGGTTTGACACTATTTTTAGGTTTCCATCATGCTACGAATATACATATATCGCACCACCAACATGATTTACATATCGCAAGAATACTACGAGTATAAGACTCATCATCATCATCATCATCATCAGCCCATATACGACCCACTGCTGGGCACGGGCCTCCCCTACAACTGAGAGGATTTAGGCCTTAGTCAACCACGCTGACCTAGTGCGGGTTGGCAGACTACACACCTAAGAAATTCCTAAGAACTTTTAGGTGTGCAGGTTTCATCACGATGTTTTCCTTCACCGTTAAAGCAAGTGATAATTCATTGTGAATACACACATAACTCCGAAAAGTCAGAGGTGTGTGCCTGGGGTTTGAACCCGCGACCGCCGAGATTCTCGACCGCGCGCCCAATCCTCGAGGCCATCAATGCTTACTAGACTACATATGTATTAATGAGATCCATATCGTATATGTTAAAATTCAATAAATTAATTACTCTTAAACTGTTGTACAGTTACATAAGTTAGTGAGATCCATTAATAATAATATAAGCGGTATTGTTATTCTCTACAAAAGGTCTAAAATGACTTAATTATATTGAGATAAATTTCCCAACTGTTTTAAGAATGAGAATATTTTTATATCATAATTAAGTATTTAAAACTACCAGACCTATTACTTGACGTCGCCTTAATGTGATAAATTATTATAGCAAGCACAAAATATAGTTTAGGTTGTAATATGTCGCAGCAAACTTTTTTTATTACCCGTTCAGTTAACAATGTAACTTCTGTATTTTACTTTCCTTTACAGCGTTCCGTTCGTTTATAACAATATTTAATAACTTACTGGGTGATGTAGATGTAGCTTTTCATACAAAATTTCATAGCAAACGTTGCTACAGTAGGTTGAAGGTGCGGCACGGATGGCCCTTTGGCCACACAACTGCCACAAACATGTATGTTCCTTGCCTCACATGTTTCAGTTCAAAATTTCGACTGTGCATTATATTTCAAACTGTATATCATTCAGGATGCTAGTTGAAAGGCGACATATAGTAGAGAGGGTAAAATGTTAGTTGAACGGTTAATCAAGAAATTCGGCGGCGTCATGCATAAGGGCTAAAAATTATTTGCCGAATAAAGAAACAATCAAAACGCCTACTAGCAATCTTAACATAAGACAATAAATAAGGTCGTATAATTAAATCATAACACTTACAACGTTTTGGATAAGAAATACTAAAGTGTACCTATTAATTATAACTGCAGATATACTGAATTTTAATACTTTTCTTTTTTAACGCTATTCTTATAGGATATATCCCTCCGTCTAAAAAAACTTGGAATTTTGAAAAATGTTCCATAGAAAGGAACATTTAAAAAACTGAATATTAACTGCCTGTTAAAAATGGATTAATGCTTAGTTGCTAAATAGTGAATTTAATAGAAAAATAATTACTTATCAGACACTTTTACAAATAATAGTTAATGAAGTTATTTCACGTTCCACTAGTTTAGAATTACATGATTAATTAGTGTGATAGATTTACTTAGCAGTAAATTTGCGAATACACCTATAATACCTAAGAAACGGAATGAAGTTATAAGTAAATATTAGCGAAAAAATATCGAATACATATTTAATGGTTATGATTATTATTAATACGTATGATTTGGTTGTAGGCGGTGATCACTCTGGCTTTGCACCGTCCAGGACTGGACCTCGTGCAGTACCACTGAGCCTTCACGCCTTTAGACTTGTGGTATCGATTGAACCGATACTTGCCGATCTGCATCACCGGGTTTCCGTACCGAGTTGTCATGATCACTGCTTTAGCTGCAGAAAACAAAAGCGTGAATAACAATAGATTATGTGATTTTTCGAAATTAATTAAATCTAAATGTACTATATATTACGTACATTACTACTACTACCCATAACATGCATTAATGTACGCTTAAATAGTTATTTTACAGGTAACATTGGAAAACTTTGGGGAGGATTGGGACAGGAGTTTTTGCCCACTTAGACATTGGTTACAGAAAAGGACGTGTTTAGGCCCTTTTTATACTGCCATAACAACGTGAAAATACCGCACCTGATGTTAAGTGCAGTACGATCTAGTGTTTCAATACTCAGGAAAAGAGGACTTAATAAAATATCGCAGCATCAAAACAAAAAAAGACAACATAGCAAATTCCATAAATTATGATTTATTGCATCAACCTTAATTAATGTTACATTATATATACCAATAATACAATTGTTAATGTTGTAATCTGTTTCCTTAGAAATGGTTTCATATAAAAACGCATATTCATTTATCATTAAAAAAAACGGAGATTTCGGTTCACGAATCTATAGTTAAAAGCCCGTTAGCTTCCTCTACATAAGCACAACTTCTTATTTAAGAAAAAAATGATGCAGTTTTTTATATATCGACACGTAACAGTTATCAATTTGTTTGAAATTTTGAAGCGTTCATGTACCTATTATCAATTTACAACTCACAGAAATTCACAAACATACAAAGCTCAAAGTTTATCTTACAAGATTTACACACATCACGGTACATTTACAAATAAAATTCCAGTCCTACAATACAATGCACTGAATATATCGACCTAATCACTTCCCACAAGACGACAAACACCATTAACTCAATAATAAATGCCCTCTATCACCAAATACATTATTTTCGACCCCCACTAAAATATAAGTGTTGTGTTCCTTTTAACAAGAGACCACGGTTTCACAAACGCCTAGAGCCGAAACAAATATTTATAGATCACACAAGCATGTCTCGTAAGTATCGAAACTGTACGCTTCACAGCCTGTCATAATATATACTTAATTAAAAGAATGTGAGCATTAAAAACAATCGCAGCTTAAAACAATTGATCCTTATAATTATATGGTTATGGACGACAACTCCTCATACGACTACATAGTAACGCAGCGTCAAACCCTCAAATATCTTCTGAGATCTTTCCTATTTCGAAGCTTAGAACAGCTGATTCTAATGATTGTGAATGTCATTGTGGACAATAATCTCCTCATTTAGAGTGAGGATGGAGGCTTTGCATCCTCTTCCTTTAGAGCAGTACCACCGCGCCCGGCATCCTTTGCTGGTAACATGTTTGTTGTATCTATGTCGGCCGATGGTGATCACCGGCTTACCGCATCGCGACGTCGTGAATTTCGGTGTTGAATCTGAAACCGAGCGTATTATTAAACTCATCATCATCAAATAACCATCGCCACCAACATTCTGAACATAGGCCTCTACCAAGCCGGCTACACTTCGATATTTCATTATTCTCTCATTATTATTCATTCATATTCACCTCCCAGTCTATCAGTCACCTTGTACCATAAGTTATTTTTGATACAAATACAGCACAATAGTTCAAAACACTAAATCAACATGATTGCCAAATATTTTCGTCGACTCCCATTTAAAAAAAATCACCAACGGTCTTCATCTTTAGTGATCATCATCATCAGCCCATATAAGTCCCACTGTTGGGCACGGGCCTCCTTTACAACTGAGAGAGTAGTCAAGCGGCTATTAATAAAATCATATATTTTTTTTAAAAGCATGTTTTTAAATAAAACGGGTTATTTGTTTAGAATCTGTAACCAAGAGAAGATTCATCAGTCTTCAACATGTAATATGTTGTTCACAGGATATCAAATAAGTCAAGAAATCATAACTAGTGAAATCCCATTTAAAATTTAAATACTACACTAGATACTACTATTACATTGTCTCAACCTTTTTTTAGCACATATAATTTCATGTTTTATGAGGTGTCTGTAATGACATTCAGCATTTTTTGCTATTGTTGATGGAGCATTAGAGTTGTTTGAGTATTTTTGTTACTAGACTATGCTTCTCTCTTCTTTTCTCATTAGCCTTCCGCCACTTCCGCTTCATGATTTTATGTTCCCTGACACTCATGTCCGCCACTAGTTTCTTCCGAGCATGGTATCTCTCTATATCCTTACGCCTCGATTCAGCAAGTCTCTGTGGGTCGTTTTTTAATCTCTCTCGGTAACGACGCTGTTTTTGTGCTGACGTTATTTTCTTCTTCTTCGCCTTGATTGTATCTTGAAAAGAAAATAAATAAGAAATACCCTAACGTTTAAGATAAAAAAATAACAAAACTGAAATTACGAAAGTGTTTCATTTAAGTAGTATTCCTGTTATAATATTTCTTAACCAATGACAGAATGTGCCTACTCCTATTCAAAATAGGCCTAAATAAACCAAAATATTATACATGTGTGTGTATAATAAAATTTATCGTAATCGTTTCCGCTCTTTAGTCAGGAAAGCAAAACTCACAATCAAGGATATCTTTCTTTGCATTTAATTTATTTAATTTACATATACACAAATAAAGATGTTCAATAGAAGATACGTTCATTAAGATAGGTACTGAAAGAAAAAAACGTTAAAGTCCAAGCGTAACAATCATATCAATGGTTATGGTGGATGTCTGCCTTCACAATTTGATTTTCAATGGTGATGAGATGCGCTCGGCAGGAGTTTTTGTGAGAACATTTCCACCTCGCTTTAACTCCCTTACACTTTGAGTGTTTATTGAACTTATAGCCTCTGATTTCGATGACAGGATTGCCGTAGCGGGACGACTTGTAAAATACTTCTAGACCTGAAAAAATAATATAATAGAATAGAACGTTTATTTTTAAGAAAAAAATTCGTTGTAACTATAAAAATAAGTAAAACTGTCAAGCAACCCATTGTCCTTCAAAAAAAATACAGCAATTCTGATATTATACATATATTTTTTACACAAAAACCCACACTCACGCGTGTACTCGTAATAATAGGAAGACATTTTAACACCTAAGTTTCCGTAAGTAAGTAAGACCGCTTTGTCTTAAGTACCACGCAATAGGGAACGCAGTTATTGACGTTTTTCGGGCACAATCACTGTTGTAGATTGTATAAAAATATTAAAAATACAAATAGTTTAATGTATAATATAATTCAACTCTGTATAAACAAACACGTGTAACATTAAAAAAATCTATATTAATGATAAACAACTAAAACTAAACGTTTAACATATATTCCCTACAGTCTTTCAACTAAGTGGAGATTTTATTGCTACACCTACATACAATTTTAAATGTACCAATGTAATAAAAATTAAAACAAATATACTCACATAGTTGCCATATTATAGCGCTAAAGTTTAAAAATATGTAGTACTTATGTATGTTTCTGACAGGTAATATCTATACAGAGTGTATTCAGACCGTGATCGGAAACTAAGGCAGGTAATAGCAAAGGTGATTACAAACCCTCTGGCGTTAAAGAAAATCCCGACAAAAATTGACGTTTTCCTAACAACCACATACATTTTTACCTATAGGAAGTTAGGAAAACGTCAAAATTATCATTTTTTGTCGGGATTTTCTTTAACGCCAGAGGGTTTGTAATCACCTTAGCTATTACCTGCCTTAGTTTCCGAACACGGTCTGAAGACACTAAATAGAATCGAATGCATATAAAAATAGTATTTGTTTATTCATAAACATTTATAAAAATAAGGACACTTTCTTTCGTAAATGTTATTATTCTAAATATAATCTTAATCTTAACAACAACAAATATATTTTTTCTACGCTAGAGAATTAACATTTAAAAATATACAACTTTAACAATATTGTCAATTCCATCATCTTCTTAACGTAAACTATATATTTCTATGAAATTTAAATTTAAGCAGCTTAAATACAACCCATTGCTTTCAAGAGCGGAAAAAAGATGAATCGTGGTTACGTAAAGAAATCATTAATGGTTTGTTAATAAATTCATAATTTAATAAAAAATAAACTACATTATATTTTATTAATTGAGGCCATGCCCCTTTGTTATAAGCTGTTTCATAATCATCACCCCATAAATATGTCCCACGGCTGGGGATGGGCTTTCTCTACAACTAAGACGGTTTAGGCTTTAGTCCACTAAAACGTCGAGACCATTACAACTTGCTTGTGAACTGGTTAAAGTTATGTTTTTGTATATTTATTGTATCTATTTACTCTTTTATAAAGCTTAGCTTAGTATTGCTTAAATCCTAATAATGTAATCAAATATTTGACATATTTAACTCTTAAAAAGTATATCAAAATTTAGTAATAAATTATATCAACGCGAGACAACCAATGACCACGTTAAGAACATTGCGATTTTATGACAATAAGATTTTTTCTTCCCCCAGCGAAATATATAATCAACCTTTACAAACAACGCCTATAAGATTCGAATCCTCAACAAATATTAAAATATTTTATCCGACAAAAACTAAAATTATTTGACAGATTCTTTATCATCATCTTGTGATCAATATAATATTTAAACAGCTGATTAAAATTACAGTATTCTTCTACAGTTTTGTTTAAATCAGGAAATAAATGAGTGGACACTAGTTGTCACCGCGGCATATGATTGTGATCATTTTTCACATAGATGACATTGTCTTCTAGGGTCACGAGACTGGCTTTGCATCCAGAACTGGACTTGCTACACTTCCACCTAGCCCTTGCTCCCTTGCAGTGAGTGTATTTATTGAAACGGAAGTCATTTACCACGATTACAGGACGACCAAAACGGGAACTCGTGTAACGCACATTAAACACTGAAAAGCAAGTTTAAATATTATTCATTGCATATATTATAAAAAAAAGATCAAAATAGGTTATAATTTTTAAAAAATTAAGCAATATTTTAATGCAATTAAAACAAAAACATCAAAGCAAATTATATATTTCTTATTAAAAACAATTCTTACCTAATTCCATCAAATCATTTTTCTGTTTGGAACGATACAATCGTCAATAATTTAAAAAAACCAAAAGGATGATTATTATAAAACAATGTCTTAAAAAATCTTACAATTTTTAAACATCAGGCGCGGAATAACCGAAAGACTACAGTAATAGTCGTCAAAATTATTTATTAAAACATATGTTAAAGATGTGTTTTATGTAACAAGTGCACTCATTACGCGAAAAAATACAATAAAAACAATGAGTCAAATAACACAAGGTTATAACATTAATAAACATTAATAAATTAACCTAGTTACTTTGTAGATCAATAATATAATCATTAGTATAAAAAACATATATTTAATTATATATATTTTTCTCTGAAATAAAACATTGTAAGCTTTTTGATTCGCCATCATCACTACCTTTATTTTCAATACAAATTGCATGACGTCAGTATTACAAACATGTAGAACTTAATGGTTGTGATTGTTGTTACTGTAAATTATTTTATCCTCGATAGTAATTAAGGTAGCTTTGCACTGGCGGGCAATCATGGTGCAGTTCCAACGAGCTTTTGGTCCCTTACAGCGATAGTACTTGTTGAATCTGTACTTGCCTATCTGCATTACCGGGTTGCCGAAACGAGACACTGTTAAAACTGCCTCACCTTGAAACAAAATGAATTAATAGCCTCAACTGTACATAGAAGGCACTTTGCAACTTTTCACTATTGGTTATTTATATTTTTAGCAATGACTTTCTCGCTTTCTTCAGTATAACAAGACATTATTAACACCGAAGTTATTAATATTTATAAAAAATACAATTAAGTGAACATTTGTAATGTTTTAGGTATTCATTTTAATACTAGCATGACTTATGGACTCCTTAGCAACTGATGTGCAGCGTAAGTCGTCAAGTAACTATTTATGTATCTTAATTATCCTACCAAAAAATCCATGATTATATCGAATTTATGAGACATATATTTTCGATACAGACCATTAAAATGTCATAAAATTCGAATGTAGAGTAAATGGAAAAGTCAGTACATTAATGGCAGGGTAACATTTTATTAAAACTGCGGATAACACTGAAAGTCTCAAGCCCCCTCGAATGATGATTGAAAATAAAAATCGGTTGTGCACTATATTTCCATTGATAAATATATTTTTAAACATACATAGCACGTCTACATCAAGCAATTAATATAGTACAAACATTACAACTAATAATTAATATTATTTTTGCCGAATGGCATAATTAGGTACTAACTACTAATAGGTAATTAAGAAATGTATTAAATCAATAACATATTCGTACAACTGTTATTCTATCTTTTACACTCTTACCCTCGCACAATCAGGCGGTGAAACATTTTCCTGGGAGCATATGAGCAATATTTTTAACCAAGCCCGGTAAAATAGCCACATGCACCATACCATATTTGTACCATACAAATGTAGTACAAATAGAGCATACAGCTTCTCGATTTGAAGGGCTTTCTAAACATTGTTTAAAAAATATAGAGTGTCACCTTTTTGGCGAGATTTATTTCATTCGAGGTTACCATTTCAAGGTTAAATCTTTCGACAAAGATAACGCTCTATTTCAAAGACCCTTGGTACCGTTCTGGAAATACTACATAACTTCATTAGGTAGTTTGACGGTGCGAGAGAGGCAAATCGATATGGAATAAATATATTTATTAATAGATACGATATCAATAAAAACAATTATATTACGTTGTTCCTAAAAAGTTTACAATATACTTTAGAAAGTATCAAAACAACCAACTTGCGAAACTAGAGGCCGCAGGTTCGATCCCCGCACCGAGACAAACGTTTGTGTGATCCACAAATATTTTGTTTCGGGTCTGGGTGTTTGTGAGACCGAAATGTCCTTTGTAGTTTTTGATACCCACGACACAGAACATGTTTCTTAGTGTGGGGTCAGAACTATGTACATATTTAACTGTTATATTTATTTATTTATACTATGTAACACATACAATTAAATTGAATATAATTATCCCAAGAAACTTTGAAGAATCCGTGTTTAACAATATTATAACAATGAATAAATTGTCTTTTATCGTATAGAAGGACTTAAGTAACAGCAATATCTACGACACCGACGCAAAATATTTATACAAGAGATCTATAGACGAAAACCGTTCATTATAATGTTTACAATTAAAAAATATTTCGGACTTCTTCTACTTCTTCCTTCTTTTACATGAGACAATAAAACTGACACGTTAGCCCAGCCCACTCATTCCCTGCTAGAAGCTTAGTGTCAAAGTCTTTTTATAGATCCTACACAACGTATCCCGATTTAAATATCTTATCATCTATCTTAACATTCTTGAATGAATCCCAATTTCTAAATATTTCATACATACAAACTACGAAGAGTATACTATTAATATAAGCAATAAACTTTAAACCAGTGGCGGTAATTCCATAGAAGCCCAAAAGCGTTATACGTTAATTAGTAATGTTTGGATTATAATTGTTTATCGTGGGGTCAGTAAATTCTCATTTATATGTCAAATTGCTTTTGGTGAATAAAGATTTCAAGCTTAAATATTATTATTCCGAATTTTGTAAAGCAAACTGGGCTTTTGGGCATTTATGGAAGTACCGCCACTGCTTTAAACGTAACGTACTCTCATCATCATCATCATCTGCCCATATACGTCCGACTGCTGGGCACTTGCCTCCTCTTCCATTCAGAGGGGTTAGGTCTTAGTCCAACACTCTGGCCTACTGCGTATTGACGAATTTTACACCTAAGAAATTTTAGGTGTGCAGGTTCCCTCACGATGTTTTCCTTCACCGTTAAAGTAAGTGGTAGTTATGAATATAGACATAACTTCGAAAAGTCATAGTGTGCCTAGGGTTTGAAGCCGCGACCGCCGAAATTCTCGACCACACGCCTAAACCTCGAGGCCATCACTACTTCAAATTTTCTTTACGTAATCTAATTTTCATGATTATGCTCTCTCTTAATGCTGACCACTTGGTTGTTGATGGTGGTGACGGTAGCTTTGCAGCCCGTTGAGGTGTTCTTACAAATCCACCTGGCCTGCACACCTTTGCTCTTACAGTATTTGTAGAATCTGTGAGGGCCGAGCAATATTACCGGGTTGCCGTACCGACTCTTTGCAAAAACTGGCTTTGGCTCCGTCGCTGAAAATGCACTATGATGTTAGTAAGGACATTAAAGGGATACATAGGTAGAGAAATAGATGATTATTTACATAATATTAAGTTCTCTTTCAGCCCATACTATACGATCCTATAAGTATGAATTTTACGTTTAAGAGTTATCCGTCAGTCCATGATAGTGGGGTTCGGAAAAAAGTATTGGATTTAAATAATAAACAATTCCATAGAAAATTTATTGCAATGTTTTATAAATAAGAAACAAAATTAAATATATCCAACATCCATATAATTTCCTCTTATATTTAAGAATATATAATCAATAAATAACACAATAGTCAAACACTTAGTCCTAAAGGCACTAACATATAAAGTCTTTGTTCAAAGACTTCATCAGTCTTACTATAACCAAAAAATTGCTGTGTCACAGAGAAATTAAGCCTAATATAGAGTGTGTCACAACCGGCTTCTTCTCAACTAGGCCTGTAAATTACTATAGAAAAAGTTATCTGATATTTAATACAATCCAAAGTTTTCAAACAACAACATATTTTATGCAGAACTTAAAAAATCACCAATATAAAATTTTAACCGAACTAGGGGCTGCAAATTTCAGTGGCTATGGGAATGACAGAAGCCTACTATAATACCGGCAAAAGTGACCACCGCTGCTCGACAACCTTGGGACTTCTTCACGCATATCCACCGTGTCCGACCACATAGGTTAACAGCCTTCTTGTTGTACCGGTATCCTCCTAATAAAAGAACGGGCTTTCCGTAACGTGAAGTAGTGAATTCAAGTTCATTACAATCTGCAATAATAACACTTCAAATTAAAATTACTATCATCATCTGTCATAAATAGATGAACGACTTTTCCTTCTTACCGAGAACAGAATTGTAAGACATCATACAATTATCATTGAAAGCATTGTCCAATGGTAATTTTGCTCTCATCATATAGAATTAAAATAAAAGAAATTGGTCTATTACATTTATTATATTGATACATATAAAAATAGCTATCTGGTTAATTCTTGTCAAATTAAGTGGACAGTTCTCTAGACATACATAAACTAGTGATTATGTTGCTTATTATATCTGATGAAAACGCCGTTGTATGTGACTATAGTAGACCGACATCCCTTGTACTCCTTTCCGCATATCCATCGGATTCTAGGACCGTTAGTGGTAGACTTTTTATTGTATCTGTACTTCCCTAACATCATTACTGGTCTTCCATATCGGGACTCCGAGTATATTGGTTGAGGTTCTAAAAAAATGTATGATGTAGTATTTTTTTATATTGTATATTTTAGAAAATCAAAAATAAATGGATATTATTTTTTTTATTTTACCAGTTCTCCTACTTCTTTGCTTCTTTTAATATTGTCATATAAATTTCAATACAAACACATAACATGATATAGGATTTAACAATTTTATTATTTACAGTAGAAAGAGAAAAATTGTACAAATAATACAATCATACAATTAACAACATCGTCATTAATGGGACATCCACAGCCGAAAATAGGCCAACACTTGTAAATATAACACATAAAACGACTGAGGAAAGTATCTCTGAAGGTTACTTTACCCTTTAATAAACCTTCAATTCTAGAATCATATTATTTTGCTGTAGAGACAGTACGATATCTAGTGATTGTGTTTATTGTTGTATTTCACGATGGCGTCCTCGACGGTGGTGATAGTGGCACGACAGCCCCTGAACACTTTGCCACAAGCCCATCGCGCTATAGGACCCTTATTCACAGACTTCTTGTTAAATCGATACCCTCCTAAAATCATCACCGGCTTGCCGTACCGTGAAGTTGTGAAAATTGGTTGTGGTTCTGCAATGAATATTATCATTTTCAAAATCAAAGTTAAAGAAAATTATAGTAAGCAACGTTCAATATGTGTGTAACATTAAGTAAACAAATAGTTGAATTACTTTATGCTATAGTTGGAAGCTGCAAGCACTTCATTGCTTTCATTGCTTCAGGCATATTCCTATCGGTCTCTTACATTATTTTGTCAATTTTCAACTTTGTCCCACCATCTTTTCCTTCCATTCAATTATACCTCACAATAACGTAACCGTTTAAAGTAGCCGAAGAAGCATCTCAGGAAGCCTGCATGAGTGTGTCCAGTGATGAGAGATGGAAGAATCTCGTAATTTATTATTATCTGTTTGGACATCACAGTACTTTGCCGTGCTAGCATAAATAAAAAATATAATGAAAAACGTAGCCCACATATAATGTCTCTCACAAAGGTATATTCACATAATCTACATCGTAGTGATCATAGTTAATTATAGGACCAACAGAGCCGACCTTGAGAATAGATCTTGTACATCTTTTTAATAGTAAGCGACTTACATTCAGCGACTTCGTACAAACTATGATATAACTACATAAACATAAAAATCAAAACACCCGACTCGGCCCAGTATCAATCAAGCACAATTCTTTCATTCTACAAACAAATATTTTGTAGTAGCAGCAACGAAGATTAGTGATTGTGTTCGTTGTTGTGTTTCATGATGACATCATCAAAGGTGGTGATAGTAGCACGACAGCCTCTGAACACCTTGCCACAGACCCACCGAGCCCTGGGCCCTTTACTGCCAGCCCACTTGTTATAGCGATACTCTCCTATAATTATCACCGGCTTGCCGTATCGTGACGTTGAGAAAACTGGCTGTAGCTCTGTAATTAATACTATCATTTACAAAAAGTATCACGCAGCATAGTGTTTAACTAAAAAAATAGGTTCAAATATTTTCACTTCATTAACATGCAAATATTACTGCTATATATGGAAGCGGCAAGCAGGCAGTTCGCCTGAAGTCTGCTGAATAGCACTCATAAACATCAAAGACACTGATGTAATGATTTTGTTTCAGCAAGATTACAAAATGTTTCAATCACCTTCACCTTGAGCCTACAAAACGCCTACGGAAATAGAAAAAACTATGTTGTGGACCTATGAACGTTTTTTTGTTTCATACGTACATAATTTTTAAGTTATGTATTTCATTCTTCTTTCTTGTTGATGCATGAATAAAACACCATAAAAGACAAACCATGTATTTGTATAATAATTGTTTTTGCATTATTCCAATAAATATACATTGCGCACACTGATGTAGTAAATAACTCTAAACTTTGACTAGAGTAACATGTATTTTAAATAAGGCTTCACAGTGTCACTACTTGTAAATATAATATGTTGTTACAAATTAAGTTAAACTTCGTCATATGAATTGGCGCGTAACTGTCGCTACATTTTGTGACTCACAGAAACTCACCAACTTCTTGACTCTAAGTGTAAAGACTACACATTGGTGACAAATTATTACGGTTCAACATTATAATCAGTCAGACTAATCTCGGGATGTGACACCCTCGGTTATATGGTGATACGCTCTGGTACGCCAGTCAGGCGCGGATACATCTATCCACAGAAAATATATCGAGATCGATAGGCCAAATAAATATGCTTTTCTCAACGTCTCTTTACATAAGACTCGCATTCCTTCACATGGTAAAAGATAGGCTTTATTCGGTTCAGAACTATAAAAATAAACATTTAAACATTAAGCTAGGTGGCTTTTCCAATCATTTACATAAAATATGACACGCAAATATCTAAGTAAAAATGTGATTATAAAAATTCTATCCCGATATATTTCTATTGGGCCATCATTAAATGACATTATGTTTTCGTTGAATCTGATGAATATTTGTTTACATAAATAATCTTTGTTATTGCTTTGTATAAGGCGATAATTTGTATTTTAGGAATTTTAAATATTTATCAACTATTATTTAATATTCTCATTTTATAAAGCTGCCTACTGGGGCTGCATAATAAGTTATCATAAGACATTACAGCGAGTTGAAATAACCTAAGTAAAAAGTATTCATCTAAGATTACATTATATCTTTCATGATAGTATTAACGTTAAGATAATTTCTAGTCTGCAATCAAATGCAACAGTAATTAATAATACACTCCTTTATTTATTTTAGCATTTGAATTGGTGCCACTCTGAGCTCCCAATTTAACAATATATTTTTTGTCTAACGTTAAAATTCTATTCACTAGCCTGGCAACTAATCTAACAAGATTTTTTCGTACGCCGAATCACCTAGAACCAATATCGGAATAGGCAAGCCCATAAATAATATGGAACGACTAGTATCAGGACGTTTGATAGTTACACCTTCTAGGGACTTGTATTTATAACTAGTGTGTATGTAGGTTTCTAGTTTTAACGATAATATTCTCGTAAGTGGTGATGGTGGCGCGACAACCCTGCTGGTTCTTAATGCAGGTCCACCTCACTTGGGGTCCTTTACTCCCACTCCATTTGTTGTAACGATACTTGCCCACCACTATCACAGGGTTGCCATAACGCGTAGTCTCAAATCTTACCGAATTACCTGGAAGATACAGTATTTCAGATAATGATAGCTTAGATTAATTATGATTTATTCTATTATAAAAAAGGTACATTTTATTTTATAACCTTTAATTAACTATCAAACACTTACAAACAAACATTATTTGAATTTTCACGCACGAATTCCAAGTAAAATAGGCTAAAGTTTATTGTTATCAGACACTACTTGGAGATCCTACGGAGGTACTGCTGTCTCACAACACCCAAACCCGAAATAAATTTTGTCATACAAATATTGAGATTAAACTCATATACCTAATCGCAGAAAGTCCTTCTAATCAATGGCCTGCAGAGAATTACTTGCAAGAGCTATATAGATACATACATAAACTCACGCCTGTATTCCCTGATCGGGTAGGCAGAGGTGCATTTCTACACCCACATTTCGCCAGGTATGTACCAGTCTCACGTAATAGGGGGCGAGCCTATTGCCGTTTTTTCGGGCACATTTCCAGACTCCGTGCTGCTACTGAGAATTTCCTAATGGAAAAACCCAATAACAATTTGCCCGACCCGGGAATCGAACCCAGGACCTCTAGATCGCACGGCACAATGAGTTTAATTTACAATGAGTATCCTGTAAATTAAATATAAATTATACAATATTTCTAAAATGATGATTTTATTTCATTTACTTGACAAAAAGACTAATGTCGTCTAAGAACATCAGTCCAACATTATAGCAGATGGAAAAAAATATACTTCCATAATCGAAGGCCATCATTTTCTAATAAATATGACACTCTTATGACACATGTAAATAAACCCAAGAAATTTTTTCCAAAAGTATTGCATAAAAACTTTATTATTTCGTTCAATGATTGTGATTCTCGTGGGCTTTGACAATCTCATCGTTGATGGTGATTAACTTAGCTCTGCAACCAGCAGACCCCTTCACACAGGTCCACATCGCGCGCAGACCTTTACTGTCAGACCGTTTATTGTACCTATACCCGTTGAACTCGATCACTGGCTTCCCGTATCTTGATACTAAGTATTTTGGCCCTGAAATACATTGAACGGAATAGAATGCTTGTTGGTGAACATTGCACTTTGAAATTTATCACTTTTCCAAAAGTTTGGAGTACCGAAGATGGAGGTCATTCGCCCCTTGATATGGCCATCCTTGTTACCATCACGTAT
Source organism: Hemaris fuciformis (assembly GCA_907164795.1). Taxonomy (NCBI): domain Eukaryota; kingdom Metazoa; phylum Arthropoda; class Insecta; order Lepidoptera; family Sphingidae; genus Hemaris; species Hemaris fuciformis. The sequence goes on from OU015443.1 coordinate 3,453,311, forward strand.
TGTGTTTTCACTTTGTCGTGCCAGTATAAAACAGTTATAAACAAATTTGTAAAGTCGCTATGGTATGATTAAATAACTGATATGTACCTATGTATATACGTTAGAAGAGTGAAAAGATTGATGATATATAGGCTGGTCCCAAAAGCTTAGCTGATTTCAAGATTTTACTACGCCAATTAAAATGTCAAAAAAGTGTAGGTGATCAAAAACATTACACTTGATAACTTTAAAATTAATTGTTGTGACAAGAGTAATTTGAATTTATTAAAACATTTTTTCCTCATTATTGACCCCCTTCATGATCAATATTTGTAGCCATTAAAAATTACTTAACGTTGAAGGAGGAAGAGCTATAGAGGAAGTGAATGGAAAGAAAATACATTAAAAATTATTAACTGCACCACAGAGAATCAATTTATGTTGTGATAACATTGCAAAAATGAATATTTGGGCTAATAACGTCATATTATTTAGTATGAAATCCACTACTTCCTTTACTTCCTTTTTCTTTCAAGCTAAAACCAAATTACAATAGAGTCTACCACAAACAAGCACAGACACTTTAATTTTTTTATTTCATTTTCTGATATCAACACGAAGTAAAACCTATTTACATATATACATACATACTCGTACATGCAGCTACGCCCTTAGAGTGTGTTTCTACGGCCACGCTACGGAGTAGGGGCCAAGCCTATTTGTACACGCTTTTTATTAGCTTCACCTGTGTGTTTGTTTGTAACCGACTCCTTTGGACTTGATTTTGACCCACTTCAAACGGTCAGATTTCATTCAAGGTTAACAGACTTGTCGACTACCGATGGCAATACAATAATGTGATAAGATTATTCCATTATCCAATTTTTTTTTCTATCAAGTACCACTGGTACCGAGTAAAAATATTAAAATTTTACAAGTTGGGCAATTTGACGTTTCCAATTTTAGACAATTTAACGTTTCCAATTTCACATATATTGTGGTATAACAAGACTTTATATTTGGAAAACAATTGGAAAAATCTATAAATGTATTTATTTTAATTAAAAAAATAGTTTAAAACAACAAAAAAATACGATTTTATAAATAAACCAAACTAAAAAATAGAAAATAAATAATAGTTTGAAAAAAAAAAACAAAAAACACGTTTTAATAAATAAACCAAACTAAAAAGTAGAAAATATTTTTTTGATAATTCAAATTAAAGTGTGTAATGTGCATATAATTCAAAAGTGGTCGCAATGGGTAAGAGTACGCAAATCCCTGTATTTCAGTACAAAGTGAATGGGATTACCCACACTTACCCACAGCGCACTCTTGCTCCACATGACTAGATACTGATAGGAGTAGCGACATTATCGAAATAATTTCAGAAAGCAGCCCACGCTTTTTTACATTAAAAAAAATATCTTATTTATCACTCTATCCTAAATTTGAATTATTAAAAAAAGTCAACTTTTTAGTTTGGTTTACTTATAAAAGAGTGTATTTTAGGTTTTTTTAAACTATTATTTTTCAAACACAATTCCAGAATCCATGGTGCTACTGAGAATTTCCGAACGGGAAAACTAAAAACACTTTCCCGGACCCGCGGAATTGAACCCGAATCTTGAAATTATACTGCATCCTTTCGCTGCGGGACTATAAGTGGTGAAACCTACTTCATTTTCTAATACACGTTTTGATCGTTATCTTCAAATCAATGATTATGATCATTCATGAGCTTCACTATAGTGTTCTCATACATGACTATAGTTGCTCTGCATCCGTGCTTGGCTCTGACGCAAATCCAGCGAGACTTTAACCCCTTGCTACTGCTGTGTTTGTTGAACCTGTACTGGTTCACACACAACGCCTTGTTGCCACCAGGTAGGTCCACGAAATACGGATCTATAACACAAGCCAAGCAAACATTACTTTGCAATAAGTTCGTTTCCCATGATTTTTAAATACTATGCTAGGTTAGGCATTATGTCAATTATAGACATTTATTTATTTATTTATTTAACTCTTTATTGTACACGTTCAAAATCATACAAAAAATATATATATACATAAGGTAAGAAAGGTACAAAAGGCGGCCTTATCGCACATGGCGATCTTTTCAAGACAACCATAAGATGGATATTTTAAAAAAGGATTTATTGGGAGGGCAGTGTGTACAGAAAGATATAAATGCATAAATGCAAATAATAAAAATAAATAAAAAATACAAAAAATAAAAATACATATATTTATATATACATATATATATATATACGTATAAATATATACACAAATACATATATATACCTACATACAATATATATAATTAAAATATTATTATAAATTAAGTATTATGGAGATAATGATTTTTGACGAGTGTTTTAAATTGTAAAAGTGTTTTGGCCCGGCGTACCTCAACAGGCAGAGCGTTCCACAGACATTGTTGGTATTAATAAGAATATTGATTAATATTTTATTCTCAGCCTATCGCTGTCCTCTGCTGAATGAAGTCCTCTCCAAGAAGGCGCCAACCAGCCCGCTCTCGAGCTGCCCTTATCCATTATTATGTTATAATTAATATAAAGTTGAAATAAATTCCTTAGTTCTAACATACCTACATACGTTTACTTATATCAAAAGCAATAAAATAAAGAGATATATACGTAAATGTTTTATTGAGTCATGACATTTGTGCTTACATATAAACAGCAATTAATAATACATTTAGGTATATTGATATACAATTTAACTGTCTCGTGGTCTCGCGGTACAAGTATGTGCCGTGCGATCTAGAAAATTTTGTATGTACATCATCAATATAGATTTATAATACCCACTAGTCATATACATACACCGTCCTGACACTTTACTTAGTCTTATGTCGTCGGTATCAAAACTAAGAGAGACTTTGGTCTCACAAACAACCAGATTTTAAACAAAAATTTGTAGATAACACAAAAATTTGTAGATAACACAAACATTTGTCTCGGTGCCGGGACCGAACCTGCGGCCTTTTGTTTCACAAGCTGCTAAGATGGCATAGACTTTAGTACAGCAATAATTGCACAAGTGAATCCAGGACGATAAAGAAAAGTGATTCATAAAATTTGATTAAGTAACCACACTATAAGGGGATAAAATTACACGATTTTATTCAGGCTTTTGAAAAATGAAGTGAAGTAGCTTGTCACGTTCGCTACATACCTTACAAGCCGTGCTAAGGTTCCCCACAATTTTAGCGCATAAGGTATATCTATAAAATTAACAATTTCCAAACAACTGGAAAATAAACATTCATCATCATCATCATCAGCCCAAATACGTCCCACTGCTGGGCTCGGGCCTCCTCTACAACTGAGAGCGTTTAGGCCTTAGTCCACCACGCGCTGGCCTAGTGCGGGTTGGCAGACTACACACTTATGGAATTCCTAAGAAATTTTACATTAAAGTATCATAATCGGCACTGCTGGGCACAGGCCTCCTCTACAACTGAGAGGGTTTAGGCCTTAGTCCACCACGCTCGCCTAGTACGGGTTGGCGGACAGAAATGTTATCCAAATATTAAAGTATATTTTTTAAATTATGTTGATGACTTTTAAGAGTAAACTGAAACCTTATAAAAAAAGCAATAACAAAAACTTAATAGCTATCTGCTGACGAGAAAAGAATGAAAGAAAATAATACAACATCATAAGCATTTAAAGCTAAATGGCCAACGACAAATAAGGACATCTGATTAGTACCGATTATAATTAATATACATATATCTACAACTGAACCCAAATCCCTTTATACATGTTTATGGGACGGTTCGGATGAAATTAGGTATGACCTAACGGAGTCAAGTAAAGTATACTTGTCGAAGTGTCTAATTTCAAGTACTAATTACAAGTAAGTTAAGAACTAAGATGTCTACATGTCTCTTATATGGAATATAAATATAATTTTAATAATAAATATTGCTACTTTCTCTAAACACTGTTATATCTAAAAATACATTTTACACGAAAATCTCCATGGAAGAGTAGAAGATATGTATATCCAAATACATGAAAGGTATTGCCGAAACTTAGACCATATAACTACAAAGAGTCAGAGTATGTCAGTGATTATGTGAGTTTAGTACTTTAACTACAGTGTCGTTAAACAATATCATTGTGGCTCGACACCCGCGACTCACTTTTGTGCAGCTCCATCTAGTCTTAGGTCCCTTGCTACAACTATGTTTGTTGAATCGGTAGTTGCCAATGCATAAAGCTCTATTCCCTGTGCGCAAATCTTCGTAATAGAGACCTAAAAATGATGACGTGTTACAATGCGATCATATATGTATGTACATTAGGAAATTTAAATAATTAATCCGAAACATACGTTGGGTCTTGGAGAAGACTTTAGACGACACTCACCAAATCAGATCGGTGTACTACAAAATTCATTGAATTGTTGCGAGGAAAGATCTCGCGTTTCGCAGATTAGACATAATGCCTTCATACACCATTCAATCAAGTAAAATATTATTTTGGTAGAAGAAAATGAGACAACTCGTACGTAAATTGAATATAATCAGTTCAGTCGTTTTCTTGAAATTGAAATTGAAATTTATTTCGTAAAAACATATACATTTTTGAGTATCAACAGGTCCCAATATAGGCAAGCCCGTAGCTTGGGTACCTGTTTATTTACATCAACGAGTTAATCTTTCATAGTTTTTTTTAAATATAAATAAATCTTAAATTTGTAAAAGAAATCTTATTTATTTTATACATTCCATACATCATTAACTAATAAAATAACAAAAAAAATACAAAAAAAACAGTTTCCACAAACAAGTGTTTTTAACATACGATTGACCAAAATTCAAAAGGGTAGAAAGTTATAACTGTTGGTAAAAGTTTAAACTAAATATTTCTATTTAAAAAAAAACAACAGAAAGTGATAATAACAATGAAACTTATACTAGAATATTTACGTTTTTTAATTGTGACTTTCCATTAGGATGTTTACGGATGAAGAACATCCTACCTTTTATCTCTGCATCACCCAAAGGTTGACTGTTAGAGAATGCCTTAGGCATTAAGTCCGCCTTTATACGCAATGTGTAAAAAGCATAAATAAATAAATAAATAAACATCAAGTAAAAGAAATAACAAGGTATTCAAGGACAATTAATTCTTTTTTTTTTACTCATCTTAGACCAAGAAAAAAGATATCAGTAAATTGCAGCGACTACAGTAGAGCCATTTTAAAACATATAAAAAGGAATGTTTTACTGAAAAAAAGTCAAGTTTTTAATTATAAAAAAGTTAGAACTCTTCATAATATTACTATAATCTAAATGGCTTATTGTCTAGACGCGACAGAAAAATAGTAGTCTATATTAATGACATGAAATTTGCTCTGATAAGCAAACAAATAAACACTGATAATTTTTTCTCAAATTCGAAGCAAATAATGTAGCAATTTCGCGTGGTCACAACCGATTGAGCGTCGATTATTACAAACTAAATTACCTGTAGCCTAATAAATTTTATTAATTCGCAATCTATAAAAATATATTTTTATAACAAAAAATATGATGACCGTCGTATGCATAGTAAGGCCTTAACAAAATTATATACATGTATATCTTTTTGGTCTATATCAATACTTCAATATAATAGTGTTAAACTATTTGCAAACGTAAACTCTTTAATTAATAGACTGATTCTTATACAGGGTGTATTCAGACCGTGATCGGAAACTAAGGCAGGTAATAGCTAAGGTGATTACAAACCCCCTGGCGTTAAAGAAAATTCTGACAAAAAATAAAAAATTTAACGTTTTCCATACAAACCGCGTACATTTAATACCGATGGTTGTATGGAAAAAGTCAAAATTTTTATTTTTTGTCAGAATTTTCTTATATGTATAATATATTCTTACACCAATATAAGGCCACTTTGAGTCCGTCCATAACATACACATCGTACACAGTTTTCATTGGGAATACTAATATCGTGACCCTAAAATTATTCACATCTAATGTTAATCCAAAATATAAGTTTATGGTATACTTGGTAATGTTTTTGCTTTGTTACAACATATTAAGGCACACTCTATACATTATTATTTATTAGGAACTCTAATCAAAAATTCGATTAATTTTACTAATAGTATAATATGGTTATTTATATGGTAGAAAAAACTTTATAAAAAATACTTAAGAAGTACCTAAGAGATTTATAAAACATTACTTATTTTTATGTAAAACAAAAATGTAAGAGATACATTACAACACGATAAGTGAAAATAATAGTCATTTCACCTTTACATTACTATCAAAGCGATAATGTATGTAGAAGTATCTAAAGTAAAATATTCTCAAAAATAATTGTATCTAACATCCAAGAAAGCAACTTCTATGCAACATCACACCGTATATGTAAACTCTTATAAAAATATGAACGAAATCTGTTTTCAACGCACAAAAAATGAAAACGAAAACCGCTATGTCTAACTAACAAAGTAATTAGTTCTATGAGACATGACACAAGAACGACGAATAATATTTATATTTTCCTATATTGAAATTAAGCAAAGGCACTTTTTACTATAGATTATGATCCCTTTCACTAATGATTATGTTCTCCATTAGTCTTCACGATGACGTCATTGGCGGTAAATAAGGTTGCATTGCAAGCCTTAACACTGCAGAGCCAGCGCGTGCGTCCTTTTGAACCCGTGGCACAACGCCAGAACTTATGATCTCCCACTAAGATTGTCGGCCTGCCCTTACGAGTTTTACCAAACACTGGCACTGGAATGAAACGCAACCAAAAACCATGCAGTCACTACACATTTTGATATATATTATAAGCAACACGCCATAAAATTTTACAACATGGGATGTAAAGAAATTGACGAAATAGACTATAATAAGGGCGATGTTGCATTATTTTTCAACAATAGATTTTTATTACTTAGCCATGCATAATATTATATCTACGAGTATAATATGTACTACACTTATGCAAGCGTTACATCATTAGTATGACACAAGTAGTCGCAATATTATTTGCAAGTCTATAAAAATTTACTTTTCTCATATGATTAAAACAAAATATCAGTTGTAAATATATATTTTAATCATTCATAATTTAAAAAAGAAATAAGGATATCTAATAACATAAACACTTTGAAACAGATAACATTTTTGTAAATTAATTTAACACATATGAGAATTTCCCAATGAAAAACAAAATAACACTAATCCTGCCCGGAGAATCGAACCCAGGACGATCCGTTCGCATATAATAATTATGAACAGTGTATTGTTTGGAAACAATCGAAACACATTGGTGGTTTGAACGCACAGCCAACACAAAAGGTGCTTACTAGTTTTGTACGCATTCCTGCTATTCTGGAGTTCTTATATATGAGATACTGACGCTCGTAGCACCCCACACAACGCCTTCTCTTCTTCCTATTGTCTTTGGTCCGCTCGGTGAACATTTCCAAAACATGTTGGCATTTTACTAAAAGCAAATTTATGTACAATGTATTAGGTTCAAAAAGATTCTTGACAACTTTGAACACCTAACTATCGCTACATACATACATACAGTTACACCTTTATCTCACAAGAGACATGCAGATACTTCTACACCTAAGTTTCGCCAATAATATTTCAAGTCCCACGTAGCAGTATTAGAGCTCGAACACTTTTTCATACTTGTTGCTGCTAACGAGAATTTCGTAATGGAAATATACGGGTCGGGTAATGTACCCGATAAGTAAGCAATGAGTAAGTGATGGTCTCAAGGTTTAGGCGCGCGCTCGAGATTCTCGGCGGTCGCAGGTTCAAACCCCAGGCACTCATCTCGGACTTTTCGAAGTTATTTGTGTATTCACAAAGAATTACCACGTAGGTACTTAAACGTTGAAGGAAAACATCGTGAGTAAACCTGCACCTAACCTAAAATTTCTTAGGTGTCTAGTCCGCCAACCCGCATTACGCCAGCGTGGTGGCCAAAGGCCTAAGCCCTCTCAGTTTTCAAGGATACCCGTACCCAGCAGTCGGACGTATATGGGCTAATCGTGATGATGAAATTATCCGACTCTAAAAACTAATCCTAGGACACTCTATTAGATGTCATGCCATGACGTCATGTCACGAGGCTAAAGTGGAATTTCCCTATTTTAATCACCAAGAGATCCAAGAAGATCAATCAGATATTTTACTTACAGCTTTACAATATGCAAGAATGTTCATTCTAAATTTGTTACTTTTTTGAAATATCAGAAGTCGATAATAAAGAAAACATTTATTTATTCAAAATTATTTAATTAGAAACTTTGGTACAGTATAAAAAAATTTGGAAACCATGAATTCTCTTATCATTTACCTTACATAAAATACTTTTGGAAAACTATATTATTAAACACAAAAATATTTCTAAAAATAACAAGAATCTACTATGCTATTAAGTATAACTAAAAATATAAACATGCTCAATACTTGTAATAAAAAAAGATGTTAAGATTACATTAGGAAGCTATACACGGCACTCTCAGTGTACTCGTATACATGGAGCGTGTGTGAACGCGTGTGACACTCGAGTAAATGTTCACAGTATCATAGTCTAATCTTACCATAACGCAACCATCGAACATTTGATATTTTCCTAACTCATATCAAAGTCTTTTCCCAATCATACAGCAATTAAAATGCGTCTTAACACTCAATATATTAGTAATTAAAATGATTGGTGGGACATGAAAAACTTAAGTTCAACTCCCATCAACTCGAAACTATATTGATGTAAATTTAGTAATGTTAGAAAAATAGCTTTTTAAAGTTGGAAACAAAATAACAACCATGACTTTCTGAACAAATACATATATGGAACTTGAACCCGAGTGCTAATGGAGAGATATTAGCGATAGAGATGATGACATGGAATTTTAATTTTTACAAATCGTGTTAATGTGTGTGTTCATTCAAAGTCTTCACTATAACCTGGTCGAGGGTGACTATGGTCGCTCGACATCCCGATTTGCTGTCGCTACACACCCATTTACTTAGTCTACCGTTCGCAGAAACAGTACTATGCAGGAAGCGATATGTACCCAAATCAATCACCGGATTTCCGAGCTGTGTCTTGGTGAATGTTGGCACTACAGAACAACCAAAAATCAATATTTAAATAACATAAATAAAAATAAAACAATAATACTAGAAATGTGATACTAAGAAAATGAAAATAATAACTTATATTATAGGAAAAAGCTGTATTGAAATAAATGTCACCCACAGATTTCAAAGATTTATTCCAATATAGTATATTGAAAAACAAACTTTTAAGCTACATTTTGCCAAAACACAAAATAATGAAAAAAAAACAAAACAAAACTAAAAAATAATTTTGTACTGAAAACAAAAATAAATTTATATATATTTATAGGAACTTACTTACATTATACAATACAATATAAAAAAATAATTAACAAAAAGGAACAAAACAAAGGTAGAATGCGGAATCTATGGAAGATGAACTTTAGAGAAACAATAAAAACTAACATACAAATAGTAAATGGAACTAAAAAATAAACAGGTAACGAAATAGTTTTATACATAGATATTATACAGGGTGTATTCAGACCGTGATCGGAAACTAAGGCATGCAATAACGACGGTGATTACAAACACATTGGCGTTAAAAAAATCCCGACAAGTAATAAAAATTTTGACGATTTCCTAACAATCATAGATATTAAATGAATGGGGTTGTAAGGAAAACTTCAAAATTTTTATTTTTTGTCGGGTTTTTTTTTTAATATCACGGTGTTTGTAATCACCTTAGCTATTACCTGCCTTAGTTTCCGATCACGGTCTGAATACACCCTGTATATAGCATAAATACATGTCCAACCTTGGGGACGAACATGTTAACATACATACATGGTAACATCAATTTCTTTGTATTAAATACCACGTATTTAACCATGCCGTATGTTTCAGGCCATGTAATTTATATAGCACTGCTTCTGAGATAAGTTGAATCAAATTGACATTATGTTATAATATGTAAATAGATTTTTTTAATCGACATTCTAGGTTTCTTATTTTATCTTTCAGTTGGAAGATTAAAATAATACCTTATACCACGCAAACGTAAAATTTTACTTAACTTGACAAATCAACGAAGACATGATATAATAAAACTCTTAAAATTAAATACAAATTATACTGACTTTAAATTAATGAAGAAACAATAAAGGGTTTAGCCGGATAAGTATGACGAATCGGCCCCCAAATGGGAACCTATATCGAAACTTAGGTTTTAATATCGCCTTGATGTACAAACACAATTTATGTACTTATCGTGGCCAGGTCTCGCTTTGACCTTGAGATATGGGAAAAAATAACCGCACTCATGACTTTTCTTCAGTCATTTATTTTAAAAATTAATTACGCAAAAGAGTTGAAACAAATGCGAGTCTTTAAATTACATTGCAGGGTATAATATACATTTTTTTCAAATTTTTTGTGTCACTTTATATAAAAAAAATTAAAAAATAAGTAAATCATATTTTTTTTTAAAAGGAAGCTTTTGACTTAGATTTTGTGATATTTTGTTTCAACATTTCAAAATTAGTCATTGTTAATTACCTTATAAAACTAATAAGTTTGTTTAACAATGACTAATTTTGAAATGTTGAAACAAAATACCACAAAAAATCTAAGTCAAAAGCTTCCTTTTAGAGCGATACCAATGCATGACCAGCGATGTTAGTAAGTCATAAAATATAATAGACAGCGTGATAATAAGTCTGAACTTGTTTATGTACAATCCCCTCCGCGAGCGAAGATATTTTGCGCGTGTCAAGCCACGTTTATAGCTGGAAGTTGTAAGGTGCGAAACACCTTTATTTTTTTTTCGATGTGTTGCACCAATTTTTTTCTTATGCAATTTTTATGAATAATAGAACACGTAAAGGAGCATAACATTTATTTTTTTGCGTGATTGTAAGTCTCAGAGAACACGAAAAAAAAAATTATGATTTACTTATTTTTTAATATTTTTTTTATATAAAGTGACACAAAATTTAAAAAATATATATATATTATACCCTGCAATATAATCTAAAGACTCGCATTTGTTTCAACTCTTTTGCGTAATTAATTTTTAAAATATATGACTTGAAGAAAAGTCATGAGTGCGGTTATTTTTTCCCATATCTCAAGGTCAAAGCGAGACCTGGCCGCGATAAGTACATAAATTGTGTTTGTACATCAAGGCGATATTAAAACCTAAGTTTCGATATAGGTTCCCATTTGGGGGCCGATTCGTCATACTTATCCGGCTAAACCCTTTTCATTAAAAAATTAAAAGAACTTCGAATCTTCAATACTTTAAGATAAATGTTTATGATGATTCAATTTTTTAACGATGAAACCGTTGTAAGTAATAAGTGTTGCGCGGCACCCGTAAGGGTACTTAACGCACGTCCAACGCACTTTAGGGCCTTTACACTTGCTCACTTTGTTGTACCTATATGGACCCATGTTCATGACTGGATTGCCTGCATGGGTCATCCCGAAAATCGGTCCTGAAATATCAAACTATTAGGCAAATTGATAACTCTTATTTTTCTAATGAAAACTGGGATCTTTGCATTGAAACCCCCGTGTTAATCTGATTTTTCTACGATATTTATCCTATTGTAAATAAAGCCTAGATATATACATTCCGCTCTTTGATATGGCCTACTCTATATCTGAGTAGAGTTAAACCTTTGTCACCGTGCCGGAATATTGCTGCGGGTTGGCGAGCTACACACTCAAGAAATTCCTTAAAAAAGTTTTAGGTGTGCAGGTTTTCTCAGTTTTAATATGCGATAATTACTTGTGAACAAACATAACTTCGAAAGGTTAGAATATGGGCGATCGTTTTGACGGCAATTGAGGCGTTAAAATTAAACAGCACAAACAAAACTATTAACAAAAATATTTTTTTATTATATTTACAATCTAATATACTATACATGTGAAAAAGTACAGTAACATTTATTATTAGTTTATTTTAATCACACAAATTTATTTTGTAGGCTTATAAAAACCGATAACGACTTATAAACATATTATACAAATGATAACAAACCCTGCTGAATTGAATTAAATCACTTTTGAAAAAAAAACATAATTTCTCCAATTTCTGCAATAGTTTAAAAAATATTAAAAAGTGTAAAATTGACGATTCAAAAGAACTTGTAGAAGTCTATTTGAATAAAGATAATTTTACTTTGACTCTGTTGGTATAGAAGCTAACATAGCTAACACATGAAATACAAACAAATATAAGAGACAATAGATGTTCACATATATTTATGTTATATTTAAAATTAATAAATATATATTGAAAACTACCAAAGTTATTTTTAAAACAAATAGGTAGTTAGTCGACAATGGGGTAGTTGTCCTATTTTTAAAAAAATATTATAATTAAATAATACCAACAAGTTTTTACCATTTTCTATACTAAACTGATTGACAAATAAACCAAAAATAATAAATAAATTAACAAAGTGAGGGTTTAATTAGAATATCCCGCTCTCATGCCCACGAAAATACCTATATGTACCTATATTTATGTACCGTCCGTACTATCTAGTTTATTAGCGCCTAATTTTATAGTATATTTTCTTTGTGCTAATGTTGATTATGTGGTGTGAAAAATAAATAGTTTTTATTTTGATTATTATGTGGCAGTGACATTACTTATGTTACGCATCCTTTTCCTACTATTTGGAAATTATCCTCTGCCAGAACATCAAGTACCTCTTTTCTAATGTGTTATTTCTAATATTACAATGAGAAAAGCTAAAAGCTTTGATAAAAAAAATAAGCCAACTCCCCTATTATTGACGACATTAGAAAAGGTTAAGCAAACAAATAACAAACATGGTTAGTAATGGTTATGGCAGAGGTCGCTGCGGATCACCTCACCATTCACGGTGGTGACAAAGGCCTTGCATCTGGTGCGACTCTTTGTAGTACACTGCCACCTGATCCTATTGTTCACTCCCACTTTGCCAGACTTGGTGAAGCGATGTTTCCCGTGCGTATAGGTCTCTGTGCCTCTGATCGTAAACGCTCTTACCACTGTAAATATTTTCATTACCTACAGCTACCACACAAATAATATCTTTAAGAAAAATATCGAAGATTCTAAAAGATAACCGTACGAAAAGGGAGACATTAGTTATAGTATTTGAATTTGTCAGCTCGGAATACAGCTCGTCATCAGCTCATATATGTACGTCCCACTGCTGGGCACAGGCCTCCTCTACCATTGAGAGGGTTAAGGCCTTAGTCCACCACGCTGGCCTAGTGCGGGTTGGTGGAATACAGCTACTGGGGATAATTACATTCCAACAACTCCTCGACGTTTACCGTGTTGAAAAAAAAAAACAAAAAAAAAAACTAATATAATTTAATAAAATATACATAGGTATATTTAACCCGCTCATGACATTCGCAAAATTTTGCTTTTGTAAAAATATTGCAGATGAAACAAATAATTGCTATTATATTATAAAAAATAAGTATCAAATTCCAGCTCAAAATAAATCTTCACCTGACTGATTGAGTTCAGTTACATTTAAATGCCACACTAAACCGGCAAAAATAAAAACAAAAGACTTAGTCTGAGTGTCGGTCAACAAAACTTAAAAAATAAACATATATTTTCTACCAATAAAAATATAAAATAAGCTACTTTTTCGTCAACCGTTTGATAGAAAACCAAATAGAACTTAAAGAAGCCAACCATCGAACACGGGACTACTCGATCGCGTGTTACACTCTTAATGCTGCAGGACTACGGTATTCATAATTTAAGAATATTATTTATAATAACATGAACCTTAGATGTCAATAGATAATGCAAATGAATAATCTAATTATACTGGCTTCAAAATAGTTGATCGCGTGAAAGAATCTGTTGGTGCAGCTCCAACAACATGAAAAAAAGTCATTATCGGTTTTTGAAGAAAATTTTTGAGGTTGTGTAGAGCAGCGCCATCTATTGTTGATGGCCGACTGATCGTTAATGCCCGCGATCCTATTTTGTCTTCCATTTTAATGTAAATCTACGTTTTAACAATAACGCCTCTAGATACAAACATGTACCTACATTTCAATATGGCATTGGCCCCAACGAGGTTCCTTTAATGTGTACTCACTTAGTCTTTCCAGTACTTTTTATTTGACTTTTGGGAATCACGAAACATAGATTTTTAAACTTATGTGGTCCGGTAGAAAAAAAAACATATTACCATGGTACTGTCAGTACTACAATACTACAATTATATCACATGTACGTATGTATAACACAATAAGTACAAAAGTTGCAATAACTAAAGCCAAACGAAAAAGCGTATTATTCTAAAACCTTGCCACTTCATAATTAACCATCGACTCTAACCAATTAGTAGACTGAAATACGAGTAGCAGTGAGACGGGATCACACAATTCAATTAATACATTTACATCACATCTATTTCGATAATAATTTATAGTTACGCCACAAATTATTCTGATTCAAATCAATTCTTTAATAATGTTAAAACTTTTTATGTCAATGATTATGCTGCAGATTGCTTCTAACGATTTCCGACTCGAAGGTGATTATATAAGCGGTACACTTGGTCCGCGTTCTGGTGGTGCATTGCCACCTCACTTTGTTGCCGCTACCGTAAGACTTGGAGAATCTGTATCCATCCGATATCAACATCTGAGTTCCCCTCGATGTGATTAACTCGGTAACTGGAAACAAACTTTTACATTAGGTCATGTAACTTACCAAAAAGAAGCAAATAATTCCGATTAATATGTAATGAGTTTGTAAATATCTACTTACATATATATTCATAGTCTCACTACAAGTCGACACGTTTCTGTTAAAACCACTAATGTATTGCAATATATGATTTCCTTCACTAAACTTAAACAACACAAGCACATCTTAACTTGCTCTGCATGTGGAACTTCAATTGAATGTAGCGTCACCAATTCCCTCTGCCACTATCCTAATTCTTTAATTAATAAATGTAGGATAATTGAATATTGTGTGCATAACCTTCCAATGAATGTAAGATATACGTATCCAATCTTTTCTAAAAAGGTATTTTAGAAAAGATGAATGCCTAAAAATATGTCGTAATATACCTAACAGCGTCCGAACTAACAGGTGTTGTATCGTAGAATATACTCACCTATCATTACTATCATATCAATAATAATATATAAAAAAACAGTAATGGCTTCGAGGTTTAGGCGCGCGGTCGAGAATCTAGACGTTCTTCGCAGGTTCACACCCCAGGCACACAACTCTGACTTTTCGAAGTTATGTGTGTATTCTCAATGAATTATCACTTGCTTTAACGGTGAAGGAAAACATTGAAAGGAGGCAAACGAGCTAGTGAGCCACCTGATGTTAAGTGGTCAACACCGCCCATGGACACCCACAATACCAGAGGAATCATCGGTGCGTTGCCGGCCTTTGAGGAAAATAAATAAATAATAAATAATGAGGAAACCTGCACACCTAGAAGTTCTTAGGAAATTCTTAGGTGTGTAGTCCGCCAACCCGCACTAGGCCAGCGTGGTGGACTAAGGCCTAAACCCTCTCAAAAGTAGAGGAGGCCCGTGCTCAGCAGCGGAACGTATATGATTATATGGGCTGATCATCAGCCGATGATGATGATTACTATCATATAATTTGAAGGACCATTTAATTTTTACTGTATTGCCCAGCAATACATTAAAGTGATTCAGAATGGGAGGGGCACGTTTGCACAGAACCACACAATAAATAAATAGGTAAATAACAATCAATAGGAAGTAAATATGTATTTCAATCTCATTTATATCTCCAAATACGAGTTATAGTTACCCCAGGAAAATATTAAAAAGAACCCTTTGTAATTACGGTATATTTTCAGATTGTACATATTATTTATGTCTAGACTTTACATACTATAATATCATTATCAATGATTATGCTGCAGATTGCTTCTAAGGATTTTCTCATCGGATGTGATTATATAAGCGGTACATCTAGTCCGAGTTCTGGTAGTGCATTGCCACCTGATTTTCCTGCCGATGTTGTAAGACTTGCAGAATTTGTATTGATCAGATATCAATATCTCAGTGCCTCTAGAGGTGTTCAACTTGACAACTGTAAGCAAACTCTTCAATTAAATCAACTTATTTAAAAAATATACGAGTTTGATTATGCACTTTTAAAATCAAAAAGGTGTTTTAGATGTTTCAATTCCAGTTCAGCATAGTCTTATTTTTTGCGTTTACTGACGTCGATTACATTCACTTACTTTCTTCACTATATCTTTATTTCTTAATTTTATTTTTAAATAACTGTATAAGAGAGTAGTGTGTTTTACTATTATTGCACCTATTTTGGAATTATCGATTAATTTTATACAAAAGTATCTGCAAAATAATAAAAAACAATTAGAAAGTACTAAAAGACTGTAAAATATATAATCTTTAATGTAAACATATAACACCTATATAATAATACCCTGGAAATTTTCTAAAGGGCTTAGCCTAATTTTCTTCCATAACAACGAGGCAACTGATGATCTCAAAAAATTTACAAAGTTAAAATTTTCGGAAACAGAACTTTTCATGCTTAACAGTAACATAACGCACAAAAAGATAATTAAACAGACAAGGAAAGACATGAAAGTGGACGAAACATGTAATTTAAAAGAAAAATATATTAAATATCAACTATCCATATCTACGTATTTCCATGACTATAAAGCCCGCCTTTACACGTTATTATGTATAAAAAGAATAAATAATAAATAAATAAATATGTAAAGGTATAATAGAATTCTCCCTCAGGTTAAAATTTAGACACATTTTCTTAAGATCCTTAAATTTCTTATACATAGCAAAAGTACGGTTGATTAGACTTAAGACATAATGGATTGTTTCATGAAGGAAACCAAACTTAGAAATTTACAATTAAACTCCTAGACTAAATTCGTATCACACAGCTTAAAGCCATTTTAGGCTGCTTCTTATACATAAAGTGATCTGAATGGCTCTTATAATATCAATTAACCAATTATGTTTAGGTCATTATAAATGTAACGAAATTACAACAAACATAAATATCCACCACGGTTAAGATATCTAAAAGAACTCTCATAAAAGACGGAACAAAAAAATAAATCGTTAACTAAGTTAGCCACAAACAAGCACGTTAATATTGTCATGAATACACACATAACGAATATATAAAAATAAGCATTCAATACTATAACATAGAATTTTTGCTACTTCAAACTTACTTTCTGCTTAATGATATTTATACGCCAAACCAATAATTAAAAAATACTTTTTATTCTGTTTTCCCTGCATAGTTAATTCAAATCATCACAGTCATATAATATACAATATATTAAAATGGAAACAATTTTCATAATAACATTGGCTGTTTAACAGCAAGACAATGGTAAATAACTGTGATATTTTTTATACTGGCACGGCACAGTGACGACTCCGAAGCTAAGCCCGATGGAGTGACTCCCATCTCTAATCATCATCTTCAGATGCGGTCACAATGTTCCGTTGTGATTATGCATCAAGTGACTTTTCAACACTCGTCCCTCCAGCGTGGTGATGGAGGCTTTGCACCTAGTCCGCGACCTCAGTGAACACTGCCACCTGGTCTTCAGTCCGCTGGTCTTATCCCTAGAGAACCGATGACCATCCACCAACAGCATCATCGTACCACGACTCGTCATGAATTCTATCACTGAAAAATATACATACCAGTAGTTGAACATCGATAATATTGTCCTAATTCACTCTTTAAATTATGTATACTCGTATTTCAATTGCTTTGTTATTTGTTCTTGAAAAAATAATTTAGTGTACCTCCTAAAGTAATTATTTGTATAAAAACGTCAACAATTACCTACAACTTATGTTCGCAAAACCGTTTTGTAACGATACAAGCGTATCTGGAAGTATTATTATTCAACTTAACAACGTGTTCTTGTCAAGAGCTAACAAATGGAACCCTAATAAGCTGCAAAATTTTGCAGAAAGGGTACATTATTTCCAAACGGGATTACAGACTACATTATTCTGGTCTTATTAAAATGACCCCTGAGTATTATAAAAATTCACTCACCTGCTTATAACGGTTGAATTAAATTGTAGTCCTGTGCCAGCCCTAAGGAGCACATCAGGCCTGTACCCCTTTGTTATCATTCCCCAATATCAGCGTTCAAAAGCAGTTACATTTTAGGGTCACTAAAGCGCCTAGGGTACATTATATGATCAAACTTTCAAATTCAAAAAGAGTAAATTCAAAAGTATAGAGCAAAATGTTCAATGTTATATAAATGTGTATAGATTGAGGCTAACAGACATTATTATAACCGCTAATTAACGAATACTCAAGTCTTACTTTACTAACAAGCATAAAAACAAAATATCCCTCCAAGAAAAATAGCCAGTCTTGTCAGTCATAAATTAGGACAACATCCTGAACAACCTCAAAATTATTGGTTTAATTATTTTTTTCAAGAACTTGTAAATACAAAAGATATGTTTTAAAATGTAATAACTTTAATTTCTTTGCTTAACTTTATGATAACATTCAACAGTTTTGTCCGGATACACTAAAGCTTATTTTTAAATTAGACAATACGTCCGTATGAGGTTTTATTTATTTCCACGTACAAAAATTCCTAAACATAAATTATTTTATTCAGTATCCTTTTTTTTAATAATACAGTTCTGTCTTCGATCAACATAATAAAAGATAAAAACGAGTAATATTTATTAAGCCAAAACAATATAATTAGCCCACGTTTATTTATGGTGTATATAAGAAAAATATGATACTGTTCAAAGTAATAATTTATTATCATAATTTGGAGTAAATCCTTGAGGAATTAATATTTGATTTACTTGTACAATTGACAACCTTAATCTTTTTTATCTAGTTAAGAATAGTTTAAGTGTATTCTACACGTACATATCAGAAATTATTTTTAGGATAGTGCATTTTACTTTGATGGCCATCAATCCTTATGGGTTAATGATGATAAACCAACTTTGAGAACAGCGTCACAATTTTAAAAGGAAAGGGATCCAGAATAGGTGAAATAAAACAACATTTAAAAATCATAAATACACTGATTTGAGTCTAATAAGTATTAAAATATTCAAGATAAACATTACTCATGATTAAATACTGAATAAAAGCTTTACTATTTTATCCACCACCAAAACCCAAGTAATATTTATGTTAGTAACGAACCGCGTGCGGGAACTACGTGCTACATCGTTTGTTAGTCGCTAGTGGATTAGACTTAACGTTTAATGTAACACTTACCATAAACCTCTCCCCGATAATAATAATCGCTTAAACACTAATATACTTTTTGTATCATAATTTCAAATCTTCCACCAAAACAATGAAGCCTCAATATGTAAACTCTTGCAATAAGCAACATGTGGAAATCAGCACCGATTTGTCATGTCATTGTGTAGAGATTCGCTAACAACTGTCGCATGTTCGTGGAAAATTTTATCATAACGCGAATTGATTCCCACCAGCGATATATTGTGATCACGATTGTCAATCCGATTAACAACAAGAGGAGACATTACTTGCTATAATAATAATAATAATTGATCCTTAACACATATAAATTACTTTAGAAGGAAGTGTTGCCTTTCCGGGCTTCCGTGCAATGACTCGATATCTGGAATGTGCCGGCCCTCAGCGTGAGTTGAATATAAACACTATGTAAAACGAAAAAAAATACTCTCAAATACGAAACCGTTTGAAACGACCTCGGCGAGTTGTGAATAGAATTTCAGCTCATCTTATCATAATACATATAATAATTGATCACTATTTCATAACAATTTACGAATAAAAAAGTAGATAAAAAAATATATATATATATATGTAAATCTTGGCTGGAAGTACATCGAGCATCTGAAGCAAAAAAATTAATTAAATTCCAGATTTACTACATGCCATGGAATGCAGTATTTTTTCAACAAACTATATGTACTATCAGGACAAATAAATTAACTCGTAGGACCAAGTAACTAACTCTTATAATAACTTAAACCAATGTTCCGTGAAGTCTTTGATGTACTTAACTCTTATCACGTACAATTTTGAGTACATTATTTTATCTTTCGTACGTGCGTAAAGCTCTTACAATTATTTGTTCTGTATATTTTTGGCTATAAATAACTTAAGCGTGTAAATTACAGCTAAATAAAATAGTGTTGAGATACTTTGGACCCATACACAATATTTTTTTTTAATAATTATCAATTGGAGGTCGCTACAAACAGTTTCGGTTCTTTAATCGGTATTCTTTTAAATAACATTGAATATAAGTGCACGTTCGTGTCCATACAACGTAACATCTAGCTTTGTATTGCGTTTATCATAAGAATTCTTTTCTAAAATTTACAAAATATTTTACAATAATTATTCAGTAAAACATTCAACACGTAAATCAAAGATTAAACGTAAAATATGTTCAACACATGAACGAAAATACAATAAACTTTTTAATATACAAGTCGCTGCTTTTCGAAAATAGTAGGTACTCTACCAAATATCCATACTAAAATTACCAATGATTTTAACTACTTGCCTTTTTCTTGTAGTCTTAATAAATCCGGAAATTTACATTTTTTTTAAATAGTAAACAATAATAATTATTAACCCAATAATAATAAATTAATTTTACTTTTCATCGCCCTCCTAAATTCACAAAATTGAAAAGTTCAATGGTAAACCAAATGCTATTTCCAAGAAGCAGCGACACTAAGCGGTTGGATAAGGCCATTTGTCTATCTATACACGTGATAGTTATATATCTATAACTCCCAACACCTATATATAATTCCTAGAAGCGGTTGGCGCTGAGGTGCGCCAGCGGATCGTGGAAGCCCCACACGCGGACGATCGCATTATCCATCGTGTGGAGAGACGCTCTACAGCCAGCCTTCGCCTTGACGCACACCCATCTCGTCCTACTGCCGTATTTGTTAACCCGGTTAAAGCGATACTGGCCGATCATGATGACAGGATTCCCTCGCTGGGACTGAGCAAACACCGGGTTTAGATCTGCAAGCATTTCTATAGTCAATGTCTTATCGGTGGAACTAACAATCTCTTGACACGCATTTAGCCATACACATCGCTACAGACGTTAAATTAGCTCGAAATTAATATTTATAAGTTGATTAAATAAAATCCAGTTATAAAAAAAGATTTAATGGATAAAGGAACTGAAACAATACATCGTTACACGTTCACACGTTATGTGATTATTATATTAGTGTCACTAAAATTAAGTTATCCTATTGAGTAAAGCAAAAGCCATAAATGACACAACTTATTTACTAATACTTTTAGTTGCCATTTTCAAGCAGAAAAAATATTTTGACGCACAATTTCTCATTATAATAAAACTAAGATCTTAAATAAACTACAAGGAACTAAAATATGTTTTATTTATATTTTGTATGCATACAAACCCTTCGCAAAACACTAAATGGAATTATAAAAAAAATTCTATGATCGGTTTCTATATTCAATTATTGAAATATTGTCTTCTTACCTTTAAGTGAAGATAAGATAAGATAAATCTACAACTTAGACCCATAACTTTATCTAACGATTTTTTTACGTATGTCTAAATTTGTAACTAAGTTTTAACAATTAAATCTATTAAGTTACAAACCAATGAGCAAAACACGTAAAGCATAAAATATAGAAACCGAATATGAACGTTCCTAAATATAAAACTACTGCATCATCAACATGCGTTATTGCATATATATAATATTTTTAAAATACTTAACGCACTTACAATTTTATGATCTTCATATAAAACCATTCATTTAGATGTAAACAATTTACTAGGAAATTTTAGTTTAACATTTATCAAGCTAACCTTTAATACTAAAATGTACAGAGGTATTGCTAGTGTAAAATCAGATCAAGGAAAAATGTTGTATTAAGAAATCAGTCAAATAAAATTAATAAAGCTTCGACATACATCAGTTCAGTATGTAAAGAAGCTATTAAAATTTGTGTAATTAATATTAATAAACGAGCAAATATTACTACTAAATCGAAAAGAGAAAACGATTACACAACCAATAACTAATACATTTGCTGAATAAGTAATAACATTAATTAACAACAAATTATAAATGAGTGCTTTAAAAAAGCAGAGATGTTATGAAATTCTAATGAAAGAACGTAACAATATTTACTAGACATATCCACAATAAAACTTGTTTAATTATAAGCTTTTGAACCAAATTGAATTCAATCGACAACTCATTTTGTGATTATTCACCCACGCTTTTATCCGGATACAACTTTTCGACACGTTCTTTCCGTGTTTTAATTTTCATATGAAGTAGCGAGCCTATTGCCTTTTTACTAAATTTGTTTCACCCAAACCAATAACACTTTTGAACTAAGAAATCAAACCCAGGACCTCTCGATCGCACGCCTAGCAGTAGCTTCATGGAGGTTTTTAATATCCATATAAGTTGCCAAAATTACGACGGCAGGTATCTACAACTCCACAAACCTACTTATCTCTTAAACACTTGATAAACAATGTAATCATAAAATTACTACCATTTATGACTGTTACACACGCCCTTTCGGTCGAATTAATATCTCTACCACTGTAGGGACAGATTGCATGCACTTAACGGCTACAGATGTGAGACACATAATAGTGATCAAAAGTTTAAAGGTTATAATTACAATTTTCAAAATAATTTCAAAATTTAAAAAAGGATTTGAAATGACGCTTATAAATTAATAATCACTGAAAACGTTTGCATTTTTTAGTTGATTCCATTCATCTGCAATCAATATTATTAATCATAATTAAGTTTTGTACAGCTCTATTTATGGCATCTGTGTAAATATCTTATTTCATACATTTTTTATTACACCCATGTGACATGCACACATGTGAGGTGTTAATGGTTGTGTTTTCCTAGAGTCTTTACTATAACGTTGTCAACTGTGGTGATGGCCGCGGTACATCCGCTCTTCTTCTTGATACAAGTCCAGCGAACCTTGGACCCCCAGCACGCGTGCTTGTTGAACCGCCACTCTCCAATCTGCACCACTAGGTTACCGCGTTGTGACAAATCGAATTTCGGCTCTGCAATACAACAACATGGGTTATCATCTGTCCGATGGATGTTAAATAATAAAAATAATATTGAAATACCAATATGCAGAGTCCTTTCGTTTTTATACATTTTAATAACTTTTCGAAGTAGGAACATTAAATATTGTCGTCTGGTATACTCAGTTATCGTATAATATAATAAATTCAAAAATAATTATTACGTGTATTATGCATTGTTTTGTTTTAATCTTAAAATCGCCCAATCCAAAGTAATAAATTTGTATAATATTGTTAATAGGGATCCGAATACTACAAAAAAAGACACAAAAAGATTTTAAAGATAAACATTTATTTAATCAAGCTTAAATATTAAAACAGTAATGTGCAAGCTATAACGTAGCCGCAACTTCCACACCTGGATAAAAATGCTTCGGCTACATGATCAAAGATCTACTTACAACAGCATTAAATGTTATTTTTATTTCTTTCTAATGTTCATTAAAAATGCACAATGTGCTTCTTAAAAATCTTTAATAAACCATCTTGAATCCACAAGAAAAAACATTTTTAATGAACGTTTCAAAAACATATAAAATATAACGATACAAAATCCAAATTATATCACTTTCAGACTTTTACACATACACTACATAATGACATGTGAACACCAAAACTCTCATTCCATTAAACGTTAAATTTTATTTATTTACGGTTGATGAAACGGTTAATTTGTAAAATCGGTACAAATTCTGTTGTAATGTTATTCAAAACAAATATTTTTTTCTACAAGCATAATATGTTTAATTTTAGAAATAATTTAGAAACACACATTGTAGCAAAGCGTCACGCCCGAAAATAATCCATCAAAACAAACGTATTTGAACGAACTTATATTTTACGAAGACTTAGAAAATATTACACACATATTTTCTATTCCAACTCAACGTTGTAAAGTAAGACGTAAGTGAAAGGCAGATATTATTAAATGACTTTATTATATGAACTATGTTTACAATATTCTATGAACTAGCCTATAATATAACAAAAAAAGTATAAAACTACATTTTTAACGTCTAATAGCTTTATATTTATGTGTAAAATTCGAATTTAAACACGAAGATATTAATTCTCAACAAACGGACTAGCATTACGATAAAATTGAACATCTTGAAAGATCGCACCTGTCATTATGTCCGACTATAAAGCTGTTCTAGATTATATACATTTTAAAAAAGGTTTTAATTTTCAAGGTGTTTTTTAAATTTCCACAAAATAATAGCCAGTCTATAGTCTATTGACGTTTTTCGAACACATTTCCAGACTCAGGACTGCTAACAAGAATTTCCTAGTGGAAAATTTAAAAATACTGTCCGATTATGCAGCATGACCCGTTGGTCATGTTCTAAACGAGGCAGACTAAATATTAAAATAAATGAATAAACATCTATCATCATTTATTACATTACATAATTAATGACTATCTACATTTACACACAGTTAACACTACGCCTAGTACACAATACACATACTATATTTGTTCTATCAACAATTAATATATTTCAACTTATATGACTATTTCAAACGCGCTTTCCTGCCTAATTGAAGAGACACAATCCAAACTTCATTTTAGCTAAACTCTGCTAGGATTTCGATAATAATTATTATATCTGTCTTAACTAGCTTATGTTTAGCCTTGCTTTTTAATGAAAGATGACGTCACTGACAAGGCATTACTTGGTTAAGACAGACGTAATTATCTTTTAAGTAAAGCTCAAAATATCTAGTTTGGATTCTGTCACATCGTTTTAAAAGCATCCTTATAATTTAAATACAATTTAGCATAACTCATTGATATTTGATACATTATGATAATTTTTGGCCCGTAAAAAAACATATATTCACTGGTTATCTATACCATTTTTTTAGATAAATTTTACCTTTTGTACTTATATGCTACAAACATATTTTAAACGACAAAACAACAAAGTGTACTTAAAACGCTATCAAATACAAACATTTATTCGTTCCTCGTATAAATATTTCATTGCCTTCACAAAGAATCCAACTGTGACGGAAAATTTTGTATGACCGCATCCTTTAAAATAAATTTAAATACTTGGGAACTACAGGAATTGTATTTATAGATACAACACACAATAATGCGCCGGTAACAGAATACCCTTATAAATCATCTCGACAGATCTATAAAAATTATACTACAAGTTGATGTGAACTAGTGAGCTTGAATTTTAAAGTTACTTATAAAACATATGATCAATTTAATTGACTACGATATTTTTCAGTTAACCTACTTCAAATATAGAAGTTGCGCAGATAGCATTCAATCCATTAAATGTAATAAACTTGATCATTTATTATATTTTCAAGAGTTTTAAAAGGCATCATAATTGCGAAATAATTTTGCAATCAAAAGAGCGTCATTTCCATCGCATTGACATCGTTATTTAAATGTATGAAATACATTAGTTTGTGATGGTCAAAGACTTCAAGATCCAATATGTTCTCCGGCTAAATCACTTAAGGAATCGGGTGTTTAAATTTTATGATTATGCCATCCGTTCAATTTGACCAGACGGTCGTTGACAGTGACAGCGAGACACCGGCAGCCGCTACTCTTCCTCGAATTGCACTCCCACCAAGTCTTATCACGACGGGTCAGCTTCTTGATAAACCGATAGTTGCCCCAACTTATGATGGGATTGCCGAATCTGGTCATTTCAAATCTAAGTGCGCCTGGGCTGGACACATCTAAAACAAACACAGTCAACAGTAGTTAATAATCATAATCAGAATTGATCGTCCATACATATATTTTTTAATTCTAATAATTTCAATTTAAAATAATGCGAACTATTGAGGTACGAAAGTAAGATGATAACTTACTCCATAATTAGTGCATTTATTAAGCGTTACCCTAAGGGCTAATCAAGTAAGCTTGATTCTGATAGTCTTAGTTTCTTATGTTTAAGGGATTGCTTAAAGAGCTTTTTTATAATTATTTCTTAATAACATACAACAAAATTTTCATAATACTTTAATAAAATACAATATAAATATAAACTCTTACGTATTCACGATACCAACAAAATAGTAAATTATGAGATTCATCAACTTAATAATCATACTGATATGAAGTAGGCGACAACGATTTACTCGTATTTAATTTATTTAAAGATATTTTACATAAATAATAAATCACAATTGTAATTTTGTCTTTTAGTAATCATTGTAATGTTTTTAGTTTGGTTAAAAAAAAATTAAACATATGCATTAAAAATAGATATATCGCGAGTTATTGCTTTATCAACTTCCTAACATCCAGTGCCTTTCAACATACATATAATCAGCTGCACTATTTCTCAAGTCAATTGCATACATACAAATAACATTTAACAAGAGTTAAAATCTGCATTAGCAAACATATAGTCGTTAAAACAAATATATAAAAGGAATGTAATTGAAATCAATATACCTTGAAGATAAAAAGAAAAAAATATATTCACAACCATTTACTATCTCAATCGTATCCCACTTATGTATATTAGATCTGGGCAGGAGGAGGTGACCACTATTGCCGTTTATCAGGTTAATTAACAGACTTGCAGCTGAGGATTTCCTTATACCATTTTTGAAGTGTCGTTACAAAAATAGTTTTACATTCTCGCACACACAAAACAAACAATGCGTTTGTTCAAAACAGTACTTTTTATTACAACAAAAAGTAAGTTATTGCTAATGCGTGTGTTTGTAATTCATTTTAACAACAACAGAATTTACCGTGACAACAAAAGCGTTGCACTTCTCTCTAGTCTTGATGCATATCCACCGTTCCTTATCGCCGTCCTTCTTCATGAGCTTGTACCTGTGGCCTCCCATCACCAACACTGCGTTACCTCGCTTACTCCTGCCGAAATAATATTCAACTGACGCTTCAGATTCTGAACCTAAAATCGTTAAACCACATGAATGTCGATTACCACAACACGTGGAAAAAGGGTTAGTAATTAATCAAGAGATAAATGTTAGTTTTATTTACATTTAATTCCCACATTTTGTTGTAGAGGTACAATTAGTAAATCATTAAATTAACAACTAATATATATAAACATGACAAAAATCTAATTTGTTTTGTATGTCTGAGATCATTCGATTAAAACTCTATTACTTTTACATATAAAATAAAATTTCTAATATACTATGGAAGTCGAAAATATCTTTGGTATTCAATTCACAGAAAAAATCATATCACACATTCAACATTACCATGATACTTAATATAGAAAATTTATGTTGTAAAACCCAGTTGCTACGATAACATTTATTACACACAAGTACGAGTACTCGTCGTTTTAGGGCTTATGATTATGAATACCCGAAGCCCTAACAATTCTATGTTCCAACGTGGTGACAGACGCTTTACAGCCGTAGTGGACCTGAGAACAGATCCATCTGATCTTTAACCCTTTGTGCCGCTGTCTCTTGAACCGATGTGACCCTAGTAACATCACGAGGTTACCCCGACCTGACTCCGCATACTTAGGAGTGTAGGCTGCGAAGTGAAATCGAAGCATTTATTATGACTAATCTTAAAAAATAGGAGCATGCAGATTGTTTTCATAAACCCATGCAAGATTAAAATCAAACATTATTCAGATACCCAAATTATTGCATTTATTCGTGCTTGGTTTACATAAGGAAGTAGACGTTAATTAAAAGAGTTTACTTCATTCTTATACTTTATTCCATTTAAATGATGGACGCAAACTAATTTTAAACATTAAGTTCTGATGTATAGGAGTTCACGAATTTATGCTATAGATGTTACATTCATACTCACGTACATTTCTTCAATAGGGTAAGTAGAGATTGATTCGTACACCCTCGTTTCGCTGAAAGAGTTTTAAGTCCCAAGTCATAAGAAGCTAGTCTATTGGCGCTTTTCAGGTACATTTCCAGACTTTATGTTGCTGAGTGTCATGCTAATCATGTAAAATGAAAATAATAGTAGTCGCTTTCTACTCAATGCTCTAAAGTCTAAACATTCGCATCTAAACAGTAAGTACTACACTTTCAATTAGATGCAGTATGGCAACATTGCCTTGCCAGTATACAAACAGCTACTAAATTAGACCCGACCATTGTTTCTAAAATTCACTACATTACCGATATAAAAACATATTATACTTGCTCATAAAATTCGCACCGTTTGCCAATGACAGCGAATTAGTTTAGTGGTTATGCTCACTGACACATCTGATGAACTGATCTTCAACCATGAGAAATCTGGCTTTACAACCTCGCGGCTGCCTGGTACATCGCCACATCGTTTTGACTCCTCTTTTTTTAGCTATACAAAATTTATATTTTCCCAACACTATTTGAGGTTTTCCCAATCGAGACGTGCAGTGTATTGGCACCACTTCTGCAAATAATTGTTAATTTAACCGTGACGCAGAATTTAAACATATTTTTATCTATATTAGGGCACCACAAACGCTATTATAAATAGCAACCCATTCCTCCACACTGTTCTATTTTAAGTTCACCATATTCAACATTTTTTTTAGTTGTTATTGCTCTTATTTTTACTGTTTCTTATGAAATTCGTAATTATACACAATTAAAAAAAAAAAATTTTCGCTGTAAAAAAATTCAAGGTGATTTTAATGTTTTTTTTTTCATATATAATAATTTTTGTCGACTAAGAAAGAGCATTATGATCCGACTTCATACATCGCGAAAAAAGGTACTATTTTTTTCCATATTATTTTTACTTAATGTACGAAGAACTTAATTTATACATTTCATCAAAAAATTCCAATGTTTTCGATGCTTGGGAAGTAATGGATTAAAAAAATATATATTATTGCCAGAATTATGCAAACTGATCTTTTATATCATAAATGCAAAACTTGAACACACTCACTTGTGAAAACATAAAAATACGAATGAAAGGTTTTTTTTCATTAATAATATTATTTCTAATTGTAGAGCCATGCCGTAATTAGCCGACAACTTACTCTGGTACGAATACGTCAACCAAAATCCCTTGGAATAGGATAATGCTTCTGCATTTATTTCGGTGAGGGATATTAGCGACCATGCCATGATAGCAACTACTGTCCATATGATATCAATCCCCTAGGTATGATGAGGTTATGACTTATTTATATCCGATAAAAGACTAAAATAATCGAGTCAAAGGTCAAATAAACATAATCGTTTCTAGTCAGATGTCAAAGCAGTCACTGCATCGTGTTAGTATAAAAAACAGACAGAAATCTCGGTCTAATGTATCAAAGACATTGAATGAATGAGTATGATAAATTATATGAAAAAATGTTTGGCGTTATATTTTTATTTTCTACAATGCCTACGCATACATAGAAATAATATGATACTATAAGAAATAACGTAGTACTCATTAAACATGGCTAGATTATATTGATATATTATATACAATATTACATGGAAACGATTTGATTTTTTATGTAGCACACATGAACGATCTCTTAAGTCATCAGAGAACTTGATACTTGAAATTCCCAAGCACGGCACTTCATTTCTTAGCAGGTCTTTTACTATTCACGCTGCTCGCTTATGGAATGAACAGTCAGTGACAATAAGAGAAGCTAAATGACATTTTATCTTCAAAAAACTTGTCAAGGAACATTATTTATCACTCACGTAGTATTATGGTATGTTTCTTTTTCGTCTTTCTTTCATTGATATTATTATTCATTGATTTCCTAGTTACTGATTAGTATATTATATACTTATGTATGTATATATTATTATAATTTTATTCTTTTATATTTATTATATTAGTATTAGTTCTTATTAGATGTATTTATTGTTATTATTTTTAAGATTTTCTTTTGTGAATTTACTAAAAAGACCACCCACACTATGTTTCTGATCTCTCCAGTCCATCTAACGGTTGCCTGGAAGAAATCGCCGATAGCGATAAGGTCGCCATTTGTGACACTACGATATTAAGTTGTGATCAGTAAACAATGTTGTTCCTATCTTTATGGTGTACAATAAAGCATAATAAATAAAAATAGTCGTATAATAATATATATAAAATCACAACTAACACTCGACGATGAATATACATATGTATATTGACTCTACTGAATACTAACGCTACTGAATAAATTTATAAGAATAATATGAATTTATTCTATTATATTGATTTATAATAAATATAATATTGAGACATGACATACATTACAAGCTCTCTATTTTAATTTTTATTTATTTATTTTATCACCACTTAAGTAAATGTAGATTTTTCTTAGGGATTATATGTGTGATTTCTAGTAATAACACTGAATGAGATCATTAGGGAAAACATCATTACTATTATTGCAGATCAACGACCAGAAAAACAAAAGATACAAGTCAAAATATTTGATGAACATTGATAAACAAGTTTCATTAAACATGTATGTTAACATATCAAAACTGTAGTTTATGTAAAATGCTCACAAAATTGATGATTAAGTTAGTTCCCTTGGTCGGATGTAATATGATGGTGAAAATTTTTGGTGGCAAGCACTGTATTCTTGAAAGTCGTGATGCGAGCGTTACAGCCTGACTTATTGCACTTCCATGAGACTTTTTCCCCGTTCTTGTAGTTTCTCGAAAACTTTTTCCCTTTGTAGATCAACATCGTGTTTCCCTTCGGGGTTATAACGAATTGGGGTACTGCAAACATATTGCAAATCACGTATTTTGTCTTCTAACACAACACTTACTAAACATAACCAAGATTACATGCACGACTTTTTTTTAATAAAACCTCATGTTAGACTTCTTTTCTAGTTATATATGTATATTATATATAATTTAAACAAAACCATACTGATTTTAAACTTCTATATATAGATTTACACTTTACAATCACAATATACAGACTAGACAGTCAAACTAAATATAAGAGATCCATTAATACAATTCTAACAGATAAATTACTAAGTTCCAGGGCCAAAAGGATGCAAATGGAGATTTTTGGTGGAAAGAACAGTATTTTTGAAAGTAGTGACACGAGCATTGCACCCCAACTTGGTGCATCTCCAAGATATCTTGTCACCATTCCTATAATTCCTGGAGAAACGGTTTCCTCTGAAGATCAACATGACACTCCCTTTCGGAGTCTTTATAAAGCTAGCCCCTGAAAACATAATAAGCAATTACATTCACAGCAATAATGTTAGGTAAAATATTATACATTTACATAATAAACTACTTAACTGATCGTCAGTGATATTACAGTAGAGAAAGTAATAGATTAATTCGATCTTCAGAGTCAATCAATATCAAATTCAAAATCTAAGGACGGCACTACAGACGTAAAGCACTATGTTATGTTTCGTCCCGCGAGTAACGTTGCCAAATGATAAATTCGTTGGTGGTTGAATATTCTTATCAACAGTGAAACGTATATACGTTTCGTATTTACGTATGGGTTAACGTTAAACGTATATGATGATGATGATGATGAATGAAAATGAAATTAAACAGGAAAGTAAACTTCATTTTTACAAGTCTTATCATTCTACCAGTGAGTCTTTTATTTTTATGACTGCATAAGTTTTAAACACTGCGTCAATAGTACCTACCCATTAGAAGAAGAAATACCAAATATACCGTTCCCAGCAGTATGACTAATGTACCAGTGTTGTGGTCGAAACTGCTGATTATTTAAACGATTAAACACTTGTGTGACTTAATAGTACGTTGTACGTTCATGACCACAAGTCATTATAAGAAAAAACACAACAAATCACTTCTAAAATGCAAGGGTGACTTCATGGTTAGTATTTTTCATAATTACATTTCAACACGTTACGTCCACAACATACCAAAAATGTATCAAAGAAATGAAATGAGGATTCATTAAAGCGCAATATAATTCATAAAGAGAAGTTTCTATATTAAAAAATAAGATTTTATATACAAACTTAATATAGTATAACATCTATAAGTAGAACATTAACGTAGAATATAATAATAAGGCTCATAATCGTTAACCTAGAAAATATCACCGAATTACGTATCGCGTTTTGAATATCACTGAGAAGCGAAGCTTAGTCTTACTTATCCAAATATAAAGATAAATTTTTAGAGATCAACAAATTCAAGTAACGTTCTTTCTTTTTCTAATAACAATTCAATTGCTAATTCTAAACTATGTCATATTATTGCTCTGTGACGGTGTTCCGGGCGGAACCATAACGGATAACATTATTTAAGGATCCTTCTTAACTTCAGGGTTGGGGGGTCGCAGCCATAGATCTGTTTTGGGCAGTATTCTAGGAAAACTGAGAGCATGAAGAGCAAGTGCCGCGGCAGTGGGAGAAGTTATAGGAGAGGGGAGGATAGTGGACGCCGAAGAAGTCAAAGCAGATAATCCTGGAATCTGACTCCGCGGTCGAAGTTGGACGAAAGCGCCGTTGCCGCAGCGGGCGTGGGACGGCGGCGCGTGGTTGTGCGAGTCTCCCGAGGCGACCAGCTTCCCGGACATCATCCTGACCCTCGCTCGGCAACCCATGTGCTTGGAGGAGCAGTAGAAAAACCGCCCGCCGACTTGTGAGTACGTGTAACCGCGCAGCACTAAGATGTACTTCCCTTTCTCCGTGGGAATGAACTGCACGTCTGGAACATTAGCAGAGCTCAGTAAACATTCAAAATAGACGTAATATTTTATCTTATATTGCCTAATACAACCTGATATTGCCAACATAGCTTATTTAAAATTATATTTACAACCGAATCACGCACCAAATAATTGTATGGCCAGGATAAGTCATTAAAAATTTATTATTATTACAGACATGTTGAAGGCTTCAAAATAAAAGACTTCTGTCTACAGCACATGTTATATTCTACAGTTTAACATAACAACCATTACGCAAGTAATATTTAGGGCGCGGGTGGCAATGTTCCACGTTGACTCGAAGTATCTGTCCATTATCAAAGCGTCGAACTCTGGCAGGACAGTTCTGTGCTCGAGCCGATGAACAAACCCAGTGTCTGCCGTAATTAATCTGAGAATAAGTGTAGCCATCCAACATTAGTATGCATTTCTTACTGCTAGCTCGCGCCGACGGTATCAACACTCCCTCGGATGAATCAACTGTAAAGGAATGGTATGTTAATACTTGTCATAATAATATTAATTTATCATCAAGGTGTCTCAAAAGAAAGTTTATATTTAATGGATCGATTAAGAAAAAAGTAAGCCGTTTATCGAAAAATGTTTATTAATTATTAAATTACACAATTTGGGAATTTATTTCTTCAAAATAATAAATTCCAAATGTAGACCCTCGCATTCGCGGCACTTATTTAATCGAACCGTAAAATTACTTATGACCTTTCCTGGAGATCAATTTGCCTGAGAAAATTTCATTCTTGTGACAAAAGACGTATTGGACGCGTGTGACGTTGCTTCGTCCTGCTGGAACCATGTTCTTTGGTTATAGCCAGGAAAGTTTTGCAGTTCAGGCACCAAAAAGTCGTCTAATATTTCTGCATAATGCTCTGAATTCACTGTAACTGCACGTTCCCTTTCGTCTTCGAAAAAGTAAGTGCCGATAATTCCTCACGCCGATATTGCAGCCCCTAAGGTCACTTTAGGCGAATGAAGGGATTTCTGATGCTTGTGTTTCAGATTGGTTACTGGTTATTGGTTGAGCTTCAAAAAAACGTTCAAAATTGCTCTGCCTGATTTACGAAGTCAAGCCTCTGACTGGCATCTTGGGCACCAATTGAATTGTGTAGGGATGTAGCTTTAGGTGTTTGTGCAAAATGCGGTGCATCATTACACATCTAAAGCACTTGCGCGCTTCCACGTTTTCTACCGTTCTTGTTGACTTTGGTCGCTCGGATTTTTTCAGCGTTGTACGTTGTACGTTATTGGTCTCTTCAAAAATTTTGAGCGATTATCGAATAAGAGGAACGCTTGGCGCAAAGTAAGCTAAATAAATATAAACTTTCCTTTGAGACAATTCTACTTTCTTCACTTAACTATCAGCGTCACATCATAGTTATTTCTTGTATTCTATAACTTATTAGGGTAGAGTTTCAAAGATTCACTTCGCCGTTGATTATATTTATTAAACATAATTTCTAACTTCAGAAATCATTAGGAAATAATTATAAAAGCATAGTACACATCACTTAAGGATACTTTATTGCTCTCAATTACATGTATTGCCTGTAACCTATGAGCTAAAATACACTCACAGAACATTTAAAACATTCGCTACACTGTATAATACTGAGGCATTTATTAAATATACACAATATGGCAAGCATTATTTAGGAACAATTATCACAGTTTAATATCTTTCATTAGATACTGGATGCCAGTGCCTCGCCCCGTATTCAGGTGTATTATAGGCACATGACGATTTTTTACACAGACAACGACAACGTGAAATCACTGGCACGCAATCCTAACCTCTATCGTTAAGGAATTTGGGACGAATTAGATAAATATTTATGGGATCCACACACACAAATGGTTAGGTGTGGTTGATTAATTTTTGATTCCATCCGCAGATTGCGGAGAGCTCATTATTTTCAGTCTTTAGACAGCACAATCAAGTGTGTTTGCTGAGCTGTTATGAAAATAAAGCTGCTAATAAAGTAATACTAAATCATTCGATCATTGTCGTACAAGATAAGTTGGCTTGAAACGCACACGCTGTAAGACAAAGACTAATCACTAGAGCAGTTGTGTAGAGCTATCTCGAGGTCGTAAAATGAATACAATCTGCCACGAAAACGTCTCTCCAAGCCCTCTGAAATGAAACGGATTTTTTTATTTTCACAACGTCTAATGAAACCTTTGTGACATCGAACACGTTTAGTAACAGAAAAAATGAAAAACAAATTAACTGACTTAGGTTTATTTAAAAAAATGTTGATCAAATTATGTTTCTCGTTCGTTTTACGTAACTATGAAGTACGAGGGCAGTCCGATAAGTACTTAGCCTACAAAAGAAAAACGAAAATTTTGGAAAAGTGGCGATTTATTTCTCATCACAGTCTTCTTTCAACTCGATTCACTTGACCCAGCGATGCTCCAACTTCTTTAAGCTGTCTGAAAAGAACGTTTTCTGGAGGTCTACAAAGTAGGCCTCCGTGGCGGCGATAACCTCCTCATTCGACTCAAATTTCTGTCCGGCGACGGACTTTTTCAAGTTTGGAAACAAAAAGAAGTCACACGGGGCCTAATCTGGAGAATACGGTAGATGGAGCAGCTGTTCGTAGCCTAATGTGACCAATTTGGCCGTTGCGACGGCGGAGGTGTGAGCCGGTGCGTTGTCATGGTGGAAGAGCACTTTTTTCTTCGCCAAATGGAGCCGTTTTTTCTACAATTCAGCGTTGAATCGGCCCAATAGTTCGGCATAGTAGAGCCCTGTGACCGTTTTGCCCTTCTCCAGGTAGTCGATGTAAATCACACCTTGTGAAACCTAGAAAACGGTGGCCATCACCTTTTCGGCCGATGGGACAGTGTTCGCCTTCTTCGGAGCACATTCGCCGGGTAAAGTCCACTGTTTCGACTGTTTATTGGTCTCTGGTGTGTACCAGTGAATCCATGTTTCGTCGACGGTCACGAAACGACGCAGAAACCCCTTCGGATTGCACCTAAACAGTGTCAAACACTGCTCTGAAGTTGTGTCACTGATGCGCTTGTCGTCCGAAGTGAGCAAACGCGGCAGCCATCGAGCCGACAGCTTTCTCATGCCCAATATTTCATGCAGGATATGACCCACGCGGTCTTTTAAGATGCCTACTGTCTCAGCTATCTCGCGCACCTTCAATCGGCGGTCTGCCAATACAAGATCGGGACTTTTCTCACGTTATCCTCCGTGGTAGCCGTTTTTGGGGCACCTGGGCGTGGCTCATCAAAAACTGACGTGCGACCACGTTGAAACTCGTTAAACCAATTTTTGACGGTCGCCATTGAAGGAGAAGAGTCACCGTAAACAGCATCCAAGCGCTTTTTGATATCGCTGCGCGATTTCCCTTCCAAAAACAAGAATCAAATCACCGGCCGATATTGCTCTTTTTCCATTTTTCGAAAATCCGCGGACACGTCCGCTTACACACGCGGTCAAAACAAAACTACAAATCCAATTCGGCTGAAATTTTGACAATAGCCGTCTACGAAGATGTGCTACATGATGGTAAATTTATCTTACGATAGTGGTGCCATCGGGCGGTGAGGCTAAGTACTTATCGGACTGCCCTCGTATATATTACATATGCATACAAAAGATTCACATGTAATTTCTGGCATAACATTTAAGTAACATATGAAAGCATGAAATTCAACATTTACACTATAAAATACATTCTCTATGCCAAACAATTGTATATTTACATAATGTCTTAATTGATATAGTAAGTATAAGTTCTAATAAGTCCCTGCTTTTAAAATTTACACCTTAATATCTATTAAGGTAACACGTATTAAATACTTTACGTATATCATTTCTCTTACCAAGGCACCGTATCAGACTATGAAATACTTGCACAGAACCCATAATAACAGAACGAATTTAATTCAACTATTCATTCAACATTGTATAAATAACATTTATCAAAACAGATAAAACATCCAAATTTTAAATACCCACTTAAGAGGTATATATACTCGTATGTACATACGTATTAAATTTTACACTTTTACTACACCCGCCACCGATTGAAAAATACCGGTACATGGAAAGAATAGACGAGAGATTAATTATAATTATTATAAACTCATAAAATCTTTTTGGTAGCCGATCCAAATCGTCTGACTTTTTAAGGTTGTATATACCTATACAACGAATTATCACACACTTTAATGGTGAAAGACATAATCGTGATTAAACCTGCACACCTAAATTACTTATAAGGAATTTTTAGTTGTGTAATACGGCAACTTGCCAGTGGCCAGTAAAGAAGAGACATTCGCAACAGTTGGTCATTACATAGATAAAGATTGAAAATTATTTGTATCGAATGACACAGGAATATCTCTTTGTACCTCTTCGACTATTCCTTTCATTATACTCATATTCTCCAAGTACATAATTAGCTAGCTATGATTATGATAGCCGTATTTCTTGACTACTTGTTGGTCGTAAGTAGTCAGTGTCGCGATGCACTGCAGCCTCCGTTTCCGTCCACAAACCCATCTTGTCTTGCGCCCTCGGGAGCGTTCCCTGATGAAGTTCATGCCCTCGTATATTATCATCGGGTTGCCGCGCCGTGACGTCACAAACAATATACCTGCAAAGTCACTAATGACGTTGAAATGAACATTGTAACACGTATAACCGGAAATAAATTCGTTGATATGATTTCTTGGGATATCTAGCTTAAGAATATCATCATCAGGCCATATACGTCCCACTGCTGCCAACGGGCCTCCTCTACACAGGGTTTAGGCCTTAGTCCACCACGCACGAGCGGGTTGGCGGACTACACACCGAAGAAATTCCTAAGAACTTTTAGGTGTGCAGGTTTCGTCACGATGTTTTCCTTCACCGTTAAAGTACCTACGTGATAATTCTGTGTGAATACACACATAACTTCGAAAAGTCAGAGGTGTGTGCCTGGGGTTTGAACCCACGACCATCGAATTCTCGACCGCTTGCCTAAACCTCGAGGCCATCACGACTTTATGGATATAGTTCTGATTAAATGATTAGATTCGGCAGAATAATAGGGAAACTGAGTATTCAGTTTAACAAAATATAAGCTAATTAAATATTTAAGTAAAATTTATAACGCTGAGTGGAATTTTAGTGTCCGCCAATTTTCTACGGAAACAGAATGTAGCGCCATCTCTTATTTTATAAAATATAACATACACTTTCCGTAGTCATGAGGATTATTTTTATTTCGTTGCAATAAATTATATTTATAATTATTAATTTTAATGCTATTGCAATGAATTTAGGATTTGTGTAGTCGTATATAGTTTTTTTTTATTGCATTAGTAAGCCTTCATCAGCATTGTGTATAAAATTCGTCTTGTTTATGATTAAAACAATAACTAGAAATGTTTTCCCACTAAATAAATAATAGTAGACAAAATATATCTTTTATATGAATTCCTACAAATTTCCAAAAAAAATGTGTAAATTTAGCTAAAATGTCATTTACTCAATAAAAATATTTACAATATACCGTATAAAAAATATTAAAAGTAATAAAAAAAAAAAAACAATTGAAAGCGTTTCCAATGCTCTCCTCCTACTACCGCCATCTGTAGATTAATGTCAAAAAATATTTCACGGCGAGAGTAGCATCGTCTTGTGGCCCACAAAAGGCGCGGGCTTGCTACGTCACCGCGCGCGAGGGCGCTGAGTGTTCATTTTTATTTTTTACCAGTAATATTATATGAAGACCTCCCATCGTACGTACAAACATGGCTTCGATAGGCCGCTTTATAATTGCGGCGCACGTGAGCTGCGTTATCGATCGAAGTCGGCTCTCTCGGCCCCAGATGTGGGAACTTAGGAGCGATGTCAAAAATGCAGTATACCGTTAACCAGATTTATATCGCGACCGCAGTACTTAGATATTAGGAATTGGGAAACTACTTTTTATTACTAATTACGAATCGTGCATTTGGTTATCTTGAAATGAAAGCGTTTGGTGTTAGTATAAGAAGAGCGAAATATATTAGAAAATGGTTAGTAAGTCGGAGAATATTTGACTTTAGTAGGACATTAAACAACCACAACACGCACTTTAAATATATTCTATGTAAATTTAGACTCTACACCTATGTACACAGATAAATGAAGCCATTAAATTCTTGTTACATGGCACATAAGCATTGTCACTCTATTTTTATTGCTTTCCATGATTATAATCTATAAGTGTTTCTTCTACTTATTATAGTATTTAATAGAAATTATCACACAAAAAGAACATTATACTGTGACATAATTAAACCCACGTCGCATCCTTAAGGTTTAATTATTTTGGTGTAAACAACGTAAGCAAGGAGAGAATATAAAACAAATTTTACGAAATGAACATTAATCTGTAATATGATCTTAAAGAAACAATATTCGTAAAAAAAACACAGGAAATAAACAAGTACTCGTGAGTAAACCTTAAAACGTCATAGACCTTATGAAGGTATAACCTGACGAATTATAATAATGGTTTAACAAAAAAAAAGTTAATGATCGCTGCTAGATGCCAACAATAACTAACGGATTGTACGATGTGAACGAGGTATACCACTATAATAGCGCATCGGCATTCTCACGGAACGATACACACACTACGTGTTACATTCGACGATTATTCTAAGAATTCTATCATATCTCCATACGTAGAAATCAACATTTAGTCACGACTATATGCCAAGAAAATTCTATCGCCCTTAAACATCTCACATACAAGCCAAGCAAATATACTAAGTAACATCGGAATAAACTTATAGGGCAATTTATAATCCAATACCCAAAGTGTAGTTTAAAATTGATTCGAAAAGCAGGTCGAGCCGCATTCCTTCAAAATTACTAGTAGTACTAGTAATGGTACCTATGTTCGGTTTAAAATGCGTAAATTGATTTGATAAAACAGCCATAAAATATGACCAAACTGTAAATAGAAAGCCATTAGTATCATGAATGACAAGAAATGATAAAAAGTCAATATAAAAAGGGCGAAAAGTTTATAATTTTAACGTGATGTAACCCTATGGTACAAGATTATACATGCACGATTTATTTAGACAACTGATGTATCGAATTGAAAGGAAAGAAAACATCAAAACCAGAAGACATGAGTATCCGGGAGCACTTGTAACCGACTCGGGTGTAGCCTAGGAAACCGTTGCCATGCCACTCATAATAGATATCACATCGCCCTTCGGTTTGTTTTGCTGGAGACTGACAATCTGTAATTTTCCGATGTCAACACATTTTATTTGGGGTAAGAAACAGATGTTATATAGAAACACATCATTTTGTACCAGCAAGCGTTTATAACAATCGGTACATCATTTACAGAACGATGAAAGTTTTACAATAAGAGTATCGAATTCTAGAAGCGCATTGTGCAATGGGTAAAACATGGTAAACCGTTATTGTGTTGCAGCGCAATCTTTCGTACGCCTATCTCAGTGCACGTGTCTTCATGAAAGCGCTTAGTAATCGAATTAATATTATAATCTGAGTTACCTCAGCGCGTAGTTACCTCGGTTCCAGTTTGCCCGTCCTAACGGTACATAGAATACCTGAGTAACACCGTCCACCTGTTGTTTACTGCTATGCCGCGCAATAGGGCCGCGCCGAACACTTGCCCTTCCTCCCACGATTTTACTTTAATATCCGTACGAAATATCTTTACTTTCCTATAAATCAATGTGAAATAAAGCATTACTTAAAAACTAAACGCCTCCACTATATTTACCATCTTACGTACAATAATAACGATAAAGCTTAGCAAATAAAATATATCGTAAAATAAAGCGATGTTCTGAATTTTTACTACCGTTCTATTTTCAATATCTTCCAAACGAAATGAGATCCCGGGCCGTACCCATAGCAACAGGGATTGGTGCACCCCAAAAAAAACTTAACATCGACGAGGGCTAGCCCCCAGCTTACTGTTTAGAGCTGTGCGCGCATAATGTTTATAAATATCTTTGTGTTATGTGAAGCGTTATTTGAATGCAACTACCTGCACCTGGCTTGACTAGACCGATGAAAGCGATCAGACCCCATAAAAACGTTTCAAATACAAAAACCATCCAAAAGCAGGACGTCTAGACGCGAGTTTTTTTTTAATTCGTAGAACGAGCAGGTAGAAATCTGTACAATGCAGACACCCCATTCGATGCCAGATAACGTTGAGGACTAAAAACATTGTTCGGTGTTTGAAAGTATTTTATTTTATAACGAATTGGGAACAATTTTTGGCACAAACGTTTCATACACAAGTCAACGAATACAGGAATGTATCGCCATGAAAGACATCGACAATTTACAACATATGCGGCGTAATGAAGAAATTAATTAACATGTCTAGTTTTGTACTATTACGTGACGTATAAAACGACATAAAACGTCCCTAGTTATATTTATGGTGCTATAATATATTTATAAGAAGTTTGTATTGCTTTTTGATATCCTACTGCACCTACCAAAAACTCTATTACTACAATAACAATATCTGATGAAGCCTAGATACTAACATTGGCTAGACATTATGAGCCTGGATATGATACGTTATTTATCACTTCTAAACATTAATAGACTAGAACATTTTTGAATAGCTTACAAAAACACTAGAGATTCATTTTTTTCTCACATTTTTAATATTTTGGCACATAATTTTCACAATGACACTAACTGTTATTAAACCTAAAATAACAAAAAATATCTATATCATAAGTCATTTAAATATCGAATATAGCTTATTTAAAACTTAAATATTATCCTTATTCTAATATTCTTCCCATTCTTGTTTCGATTTGTATGTGCTGGACATCTTCGGCGGATGCGTGTGTACCGGTGCTTGGCCGAGGACTCTGTCGTGTATGGTAAGAATGGAAGCTGGGCAGGCTCGGGACTTGCGTGAGGAACAATACCACAGCAGCCGGGGCTTGAACTGGTTCTTCCGAGAATTTATGAAATATGTGTTTCCTTGGTACAACAGAAGTCTTGCGCCACGCGAAGTCGCGATGTAACGCGCTACAAACACAAAGGAAAAATTAAAACAATAGCTGTACTGGTCAAACAAAATACACAATTCCAACGAGAAGACCTACAAACTGTTGTACCTACTCAAGGGTACTACTTTTTATGACGAAATAAAAACACAGATAACTTTGGTATAATGTGATAAATAAGCCCATTAATAACTATTAATTACTAAAACAGAATATGTTCCGTTCACGTAGTAACAACGTGGCTGTTTTAAGAATTTTTTAGTAAACTTTATAGGTTCGTGATTATCGTTTATTCGGAGTTTACATACAGGTTTAGAGGAACCTTGGTATAACCCTAATCACATTAACAAAATTTAATCGTTGTTAAGTTTGAAGTATATAATGAGTCGGAATGATTTACATAATAGTATTTAATATATGTACATACATTAGGGAACGTGAGTTCTTAGAAGACCTTGACTAATATTTAATTAAATGAATAACAATAAAACAGATAATAAACACGGAATAACTTTATTTATAAATCAAAAACTCTAACCAACGTAACAGGAATTAATATAAACATTTTTAATACTAATATGGATTTTTAATACTATAGGGCTATACTGATGAACTAAATTAAAGGTTTGCCTTAATATAAATATATCACAAATAATCTCAGGTCATAGGAAACGTAACCATTTTGCTTATTGCATATTATGTAATGTAATATTGTTTAATAACAAATACTTTAATATATTCTATATGATACATGTATAGAATATGTTTCTAAATGCTCAATAATATTAACAACTTTCAGATATGTCCTATATGCATTAAGATACATAATTATCACAATAAGTCAATGTGTGTACTTATGTTTCACATATTTTAACTACCTAAAATGTGCTATTTTGCGGTCAATTCAAAACAGAGCCAAGTGTTTCCATTAAAAGCAAAACATGCACACAATTCAGGTGTTATAATATGGAATGCTTTCACTTTTGTACTTAATATAGATGGCTCACGATACGCGTGTTTGTCACTAATATTATGTTTTTATCGAAGCGCGTTACTATTATTGCTCCTCAGATAAACTCCCCGTACATATCGCCTCTAATTACTCTAACCTGTGAAATAGGTCACTAAATAACTAAGTAGAAGCGTGCTCCGTCCCTACATTGAGATAAATGTGTATTTGAATAACATTACGTATCGTGCTTTCACCTCCGCACTTCCTATAAACAGACAGTCTTCTTACAAGGCAACAAATTCTTATTTTATAAATAGTTTAAGCGGTTCTTAACCCGCTGCGTTAAATGTATTTTGTGTTTTAGGTATGAAACGTGGTATTATAAATGCACGAAAACTTCAATTTGCATATTAAAAATCGGGTTAAAAACCTCTCGAATACAA
Organism: Hemaris fuciformis; assembly: GCA_907164795.1. Lineage (NCBI taxonomy): Eukaryota > Metazoa > Arthropoda > Insecta > Lepidoptera > Sphingidae > Hemaris > Hemaris fuciformis. The sequence continues at coordinate 3,496,659 of OU015443.1, forward strand.
CCTTTTTGGACGTCATTAATCTCATAAAAACTCGCAATAAAAATGGTTAATACTGCAATATGCACATCAATTTACGATATATTGATGCTTCGTCGATGAAATAAGTAGGTATAGGTACTGGCCGAATCGATACGCGTGAGGAAAGCAAGACCGACGAGAAATATCACCAGTCGTAATAATTATATCCTATATTGGAGATGACATTTTTCTAAACGATTGGTGGATATTTAACAGTATATTTATTGGAAGGATGTTAGAGACGTTCCTTCAGCAAACAGTCGCAGAGGTGTGTTGCATGCACGCTGACTAAGCAGGAAGGCGCATGGGTGCACGAAACTGTTCGGTATTTCCACACTAGCCATCGAAACCGCAAACGCCACGTAGTTCCCTCCCAGCAGGCAGCTACAACCAACAACAATCTTACTACATTTAGAATAAAATTCAACGTCACTGGGCGACAGCATTCTAACGTGATTGGAACATTTATTTCCATAGAACTAACGTATTTACAGAATCCTTCAGGAGTATAGGTACGTGAATGTCAAGAGAAATAAACACGTGTGCTTATAATATTAGGAATACTAAAGTGCAGTAAATTTTAACATACGAGGATTGTAATGAAACGTCTTTTAAATCATCAACATTTATGATTATGTAGCCAGCAAATATTTATAAGACACGCCACTGAGCGCAATTTCGCGTCAGTTCACGTCGTTCCGTTCTCCATTCTCGATTCTCGTTCCAGCTATCATATCTCGTGTCTGTACCAATATGCATAATTCAATGCACTATTATAGTAAATAACGACAGTTTGATCACGTTAAATCATATCTCCTTAACAGCAACTATTTATATCTTCGCATTTTTACACCTAAATAAAATGTTTATAAAGAGTCTATTCATAAATCTTATATTAAAAAAACTCTTTAAGCGTAATGGAGGGTCACATGAATAAAAGAAATTTACGATAATTAGGCTAAAAATTCTGATGAAATTATGCACGTGCTCTTTACACAAAAAGCCCATTAAAAAATAAATTACTTTAAAATTTGTCGGTACACCTGATAATAAGTGCAATACCGTGCATATAGACATTTATCCCGTCATTCAATACAATTATTTATTCCAAGAAAATTTCTTCCTCACGCTTAAAAATAACGCAGACCTTTTTCAATATAAAACTATTAACATAAAAAAAATATACTAAATCTCTATTTAAAATCACGTGTGACAAGTAGAAATAATTTGCACTATTCCTCCATATGCCATAGTACGTATACACATGAATATTTAAACAGTTTCCACGGCATTGAAGAGGTCATATTTGTAATAAAAAAGATATTAGCATAACGGAACAAATTGTGTGCACCTTCTTTGAAGATTATAGCATAAATTATAATCTGTATGTCGTTTCTATAAGCACACCTTTTTTATACAAACACATAAAGAGTGTCCTCATGCATGTATTTCCAACATCATAATAAATTATTCATACACAAGTATCACATATTACGTCGCATCAAAACTAAACTGCGTTGTGAGCGTACAAATCGATAGTTCCTTATAAAATATTAATATAAACTCCATTTAAACGTATAAAGGAAAGCAATAGCCCTAAAACCCACACAATCACAAGTACCAAGTGTAACACAAAGAAATAGCATCAAAAGATTTTTATAGCGGCCATTAAGCATAACGGAAACATTCGCGGAAGTGGGAATGTAAAAACGACCTTATTACTACAATGGGATGTTATAATTTGACAGGCATGGGAGTTAGGCCATCGGGAGAGGAGAGAGGGGCATTTGGGAGATTCTGGGGCATTATCGATTGGAGGCAGGCCCCATCACCAGGATGCGAGTGGCGCCTCGCGCATGTCTCCCGTGGCGTGGCGCGTGGTATCGCCCGCGAGCCCCCCGGCCCCAGCCCCGGCCCCAGCCTCGCGCCACTGCCGCCCTAGCTGGCGTGCACTTACAAACCACTACGCATTACATTTAATCTTACGATATCAAGTGCGTTGTTTACCGACATTTATTTTCAAGCAGTTATAAAACTGCTTTTGCGTGTTTTTAGTATATTTTTATTATGAATGAAGCAGCTTTTGTTTTTTCGTTTTTAATTTGGTAGATGTCAAAGACAAAGTTGATAAAATAAAAGCAGGTTTTGAATATTTTCCTTCCAGTAGTCTTTCCCCCATCAAATGAATGGACCGTATGCTACAAATAGTCAATATTTTTAATATAATGTAACACGAAAAACATTCGCTTATAATATAATTCGGTAGTTATAACAACCTTTACATTTACTTTTCAATAATATCTTTGTATATAAGATGGATTTGCTTCAGCCATACAAATTACAACATTGTTATTTATTGCAATCACAGTTCATTTCAGCAGAAGTACTAGGTGTATTTATTTGTATGAAAGCACCTGAAAAACATGGCAATATGACAATATTTATTAAATAAAAAGACATTTAATTGAAACGAATATATTTCATAATATTTTTTCATTCAAAATGCAAACAGAATGCGCAAATAATAAACCTAATAGTCTCATCAAAACCAAACTAAAGTAAAAAGCACATTAGTTAAAAACACAAGTATTCATCGATAGAAAAACATTTACGCGAGATACCTATATGTTTACCGAGCCTTACTACGAGGAAAACGTAGATTTGATATTGACATTATGTATTCCTGTATAAACACGAAAAGCTTAGAAATCAAGATAAACATGTACGTCATAGGGCGGGTGCGTAGTGGGCGACTACGCAACTCACGCACACAGCTCCCGCCGACCTACAAAGAAAGGGCCAAACGTACTACGTCAAAATTAGGGCATTCAACGCGTAACTAGGCTATAGCGCGGGATAGAACGGCACGCCCATACGATTCCCCGTGCCCTGCCGAACTTTCTTCTTTCATAACTTTGTAGCTTGTATTGATCCGGCACGACTGCGCGATTCATGTCCTCACAAAACATTCAATTCAATATTGCAACGTAATATCTCCCGCGCGCCGCTCGCTTTCTATAAATAGGTTACATTCACGAATGGGCCATTAATGCTTGTTTTGTTTCTAAATTAATCAGCATACGTATTTATAAGTGTTTAAATAGTAATGGATGAAAATGGATCGGTTAGGTTAATAATAGGCGTTTTAATGTACGTATTACTGAGAATTCGTTTATTTAATAAATATGTAAAATAATAATTGATATTCGGTACCAAAAAGTTTTTTTTATGTATATTAGAATATCAAGTGTATTTGGACTATCTAGATTATTTTTGCCTAGACCAGTTTATAAAAATCTGTATGTATATTGTATACACAAATTTAAATTATTTTTTAGTACGTTTCGCAGTTCTCACTTAAAAATAAAATAACAAATTACGAAGAGCCATATAGATAATTTTTATGATTTAGGTATGTACTTCGAAGATCAATCTATCCAAATTATTTTATTTTAAAAACAATACTTCTATGTAATAATAGGTATTATTTTTGTAACATATTTCATAACTGGAAAGATATTTTTCATCATAATAAGCTTAACTAGATATCAGCGAGGTGGTTATGTTGCATGCATTAGATAAAGGTTAGGTGAGACGCGTACAGGCCTCGAGCGCACCACCAACCCCATACTCCGGCCAGTGGGGCGGCGGTGGAGCGGCGCAGTACGCGCTAGTACTACGCATTCCGTTTGACGTAGTTGTTTACGCAAGAAGCTGAGCGTGAGCCGACCTCCCACGCACCTCCCACGCTCCTTACTATCCCGTACCATGTTTGTTACGCGTTTGTGAACAGGGAAACACCAGCCATTCATTCATACTCTTTAATACAGTGTATTCGTCCGCCCTACTTCAGCGGCATTACATCTTATCAATTAATCCAAATCGATTAACAAATCATTAGAAATCATATAAACCTTAACATTACCTTACAGTATTTCATTTAAGTACTGACAATCGATATAAAAGCTTGACGAAAATGCGAATTTAGTTAATCACTACACAATATTTTAGGAACTTTTAGTTTATACTATATAATACAAAATTCAATTGATGAGTATAACGATTAAAAAAATAAACAATATAAAATAAAGGTATAAAAAAACGCGATTGGCTGATTAAAAAAAATAGACAATGATTGTCGATCGATATTGAAACTTTGTACACGCCACTACCTATATCTGTGGTACACGTCTTTCTTCCGTACGTACTTTCCGTCCGAGGTGAAGTAGTAGCTGGGCGGTGCGTGGATGTGCCTTCCCCGCACGAGGAACAGGATGTCTCCGTCGCCGGTGCGTGCGGGCGCCGTGATAACGTCAGCGCGGCAGCCAGCCATGTCCCGCGACGAACAGTACCACTGCTTCCTACCGTGCGCCTGCAGGTTCTTCAAGTAGAACGTATAGCCGTCATGCAGCAGCAGCGACTTGCCCGTCCTCGACGGCACGTACACCGCTGGCGCTGTGTCAGAAACCCATATAATAACTGTCTACACCTAAATCGCACTCACCAGTATATCCTACAACTTTAAACTTCCGTTTGATCAATTGTAACTGACTGGAAATACCAGGAAATATGAATCAATAATAGAGCATGGTCAAGCGGAACTTTTATCTAAATTACATCAATGTGTTAGTACAAATAACTAAATCGTAACGGAGGCTAATTCATACACAAATGTATGTTATGAAATAAAACAACATTTTCCTTAAAATACTGGTATTGCGTAGTCGTACATAAATATTTTTTATCTAGTTGTTTCTATAAACGTAGCAATAGTTTTATAAAATTATTCATTAATAACATACTATGTAAAGTTGATACATATTTCGATTGCTTAATGAAGGCATATGGACTCCTCAAAATCCTGAATTATAAATTACTTATATTCTTCGGATTTCTTGACCTCCATTATTTTTTGGACAGTATTTTTAACATACTTAGTAACAGTAGACTTATTGTGAAATTTTGTGGCAGATGAAAGCATATGTAACTAAATACTTAGTAGAATTTGTTCAAAGTTATATAGTACCTATTTAAAAACAAGACAAATATCTCTAATTTTAAGATTTCTAAATATGTAATAAACTTAATATCAATAATGTATCCACAGAACAGCTATATATATATAAATGATCACTAAGAGACTAAACTTAAAATATAGTGATAACATTAGACACACATCTATGTATAATATACAAAAAAAATATGTTTAGAAAAAAGATTCTGATAACACGTCACCTATAGACATGTCCTTATCTATTATTTATTCCGCATAACAAACTGTACCCTAGTACGATGATTAAAATAGTTAACAATACAGTAAATAATTACCTCTAAAAATAAAATAATTGACTATATCACATTCTAATGACTATACAATTATATGTTCCGCTTAGACGAGAACGAGGGCAATTATATGACAAAATAAAAAAGATTTTATATATTATTTTCAATACAATTTTAACTATATTAGTGTATCTAAAAAAGGCAACGAAAAGATCATATTTTAATAAACAAAAATGTAAATAACTCCTTTCAATTTTCTAAGTAAACTACAATCATATTTAAATTGTAATTTGAAATACATAGAATCAAAAATTCATGTTTCTTATTCACTTTTAAAAAAACCTTGCAATTAACACAAAATAACATAGAAAAGATTTTTTTTTTAAATATAAGTAAATATAATATAAAATTTTTCCATAGATAAAGCAGATTTAAATACATATCAAATTCATCTAACAAAAAAAAAAATTTCATGAATTTTATTCCGCAATTCTCAAGAAATTGGCCGTTTGAATACGTCGTCAGGGAAGCACAGCCCCCTTCCGCGATAAGTACCCCCGAAATTGTTGAATTCTATAGGCAAAATTGATCAGCGAGTTTATCGAAGCCATTATAAAAGCCGATACTCTTTGAAGAATATAATTGCCCAGATTACGCGCCAATTCTTTGCGAGTCGAAAATATTTATTTGAATTTTGATAAGCAATGAAGTATTGCTTACAAACCGACTAATGGATATATAGCTCTAAAGGGCTTATCAATACAGCGACAAATTAGATTGTTAGTATTTACTGACTGACCGTCAATATCGGCCAAGAGCTCTGCAATATTAGGTGAAGGATGTTTATGACCTTAGTCCTTACATCGGGATCACACAAAATAAAGCAGTTTCAAATACATATCGAGTTCGATAATAAATATAGACTAATATTTACATCTCAAATAATACATGAATATTTAATTATATACAAAACAAAAACCTATCATATACCCTAAAACAATTTAAAGTATATTGAATAAATGTATGTAAAATTTAAATTGATATAGGACATGGTTTATAATAATAAGAATTTATAAACCCTCGATTATAATCAAAATTCAAATATACATTAATATCCATATATTCAAATATAAATTAGCCCTAAACTAAAAAAAGAATTAAAAAATATATATATATATAAATCAGGCCTCGTAGTCTCGCGGTACAAGTATGTGCCGTGCAATCTAGAGGTCCTAGGTTTGATTCCCGGGTCGGGCAAAGTGTTATTGGGTTTTTCCATTAGGAAATTTTCAGTAACAGCACGGAGTCTGGAAATGTGCCCGAAAACGGCAATAGGCTCGCCCCCTATTACGTGGGACTGATACAGACCTGGCGAAATGTGGGTGCAGAAATGCACCTCTGCCTACCCCTTCGGGAAATACAGGCGTGAGTTTATGTATGTATGTAAATATAAATCATGTAAAACTTAAACGTTAAAGAGACTCAATTTTGATTCCCAAATAAATATATATTAGTATGATTAAATAGAATAATAGCAAACATATAAATACACATGATAAGTTATTATTACGTAATTTCCTTTCACCCTGATCGTGCATTTGTAAAAGAAAAATACTGAATTGCCTTTGTTCACAATTGATTGGTCTTAACTCATTTTTGCCTCAAACAGCAACCTTAAAAACCGGGTATTAAAGTTTCGTATCAATATTATCTTTAATGTATAAAAGAAAATATCGTAAAAATAAATTTGACCGACTATTCATAACCTTCATATCCCTTCAAGGAAAATATCTCAAATTTGACTAAAAACAGCAGCAAATAGCTAGTAAGTTAATGTAAGGTTAAACAATTCTATAGGCTACTATCGACCTACTTCTATTACTACTACACTATCAACGTTATTAAGGAAGTGATTCTACTGATGATAATCTTTTTTTTTATTATATTTAGGCAACTACAGTTGATGCGATGGATGTAACAAAAAATATCCCACTTTAGTTTTGTTAATATACCTATGACACTCACTGGATCATACTTTGTTACGATTTACGAAGTATAACACAGAGTTGGACAAAACGTAATCATGATTTAAAGTCACGGATTATGAGTAATTATGATAAATGAATGATATTGGTTACTAATTATAATCATAATTACAACTTAAACATTGTAACCGTAATCCATTTGGTGTGATAACGTTTCGACCTGCTATAGTATAAAGATTTTACTATACATCAAAATTCTACATCTGTTGCTTTGCTTGTTCATCGCAACCATTAATGTATCTATTAGTTGCATGAAACATCAAAAATAGGCATATTTTATGATATCTATTTAAATTGTGTATTTACACGTATGCAAAAATAGTATTCCGCTCTGCAGGATAGCACGGCGATCTGATATCAACGATGGTGGTTGTGTGACCCGGAGACCGCCACCAATTCCCGGTTGTAGGTCCTGAGGGTCGCGTTGCACTGGTACTTGTTCCTAGACGCGCAGTACCACAGTATCTTAGGCTGGTTCCTGTACGCATTATGGGGTCTGTAGTAGTAACCGTTTAGCGTGAGCTTCGGGTAACCGTTCGTATTGTGGATCATTTGTACTGAAAGATCACATTCTGTTAGATAGAACATCGCGAAACACACAACTTTGGGAATATTAAAGGATTTTTAAATGAAAAATAATAATAAGCAACAATTATTTTATCAATACAAGCTTTTTACAAAACCCAAATAAATTTATAAGATTACAATGCGGTGGGCTTAAAGTAGGTCATTTAAAACTTAATTTCGAAGACATTTCAATGTCATTTTTATTTTCTTATACTATCTTTACTTTCTTAGGCTTTAAGTATATCATGATACAAATATAACAAAATATCGCTTAAAATCAGATCACAAAACAGGTTACGCTAAGTACACATTGTATTAATGAGCTCTAATTTGGGAAATTTAGTTTTTGTATCAATATTGTAAAGTATCTCTTGAGTGGAAAAGAGCAACACTAGTTATTTCCCGTTCTTCTCTAGTGATGACTGCCTTCCAAACAGGGTGGTACACTCAATTTTGAAATGACTGAATCTAAGTGATGTATTTGTCATTTATGGATTCAATAAATATCACTTCATTTCATTTCATTACAAAACAATAACCATTAACATAATATATAATAGCAGTGTCGCTGTTGCCCGTCTATCCAGATCACAGCAAGATTTTCAACGTATGTAGTTTCTAAAGCGCCAACATCTGTTAGACTGTCAAATGGTGTTGTTGTTGTGAGTGTTTCTACATCTGTGTCTAGTCTCGGAAAAGACAACTTTCTTGCCTGTGGTGTGGAGCCGCGCGCCGCAGCCTCTTGCGCACAACCAACGTCGCTTACTCCTGTAGCAAGCGTCCAACTTGTACCAATAACCACTGATCTTCAACAGCTGTCCGCTATAGCTGCCATATTCGACACTTCTCCCCGCCTTCGCTGTTCAAAATCAGTTTAAACCAATTTGCATTAACCAAATCAAACTTCGAAACGTTTCTTCAAAGTGCTTATCATTGCGACCCATTAATATGGAGGGAATAAAATAAAATAACGTACTGAGTATATTTGTTTTTATAAAATATGCTATAAATTAAATACTGTCGCAATACAGTCTCGTAAATAAAACAATAACAACTTTGGAATACAAAACTACCAACTAAACATTAAACACTAATAAACAAGATCTACAATTATATAATAAATATATCGGAAATTTGAGTATTTGGAATCGTGTAAACGCGTAAAATAACAATAGTTAATAACAAAACAAATCTTAGTATAAGTATAGTATACATTTGCGATATAATAGTGACTACTCAAACCAGTTACAGAGCCCCATAGATACTGTCGCTGTACGTCACACTTTACATATACAGCACCCTACCTACTCGTATAATAATGTATAGTATATGTGTCTAATATAAAAACTATCGCTCGTATTATGTTGGTTCATAAGCTGTAAGTGTACGTGACGGCTACACAGTACCTACACTAAGTCTACGGCTAAACACAAATTATAAATATTGGAGTATCTCGTAACATGGTCTATCAGTCGTACCGCTCGCTACGGCGCAGTCAATAAATAGAATTTTATAAAAAAGCATCAACAATACGGCTACTCTATCTTTAAAGCTATACACTTTGTATACATAATTTCTAAACATTTTCGGTACGAGAATATTGCACATTTACGTTATACAAATGTAATTATTTATCTAATAATGGCCATTAAGGCAGTACAAGGCGTCCGAAAGCGTTATCTAGTGCCACCGGTATATTGTAGTCCATAATACGTTACAAAACTAAAGCATCCGACCAGAGTTCCGGGCAAGACCTCGATTTCATATCACACGAGTCTCGGAGGATCACTCCGTGACCTACATTTATTTAAATGGAAGATTAATAAGCGCCGAGTCGGCATCAACTAATCAATACAACGCTACTTAGAGCCGACAGCTGGGTTGCCTCCCGAGTCTCGACACAAAGACGAGCCTCCGGCACTAACTAGGAGCGGCGCTACTCCTAATAATTCGTATCGTACCATGTCAACTCCTTACAGAGATGACGATTCACTTTGTTCTACAAATTAATAAACAAAACGTACCTTTGGCATAACTATTTAAACTAAATATTACATATTTTGGATTAGCAAAGAAATGGTTATGAATAAACGACGGCTGTTTGAGTACATTGAGAGCAGTCACCGTGGCTTTGTTCTTTCATAAACCGGATAATGGAGGCGCGTTATTTCAACGTGCCCATATGGCGACGCTCCACGTGCGCGGTCAGTGCCTTCCGTCCAGTAGACCACGAACGAGGAGGTCGCGCCAGGCCTACAGGAACAGAGCGGCGGGGGGCGCGGGAGGCATGAGCGACACCGGCGCGGACATCGCTTCTACTGATCTAGGGGCCGCGCTAGCAACTATCTTATACTTGCCCATTGGGTCCACTTGGAACTTCCTAGACTCATGTTTAGCGGGATTGTACGTAGCAGGATGGTTATGCGAGCCGCGGAAATACACTAACCGACCATCTCTTAGGCACAGGGCGACCTGACAACGTTCCGCTTTTTGGTACGACCGCGCGCATCTCCAAGTGACTCGGCGAGGGTGGGAGCCGCCGTCTTCGTAGAATATATGACCATCCGCCACCAAGTGCAGTCCACCACGCGCGGAACGTATGTAGAACCAGCCTGCAAGTAATTAACTGTCAGAACCATATTACATTCACATCACGATGTAGCTAACCTTACTACCGATAGCATATACATATTTACTTACGATCGAAGTAACACTATTTACAAATAAATTACTTAAAAGACAACCATTATTGTCTTTCTAGAATAAATTGTAAATCTAGGTAGCCGGATTCCTAGAAAAAGCAATTCTAGATGGTTGCAGTAATGAAACACATCATTCTGGCTGCTTTAGTAATACATTCTCTTTGATAGATAGGTTTATATTGAGTACTTGGTTTCTCGTTTAGCAATGCATTACTAACGCAGCTCTGGCGTGGTGTCATGGCACTCCGTCACGGCGCGAGCGCATCATAATGATTACATCCGTATTAATTAATAAAAAGTAGGTACGTTAAGATTTTTACCACGTAATACAGAAGAGATAAATAAAAACCTTATATGAGTTCAGCGCAATATAATCATTTCTTTGTACCTATACACGAGGGGAGGGCATCCCCCCACTACCGTACTCACTACTGCGTACACATTCTCAGACCAACTGCCGATATAGCTACCTTTACTTCCATATACAATCGATACTAAACATAATTATAGCAATAAAATATCTTATCACAATTAAATAATACTTTAAAAATAATACTTGAGAGATTAACAAATGCGTAATCATATAATCGTATACATGTTGTCGCGTGGTAATACAATATGTGTAAATATGGTAATCATATCGATTCGGTTAACATGACTGCGGCGGCGTCGCTCACGGGGCTCGTCATTCCTACGATAATACATTTTCACTCAACGTCCTTTACATATAATCTCTAGCAGCTGTTAGGTCTTTATTTCTGTGATATATATTTGAATACTCAAGTGCTATTTGTAAATAATTCATTAGATTTATGGACAATCAGTCGACATGTCAGACCCATACCAACTATTACTCAAGCAAAACGTACAAAATGGCATAGATATGAGATTCATTGGTTAAAAATATAGGTACTGTGATATTAAATCACAAATTATCCTTACCTAAGGGACTAATAGATTACCACCACATGAGGCAAAGTTCACAGAATAAATTGAGTTATTATTCGTCGATTTGTATTTATGAATAGAATAAAAGCTCTGAACTGTGACACGATGCGTCCATTTTAGATATGAATTGATCACAAGAATCACGAGCCAAAATATACCATGCAAATTTCTAACCCTCTACACAACCATTTGAAAAGCTTAACCGCCGCTATTGTGACATATCTTTGTGTAAGTACAGCCGAAGCAAAATAAACATCTAACATAGTAAAATTAAGTACTCAAAGTAAATAAAAAATAATCATATAAAAATGTAAAAAAATATAAAGTAAGTTCTCACTAAACAAAAAGTCTTATAACTACAACGTATACATGAGTATTATAATAAGTTGCTCAATAAATGCAAACACCTACATTAACAAGTTGTTAACATTACACACTAATCGTATACATGACATGACTTCGTTTAAAACATCCCTTCTACCCTAAGCGTAGCTGACAACATAACCGTATCATTCCATTGATCGCAACCCAAAACCAACCATGCCGGGGACGAGGCCCTGCGTCCAACAACTTTCAACGTTATGTACAAATTTCACCAATAAAATTGTTAAAAAAATAATGTAAAAATAATGTATAAAAATACTCGGTATCATAAGAGAACTATCACTTTGTACAATAAACTACATTACGGGCCGGTGCGTTCGGAAGATCTATTGTGAGGCACATCGTCATGCGTCTTGTGGGATTCCGGCTCCATACAACCTTGTTTTAAAGAACTTCTTATAAAAATACATTTTCATGGGCAATCGTCATCTATCGAAAAATATTGTATCAGCGATAAGGGTTGGCCACATTTTGCAAAACGTGATTCTCACTAAAAAATTATTAAATATCCACATATTTTATATTGACCGACAAGCCGACAATAGACGAAATAGTGAGATTCTTAATTGTTTTATTGAAAAACATCCATACTTTTCCATAACCTATTAAAAAACACTTACCGGTCCACTGACGAAATTGTCTTACTTCCGCGAAATCAAATAACCGAATTTCTTAGAACGTGGCCTCCCACCCCAACACCTACTAAGTATTACGTAAAGGGCTTCGCAATAACGAGTTTTGAAAACATTTCAACACAAAGACGACGAATTGCCTTTTATAAATTTGAGGGTTTTTTTTTTTTGGTAATACTGACAATCTCTTTGATATTATTATTAATAATAAAAATTTCGCAACCGGCCTCCACTACGTATATAAGTCCTATATAATATTCGTATACTTTACACAGCGCCAAAAATATCTACCAATAAATGCATCTACTCAATACAATATACGGTATACAATATAATCTCTTTGGGGAACAAGATTATAACAGAACAAGTGGACTAAGTTCGTCTAATCTCATTCGTTCAAATACTTCAATAAAAAGCGTATATATTTAAGAGTATTATGTTGCAGACCACCGGCCGAAAGGCACAAGAGCAAGATATAACATCCCTTGATAATCGATATCCATCTAAGTGTAATTTCACTTCGCTTCCAAAAAAAACACTGTATAATAAATACTAAAATTTGGATAACTTACGTAATATTTGGAAAACGAAATATTCTATCTAAAAAATTATTATTTTATTCATGCAACAAAACCTAGTAAAATAATTACTACTAATGTGAAAATACAGATAATTGTGATAAATAAATGCTAAATGCTTGATAAAATAGATCAACTTATGTGCCGAAATCCAACAACATTTCGTGGGCCGATGATCTGCTTAATGATATTCGAATTGACTTAATGGCTCATTGGCCACATTCAACTTAAATGACGAAACATTTAGAACATGGGTCTGAGTGGTGTAGCTCGCACACCACAAGTATGAGCGCTGTTCATCTGCACAACTCGAAGTCCAAAAGTGTGTACAGCAGCCCTACAGCGAGGGTTGCGGGAGCAGCGCCACCACACCTTGCCGCTGGCGGCGCGGCCGTTGAAGCAGAACCGGTGCGCGCCCACCTCGATCGCTGGTTTACCCCTCTTGCTCAAACAATAGCGGAACTGACCCGGGAAGCAGGGAAACGGGAACGGCAAACCCAACGTCGGCGTCGCTTCGGGAGGATTGCCCACACCTGCAACTGTAAATGTTGGTTAGTATCCGCTATTGCTGGAAATACTTTCTACTTAAGTTCTACATTAACTGAGTCATAGTTACGTACATAAAAATTATTTATACCTTCAAGACACATAATTGTGTAGTAAAACAACAAAATGTGTGAAATATTTAATTAATAAATAAAACTACCAAAGTGTTCATTATATTATATTATTTTCAAAAGATATACATGAAAATCGGTCGAAATTCAATTTCGTAAAAACGCTCTAAGCGCTACTGATTGACTAATTGCAGAGTTATCACGCATTGGCTATTGGTTGGCGCATCGTCGTCGTCTTTTGTTGGTGCCTTTCGTGAAAGGGTTAATAAATTTTTTGTTATTATTTTTCTTAGTCTGACGCCTTCGCCTGATGTTGTGGTGCTCGTGGGAGAATCCCATTGAGATAACGCGATCATGCAGAGTAATTGCGTAACACTTGCAGCCGCCATCCGACTTGATGCATAGCCATCTGTATCGAGACCCAACGGGTTTGCCCGCCTTTCTGAACCGGTACCCGCCTACCACCAAGATAGGATTGCCGAAACGAGACACACCCCAGTACACTGCAAAAATAGATATAAGTAATACTCTATTTTAATTTATTACTTATAAATACTTTATCAAGGCTCAGCATTTAAAAAAGCTATGTTACTTTCAAAAGTGGAAGACGTTTTCTTTTATGGTTAACGTTGTAGTTTTCTTACCTGTAATATGTATCTACATATTTCCTAGTAATACAACTACTGTCAATACCATAATTTAATACAAGACTTTTAAGATGTTTCCAAAAAACGCGAAAACTTTCGAATACCTTTTATAGGCTGGCCTTTTGAGGAAGAATTTCTCTAGAGTCAGTATTTATCAACCGAATAGATAATCCATAATCCTATAACAAAAAGTTATCTGGAAGTGCTAAGTCATATTTGAATGTAAAAACAGAAGGTCACACAACTGTTGATTTCGCCATTGTTCAGACAGAATAGAAAATAATATTATAATACATACATTTATTAAAATAAGAGCACAAGTGTTTCAACAATGCCTTGCATATCTTTAAATTTTTGTGTCTTTGCTGTAATAGCAAATAGGTATAATAATTATATTTCTAATTATTAGAAACACAATTAAATTATTTACTTAACGTTAACAACAATAAGATAATACAGCATTATAATAAGGTCTTCTTCAAATAATTGGGGCCTATTCGAAACATAATTCCAGTGTAAAATATAATACAGTGCATTTTTTAGTCATGGACAAAGTCCAGAAATCTTAAAAAATAGATCCAAATAAAACAATATGAACAGTCGTACCATTAACCTCATGATTAAAAATTGGGATAAATGTCATTTCAGAAAATATATGTAGATTTATTCTTAATGCTAAAATCTACGAGTTCATTGGGTTGCTATAATTAATCATCACAAGATATCTTTAAACTCACATAAAATAATATCGTGATAAATATTTTTTTGTACAAATATGTAATAACCTACGGGAATGTTAATTATTAATACAGAATACAAAAATACCCCACGGATACAATTATCTCGCGTTTAGTCACAGCCTTAAGGGCACTTTTAACGTGCATCGCGACGGAACTAAAAGATTATGAAGAATTTTACCCCGAATAAATATGAGTCATATTTATAAAAGTTAATTGCGTGTGCGTTAGCTAACAGTGGAACTTCGGTTAGATAAGACACACGTAACGTAATAGCCATTCATAAAGGCGTCTTGTTCAACGAAATTATAGAAAATTGTTTTGTATCCTAGTAAATTCCGTCCTTAAATTGCTACATTGTAAATACTTCACAGTATTCTAGTTATTCGTTTATATACCTATTATGTCCGCAATACTCTGTCATTATTCAATAAACAGTACCTAATAACAAATTTTACGGTACCTCCAAAAATACACAATCTCATAAAACAAAGCATTGCAAACACACGGACCAAAACTATAAAGCGTTTCACTTTATTTCACTTGCCTTAAACGTAAACTCAAAGCTAACAAAAAGGCGGTTCAAGGTTTTCCGATGCCCACTGAAGAAGCTGATTCTCAGAACTTGTCCTCCTGAGTCTAGAGTAAGTAATTAGGCGCGTGGTTGTGATCTCCCTTGGAGTGCAGGAATTGTCCTTCCGCCGTAGTTTGGACTCTGCAGCGACAGTCCATCCTGTCCTTATCTTTACAAGCCCAATTGAGTTTCCCGCGGTACTGATTGTTTACCCAAAACTTATTGTTTTGATATATCAACACAGATTTACCAGCTCTTGACGGCAAGAAAAAAGCTTCTGAAAAAGATTACCTGTTGTTTAATAACAATTTAAAATAAATTATCGACTTTTCAATATCAACTTTTGTAGGGTTTTCTATTACCTACACGTAAAAAATTTTAGCCGGTCTATTTGTACTTTGTGACACCAACTCTTTGGCTTCCTAAATTAAATATACAAAAATAAAACTAGGAAGTGATTATTATAACGTGTATTATATATTAAATGTATGTTTTATATACTATTGATCATACATAAAGAATAATTGTTGATCCTTTAAATATATATTTTTTATGATTATTTGCTAATTAAAACAATCCCGATTTCTTTTGTGATTCATTACATTTTTTATATATAGAACATACTATTTAAAATAAGTATTATTACTAACACGATAAATAAAATTGTTCTTCTATACGAGTAGTAGGTTATGGACCAGTAAAAAGCAACATTAAATCTTTTAGCCAATTTCTCTTGCAAGCTTTGAAATGTTCCATTTTTAGATTCCCTCATATTATTGTTACTTTGTAACCAACAAAATCCCTTAAGCAATATTCAATTATAATATCGCCTAACTTTTTACCAGTAAAACAAATGTTTTTCTGATACAATTCAACCTCAGAAGAAGAATAAAATATGGTAATAAAATGTGTTGCACACCGTCTCCGCATCAAGAGTTCTCTTTACAAAAAATTATAGTTTTATCATTTTCTGTGTGGTCTTCCTGTAAAATTTCTGTTTTTCGTGATTGTGACTGTTCTGGTACTGTATCACTTCCCCTTTCTTGTTAGTTCGGGCTGAAGCAGAACAAGTCTTGCTCCTACGCTTCGAACACATCCAATATGTTTTCGCCACCTCGTTGAACGTAAACCCATCCAACACTAAAATTCGCTTACCCTTCCCAGTAGGTATATAGGCCGCAAAATATTTACCTATAAATGAAATATACCATTTAACAATCAATTGAAAACAAAAATTATAATATATCATAATATATAGTTTATGGGCATATCTATAGAATATCTTAATAAATATTTTATTCTTAAGACAATAGATTGGCGTTCGTCAAATGTTCTGAACAATAAAATCTACGTCAGTCCTCTACAATACAAATTATAAGCAAGTTTGTTGTTACATCAAGGATGTACGACAAACAGCTATTTTCGTCAGTAAGTACTAAAGCTAAACAAAGTCCATCATCCACGAAACCACAGGGAACAAATGATGAATTCCACAGCTCTACTGGTACCTTCATTAGTAGATATGATTTGTTACGGTTTTGGAACGGCGTCGACCAATCTCCTATAATATATGTTTAACAATTAGAGATGTAAAGAACTCGAGTCTATGAGTCCTAATTCGATAGACTCGGCTCAATTTTGCACAACTCAGTGAACTAACTAAACTCGGAGTCTTGAGTCGAACCGAGCTTCAGTCTTTCCACAAAGACTCGAGCGCTAAAATAGAACTCGAGCTCTTAAAAAGAGCTCGAGTCTTAAATAGAACTCGAGTCTTAAATAGAACTCGAGTCTTATTAAAGCTTGAGTCTCAAAAGAGCTCGAGTCTTATGTCTTGAGCGTATTAAGGTTTACTAATGTCAATAGTTGCAAATTATTCTGGACTTTATACATACTTATTACATAAATATGTGCGTCCTCAGATCAATTTTGATTGCTTGTGATTTTATTTATTTAATTTTTCATGATGATTAAAATGACTTTTCCTATTAATTAACGCTTTTATTTTTTCAAAACACGTTTCTGATTACGAATATATCCCACAAAAGTAACATTTTATTACCTGATTTAAAAAGGACTCCAAACGGAAAACGACTCGAGCGCGACTCGCCCCGTAAAAACGACTCGAGCGCTAAAAAAGACTCGAGTTCCATGTTGCGCTCAAGAGCTCATATAGACTTAACTTCTCTAGTCTTGGGAGTCTTATTGTAATGAGTCGAGTCGTTCAATTTGTCAGTCGAGCTCGAAATTTAGGACTCAAAGACTCGAGTTCTTTACATCTCTATTAACAATACGAAATAAATAATTTACTTGTATTTCATGTAGGTAATTTATATAATATTATATATATAATAGCGGCACCATGGCTCACGCGTTCAAGTTTGTACAGATAGAGAGCATGAAATATAAACCTTTAATCAATTGGCACTACTGTGCTGGGAAAGTACATAGGTACTACTTACACACACTATATTTAAACCGATCTTAATTCGTCAGCAGAATTCGTTTTTCATTCGTTCGTTCCTAGTCGATAGCTGAAATAATTCTAAATAGATATGTTCAGTTTTATATGTTCATTTTCTCCAATAAGCATTAAATTGAGTTACCGAGGGTAATAGTGGATGGCTTTTTATATTTATATTCTAAAAAATAGTACAAAAACTAATTAAAAGGACGATAAACGAAAAATAAACGAATATATACATATGTATATTACAAGTATTCATCAAATACTAAAATTTAGATGACTCACTTGCGGAACGTAATTCATTTTTTGAATGAATTTATAAGATGTGCATAAAATACATTGGATAGAAATATCGAATAATCGAAGGTTTCAACACAAAAATATAAACACAAATCGATAAACATAATCTTTAATTAAATCTTATAAGAGTTAATACTCGAGATAAATGTAACTGTCTTTTATATTGATATCATTTCATAAAAATACATGTCAAAAATTACAAAAACAAACAGTAAAGCCGATTTTATAATACGGAATGTTCAGTACATCAATTAACAATAATTGACAGATTGGACCCATTGTCACACATAAGGCACTTTTATACTTATTTGACATAAAAAGTCATTTCAACGTGGATAAATATACTAGTTGGTTTACAACATTAATATCATAATTCATAAGTACATTATAAAAAAGTTACGATAAAAATGTATATATAAAAATACTAAAACTAGCTAATGATCAAATCTTATCACAAGTTGGTATCGAACGCGGTGCGATTCATTTGTTTCAACTGTCGCCGCTAATCGAATTTAAGAACTGAGCAAGTTGTGATAAAAATCAAACCATGGTATGTCCAGAAACTACCGTCATCTCCTATCGTCCTTACCGTGCAGTTTTATATTAAAATAAATTGTTAGTCAATTTAAGTGTTTTTCCTTAGTTATGAACACCATTACCGTTGCATGCCGTGGAAATGACAGTCAATAAGGAAATCGCAAAATGGGCTACGGCATTTGAAGGAATGTAATCGTAAAGACGTTGATGCCCTTGTGCGATCGCAAGCATGTATTCAACTGGAACATAACATCCATACGAATTGTAACTTTCCCATGATTCACCAATTGAGGGTAGGCGACAAAAACACCTAGAGGTTGTGCCACAGTATGCCACAGTTTCAACACAATTTAAATAAGTAAACCCCGTGTAAATTATCCTCAATTGTTGATATTATTAACTAATATACATTCCGTTAAGGATGTTAATGTCTGCCACCATTTGGAAATGGCGATAATCAAGGCATTGCTAATCAAACGGGAAGCGAGGCTCGAAAACTCTTATACCAATCGTAGTGATTCACCGTTCTGAACTCAATGACCTTAACTTCAAAACAGTAAAATAGGGAAATAAATTATATTAAATTCGAGCTCCGACGAACTATAAACACAAAGAGGAACAAACTGTGGTTTGACTTTTATCATAATAATCTGGTATAAACGCCTTTTATAACTTTCACTATACATTTTAACAACAGATATTTCTTTTCATATAAATCTCTAACGCCACCCAAAAGCACCAGAACAAGCAAAAAATACTCTGCGGCTACACGTATTCACTAAAGGAATGAGTCATAGAAAATTTTCCACCTTACACTAAAATGTTTTTGTGCTGGCAGTGTTGCCATTAAACTATGATATATACACACTATAGTATTGTCTACATTGTTTCCTTAACTAACGGAAAGTTATCAGTAAAATCAAAATAATGCTGGTTCAAAATAAGTGAGCGATATGAATGTTGTCATTCAACTTTCGGAGTTTGCATTGCCATCGGGTCTGCTAGGTCGGATGGAGTAGTAAGGGGCATGATGGGTACCGGCACGCCAACGTCCACTTGCATCCTCGCCTTTTGTCGCCGCGATGGTAAACACAGCGCTCTCGGAGGATGATTGTGCATCCCTTTAACAGCCACTACGCTCTGACCCAGCATGTGAATCCTCGCCTTGCAGTTTGTCTTCTTGGAGGTACACCGCCAAATAACTTTATCCCTCAACTTTGACTCCTCGCAGAAAGGGAACGTGTTGACCATCATTATAACTTTGCCTCGTCGCGACTTCAAAAACTTTATACCTGCGAGAAAAACCACAGTCAGATAACTGTACACAGTACCTACACCTTACACCGAGAGAGCCTTTCTACTTAACAACTACAGGTATTCATAAAGCGGGTGAAATAAAACTAGCGGTTATTGATAAGTACAATTTAATAATATGATTTCACAAAACGTACCGCGTACATGAAATAAAAACCCTTATTACATAATAAAATTACACTATCAATTAATATAAGAATCGAATGAGTAGTTAACAGTAAATGAGGTAGACATTCGAGCGTAGGTACCAATTTACCATGAAACCGTGGCGGTAGCGCTCAGTGCTCACTACGACATACGGATGTGCGGATGTGCACTACCTACGAGATTCGTCTGCTGCCCGAAGCACACAGCAACGGCGATTTACAAACATATTAAACCAGGCGTATACGGCGATATCTATGTTCACTGAATACATGCATAATAAGACCAATATTTACATAGAAACTGCGTGATTGCCCTAAATTATTTATTCAAACTCATAAATCGTATCTTATATAATTGACGTATATTGTCAGCGCCCTAAAATTAAATATCATATACAGATACAACTAGACGTATTCAACTTATGATTACAACGAGCTAGCGCCACGGATCCACACCATGCATTTGTACCGGTCTCGTTTCGTTCAGTGATACTCTTCAGGTACAATAGAGCGTGCCAAAAGGTTCACTACATTGATAAGAGATGCTGTTATAGTCAACACGCCATAAATCCGCGAGGGGGTAGCTTCAGCTCAATCGGTTCCGGCACAAACCACACAAAACCATAGCAAACCAGCGCGGCCGGAACTCAAATGAGCTGAAACCACCCGCCGTATCATAATGAAGTCTGCAATATAGAACACCAATAGTTACAATCAACGCCGCGAACTTGACACGGCCTCTAAACACACCTAAAACACAACATATAATACATACACGTGCTGAGACCCGATACAGCTAAGTGATCTAAATAACAATTAAATTAGTAATAATTTGTACTTAAATCAGAGTCGTACATACAAAGCGGTCCCTCGACACCATTACCAACAGTAACCGCGCCGAGAAACAACGAAGCCAAAAACAATTCATAAAATATATCCAGACAACAGTCTCAAAAAGGGCCTACGTATAAGTATGTTTATATTAATTAATTAACGTCATCAACAGCGTAGAATCGCACACAGTTAAAACTAAGTAAAGAGGTAGTTGAGTTTCGATAATAACTAGATGTAGTGAGTGGCGCGCCGGACCCTGCGCGGCGAGCCGCCCGACGCGCGCGCCTTACTTTACCTTAACCTACGCTTACGCTAAGACACCTTACTCGAGTAAAGCTTCTGAGTATTCATTCTTGTATATTATAAAATTGTATAATTTAAACTAATCTGTAAAACCCGTATAAAAGTGAAAGAGGTAGATGATTGAGCTTAAGTACTTAAAA
This sequence comes from Hemaris fuciformis, assembly GCA_907164795.1. Taxonomy (NCBI): domain Eukaryota; kingdom Metazoa; phylum Arthropoda; class Insecta; order Lepidoptera; family Sphingidae; genus Hemaris; species Hemaris fuciformis. The sequence continues at coordinate 3,518,429 of OU015443.1, forward strand.
CCGATGGTTAAGAGCACAACATCGCTGCGACGGCCGCGAGGCCTCGCCTGTCGCCAGTGGCCTGTCCCCGTCGCCCGGAGACGAGTCGCCGACGAAGGCGCCAGGCCACGCTGCACGTCACATACTGTCGCATTTCTCGTAACTAGTGTAAATTCTTAGATTAAAGAGGCGGACATCTAATCGTCTAAATCGCAATAAGTTTCTGAAAATTGTAAAGTATAAAATTCTCAAAATAAATTAAGTAATTCTAAGTACAGTCCAGGGGACTTCGTATTGCTTCGTTTCGAACGAGTTATCTCCATCAGTCACCGACGCGTTGTCGACGGCGGGGTGCGCCGCCAACCTTTCCACACTCCGGATCGACTGTCGATTGCCCACGTTCGACCGCGTGTTTAGCTTCATCCGATATAGCCTGCCTGGCTGACCAGCCTGTTTCCTGTGTCCTGTGCCCTGCGCCCTGTGTCCGCCTAGCGTTACCTTACCTGTCCGATGTTGCGCGGCTTGATTATACGAAACCAAACGCTAAAAGCGGCCTTTATCCGAATAATAACCAACTGCCTAAATCTGACACCGATACGAGCTGACACCGTTTTACATTCAGAAGGGTCTTACACATTTAACGTCCTTAATATTCCTATTCGATTCGAAAAGTAGCCCACACCTATACGGATAACGTTTAGGATCTCGACGAGACCGCCTAACCTACACACGAAATATTATTCGCATTACATACTTAACTGGTCGTCTCCCGTGTTCCCTTCACTGGTCGCCGTAACATTCAAAACACCACAACACCAATAATATAATGTTGACATTACACTCACATTACCGATACTGAATAACCAACCAACAATAGCCATCGCAGAACCTTAACTAACGACACCTTATCCCCTCATAACCTTACATTACCAATTAACCTAAATAAATTATGCTACATTTCGGGTGCCAAAAGGCGATTAGAAAATATCGATAGTCGACTGTCATATCATTGTAATAATCGAACGCTCGTCGTAAATTGTGAAAGCTCTCGTTCAAAATTGATGTTAACATAAAGAAAATAAATAAAATAAAGCCGCTCGTCGCCGTGTTTAGGTGTGTGTTTAGTTCTCCTCGTTGCATGGCGTGTCGACGAGCAGCGGTTTGGCAGCATTGGTATGCGGAGTGGGCGGCGGCAGCGAGGTGGGCGACTGGTGCGGAGCGGCGCCGGCGTTGGGCGTGGCGGTGGCGGAGGCGTTGGCGGTGGCGGTGGCGTGCGCGGTGGCCGCGTACAGCGCGAGCGCGTGCTGCAGCTGCAGCAGCTGGTGGTGCGGGTCGAGCGGGCCGGGCGCGGGCGCGCGGTGGCCGCTCTGGTGCGGCGTGCGCACCACGTAGCGTCCGTCGGCGAAGCGGCGCACGTTGGGCGGCGCGTGGTTGTGCGAATAACGTGAGCGAACGATGCGCTCGTGTCCCTCGGGGCCTTCCGTGTTCACATCGGCGAGACAACGCGATGTCAGCCGCGACGAGCAATACCACTGCTTGCGTCCGTGAGCCAGATTATTCTTTAGCCGAAAAGTGTAGCCGCGATGAAGCAACAACCGACCCTTGCCCGCGCGGATGAACCGAGCTGCATCAGAAAACAACATAATTAGTAAATGCTCTAGAGGCATATCATTAGAAAGCAAATTCTACTTAAAATTGTAGTTGGAAGTATTTTCTTAAATTGTATCCATACTAATATTTTAAGTAGAAACGACACACAACATGCCTTAAAACTATATTACGTATTATATGTTGCATGTAAAAACTGAATGAAAGGACAGTGTGCAATAAAACCATAGTTTACACATTCCATTTAATCCAATAAATAATAAATAAAACACTATACATTTCGAAATTTTATATTCCACGATTACATCTAACATCTCTATGACACCTCACGGACCACATCTACAACAGATATATTTATGGCACAATTTATTATTGAATGTTGAGCCTATCTCCAGGAGAAATTATGAGCAAATTATTTGGCACTTAAGAAGAAATACTTGGCGACAAACAATGGACTTTGCATTTGAGCACGTACACATGAACCAACAAAAAAGAAGCTTCTTCTTATGTTATGTTTGAAACAGATGCATATATAAATAAAAGTATAAGGAAGACCATACACACCCCATTTCTAAATCTACGCAACTTTTATGATAAGAGTCCTACGCGCATATTGCACTTCATTTTAAATAACCTAAGCTTAACATCAGTATGTATTTGGCACTTACGCTAATAAAAACAGGATCATAATTTACTTAACCACATGAGCTTCATATCACATATTGAGGAAGGTAACTAAAATATTGTACTTTATTCAATCAGAACTGTACTAAAACAAATACATTAAAACCTATAGTCAATAAGGAAAAACCTCATTATTTAATCTATGAAATACTTCGGTTCATAATGTATGTTCCAACAAATAGCGTCAAAATATACCAAAGCTACCTAACCTAAACCTTAATCTTAGCGTCTGTCGTTTGACAGAACCAGGAAACTTTGAGATCTACGAATATTGTAATTTTATTACTGACTAGATGTGACTAGTAGCGGACCATCCACGCAGTCGGATCAAAATTGTCAAAATCCAAACGCGGGAGTCTCGGCAGAAGAAGAGGCGTTGGCGGCGACGCCGGCGGAGCGGAATAAGGATTCTGCTTGAAAATTTTCTTTCCACAGCGATTGGCATGGTTGTGCTCGCCAACTAGCTTATGTAAAGTCCCTTTCTGCGTGTATGCTTTGCAACCACACCCGCCCATGGTGCACCGCCAGCGAACCACGCCGGAGCGCATCGTGTGAGCGGCGTAGAAGCTGCGCCCACGCACCCACAAGCGCGGCCGGCCTCCCGGGCCCACCGACAAGCGCACCAACTTATCTACCGAACAAATAACACTGCATCATTACAATCATATTTATTGGTAGTAGCAACATGCAAGCATTGGTTAGTATTTGCCCTCAAGCATCTTAATTACTATAAGTAAAACAACTGAACATTTTGTATTTGTTAGTATGTAACAATATAGAAATTCAAATACATAATACGTGATTTGTGAAATAAAATTATTTGTACATTGTTGAACCATTACATAAAATTCTAAGACTAGAAAAATTTTAATCTGATCTATTGCGGTATGTGACGTTTTTGAACTCGGAAATCTCTTTCATATACAATACAATCTAAGAATAAAATTATACATAAGAAAACAATATACATTCAAGTATATTGGAACTGAGTTCATAATTTTTGTTAAAATATCATCATCATCATCATCAGCCCATATACGTCCCACTGCTGGGCACGGGCCTCCTCTACAATTGAGAGGGTTTAGGCCTAATTCCACCACGCTGGCCTAGTGCGGGTTGGCGGACTACACAATTAAGAAATTCCTAAGAACTTTTAGGTGTGCAGGTTTCATCACGATGTTTTCCTTCACCGTTAAAGTACGTGATAATTAATTGTGAATACACACATAACTTCGAAAAGTCAGAGATGTGTGCCTGGGGTTTGAACCCGCGACCGTCGAGATTCTCGACCGCGTGCCTAAACCTCGAGGCCATCACGACTTATGTTAAAATATATGTATAATTAATTTATTATTAATACGTTGGTTAATAATTTATATGGGTGTTAGCACTGCACTCAATGAATCACCAACGTTATGCAGTATTCATTGTTCATTTTGGGATTGAAGTAACCAGGATTGTCATTTTTCAAAAACACACATGTATTAATGTTTTACTTTACATCAATTACAATATGCAAAATTTGACTACGCTATGAGGAGACAATATGTAGGTAACATCGGTGATTTTGACTTATAACCGACACATTAAATATTAACTCATTGAGATCATCGCATAGCTGCAATAAATAAATAAAATGACTAGCTCACCACGTCTAACGTCTGTTCCTTATGCATATTGATATCTTTAGATAACGAAATATCCAATCATGAGTCGTGCGCAAAATATTTAAATAATACATCTTGTTAAAACTAAACTCGTTCAAATGAATGTTTAACGCAAAGGAACATAAAATGTGATATAAAATATTTGTCAATTTGTAATATTAGTGGCAAACTCCACACGACAGTTAAATGGTTAGTCAAGCATGAGAGTTTGCTACGCACCCCGTTATCCTACACAACACGATATATTGCTTATAGAATCTATAACATAGTTCACACGTTTTTCAGTCTCACAGGAATATTCACTTATATACAAAACAATAAGTGGAATAATGGGGCGCGTCGTAAAATGCTAGCAATTAAAAAGTATTATTCGTACGAAGTAAGTTTTAGTTTTTAACCCTTAAGTAATGAAGTTTACCATTTTAACGAAGCAATTTGATTTAAATCAAATATAAATTAATATAATATAATAGTAAAAAGGTATAAAGATTAAGGCTTAAAGATTGTTACAAATTATGGACTTTGTAAACCAAAAGCGCAAAAATATTATTTATATTGCGTATACTGGTACTTGCTTCGAGCTAGGTGTTCTCTAGGAGGAACGTTAATGGAACACAACTGCATTACTTAAGAGAGGAACGAGTTAGGTTAGGTTAGGTTACGAAGATTATTCGTCGAGCACAGTTTTAGCGTGCGCGGCTAGTGCCGCCTGCGTAAACGGCCTCTGCACGAGCGAGGAAAAGCCAGCCGGCGGCTCATGAGAATGCACATTACTCAGCGCGAATATTCTGTCGTGTAGAGTGTGTGCATATGCTCTGCACGTGCGCCGAGTACACCGCCACCGCACCTTGCTCTTCTCGGGAAACACCTTCTCAGCGTAAAATGAAAAGCCCCCGAGCCTCATGTGCCTCCTGCCCCGATTAGATATCACGAACTCCACTGCAAAACATCACTCCATCAAAATACAATCCATAGAAGCTTACAACCACTTAAAATCATGCAAAGCGTTCATTACCTAGTGAACCAAGCAATTTCTGTGTAAATGCTCTTCAATCGCTATTTTCTGTGTATAATGTTTGTTTAACATGTGGGGAAAACTAATAATTGTAAAATGCACCTTCACACAAAAGCACATACTTCAGATAGAGTATATAAGCTGAAAGGTAAAATCTTATGGAAAGTACCGATAAAAAGGAAAAAACACTGTTTAAATTTGTATATTTAAAAATCAATCATCTTAACACAACAGCGACGTTAAATAATATTACTTCATTGTTTTCAACGCCCTCATCCGTGATTCAAGAGTTTTCTGAAGCAATCGGTGGTAATTCTCGAAATAATAAAAACTCTGCCATTGGAGGCTTTCCCTCCGTGCTTGTATCGCCGAGAGAATATCTTTTTTTAAATCTCTCGAACCACCCTTTACTTGCTTTGAACTCATGTTTGTGTATTTTGTCACAACTGCCGTACTCCGATTTTTTTAAGTTGTGATAAATGTTAAGAGCCTTTTGCCTTATGACAGTACTATTTAAAGTAGAACTGTGGGCATGAATACTCTTTAACCAAATTAAAAGATTATTCTCCATTTTTGGTAACAACATATCATTGATGCGTAATGCTGATTTGGAACTGTCGCCATGCACCATTGAAGACATAAGTGTTCTTATTTTTTCTTCATTTTGTTTTACCGATCGTATTGTCGATTCATTTAAATTAAGTTGTCTAGCAATAGACGCAATTTTCGCTCCAGATTTTAACATGTCCAAAATTTTAACTTTCTCAGTAATAAGGATAGATTTTCTACATTTTCTTTTTGGACCGCCTTTTAGAACACAGTCGTATGCTAAAATGTAAAGATTCTCATGAATGCTTGCTGCAACTTCAGAACACAAAATAAACGAATAGGATGAAACTCTCGCATTATAATTGAAGTGTCAGTGCGCAGTTTGTCCATATATAAACGCGTGTAGTTATGATGGCACAATTTCTTGAATCGCAGAATAATCTGAGCGGTTTGCCGAGGGTTCACCATGTAGTTATTCTAAGTATAAATCAGCCCCTATGTAAAGAAGCGTTATGGTACTTCTGTCGTGGTACACTTACTATTTTCATTATACAAAGTCAATTAAATATGTCTAAAATTGAGATGAGATGACATTTGCATGCACAAACAGTTAAAAACAACGTAACGTTCCTAATAGTATGTAGTTTATTTGTTCCCTGGTATAGTTTCGATGAGGCTCTCTATCCGCGCGTGTTCGCTGAGTAGCGGCGCGGGAGAGGGGTGCGTGTGGTGCGCCGTGCGCGCAATCAATCTTCCGTCTATTGTGAGAGCCCTTGCAGGACAACCTTGCCACCGACTCCTACAAGACCAGTATACTCTGGCCCCGCGCCTCTTCCGCGCTACGAATGCATGTCCGTCCAGCAGCAGGGAGGGAGCGCCGCGCCGTGTCACTGTGTAGCACACCTGCACCTCTGCCAAACCTACGCACACATAACATGAGCAAATAATAAATAAAACCCCACGTTAATTCGAAATATTTATTGGGACATTACATTAAAAATACTTAACATTACTGATCACAATGGTGTAGAACTATACTATTGATGACAACGATTTAGATTACACTTACGAACATTTCATCAATGATACTATAGTCAAAGATATTGTTGAAACATTCCTTTGAAAAAGTTGATTTGACTTTACGGCTTAATTACTGGCTGCAGTGTGTAACTATTAGATGAAAACTTTTACAGTGAAGAACACAGAAAAAAATAATATTATAATATAACAATTATAATTAGGCCACAAATTCATAAAACCACATATCACACACAGTAGTCTTGAATATTGATTAATTATTGCTCTAGTGAATTACATGTCCAAAATAATTTTACACTGTCGGGCAAGTGACCACTTCACCAAGTTCGTATTTTCGCGCAATTTTTTGCATATGATTCTCGAGGTGATTGTGCACAGGATTTGTTACTCGCAGTACGTTGTTTTTGGAAGTGATCCTGGCTCGGCATCTTTTTCCGTACTCCATACACCTCCAGAAGGTTCGTCCACTACGCACGCTGTCCGTCACAAATATATATGGTTCATAAATGAGTTGCAGATGACCACTTTTCGTTTGAATGAAGTGAAGATCACCCTTAACATTGCTGCTTAGCGCTCCTAAAACTAAACAATAAATCTACATTAGTAAACATCCCTAATTAAAACTGTAATGGTAATTTTTACACAAATAAAACAATATTCCAGTTAATAAACTTTTATTCAGTTTCAATAACAAAACTACCTACTTTAAAAACATAATAACATGGAAAATAAAATTACGAGAGGAAAGCGCCTTAAGCTCCCCTGTTCGGTACATCGGGGGAGGCCGAAAGGGGTATGTAAGGGTCTCTGGCCTTCCAACTCGGCGCGCGGCAAAATTATCCGCATTTAGGGCGGTTTTACTTCATCTCAGGGCGAGAAGCGCCCTAAATGGTCTGCTGCCGCCCAGCGCACCGTCCAATTATGGACCCCTGATAATTGGGAGGGCTTGAGATGCCCTCCACTTACGCTATTTTGGACGCTTACCTTTTGTCAACGTCCGCGACAGTGAAGAGGCCACGCCCTCTGCCGCAAATCTCGGGGTTGCTTTAATCATAGTGTACCTCCCCCGCAGTACGCCCAGCCACCCCAGTGGCCCCTATTAGTCGCCTCTTACGACAGGTAGGGGATACCGTGTCGGAATTCTTACGCCCCCAATACAAAAATAACTCTTTCTATTTGTCATCTGTACACTTTCATGCCTAAATTTCTAAACCTATGGGATTTTTGGCATGGAGATAAAAAGGACTTAACTTAATTTTATTAAATTGTCCCCAAAAGGAGCCAGGCCCCATAGCTAGTTATCTTAATGAATTAAACATATCAAAATAATAACCATATTGCTGGTTAAAGTAAATGAAGTAGATGGTGGGGACCAAGGAAATGAGGAATAAAAAGAAAAGACTTCTATGATTTCTTTAATATATAATTATATAGCTAATTTAATATTGATTTAGATTATTTAAATTATCAAATATAACAAATAACACACATGGAACACAGCTTTGTGATCACTATCCTCTTGGCTGGCGAACCAAAAGGTTTGCTAATTCTTGTCTTTGCCAGACCACAAAACTGTGGAATAGTTTGCCAACCCACATGTTTCCTCCTTCCTATAGTCCTGGGTCCTTTAGGCACTTGTGTAAAGAACACAAACACAACAATACATGATGCTCCATTAGGACAGGATCATGCTTAATATCACTCTATAGGATCCATGTAATAAAACAATCAAAATTGTATAACTCAACTGGCCAAAAATACTTTTAACTGACAACATGGATCAAAAATACTTTTGACTGCTTGTAAAAAAATTATAATATGTTTATTGTTAAAATTGTCATAGAAGATTAAAGGTGCAACCAGGGTGGAACTTGGACCACCCCAGTACCATCAATATGCATATTCCATGAATCACATGCTAAGGCAAAAACACTACAGACTAATCTAACTAATTATTTTTTTAATACTTAGTACTTTTGACTGGCTGACTTGACTGTTGTAAATATACCTATCTAAAGTTAAATAAAAGGTAGTGATGGCATCGAGGTTTAGGCACGCGTTCGAGAATCTCGACGGTCGCGGATTCAAACCCTAGGCACACACTTCTGACTTTTCGAAGTTATGTGTGTATTCATAATGAATTATCATGTCCTTACATTGTGAAGGAAAACATCGTGAGCAAACCTGCACATCAAAAAACTCTTTGTAATTTCTTAGGTGTTTAATCCACCAACTAGGCCAGCGTGGTGGACTAAGGCCTAAACCCTCTCAGTTGTAGGGATAGGGACCCTCTATGTACTGGTGATGGTGATGTTACATGAAATAATCATGACTATGCTAAATAAAAAATTGATAAATAAATAAATACAACCAACAGTCACATACATAGTTCTTACCCCCACACTAGGATACACATCCTGTGTCGTGGGTATCAGAAACTACGGGAGACTTTTCGAAACACCCAGACCCGAAACAAATATTTGTTGGTCACACAAACATTTGTCTTGGTGCGGGGATCGAACCCGCGGCATCTCGTTTCACAAGCTAGTATCTAGCCAACTGCGCCACAGGGCTGTATTTTTTAGAATTTTTCTTATATTTTTTCCCTAAATATAAAAAATAATAGAAGTTATTTTATGTAGTTCAATATAATTTTAGCATTATAAATTATACATTTTGCAAAGCAATAAGCATTTTTAACGTTGTCACAGTAGATTAAGCTTGTTGAAAGACATCGGGTGCCTGGTTATTATGTATTTTGACCCGTTTATCACTTGGTCCAAAACAGATGTATCATGTATATTATTAGATCTGTTGATTATTGTTGTTGATGATTTAACTGCACGAATTGCCCTTTTTATAAAACTTACTTATCTTAACTACTACCTAAACATGCTTACTTTTGTTTCCTATAACATCACATGTCAATTAATAGAGCAGGCTAAAACATGATTAGGTAGTAGTTAAAATAATTAACATTTATAAGTAAGCATAGACATAGTTTTGTATGTTCAAATTAATGAATGTATATTTTAGTTCAAGTTACTTCACTCAAACTTAATCATGCTGGCCTGCTGAAATACTTCTTCATGCATGTGCTATGTTTAAGGGACACAAGAATGTAAAATGAAGGGATCTTATGGCTTGAAAAAAATATTATAGCAAAATAGTATGGAACAAATATAAACACACAAACCATCTTGCTTTTACCCAGGCTGGCAGTAACCACAATGCTGTCTCTAGTATGCAAAAAAAGGGTCAAATGATACAACTCTAGAGCAATTACTTGTTACATATAGTAAAAAATGGTATATTAGTAATTATCATCATTCACAACAAATAATTTTATTCCCAATGTAGCTATTTAGAGAATAATGACACCCAATAAGGATTACTTGAATTAATTATTTACATATAAAAATTTGAAATTAAATATGTAATGAAATAAATAGTGTAAACATCATTTTGCAAATAAAATCATTTTAATAAAGCCAGACTGAGTGCAAAGATATAGGATCATTAATTTTAAAATGGTAAATTTACAATTGTATTGTAATAAAAATAGAAATTTTAATATAATAAAGTCACTTAACAATCATAATACCTACACAATTTTAGAATATTTAGAGCACAGTAGGGTGAATATTAGACACCACATTCACACACAAGGTGCAGCAATCAAATTAAAATGTAAGACTACACCTGTTGCACACTAAATATTAGCTACCATTGACATATATTAAATTGGTTGGCGCCTACTTGGGGAGACCTTTGTGCAGCAGTGGATGGCAATAGGCTGAATTAATATATATATATATATATATATGGCTGGGCACAGGCTTCTTCTACAACTGAGAGGGTTTAGGCCTTAGTCCATCACACTGGCCTAGTGCAGCTTGGCAAACTACATCATCATCATCAGCCCATATACGTCCCACTGCTGAGCATGGGCCTCCTCTACAATTGAGAGAGTTTAGGCCTTCGTCCACCACACTGGCCTAGTGCGGGTTGGCAGACTACACACCCAAGAAATTCCTAAGAACTTTTAGGTGTGCAGGTTTCATCACAATGTTTTGCTTCACCGTTACAGTATGTGGTAATCTATTGTGAATACACACATCACTTCGAAAAGTCAGAGGTGTGTGCCTGGGGTTTGAACCCATGACCGTCAAGTTTCTCGACCGCGTGCCTAAACCTCGAGGCAATCACGGCTTATAAATAAATAATAATAATTAAGGAATATCCATAATATGTTAAAATATATATGATGCAGGTGACAGTATATATGCAAGTAATTTTTTTGTAAACCAATAATTTTTTTTATAATACAATAAAAATACTTTATAATAATTTCAAACTAGAAAATTAATAAGTGATAAAAGATTATTATTATTAAGTGTCTTATGAAAGTTGCTAAAATATTAACATTGTCTATAATTCATAATAATTAAAGGACATATAAGTACTTATTATTTTAAAAGAAATAAAAAGTATTTACATGAAAATATTTGCTAGTAACCAATATTGCCTGATAAAAAATATAAGCATTATATTATTCATTTATTAAAAACTAACATTTACAGAGTTACAAGAACAATAATGTTTAGACCAAAAGTAGTGTTGAACTTTAAAATGTAGTTACTTATTAAAAATAATTCATTTTGGCCATTTCTAATCTGATTGTTTATTATCAAATCTTAAAGCTAAAACATTATATCCACACATACGTGGTGTTTATTAAGATTTGTGACATTTAAGAAATAACTTTTTCTTTGCTTGCAATGTAATTGTCATAAAGAAGAATATTAAAATATGTTAATTTATGTGGGTTACTTACCATTACAAATTTTAAAGAGAAAAATTAGGATCTTCGAAAATCAATTTAGTATATAATAATAACTTTATATATTTATATAGTGTAACCGACAGAACTATAAATCCAAAACCCTCGCTCAAGAAGAACCCAACAAAAACAGTAGCGCGTATTTTTAGGTTATGTTTACAAGCTGCCACCGTAAAATGCCTATTTTAACCAAATAATGATCGTAGTTTTTTTTTAAAGACTGTATTATAACGGCTCCATACAAATATCTAATATATGGATGAAAATGTTCATGGTTGAAAAAAGAGAAAAAGCGCCTAGTAAGTACCCTATGACAACCTGTACACAATACTGTCGTGTTACTTTCCCTGATTCTTAATCTCAGCGTAAATAGAACTGTACATACCAAATCAATATTCAGCAGGAGTAATAATATTTCAATCCACTATTTTCCACAAAAAATATCACTTCAACCACACGAAACTCACATAAAACACTCACGTAAACACGTTCACAATTTTAACGATAACAGGGCCCTAAACACCAACGTAACCTAATAAGAACAACTTACATAACAGTTCACTGATAACAGTCTATTTAAAAAAATCAACATATAGTAGATTTTAATCACAACAACTTTTAATAATTCTCAAAATAGTAAACAATCTTGGAGTGACACAATTGCAACCATAGATTCACAGCGTTAAGACGGACGACCACAAATAACGGAATAAAGTTCCATTCTACGCAAAAAATTAAGCTATTATAGGTTTCTGATTTATTATTTTAATAGTTATTTTTTTAAATTTATTGAGACATTTCCATAAAAAAAAATCAGTGTTCATTTTACTTATTTTATAAAAAATTCAACTTCTCCATTTATTTTTGTTACGATCACCGGCTAATAGGTGGCGGTATAAAAAATATTATTTTATGCATTATAAATATATGTACGGCAGCATATTTATCATTACAAAATATAATCTAATAGTAGCACAATAATCGTATCTTATGTTCATATAAATATATATATAATTTAATATGTAATTTTCGCATTTTCAAATACTATGTGTCACCGTGCTGTGTAACTACTGCCATCTATGATAAGAAATGGGCTTGGCAAAGTTCAGTTCTTTTATTGGATAATAAATTTTTACAATAACGGTTTGATTATATGCATTGAAATTTTCAGTAGGTAGTACATATTTTTGAAACTAGGTACACGATACAAAAATAATTTATTGACTGTAGATTTTACAATGCTTGAAGAATGAACGAATTTATAATGGCTATTATTAATGACGTTGTTACTGGTAACTTAGTGTAAACGTCTCTTTCTACGTGTATGTATGTAGGTACCATCAAAATAAAACACAACTTGATATCCAAAATTTTATTCAAAAAAATCATAACGAATCCAAAAAACAACTATTGAACTGAAACTACAAGACGTCGGATTAACATTCATCAAAAATATGGAGAGTAAAGGTAAGGAATGTAATCTAGTACATGCAAAAGTGTCAAAATGTCTTAAATTGGGGGCGCCACATTAGCATCAGACCTATAAATTTTAAAGGAAGCGGAAATCAATAAACGTACTATTCACAGTTCAGGATATAAACTCACTCTAGCTACACGCGTTTTTCATAATAACTCTTTAAGGTTATCTTTACTACATTATTTTGTACTACGCAAGTAGGTAGTTGGCATTTTCAATAAACAACTACTTTAGTCGACAATAATATTAAATTCATAACATTTCCTTTGTCTTCACCAGCGCCATTCTGGAAGGTTTTTGAACTGTTATTTACGCTGACCGCTGGACACTCTTCGATTTTCTACTATGGGAGATTACACTATCCTGAACTGTGAATAGTACGTTTATTGATTTCAGCTTCTTTTAAAATTTATGATGCTGATGCTAATGTGGCGTCCCCAATTTAATACATATTGACGTACACTTTTGCATGTGCTAGATGACGCTCCTTACATTTACCCTCCACAGGAAAGACGAAACTAAGTAGATACAAAATGTCAGTATCATGAAAATACCTGCAATTACATATAGGTACTAATTATGGTTAGTACATATATTCAGACCATCAATTAACAGTTGGCAACATTTAACCATAGAGCCATAAGACCAACGCCATCTAGTAAAATAGAATATGTATTAAAATGGTGTTTGGAAATACTTAAAATAAGAAATGCAAAGTTTGAAAGTATTCAACATGTACCTATAAAGTAGCAGTAGTGTATGTAGCAGTAGGTACTGCTATTATAATGAGCATTTCAACCTACCACAAATTTCTTCCATAATAATTTTGTGGATCACAAGGCCAATATTTACTAAAGTTGGCACGTAAATAAATACAACCATAGATTTACTCGTCTTTGCATCTTTGACCTACAGACAGCTCGGCCTGTTTCTTCTTACCTAGGTTTGCTGTTTAAAACGGTTGACATCTGCACCTTTAGATATTTACCCCTTAATCGGGAACAGGCAACTATTTTCCCACCCTTTCAATCTAGCTTAATTCTCGAATATTTTTGAATTAGATTACAGAATTATAAAATAAGATTATAATTTATATTATTAAAATATATAAGACAAAACTGATCTTAACGGTTTTACTACATCAATTACACCCATTTATAAGAAAAACATATGTAATCCAATGTTACCCAGATAAATATAAAATAAAATAATTGTTACTTCTTTTCTATGAATGGCTTTGTCTAAGTTACCCAGGTAATATAATGTAACTTTGACAGACTAGAAAAATCAGGCTTTTAAATGGACTGATGAGTTTTTAGAGAATTTCATTATTCTTTATGGACGAAAAGTGGTATGATAGCACTAACAAAGCAAAATACAGTCGTGTGATAGGGTTAAAATTTTAAAATAATGTGTAAAATATCGCACTTGTCTGTCCAAAGTTACCCGGAGTGACTGTATAGATCTAGGCTCGGCTCTCTCGGCTAAAACTAATATTCTATTAGAATAATAATTTATAAAGCCATTATCTTGTCTGTATTGAGATTTTAATAGGTGCTATATATCAGAGCATTAGCACTCCCAGTCCAAAGCCACATTATCATCAAGGTCTTGTTGGTATCCCGAGTCTGGCAGTTCATAGGTTTTTGGATTAAATTCTTAGTAACTGTAGTCTGGCAATGATGCCCAAGAAATGGCAAGACTTGCCATCCCTACACGTACTGGATATAAGTTCAGGCGATTGTCTGAAGTCAGTGGATGTAGGTAATTGCTTAAGTACGCGCCACGGCTAACTCGATCTGACCGTAATCAACATATTTCAGCATGTATCTAAGCCCGCAAAATGCAAATAAAAAACTTATTTTAAATACTTTCACTTTTAATGAATGTTGTGCCGAATAACTGCATTTTTCTCGTACTTCCTATACCTGTCACTTCCAGATTTGTTCAAGGCAAAGGCGCCACTTCGATTACTACAGTACAAATATCCTACATTGACGTCTCCGCAAACTAATAGGTACGGTGGTACCTACCCCATTTAGCCACTACTAACTGGAACTTTTTCCACCAGTGGATTTAGGCCTAATGAAGCAAATATATAATAGGTACCAACAGTTCGGCTTCAAAGCTGCCTTCCTAGCCACATTCTATCCACGCGTCCAGCAATATACTACAATCAACATTCAGTTGAAGTAAAAACTAATATCCACATTCCAAAAATCACGATACCTTCCCTAAGCTACTAGTATTTGCTAGTTCCATGTTCCTGTACTTAGCATATAATTTGGCTAACAATTTGATTTTAATTTGTGCTTTCGTAACTGAACGCCGATTCCTTTACTTGTTTATTTCAACCTTCCTTTACCAGCTGGACTTAGGCCATGCTCCGTAATTTTTCCAATAGATTACCAGATGGTATACCCAATTGTAATATTACCAACCTAGACTACTTACCGCCCCATGTCATTCAATTACCAACTTAAGTTACATACCATATTACCTTTACGCACCTCGTATTTACCATACCTTTTAACTTTACCTTGACAACTTTTACCTTTGGTTACCAATTACCTTTTACCGACAAACCATTTACCATCCTTGAGAACCAAAACCTTGACCATCCATTACCTTGTCCTCTAATAACCTGACCTTGTGACCTCGGAGTGACCAAAATTTACCACAAGACAGAATTTCACTGAAGGTTATCACATGAAATTCAGCCTTTGAGAAGACAATACAATACCTGCAACAGGTAAATTGTTAACTATATCTACTTATTTCTAACTTACAAATTTCATTTCTAAACTACAGTACCTACATGATCCAAAATTCTATAACAAACGAATCATGTAAGTTAAAAGAGGAGTAGTCGATAGATTTTGCGTATCTACCAACTACTCGTTATAAGAAATTGCGAACCTACCTTGAGCGTCGCCCACTGCTCCACCTTCTCCGCCTCCAGTTATATTACCATCGCCAGTTGTAGAGCCGTCAAAACCTGTTGACAAAAAAAAATTCAAGATTAGTCATTATAAAAAAATATTACAAGTTATAACAAATTTAAGTTACACATACCAGTCATTTCCATATTAGAGTCGTCTTCGCCGAAATTTGTTTCGTCATTGTTCGTGCCATCGTCATCGTCATCCCACATGCTTTCGTTAACGAATTCTGGTTCCATTTTGGGTGCCACGGCGTTGTTTTCATCTTCGTCAGGTATCGTTACGAATTCCTCTTTAGCTGATCCAGATGGTCCGGCTTCTAATGGGTCAACACATTTTCGTTTCGCAGGTCCACTTTGTGAAGATGACGAGTTATTTGATGCTATTGATGGCCTATTTGGTCTCTTAACGGCTACTGGAGTTGAGGAGGGCTTAGAATCTAAATCAGTCTCTAACTTAGTCATAACAGATTGCCTTTGTTGTGACGACCTCGGGCCTGGCCTCGACGTCGGCTTTGGTTTAGATGGAGTAGAACTTTCTTCATTTTGATTTCCGGTTAAACCTTTTACTTGAAGCTGTTCCGCGGTACTAATAAACGATGCTAACTCTTCTTGCTTAACATTAACTTCACCTTGGTACATAAACTGTAATAAGTCTCTTAACGCTGAATGACTAACATCTTTTAAAAATACTGAAACAAAAAATTATACATAATTAGTAAAATCCTGAAGACAACGAACATTAACACGTTAATGTTTTACGAGAAATGTTTCTTACCTATCGGATGTTGTGTTGGATTCATTTTGAACATTTCTTGAAAATAGGGAGAACATACTGATAAAACTAATTTGTGTGCCTGTAATAATCTGCCTTCGGCAGCCAATGTTACATCTACTAGATCTCCACGCGACAGCAGGCCATGAAAGCCTGCTGACATATTTGCATGGAAATTGTTCCAACATAGTGAAAATTGTTCGTCCGACGCCATGATGGCGGCGACTTCTTGGTGAACCTGCAATATTAATAAATATTAGAACATGTAAAAAATAAGCCAAATGCTTAAATATAACACACCCTGAAAATATACACACCTATCCTAAACTTTGTACTTTATAATTCCGATATTAGAAACATTTGAAAAATAATAAAACAATGTTTCTAATGAATCACTGCACACAATTTTTTCATCCCACGTCCTCCCCGTTTGAGCGCTGTTCACGATATGATGACGCAGGGCGACGTATGCTGTGTCGTCACAAGGACCAGCTTCAAACTTCGAACTCCCCAAAACAGTTTAAATATATTTTCTTTAAATCACATAGTAAATTTTGATGGTTATATATTTATTTACAAGTTTTTCCACGTATTACAGCATTACAATTTATATGATACTTATTATTATATTTATCTCAGCCAGTAGAGAAAATAATTCTATGCGTCAAACTTTTAGATGTTGTATTCATACAGCGCAATGTCTAATCCAGGCTCAGGTTGAGTGCGTCACATTAGACAAATTTGTATAATTTATTTTAATAAAATACACGTACAGTACTAGTAGCAGAAATAAGACGTTAAAATCTCTCGGAGTACCAAATTTTAAAAATTACAATAAAATCCAAACATTTTACAATATTATTCCGGGATATCATTATAATTTGTTGGAATGTAATGTAATGATTTTAATAAGAATCCTAGAATATATGCACAGGTTATCTTTATTAAAGTTAGTTATACAATAACTAACCAAGACTAATGAAAAAAAAATACTATAATAATGATTTATGGTGTAATTTTGGGAGATAAGTAAAAATATGATAATAATTTATTTCTTTGGTTCACTAATGTTTACTTCTAAGGTGGTAAAAAATAATATTTATTCGTTTAAATAATTCAAAGTATACAAAATTTAAGATTTTGATGTATTACATCTATTACTTAATTGAAAAAGGTAACCAATTAAAATCGTATTGTTTTATGGCGTGTTTAATTATAGCGTTGTTTTCACTCTTCTATAATTAAACAATAATAGAACTGTTTGTTATTTATTTATAAATACAAGTAAATGTAAGTTCGTATAATCATTAATTATAGTCAGTAGTAAGTTACGTTTTCCTCCAGTTTTTTATACCATCTAATTAAAAAAATTGACAATAAAATAAAACTACAGACAAATTGCATAAAGATCCATTAACATTAATTCACACACATCCCAAGCTTTAAAATATAGAGATATGAAGAAATGAAAGGGATAGCTATACAGAATCGCATGTTAAAATTTACTATTTAAAATTAAGCCTTGTATTCAGGCGTATAAGATCGTTTTCTATGTGTTTGCCATAATATCAATGTTACCAGCGCGATTGAAACTGCCTGGTCTTGTGTAAGATAATTTGTTAGTGAATTGTTAAAAATTAGCATGTTTTTTTTTCTTTTAGTTATCTTTATCAATATTTTTCTATTTAAATAGTTTAATCACTCTTCACGTTGCGTATTTTTGATAGCATGGGGATTGGAGAGTCTGTAGGGAGGTTATTTATTATTTATTTATTTAAAACTTCATTGTACACATAACAAAACTAAGGAATACAGTAGAGTAGAAAAGTACAATGGGCGGCCTTATCGCACAAGGCGATCTTTTACAGGCAACCAAGGATGGAGACGTAGCAAGAGAAATGAAAGGTAGTCGAAGTGTACAGACTAAACTAAAAAAACATCAACAAAGCCAAAACATATCGTTAAAAAAGAAAAAAATAATTAAATTAAAGAAAAATAAAAAATAATCTATACTTAAAGCTGAAGAGTTTGTTTGTTTGTTTGGTTGAACGCGCTAATCTCAGGAACTACTGGTCCGATTGGATTAATTCTTTCAGCGTTAGAAAGCCCATTTATCGAGGAAGGCTATAGGCTATATAACATCACGCTACAACAAATAGGAGCGGAGCACCAATAAATAATGTTTTAAAATCGGGGGTATTATTTCCTTTTGAGATCATCCGCTGCGTGCGATGCGGAAACGGTTAAAGTTTCGCTAAAATAATGTATGACAGAATTGTTCCCCTTAAAAGTTCTAAAAAAAAGTCCGCGACAGCATAAATATGTCTATATTTTAAGGTTGGCTCTCTATAACCTTTTTTATGCTAACCAAATTTGTTCTAAAATAAATAATTATTTATGAAGGTGTTTTTATATAGATGATATTAATCCTTATACAAATAAATACGTTATTCATCACAAGTATTTAATTTAAAAGAAATTTGCCCTTTACATCATTTGATTTCAACGAGTATCTTAGAAGATATCGCAGTTTTAAAATAACACCGCAGCGAAAAATGATCAAGCGCGCAATAATGATGTACAAGGCGCCGCCGGCCGGCCGGTGCGCGGCGGCATACGTTTCACGTCTATTTAACCGATTTGAATGATTTTTTGGTATGGGCATAAATGGGACTCTGTGGAGTAAAATAGACTACTATTTTCTTTCTGAACCCAACCCTGTAGTCTACGCGGACGGAGTCGCGAGCAAAAGCTATATATTATACTATAATATCCTTACTAATATTATAAATGCGAAAGTAACTCTGTCTGTCTGTCTGTCTCGCTTTCCTGCAAAAACTACTGAACCGATTTAAATGAAATTTGGTACACTGATAGTTTAGACCCTGAGAAAGGACATAGGCTACTTTTTATCCCGGAAAAGGGGTTTTAAGGGGTTGAAAGGGGGGATGCTGACGGGGATGATTATGCTTTCACACCTAAATCATTTGACCGATGTAAACTTTTTTTGATATGGAAATAAATGGGACTCTGGAGTAAAATAGACTACAACTTATTTTCTTTCTGAACCCAACCATGTAGTCTACGCGGACGGAGTCGCGGGGATAAGCTAGTATGTAATATTTATAGTAATTGGCTTTTTCCATGTGAGGGTAAAACCTCATAGTTCAATGTTTTGTCACCAGCTTTGTTGTGGAGGGAAGTGGACAACTCTTTGTTTTCCAACTTCTCCTTTATATTTTCTTTCTAATTAGCTCCGTTGCGACTCTACAACATAGAGGGTTTAGGCCTTAGTCCACCACGCTGGCCTAGTGCGGGTTGGCGGACTACACACCTAAGAAATTCCTAATAAATTTTAGGTGTGCAGGTTTTATCACGATGTTTTCCTTCACCGTTAAAGCAAGTGATAATAATTCATTGTGAATACACACATAACTCCGAAAAGTCAGAGTTGTGTGCCCGGGGTTTGAACCGGGGTTTTTACTCGTGATTAACTTATGATTTTAATTCGGTTGGTTCAACCAAACAAACAAACAAACTCTTCAGCTTTATATATTAGTATAGATATAGGTAGATATTGCTCGTGACTTCGTCCGCGTAGACTACAGGGTTGGTTTCAGAAAGAAAATAGTAGTCTATTTAACTCCACAGAGTCCCATTTATGTCCATACCAAAAAATCATTCAAATCGGTTAAATAGACGTGAAACGTGTGCCGCCGCGCACCGACCGGCCGGCGGCGCCTTGTACATCATTATTGCGCGCTTGATCATTTTTTCGCTGCGGTGTTATTTTAAAACTGCGATATCTTCTAAGATACTCGTTGAAATCAAATGATGTAAAAGGCAAATTTCTTTTAAATTAAATACTTGTAATGAATAACGTATTTATTTGTATAAGGATTAATATCATCTTTATGAAAACACCTTCACAAATAATGCTTTATTTTAGAACTAATATGGTTAGCAAGGGTTATAGTAAAAGATAAACATTATATGCTATCGCGGACTTTTTTTAGACCTTTCAAAGGGGAACAAATCTGTCATACATTATTTTAGCGAAATTTTAACCGTTTTCGCAGCGCATGCAGCGAAAGCTCTCGAAAGAAAAAAAAACCGATCTAAAAGCATTTATTATTATATATATATAGCCTATAGCCTTCCTCAATAAATGGGCTATCTAACACTGAAAGAATTTTTCAAATCGGACCAGTAGTTCCTGAGATTAGCGCGTTCAACCAAACAAACAAACTCTTCAGCTTTATATAAGTCACATCACATACCTATATATCTTATATATAAAAATGAATCGCAAAATGTGTTGGTAAGCGCATAACTCAACAACGCCTGGACCGATTTCGCTAATTCTTTTTTTGTTGTGTTTGCTATTGTTAGGAGAAGGTTCTTATGAAAGAAAAAGTTAAGAAAATTGCGAGGAATATGGTAAAAACAACAATTTAATTTTCTCATATAAACTGTTCTACCTAATATTCTGTCAAACGTTTTATGTTTATCCCGTCAATATGGTTAATGATCCCTTCATATTAAAGAACGTATTTAAATAAAGGTTTTGAATCGACAACAATATCCAGAATATTCGAATAATTGCGTATTTTAGATTTTAAAAATGTAGAATAATGCCAGTAATAAAAAGGGATTGACATATTTATTGGTTGTCAAATATTTATGCGTGCGTTCAGAAATGTATTTTTAAACTCCTTGGTTGTACCTGATTTACAAACGAAGGCAGGTTCGGTAGTCATCACGCTTTTGTTAGCTTATATCGTATTGTATGTCTATTTTTGGCTTTAATATCGATGCCGGTAGTGATTGATATTGCATATAATATTCATTCAGTCAATCATTCACGAGGGTTGTGAATAATTGTTATTTTTCAATTACATTCGGTCAGTCATTCGCGAGGGTAGTCGATATTATAGCTAAAAACGAGTGATAGAGCTCAGTTGTGCACGAGCAGTCGAAGTGTTTGTTGTAATAAATTGATTAAACCCCTTCATCTCAGAAGTGGGATAGTACAGGCTAGACGTGTATTTCTAGCTTTAACGCTCACATTAACGCTTGGTGGAGAAAAATAATCTCGAAGAAACATTTTAAGCGGTATATGGTAGATATGGTGGATGGTGAATAACGGTCAAATAATGCCTGATGAAGTGTACTTTCGTACGTGGAACGGCCTAGAAAGAGGAAACATCATCATCAAGTATAAAAATCAGGTTAGTGACAGTTCAGACGCCGACGTGCGGTTGGCTGGTGCAGCTCGCGAAAACGGCAAGAGAAACGTGGAGTAGATCGTTCGGAGAGCGATTTCGCATCGCAGAGACAAGCAGATACACAGGTGAGCAGTTTTCATGACAGCACTGACTATATGACTCATTTACTTTTGACAAAATTGACAAATAATAACCGACAATAAGGCAATAAATTTCCTATGCTAGGTAATGTCATACCGGATTTTGATCCTATGGTAAAAGAGCAATCTGTGCAAATAGGGATTAACAAGGTAGATGAATGTGCGAAACTGTATAAATGGGGTGATGATCAAATCATACATTACGCCATACCTAAATTAACGGGTGTTACCAAAATGTCGCCTTCATGGCCGGTATAGAAAACTTTTATTAGAATCGTTCCCTAACATTGAAGATTATTTAGGTAAAAAAGGCTATTAACAGAAATTTTATCTAAACGGATTAAATACAATGAATCCCTAGAACTTTATTATTATGCGAAAATTATATATATTTTTTTGAACCGTTGCGGTATAGCTGTCTTTTACGTGGAATCGATGATCATTCATTAAGGTTAGGTGCTATAGTATTGGAAGTGTCAGGAGCCGGAACAGGATTTAGAATATTTCCAATCAACTAGGCAACAAACACTTAAGAAGATAGATAGATCGCGAATTAATGATATAAGAATAAATAAATCATTAAATAATTGTCATTATGTTATGTTGCAAAGACGTGAAAAATACAACGGCAACTACCCTCATTGTATGTTATAATTGTAATAAATTTAGTTGTACAAAAAGATTTTATAATGTTATATATGTAGGTAATAGAATGGGTCATACCGTTACAAATTGCACATGGTTACTTTCGAATAATGATGGAAATAAAATTGATAAATCATGCTAAATAATATTAATAGATTTGATTGTAGAAGATAATGTCATTAATTATAATTATCCAGTTAGCATAGTTTTATGAAGAAACCTGGTATTATTAAAACAAACTTTTGACTCGTTATTTTTTACTCGATATCGAATTGATAAAGTTTTTTTTGTTACCTCATTGTTAGATATTTCCATTCAACCCAAAGATATGCACGTTATATCAGTTAAATGTTTAGTCGATTATTCAGGCGCACTATACGTCCAAGTATAAGGGTACTTGGAGGAAAACCTGGTTATGAATTATATTTATTTAATATATTTTTCCAGAAGAATATGATATTATTAAGGGGTAAGGATGTTTGCTAGTTCAAAATGTGTCGAATAAAACTATTGTTATAAAAAAGAAAAATCCTTGATTACCCGCGCTATCAGGACACGCAATTATCTTAATGTAAATATTTTAAATGTAAAAAAAAAAAAAAAACTTGTTAATTAAGTATAAAGAATGTTTCCCCAACAATTTAAGACTTCGGATTTACCAACACTTAAGAAATTAACGTTAAATTGACCGATAATAATCCCGTAGTTTATCGGCCTTATAGGCTTTCCTATTCTGAACGAGAGTTATTGCGAACAATGGTACAATAAATGTTAAAAGCTAATTTAATTTGTGAATCAAACTCGTCAATATGCCAACACAATAATATTAGTGAAGAAAAAAGACAGAAAGAGAGAAAGGTGAGAAAAGACAGCGTAAAGTCTACCTAATCCAAAAAGTGCCATTTGACAGTTTTCACATAATGAAACATAGGGATGGTGACGTGGGTAATAATACCCGATTATTAAGAAATCTCGATACCATATCTTTGTATTTACTAATCGATTACAGTTTACGGATATTTTTTTCCACAATTTTTTTATTCAAATGAGACACCCACTATTGCATGGTAAGGTAACTTGTTTTTTTAATAAAATAAAATTAAATTGCTTTATTTAGTCACGTAGGTAAATAAATTGCCCTTATGACAAGTCAATACAAAAAAAATGTTTTATTATTGCAATTACCTATAATTTATGGTTTATTATAATTATATGTGTCCGTTGATAGTATATTATTAGCTGAAAGTTGATTATTATTCAAAGCTAAAAGACAACTAGATTGAAAACGGCTCGATTATTCATGCATTTTTACCGATTATTCGTATACAAGTGAGTTTGAATAACACTACGGTAAAGGATCTAACTAGGTGACTTTGTGATGACGTCTAGGAAAAACATGTCTTATTGTATATAATGATTATTCTGCTTTACTAAAAGGATTTAAATTTAAATTTAGTTAGGTATTAAGAATTGTTCATTTTATGATAAAATAAAATAGTTTCATAATTCCATGGTTTTACGGAAAATGTTATTGAAATTATGAGAATTACCGATCTTTGAAATCTAATTTTATTTGGAAGTGTATTGATAAACATTTAGAGGCGTTAATATTTTAAAGATTATTTTTTTTATAGAAAACCTGGTGTAGGCGAGAAAAAAAAAATTCTTTCGAATTAGGAATGTCAGCAGTTATAGCGCTATTAAAGCATTTCCGTGTTACTTTATTGGAATTAAAAGTTGAGTATAGAACTGACGCTAGAGCTGGTCGCTCTTAGCCGAATCCCAGTAACTAACCCTTTCGTAGATGACGATGATGCACATTATTTTTGATATTTTGAATCGATTGATATATGAAATGAGAAAATACGGAGAATAAAACACATTTAGCGAGATAAAAATACAAGTTTTGTAGGCGAAGTATTTAATTATATTATATAATTATTATCAGATAAAAGAAAAGCAATTGTATAGAATTGTAAGTGATGAAATTAAATAGAGTTGTAAGGTGGTAAATTTTAAGCATGAACCACGACGATTTGAGTCATTTTGGCTATGAGAAAACACTAAACCGTATTCGTGAGACATTTTAGTTCTCTACAATGCGTCGCTTTGTCTGAAAGTAGGTATGTATCCTCACGTCTTTAGTGCGCACATGACAAAGCTCCCGGTGGACGCCGGGAAGGTATACTTCACCTGATACCGAATTTTGAAACCCCCTTTTATACAGTTCACGCTGACCATTTAGGTCCGTTTGTTCGTTCTAGAAGAGGAAATACTTATATTTTAGCATAATAGATGCCTTCACAAGGTTCATCCATTTGAAAGCCATACACGACCTAGGCCACAATAGATTCCTAATTGAAGATACTCTTTTGAATAGAAAAGGAAATAAAAAGTACGAAAATGTAGTTGTAGCGGACGAAACACTCTCTTGGCTTAATTGTAATAGCGACATGTTGTAAAGAAGAAACATGATTCTATAATCGTGTAAAATAAATTTGTCTGATTGATTCAGATTGAAATCGATTGATGAAGGAATATGGATAGTTAATATTGCCTCGATTTAGAAAAATAATTAGAAAGAAAAATTGTGATTGATTTGATTTGACTTGAACAAAGACGTGATCTTGAAACAATTCATAGGCTATGAGCGATCAGTGCAGATAGTGAAAGGTGTCAAGTAATTGACATCGCACAGATGATCGCAGATCATAGCAGACTATACGTGACATGACATTAAGCATAGGCTATGAGCAATCAGTGCAGATAGCGAAAGGTGTCAAGTAATTGACATCGCACAGATGATCGCAGATCATAGCAGACTATACGTGACATGACATTAGGCATAGGCTATGAGCAATCAGTGCAGATAGTGAAAGGTGTCAAGTAATTGACATCGCACAGATGATCGCAGATCATAGCAGACTATACGTGACATGACATTAAGCATAGGCTATGAGCAATCAGTGCAGATAGCGAAAGGTGTCAAGTAATTGACATCGCACAGATGATCGCAGATCATAGCAGACTATGCGTGACATGACATTAGGCATAGGCTATGAGCAATCAGTGCAGATAGCGAAAGGTGTCAAGTAATTGACATCGCACAGATGGTCGCAGATCATAGCAGACTATGCGTGACATGAAATGAGACATAGGCTATGAGCGGTCAGTGCAGATAGCGAAAGGTGTCAAGTAGTTGACATCGCACAGATGGTCGCAGATCATAGCAGACTATACTATAATACCAGTCAGTGCTGAAAGTGAGTGGAAACAAGTGTTCGACATTGAACAGATGGCGGTAACTAAGACTAATAATAATAATAATATGAAATTAAATGATTAATTAGAAACTTGCATTTATAATAAACTGAATATGATTACATTTGTAAAACAGAATAATTGTAGTAAGGTATATATATATTTTTTGTTTTTGTTATCCTTAAGTATATAATAGCAAAAGTGAAATTAGAGTTTAGATGAAATTAGATGTAAAATATTGTTAAGATTCCTTATAAATAATTGTTATTGTTTTTTTTTTGTATTAGGTACTCATTACATGCATATGTGATGAGAGGACTCATCCTTATTAGGATGGCCGAGCTGTTAGCTTATATCGTATTGTATGTCTATTTTTGGCTTTAATATCGATGCCGGTAGTGATTGATATTGCATATAATATTCATTCAGTCAATCATTCACGAGGGTTGTGAATAATTGTTA
This sequence comes from Hemaris fuciformis, assembly GCA_907164795.1. Classification (NCBI taxonomy): domain Eukaryota; kingdom Metazoa; phylum Arthropoda; class Insecta; order Lepidoptera; family Sphingidae; genus Hemaris; species Hemaris fuciformis. The sequence goes on from OU015443.1 coordinate 3,544,741, forward strand.
TTTTTCAATTACATTCGGTCAGTCATTCGCGAGGGTAGTCGATATTATAGCTAAAAACGAGTGATAGAGCTCAGTTGTGCACGAGCAGTCGAAGTGTTTGTTGTAATAAATTGATTAAACCCCTTCACTTTGAAATCTAAAACACCCACAACTATGCAATGGAATGCGCTTGGTGTTAAGAAAATTGTTGAGTAATGTTATTCACGTGACGATACTGAAAAGACAACTTAGAGATGAATTGGTGCTTGAGAATTCATCAATTAGATTGATCTAAGATTTCATTGATCCTAACGGGTATGACCATTGAGTTCAAACGAATTCAGTTCCCGATTCGTCATGCCTTCGCAATGACGATTAACAAAAGATGTTTGTGATCTTTTAGACAATTAAAAAATATATTAAAAATGTATATCACAAGGTGCATCATACCATCATCAGCCCATATATGTACGTCCCACTGCTTGGCATAGGCCTTCTCTGCAACTGAGAAGGTTTAGGCTTCAGTCCACCACACTGATGCTTCAATGAAGAGAATTAAAACCGACTACATCCCATCCCATATGTACATGTTTAATTAAATCATGACTTGCGGAGACACGATTGTGCATTTAATTTTCGTACTTATTTATTTCTGTATTTTTATCTCAATAAAGTGCTGAACTTAATATTTATTTCCATACAATCAAAAATAAAATTCAGGTAATATGTAATGTAAATATGTAACATTCAATGACTGTTAGGGGATACGAAGTTTTCCGGGTCAGCTATTATAAATGTTAATGTTTTGTTTGTTACGCTTTCACGCCAAAACTACTTAACCGATTATCATGAAAATTTGTACACATAGTCTTCGAGATATAAAAAAGGACATAGGATTCTTCTTATAAAAAAAAAATACGGAGGGTAAAATAATTGAAAAATGATTGAAAAAAGATTTGAATGACTTTTGGTATGCAGATAGGTGGGACCCACCGAAGTAACATAGGTGGGAATGGTTATCCTTACTATTATATAAATGTGAATGTAGGGATGTTTGTTACGCTTTCACGCAAAAACAAAAATTTTGGTATGACCATAAATGAGACCCTGTGAAGTAACATAGGCTATGTTTTATCCCGGGAAAATGTAATGTTCTCATTGGGATAAACATATTATTAAAAATACGAAAATAACTGTCAGAGTTTTACTTTTACGCCTCAACCATTTGAATTGATTTGACCTTTTTTTAAATTCAGTAAGTGCCATTTTGGGCACTTGAGGGACGATTTATAGATTCACTTATTATCTTTCTGCGCCCAACCCTGAAGTCTACGCGGACGGAGTCGCGGGCAAAAGCTATAAAAATATAAAAATTGCGATTACAAAACAGGTGTAGAAGGGTGAAAATTAGGAGTTATATGTATTTTTCAATGTTGAATCATAAAAAAATAAAAACAAAAAATGTTCAACCCCATGTAAACCCTTAAATGTTGACCGATTCTCAGACCTACCTACAATATACACACAATATTTCATAAAAATCAGTCGAGCCGTTTCGGAGGAGTTTGCCAAATAACACTGCGACACGAGAATTTTATATATGTATATGGCAAAACAACGTTTGCCGGGTCAGCTAGTTCTTTTAATAATTATAAACTTATTACCCGGTGGCGTAACTAAACCATCCGAGGCTCGTGGCAAATTCTCTGGATGGGGCTCTCCCAGTAAAAATCGTCACGTTGTAATTAATTTTAATGAACCAACCACTTAAGTAGTAACTACTTAACACTATTGATAAATAATGTGTGCATTTTAGTTAATCTAATAAATTTTATTTTAAGAGCATAGGTTTATACATTCTTATAATTTAATAACATTTTGATTTTAATAAGATATTTATTATTAAAAAATATTTTCTCTTAGCTTTCTGTTATGCAAATGTTTTAAAGATTGTGCCATAGAATGTTTAACAGATAGAATGTCTAAGTTACGCGGCCAGTCTTGTCCCATAGAGTTTCTTAAATAGGTTTTTATTAATTTTAGTTTAGAAAAAGATTGTTCTGCACTAGCTGTAGTCACAGGAATTGTAAGAAATAATATTAATCCTATCAAAAACATAAATGTGAAATGAGAGACAAGTTCAATATTATTATATATGCCTTGGTTGTTGACTTCAACGACAAAAGAAGTGAGATCTAAATGGGTGCCAAGATCAGTGGTCACTCCTGAAATTTCTTTATAGCAACATAAAATATAATTTCTCCTTATAACTTAGGATAATAGTATATTATAGCCTAAAGTCTGACTTGGCTAGTTCTCATATACGAATTATTATGTTCGATGGCTAGTTTCTACCAGCAAGCCAAATTTTCGGAATAATTAAATAAGAACCGACAAGCAACAGGTTTAGAACTTGTGAAGGCTATAATATAATTTGTATATGAAAACGAGACAAGTCAAACCTTAATATACAATATAATATATTATCCTAAGTTATAAGAAGAAATTATATTTTATGTTGCTATAAATAAATTTCAGGAGTGACCACTGAACTTAGCACCCATTTAGATCTCACTTCTTTTGTCGTTAAAGTCAACAACCAAGGCATATAATAATATTGAACTTGGCTCTCATTTCACATTTATGTTTTTGATAGGATATCATTACTTTTTGTACATAAATAAGTATATAAGTTAAGTGTTCCTAATAGAATCTATAAGTGAAAAATTATAATAAAATGACAAAATTTTACCAGTTTCTGATTTATTTCTTTGTATTCACCTAATTCCTTTTTTTTTTTTTTTTTCGAGGGGAAGCTATTTATGGCTCTACTTCCCGCCAACCCTGGGGGAGGGTAGGCAGGAAGCGTATGTCGGGGTCACCGGTTCACCTAATTACCTACCTGCATGCCAAATTTGAACTTTGTAGGTCTTCTGGAACTGGGTTATAGTTTTGATCTATAGGTCAGTCAGTGTTAAAAATGTCGATTTTTGGACTTTAATATCTAAATAACTGTATGAGATGTGTTTATGAAATTTAGAGAACATGTGGATCGCGTAAGTCTCAATATATGAGCCAAATTTGACACGTTTATGTGAAATAGTTTTTGAGTTATGAGGGGGTCAAAAGTGGCTCCAAATGGTATTACACACACGGCACTGCACGCCAGTTCAGTTACTTGAACTTGGCTTGACCGCGTGTCTTGATACAGTACATACTTCAGGAAAGCTGCAAACACTGAAATTGGATACAATTTCATTCATTGGATGGAAACGCTTTTTAAATTGCTTAATAATGATGTTCAATACTCGATAAAATATGTTCACTTTAAACAAACTATCTGGATCTTTGAGACGCTCATCTTCGCAAAGTTCGTCAAAATGGCGTTTTACCTTTCTCTGACAAGTTTTAGAAAATTCAGGATTGATTGACCATTTTTCTACTATACTATTTGCTTTCATTTTTAAATTTACAAATTTAAAAACTTTACAAACTTTACAAATTTTACAAATGTTAATACCTTCCCAAAAATAATTAAATTTTCAACAGTTTTCAGGCATTTGAATGATTGGTGGCTTTAGACTGAAGTGGTTTAGAGGCTACATCGATAGTTTGTAGAATTTTGCTATGAAAAACCAATAACATAATAAAATTGTAGTTCGTAATGTTCTTGAGTGAAATATCTTCATTTCTTTCATCTCATTTGCAATATAATGTAATTGTTTTCGTTAACGCTTTTTGGACTTTAACAAACTGAACTTTTATCGCAAAAACAACATCATGACGTCTCGTGCCTATCTAGTAGGGTTCAATGTTTTAAATCTTATCGAATTTGAAGACTAGCTTTCTTCATTAGATATAAAACTTCATAAAATATTCCATGTTGTGATACTATGCCCAAAAAAATTATAAATTTGTTAAACTGTGTCAAATAAATTTGCATATCAATAACCTCTCTTACTGCATCATTAAGTACTAAATTTAAGTTACGATCTATATCGCATTTGGCTCGACGTCTTTTATGAGATTTTTTTGACTCCACCATAAGTGCCTTTTATTGTGTTAGGACCATCACATCCTTATCCTCGACACTAATGTAGGGGAATATTTTTGTCATTTATGAAATTAATAATGTGTTAAGAATTGATGAAAATTCTTCTGTGAGTAGATTATTAAGAACGATCTAAACCTCAGTATTATTGTATGACTTTTACCTGGACTAAGTCAGGACTAGCCGAGCTAGATGATACTTTGCACATGAATTTTGTTTACAGACTAACACACAGAGACGTGTGTCCCGTAGGATGGCCGTGTCGGGTTGGTCATTAACGGGACTTCAACTGACAGCGAAACACAGTGTGCAGATAGCACGCTTTGACAGAGTCTAGTTCACTTCCGTGCGGAGTCGAAGAGTGGGGGCGTCAAGCGATGTCGACGAGTGGGAGTGGCAGCTTGAACGTCGTCAATTCTCATCGAACCACCGAGCGGACAACAAGTGCCTAGAAACTGTCTCACGTTTCGTTTTACTATAATTTGTCAAGTTTTATTGGAAATATAACGTCTGAATGTCTTAAAAGTTTTCACTCGGCCTATGTTACCGACAAGTATATATTGTGCCTATTTTTATATAGTCTTTACATGTCTAACTTTAATTGATTTTAAGTACTTAAATATAAATAATAAATAAATAAATAAATACACCCAACAGTCACATACATAGTTCTGACCCCACACTAATATACTAGTCTTGTGTCGTGGGTATCAGAAACTACGAGAGACTTTTCGGTCTCACAAACACCCAGACCCGAAACAAATACTTGTGGATCACACAAACATTTATACATATGGTAAGTACATATGGTAGGTTATTTTTGAACTTGTGGCCCCTTGGGCCGGGACCCTCTAGGATCGGAGGTAGTGCAGATTCCATTGACAGCTGCTCATCGTGCAAACCACTTAACATTTGAAAGGCAACATCTGGATTCACTCGGCCTATGTTTCCGACAAGTATTATATATTGTGCCTATTTTTATATAGTCTTTACATGTCTAACTTTAATTGATTTTAAGTACTTAAATATGGTAGGTTATTTTAGAATTTGTGGCCCCTTGGGCCGGGACCCTCTAGGATCGGGGGTAGTGCAGATTCCATTGACAGCTGCTCATCGTGCAAACCGCTTAACATTTGAAAGGCAACATCTGGATTAGGGCATGAGTGATTAGAGCTTGGTACTTTTTACAGACGAGTGTAAAGTACATTTTTTTAAGTGATGATCGTCGCATTACAGTATGGAGAAGAGAAGTTGATCGATTTTCAGAAGCGTGCATCCATGAAAATGATCGTTTTGGGGGGCCCAATTTTATGGTATGGGAGGTTACAGGAATAACTGACCTGGTAATCCTTAATGAAGACACAGTACCAGTTCAACGGTACGTCGAGGAGGTTATAAGACCCCATGTGGTGCCATTTGCACAGAGAGTGGGTGCAGGATTTCGGCTGATGCATGCCATGGTCGCATATATACAGATAGAGTCACTAGAGGAGCACTTGAAGACGCCCATGTAGAGGTTTTGCCGTGGCCCACGAACAGTCCAGACCTAATACCCATCGAACACATTTGGGACTTATTGAAAAAAACTTTCCGAGAGACTAACCAACCCCTCCGCATTGAGAGACTACTCATAAACGTGCTGAAAGCGAGTAGGGAGCAAATACCACAGGAAACAGTACGCCACTTGATTGAAAGCATGCTCTCTAGATTACAAGAATGTGTGCACAAAAGGGGAGGACATACTCGTTACTAGCACATCAGGAATAATTTAATTAACTTTAGTTTTACAAAAATTTTTTTACTTTCCAGTTAAAAGTGTATTTTTTGTCAAAATCTTACTTTTCACTTAAAACATAAAAAAATGTCAATTTTAAAGTATGGAAATTAAAATTTATGGCCAGATAGCTCAAAAATTTACAAGACGTCTTTTCACGTTAAATATTAAAGATGTATCATCCGCAAATAATACAATTTCGAGGTAGGACTTCCTAAAAATTAATAATAAAAAGACTTGATGTTTCGTGGAAACACACGATTCCGGAATTATGTCACCACCAAAAAGAGGATCAAGTCTCCCACATACATAAGAAAGTTATAAAACGTGACGAATTCAAAACCAGTGATTACGTATTTTAGGTTTATCAAAGCTATTTTACACTAAAACTTACACAACTTCACGTGTGTATTTCCTGAAAGGGTAGACAGAGGTGCATTTTTGCATCCACATTTCGCCAATTGTGTTTTCGTCCCACGTAACTGGGGACAAACCTATTGCCGTTTTTTGGGCACAAATCTAGACTCCGTGCTGTCATTGCGAATTTCATAATACCAATAATTGATAACGTTTTAATTTATGTATGTAGGTACTTATGTATGTTTTAATTTCCTTTATATTTACTTTACGTTAAGGTTGCCGATCGTGCTGTTATTCAAGCAAGACATTTCTTATGACATTATTAAACAGGTTTTCCGAAAAAAAAAATTCGCTGAGCAATGGTCGTTCGCACAGGCACTCAAGGTACATAAAATGTGATAGTCCTTGGTCACAAATAGTTGGAAGGGCGCACCTTCAGTTGAGACACCATATCCGCATAATGGTTTGTAATCGTATTTAAAATAATTATAAAATAAAACGGTTCCAGAATGAAATGAATAGGTAATAAAAACTTAAAAGAATTTTGCGTATCCTTATTTGCTTTTAAAGAGCGCTTTTGAAGGATTTTTCATTAATAGCACGCAAAAATGAATACTAATTTAAACTAATTTAATGAATAAAAATTTAAACTGCGGTCTGTGAAGTATCTGTATGAATACGTGTTTGTAAACTAATGCCTCCATTAGTGTCTATATTCAATATACAGTACAGGCTAATGGGTAAATTCCACTTGTCAATAATTAGTATCTCTTAAGACTAAATAGCCTAAGTAGTTGGTTTAAATACATATCTTACATATTTGTTAATATTGTATTTTCTGTAGATGTCATATTTTGTAATGTTTTAAGAAAATAAAATCATTGGACTTAAACCTAACAAAATATTTTTTTTTGATCAAACAAGACAGATTTCAAGAGGCTCTAAAACAGTGGGCCTAATTAGTCCCTTATAACTTATTTAATTGTAATTTATTAAAAAAAATTGGCTACAATTTATAGTAAAAGTATTTTTTTTTTAAACAAACCTTAAAAAATGTTGTTCTCTTATCAATTAATATTGTTTTGCAAATTTGTGCGATAAATGACGAAAAGGGCTTAGTAACACATTCGCACAGATAATATGACTGGTGGGATGGAGATTCCGGCGTGGTGGGTTGTGAGGTTAGTGATGATCGCGCCGTGGTGCTGGAGTGTGGTGCTGGTGGTGTGGTGGTCGGCGCCGGCCACGGCGGTGGTGGGCGGCGCGCCAGCCTCGCCCCCTGAGCCTGATGCCGCCGTGGTCTTCGTGCAGCAGCACGGACGCAGCGCCAGACTTGAGGGCATCAAAGACGACAGACTTGGATACTACAGTTTCTTTGGCATAAGGTAATTTTTGTACATAAACTCATGCCTTGAATTGATATAATTGATTTAATCCTTACGTAATCGGGGGCGACCTCACTATAAACATTCCAGTCTTAACACTAATACTTACTTAGAATTACGAAACGAAAAAACCCAAATGACTTTTAGGTCGATTCGGGGAAACTAAGACCTCAAGATCACACCGCCTATACTATGAACAGGTAATATCACAAACCCAATTAGATGGCTGTAGTGACAAAAGGAAGTTCCGTTTTATCATATGAATGAAGTAGGTAACCGAAATCGTTGACCGACTTTTTTGCAGAAATTCATCTCAGTTCAGTTCTTTTAGTCTTCATATTTTATTTGAAGAATAACGGGTTTTTGAAATAAAACTTCTTTGCACGCATAAGGCTTTACGGATGAAACGGAAATTAGTGACAGGAAAATGTTGGTCGGAAAGGCTAAATATCCTGTCAAAAATTTAATGTAGGTACATACATACATACATAAACTCACGCCTGTATTCCCCAAAAGGGTAGGCAGAGATGCATTTCTGCACCCACATTTCGGCAAGTATGTATCAGTCCCACGTAATAGGGGGCTAGCCTATTGCCGTTTTTCGGGCACATTTCCAGACTCCGTGCTGTTACCGAGAATTTCCTAATGGAAAAACCCAATAACACTTTGCCCGACCCGGGAATCGAACCTAGGACCTCTAGATCGCACGGCACATACCTGTACCGCGAGACCACGAGGCGAATGTTTATCCCGTTAATACGGTTAATGGTCGTCTCAATTTAAAGAACGTATTTAAATAAAGGTTTCGAATCGACAACATACATACATACCTAGTCAGGTCATAAATTCTGTCACATGTTTAATATAAAATAATTGAAACAAGTTTATTCATTATGTAACCATTTATATACCAAAATGAACTTAACAAAACATAGATTCTTATGACACTAAAGTTTATTCAAAATGACCTCCGTGATTTTGAATACAGGCCTTCAATCTGCGCGGCCAGTCGTCTATCGCAGCACGAACGAGGTCCATGTCAATATCGGCGGCTGCCTTAATCAAGGATGTTTTGAGTGACTCCAAATTGGGATGAGGCTTTGAGCACGCCTTTTCCTCCAAGTGTTGCCATATCTTGTAATCTAACGGATTCAAATCTGGACTGGAGGAGGGCCAGTCTTCGTGCCGGATGAAGTCGATTTCACGCGCCGCCAGCCAGTCTTGGGTGGTCTTCGCTCTATGAGCTGGCGCCGAATCTTGTTGGAATACCCAGTGCCTGTTATTGAACATGGTATGAGAAACAGGTTCCACAAGGTTCGTCAGGACTGTATTTTGATACACAACTGCATTCGTTTTTACACCTTTCTCACAAAAATGTACCTCTGTTAAGCCCCAATAAGAAACTCCCAACCATACCATGAGCGAGGATGGAAAATGACCTCGTTGGACACGCGGAATACGGTTGCTCGCTTCTTCACTACTGAGTGCGTACACCTTATCATTTTGCTCTCTTCTACGGTAAAAATTTTTTCATCCGAAAAAAGAATTTCCCGATATTTTTTTCCCGCGTACCGCTTCAATAAAGCGCGGCATCTCTTCAGTCTCAGGTCCATTAGACGAGCATTCAAACGATGTCCTGTTTTTCTTCGATATGCCCGAAGCCCTAAGTCTTAATTTAACATCCTTTTCACCGTGGTTCTGCTTAACCCCATCTGAAGGGCCAACAGTTTTTTGTGGCCAGCATTCTAAAAGAAAAGTTTTTCTTAATGTGTGACAATATTTATGACCTGACTGTGTATATCCACTACTATTAATTTTGCATAGATTTATAGAATTTTCATAGGTTGCTCCCATTTCCGGAGTTCTAACTCAGTGCAAAAGAAATAATGTACACTGAAGTTTTTTTTTTTATTGTACAAAGGGAAACAAACAGGAGTACTTATACAGATAATTACAAGAAGCTTACTTAATATAAATTAGATACATCATCATCATCAGCCCAAATACGTCCCACTGCTGGGCACGGGCCTTCTCTACAACTGAGAGGGTTTAGGCCCTAGTCCACCACGCTGGCCTAGTGCGGGTTGGCGGATACATATACTAACAAAACCGTTATAAAAGAACGTGCTATCTAAATTTATATTTATACAATGAATATGTATGTAAATGAAGGATTTTATATAACAAACTAGAGAGTATTAATACTAAGGTTGCTAATAATAATTAAATACATAAGTAAAAGAAAAAATAATAAAAATAAAAATCAACAATGCTCAAGTTCTTTTAAAATTGTAGCAGCATCAATTTTAAATTTACTTCTGCTGACATGCAGTATATCGATTGCGCTAAAGTAATGGTTATATGTTTCAACCATCCGGTGAAGTGATGTGCGTGCGCCTGCATTGGTCTTACAAAAGGAGGCAGCAAATAAACGTCTCGTACGCACCTCACGCCTGTGAACTGTGCGGGGAACCAGGTAACATAAACAGTTCACTAATTGAGTGCAGTCAAATTTATTACGGCATATTATAAAACATACCAAACAGAGTCATGACTTCAAGCAACATACGTCTGCGCTCTAAAGTGACGAGAACATATGTTTTTAGGAGTGCCTGGTAAGATAAAAGAAGTGTCAAGGTAACACGAGTATTTCACAGATTTTACCATAGGTTATATTTAAATTTAAAAGTTTATAGCTGGAATATCCATCTGCTACACGACACATAAATGTACCTAAGCATGAATCTTGCCGCGTTTTTGAGGCAAGTTACATCGCGGATATTATTTCCATTCCATTAATCCTGAACAGGATGGATAGGTTTTTGGAATCTGAGTACTTCATACGTCATTTGTATAAAGCGCAATCGTGGTGAGAAATATAAGACTATAGTTATGTTTGGGACCGTTCCATGCGCTTACTTGATGTATTTAGAAAAGCAAGAACAGGCGATCCATATTCTGAATAATACAGAAGCTAGTATCAGTTCTAGCACCAATGAATATATAATTTTGTGTTACAATAGTGAAGGACACATAGTGAAGAAACCTGCATATCTTGAAGATGAAATTTATCTATGTATATGTCGCAGGGATATGATAAAAACGGTGATTTGATCAAATCACGGAGGATGTTAAAATAACAACACGATTTTATCTTTTCCCTAAACAAATCTAGTGAATTGAACAAATCCCTAAATTGGTTTAGTGAAATTACTAAACTAACCTAACGTACCTAACCTTTAAAATATCATAGCAAAATTATTTTTGTGATAATAATGGATATTTGTTATTTCGAATGCAGATGTATTATGAAATCAAGGTTATTCAAATAAGAACAATTTTATACCTAAATGAAGTGATAAACCAAGAACATCCGTCGGGAGTATCTGTATCAAACAAATCGGGAAATACAATTAAAAATACAAAAAAAAACAAAGTAATCATATAATCATGGCAAATATTTTTGGCGGATGTTGATATGGGAGTTCCGCTGTATAATCACTAATATTATAATGTATGTATTGTGCAAACTTGCTTTTAAATCAAACTAGTGTTGACTAAATCTTTTTATGAATAATTCACACATATTCTGAAGGAGTCGGGTATCTTTCTAAGTGCTGACAATAGCACGTTTGGGTTGGTTCGACAGGAATGTTACCATTTGATACAGAGAGGCCTAGCCACTCTCAATTATAAAAGAGATATGTACCTAACCAGGTATGGTCGATATGGCCCAATATCCATAGATATAGCCGGGATACGTTATCAGTTGCTTGTACATTCATTTTGCTTAGCCAGTTTAATATATTGAAAAAAAAATATTAAACTGGCTAATATAATTTATTTAAAAGTTTATATATCAAATTCAATAAATAAGTGGAGCAATTTTAATTAGTGATGAAGTTGCTAAGCACTCATTGCAAAAACAAAGGTAAATTAAATTGAAGCAGACAAGTGAGTTATAAATTTGTTCGCTGGGCTTATATGAACGTTTTTGCGCCGGCGCGAGGACATCGATTGATGTCAAATTCATAATTTGTTTACCGATGTTTGCACGCCCCAGACATGGTGGTTCATTCACAAACACAGCGTAACTACAAGCAAGCAAAATGTAAATTTTTCTTGTTAATAAGGGCTTCTCTTGAAGACTTTAGTCTTTTTTAGAATTTAATCGAGAATGATGGAAGATAAAAATGGACAGGCTAATTTAATTTAGCCACACGTTTCTACTTTTTCTATGGTACAATGACAACAATGGAAACTTAAGACTTTCAAGCTCGGAGTTATAACAAAATCTTATTACAAAATTCTACACTTATATGGGAACTTTTTCTTTAATTTTTCTCTGTTAAAAGAATAGTAGAATCCAAATTATATTTACTGCTTCATCTCGGTAACTACCAGTCTGTAGATACTCCTGAGAGCGTCCCTGACGTCTATTAACAGCGGAACAAATTCACTTCAAGAAGCCTCGGGTAAAATCTACCTTTGCTATATAGACAGAAATAATTATGATACGAATGGGTCCACTCTAACGGGCCTCTGCGATATAGAAATAGGTGAAACAATATTGTTGCGATTCTTTCAATTTGCGAAATTTCAGAAAAGTAGTAGTAAAAAATTATTATTATTTCACTACGATTCAGAAGTTACGGCCAGGGTTTTGATACCCTATCCTTATTTGTTATAATGCGATTCCAGGTACGCGTTCCCACCGGTGGGCCCGAGAAGATTCCAACGGCCGGTACGTCAGTATTTATCTGGAGAATTGAATGCCACAAAGCATTGTTTGCCCTGCCCCCAGCGAGACCCTTATGTACCGAACCGCATCATCGGCCATGAAGACTGCCTTTGTCTCAACATCTATGCTCCGAAAATGCCCGGAGAAGAAAGAGGTAAGATTCCGCAATTTCAATATCGCAAAACGAAACAATTATTCGTTTTCGCCTTTTTTAAAGCCAGTCTTTATTATTTAAATATAAGTCTTTCGGTTTAGTCTTTCTAGCATGAAAACAAAAATTTTAGTTGTGTCTTTACAGTACCTATTAGCGAAATCCTATGCTATTAAATCACGAAAAAACTGATTACGAGTCGTCATTAATGCCCAAGTCTCATGTGAGGAAGGCTGTGTCATGAGTAATCAGAGTACCGAGACTGTCAGAGAATGCCTCAGGCATTAAGTCCACCTTTACATTTTATGTATGAAGGGTAAATAAATAAAGTACCTATACGTAACATAAAACAAATCTGTGGCCATAAATACTACTTATTTCACTTATTGGTGATTTTTATTATCTCCTTGTGTGCCACTATTGGTCATAAGCGATCTGAAATAATATTTATAGACACACTTTATAGACTTTCTTCCATTTATCACAGAAAATATGGGATTTTTCAGGTTGTCCGGTGATATTTTTCATTCACGGTGGAAACTATAAAGGTGGCTCTACAGCAAGCTATGGAGTAAGTAATTATTTAAAAAAATTAGCACATTATTTTAAATTCCCACCTTCATTTGGCTAGCATGTCTCGTTCAAAGCAAAAAGTCATCTTAGCTCAGGATCAGATCTTATCTTAGTATTTTCTTAAATCTTTATTAAGATATGTGATCGGGTCGCTGCACGTCTCTGGCTGCAGGCTGCTTCCAACAGGTCCCTGTGAAAGTCATTGGGAGAGGCCTATATTCATCAGTGGACCTCTTTTTACTGATGGATGGATGGATGATGGATAACGATCACATCAGCAAGATATACTATGGTCTATGATTTGAACCTTGAAGCATATAAAGGCCTAATTAATTGTAATATTATTCGCTTATCTATACTAATATTATAAAGAGGTAAAGTTTGTGACGTTGTAACGGGTAATCTTTGGATCTACTGAACCGATTTTATAGGCTATATATTAGCCTGAAAAATGATAAAACTTTTTCGACATTGCCGGATTTGCGATGTAAGTCGGAGAAAAATCGGTCGAACTAAAACGTTTTTACGGACGCTGTCTTACCCATGGGAGATATATGCTTGAGTCCTAGAGAAAAATTGTAGAGCTTGATAATGCCTACAAAAAAGTCACCGATATATGTGTACGCATATGTCTAACTTCTATATATACGTCTAAAAAGTAGTTTTTATATTTAAAAAAATAAATTAAATCGTTAGGTCATGTTTATTGGTCAATATTATCAATTATTATGAATTCTTATCAAAATAAGTGAAATTATACTCTCAAGTGTTTAAAACAAAATACTTTTTCCTTTTACTGCATACAATTTGTGCGAATGGTTAAAGAGATAATACGACATAAGTATGGAGCCGCGGCTATGCCGTAATCTATTGAGTGATATTTCTATTAGAAAATAGATAAATAGAATATAACCCTCCGTTTGGCAGTTAGGAAATAAACCATAGCACACAGTATTAACCGAATCAAAATCATAAGTTAATCACAAGTAAAATTGTTTACCGCCCAACGAAGTGGGCACGGGCCGGCTAGTGTAATATATATATTTAGATCATATAGCCTTATACTTACAATTATTACTCTTACAACAACACATCACACAGGATTTCAATCATAGCGATGTGATTTAATGTAGAGAATCGCCTCTGGTTGTCCGGCTTCAATATCCTGACCAATTAACGTGTTGTAGAGCCTACTCAAAACAACTTTTCAGATTAATATAATACACTTAATCCATTATTTTTTTTTACTGGAACGTAATGTTTTAAGAAGCGCTCTGCACAAAAATGCACTCAAAGCCTAAATATTTAAGGGTACCTAATAAATAATATTTCATATTTGTGGAGCAGTGTTTCTTAAATCGTTGTTTCTAACCGGCCAAACGTGTGTCGGGGTCACCGGTCTTACAGCCCGGCGCGCGGCGACGTCATGTCCGCGCAGATGTTAGTGCCGGGCTGGGTCCCTAATAAAAATCCCTAAACCGGCATACCGACCAAAACCCCCCAGTGGCCATCTCCGCGCCGAGCGAGAAGCGCCCACCGTAATGCCGCAGCCGCCCGGTGCGCCTCCGAGACGTAAACGTCCCGGCCGTCTCGGAGTTGTAGGGGGCGCAGTTGCACCCCCACTAGCTTGGTTAGGGCGCCCCGGTTGGGGATGGGCGCCCGCGACGTACACAGGCTACAGTGCCACCACCCCTCTCGGGGTCACTTTTAGTGAGGACGCGCCGCCCCCGCAGCGCGCCCAGCGACCCCCAAGGGCCCCTTTGAGTCGTCTTTTACGACAGGCAGGGGATACCGTGGTGGGATTCTTAAATCTAAAACTGAGAGAATATCAAAAAAACTGTAGGGCTGGCTACACTGCTTGACATTGACAATACGACGTACATTTTTATAGCTGCTTTACCATCATTGCACTCTCGCCTCGCACTCGCACTCATGATCGCTAAATGAAGGCTAAATGTATTTAAAAAAATATATTTTGAAGCCTCGAGTATTTGAAATACTAATTACAAAATACTTCGGCTTCACGTATTTGAAATACAAATTACATTTTAAGAAAGTAATTGAAATACAAATACAAAATACGTATTTGTATTTCAATTACGTATTTCAATTACAAGTAATTCAAATACTCCCCAACCCTGACTATAGCGAAAATAAATACACATATTACATTAAGGAATATGCTACTTTTTGTTGAATTACTAATTAGTCTTCAATAAACCAGACATAATGTAATAAATTAAATTATTCGTCACAATTTTATTATATTAACGGGAGGGCATGATTAGACTGCATTGAACTTATATTAATTGATAACATGTGATTCAAAGGGTCAACATCTTACACAAAAGGACACTATTCTGGTGACCGCACAATATCGGTTGGGATCTCTCGGTTATCTGAGCACAGGACAGAAAGACGCCGCAGGAAACGTCGGCCTTTTCGACTTATATACCGCCATGGCTTGGGTAAGTACTCACACTAAATTATGCCAAGTTTACACAAATAAACTAACTTTTGGAACTCTACCAAACAAACTCAAACCTCTTAGTAGTCTTGTAATCAGACTTTTTTGTACCTTTCAGAATTCAAAGATATGCATATTATGTCGAATTTATTTACTTATTTACAAATATTTAAATTAATATTTAATAATATACTTATATATTTTTCTAATAGATCAAAGACTATATTCAATTCTTCGGTGGAGACACTTCGCGTATAGTGGTGATGGGGCAAGGATCGGGAGGCAGTGCGGCGTCATTACTCGCCATGTCGTCTGAAGGACGAAGCGCTACTGGGGTGGCGGCTCTATCAGGGGCGCCTCTGTCACCTGGCGCTGTGCGACCGGAGCCCGAGAAGCATGCTGACGCTGTCGCAGAGTCCACTGGTTGTCCGAAGAAACCGGCTGAGAGTCTCATGAAGTGTTTGCGCCAGCTGCCCGTTGAAAAGATTGTCATGGTAATGTCGCAAAATAAAAACATCGTTTCGATGATGTTAAAGTTGATTTCAAAAGAAGATAATCTTGGATAAAACGACACTATTACTTAACTATACATACTTCGAAGTATACAGTATAACAATGATCGCTTTTAAACAGCTATGAAGAAATAAATTTAAAAATGGCTTTAAACATAATGAGAGACATTTAAGACCTGATGGTATCATATAAGAAGAATGTTAGAATGTTTACTACCAAAACAGTGTTCACGTATTCATTTCAACTGATTCATTTAATTTAAAATTAAACTTCATAGTAAGAAAAACATTTATTCAAATTGCAGGCTGATGAAAACATAGAAATGCACAATTCAGTCGACACAATGAGGTTTTTGAATGAGATCTCTGGACGTTCAGGTATTCTCAATTTATAATGCTAATTGTTAGTCTAAATAGCCGGTCAAATAGTCACAATTATTATTTCCTAATTACAGGTGCTGGAGCGCGGGTGGAAGGCCCTGATGACCTTCGAGGTCTACCGCCTCTGGTAGCGGAAAAGCCTGCGGATTCCTTGAATAAGAAACTGAAGCGCCCACCAATGCTTACTGGTGTTACCTCAGCAGAGACGTCTAAGGCGGTGTTTGGTAATTCTTTTCAATTCTTATAAATGGTAGGATCACACAGTTGTAATGAATGCATGCGACACTTTGATCAGGGCGGTGTTAATGTCTAACAAAAAACTGAAGTATTGTGTGGGTACAATTTCCTGATGGTAGAATTTTCATATCAGACTGGATAGCGTGACGTGTGAAATTATATTTGCGAACATTGACGACATCTCTTGCCAATTGACGAACAATCATTGTCGTTTCTTTCCAATCTATCTGGACTGCAACCTAATCATTATAAAAAATATCAACATGGACTGCATTGGAATTAAAGAGACTAGAGAGAGAATAAAAAGCAATTACATTTCAAGCCGCATCATATCTTTCATATTTATATGTACCTACTATGATTTAAAATATATTTGTGTCTTTTCTAGGAAAATACAACCAATTCTTGACAAATCAATTGCAAGTGGTAAAAGATTTTATCAAGAAGGATTTGATTGGAGGATTGCAAGGTGTTATAAAGGGTGTGGAAGGGTTACTGCCGATCACCGAGGCGGTGCAGTCGTTGTTGCCAATCCCTCTTCCAGACTACTACACTGCCCTCTTTAACGCAACGCTTAGTACTGTAGATGGACTTTCACAGATTGTCGAAGCGACTGGTATAACAGAATATTGATCTTATATGCAACATACACTAATACATAACCTCACGATTGTATTCCCCGAAGGGGTAGTCAGAGGTGCATTTCTGCACCCACATTTCGCCAAGTATGTATCAGTCCCATGTAATAGGGGGCGAGCCTATTGCCGTTTTTCGGGCACATTTCCAGACTCCGTGCTGCTATTGAGTTTTTTTCCTAATGGATAAAACCAATAATACTTTACCCGACCCGGGAATTGAACCCGGGACCTCTAGATCGCAAGGCACATACTTGTGCCGCGAGACCACGAGGCAGTCTTTTACGCTACATTTGTTGGTAATATGAACATATAGATGGGACCCTATGCATTAATATATCCAAAACAAAAAAATAAATTGGATGAAGTTTATAAAAACTTTACATTTTTTGTAGTTACTCGGTTCCCCTATTGAACAACCCTTTTACCAACCCTCTCTGTTGACCCTCGAGTGTAACCCACCGCTATAGGGGTCTAATTTATTTATCCCCGACTTTAGGGTACCATTTAACTGAATCATTTTATCTGCATATATATATGTATCCAATCTAGTAATTGGCATGTTTTGAAGGTTCATTTTTACATTTATTATATTATCATATCAACTTATTTTGTTATTCTAGTGCCACGTTTATAATTTGTGTTTATTTAAGGTGACGCCCTATTCAATTTTCCTGCTTACCAAAGTGTACGTGCGTGGAGTTCTAGAGCGCCAGCGTTCCTGTACAGTTTCGAGCACGTCGGTAACCTCACTAAAGGATCTCACTTCTTGCCAGGAATGGCTCTTACTGGTAACACACAATTTAGAATGATGAATGTAATAAATATACTCTCACGTTTTCATCTAAAATAAATAGGAATTAGGTATGTCTTTACATCAAAAATTTATTGAATAATTTTCACAGTGAATCTGCGTATTTACATAGCAAATATATATCCTATTGATAAGATTCGGCGCTATTAGAAGTTTTTTTTTACAAATCCGAGTATGGAATTAGTATTTTTTATTGTACGTCATCGCCAGTCACATGATGTCCACTGAACTAGGCCAATCTCAAAAACCTCTAGAGAGATATTAATTTTGTTACATCGGAAGGAACATTCTCATATCAATTTCTTTTCAGACGATTCTGCTATGAATGTAACAACCAATAATAATAAAGTTAAAGGACCAGCTCATGGAGATGAGCTGGCTTACATATTTGAACCATTAGACAATGATGGTAAGCCAATGGGCGGTCAAGTGTCGAGTGCCGATGCTCGTATGAGAGATTCATTTGTCGGCCTCATATCTTCTTTCGCTCACGAGCTAAATGGTGAAGACAAAAAGGAGGGCAGCAGTATTAGTTTATTCGGCATGCTGCCATATACTGAAGACAATGATCAATTTTTGAAATTATCCAATGGAATTTCAACGGAGAAAGGATTTAGGTTTGTTAATAGTTTTGGTATATTATTATAATCTTATTCAGGGCTGGATTCACCCCACGTAGCAAATGCTTTGAGCCCCGCACAAAACGATGGCCCTGCATAACTGTTTTTTTTACTTATTCAGAGCCTATCAGGGCCTTTAGTAATTAACTGATTAATTATTCACCCACAACATTGTAACTTATATATCTCAAATAATAATCGTATTGAAGTATTGAATTGTTATTTTACCATTTTAACTTAAGTATACATATAGCAAATCAAGGAGCCTTCGAATTCACTACGCCTCTAACATTGATCTTATAAAAATAATATTACTAATGGTTTCCTAACGGAAAAGAAACATTTTAAAAGATATAAAATAAAGCGGTTAAATAAAAATGTTACACATAATACCAACTAACAGTGCATAAATTAACAGCCCCGTGGCGCAGTTGGCTACACCAGCTTGCGAAATGAGAGCCTGCGGGTTCGATCCCCGCACCGAGACAAATATTTGTGTGATCTACAAATATTTGTTTCGGGTCTGGGTGTTTGTGAGACCGAAAAGTCTCTCGTAGTTTCTGATACCCACGTCACAGGACTTGTATCCTAGTGTGGGGTCAGAACTATGTACCTATGTGACTGTTAGGTGTATTTATTTATTTAGATAAACAATAACAAATGCATTTACTTATTTTGTAATAGAAACCAAGTTGACTGTGGAGACAAAATTTCGTACATGGTCAATATTTTATGTTTCAGATTTTGTCAAATGGGACTTTGGGGTGGAATAGGCGACCGATTGTCCGGAGCGCTATGCAAAAACTTAATCGGTGATTTGTTGAAGGGGCTCCCAATCCCGTTGCCCATAGACAACTTGCCTATAAACCAACTTCCACTGAATAATCTGCCGCTGGGTAATCTTCCTCTGAATAATGTATTACCGAGCAATCAACCTATGAATAATCAGAACATGCCGTTCAATAATATTCTACCAGGTGTTTTTGGGGGAAGAACAACAGTACGACCAAGAGTAGTTCAGCGAACCAGAACTACTACTCGCCGACCGATGTCCGCATTCGGTCTACCAATAGATTTTTAAAATCTTTTTTTTTAATTTACCTATCTTTCAGATTTTATTTCTTTCGAAACAAACTACATTATGCTTATTTATAGCTGCATATAATTTCATTTTTTAAGTTTCAATAAATAAAACGAATGGAAAGCATCCTAATGAGTTGTCTTGTTTTATTAACATCATCATCACCATATACGTCCCACTGCCGGGCGCTGTCTACTATGTTGGCCTAGTGCGGGTTAGCGCACTACGCACGCGCACTTAAGAAATTCCTAAGAACTTTTAGGTGTGCAGGTTTCCCCACGATGTTTTCCTTCACCGTTAAAATATGATAATTCATTGTGAATAGACCCATAACTTTTAAAAGTCAAAGGTTTATGTCTCGGGTTTGAACCCGCGACCGCTGAAATTCTTTACCGCGCGCCTATACCTCGAGGCCATCACTACATATACGTTTTATTAACCTAATCTTAAAATAAAATTAACAAATAAATACACATGAAAGTCTCAAAATTATCAATCCGCATTAACAAACAGGGTCTTTTGTAAAGGATATCAGTAACTATGAAAAAATTTGCGGTCGAAAAAATCAAAACCGCGATCTTTCGTTTAACAGGCTGTCGCACTAACTGCGCCACGGAGTTAATCAAAGATTAATATCGTGGATAAGATAATTTGTATTGTTTATAAGCAATAACAACAAATGACAGAGTATTAAATAATACCTTGGCAATTTTTTTGCCTCGATATGGTGAATCACCAATTAGCAAAATACCTAGTAGGTGTATAGTAATGTTTTAATGAGGACAGATACTATTTGCTAAGTTTTGCATATTATGTTTACCTATGTAAGTATTGATACAGGTTGATACATAAATGGAATTAAATAAAACGTCTTTATAGGTTCTCCTTGAATTAAAAGTTACAAAAATAATAAAGAAGTCTGTAAGCTACGTAAGCCGGTCTATGAATATACGTACCAAAAGGATGAACTCATATGCAATTTTATGTTCATATTCATAAATCTAGTTTGCTTTTTTTATTAAGAGTAAATAATTTGATCAAATTTTTGTACGAAGGATTAATATACAATATATGAGAAAAACTATGCAAAAATCGTTGTTGCATTTGAAAGAGAAATCTCATTAGTTCGACTGTAAAATATGTTTTATAATAAGATAAGATAAGATATGATAATTATCATGTTTTATAATCTCTACTCTCTACTCTGATCGAAATCAAGTCCACGTTGAGCCTAAATAAGGATTGCGTGTTGAGCATGATGAATTTATAAAACAGCATTTTGAAAGCAGATTCGATAAGGAAAATGAAGCAAAAACTCACAAAAGAAAGCACAAAAATCTTATTCAGAAATGGTACATCCTATACGCTACATTGACATGCAAAATGTGTACGTCGTGTTCGCTATCGCCGAGTCACATGCGGGCATATAGTGTGTATACTTAACACAGACCTCATACTATATCAGTGGACAAACAAGAAGGACCCGTTAGTGGTAAACTGCATTTGACCAAAATGTCTCGCGTGTGCATTTTGCTACTTTGTGTCGTGTTTGTAAATACAAGCGCAAACTTAATAAGGAATGACATTGATGAACCAGCAGTGACTACAAGGGAAATCATTTTGCCTAAAGAAGTAGATGATATACAACCTAAAGAACCAGTGGGACAGCCAGATACCATGGCTAAGAAATGTGCAGAAATCGGAGAGTTTGTAAGTATTTTTTCGTATTTGGACCATTGTATATTGGCGCTTTAAAAACCCTCAAATACACCTACATGGCTGTTGATTAATCAACGCGAGTCCCCTCCTGCGCTCGCCAACCCGCCTGCCAAGCGTGGCGAGTATTGGCAATTACCTCACAATGAGTACAACCAGGACCAGGCCCCCAGTCCCCGGCAGCCCCGCTATTCCTGGCTACGGTAGCGGCCATGGTTACGGCGGGGCAGGGGGTGCTAAGAATCCCCGGGTTGGCCCCGGCTACCACCCCCGACGACGACTGGCCCTGGTAACACACAACATACGCACGTTGAGGACAGACGAGAAGATTGTCGAACTGGAAGAAGAATTGAGCGGGTTACACTGGGACATTCTGGGGTTGTCGGAAGTCCGAAGAATCGGGGAGGACACGATAACCCTGAAGTCCGGTAACCTGCTCTTCTACCGGGGGGACGACCAACAGTCCCGAGGAGGTGTCGGATTTCTCGTCCACCGGTCTCTCATCAACAACATCGTATCCATCGAAAGTGTGTCGAGCAGGGTAGTGTACCTTATACTCAGAATATCGAAAAGATATTCGTTGAAGGTCATACAGGTATACGCGCCGACCTCGACACACCCAGATGAAGAAGTAGAGGAGATGTATGAGGACATAAGTCGGGCCATACATACTTCCAAAACCTACTTCAATGTTGTTATGGGGGACTTCAACGCAAAGTTGGGCAAGAGAAGCGATGCAGAGTTGAAAGTGGGGCAATTTGGACATGGGCAAAGGAACCTCAGGGGTCAGAGGCTGGCCGACTTTCTGGAGAAAGAGGGACTCTTCGCGATGAACTCTTTTTTCCAGAAGCCGCCTCACAGGAAATGGACCTGGCTGAGTCCTGACGGTTCTACGAGAAATGAGATAGATTTTATCTTGACGACGAATAGACGGATATTCAGTGATGTCTCTGTGATCAACAGGGTGAAAACCGGCAGTGATCACCGAATGGTTAGAGGCTCATTGAATATCAACGTCCAGCTAGAAAGGCGTCGCATGATGAAGTCTACGCTCCGACCTACTCGCGCTCATATCCAAAACCCCGAGAGCTTTCAACTCGAGCTTCGAAATCGCTTTGATTGTCTAGAAGAAAACCTTGCAGTGGACGAGTTAAACAGCGGTTTGGTAGAAGCTGTCCATACGGTGGGATCTAAGCATTTTAGACCTCGCCGTAGAGATAGACCTCAAAAACTCTCGATCCACACTCTTGACCTTATGGCCGAACGTCGATCTATGGCGCTGCAGTCTTCCGAGGACGCCGAAGCATATCGTCAGCTCAATAGACGGATCTGGAAGTCCTTGCGACACGATGTCCGTGCTCACAATACTGTGAGCATTAAAGAGACAATTGAGCGGAACGGAGGCTCCAAAGTGTTTGCAAGAGACTTGTCTATTGGGCAAAGACAGTTGTCTAGGCTGAAGACGGAGGGCGGCAGCGTAGTGTCGACGAGGGCAGAGGTGTTAAGGGAGATCGAGAGGTTCTACGGGCAGCTTTACACCTCGGTTGCCGAACCGACTGTTAGCTCGGCCGAAGACCCGAGAGCCGAGTTGATCCGCCACTTCAGTGATGATATCCCGGACATCAGCCTGTGTGAGATTGAGATGGCCCTGAAGCAACTTAAGAACAACAAGGCGCCGGGTGAGGACGGAATCACTTCAGAGCTTCTGAAAGCGGGCGGAACGCCGGTACTTAAAGTCCTTCAGAGGCTCTTCAATTCCGTTCTCCTCGAGGGCTCAACGCCAGAGGCATGGAGCAGGAGCGTGGTGGTACTGTTCTTCAAAAAAGGTGATAACACTTTGCTGAAGAATTACAGGCCCATCTCGCTCCTGAGCCATGTCTATAAGTTGTTTTCGAGGGTCATCACCAATCGTCTCGAACGCAGGTTTGATGACTTCCAGCCTCCCGAACAAGCCGGTTTCCGAAAAGGCTTTAGCACCATAGACCACATCCATACGCTTCGGCAAGTTATACAAAAAACCGAGGAATATAACTTGCCGCTTTGTTTAGCGTTTGTGGACTATGAGAAAGCCTTTGATTCGATCGAGACCTGGGCTGTGCTAGAGTCTCTCCAGCGGTGCCACATTGACTGTCGGTACATCGAGGTGTTGAAAAGCATATACAGCAACGCCACCATGTCGGTCCGAGTACAAGATCAGAGCACGAAGGCTATTCCACTACAGAGAGGCGTGAGACAGGGAGATGTCATATCTCCGAAACTGTTCACTGCCGCGCTGGAAAACGCCTTCAAGCTCTTGCAGTGGAAAGGATTCGGCATCAACATCAACGGCGAGTATATCACACACCTTCGGTTTGCCGACGATATTGTCGTCTTGGCAGAATCGCTGGAAGACCTTAGCACTATGCTCGAAGACCTCAATCGAGTCTCTCAACAGGTGGGTCTTAAAATGAACATGGACAAGACGAAGATCATGTCGAATGTCCATGTTGTGCCCACCCCGATCGCAGTTGGGGGCTCGACTCTCGAAGTTGTAGACGAATATGTCTATTTGGGACAAGTGGTCCGGTTAGGCAGGTCCAACTTCGAGAGAGAGGTCAATCGTCGAATCCAACTCGGTTGGGCAGCGTTCGGGAAACTACGCGACGTCTTCTCGTCCAAAATACCTCAGTGCCTGAAGACAAAAGTCTTCGATAGTTGTGTGTTACCAGTGATGACATACGGCACTGAGACGTGGCCTCTCACTATGGGCCTCATTAGACGGCTCAGAGTCACTCAACGAGCTATGGAGAGGGCTATGCTCGGGGTTTCCCTACGAGATCGAATCAGAAATGAGGAGATCCGTAGGAGAACTAAAGTAACCGACATAGCCCAGCGGATTAGCAAGTTGAAGTGGCAATGGGCCGGGCACATAGCGCGGAGAACTGATGGCCGATGGGGCCAAAAAGTTCTCGAGTGGAGGCCACGTACCGGAAAGCGCAGCGTGGGACGTCCTCCGACAAGATGGTCGGACGACCTGGTGAAGGTCGCGGGACGTCGCTGGATGCAGGCTGCTTCCAACAGGTCCCTGTGGAAGTCATTGGGAGAGGCCTATGTCCAGCAGTGGACTTCGATTGGCTGATGGATTGGATTGGGATTGGAAAAAGCAAACCTATGAAATTATTAATGTAGGTACGCATGATCAATCTTGGTTTTGGCGTCACCTATTGGACTCGAGCATAACTATGAACCAACGTCTTCACCCTTTATATTAGGTCTTCCGGTTAATTTTGAGGGATATATTAAAAACGAAATACTTTTGTATTATAAAAAAGATAGATAAATTTTAATCAAATACGCTCCATTGCTAACTACAACCTTTTGCCATTTTTCGGGCAACAAATGGATTCCATAATTTAAAAAAAATATCATTTTTTGAAGCTATCCATTCATCCATCCATTTTTTATACATAATACATTTTTGATAAGTGCTGATCTGCAAGTATGTGTTGCATAGATCGCAATAGATGGTAATCAGAAGTAGCACAATCTGGTGAATTTGCGGCTTGCAGGAAACGCTTCCCTCTGAAGATCTGATAGTGTAGGTATCTCTTACAAATTTTGTGACGTGTAGCCGAGCATTGTAATGCAGTAAAAAACAGTAGTAAATGACAAAAGTGATATTTATCGCATTCCATACTTAATCACACTAAAAACTTGCATGGGTTTACTATAATTGAGTTACTTACTTCGAATAATTAAAGAGCAAGCTAAACATGTAACATCGAATATATAAGTAATTTATACCGACGTGACGCGACAGCTACTTGACACGTTCCCTCAAAACTAACCGGAAGACCTAATACTAATTCATTGTGACATCTGTCAGTCAGTTCGTAAAAAGTCGCGAGTAACCAACGAACACCCCATAATATAGAGGTATACTGATCCTGTCACCTTATTTTAACAAGTTTTAACTTAATTCGTGTTCTCGCTCTCTTCTACGAACAAAAACAAAAAATACCGTAGTCTAAAAGTTGATGCAGAAATAATATGATACCTATATAGCGGATTTTTCTAGCATACAGGCGCAAACGTATTTGACCCATTAATAGTATACATAACTGCTGTTTCCTATTCTTTTTACTGCATGAATCCTAAAAATATTATTAATAAGGTTTTTAAACTAGATGCTGCATTTTTCTATCCGAAAATCTAAATGCTACATACCAGCAATTTGCATCACGCAAGCGTAAAAGCAATTCCATATAGGAATTTAGATTTCTATATCAGGCACTCCAATTAAGTAGGCACACACTTCAATAGGCCTCAAATAGATATCGTTTGTCCCAAAGGAGTCTTGACAAACATACGTGTCTCTCAATTCTATAATAAATCAGGTGTTGTGTTCCTTTTTTAGCCTTTGTTCTGTCTTAAACTCATTCACCACGTGATAATGTTAGCAACATTATCAATCAGTTATTTTATAAACCAGTTATCCTAAGTGTTATCGGAGACCCAGATATTTTCATTCCATCTTATAGCCTGTTCTGCCCGAGATGAATCGAGCAATACCATTATATCATAGAAGAGAAACGTGATCCAATATTGATTAGTTTAGATCGGGTTTCAAAAACTTTTAGTTTCACGAACCCCTGATAAAGTTTCCAGGTGACAGCGAACCCCTTAAGTCTTAACTAACTAATTCAATCCCCTCTCCCCCCCAACAAAATAATAAAATTGTCTGTTGAAGAAATTAAGATTTTTATTTCAAAAGAAATATATTTTTAATATTAATGTCATGGGTTACTTGTTTCTTGTCGCAAATGTAGTCAATTTCAGAAGTAATTTTGGAAAAATTTAACCTTTATTCTGACTCGGTATCAAGTCGATTTCTGTACTTACTTTTTATTATGACCAGATGTGAAAACCCACTCTCACATAAGTATGTATGTTGTAGCCACTGTGTGTGCCGCACGTGCTTGCTAGGCATCATGTTACCATTACGTAAATCTTGTCGCGAACCCCCTGCCGTCGAATGGTGAATCCCTAGGAGTTCGCGAACCCCACTTTGAGAAACACTGGTTTAGATCATTGATAAAGATTTATCAGCAGTACCTATAGTTTACGTGGGGCAAGGCATAAACGACGAAATAACGATCACTGAGTAGTCCTAAAGTTTCTTGACACTACTTTGTCACTTGGCATAGACAAAATAAAAAAAAACGTTTCAGTATCATCTTGTGTAGGTAGGTATACTCAAATGTGCTGTGAGGCACACCCTTGATAAAAAATTGTGAAATCACTTTTTAAGACTCACGACACAAATCAATATACATACATACGACTATGTAAGTGTGACCGACCAGTCCCGGGGTCGATCACAAATCAGGCAAACAGTTTTTTATTGTTAGGAAGTTCTCAACCAAGAGTCTAAGTAAATATCAGTAGTTTTTAAATATATGAAACAAACCCAATAATCCCATTAATCGATTCTCGTGCTTTTAATACTGATGGACCCGTTCCCAAACATAGCCTGACCCTCAAATTTAAAGGAGACGTCCCACGGACACTTGCAAACTATATTTTTTTATATTTTTATTTATAAACTTTTAGCCAACGCTATATGTCCGCCAACCTGCACTAGGCCAGCGTGGTGGACAAAGGCCTAAACCCTCTCAGTTGCAGAGGATGCCCGTGCCCAGCAGTGGGCCGTATATGGGCTGATAATGCAACGATGCAAAGGCTGTATGTGCATGTAGTGTATTGCGTAGATGTTATAAGATTCATAGAATAAAATAAATATATTATAGAAATAAGTTGTTGGTTTTGAGAACACTTATAAGATATTTACGAGTACAAACCAATCAAGAAGTGACAACTTAGATTGAGGTGCGTTGAGGCAGGCTATCGATTTAATGATCCGATTTTAATTTGTATATTGTTTGAAATACAAACAAAAACATAAACTCACGCCTGTATTCCCCGAAGGGGTAGGCAGAGGCGCAATTCTGCACCAACATTTCGCCAAGTATGTATCAGTCCCACGTAATAGGGAGCGAGCCTATTGCCGTTTTTCGGGCACATTTCCAGACTCCGTGCTGTTACCGAGAATAACACTTTGCCCGACCCGGGAATCGAACCCCGGACCTCTAGATCGCACGGCACATACTTGTACCGCGCGACCACGAGGCAGTCAAACAAAAACATGTCTTATTATCGCTTAATGTGTTAATGGCCTGTTTATCTTATCCACAGTGCATGAACCACAGCGATTGCTGCACCAACGCATGCCTGGGCTATTGGAAGAAATGCGTCTCTGGATGAAAAATACATTCAATCCATTATTTTACATTATATATAAACTTACATGAATTAATTTAAAAAAATAAAATTATTTTTTGATTGGGCGGATCGGGTGTATCGGGTGATTGAGATGTGTTAAATCAGGACTATTAGCGGCAAACTCCATGATCTCCTTCATGGCTCCTGCGGAAATATTCCATAATATTGGATATTCTTTTTTGAAATTGTTGTACCATTTATGGACCTGTAATATACATGCATATTATTTATATTTTAATGCATTTTGTTTTTATTTTCCACATAATACAGTATTTCTATTCATCATTTCATAATATGAAATTTCCTACTAATGTGACATATGAGTGTAAAGTGCTACAGGGCATTGGGAGTTACTATCTATTAAAATTGTTTTTTTGTTACAATTTAAATAAGTACATAGATAATGATTATTGATTACATTAGAAAAAACTTATTATGCATTTTCTTCGTACTTATAACTTAAAAATTGTTAAAATACTTACTTTAGTATATTTAGAAAAATCAAACTTGATGGCTTCCAATGTCATGGTAGAATTAAACAGTGGAAAATCTGCAATAGTCAAATAATCTGCAGCGGCGTATTTTTTCCCCAAACGAGTTAAATACGTCTCAAATACCCCTATTGTTATGTGTACTTTCTTCAAGCCCAAAGGTGTCCGTTCGTAGTCGAAGAAAATGGGGGCCATCTGAAATTATTATTAGGTAATATTAAATATACAACTTATAGGGCATAATTTATGTATAAATATTCTCAAATTGGCCATTATACTCAAAACTACAACAATTAAAAGTTAGAACTTATTGATGAGTTTCAAAAGGTAGTGTAAAGTTGTAAGCGAAGATTCGAAATCAAAATTACAAATTTCAACCAAACAGCCTATTTTAATTAAATATGAATAATGATGATATGAATACTTAATGATTTTATATATTTATGCCATAAATGTCTACAATGTACTTACAGTATATGCCGAAATATTAGCGTAGTATGTGGAAAGATTAAAACACAGGCGATGGTTGACAATAGCTCTGAAAAAATTGCAATATTGCATTTTTTTATTATTTAATAAAAAACGTGATGAGCATAAAATTACTTAGGCTGCGAATGAAAATTTCCTAATAGAAAAAAACAGCAATATTTTAACCGATACAGGAATTAAGTCCGAGTCCTCTAAATTGCATCATCCAAACTTACGCTGTACCACAATACAGTGGGTATAAAATTGATATATCACAACAATCAGACTGATTGAGGATAGCCTCAAAGGATGTCCGGGGTCAATTATTTGGAGCAGTCTACATACGACTATAAATACCTAATAATAATTGCCAAATTGAAATAGCATTGGACTTAGTACGAACCTCTCGAGATCACGTAACAGCAAGAGCAGCAAAACCACAGTATACTATTAATATATGATATGGCATACCTTGTTTGTGGATCCTTCGGGTACAACAACGACTCAGGTTTGTATTTATCACAAATATATTGCATAATCGCATTACTTTCACTCAAGAAAAATCCATCGTCGTCCAAAACCGGAATTTCTTTTTGTGGGTTCATCTAAACAAATGATTTCTATGTACACAAAAGAAAATAAAACTTTGTGATTAAGACTATATGTTGTATATTAATATACCTACCAATGCATAATCCTCTGTCATATGTTCTCCCTTAACAAAATCTACGTTGATTAGTTCAAAGGGAATTTCCAGTTGTGTCAACGTTTGCCGCACTGATACCGACGGGGGACCGTCCGAAACGCCGTATAATTTTAGTACCATTATTAACTGAAAAACAAATCTCAATATAAGGAAACATATCTAAAAGATCTTTTTATTTATTTACATATACCTACTTATTAAGAAAAAAAAAGTTTGTTTAATTTCCTTGAAAACAAATTTGGCCTGAGCTGATAATATCATTAGTAATAAGACAATAATGTATGGGCTCAACGAAAATATCTAGACACGCGGCAGCGTCTCAAGCCAAGTTCAAGTAACAGAACTGGCGAACGACAAATGAAGTGAGATCTGATAAAAGGGTGTCAAGTTCAACGGTCAGTCCTGAAATTAATTTATAACAACATAAAATATAATTTCTTCTTAGCCTTCGCAAGTTCTAAACCTGTTACTTGTCGGCTCTTATTTTATTATTCCGAAAATTTGGCTTGCTGGTAGAAACTAGCCATCGAACATAAAAAATCGAATATGAGAACTAGCCAAGTCAGACCTTAGGCTACTATATAGGTATGTTATCCTAAGTTATAGGAAGAAATGATATTTTATGTTGTTATAAATAAATTTCAGGACTGACCATTGAACTTGGCACCCATTTAGATCTCACTTCTTTTGTCGTTGAAGTCAACCATCAATATCATAATATTAAACTTGGCTCTCATTTCAAATAATTATAACAATTGTAATTTACATATTATGCTATTTTACCAATATAAACTGTATTATGGTAAGAATAAATCCGAAAAAGCAAAATAGTTGGTAGTACCTATGTATAAATGTACATCTAACAATAAATACCAAAAGATTATATACGTAAAAACTAAAAATATGTATTTTAATAAAGGTATGACTTTAAAGATGACAATTTTCTTTATAGATTTTAATCTGGGGGCACGGTAGTGCCCCCGCCAAGTCGAGCAAAAAATTCAAAATTCATTCAATTTGAACGAGTAGTTTAAGAATTATAACTAATCAAACTTCGCAGTTTTGTCACTCACTGACTCACTGACCGATCATCAAAACCGACCGACCATCAAAACCGCTCTCAACTGAGATAGGTAGGTACATCGTGTTTTCATGCGATTGCCAAATCTAACTCTTTTATTTAAAACATAAAAAAATATATATTGATATGGTCACTATAAGATTTTGTCTGGTAAGCTAAGTGCATAATAACTTAAGACAAAAGGTCCCTTAAACAGAGACTGAATAAATTTATCGACTTGGTATCACATGGATCTCACAGCTTTTTACGGTAGAAGAAATGAGTTGCGAGACTTGGTTTTTTTTACATGTTTTGTTTTTTATGGGATAATATTTACTCGTTCATAGGTACACATTTATAAAAAAACTCACCTTGTCTATAACGAGGAAAATAGTAAGAAATCGACGTTCACTGTAGATGATGATAAAGCTGGTACTACTGGAGGTCGTTCAAACCGCAGCTAACCACAGCAACAGCCTTTCACTTGCGTAAGCTTCATTTCAATATTATTACGGCTTACAATGTTAATAGCTCAATCGTGTATTCCCATACTAATATCAAATGACAATCATGCTGAAATATGGAAAAAATATAAATAATAATATTATTAAGTGTAAATATGTATCATAAATTATCTCCATATATCGATGTTTATCAACTTTGCTTCATAGCAAAGAGATATGCAACAGAATGAGGCTGTTGTAAAATACCACGGCAAATAGTTAGTAATGTGTGAGTTTCTTAGCTTTGTTACAATACTCGTTGTGGCAAAGGCTGGCTGGCCTTCGTTCAACAGTGGACGGCAATATGGTGAGAATAATGGATGTTGCGTGCGTAGTATAGGTACACCGTCCTATTATTCTCACCATGTTGCCGTCCACTGTTGAACGAAGGCCGCCCCAAGTAGGCGACAACCATCCCGGTCTTGAGCAGCTCTCATCCATCCGCAACCCGCTACCTTTCTCAAGTCGTCGGCCATTGTGCTGCAGGACGTCCCACACTACGTCTTCCTAAGCGCGGTCTCCATTCCAACATTTGTATGCTCCACCGGCACACACCATCCTAACACAAATAAAATTACACTATTGAACTCTTTCCAGACAGATTACTCCCAATTATGTGAAAGCAGTAATTACATAAATACAAGTTCAAAAGTGATAACTATAATAACAAAGATTAAACTCAACCTTGACTTAAATACATATACCTAAATAATTTTAGTGTTTCAAACTTAGCTTGGAAATTGTATATTTTTAATTTTGCTCTCCGTTGTTTTCAAAACCGCATAATCTTGTCACTGAGTACGACACTAACCCTTCAATATTTTCTTAGAATTTATAATTCAGCTTTCATTAATGCTTGGAAATTAACTATTAAGTAGTTATGAAGTTCATAGATTCGCTGATATTATCCTCTTCTCAACTGAATAAGCTAAAATGTTTTGTTGACTACTGAGCAATAGCTGGTGGGATCGTTCAACTTGCGATTTCGGTGTATTTCCTATTTTCTCAAATTGACCAGAGTCGCAGAGGAATTCTCGAACATGGCCTGTGAGAAGAGCTCTACTCAAACACCCCGACGATGACACAAAGTGCCCTGTGTAGATTTATTTTGTAATTTAGCTCTTGAGCATTTGTTTTTATAAGTTCATAATATAATTTCTGTATTTTTAGTCGCTATAGTTAGGTAGACACAAGGCGTCACTGAGATTGAAATGAGATAGTTAACCGCATGGATTCAGTACTACTTGATTATAAATAGCTTTAAATTAAATCACTATTAGAAGTCTGAAAAGTCATGGCACACTTATGTATATAGGGAAACGTGGGTAAGTTTTCGGCCTTTGAAGTAGACATTGGAGAATTAAGCGAGACCACATTTTGGTGTCTGTATATTTTTTATCGTTTCTACCCCCTTGAAACTGATTGATAATATTAACCATAAGTACATGAGCGTTTTCTCAAAATATCACACATGAATTTTAGAATACCGACCGTTCAATCTAACTAAAGATTAAAAATAAGTAGAATGATCATTTTTTTTAACTTTTACTAAGTAAGTATATTAAGAAATGAAAATATTTAGCGGGTTAGCAGTGGAAGAATTACACAATATCCGCGAGCGGTAAACCCTATCTTCCTCAACATTATTATATATAAATACAGGCGAAGAAACTACAAATCGTCTTTCACAACATCTTTGTGGTTAACAGCAACGTGTAACGTTTTGTTAAAATGCAGAATATTGTAATACTTATTTTAACGCATTTGTTTGTGATAAACGTAAGTAACCAAGCAGTGCCACTTCCTCCAGGATCACATGAGTTCTTTATGACGGAAATAGTTCGTGTGAAGCGTCAAGCCGGGTACGTGTACAACACACCAAATATTCCATTTGAACTACCTACACAGATAACAACCGTGTCCACTCAAGCACAAAATGTTGACAGGACGCAGGCGCAACACATGTTTTATGCGTACCCTGCACCGGCGGTGTCTTCAAGTGTCGGTACCACTACAGGAGGACAAACTTCTACGGCTATCAAAAACTCAGGCACCGGCGGCTACAATTACGGACAACAGAGCGTTGAAGCAATTTCAACACAAACAGGGCCAACGCAAAATCAAAACGCGGCTATTGTTCAAAGTGGTTCTGTGTCTTCTGGTTATGGTTATAATGCACCAGGGAACAGTAATGATGGTGGTCAAACAATAAATTCTGGTACAGTTCAAACACCCTCGAGTTCGGGTTCAGCAGCAACAAGCACAGTATCATCTTCATACCGTTATGATACACCGACCTTAGGAGGCCAAGTAGAAGATAAATCCGATAAAAGTTCAGGTTCTATTAACACAAATAATCAACAAATTAATCCGGAAACATCCTCAAGCGCGACGGGATCTTTTTCATCAGGCTACGAATATAATGGTCCAGCGTCAATACTAAAAATTCAAAGTTCAGGAACCTCGCTAACTGAAACCGACTCAGGTGCATCTCAATCATCGGGAGCCTATACTTCTGGTTATAATCCGGGTACTGCTGATTCTTCAACCACTGGCACACGTTCATCTTAAACCGCAACCAGTTCTGTCAATTCAAGCTATCGTTACGAAAATCCAGTTTCATCTAACACAGGACAATTTTTTAAGACTTCAGGATCATCTCAACCTATAGTGGGTCCAGTTACTGAAGGTTATAATTACAATAATCAAATCCAATTCTTATCAAATATAGGCCACAATAATTTAGTTTCACAAACCCTAAAAAATACCGATAATACTCAAATAATCATGAATTCAGATGTGTCTGGATACAATATCAATGCACCAAACCCTTCTGTATCAAATGTTGGTCAAACCACCAAAATTTCGACTCCCCGACAAACTTCCTCTAGCTTAAGTACAGCAACGAGTTCCGTTTCTACGAGCTACAGGTACGAAACTTCAAGGCAGACTGGATCTAATCAATCATTTGGTGGGACTTTAAACGCTCCAAAATATTTACCGCCAAGCATAGATGCAAGTGTTGAAGTAAATAACAGAGGATCCCCTGGTACTGCTACCTCTAGTACTGGAAAGCCTTCAGGTTCTTATTTACCTCCCCTAGTGTCTGACTTCATAAATCCAACATCAATTACCGCGTCTGATAAATACATACCTCCTACAAGAAATAGTGGTATAGGATCTAATGTAAACTGTGAGGGGCCAGATTGTGCTGGAAATGCCACATCAAAACCATCTGCACTTTATGCAACATTCCCCGCATCTTCAACCTCAAGTGAACTGTCACCTCATAACTCTTCATTATCTAATAACTCTATTAATATTAAACAATCCAACCCTGCCGTTATACAATCGTATAACTCATACATACAACCACCCATTTCTCAACCATCTGGTTTTGTTTCAGCTCAGCCTTCATTTTCTTACATACCTTCCACTTATTCAGGAAGCTCACAACCTACTGTTACGAAGCCTGGACAATCGTATTTAGAACCACAAGTATCTCGGGACCCAGTAGAACTAAGGTCGACAATTACACAACCGTCTCAATCTTACATAACTCCAACTAATTCTGCTGCAAATGGTTCTGAGGCTACGCCCAATGCTCAATATTTGCCACAAAATAATATTTCAACGGGGTCTAAGGGAAATACTGCTATATCACCACAAAATAATAATTATTTACCACCTAAGCAGGGTTCATCTGCTCAGCAAGGAATTGTGACTATTCCTGCTGCTTCGTATTTGCCTCCGGTTTTTTAAGGTATTGATATGTACTGATTGATTAAACTGAGTTAATTTTTCCATATTATTTTGTTTTATTTTTAAGCTTCTTTAAAGTTGCTTTTGTAACTTGCGTTGAACGGAGCGCATACATGTCAGTCAAATTCAAATGTCATATGTTCGAAGTGCCTGAAGTAAAACGTCATAACGTCATACAAAAATAGCATCAAAGATGAAAGTTATTTTTAATATTTCTTTAATAAATTATATCTGAAACAGTATTCCACCCTTTAGGATGAATCATAAAATTACAAATGAAGGACGTTATATTTTGAAGTACATTTTAACGTGTGTGAACAGTATAGTAGCGTAAAAGGATAACTTTACATAAATTATGATTCTACTAAAGCAAACATTGCAATTTTCTCGAATAGGAAGCAAGGTACTACACAGGTAATTACACATTCTGATATAAGCATTTTTTACTTAATTACTAATAAATGCTAAACATTAACTTAGTCTATTTTATATTGCAATTGTTCAAGGTTCACGACCTTTCTGGGTGAATAGTTATTCTTTGTCACATTACATTAAACAGTATTTACTCTCAAGCTGTAGGCCTTTTACTGTATCCTGTAATTTTGCCCTCACTAAGAAAAATAATAGTTTTAAATATTATAAATTATTTTTTTCTATGTTTGCAGAACTACAAAAGTGCTGGCCAGTGTGATCAAGGATGGTGCACCTCGAAATGACAGGTGTGCAGCTCTGTACCAATGCATTAACCATAAATGACCTGCCCAATGAGCTACTTATATATATTTTTTCCATGATAGACTTTGAGTCACTTTTGGCAGTAGCCAAAGTATGCATGAGGTGGCAACAGCTGTGTTTGACTCCTTGCGTTTGGGACAACACTCGTCTCATAGTATGTATGAAGAACTATGTGAGGATCAGTGAGAGTATTGTGCCTTTTGTCGCTAAATATTTAAAAAATGTAAAATTGCAGTATTTCAAATTGTATTCTCAAGTGAGGGCTTCATTAATAAGCTATTGTCCTAACTTGACTCACTTAGAAATAAGCATATCTCAAGTGGATAGTTGTATATTTGATGATCTTGGTCATTGGCCCAATTTGAAATTTTTGAGTTTTCGCAATTCCCTTATAGTACAAAATGCTGAAAATGCAAATGGAAATTTTGTTTATCACCTGCCATTTGACAAATTAAAATATCTAGAAACTTTAATTCTGTCTAACTTTGCTTTGACACCCAATAGTTTATACAGTATGTTGCAATGCCCCAATTTAGTCAGTATTAGCATGGAGAAAATGAAAAATATTCCTGCAGAATTTCTAGAATCTCTATTGAGAACGAAACAGACTACACTGAGGGCTTTACACATATATGGAGATACCTTGAATGATGACATAATGTGGCATATATCTAATTGTAAAGTATTGCAAGTTCTGCACATAATGACATGCAAAACACTATTTGATTCAAGTTTGTTGCACTTGTACAGGTTAAAAAATTTACAGTCACTGAAATTGCGCCATGGGTACTTTTCAACAACAGCCTTGCTATCATATTTTACTAATAATTCATTTCAGCATCTTACTTATTTGAGTTTGTCAAGATGTCTTCATGTCACTGTTCAGGTAGCTAAAGTCATTAAAACTAGTGCACCCAATCTTAAAGAGTTGTCATTTTATCTTTGCCCTTTTATTATTGCTCCTGATTTTAACAGGTCTGAATTAGAAAAAATGTTTAAGATACAATTATTGCTAGATTAATAAAAAAAAAAATTACTACTGGCTGCTTAGACATCCGTCCACATTCAGGTTATACTTACATACAAATGTTTGTATTATAAAGTAAGCTATATTTTGTCAATTAAGTCTCACTAAAATAATGAAGTAATAAGTTAATATTAACAAGATTTTTCTAAGAAATACATGCAACATATTGGCGGTAGGTTTAATTTTTAAAATCATATAAACTCATTTACTATAACAACTATTTCAATTATTTTATTTTTGAAAAATGTTTGAATTGAGCATGTGTCTATTGTTCTTTAGTAACAATTCCAAATTGGTTTTAGAATGTAAGTTGTGTTGTGGTTAATATATAAATTAATGAAGTTTTGAACATGAATATTTCAGTATTTAAAAGTTAGTATTAGGTGTAAAACTCTGCATCTACATAGTAGCATGCAGTTGTTTGTCTATCACACATGTCTATTCATATCCGCCTCACAAATTTGGGAATATTGTCAATTAGCAAGTGCCTTAATAAAATTTTGGTACATATAAAAAGTCAGTGTTGTATAAAATAAGCTGTGTGATGTTGTATTATATGAATCTATACCATAATAAAATTGTTATGCCTTCTGCAAATTTATGTTGTTTTTGTTTCATAAATTAATTGCCATTAAAATGTAAAAATCAATGTTTTTTTGTGTATCTTAAATCACCAATATAATAAATCTTATCTTAGTAACCCCTGGAGTGTAATGTATTTAATTGTGTAGTGATTCATTAATGTGGTGGAAAAAAATACTATAGTTGTTGGTATATTTAATTACTATCTATATACAATCTTCTCTTGTTTCTGATTGCCTAATAGTTTGTATTTATATAGTACAACATCACAGTATTCTCACTTTATGAAAATATATTTATTTGTATATTTATAGTAAACAATGAGTAACATGACAAAATTATGTTTAAAAATTATAGGTAATAAGGTGAGATTGTCAACAATCAAGTTTAATTCGAGAAATATATATATACAATGTAGAGACTATATTATTTGGAATTAAATAATTGTGGAATTTAAACAGTAAATTAAATGTTTGTGCTATTACTGTACATAAATAAAAACATTTCAAATGGTTTCCAGCATTTATTTTAAGGAACTTTGACTAAAATTATCTTGTTAACAATATTGTTTCAGAAAGCATCTATAATATCATAAAGACATACATACCAGAAAATAACTAGTTGTCAAGTTTTAGAATAAGTACTGTTCATGAGGCCCTAGGAAATTGAACGAATTTAAGTTGAAATTATTACATAAATAACTGGGAAACACCATTTGACTAACAAACAATTTGGTTAGAAAGATTTCAAATCAAAACTGATAAAACTACAAAAATCATCTATAGCAGTGATTGAAGATTATTTGATAAGGTAAATACTTTATTACTGAATAATCCTTCATTGTAATAAATAAAAATAGATAACGAAATGTAAAACACACGAGTCGAGCAGGTGACAAAGACGTGAAAATTATATTTATCTGACAAGAATTTAAATTGTTTGATGCAATTACGATGAGATTTTTATATTAAGAGCGTTTACTCGGTTTTAGCGACATTTGAGCAAAAACAGTACTTTTAGAACCTCTTAAAATTGATAAAAGACTCATCGTACAAACATGTTAATTACCAATTATTTTAGGGAATATTGTCATCTAAATAGTTAGTGAGAACATTTTACGATTTTTGTGTAAATTTTGATAAATAACAAGATAACTGAACGAAGGTTTTCATAAATTCAATTTTAGAGTCATTTTCAGGCTCAAAATTCGAGTTAATTTATAACATATTTAATCAAAATAAAATGTTGTTGAATTGGAAATATCCCCAAGCAAATAGTTAGTGAAAAACATTTTAAGATTTTGATCCCTTACAGCGAGTACCTACACATTAGGCGCTCGGCGTTGCGTTAGGCGCGCGTTGGTAGCGTACATACAGCGCGCTTAGCACGGCGTTTTACGAGCGTTAGTAGGGCGTCCATACTCGGCTCAGTTCGGAAATCATTTCCAAGGATTGCCGGTGCTAAAGACCTTAACTTAGTAATATAGTTTTATTGCACTGGCATGAACGAGTATTTACAACTGGAGAATTTAACAAAATATTTTACAACAGCATTTACTAATCTTTAACAATATGATACATCAAAATACTTGTTGTGATAAATTTTACAACTCGCAGATGTTTATGGCCACTCTACACAAAAGCGCGCGTTCACATGTACAGCAAAATGGCGGCTCATGTATCTCGAAGCGCGCGGCTACCGCCCTCCTAACGCGCGTTTGGAACGAAAATCTCAACCGCGCGTTCGGCGCGCGCTTGATCAGAAACGCGCGCTTGCATGTGTACACCTAGATAAGAACTACTGTTTCTCAAAACGCGCGTTACCAAAGCGCGCGCTTCAAAACGCCTAATGTGTACTCGCTGTTATTCAAGTAGGTAATAAAAAAATCTAAGGCATTCGAAATATTGAGAAATTACTGTCAGTGTCAATACAGTATTTTTTTGGCCCATATATAATACTTAATTTAATAAAACAACAACTGTTTATAATATAATAGAACGTGTACTTGAAAACGTAAAATTTTTGTTTTGAAGAAATTTCACTGAAACTTTTTTTTTAATATTTTAAAATGTACTATAAAACGCTGCCGTACAGCCCAGTGCAAATCACTCCGCAAGGCCTTTCAGAGAGAGGTCATATCGACGGCAGAAAGCGAAAACGTAGTAATCCACAAAAATGAAAATGTTCACCAGAGCCAAAAAACTTTTGCATGATTTTTCAAAAAATCATAACTAGCGTGTTTTTAAACTCAGACTCACGATTTTTGGATAGTAGACTTGTTATTTTTTACTAAATGTATAATTCATTTTAAAAAATATTTGCCAAAAATTTGCTGATTACGACATTTTGAACTATTTTTACAGAACGTTAAAAAAATGTAATTGCACTATTGAGTTGTATGAAGTTGAGTCAAATGCAATACTTGAACTAGGATTGTTCAACTGTACTTTATAAACGTGGTTATTTAATGAATCCCATCTCTTAGATATGCTGTAAACTAAAATTATTCCTAGTTTGGGGCAATACAAATTGTGTTACACGAATTGTGACTTTCGACAGAAAATTAAAACGTATAAAAACACGAACAACAAAAACGAAAAATGTCGTAATCAACATAGTATAAATCATTACTGTTTTTTTCTGTAACTAACAGCGTTTTTGTATGCAGGCATCTAAGTTAAATCCTGATTTTTCAAAATGGTATATAATAAACTATTCATCGTAGATTTATGTGACCCGGACCGTTTTTTTTTCTGATTCGAACAGTGCAATAAAAAAATTCATACTTTGTGGACTACGACGTTTTCGCTTTCCGCCGTCGATATTGCTCTGCGCTCCGTCGATTTTTAGTTTTAGCTATGTTTTCGCGGTTATCTGACTGCCTTCCGAACAATGATGATGATCAGTGATATAAGTGATGTATTTGATATTTTATAGACTCAATAAACATTGTTTCATTCATTTTCATTGCATATCATTAACTATCGACGCTCATATTTACGCGAGTCATATTTACCGAAATTCGACTAGCCGCGTGAAACGTAAACGCTCTTAATAATAATAAGGGATTTACCACCCACAAAACAAATAGAATTCCAGTATAGAAGAAAATTCTGCCATTAATTTAATTGGTCATTATTTTTTTCTTTGGGAAATACACAGAACAATCACAATCAATAATATAAAGTAAAAATATAAAACACAATCCAAAACAATTTCCACGAATAGGAGATTATATGAGCGATATGCTTATTATTTATCTTCATAATTCTGGAATTTTGATGGCGTTAGTCATATTAAAATGATAAAGTTGGGTATCTAATGTTTTACGATTAATATTGAAACACAGTTACTATTAATAATTGAATGACTACGACAATTTTTATTTCTTATCTGATAGATTGTTTCTATTCAGTTCTTGTCAGTTTAATTTTTATAAAAGAGTATCTTAAAGGTTAAAGATAAAATATAATCATTGTGAGTTAAATTTCATTTATTTACTATAAATATAAACAACATAGAATTAATTTTTGCTCTTTTGAATTTTCAACACTGTATAAAAATCTATTTATACAAATGGCTCTATGTTGATTTCAACTGCAGAGCATGGGTTTGTCAATTCAAAGGCCGCGAGAACATTTGGGTGAATCACTCCTATCTTGCCAATCACATCACCACGAAGCACAACTTCAGCGCATCGTCCTGGGAAGTATGCCGGATCTGAAATCAATGAATTATTTCAAAGTGTGATGATACACAATATTACGAAGGAACAAATTTGCACTTTGTGAAACTGTTATTTACTTACGAAAAAGTTAGATAAAACAAATTATTGTGAATTTTGTATATAATTCCAGTACAGTATAAAAACATTTTCAGATCAGCATCATCAAACATTCGTAAAGGGTATTGAAAATAATATAGCATGTAAGAAATAATAGTGTCCTTTGTTTGTTTTTCACATGATTTTAAATATAGTAGTAATTACTGCGCCACTGTGTCTCTGATACACTTTAATGGTCGTGATGTCATTAGTAACGCTATAATTCACTTTTTAAATTATTTAGATTTTAATACGTATTTATCAAAATCATCTGTATTCGAATATAAAAAAAAAAAACACGACTATCCCATAAAGCACGTAGGGCAACCGTAACGGTAATAGCTCTGATAAAATAGATTTTGTAAGTTATAAATTTTATCAAGTGGTGGTATTCATTGCGAAACAATTTAAATTTACCAACCAATGTCATGAATTTACAATTTTACGTAAGGCGGAAATGAAGTTTCACTGGAATAGTTTTGTGTAATGAAAGTAAAGTGTGTGTTGTAATGAGAAGCGAGCAGTAGTGTTGGACGTCGGTGTACCTCGGCAGGGTCGCAGCGAGTAGCCGGCGGCGCGGTGGCGCGGCACGGCCAGCAGCGCCATGAGTCTGTCGAGCAGGCCGTGCACGTGCTGGAAGCCGGCCGCGCGCCCGCAGTGCACGCCGCACACGCGCCGCTCGTTGCGCGCGCCGCACTCTGCAACACGCAGCCGAACCTTGCAGCCCCGTGGCGCCGTTACACACCAGCTACACACCAACTACACACCAACTTGCGAAACCAGAGGCCGCGGGCTCGATCCCCGCACCGAGACAAATGTTTGTGAGATCCACAAATATTTGCTTCGTGTCTGGGTGTTTGTGAGACCAAAAAATCTCTCTTAGTTTCTGATATCAACGACACAAGACATCTTAGTGTAAGATCACATGTACATATGTGACTATTGGGTGCATTTGTGAACAATTTAGTTTCCAACGAACGAAAAGTTGCCTTATATTTACCATCCCAAGATCCTATCTATTCATCCTGTTCATGTCAAAAATCACTCAAATCTATTAAATAGTTTCAAAAAATTATTCATAACTAGCAATTCTTTAACAATCAACTCTTGATTGAAGTTTTTCATTTATCCAGTGTCCCTAATAGGCGGGTTGATATATTTAGTGTCTAATTTACACATAAAAAACAAAACTTGTAAAAAAAACCAAGTCTCGCAACTCGTTTCTTCTACCGTAAAAAGTTGTGAGATCCATGTGATACCAAGTCGATGAATTTATTCAGTCCCCCGTTTAAGGGACCTTTTGAAAACACGATGTATCTCACTTTTAGTGCGATTGCCAAGTCAAACTATTTTATTTAAAACACAAAATATTTTTAATATTGATATGGTCACTATAAGATATTGTCTGGTAGGCTAAGTGCATAATAACTTAAGACGGGGGACTGAATAAATTCATTGA
Source organism: Hemaris fuciformis (assembly GCA_907164795.1). Classification (NCBI taxonomy): domain Eukaryota; kingdom Metazoa; phylum Arthropoda; class Insecta; order Lepidoptera; family Sphingidae; genus Hemaris; species Hemaris fuciformis. Next base: position 3,587,155 of record OU015443.1, read on the forward strand.
CTTGGTATCACATGGATCTCACAACTTTTTACGGTAGAAGAAATGAGTTGCGAGACTTGTTTTTTTTTTACAAGTTTTGTTTTTTATGGGATCTCATTTCTTTTTGTAGATAGCCCTACTTTTCCTTTTCGGTACCTTCTACTTTTTGAGTACTAACAAGTAACAACGGATTTTCTTAAAGCCCAATGAGCTTTGCTTACTTTTGTAGGTAGTCTTCCTCTTCTATATACGAAACGAGAGCGGCCGCGTCGTGTTCTTTATTTTAAAATAATAATTATTTTTTGCGTTAGTTAGAATAATTTAGGGCTCCACACGTCAAACGTCAGTTAAAGTTAATCCTTTTGTAAAATTGTTATCTCTCTTTCACTATAAATTGGTACTGTCAATGTACCTAACAGAAAATTACAACATCAAGCTTAACATAGGTAGGTATATCTTTAACTGATTTACGGCACTAAATGCCGCACTGAAAGTTTATTTAAATGAATAAATTACTTGACCCTATATGAAGGTTTCCTCACAAAGTGTTCCTTCACCGTTAAAGTACGTGATAATTCATTGCTAATACAGACATAACTTCGAAAATTCAGATGAGTGTGCGTTGAACCCGTGACCGCCGGGATTCTTGACCACACGCCTAAACCTCAATACCATCACACCTTATCTGTCTACACCTATATTCCATTATCTTATACATATACACTGATTTATTAACTACAAATGTAACTTTGTAATCCTATATATCTGTATGGGATAAGGGATTACAAAGTTATTTATGCAGTTTGTGTATCTAGAAAACTAGACCGAAATTGTAAGATATTTTAATTTTTCCTTAAGTTATACACTAAACACTAATTGTGTTCCAAATTTGAAGCTTCTACGTCGGCTAGAAATGCCTTAGAGTTTTGATGATCGGTCAGTGAGTCACAAACTTGCGAAGTTTGACTAGTTATAATTCTTAAACTACTGGTTCAAATTGAATGAAATTTGAAATATACAGATAATATAGTATGCTTGTTTGGTGACTAAAATTTCAGGTTTCTAGGTTTATCCACAACGAAGTTATAGGGTGTCCAAAAAGGCCTGAGTTGCTTCGAGAAAAGTATAGTACGGCCGTGCCACTTTTTTGCTCGACTTGGCGGGGGCACTGTCGTGCCCCCAGATAAAGTCAATGTCCAATTATCTTTATTCAAATAGGTAGACTTTCACAAGTTCTTTTAAATCGTCAATTTTAAACTATTTTAAATTATATTAACATTGGATATAAATTAAAAATCAAGAGGCAAGACTATTTGCAAACAAACATCTCATGAGGCTATAGGATAATATAAGTTAGAGGTTAATATCGAAAAAAAAAACAGATTTCGGTTAAAAAGGTTCGAATATTCTCGATATCAAAGGTATTTTAATGCAAATCTGTCGGACCCTTCCTTTACTTTCACTGCATAACTTTATATTTAAATCGGCTTATACAAACCCCACCGGCTTACTCTATTCTGGGATTAAAGCCTCCACAAACGCACCGGTCAAGGGTGAGTTAGTGTAAATACAAACTGAAGGTTTTATATAACAAAATTGCAAGTGATGACTTCTAAATCCGCCCCTAAACTACGCAATGGATTTTTCACTGGTGGTTTATGTTATAAAATACATACACATTAGGGCTATTTTTCCTCAAAGGTTATACAAAAGTGGAATTCTGCACTCACATTTAGCCAATTGTGTTTTAAGTCCCACGTTACGTAGGCCGTGGAGGCCAGTCTGTTGCCGTTTTCGCATACATTTCTCGACTGTGCTGCTAGTGAGAGTTTCCAAATGGAAGAAAACCAATAACAGTATCCTACCCGGGAATCAAACCGGGGACCTCTAGATCGTTCGACACATGCTTGTGCTAATATCGCATCTAATTAAGTTTTCTTCGTAAATCAACAAGTAGCCGAATAATATGTATAAATGAAAAATTCGTTATGGAGTAGATTGGTATATTATGGGCAGGCGTGAGTTGTATGAAGTGACAAGAGTTGAAGGCGTGTGGGATTGGTTCGTGTGTACCCTACCTATTACTGATATAGATGCGACAATCATCCGTGACTCCCTATGGTCGGTTCTACACTTTATGTATGTTGGTCGCGATCAACATCGACAGCCCATATACGATACGATATATCGGATCGAGGCGAATTAAATATGTACTCTACCAGCAGCTCAATTTTCTAGAATCTTGAAGGCTATGAAAGCTAAGGTCTTTAAGCATCATTTATTTCTTCTTTATATATTTAAACTACTTTGGAAAGATTTGCCATAGAGAAGTGCCTCAAAAATCACGGCGTAAAACTGATGTTACGAATATGAAAGCCAACATAAACTAAAATAAATTAGATTCTCCTCGGATTCATTACAAAATGGCAAAAAAATAATCGAATAACTTTCTCACCTGCGTTATCGTCTTTCAAAACGACATCGCTGATTTCGAACAATTTGAGAGGCAGCGGCATCTTTTTGTTGGCGGCCAGTGTCTTTAGGAGGCCTGGCAACAGTAACGTTCGCACTACTTGGAATTCTAACGTTTTCGGGTTCGAAATATGTGCAGCTGGTACGTCTTCAATCTTTACCCCCATTTTAGTCGCCACATCTTCTCGTGAACACTGGAATGAAACAATATTGTCATCGTGGAATTAACTGCCATTGTTACTTCAATAGCAATAGCCCATTCTTGGTGGGAAGAATTGTAATGGCGTATCGGTTGGTCCCGTGGATTGAAAGGGAACGTAGTATTGAAAATTTACGGGTGAGGTTCAAGCAAGTTCTTCAATTCCGGAACAAGGTGTAGTTGGATTTTTCTATAACTGTAAGTAGAAGCATGACAATTGGAGCATAAATGGCATTGAGAAGTAGAAACTCTGATCACACATTCATAATTCTATGGTACACACAACTAGTTATTTATAAATATTTCATACAGTATGTGGAAGTAATTTTCATACTTGGGAATTTTTTTACCACTCGAACCAAAGGTATAATCAATAGTTAAAAATATAAAGTACTAGCTGTGTCCGCGACCTCATCCGCGCGGAATAGTTATTTTTTTTATATAAGTAAATAAAAATAACAAAATTTCCAAAATAAAATTAGCCCTTATTAAATCAACTATATGACAGTGTACCGTCAAAATCGGTAAAAAATGATATTTTGGTATACATATTATACCGTGTATAGATCCATATGCATTTAGTAAAAAGCGGTCATTCTAATATTACAAAGAGACTGGATTTGAATATATTAGCATAGTTGTGCATTACGAGCGTGAAGGTGAGCGCTTCGGTGTAGCCCGCGTGCGCGGCGTGTTGCCGCAGCTGCTCGGCGAGCTTGTTGCGCGGCTCCTGCGCGCCGCACGTCGCCGCGCCGCCGCGCACGCGCGGGATGCGGTTGTACCTGCGCACAGTGTGGCATGAGAGCAGACTTTCGGTCATGTCTGGTTTATGAGTGTATTTGATGGATCTAGTTATAATAAAGCACTGGCAAAAATATCGACTGTAAAATTTTGTATAGTTTTAGAGATTTAATTTTTTTTGTGAGAGGTCAATGACTTTTAGAAAATCTTTATTTGTTAATAACTCGAAAACTAGCAAACTTATCGGTATTTTTTATATACAGCAATGAAACATCCCATCTTATATTAATATTAAATTATACAAAGTAATAGCTTTGTTAAATTGGACAGTATAATTCTTTTTTGGATTTTGACAATTTTATTATTTTTATTAATACGGTAACTTTGTACTCGTAGCATTATATTTTTTGTCTAAAATATGTGAAAAAATATTGGTAATTATATTCTAAAAACTCACGAACGACAATCGTGGGATATAGGAGATAAAGAGTTTCTAATAATTTTGAAATTTGTATGGAAATAGGTTGTCAATTTTTAATAATACAATCGATTGAAAAAATACTTTATTATAGTTCGCGGTCGTCGTCATTAGATAAATGAAGAAATATTCTTCAGATGACAAGAAAAGAGTTTTATCATCTGTTGCTAATTCAGTAGTATCATCATTAGTCGAAGTTTGTGGTAACTGATCATGAATAATGATAATGACGTTATACACAAAAGGTTTTAAAAGTGATAGAACTTTGTCGGGAAGAACAGAACATTTTTTTTGTCTGGCTCCAATGGACATGTATATCAGTGGATCTGAAGATTCTAACGCTCGGCGAAACAAATGAAGTATTGACATTTTTCGGCTTAATTTTCGTGTGGTGTTCTCGATCGTAACGCCAATATTTGTTCCTTGACTCACCAGCTTGTTCCGAAATTATACCGATTGGCAAGAAAATTGCTTCTATTATGTTTGCACTATGTATCAATTATTTTGTGCTAGGTGACCGACATAATATCTGCCCTGTGGCAAGGGGGCGTTAGAATCCCACCACGGTATCCCCTGCCTGTCGTAAATGACGACTCAAAGGGGCCCTTGGGGTCGCTGGGTGCGCTGCGGGGGCGGCGCGTCCTCACTGAAAGTGACCCCGAGAGGGGCGGCGGCACTGTGGCCTGTGTACGTCGCGGGCGCCCATCAACAACCGGGGCGCCCGAACCAAGCTAGTGGGGGTGCAACTGCGCCCCCTACAACTCCGAGAAGGCCGAGACAATAACGTCTCGGAGGCGCACCGGGCGGCTGCGGCATTACGGTGGGCGCTTCTCGCTCACGTACCGTAGTCGCCCCACTCGGCGCGGAGATTGCCACTAGGGGGTTTTGGTCGGTATGCCGGTTTAGGGAATTTTGTTAGGGACCCAGCCCGGCACTAACATCTGCGCGTGCATGACGTCTGCGTGGAGGACCGGTGACCCCGACATACGCTTACCGCCCCCCCTCCCCCGGGGCTGGCGGGAAGTAGAGCCATAAACAGCTTTCCCCTCGAGAACAAAAAAAAAGTGACCCGACATATAGAACCAAATATACTGTTTTACGTACGTAACAGGTGAGATCATGGCAAATTACTTTGTACTTTTCGGAATCTATATTCAATCCGCGTGGTAAAGCTACAATAATCGTGTGTACATTATCGACCAACCATTTCTCGATACCCAAAATATCTGCAAATTTTTTACGATTCATATCAGACAATGCAGTGCGGGCAGTATTGCCGTCGTTTGTTGTTCCTGCATTTGGTCATACGACATCGACAAGTATTAAACCCATTTTTTGTCTGATTGCAGTTAATTAGTTATTCTGCAGGTTCATTTCGAAGGTCTTGTTCAAGAATTTGTCTTATACGTCGTTGAATACGCTAAGGTCTTCATTTCATTTCTTCGATTCTTCGAATGACGTCGAGGGGAATGTTAATGATTCATTTATGGAAACCGTTGATTCCTGTTCTGATGCCAATATAATTTCATTTTGTAGTGCATGTGGTTGATCTAGATGCGATAGATGTAAAATTATCCTAAAGCCATGTTGATTTTTTCAAAAATTGTTCACGATTTCGAGAACTTGCTTTGTATCGATCTTCACATTTATGAATAAATTTTGTGATAGGTTGGTTGAGCGTCTCTGATTCGGCGAGAATATAATCAGGGATACCTTTGGGGTACAAGGCTTTCAGTGTAATATTACTTCTTTCAGCTGGGGAAAGATCCATGGGTCGTATTTTGAGGCCTCGTAAATGGGCGTGGTGTTCTAATGTCTTAAATAAATCAAGACGAGTTAATATCTTTGGTCGATTTCCTAACATATTACGAGTAATGGGTTCACTACTCGGAGATTGAAGTGCAATCATATTTGCCGCTCGCTGACCAACACGTTGGTGCCCTCATGCCCTCGCTTTCAGTCACTCGGTTGAGGCCCGAGATGACATCCCCCAACAAGGCGGGTCAGTTCCTGTTGAGGCAAAGCAGCATGGGTCTTTACCAGTGGCGGATTACGACAATTGCCGCCTGTAGGCTATTCAAATTTTGCCGCCCCTTCTGACCTCTGCATTTCGATATCCTACACTAGAGGTTCCCAAACCCTTTTGTTTCATAGACCACTTTCAAAATGTTGATGGATCCGGTGGACCCCCTGCAGCTACATAAAAAAAAAGACGCGTTGTACTGATTATGGAACATGCAATTTTAAAATATGAATCTGCCTATATTGATAGGAGAAGTAAAGGCAACATTCTAGTTCGAAACCAAAATAATTTTCATGGACCCCCGCTTACGATTGTGGACCCCCATTTTTTGTCACGCCCAACGTAGACCCCCACCGAGTCTACTGTGGACTCCTGAGGGTCCACCTGGACCACTTTGGGAATTACTGCCCTACACAGACAAAAAAAGGTGAATAAAAATATTTCAGATTTAAAAGACTAAAACGGCAAACGTGCTAGTGAGCCACCTGATGTCAAGTGGTCAACACCGCCCATGAACACCCATAATACCAGAGAAATTATCGGTGCGTTGCCGGCCTTGCAGCACTTCCCATGGTAAATGCGATACAAGACAAATAGTCGCAACGTCTCTTCGCAATGCCAGGAGATAAATTTTGTCAGTAAGAATCTGGTTATCGATGATTCGAGAGGGGCTCCAGTCTAGAGATGAGAACAAAATTCCATATGAGGCTGGATCTGCGCCTTATCCAATTATGGACACCTCAAAATTGGGAGGGCTTGAGATGCCTTCCACTCACCCTATTTTGGAAACTCACTTATTGTGAACGTCCGAGACAGTCAAGAGGCCGCGCTCTCTGCCGCACATCTCGGGGTTACTTTTAGTCATGGCGCACTGCCCGCGCAGTACACCCAGCCAACCCTGGGCCCCTGTTAGTCGCCTCTTTCGGTAGCCAGGGGATGCCTTGGCGGAATTCTTACGCCCCCAATGCACAGAGCGGAAACGCCGGATCAGTCGTATTCGGCTACCCGGCGCCTCCTTCTCTGCTGGCGGCGGCGGGCGGAATTGTTCTGCTCACGAACCCGCCCCGCGCTTTCTTTTTGCGACATTACAATCTCGCAGAAGGAGAGCATCGCCTGCCATGATCTCCGACTCTCGACCATGGTAGGAATCACGGCCGAAAGCGCGAGGTCTGCTCCGACGGCTACGTGGAGTGCGCTTCGCTCTTCATCCCAGGCCGGACAATCTGATAGAGTGTGCTGGGATGTTTCCTCCGGGCAGTTGTCACAGTGGTGACACACGGCGGACTTCCTCTTCTGGTCACCCGCCACAGCCGAAACAACCATGTCCCGACAGAACCTGTGACAGGCGGAACGTCATCACACCGTGGCGCCAATCCAACCACTGGCTATGGACAGGACGCACTGCTGCGACGGACAAGCCATGGGACTATCCAGCCTCCGGCGAACAATCTTCGGCAAGGGATGCCGGGACCTTCGAGATTGGGCAGCAAAATAGATAACGCACCCGCTGCCCTAATCAATTTCAGCTTTAATCTGCCGAAGCAGGCGCAAAAATTCCACCGGCAATCCAACACGAAACCAAGATATTTCATCGTGGAGTGGATGGGGTATCCACGCCCTCTATCGTCGATACGCCCCTGCAGGTGGCTGCTTCCGGGGCCCGTGGAAGCAGATGGCTTTGGATTTCTGAAGGGCCACCGCGAGGACCAGCCTCCGAATTCTCCTCACCACGTGGCTTGTGCCTAGCGCGGCGAGGTTGACGGCCTCCGGAAAGGTGACACGGTGATTATGGCACACGCTGTCATCACCGTGTCGTCAGCGTAACAAACTACACCGACACCCCGAAGATTGGCACCACGGAGCACCCAGTCGTACCCGATGTTCCACAGAAGGGGCCCAAGGACCGACCCCTGTGAGACACTGCACGACATTTCTGTGCGGTGCCATCCGTCAGCGCCCGGATACACTGCATCCCTGTTGGAAAGGTATGAGTGCACTAGGCGTCGGAGATGGGGCGGCACCACGTAGTACCGAAGAGCTTCCGCTATACAGGGGCAGGGAAATGTGTTAAAGGCGTAGGCGATGTCGAGTGACACCGCCACCCTGCATTCGCCCTAGGCTACTGCCTCCTCCGCGTGCGTCTTCACCCGCAGTATTACGGTGACAGTTGATCGGCCTTCCCGAAACCCATACTGGCCTGGCACGATACCAGGTCTGGTCCGATCCTCTCCACGTGCTCGACGAGGCGGCCATGAATGATACGCTCAAAGAGTTTGGCTACCTCGTCAAGCAGCACTATGGGTCGATAGGTCGATGGCGACTCTGCAGGACGCTCCTTCTTTCTCAGCAGTAGCATTTTCCCAGTCTTCCAACGCGACGGGAAGGCGCCCTGCTCTAGACACGCGGAGAAGAGGCCGCGGAACCTCTCACCCAGGTACTCGACGACTTGGACTCACACATGTCCTGGGATGCCGTTGAGAGTTGGGGTGGTGTTCTTTCTCCGCAGCCACAGTACTGCTGCCTGAAGCTCTTCAGGCTTAACGCCTGGAATTAGAACTTCCGAGGTCTCCCCTGCCGAACATGTAAATGATCCCACCAACGATCCGACCCTCACCGCCCACGGACGTGGTGGCATCGGTGGAGGAGTAAAATCCGGGGTGACTGGAAAGAGAGCAACAACTACTTCGGAGCACCGGTCGGAGACTTTGGGTGAGAGGGGGGCGCCGGTGGAAGCAATTTATTGAATGCCAACCGGTACGGCCGCCCCCAAGGATCACGATCCAAAGTTCCGGACTAAATTCTGGTCGCCCCAGTCTGCAGCTTGATCAAAACAAATAGTCGATTATTCCGGCACTCATTGACTTGTTCCTGAGAGGAATTAAATTGCGCGACCAGTATATATGGCATCCCCGCGCCGGTACTATCATCCGCATAACTAGGGATGTTATTATTAAGGAACAGGTCATTGATATGCAGAAGGAACAGAGTCGGAGCTTTTCAGATCGTAGTGTATCACTGCATGTGGTGGAAGTTCCTGGTCTTACAATACAGCTTCTCTTTTTTACGAAAACTGTAAATTTTCATAGTTTCACTGATAAACTGTTCTTGTTCTTCTTTTTTCAAATTGGCGTTTTTCTATACACAGCTCCAATGATTCGCTGAGCCAAGGAAGCACTACAATATACCTAGCAATAATTATACGCGAATACTTTAAGAAATATTTCTTTTTACATGTTAACATTTATACGAATGACAATATACTGCGACAGAATACCAATACCTAGTTATACCAAGCACATCTCACCTATAACTTCGTTTATACATACTTATGTAGTTACAAACCTACATTGTCTAACAGCGACTCCAAAAATAACAATGATTGTAACTACAGTATATTATAGTAATAATTCATTTGAGTTTTAAATAGTCTAATATTTTTCATTTCATTTTACGTAGTAGAACTCAAAAAAATATTTTGATCACTGTTTATTATTCAGCGGTATGTGTTCAGTTAAATTTGCAGTGGATATGACCTACCTACCTACCTTCTTGCATGGTAAACACATAGATCGTAACTAACATATTGATGAAGAGAAAAAGTTTGTTGATTATTAAGTTAAATAAGAATACGCCATTATTTTTTTACTTTTTTGTGCATATTAATTTATTTTGGAATAGTTTTTTTTTGAAGGCGGTTTTTATTTCTGTAAGACAAAAAAAACAATTGGGGCAAATTTGCCGCCCCCTAAAATCTGCCGCCCTAGGCTCCAGCCTACTCAGCCTGCTGGTAAATCCGCCACTGGTCTTTACGATGTCCTTCATCGAAGAAAAATAAATAATCACACTAGGCCAGCGTGGTGGTCTAAGGCCTAAACCCTCTCAGTTGTAGAGGAGGCCCGTGCTCAGCAGTGTGACGTATATAGGCTGATGATGATGAAGAACTTAGTTATTAGGTTAAATAAAGAGGTTTCTCATTTTTTGCTTTTCAGTTTCTTCGGCGGTTTAATTTTATTGTTAATAAGTTTTTATGAAGTATGTTTTCTTCAACAAGGTGTGTGTAGTAACCAGGGAACCCTTATAAATTCACCATGTCCGCCAAAAATTCATTCATTTATTATGATCGATATAATGTAGGTTTTTGGAAGATAATATCCGTCACACGACTATTCACACAGCGCGAAAACAACTAAATGCTTTAATAGCACTTAAATCAAAATTGTATTCATCTATTTTGTTGACAACCCTAAGTAACATATTTAAAAATCAGTATCTCTGGTATCCCGCGTTTGTAGCGTTTGTTTTTTTTATGATAATAAACAAAAAGGTTATTAACATAAATACATTACAAACAAATGCGACTTCGCCAGAATTTTCGAGGAAAATATTTTTTTTATCGTGGCTTAGAAAAGCTTTTTTTAATAATTATTAATACATGTATTGATTCCTTTAATGACACAAATCCATCAGGCACAAAAGCGTTTTGTAATAAAAGAAAAATAAGAAAAAAGTTAAAATGTTTTAAGGTTTCTAAGGATTTTTCTTGATTTTATGAATATCTCGAAAACTATTATAGATAAAATAACCAATGTTTTTTGAACAATATGTTTGAAAAGTATTAACCTAGAAAGTACATAGACCGGGGATGACCGGAAATCGGCTCCCATAACATACTGTGCTGCGCACATACGCACACAGTGCACATATACACACATTGCTACCTCAATACTAAATTACCATCACTTTGTTCCACGCACACATAGGTATACTTGTATAGTACAAGAGAACGACGACTGCCTCGTGGTCTCAGAGGTATGTGTCGTGCGATCTAGAGGTCTTGGGTTCGATTCCCGGGTTGGGCAAAGTGTTATTGGGTTTTTCCATTAGGAAATTCTAAGTAGCAGCACGGAGTCTGAAAATGTGCCCGAAAAAACGGCAATAGGCTCGCCCCCTATTACGTGGGACTGATACTTCTGCCTACCCCTTCGGGGAATACAGGAGTGAGGTTATGTATGTATGTAGTACAAGACAAATAATTGTAACCTTAAGTGTTTTGTTATGATGGGGCTGGCATGTCGATGTAGGACAAAAGTCCCCAAATAAAATAAATATAGGAAAATAAATACCATAACCAGTGAAATCTAACTAACTAATCTAAACCCCTTAAATTTTGTTTATTTATATGGACAAGCCACGGTAACTTAGGTGTCATTTCATAAAAAAAAACCTTAGCACTCCAAAGTTAGTATCTATGTTGTATTTGCGGCAAAATTAAAATACTGCTACTTTGTTTCCTTCTGTTTAGATGTTAATAATAAGTTCTAACCCGTATGCGATGGCGATGTCTTCGTAAAGGTCGCAAGCGTGTATGACGTCATGGCGGGTGGGTGGCACGCGCACGCGCAATGATCCCTCCGTATGTTCGCTGGCCAAGCACATGCGCGTCAGTAGCGACGCTAGCTTTTCGCCATCTTCCCTGAAACAACAACGACACAAGACTTTGAATAAGGTTTTTTATTTTATTATCCATTTAGTGGGCATCTTTGGCCTATTATTTCATTATGACTAGTACTTAAAATTTTCTAAAAGGTTTCTTTGTGACCACTCTGTTTGATGTAATAACACTCACTTGATTCCTATATATTTGTTAGCCTTCTCGACGCTAATATACTCCTCGCGATACTGTAGCTTTGGATAGAGTTCGTATGTACCGTCTGTAGCGAACACCTTGCACTGTTCAACCTCATAGGGAGTCGCACAATACTTGGAGAACATGCTCACAACCGTATCAATGACTACAATGGCCTGAAACTCATATGATTCAAAATAAATGTTGTTTCCTTTAAGTATACTAGTCTCGTCTAGTACCAACTCATCTAATCTAATTGTTTATATTTTTAAAATAGATATTATTGAAATTGATAAAAATGGGCTACTAAAACAACTTGTCCAGAAAAATTATGACGATAAAGTAGACTACTGTCTTAGAAAGAGCAACATAAACAATTAATTCAAGGAGCTGAATATGTAAAAAATTGGATATAAAAGCATAGCTATTATATGGATAAAACTCCATTTCATAGCCTCTTGTAATATTGTTTTATATTTATATATTTTTTGAATATTCACATCATGTTGTTTAAAAAATAATCAAAGTAAAATTTTATAAAGCAATAGTCATTAATTTTATAAAATTTCCCCTAATAATTCAAGATGATTTAATTATTTGAAATCACATATACATATTTGAATGCTTTGCAAGTGAAAAAAGGAAAGAAGAGTGATTTTCTAAGTTAGAACACCCCCAGCAATGTTCTTATTCAGTTCTTCATCAGTTTTAAAATTAATCTTACAATATACACACCTTAGTCAAATCTGTAGCTGTACATTCAATGAAGACATTTTTAGTATCCAATGTTATTTTGGAGTGATCTCCATTAATGATTGGAGGCATTGAGAGAACCACACCATTTTTGTCTTTAATCACGGGATACACTGGACTGTCTTTTATTATACCCAAGTATTGCTTTAACTGTGCATGACTCTGGAAAAAATAAAACAATTGTATATAAAACTCCTACCCACTTAACTGGTTTAGTAATTGAGTCTACCTATGTGTGTATGTAAGTGGGCTATGGTCCAATTCACACTTCATCTAATATTTACTTTATTTCCACTTGAAACTTATGATAAATGTTAAACATTGCCACAATATTCTGGTTATTTATATCAAACGATTTTATAAGGTTGGGCAGCCCAATATCTCTCACACAATTATTTTGTTACAAATGAATTAAAATTCGGGGGGGCTTCAATCATGGTGAAAGGATGACCGTGCCGGCAATTTTTTTGGCCGGTTTGTCGCGGTCGGTCCTTTGATCGCCATGATTGATAGTCCCCCAAACTTCTTCACAATAAGGTGAAGAGGTATTCGGCCGGCATGATTGTGTCGACCAACGGGAGACCATCATCTCTCACTGGTCGGCACTTTTTCTGGACTCCATTGCGCTTACCATCAGGTGCAATGGGGTCACTTTGCCGTGCCAGAATAAAAAAAAAAAAAAAAATAATAATAATAATAAATAGGGGAAACAGTATAGTTATTGGCTACTTAAGCGACTTCAGGATTTAAAATTTCAATAAAAATAAAAATTTCATTAGGAAATAAATAAAAGTTATGACAGATGGTTGAATTTTTTTTTTTTTTACTAAATAATTTGTCTTACACACACTTTTATCAAATATTGTAGAAATAAAATGAACAAAAAGACAAAATACTTAAAATTACAGTAATTGGCCATAACATTGTAGTTATTGGCCATAAAATCATACAGTAATTAGCCACACCGAGACATAAAATATAAATTGAAACTTGAACAATTGTATAATAACTAAAGCATATCTTCTTGATGATCTTCATTCTCAAAAGACTCAGAGTTATCATCATTCAATAAAAAAACATTTATGGCATACAAAATCAGACAGATCATCGTCATCTGGTGCTCTTCGTGCTTGATTGGGATACAATGACGATTATAATATTTATTACAACTATCACATAATAAGGACTTTTTTAGCAGCTAGATGATGGCACATATCACAAGTAACTACTTCTATATTTGATATCATTGGTTCATAATTATTAGTTACGTTTTTGATTTTTTTTCCTACACCTTTATTTGTCTTCAAAACATTTTCTTGCCGTGCAGCTGCTTTCTCCTCTCTTTTTCTTCCCGTTTTTTGATTCTCTTTTTCTCACTTTTCTAGTTTTTTTTTTCAATAACTGATCTAAATTCCTCCGAGGTAATGGCAAAGGGATTTTTCCTTATTTTTGTCTCCTTTAGCGGCAAGCACGCGACCAGTAGACGGACATAGCTGAAATCCCGTCTCGTCAGCGTTGAAAACACGTTTTGGATCCTGAATTTCCTCTAACAAGTTTTCACTCGTCAAATAGTTTCTTACTTCAAGAAATAATTTCTTTATGTGAGCATCAGACACGTAGGCACTGGCTTTAGTTACTCCTTCGCTGGTTCTTTTGACTAAACTAGGGTCACGTTTTAAGAAACCTTTTAGCCATCCCTGACCAGGTCGATTATTGACAAAAGGAGTAACACGTGCATTATATCAATCAAATAATTTTGAACAGTGTCGAGAACATCATCTAGCTTTCTAGGAAAGCCATTTTAATCAATCATTCTTCGATAGCATTTTCTTCTTCAAATGTCGAATACGGTGTTGGCCCAAATTGAGATTTTGAAAATTATAATATGACGCTTATTATCGTAGCAGAAGACGTTTTATTAATTAACATTTAACAACGCTATTTATTTATTTAATTTTATTTATAGTAATTGGCATAGCAGGCCAATAACTATAAGCTATTAAAAAATTTGTGACAGTTATTAGCCACTACAAAATTTTGAGTTAAAGATGACACTAGGTAATTTTTTGCCCTAAATCTGTTTATAACGCATACCAAGACACTATTTTATAGAATTTGAATAGCGGCACTAGTACATATAATTCATAAAATATTGCATAAAAAAATGTAGCAGTCTTAACATATTTTTTAGAAAATTACTTATTTTGTACCTCTCGGCAAAATAACACACGACGAAAAGTAACCAGTTCCCCTAGCGGAATTTTGTTAAAACTATTTGACAGATGATGAAATTGTTGCCATTAATGCAGTTTTTAATCTATTATTCTGTTAGGTTATTGCTTATTTTAGGCCGTCAAAGTTGAAATGGCCAATAACTGTATAGGGGCCAATACTATAGTGTTTCCCCTATATAAATTTTGTAATTTGAGAAAACATGCACACCCAAAAGTTCTCCAAGAACTTCTTAGAAGTGATGTCTGGCTAAATAGTCAGTGTGTTAGACTAAGGCTTTACCTCTTTCACTTATAGCCCATGCAACAGGGCATGTGTGTGGGCTGAAATAAAATAGTTTCAACATTGTATAAACTTACAGAATAGAGCTCCATAAGCTCAGGTGCTATCATTTCCTTTTGTTGGTTGAGAGCTTTAAACTTGATTTCATTTGGTGGCAAAGCATCATAGATGAATGGTCCATGTATTGTATCTAAATCATGTGTACCAATAGCCACAAGAGTCCTCTTCCTGCAGATATTCTGATGCAATTTATCCTAGAATCAATAATAATTTCCATATTTCTCAATTATTTTACCATTACATTTTAGTTTGTGTATCCATTTATTAAATAAATTCTCTATCATATGATTAATTCAGTAGCAACTTAAGTACACTTATAATTTCAATTCTTTATCAACCTGATAAATTCTTTATTCATTCATTTATTCCACATAGAAATAAAAGTGTTCTACCCTATCAATGGGTAAAAGCCCTGTGGCACAGTTGGCTAACATAACATTTAACACTTTCTTACAGTAATATGGTTGTGTTTGTTTTATAGTTAATGTTTAAATATTGCTTTTCTGCAGCAACTGTAAAATACAGTAGTTGTTGCAAGTCATTAGTAAATTATATCAATAAATACAGCCTATGTTTATAATAATTGGGCTAATCAGAAAATTATATAAAGAATTACCTGTAAATCAATGAAGCTATCATAAGACTCTCTGGTGAAAGTAATTCCTTTTAGTACTGCTGCAACAGCATAAGGTCTTATTTGTGCAGTTGCAGGAGTTAGGTGCAGAGAGTGACAGTCTTCATATTTTTTCAGTTCAAATTTAGGTGGGAGTTTTCTGCAAGAAATATACTAAATATTTGAAACCTTCATACAGTTTAATGCTTTTAAAACTTACCATGTTGAACTCTACTAATTTACATTTTATGGTTTAAAGTTTTGAATTATTTCTTATTTCTTATCTTTCTTTCTGTGCCCGAAAAACGGCAATAGGCTCGCCCCCTATTACGTGGGCCTGATACATACCTGGCGAAATGTGGGTGCAGAAATGCACCTCTGCCTACCCCTTCGGGGAATACAGGCGTGAGTTTATGTATGTATGTGTATTTCTTATCAATGAGTATCTTCTATACTTGAGGAAACTTTGGGTTATATTATGTTTAAAACAATAAATATTGGCTTCAAAAGGTTTTCATAGACATATAAATGTTTTTCTCTATAACTAACAAATGGTTATTTAACCCATTGATTCAAGTAATTTGGCCACAAAAGAATAAAAAGAAATAACCAATGTCATGTTAAAATAAAATATAGACAAAAATAACTTACTTTCCCTGGAAAACTAGTAATCCATCAACCAGTCCTTCTAAGCATAAGAGGTCATATCTATTGGCCGGTATATCTATTCTATAGAGAATCTCTTCGGATACTCCAGCACCAGCATGATCTCCCTGTTCTTTCATGAGCATTTGCTTTTCTGTAGTCTAATAATAAAATTGGAAATTATCAACAAAGATTAAACATACAAAAACAACAACAAACAGTAATAATACTTATGAATACTTGGCTATTTCCATAAAGATTGCTATTAATCTATACAGATTATCAAGTTAACTAATACTGAAAAAATTATACATGCTGCTGAATTGAGATATAAAAAATATTATGTTGATCTATGGAAATACTTATGTGGCCACCATCTATGCTAAGATTATTGATCAATTTATTGTACTTACTACTTCGTCCAATTCCAGGCCAAATTCAAAACATAGGTCTTGGAACTCATCATCAGCTGGAAACAATTAATGAAATCGTCTTAATACGAATGAACTGCCGGAGGAAATTATGATGAAAATAAATGAGACTTACTGTAAGTTCTGCCAAGAGCAGCAAATAGTGCGTCTCTTTTAACGGATATTGTCGGCATTATGAATATTTAAATACGTTAATGTTATTTTTATTTTTTCATACAGATCTTTTTTCGCGAAGAAAATTTAATTCAATAGGATCCACGTTGCTTTGACAGTCTAAAAACTAAAAAGTTACTGTCTAGTGTCTGACGAGTGACGACTGACCAGTGTTACCAACTCCCAAAAATATATATCCCTAACTGTAAAGTCGAAAACCCCCAAAATCGCAACAAATTTTTGAAAAACCCAAAAAAAACTACTAATCGTTTTTTATACCACACATCTTTTAAACCTCGATTTTTTTGTAAATCGATTTTTCAGGTTTCGATTCGAATCGATTCAAAAATCGATATTTTTTGTAAAGAATCGACATCCCTAGATCCAAGTATGGAGGGTAAAGGTGCAAAAATGCAAAAGTGTCCGTCAAAATGTATTAAATTAGGGGGGCGCCACATTAGCATCAGCGTAAATTTTTAAGGAAACGGAAATCAATAAACGTACTATTCACAGTTCAGGATATAAAATCACTCTAGCTACACGCGTTTTCTCATAATAACTCTTTAAGGTTATATTTACTACATTATTTTGTACTACGCAAGTAGTTGACATTTTTATTAAGTAACTACTTTAGTCGACAATAATATTAAATTCATACCATGTCCTTTGTCTACACCAGCGCCTTTCTGGAAGGTTTTTGAACTGTTATTTACAGCTGACAGCTGTACTTTTTTTTCGATTTTCTACGATAAGAGATGAGACTCCTTACCTTTACCCTCCATAGATCCAAGTCTAAAGGGTGAGTGCGACAGAGAAAGGGCTATTTCTATATGACAGATAGACTTTGTAGTACCGTAAAATGTGGTGAATAGGGACAAATCCTAACTTAATGAACAATTTTCAAACACATTTCTATGGATAAATCGTTATCTCAAGGTAATAATTATTGAGTCTTACTGGTACCTTTATGATTAAATGGAAAACTATACAATTAGCATTCTGATTTTCGCAAAAATGTAAAAAATATATGTAATCCCTATTCACCCGGAAACTGGGGTTAATAGGGACGAAAATCAGGGTCAATAGGGAAATTCACCAGGGCTGATACTTCTTACTTGTAATAAACAATTTCCATTTATTTTCTGTTATTTTATTATCTGATGATGTAATAAAATGTACTCATAACTTTTTATAGTTTATTTTTATAATTAAAATCAAATAGCAATTTTTACATTTATAATTAATATTTGTGAACATATCAAATCAAAAATATTTATTTAAAGTTATTTAAACCGGTTTTATAAAGTTATTCGTACCAATAAACCACGTTTTTCCAGTAGCCAACTATCACTGTTATTTAAGCTAATTTTGCACAAAATCAATATTAATTATACATCTAACCTTCCTCATCACTCTAAACATTGATGAAAATCCACATAAAAATCCGTTCAATAGTTTTTGAGATCATCGCCAGACTTGCTGGGGAACTTGTTTATTTAATATGTATTGATGTTTCTTGAAAGTCGTGATGGCCTCGAGGTTTGGGCACGCGGTCGAGAATCCCGACGGTCGCGGGTTTAAACCCCAGGCACACACCTCTGACTTTTCGAAGTTATGTGTGTATTCACAATGAATTATCACGTACTTTAACGGTGAAGGAAAACATCGTGATAAAACCTGCACACCTAAAAAAAGTTCTTAGGATACCATGCTTAAAGTCTGCTCATAATTACCATGTCACCAAAATTAAAACATGGCTATTACATATATGTGTTAATTGTTTATTTAAGTTGTGAATGCTAAATACATATTTATGGATAGTTAATTTTTAAAGTACTAAGAAAAGTGAAGTAGTATTTATTTCAATCAACAAATACAATTTATGCTAAATATTAAATATAAAAGGCGCCATTTTTATGACTTACGTATATTTTTATAAATATTGTATGGTTATACAATACAAAAACAGTGTGAAAAGTAATGCTAAAATGGATTACCTGCTAACGAAAAAGAAATATCAAGGACATTTACAAGACCTTAAAAAGCACTCTATAAATAAATACCTACAACAAAAAATAGGTGATCTACCAATGTATGTATATTGTACAGTGTTAATTAACTACTGCTGACTTCGTTGCATTGAGTTAATACCAATAAATATTATAGTTATTTATTTTTATAAATTATAGGGGGAGGGAGGGCGGGAAGCGTATGTCAGGGTCACCGGTCTTCCAGCCCGGCGCGCAGCGACGCCATGTCCGCGCAGATGTTAGTGCCGGGCTGGGTCCGTAACAAAATTCCCTAAACCGGCATACCGACCAAAACCCCCCGGTGGCCATCTCCGCGCCGAGTTAGGGGGGCCACGGTACGTGAGCGAGAAGCGTCCACCGTAATGCCACAGTCGCTCGGTGCGCCTCGTGCTAAAACATTATTGTCTTGGCCGTCTCGGAGTTGTAGGGGGCGCAGTTGCACCCCCACTAGCTTGGTTCGGGCGCCCCGGTTGTGGATGGGCGCCCGCGACGTACACAGGCCACAGTGCCGCCACCCCTCTCGGGGTCACTTTCAGTGAGGACGCGCCGCCCCCGCAGCGCGCCCAGCGACCCCAAGGGCCCCTTTGAGTCGCCTTTTACGACAGGCAGGGGATACCGTGGTGAGATTCTAACGCCCCCTTGCCACAGGGCAGACTGATACATACCTGGTGAAATGTGGGTGCAGAAATGCACCTCTGCCTACCCCTTCGGGGAATACAGGCGTGAGATTATGTTATGTTATGTTTTACAATTTTGAAATATTGCAGATAAGAAAAATATATTTATTCTGATATACAACTTAATGAAAATTTTGAATTTGATTATTCTTTTTATAATAATTATTAGTAATACCTATAGGTATTTTTTTTATTTAAATTTGTTTTTCAAAAAACTTATTGAAGTTATTACGATGCGCGCGCACACTGTCATGAAAAACCGACATCATGAAGTTATTAAAAAAAAACTTATTGAAGTTATTACGATGCGCGCGCACACTGTCATGAAAAACCGACACCATGAAGTTATTAAAATATTATTTTATAATATATTATTATATTATTTAAGAAAATATATATTTATGTATGAAGTATAACTTCTAACGCGTGTACGTAAGTACACACACACACTTTTTTTTTATCTATACTAATATATAAAGCTGAAGAGTTTGTTTGTTTGTTTCGTTGAACGCGCTAATCTCAGGAACTACTGTTCCGATATGAAAAATTCTTTCAGTGTTAGATAGCCCATTTATCGAGGAAGGCTATAGGTTATATAACATCACGCTAAGGCCAATACGAGCGAAGCATCATCATCATCATCATCAGCCCATATACGTCCCACTGCACTACGAGGCACGAGCGAAGCACCAATAATAAATGTTTTTAGATCGGGGGCCTTTTTTTTCTTATGGGAGCTTCCGCTGCATGCGCTGCGGAAAAGGTTAAAGTTTCGCTAAAATAATGTATGACGGTATTGTTCCCCTTTAAAAGTTCTAAAAAAAAGTCCGCGACAGCATATGTCTATCTTCTAAGGTTGGTTCATTATAAACTTTTTTATGCTAACCAAATTTGTTCTAAAATAAAGCATTATTTTTGAAGGTGTTTTTATAAAGATGATATTAATCCTTATCCAAATAAATACGTTATTCATCACAAGTATTTAATTTAAAAGAAATTTTCCCTTTACATCATTTGATTTCAATGAGTATCTTAGAAGATATCGCAGTTTTAAAATAACACCGCAGCGAAAAAATGATCAAGCGCGCAATGATGTACAAGGCGCCGGCGGGCCGGTGCGCGGCGGTACACGTTTCACCTCTATTTGACCGATTTGAATGATTTTTTGGTATGGAAATAACGCCCCGTTTGAACGGGAGTTAAAAAAGCGTTGCGTTAAAACCCAGCGTTGGCGCTTTTTTAACGCTTTAAATTTGAGTGTTCATACGAACGCTTTTAAATCACTCTTGTCTCGTCTCTCGCTTTAGTAAGACGTGCGAATGGTTAGCGCTAAATGAGTAGCAATAGCGGTTTCTGTCACTAGAAGGCGAAAAAGGAAACAGAAGGCATTCTGGGTACATCCTCTGAATGAGCTGAGATACGTAAAAGGGCAGTTTTTTTGCCAGCAATTTTTTTAAATTATTTCCGAATGTCTATAGCAGGGTTTCTCAAACTTGTGGTTCACGAATCCCTGTTACAGTTTCCAGGTGACAGCGAACCCCTTAAGCCTTAAGTAACTAATCCCCCCCCCCCCCCCCCCCAAGATAGTTAAATAAAACTCTCGGTTGAAGAAAATAAAGTTTTTATTTCAATAAAAGATAAAGTAGCAAATGTCCTATTTCCAACGCCCAAACTTCAAAATGCAACACTGCGCGATAAAAAAGCGTCGCGTTTTAAAAACGCTGCCGTGTGAACATATACTTGGGAATGCATTTGTTGTATTTGAACGCTTTTTTAACGCGCGGTAAAAAAAACTCCCGCGCGAATGGGGCCTAAATTGACTCTGTGGAGTAAAATAGACTACTATTTTCTTTCTGGACCCAAACCTGTAGTCTACGCGGACGGAGTCGCGAGCATATATTATAAAGTTATAAATATTACTTTTTTTTCTTTTACTTCTTTCTATACACTTTATTCTACCCTCTTCAATTATCCATCCTAAGGTTGTCTGAAAGAAATTGCCTTGAAATTTATATTTTTATGGTAGTCACAAAAATAAAACTTATTTTAAGTATACTCGTAAAACTTATTAAAACAGCAAATACTTGACAAAAATTACCATGTGAGAATCAAATCCGTACTCGGTAACCCCATGTGGTCACGTGACATCAGTCTGGTTTTGCAAACGGTGAGTGGAGTGCCTTGTCATCAGTCTTTTGAGTTTTTGGATGATTTTCTTTGGAATTTATATTCAAAGTGAGTAATTTTACGAACAGAATCATCAATTTAGCATGCTTTTAACTCGTTGTGGTGTTTTAATGTGAATGTGAAACGTGTATTCGTATGACGAAATTGTACCTTGTTCCGTGACTAGTGATATGACGCCATTTTCTTCGTGAATGCCAATTACTAAATTCTTCAATATTCTCTTTGTTCCTGGCCTGGCTTGGAGCTGCATTATACAAACAAAATGAGTTTCGAGTGTTACTGCATGTTAGATAATATACATTTGGGACGATACATTAACCATACTGCAGGTGCGCTTGTTACAATAAGTATACGCATACGCATTTTTTTGTATCATACCACCACCTTGGGAGGCGTTCTCAGAAAGTTTCTTCCTTTCTTTATATTTTTTTAAGATTTATTTACATAAGACTACATAGAATGTTTAAATTTTGTCGTTACTTCTTAACATTTAAGACATATTTTTCTTGATTAGTTCTCATCTTTGGAACCCATCTTCCAATTTATAGCTTAGTATTAATATTCGGCGTAATAGTTTATTTCCCTTTGTTCGCCAATAAAAAGGAAATGTAAAAATCCATACTGAATCGTACGTACTCACGATTATGATTTTGGTACGCCATAGCATGCATTTATTAATTGAAATGGGTAGATCGAAGTTGTATTGTAATGCATTGGTGGTGGGGACATGAGTAAGCTATTGTTTGCTTGAACACGTGTTTCTCCATCGATACTTAAGGCAACTTATATCTTGTCATTTTTATTACATATATTAAAATATTAAATATTTTTCAAAACAAGTCCATGCTTCGATTTTTTATGTTTTGTTTATTGAGAAATTCTAAACTTAGTCTTTGATTTTATTTATTAAATGGAAATTATATTAGCGTATACATGATTAACAATTTTGAAGAACTTACAAAATTAAAGACCATTATATGACATATAGTTGGCTTTTCTCACTTTTTATATAAATAAATATTTAGAAAAAGTAAATTTTTTTTGTTATTGATTTGAAAGTAAACAAAGACATTTAAAAGGTTTTGAATTTATGTAGCTGGATCACAGAACATTGACTTGTTTGCCTAACTTTTCACATTGTACTGGTAAAGATTTTTTTATAAAATGATGAAAACAAACATTGGCATCAACATGCATATTAATGTTTATTTAAGTATAATATTGTTCCAGTTTAGTCTGAATTTTTAATATGTATACATACATATATCTCATAGTTTTATTTTACTATGGGTTCAATATAAGTCTTATTGAACCCATAGTAAAATAAAACTATGAGATCATCACATCATTAATATTTTTGCCTTTGTACCTTGGTTGTGTTTGGTTGGTTATGATTTTTGTGGTTGTCAATGATATTTAATAATGCAAACATGATAAAGTACAAAAAGTGTGAATCCACACTAGGCCGGTGTGGCAGACTAAGGCTCAAACCCTCTTAGTTGTAGAGGAGGCCTATGCCCAGCAGTGGGACATATATGGGGTGATGATGAACAAAAAAGGTTAAGGAAAACAATCTCATCAAAAACAATGCTATGGTATGAGTTTGGTTGATATTTATATTAGTGATAACAATTTTTATCAGTGGTTGTTAAAAGTGTGATACATTATGAGGTGATAATAATATATTTATATGTAACTAACTTCACTTCAATATGAACAGTTTTGTAGGCACTCATTCACTTATGTGTGTAGTTTATTTTCCATGCATTTGTGTAATTACACAATTAATTAATCAATTTATTTATTTAACTGCACATTAAATACTACAGATAACTGTTACGAGAACAATATTTTATTAATTGCTATTTCATTACTCTATGTTGGTTTAAATTGGGTTAGGGGAATCAAAGAAACCAATACAGTACTATGAAGAATGTTCCTATTTAGTTAATATTTGTGCATAATATGATTTGACCAGTAATATAAGTTGGCCAAACCAAACCAGGAATTTTATGTTTGCCAAGTATATAAAAAACAAGTGTGTTAATTTCTAAAGTGAATGTTCACATAAGTGCCTTTTTTTTGTTATTCAGCCCCAATTTTTTTGAGATATCGAAATTTATTAAGACTTATTTTTTTAATGTTTTTATTGGACATTATTGTGGATTATCATAGGCGAATAATTTATACATGAAAACAAGTGGTTCATCTTTATATTATATATATATAGGGTGGGTGTACCAGTAACAAACCAATTAAGCAACATTTTGAAAGTAATTTTGATGTTGTGACTCAATTATTACAACAATCATTGCAAAAAAGGAATAACATACTTGTTGTCTACCATAAAACCATGTACCTTATTCCGATTTTTTTAGTAGCTGTAAGGTTTCTTTTTATTTAAAAATAAATGTCGAAAGTCGCAATTTGCCTAATGTTGACCAGATTGTACCAGCAATAGACCAGACAAAGTGCTAATAGTGAACCAGTAAATAAAACAATTGCTTTTAATGAAGATAATTTTAATTATTAATTTCTAACAAGTTTTGTACTTAGTAATCATCACAATTTTGATCAGTCTAGATGTTTCAAGTAAGTAGTTCTTAAATGCTACAAGGCTCATAATGTTGTTTAACTTATGTTTAAATTTTATTAATACTTGTTTTTATTTTGTTAATTACTGTGTTAACTAAAATTTGGCTCTGGTAAGGTTAGTCACTGTGTCACTTTAAATAGAAAGCCAAAGAAATTTTCAGAATTACTTACTTTGATACAATGTTCCCCTTTCATATTTTTCCTATCAAATTTAAATCTCAATTCTATTTGTGTTGATTTGGATGGTTAGCAGCTGATGTTGTTCAAATATATTAAGACTCATTCATAATTACTTTCTAGATTGTTATTTTTCAATAATCTGTTTATTACCACTGACCATGTATTTTATAAACCAGGTGGTGTAACCATTCATTGTGATGCGGGTGGATGCTGACCTTAATTGCACAGACGTGGAGTCGCCTGCTTGTGAACTGAAGGGACTACGCACTTGGATAGATATTTGTTTGGTACGAAATTCTCTCTTCCAACATCAGGTGATTGTGAGTATTGCCATTGTTTTTTCTATCTGCAAAAATGGAGTATTAGTTATTGGATTGCAGTTCTTTCAGTATTACATAATCCAGGTATTTAATAATATATGGATTGAAAAATATGTAAAAATTATGTCAAGCTATAGTACATAGCGCTGATAAATGCAACTTTGTGTAATATTTGTTAATTTTCATCACAAATGCACTTGTCATTAAATGCATTCCACTATTAACTGTTTTTCTCATAGAAGCTCTTTTCTCTCTGCTTTTACTCTGATCGCTAGAGTCCTTACATCAAGTGATTACCAAAATTTGAAAGTAAGAATGAAAGTCTTAACATTCAAGATTTTGAATGACACAACAAAGGGCCATGTAAATATTTTCTTTGTTTTCGTGATGTCCTTAATTGCCTTTGTTTATTGAATGCATAGAACCAGTTTCATTTCACTAAATAATCCGAGGACTGATTCATCCGGGTATCAAAGGAGAAGGCTTAGCCAATACCAAATGGAGTGACAATTATAATACAATATATTTCATGGTTTTGTTTGTTCTTTGCAAGTATGTTTTGATTATGTAGAGAAATTATAATTAGTGGTATCCCTTTTACTAAGTAGCTGATAAACTCAATAAGATATCTTCCTGGATCACAATAAGAAAAAAATTATGCTGCTATAATAGCCGATAGTACTTTATAAAGAATTTAGCCTAGAGTCCTGAATCTTCTGTCGCTTGTATTAAGGTCTAAAAGAATACCTCAATTAATGTCAGGACTTGACACGGGCGTCCATTTAGTTCTTTCTACAGGACGCAGGGATCCAGGAGGATATATTTGGCCTCCGTAGCCATAGCACAATATATCAACATTGCTTTCTTGTTGCCATTGTCGTTATCTACACACGCTCATCCCTCCATGCCTTTTAGTTCTATGTTTCTGGATATGTTATCATAATAACCTCACCAGATGATGGTACTCCATTGCTTTGACAAGTTGTACATCCAGTTCATTGAAACTTTGTAGTTGATGCCATTTACTATGAGCAAAGCCAATTGTCTCAGGTGAGCACCTGAGTTTTATGGACACAGTGCCAATACTTTTGAATTATCCTAACTGAAAAGTATCAGGAAATTCTCATTTAATTAAAATAAACTTAGAGCATTTAAAAATGTTTCATTATTATAAATTTTTAAATCAACTTTACGAATATTTCTTTTTTTATGCTATATTAATATTTTGAAAATTACCTACAACCACTGCAGCTGTGAGCCATTTTCTTCCCAATGGTAAATTCAATGTCGCTAACAGAACTTAAAAATGGTAATCTATAGACTCATGTTAAGGTAATAGGCACTCCAACACATTTTAGTCTGAGTAACATTGTTTCCTGATACCCTATACATTTCACATCATAACTTTCTGTTGGTGCTTGCATTGCGCCTTTTCAAACTTCAATATGTGTATCTCTGTATACTGATAATTGTGTACAATTGTATCGTTTTGTATGAAATTATTATATATATTACAACAAATCCATCTTGGTAGAGTCTATGTGTTGATTATCTTGTTTCTTCAGTAACATTGTTTAATCCTGTATCCTCAAAATCTTGTTAAAAATTTTTTAGCCTTGTTTTTGTCGTAGTTGGGTTTTAGTTTTTGGGTCGTTTTCAATTTGAGGGCCAAAAAGGCATAAATTTCGTGAAAAAACGTAAATGAGAAATTAGTGTTTTTTATTACACGTGTGCGTTTTTTGTAAATAAAACATATTTTAAACAAAATATACCACATTTATTTGAATGTGGTAAGAGGGGTAGTAGAGAGGTTCCAAGTTTTTTTTTATTTGAGTTTGAAAATGTAACATGAATGATAATTTTAAAAGAATCTGTTTTATTTAGCTGTAAAATCTTTTTATATATACTTAATATTGTTTTAACGGTTAATATTCTTCCTAGAAAACTATATTAGACAATGGAAAAATAAAATGTGCAGTTTTCAGCACACATTTTGAATTTATGAAGCAAATAACAAATAAACTTTGGCTAAGGTCACACTTCTGAGATTTGAGTTAGTTTTATGGGTATATCTTCGTAATTAATAGAGTTATTGGATTTGTTATACTGAGCACATTAGCGCCTCAAAGAACTTGTTTATTAATAGTAATATTAATTTTGATAGCAATTACAAAATGGGAATAGAATCAGATTATATGTTTTTGGTCCTCAATTTGAAAACGACCCTTTTACTTTTTTATTATTTAAAATGTTTTTTTTAAATGCACAAGTAACACCCCTTTCAATAATACCAAAACCTCATATAGTCTATAACCAGCGGACGATTAAGACGCTTCTAACGATACCCCATTTGTCCAGTTCTAATAATTAGTTCAGGAGCCATGAGAGAACAGATGCACATACATTACATAGCCTGTCAAAATCATAACCCTCCTTTGGCTTTGCCGTAGTTGGGTAAAAATTGATGCGTTAAGAAAATTCGTTTGCACGTTCTTTTGTTACATGTAAACAAAACTTTTAGGTATTATTATGTATTATTAGGTAATATTACGTATGTAATAGGGGTGTGCGAATATCGTTAGAATCGATTTTTTTTCGAATAATTCGAATTTTTCAAAAAAAAATCGTGGCTTCCGTGATTTGTGTACTCTATTGTATAACAAAAAATCTGATACTCATAATATCACAAATATTTTTTTGACTGCCTCATGGTCTCGCGATACAAGTATGTGCCGTGCGATCTAGAGGTCCTAGGTTCGATTCCCGGGTCGTGCAAAGTGTTTTTGGGTTTTCCATTAAGAAATTCTCAGTAGCAGCACGGAGTCTGGAAATGTGCCTGAAAAACGGTACTAGGCTCGCCCCCTATTACGTGGGACTGATACATACCTGGCGAAATGTTGGTGTAGATATGCCTACCCCATCAGGGAATACAGGTGTGAGTTCATATAATATGTAATTTTTGTTGTTAAACATTTTTTAACTTAAAAATTCAACTCAAGAAGATTATATTACGCTTTTCACATAAGTACTCGATTACTTATTGCATTATTATTATTTTCGAATAATAGTAATAATAAATAATTTTTTTTCGAATTATTCAAAAATTTTCGAATTATTCGGGAACTTTCGAATAATTCGCATATTCGAATTATTCGATTCGAGTTTCGAATCGAATATTAAAATTCTATTCGGGACGAATAATTCGTAAGCTCGAATTATTTGCACACCCCTAGTATGTATTTATGCAATTGTTTTTCAACAATAAAATATTAGGAATGAACGCAAATACAATTATTCTAAATAGTCTAGTCAACAAGTTCAAAAACGTGTTAAATAGAAATAAAGCTCCTAAAAATATGTGCCATACCTCATTCGATTCGGAATGACGTCTAGAAAAATGTTTTTTAAGGGCATATTAGCACATAAAAAATTGCAATAGTTATTAACAAAATAAGAAAAAAAAAACAAGGTATTTAGTTTTTCGTTAATAACTTTTAAAATAATGATATTTAAGGAATTATGAAATAAGATCCTGAAAGAGGAGGAAATTTCCAATAAAAAAGTCCTTACTCCCGGAACTCTATCTATATTATTTATAACTTTTATTTAACGCTGGAAATAGCGCTCCGCGAGGGCGTTACGACATAGGCGCGTCGTCTAAAAAGCCGGTATATCACCTAAAATAATTTATTTCTAATATTAAATAACAATTTAAAAATTTGAATAAATTATGGTGTAATCTAGACACTTGGACGAAAATAACCACGGCGAAAAATATTTTTTTTGACAACTTTTCAAAAAGTTACACCATTGTTAATTAACTAATGTTTTTCCAATCTCTGTTTTTATAAATTACGGCATAAAAGTTTCAAAAATTAGTCTAAAAATATTTCGCTTCGTGGAGCTCTTCTTACTTAGGTACTTAATAAAGTTATGCAAAATTTTTTTATTAAAGTTTATTATTTTGTTAATTATATTTTTTTTAAATAGACTAAAAATGTTATCAAAAATTTTTAAAAAAAAAAATTTTTTTTTGGTAATATCTTATTATTGCTGTTTTTGCATCTAATATAGGTAGTAATTAACATTGGAAAAAAAATTGTTACGTCATTTGTTAAGAAATTGTTTATAAACAAATAGACTATTTTGCGATTAAAAAAAAAATTTTTTTTACTATCTTATTGCAAAGGTAAAATGATGATTTAAAAAAGAAAAAAAAATCTTAAATATTTCTTTTTATTGTTTATAATCGTTTTTTTATATTTCAATTGTTTAAATAATTAGTTAAGAAATTATTTTATTCTTAATAATCATCATTGACCCTTTTCAATGGAATAACAGTTTTTTTTTTATAAATAATTTAATTGTTTATTAACTTAACAATTTGTTATAAACAAATAATATTAACCGTTATATTTTTTTCGAAAACTTCAAAAAATTACAAAAACAACCATGTATAACAAAGTTAAGAAATTTTATTTTTTAAAAAATTAAGAAAAAAAAAATTTTTTTTTATTTTCTTAACTTTGTTATACATGGTTGTTTTTGTAATTTTTTGAAGTTTTCGAAAAAAATATAACGGTTAATATTATTTGTTTATAACAAATTGTTAAGTTGTAAGTAAAAAAACTGTTATTCCATTGAAAAGGGTCAATGATGATTATTAAGAATAAAATAATTTCTTAACTAATTATTTAAACAATTGAAATATAAAAAAAAAACGATTATAAACAATAAAAAGAAATATTTAAGATTTTTTTTTCTTTTTTACATCATCATTTTACCTTTGCAATAAGATAGTAAAAAAAATTTTTTTTTAAATCGTAAAATAATCTATTTGTTTATAAACAATTTCTTAACAAATGACGTAACAATTTTTTTTCCAATGTTAATTACTACCTATATTAGATGCAAAAACAGCAATAATAAGATATTACCAAAAAAAAATTTTTTTGATAACATTTTTTAGGAACATTTTTTTTTTGACAGCCCCGTGGCGCAGTTGGCTAGACACCAGCTGGCGAAACGAGAGGCCGCGGGTTCGATCCCCGCACCGAGACAAATGTTTGTGTAATCCACAAATATTTGTTTCGGGTCTGGGTGTTTGTGAGACCGAAAAGTCTCTCGTAGTTTCTGATACTCACGACACAGGACTTGTATCTTAGTGTGGGGTCAGAACTATGTATGTGACTGTTGGGTGTATTTATTTTATTTTTATTTAAATTTCATTTTTAGTCTATTTAAAAAATATATAATTAACAAAATAATAAACTTTAATAAAAAAATTTTGCATAACTTTATTAAGTACCTAAGTAAGAATAGCTCCACGAAGTGAAATATTTTTAGACTAATTTTTGAAACTTTTATGCCGTAATTTATAAAAACAGAGATTGGAAAAACATTAGTTAATTAACAATGGTGTAACTTTTTGAAAAGTTGTCAAAAAAAATATTTTTCGCCGTGGTTATTTTCGTCCAAGTGTCTAGATTACACCATAATTTATTCAAATTTTTAAATTGTTATTTAATATTAGAAATAAATTATTTTAGGTGATATACCAGCTTTTTAGACGACGCGCCTATGTCGTAACGCCCTCGCGGAGCGCTATTTCCAGCGTTAAATAAAAGTTATAAATAATATAGATAGAGTTCCGGGAGTAAGGACTTTTTTATTGGAAATTTCCTCCTCTTTCAGGATCTTTTTTCATAATTCTTTAAATATCATTATTTTAAAAGTTATTAACGAAAAACTAAATACCTTGTTTTTTTTTTCTTATTTTGTTAAAAACTATTGCAATTTTTTATGTGCTAATATGCCCTTAAAAAACATTTTTCTAGACGTCATTCCGAATCGAATGAGGTATGGCACATATTTTTAGGAGCTTTATTTCTATTTAACACGTTTTTGAACTTGTTGACTAGACTAAAAGTAATTAGTTTGATGACAAATCGATATCAATTAAATTGGCAACAGAACGTTGTGCTAGATATCTTTAGAGAGGCAGAGTTAATCCGTAGACAATTTAGTAGAGGAACTGCAGCATATTTGGGATAGTGCATGTAATTTGGAATACTTCGATATCAAAATGAATATAAACTCCCATCAATGATTTTATGCCGTAAATATAACGTCATAGGACACACGAAGCCATCGAGTATTAATCACAGGACAACTTCCTGACATTTCGGCTGCCAGTCCCAAGGCAGTGAAATGCCTTCTTTAAAAACTTTTTCGGTGCGAATGCAACTAGTAATGCATTTACTGGAATACATTAAATATTCTTTGTAAGTGTAAACCAAAGGCAAGTTGTTTATTGACTGGGCGACGTGCCGATTTGTTGATGACGTCGAGATTGTCCAGTGTCTTAATTGTCAATCTTGTCCCCATAAGACTGATGCCGCTTTTAAACCAATTTGCGCGACATGTAAAAAATTTAAGAATTATATAATGGATAATTTCACGATCGGACAGCTGAATTTACATAATGATAGGGCGGCAACGTCGGAGTTAAATATTTTAATTAATGAATATAAGCTTGACATTGTTCTCGTCCAAGAGCAGTACCAACACGCTCGGTTAAGTAGTAGGCTAATACAACTAGATAACAGTTCACGAGCAGGCATTTACGTGTCGAGTTCTGTATTTACAGTCACATCAGTGCGTAATCTTATGACGTCACACTGTGCGGTCGCGGAGGTTACAACACTCTCAACTAAATTATACGTTGTGAGCTGTTATTTTCAATACCCAGACCCTGTGGGCCCACATTTACACCATTTGCGACATGTTCTGAGGTCTCTTTCGGGAAACAAAATTGTTGTTGGCGCAGATGTCAATGCGTCTTCCGCTCTTTGGTATGGCAAATTTAGATCCACCAATTCAGAGCGACGCTGTGCCGTCGAAGATTTCATTGCAGAATTAAATTTCGTAATACATAATACACCTGACGCACCACCAACATATTGCAGCCCTATGGGCGAATCTTCAATCGATGTCATACTTTCCTGTGGAGACGTCCATATCGATAAATGGCGTATTATACCAGACGCGTCTTGTAGTGATCATCGCCTGACGGACATCATAATAATTATTACAACTTTAACTATAAATTAAGAGGGGCTAATTGGGAGTCTTTTGGCTCGCTTTTTGCGCTTTATACTAAAGATTTCACCCGCAATGAACTTTCAGCTGAAGCTTGTGCTGAAATAATGACCGATACCTTTAAGTACGTAAATAAGTGCGGATATAACATTCGGTCGTTCATTTGTAACTGGTACTCGCAGATGTGATTTGTAGAATAATACCTTAGTCCACCTTCGTCAACTATTTCGTCGAGCGCGTAGGAGGTTCAATTCGCTTAAAAAACGGTGTAACAATAGTATTTACTTGAAAGTGCTTTTAACACTCTAAAAACAGCCAGGTCGCGTTATAGAGACGCAATTATTAAAGCAAAAGGCGATTTATTACGAAGAGTTGACCGTCTGAACGCTGAGGGTCCTTGGTCCCCTCTTTACCATGAGTTTAAAGCTAATAAATCAATTGATTCAGCATATATTGAAAATATAAAGGTTAATGACACATACACTACTGGTATTGAGGAGACCACGGAAACTTTATTAAATTAAACTCACTTATCCCGGACGATAGCCTTGATAACGATTCCGCATATCATAGTCAAGTAAGGCTATGGGCCTCCGTTTCACCATCTACTCCCGATTCGGATAGCCCATCTCTTCACGAATTTCTTGAAGTAGTTAGCTCCCTGCCTCTTAATAAGGCGTCTGGGGATGATAAAATTTCCAATAAAATGATAAAGGAGGCGTGTAAATTGTCTAGCGTCGCTATAATGTGCGTTTTTAACCGATGTATAGCTGAGGGCGTCTTTCCGCGAATTTGGCGGTGTGGTCTCATAAAACTTGTACCAAAAGGAGGCAATAAGCCTCCTGAAGACCCAAAATCGTATCGTCCTATAACGTTGTTACCGTCGTTAGGTAAGTTACTTGAACGTCTTATTGTGCCTCGCTTACTACCGGGCGGACCGAAATTCCACGATAATCAATTCGGTTTTACGATTGGTAAATCAACCGTGGATGCAGCTTTATCGGTTAGGAAAGCGGTTAACAAATCGGACCATAAGTATGTTTTGGGAATATTTTTGGATATCTCTGGTGCATTTGACAATGCTTGGTGGCCTATGATACTTCTGAAATTAAAGTCTCGTGGTTGTCCAAGGAATATATTTTCTATGATATATTCGTACTTTATCCACGACTCAACCAAATTGCGCTTAGGTCACCACGCAGTGTCAAAGACACTGACAATGGGTTGTCCCCAGGGTTCCATTGTCGGCCCTTACTTATGGAATCTAGGCTTTGACGACTTTCTCGCGATTCCTTTACCTCCATGTTGCTCTCTAATAGGATATGCGGATGACGGACTCTTACTCATACAGTCAAATAGCAGATCTGGTGTAGAAAAGTTAGCAGACACGTGTCTACAGTTAATTACTCACTGGGGTGAAAGAAACCGTCTCTCGTTCGCACCCCAAAAATCATTTCATTTGCTGCTGAAAGGCAATCTAAAAACCCCGCCGCGTATAAAATTTAATAACATCTCCATCAAAAGTAAACAATCTGTTTGTTACCTAGGGCTCGTTCTAGAACGTAATTTCTCTTTTATTGAACATATAAAAAGCGTCGGTGAAAAATCGAAAAACAACTTTTATGCCTTGACAAGGATATCAACGTCAACCTGGGGTCTGTCGTTTAATACCTTAAAAGTAATTTATGGAGCTACATATTTGGGTTGTATTTGTTACGCTTCCCCTGTGTGGGCCGATAGGGCGACCGTCGGCGCAGTCAGAAGGAAATTGCTCCAGAGTCAACGTTTGGCGTTGATATTTTTGTGTAAGGCGTACAGAACTGTTAGTACTGAGGCTTTACCTGTTCTTGCGGGAGTACTTCCAGTCGACCTAGAAGTACAACGTCGCGCCGCGTTGTATTTTGCCAACAGGCAAAATATTGATAAAGATTTTCTTTCATCGCGCGACCTTTCGAAAATTACTCGTTTATTTAAACCATACCCCGAGACTTACTTGGCATTAATAGAAGAATGGCAAAAATGATGGAGTCTGTCGGTAAAGGGACATCATCTTTATCAATATTTTCCTTCAGTTAGCGATCGCTTGGCAAAAACTTGGCTCGAGATTGATCATTACGTGTCGCAATTTCTAACGGGTCACGGCAATTTTCGTAGCAAATTATTCTCATTTAAGTTGGTTGACTCTCCTATGTGCCAATGTTCAACAAATGATTGCGAATATGAACAGTCCGCACATCACATCCTTTGGGAGTGCAATCTTTGGTCGGATGAGCGTAACATTATGCTCAATAGTATGTAACTTCTGGTGTTGTTTATTATACAGACCTCGTTGAATCTAGGAAGAACTTTCGTGCTTTTCGGCGTTTTTGCCATGCCTATTATTGGAAGTGTACATAACAGCTCACACCTTAGGTCCAATTTACCCAATAAATCAATATGAATATGTAAGTAGTTATTTATCCGTGGTGCGTTAATTGCGTCTAATTTGACTAATTGTAATTGTCTTTCTTTTTTATGTGAGGGTGAAACCTCACAGCTCAATGTTTTTTGTCACCCGCTTTGCTATATGGAGGGAAGTGGACAACTCTTTGTTTTCCAACTCCTCCTTTATTTTGTCTTTCTGGATCCTGGAGCACAGGAGTTACAGTGGCGGGTGTGTGGTGGTATAGGGCCCAAATTCTTTGTAATTATTTTAACTTTTAAGAGACATTGTTAGCTCATGATGTTACTATGATTTTTGTTTGTGATTGATAGACAAAGTGACGTCGAATTTTAGGTTAAAGATGGTATGTTGTTAATTTGGAATACAACACCTTCTCATATTTCTCTGTGCCTGATTACTTAATAATTAGATGTTATTTTAGTCTATTTAAAAAAAATGGATTGATTACCTAGATAACTAGATTATAAAGATAATAAATCTAATAGTTTCTAAAAATAGTGTTAGCTATTATCAAAGAAAATACTAAATTCCAAATTAGCTGCACCCAAAGTCAAATCACGTTTTTGGAGTTGTTTTAGTTTGATACGCATTTTCATAAGATTTTTGGTTTTTATTATATTTACAGTAATATAAACAGTATAAAAGGGGGTTTAGGCATTAGGACACCATTCTGGGCTAGTGCGTTTTGGCGGACTACACGCCTAAGAAATTCCTAAGAATTTTTAGGTGCGCAGGTTTCATCACGATGTTTTCCTTCATCGTTAAAGTACGAGATAATTCTTTGTGATTACACACATAACTTCGAAAAGTCAGAGGTGTGTGCCGGGGGTTTGAACCCGCGACCGTCGAGATTCTCGAATCTCGACCGCGTGCCTAAACCTCGAGGCCATCACGACTCGGTGGACGCGTGGTGGACTAATGCTTAAAACCTCTCAGTTGCAGAGGAGGCCCGTGCCCAGCAGTGGGACGTATATGGGCTGATGATGAAACAGTATAAAAATTATCATTTTCGTGTTTTTATTAGTTGAAATAACTACATAAATACAAGTTCACCTTTGCCAAATCAACAAAGAATATCTTGCTAGCATAAATTTCCTACTTTGTATAATTTTGATTTCTTTAAAGGTATTGTGAGGGAGTTTCTCTTTAGCCGGCATCTGAGAGAGATTGTGGTCTCTCTTAATTACATAGTATATCAGAAATTTGACCTACCTTAGATGTGGTGTGGTTACACCACAATGCTAGTAGAATATAATAAAAACACCGGCTCACAACAAGATCCAAAGTCATATTTTCACACACTGAACTGAACTAAATGTTAATGGTCACACAAACTAACATAGTACCTTTATTGATTATGTGTTAATTGAGACATTTGAAGTGAACTTTAATAATGGTAAATAAGTTTCTTTAATACGCATAACTTCTTTTAAACATATTCTGTTCTATAACTTCATTGAAAGTCGTACTTTTTTTTAACTTCACCGACTATATTTAAAAAGTTATTACTCTGCCAAGTAAGTTCCAGTTCGCCGAAACGTATCTATGAGCACGTGACGGGCAAATACGTCGTAAGCAATCTTCAGTTTATGACCTAGGTTTAATTTCGTTGAACCCGTTTGATTGTTTCTTCCGTGTGTTTCTTTGTGGAGGAGCGTACCGACCGTGACGCCGACAGCTGCACTCATAAATTAGTCGCGGATTATTTACAATAAAACTCATTATAATAGCAATAGGGAGGCATTGACGAGGGCTGTTGGTGGTGCGTGGTGTTTGCGCGGCGGCGATGGCGACGGAGTCGAACGCTCGCAGCTCTCGGCTTGCGCGGAGGTCACCGCCCCGGCCCAGGACTAATTCGGGGGAGATCGACGACTCGCATCGTCGCGGCTTTGTCTGCGTCTGTCGTCGGTCGGCCACTCTCGCACACATCACATGGCTTTGTTTGTGTATGAGAACGGCGCGACCTTTTTGCTATTATCATAAAACTTTTTGTCGCTTATGGCGGTCAAACGTTCATATTCTTAAGTTAAATTGCGCGTTTAGGGAAACTTAATTTTTATCGTGATTTTTCATCTTTTGTAAGGTCCTAGGTGCTGTTATCGAATCTATATTGTTACAACGAAATTGAACGCCCCCCGATATTAAAATATTGATTTTATTGGCATTTTCACTATCGGCTGAGGGTGCATCGTACTTATTAAAGGTGCTCCAAACCTGAGTTTTATGGATCCGGCTCATATTGTCTTTTTGGTATACCTTAGGAATCCCTTTATGCCGTTAGATATTTAGGCGGCAAATAACATATGATGAACATGGCAATGAACAAATAGTAAAAATAATTAGACCGAGATCCATTTAAATCCAGTAAGTTATTCCTTCGTCAAGTGACAATAAGGGAATTGTTTTATTATTTGGGAACATGTAAAGCAATATTAATAATAAAGTGTTTCGAGATCCATTTTAATATAGTTTTAAAGTCATAATCGTCGCATACTCATATTAAGAATCATTTGATTTTTTGTGGATATCAAGATATGATTGAATGATTCCACAACTAAACACCGAAACTCGAAACAAATATTTGTTGATGACACAAACATATGTGTCGTTTCACAGCTGGCTTCTCGCCCTCTGCGCTACTTAACAAAAAATGTAAAGCTAATGAATGCGTAATTAAAATAAATTAAACAAAAACCGGTAAAAAGGTAATTAAACGCAATTTCAGACTTACATTTCAAAACAAGTGACGTCAGTGATTCACATTTGAATAACTTATATGAGTCATCTATTGAAATGTCCTACAATTGTTGGTTTAACCCGGACCCATTTTATCTCTATATGATCGAAAGGCCTGTGTGTGGTGACGAATGTTTCAAACGCCAGAGCTCGTGTTGTGATATGATTTGGAGTGATGAGCGCGCCGTGCGTAGAGATGGCCAGTGGCGTCGCACATGTGTTTATCAGCTAGCGACCAGTGGCTTGTTTGTATTGGTGAGTGGCTAGTGCGTGCGAGATGCGCGAGTAGAATGGAATGACGCGAATTGTTGCAGGCGACGGACAGCGAGCGGCGGGCGGCGCGCGGCCAGGCACCGCGCTCGCTCAGTTCTCGCCAACACGCGGAGTGAGTCGGAGCTCGTCGCGCCACGAGGCCGATGCACTCGTTCAATTAATTGCACCACCGTTTCCATCGTTAGATGCGACTAATGTACCTTATCTACTAAGATAATAGTGCGAATTAGTGCGCGCGTTGCCCTCGTACGAATCAAGCTAACAGTGATACCGTTTTTGTGGCTTTGAGGTACTTTACGGCATAGTTTCTACGTGGCCATGGGCTCGTATTCGCGCATGAAGGTAATGTGGTTGAGTGTGTGGTGTTTTTGTGTGCGTTCACGTTTCGAGATGCGTCTGTGTAGAGGCTGTGCGCCAGCTAGACGAGGCTGGTTGAAGGCCGCCGCCCTGACCTTGGTGTCAGAAGGTCAACGTCCTCACGTGTAACCTAAAAGTTATTGGTATCAGTGAGTGAGCCGAATGCAACGTGACAGATTCACTTATACTCTGGGTAATTGTGAAGTGGTTGCAGCGTGACGTGTTACGCTTGAAGGCGGCATATTTTGTGAAAACCTTGCATTAGCGCGTCAACTAACGTGTATTATGATTGTATTATCGTTTTTATATCTATATAGCCGTAAAACAACGATAAAACTTTCCGTGCGATACGGAAGCGACGCGAAGTTAGTAGTTAACTTTTGTTAAGGTCTACTTATATTGACTTACTTAAGAAAGATCCTTAACATTATATACTGAACATAAAGATATCTATAAATAAATTTTAAGAATAAAGAAAAGATATAATTAGACAGGTTTAATCTTTAAAATATGGCACTTTAGACA
Source organism: Hemaris fuciformis (assembly GCA_907164795.1). Lineage (NCBI taxonomy): Eukaryota > Metazoa > Arthropoda > Insecta > Lepidoptera > Sphingidae > Hemaris > Hemaris fuciformis. The sequence continues at coordinate 3,625,266 of OU015443.1, forward strand.
ATTTAATTATACCTTGGAGCCATTAACTTAACTAAAAAAAGTAAGCATACTGTTACTTTTGTTTGAATCACATTGTCAATGCTATTAATATTAAGTGTCGATGTCATTAGAGACCGCTACTACTTGATTATTTACGCATATCTAACACTGTGAATTCTAGAATATTTCCTTGTATAATTATGTCATTCTGGTTTTATAAAGAAAAAAATGTGTGTATAAACAAAATTATTTTGTCGTTGTTGCAATATGTGTAGTTTGGCGCAGATTTAATGAGTACTTTTGTTGTCCCGATTTAGATGACCTACCTGTTCAATCGAAACCGCCTCTATTTAGATGTGTGACTTGTTGTGTGTGCCTCTTAGCTGAGCTAGTAGCTAACTATTATTGTGTTCTAAACAATGAGTGAGCTTGTCCATTGTGTATAATCTGTGCGGTAGAAAGAGAGAGCGATATGTGCTCAAGTACGCGAGAGTGGCGCGCATACTATAGTTACAGCTGCGTGTACAGTGTGTGCGATCAGCTGACGCCGCGTCGGCCATCTTACCGTGCGTGTTCGATTGTTGCCGCGTCATTGTGCAGTTTGTGACGCAAATTCTTCCTTTAAATGCTAATGTCATTGTCCTTCCTTTTGTTGCTGCATGTTGTCAAGAGCACAGCACGATGTGCAATGGCCACGGTTATTTTCTTTGTATAAGGTGCACAGTGGCACATACGGGTGCACTTCCTTGTTGCGAAACCACGCGGAAGATTGTTCGCGAGACCCTGGCTAGTCTATTTTTGGTGAGTGACGTTTCCGCTGAGATAGACACGCATAATGTGTTTGTCCACGGCAAGACTCTTTATTGCCATTTTAAATCGTATCGAAACTCGTGCCAGCGAAGAAAACTTTGACCTCGTTTTGCGTCTTGATGTCGTAGTTTCCGTAAATTTGCGTCGAATGTTTTTGTTTGATAACAAAGAACGCCGATCTGCCGTTTTCGTCTCCCTTTCTCTGCGAATTTAAAAGACGTCGAAAGTTTATTTCTTTAATGTGTTTTTGTAAATTTTAGTAACCCTTTAGGTAACATAAAAAATATATAACAAGAAGTGCCTAGGTTTAATGGCCTTACTTTAAAATAAATATATTATTTGGCTTTTAAAGCGGTAATTGGGTGGAGTAAAAAAATTTTTTTTTCTTAGCTTGGGGGTCGAATTTGAAGCGTATAAAAAAAACATTTTTAAAATTAATTATGAATCAAAATTTTTGGTTGCAAATAAATCTTTTGAAACAAGAATTAGTAATTATGATCATTTCTTACTCAAATTTTATTCTAGTGCCCTAAAAAAGAATGTTACTTTGTGGGACTTTTTTAAAAACTAAAACAAGTCAATTTTATTTAACAAGTTTCTAGGACGCCTTAATTTTTTTTCAACCAAAAATTTGCCTCGTTATTTACTTTAAAAAAATGAAAGGACTGTCTCAAGATGTTAAGTTTTTTTAAAGCTACAAATTGTTCCCCTAAGCCAGGGATTCTAAAACTTTTGGTTTCTCGAACCCCTGTTAAAGTTTCCAGGTGATAGCGAACCCCTTAAGTCGTAAGTAACTAATTAAATCCCCCCCCCCCTCCCCCCCAAAAATGTCTGTTGAAGAAAATAAGACTTTTATTTCAAAAGAAATATCTTTTTAATATTAATGCCATGGGTTAGTTCGTCAAAAATGGAGTCAATTTTAGAAGTAATTTTGGAAAATTTTAACCATAATTCTGACTCGGTATCAAGTCGATTTCTGTATTTACTTTTTATCAAGACCAGGTGTGAAAAACCACTCTCACAAAAGTATGTGTAGCCACTATGTAGGCCACAAGTCACCATTACGTAAATCTTGTCGCGAACCCCCTACCGTCGAATGGCGAACCCCACTTTGAGAAACCGATCGACATTAATATCGTGCCGGCTAAAAAGTTGTAACGGTCAAAGGGTTCAGAAAATCAGTTTTTCGCAAATATCTCGCGACCTATTGCTGGGCGGCCAAAGAAGTCATCATAAGAATTGTTTGTCGTAAAATTATCTACAAAAAATGTTTCATGCATTTTTCTGTTAAATTAGCCGTTTTCGGAGTAGAGCGTTGAGAAGGCGACTAAAATGCATTCAGCTTTCAAATTTCCGATTTTGGGCTATGAAACAAAAATTTTAACAAAACAAAAACTGCCTTCAAAAAAAAACTATTCTTAAACAAATTAAAATGCACTAAAAAGTAAAAAAATAATTGCGTATTCTTCTATAACTTAATAATCAACTTACTATTTCTCTTCATAAATATGTAGGTACGATCTTATGTTTACGACTCAAGAAAGTAGGTCAAAACTAACTCAACACATAACTATGAATAACAAACAATGATTAAAATATTTTTTAAAGTTTTTCTTAGTAAAATGAAATGAAAAATATCAGACTACTTCAAAGTCAATCAAATTATTAAGATAATATAATGTAGTTTCAATTATTGTTATTTTTGGAGGCGGTGTCAGCCAAGAAAACACTACAATATACCTAGCAATAATAATACGAGAATCCTACCTTGGCTGACACCGACTCCAAAAATAGCAATAATTGAAACTACATTATATTATCGTAATAATTTGATTGACTTTTAAGTAATTTACTTTTAAGTAAAAGAAGCAGTGATGGCGTCGAGGTTTAGGCGCGCGGTCGAGAATTTCGGCGGTCGCAGGTTCAAACCCCAGGCACACACCTCTGACTTTTCGAAGTTATGTGTGTATTCACAATGAATTATCACTTGCTTTAATGGTGAAGGAAAACATCGGGATAAAACCTGCACACCTAAAAGTTCTTAGGAATTTCTTAGGTGTGTAGTCCGCCAACCCGCACTAGGCCAGCGTGGTGGACTAAGGCCTAAACCCTCTCAGTTGTAGAGGAGGCCCGTGCCCAGCATTGGGACGTATATGGGCTGATGCTGCTACTTTTAAGTAATATGTACGGCGTTCATGGTAAAGTATCTGTATATGTATTTTGCTGGTGGTAGGATATTCGTATCCGCCCGGATAGCGACCACCGTACACAGGGCGTAAAACCCGCCATAGTGGCACATGCAAGTGTGCCGCGTTCCGGGATCAGCCAGTGTATATCCGGTTTTCGGGGGGGCTTCAATCATGGTGAAAGGATGACCGTGCCGGCATTTTTTGGCCGGTTTGTCGCGGTCGGTTCTTTGATCACCATGGTATTAGCCCCCCAAACTTCTTCACAATAAGTTGAAGAGGTACTAGGTTTTTCGACATTTATTTTTTTATCATAATATAAGCTATAAAAGAGCCGTACATTAATTAATTAGTCGCAATTCCTCACTTGTACCTGAGAAATTCCATTTACTCTCGTACTCACCTGTACCGCTCAGAAATGACGGCATAGCGCTCAGAGTTATTTTATGATATAGTAACAGCCTTCTAAGCGTTATTCACGGTGGTTCATTTCACAGGTTAATTTGTTCCATGGGCTTGTGGTCTATTAGTTGTACGTGTTTGTTCAAGTTGCGTCAGGCATGCTACGGACTTGGCCATTTCGCCAGTAGTGCATGATTCCTGAGGATCTTTCTGTGCATTGCACGAATTTCGTTTCTTGTACCGTTACCCGTTACCGTTGATCGAGTGGTCAGACCTGTATTTTGTCTCGGCGAGACGTAAATTCGAGCACTGTACCTAAGTATAGAATTGAATGGTTTTAAGTTTGACGCGTGCTGCTGTGGAAGCAGCGGCGACCTACATTCGCCGCCCGTAGCGCCCGTGGGTGGTAGCCTCAATAACAGCATATGCTACATTTCCTATTAATATCGTTAAAAACGATTTATGTCCCAGGTTCTTTCAAATAATTATGCAAAGGTCATGTATAATTTTAGTGACAAATATAATTAGTCAAGTTTAAAGTCTAGTTTGTCTTTGCAAACTATCATCAAACATTGTGTAGTGACCTCGTTTTGTTTAGCTTTATGACTTTGAATTTATTAAGATACCTACACCTATTGATAGTTTTGTTGTAAAGAAGGATAACGCATACACTTAAAGTAGTTTTCTCACGGTACTTATAGAGCGTAGGTGGGTTTTTGTTTTTGTCCTCGTTCCGTGGGAGGCATGGTGGCGATAGAGGGAGATGTGTTTTCACATGTGAGACGATGGTGCCGACGGGATGCAGTTGCGGAGACATGTGGTGTGTCTGCACCGCTAAGCGGGTCGCGCTCGAATTGCGTAGCAAACACTCGGCAACTGGGTCAGCGGGGCACGGCTCGCGCAAGGGGCGCGCGACGTCGCCGCCGCCGACCCATGTACATACATCGCATTATATCTTCGGAACTTATCTACCATTAGGTATGCCCTATCAATAGGAAAACATTGTTTTTCTGATGATTAGTATACCCTAATCACCTTTGCTATCCGATTCGAATCACTCATGGTTGGAATCGCATGCGGCATTGTTAATTATAATTAAACTATAAGTAATCATACTGATTACTTGGGATACTTTCCAAGTTATTGATTTAAGCATGTAAGTAACTTAGTTAATTTGGCAACTGAGTAGGCACCGGCGTTATTGTAATACTGTAATTGAACATCACGTTTCCGATCGTTGAATAGACAGATTGTTGCCTTGGCACACTTATTTCCTATCAATATTGCATGACGTTAAAATTATTTAGGTTTTTTGTACACGCGCAATAAATGCTCACTTTTTATAGAAGCAGCTAAATAATAAATAAATACACCCAACAGTCATATACATAGTTCTGACCCCACACCAGGATACTAGTCCTGTGTCATGGGTATCGGAAACTACGAGAGATTTTTCGGTCTCACAAACACCCAGACACGAAACAAATATTTGTGGGTCACACAAACATTTGTCTCGGTGTGAGGATCGAATCCGCGGCATCTCTTTTTGCAAGTTGGTATCTAGCCCTCTGCGCCACGGGGCTGTCGAGCAGCTAAATGCTCACAATATGTGTTGCTCATATTGTTTTATTGTAAATTTATGGTGTTTAAAATATAAAACATAGCGGTGAGACATGGCGTCGCCCGAGCGCAATTTTGGATACCGTGGGCACACTGGGTGACAGACAGACATACAGAGGGTCTGTCCTCTTTATAAAATTAGTATAGATAATCATTTCTACAATTTTTTTGTATCTAGGGAATATGATTTTATTAATAATTACCGCTTCATTTCATAAGAAATCTAAAGAAAACTGGAAGAGATTTTTCTTTAAGACATTTGCACGAATATATTTCTTTAGGTATTATGTAGAAATATAGTTGATAGGCATACACTGAGGTATAAGTATTCAAATAGGAACCTTTAAAACGATTAAATTTAGTTTCTAGAGATGTGTAGAAGAGCAAAACTTAAATAAACTTTCCTAATCTCAGGAAATGAACGAGTAAGGAGTGCATTTACACAAGATTAGACAGATACCAAAGACATATCATCATCATAATCATCATCATCAGCCCATATACGTCCCACTGCTGGGCACGGGCCATGTACCTATTATGCTAATGTAGACAATGCTAAAGTAAAGCGATTAAGATCTAAAGTGTATAAAGAATATTTTCGTACACATAGACTACATACATACACATACTCGTACATACTGTAGAGGTTTTAGGAAATCTTTCCTCAGGACGCTTTTAAGTCTGCAGGAGAAGCGGGAGTATCCAGTTCTGAGCGTTTTATATTTCACGATGTTGTCGATTTTGCTGCTTACAAAATTGCGGATATACCTTTTTTACTTGCTGCTATGACACCCTCATAAACCCTCTAATAAATCATCATTCCAACGATATATTGATGGTGTTCTTCTTAATCCATATTTTATATGATAACACGATTTGTTGTTAATAAATTGATTATTGTAGAATACTAATATTTGATGCACATAATGTACTTATATGCCACGAGGATACTAGAAATAAAATAAAGTCCATGCAACAATGTAGCAGGCGATAGCGGCTAGTGGTTACTGAATAAAGTGGGTTTATATGAGCACTGCATGCGCCGCACGCTTGTTGAAGTAACACAAGCCGCGATAGGGGCAAACGCAGCGAATTCCAGTGAACGTGGAACGGCCGTGTCGCCAGTCAGCGTTTCGTCGGCACGTACGTAACTGGACTTTGGACCGTAACAACCGAGAGCACGGTCGAACGGTCCGAGCGAGCGATCTTTATTACCCACTGCTTGATTTGACTGCGCCCGGGTAATGGGTTCACGGCGAGATTTACTCTTGTCTGATGGTTTTCAACTAAATTACCACAGAAACATATAATTTTATCGTGCAATATACATTTCGTCTATAACTTAACATATTATTATTGCTTTTTGCGTGACCCATACATAAGTCTTCCTTCCGGTACAAATATTAGGGACCGATAAATCTTATACCAATGAAACATGACCTGTATTTTTTGTGGTGCATAGAATCACGTTTGAATTTTTATTCTTTATAGAACGCGTCAAATTACGCTCATGTATGTGTTAAAAAGTATTATTATGAATGCTGAGCGTTAGTTGAGATTGTGTTAGTTTTTAGGACGCTATGAGCTTTGGGATATTGGCTACGATCAGATGGTATGGGTTGTGAAGTGGTCGTGCGCGCCGGAGTCTATATAAAAATCCGACGTTCTCATGCGTAGTAAGAGCATGAAAATAATGGCAGTGTGCGCGGGCGCCGGCCGATGCTTTGCACCCCTGCGTGCAATCCGGTCGATGACTCCCCCAAGAGCCCGATGTCAACGACCCCACTGCGCTCTCTTCATAACAACATTAATCGCAACCATTTACATTTCACGTTCTACGTAAAACATATAACAAATATGAGAGCAAACATTTTAGAAAATTCGTTCGTTATTTCGGAGTACGCAGTTATAGGTCATTAACTTTGAGTGACATTGCCCGGGTGGCACCGCGTAAATTGATTTAATGTAACGCGCTAGCTGTGAAGGAAAATAGCGCACGGGAAAGCCTCAGTTTGATTTAATTGTATAGTATGTAACTGAATTCATTTGCCGCACTGCGTTTTATTGAAAGCGTTTATAAAACATTCATAGTCTGTACAGAAATATAAAAAAATGTGTTACCTGTAATATTTACGTTGTTTGGCAAGGTTTCTTGTGTTGTAAATAAGCAATACGACAACGATGGACAGAGTTGATGATTATATACATATTTGTAAATTGTACCTACAATTTATTCACATGAACGTCGGCTTAAGCGGTATGTATGACCACTGGAAATATCTCGAATGTCGCGTGAATTTATAAGCGTGATCTTCATTGTTTCCTTATTTCTTATAATAACATAGGCACGTAAGAATATTGGTTTACGTTAGTTTTCATACATGTTAATTGAAAGTTAAATAATTTCTGCTACTTGATCATATCCATTATTTATCTGTAAAGAAAAACGATAACTTTAAAGGATTTCAGCTGAATTTGAATTCAATATTGTATTGTTATTGTATTGTAATTCCGTTATAGTCAAAGTCAAAATTGTCTTTATTTTAGTAGACATACCTGGATGACCGAGCTTTGCTCTGTTTTTTTTTTAATTGTGTTTTTTGGAAATTATATTTAAGTACGAATTACTAATAAAATGATGAAATATGAATAATGTTACTTAACAACGCCATCTGCTGTTGTGTCGTTAAAGCAATTAGTTGCTCACAAAAAATAGTATTATTATTCGCCAATAGATGTCAGGAAGAGTCATATTTTTCAGTTGAGACTTTTTGTTATTTTTCTTCCAAATGACATTTTCTAAAAATGATTCCTAGCTAGATCGATTTATCGCCCCCGAAACCCCCTATATACTAAATCTTATATTATGAAAATCGTTGGAGCCGATTCCGAGATTCCAATTATATATATATATATATATATATATATATATATATATATATATATATACAAGAATTGCTCATTTAAAGATATAAGATTTACAAGTACTTTAGAAACGTCGGTTTTAATAAACTATCGTCGCTTATGTATTTTTAAATACTATCTACGATTGTCAGGAAATATATTGAAATCATAAAAAAGTAAGCATCAATATTCGTTTGTGTAGAGTCTATTTGTGAAACGCTTTTTAAAAAGGGTGCGATGTGTGTCTGATGCGTTGATTTCCTTGGGAAAAGTATTTGCTCAACAATTGATTTGTCCCAAGTGTTTCCCAATGTTTGCTGTGATAAAGCAATGTGAACGCGGTGTGAGTGCTCGTGTCTTGTGGATGAATGTGCAACCGCGGTGTATCTGTGTGGTGGAGTGGTGGTGTGGAGTTGTAGTGGTGCGGTGATGCGGTGGTGCGGCGTGCACACGCGACCTTGTGCCGGAGCAGGGGCGTGCGGCCGATCCACGGCTCCGTTCCACTTAGCCGCCACTTCTAGCTCTCTCTTGTTACGCAAACTAGCCGTTATGCATATTATGCTCAACACTCGGTGTCTACCAAAACATATTCCACGCCTAATACCACTTTCTAACTATATTATCATTAAATTGTTTTAATCGCGAGCGGTGTCCAGTTTCGTGCTCGCATCATTGACGACTATGTTTCTGTATTACATTGAACGGTTATGAGACGTCGGTTTAGTAACTTGTCATGTTTGTTTGTATCTTAATAACTTCGGCGCAAACTCTTCATGCTGTGCCAGTCAACAAGTGTACGAATATTATTACATAAGATGTAGAATATTCTATGTATTCATTGAGTATCATAGTAATGCAGAAAGTAAGAATTGTACATTTGTTTCAGGGACCCCTGCGATCCTGACATAAAAGGAATATTAAGCCGTCGGCAAGAAAAGCTACTCGCGACCCTCAGCCAGAATTGAACGAAGTTTAAATCGCAACGTGCAAGTGCAGCATACAGTGTGATCACCGTGGAACATTGTGTTATATTATATGTGCAATAAGTACTCTTAGTGCAATCACGATTGACTGTACTCTAGTGAAGTGTTGAGAATTATCAAGTGAAATTATAGTGGAACAATGGAGCGTGAATCAAATCCTATGGAAGCGCTGTGCCGCTCGGGTTGTGGTTTCTATGGGAACCCATCCACAGACGGACTATGCTCAGTATGTTTCAAGGTGAGAATTTACTTCATTGAATAAATGTAATGTATTTTAGCATAAAATTAAGTTGTAGAACTAGTCACGTTTCGTTATTCAAAAAATAGCAAAACATTACTCGATGGAAAACAAAAATTACTTGATTAGCTTTGTGTTCAAGCTTGGCTGACGTTACGTTACTTCTTTTTCATATACCCGTTGTTCGATTAAAAATAAATATTGCGTGGATAATTTACGTAGTATTTCATTAATTTAACATCGTTGCTTGCTGGTAACTGCTCGCTTCGTTGACTTTGCAGTTTGTATATTCATAAGCGGCACACGCATTGTTCAACGTGTTGCGCAGTTTTCGAATAAGCTTTTCAACAAACACATTCAAATAGCAATGACGCATTTGTATGCTATGAATTGATATCATTAGCATCGCCAACGCATTCGACCGTGCGAGATCAAGATCGAGTTTATTAAGATCGTCACGTCGCTGGTTGCATCTCGTTGTGTGTACTGCGTGTATTGCGTGGGCGGTGTGTAGTGTGCACACGCGGCGGACGTGCTAACAGTTGGTAATGTTGAGTGGTTGATTTCAGGAGGCCCTGAAGAAGAAGCAGCAGCCCCCCGCGACGACGCCGTCCGCGGTGTCAGCGCCGTTCGTCCCGGCGGCTCCGACGCCGCTGGCCGCCGCCGCGCCCACCGTCCCCACCCTGCCCGCGCCGCCACAGACGCACACAGACGTGAGGCCACATTTTGTTTTACTCTTGGTGCCGCCACCGCAGTGCCATGTACCCATGACGCCATCGACGCGCGCCGCTTTGCTCAAGTTTGTGCAGTCACGCTCACATCACCTAGCCGAGGACGATGGGTCCGATAAACGTTACATGTCTATTGACACGGCAGAACGACATTTCATATCTGTTCTCGTTGATAAAAATTGCCACATATTTTTCTATATTGACTCATGCCTTCCTTCACTCCTGGCGGATTGTTTGAGTCGCAAATATGTTGTTAAAACATCGACTCACCTATATCCAAGTATGGGGCTTAATTGATATTTGCCCACCAAATAGATATGATGCAGAGAATGAATTTTAAAATTTCATGAATATGTTATACACATAAACCGGCGATTCGCACAATTTATAAATTCTCTGGAATATGAGTACCATTGTGCAATAGCTGCATATATTTAAAGAGAATAGGATAGGCCCGTAGGGCATGAAAATATTTTTCCGAAGTACAATTTCCCTGCCTATATAATACATACATATATTTAACAATTCTGTATTTTATTTCATGTCGCTTGACATAACAAAGACGATATAAACTCCCATTCAGATTATAAAAGCGGCGTTATTTCGGATACAAATGCGTCACAGGTAAGTTAGTTTATAAAAGCTTGTAATATCCACTGCTTTTTATTGCAATATTACGCTTATAAATTCGTACACATGGAGGGATTATTATTCAAGAAAGTAGGTGAGATATATGATTGCACAGAATGACTTACTAGCGCGTATAAGATAAGGATTAAAGTGATGTTGGACTTCATACAAAGCAATTTGTAACAATCGCCCCACATGTACCATCGCAGTCTTCCGCCGGTGGACTTGAAACTGATGTACTTAATAGCGAAACAATACCACACCAACACAACCAGCCACTGAAGGACGTACACTAATGAATAGTACACCACAGTGTACGGTGGCATGCACAACATGCATTTTAATTCAATCGAATTGAAATAAAAAACTAAAATATACGTAATTTATATAGTAATTACATATCGATATGAGTGTTGAGTGAATGTGGGTCATTGAAATCAGAATTCCATTATTACAAGTAATTCATACCGTTGAGGACTTTATAGTTACTGGCGCAAAACAAAAATATGTTTAAATATGCGTCACCTTGACAGGCGTGTATATAGTGAAGAAAACTAAAACATTCACGTCAATTTTATTGTTGGTTGATTTTATATAAAACTGTTTTTATTGTTGTTTTTTATCTACGATATCATTTAACATGTAATTTTATATACATTTTAAACCCTCTCGAGTCAACAACTTGTGATGGAGGGCACCTTTACTTAATAACTGGTATCATCAATTCCGTTTACTTTGTTGCTTTGTTAAAATATTAATCAGCTATAATCAACTGAAACTTTCCGTTTACAGTCAAAATGTTCCATTTAACTAATTTAAAAAAATTGAATAATGGAAAATGACCCTAGCAAAAAAGAGTCGAAGGGGAAGAGGATATTCAAAAAAGCGATACGGCGAAATAGTAAATCTAATAATACTAGTCAAAATTCTTCCGTGGAGCAAGACATCAGTGGGTCGCGATCAAAGAGCTTCGTAAATAAATATGTATCCCTCGAAATAAACGACAGCGCGTCGCTTCCGACGCTAGACGGAACGAAGGAGAAAATTGACCATGGTGGCACTGAGCAGGAGATAAAATTAGACGACAAAACACAAGCGGAGCGCTCAATGCCTGCCCAGGGCCGCGCTGACCAAATGAAAGTGAAACATGTCGCTGAAATAGAAAAGTGTCGCGACCAACCGATCGCGACCGCGGAGCCCGCCACTCATTCTAAAAACAACGCCATAGCTAACACTCCCAAAGTGTCATTCGTGGAACGTTCTTCTGAAACCGACAACAGAAGAAAAAGTCTCAAAAGGGTCTGTCTTTATCCGCGTGGTCGTTGCCAAATTCACCTATAATACAATAACGGAACTTAAAATATACTAATTCAGTGGGAAAGGAACTCATGTAGTTTATCATATCAGTCTTTAAGTCATTGGGTTTTTTCCTACGGTATAATGGCCACATCCTTTGACATTGATAACGCTATGTGTGATCAATTTGTGACACACAATATTTACTTGCGACAAGCCGCTCACTGCAGTAGACTGCGGTAGAATATCCTGATGAAATTATTTGTTTTAGCATTTCGCTGAGTCATGGGTATAATCTTTGCAACAAGTTTCGTTTCTAATACAATACATATTACTTTCTTGCTTGTTTGAGCTGAATGTCGCGATGCTGGTATTATTTGGTGTATTTTAAATACAATAACATTAATTATTTTCAGAAATTGGAGGACGACAGCGGAGCGGGCACAAGTGGTGCGAGCACCAGCGCCTCCGACAACGACGCCGACGATAAAGATCCTAGCAAGGACAAAAAGAAAAAGAACAGATGTGCCGTTTGCCGTAAGAAGGTTGGACTTACAGGTAGTTATTTTTTATTGACTATTTTATTAAATATTAAAAACTGTTAGGCATAAACGATTCATCTTTGATTAACAATCAAAGAGAAACATTGTGTTGTGACCTCAGTCGAGTGTCTTTTTGTCATAAACATACAAGTCCAAGCGCCGGAACAAAAAAAGTAGGTAAGTAAAGCAACGTTCGGGACCTGATTTATTTTTTTGGAATATGTTCAAGGGTGTCCCCTGAATGTAAATCCAAGATGGCGCGGCGGGGGGGTTTACTTCAGCCGCCATCTTTGAAAACACGTTTTATCGAATATCTCGCGAACCGCGCATCTTACGACAAAAATTGTAGAAATCATTATTGTAGATAATAATATTTGCCATCTTTTTTATTTAAAACTATTTTTTTGTATAACGCATAGGTTTTTAATTATCAAACTTTTTACAATATGGTTTTTACTAAATATTTAGGTAATGGTTAAAAAAAACAACAGGTCCCTGTGGAAATCATTGGGAGAGGCCTATGTCCAGCAGTGGACTTCGATTGGCTGATGGATTGGATTGGAATGGTTAAAAGAAAATGTTAAAAATAAAAAATAATGGTAACTGAATTGTAGAGCATAAAATTACTTATAAATTTTATCAGAAACTTTTTCCCGTAGCATTTATAGTTAAGGAGCTTTAGCGCTGTAAATGAGATTATAATGCTGTATATTCAATTATGCGCCTATAAGTTGCAGTATATATTTCGGGTCGTTCAGAATTTCCCCCTCTTAACATTCCAACAGTATTCAGGTATATATCCTAACCATTTTTGTCCCCTCGTGACGCCTAGGATCGTTCCCTTGCCTGTGTGTGTATTTAAATTTTCGTAGACGCGTCAGTTCTGTTTGGAGCGCTATAATTAAAAACCTATGCGTTATACAAAAAAAAGTTTCAAATAAAAAAGATGGCAAATATTATTATATCTACAATAATGATTCTACAATTTTTGTCGTACGATGCGCGGTTCGCGAGATATTCGATAAAACGTGTTTTCCAAGTTGGCGGCTGAAGTGAACCCCCCCCCCCCCCTCCGCGCCAACTTGGATTTACATTCAGGGGACACCCTTGAACATATTCCAAAAAAAAATTCAGGTCCCGTACGTTGCAAAAAAAAGCCCCCGGCGCTTGGCCTATACTCGTAGCCTGTAGAAGAGTTGTAGGTGGGCGCGGGTGAGAGGTGCGCGAGGTGAGCGCGGTGCGAGCGTGCAGTGAGCGTGCGTTGTTGCGCAGGGTTCGAGTGCCGCTGCGGCGGGCTGTTCTGCGCGGTGCACCGGTACAGCGACAAGCACGAGTGCTCGTTCGACTACCGGGAGCTGGGCGCGCAGGAGATCCGCCGCAACAACCCCGTCGTCGTGTCGCAGAAGATCCACAAGATATGAGCCGCGCCCCGCCGCGACCACCATTACACCATACCCTTTATGTTTACTATAAATAAATATTCGATCGAGTTTGTGTTTCTTATTTGCGTTTGGTGTCGTGAGGACTTGTGGCGTCGCCTCTCGGGCTTCGTCTGTTTTCCATCTTAACTTAGATTTATTTTGTGAATAGTGACTTACTGTAGTTCGGAAATGCAGACTCGATCCATCGTGTAATTAGATTTATTTGTGGCGAAAGTTTTACTTTTAAATTTTTATCAAAAATTGTAGATAACGTTCGTTTCGGGTAGGAGTTCGGGAATAATTTTTCGAGATAATGTGTAGAATTTGAATGATATCCGTTCACCTCCATTGTAAATACTAGATGTAATTAAATATAGAAACAAATCCTATATATTGTAAAAAATTAAAACTCCAAAAAAAGCTACATTGTTATGATTCCGACGGAGAGCATAGCGTGCTTAAGACAACTGAAATAACAATCGTTAGCTGCAACGAGAGGGGGGGGGGGGGGGGGGAGCGGCTCGACGTAACCGCGCGACGTAACCGCGCGACACCGAGGCGCCGCAGTTGCGCCACAACTGCGCCACAGGTTCGCCACACGTGCGCCACGGTGACGCCGATCGCCGCCAACTTGACTCGTGTTTCGTGGGAACATTCGAGATGTGAGACGGTGGGCGCACTCGGTCGGGGGTTGTACATAGGAGAAACGCGGCGCGGAGCCCCACCGCCGATTGACATCATCTTCAAATTGTTAGTGTAATTATGGTTCGGAAAAGAGTCGCTTTATTCTACCTAACATTGAGCGTAAGTGGCATAGCGATAGCAAGATTGCGGTGTGTATCGGGCAGGGGCGCGCGCGCGCAGGGCGGGGCGGGACGGGATGACGTCACGGCGTGTGCACATCCGACCCCGCGCCGCCTGTCCATAGCTCTATGTGTGAAATTTTAAGTAATCGTATGGATAGTTATACATATTATAAGTAGCCGACACTTTATATTATTACACATTATATAAGTAGAAAAGAATTATTTAGCTTTTTTTTTAATCACAATATTATTCAAAATTGTAAGTTGTATTATGTAACGTTGTTCATTTAGCGGTGAGTTGGTGAGATGAAGCCGATATGTTTGTCGTACCTGGTATGTATCGCTTCAGTCGTTGTCCACGTTATCAAGTTAGACTAACTGATAGGTTTGGACTTAATTATTTAATGACTTTTGTTGTATATTTTGTTAGGTCATTGATTAATTTTGGTCTTTTGCTTGAACATAATCAGATGTTAATAATGAATGATTTTCTTCTATCTTGCTGTTTTAATTTAGTTATTCTTCTATTAAAGTCATTAAATTTTCAGAAACATACGTTTTGTTTTGTTTTTTCCTTTTTCTTTTTCTTAAACTTTCGGTTTCACGAACCCCTGTTAGTTTCCAGGTGACAGCGAACCCTTAAACCTTAAGTAACTAATAAACCCCCTCCCCCTCCCACCTTCTCTGTTCCTCCCCTTTCTCTGTTGAAGAATATAAGGTTTTTATTTCAATTAAAGATAGCTAATAAAGTGCCAAAACAAATATCATATTAATATGACGGGTGTGCTTGTTTCTTGTCGCAAATTGAGTCAATTTAAACATTAATTTTGAGCCTGACGAATTCAGTCGCGCGCGCGCCTCTATGTCAGCTGCACGTGCCTGCTAGGCATCGTCACTGTTACGTAAATCTTGTCGCGAACCCCTAGGGGTTCGTGTACCCCACTTTGAGAAAATGGATTATATCATACATCGCAATGAAAACACATATATATTAACTAAATTTTTATTGATTTTTGTAATATCTACAAAGTAATATTTTTGACAACACGGCTATTGGGTTGTCAATGATGAAGTCATTAAAATATCTATCACAACCGTTAAATAAACACTTTCATTATCTTTGTACTCATTACAAAACTTCTATAAATTATTGTTAAGTACGTTAAACAAAGATGAATTAATCAAGTGTTTGTCCGTTACGAGAAGACAAGTTATTGCTTTTGAAATTATGAGATGACTAGTAATGGCAAACGATGTGGGCGAGAAACCAAAAATATTTGTGCCGACTACAATAAATAGTCAATTTTTGGTATCTTGTTTTCGCCTACAGATTTATATCTAATGGTTTAGAATCTGTTAATGTTTATTAAATGTTAGTAATTTTTCGGATCCAATCCCTCACGCTGGACACCCTGGAGAAGACGACCAGGTTGCCATTACGGCATTCGACGGCATCATTCTCTACCCAGGACGCCACGCCAATCAGGCGGCCATTGTTGTCGACTAAACCACTGCCGCTGTCGCCCTGCAATAAGTAAACAAAAACCTTAAAATCAAGTTCAAGTGACAGTGACGACTACTATCAGCATGCAGTTCACGATTTCGGATCGGCCTGTGTGCACGCGGTAGCGAGTAGACCGCCATAATTGTGTCCGTTTGTGAAGGATTGTCGTAATAATTTGCCGTCATTTTAGACTGAACTTCACTTGGTGTCATGTTAGTGATGTCAGTATGACGTTCCCGTATAAGATATATTATGAAAAGTAGATATTCGCAATAATCACAACCAAGAGTCACACACATTGTGATAACCTCGCACTAAGATAGTCTTGAGGCTCGCAGCTCCTACACCAGAAATAAATTATAGCATATTTTGTTCTATACGGTAATCTACATATCTGCAGCCTTCTTGTTTTACAGAGATTATGTGACTGACTGAGATGCTCGCAGTAAATAATATAACGTTAATATAGTACATAATATACAAGCCTGTTGCCGTTTACTGGGCGGGAAAATTTGCAGGCTTAGTGCTGCCATAATAAGATTTAATCGATCAACATCGAACCAGTGATCACTCGGTCGCATGGAGCAGTTAGTAATTTTATAATTATGTATGTAAAATAACGTATTTTTTAAAATTCTGGATGGGCTACAAATAAGTGTTAAGGGACATACGTTGCAAGCGGAGTCGTAACGAGGCGGCCTTCCTTTGGCGCACAACATGTCTTTGGCTACAAACTGCTCTAATTTAGAGCACACTTCGTTCGACTGTGTGGACAGCTCCATCGCGTGCATCTCGCTGCGCATCGTGCCCTGGAAATCAAACAATATGTTTATTTTAAATAATGGTATTTTACGAAAATTTTGTTAGGAGAAAGAAAATTCATAGGCATTGTGATGTCTAGATTCCCTATGACATTTTTCTACACAATATGACCCCTATATATCTATGTATGGTTACACATAATAATACTTTCAGACAAACAAACGATTAAGACAGTAATAAAAATAGATTTTCAATCATACGAGCTTTATCAAAATAACATGATTTAAGTATGTGGGGCCTATGTTTTCACTTCAAAATATTGTTTAAAATGAAAAACTAAGTTATTGAACTAACCCCGTGATGGTCGGTACCGTAACCCGCATATCCCACATCGAGGCCAACTGTAAGCTCAGGCTGGTCATCAAGTTTAGCAGCCGCCGTTGTCTTGCCATCTAAAGGCAGAGGTTCTTCCAATTCAGCCAGCAAGAAGTCCCATCGTGCAGCAACCTGAAGCACCAAAAGTAATGATCAACATTTTTTACTGCTGTTATTTTAGAATTTATATAAATACATAGGTACAATATTATTTTTTGTTAACAAAAAAGTCCTAAGTATACAAAGGTAAGCAACAGAGTAGTAGAATAATTTGCCCCTACATTTACAACCCTCCCTTATAATATGGGTTTTTCAGTGTTTCAGCCCAGTATGATAGGAGACTTCAGCTTCGGCCGATATTATTGTGTATTAAGATTTGGATCATTTGGACGTTCAAGGATAAAAAGTAAATACATATTTTTTAATATCCAAAACATCACAAACCTGTTTGAGTTGGAATTCTTCGGCGTTTAGCCAGTAAGGACCGACCGAGAAGAGCGGATGTATGACGAGACGTTTCACCAAGCGGAAGATTCCGGAGCCGTCGTCGGTGTTATTGGTGCCGGCAATAATCGAGCGACCATCATTGAACAGTGTGCTGGGAACAAAAGAAATTGATTAAATTTTCAAAACACAGACAATCACAAAAAAATCAGTAATAGCAGTATTGAGATTTTTCTCTCAGGTTATTAGAAAATCTTATATCTATTCAAGATACAAAATATAGGGACATATATAGGTACTTATATGTACCTATATTATTTGTTTTTGCTATCAAGTGTTACTACTTTGTCATTCTGTTCACCATGCCCAGTTACCCTTGTGATGACACTCGTTAAACATAATATGCGACTTGTCTTGAATAAATAATAGTCACAAATAATATAAATCTATTAATTAATTCCTATGTACAATCAACATGTTTTGATTACTATTGTACAGCTTGGTCATACGTAGGTTTACATGAATTCCAATAAAGTTACGGTATTTCTATTTATCTATGTATTTTCAAACTTAGTCTAGAATGGAATAAAATTTTATAAAAGTACTCATTTAATTCAATAGGAAACGTACACGTTAGTTTTTGTTATCTTAAAAAAATATGTTATTTATGTCTATAATGTATGTTATTTACCAGTCTATAAAACAGGGCCTTAAGTTTATGTAAAGACACAAAACGTCATATTCTACATTTATGACATTAAAAACTCGTTTCCGAGTTTCCGGCCATCAATTACAATACATTAAATATATAATCAGTCACACAATGCGTGTAACTGTATACTTGTTGAAGAGTAAAGATTGCTTTATTGTTAGGTTTCGGGTTACGGTCCACATGGCATTTAAATTCTGTGATCGAGGTCAATAAGATAACATTAGTGTAAATACTAGTGTTGGTGTAGTTGTGGGATTTTCGGCTGGGATCCTCATTCAATGAACCTTACATTATTGATTTATAAAGGCTATTGAGAACCAGTATATCATCACTTAGTATAACAGTGTAGTTGAGCGCAAATTCTTCAACTAGTTAATTGAAAGTAAATAACGTACGTGGAGAAGAGTTCAGATGATTTTATAGCAGTGGTACTTATCCTTACATGCGTGCTAGTCGACATACTTATATAATAAACTAGAAACGTTGTTATAACACTCAAAATCTGTAAATCCTTAAACTGCGAACTAATACTTAAGTATGGAATATATCACTGTCGAAGAAAAGTAAGTACCTACTATACGGATTTAAAAAAGATTAAGTCTTGAATCGAAGCATACGAGAATGTAAATTATTTACATAACACATACCTATTTAACATATTGCTTTTCATAATTTATGAACCCACAATGTGCCAACTGGAGAAATTTGTTGTCGCATTAGAAATATATTTCTCCTAATACCTCCTGTTCAAGTTAGGAATTGTGACATAATCTTATCTTCATATATTATATAAAATGCTAATGTTCGTACTTGTGTCCACGTTTTTCTCTATCATCCCCAACTTTGATCAACTTCCCGTTGGGATGGAAATTACCCCTTGGTCTCCTGATGTGCATAAGGGAGTTTGGTCGGGGTGGGTGCAAGTGGGTGGTTGTGGGTGGCGAAAATGTGAAATAATATATATCTGTCCTTCTCTAACTAATGTAAACTTCTGTAAAGTTCTGAAAATCTCGGGAATGATCTAGAAAATTCCAGAATGTGTGCAACTGATATAATCAATATAGAAAGTTCTAAAACATTCTGGAATGATCTATAAGTTCCAAAAAGCCGTGCAATTATTATAATCGATCTAGAATGTTTCAGAAAGCTTCTAGAAAGATCTAGAAAGTTCTAAAGCGGTTTCAATTGTTGTAATCGATCTAGAATGTTTTAGAAAACTTCTGGAAAGATCTAGAATGTTCTAAAATGGTTTCAATTGTTGTAATCGATCTAGAATGTTTTAGAAAGCTTCTGGAAAGATCCAGAAAGTTCCAAAAATATCTGCAACTATTAAAATCGTTCCCAAATTTTCTAGGACGTTCTAAAATTTTCTAGAATGATTTAGAAATTTTTAAAATGCCTACAACTGTTTAATTCGATCCGAAATATCCCAGGACGTTTTAAAAATTTCCGGAATGGTCTAAAAAGTTCTATAATTTTCTGGAATGATTAAGAAACTTTTAAAATGCCTAAAACTTGAAGATCATTCAAAGTACGAGTGAACAGTAATTAAACAAATTCAAGTAATTTTGAGTAACGAAAACGATCGAACTATTTGAATATTCTAGAGTGTTTTGGTATTAGAAATCGGGTTTCGTTGCTAGTATGTGTAGTGTACACGTAATATTAATAATTAATTGTAAGGTAAACGTGAAAATAAATCATAATATAAGCGCTGTTCCCCACTCAAACCGGTTCACTACTACCTGTGATGTCGGACCGAGTGGACGTGTCAGACGCTATTGAAACCAAGCTTAAGTAGTTTTATTTATACAAACCAAACCTGAAACATCTGGACATAACATTGGCGACGAGGAATAAGTACGTAAGTGCAAACAAAAATATAATATGCATGACATATAATATTATCAAAGAAATGGATTAAGTATGATTGATGCTATTACTTTGGAATAAATATAATAATTATTAATTATAATTCATAACAATTATGAATTATGGAAAAAAAGAGTGAGACATACCTGGTCTTCTACTACCAGTAATTCTTGTATTTGTTTAACAAAGTTAAACAAAATATTTTACATATTCGACTAGTTTCAATCATACAGCCAAAAAAATTAAATAAATGCCAGCAAATGCTTACCAAAACAAATAACTATTTTGTGCACAGTTGAATAAATTCTTCCATCCATAGTATGGTACACATCACGTGCCTATGTATCTTAAAATGGCGGGTCGTGTTCAATCCAAAGTATCATATGTTACTTTAACTTTTTCAAAGCTAACTGTGCAAAAAATAGTAACGAGTGCCTGTAAGAATTTGCAAGTTGGGTAGTGTACCCGACAGAAGTACACCGCAATTATTATGGCTAAAGCCATCAAGATACATACATATATTGGCATAGAAATGCAAAACTAACAAATTGTTAGGTTATTCCAATCCTGCAAAACCCGTATCTGGGGTTACAATTTAAAATTGAATGGTCTCATCGTGATTGCAAGTCCAAAAAAAAAAAAAAAAAAAAAAAAAAAAAAGGGGCACAATTACAAATACACTAATTTGACTGTGATAGTGAGATTTGACCTCAATAGATTAGCGGTGGCAAATATCGAAGTGGGCTCTCGAAATTTGTTTGCTACTTTGAAGAATAAACAAGCCGCTAAAAAAGCGTGCTATACGGAGGGTTTGGCATTGCATGACGTATACTACAATCTCCCTGGTGTTGTCGTGAAACAGAAGTTTACGTAATAGACACCAAACGATTAGACAGGATGCTTTTGCCTAGTATCCTCTATGAGCGACAAGTATTTCGCCTAATGAAACAGGAATTCCTCGTTACATTACGAGATCAAAGTTCCAAATGCCATTATGCAAACAAAGACAATGATCTTTTGGACCAGATAGTAAACAAATGCAAGCCCTCCGAACTTCGCAAAGAACATTCGATCCCCGCACCGAGACAAATGTTTATGTGATCCACAAATATTTTGTTTGTGAGACCGAAAAGTCTCCCGTAGTTTTCTGATACCCACGACACAAGACTTGTATCTAAATGTGGGGTCAGAACTATGTATGTGACTGTTGGGTGTATTTATTTACTTATGCATGTGATTCTGAGACCGAGACTGCCTTTGAGACTCTGTTACTATTGAAAAGTCCCACTGGAAGCCAATTTATGGAAACCGTAAAACGGCAAAGAACAGGATTGGAACAAAGCAGAAATGCTCTTTGCATTTACTGCTACGGTGTACTAGATGTGCTATCCCGCAAGGGACAAAATATATGGCAAATTATGTGGTTTTAAAAAACTACTTCAAAAATCAATGCCTCATACTAGATGTGCTATCCCACAAGGGACACAATATATGGCAATTAAAGTGGTTTTAAAAGCTACTTCAAAAATCAATGCCTCATACTAGATGTGCTATCCCACAAGGGACACAATATATGGAAATTAAAGTGGTTTTAAAAGCTACTTCAAAAATCAATGCCTCATACTAGATGTGCTATCCCACAAGGGACACAATATATGGCAATTAAAGTGGGTTTAAAAGCTACTTCAAAAATCAATGCCTCATACTAGATGTGCTATCCCACGAGGGACACAATATATGGCAATTAAAGTGGTTTTAAAAGCTACTTCAAAAATCAATGCCTCATACTAGATGTGCTATCCCACAAGGGACAAAATATATGGCAATTAATGTGGTCTTAAAAGCTACTTCAAAAATCAATGCCTCATCCTAGATGTGCTATCCCGCAAAGGGACAAAATATATGGCAATTAATGTGGTCTTAAAAGCTACTTCAAAAATCATTGCCTGATACTAGATGTGCTATCCCGCAAAGGGAAAAATATATGGCAATTAATGTGGTCTTAAAAGCTACTTCGAAAATCAATGCCTCATCCTAGATGTGCTATCCCGCAAAGGGACAAAATATATGGTAATTAATGTGGTCTTAAAAGCTACTTCAAAATCATTGCCTGATACTAGATGTGCTATCCCGCAAAGGGAAAAATATATGGCAATTAATTGTGGTGTCAAAAGCTGCTTAAAAAATCAATGCCTCGTACTAGATGTGTTATCCCGCAAGGGCCAAATGAATGGCAAATGTAGTTTCAAAAAGCTACTACAAAAATCAATGCCTCGCAAGCCGTAAGCAAAGATTTAGAGAAAGATTAAAAGACTCAAAAATCTGGCTTTAAGAAGGCTAAGTGAAAGGACACAAAATCACCAACAAATGATGTGAACTGTGTGTTTCACATTGGTGAATAAAAACAAGTTTGCCAGCTGGGCGGCATCAATGTAACCATGCTAAACGATCCGGTGAGCCAATACAATGTCGTAAATGAAGAGACGGGGAAATATTTAAAATCCTATGCTGTTGTAGGATCAATTTAATAACCAAGATAAGTCAGAGTTTATGACATATGGTTCTGCAAATCCCCTAAATGTTATTGGATTATTAAAAGCGCAAATTTCAGTTAGACCAGCGAAATTTACCTAAAACAAAGTTACAAAAATATACAACTGGACACTTAAGCAATTCATCGTCAACTAATTAATTAATTTATTAATTGTTTGACTGTGTCGAAACAGAAATGCTTATTAATCCGAGTAGTAAAATGTCATTAATGCTACTTTGGAAGATCTTAAAAAGGCGTTCGGGTAGAAATTTATGGCCTATCGAAGTCAAAATCCACTCATACTTGTAGAAAGTTTTGAATCGAGTTCACGAGGTCGAAAATGGGTGTAGTTTCGAAAAATCTGCGATTTATGCGGTAAAAAGTGTGAAAAGAAACTGCAAGTAAATTTTGCGTCCTCAGACTGGGTCTAGAAGTAAATGCAGTCGCGGAAACATTTCCAAAATCAAGAATGTTCAAATCCATATTTCAATAGACCGCGTCTGTTCAACCAATTTCTCTATCCTGTCGTAGAGTTTAAACTCAAGAAATTCCATACCTAATACAGATATTATTTAATTTATTGAGGGTTCATCCGAATGGATCTCTTCTGAAGCACCCGTTTCAAAAAGTGAACAGAGATGTTAGAATTTGCGTATACATGAGACAAGCTAGGAAAGATATTAGAGAGAAACACATGGGTGTAAGGTAATGGTACCTACTATGGAACAGCTAACCCGCAAGTTCCGCTATTCCAAAGTGTTCTCAAGCTAAATTTAAGCAATTCTTTGCATTAGTAGCAGTTGAGCGAAGATAGTAGATACATAAGAATTTTACATAGCCGAGGTCTATTCAGACACAAACATCTCGCGTTTAGTATTTTATGCGCTCCCGAATGCTTTCAAAAACCTTTAGAGAGAATCCTATTGCGCGAGTTGTTAAAATTAAAGTTAGCCAAGTCCGTATATATAAGCTCGTATCGGGACGATAACTAAAAAGAAGCATTTAGCTGTTTGAAACGGACTCTGACTCAAATAAGATCTTTGGGTATTATGACTAAGAAATGAGACACAAACAACAAACCTATGAAAGGTCAAAGGACAGAAGTTTTGCCGATGCTAGTCCAGTTGTACTAAGAGCAGTGCTCGTCAAAGTAAGCCAAGGATAATTGCTTATGGCAACATAAGTCCAATAGAACGTGAGAAACGTGTCAGACCGAGAAAAGGACTCTTGCGTTAGTCTGGGAAGTTGCACGTTTCAATATTTATTTGTTTGAACAATACGGTTAAGATTTAGTTAATGATCATAAACCCCTGAAGGTCATGTTCTCCCAAAAGTTGGAAGCATGTGCCCGGATTGAACGTTGGGTATAACGTCTACAATCATATAATTTTAATGTCGTGTACAGTTCAGGCAAGAAAAGCATATCTGATTCATAGTCACTATTGCGTGGCTGTACAGAACCAAATAAGCCGTTCGATATATCTATCTCAATTTAGCAGTCGATAAGGCTCGACCTTTGGCAATTTCCCTAAGTGAACTGAAGTAGGCTAGTATGAATGACTGCGAATTATAACTTAGTAAAAAATTGGTGTTTACCAAAATAACTAGGAACAGAGTGTATTGACACTGTTGTGTATTCACACCTTGTAATTATTGAGTTACAAGGTCTTTGAAAATGAACTCTGTCAAGATAATTTATTGCTACGAGGAAATTAAATTATTCCTATTGCATTCACGATAGTCGTCCCGAAATCTTTGCCATGAAACCACGACTACGGACTAAAGTATAATAAAAAAAAAATTGATACAGACACGAAATGTTATGTTTATACTCTGGTGTTAGCACCAAATCCTCCTAACCCTATGCGCAGAAACAACGACCAGTTCAGTCATGTATTGACACTGGCGTCGATTTTCTTGGACCATTGCTCAGATTCAGTCGCAACAAGGATGTTAAGGATCACTTCGACTGTAGATCATAAATGTGGTTGTCAACAACGCAGTGGATCTGTAGCTGATGGAGGTAAATTGTGTTATGATTTTTATCAAGTGTAAGATTTAAGATCCAAATTATTTACAAAAAAATTGTAGCTAGATTTAAAAAAAAAAAAATTGTTCTTGTTTTACAATTTTATAAAAGGTATATGTAATCAGTGATGTTGTGTACATGATACATACACACACTGGTCAAGTCGTCAATGAACTGGACTAGACTGGAGGAGAAATATCATACACCCGGAAAGATGAAGAAGAATGGACTATACTTATATTGTAATTTATTTCTTTATTGGAAAAGAGCAACACTAGAGTTTCTTGCCCGTTCTTCTCTAGTGATAACTGCCTTCCGAACGGTGCGGTAAATTCAATATTGATATCACAAAATTTAAGTGAAATAATATTTGACATTTTATTGATTTAAAAAAATATATATATTATTTCATTTCATTCAAAACGAAAAAATAGATTAAAAATCTAAACATATTGTTTATGTGTGTAGCGCAATATATATAAGTGTTTGTTTGTTATTATGAAATATTATTTGATTGGTTAAAGATAAAGAATTAAATACAAAATAAAATTATTTTAAAAAAATATTGAAAAGGGAAGAGATGTAGTGTACACGTAATATTAATAATTAATTGTAAGGTAAACGTGAAAATAAATCATAATATAAGCGCTGTTCCCCACTCAAACCGGTTCACTACTACCTGTGATGTCGGACCGAGTGGACGTGTCAGACGCTATTGAAACCAAGCTTAAGTAGTTTTATTTATACAAACCAAACCTGAAACATCTGGACATAACAGTATGCATATAAAAAATATCATAAATATTGTCTGTAGTCTTGTGACATTGTGAAATATCTGCTTCAGTTCTTAAACTTTAGTTAAAACAATAAACTCCGATTGTTGAAATTAATATGACATTTAAAAAGATACTTGTAGTTTTGTAATTAGTGAAGGTTATCAGCTAGTGGTCACGGTTACCTGATAACTAATCATATTCTTGTAGGTTTAAATTACTTCAATTTATTATGTTAAACGCTTACAATATATTAATGGGAAGGACGAATTGATTTATAAGTACCTAGTTAAAGTACTAAACAAGTACGTACACATACTTACTCATAATTATATTCACTCACCCTGTACACCGAAGGAGACAGGCAGAGGTGCATTTCTGCACCCTAGTTTTGACTTCTGTATTTTAAGAGTCTATTGCCGCTTTTCGGGCACATTGCCAGAGTCCGTGGCGCTGCTACGAAAAACTCAAATAATACTGCCCGACCCGGGAATCAAACCCAGTACCTCTAGATCGCACGCCACAAACTTATGCGGCAAGACGAAATAAATAACTTATAACAAACACAAATACCACTAAGTGGTATCTACATTTTTTTAAATTAGTGTCGGATTGAGGTCGGGATCACAGCGTGGTGGATAAGAAGTAATATTGAAGGAGACTAATTCAGCTCATCTTCAGATACCACGAGAGAGGGTGAAAGAAGAATTTCACTATTTTGGACATCCAGCTGGGTGCGCGAGGAAAAAATTGTGCTACAGAAAACCTACCTTGCCATACAAACTACACGTCTTTTACATACCTAAAGGGCAGGACGTGTTGCCTAAGGTGATTAATACCATGGGCCCATTGCAGCAACCCGACAGATACCGTTTGCCACATAGAATAAAAGACCCTTCTATAGAGAATTTTTGAAAAGCAGGCTCCGTTATACTGTTTGGATGCCCTTGTGAGGTCCTTGTGAGCATCTATCACAATGTAACACGTTGTACCATCCATTTTAGGTACCAAATCCCATTATTTCGTAAGGCCAATGACTAATAAGTCGTTTCGGAAAGCTGGGAATATTCTCATTTCTTATATTACCTATCTTGTTTATAGTGAGTAGTCGATTATCTTTTTTAACCATTCAGGAAGGTTGTGCGTAGGAAATGTACATATGTACCTAATTAGGTACAGATTATGGAAATCATTTGTCAGCATTTGTTGGGTAGGACGTCGTAAACTTTAGTAGTAAAGTAGTCAACCAGGAATAGATGAAAGAAACCGAGGAATGCCTTCCTATGAGTGTAGGTGAAGAGGCCTATGATGCTGTTGTTACAATACGGATACAGATTACCAAATTGACCACAGACATCAGTCATGGCTGGTAAATTGATGGCTTTTTCTTAAAACGTCTTCACGGAATAAAAAATCTGGGAATATTAAAAAAATCATTTTTTGCCTTGTAATACGATCGTATTGCGAGTTAAATCAATGAACTGTTTTCCTACAATAAGTCACGCTTATGACGAAGTAAAAAGTGGGTTTAACAAACAATTTGCAATGTCCACGCTCTGAACATTGATTGCGTACCAACACTTTACGGTTATTAAAACTTTTTTTTGTACCTACAACACGTAAACGAGGAAAACACCAAGATGACGGAATTATTCATGCCCTGATGTAGTTGTCGGACCACCATACCTTGGTAAAGTGTGAAGTTATTTTGTTTAAAAACGTGATTGTCATTGGCTAGTAGGACTGGGAGCAAATTTGTAAAAACTTTCCAACGGTCTCATATATGACGAGGATATCAATATATGTACGTTACCTACGCCTTATTTTTTAACTTTTTTGACTAACCGTATTTTAAATCAGGGAATTTTAAATTCTGGATATTTTAAGGGGATTTTTTTTAAATTTAGGCAGTGTAATGTTTTAATAGAGTGCAATAAAAAATATGAAATGAAATCAAATACAGGGAGAATTTTTAATTAATTGAAGCTTTCCTTAGAAGCAAATTAAAAAAGTTTTGGCTGTTGACACTTGTGTAACTGTTAGCACGCTAAAATGCTACGTTTACCTAAAACGTAATACCACAAACATTCATTTAGTGATACCTATAGAAATATTGCATCTAGTCTTTTATTTATCATCATCTCACTTGTGTTTAATTATCGCCGTAAACGGTTTTTAATGCATTTTGTGTACCTAATTATATGCTTTGTGATACTTCAAATCCATACTAATATTATAAATGCGAAAGTAACTCTGTCTGTTTGTCTCTCTGTCTCGCTTTCCTGATAAAACTACTGAACCGATTTAAATGAAATCAGGGTACACAGATAGTTTAGAGCCTGAGAAAGGACATAGGCTATTTTTTATCCCGGAAAAGAGTTTAAAAGGGTTGAAAGGGGAGATAAAAGGTTGTATGGAAGTATTGTCATTTTTAAAGCTAGAAGCTTAAAAATTATTTTTTAGGCTGTTGATTAGATATAAATTAATATGACATTAAAAGTTTGTAGAAAAATGTACCTTTAAGGGGGTAAAATAAAAATAGGGGTGAAAGTTTGTGTGGAAATTCATCATTTTTGAAGCTAGAATGATGAAACGACGTGTAGACGACTGTAACTATATGTCTGTTACGCTTTCACGCCTAAATCATTTGGCCGATGTGAACGATTTTTGATATGGACATAAATGGGACTCTGTGGAGTAAAATAGACTACAACTTATTTTCTTTCTGAACCCAAGCATGTAGTCTACGCGGACGGAGTCGCGGGCAAAAGCTTGTAATAAATAAATAGACCCAACAGTCACACACATAGTTCTAACCCCACATTAAGATACCAAACACCCAGATCCGAAATAAATACCTATTTATGGATCACACAAACATTTGTCTCGGTGCGGGGATCGAACCCGCGGTCTCTCCTTTCGCAAGCTGGTGTCAACTGCACCACGGGGCTGTCAAATAGTACCTATTTAACAAGTTTTTATAGATCTTATGTATGAAAAATTTACCCAACATCCTCATCACTTATTTATCTGGTGTCCAAATTTAAATGGCGTTGTTATTACGAGGGAATGGCAAGTTTGGTTATTACGTCATATTTGTTGTGATTTAACTTGACATCAGTAAGCAAAGGCAAGGTTTGACTCGTGTCCAGAAGGAAAACAACGCATATAAACAGCCTTAAGCTTGTATTAAACCGGTTACGTCTGCGCCACACATTACCTACTGATGTCTTGTTTCCTCGTGAGTCAGCGGACGCAGCTTTTTGTTGTAGCGTACAAAGAACGCATTGTCTTAAGCATGAAGAATGCGCACGGTCCAAATGTTAGCTGCTTGTTGTCACACTATACTAATAACCCATATGGCCGAAGTCAACGACTCAACCCACATTGATTTTACCTGCGCTCTAAAATCGCGCCGCGGTACAATTGTCTCTAAGGAACCTAGATATCAACAAGCTTTCTATAATCATGCGTCGGATGTTTGATAAATTTATGTTTGGAGTACCAACTATATCCTGCCTGGTTGCCTGGTAGAGATCGCTTTTAGCGATAAGGCCGCCAATTTTTGTTCCCTAATTTTGTTATATGTTTTTGTGTTAATGTCTTAATTTGTGGTGTAAAAATAAAGAGTTATTATATATGTTATGTTATATTATATCGTAAATAAATACGCGATTTCTTTTAATCAAAAGATTTCAATGTCACTGTACATTGTGTTTATTTAATTTATTTGTTCCTATTGTAGGTACCTACCATGGCAAGCAAGTAACCGACATGTGTCATATTTTTCACAAACTGCCGCCCCTTATGAAACTAAATATGAAATTAAATAGTATAAAATAGATGTACCTATTCTTGTCTCATTTTTATTTGATTTTTTATTTAAGTAATTAATTTTTAATGCCTAATAGGGTCTGTGACGCATTTCTGTAAAACTCCGTGTGGAATGTTTGATTCATAAAATGATTTAAGTAAAGAGTTTTAAGGTACGTTACTCACCAATGGCCAGCAGTGAGAACCCAATTCGGGCTTATGATAGTCCCTCCGCAGGTACCTCCGAAGAGCACTGCATGTGGATATCTCTCGTTGACTGCCCTCGAGTCAGGTTTCGCTGTCCCTTTTGTGTCTGCAGCTGCTGGAAGAAAAAATTTAATGTTATGTGATATATATATCACTTTCAACACCAGTTTTGAGTGTCCACCTTAAAAGAGGAAGTGTACCGAAATTTAAATTTAAGATGCAAATTGCGTGACTTAATAATATAAACTCGCAATATATTTTGCAATTTTGTGTTACGTTGTATCATATGATATTTTATTGTCGATTCCTACAATATATTCTTATCTATGTTCATTGCGTCGTTATTGACCTACGCCTCTGCAAAACATTGATTATATATTTCCCAATAATAATGTATGATTGAAGATTCAATCTATAAGTTAATTATTAATTGTATATATAAAATAATTAAGACTCGCTTCAGATGATCAAATAGTTTCGTAACACTTATAATTATAGACTGTTTCATTTATAAAAAAGGAATTATTGCAATAAATAACAGGATCTATGAAGACTTGGTCGAAAACTTGCAAATCTATGAAAAAAAATAAGTAAAAATTGTATAGAGGACCTGTTCTGTCTAGTGGTAACTAAACACAGGCATTGAAGCGGTTAATTTATTGTTAGAAAATATACAAACAACAACACGAGCGAGTGTTTGCGTGGTCAGAATGTAGGTGCATAATCGATCGTTAATGACACACTAATTGCCTCGCGACGCAGTCTGGGAAACTGTTGGTTATCGCGGTAAAAACTGAGATAGTTTCCATACAATTATTGAAATTACCATTGTTGAATGGTTATTGTTGGAACGCAAGGATAATACCGATTTAAATAGGTTCAGGAAATGGCATTTAAAGCTGCATGTTTGTTTCCATAAATGTATCAACTCATTTTTTCAATGCTTCCGAATACTTTTATTTCCGGATATTCTTGGGAATATTGAGTTGGGCGCTTTTTTGTAATAATTTTGGCTATGAGATAAAAGCGGTTTGCCTTGTAGATACTTTTCCTTTTCAACAAGGTAATATTTAGTAAATATATAAGAAATTGTATTGGATAAATAGACATTTGGTAGACATATACAGTGTATTGTATATATAACTTTTACAATATATTTTAAATGAGCTACCAATTTTAATAAAATTAATAGGAACGGAAAATAATTGAACACACTCATTAATCGTACTAATGTGTAATTATGACACTTAACAAATGTTTCTTCGTAGGCATAGAAGCTATTAAAGAGATTTTCCGGTCTTACAAACACCGGAGCTAAAAATAATTACAATTGTCGTGGTTTGAGAATGGAAGTCTCGACTTTTGTAAAATGCTTATTTTATTGTTTCTGTATCTATATTATATTGTTTTAGTATGATTACTCAATACATCTGTTCATTTGTGTTTAAAATGAATTTTGGGCTATTATACAGTGATGATGAAAACCTTGGTGGCCTCGAGGGCTTGTCGCGCGGTTAAGACCAAATCTTGGCGGTCGGAGGTTGAAATTCCAGCCTCACACTTCTGACTTTTCAAAGTTATGCTATATTGAAGTCACGATGCATTATCACGCACCTCCATGGTAAAAGAAACTATTCAGAGGAAATCTGCGCATTTAAGAGTTCATCACAAATTTTAGTGTTTGGTTCTTTTTTTAAAGTGTGATTATGATTAAGTTTAGCCAGCCGCAAAATGTATGCAAGTTGACGATTTAACTCCAGGGGTTATATTTTACACAGTTTGGCTGATCGTGGTGGACTTCAGTTGTAGAGGAGGTCCATGCCCAGCACTGGGATGTACATGGGGCAATTAACATACAGGTATATTATTAAATAGCTTCCTAGCTAATTTTTTTGCGAAAACATTAAACTCTTTTTTTTAATAAATGTAATTTTAGCTAACATAGATTAGCTTTTTATTAATTTATAAAAATGATTTATTATTTTGCACAGCTATACTTATAATATGATGAGTCAAGAATATAAGCGAATATTGACTACTTTTCTGAAGTATTTATATTATGGGACGACGATGGAAAGTTTACGGTACTAGATGCCTGTTGTTTGATAACTTGGCAAACACCTACACATATTTTTGATAATAAACACTTGCCCGACGGTTAGTAATACCTAGATATTGCACGAGTAGAACAGTCTGACCTAAATGCCTTAGACTTGAGAGATAGCTCGTATCATGTTATTCGACAATTATAAACTCATAATACAACGTGCATTAATCTCGCACTTTACCGAGTCATTAACCCTGTGCCAAAAGAATGCGATGTGTGTTGATAGGTTCAGGGATCGATCCTCGGACTCGTGTTTTTCCAGTACGAAATTTTTATAAATAGGATGGAAATAGACTTTAGGTCCACTCCTAAACTTAAATAATTCCTAACCTGTCTAACATGTGATATTGATATTAAAACACCTGATTAATTGTGATTATAGAAATACACCTTTGCCTACCCCTTCAAGGATATAGACTGTGATTGTATGCACCTATGTGTTAATTACTTATGTATACTCTTATTATTATAATTGTTTTTTCGTTTACGAAATACAAATGGATTTTGAAGGTTCGTTAACTAAATGAATAGACACCACCGCCGCGTCATGTCCATTTTTCAATTAATCCCTCATGCTGTCTTGTAATAAATTAGACGTAATCTTGTAAAACATGTAAACCTTATCAGTACCTACTGTACAAAAACACAGAACTGCTATTAACACGCTTGTACAAAATAAGTATTTGTAGCGTTATATGGGTAGTTTTTTCACACATATTAAATGTAAAACTTTAAATGATTTGAAAGTATAAGTAAACTATAGGAAAATAAATTGTAACAAACATCTCGGTTTATTTTGATTCATTAGGGATTTAATTGTTGACTCTAACATTACTCATATGAATTACAGACTAAACAAAGCCTATTAAATAATTAATTGAAATGACTAATAAGTAATTTAAAATGTAAAAACAAATTAATAAAGTGGCATTGACAGCCCCGTGGCGCAGTTGGCTTGACACCAGCTTGCGAAACGAGAGGCCGCGGGTTCGATCCCCGCACCGAGACAAATGTTTGTGTGATCCACAAATATTTGTTTCGGGTCTGGGTGTATGTGAGACCGAAAAGTCTCTCGTAGTTTCTGATACCCACGACACAAGACTTGTATCTTAGTGTGGGATCAGAACTATGCATGTGACTGTTGGGTGTATTTATTTATTTATTTATTATTATTTATTAGGGATTGCAAACCGGTGCCCTTTTACGCACCCATCGGGCCCGGTCAGCGGACCCGATAAAAATCGCGGCGTGGGAGCTACTGTTGTAAAATACTCATATCGATCATTCTTTCAGACTGAAAAATAATTGTTACTTTTTGTTTTGTTATATTATACTTATGAAGCCTACGTATCGTAACCAATTTTACGTAACAATTTGTTAGTTAAGACTAAACAAGTTTGGTTGTTTGTAGTTACAGTACAGCCTAGCCAATAAGATTTCGCTATTTGCTCAATT
Source organism: Hemaris fuciformis (assembly GCA_907164795.1). Classification (NCBI taxonomy): domain Eukaryota; kingdom Metazoa; phylum Arthropoda; class Insecta; order Lepidoptera; family Sphingidae; genus Hemaris; species Hemaris fuciformis. Next base: position 3,658,400 of record OU015443.1, read on the forward strand.
AGTAATAATAACATTATTAGCCAAAGTTTAAGAAAACACAAAATACATACTTTACTTTTAGCAAATAAGAATTTGTTTTGTTTATACCAAAGCTACCATACTTTATTTATCAAATTAAAGTTGTTATGACACGTTTAGTACTTTAAGCTGCGTTATTAGTTTCTTATTATAATACTATGTTTTCAAATAGATACTATAAGGAGTAAAGAGAAAGACCTGCTTGTTTAAACTTATAAAAATGAATAAATTACTAATACTAATGTTACTTTTCCGTCCATAAGTCAAAGTAATCATTTTTTGAGACTAATTATTGTGATAATTGTCCATAAGCCAGTTTGAAATGAATATTAACCTTGAATCATTGTCTTTTTCCATTTATATATAGAAAATTTGGATGGAACAAGGCCCGGCCGGGTTGGGAGACATACCGGGTTGCAATCTCTAAGTGGCATTGTGGTTGTTCGTTAGCAATTATAAAATCAAGTAACGCCTATATTTGTTCCAAAAAAAACTGTTCCAGTCTTTATCCCTAAGTGCCAATTTTATTAGTGATTTATGGTTATGTCCAGATTTAACTTTTCGTGAGGTCAAGGTTTACGATTTGACATCAAGTAAACAAGCCGAATCGACTGACAAACAGCATTTTTATGCAAACTTCTAATTGGCGTACACTGTTATTTAAAAGATAAATGGCGATGGCATCATTTTTAATCCGTTTTGGTTACGTTTCGAGGTATAACTATTATACGAGTACATTATGTATAATTATATGAAACATGTTTATTTGTACACATGGATTTACTTTTATAATTTGCTTTAGTACCTACTCGTTCATTTACATGTAGGTAATAAAAATATATATTTAAATATAAATTGTTTACCAAAATATTTCAACATTCATGCGTGTTTAAAAGTAAATTTTCATTAAATTAAATATATTAATTTAGATTTAACGACGTTTACAAATCAAGTTGCCAAATTTAGTATTTAGAATGGGCGCACAGATTTCGTTACCTTCAAGAATACAACTTATTTTTATTTATAAATAATGAAAGTCACCCGGTAAGAACACCAGATAGTTGGACAAAGAAAAAACTAATAAGATAAAATATATTAAATTATTCACATGTGATTTAAATCTTACCCTCACTTATGTCTGTCATCATTACACACTCGGTTTAAAAAAATATATATATCTTATAATAGGTTACTTGAGCCAAGGATTAATTTTGTGAAGTAAACGAATAATCACACACTAAATAAAATGCATCAAACGTATGCAACTTGAAATGAATACTATGAATTCACTCACTTAATTTTTCGCTGACTTGTATATCGTTGGCTCCGGGGTCGGGCGCTGCGCACGCGCACACGACGAGCGCCGCCACCGCCAACACAACCGACTGCTTGAAGCTGAACATTGTAGTACCGCCGCGATTCTCTCCACTCCACTATATATGATCCACTAATCGATGAAGTGCCTATTATTATGAGAACGTAATTTTTTCGTCAATTTTCTTATCACCACCTTCCTAGTATCAATCGCGTGTGTTCAGTTGTCAATAGCCGCAGATTACCAAACATATACAGGATGCTTTTACGACATCAATATCTACGCTTAAAATTAAACGTCTATTTTTATGAGGGCTACGATATAAAATGTAAGAAATTGTTTGATAAAGATAATTTTGAGAATTGAGTACACATTTTACGAGACTCGTTCTAAATAGATAAAGTTAGAACTGGTGTGGTAACTTTTACATTCTATTGTTATTGTAATTGGTGTACGAATGTTGAACCGTTATCGAATCGAATATTGATTAGTTTTTCTTAAATGAGACTCACAAATACTAAACCATTCTCATATTATAAATATGAAGCTCTGTATGTCTGTCTGTACGTTTTCACGACTAAACCGCTGGGCTGATTCGAATGATTTTTGGTATGGAGGTAGATCGGAGATTGGGTTCTTCCCATGTTTCTATTCCATTATATCCTTATATAAGAAACTTTTTATTCCCGAAAAATGCATTTTTCCTCGGGAATGAGCATGGAATTCAAAATTGTGCCCGGGCGGCGTCGGGCCCCACAGACTTTATACGTAGGTATATACTATAAAGGATACTAGCATATTTAATCTTTATTCTCAAAGATATGGCGGGCATATCTTCTCGTTACGAATGGAATATGTTTAATTAATATATACAAGTGTATCTTATCTTCCTTCATGTACGTAATGAATAATGATAAAAGAAAATATTATTTTTCTGTGATAAAATGAATTAAGTATTAATTTCTTTGAGAGATTTGTTTCTTCACTATGTGCGTTATAAATATATATATATATATATATATATATATATATATATATAAAGGTAAATTGCCATAGGATTGGTAATAGACTACTTGCATAGTATATAATAAAACAATAGAGTTTAACCGGCCTGTTCCTTCATTTATCTCAATGTAAGAGCTAATTCTCAATACCACCAGAAAAAAATCTATATAGGTGTGCTTCCCTCCGTTTCATTGTTATGATAATGGGTATTAAACAAGATAAAAGAATAAATAAATCATAACTAGTCAAACACTGTGGTTATTATTGTATCAAATTATATTTACTAATCATTGGCACAATAATATCATTGCAGTAATTCAATTTACATAATTATGTACAACGAAATATAATCAATTAAAATAAATATACGTTTATCGTTTAGTTGAATTTTTTTAATACTTTGCGTCTGGCTCGCCAGTTAAAGTTTCGTTATTTTGCTGTATATTGTCAACTAACAATTATTTATTACCTTCAAGTAACGTGTGGTTGGTGTTTCTACGTGATAAAATATTTAAAATCACTTACGTATGAGTTGCATATTTTAAATACTAGTAATTATAGGTTTTTCCTAAGTTTTTTTGAAGTTAGTAATTGTAGGAGCATTATACGAGTAGATCGCGATCTCATGGAGGTTGGCTCTTTTTGTGATTTTCAGCTTACCGATTTAAATATAATTTTCAAAATTTTTGTTTTGTGATGAGTGTTGTCATTAATTAGTCTTTTCTGGAATGAACTTTTAGCTAATCGTGGTTCAGAATGGTAAAGGAATATTACAAAAGACCAAGTTGTTAGTAATAACATTAATACAGATAAAGTAGACAATTCTGGTAACACTGCCTTCTTGACTAGGTTATGTAAACATATTTTTCCAGTGCGATGTATAGTGTATGCTGAGTCATGAAGTTTATTTTAAACATTATTCCAGTCTTGCTCTTGTCGCGTGATGTGTCGTATAAATACAAGATAACACATGCGGGCATACTCATGCGTCAATTGTTTCCCTCAAAATGATGCACTTGAAACCAACGTGTTGTTGGCGATTATTCTCGTTTTACGATCTTTTCGCTTTAATTTAAATATTACACCTACTCGTAACGGCACAATATTTACCGAACAAACAGGAATTATTTATTACATGTTAAGGGTAATTTCGTTTAGTTTTAATACCATCTTTCAGATCGAAAGATACATTGACCTAAAATATATATCTCACTTCTCTGGAATATTATGTATTGAAAAAAATTGGCGACACTTACACTGAACTAAGAACAAACGTTATGCAAGTACAATACAGCAAATATTTGTAATGTGGCCCATTCTTCATATTCAAATGCAACAATTCGTATCGTAGTCGATGAGACACATTAACTCTAGCTACGGCAGACGTTCCTGATTCACATACAACCAGTCTAGACACCAATATTGTAGTTTACATAATCATTTTTCTATCGGAGCAGGGATCGAAGCACTGGCTCCCTGTTTTAAAGGCTGGTACAACTGGTAAGTAGGATCGCCACTGAAGTTGTTTTGTAGTATTTTACTGTGGGAATGAGTTATTTTTATGAAGTGCTATTCTTGAATTATGTAATAAATCGTTCTAAGTATTATTTCCTCAAGCTAAATAAAATGGACACAGGCCCTGTTTAAAAACTAAAAAAATCCTCTCTTTCACTAACAAGGTTAGCATCCAACATTGCCTTTGCCAATACATGGCCTTCACTCGGTAGCCTTTTTGGTATCATGTCTATCGGATTTGGAAAAAAAAACACTATGTATCATTATGACACTAATAGTTAAAATGCCACGCATCGTTTTTTATTAGTTGTACCTACCTACGTGCAACATATGATTCATTTTTTAAATTTCCTTATATCAATGACTTTGTGAAAACCTTTTGACGTCATCAGCGACCTTTGTGTATCTTTTTTTAAAAAGCAAAAGAAAAAGATTAAGTATTATCCATGACGTGCTGAGGAAGGAAGAACTGCCACTTCTTAGGGAATTTCTGACTTTTGCGTCTATTTCTTATAATTTCTTTACAACCATAGTAATTATTACATCGAAATTTCTTTTTAGGGTTTCCGTACGTCCTAGTAAAAATAATGGAACCCTTATAGGGTCACTCGTGTGTCCGCCTGTCCGTCGCTCACAGTCAATATCGATTAAGTTGAAATTTGGTACACATATCAATTTCTGTGACCCAAACGCAGAGGTGTGACGTAAATAGATAAAATCTGTATATTGGAGGTCATTTTTGGTTTGAAGGTGGTTTTTTTAAACTGCATCGTGTGACATATCAAATGGAAGGTCTTGTTCAATAAAACAACAAGTGATTTCAAATAAACTTTAATACTCTTTTTAACATCCTACGTTTTAAGAAATTTTGATCAATGATCGACAATATTAATATTAAGTGCAATATTGCGTAAAATGTCCAATTTCTTGGTCGAGTGTCAATCAAAAGGCGATCAAACCAAGCCATTTTTGTTTTTATCATCGTCAGCCAATAGCGGACCACTGCTGGATATGGACTATATATTTCCCCACTGCTGAGCATGGTCATCTTTTACTGTTGAGAGAAATTAGGCTCTAGTTAACCAAGAAAGCCTTATTAGTAACCATCGAAATTCCTTCTAGAACTCTAAGGTTTTTCTTACAATCGTGCCATCAATCGTTTTCAAAATACATTAAATTTTATTTACGCGATGGAATATACTTATTTGACTGACTTTTATATTTTGGATGCATATCTATGTCATCACCTTTCAACTGAAGAAATTTTGACATATAGGATCATTCTGTGTTACTACACCTTTCATGTTCTGGAATACACCATTACCTATCTAATATATTTTGCTTTAGAATTATTGCTTACATAGAGGATAAAGAGTTTTAGATCTTGTTGACTATGTAAAAATTATTAGTTTAAACCCCGTCAATGGACCTTATTAAGTTTTCTATTTTAGGAAAAACATCTCATTTTAAGATTTTGCAGGTTTTAATGGGCATACATATAGGCATTTAAGAGAAACCTGACTTTACAGCTGCGGTCCTCTATCGTAAAGATGAGTTATTTACACTGCAAAATAGATGATAAATAATGTAAATATCCTGATAACGACAATTGTCCTCTTTATACAGAAGACATATATTGAATGACGTAAAGTATTGCCTTCTAATTGACACCCGATGAAATAAAATAATTAGATACTTACAATTAAAACATTTCTAAATACTGTCATATTGCTCTCGATTAATCACTTTATGTTAAGTAATTTTAACAATTTCATTCTTATTAATATTCCTCGTAAACTAAGGGCAGGTAACTTCATTGTGTTGACTACACACAGTGGTATTTGTGTTCCTCGTATCGTCACTAATTAAGTAGTTGATGATTTGATTCAATAAGCAAAATTGATGATGCACAATGGTCATCTTATTTGAGTATAATTCAATACTAGTTGGCTGCCACCACTCAGGGAGCTTGCTGAACGAATCTTACAAAACATGAATTCAAGGTTTTTGTTTTTGTACTTTACGAGAAATGAGTAGAGATCTTCTCATTGATACCTCAGCATTTTATCTTAACGTCTACATTGTCTCGTGTGAAAAGAAAAGTGAACCACTGTTTATTTTCGACTATTTTGTTGAGGGTTTTAGACAAGGGAGGATGGATCCCCTAGAGACCCACTGAGCTTCATCGCTCCATGTGCTCATTTCTGTGCATGTCGTTGTTAAATAAATTGTGTAGTGGGACAATATCTGATTTAAAGTATCCTGTTATATTTATACCTCAACGTAAGTAACGTAATGCTTCGTAAGCATTATTCAGCGAGTACAAGACCTCTTCCTTTGGCCATAAATATTGTTTGAAGTAAAGCTATGTACTCTTTAACTACTGACCTCGACATAAGCTAGGTGCAGTCGCTACTGAAGTAGCTACGCCTGACTATGTTTACGCTTAAAGTGAAATTGTTATTCGTATATTATAATAACCTTACAAAGATATCGCAATTGCATCTACGAACTCAACTCGCTGACCTACGATTATTTATAAAAATCGATTTAAGTAAATAAAATATTTCCGTGTAAATAATTCATATCCATGCAAGTAAACAGTTACAAGTAATTTACAATATCATATCAGTTAACAAAGTATTCTGGCCGCTAAGTTAAAATAACATCTGCGTTTCTGTCGTCAACTTCCAAATACAATGGTACATTTGATGTTTGTCGCGATTTACAGAAAAATAATCGTAAAATATTTGTATTATGTATTCATTTGATATATTGCGTTCCAAAAATATAAATTAAATGATCAAGATTCGTCAGTAAGTTGTTAGTGAGACGTAGTCTGTTAGAACTGCGGGCTCACTCCATACCTATACATATTATGTAAATACGAATGGCTCTTGGCATCATCCAAAACACTATGCTGTCCGTAACATATTAAACCGAAATTTCACAAAAGTAGATATTTAAATACATCAAAAAGATGCGATAAACAATGTTCAACAACTCACATAGTAAAAATGCATTTGTCCATGCCATATCGTTTACGCGCCTACTTTTGTCAAAATTCTTAACAATTGTCGTCTATTATTGCTAGTAAACTACCTAGCTACTCGTTCTACGGCTGCGGCTAGACCGATATCTATAACTAAGTACGAAAGGTCGAAAGGACGTGTACAAGAGAAATGAGAATAACTCGCGACGCCGTTTCTGTATGAAAGCTGCAAAGCACAACACCGAGAATATAAAAATTCTCAATCGACTGGTCATTGAACGCCTCGTATTCTTCACAAATTTTCGAAGAATTGCTGGTTCTCAACGATCATCATGCAATTAGCAGGCGATGCAATCAATATAAACAAATTTAAGAATTTGCCATTTTCTTCTAACGATCCGTGTATAGATATGACTGCTAATCACAAGCCTTTGAAATTCTAATTATTTAACTTTAAAACAAAAAAAAACACCTTAATATGAAAATAATACTTAATTGAGTGAATATGCAAGAACTATCCAATTATTATTTTAAAAAATGACGGCGTAAATTGATTTATCCTACAATTATATCTAACTCTAATAAAGTTTAAAGATTCGTTCGCATTAAAATACCGACGTAACTAGATAAGCTTATCGCACTAATTATTATAACTATTATTAGTAACTGAGTTCTATCTAATGTTAACTAGTTATTGTTTGAGAGTTTAGCATTACGAGTGTTGTATTCGTTTCACAAACTACCGTTCGTGATGAAGTTATCTAACTTTATTTATTGTTTCTATAGGCCGTGATATTGTCAAATTATCGTTTGTTGCAGTTGAGGCGATTTTAATGGCACTTACCTGTTAAATTGTCTAATCTATCAATTACATTCAGATTTTAGATTCCGTAGGACGCCTTATGTCTTACACTGTGTTTGGAGGCGGTGTTATGTGATAACTAATGTTATTTGTGTGTTACCACTTCTCCATATTTTATTTTTACACTAAATATTTCCCAGTGAGAACAGGTGACTCAAGTTAAGTGGGAGGTGTTTCCACTGGTTGTGTTTTTGACAAATCCGATTTTGTTTACGAACAGTATTTGTAAATTATCAACCATTTTGAAATGTTTAGGTACTTTCTTGCATCTAGGATTAGTGCCTTCAAAACGTATGTCATACATGAATTAATTATAATTATCAAACGATCAAATTTGGACGCAACGAACTAACTGAGCAACACAAGTGGATCTGCTTAGTCCAATAAGTGATGATGACTGAGACTGTCAGTTTTGTCATACATATATGATTGAAATATAACTAGTCATTATCATCTTTAAAATTTTTAAAATGTCTCGTTGATATATAAGTAGTACTTGATAGAAGTATATATATATCAATGATTAAATAAAGAAATTCTGGAATTTATGGTAAGTAGAGAGAATAAAGCCTGGAATTTTACCAATACAATTGAAGAGTAACATGTATTCGTACTATGTCAAATCTAAGTAATCTAAGTCTAAAATCTGATGAAGTCGTTAACTGTTTAACTGGAACAGAAGAATTTAAAAAACAAAATTCAACGTCAGTGGAGCAACGCAGGCTACGTGCTTCTTTGCTAAGGTCTTGTATAAGAAGACTCTTATCTCTAGTCCCAAAACTGGCTGTTATGTAAATTTTAGGTGAATGATATGTTACAACATATCCATGTTTTATATCATTTGCCATATAATTACTAGTGACTAGATTATGCTCATATATTAGCGCCATCATGTCTGAAGACCAAGCTGAAGTATTAATTGACTTTTCGGCCTTTAATTTAATGACGATTTAATAACTTGAATTAATGAATAAGTTACAATCTAATGGCGAACAATTGCATATTACTTATTTATAAAGCTAAGTTTCTGCGACGTCGCGCGATTGCTCTGAAATTTCAATCAGCTATTAAAGTGCATTGTTGTCGGCAACTGGAACAGTTTCAAAATGTGAATAGTTTCGTTTAGTTTCCGCAATGTTTTTGTTGGGGTAACCGTCGGAACCGTCGGACTAGTGTTACAAATTACTACTTTTAGCAATGATGCAGTAAATTATGAAAGAACAGTACAGTACTCGTACAGTTTTTCGACATATCGTCGCTTAGGAAACATCGACTTTGATGTACCCAGTAACTGTACTTTATTATAAATTTAATCTGTCTAGTTCAAGATTATTTTTGTTTTTAATTTTGTGTGAACTCATCGCCTTTTGAACAGCTACCCATGATCAACTATGAAACCTAACAGCCGAAGCTGAAGAACAAATTCTTCCTCAATCATCAATGCCCATTTCATTGTTTATATTTAGAAAAATCTTTTGCACTGAAATTTTGTTGCTTCATATATTTTCTAAAATACAAATACCTAGAGCGACTAAATTAATTAACTAAGTTAATTTTACGTTGTTGAAAGACGTTCATTTGTGACGCAGCTTGTTAGCTACGTTTTCAGTGTAAAAAAGGTAAATCTTTGTTGATTATTGCCTTTTATTGCTCACTGTGGTGTTTTTTATTTGCTCTTTTCGGCAATTGTTTTCAAAAACCATGAACATTTTTCCAGTCCGAACATAAATACACCCAACAGTCACATACATAGTTCTGATCCCACACTAAGATACAAGTCTTGTGTCGTGGGTATCAGAAACTACGAGAGACTTTTCGGTCTTACATACACCCAGACCCGAAACAAATATTTGTGGGCCACACAAACATTGTCTCGGTGCGGGGATCGAACCCGCGGCCTCTCGTTTCGCAAGCTGGTGTCTAGCCAACTGCGCCACGGGGCTGTAAATAAATCCCGTATTTTTATTTAGCTTACGTTAGGTTGTGTTTAAGTTTATTCTCCGAATACAAAAATGTATACCGTTTAGAAATGGTCATTTTTGTTTTTTCCTTGCATCGTTGAATTTAAAATAGTATCCGTTGCCAGCAAAAACTCATGAAACAGCTTTATTGCTTATAATTTAATGTTATTCATTTTGAAACCGAATCGTGAAACATTTGAGATGACAAATCATTCAGCAAAGACTTTGCAGGCACGGATTTTGTGACAATTCGATCATTCAACTGTCACTCAAATATATCCATCCTTATATTGTGTTCCACGTTATCTTTCGTTTGCCAGTAAAAAAAAATGCCAGTACATTTGCTCGCTTAGTGCAAAAAGGCGGAGTAGGTGCATGGTTAGAAGTATGCGATGAGACGGAGCGTCGGCGTTGACAGTAGTGGTGTGGCGAGTGACGAGCGTCAGAGGTGGCGGAGCGGCGCGCGACAGTCCACCCGCGACATCCACGCCAGGTCGCGCGTCGTCACCTGGAACATATTCACATGTATAATTACATTTGGGAAACAAACAGGCGTTTATTAAGTGATGATGGGGATATGAGAGACTTTTTGAACGCACAATAGTAAAATCAACACCAAATATTTCAGTTTCGCACAGACATATGTCTCGAGATGGGCATGATATCATAGCTTAGACACAAAACCTTTTTTTCCTACACTTTTCTAGATTTCTTGCTGCTACTGAGAATTTCAGCTCACTTATGTCGCGGACTTAAGCACTAGGGAGTAGGTATCTAGTTATATAAGGTTTTTTGGAGATATTGGTTCCGACCTGATGCATGGAGTAGACAGCGAGCACGACGAGTACGTGCATGATGTTGTGCGAATTGAGGCAGCGGTCCACGGCGCCCGGGAACCACTTTTCCGGGATGTGCAGCGCACCGATCACCCCGCCGCCCAGCGATACCGCGTCCTGCAGACATAAGGATTTTTTTTTTTTTACCGGATTCTCAAATCGACAACACCTTATGGTAAGCACGATGTTGTCCAAATAGTGCATCACATGGCAGGAGACTTCTAACTCTCGCCACTCAATACCCTCATGACGGTCTACTGGGATGCTTCTTCACGCTTAATACATTTATCATCGCTTACTATGGTCTGAATGCCTCATACATACCGCGTTATTTAGGGGTGCGATTAAAGGTTATGCATCCTATGGAATAGTACCAAATGTCTCACCTGTGCAACCATGTCATAAAACCAGCTCGCATAATATTCGTCCTTTAATGATAGGTAAGACAGATGTAGTGGAATTTGTGGCAGCCGATATCGACGTTGACCAGTAACCATCAACTGAAGTTTTTTTCATAAAAATACTGCGTCGGTTTTTATTCGCCACAAAAATAGTAAAAATTGTTTAAGTTTAATATTTAGGAAGGTTTTTTGAAATTACACGTATGTTTTTAACATTTAAGTCAAATATTTTATCTGAATGAACTTACAGTCTATAGATAACCAACACTTATCACTATAGCAAAAGTTTCTAAAACTTGTACCTACATCAGTTTTAGCGTGACAGCGTAATGGTTGTTAATAGAAGCGCAATATGGAATGGGTTTAGGCTTTAGTTTGCCACGCTGGCCTAGTGCGGGTTGGCGGACTGCACACCTAAGAAATTCCTGATAAGTTTTAGGTGTGCAGGTTCACGATGTTGTCTTTCACCGTTAAAGTAAGTGATAATTTATTTTGAATACACATAACTTCGAAAAATCAGAAGTGTGTTTGAGTAGGTTTGAACCCGCGACCGTTGAGATTCTCGCGCGCCTAAACCTCGAGGCCATCACTACTTTTGATTCACTACTATTCAATGATTACAAAGAGATAATTGTACGTTTATGCAGGGCAATTGAAGCCCTATACATCTTATGGACTCAACAACAACTACCTTACGCTGCTGTAATCTAGTTTGGACGCAATCCTATTATACAGGCATGTAGATAATGCTTTCACACCTCCAACATTGAAATTTATCATTAACGTTACACGTACAATTTTACTGCTTCATGGATTCTGTGAAATACCAATGTTAGAGCGGTTGACCTGTCCGGGGCTCGTTTACAGACAGGCAAACCATTTTATATTCTTATGAAGTTCTCAATCAAGGGTATAAGTAAGCTTACAAAGATATATCAACCAAACCCAATTATTTCATTAATCGATTTTCGTGCTTTTAGCAGTGATGGACCACATCGTTCGCAAACACAGGCTGGCCATCAAATTTAACGGAGTTGTCTCACTGACATTTGCAAACTATATTTTTTTTAGCTCATACCTTGAAACAACTTTTTTATTATGTCAAAATTCTTACTAATAACTGCAAAAATTAGTTTGTTTATTGGGCTCTCACGCGTAGATCGCTGACCCGATTTGAAGAGATTTATAGACTACTTCTTTCCAGTGGCGGTACTTCCATAGAAGCCCAAAAGCCCAGCTTGCCTTACGTAATTCCGAATAAGAAACATAAACTAGATATTCCATAATTCAATACAAACAACAAAATATTTATCCAAAAACAGAAATTTACGTATTTTTGCCGCGCCGCCGCGCGCCAAATCCCTGCCCATATAATTTCAAAAAAACGAAACGCGGGCGCACCAACGTCAATACTTTAGAGTAAACATCAATGTTGAACATAATAATAATATCTATCTCCCTCTATCTTGTGGGCTTTAAACCTGGCTTCACTTTACTAGTTCTATCTCTTTCGCACTACGTCGAAATTCCCATTGGATTTTAAAACATAGATATAACCAAAATACCGTTTATATAGCAATTAGTATGGACAATGGACATAAGAATGAAGAAGGAGAAGAAGCTTTCGCTCTGAAGTGCGTGCAATCATGAGTGCAGCAGGGTTGCCATTGACGTTGACACGGCAATTGCCGTGTTATAAGGTAATTGGGGTCAGTTGGAAAAAAAAACACGGTACACGGCAGAATTTCATTGCCGCGTCATAAAACACGGCAATTATATGATAAGAATTTAATGTAATTTGAAAAAAAAATGAAACACGGCAATTTCTCAATTTTTCTACAAAACACGGCAATTCGACATCCAAAACACGGCAATATATTTTTATTTAATGGCAACCCTTGAGTGCAGTGAAGCACATTTTGTCAAGGTCACACGTTGTTAATTGTTTACGTTTACTGAGTGAAGGAACCAAATTAAATAGAATTTGTTGTGGTATTTAGAATATTACTACAGTGATTTAAAAAAATGGGTGATGTTTATTGTTAATCCTCGTGGCGACTTAAAGTGTGTGCATGTTTTGCTCTTCGAAGATAAGGTAAATTCATTAAATTATACTGTGAAAAAACGGCTCGTAACTTGTCCAAAACCTACATATTATATGCCAGAATCGAGTATTTCTCTAATTGTTAAAAATTATGAGGACGCTTAATAGATCCGATTAGTAAGTAGGTACATAACTAATTGAATAGTTGAATGTTCCCATACGAATAGGTTATATTATGTTTGTGTTGCATATTTTATATAATGTTTAAAATGTGTGGAATTCTTGTTGTAATGATTTAAATAATTTATCTGGTTCTTGTAGAATGCATTAAAATTTACAACACCACATACTTTGATTTCTTTTTATAAATATTGTAAACAACGCATTGAAGTATTCATTTCTCGTTAATTATGTCACGAAATTTCAAAACTCTCGCCTTGATCGTGATCGTATTATTCCTAGAAGATTAATACATATTATTATTTATCATTTTGTTCAACAAAAAAACTTGCATTCAAGGTGACGACATGAAAATTAACTTACGAGTATAGGTAATTTTTAGAATTTGACTGTTTACTTTTTAATTATGTGGTTTGAAACCAATTCGAGTCGAGTTATTTGTCTAATATAAAATTCAATATGATATATTCCAGGGATATTATGGAGCTCCGTAACCGTAACCTAAACTATCGGATATCCGAAATAAAAATATATCCGTAACCGTAACCGTATCCGTTTCAGAAGTTTCGGATAGTTTAAGAAAGTCTTGTGTTAAGTACAAAATTGATTTTTATATGAGTAGACAAAAAGCGACCAATATCGACTTTAATTTGGACATTTTTTTTTATCAAGGTAATGTAGATTGTGCAAAATGTAAACATTGTGATAAAAACTTTTCTTACAAGAGTGTCGAAAACAGTTATATTTTACTTCAATCTGATATCCGTAACCGAAACTTCCGAAACTAGCGGATAATCCGAAATAATTACTTATCCATAACCGTATCCGAAACCGATATAGTTTAATTCCTATATCCATATCCGTATCCAGATCCGAAATATCATATCCATAACATCCCTAATATATTCCATGTCTATGTCATACTCATAACATCTCGCATTCAAATTTAGAGAGACACGACGTTTGTGCACAATTTGGACATATTATTGTTCTAATAATTTTCGCCGACATTTTATGGTTTTTGGTACTAACAATCACTAGCGACAAATAATTATTTCTTTGTTTGGCCAGTATTATAATATACCTACATCAATATGTCAAAATCTTGAATGTAAATAATTTGCGGTAGGTATATTATTTATTAGTTCTCTGACTTTCTGGACCAAAAAAATACACTATAAAAACCGTAATAAAAATTTGGGCTTGCCCTAGCTAGAGACCCTAGGCACGCCATTGCTTCTTTCCAGGCTTTCGTAGTTGAAACGATTTAAAACAGGAGTTATTTGTCAATTGTGATGATGATAGAACATTGTTTGGCAAACTTAATGGGAGTTTGTATTTTTGAATCAGCCTAAATATATCACGGGTATGCCCACACGATTGTGTCGATTACCATAAGCTATATCATGCGAAAATAATAGTTCAAATCCAATCAAATCATTTTAAGTTCCTGAAATCTCACTGCGCAATTTATGTGATATGATTATCAAACTTATTGATGAACTGCGCATTTACTCGAAGGAATTTCTCGAACAAAGACAATTTTTTTTGATAAACCTATGTACGTATTTTCCCCAAGAATTCTCAAATTGTTATAGCACGTAAGGGGACGGCAATATAAGACATTTTTAAGAATAATTACAGCGAGCCGTGTGACTTAGATCAATTTATTATGCGTCCTAGAGGCTCCATGTCGTGTCCGGGGCGTTGTCGGGACCCTCGGAGACCGGCGTCATTTGGCCGCCAGCCACCGCCTCATTGTGTCTCCCTGAAAGGGGTCCAGATTAATTTACGTTCGTATAATGCCTTACCCCCGCAGATGATAGTATGATACGTTTTAATTGCCGTGTTGTATGTGAATATTCAATATTTGGCTACTTTTCAGGAGTTGGCGAAGCAGGCTTTAGGTATTCAATTAAAAAGATATTTTATTTCCGTGCAGTAAATAATCAAGGATACTCTAAATTGTTTGGGGAAACTGCGGCATTAGTTGGGTTACATAATATACCTAAAATGACGTGAATGAATTTTTTTCAAGATACAAGTAAAATTGATCGAATCTTAATCATCCTTAACACCGCCTATTTTTAAACGACTTCAAAAAAAGTTAATTTTTATTTTTGTTAACTTTCGACTGAGTGAGCCGATTTTGATGATTTTTTTTTATTTGAAAGCTGGTGCTTCCCTTGTGGTCCAATTTCGATTTGGTCCATTTGTGGCAATGGCATTCATGAGAAAACCATATAAGTTTTAAATTTGCATTGAGTATGTGCGCGACAAGTGGACGAATAACTCAATATCATGCCAACCGATTGTGATGATTCATTTTTTGTTGGAAAGTATGTACTTCAAGGGTAATTTGATGAGAGTTTGGTTAGTTTCTGATTATGGGATCCATGACAACGTAACGGAACGCTTCAATTCTTAGGAACTCAAAAAAATAGATAGATACCTACTTACCTTCTTACGTGGTTAACACATAGATCCGCACCCACATATTAATGAAGAGAAAAAGTAAGTTGGTTATTAAGTTATAGAAGAATACGCAATTATTTGTTTGACTTTTTAGTCCATATTAATTCGTTTTGGAATAGATTATTTTCGAAAGGCGGTTTTTTTGTTTGTTAAAATATTTGTTTTTCCCCACAACTGCGCCACGGAGGCTGTGTAAAAAAATACACAGTGACGTAGGTACATAACAAAAATACCCTACTAATGAAATGCGGGTTTCTGCGATAGATTACAAAGATTTTCATCAACTGCTCCCGCTGCTTACTATAATAGGCACTTTCGGTAGAAATGATAAATTTTTAACAGACTACTTTAGGTTACTATACGATTTAGTTTATTATTAGGTATAAGCGTAAGCAGCTTTTTATTTATTGCATCTAAGACCACTTGTTAAACCATATGAAGTGGTCCTCAACTCAGCTTTGAGCATTTAGATATATGACATAACATAGCAGGGACATTAAATTCAATAATTCCAAGGTACATAAGACTATATAAAATGAATGAGGAATTGTTTTATAGGAATTATGCAAAAGCTTGCAGCGAGTGCATGATTTCCTCAAAATGACTATGAAATTAATATAGTCACGAATACATTTTAATTGGATAATGGCGTGGCTCTTGCAGTTATCATTCACACGCATGATATGGGTGACGTGCCCTCACGAAATTCCCGGTTTAGCACGAACTCCACGTTGATATTATTTAATTTTTACTCAAAAGCTACTACATACTACGTATTTTCTGTACCCTGGAATAGGCAAAGAAACCGCAAATGTAAAACTTCAGCGACGAATTACCAGTTAGGTACTTATAAGAGGCGAGACTATTGCCGATTAATCGGGCATATTTTCTACGGGCGGCTACTGAGAATTTCTTAAACCAATACTTTGTCGGAATCTGGAGTTGAATGATCAATCAATCGTAAGATGGCAGCTTTGATGGAAACATTCACAAGAAAAGGTCAAGCAGTGGTCTGTTTGTAGCATTAAGATCAGACGGAACTACACTAGGCTTTGTAAGCTGCAAAATATCTTGGATTATCCAGATGACGTCATCAAGTCGTGAAGCTGTCATGTTCAATCGCAATTATATCAGTGACTTGGACGCAAGTACTCTTCGTAAATAGTTGTATTCTTATAATGTATTAGTGTTTAAAAAGCGGCAGACATAAATAGCCGGCCTTGACGTGAATATGAACATATTCCAAGTAGGGTTGACATCAGGCTTGCGTAGAAAACCGTATATTAGTACCTACATTTCATGTTTTATGTAAAATAATCATTCGCTTCCGTGTGGTTACTCTCGTCACAATATAATAAAATAATATTGTTACATTCAGCCGTCACATAACTACACATAACTAATTCACATGTATAAGGACTGTTATATGTACAAACTTTTGACATTTTAAATCTAAAGTCGTCATCGCTTTTTTTTATTTAATTGCTGTAAATTTTATTTCGGAAGATTAGTATTTATTTTGCTAACTTTATACCTAAAAAGCGGAGATTAGAGGAATTTCGTAACAACTTTTTAACAATACATACTTCCACATCTTACGCCTTTATTTCTACATTCAATTTTCTCCCAATCCCAATTAATAGAGAGCGCGTGTTTTAGCATTCACCTGGTACATTTCCAGACTCCGTGTTTCTTTAGAATAGTTCAGAAATCGAATCTCGGGCAATACGATCGCACGTGCCACAAAGTAGTAGTCTTTTGAACAATACTGTTGTTTCAATAGTATACTATAGGTACTATACACCTAATGCGAATTTTTCTGTTACGTTTTCACAGCTACACCACCGGACTGATTTGTATGATATTTGTTAAGGAGATAGAGGGGACACTGGGACAGGCCACAGGCCACATATTTTTATAAATCTGCGCCTGGGCTAAGCTGGGTCCTACCGCTAGTATTATATAAAGTTGTTCGTGCTATGTATTGGGATCGAAGTAGATAAGTCTTGTTTGTGTGTCACTTTCGTTGAAGGCCTACAATAAATAAGAGGCATCGGCCGCAGCCGCGCCCGTTGGACGCCTGCCAGCCCCTCACGGTGTGTAGCGGTTATTAACTCCCGGACCAACGTAAATACGTAAATACGTAATGAATGTAATAAATATTACATTCATTTGATTAAACATTGTTCACATTATTGCTTTGAATACTGCAGTGTGTCAAGTACACGACGTTTAAGTTATTTGTAATTATGTTTAGGTAGATTCGTGAATTCGTCTCAATGGGCTTTAGAATAGGGTGGTTTATGATTCTGACCACAGTAGATCAACTCAGGGAATAATAAAAAATCTAGAGTCTGATCTGATATCTATTGATAGATATGTGAAATACTGTCATATCTGTTCTCCGAAACCAGAAGAGTATTTCTACACCCACATTTCAAGAACTATTTTAGACCCATGTAATATGGCCACTTTTCGTGCATATTTCCATACTTCGTGCTGCTATTGAGAATTCCCTGATCGTAACATTTGGATGTAAAATTTGCCCGACTTGAGAATGGAAAGGGACATTTAAATCATATGCCGCACTCTTGTGCCGAAGGAACAACTATGCAGACATACACGCTGTCTCCCATATTGCGACCAAATATGTAAAAGTTTCTCAGCCTAATCTAAGGTTAAAACATTTCAGCTTTATTGCACGGTAATGTAGTAAAAGTACCCAAAGTGAGCCTACATCGGTCAGTTTATTAGGCGTTATGGGCCATTCCGCAATTTCAATGCACCACGCGGCTTAATAAAATGACGATACGCCAAAACTGTTAAAGCCATGCGTAAATTGGTCGTACCTAAGATAATGATTTAGAGGCAATTTTTCTATGCGATCTTCATAAAAGCAAGTGGTACATTTGGAAAAAAGTAAATAAGTAACATTGTAACAATCGTAGATAGCTAGCCACCATTTGAGAACCAAAAAGGTGGGAGGGGATAAGTGTGAACATTTGAGCCTTTAGCGATCGAGTTCGACGTATCGAACATCTCGTAATGTCATTACAAATGTCTCTTTTATCGTTGGACACGGTTGTACTTTGAAAAGTTATGGTAAATGTATCGTCATCAACAGAGTTTAATCCTCCATAGGACCATAGGTTGAGTTAAACCAATATAATATTTAATTTTCAACATCTAAGCGACATAAGGAACAATTATGTACATACAAAAAAGTCAGCTTATATATCTATGTCTTTATCGTACTCTCTTAATAATTCGTCTTATTTTTATACTGGTAGGCAAATTTAAAGTATCACATGGGGTGGTAAGCAAGTTATTCTCCAAAAAGAGCACCAGGTGACAGCGTGCCTCCACTAAACACGCCCATACCGGCTTGTTGCGATGCTTTCTAATTCTACGCATTTACTTGTTAGTTACGCTTATGCTTCTTCAAGTTACTAATATGCTTCGTCACCCCGATAGTTCTAATACTCGTAGTCCGGTCAATCTAGACCAGGGTTTCTCAAACTTTTGGTTTCACGCACCCCTGTTAAAGTTTCCAGGTGGCAGCGAACCCCTTAAGTCTTAACTAACTAAATAAATCCCCAGAACAAAAATAATAAAATTGTCTGTTGAAGAAAATAAGACTTTCTTTTATTTCAAAAGAAATATCTTTTTAATATTAATGTCATGGGTTAGCTTGTTTCTTGTCGCAAATGTAACTCTATTTTAGAAGTAATTTTGGAAAATCCTAACCTTAATTCTGACTCGGTATCAAGTCGATTTCTGTATTTACTTTTTATCATGACCAGGTGTGAAAATCCACTCTCACATAAGTATGTTGTAGCCACTACGTGTGCCGCACGTGCCTGCTAGGCATCACGTCACCATTACGTAAATCTTGTCGCGAACCCCCTGCCGTCGAATAGTGAAACCCTAGGGGTTCGCGAACCCCACTTTGAGAAACCCTGATCTAGGCATTCGAAGGTGCATAAAATCAGTAAAATTCAAACATCATAAAATTATCTATAAAAAATGTATCAATACTTATTTTCCTACGAGCCACCGTTTCTGAGATATAACGATTGACCGGACTATAATTTCTTGCTGACTTTTTTTGGCACCAGTGATTATAAATATTAAACGTGACAAACCTGTAAAAAGACATGGAGTATGGCATGCGGGTCACCGCCGCCCAGCCGCGCAGCGCGTGCACCCGCCAGTAGAAGCCGCATGCAGAAAGGCGCGGCGAAACACAATCTTCGTTCCCATGGGGACCATGCACGCATCGCCTGCAATCCCATGGTATCATTATCGACTACTCATTATGCGATGATAAATACATAGTTAAATACAAAGTTCGGTGGTTAAAAAAAAACACCTAGACCAGAAACAAATATTTATGGATCACTCAATCATTAGTCTAGGTGCGGGATCGATTCCGCGACCTCTCCTTTTAAAAGCAAGTTGCTTGGTGTCTAGGAAACTGCGCGGCGCCATGATATATTGACCTGATATAAATCACTTCTATTAAAAAACAAATGGATTTAAGAGCTATTTAAAATAATTTATTAAATTATCCAAGTTTTATGCTTGTTTTTTAATAGTAAATTACCTATAGCAAGTTTTGAACAGTATTCTGCTTAAGTGGATTTTTAACAATTGGTCCGATTTCCTACTAATAATTGTTACTTCAAGATATTCTATACCTATGACGAGAGTTATGTCCCGCAAACTCTTAGACTCGATACAAGTACATATTTTTGCATAACACAAACATAAATACCTCGTTGTAAGGCTTAAACTCTTACTCCTTCGTTACAAATTTATGACGATTAACCTGATAAACGTAGTGTAGGACGCCCTCTGGCTAGGTGGGGTGACGATATCCGCAAGGTGGCTGGCAGCGGTTGGATGAGGAGAGCCGAAGATCGAGCCCAGTGGCGTGCCATAGGAGAGGCCTATGTCCAACAGTGGACGTGAAAAAGGCTGTTGATGAATGATGAATGAATGAACCTGATAATGAGGAAATTGCATACCTTATATAGACCTAACAAGCAGCCGAGGCTGTAGACTGTAAGCGCGGCGTACCGCAGCAGAGTCGGCGCGCAGTACACCGTCGCTGTCACCATCGGGATGGCACCTGTCAAACATACAATTACGAGTATATGTACATACTACATTAATTAATAAATACATACATTCATAGCCTCACGCCCGGTATCCCCTGAATGAGAAGGCAAGTTTTCACATAGTGGGAAGGCACTTTTCGCCAGGTATGTATTAGTCCAACGTAATACGGGGCGAGCCTATTGACGTTTTTCGGGTACATTTCCAGACTCTGCGCTGCTATTGAGAAATTTCTAATCCAAAAACTCAATAACATTTTGTCCTACCAAATACTAAGTATGTCTTAGGCATACAGTATCAATATAATTAGGCAGCCGACATAACTGTGGAAATTTTCTTAAACATTTCAAGTTGGTAATGTTGTTGGGCCGTAATGCGCTTATCAACAGATGAAAGTGTTATTTCGATCTGACGGGAAATTAAAGAAAGTAAAGTATCTTTGTAAACATAATTTATTGGATAATTGGAATTATTTTACATAAACTGCAAAAACAAATAGTATTTCTTGATATTTCGGCAAGGTATACAAATGATAGCGAACGAATAACATGAGTGAAATGTGAATATCACATTTTTACCGTGGCATGCTGCAATATGCTATAATTTTAATAGTAAATGTAAAGGCAAAACAAAAGAAGAATGATATTATTCATTTAGATAGAACACCCTATATTTTGAAAGCACACAGTTTTGTACATACAGGATTACTCAAATTCGATACGTGACAAAAACTCTATTCTGAGCCTTTGCGTTCTAAGCCGCCGTTGATATGCTTGGATTAGGAGTTTATTTTGGGTCTACTTATTTTATTTTACTTCGAAATTTCAAAATTTCTTTGTTTTATATTTCACAAGCACTCGAAGAAAGTTTTGTTGTTATGCTTCGATTAGCCAAAAACTGATCGCCACAATTATGCCGATCTGTGCGATATCGGATTGCATGGAGGTTGATTAAGGAACACGCCAAATAAAATGAGTCACCACAGCGGGTCTCCTCACTTTACGCGTGGTCACCGCTGAGGTAGAAACGAATAGCCTACCACTAGCATTTGTTATACATAATATTTGCTATTAATACAATTTAGTAAATTTAAAATCTTTTGTAACATATAATTATCACCAGTAAAATAATTATAATATCATTACTCCTAACGCGGATCACAGGCTTCTTTAACTATTAAAAGATGTCGGTGAGCTTGAAATACCTAATAATTGTTAATCAGTAAAATGTCAACGCAAAAACTAATTCTCAAAGTAGTAATAAAACTCCGAATCAATAGCAGGGAGTACCTGCCATTGTCAGTATCGGAGGTATCAGAGGAACAGACATTAGTGTAAACGAGTTTGTACATCGTGGCTGCCTTGCCGACGGCGTTATGTACACCTCTAATAGCGTTAGGTGCGATGAGCCGCAACACTGTCGAGAAGAGCCCGAGACTGCGATAGAATTTAGGTGATATTTTGTAAAACATTATCTTTTTGTCTATCTTTAAGGCAATGTCATTTTTAGGTGGTCTAAGGTGACCTGATTTGACATATTATAACGTCTAAGTATATAGTACTGATACAATGATTTTAAATATACATTATAATAATTCGTTCTTGAGATACTTAGGGTAGACCTTTTTACCCACATTTAAGCTCCACCCTCCCCTATATACATTAGTACAAATATATTTGTACAAATAGAACAAAACAGATACGGTGTCCACCGATAGATTTAAAGAAAATCAACAAAATAAAGTTGTAAAAGCGAAAATATACGTAAATAAAGCCAAGTTAAAACATTCCATCCCGCAATAAATACCTAATACTTTGGTGTTCGCTAACTGCTTGCATTTAGCAAGTGATTTGCAGTGATGGCCTCGAGGTTTAGGCGCGCGGTCGAGAATTTCAGCGGCGCAGGTTCGAACCCCAGGCACACACCTCTGACTTTTCGAAGTTATGTGTGTATTCACAATGAATTATCGCTTGCTTTAACGGTGAAGGAAAATATCGTGATAAAACCTGCACACCTAAAAGTTCTTAGGAATTTCTTAGTTGTGTAGTCCGCCAACCCGCACTAGGCCAGCGTGGTGGACTAAGGCCTAAACCCTCTCAGTTGTAGAGGAGACCCGTGCCCAGCAGTGGGACGTATTTGGGCTGACGATGATGAACTGCTTGCAGAAGATCCCGAAGCGCCAAACAAAATAAAGCGAAACTTTTTAACTATCTCCGTAAATTGAAGACAACTATAAAACGAACTCGTGTCTGAAGTAACATTTCTCATGTTTTCATTTACAACAAGCACACTCCACTCGTTTTTATGCACTGAATTACACCGAGTAACATTGATTGCATTGGTTATCATAAAAGTAATGGTATAAAAAATAAACAAAGCCTGCTTTAACAGTACGAGTACACAATTGTGGTAATGTTAAATTTCAAAGATCAGAAATGTTAAGTTCTACCACTGCTCACTTGAGGCCACAATATAAGTCGGCTTAACCGGCTCCAGCGGGGCGATGTCGTTCGCTAACAAAAATCGGAGTAAAGCTATTCTTAAAGTAGCGCTTTTTACTCGGTCCGTGAGAATTTTCAACTTATTTATATGCACATCTTTCTCCAAGATAAGTAACGCATTAATATTTATCTGACTTTTAGGAAATTCCAGGTAACGCTGATCACGTTCCAACGAGTGAGCT
Source organism: Hemaris fuciformis (assembly GCA_907164795.1). NCBI lineage: Eukaryota > Metazoa > Arthropoda > Insecta > Lepidoptera > Sphingidae > Hemaris > Hemaris fuciformis. The sequence continues at coordinate 3,681,808 of OU015443.1, forward strand.
TCTGCATCTTTTTTTATATCTTCCGTTATATTATTTGCCATAAAGTGTGTATTCATTAATATTGAACGTGCACCGTTTTATGATTGCTCGACAAAAGGGCTACTTCTTACTTAACTTCTGATAGTTTTAATTCTCTCCGGATAAATGCCATTATCCGACGTTTAACAGGTCAAACGGACTTTTCTGTAAGCTGGCGTAGGTGATTATAATTTCCCCAACATATATTAACTCAACTATTAAAATCTCACCACGATATGGCCAGTCTTTTGTAGAATGCAACAGAACCTGTTGGTATATTCGGTGGACCGAAATCCAAATTAGTTCTACCATACTAATGCGAGTAACTACGTCCAAATTTCTTGTAATTTCCCTCTAGATTCTCGGTCATTAGTAACAGTGAGCTGTCAATAAAACACATACTGTGGGCGTGATGGATATGGTTTTAACGACTAGCCTTACACCGTGGATTAACTTTTATTAATCACTTCTATTTTGGTAACAATGACAGCAAACTACTTCTACGAGTATTTTATCGCTGAAATCTTCGTAGTGTAATCAGTATTTATTGAATGTAGGAGTTTCGCCGGCATTGAAAGTGAAGACAAAGGATAGGAGTTAGCATTACTGGACTTCTTGAAGTTCACCCACCGTTCGGAAGGTTAAAGCGGGGTAGTTGATTCAAATCAGTTTTTACATACCTACGCATTTTATGTACGTGGTCGCAACATCACATTAGTTGTCATGGATTCGTGGTGTCGTCGTATTTTATACGCTCGCTATATTAAGCATATGAATTTTCTCAGTAAACGGTGCTACATTGACCACTGGAGTCCGCTTATTCAATTGCTGTTAAGTCCAGTAAAGATATTGTTTTACATATAATATAAATGATGATAATTTCATTAATATTTTCTAATTTAATTAATTAAGGGCTTTGTTTAGTCGTCTTGGAAAAGTACCGTTCGTGTTCGGGAGTGGACCGAATAGGGATGTATTTTGCACGTGTTGAATGTCTCGGGCCGTAGCCCGTAGCACAAACAATTGAAGATGCCATATATGAAAATCAGACGTTATTCAATCGGAAAATGTGTTCTACTTTCCCAGTTACTGCTCCCCGGAGTGTCGCGAATAACAAAGGCCCACAGCTAGGACTCGATGTTGTTCTCTCCACAACTGATTTTATTATTCGCTGTTAATATCTGAATCAGAATAAACCTTGTTGAGAATTGGCTTGCATAAGTCTCTTGTGGGTATGGCTTTCAGTCGCATTAATGGAGGAGACTCAGTCTAAACTTGGCACGTTATAGTGGTGAGGCGGTTATATCGGTCTCTGGAGTGTTGGCGCTAGGATATATTACAGACTGAAGGGACTTCGGTAAGTTGAATACTTAAAGTGATTATACTCATTCATAGTGTTTTTTATACCTAAGCCTGAATTTATGCTGTATAGTAAATAGAAATCACGGCAAATTTTAATCTTTTTATTAGAATAAAGTAGAAGCGGTAATGCGGCGACGGGTAATCGTATTATATTTATGAGATGTCGGATATTAATTAATCCACGAGACTTTCTGCTGTCTGCTTTTCACGTAAGTCTATTAGATAATTTTTTTGGTTTGTTTCGGAACATTAGGAGCTTACATTAGAATAAATTTAAACTCTTATGCATACGCACTTTAAGCTACTTTAAAATTTCAAATGACGGTATTTAAGGTTAGAAGATGATCTGATTCATTTTATTAAATTAATTTACAAATTGGAATCGCCATTGCCACTTTGATAAACGAAGCTCTCATGTAAGTCGTTAAGACATTTGAGAAAATAGTAGTATAAGTTACAATTCAAATAACTGAAATGCATTATTATGCGCCGACTCATGCGCTTACGTACACGCAAATGCGTATCTTACGAAACAAACACGATTAATATAGTAACAATTAAATATAGTTGTTCGGTGTGCGTCACATGATTTGACGAATCATCAACCACATTCTGAGTATATCCGTTAGTGACAAACAATAATGTCTCATTAATAACTACAAGCGTGATAAGAATGAGTATTAGTTGTAAACCAGCAATCGAGCTGTTTTTACCTTATGTAGGTAATCACATTTTCCTCATTCTTAAATGAGCGCAATATTAATACAGGCGATTATAGATGTTATCGCAGTAAACAGGGCGGCAGTTATGTCAGCCGCAGAGATTCAGCTCCGCCTGCTGTGTGTGGCGAGTCCTTAAAGTTATACGCATTGTGCCCACCGTGCACCCTCCTCCGTTACGTAAATTAACAAAGAGAAAACACGCTTAACCACATATGAACACCTTACATTATGATTGGATCGTCGAAATTAGGTTCGACATTTAAATGTTAATGTTTTGTTTGTTTTTCAATAATTTACTTGGAATTACTTCATATTTTGGGTTGTTTGATGACTTCGTATGTAGGTACCTATATATACCTTATATTTTTCCAATGTGTTATAAAGCCAAAAATGATTCCTCAAAACCCATGGTGAACATAACGGAAAATTTAAAAACATACGAATATAAATTTTAATTTCAATCAGTTTTACATCCTAACCAGTGGCGGTACTTCCATAGAAGCCCAAAAGCCCAGTTTGCCTTACAAAATTCCGAAGAATAATTTATAAGCTTTAAATCTTTACTTAACAAAACCAATTTGACATATGAATGAGAATATTCTGACCCCTTAATAAATAATTATAAACTAGACATTACAAAATTAACGTGTAACGCTTTTAGGCTTCTATGGAAGTACCGCCACTAATCCTAACATTAATACATATTAGTAATCATAAGTATTCTCGTATACAAGCATAATATAATGACATTAGCAATTTAGGTTGTATAAACCCATTTACCAAAATAATTATAATCAACAAAAGCCGCCATATAAAAAAACGCATAGAAAAAGTTTCGATCGATGTAAAAATCTCAAATTCGGCACGGCATAAATACTACGCTGTATTCTACCCTTTTTGGTATCAGAGGAAAGAAATAATATACAAATAATAAAATACGTGCCAGTATGATGTAGCAGAATATTAAAGCGCGAGCCTGGCGACGGGCGAGAGCGCAGTAATTTAGCGCCGCATCAGCCAGTCGGCGGGGCACCGAGATGCCAGGGGAATTCTTGAAAGTTATAAAAATATTACGTCTTAGAAAATGTCTTCTGTTTAATATGTCATGAAATAAATATAATGACCGAACTTAAATTAAGAATATTTTTATTGATACATTCCTTACGTAATGAACATTGATAGCGAAGAAAATAATGGTTAGGAAATCTGTACCTATACCTTAGAGTTATGTATAAAGAATCGCTTGGATATGTCAAGTTCACTATATCGTTGTAGCTCAGTGTGATCTTATTCTAATGGCTAATTTCTCTATAGCGTAAAGTGCAAGTCAGATCATTGAATATTATGTATGTAGGTATATCTTAATATTATATATAAAGAAATATCTGTCTACACGTGTTAATTACTTGCACGGTCGTATTTGTAACATTTTAAAACTGCATGTTTAGAAAAGGTAGTGTGGGTAGAAAATAACACTGCATTCTATTTTATAAACATATGTCTCTAGTTAAAGGTTGAATGGGGACGGTCAATGAAAAGCTTTCGTTGAAAATTGGATGTGACTGTCTAGAGATTTGTTCAATGACACACTTCGACATTATTTTTGTTCGTTTTTTTATAGATTCTGTTTATATAAAGTGCTACTACTATGACTCAAAATGAGCAACAAATTTAAGGTGATTTTTTTGTTAACAAAAAAATACTTTTTAGTTTTGGATGATGTTTTACAATTTTAAGTAATAAACACTGGTTCTTCGGTTACCCAGCGGGTATGACCAAGAAGGAACTGCAAAATCTACGGAATAATGTATTGGGTTTATCCATCTGGTCATTTTCAGTAGCAGTACGGAGTCTGAAACTATACCCGAAAAACGGAAATATGCTCGCCACGGGGGACCAAGCACAATATGCCAAATGTTGGTGCAAAAAAGTACTTCAGCCTATTTCTTTGAGAAATACAGGCGTGAATCGTGATATACCTACGTATGCGTATGTATATATCAAATATGCTTAAATCATGCTTTAAAAATAAAGAGTATTAGAAACATTTAACGGTAAAATGAAATTAATGAAAACGCTTAAAGAAATATAGGTAAATTCTCCACAGACGATCTGTAAATTATCACAATTTTCTCAAGATTTGTCGTGTTGAGGTATTAAAAGCTGTAATCGAATAGAGGTGGCAAAGGTAACTTTGCCTAAATCTCTTTTGTTATTCATACGTTGGCTTTTTGCATAAGTTTTTTTAAACATTACAAAGCTATGTTTCTGCTAAAGCGTGTGTAAATGTTTTGACCTATTGTTCGTTGTTATTGCGTGCGTCATTCTATCTATAAGCGCATTTTATTTGAAAGCATTTTATTTGTTAGTCAAGTCACGTTCACATGTAGGTATATTATGTAATTTGTTGATTGGTTGCACGGCTCTAGCAAACAACGCTTAGGTATTCTTTTTAAACGCAATACCAGTACCTACTTATACCTTTGTTGCTTCCATTGAATAAAATATAATACTCTTTGTATAATTTTAGTCTATCTTTCATTGTTGGATTTTTTTAAAGCATGTTTTTTAGCATGCCCTACTTATTATGGACTTTAGCAATGCCAATTTGTTTTCACAGAAATTTAGCGGTACCTACATGATCTTTGATACTATCTACTATACACCTGACGATACGTGGGCGTAGGGATAAACACGTGCCTACTCTTTTAGTTATCGGCGTGAGTATATGTACATTGTACATATGTATGTATTTATGTGTATTTGTATCAACTGTATGGATATGTCTTCTTTTAAAAACGACCAAAGAATGTCTACAGAATATAAGATGTTTTTTCTCGAAGCATATACGACATATTCGTATGTTTACATACTCTTGGCTGTAACCAGAGTATTAGTATATATATTATCTGTACAGTAATGTAAATAATTTTTCGGAAACATTTCCGGACTCCGTGCTGCTGCTGAGAATTTCCTAATTGAAAAACCCAATATAATTCTGAAGAACAGAAACTCGAACTGGCGAAGTATTCATTTTTAACACTAAACACTCGATAATGTCGTTGAAAGGGATGCCCCACGTGTTTGTTCTCTTTAAATATTTTATCGTATCATAAGCGAGTGTGTAACAAATGGTTTCGAATGTAAATAGTTCATTTAACATTTGCTAACGCGTACTTTGAAAGTGAAAATGTACGGAACGAGGACATGTTTGTAGGCCGAGCCCTTCGCGTGAAAGTGAAGAGTGCTGCTTGTGAATATTAACTGCTTGACACACACAAGCCTGCGATCACGTGCACAGAATTATGTAAAATTATGACAGCATAATATTTGACAACATACCCCTACAGTCTTCTTTTAGTAGAATATTTGTATTTGATCGTTTAGCAACCCGTATGCATGATGTAATTTCCGTTGTAATGAAGCAAGGAGATCGCCTTACGGGATCATGGGGAGTATGTCCAGTTATAAACACCCCGGAAATGATTTCGACTAATTTTATTTTGATTATTACAGTGGTTTCTCGACCGACTACTTGATCCGTTCAACTACCATCATGTGCTATTGGTGTCTCTATGCCGCGCAAGAAAATACCTAAATCTGAAGATCTTTAATAGAAACCTAGTCGTATGAAGCCAGGCCAATTATATCGGCTAGTGAAACAACCGTAGTCGTTCCTTGCCAGTCGAAACTTTATTTGGATCGCCCTGAACATACCACCAGATTCACTTTGCAAGGCCAGTACAAACAAGCCTATCAAATGCTGCGTGGCTATCGTAACTAGTGAAGAAACACATTGATTGTCCTAAAAATATTTTCTACTTCGTTTTCTTGCTTACTTAATTCATTAGATACAGCTGTTATTTGAAGCTTCAAATAATATGCTGCCTTAAATTAAAGGCTTCTACTGCTCTAGAGAACGTCAGAGAGTGCACGCTTCGATTCTGTTCGATATTAAAAATTGTTTGCTGACATTTTTTGCATCAATATTGGCTTGCTTTAAAAATACAGTTGCGGCAGCGAGAACGTCGTAAGGAAGTGCCTTGTGTTATTTTTAATTAATAAAGGTTACGTATAAAAAGAAAATAAGAAACGTTCCGTGATTCGTTCTGTTAAACGTGTTTTATACTCTAGGAAATTTTATTAATTCCTGAAACTCGTCCAATTATTATTAAAAAAAAGATGCCTTTGATGTTGTTTGTTTCTAACGCTTTAACATCTAAATCTTTGAATCTTCTTCAATGCTTATACATTATTGGTAGACTCAGATGTGAGTACTTTTTTTTTGTTAGATATCAAATTTTTAAAAACTATTTGGTTGTTTTTAATTAATACGTCATCACGATTATATTAATAACTAACGATTACTGAGGACATTTATTTACACACCATTAGCCAATCTTTTATCAGATATGTTTGCAAATTTATAGTAGGTAGATAAATCATATTTAATTTTGTAATTGAATAACGAATCGGTTTATAACTAAATACAGACAGTTTTGGACAATTAACAGCTGTATATTACAATTGAAACCATCGTGTGATGTACAGATAGGTAGCGAGTAACGCGGCCAGTTGGTGGTTCGGCGCACGTGGCGGACGCGCGCCACAGCCACCGACACTCTCTCTATACAAATTACGAGATGCTCATCTTGTACCGCTATTGTATTGAAATCACCGCCTTAAATGAACACTCCCAACTTCTTTCATAAAAGATAAAAGACTTTCTTATCATATCAATATATTTCAAAGAAAACACGAACAGCGGTAATGAAATGTGAAGTGAACGTTAAAGTCTTTTGTTAAGAAATCGGAATATTAAGATTCCAATTTAGCTGGAAATGGATTCCTTTTGTATTTCTCTTTACACACAGTCTATTGTTTGCTCAAGTTGACCTTTAGTTTGAAACACGGTACCTATATGATAAAATAAAGTAAAACCTAAAGAAAATAAGCGTATACGGTCCAGAAGTGAATGGTTCGCTTCTTACTTCGGGCAAAGTGTTACATTAGATAACTTTTGAAAGAAGAACAGAGTTTGGAATGTGATCTCCTTTACATGGGACCCAAAATATTACTAGCGAAAGATGAAATAGAAATCCGCCTGTCGAACCCATCAGTAAATCAATCGTGAGGGATAAAATGTACGAATATAATAAAAAAACATACGCATAAAAGACAAAAGTAACAAAACTAACCGTTAGCTACAGTTGAAAACTAATATTGGTAAAGCCTTGATATCTCGGTCAATAGTTGACATATCACGAATCCGCGATTCAATTTTAATGGCTCGGCGAAAAGTTTCAGTTTTGGATTCCGTTTTCCGCTTCATTAGTGTCAGCGAGCGCATGTTTTTTTTTCTATAATAAACATTCCTATTTATTATAAAAAAAGCTTAGGATTATTTTATAGTGTAATGTATGATTTCTTTCCATAATATCGTCATGCCCGGAAACTGAATTTCTAAGTGTTTTCCTTATTAAATTTATTAGGTTACACTCCTTACTAATTATTCTAGCAATTCGCTTAAATATTCGGGTTAAAGTGCAATGACGTTGCCATGCAATTAAAAAACAAATCCTAAGCTTCGATAAAATATGTTTCTAATTTATACGTGTAAATTTAAATGTATTACCATCCGTTTTTATCGTCAACACACACATACATTAACATATATACATAAATGACGTGATAAAATGTCCACATTTTCCCATTTCCCATTAGTCTAAAAAGTAATTTATTATGCCGCTATCGCCGCGACCTCACGTCCACTGCAATAGCCAATGATTGGTGCTTAATAATACCAGGCGGCTACCGTGTGGTGGAATTTGTTCGTGACACCATCAGACAATATTGATGTAGGGTGGAAACGATCCGATTATTTGAAAACTGCCAGTCATATATTGGGCAAAGATATAAGATTTCAGTAACCTGAAGTGCAGACTAATAATATCCGGTGAGTGCATAGGGTTTTAAAAGTGTAATAAGGTATAACTTGTTTAAAATACCAATTACAAAACACTTACATGTAGAAATGCTTTTAATATAATTATATTAATTGTAATATTTATTGCTCTATTGCTAGCATAAGCCGCGTTTTTAATTCTTCATTCTAAGTAAATTTCGTAGCAGCATTAAAATTATTAAAAAAATAATAATTACTTAAACAATTACAAAAAATAAAGTTTTAATCGTATCCAAGAATAGGTGTGAGTTAGTTACATCTTGATTTTTAACAAGTTGTCCTCAAGTTTCAATTCGAGATAATTAATATATCCTTCCTTCAAAGTTTTCTGTCAAATAAACCATTTTTATTTGTCACAAAACATTTATAAGATATCGCCTGCAACCCCAAAGGAACCTAACAGGAATTTTAAGCTCCTTTCATATGAAGAAAGTGCATGGGTCCAGTACTAGTATCATCATCATCAGCCCATATACGTCCCACTGCTGGGCACGGGCCTATCCTCTACAACTGAGAGGGTTTAGGCCTTAATCCACCACGCTGGCTTAGTGCGGACTACACACCTAAGAAATTCCTATAGGTACTAGTATATAATCACTTAAAACTGTAAGGTGTATTTTTTACAAACAAAACTATAACATACGGCAAAAGTATAGTTTAGATTCGGTAGTACAAAATATATTACACTCTGATAAATGCAGGAAAATGTCGGCAATATCGTATATTAAGGGCGTAGTAACGTCTCCGACTGACATTGGCAAGTTTTTCGCGAAGTCATAGCTCACAGGGCAATATGTTTTTGTCGGCCTTGGCCCTAGTTCACGGCGCCTTGCTCCATCCGCTATTGTGTGGCTCGTGCGCCACCGACAGCTTGATTGCTCCACCGATATTGATCACAGCTTTTTTGATGAAAATGTGATGGAAACCTTGAACTGAATGCCTTTATAGGAAATGTTGTTCATTATGTACGAACAATGTGGATTTTTTGCGCATGTCAAGAATTTAAAATTGCTTTCTGATGTCGTTGAAATTTATTCTAGATTATAAGGCTATTTCTTTGCACGCCCCTGAATAATTGCCACCTTTTATGTATCTTTTTACGTCATAAAGAACAAGTTCTAGATATACTTAATAAAGGGTGAACTAATTACCATAAAGAAGTGCTTAATATTAAACACCACGTTTCTGTCATAAAACCGGGAGTAAAAGTTGATCTGGTTGTCTAAATTCACCACGACTGGGCAATTTGTATTAAGGCTTGCCTTAAGTTCAAGATTTATTTATTCAAAGTAAGGCGAAGTGGTACCAAGTGTTCCACGCGCGGTTTATTTGTGACGTAGAGGGCGACGCACTGGAAATTCTACAGCGTATGTTTACGGTAAGGCTTCACTAATCCGGATTTTCCGTGAATGACACCTTTGCAATTTTATTTATAACGTTATGGACAACACGTTTTACTCATCCACGTCAACTAGCCAACAACTACTATGATACAGAAACTTTGAAGCAAAACCTGCAGATATATTCCCCAAAGTCGTGATGGCCTAGGCGCGCGGTCGAGAATCTCGACGGTCGCGGGTTCAAACCCCAGGCACACACCTCTGACTTTTCGAAGTTATGTGTGTATTCACAATGAATTATCACATACTTTATCGGTGAAGGAAAACATCGTGATAAATCCTGCACACCTAAAAGTTCTTAGAAATTTCTTAGGTGTGTAGTCCGCCAACCCGCACTAGGCCAGCGTGGTGGACAAAGGCCTAAACCCTCTCAGTTATAGAGGAGGCCCGTGCCCAGCAGTGGTACGTATATGGGCTGATGACGAGGATGATATTCCCCAAATCCTAAAAGCGGAAAATAGTCAAGTCTTATATCTTTTTCACTGGTTTTTCCAAAGTCTAAGGACAACGGCAATTTCTTCCTATCGGGCGCGTTTTGCGTCTGCCAATACAGACTATTAAATACAGATTAATAAAAAATTTAATAAAAATGAACATCGTAAATATAGGGGACCACCCCTAATGAAACAAAAATGTCAACAAGGTCAAAACTTAAATTAAAATTTTAAAGTCCATTATAATTTGACCACTAATTCAAGCAAACACGATTTTTCATGATACAATCTTATTTATGTAAATCTGTGCAATACTGGGGTTTCATAATTTAAAAAGTATTTAGTGAATAATTTTAATGAGAAAAATTTCAATAATGTTGATTAGCGTAGGTACTTCAGAGTACAATTCGATCAGGATTGAAATTCGTTCTTACAATGAAACCTCTGCTAGGTTTAATTAATGGAGGCAATTGTAAAAAGTGGGTCGAGCTGCGAACGAGTTTTGTCGATCAGCACAGTTCTACGAATTGTACGAGAACCAGCAATAATTGAAAACATTACAATTTCTTAATTGGCGGACTTCTGACATTGGTTCAAATATAAGAGCACTTGAAATAGGAATAGAATTACAGACGTGAGATAAATAAAATATGTAAGAATCTAAACTCTCCAATTTGATATTTTATACATATGTTTAACTTTTGAAACTAAATATGTATAAAGCGTTCGTGCCATAATTTGCTAGAACTCGCCTGTAGATTGAGATATTGTGAATTCATAGTAATCATTATTATTCGTTACGTTTCGTTCTATGTGTTCGATTGCCAAATCCCAATCATCTTATTTCTCATTTTTTTTGTCCTGGCATTGCTCAAATCTGTAGTACCACCTGATTATTAGTGCAGAGTTAAAACGTTTAAGGTTATGAACGTTAGTAATCAGACATGCACAAGTTGATGACAAAATGCGAGTGACACGTATAAGAAGCCGTATACGACGGCACAGATACGAAGTAGTGAAAAACTTTAAAGTAAGCGGGTTTCGAGATTGCATTTCGGGTGGATACTAATATGGGCTTTGGCTTTCGGCAATTTTACCTATATTTGTCACTATAAAATTAAAAGACATAATAGGTACCCATCATTCTAAAATATAGACCTTGATGGGAAACGTTTAAGGATAGCTTTTATTCTGAAGCCATAAAACAGGGCGCTTAAAATATTCTTTTCCACCTTCTTTTTCAGAATGTTTAAACTAAGAGAATACCATAAACTGTATTAAATATTTTTTACAATTAAAGTTACAAAAACTATAGTATAGTAATAACATGAAAATCGCATATTGATTTGTTAGACCGTTCAGTGGGGCGCTGGCGGTGGCGGCGCCCAGTGCGGTTGCCATAGTCAAATATTTCTGAATAATATTATGCCACCAACCCGCCCCATGCACGATTATTATTGGGCGTGAATGGCGTTTCCTCGATATGCGAAATACGTTACATTTACCCGGAATACAGTTGGGATTTGCTATAACCTTCAATGGAAATGAAAGTTCGCCAAAATGGGATTAGTATACTTATTTAAGGGAACAATAATTAATATAAATATGGTACCGCAATTCCTTCTTGGACATGAGTCATGGCAATCCTATCATAGCATGGAGTACTTCGTAAAAATAACACAGTTGTAAGGAAACAGAAGTACTTCATATGTGTATATTGTTGAAATCACAAATACATTAGGTTGGCAGAGGCCACATATTCGAAGCCACATAAACTCTCCCAGTTGTAGAGGCCCGTGCCCAGCAGTGGGGCCTATATGGGCTGATGATGATGATGACATATTCGATGCTGGCTGTTTGTGGGCATCACAGTTAAATTATCACAGCTAGCGACCTCCAAGACCAGCATTGTTGAGTGACTGTAAAATGTTTTCTTTTAAATAATATTTTGAACATGCTGCATGTTGGAATATAGAAAATATATAGAAAAGAAATATAATATAATCTTGGTTAGGCGCCCGTTGATATCGCATGCAAGAATGGCAGAATACGCTTCAACAAGAGACATTCCTTCATATAAAGTGTCACGAACCCATACTAAGAGGTGTATGTACACAGAATCCATTATTATACATGTGTATAATAATGGATTCTTCGCGTTAATTCCTTACGTTAACACCTTAATCTTATTGAAGGTATCGACTGTAGTCTGTAGTAATAAATAACTACTTGATTATTCTCGCAGCTCTTTTTTAGTCTGCGAACTCATAACCTCTATGGCTAAAATGAAGTTTTTACAGCCACAAATCCAATCAAAACTTACAAAGTCCAATCGATTTAACCTTGTTTTGAAAGATTACCTTGCTTGTGGTTGCAATGCAGATAAATTGGATCGGATAGCGGACGGAAGACGCCAAACGTATTACGATTACAATACGATAGAAAGACCGCAATTTCAGAGGTACGAAGAACTTCTCTCGTTTCATGTATTTATTAGATTTGACTTCAACGGTCAGAGCTGTGTTTGTGTAGGCGCTGATCTCAAGTTTACCTAGTGATGCCCGCCGATGAAATCTGTTCATCTCGTTTTATGAGATACACTTTCAATATTAGCTTTGAAACTCCGTATTAGAGCTGAATCGGTTTATCTCGAGCTGAAATTTTAAAGGAACGAATATTCTATGTTTATCCACAGTTATATAAAACATGTATCTAATTTTGCCTAGCGCGCTATCTTGGAGATTGTATCTAATTTTGTTTATCACACTATAATGCAGATTAAGCAATCAAAATACAAACATGAATTTCTTAGATATGTGATCCATTGTGCATTCTTAGCTGTTGTTAGCACCTGGGCAAATTTTTTATCCTATAATTTTTAACTGTTATTGAAATATTAATATTCATTGCATTACCATCAAATGCTGTGTACTATCTATATTAGAATGCACAATGGCCGGATTTAGTTTTGACCTGAGAGACAGTCGTAGCGCCTCATTAAATATGCAAGTGTTGTTCTTTGTGCCCGATGTGGAGTTGTTTTGATGATAAGAGTTTCACGTCGTGTAGTGAATGTAATGTAAATGCACACAGACACGATCACGTTGTTACTCGCGTAGACAATGCCGTGTTCCAGTTTCTCTCGAGTCTCAAAACAAAGCTTATTTACAGCTGTACGGGATGTAGGTATTAAAAATTCAGTAATTTGTGAAAAGACATTTAACATGACTCAATGGGGGTCCTTACTTATTTACGTTGAATGTTTCTGTCTTAAAGAATGTTTTTCCTTTCTTCTACTATTATACTCAACTTCTATTCTCGTAATACGGGGCGAGTATATTGCCTTTTAAAATATAATTCCATGCATTCTGTGCATTATTTTATTCGTTACTAAGGACAAAAACTGTTCTTTTACTAATTTTATTGTCTGTGGTGTCACGGAGCCCGTAGATAATCGTCGCAAAATCCTTTCACTGACTGCTTCATCACGCTAGGAAAACAACTTTTCAGTACTAGAGGGGTATAAAAGCGACGTTAGTGCGTAGAATTCATATTTTTAAATAAGATCCTAAAAGTCTAAATGACATTTTTGAGTTGACATAAAATTTATATTCATGCCTTTGTTTGCCCCTATTAAATTGCTATACTAATTTACCTACAAGGGAAGTTCTAGTGTATGGAATATTTTTTATCGTGTAAAAAGTAAACGATATCACTAGGGTGTGTTTGTATGACGCTAATTATAATATTGTACCCCTTGGGGATGATTTTAGCACGTAATGCCCTAGTTAGGGATGATTTTAGCACGTAATGCCCTAGTTAGGGATATTCCAATCATATACTGATAGATCGCGCATTTTTTTGGGCAAAGAACTACATACATACGTAACTTCACGCCTGTATTCCCTGTAGGCGTAGGCAGAGGTGTATTTATTAGGCATGTAACAGGCCCACTTAATATGGGGCGAACCTATTGCCGGTTTTTGGGAACATTTCCAAACTCCGTGCTGCTACTGAGAATTTCCTATTGAAAAAATACAATAACACTGCCCGACCTGGGATTCGAAACAAGGACCTTTCGATCGCACGGCACATACTTGTGACGCGAGACCACGACGCACTAGCAAAGGACTATCGTTTGAATACTTAAATTATATAATTAATGTCATAAAAACAAGAAAAAGATATAAAGCGTCAATTTTACTACTGCCGTTACCTTATTATTTTTAAATATTGAACGCTTATCAGATAAACGTATACGAAATCTCAATTTCTAAATTTGCAGTTTCGTAATATGGAAATCAAAGAGTTTAATGCTGCTGCGGCTCGAACTGGGTCGTTAAAATGTACAGCCACTAAGTTTGTACGAGTTGACTGGATAGATGTTCATCGAAACGTAACAATCTCATTAAATACAACTGATAATGATTTTAATCTGGAATAAGCCACTGAATCGTAAATCCCTTGGCTGTCATTATAAATTATGCTTCGCTTCATGCTCGTATTTTGAGCTTTAACTCATTACGCTTGACTTTCCGTGGTCATAATTACGGAAACTTGTGGAAATTAACTTTACATATTTTATGTGTCGAATGATTTCGTGGCTCGGAGTTCCAATGTGTGCTTGTTGTGGGCCCTGACCTTGTTCTGTGTAATTATGCTTATTATGTAACACCCTCGGGGTAGAAGTTGCGCGCATTTGAAAAATCCAGCCGGGTGTGAGGAAAACTCACGCATCGCAGGTTCCGCAACCGCGTCGCTTAACGACCTTGCTATGGATATTGCAGTTCTTGGAGATCTCATTGCAGTACTGGCCACCTCTCAGGTTGAGAAAATTGCACTATTTAAATTCCTTACGATATTTTTTTATAGTTCTAGTGAGTAGTATTTTAGTATTAACGAAAACATAACTCAAATGGCATAAGTATATGCTGGACACGATTACCACTGTTTTAGCAACATCTTCCCCTACCGTAACTAAACAAAGGTATACCTCAGCTGTCCTTATCGCGCGCTCATTTAAATTTTATTAATTATAATAATAATACAAATTTCAAAATAAATTGCTTGAAAACCAAGAAATTAACGTATTTGAGAGTGAAACAACACAACAAACACCTTCAACAACAACAACAAACAAGCATTGTATCCAGAATCGGTATTCAGGTATTTACATCCCTAGGAATCGTAGATTAATTTCCTACCCTAAAATTATGGATGGAGAAAGATGCAATTTTATTTTCGATTCTTATACTGGAATCTGTAAAGAATAGGGCATGTCCCCACATACACCGGTTCGGTGAAACCTCATTTCTATGCATGTTGCAATATGTTTGAGTTATGGTTTTACGACGGTAGTAGAGCTATTCGGGGACCTAGCCAATCCCAGTTATATCATGTATTCAAATCGAAAAGCTCGCGTAATCTGAAAATAATAAACGTTGTCTTGTTGTCGCGTCCTTTCGTTTATTTTTCATAATTCTTTGGGATTATATATTGCGATATAAGAGACATTTTATATGGATGCCACCATATATCAACACAAGTTTATGTGTTAATTAAACATGTTTAATATGTACCTACACGGTACATCACACGGCACCTGATGACATATATGTACACCTACTTTTACAAAATTGAGGCAAAACTCTTTTTAGACTGTATATTATCACTATGCGTATCATATTGGGTGTTTTTTTAACCCGTGCGCGACAAAATAGTAATACTTTAGCGGGTAGAACTTAACCCTCTATTCAGATAGAGTTTCAAGCAGCATAAGACAATCATCGTCGTTCGACATCATTATGTGGACTAGACATGACGTTTTTTTATGATACGATTGTGTTTCGCTAGATGACAAGAACGCGTGGAGTTGAAAACTGTTCAGCATTTTAATGATAAATCTGCGAATCGAATTTCATCTCGAATACGAACATTTCATTTATATTTGGTATAACATTCATGAAAACATATGAGTCTGTCACTGTTAGCGTTCAAAAATATACAGATAAACGGGATCCTAACATCATGAATCACTTTCAATTAAATTATGCTGGTCGGTGATTTTGTGCGTACTCGGTTCGGGATACGAAATTGTGTTTTGATATTTAGAGCATTAGCAATTACATTGTACCGTAGTAACTCAGCCGGGCAGATGAAATTTTACACAGTGGTGAGCACACAGAGTAATAACTCATTTTGAAATTGCTGTTGTATATTATAATTTTATGTCCCTAGATATTCGCAACGACATGTACAAGGTTATATCAGATAATTTCTGCTGGGCTCCTGTCTCCTCTCTCGTAGAGATGACTTAGACCTTTGGGGTACACTTAGAAATATAAAAGCTGATGCTTGAACGCAACACACTCCTCAATAAAATTCTATTTCTATTTCAGAAATTACATCAATTACTGCTTACTTTTCAACTAATTCTAATTCTTTTTTCATAGATATTTATTGTGTTCCGTGTTATTTATTAAAACTTGTTCAAAAATATACCTACCCAATGTCACCTTTATTATCAAGCTCGATATAAATGGTTATCTAACAATAAATGCGCACCCTTTTTTGTTACCTATCACTAAAACTCAATTTAGTTTCAGACGCACCCGAATGCCTTTGTTCCTTTGACGAGTTGGAACTTTACCAACTAGGAAATTTTATTATCAATTTATCACTAACAAACAATATTGCTTTGCAGACGTGATTTGGGAGGAACTTTACAAAGGGCCAACGCTTCGATAATAAAGTTTCGCTGCTTCGTTCCAAAGGTTTGTGAGAGGGTTTTTTTGTCACAGATTCGACCTACCTTAAATGATTGCGAAAGTTATTGGGAATAGTACGTAAAATGTTTTAAAACTGTATCGATAAGAAAAGAGAAGTATGAACTGTAAACTAAATTTTAGACAAGTTGTATAATTAGAGAACAAATAAATGCTTGCTATAGTTATCCCGACGTATTGTATATTGTACAATGTTGGTGCTCGAGTAGCAACATAATTTTGTAATCATCATTTCGATATAAAAGTTGAATCCCCTATTACGTGGGATACATAGGTATCTGGCGAAATTTAGGTGCAGATATGCACTTCTACCTTCGGGAAATACAGGCGTGAGGTCATGTATGTATGTACGTAAAATAATTGAAATTCTTAACTACCTATTAATGTAAACTTTTAACGACAGTAACACTTGCTTACTTATGTTTATTTGTACATAGATTTGTGTCCTGTATTTTAACACACAATAAGCACCTACAAAACATGTCGGTCGAGCGGACATGTAAAGTGTTCTAAGTAAAAGACCAATAAACGAACTAGAAGCCAAAATACCTTTGAAAAGTAATGGGTGAGGTGGATAAGTGAATGGTGTCTACTCTAAGACACCACTTTTAATAGCATTTTATGGCTTTTGGGAGATGCTAGGTTCGGAGATTAGTCTATTATTATTTTTTGTTTACCTCGTGAACGTATTGATGTAACTTTATAAATCTTTGAAAGAACTTTTACATTAAAAAGTAAGAAGTTTTATGGAAGCAAAAGGAAATCATAATTGATCTGAGTTGCGGAGTTGACTTTACATTAGTTGGACACTATACTGAATCATGAGAATACATTTCTAAGAATTTTTACTCTCAATAGTTCTTTCGTCAAACTTCTGTTATTTATACAACTAAATTCTCTGTACTGACTATATATATACTGTTTACAGGGTTCAGAGTTTTGTTACGGGTGGTAGGATCAATTTTGACGGTCCTCGTCCAAATATTAAAATCCCTTCCTAACGCGGAGCTGGTGGGAAAGAGACCTAGAAAATAGCATTAAAAACCGTGATATAAAGTAACATATCTGTATAATATCGCTTCATGTACAAAAAGTAGTTTGAAAACTAAATTTTGTTTTGATACAGTCATTTCATTAGGGTACAAAGAAAAAATTCTGCAAAGAGTTCGCCTGGTAAAATTTCGTTCATTCCAGTTCGCGGTAAAGTTATATTTGTAACTGTGTTTTAATTTTCCTTTTTGCAATACGCTAAAGGACGAGTGAATGTTTAATAAAAATAAACCACGTAATAACTTTACTACTACGAGTATTGCAAAGGAAAAATAATTAGTTGGTTTTTAATATACTATTTATTTTTCGTACAGAGATCTTTTAGACGTTATACCAATGTATGTTTGCCAATAACAATAACTTTATTTGGATTTATAACTTGTTTCTATCGTTAGTAAGGGAGGAAAGGAAGTAAGCACGGTCTGTTACTTACTGTTACTTTGGTATAACCTAGATTTTACTCCAGAATTAAATCTTTAATGCGGTATACGAGAAAATTCCAAACACAGCTTCTTTACCTAACTGTAATTAAGAGTCGAACATTTTAAAAAGTGTTTGCAAGTCCGCCGACATTAAGCTGTAAATCAAAGACTTAGGGCGGTCGTTAGTAGTTCCGAGCCTCATTAATATAGCCGAAACGTTTATTTAGCGGTGACAGTGGTGGAGTCAAAGCAGTATGAAAGTGAAGCACTGCGCTCCGTTAATAAGGTGACCTAGTTAGTTGCGCCGGCCTACTGACATTTGTGGACTGTAGCCAGAGTTGCCTTAGCCATCGCGCTGTCACTCGGGTGGCCAAAAAGAGAATAACAGTGAAAAAAAGAAACACGCTTTCATAGAAAATCTAACTCATAACTAGAAAATAAATCTTAATTAATTTGAATTAAGAATAGAGTAAGTAAGAAAAAAATATGTAAAAAAGCGTGTAAAAAGTCCATTGGTTTTTATTATTTAAAAGCTATTATTAATATGTATAGCATATACTTTACTTTTTATTATTAAATTCAGCTAGGTTAAATCTTTAATGTCTTATTCTATTATAAGTCGAATGATGTTTGGCGATGCAGGAAGCGAGGCTTAATTTTTTTTTGTTAGGAAATATGAAATTCACTTTCATTTCGCAAGGCCATTACAGAAAAGTTAAAATATTAAAAAAGTCAAGTCACCTCACGTTTTGACTGCCACGACATAATTTTTTTGCAATTACTAATAGGTATTGTTGATTAATATCAAACATGTTTCCCGTAAAAGAGTTGATCGATTCGAGAATATTAGTATTGATCTCACGGTTATGCGCAAATAAAAATTATACTATACATTTGTGTATCAATTTAGCATACAACTACATCTAAAAAACGTCGTGTATGCAGTAAATTGGCCCTAGACTTAAATCTCAATTTTCAAATAATTAATATCAAATTTTAATATCAAACATTAATAACTTAATAATGACATCACAATGAATAGATACCAAATTACTCTTTGTTAAGACATTCAAAATGACATTGTCAACTAAATTGATAGACAAGAGATATTATTCTATTTCCAAATAAATAAATAACATGAAAACTTAAAGCTCAGTTTGCTTTGTTCTACAACACCCATTAATTATATTTGAAGCAATAAATTATCCAACTAAGTTGGAACTTGTGGTAAGCATTACTTAATGCTAAGCATCCATTAAACGATCATGTATTTACCGTATTTAAAAATATATTTATCATCAAAACACGGACACAAAGTGATTGGGTTGTAGTAGATTGTAATAAGTTACTAAGGAGTATTGATCCTGTAGTATCTTTTTCGCTGGTTCGTCTTTAGTGGATGGCTACCCTTACGAAGGGTTCACGTGCCAGTTTTGTTCAACCTTAAGAAAGCGCGTGGGGATGCTACAAGCCAGTTTCCCCTTCATTACCTATTTACTTAGTATTTTGGCGACACCTTTATTTCATTCACAAAGCTACCTCGTTGGAACGCACGTCGCATTATAATAATTAAAATGTTTTAGATAGTATCTTAGTCTCCGTCTCCTATTATAAAAAAAATAACATATCCTATTAACCGATAGATAATTATTTTGGCCATGGCAAACTTTTAATATATAACTAATGTTTAAGGTTTTCGCCTTCTTAAATAAAGCAGCTTATGACTCCTAACACTTCTTTTAAAAGTTTACTGACATCAAAATCTAGCTGCCCTGCGCCCAATTGTATAGGGGTCGCCTCTCGCAGATTTTTGTTTTCAGAAACTACATCCGTCGCATCTGCATCTTTCATTACCTTAATGAAATTTTATATTCATCGCTCTATTACCGACGTATTTTTATTTTAACTCTGTCCAGATTACATCGATGTTACTCTTCAAACATTAATCTCAAAAGTCGAATTTCTCCCGAATGTAATTGACTATACGTTGTCTCAAGTCTGTTTTCCTCTTAAATAAAAAATATTAAGGATGCTGTTCTTCCTTTTAACCGAATTCGGTTGTTTAACTAAACATCGACAAGACTAATGTGTCTAAAAGTTACAAGAATAATACGTAAATATGAGGTCTACTAACCCGAATGTAGAGGTTGTTTGAACTGTAGATGAGATATGTACGTACATTATAGGCTGATATATAATAAAGTAAAATGACGTTAAAGTTAATAAATGTTTCGTCGAGGATAGTTTATAATATTGCAGTAGTTTTGATGTGAAAAAAACAATAAATAATGCGCGCTCCCCCTGGACGCATAAACTTTCCTTACGCCTCTTGTAAGGGCGCCTGTCAATCCAACGACGGAGTAATTCTGTAGAAACTGTAGTTTGATACATCGCCTCCCTTCAAACCGTTCTTGTTAGGTTGATTAATTATTTAGGGTAGAGTTTTCCTGATAACTCCAAAAGTAAACATTGTGGTTATTGATTTCACTAAGTAATCAGAATAGTCAATTACATGATCAATTAAGTAATTCAGTAAGTACTCGTAGTCTATTTGTGGTCGACTAAGGTCTTCCCTCTCCGTTGTAGAAGAGGCCCGTGCCCTGCCTGCCATACGTACGTATATGGGCTATGACGATAGTCATAGAAGATAGAAGTAGATTATTAATGGTCTCTTTGACGCAGTTTTTCGGAAGCTACGTAAGTAGTAAGAGTTAAAAAAAATTAAATCCGCCGTTATAAGGAGCAGGTATGTTAGCGTTTACTGGTCGTATTTCATCGTCATCATCATCATATCGTCATTAGTAATGAGTCTGACTGACTGACTCTATGAATTATTGTGGTATGGAAAACCTTATACATGGCCCTTTTTATGCAGCAGAACCAACGTGTGTATCCGTTAAGTCTTAAATTAGGCTTGATATAGTTAGGCTTATTATATATGAAAAAATATTTCATCCAAGTTATCGACTTACTCAGCAATTTTATAGGCGAAATCTCTCCAAGCCAGGGTTGGAAGCTGCTTAATTATTCAGAAGAGATGGGTGAGAGATAGCTCGTCGAATTCGGCTATTTTTATTGGACAATTAGTCAGATGCCCTGTGAACGGATTTAAAGTACTGTCTCAATGCAGATATTTTTACTTACAATTGTTATTAATGAGGGTAGAATTGAAATGATGTCCTAATAAGCTCAGTAACTGACTACACTTACTTACAGATGAGTAAACCACTGTTAAATTTCGCACGAGATTACCAATGAGGACTCACTCATGCAAATGTGTCGTGTTTTATTATCTGGTTAGCATTAGGTGAGCATAACCCTGACATTTGGACAGTAATCAATCAATTGCCAGTTTATATTTAATGGATGAAAGGTTGTATGGAAGTATTGTCATTTTTAAAGCTAGAAGCTTGAAAATTATTTTTGTTATTATTATTAATGTCATATTGATTTAATGATATAAATCAATATGACATTAAAAGTTTGTAAAAAAATGTATGTAAGAGGATAAAATAAAAATAGGGGTGAAAGTTTGTGTGGAAATTCGTCATTTTTGAAGCTAGAATGATGAAACGACGTGTAGACGACTGTAACTATGTATATGTCTGTTATGCTTCCACGCCTAAATCATTCGACCGATGTAAACGATTTTTGATATTGACCTAAATGGAACTCTGTGGAGTGAAATAGACTACAACTTATTTTCTTTCTGAACCCAACCCTGTAGTCTACGCGGACGGAGTCGCGGGCAAAAGCTAGTTGTTTATATTTGTTTCTCTTTACTTGGGTGTACAATAAGGTATTGCCATTTATTCATCCATTCGTACAGAGTTTAAGTACGCCACATTTACATGTGACATGCATTCTAATATTACGTATAACACAATAATGTTATATCTAATTAATACGGGTACGTGTTATCACATGAAGCTAAATGGTCGTTAACTGCTTAATTATACTCTCCATTAATATAATCTCTTTAATAAATATTAATTGAGAGTCATTCAACAACTATTTATTATCGTAGTCATTTGACACTCAAAAACCGATTAATTTATATCTGTGTGTATTAACGCTTCAGGGAATTTACGTCGCGAGTAACATATTAGTAACATATATTTGAAGAGATAAAACAGCATAAATATATACATATTTTTATCACATTTATTTACATTAAACTGAGCGTATATACATAAATTTAATAGTGCAGTATTATCCTGCTATAGTTTATAACTTTGGCGAAAAGAACATGAGATAAAATATAGAATTTAGAACTAATATATTTAACAAAAAACTTCCACTGAATAGTTAATACGGCGGTTGTATTTCTTCTGCCGTCAATATATAATTTGTTATGTTCAATTTTGCCTATTTCTTATAATGGAATGTCGTTTTAAACATAGAAGGACAGGAACAAGGAGAGTTATTGAACAAAGAGACAAATTGACTTGATATGTTTCTAATAACACAAATATTTTTTGCGATAAACGAGTCCGTGACCATTCGTTACGTAATGGAAGATAACAAAAATTAATTGTGTCAAGTCCGTCCCCACAGAGTGAAGTTTATGTACTGAAGAACATTTTATAAGTAAACACATTATTAGTTTTATGACTAAAACAAAAAATATTTTTTTACGACGTCGTTATGGACGTAGTAAACAAGTCGTATTAGTGTTTGGCGCTCATACACTCGTTTGGTCCAAATTCAAAAATATCTTCATACTTTTAGTTACGCTTGGGCTTTATCGAGACTAGAGATTTCTCCTCAATCCAGCGAATTTGTATTCTAACCAAATTTGTTCTTTTTAAAGCATTCTCACGCAAGCTCGTGAATTCTGTAAAGCATTCAAAATGAACCAAATTAAATAAAATGGCAATAAAGTAGAAAAATAATTAAATTCGTTTACAATATAGGTATGGATACATATGCACTCATATCTGTAATCCCTGAATGGATAGGCAGAGGTGCATTTCTGCATCCAAATTTCGCCAGGTATGTATCAGCCTCACGTAATAAGGGGCGAGTCTATTTCCGTTTAAAAAATTATCTAATAACACAATCAAATAATATAGATTTGAGATATACCAAGAACAAATGCCTTATTACTAATATCCTTAATACATGTACTACAGCGACTACTTTAGATCGTACTTACATGACACCAAATGTAGCTTTTACTGTAAACATTTTGTTTGTACAATCTATAACAATGTCTAAGATTATCTTCACAAAGACTCCTTAAAATAGTTCAATAAACAGCACACATTCCAATATCATTAGATAGGTATAGAATGTTTGATATTTCTACGTGTTGCTTTAAAATGTGAGACACTTTCAAGCAGGTAGTGTGACGTAATTTGGCGCAGTTTTCGCGAGTTTTTGCTTGAAAAATAAGTTCTTCTTACATTTTCTCAGCTCTCTGCACGGTTCCAGACAATGCCCGTCATTTACGAACACGTGCTTTGAGTTCTCTAGTAGATGACAAATTGCTGAAAGTTTCACAACGTTTCTTGACGTTTGGCGTTTTACAATAATTAATTACAATCTGGATCGGAACTTTACACGATTTAACTAGTGATATTAAAGAATTTCGTAATGTTGAAGTTTAAACATGTACTCAATATGTAATACATATATGCCTACTTCTCAGTAGGGATAGGCAGCGATGCTCTTCAACATCGACAATGCACTAGCTATAAAAAAGCATAATAGTAGATAAGCCTGTTTCGGTACATACTTGACTCTTTACAATTTTTTTGGCTATGAGTTTCCTGATGGAACAACTCATTATAACTTTGTCCAACCTGGGAATCGAAAAGAGGACCTCTTGGTCCACACTGGCATCATCATGCATTACATATGTCGATCAACTAAACAGCTTAAATTAAGTAAAATAAATAATAGAATGTCACATTTGAAATTGATGAAGTAAACGATTTATTTTTAGACCCATTATCTCTACAAAAGATATTCGCTTGAAACTCATTATATATTCACATTTACAACGTAATAGATAATCCACTGATAACTTTAGTCATGCCACTTAGCCAGCCGTTGTATGTAAACTACGTCACGGCTGGCCGCAAATTAATATAGCCGAGTCTCACGTAAATCCAATCAAAACCTTGGCTGTAAGCCTGTAAGTGATTTGTTGACATGACGTCCAACACAGAAATTTCGGGATAGAATAGTTATGAACACATTTTAGCCTAGATATGTGCATGTAATTCTTTTCACTTAATTATGATTTTAAAATCCATGTAATATTATTTTTTAGTACTTCATCGTCAGCCCATATACGTCCCACTGCTGGGCAACTCTACAACTGAGAGGGTAGAGTTGAGAACTGGCCTTAGTCCAGCACGCTGGCCTCGTGCGGGTTGCCGGACTACACACCTAAGAAATTCCTAAGAACTTTTTAGGTGTGCAGGATTCATGACGATGACTTCCTTAAAGTGCGTGATAATTCATTGTGAATACAAACATAACATGGAAAAGTCAGAGGTTTGTGCCTGGGGTTTGAACCCGCGTTTTATCGCAATATATTTCTGTGACGTAGAATATTTCCTGCACGGAATTAATTTAAGGTGAATTCTCGATGCTCTACGTTAGTCATGACCTAGGTCTTCAGCTTAAAACGCCGACTAAACTTGTTAGAAAGCAAGTCTAGACGTGATATAAATACGCGTTACTTTTAAGCGCTACCTTTTACCGGGAAACATCGTCGGCTAGTAAATGGGACACCGTTTCTTGAGTGTAGCTGAAGCAGAAAGTGTAGAGTTGAAATTTATGTCGATGTTCCTCTCTAGTTGGATTTATACATTTAATTGTATTACTCTCCATAATACTATACTAATATTACTAACCTAACATTGTTAATATATTGATGTGGGATTTAAAATGTACAATATTTGTTAATTGGGCAGAAGTTGTCAAATGAGAACAACGAATTAGTTTTTACAGCACGATTTTACAGATTGAAAAAGTCTACATCATCATCATTAGCCATATTAGTCTTCTACTGAAAATTGAACTATACCATATGTGTAGAGACATTTAAACAAAAGAATATAGGTACAATTTTTAATACCTACTCGTATACTTATACTTGGTTTTGAAAAATTCTCACATAGTTTCAGTTTAGATATTTATTTAAAATAATAAAATAACTTTGACGTTAAATCCAATTTTGTAATTATATATTAAGTTATTCGACTGGCTCTACAGGCTGCTGGCTCTGTAAAATGTAGTGATGGCCTCGAGGTTTAGGCGCGCGGGCGAGAATTTCGGCGGTCGCGGGTTCAAACCCCAGGCACACACCTCTGACTTTTCGAAGCTATGTGTGTATTCATAATGAATTATAATCAATAAAAAATAATCACTTTAACGGTGAAAGAAAACATCGTGAGGAAAGCTTTACACCTAAAAGTTCTTAGGAAGTAAGTAGTGTGTAATCCACCAACCCGCCTTGACCAGCGTGGTGGACTAAGGCCTAACCCCTCTCTATTGTAGTGGAGGTCAGCAGTGGGACGTATAGGGGCTGATGATGATGATGATGACCTACCTTCCGTTTAACAAATTGTAAAGACAGATAATAATCGCTCTTCCTAGGCAGCAGCCGAAATGAGAGAGAAAATATTACAAAATACTTTTGTTAAGGGATTGGCAGTTGGCTTCGAAACGTTATCTTTAATTAACGTGCGTTATTTAAAATTATACTTAATTTTATTCTATTTCGCTGCTTTAGATAAAAAATAAATTTAAATTTTGGACACAAGAATACAACAGATCCTTTAATATACTATTTTCTTGACAACATTGTGTTTTCCATCTGGTACGGTGTTGTCACTTTGTTATGCCCGTATAGGATATAAAAATAAAATAAAATATTTTAATGAATTTTAATTTAAATGAAAACGCCTCAATTCTTTAACTCATTTTGATTAGTTTAGTAGAGGTAGAGATAGTACGAGGTATCGAACCGAAGGATGTATTGCACTACCATCCGATTTGCTACTAAACGATAATATTTTTCTCTCGTAGAAGGTTACTTGGATTGAGCAAATATATGAGTTTTGTGATATAAATATTAGTGGTTATGATTAAGCAGATACCTATGTATTTATTTAATATATAATAAAGCAGCACCCTTGTCGCGGTGTACAGTCTGCTCAATTATTGTTCTTATTCTTCTCTTGAATTTGCAAAACCCTTTTTTATTTACGCCTATCAAGAACTTTAGCCTCTAAGAACGAGGCTTTTTATATAGAAAAATATAGAAGCTAACAAATGTTTGGTTATGAAACGGCAAAGCATTTATCTTGTATGTCAGCACGTCAAGATATTTTCTTGCGAATGAATACAAATGAAAGAGCACACTATTATTGAGACGAAACTGGTTGGCGAAATTGGAAGCTTTTTCGGCTTGCTAATAATATTATGTATATTTCGAACAACGTTTTTTATATTCACAGAAATGTCTTAAAATGGGTTCGCCGTAATAGATTTTTCCATTGTTAGCCCATGTCTTGTTCACTTATGAGCGCCTTAACAGTATTGGAGGAAATTGTGTATATACAAATACAAATATTGAATCAGAAGTTGTTATTTCTTGAAGAACGGATAAACTATATTATTGAAAACTTTGTTACTCTATGAATATGCAGAAGTACAATATTTATGTAAGACTGCAACCGTTTTAATGCCGAATGGAAAGTGCAAAAGGTCCTAATTCGGATCCCGGGTATGCATGATGCATGAACTTTTAGTAGCAGCACGGACTACGAAAAGATGTCCGAAAAATAGGACTCGTATGGAGAAAATAAGAATACAATAGGTACGTGGGTCTAAAACTATGCATCAGCTTGTTTCTATGAAGATACATGAGTTACTTTATGTATATTTGTTTTATAAGAGACTGTAACCTAATGCAAAGTGTAGCACTGTTAATGGTTAATTAATCACCATATTGCAATCGCCATCCGCGCGACAATGAATATCTCATCCCCATCAAAAATGCGAATTCTCACCGAATGAAATATATGTAGCAATATTTATCGATTCCTAGGACAAATGTGAATGGCGATATAATGCGTAGAATCGTGCATGGCGATATTTGTGTCGTTCCGCAAATAATTATTACTCTTAAAGATGTTCCATTCACGAACCTACAGTACTTGTTGTTGATGTGTAATAATTATTTATATACGTTAAGAATTAAGATTAATAAACTTTTCCAACGTACAATAAAATGTCCTCCAGATATTATTTATTTTATGAACAAGTGACGGCATCGACCGATTTTACTCAGCTACAATGTATGTTCATACCTACAAACTAAAGGAAATTGTAAAAATATTTATTAAAACGGATTGAATGCTGGTGCGCGGATTCGAGGAAGCATGACACAAGAGACAGGCGTACGAGTAACGCGGGGATGGTGTACGTGCTTTAGTCGCAGCAGTATCATCATTGTCTTTTTTATACTGGCACGATATAGTGACTGTAAAATAAGGCAGAGTAATGATACTGCACGCAAAGCACTTCATAATGTGTGGGTTGGTTCGTCCGTACCGACACTACTGTCTTACAAAAATCGAAGTGAAACATTATCTGTTTTGTTCGGTATATTGTCAAACTGCTCATTACTGTCATTAAGTGTCATAATCAGTCATGAGTTTCATTTTTGGGCATTAGTCTCTCCAAAAAAATATAGAGTAAGGCACCCCTTTAAAATAGTCTGTTAATAAATTGGTATATCTTAATAAATAAAATAAAAAAAATTAAACTTTATTTATCGATTGGTGACTTCCATTCGAGATCCTTTCGTCCTCGAAAGCAGTTAAACAGAAGTATGTGGCAGAAGTCCATCTTATTTATCCTAATTACGAATAACAATATTAAAACCTCGAAGGCGGTTTTAGTATAATTGTAATTTACCTTTTATACGTAAAAATCAAAGGTCATGACGATATTCAATCAACTGCGTTCATTGTTTGTACTACCCACCTTACACACAACTATCATTTCTCTGTGGACCAAGTTAATGCTGGACATTACCCACACAGACATAGTTTGACTACTAGACTAGTATCTCTATAAAAGCGAAAGTTGTAGCTTTGTTTGTTTCAGTTGCATT
Organism: Hemaris fuciformis; assembly: GCA_907164795.1. Classification (NCBI taxonomy): domain Eukaryota; kingdom Metazoa; phylum Arthropoda; class Insecta; order Lepidoptera; family Sphingidae; genus Hemaris; species Hemaris fuciformis. The sequence goes on from OU015443.1 coordinate 3,710,107, forward strand.
ATTTTAATAGCATTCGCCTATAAAAAAGTTACGGTCGGAAGCGCAAAGCCCGTGCGCGGCGGACGTAAAGAGTCATTTAATCGTTTCTCTAACATGGCTTTAATTATGGCTGGAAATACCGCACAGTTTCATTCCCTCACGACTTAACTTTACTGGTAATGTTTTTAATAATTTTCTTAACCAACAATGAGGTCAATTTCTTAAGACGCTAGCACGTCTTTGTGACTTATCACTTCCAGATTCTGCATTCATCAGAACATTGAATATTATTTCTCACTCTATAGAACAATAATTTAATTAATACAATATATCTTTTTTATTGTATATTTCTGTACTGATATGTCACCACATTATATGATGCTGTCGAAGTAGCGTTTAAAGTAGTATGTATTTTATTGATACAAAAGTATGAGCACATTGGAATAAACCAGCCACTATAACCATTTGCGCAATAATTTTCACGTAAACATCATTATCTATAATGATATTATATATTAGCTTGATTCGGGTGATTCCGTATTGCGTTCTTATAAAGGTACCTACTACGTATTTATCTATACGATAACATAATAAGTTTGTTTTAATTTTTGAAAAGCATTATTTGTTCATTACTTCAATTGGTTAAAAAAAAATATTATTATTATTTAAACGAGATAATGCGGAAATACAAACTTGTGTCCAGGATATTTGGTGGTAAAAAAGACATAAATTGTCCTTGTACACAGCCCATTTTACGTGTAGTGTAATAAAATCCTAAATAAAACCAAAATGCTCTCATTTGAGGTTTTTATAACATACATCAATTTAATACGGTTGGCTATAAATTATGCCTTATTATATTTATCGATTCATGTACACGTATGTACTGAACTTTATGAGCATGAGTCGAATTTTATGTTTGGTTTTTGAACGGTGCTCGTTACTTCCACATCCTACTTTTACTAAGCAGGCATTTCCTGGGCTTCATTCATGCTGACTAACCATAAATATATTATGTTTCTATGATCTTTTTAATTAGGCGTTATGGCGCTCAATCCGGTAGAACTCTATCCAACCGTAGACTGATGATGATCATTATGTTGTTAAGTCATCATTCAAATTCATATAAACAGGTTCTTGTGGTGGACTACTCAGTTGTAGAAGACGTGCTCAGTAGTAGGACGAAACCTATTGCTACTTTAACTTAAGTTAAATAAGGGTTACCTCGCAAAGTTAACCGAAGATCAGCATGCTTGCGAGAACAAATTCGAGTAGCAAGTTATTTCAAAGTGTCATTAAAAGCAAACGCGAGGAATATACTAAGCCGAGATATAAATAATTTTATTTAGGCAAACGCTACGCGGCGCGGTTTAGCCTCCCCTACAAATGCATAATTTTCCTTCCGGAGTCGAGGCCGAGTCAGAAAAAAATGCACTCTATATGTTAATTCAAGAAACGGACTGCTATTTGGAAAGAATCTTTAAGTCGCTCGTATTTCTATGTATGTAAGTTTGTGTCGTTTTATAACCTACTTTACTATACCTACAAAGAACACAAAGTTATACGTATTAAGAATGGTGATTGGGTGACCCATAAAAATTGTTTCATGGCTGAGTACTTGTGAGAATTAAAAGACTCTTGTATGTTTTAATACTCACGATACAATATTTTTATCTTAGTGCTTAGCCAGAACTATGAGTAAACTGTAAAACGGATGTGTGTATTCATTAATTATCATAATTTCGCTTTTTCCTTCAATATTTCATAGCAGATTGTTCAAAATGAATATCTGTAATGTAAATAACACAACAACTTTGATGTCCTTATAATTTCAAAGGCTAAATTCTTACACGATTTTGTCTACGTAGGCTCCAGAATCAGGTCAAAGGAGAAACGAAATATATGTCAGTAATAAAAAAAGATACGTAATGAAATAGTTTACCAAAAAGTCTAACTAGCATTTATTGACCCATTTCATTGTTTTGTCTTAAAGTATTTCATGTGTTAAATTAGTTTGTAAATTATAATATGAGTTACATGCGTTTCATTTTTTGTAATAAAACATTCGAACGTGCAATTTTACACCTGTAACATAATAATAGGAAGTAAAATAATTCAGTCTAGTCTCATTTTATTCATTGATTTTAGTATTCATCTTTACTTCTAAAGATAGGTTTTATGGTTGAAAAACGATACTAAAAAAGAAAATTAATAAAATTGCTGTATGCAAATGTTAGTCCGCTGGCTATGTACAACCATGTAAGGCAGTAATTTGTGCAATTTGACGTCAATACGCCGACACATAGCAACAAGACCCCTATAACCATGTAGTAGGAACACGCATTATGGCCCACGTAACTACTGGCCTCGTAATGAAACTTGTACGATACACAAAAATAGCCGTAATCAAACGCAAGAATCCTATGTATAAATATTTTCAGGCAATCTAACTCGGTTAGGCGCCCTTGAAAGCCAAGGCTGGTGATTCAGAGATTATTTTGCAATGTTATAAACCGAAGGATTAAATTGTAGTTTAGTTTGCAGACATTTTAGTTTTTTCTTTAAGTATCGAATTCCATAACACGCTAATTTTAATAACTATATAATAAATGTAATACCGTTGAGCTCTGTTAATTTTCTTGGAGAATGCTTAAATTTTAAGTAGTACGTACTCGTATGTACCTATACATACATAATTTACACAAACGGCAAATTGACAACATAGTATTTGATCTGATTTTCCTGGAGATAGCAGCGTTCGATATGTTCAGAAAAATCCTGTATCGTAAAGAATGTTGATTACACATACATCACATATATGCGAGTTCACAATTTTCGGCTTATTACATTCTGTTGAACCTTTATAAACATTTCGTTTTATAAGGTGACGGATGTCTTTTATTTAGAGGTGGTGTAGTCTTGTATTCCATAAATAACGTAGGTTATATATAGATAGCATAGCTATTCTAAATCTCCTTTTTTCTAAAAAACCATTATAGGACATTAATATAATTCATATATCCAGTTATTACTACCATAAATTCGTATTGGTATTTAAAGAAAAAACGGCACATACTCGTATACTCCCGTAGCAACACAACATCATTTCGTATGCCGTTTCAATAACCATTGCGTTTTATGAGACTGTTCGCTGCCCAGCCCATCTTTATTGGGGGGCAATCATTGCTCCCTTGTACTTCTAAAGAGAATATCTCTGGTGTTATTATATATAAAATACTGAATTTATAATAATGTGCTCGAATTGTTACGATTTTTTCATCTGCTTCTAGATCATGTTGCTCACCTGTAATATATCCTTAAAATTGCTCTATGATACGAATAATTTATGGAGCATCAGACAAAAAAATATAAAATAAAAGTCGTTATGTTTTTTTTAATTAACTTAATTCATCACGACTTTCTGCCCCATTTTTTTGAAACACAATAATTATTTGACGTATACTTAAATAGTTGACAATAATATGTGGATCCACGTATAGCCAAAAGGTTTTTTTCAATCCCTTCTGATGGCACGCCGCGGTATTAACGAGGTAATTATTCGAACAATATTTTATAAAATGGTATTCAATGAACCTAAAACATAAAAAAAACTCATGGCAAATGTTTATAAAAGAAATATCTATTGTAGAAGCTACATTTTTTCTTTCTTTACACGTTATACTTGTTTTATTAATAAAATCTATGCAGACAATAAAATGAATATTTAAATAGATTGTAAATATAAGTTCATCATTTTATGTAAACTAGTTGTCTTCAGACAATTTGTCTTACCTAACAAATTGAACAACGAACATCTGTCAAAGCCGTGTGAGCACAGGTACGATGATCAAAGCAATGTGAGACCGCTTGCGAATCTAAGCTCAAGAGTTCTTATGGGGTGAATTCCCAGTATTCAGCACCCCGCCTACGCAAGCAGCGTGATGTCTCGAGAGCGCTGCAGTCACGAACGCTCCACATATCCGCCATACACTTCAAATCGAACTCCGCGAGACACGGCTAGAGGTTGTCCTTTTTACAAATCGACAATCAATAATAGATCAGAATAATGTGAAATTAATGAATTAAATGTTAATGGATTAGTATTAAAGCGTTTAAAATTAGGCAACGTTACGCGTTATTAAAAATTTAAAACGAACGTGAAGTCAATTGTCGACTGTTTCTACGTCCCATGTAATTAAGGGTGCACCAGGACAGGATTTTTTGAGATTTTGTACTATTACTAAGAATTGCCTAATTCAAAAATCCAGTTACGCTTTTCCAGACTCGGTAATTGAACCCCAGAAAAATAGATCGCACACATCAATTTATGCCCAAGGTCTAACGAGGGACACATACATATGTACAAGTTAAAAAAAATCATTATGGCATATACGAGAATACGTCCCAGCGGTTACGTAAAACAGATTTGACATAAGTTATGTTTGTCCATCGCCCCTCACGCTCTCGTATTTATTGTGTGGACGGTTAGAATTTTAAAACAGGGCATTAGAATATTTTATGTACCTACGGTTTTTTTAGGTCTCACTAACTTGAAGTATTTATTAAACTCTAAATTTTGCTGTTAGAACCCCTATAAATAGCATTTTTGGAAGCATGAGCTTCTGTAACGATTGTTTGGGGTTGGGTCTTGGTATATCTACTGGCTTAGCGCGGATTAAAAACATATATTACTTCTAAATTCTTAGTTTACAATGATGCAAGTTCGTTCAGTTTGTGTGCTCTGAACTCAAATGTAGTGGCGTGCACAAGAAATTAATCATTTTTTAATAATCGAGCTATCGCGGCGGTCCGATGGCAGTGACGAATGAAATAATGGATGACTTACCCAGTACCCACTCGATGTTATTATGTCTGTTTGTTTGTTTACATATAGTTTATCCAGGAAGATCACGAAAAGCGACTTATTATATTATTTACTAGATGAAATATAATTATGTATTATATTTTATTACTGATGTGGATTCGACTCTAAATAGGTGCGGCAAGGGCTTCGTAGAATAATAGTATGTGATGTACATACAATGTACATCATCCGTCCATATACATACGTCCCACTGCTCAGCATGAGCCTCCTCTACAACTAAGTAATACACCCAAGAAATTCCTAAGAACTATTAGGTGTGCAGGTTTCCTCACGATGTTTGTTTTTTACTTTTTTATTCTTTCCTTAGATATAAGGATCCTTGTTATCCGAATGCATTCATAAATACTTGGATAAACACGTAAACAAAATAATAACTGTAAGGCATTATAATTATTAAATCGAGAAACGTAGACAGTTTAAAGTTGATAAAAAATATAATCGGATGAAGGCGGAAAAGCTTTACAAAATTGTTCTGAATAACAATTGACTCAGTTTCGTGTAGAATAACGTGACAAAAATAATAAAATAGCAATAGTCACACGCTTAGTTGTATCCCCACAGTACAAGTCTTGTTTGGTAGAAAAAGTGACAGATTTTCAACACCGAAATCTGAATCTAATATTATTGTGGTCTCGTTACAACCCGGTTTTGAACCAACTGCGACTCCGAAGAGGACCTCTTTCAATAGTCTTTTGAAAAGGTATGAGATAGCGTGATGGAATTTTTAAGCACCCGAAATTAACAAAAACCTGCCAGAAACTCAAGGAACTCTACTTTATTTAAAAAAAAATTCTTCATAGAAATTCACCGTTAAATACAATTTTAACAAAGAAATAATGCTTTCCGCATTTCCTCACCCTTAAATAATAACTTACAGGGATTCGGTTCTTACCAAAATAAAATAAAAAACAACAGTAAAGAAAATTAAAAACTACTTTGCAAAGTGCACTGCGTCTATAGTTACAAATGTATGTATGCAGGTAAGAACAATGCTTCTTAAATAGGGTTTGAACAAAGCAAAAGCGACTATATAGGATTATTCTTCAGTAGTAGTCGACACATGTATACCAGTATACGCATAGAAGAATACTTTTAAATAAATGTAGGTTGTATATTCCTTATGCCATTGCTTTGTTACTCTTTGATATTACGGCAGGGGACGCATATCGATCTATCGGCTGTGCCACAGTATGACGTGTGGGAGTGGAGCCTGCTATCACAGCCATAATCAATCACTTTTAGACACGCACCTTTCCGAAACAGGTCAATCACGCTATGGACTATCAGTTTTCACGACTTATCGCAGCTTTCAGCCGAGTTTTCATTCTGACACGGGTAAATGCATCACTGTTCTTTGAAACTTGTGGTCTTGAGTTTTCTTGAATCCATATTTTCTTTAAATTTAGTAATATAATTTTATATATGCTCCATAAATAAGATATAGGTCTTATGTTATGAACATAAGAAACTACTAGAGTTTTTGGTGTCAGATAATTATCAGACGCGAATCAAATGTTTATGTATTATATTTTGACCCATTACACTACCAAGAAATTAACCACCATGTATGTAGTATTAAATAAGTTTTAAAAGCACTGGTATCGACTATGGTGATGTGTGCTATTTTGACCTGAATGCAGACCTCCTTAATAAACTTGACCGACTTCTCAATAACTGCATTCGATTCATATTTAATCTCCGCAAATACGATCATGTTTCCTCCTATCGCTCCCAGCTCAAGTGGTTGCCAATTCGGCAGCGTCGTGACCTGCGAGCACTTTCGACTGTATTCTCTTTACTCACGTCTTCTACTGCTCCTTCGTATTTATCCGACTTCTTTCAATTTCTACATGCTAACCACAACAAAAATCTTCGCTCTAAAAATAATCTCCTTCTTCTCTGTCCTTCTCACACCTCTAGCCTTGTTCACTCCTCTTTCCCCATACAGGCTAGTCTCTTATGGAATGCCCTTCCCCTAGAGATGAGGATGTGTAAGACTCGTCTGTCGTTCAAGTCAAAGGTTCGCGAGTTGCTGCTAAAGAGAATCTCAGAATCTTCATAATAGTATTTGTTATGTATGTATTATAGTATTTTGGTATGTATTTATATTCATATTATATTTATATATTTACTATTATAACTACTATTACGTTAAATTCATTACTTCTTTCTTTTCCAAAGTATATTAGTTTGTAATTTGTGTATATGTATGTACATACATACATACATAAACTCACGCCTGTATTCCCTTAAGGGGTAGGCAGAGGTGCATTTCTGCACCCACATTTCGCCAAGTATGTATCAGTCCCACGTAATAGGTGGCGAGCCTATTGCCGTTTTTCGGGCACATTTCCAGACTCCGTGCTGTTACCGAGAATTTCCTAATGGAAAAACCCAATAACACTTTGCCCGACCCGGGAATCGAACCCAGGACCTCTAGATCGCACGGCACATAGTTGTACCGCGAGACCACGAGGCAGTCGTATATGTATATGTATGTGTATGTTTATAACTGATTTTATTTGCACACCTACTATGCATCATCTCTGCATCACCCAAGGTTCGACTGGCAGAGAATGCCTTAGGCATTAAGTCCACCTTTACAATTATCTTTAATTGTATAAAGTGTAAATAAATAAATAAATATTTCTCACATTTTTCCTCACACTTTAGAAATATGGAATTATCTATTCAACAGCTCATACTATAAAGTACGGCTCTCATATTATATGTTATGTACCTATTCGCGAACGATAGAGCCATCACGTTTATTTAAGCTTAACTCGACACAAAAGAAAGTCATCCGCCCATTGATTAATATCTTTTTTCTTCTATAGGATTTCTTTTCAAAATATATTTGATGGATATTATCGGCTCTACATTCCTCAAATATCTCAAATCTTAGCAGGTAAAAAAGTTTTTAAGTTCATATTATTTAATTTTTATTCATAAATAATATGGACATGTCTCCTTAATTGATAAACATAAAAAACCAAGCGATTTACCTTATCAAGGACGGTTTTTTATCTTTGCTGTGCTAGTATAATTAAAAAAAATATAATATACTCGCGTTGGTCAAATGCTCGTAAATATGTATGTCTAAGCCAGAATTTGCAGCACGTACACATAATGCGTCAAAATACGTCCAACTTGTCCACTTATCAAGGGTATTCCACGTGTGACGCATACACTAATGGAAAGGTCAGAACCGTCTTTGTCCATCTCGACATCTGTCAGTCTGCCCTCCAGTCTTTGTATGTCATGCCTCCTTCAACTTAGGCGGAATACGACGTGCAATATTTGAAATTATTTAAGGGTTTGGAGGTAACTAGTGAAGGGTCGCATTCCGTCTGGCATGTTTATTGTGTCTGTGATTGTTAAACTAAATTACATTGTTTTCTGTAAATTTATATTAAAAAATATATGTCATAGTTAATAGATCCTAGTCCCTTTGAGGAAAATAGCCTGTCAATGAGTGCCACATACTGATAAAAGCAGCGTTGTACGAGTACGTCCACCATGAAGATCCAGAGACGAAGTAGAGCATTAGCGTAGCGTAAAATATTGAGCGCAGGTTATATCTAACAGGGGATTTTGTTTTATGAACCCTAGTTCCTATATAAGCCTTTCCCAGCAATTCTTACATCCCATGTGGTTGGTGGCGATGTACAAGTAAGTCTTTTAATCATTAGGAATATAGCAAAGTGTCCTCTACGAAAGTCAAATAATTTTGGGCGCGACGTTGGAATTAGGAAGTGAGACGGTAATCCAGGCATATTTTAACTAAGAAATTGCCAAGATACTCGTATGTACAGCTGAATAGTGAACCCCCGACCAGAGAGTTCATAATAGCTTTACGTTAATGGTAGCTAAGTTAGTTGTTAATTTTATTCATGCGGTTGGTTGCTACCTGACCACGGCTTAGTGAGAGGTCCCTAATCCGTCTGCGACCCCTGTACACATGTTTGTTCGGTGCAAATATGTTTTAAGTTAATTTAGCGATGTCTGCGAGTAGGCGGCGTGGGCGAAGATTATGCGTATGATGTGTAATGAAATAACCAAAAACCCGATAACGCTGTGGCGTCAGTAAAATTGTGTTCTAAAAGTATGGTTAGCACACAAGATGACTATTTTCTGCTTTATAAATAAATAATCTATCATCAACGCCATACCGTCCTACTTGTAATGAATTATGAAACCACTGAAAGGAGAAGAAAAACATCGGGAAGCTTGTTATATACTGAAATACATTATATAACAAGACACATCTTGGGCAGTACTATCCTGCATTTGGTAGAAGTGACATTTTAACATCATCATCATTGTCATCAACATCATAAAGGAAGTTTCCAAATAAATGGGACCTATGTGTATTAATACAGGTAATGTAGCTGTAGTTTTTAACATTAGCAATGGTCACTGTTACATATCATCATCATCAGCCAAAATACGTCCCATTGCTGGGCACGGGCCTCCTCTACAACTGAGAGGGTTTAAGCCTTAGTCCACTGTTACATACAACTACTATATTATTTCTACATGTATACTTAATTTGCTTGAGCACGTTGTGTCTTTGTATGGCCTCTTGAAAGAATTATTTCTACCTTACACAAATGTGTAACATACTAACAATATAAACAAATGATCCTCGCTGGTAGGTATTATTAATGTCTCTAATGTAATAAACTGAATAAAGATGAAGTGAAATTTTACAAGTGATACGGCGTGTATGATTGTCAAAATATTCATAGTGTATCTTGGATAACGTTTAAATAAAACTCCAGTTGGTTGTCACGTAATAAATTTTAAGTAATAGCGACAACAGCTATACCTACTCGAACCCTGTCGAAACACTAGTATAAATTTGTTACTTTCTCTAATAAAGCTTTCTTTTTTTAACGCCATATTAAGAGAATTAATTACGCGACCTACGGGGTTTCATTCAACATTGGGAGTCATCTTTTTCGTGCTATGCCCTTTCTAGCAGTCTCAAATATGTCTTGTTCTTAAAATAAAAATCCTTCTGTTAATCTGACCCTCATTAAGAGGTCATAAAGAGAACTTTATTATTGTTAAAAATATATTATACTATTTATTTTTCACAAACCAAGCTAACTATGAGGAGAATAAGATTATCATTATTAACAGATGAAATTCCAGGAAAGTTTCATTAGTTAATAAGTCAATACCCACCTTTTACCTTTCGCAATTTACATGGTAGAAGTAGAAACCCACAAACAGTTAAATTTTATTAATTGTTATTTTGCAGCTAACACTTACCTATACTTTGGCTGACCCAGATTCCGAGCATGTCAAGCTGCAGCAGCCGGTGATAGAGGCTCTCTCCGCGCGCGTGGTTCATGAACAGGTGGTAGAGGAAGGAGCCGCACCAGGGCGCCAGCGCTCCGAGTAGGTGGCACAGTGACAGGAACCACGCGCCGCCGCCGCCCCACGGGAGAAGCCATGGCAGCACCACCAGAATGTATAGTAGGGAGACGCCTGCAACAATATATTAGGATGATGATTTGGCGATCACACCAATACATTAAGTTAAAATGTCTAACGTAACTTATAAAAACCAACTTTTTTGCTTTATCAAGTTTTATCTGTTTAATAAAGAATAATTTCATTGATTTTTCAAACATGTCTGCTGCTAAAATCAACAAAAACAACAAAAGATTAAGAGTTCTCAATTGCTATCTTCATACATAGATTAAATAGAATCTTCTATTGCGTTCGTTGTAAAAGAGACATAAAAGTAATTTGTTTCTACAAAGTCAAACAAAACGACGAACTAATGCTTCTAATTCAATTAAACTGTTCAACCGACGCGATGCTGGGGAAACTTTTAAATCTATTGAGTAAATACTAGTCCGATAGAACGGCCTGCACTTGGTGGATAAATAATCTAATAATAGTTGATGGAATTGGTTAAAAGAAACACGCTGGGTTGCATATCGAATCTGTACTGGTAGTAACAGACTGGCGTTCAGCGCAGATTTGCTTATAACATTACAGTAATAGGTACAACAATTGAACCTGAACTTGATTGAAACAGAAACTTTAAAAAAATGGATGCAATTGAGGTAAAATAATAGACATAATATGTAAGTATGGCCGTATTTTATGCGTCTTGATTGACTAGAATCTAAACACTCGTGACCAAGAAGAGACCTTAGCAATGATTCATATATTATTAAGAAAACGGTATTCTAATAATAAAAGCCTTCTAGGAAAATATTGAGGAATAAAGGATCTTGATCCGTAAAAAACATCAATGAATAGATTAAACAAAATGCAAAAACTTATAATGTCGCGATTAGCAAGTTTAATTCTAGTGTATTACCGACGGTTACGCCGTAAAACAGTTGTTAACTAAACAACTGACAAAGTTAAAGTTCCAACAACTTGAACGCGCCCATCTATTTTCTGATGCGAGTTACACATACTTACGAAATAACGTGAAATTGCAAGGTTCAAAGAAATTTCTTTCCTTAATAAATACATTTGTTATGTTATTATCGCATTCAGGTAGAAAAATAGGGTTTTGCTAAATTCTTGCAGCGCATACATTTTTCTAGAGTATTCATAATAAAATTCCTGTAGCGTAGGTGTGTACGTGAGCGGAGTGTAGATTGTCGAGGCTATTGTAGAAGAATGCACCGCGTAGCAACAATACTCTTTGTTGTCGCGATACTTTCATACAGATAATCGAATTATAACTTCATGAAAATATGTTTTGTTCTATCCTCCAATACCATACTATCTTAAATCGATTTATTTAAAGCAAAGATTTAAAGAGATAAACCCGTAGCTCGGTTGAGAGTTGAATGTCGAGATTAAGGTCTCTAGTTCAAATGCAAGGCGAATAATTTGTAATGAATTGCTGTAAGGAAAATATATTTAGGAAATGCTGGAAAGCTCTCAAACGAAGTATTTATAACAGCATAGAGTCCATCTATAGGATAGAGGCTTGAGCATTCCGTTTGCCTGCCGTCGCCCTTTATTAATGTTGTAAAGGAATTCAAATGGATCCAGGCGCTTTACATCCGAGGTGTTCTACACTATAAAAATGTACCTATATATTGAATGGGTGATGTGGTTTTAATTTGTAGGTATAACGGCCTAGCTTTTTCAGTAGATTCCTAACAGTATTATTATTAGCTTACATGATCATTTGCATTATCGGCAGTTTGAAATCCACAATGTGTTAATTCACTTATTTTTAAACTCGATAATTTTATACACAAGCTAAAATTATTTCTATTTACAAAAAACAATATGATACAATGATTTGAATGGTAACTACCAGTTGTAATAATTTGCAATGCCAATAGAAACATAATAAATTAAGTTCAGTTTTTAATATAACCGCATTCTGTATATGGATAAATCTATTTGATAATTTTAATCTGCAATTAAAAATGATATCGTATCTCACTGATAATTTGTTCGTGTATTCAAAATATTTTTTATGATTTAATATAATACTGAGTTGCATTTCTGCGTTTTACAATTTAGCTGCTCTTTAAACAAGGATCTTGTTGAAATTTATATGGAATGAAGGAAAATACCGCATAAAGCTGCATTTCTCGAGTATATTTCGTATGTTTCATTGTGTTTTATGGGATATCCGTATGTGGAATGTGCATGAACAGTAAGTATAAATCAATATTGTGCTGAATAATATTAAAATCAAATTACACTAAAGGCGAATATTATAAAGGCGAAAGTTTATATATAGGTAGATGTTTCTTAAGTTTTATCTTTCACTTAAGATCTGCAAAACGAATTTAATTTAATTTGCTATGGAAGTGGCTTACTCTGGATAAACATATACATAGGCTTTGTATAGTTTGAAAATACTTATTATTGTTCTCGTTGAATAAGCATGGAGTTCATAGAATGTCTGGGCGAAGTCAATTACAGAGGTGCAGAACCACAACAATAAAACTTCTAGTTTATTATACTACCAAGTTGAGTCCACGATGCAGTTATGCTAGATTGATGCTGGATGTAAAATATTGTTTTGTATAAGGTTGTTGTTTCATTGCTCTTAATTGTATTATGTATGGAGTGGCACGTCCCGAGCGACCGAATTAATTCATTTAGCAGTAGGTTGCAGAGGCTGTATCGACTCGACGATGGACATCCTGTGCGTCACAAAACTAAATCTACAATTCATAATGTCTTGCTGTATATTAAAGTAATGGGAATACTAACAATACATGACTTTATCAGTCCATTGATTAATCCGCCCATATACACCCCACTGCTGGGCACGGGCCTCATTTGCAACTTAGAGGGTTAAGGACTTAGTCAACCACGTTGGCGAACTAGACACCTAAGAAATTCCTGAGAATTTCTATACCAATCTATTGATTGACATAGATCTACTGTATTACCATACCTGGGATTTTTTTTAATACTTATCGAAGCTGTGTGTGCTGTTAATGAATTATCACGCACTTTAACGGTGAACATAATCTCCATTACACTGCATGTATGAGTGTTGTCATAAGTCAGTCAGTGCGCTTTAAGTCGATAATCAATAGTAGTACGGATTCAATAGTATGGGTTGGCTGATAAATTAGTATTACAAATATTATTCTATGTACAATATGAAAACACTTTCCACTTCATCCAAGCTTATTCTTACTAAGCATAACCCAAATAATTCGGACCGTTGTGTATCCCAGTTTTCACTTCAAGACAAGGATTATATAGAGGTTGGCACAAAGCATCACCTGTGTCAAATTACCTTGGGAGTAAATACGACTGTAAATTGTTGGGGTATATAAGCCGTATTCTTTTATTCCGGCCCCTCCCGACAGGTAGTACAGGACGCCCCTGATAACGCCCATCGTTGCCTACATTATCCTTAATTGCGCTTTCAAACTTGCTTTTGGAGTTTACGCTAGTCAGCTAATGAGTTTGTGTAATTGTAGCTTGAAAATAAAATAAATTATTCGTATTTGTTTGGGCAATGTCGGTTTTTATTTATTTAACATACTTTCTTGTATACTATACAAATAAATAAATACACCCAACAGTCACATTAGTACATAGTTCTGACCCCACACTAGGATACAAGTCCTGTGTCGTGGGTATCAGAGACTACGAGAGACTTCGGTCTCACAAACACCCAGACCCGAAACAAATATTTGTGGATCACACAAACATTTGTCTCGGTGCGGGGATCGAACCCGCGGCCTCTCGCGGTCAAGTACTATATAAAACATAAATGAGATAAACAACGATGACGAAAAGAAAAAGCTACCACAGGCGGTCTTATCGCGCTTCTACGTTGAGTGAAAATAACATTAAGGCCAGTAGCGCAAACAGTGCGGAGTCTACCGTTTGTGTATACAGTGTGTATAAAGACCGTGATCGATACCTAATGGCCGAATACTGAAACGCTACTTAATCTGAGGGCGACTTATATTTAACTGGCTGTTATAATTTAAGCGGTATACTGAAACATCATTTATCGGTTTTAAGACTGTGATTTACTAACGCCCACTTAAATTTCCATAAATGACAACATTACCACACAAAGTTATTTTACATGACATTTTTTAAGTATATACCGCTTAAATTATAACAGCCACAAAAATATAAGTCACCCTCAGATTAAGTAGCGTTTCAGTATTCGGCCATAAGACAGGCAATAACCACGGTGATTACAAACACAGTGACATTAAAAAAATCCCGACAAAAAAAAACCTTTTCCTAAGAACTACATACATTTAATACTCGTGGTTGTAAGGAAAACGTTTATTTTTTTTATTTTTTGTCGGGATTTTTTTAATGTCACTGTCTTTGTACTCACCGTGGCTATTGCCTGTCTTAGTTTTCGATCACGGTCTTTATAAATCCTGTATACTTCAGAAAGTGAAAAAAAAAACTCGTGATGGCCTCGAGGTTTAGGCACGCGGTCGAGAATCTCGACGGTCGCGGGTTCAAACCCCAGGCACACCTCTGACTTTTCGAAGTTATGTGTGTATTGACATTGAATTATCACGTACTTTAACGGTGAAGGAAAACGTCATGATAAAACCTGCACACCTAAAAGTTCTTAGGAATTTCTTGGGTGTGTAGTCCGCCAACCCGCTCTAGGCCAGCGTGGTGGACTAAGGCCTAAACCCTCTCAATTGTAGAGGAGGCCCGTGCCCAGGGCTGGGCAAAATACATGCTTTGCTTTAATTGAAATACAAATTACAAAATACTGTATCGCAAGTAATTAAAATACGAAATACAAAATACATTTAAGTAAGGTATTTGAAATACAAAATACAGTATTTTAATACGTTCCGAGTTCTATTCCCAGGTGGGACAAGGTATGCCTCAAATTCTCTCTCTTCTCTCTTCTCTCAAGTCATTGGGGATTACAGATAGTGAGGTTATGTACGTATGTATGTATGTTTTTGATTTTGTTTAATAGTTGGTTTTATTCAATTAAACCCTAATGGTAGATACCATTAAGATATTTAGCAATAGTTGTCATTTCTCTGTGATTTATGACCTTAAGCACAGAAATAAAAGCTAACAAGGGAATTTATTTGAGAAATAATTCGCTTGGAAAACATTGTATCTTAATTACTAAAACTTCATCATCAGCCCATACACGTCCCACTGCTGGGCACGAGCCTCCTCTACAACTGAGAGGGTTTCGGCCTTAGTGCACCACGCTGGCCTAATGCGGGTTGGTGGACTACACACCTAAGAAATTCCTAAGAACTTTTAGGTGTGCAGGTTTCATCACGATGTTTTCCCTCACCGTTAAAGCAATTGATAATTCATTGTGAATACACACATAACTTCGCAAAGTCAGAGGTGTGTGCCTAGGGTTTGAATCTGCTACCGTCGAGATTCTCGACCGCATGACTAAACCTCGAGGCCATCACGACTAAAACTTACAAACAGATAAATTGGGACAACGCTGTACCTTTACTCAGATACGTATGATGGTCTTATTTACACAAATATACCTATCCTATTTTTTGTCCGCGATTTCGTCTGCTTGGAAGAATTTTAATAGACTGGTGGTAGTTTTTAATTTCCGACAGATTTTGTCACAGGTAAATTATATTTCATTGCCAAGTGTCAATAGAGCAGGAACGTTATTTTGGAATCGAAGTATCTACCTAACCTAAGTTTTATACCTACTGACGTGGTTCAATTTTATCTTGGATTTGAAATTACGAGCCCTCATTACCGTGCCATAGTTTCACAAATAATACTTTTCACGAGCTGTTGATGGGTTTTAAAAGAAAAAAACACATCTAAATTTTTTCAGTTGAGCTACAAGCCTCTATGCAAATAAAATATAGCACTTATTTATTTTGACGTATTTTTTATTCAAATGCGTTTGCAGTAGCTTTATAGCGGGTATTTACATATTTTTGTATGAAAAAGCCTAACGCTGGAGCTATGAAACACTCGTCTAACTATTGAAAAGGCTTGAAAATATTAGAGCCATATTTTTTACTTTGCTTCTATTGAATTTATTATTGTTACGTATTGATACAATTATCATAAGACATAATATTACATTTAGGAGAGAACTTACTGAAGTTAAACATGCATAAATTGCGAAAACAATATTTAAATTTGAATCATACATAAATTGTAATAGTTTAAATAAATGCTTCACACCTGGATTATCCAGCGTATTTACGTCAATTGCGCTTCTTGTCTCCATTTTTTACAATAGGATTCAAGCTATTGCTGCTCTTTTAGGGCTCCGGGATTATTGGGGTAGCAGTTCAGGCTCTTGCCATCAAGTTCAATGAGGTTTCTAAGGTGTCAAAAATGTGGCTTATATACATAAGTAGAGCGTGACAGCCTAGTTATGCCTCAATATCCATAGGTACAAAACCCAAGAACACGTGTTTATGAACGGCGAAAAAAAAAACATCATATTAGAAGACATTCCAGTGTCTGAACCAGTCACAAGCAAGAGGTTTGAAGTACCGTACATAAGAGGTGAATGATTTCCGCCCCGGTGTCTCCTGCCAGTCGTAAGAGTTGATTTAGAGGGATTTTTGGAGTTGTTACAAAAGAAATATCTCAATTTTTGCTAGGCCTACATAGTGAACGAAAAGTCCTTCCTTCTAAAACAGTTTTTCCAGCAGGAGTTAGTCGTCAGTAGGTAGTAGATTAATCTATAAAAATACATTCGATGTCTTTATTTGTTAGTTAATAAAATTCCGATAAGGGAATGCAGAATGAATTTGACACATGTGTCATAGTAATTATTAAAGACTAGCAAAGGTATAATATACGAGTACATAATTGTCTGTTAAATAATTTCTGTGCAAATATATCGATTGTATTCGCTGTCCATGACAGTGAGCGTTTACTGTGCCGCTGCAACGTGCTACAGGCCTTTTGTACGTGGCTGTAAGTGACACTTCATTGTATAAATGTCAGTATTTCACTGTTTGTTCCATATTTTTCCTAAAGTTTTATTTTTATGTTACAACAAAGAAATAACAAAAAAAAACTACATAAGACAATAGACTACATATCACAAACGTAAACTAGTAAAACACTAGATCGCTGTGTTAAATTAAATACGATAATCGTTAACAAACTCAACTTTTTTGGGTCTCTTAAATATAGTACCAGATTATACAAATATGGAAGATTAATAAAATAATCGTAAATTAAAAATGTGCTATATTTTATATTGTATTAATAACAGACATATAAAAAAAAAATATAAAGTTCCAACAGCAGCTTTCAATCGCTTTTGATTGATTTCAACATGGATGCGAGGATTACCTAATAATACTACTGGTATTTTACCGCACGTAGGTATTTGTAAAACCCCTTCGGAACTTCAGTACAAATGTACGCTTGTCGTTCGCTTTGTGTACACATTACGATGGCAGGTTAATTGCATGACTTATGCCTATTATCATGGTGACGGTGAGTCATTACCGTTAGTCATGATTACAATGTATATACCTACTTATCGAGAAAGAACGAGCAAACTGCTTTTTATAAATGTTAGTTTTAACGGACGTCGCTTAAGGACATGGCGGTAAATATAGTTGAAGTTCACATAGGGTATCATAATATAATATTGTATCAAACACAATTTTCCCGGCCCTGGAAGTAGACAACTCTTTGTTTCCAACTCCTTCTTTATATATTTATAATTAATTTCCTTGCGGGTTCAACACAAATTAAAGTACCTTAGCGTCGCTAAGCTTCAGCGTGAATTGTTGATCCTGGAGCACAAGAGTTCCAGTGGTGGGTTTGGAAATTTCCACCTATCCCAAAACACGACTATGAGAACCACTGTTCTGGGCTTCCCACGATGGTCGAAAATATCATTTTTAGCAACGGATTGTATTCTGTTTAAAATCAATTGAGTTAGTTACTCGTACTTGATAAATAATTAGAATATAATGGATATTTATGATGTCTAATTTTTTTTAAACGTTTTAGTTCGCTTGGATTTCTGCCAGTCGCTATAAGAAACATAAAAATTAAATCAAATCGCGTGCACCGACCCCTATAGCGCTTCAAAGGGTTGCTGACTAAATTAATTTAGGTATTTCCTGTTTAAACGAATATAAACTTGGTTAAAATTCATATTAATAATATGATAGATAATATGATGTTTCAGGAAGACCGTACCGTAATAAAAATTAGGGCTTGCCCTAGCTAGAGACCCTAGGTACGCTACTGCACGAAGTGGTAAAGCTAAGTCTCAGTCTGGTGGAAGGATATTCGTTCCCGTCCGGATGGTGATCACTGTAGTTAAGATATGATACCCGTAACAGTGACACATTCAGAGCCTGGTCGGGGGAAGTCTTTATACTCGCTTATGATTAATATACTGGCATAATGTCGACGAGCACTGATGGCCTCGGGGTTTAGGCGTGCGGTCGAGAATTTCGGCGGTCGCAGGTTCAAACCCCAGGCACACACCTCTGACTTTTCGAAGTTCTGTTTGTATTCACACTGAATTATCACTTGCTTTAACGGTGACGGAAAACATCGTGATAACACCTGCACATCTAAAAGTTCTTAGGAATTTCTTAGGTATGTAGTCCGCCAACCTGCACTAGGCCAGCGTGGTGGACTAAACTTAAAGCCTAAACCCTCTCAGCTGTAGAGGATGCCCATGCCCAGCAGTGGGACGTATTTGGGCTGATGATGAATGACAACTAGTGACAGAAGCAGAGAGCTACTCGCAATGGTTTCTCACCAGTTGATACTTTACTTAAACTGCAATACCATTAGGCGATAGTGCAGCCACTTCCCTCTCCTAATACAAAAGAGTACGTTCAAATTCAAATAGAAGCCATTTTTAACGGAAAAACAGAAAGTTACAGATTTAAATATTTAATGCCTGAAACAGGGCGTACATAAAACACGACCCAGAGCTTAACACGAGCGAATGTCGGTGAATATTTTATTGCTTCAAAGTTGTATAAATAAAACTGCAGCCTTCTAATTATTTTCTTCGTGTCGATCGGCTGAGATTAATTGAAAAGCAATTGACAATGACAGAATAATTGCAAAGCATGGTAATTAGTTTACTCAAAGTTGCACGGATAAATGGAATGTTTTAAATTTACCTAAATTTGTGTTTCCATTTATTTTATTTTATTTTCATATAATTTCAGGAGTGTAATAAGTCTTGACAACATTCAAGCATAGGATATACATAACCGCACGCCAGTATTCCGCGAAGGAGTATGCAGAGGTGCATTTTGCATCCACATATTGCCGTTTTTCGGGCACATTTCCAGACTCTACGCTACTACTGATATTTTCCTAATGTAAAAACCTAATATGACTTTGCTCTACCCGGGAATCTAACGCAGCACAGCCTCTATATCGCATGGCAAACATTATTTATACAACAAATCCTGAAAGAATGTTTTCTATAAAAAGCACAATTATTTTTAAAATTAGGATACGATTTAAAGTGCATATGTATAATGTATATAATATTATTATACCTATATTGTTAATAGCAAGTAGTGTTATCAACATCTTTTTGAACAAACAAATTACGTACCACCGATTATTATAGCTGTAACACTGAAATTACGTAACCCAAGTTCCATCGACCTGCCGTGTTAAGGATCTTATGAATATTGCACAAGGGGCTAACCAAGTCAGCTCCTACACGGAATAATGCATTCCTTTCCCAGAGTAGCAAGTTTGCTTTGTTTGACTGCTCCGAATTATTGATGTTACGGACATCAGTGCAGTTAGGGATGACACATTCACCCTTCCATCTGCATATCGATCGGCCATGTAACTAAATGGGACTGCACTTGGATGGATTTAACCAAATTTCCTGTCGCTGACGATTGCAGCGCAGTTGACGGTGTTTTTAATTCCGAAACAGCTTCCGTTATTACATTTCGACGTGGCTGACGTCGATGGGCAGATTGCCTTTTCATTTATACACGTTTTATTTGCCACAGCCAGTTTCTCTCTTTGTTGTTTTTGGAGTGATTTTGACTTTCACATATATACATAACATGACTTTTCCAGTCTAATATACAAACTAACAGTATCTATCTAATCGATGGTAATTTCGAATCAAATTTACCTTATCTCTTTTGTTTTCTTTCTCTTCTCTTATCTTTTACTAATAGACTTTACTAGTTCAATAAGTCATACTAGTACACAAAAAATAATATTATAAGTGATTGATACGAAAGTATCTCTGTGTAATTGCCTTTTACTTGCGCTTAAATTAGTGGATCAATTTGGTTTATTGGAAAGGATAGGCTTCTATCAAAATGCGCCCCGGCGAAGAGGGACCAACCCAGCAATTACGAACAATGACTATAGGTATCACACAAATAATATTTTTTTAATTGCTCAAATTAAAACCACGGTCATTTATATTATCAAGATTTAAATAAGCACAAAAATGAAATATTCTGTCTGAATTTAGTTAAACTTTCGAACACAGTTCTACTTATTAAAATCACAATAACGCCTATAATAAATAGCAGCGCAACATCATGCCATCTTTAGGTACATTAGTAACGCAAACATAAAAAAAATCCGCATGTACCTACACGATGAGGGAGAGCCTGGCAGACCTCCATGACCTCCGCTGAATAATGCAGGGGATCGGCCGCGTGGAAGCACAGATTAATAAGTTAATGCCAGCTGTACATATTAAGTGGGCTGCGGAGATGCGCTCCACATCACGTTAAGCTTCATGAGGAAGTCGCGGGCTCATGTGTTAACTGCTTTAAATTTGCTACATATTGAAGTATTTTAATTAAAGTTTATTATATTTTAAAATACCTGAAAATAAGGTTCTGTTTTTAATATCAACGATTTGTTTTATACTCTTGTCGTTTACTGCACTGAAACTTTATAGATTCGTGTTTTTTAATTATCTGCTTCGTAAGTCCTACGGGTTCAAGGGTCGATCAAAGTATTATTAAGTCTCAATACTACCTATAATAGCAATAGTAGGCAATAGGTTCGTGCCACGTGAGACGTGGGGAAACAGATCCTGGATCTGTATCCATTATTTATGGCTGTCCATGTGTGTATATAATTTTTTTAAACTGTGAAGAGCAAATTTAAGTAAACCAGTGGTCTGGAAATGCTTTCTGTTAACGTTGATGTAGCTTAAAAACACTCAGATTTACATTTTTTGTTACCAGGGTGTCTTGAATAGAGGCTCTACTTAAAGAGAGGTATTGTGCAATATTTGGCCGCGCGCCAACTGACCTCCATACTGAATTTATCGCCGGTCACCTGTTTTTGAACTAAATAGATAACTAATATCTAGCTAAAAACTAAAAGCAAAGTTTCCAAATTGGTATTTGTTGTTAAATATAATCCGAATTCATAAATTTTGGATAAAACATCATTTGAATGTTTTTATTTGAATAATTATATTTTTTTATGAAGTTTGTAGTCTACAAACCTATTAGGGGTGTATGAGAATGTTTTAATAATTGTAGGTAAGTATTCATGATCTGCCACGCAATAAGACGATAAAGGAAAGTAGTATTAGCAAGCCTAAAACCTAATAGTTTCTAATGTGCCCGTACTGTAGGCCCGTACCTGTAGACCCGGGTAGCGGACTGAGGACTTAAAAGGAAATATACCTACCTACACGACGGTTAAAAGAACTTCTAGGACAATTATATAGCAAACATAAAGATTTGTTCATATCTAGCGTACCTACCATCAAAAATATTGGAGCACTTTCTAAGATATTACATTACAGGAGGGAAGGAATGAGTGATAGCTGAAAGGTCCAACGCATCTAAACTGTGTAAGATGCTCAGTAGTAGGGCATTAAAATTTGTTTCTTTCAACAGGAATTAAACACCTTACATAAATATGTGGGTTATATTTTCCTCAACTAAAAATATTTAGTCTCTCTTCTTTCAATGTAACTGCCTCGTGGTCTCGCGTTACAAGTATGTGCAGTGCGATCTAGAGGTACTGGGTTCGATTCCCGGGTCGGGCAAAGTGTTATTGGGTTTATCCATTAAGAAATTCTTAGTAACAGCACGGAGCCTGGATATGTGCCCGAAAAACGGCAATAAGCTCGCCCCCTAATACGTGGGACTGATACATAGGCGAAATGTGGGTGCCGAGCCGAAATGCACCTCTGCCTACCCCTTCGGGGAATACAGGCGTGAGTTTATGTATGTGTTTGTATGTTCATTCAATGTCTCAGTTCAATCAAAAGAACAAGAAAAAAATATTAGCAAGGATTAATTATAATTATATATGTTCTTCTATTTAAAATAAATTCAGGCATACAAAACAACCTGATCGTGAAAAACAATACAAGTATATACGAACATAGCAGTACCCCGGATACACAATACCGATTGTATATTCATGGAATCTTCTTGTTTTACAACCACCGCCTCCCCCACAGCTCCATTGAGACATTCAGACACGAGTAATACAAGAAAAAATGTTACTCAAATCGTGATAAATAAAGCTGGGAAGTAAAGTAGGGTATCGCAAACTCTGTTTATTATATTTCGGAGTTTGGCTTCACAATTCCTCTTGATTCCCTAATTTAATACTTATTTAGGCTTTATTTGTCATCCGTGTGTCGTCGTTGTGGGATAAGTATTTAGTTTCCATTCGGTATGTGTTTGTATTCATCATCATTATCATCAGCCCATCAACTCTTAACGTAAGAGGAGGCCCATGCTCAGCAGTGGGTCGTATATGGGCTGATGATGATTATGATGATCATCGTCAGCCCATATACGTCCCACTGCTGGGCACGGGCCTCCTCTACAGGTGAGAGGGTTTAGGCCTTAGTCCACCACGTTAGCCTAATGCGGGTTGGCGGACTATACACCTAAGAATATTTAGGTAAGCAGGTTTTATTACGATGTTTTCCTTCACCGTTAAACTACGTAATAATTCTTTGTGAATACACACACAACTCCGAAAAATCAGAGGTGTGTACCTGGGGTTTGGACCCCTGACCGTCGAGATTCTCGACCGCGTGCCTAAACCTCGAGGCCATCATGACTTTGTATTCAATAACAAATAATATCCTCCGTCTCACTAAACGAAATGAAACAATGTAGGGTCAATCCTGACATTGAAATACATTTTTGTATGATCCAAAAGAGCCTGGATTTCTATTTTATTGCTATACATAGCAATCTGTAAGCAATCTAATCATTTTACCTTTCTTTTCTAATTTACACTTAATATAATGAATATAATGACGACTCCTGAAGCAAGTTTTTTAATATCATAGCGACATGACCTTTTGGTTTAGGTATCGAGAAGATTAAGTAACTTTTTTAAAACTAACGCTTTAACTTTTGTAAAAAAAAGTTCAGCAGAGAAGCAAGCGATATAGCTAGTGGTTACCGGCCATGGCTGACCGTAATCCATTAAATCCACCATGCTTTCTGTTATTTACTAATCTATATCACAATAGTATACAAAAACCACCTCGTTAGCTCCGCGGACCGCGACGTAGATTTAGTAGGTTCCGACTTCGATTTCCGGATCGAAAATCGGCAAAAGGCGTAATGATGTTAATGACCCCTGTAAATTGGTGTTAAAAAAAACAAGTTGGCGAACCTTGAATGTAGCAGATATATTTTGTATACGTGTAGTAGGTATACAAAGATCACAAAAGAGAAAAAATCCTACAGTTTTGTGTTGAGTCTGCCTGTTCCAATTAAACCCTTGAAGGTATTCCGCCCACAGTTTTGTATAGCTTTGCTAATATCTGTCTCTAGCAAAGATATAGTGTTTATTGTTCGACCCCCAAGAGAACAGCATCGATTTGCGGTGTAGTACTTGGCTTAGCACCATTATTGCGTTCTTATATCACTTCGAATGAACGCTGAATGGGTTCCTTGGCATCCCGCATATTGGCACACTAGATTCCAGATAGCACTGATATATAGTTTATATTTGTGACTCTTTATCGCATGGATACAAATGTATTTGGAATCATTAAACAGGGGAGAACGACCTTGTAATTTTCTATCATTTGTGACTTTTGCAAGTATTGAATAATAATAACGTTCGTCTTGGCGTAACTTTTCTAAATTCAGTTATTAAGGTAAATTTGAATATACGAGTATTTGAGGATTTACATAAAATGAATGAATAAAAAAAATTCAATACTAGATTACAATCTTCGGTCAGATTATTGTATTTTTCGGCGTTTTACTAAAATATATTTTATATTGACATTTTAAATAGTTTGAATAAATTCAGATTTTGAAGTATCTACTATTATAATTAATAAAAATTAGATCATCTCAAACTTATAAGTAATTAAACTATTAGATGTAATACCTATTGTTGCATCAATACATTCAACTGGGATTATTATCTAAAAAACAAAACACACTACTGATCTAATTTTTTTACTACATACGTATACCCACCTATTTTTCATTCTCCTCTCGACCTAATTCTGGTATCCACCAACAAAGTGAAAGCAGGAGCTAGTATGAAATAAAACGAAAAGGAGCAGTTGTTTTACGTCGATGATAAATCGACATGGCCTTCAAAAAATGTTATTTATTACCGTACTGAAGGTTACCCAGCAAGTGTTATTTATTATAGTCCCAGCAATAATTTCCTATCATCGACTCACTGCCCTTTGTTATAGAAAGTCAATATAATTATTATTTTACTGCATCGACTACAAACATTGTGAGTCGGAGCCACGCGCGTGGTGCTTTGATAACTAATGTTATAATTGGAGGGGCCCAATCCCTAACACGACGCATCGTCATTTTGCCTCGCTCTAAAGGAATTCTTAAAAATCGAAAATTATTTCTCGACTTGCCAGCTTCCAGTTCGTTACAGACGACGCAAACACGAAACATATACATGTTTGAAAAATAAAATGGTCTCGCAAAAATGAAAATAAACAGGCATAAAAGAATGTATTGATCATTAAATATTTGCTTTGGATTGAAATGTCTATCAAACTTTAATACTCATGATATAAGACTTAACAGTTAACTTCATTATTTTTATTGTAGGTCTCATGGAAAGTCGGTGAACTTCGGTGTCCGGTGTCATCTATCACCAAGCGGGGTGCAGCATGGTTTACAAAAATTTGGGTGACAGATTTGTGGTTGAATAAAACTTATTTTTAGAGTAAAATAAATAAAAAAATCAAAGTGAAAGTAAAATTATCGACCATCCGCTAAGAATACTTGATTCGAAAGCAGTCACCATTGTTCAGAAAGGGTTTGAGATTATTATGTACCCCAATAATCAGACAATAGACAACTCCCCTCGCATAAAATTCGAGGGAATACGGCCACATAGGGTATTCGTAGGGTGCCGACGGGATCTTATGCGAAGCTTTATGTTGTCAATTCCAGACATAGGAATCTGCTCTAACGGCCGGAATTTAAACAAATTATTTCTTATATCAATGTATTGTCTACTAAGTTGTAATAAAAAAAGACTAATACTGCTTCGTGGTTTATTGGTACAAGTACATGGTGTGCGACCTAGAGGTCTCGGATTCGATTCCCGCGTCGGGCAGCGTGTTATTGGGTTTTTCCATTAGGAAATTCTCAGTCAGTAATGATACCAACTTACCAAATGCAGTACGTTATTGTCCATCTCGTTATTCGTTTTTATTTTTTCTCTGAAGTTTACCATAATCCACGGAAATAGCTGTTACATTTTTAAACGGAAACTAGTATACCTACTAGTTTCCTTACTAGCAATAAGTTTAAAATGCGTTTCATATTTATAAATGTGAAAAGTTTACGAGTTCAATATTGCGCCTGAGGTCGTCTTTCTCTCCCTTGTTAGTGACACGGTTCAGAATTACGTGCAATATTAAACTCCACATTTGTTAGCGCCAAGCTAGTTTCAAACACGACTTGCGAGCTACGATGTCTCACTTGTCTGAACTTTGTTTCTATTTGTTAGCCGTGAAATTGCTTCGTCTAAAATCTTAGATAAGGAGCGTGAAGTTGTAATGGTAAAGAAACTTGTTTAAAACAAATTGGAAGTATAATAATAATTTGTATTGTTCTTGGTCTGGTAACAAACACTTTAAATTATGAGGAGTCATCACCATCATCCAGTTATTATGTAATAGGCCAGTGTACTACTGAAAGAAGTAAAAGCAAAGTTTTTGAAATAAACTGATTTGTAGTGCAATATTCGACTAGTCTATCTGTCTAAGCTAGACAGACTATCGCGTATTTCTACCACAAAAGTCATCTCCTTTATTGTTCTTATTGTGATATTTTCATCGCAGTCAACACAACCACTATAATTTTTTTTGTAAATCGTCAAAAGGAAATATCGTTATGTTAATGTTGCAAATATACATCATTAGCAAAACCCTTTTATATTGCTAAACTAACCACCATTTTGTTATCTATTATAAATCACACGTAGTCCTGGTCCCACATAGGCCGCAAGTAATAATATAAGGATACAGACATGGATAGAGTTTGCATTGTAAAATAAAAACTGAAGATAATGAAATAGTAATTGAAAGTTTTTAATGGTAACTTTTGCTTAACATAGCGTCCGGACTAAGCTGGACCGCGTTGGTAAAAACAGAACAAAAGTAATAACAATTTATTGTTCTAATTCTCTCGTGCCCAAAAAGGAAATACAAGAATTCTTATCTTACAATGTAACTCAAAGTTCACAATAGAAAGTCCCAGAGCTCTTTGGAATCTTTTCAATTCACCATTTAGTTAATAAAACGGCGAGGGTCAGCCGATAAGCGTTCAAAATGGTGCAAAAGCATTCAGCAGACATTTGCTGGGACTGTTAGCTTTGGATTAAAAACTGGAGCGACGTAATGAAAGTCACTGACAGCGTATCGAGGCAGGCAATAGATCGACCTAACAAAACCGCTGCGGATTTTACTATACACTGGGAATGTGAGCTGTTGGCTTAATGATGAATTCAATATGTCCATTTTATTTCTAAAGGACTTACCTAAATAAAATTTGCGTTTATATATAAAAACACATAGACATATCCTATAATATAGCTCTCAAAAAGCTCTTCGCTTTTATAAATTAAAATATGTGTAGTCAAAAATATATGTCAATTTTATCTGTTTCCTTATCTATATATATTTTAAGGAGTTGAACAAGATTCATGGGATATACATATTGCACTTTTTTCTGCTTATGCATCGTGGATTGCAAAGAAGCTGTAGTAATGCAACTACGGAATGCGTAGCGTACTCTACGAGTTACAAGCGCGCTAATTTTCTATAGCAACCTAAATACTATTCACGTTTCTGTTGTCATCGATTAATTTTCATCCCATAAGAAAGCTAAATGAGTATAATAATACTGTACCGTGTGTAAGAATGTTGATAGTCTCGTTATGGAAGTAGAAGAGACTGCGCACACAGTCACCCCAGCCCTGCAGCGGCCGGTAGCCGGTCAGCACGTACGGGTTGAACTGCAAGTGCTGCGGCATGTCCCGCCAGTGCAACAGCTCCACGCCACCGCTGCCACTCGTACCTGCTGGCTTCTCTTCCTTAGACTTGCCATCATTTTCACTCGATTCACTAGCATTTAACTCGGAACGCTCTCGCCCCTCATTATCACAGATACGCTCTAGCGACTTCTTCCTCTTTTTAGGTCCCTTGCCGTTGACTTCTTGAATTGACGCGTCGAACATTTCCGTACACGTGTCAGGTACGCTCCCTGCTTCCCTCATAACTTCGCGCCCTTAGCACTCTCGCGGCCCGGAAGAATGGGATGCTGCGGTGTCGTCCTTTCGACTGAACCGCGTGTCCGCATGACCGGCTAAGTACAACTTTTTGATAAGTTTTTATAAATAATATCACAGTATTGGTGTCGGGGAGGACCACATGTGTAACAGGGATTATCTTCGAGTCGGCGTTCAGTCAGCAATCGTCCGCGTTGGTGGTGCGATTCGGGTCGGCAGGTGGCGGTGGATAGCAGCCGGAGAGAGCGCCGGCTGGGCGGGCGGCCGCGGAAGCGCGCGACTGGCCTGGCGCCGTCGCACACCCCGGCCGCGGATGTCGCGCCCCCGCCCCGCGCAGATATGCGCACTGCGCAATCCTGATCAGCTGATTCCCGCCAGAAGGTCGACCTATTCCACAATTACACTTTCACTGATCCTGAAAGGAACATGCCAAATAAAATAGGCCAACCACATTTTTTCATCGGTAGCATCCTTAGTATAACATTAACGATTTTATCGTTCCCTTAGATAACACTTTAATACTTCTAAAACTTTTAAAAACTTTTAAAACACAAAAGTGATAAATTATTAAACTATATGAGATTTAGTTATGGTTAAACTTTAAAATAACCTAATACACCATGTTAATTATACTAAGCATAATGTATTAAACGTAAAAAAAAATACGTGTTATGCATGATTAAAATTAAAATGATTAAACGCCATCTATAGGCAGGGCTGGGCAAAATACATGCTTTGCTTTAATTGAAATACAAATTACAAAATACTGTATCGCAAGTAATTAAAATACGAAATACAAAATACATTTAAGTAAGGTATTTGTAAATAATGCATATTTATTTGTTTTGGAATAGATTTTTTTTGAAGGCGGTTTTTGTTTTGTTATTGCAGGTCCTGATGAGCACAAATTAATAGTAATGAAGGCTAAATGTATTTTGAAGCCTCGAGTATTTGAAATATTAATTACAAAATACTTCGGCTTCACGTTTTTGAAATACAAATTACATTTTAAGAAAGTAATTAAAATACAAATACAAAATACGTATTTGTATTTCAATTACGTATTTCAATTACAAGTACTTAATTCAAATACTGCCCAACCCTGTCTATAAGTCACTTTTATTAAACGTAGAGTGCTTTTCTAGGTATTTTTTAAAACGTCAGAACGCGATTGGTGTAATTGTGAAAAATAAACAGGAGACATTACAGGTGTATGAAATACTTAATTGTTGTAACAATGTGATATTCCATAAATTAGAGAAACTATTAGGTAAGATTAAGGTGCTTAAAACCAGTACTTCTGATCTAGCCACATGTGCTGCTATAACTATGCGAGTATGAAGAGTTAAAAAAATTATACACATACATACATAAACTCACGCCTGTATTCCCCGAAGGGGTAGGCAGAGGTGCATTTCTGCACCCACATTTCGCCAAGTATGTATCGGTCCCACGTAATAGGGGGCGAGCCTATTTCACATTTCCAGACTCCGTGCTGTTACCGAGAATTTCCCAATGGAAAAACCCAATAACACTTTGCCCGACCCGGGAATCGAACCCAGGACCTCTAGATCGCACGGCACATACTTGTACCGCGAGACCACGATGCAGTTATTTAATGTGATAATTTTAATTTGCTATTATCTATTGCAATTAGTTTTTTTGGGAAGAGATCTGTTGGGCGGAGTGCCTATAGCGAGCAAGCTTTCTCTCGCTAGAATTTGTGTGAGGGGGGCAGAATGTATGCGTCAACAATATAGTTGCACGGTGCACATTCCATGTGGGATGTGGCGCAAGAATGTATAATAATAATTTACTAACAAGCTTAATTAAGACAAATTTTAGTTTCATAAGGCTTTACACGACAATGCTATAATATAATATCGTTAATTTTTACTGGGAAATATCGTGAATATGTTATATACCTTTTATATAATAATTCAGTATCAAAATATATTACGAATAAATTTCATTAACAATTGCTATTATACTGACATCCAGTAATGGACACATAATTGCATAACGTTAAGTGAATTTAAAATAATCATCAGTGCAGTTGAAGTTGTAGAGTGGTTGTAGAAGAAATAAGAATATTGAAACTTAATATTTACCTCGTATTTACATACAAAAAGATTTAGGTAACAACTATTAAGTAATGATAGATGATATTTATTAGCGGCACACGAAGTTATCACATTTAATTTTCATCAAAAATAAAAAATAAATCCGTTGCTAAAAATGTGTAATAGTTATTGGGTATTTAATAAAGGTAAAGGTAATATTGTTTTTTAAAGCAATTACAAATTTACAATGTATTTGCAAACAATATACAAATAAAATTATGCGTGTATGCAAACGTAGCAACAGCCGTAATGTTGGCAGCGTTTGAAAAGTACTGTCTTTTGTCGCCAGATGGGAGCAGTTTTGGAGAAAAAGTGTATTTGACGTACTTTTTAAATATTTTTACGCTATTAAACTATAAGTTGACCCTTTAGTTATTTATAAAATATTATATATTTTTTTAAAGTGATAAATAGTTACTTTAGATTAGTTTTTTGTTTTATTTGTTATTATCACATACTTTACTTGACAAGGAAAAGAAACGCCATGTTACGACTTTACGCCATTGCTCTGCGTCAACCAACCAACAAACTTCTGTCTTGATTCGGATCGATGTTCGGGCCTTTACTGCGAAGAAGCATTCTTCAAGGTTCAGCATCGCGAACTTGGAATTGTCTTACTAATTTCACTCAACTACTTTGGTGTAAATTGAAATATTTACGGGACTTGAGGGTAAGTTATAATATCTACAGTTTTACTAGTGAATGTTATTGTAGGGCTCCATTGGAGTATTAGAAAAACCAACATGGCGTCAGCATGTATAATGTAAATAACTGTGACATTTATTGTATTTGTTATATGGACATTTATAATTTTAACTTAATACATTTACAGTACAATGCAATAGTATTAGTTTGAGATTATTTTATAATTCGGTGCTTTGCATACCAGCCATTTCACTATTAGACTTAAGATGACAATATTTCAGCTGTTTGTCGAAATTGGACGCGTGATAACATGATGGTTCTAGATCACAACTCTTCACTTTTGAATAAAATGTTGCTGGTTTTAAGAGCCACGCATATGGAATGTGAAACAAATTAGCTTGTTTTTAATTTAGCCAGCCGAATTTATATATATTTTTTCTCTCAGCACAAATATACTTGCTGACGTTCTTTTAGATTATTGATGGTAATAGCGCATAGAAACCAATATATTATTATCGCAATATTAAATTTCTTTTAAAAGTTTTTTTTAATATTTAGATTGGCCTGGTAATACAGCATGACCTCAATAAATTATTGGACAAATCATAAGCTTTGTTTGTTATCAGTGTCATATTAAAGATTAATTTATCCCATAAAGCTTTATTTCATCATTCTTATTAATAAAATTAAGTTGTTGCAAAATCTTCACAGATGTGCATGTTGGTTTGTAGATTCTATCACAATGCACCTTTGACTTTTTGTCAACGGTCTAAACAATTTATGTTTTTCAGCTTAAACCGCTCGGATACGAGTTTTGGTATCTTTGTTTATGGTAAGTGGAAGTACTTGGTGTACTTTCCTAGATATGTGGCTGGCAAAAATAATGTTTTGATATGTTTGCAAAATTTTGAGACCTGACGTCATGTTTGGTTTCATTAGAGTTTAAATATACTACATCATTTTTTTATTTACAAGGCTTAAAACAATTATTAAAGCATAAATCAAAGTAACATGCTTCTAATTCAAGCATTAGTGAATTTTGTTTTGATGTCATTACAGAGATAAGTTTGAGATATTTAATATAATCACACTAAAATTAATATATTATTATATGTTTATTCTGATAAATTGGATAAAAAATTATCATAAAGCTAGTCACACCACATTAAGTAAATGTATAGCAAAACATGGTTTAAAACATGATCAAAATGTAATTTATTTTTGACAGACACAAATTAAGCATGATTGGTATAACAAGGAATGGCTTATACATGCAAGTTTTATAAAATTCATGTATATTTACAACAAAACACAGCTTCCTCACATACATAACATATGGTATGTTCTTAAATTTTTCAAGGTCTGCAGCATTCAGACCTGTTTTTCATTTCATAGCATAATCTTAAATAGATTTTTTAACAAAACATATATTTGTTATAAACATACTAAGATTTGAGTTTCTAACTTTGACACAATATTTTTATAAATACCTTAATAAAATGATTGAGTTAATATTTTTTACATACACATTTAACATGACATAAGAATTTTGTTGTATCATCAACTTTACTTTATTTAACCATGATTTAATATATTCTTCAATATTGCAACACAAAAAGGTTTTTTTAAGTTTTAACAACATTAAAAAGAATAAAAAATTAGAATTTCTATAATTAAATTAATTTGTAATTGATCACAAAGATGAACTAAATACATATAGTATGTATATAGTTGCTATGGGCAAAAAGCTTTTTGTATACTGCAATATTCAGACTCATCATGTAGGTATAATTGTAGAGTTGATGATAAAACAATATGTTGTTAATTATAAATTTGTTAACAACTACATTGTCTAACTGCATTCAGACAGACCCAATAAGTGGTACATCACTGTTACGCCCATGTTCCGACATGTATAATGTTGACATTTCCAGCTTAGCTATAGAAAGAAAAGCTTTACAAATCTGCTTACTATAAATATCAATAAGTATTATATCTCACAGGAGCAGTCTTATAAGAGACAGCTTAGTAAATACTGTAAAATATAAGATCACTGTAGTTTACCTTAACAAAATTGCAGTTCTTATCTTGATGCACAGTACTGACATTATTTATGCTCAATTCAATTAGTTCTGCAGCTATTACTATGGCAAAGTACTGCTGAGCTAGAAATGCAGACATTTCTGCTTTGTGGAACGCTGGGTAATTCTTGTTCATGTGAGCATGTATAAATATTATGTAACATGGTTACAGATGCCGCGTACCCGTAGGAAGCACTACTCCTCCCACTCGAGGTCGAGGTCAAGGTCATATGAGGCGAAACGCCGTCGCCTCGATGACGGGTCCGCTGAGGGATCCTACAGGAAGAGAAGTCGCAGCAGAGATCGTGACAGGTAGGTTCACTTATATTAATACCTATGATTGGCTATTATTTTTATATTATCTGGTGTTGACCTGTTTTTTTTTTAAGTTATTGTGGTACAAATAAAGCTAAAACTTTTAGCATTTTTTTATTCTTATTGTTTAGGTCTTATAGGTATAACTTAGGATTTTCTTTTAAATACCAGTATATTTTAGTCTTATCTAATGCTAGTTAATTAATTAAACATACTATAAACAAATTATACGGATTCTATAGCTTTTAACTTTTATTTGATTCTCGACATTTCAAAACCTTGCAGGGTCCATGGTGGTGGGCAGACACGGGAAACTTTGGTAAACAAAAGCAAAATACATGCGATAAAATCCGTACAATTTGTTTAATTTTTGGAAACCCAAATCATTTATGTACTTGAGTCCAGATAATCGTATTTTATTAAGTTGAGTTTCTGCAAGCTCTCCTGCAAATAATTTAAAAATGTCCTTTTTAACAAGAAATGTTATTAGCATTTGGGCCTATCTAGTCTCTGTTGAGTTTATATTAACTATAAATATAACTGAAACCACTATTTTTATCAAAAGATGTTAGTAATTGTCATTGAATTGACATTAGTGAATAGACATTCACTTAACCTTATTTCGAAATTTTCTGGTTTGTTTTTGTTGAATTTGGTACTAAAATTAGTTGTTATGTACCTACCATAATTTGTCAATCAGTCATCCAGTGGAAGTATATTAACCCATTACTTCCCAAGCATCGGAAACAATAGAATTTAATTGAAAAGTATAAATAAAGTTTTTTAGTACATTAAGAAAACATAATATGAGAAAAAAAAATAGTAATTTTTTTCGCCATATATAAGGTTGGATCATAATGCTCTTCCTTAGTCGACAAAAATTATCAATTTGAAAAAATTACTATAAAATCACCTTGACATATTTTACAGCGAAAAAAAATTATTTTGTTGGAAAAATACTGTAAAATTACGAATTCCATCAGAAAAAAATAAAAATAAGAGCCCTAACAACTAAAAAAAATTATTTGAATATAGTGTCCAAAAATAGGACAGTGGGGATGAATGGGTTATATTATAAACCCATATAGGAGAAAGAATTTTTGAAATCAGTTGAAGTCTAACCTCTTCTCATTGGATACACATTAACATTTACCTCTTACATTAAGACTTGAGAACTTCACTTACTTATAATTTACTATTTACTATAAATAACAATACATAACATGAAGGTATCAATATTTCGAGGATGTCATGTAGCCTTAGCAAGTTTCTTATTTCTTCTATTTCTTTTGTTATTGTTTTGTGTTCAGACATACTACATAGTGACTTCTATCACATAGTAAGTAGATAGGCCTCGTCGTTGTGAAGACCAAAAAAAACTGTTAGCAGGTTCAATATTGTGGTTTAGTATTCTCGCGGAACTCTTATCATGTTTGTAGCTATGTAAAAACCCATTGACGTTTCACAGTGCTATAACAATGGGAATTATGCTCAATAAAGTAGGTTTTCAATATTTTTTACTACTTTGTGTTGTCTCTGCTGCTCGTCGAATTGTTTATATTGTTGAAAAAAAAAATCCATCAAACCTAAAATGAAAAGAAATTATTTTAGTCTTGAATTGTTAAGTAAATAATGGGAACAGTTTCATATTCAATACAACAGTTCTGAGATTGTATTATGAGCTGCTCTAATTTGGAAATTCATTCTTTGTATCAATATTGTAAACTATCTCTTATTGGAAAAGAGCAACACTAGAGACTTAGTTCATGTATCATTTTCAGTACTTTCTAAGAAAAAGATTTCTAAAAAGCAAATTTTTACAACAAATGTAAAACATATGTTGTAAATCATTTCATAATTTATGTCCAATAAATAAATATTTATATATATAAATGGTTCTGCAATGTGATACAAGACCAGGCCATATACATATTGTTTTATCTCCCCTTAAGACGTCTAGAGGCCTTGATAATATCTGTATTCGTTTTATTATGTGTTTAGGAAATCTGTCATTTAAAAACAAATCCTTAAAGCCTAGACTTCTTCCATTTTACAATAAGTCTATAGCCGGCCCAATATGTCCCCAGTGTTCACAGCTTCCCTGCACGAAAATCTCTATTTAAATATGCAGGTTTCATTGCTGAATTGGCTTGAAATTAATACCACAGCGATACTGTCTCAAATGTGCGCCTAATCCTCGTGGCTATCACGACTTTTTTTTAAATGGGTAAGCTATTTTAAAGCAGAAATTTCCTATATAAATGTTAAAGAGACAACATATTTACCTATTATGTGTGACGTGTGTATGTCACAAAGTCCTTGTGTGATAAAAGTTGTTGCAATAAATAATATTATTGTAACCGTCGCATAATTTGCTATTTATTATCTATTTCCATAAATTACGTCCACAAAGAGCCGTATATCTGCCAAGTTTCAAAAAGCAAGCTTCAGATAATTTTCAGGTCAGTAAGTAGTGAATGGAAATTTTAATAGAAGGATATATTGATACGAGAAAAGCGTCTGCCTCACAACTGAACGAACTGCGGACCAATAGCCATAGAAAAACTGCTTTATTTAGAGATATATTGTAACTAGTATAGGCATTTTTTAAATAATGAGAAAAAGCGCCATCTACCAAAATTTGCCCTAAATTTATAAAGTTTTTATATCAGTCTCAAACATCTTAATCTCATGGTGGCTCAAGTTTCATGAAATCGAATGAAAAATTAGGTCCAGAAAAATCCTGTTTTTGTATCCAAGTTTTTCATCATCATCAATCATCACGCCAAATACGTCCCACTGCTGGGCACGGGCCTCCTCTATCAACTCTACAACTGAGAGGGTTTAGGCCTTAGTCCACCACGCTGGCCTAGTGCAGGTTGGCGGACTAGTTTTTATTTATTATAATTAGATTGCTTTTAGCCTCTATGCGCCACCTAGTGTGAAACATGCTTAGTTTTCAACACCACGGTAACCAAACCGTTTATCTTGTGATCCGTAGATGGCAACTCATTTAGCCACAGTTTTAAATGAGCGGTAATTACAAAGCTGCTGACTGCCTCGTGGTCTCGCGGTACAAGTAATGTGCCGTGCGATCTAGAGGTTCCTGGTTTCGATTCCCGGGTCGGGCAAAGTGTTCTTGGGTTTTCCGTTAGGAAATTCTCAGTAACAGCACCGGAGTCTGGAATTTGCCCGAAAAAACGGCAATAGGCTCGCCCCCTATTACGTGGGACTGATACATACCTGGCGAAATGTGGGTGCAGTAATGCACCTCTGCCTACCCCATTCGTGGAATACAGGCGTGAGTTTTATGTATGTATTTATGTAATTACAAAGCACAGTTGCCACTAAATTGATTTCGGAGTAGGATGTCACATTATAAATTCATAAAGAGTTTCGAACAATATCCACTCTAAATAAAAGTCGTTTAATTCCGTTAAAAAAAAAATATAAGGTTACGTTTTGAGGTATTTATTTTTCTAAAAAAACTGCATAAATCGTATAAATAATTTATAATATATTGTCACTACACGATCATAAATTATCCAGTAAGTGATGTAGATGCCTCGTTAGTCAGAATTAGTTCAGATAATCTCAGTGTCTTAGGAAATATCACTTAAAAGAGCGTAAACTTAAAAAAATATAAACTATTTATTTTAAAATAAAAAAAAAATACATTTAAGATCTTCACAACAAGACCTTTCATTTGATATTTCATACGTATGCCGTTTTTAAATTTTCCACCTTATCCCCAAAAATGACCTCCTATATACAGATTTCATCTTTTCACGTCACACCTCTGCGTTTGGGTCACAGAAATTGATGTGTGTACCAATTTCAACTTATCGGTCTAGTAGATTCGGAGACAATTGACTGTGAGTGACGGACACACACACGAGTGATCCTATAAGGTTTTTTTTATTCCGACGAACGGAATATACATATCCTGTTTTAAATTCGAAGCAGTTATAAGCAAAATAGTTCGTCTAATTGTTAATCGATGCAAAGAGTTCGTTTATCGGTGAGTTAAATAAGATTATTCTCTCTTTGTACAATTATGTTGCATAATTTAAATTTGTAAAAGTAATTCTGTGTCAGTTTGTCAAGTGAGACAGTATAAATTCTGAAATTTCAGTTATTTTCCTTAGTTTTAAATTTTTACAAGAGATAATGTTGAGGGTTTTGTTTGTATACTTGTTTCGGTTAATCTCCATACGGCTGGACCAATTTTGACTCATCTTCACTCTGACAGATAGTGGAAGTCCGTAAATTTGCCGTCATTTATTTAGAATAAGTATTAAAGATCCTTGCGATTTTTTTTCTAATACTAACTTATAAACGAAAAAACATAGGCAAAAGGAGTTGTTGTGTAATATTTACGGTATTGGTAAAGCGATTCAAAATTTATTTTTTTCCATTTTATACATCCACCTTCAATCCTGACATTTCAATATGTCTTTGTCTTGTAGATATCTAATTCGATGTACCTACGTTTTTTTTAAATGCCTAAGCAATGTCTGATAAAAAAAAAAACGTTTTGTGAAATTTATCCTTAAGCACATATAAGTCTGTTACAATATTATTTAATCATACATCGGTAAATAAATAATTCCGTAAAAGCCAATTTCTATATGACAATAAATAAGTGTAACGCCAAAAATCTGTGAATGCTATGCAATAAATCATTGATTGTTTATATTTAAATAATTTCTCCATTTATCCTGTGATGCGTATTTATACATCCGCAGGAAGGGACAAACAAATAGATAGTAGAGTTGAAATACATACTAGACTGTAATAAACAGTACTGACGAATACGTTGATAATGTTTGTTGGTGCCAGATGCCATTTCAAGAATCGTATTGCGCACACTTTGTATACAAACCGTAAAGACGAGCTGAATCGGGCATCTTATTTTGCATACAAAAAAAATGCTTGTTGACCATTATTTAACAGCATAAATTAAATATAAAAGATACCCTATAGATTCAATCTTATTGTTATGGTGAATGCCGAATCCTTCTGACACATCCGATGCAAGAATTCAGAATGAAATTTATTGCACGTGTAGCGAACCACAATAAATGAGTGATTTTATAAATTTACCTATAAAATGTTGCTCTCGCATACAAACAGTGCGAAAGGATTGTCTGATTGCGCTTTTGTCGATCGGCATGAGTTGTCAATCAATTACAAAATGATTAAGTAGGTGGGTTGTTCCGCAAATTGGCAGCATAGTGTGGTTCTGTTGTCGGTGCTGTGTGTTGTTGTCACAATGTCTGATTACGCACCGACCTTCGCGCGGTGCCGCTCCGTGGGGAACGCACTTGACTTTTTTCCCATTTGGCCGCTCGCTAACATTGACATTCGTGTCAATTATGTTTATTTTCTTGGCTTATTAACCCAGATTGTTTTCGTAAATATTATATGAGTCGATTACAACATGTGTACTGCATCGGTCGGCCTATGAAATACATAATATATAAAACGTTTGCTAAAAATGTCCGAAAAGAACATCGATTTTATTTAATTGCGTTAGGTAAAACGTGAAAATTACAAAAAATATCGTCATGATGACTGGCAAAGTGCATGAAGTTGAGTATCCTTTAAATACTACCAAGAGAAGAGAAGAGTGTATCCTACACAAGTTTAAATACTAGCTTTTAAACACAATAATGTCCTTTATGAGCGAGATCTAGTCATAGATTTGGAGAGCTGGACAATTTGGACATTAATTTTCATGACTGTATCGTGGGTTTCGCGACAAAAGTGTATGCCGTGCGATCTAGAGGATCTAAGTTCCATTTCCAGTTCAAGCATTTTTATAGGAATTTTCTGTTTGGAAATTTAGCATGGCTTTAAAATTTTAAAATAAGCCCAAAAATGATATGTACAAGACTGGTACGCTATTACATGGGACTTACACAAAGCCGAAACTGGGATGCAGAAATGTACCTCTGCCTACCCATGTAGGAGTACAGCAGCCCGTGTTCTGTTAAGTAAATTCAGTTATATCGTTGCCTTGATACCGGATAAATTTCACTTTTGTTTCACTCTGTAATAATTTTATACCTCTTTAAATCGTGTTGTTTAAATCTTATCGTGAGTTAGTGTTTCTATACTTTTGTATGATATCGCCGGCACACATAAAAGTGGAAAACCCACCACAGTGACCCACGTAAATTTTGTTGCGTTCCTGGACTGGCCTGTTACACGTGCACAGCACTCAACATCAGGTGCCATTACGGTCAGGTAGGTACAGCTAGTACCTGTATAAAAAAGGTTATTATTTTTAAACGCGTTTCAAACTAGTTAAATTTAAGTAGTGCTTCTTCGATGCTATTTTTAAATTGTATTTGACGAGCGACTTAAGTGTGCATTGTTGCCTTGAGTAGAAAAGAAGCCTTTGTGTGTTACGAAACGGTAAAAAGCATTATGACGGCAAATGGATTTGATGGAATGTAGACTGGACATGACACGGTATTCTTTTTAAAATTATGATACATAAAGAGTATATTATATTTTGTACAAAATGCCCTCGCTTATTACTAATTTTTAAACAAATTACATACGAGTTGTGAAAACGATTTCTTTAATTGCACGCCCGAGTGTAATCGTATGACTCAAGGATGCCGCCGCTAATGTCAAACATTAATTTATAACAATCGACACTCATGTCTGTCGAAGGTGGTCGTTTACTTTGAGTGAACCTCCGATGTTTTTTATTCGTACCTATATGATAATACTGTGCGTGTGCATACGTTTTAATTTTCTTGTCTTTCGCAACGATTGTATGCCAAGGACCACTAAAAGGCCACTCACTAAAACGGTAATCTTTATATTATCTTCAAGCAAACACTGCATGGTTTTAAGTTAATCAAACCACACGTCATCATTTGAAAACAATTGGGAATTCCTCGTCTGCACACATGGCGTTTAAATACGTTACGCCCTCGTGCCAAAGTTGAACAATGTTTAAGCTTGTTTGTTTTAGAACAGTGGGACAAGTTTCCAAATAAGGAAATGTCAATTTCATTGTTGTTAAGTAAAAAGTGCAACATCTTTTGGACGGTACAACGGTGATTGCGTTGCCGGCGCAGCAGCGTGCGTCAACAAATTGTCGCAATAGCCGGTGGTACGTGTATTATTCAGGTGACAAATGGTGGCGCGGTGGCGCGGCAACGCGAACGGCGCGGGTTGGGGGCGACAGACGTTGTTCTTGACACAGTAAAACTAGAAGTGCAGTAGGTGCAGCTGCGGCCCACGCTAAGCTTTTTGCGAACTGCTAATACGTCTGTACGCAACGTTTCTGAGCTTTGAATTACTGTAAACTTTCAATGCTTCTACAGATACATTCTGACAATATTAGTTGCGCCTTGAAATATTCATTGATACCATATTATTATTATTTTGTTTTGAGAGATTTGCAAATATGTGACAAAAAAACTTAAACAATTTATTAAAAACATTATTGAATATTTTTGATTTCACCGCGTTCCCAGTCTGTACGGTATGCTGTGCACGAGAATTATCTGGCGTGATCTATGTCGATCTCGGCCAAGAAACGCTTTCCATGTTGCGAGGCGGAACGCCGCAGCTGCACCGGCGATTTATGTTTCGTACCGCGACGCCCGATATAATCCATTTGGGGATTTATGACATTTTGCAGTTGCTATTTAGTTAAGCAGACTTAAAACTGAACACTTCCTTTTTTTTATTACACTAAATACGTTTCGCACGTTTAGACAATAAATATCACGATATTCCAATCATCATTTTTTATAAACATAAGGGCAAAAAACTTAATGCGGCTCTTCAAGGTGTTAAACGTACATTGTCACACTTAATATTTTTAGACGGAGGCAAGGTTACGTTCGTTGAACGAGATTCGTTTCCTATTGGCTTACGATGCCTCGAGGCTATGGTTCGTCACATCCTGTATCAATATAAACCGCCTGCAGAAATGAAACAGCATAAAATATTATCATTAATATTGTTTTTGTTGGCAGTTTCGAGCAAAGTTTTGAATGTTTTGGATTTTGATTACTTATTTTGGTTAAAACTTCGAATTTATTGTTCTTGGTTTCCACACCTTTGAAATTAAGGCAAATATCTATCATTTAGAATATTTCGTCTACTTCATTAGCGATTTTATAGTTTTGTTACACTGATTTTGTTAGTAGCGTTGTGCAAAATTAAATGGATTCAGTAGTTTTTGTCAGTGTGATTATAAAATCGGTTACGTAATTTAGACTGGAATTCTTTCTATAAGGTTAAACGGATCGAATCGAAAATGACTGTGTCTGACTAGAGATAGAGAACAATCACGCACATGTAAGAATATGTATAAGCATTTCCTTTCAAGTATGGAAGGCGCTGCGACAGGACCCACAATAGATATCGTTGTGGGTCCTGTCGAAAGAATTCGCGGCCAATTGTCCACGTATTTATGACAAGTGCTATTTATTCCGACTGGCCGTGCACTCGCCGACTGGCTGCTATTGTACGTGGAACGAGGTATGTGACGGAATCAACGACCGTTTAGTGAGAGCTTCACGATTTATCACGACACTAAAATGTATCATTGACTGCCAAAATTAAACTAGCCACTTGAATACTTTTCTAAATTTAGATTATAACTAGCTGACCCGACAAACTTCGTTCCGCCTAACACAGTCGATTCTTCAATTGTTTTTTTTAGCCTAAGTTATTCCTTATTACATCAGCTACCTGCCAATAAAAGTTCCGTCAAAATCGGTCCACCCCTTTCAGAGATTAGCCGGAACAAACAGACAGACAGACAAAAATTGTAAAAAACGTTATTTTGGTATATGTACCGTGTATACATCTATATGCATTTATTAAAAAGCGGTTATTTCAATATCACAAACAGAGACCAATTTTATTTATTTGTATGTATATAGATTTGGTGCCAAATGTTATAAAACTATAATCGATACAAGTTTGTGCTCGAGTTTTCGTCGTAAATGGACAATACATAAAAATACATTTGATGAAGTGACGTATTTTACGAGACATTGTTTTCTATAAATCAGTCTCCTCGGACCTAATATGGTCAGTTTGTAAATCATTGGACCTGTAACAGCGACATTAACTGGGATTGTTGTCTATGACAACGTTATATGGTCTACATTATGCATATAGCGTTTGTGTCTGTTCCAGTTATGTTGTAACAATAGCGACTGTGTGTGGCTGTATTGTTAATAAGAAAAAATGAGTGCATAAACAAAACATTTCGAAGAGGCAACTGTAGCTTCTAGTCAGGCGTTTGCCGTGCATCAATCAGTTTTCGAACAATCGCATTATTGTCACGTCCACGCAACTCTGGTCGGACACTTTGACGTAAAGTGTAACGCTACGTGCGTTAATCAATTCACCGGAATTAATATGCGTCGCAATGGTTTTGTCCAAGTTCGTAGAGCACTAACACAATTCTACGTGGAGAATTTATGCTAACTCAAATGAATTATTTTCTACTGCAAACTTCATTACTAATAACAGTATACGTTGCTTTTAAAACACATGAATAAAATAGTACTTAATGTGGAACTATTCTATTCCCTGTTAAAATCTCGAATACATTTATCGATACATTTCTAACGTTGGCATTTTAAATATGCGTGTCCATTGGACAAAACTGCGAAAGTCCAGCGCATCATCTGAGGTCGCTGGTGTGGAGCCGTTAGTCGCGTTTAGGTGCGGACAGGAGCCCGAGTAAGCCGGTGCGGGATCGATTAGTGAACCGGTCCTCGCAGTACGTTGACTCCTGAGGGCCAGTGGCTGCGTATACAGACGCGAATTGTGTACTGTATAGAGTACACCTCTCGCCATTGCACCACGCCCGCGCACTCTGCACTCCGCGCCCCGCCAACCCCGCGCTTCTCCTACAACTACCTTGTTTCCAACACTTTTATGCATTTTGTTGCAAATCCCGCAGCAACGTTTTGACCTCTAAACGAAGACAAATTAAGTAGCTTACGGTTGATTTCTTGTGCAATATTATACTGAGTACATTTTTCTTATTGAGGTCACTTTGAAGTTTACAGTTTGTAACTTCGTTTTAGAGGTTATCTACAAAGCATCTTATTTCAGATACTTTACATTTTATTTTGCCTTAGTTTTATTAACATTTGATAGTAACAAGTCAAAATATGACCTTTCCTGCTACACCAATCAAAACATATTCTCTGCATTTACGCTGTTTTAAACGACTGAGACGGTGGCAGCATTACAAGTTTCACTTCGCGGAAGACAAACTATGCTAGGGTTTCATATTATTAGACGCATAAGGCTGTTCGTCTACTAATTGACAGCGGGTGCGCCCGACTCACCCGTATTATCTCAATTATAGAAGAACTTTTTTTTTTCTATCTAGTGCCACAGGTTCAAAACTGACTGCCAGTACCTATACAAAGTTGTAACTCCGAGAAAGCTTGATAATAGTCTTCATGATAATTTTCCTTACGTATTATTGTATTTGTTGTTTTAATTTATCGTGTAGTAGAAGTTACCAATTAATTAAAAAGTTGATATTTCCGCTGTTTGCTATTTGCTTGCTTTGTTGAAAGGGCGCGTGTTGTAAAATCATTAACATCAGAATTTTGCCACCTAACATAAATGATGTAATGAGTAACATTTTGACAATCTGCGTGAGTCCTTGTCCAGACGCCTTTAGGCTGATAATGATGATGAAGTAAAGTTTCAGTTAAAAGAATTAAATCTTGGGCTTAAAAAAAACTACAGAAACTGTGTACTTATACGTAAAGTTCTTTAGACCCCTCCAGTTATAATGAAATTTCGAAAGATACTTGCACTCACATATTGCACCATTGATAATGATGATCAATGTTTACGATGTTCAAGATGTGAAATGTAAACAAGGAGCAGTGAAGGTGCTGATTAAACATGATAAAGCTGTCTGGCACCGTCTTGCGGTTGTAAGGGCCCGACTCATGGTTCCGGGGGGTGCATGACGGGGGGGGGGAGGGGAGCTCGAGGGGCGTCGAACCCGCGTGGGTCGGGGGTCAGCGGCGCGACAAACGTTCATTAGCGCATTCATGCGCCTGCGCAGCCCGCAGTGCATGCTGTGATATACGCACCACGTATGTCTACTGCGATTTTCTTATTTTCTTAGAGTAAAGAAACAGCGGTCAAAATTCGCAATATGGTTCACCTGTATTACTTCCTGCTACACTAAATGCTCTTTGGAAAACTTATTCATTCTTATATTATGTTTCACGTTAGTTCGTCAGTGTAGCTTATTAATTGATGTATTCTTTTGTGTCGCTTTAAAATTTACCAAACTTGTTCATACACTTTTTATTGTTTATAGTTTTGACTTGGCAATCGCACTAAAAGTGAGATACATTGTGTTTTCATACGATTGCCAAGTCTAACTATTTTATTTCAAACATAAAAGAGTCCTCGAAACCGACGTGCATGCATGAAGAGGATAATGTCAGTGGAGGA
This sequence comes from Hemaris fuciformis, assembly GCA_907164795.1. Taxonomy (NCBI): domain Eukaryota; kingdom Metazoa; phylum Arthropoda; class Insecta; order Lepidoptera; family Sphingidae; genus Hemaris; species Hemaris fuciformis. Next base: position 3,754,833 of record OU015443.1, read on the forward strand.
AGCGAAAGTGGTGTGTTTGGACCGTGGCATTTGGCGCTCTATAGTCTCTGCCTACCCTAACGGGAGACAGGCGTGAGTTTATGTATGTATGTATGTATAAAAGATTTCTAATATTGATATGGTCACTTTAAGATGGTGTCTGGTAAGCTAAGTGCATAATAACTTAAGACAGAAGTTCCCTTAAACGGGGACTGAATAAATTCATCGACTTGGTATCATATGGATCTCACAACTTTTTACGGCAGAAGAACTGAGTTGCGAGACTTGGTTTTTTTTACAAGTTTTGTTTTTTATGGGATATTATATATTTCGTAATCACATGATTTATGTTTTGCGATGGTTAATTTCGAATTGTGTAAACCATTCCTTGGGTGACGTAATAATGAATCCATGAGAAAAAGCCATAAAATAACGAAAAATACATATCTTTTGGGGGCACGGTAGTGCCCCAGCCAAGTCGAGCAAAAAAGCGGCACGGCCGTACTATACGTTTCTTGAAGCAACTCAGGCCATTTTCGACACCCTATAACTTCGTTGTGGATAAACCTACAAACCTGAATTTTTAGTCCCCAAGCAAGAATGGTATAAACTCTGTCCATTTCAAATTTCATTCAATTTGAACCAGTAGTTTAAGAATTATAACTAGTCAAACTTCCCGATTTTGCCACTCACTGACTCACTGACCGATCATCAAAACTCTAAGGCACTTCTAGCCGACATAGAAGCTATAAATTTGAAACACAATTAGTGTTTAGTGTATAACTTAAGGAAAAATTAAAATATCTTGCAATTTCGGTCTAGTTTTCTAGATACACAAACTATAAAAAAAAACAATCCTTACTTCTTTACTTCCTTACTAATATTATAAATGAGATTGTAACTCTGTCTGTCTGTCTGTCTCGCTTTCCTGCTAAAAATACTGAACCGATTTAAATGAAATTTGGTACACAGATAGTTTGGAGCCTGAGAAAGAACATAGGCTACCTTTTATTGCGGAAAAGGGGTTGAAAGGCGGGATGAAAGGTTGTATGGAAGTCTTGTCATTTTTGAAGCTAGAATGATGCAACTTTTTTATATGGCTTTTATTACATCATTACATCATATATATGATATATATATACACAATATAAGAATTATATTAAAAGTTTTTTAAAAAAATCCCTTAATTCCCTTAAGGGGGGAGCCTGCTTTAGAGGCTTCACAAAATCTATTTTTAGAGATTTTTTTTTGGGAAGGAAAGAAATATCCGATTGAAATGAAACTTTCAGGTTTTATTGTTGTATATTTCAACAGTCTTCTCAATTTTTTTCATTAAGATATATGTAATATTATGCCTGGTACAAGCATTTCGCCGAGGCGCCTCGAGTGTGCATTTGTCGTGCGGCGGGAAAGATGCAGGTCGCAATATCCATCTGAAACAAAGAACCCAAAAAATAACTTATTTCTCAATAGTGTAGCTTCTAGTTAAACCAAGAAAATTCAACAGAAAGCGAAAAATCCAACAATTTTTCGCAAATCAAAAAGAACTTCTTTTTGGGGAACAAAAATTAACTTTAGGATTGTTTAAAAAGTGGTTTAGTCTTAACTTTCTTAAGATTTTTTAGGTTCAACTAGAAGAGAATTGAATCCCGAATATAATCCATTTTGTCTCGTTTCGATAGGACGTTTAATTTTTTCCCTATCTTTCCCGTCAATTAGGTAAAATCGTAAAAATGAAAAACCGAGAAATCGCGCGTCTAAGTTTTCGTAAATAAAAATCGTAATTTTCTTGAACTTACCGCATTAATATGCGATTATTTCGAATATTAGATTATTTCGATATTATTTCGAATTTGCTTCTGAAATTTTAGGGACACATTCTTGGATAGTTTGGGAAGACATTTATGTAAAAATAAAAAAAACTTTTTTGAAGCCTCTAAAGCAGGCTCTCCCCCCTTAATATGTTATAAATGAGAAAATAACTACATATATGACTGTTACGCTTTCACACCTTAATCATTTGACCGATGTGAACGATTTTTGGTATGGACATAAATGGGACTCTGTGGAATAAAATAGACTACAACTTATTTTCTTTCTGAACCCAACCCTGTAGTCTACGCGGACGGAGTCGCGGGCAAAAGCTAGTCCCATATAAATATATAGGATTACAAAGTTACATTTGCAGTGATTAAATTAGTTTACCTGTATATGTATAAGATAAGGAAATAATAGGTGCAGACAGATAAGTGGTGATGGTATTGAGGTTTAGGCGTGCGGTCGAGAATCCCGGCGGTCGCGGGTACAAACCCTTAGGCACACTCAAATGACTTTCCGAAGGTCCCTTAACCGGGGACTGAATAAATTCATTGACTTGGTATCACATGGATCTCACAACTTTTTACGGTAGAAGAAATGAGTTGCGAGACTTGGGTTTTTTACAAGTTTTGTTTTTTTATGGGATAACTATTATCGTCTTATCTATTTGTTCGTGAAATAGTCCAAAACTCAAGTGAATCATTACATGGTAGTGTGTTCAGTTTGAAAAACGTTCAGTGTTTACCGATGTCCCCTAAAACTTGTGTTGAACACAAAACATGTGGTTAACCATATGTGATACAACTTGCGGCGCGCATTAGTGTCGAGTGAAAGTATATTCTTTGTTGACATTTCTTTGTGTGGCAATTTACTGTCCTAGAAGATAAGTCCAGATAACTATCATTAATCTAATTTGAAATGCTAGACATTTGCAATGAATTAGTATGAGTCAATCGAGAAAGTAAACCATTGAGTATTGTTCCGAGTGGATGCGCGTTGTTGTACTAAGTGCGTGGGCGCAGGCAACGGCGCGAATTAAAGCAGCTCTCTATTCATTACTCATCGTTATTGCTATCACCATTTTGGGAGACGAAAGCGAGTGTAGGTTTGTTTGGTGCCTAATTATTATTTTAGTACCGCTTTTATTTATTCCTGCGATCGATGTGAGTGATATTTTCATTAATTTATTTGACGCTCGGTGAGCACTTATCTGACCGTAACGGAATTACTGATGCAAATGATCAAACGCATTAAACACCTCAGCTCCTCTAAAAATAAAATAACCTTATTGTTATTATTAAAGTATGGAAGTACCTAATGTTGTTATATGCTGTCATTGTTCACGTTGCATTTGCATGAAATTGTGAATCAATGTGATAATCTATGAAATAGAAAAGTTGGAAGAGGAAAATGCGAGGTGCGTTTACTTTTACTAATAGAAACAAAAATGTGTGATAATATAATTGTGCATTGTAGACACACCGACATTGTAGAAAGTACCGAGACGACGCATGCGAGAACAGTAATTACGACAATACCGTTCCACTGCAGTGTATTGCAATTAAATCTTGTGGAAGAGCCGTGATCTATTACCGATCGAGACAATAGTATTAGCCGACTATGGTTAATACATTCAAATGACGCGACCTACATATTTTTGAATTTTCCGCGCTACAACTATTAATGAAGGGGAAAATGGTTTTAAAAAAAATATATTGAAATATTAACTATTCCCAGTAATTATTAGTTTCTTTTTAAAAGCGTCATTATTTTCTCTATACTACTACTCGTATTCACTTACTACTATTATACTACTTTTATACTATTATTTATTCTTAAAGTATATTTACGAATATTTAAAATCTATCTTTCTTCGCACTGAACGGCTTTATTTTAGATATTCTGCCGGAGCCTTTCTCTCTCGAAATTATAAACCGTGACATCTTTTCACTTTCACTATTACTGTGCCAATCAAATTTTGAAACAATTCGTAATTAGCGAACACTAATTAAGTTGATTTTAACGCAAAATGTTGCAGCTGCTGACACTGGCGCTTCACGTTTCGACTTTTCTAAATCATAAAACCTGTATTTTGTGGGATTGTACCCCGGCGGCAGTGGTAGGCGTTTAGTGAAAGCTTGTTACTGGGAACTTGTTCACGCCTGCTTATTAAATACATTGACTTAATTATGGCGACCATTTCACGGAATCGTTATGCGATTTTATTAGGTTGTTACGGACTATTGACATGATAGGTATGAATGATCTGCCTAGCGATATAAATACTTACCAACCATATATTTATTTATATATATTTCGTAGTCTTCACTGACAAGTCGCTTCTCTAGCAATCTCACTTACAACGCAGTTTATTTCGATTTACTTTGAAACAGTTGACTTAAAATTCAGTTGAACTGGCTGATTCGTGCCTTAGACTCGGTTAGTAACGGCATGGCTTAAGCACTAAAAAAATTTATCAAAATGGATGGGACCAAATGAAAAAGACAAGAAATTTTAGTCTATTACATCTCCGGCTATCTCACTTATTAAACAAAATACAACAGAGTTGCTTCACATGAATTTTCTGTAAGATCAGTTGCACCTCTATAACAGCTTTACTATTGATAGTTCTTCCATTTACTTTTATTTACAGTGTCTGAGGAATAAGGGCGGGTTCACATAGACCATCCGTTTTACTGGCCCGTTAAAACGGATATGTTATTAGCGTATGTAGTTGTATGAGCGAGTTCACACAGAATACAGTATCACGGATCCAGTAAAAAATAACGGTCCGTCAAAATAAGCAGCAATCCGTTTTACTGGTCCGTTTAAATGAATATGTTTAGCATATGTAGTGGCTCGTGGTCTCGCGGTACTTGTACGCGCACATACTTGTATGTGCCGTGCGATCTAGAGGTCTTGGGTTCGATTCCCGGATCGGGCAAAGTGCTATTGGGTTTTTCCATTACGAAATTCTCGGTAACAGCACGGAATCTGGAAATGTGCCCAAAAACGGTTAGGCTCGCCCCTATTACGTGGGACTGATACATACTTGGCGCAATGTGGGTGCAGAAATGCACCTTTGCCTATCCCTTCGGGGAAAACAGGCGTGAGTTTTTGTATGTATGCAGCCCCGGATCTTCATTTTTTTTTAGGTGGGGCAAAACCTGAAAAATGCCGCCCTCACACACTTATATTTATTTAAATTACCTTTATCATCTTCATAATTTCAGCTATCAGATGTCCTCTAATCGATTGACATTTCGACATAAGCTTTCCGGAAATAGTGCAAGATAGGATTTCAAATAAAAATATGTATAATAAAAATCAAATATATTATTGCATTTGTTAATTGAAATTACAATTTTACTCTTCGAGCTTTTTGTTCAGCGTATAAATCTATGGCCTTGTCATAATTCAACTCGTGTGCAATTCGATTTTCTATCACTAAGATTGCAAGACTCGATAAGCGTTCCTGGCTCATAGAAGATCGCAAATAATTTTTAATTAGTTTTAGTTTGCTAAAACTTCGCTCACAGCTTGCGGATGTAGTAGAAAGCGTAGAGTAAATTCGCAGGGCATTACAAATATTGGGAAAAACATCTTGCAAATCATGTGCATAGATCTGTTGCAAGAGATAGAAACCGTTAGCCTCTTCTATATCACCAAATAAAAGCGGAGCTTGCTCTTCAAAAACGTAGAGTTCCTGGCAGAATTCAACTTCGCTTAAATCTCGCTCGTATTTGCGAGCCATATCTGTTCCATACTTTTGCAGTTTTTTAATTGACATTTTCAAAATATTAGTACAATTAAGAAAAGCAAAATTCAAATTCAGCATAGCAGCACTCCCAAACCTCTTTTTGATTTCTGATATGATTCGATCAAACACCATCATTATTTCTTTAGAAAATAGTTGAACTGGTTGGAGTTTTTGCAATTCGTCTTCACACATCTCATCAAAATGCTTTTTACGGTTTGGAATTCGTTTGTTTTGCAAAATAGGGTCAACACCACTTTTTTCAGCACCTTCTCCAGCTTCTTTTATCCAATATTCAATTGGATTTTGTCGCATTTTTTGCAAAGTTTTGAGTAGACCATCCATTAGTGCGACGGAACGGCCAAGGATTATTATCTTCTTTCTGAATATAGAAAATAATATAGAAATTCACTCGATTGATTTCGCGGAGAATATTCGCCCAAATAGTTAAAAATTCTTTTAATCAGTTAAGAGATGACCTGCCTCGTACTTAGCTTCTGGAGCATGAGAAGTTTGCTTAACTTCTTCTAAGGCTTCTGGTATTTCTGGCAAATTATTTAATAAATAATAATAATAATAAAAAATAATAAATTTGTCTTAACGTATTTTTTCATAATGTCCCACCTAGTAGTGGAGCCAACAAAAAAGAAATATTATTTTTGAATCAGTCCAAATAGGTCAATAGCTTCCTGGCATGATGAGGCAGAATGAACACCTACAAGATTTAAGGAGTGAGCCAAGCATGGTACGAACTCGGCCAGCTCATTCCTTTCTATAATCCTTGCTTGTACTCCTTTATGGATGCCAGCCATATTGGAGCCATTATCATTAGATTGGCCACGACATTGTCCAATATCTAAATCATCAACTGCCAATTTCTCTAAATTTGTTAACAAATATCCTCTCCTGTATATCCAACAACTTCAATGAAATCAATGAAACTTTCTTTTATTTCACACACATTACCAGTTATTTTTACATATCGAATAACCTGGCTCATTTGTTCTGTATGGGATACATCTGGAGTGCAGTCGAATATTATCGTGTAGTATTTATCTTCTTTGATGTCATTTAGCGGGAGCGTATTTATTTTTGAAAAACGTATGCCTCGCGCCCTTCAAATAATAATATTCATGCAGCGCGTCTCAATCTGCGCTCTCGCCGCGCTCGGTCACGTGGTCCGTGTGCTGTACCCTGGGTATCGGTCGAGTCGATATGGCCACACAACAGTAAAATTTCTGTACTTGTACTATTATTTATTCTGCGATCTAAGTTAATTAAATGATGAGTTATCCATACGTCTGTAAAGTGTGAATTTGGCCGCCCTCTGAACTTGCCGCCCGGGGCACAGACCCCGGCTTGCCCCCCCCTAGATCCGGGGCTGTATGTATGTACGTATGTAGTTGTATGAACCAGTTCACACACATGACCGTATTTATTTATTTACACTTTATACATACATGATGTAAAGGTGGACTTAATGCCTGAGGCATTATCTTCCAGTCGAACTTACTTACAGTACTTAGATGGTGCAGAGATGAAAAAGCGTAGTGTAAATTAAATTATGATAAACTACACATGATTTAAAAGATAATTATACATAAATACAATATATAAAACAGTATCTGGAGGCACAGGCAGTCCCCCGCCAAGTCGAGCAAAGAAGTAGCACGGCCGTACTATACTTTTCTCGGAGCAACTCAGGCCATTTCGACACCCTATAACTTCGTTGTGGATAAACCTAGAACCTGAATTTTAGTCCCCAGCAGAATGGTATAGAACTCTGTACATTTCAAATTTCATTCAATTTCAACCCGGAGTTTAAGAATTATAACTAGTCAACTTCACTGACTTAACTGACAGATCATCAAAAACGCTAAGGCACTTTAGCCGACATAGAAGCTTTAATTTGGGAAACCCAATTAGGAATTTAGTGTATAGCTTTAAGGAAAAATTAAAATATCTTACAGATTTCGGGTCTAGTTTTCCTAGATACACAAACTGCATAAATAACTTTGTAATCCCATATGAATATATAGGAAAGTCGAGTAGCGACGGATCCGTTAAATTCGGTCCTGTAAATGCTGTGTGAAATTACCTCCATTACGACGGTGTCCGTGTAATATCGGTCCTGCAAATGCTCTGTGAACGTTCCTCCAGTCGCGACGGATCCGTAAAAAACGGATCCAGTAAAACGGATGTCCTATGTGAACGCGCCCTAAGTCGTAAAAAATATGCATTTTATCGGTCCATTAGTTAACTCGAGTTTTAATATTTCCTGTACAAAGGTTCACATAAATGTTCTAATGTAACCGCAAACGTGCTTCGGAACGGGTGTTGGAATTGTACCATAGAAAAGACTAATGAGGATTGCCGTATTAATTTATAATGAACATATTCGGATTTTGTGAAGTGTCTAATAGGTACATAAATATTTCTAGCATGTGGTCATTTACGTTCTGTAAAGTAAGGCCGATATTCTAGTGACCACAACATCCAGTTTGTTAAGGAAACATTATTTATACTGCGTAAATTAGGTTCAGAACATTAGCGACTTAAATCAATTGATACACAGCGTGGAAGAGAACCCGATAAAGCATCTCCATTGTATTCATATTAACAATTGTCGAATGCAGAGAGTAATATATGCACACGTTAGTTAATTATGTCTAAATCCTTACCTTGTGCGCTTCATGGAATCGTACATTATGTTGTATTTTTGATCGAAGCGTGTTGGGCGCGGGTGGTTGTCGAACAACGGTATATGGGTCATGTACACATATTTAACACATAATTAGTTTTGACGAAATTATTACACCTAGAACGAAATTAAACCTCGTTATCACACAAGTTATGGCCATGTTTTTTTAACAACAACAAAAATATTATGAGAATGGAACCGGCGTACGAATGTAACACGATATGAAAAGATAATGGAAATTAGAGCAAGTGAGAACCTAGACTGAAGACAGTTAACTGCCCCACGTGAAATCAGCTGCGTCGAATCATTTGTTAACCCGAATGTCAAGAGCACTTAGTCTTGATGTCTTTATTTGCGCGTACTGAAATCGCGTCATGTATGTTGGCATAATAAAGATGGGCAATGGGCAATTCTTAAGAACGTGACAGTCCATGTGGCACTATATGTGACTATCACAATGAGGTTTTTGACGCGTGTGATTGAATACATAAACGTACGTAGCACCGTGTACTAACAGGCGATATATCAGTTGAGAAAATCGCGTGCTGAAACCGAAACTTTTCGTGTTTTAGGTCACTCACTTGGCCCTTTGTTCGTAAATATTGCAATGACATTGACCGTTGCATTTTATAGTAGATTATCAGAGTAATAAAACAAAACCTCGGCACACACATCTCAGAACACATTCACCCAAGCGAATGTTTTTGCATCGTAGTAAGCTTTATTGATAATTTATTGCAACCGTTGACCGCTTATACTGGAGATTGTTTCTATTGCCTGGGCCGCTTAATAAAGACAATCCGGACGCGTCACGCTAATGCAAATAAAAATCATTAATTTTACTTTTTGTATGGAATAAAAAATAAGAATGTAGAAGCGTCGATGCACTCAATATGCTTTAATGAACAAGGGGCCAAGCTGGCTTGGGTCACGACTGCGGAAGCTCGAAACATAGTTGAATCATTTCGTGAAGGACGTGCTGATTGCCGACGCGCTGTGTACCGTGTACTACTCATTAAGTTCCAGATAAGATTCTTTGCTCGAGGCTCCATGTAATGACAGGAGACCTTGACGAATTACTATATCGGCTATCCTAAAGGGAAGACAAGTAGGTAAACAAGATTTCCGTTTAAGGATCGGCAATGCATCGGCCGCCCACGTTATTGTTCAGATATCGACGAAGCGTCGCACTAAAACACTGCCATGATCATTCGGCAATTCGTTCGTTCACGGAAGTTATTAATAGACGGTCATTCGTTGTAAATCGGTTTACTCTTAAGTCAGAACTGATGGGAAACTTATTATTTAACTTCATCGTGACAGAATGTGTGGGTTAATTGTTCCTATTATAAGTGTTCAGTTTATGATCACACTAGGGCGTTTGCTATTCATTATATTTTATGCGGGTAGACTACATCCATATGCATACTTGATTCAAAGAACAATCCGTAAACTATGATTGTATTTCACTAGTCTAATCTGGGGGGCACGGCAGTGCCGCCGGCCAAGTCGTGCAAAAAAGCGGCACGGCCGTACTATATACTTTTCTCGAAGCAACTCAGGCCATTTAGACACCCTATAACTTAGTTTTGGATAAGCTATAAACCTGAATTTTTAGTTACTATCACAAGCATAGTATAAACTCTGTATAATTAAAATTTCATATAATTTGAACCAGTAGTTAAGAATTATAACTAGTCAAATTTAGCAATTTTGTTACTCACATGACCGATCATCAAAACTCTAAGGCACTTCCTAGCCGACATAGAAGCTTCCATTTGGAACACAATTAGTGTTTAGTGTATAACTTAAGGAAAAATTATAATATCTTGCAATTTCGGTCTAGTTTTCTAGATACACAAACTATATATATAAAAAAAACAATCCCATATAATATATCATCATCATCATCAGCCCAAATACTCCCACTGCTGGCACGGGCCTCCTCTACACTGAGAGGGTTAGGCCTTAGTCCACCACGCTGGCCTAGTGCGGTTGGCGGACTACACACCTAAGAAATTCCCTAAGTAACTTTTAGGTGTGGCAGGTTTTATCACGATGTTTTCCTTCACCGTTAAAGCAAGTGATAATTCAGTGTGAATACACAAAATATAATAAATATATAGATTACAAAATTACATTGCAGTGAATGATCAGTGTACCTGTATTATAATATAAATAAATAAATAAATACACCCCACAGTCACATACATAGTTCTGACCCCACACTAGGATACAAGTCCTGTGTCGTGAGTATCAGAACTACGAGAGACTTTTCGGTCTCACAACACCCAGACCCGGAACAAATATTTGTGGATCACACAAACATTTGTCTCGCGTGGCGGGGATCGAACCCGCGGCCTCTCGTTTCGCAAGCTGGTGTCTAGCCACTGCGCCACGGGGCTGTCAAGATAATGGAATAATAGGTGTAGATAGATAATGGGTGATGGTATTGTGGGTTGTAGGCGTGCGGTCGAGAATCGCCGGCGGTCGCTTCTTCCAAATGAATACTACATATATTTAAATAGAAATTTCCATATGTAAACTTCTTTGCATCCGACCCCGGAATCAACCCGGGGACAATCTCTTATTTTGCATCGTTTTGATACATGAGGCAGATATAAGACTGATTAATAAACAACTTGCCTTATAATATTAAATATTAATAGCCAACGTATACCAAGTACCGTGTTGCTTATAGTACGGTCGACTGTAAGAGAATGCCTAAGCCATTTATACTTACTGTATCATCATCATCATCAGCCCAAAGACGTCCACTGCTGAACATAGGCCTCCCCCCATTGATCTCCACCGTGACCTGTTGGAGGCAGCCTGCATTCAGCGACATCCCGCGACCTTAACCAGGTCATCGACTATCTTGTGGTGGGCGTCCTACGCTGCGCATATATTTTATGCTTTAGATACTTATTGTATATATAAATAAATATTCCGTTGATTGCAAGAGAAAATTATGTAGTTTATCTTTGAAATCAATATGAATAGTAGCATGTAGAGCAATGTTGATCACTTTTTAATTTCAAACATCTTCCGAGATGAAGTGGGGCTCGTTCTCATTGTCGCGGTTGTTATACACTGCGCCATTGCATATTGTCTGTAGTCGTTTGTCACGTGGCGTGGCATGAGTGTTTCCCTTTTATCAACAGAAATATTAATAAGCGAAAGTTTTCTTGAGAGCCCGAAGCCTTGCGAAGATTTATTTCTTGTATTTTATCGTAATGACGTGTCGGACAGTAACGTCAATCGTTTACCTTCTCGACAAAAATACACGCTTCCGTGTTTCGAATACGATAAGTATATATCTTTTTTCTACTTGTGACACCCCTTGGTGCTAATGATGTTTGATAGACTTAAATAACTAAAGCTTAGTGTAATACCCACCAGTTGCCTAATAAAACAACATTGGACTACGACTTGTACATAACTTTCCTTTTTGTCACTAATAAAGAATTTATTATATAAACAAAACATAACTTTAATAACTTACTAAAAGTTTAGTATAATATCCAAACCGACCCACATATATATATATATATATATATATATATATATATATATATATATATATAACACCAGGCTAAAGATTATCAAATAAAATTTCCGTTTTGATTGAAATATCTTTTTGTTTTATCATTATACATTTTCATTTAAACATGTTTTGTCCTGCTCTATTGACTGACATGTGACGTCAAAGTAAGCAAGACAAAACACGTAAAACTTTAAAATAAGGCTGTGATAGTCTATTAGTTAATTAGCTCATCTGCGCTATGGTTATTAATTACAATATAATAATGTGTTCCGATCGTACATCAAAGATGGTTTTCGTACAAGTAAGTGAGGCATTACCATTTCCTTTCTAATTTCGCTTGATAAGTGGACGACGACCCCGAATATAAATATTGGAACAAGTAATTTTCTGTACAAGGATGGAGAGCTGTGCTGGCAACACCTACGCGCCTCTTCGGCGAATCCAACTGTACGGCGGCGGAAGACTACTTTCTGCCCTAATTGCACTGGTGCCGGTAACACCTCCTGGGCAAGAAAACTTTCGTATTTGTAACACTAAACTGTGACACATCGTAATATCCTCGCGCAATAAAGTGAATTTTACTGACTTTTCTACGTTTCTTGACAAATAAAGTCTGGGTCAATAAATAAATCTCGTAATGATTTTTTGTACTTTGTAGTATGGGATTTGTTATGATAATAGTATTGTATATATATTTTGACGGTTTTTATGCTCGTTTTATTTGTTGTCTGTAGTGAAGGCTCTGCAAAGGATGAGTCACTAAAAAGGGTACGGATCTTTGTTGTACTTTCCGAGAACCACACCGGGTAACTCTTTGTGGGAAACGTTCTTTAAATGCGGGTCGACGGACCGATTTTCACTCGTCTTTTTACAGGAAAATGGGATTTCAATAATAAAATATATTTCGTAGTTGATAATAACACAACTTTAAAAAAACTATACAAGAACGTGAAACTTCGTATTTTATTTTTATTAATACCTTATTAAATTTAAATCATATTTACTGTCAAGTTTACATTTTTAGTTTTCACTGTCTTTCTTCCTTTAAACCTTGAATTTTTTGATAAATGAGCATTTTTTCGCAATAAGTAATGGTGATTCCATCGTTTCCAATGACGACACAGAGTTTGCGTTTTCACAATAAGCCGATGACTAATCAATAAAAACAATTTTGTATTACCTGTGTACGTGTTTGGTTGTTTGACCGATTCTGACCCCGATAATTAACGAGCACCGTTAGACTTGACTCAGTTATTATTGCGTTACTTTTTGAAATACCCGAATCACTTCTAATTTGCTGTAATTATCAAGATCGGTAAGCTTTATTCTAACACGTCCATGCATAAATCTGAATTACTAAAAATATTTTTTACGATCATTGACTGGCATTTATACATGGTGACGAAGATTCCTAAAGCTTAGGAAGTCTATGATGGGTTATGATTTTGATAAAAGTTCAGATTGTGTTGGAATAAAGCTCGCAATATCCTGTTGTTGTTGGAGTGCCATTTATGGCATGGGATAAATTCGTGGCGCTCATTGCTGGCCAACAGAACACATTTAAAGTGACCGAACCATATATATAAAAAACATACAATAATGGCATTGTTGGTATGGTTTAAATTTTGTACGATCTAAGGCAATTCCAGTACGGTTCTTATCAGAATAGAAAATAATAAATAAAAGTTTTTATCCCAATACGTATCTCAATGGTGCGCGAATGTCCGCACCCAATTACTGTTAGGTCCATTTTTCCGGTATACAAATTAAATCAACTCCATACACACATACCGATATCAATGTAGTGTTGTTGTGACCGCGACAAGAGGAATCTGCTCGGCGTATAGAGTGCGCTAGACAGCGACCGATTTTTCTTTCGTTAGTTAGTCTAAGCGGCCTAGTAATGAACCATTTGGGTCATTGGACCTCGCCGTTTGTCGGTTACTCACCGCCTCCGGTGTCATTATTTTTTGCCGCGATTTACGCGCCACCAATTGTATAGACGACTGACGCAGTCGCCTACAGTCGCAAATCGAGAACTCTTTTTGTCTTTGTATTTATTTCTATAGGTTTACCGTGTAAACTGTGCTCGTACGAGTACATACTTAACGGATTGTCCGCAATTAGGGTTCGTAGAAAGAATTCGTAGGAGGTATAGTTGCTAATGTGTTTTTTATTAGGAGATTAAGGATGACTCAGTGACAGTTTTTAAAGATATGTAAATTTATTGGAAAATTTATTTAATCATCTATAAATTCTAATAAAAACTTTCCTTTATAATCCGGCTTTTAGTAGTTACAATATATATAAATTGTTACAAATGTTAAAAAAGAGTTTACTTAAATTGGACTAAATTGAAATTTAAAATGGAAATTGCATATTTCTGGCGTAGTGGAATAGGTAAATTGGTAGCACCAGTGAGACCACCACTGTACACTAACCCCAATGGATACTCGCCTATTTTATTTGAAAGATATGAGTTCCACGCTAGGTACACGTATCGATCAAAACTATTGCGTAGTTCAAATCTGAATCATAGAGCTACCTTCTTAAAAATAGTTAGCCGCCAACTTGCGAACTTTATACTTTCCCTAGATGCTCTCCTACTGATAAATCCTATTACTTAGTATATAAATTAAATATACTACATGTAAAATCTGTATAATATTCCGAGTAAATATTAATAACCTTATCATGCTTTGTCACAAAAACAAGTATAATAGGTTTGTGCGGTCAGTAAATCATTGCTGAATGCATATTTTAGTCGAAACAACTTTCCTTGTAGTGGTTATTTAATTACTACTTAACGATCTTTAATTCCTGAATAGTTTTATTTCAATGATATGTTAAATACGACTTAATGTTATAGATAAGTGATCATAAGCAGTGATGGCCTCGAGGTTAAGCGCGCGATCTAGAATCTCGGCGGTTGCGTGTTCACACCCCAGGCACACACCTCTGACTTTTCAAAGTTATGCGTGTTTTTACAATGAATTATCACTTGCTTTTACGGTGAAGCGTTGGCGTTTGTGTGTCTGGGGTTTGAACCCGCGACCACCGAGATTCTAGACCGCGCGCCTAAACCTCGAGGCTTATGAGGCAGATATAATGAACATAAAATTTATACTAATATGAAACAAAATACCTGGAAAGTTTAATAAATTTAGTATTTTGTACTCATCAATTATTTTATTTAGTTTATTTTTGCCTCCCCTATAGCCTATTAAACTAAGTTTTTTCTACAAAATATTAATAAAACCCTAGATTGTTACACATCGTTGGATAGCTGATGAAACTTAGATATTTTTAGGTACATCTGCAAAACAGGTGCCATAGTATATTTTTTTGATATCCTTTCGAGATAAATAAACTTTCAAAATTTTTGTTAAAGTTTCTAAGTTTTAATCGTCTACAGCGACTTAATTATTCATTTTATGTACCATATTGGTTATTGAGGTCATAAGCATCTTATTTTACATGGAAAAATAGAATAATAGTAATAATAAGACGTACACATTTCAAAATATCTAAGCTAAGAAAAAACAATTAAATTCAAATATCTCGAAAACGTTTAGATTTAGGATAGGGTGTCGCATAGTCAAATCAGTCAGAAACGATGTAAACTACACGCCCTTAACGGGAATAGGTCGAGTTAACCAATAACCCTGTATATGTAAACTAAACATGTTATGTGCGTATGTTCTGTAATATGTCTGCAATGCATTGGAATAATACTGACTGATTGGTTCTAAAGTTACACGCGGTATACGTATTATCTAATTAACTTTTTTGTAGGTCAAGCTAATGTTGCGCAGCTTAAAGCCCTAAGGGGAATAAAATCATACGAGCATATAATCGTTGGCAGTGACACACATCACTACTGAATAAGCAATAATGTTCCAGTCTAGGCCATGTTTGTTTCACACATAAATAAATATTAAATGAACCATGTCTTAATAATATTTTACACGTACGTAAATACACAATACGAGCATCGAAAGTATTGTATTGGTGCTTTTGGGGTATGCAAACGATGAGAATGCTGAATAGAACGCAAGTCGTTCTAATTACGTTAATACTCGCTGCCAATGCTTGTTAAGTGTATTTCTATATTAAAAACAGGTGTGCATTGTGCATGTTGCTCAATAATGTTCAAGTTGAATCCTTTTTTCATCATCTTTTATACTCGTTTTATTTGTTTTAATATGTAGGCGCGGTAATAAATTGTTGTAGCCTCGACAAGCTATTAATTATATTTACAAACTTTCTCACGGAATTAATTTAGAGTGAAAATTTGTCAGTGCCTTTTACGTATTAACTATTGACAATCTGCTTAGGGTTGTACTTTTTTTTAATAAAAGTATGAACATTTTATATTCAGTTTATTGTTACTTTTTTGTCAGTGGCCCCAATGCATACATAATAATATTAATTTTAATGCAGTGTAGTTTCGCAGCAAAATTGACCTTCTGAGCTCAGCTGGTTGATATAATTACTTTACGTTAAGTGTATTTATTGACATTCGTGTATATATGGTAGATGTTTAGAATGTTTGAATTGTCTAACTGTTAAGTTTTTTTGTTTGTTTCAGGTAAAACAAACATTATGTAACAAGATCGTTTCGGTGAGGTATAAAAAAGATTGCTAAGTTTAACATTCATTAAGGTGATTTATTCGGTGCAAGGCATATTTATTGACAAGTGTCATTTACGTATTACATACATCTATTTTTTTTTAAAATCAAAAACTTGAGATACCTTTCAAGTTCATAATAAACAATGTTATGCTGTATTTGAGTGCCTGTTCGTACTCTTTACTCTCTACACAACTGCACTCAATTGGTGGCTACTTGAAAACTCGTACTAGTAATGCACTGAGTAGAAGCCGGAGCGCGGACGCAAGCTGGCACTCGAACTCGCCAGTCGGCGGTACCACCAATACCGGCATGTGAGCGTCGCAACTCGCAATGAAGGTCAGTGCTCCTACGATTCGGCCCGTAGTGCTCTCGAGTTAGAGTCACAAGTGGTGGACCGCAGGAGAGAGGCGGCGGCAACGGCTGCGGTGGGGTCCTCGCAGCCCGCCGCGCGCTGCCTCCCTTTAGTCAGTATAGTCGCAGCGGTGCACGCACACCGCACGCAGTTCTCGCGCGCGCAACGAGAAGGTATACACGGACCGGCCGCTGAGCGCCGAGCGCCGACACCCGACAGCCGCCGCACTCAACACACGCACTAGCTTCCGGTGGCTGCGCTCTTTCCAATTCGTACGCTCGTACTTCGTACACGGCCCGGTGCATGTAGTGCGTTACCATTATGACATTCGTCGTTTTTCCGCTTTGTTGCAACAACTACTGCAGTGGTGTTTATAGTGTGTAGAGTGCAGCCATCGTAGGCAGCCGTGTGTTGTGTGTTGTCCATGTTCAAGTGCTCTATCATAAATGGCGATTTCTTTTTAAAAGTGTTACGCGTAAATTACCTCTTTGAGATGTGTTGAATTAAACATTGTGCTCTCTTTGTTTTTATCGATGTCAAAACAATAACGCGGTTTAATTCGTTTATAAATAATGCTTGTGTTTTATCTCATGTAGCGCGTATAACACTTAACAATACAGTATAAATTCATGTATACACTGAGTGAATATTGTTTACCGTAACGGAAAATTAAGTTAATGTTTCACGTTAAATAAGACTTAAAAACTTGTTGACTTACCGATGGTGTCAACGCATCGGTCGGGCGAAAGCATCACATGAAAGTAGATTTAATTGGGCCAAAACGGTCGTTTGCTTTAAAACACAAGTGATATATATGTAGAAGTTGCAATACATTAGAGTCAGTGCAGCTGGAGAGCAGGCTTGCGAGGATGTGTCGGCCGCGGACCATATGGCAGCATTGCTACTGGCCATATTTGGGACGCCATCAAGGCGATACTTGTTGTACTTATACGGCATAACTGTTCTACAATGCGGGCTAATGCTTGAGTGACATCTTATCACTGTACAAATTAATGAATACATTAAGTTGTGGCGGTTAAATATTTAAAATTTTAGAAACATTTTGATCGTGTAGTATTTACCGTTGTTACTTACACTCTTCGAGCTAGGGCAGTAGTTTGCGAATGCGTTATGCAAGCTGGTGGCCGGATTGGCCGGCGCACGGGGCGGTTCGTTGACCAGTGCGTTGTCCCGCCGCTCCGCCGCCCACCGCGAAGGTCGCGGCCCACAGCCCGCCGACACATCAATTTAGTGCACCTTTTATTTACCGCATACGAAAACATACGATCCTGAAGGCTCCATGTTCACTAATAACAATGTTTACTTCAACACATTTCTCAACTCAAAATCTCCTACAGGTAGAGTCGATATGTGTTCAATGTGCCCTGTGTAAGAAGTTTGTGAATTAAGTTTAATATTACTGTAAGAAGAAAAATTGATCTCAAAATGGTAACTTCGAGGATACCAGCTTATTCTCTGAGTTCAGAGTTTAATAGAGAATTTAGGAGTTTCCGCATAACGCGAGCCACGCCAAGATCCACCTTGTACGCGCCCGCCATCGTCCCGATACACGAGTACCCCAGGGTTAGCGTGCACGAGCGGCGGGAAGCGCTAAAGGCTGCGCTTGCTAAAGCTTGGTCTTCGAAAAGTAGTGAGAAAAAGAAACACGACACATGGACCGTCCCCTCGGAGCATAACAGGACTGGGATAACAGCGGCCGATTTTACTGCCAAAACGCACTATAAGAACGGCGACGTATCGCATGTTGCACTTGTAAAACACGAATTTGAAAGCAAGGATGCTGAGAGGACAGACGCGAATTACAGAACAGATAGCGGCCATCCTGCAAGCTTTAATTACAGTCGAATGAACGGGGACGGCGTCGACATACAAGAGACTATTAAAAAGGGCTGTGATAAAGGGTTACACAATAATGATTTAAGTTATAGCGACTACCTTAACAATGTTCCTAAATGTAAAGCTAATTTCGAAAATAGTTTCCTCACACAGAGCCACGAGGAACGCTACAGTAAACGAAACGGGTACGATGCTGTGTCTAAACGAGTCGACAGAGACATCAACCTGAACCACATGGAATACAGTAGCCTCAATGGCGACACGTACGATTCTTTGAAGTATTCGCGAACAGCGAACGTAACAGAATCAGTGCAGTATAAATGTTACGGTAAGGCGGACACCGTTAAAAGCAAATTGCTTAGCACAGATAGCCCCAAAAGCGTGACGTCTTGCAACGAAGAGAAATTGAACGGATACGGGTGCTCGGAGCGACGCAACGGGAAGGAGCAGCCACGACCTCTTACGAGCGGCCCCAAGGCAATCGTGGAACAGAGGCTCGCCGAGCGGCTCGAGGTGAAGGTGGCCGAGCTGCCGGCGTTGTACCGCGGCGTCGACTCCTGGACGCCCAAGTCGGCCGCCTTCCAGAAGAACATGCGCGACCATGAGTGGAGTGTATCGTATGTACCCATCTGTACCCCTCCTGCCGCGTGTCGTATATTGCGTACTTCACGTTTACTAACAAATGCCATCTCTCCGCGCAGCCTTACCAACACCTATTATTGTAATTATCGCACAGCCGTAGGTACAGTTCAACGGTTTTCAACTTACAATAACATAGGCTCTGAAGTTTGCTAAATATTAAACTCGTCTTGTGCGTATATAAATAGAAAAAAGCTAGTTCGCACTGGGTACTGCGAGTGCATCGACTTGCTATTTAGTCCGGTTTGCGTGCAAATTGCACAGGCGTTGTATCGTAGCGTTTGATCTTAGAGAATCACATAATAGTTAAACAAAAATAAAATTTGCCTTCGCTCTGCATTTGTGTGAGTTTACAGTTGTGGTCATTTATAAATATGCTTTGCACTGTATTTTCTTTCCTGGTTCTCTTTTTATAACTATCACACGAAAAACGCACACAATAGCAAATATTAATTTTCATTGCAATAAAAAAAAATGTCCATGAACACTGAACAGTATCTACAAGAACATTTTAGTTTTTTAGTTTTTGGTGTTATGCGCCAGTTTGTCTGAAACTTTATTTATTACGCGGTATGACAGTGTTGTCGAGTGCTTGACGGTTGTGTAAAACCATTGCACAAGCCTCCGTGACTCATAGCCGTCGCATTATTCTATCCTACCGGGCTGGTTGCTAAATATCATTGTTTATTGAAGCCACTTGCTGAGATTAGATCGAAAAAGTTTTAATAGTTTAACCGTCTAAGAAGAGCAAATGTTTTAAGTTAACTTACACACAATATTTCAATGTCGCGTTCATAATATTGTGATCGTCTAACGTGATGTTCATGCACCGTTGTTATCACTGCAAATTGTTTACTTTATAAGTGTCATTATCTCACGTGAATGCATGTATTACATCTAAGTTGTACTTTATGTAACACACACTCGTCACAAATTCGTGGGCGCACAGCAGCAGCGGCTCAAAAGATTCGTCTCGATAGTGTTCATAGTGAATGTTTCAAGGTCCTGTCCTGGTTAGTGCGCTCGCAAAGGATTTGTCAACTTTGTAGGCGTTTATGACGTAATTTGAGTTTTTTCGTTAACAATATTTGCCCAAAATATGTAAATAAAATATTCAAATTAATTGCTTGATGAAAAAAGTGGATTTTCTGCTCTTCACCGCGACAAGCTTCATTTCTAGCCGTCTCAGCAATTTGTTTCCAAGTACGAAAGACGATTCATTTCTTGGAGTCGTATTCATAATACTGATGAGCTGGTAAACTTAACACGCAGTTCACCATTGTGTAGCGAATATTCAAAAACACGTCGAACTATCAACTTTCACTGACGACTGGTCCCAGCCGACTAGTCGTAATGCTTACATCTCAATCATTACCTGTTTCTTACTTGAGAACGTATATTTTATAAATGCGTTTTAAACGAATAAAAATTTTAAAGTAAGATTATTTATATACATTATCATTATGAGGCTCCTGAAATTCTTCACACAAACTCAAAGATTTATACGTACACATGAATATTAAAATGTTATTTTTAGAAAATTAAGCAATAAATAGGAAGCACGCGGTATTACTACAAATTACATAGCAATAAAATTTATATATACTTACCCTCACAATTTCATTATTAATTTAAAGAATACGGCTGCAATTTGTATTTAAGTAGCAAAAAAGTTTTAAAAAGCATACGCCTGTAAAGTTCGTAACTAATCATTAGCCAATAGCTTTCACGTTTATTCTTAAAGAGCCTAATAATCTTTCATATGTGACAAAGATTCAATTAATACAAAAAAAAAACAATGAAATGTCTTTATAAATACTAAAGTTTAGAATATCGCTTAAGAAAAATCATAAACAATTGTTTTAGGATCGACCGCATACGGAAAGTTCCAACGATAATCTATGTCTCGATTAGGCACACTAGGGCAAAAACTGTTTTGCCTGATGGAAAGCGCGTGGTGCGGTGCCATGCTTGTCATTGACCTGACGAAGCGCGACGCGGCCAGGCAATTAGTCGCGCGCTGCAGCGTTGACACGGTTCACAGTAATCGCTCATCCGGCGCGGCCTTGTCTCTCACCAAACCGTATGTCCGCGCTTACACATTACATATTTTTTGGTATAAACCCATTAAAAGAAAGTGATTTGTCTCCGGGACCACAAAGTGATTTCTTAGTGTACAACAAAAAGTTACTTTATCTACTCTTTATTGTAATTTGGAGTGACAGAAATAATATTTAAAAGGTAATGTATAAAAACTGTACACGTAGACTAGAAACAAAAACTGGTTGGTGGCGGGGGTGACGCCGAAGCTGGTGTCCAGCGGATCCTTGACCGGCCGCCGATCGTGTCACCGTTGCAAACTGTCGGCTTTCGATTTCGTAACTGAACCACGCAGTATGCACCACCCGACCCGATCGATTATGGTCATTGTGCCAAAGGTGTTCTACTCTCGTTGAGCTTTCAGGCCACATTGCCTCCTAAAATGCACTTGTATTTGTTCGGGGTCTCTCATAGTTATATTGTTGCACTATGATGTTAAAAAGATCTGTAAATTAAGCGATAACTATGAATTTATTCAAAATAAATAGGTCAAAGAAAGTAATATTACGAAACTTGATGAGGAAATACCAACGAAACAGTAAACAGAAGAGATGATTCAATCCAGTACACGTGTTGAGTATTTCTAAATATAAAGAACCGTTGTATGAATACCGTTTGTGGCTTTAAATGTTGACCGCGGTCGGTGCGAATTAATGTTCTATATGTTTTTTTAACAACCTTAATTGTGTCATTCGTTTCGTTGTAATACACATTTATAATAGATTTTTGAGTAAGCACATACTGATCGCGGAAAATAGACTTCTTATCTTTCACTTGTATACATAGTATACAGAAAGGAAACTTTTAAAACTTTCCCGGATAATCTTTTCTGGCAATATTGACATTCGTTATTATTACGTATTATCAGTTCTACAAGTAAAGTTGCAGTTATATAAACAAAATCTGATTTCAACGTAAACAATACCTAAAATGGTATTGAATTTTTATTTCTTACATTTATTTAGTAATTTATGTAAATATATAAAGGAAATTACTACCGCCACGAATTTAGAAACTATTATTTTTAAGCGGTAGCAATAACGAGAAGACAAGTCACACACACTAGTTTTAGGTTTCACAAAATAGCCGGTTTGTATAGCAAACACATACGCAGGCCTACAAACAGCTTCGATTTGATAATTCCGATGTCGTCAGCCGTCGAAAGTGAATGTTCCGGTGTTTGTTTTCGCGACGCAGACGAACGTGTGTGACGTGATGAGCTTTGTTGAGTTCAACATCGCCCCGGACACACAACTACGGGTGTCTCTATTTGATGTAATATTAACGCTAGCAATCATTTTAAATCTACAATGTGCAGTCCACAGTTTCCTTGCATGTTATACCATGATAATAAGGTATTACTTCATATATTTCAAGACACTTCCGGTGAAGCAATCATGCAGAGACTTTAAAAAAATCAATGGTATTTCTTCAAATCTGTATTTATTTCTGCTTGTTCCTAACATAATATACTATTACCTAGTATGTATAAACCGATTCGTCGCAATTTAAAGAGACAGGTATGTTCAAGTTCAGCATGTCGGCGCTAAACAATATGACATTAAGCTTGACATATATCAACCGACGCCCGCGCATGCCCCCGCGGTTTTATTTTGTTAGAAATCTACATTAGGAATCAAACCATAAAAATTACAGTAGGTAAATTTAGTAAGCAGTGATGGCCTCGAGGCTTAGGCGCGCGGTCGAGAATTTCGGCGGACGCAGGTTCAAACCCCAGGCACACAACTCTTTTCGAAGTTATGTGTGTATTCACAATGAATTACCACTTGCTTTAACGGTGAAGGAAAACATCGTGATAAAACCTGCACACCTAAAAGTTCTTAGGAATTTCTAGGTGTGTAGTCCGCCAACCCGCACTAGGCCAGCGTGGTGGACTAAGGCCAAAACCTTTCAGTTGTAGAGAGGAGGCCGTGCCCAGCAGTGGGACGTATTGGGCTGATGATGATGAATTTCTATTACTGAAATGGGTTGTGACATTAGAAACGACATATTTTTTTAAACCTTTAAGACAGTTCGTATTACACCTTACAATACACTTGTTACGATATTTAATAGCTGTTTAACATAACTATTATTTTACAGTTACTACAATAGTTTTTACTATAGGTGCTGGAAATTCAGTGTACTTCAATATTACACTATATTGAATTGCGTCTTATGTATTTTGCATTTTTTACCAGAAGCAATAATAATTATTATTAAATGATTCGATGCTTAATAACAGAAATTTGAATATTTATAAATATTTCTTGTCATTATTTAATTTGGTTTTCAATTTGTTTCTCGAAGGTATAAAATTATTCACCAGAGATGAACAAAAATATAATTAATTTATCACAAACTTTTACAATGTTTGCACGACATTTCTAAAATGTAGTTTTAATATGTTATTAATTATTACGTAGAACGTTTCCATATTTAAAACATTGTATAATAACTGACTCCGACTTATCTCTACTGTCTGGGTAAACCAATTACCGTATCCTTAATTCTATTAAAGATAAGTGTGACCCGCGTTGGCATTCTTGTTGAACTACTACTGTTTACAGCAGTGATACTGATACTGTGCCCAGAATTGATACAAGCCTTACGTTGAGTCCTCAAGGTTTTCGAGTTTGTTGGTGAGCCTTTGCAACTTCAAGTTATGCCAAAATTCAATTAGAAAACGGAATTCTTTAATCTAAGCGTGTTGAACAAATAGTGAGAGAGAAATATTGTTACTGTATAAACACAGTATTAACATCCGCTGACGTGAGGTTTTGATTGTTCGATTGTTAGGCTGCTACAGTAGAGGTTCTGAAACGATCATTGGATTGTACAGTAGTTTTACTCAGCAAGTATCTCGTGCGCAAGCGGCATGTCGAAGCTGGCAGTGCGTCGCGACCGCAGCCCGCGCCGGGTCCCCACAGAGGGTCAACTTGTGACATAACCGCCACAAAGCGCTCGACGCTTGACGTTACGTCCTTCGTCGCTTTCTGTTGTAATACAGATTTAGTATTCGTCGACCGTATCTTATCTGCCAGTTACTTACGTTTATAGTGTTCGCCACACGGTAATTAGGACGCGCCACATGTTACCTAATTAGGACATATTATTAATCGCTATTTGAATATAAAACCAAATATATACTTGTAAACTTCGGACGCGACGAGTGTTACTGTTGCCTTTATTTGATTAAAAAAAGCTTGGTTTGTACATATCTATGTAGTGATAATATAATTGAATGCCGCTTTATATACACGCCGAAAAAAGTGTTTGTAACAATAAGAAGTCGCCACGGAAAGGACGGGTCAACCATATTGGTCATCTCTTAGGGCGCTGCTTAGCGCCTGCTGCTCGCCTTCTTCCGATTACCTAGTACAGCTCGTAGACCCTCATACCGGTTGCGGTGAATGTTCGCCAACGTTAGTAAACTTCAGAGGCACTATGTTTCTTAGCAATCTTTTGAGACCTCACCCAAACGTTCTTAGTGTACGTTGCACAACCCGCTCACTAACCCTACAGCCTAGTGATCGATGATTTCACAGCTCCGAGCATTCGTGGAGGCGGAGAAATGAACGCTCCAAACGGTCACACCACCGGCGTTCGCCTACATCACACAGACGGAGGAGACATCATCGCGACGATTCTTCTGCACGTTCTCCCCCTGAACAGGTGAGTCTTACCGTTACTTTTATCTATTTAGAAGATGCGCGAAAGAATGATGCGACTATTAAAATCCAGCCTCCGCAACAATCACATACAAGTGTCCACCCGAAACCTGTCCGTCACTGCGTTACTTCTAGGTGTTGTTGTAGGCAAAGTCCGGAACCAGAATAAAGCGTAAACGTCACTCTGCCTGTTTGGAATAATATGCGGGACGTGTTTGGCTGGCGAGTGCGCGTGCGCGTGCGCCTTCGCCCGTGAAGATGTGCGCGAGAGACGGCGACCTCCTCGCGCTTGCGTCCGTTCTATTTGTGTTCGCCTTCGTCACTCGATGCGCCTTTAGTCAGTACCGAAGCTCAGCCGGCCGCCCGGCGTGTGTCCGCCGTCGCGCTACGAAATACTAATCCGCCGCGCAGGCCGCGGCGGCCAGCGCCGGAGCCATGGCTGCCCAGCCGCCGCGTCCACCCCCCAACAATCTACTTTTTTGTGGACCCCCGCCAACTTTACCACGTGTAGTTCTGTTACCGAGTAACGGTGTTTGTAACATAGGAACCGTGGAAGCCGTAGCTGATTCCGTTAACCAAACAAATGATGTGGATTCCTTACAAGAAATAAACAACGTGGGTGTGCCTCATTGTCAAAAATCGTTCAACAATGAAGTTGAAAACAACGGGTATGACAACCACCACGACATATATTACCAAATGCCGCCAGAAAATTATTTGAGAAGAACACACAGCTTTGATATTTCTGACATCTATAGTGCTAACATTGAAAGTGAAATCGATTATCGAGCATTCCGGCACCGGCGGTCTGAACCAGATTTATCAAAGTATGGACTTTTTGTTGAACCTACAGTGACTATAGAATATGAAACCCAACCACCTCCGTCATTAGTTCTCAATAATCCGTTCTACGACGGATCGTACGCTCTAGATCCGACTCAAATAAATCAAAATTTAATTGCTCTACCAGAAATTATTTAGCTTTTGAAGATTCGTTCGTTCCTTCTTGGGATTACAAACCAGAGTTATTAGTTAACAGAGAATTGCATCCTGAAATGTATTACGATGGTATACCTTTAATACCATCCAATGATCCATGGTCAGTATATTGTGGCAATAATGCAAGTTTCGAATATTTCACACCACATTTGGAAATCCCTATAAGTGATCAAGATGGTGTTCACTACATGCCCTTATCTGATTTCGATTATATACCTCAATATATGAATTTACCGACAGTAGAAGAAACGAAAATTGAATCCTATTCTGATGTAAATAAACAACCTGATAATACTTCCTTTGTTAGTGATACAAATGAAAATATCGAAAACACAAATGTGGAAAGTAATTTACCTCAAAGTGCCGCGATTGTGAACAATGTGGTGGCTGCTATAAGTGAAGATGAAAAAGATAATAACGTTGACACTTTCAATAACAGAGAGTCGTCTACGCAAAGCGAAGCGTCTTTCAATGCTGATATTTCTAATGAGTGGACATCTAGTTTAGCGTTCGTGCTAGTAGTAAGAGTCACAAAGACCTGACGGAACAGACGACACTAGTGACGATACTTCACCGTGCTCCACCGATTACCAAGAAGCTTCGGCATTGGACCTAGTGCAAAGTTTAGATGAACTATCATGCTGTGACAGCGCGGACTTTTCTCAAAGCAGAGACGACGTTTCTCCCATACCCTCCGACCCGCAAAAGTTAAACACAGTTAAAACTAGTGAAAATGATCAAAACCAAAGTGCAATAAGTAACCCGGTTCCAAATGATGTGCCTAACAATCTACCTCCCAACGAGTTGCCATTCATTCCAGTTCAAAATCAATTGCCGGCGAACTTGCCCTCTTCGTCCAATGAACTTTCTGCTAAAGATAATGTAAATGAAAATGTGCCTAAGAAATCTAGTCAATCTACAAATAAGCAAGTAGTCAATGCTTCTGAATTCGAGGTACCCAAAATAAGTAACTCAGTGGCTTGTACGACGAATCAGCCCGCTTCTGATAACAATGTAAAGAACAGTGCCAACCCCGTGAAGATAACACGACAACCTCCTCATCCCCCAGCTGTACCCCCCTCTTGGTTACCTGCAAAACCGCCTGTGACTAGTAATCAGACAAATGCCGCGTTATTGCCGCAGATTTGTGTTGAAAACACCGAAGGGGTGTCTACAAACTTAGAGAGCCCGAATCCTGTACCGCAGCCTCAAGTGAAGAAAAACGAACCGTCGGCGGTGGAATGTCAACCTCAGCCTTCTTGCTCATTTACACAAACTCATGTGCCTTTGCCATCTCACGCGTCTCAACTTAAACCTGAAAAACAACCGAAAGAAGTAGAGGTCAGCCAAAGCACAATATCTTAATTAACACATTTTACTCTGTTCTCAAGACACTAACGAATTACTTAATTGCCGTTAAATTGTTGGTCTTATCCATTTGTAAAAGCCGTCATACGGTTCGAAAATTCATAAGATTTCTTTACATATTTCCTATATTCCTTTTGTTCGGACAGACTGTGTAAAAGTATAGTCCTTTACCTTTAAAACACATTCCATGCTGTACAAAATGTACTTATATTAAAAGTAACGCGCAGTGCGCTGGCACCGAACGTGTATTGGGAACGTAGTGTATCTATTTTAGCATATATTATTAGGTCAAGGATTTAATTTATCATCATCCTGTTTTACGTTTAAAACATTTTTACACTGTTTTGGAAGGATTGTTAAACTAAAGATAACGAAAGAATTCAGTAAACCCAACATTCCTCATATTTTCCTGATGCATGGTTGTATTGCTTGTGTTTTTATGATTATTCTTGATGTAGTATGGTTGAATAAAAAGCATTATAATTGTTTTGTGACGTTTCCTAAGAGTTAATGCCAGACCCGACACCGGCCGTGAAAGCAATAATCCAATACCGTACTACGTCCACACATCCATTGCACGTAATGCGATAAAGATACTCGTAACGAGTACCTAGAGACCTAGATGAATCGTCATCTTAAGTAAAGTCAATTATACATCCAACTGTCCATATGCTCAATTGCAGTGTTACTCGCAATTTAATTTTGCAATGTGCCACTGATTTCTTTTTCTCTAACCACCTATGTTTCATGTGATTAATAGACGAAAATAGTATCTGCAGCTGGCACAAAGTATTTAATACCGATGTAGATCGCTAGATGGCGCCACGTGGTTTTATTTCAGTGTTAAAAACGGAGACTACGCATGCGCACGAAAATAGGAGCGCGACGATCACCTTCACCTAGGCAAAACCGCCTACATACCAACTCTGTTATGATAACAGCCAGCAGCGGTTCACGCGCCGCCCACTTGATTAAGGAAATAGAAAACAAACATTGAATTTATAGCAATTATTGAGGACCACTACTTTTTGCCACAACTCTTTGTTTCGTTTTATTTTTACTTTACACACGAAGATGCAAAGTATTGTCAATTTGATTTTAGATCAAACATTTTATTTATACATGCTTGAAATGAAGCTCTCGGCTGATCTAGTAGAAATTGAAAAAGGAACGTACGCGCGCTTCAATTGTTCTGAATTGTACGAAACAAAACTTTTAATTGTAGGTAACTAGTTGTAACCGACGCGAGACAGATGCCGTGTACGATGCAAAATCATTGTTTTTATTAAATCATTTTGTCCACAAATGTTTTAGTTATTTATCTCGGGTTTGCTTATAAATAAAAGGAATTTGGTATATTAAATTTTAATATCTTTCTGATAATGTTGGTATTTTTAATGAGATGTTTTAATTTGAAAAAAAAAAAAAACGAAATGAAATGACAAAGCTATTGTTCGTACTATAAATGTTTAATATTGAAATGGTAGACCTAACTTTTATTAAATATAGTTTTTCGGCACAGATTTAATTTTGTACTATGTACTTATCCCACGGGAACACTACAATTTTCCGGCATAAAAAGAGGCCTGTGTTACTTTCCAAATCTATGTCTATAGCAAAAACTTTAGAAATAGGTTAAGTAGTACTTAAGTTAAATTTACCAATCCAAAAAATAGAAACTTTCCTCTTTATAATATTAAGTATAGACTAGTATAGATTATTGGACAACCGTCATGGCTCTGTTGGCCGGTTAGGCATTTGAGCAAGACTATAAGGGCTCGTTTCTCACACGAATAGTAAATATAACAACATCAAAAGCGTGCCGTATATATACCGTATATTAGCTTATTCTGCATCGACCATGCACATTGGTTTAATATTAACGCAATGAAGTCAAAATTGATACTAAAATATGCCACGTGACTAAGCTATACGTTAATATGCAAAAAGAAACTTTCGAAAACGATTGGTTTGTTTCTGATATCCTAGAATTCACAACAACAAACAAAAAGTGACATAAAACGACGTAAATCTATTGTATATGTACGGCTTGCGTCATATTTGGCATGAATTCACATGTAAATATTAATAACCAAATTGCATTTATTCATAATTATTAAATGTGTGAACTGTGTCAAAAAAATCCTAGCAATAATAACACAAAATATCAGTATCAAACCAATAATTTACAAATAATGTATACTTTTATATTTTTTAACATTAACGCATAGCTTTGTTTATAGTTGTTGAATCCATGATTCTTGTGTTTTTTTTGTATTTAAATAAAAAAGTCAAAACGACACGAATGCATTGTATCTAAGCTCAAAAAAGGCACCTCACGTTCGCTGTGTATCGATTTTTAAGTGATCTAAAACTTTTATTAAGAGGTCAAGTTCGCTAGCGGATACTAATGTTATCATGTAACATTAATACGTCTGGCACGTTCAGTACAGCAGGGGTGGCCGAGATACGGTTTGATGAATGCGGTACCCGCCCATCTATTTAGAAATGCCCAGTTCCTTCCGGTGGACCTCGCTGATATCGTTCAAATTACGTCAACGTATTCGCCTAAACAAGTGAACCGATATAAAAAATGTCTTATTGTTTAACCATTACCAGTTGTAATGTTTACATGTTACCTATGTTTAAATGTTACCTACCGAAAGTCATATTTAATCACAGACGAGGTGTAGTCGTTCACTCTATGATGCATATCACTTTACAGAGGTTAATTTCTATATCTACAGACTTAATATTAATATAGTAAATAAAAAAGAGACAAGGGCGATGACCCGGACAAGTAGGTACGTTGCGTCACAATCACAATTGAATAAATACGAGAGGTGATTGTTTAAAATGGTTGAACGGTTTGTCTTCCGTACAAACGATTTGTAGATGCGCTTCTTGCTTTAAAGAACATTTATGGCAATTACTCGATGTGTCACTCAGTGCGGTTAAATCCTGTTTGAACCGCGAGGTTTCAGTAACAAATTTATTTGTTCCATTTGTGGCCGGTATCCTTAATTAAAATGCCACACTGAAAGCGGCCCTCAGTCTGTTCTTAGACGTCGGTCGAGACGAGGTGCTTCATAGCGTTGGACGCTGTGGTGTTGTATTGTGTACCCTGTTATCTTATTTTTTGTGTTTGCGGGTGTGTGGGGGCCGCTTAGTGAGGACGAAGTGTACACTGGCTGCGGTATCGCTCGGCACAGTTGTGTAATAACCGGCCGGCAGCCCGGCCGCACCACGCCGCCCCACGCCGCCGCGGCTGTCACCCGCGCTCCTAAACAACTCGTGGATCGTTGTGCAGTGCTATGTTGTTGAGTGCATAATGGCCGAATTGTCCGTAAAAAACGATCGCGCACGGCTACCCCTCAGGCTAAGTTCCTTTTATGAGCTATATAAGAGGTTTCTTAAGGATAACGGTTGTAAATGGCACGATGTGACGAAATTGGTCTCCGTCGTGGCGGAGATCCTTTTCGATATAGACGGTGCGTGTAGTCGTCTCGTGGGGAAGGTCAGTATACTTTGTAAACTGAATAGACAATTGACAGTCCGTTGCATTAATCCTAAACTACGTCCGGGGAAAATACTCAACTTAAATTGCCTTATTTTTTTTTAAGTCTTCAATGAGTTCTTTCTTACGTATGAATGTAGTAAAAGAATGTACTAACGGCACCGTGATAATTTATGTGAAATTTTAACACGTTTCTCGTGAAGGTATGTTTTATTAGCTTATCTTTAGCAACATTGCCTATGGTCAATATCCCGTTAGGGTCTCTTTACCTGCTCCCCACTCACAAAAGTTTTTATACAATGCTCCCTAATGCACCTTTATGGAACAGCTGTTCGACAATGTCTCACGTTTATTCGTTATTCGTTGTCAGTTGTGGCAAGATGCAAGCAAACAAGTCCTGCGTAATGGCATTAAATAACTTTTATACATACAATACGATATTAAGTGCAGAAGTATTGTTTATTACAGTATTAGCATTAATGATTTCACTATATATAACCGCCTTAAATTTAAAACACTACCAATTATTATCAAGCATTTTACAAAATGTCGTTAATTACAACTATCCTTTGCTACCAGATAATTATGTATATGGAAAGGTATGTAACTTTTAGAAATTTAATGAACCAATGAAAATCAAGTTTTCGTGAGAGCTCAAGCGTAAATTTCTTGATAATGATCCAATTAGAATATCGTAATGCGTTACGGGTAATTAAAAAATAGTTCTTGTTACAAAAATGTAAGTAATCAACAGAATACTAAGAATGTTTGATATTTTCTCAATGTTTCCGTTGCAATGAAAGCAATAGCATCGTCTTCATAAACATTGAGCCGTTTTGCTATTTTATGCTCTGACTTGTGAGTTACTTGGTTTGAATTACGGACGTCCATCATAATATGCCACAAGACAACGAAAAATATCTTAATACCCTGCCACATTTTAATAATAATTTACGACCGAATGATATGAATAAATTGTATTCCATTAGTAACAAACATATTATTCCTTATCATAACGAATACGTTTAATAACATGACGAGTCGTACGTGCATCGTTTGTTTCATGTTTCGTTTTATCAATGTGTCTCGTCATGGGTTAAAACCCGCGCGCATCCGCTTGTCTTTTCTCGGCAGATAACACGCGTCTGGCGTTATTTTGTGTAAGTAAGCGATGCTTAGCTTAGATTATAATTGACCCATGCTATAGGTCGTCGGCGACATGAGTGCGTGCTTATGATGATTATCCGCGATGTAGGCCGCGTGCGCAGGCGGCGGGCGATGAGTGTCCGTCGCAGGCGTGTCGGTCGCGGACACCTCGCACAGGCGGCATTGTTCACTACTCACGCGCTCCACTAACCCAATTACCGATCTCTTATTGACAGAACTGTCTTGGCTCCACACCTCAACGTACAGAGAAAGGTGTCGTTAAATATCCATTGCAAACATCACACGATATGTGATCATGTAGGTATTATATACACACGCCACGATGACGACAATACTGAGCGAATTAAGAAAATCTACGTAACGACTTATAATCAAAGAAGAAACCATGAATTAATCATGTGGGCGAGGCGTGTAAAAATGTTTTTGAAATAAATGTAGGTTCGTTGACTCTACGAAACAATTGTTTTGACCCTGCGCCATCTGAGTATGTGCTATATCATACACAAAGTTGGTCGCGCAAAAAATATAATGTAAATAGAAAAAAATTAAGATATGTAACTGAGTGTGTAAGAAAAGCTCGCGAGGCGCGGGCACCTCGGAGTGCGCGGGAGGGCGCTCCCACGGGTTGGCGATATTTTTAGTCCACGACCATTACTTGGCACCGGCGGCCGCACTCGCCTGTGCTACTGATCTTTTTGAAATTCGTTCGGTTCGCGCTTAGGTGCGCTCTCAATCTCGAGATAGGCCCAGTCTAATGTGTGGTAGTGAACAAATCGCCGCGTTTGAGGCAGTCGCTACGGAACTGTCAATGTTTTGCTATATAGTGTCACGCGAGCAATTATGATGCTATTTGAACATTACGTGATATATCCAGGATAAAGTGATTGAAAACAGTTTAAACGTAACAGCAACATGACTACCGTGACAAGTGCGAGCGGTACGACGAGCCCGCGTCGACAACGTTACAACCGTGCGTCCACCACAAGCGTGACTCAGTTGCTCTCAGATGGCTACTCCAGTTTCATCAATCGGCTCACTCGGAGAGGACCCTCGGAGAAAAGTGATGCCGTCACCGACAGCAAACTATCAGCAAGCCGTAGTCGGTTTGACGATAAGCTACTATCTAGTAAAAATTCCGCTTTAGCAAATATACGCCGATTCGAAAACAATGGACACATATCTCCGTACGCGTCTCTGACGTCCGTGGTGACCGCGCCGACCTCGAGGAAGTTGAATGACGATAGGCTGTATTCGAGCTACCTGAGCGGCTCCAAGTCCCGCATCGACACCTCACCTTTGCATACCAACTCCGGTATTAGTGCTCTCGGCCGCAGTGACTCATTCCGTAAAGCTCACACTAAAGATAATAAATCATCGCCGTTCACCAAACGATATCCTCTCAAGGAAGCTAATAATAACATCGATAATACAATTTTCTTAGGCAGTACTCGTAGCCGCTTAGAAGATAAGTACTCCTCAGTTCTAGATAGAATTGCTAGTCAGAAAAAAGAAAAAGCGAAGAAGGAAAAGGAAGACCGTGACAAAACATTAGAACCGGATACATCTTTGTCTCGGGGATTAATGAGAAGTTTAACTACTGCCGTGTTTGGCGAACATACGTTCAAAAATAATATATATTCACGAGAAAAAACTAGAGATAAAACACCATACAGGAATACGGCCGATCGTCGTCTCTCTAGCTACAAACAAAAGGATAAAGATGACTGTAAAAACGGATTCGAAACGTCCCAGAAAGAGTGTTCCCACTATGGTAAAGACAGAGACAGTGTTTATCGAAGGCATCAAAGAAGGTCGCTTAGGGCTGAAAGAAGTCAAAATAGTGATAGTAAAAGTGGAAAGTTATCTTTACGGCCGATAGATATAAACATTCAAGCTGGAGCTCGCGATCTGATTTCACCACCGCAAGGCGGCCACGAAACGAACTCGAAATTAAAGATAGCAAAAACACCCGCATCGTCGCCAGCGAGGGAAGTAGGTAGACAAAAACAGATTTATTTCCCGTCGAGCGATGAAGATGACGACAAAACTCCTGTTGGAGACCCGGTGCTCAATGACAGGGAAACTAGACGCATGGAAATACAGGGTCTCATCATGAAGTATGCGCATCTCGATGAAGTATATGGTCGCATCGGAAACAAAGAGACGGATGAAGTGGGTAACAAGGCGACCACGACCAAGAAGCCAGAACCGTTATCGGTGGGCGACGTGGTGGTGCTGCCACCGGAGCTACGCAGCCGCCACCGACCGCAGCGCCCGCGACACCTCATGCGGCGCGCGGCCACGCCGCCTGTAAGCACAAGCTAAC
Organism: Hemaris fuciformis; assembly: GCA_907164795.1. NCBI lineage: Eukaryota > Metazoa > Arthropoda > Insecta > Lepidoptera > Sphingidae > Hemaris > Hemaris fuciformis. The sequence continues at coordinate 3,789,267 of OU015443.1, forward strand.
CGCCTGCGCCTCTGTGTGCCGCTAACATTTACCTGGTCCGTCATGTTTATATATACAGTCTAACATTCTTACTATCCGTATCATTTAAATGGTTACGCCGATTCTGACACAATTAGCGAAAAATGAAATAAATGCGATGAATTGACAACCCTGCTAATATGCAATATTTTTTTGTCCTGGGTGTCAGGCTTGGGTCTTCGACCACTCAAACCCTGGATAGATATTAGCGGGTCATAAAAACTTTTATCTCGTTGCGAAGATCGAATCTGCGGCTTCTCATTGCAACTCAAAAACATGTTATACATTCACTAAACTGTAAATTTTTAACGCAAAACAGTGTTCACAAATGTAATGGCGGCTCCGTCGTAAATTTATTACAAAACCATTTTGTTAAAATAATAAAGACATAGATTAGTTCACGCATACTTGATAAAATACGTGACCATAGCCAGCTTTGCTTTTTTTGCTGCATGTGTTTTTACGAAGAATTGTCAGTTGAGGGAAATAGCATTAATATTAATATTGCTTGTGGGTAGGCACTTCCAACTTGTACGTCACTTGACAGTTAAGTTCGCGTGAAAAAAAACAGTGTCATGGTAGTGCATGTATTTTCCTTTTTTACACGTTTATTTGCGGATAATATGGCCTTTTTATGTTTAAAATTATTATCTTATTTTAAAAGTAAAGCAACAAACTTGCATAAGGAAAGCCTCAATAGTGCCGTTAGTATATTTTTTGTTATGAGAGTAATGGTTTATTCGGGTGGACACTTTCCTGACGTCCCGTGTGTAACATGTCTACGAAAGTGTGAGGAATGTTCGGTACCGGTCCCAATCCCGCCCGATCCAGTGGGCACCACCCGTTCCGCCCTTTAACAGCATGCACCCCGACACACCATACCAATTGTCGCTTGTCTGACGGGCAACCGTTCCATTGTTTGATTGTTGGGTACAACACTACTCGGGTCGTGGCGATCGTGTGGCGCGTCTCCATGTGGCGTGGCATGTGGCCGGTGCGTGGTGCGCGGTGCTCGGTGCGCGGTGGCGGCGCGGCGACGGCGACTGGCTACTGGCGACTGGCGGCCTGGCGACCTCGCGACCTGGCGGCCTCGTCTGCAGAGCTCCCGCGCACGCTCCTCCGTCAAGGACGACAAGGACGGACATCTGGTCTACTGGCCCGGATATGTCATGGGAGCGAGATGTTCGTGTCCACAACATAACTAAACCGATTGCATTATCCACACTCGCACACATACACACACTCACTGATACACATTCAAACACAGACAGTATACACGAAAACACAAACAACATACCATAAAAATAAACCATGCTCTTTAATATAACGATACATAACATTTACACTTACCAAATGTCATTACTATACAGAAGAACATGACTGTCGCATACATTGCACTGCACGCGATCAACAAGAGCTCTTGCAGTTCAGTGATCTGTGCAAAATGAAGATTTAAACCAAAAATTAAACTCGAGTTCTCTGTAATGTTAAAAATGGCAACGTTGTGTTTTGTCCTCGTTGTAAACGATATCGTTTTTGCAGCTTTGTTATACTTGATTTGTCTGAGTTACAAAAGCCCCGGGTACAGTATCATCAGCTCATGCGCTCGAGAATTTTTCATAATTCTCCGAGTCCATTACGGTGTATCAGTGGGTTCAACTTGTACTTGTCTAAAAGAGCCGGTGATTAATTGTGAATTATTGGTTTCATTGCAGACAAAATCATCGACACTCTTGGTGAGGGCACGTTCGGCAAGGTGGTCGAGGTGAAAGATTTGGAGTTGTAAGTATCACGAAATTAAATTGACACATAATATTTATTATAATAGCAATATGTGTCGGTATGACGCTCGACGCTCACTTTGTATCCGTCTCGTAGAAGCTGGAACTAATAGACGTGATGTTTTATATATTTTCATACCGTTGTCATTGTCGAATTGCGTCAAGCTTGAAGCATTTCCACATTTGTGTTTGCCACGAGTATATTTTAGAATCCATCAGCACGCTTAAGCGATTCCTCGGCTATATCTGTAATGAACATGTGGACAATCCCAATGATGTGAATGTTTTTATATTCACCGTGCCCGCGTCGGAAAGCGACACAGCGTTTTTGGCGCGGCCGGCATGTTTCACGCTAATTATTCATCGCATCTATTTTCACCTGTTTACATTATCACGTCAACTGGCGATAGTTAAAATCAAAAATATATTATGAATGTTTTGTAACGTAACGCGTTGTTTTGTATTTTCAGGGAGCACAGAATGGCTCTGAAGATAATTAAGAACGTTGAGAAGTACAGAGAGGCTGCAAAACTTGAGATTAATGTGTTAGAAAAGTTGGCTGATGTCGACCCTGACTGTAAAAAGTAAGTGAATATGTGCGATTATTGTTATGGGGTCGCAGCGACTGCGGCCTGCGCCAATATCTGACCTTGCACGTTTATATGCGATGTTATAGGATGTCTGGCGGCGCGCCAGTCAACAACTCGATGTCAACTGTGTGCACACTAAAATATCCCCTCTCGCTCGCTCCAAACTTTCCAGATTACCTCGATTTCCCGCCGCCGGCTCGCCATGCCGCCCTTGATTTTTTAATTCCATATTTACCTGCATATTATGTTACCGTTGCCCAAGCGTCTAATATAAGCACCGTATTCTGTTCCAGCTTGTGTGTAAAGATGTTGGACTGGTTCGAGTATCACGGGCACATGTGCATCGCGTTTGAAATGCTCGGACAGAGTGTGTTTGACTTCCTGGTGAGTAACCGTTTCGCCACGACTTTAATGATGCCCATATAAATAAACATACGTCTCCCTATACAGAATATGATACTCATTACTGCACGACCGCCGATGTTAACCATTCAAATAGCCCAGGCTTACTCACTCTGCTTTGTTTATAATTTTTTTCGACTTGTAATATTTAAAAACATGTAAATGTCTAGCTCTACTCGTTTAAATGTATTAAGTATGTGTAATTCACATATTTGTAGTTTTTTTTTTCATCTGTTATTGCATAACTAGTTTTTATTTCATACGTTTCAGTACATATATTAATAAGCTTGAATACTCGACAATTTCACATTTATTATGAATGACGATAGACGCGCACATGCTATAAATAAAGGCTGTAAACAATAAACAAGTCAAATAAAGTGTTTATGCATATTTGCATCACGGGCTAGTTTAAATATCTTACGATACGACAAAAGCGTACTGGTGACAAGAAATAATTATATTTTTGTATATAAGTATCGTATTTTAAAGCCGCAACATCCTTAAGCACCTCAAACTGTTTATTTATATCTACACAATACGTTGAATGTACCGTTATTACAATGTTGCCGTATTCGTGTTACGTATGATGGCATACGAATGTATATGAACGTTTTTTTTTGCTTCGTTGATTCATTTAAAACATAAGATATTGGTAACAGTGAAGCAGATGCGAGCCAACGACAGTGTGATGACGCCACATGTTTTGCGTTACAGAAAGACAACAACTATCAGCCGTACCCGCTGGAACAGGTGCGGCACATCTCGTACCAGCTCATATACAGCGTACTGTTCCTACACGACAACAAACTCACGCACACAGATCTCAAGCCGGAGAACATTCTGTTTGTGGACAGCGACTACGAGGTCGTCAGCGTCTACACTAGTTCTAAGAAGGTGAGTGCGCATTCCCCGTACTTACTACAAACATCGTATAATTCCACGAATGACAAATCGTTTCTTAGAGTTGCATGTTTTCACTGCTGAATGTGTCTACAATGTTTTTGCACTAGATGTGATTTAATGCTCTAATTTTTGAAGTGAAAACTTCTTTAGCGTTGCTGTGCAATATTTTTGGGATGCTTAAAAAATGTTGAACTCGCATCAGATCACGTGACCCTGATCGAAAATGCGTAAGACGCAATAAATATTGTATTTTACCACGTAAATGATAGTACTTTTATACTGATAAATAAAGCAATTTGTGTGAAATTATTCCCTAACCATTCCAAAATATTCAAAAATGCACAACGTTAATGTTGAAGTTTTCACTTCTGCCGACACTCCCGGAGTGCCATCTGTTTTTTTCTGTTATTATTGTACACGTGCGTTGTTAACTTTAATATTTTCAATGGTGTTCTAAAAGTGGTTTGAGCAAAACAGAATAGTGTGTAGAAATATGTGTTGATGTGTTGTATATTTGCAGACCCACGACCTGCGGCGCGTGAAGCGCAGCGACGTGCGGCTCATCGACTTCGGCAGCGCCACGTTCGACCACGAGCACCACAGCACCATCGTCTCCACCAGGCACTACAGGGCGCCAGAGGTCATACTAGGTACGTACATACCAGGCGCTCCTGCACTTGCAAACATGACCAAATGTTTCAATTACTTCATCCTTACGTTTCATTCTTATACGTTTTTCAAATTTATTTATGGACAATCCCATCACAGTTTGATATATATGTGGGCCTAATTTCCCCTTTAAATTAAGCGAATTATATGTTCATTGCGTATCAGTATTTTACTCATCAATGCATTTTTCAAGTCAACTAAGGATTGTTTAAATTAATATCCAATCAGACCCTTTATTAGCTACAGCAAAATAATAAAATATTGATTTCTTTCAGAACTCGGGTGGTCGCAACCTTGCGACGTTTGGTCGATCGGTTGTATAATGTTCGAGTTGTACCTCGGCATCACACTCTTCCAAACACATGACAATAGGGAACACCTCGCCATGATGGAGAGGATTTTAGGACCTATACCTTACAGGTAAATAAAACATTGTTTTTGCATTTCTGTTATGATAAACATAAGTAATCTTGTCTCTGATAAATCTGTAAATTTGGCATTGCGACCAGCTTTATTACGAGTCAAAAAACTTGGTGTGAAAAATCTAAAAGCGTATTTTCGATCACGACATCCAGTGCCAAATCCAGAGTTATTATTGCGTCGGTATCATATGTTTGTTACCATAATAGATACTATTTTAGTACGAATAAATGAAACGCGTAGTCATTGAGCATTCGAGCCAAGACGAAATGCTCCAAATGAATGAGATTATTAAATTTTATTTTTTGGTTATTCCGCGTTCTTAAAGTTAATTGTATCAAATAGTGACACAGGTAATTAAACATTCTACACATTTATACATACATACATTCATTGATCTAACAATTTAAACAGTTCTGTTTAAGTACTGGCATAACATCGCATTTTATACATAAAAAACAAAGGAGTTGCCCCAAGTAGATGTGTTAGTTATTTATTGCTAAGTGAAATTAGCTTGATCATTGTTTGCGATTTCACGTAGGAGTCTTTACACAACTCTGTGGCTAACCGTGTTGTGTTATTCAAAGTGTATTTTGAGCTGTATTTATTCATTTGCGCCGACGAAAATAAACAATGGAAAATAACAGTGAAGTGCTTGAGAACTAGGGCGTTACATTATCATTGTGTTTGATTCTAAAAACGAAGTGACCGTGTTTTTTTTTACATTTGCGTACCGTTTATTTCAGAATGGCACGCAAAACGAGGACAAAATATTTCTACCACGGCAAATTAGACTGGGACGAGAAATCGTCCGCCGGCAGATATGTCAGAGAGAACTGCAAACCTCTATTAGTAAGTGTGCACAGTTTTTAACTATACATACATACACACACACTCACGCCTGTATCCCCGAAGGGGTAGGCAGAGGTATATTTTTGCACTCACGTTTCGCGATTGGGTGTTTTATTGCGTTAGTAGGGAATGCAAATCTCGCGAGATTGGGCCTCAAGCGAGATCTTTTTTTTTTTTATATTGCCTCAGTAGGCAGACGAGCAAGCAGTCCGCCTGATGGTTAGCGGTTACCGCCGCCCATGGACTTAAGTAATGCCAGGGGCACAACCCAGCCGCTGCCTAAAGTTGTGTCTCGCAAGTTTATGTATAACAATCTCGCGAGATCTCGAAATTGGCAGTTTTGTGTTTTTGTTGCATATAATCGCAATATTTGAATAAATTAGGACAAAATATATATAAAAAAAACTCAATAGACTTGCATGCTTCAAACATTGTTTGATGTATCTGTCTATAATTTGTTAATAAACAACCTTCTAAGTACTAAACCTCGACGTAGGTACATACGTATCTATTAAATAACAAATGAAAAAACAGCCAGTCTTCTCTTCTAATATCAAAAAATATCTTTTAGTACTGCCGTGCGATCTAGAGGTCCTGGGTTCGATTCCCGGGTCGGGCAGTGTTATTGGGTTTTTCCATTAGGAAATTCTCAGCAGCAGCACGGAGTCTGGAAATGTGCCCGAAAAATGGCAATAGGCTCGCCCCCTATTACGTGGGACTGATACATGCCTGGCGAAATGTGGGTTCAGTAATACACCTCTGCCTACCTCTTCGGGGAATATAGGCGTGATATGTGTATGCGTATGTATGTGTCTTTTAGTAATAAAACAGTTATAATAGCAAACAAAACAACGAGAAGAAAAAAAATCTTATTATCTTAGTTGAGGCAACTATTAAACTGAGATATTATTATTGATTTAATAAAACTATATCTTCTATATCACGCGCACCGAATGAAACTGACCATTGCAACTCCGTCCGTGTCAGTCCACGCTTCGAATAAGACTTTTTTATGCTCGAGTGCAATCTCGTTAATCTCGCGAGATCTCGCCCCTTTTTTCGTCCGAGATCAATCTCGCTAAAAAAGGCTGAGATTGAACGAGATTGCATTCCCTATGCGTTAGCCTTCAGTCAGGAGGCGAGTCGGTTTTCCTTTTTTGAGCACATTTCCAGAATCTGTGCTGATACTGCGAATTTTTTTATCGAAGAATCCTAATGAGACCCGGACCTATCGGTCGCAAGCACACATCCACCTCACATTAAAACTTAAAACTAGATTGTATATGAGTCGTCTATATTACAAAAGGCTATTTTCTTTGTCCTTGTACTTTTTTTGAGTTACACAGTTTGGCAAGTTTTGTATTGCGGTAATAACGCCAAACAGCAATTGTCTTTGTCCACTCTAGATTTCTTTTATGCGATACATATGTAGAATTCATTTATGTGACTCAAAAAACTGTCACTCAGGCTGTTTTGAATATGATGGCCCCAGGATATTTTTTTTTTTCTAACACTGTATTGAGGTAATATGTTGGACTGAGACCCCCTTTTAATAGTAGAGGAGGCCTATGTCCAGCAGTAGGTTTGTTGTAATCTTATATAATATATAGGTATAAACATAGTGCATGTCGAGGGCTAGATAGATTGAAGACGTGTGTGTATGTGCAGAGGTACATGCAGAGCAACAGCGAGGAGGCGCGGCAGTTGTTCGAGCTGATCGCGCGCATGCTGGACTACGAGCCCACGCAGCGCATCACCCTGCGGGACGCGCTCCGCCACCCCTTCTTCAACAAACTGCCGCCGCACCAGAGGCTCGGTCGGTCCCGCCACTACACATTCACACCGCAACTACACACCTCACACACATCTCACACGCATCCACGACGCCTTGGTCACGTGGTATATTTTGAATTGCACTGCACCCATTCGAGCCTTAAAAAATAATCATTTTGAACACTTACCAAGACAATAGGGATGTTGACAAAAAATTGGAACTGTTTTCATTTTATAGATAAGAACGTAAATATTACGAAAAAATATACTTAAATTTTTTATTCATAAATTTTAAATAAAAAAACGACTTTAATTAGTTTAGTGTTTAAATTTCGCGCCTAAACGCTCCAAGCTGTCACCTGGGTTTGATGACGTAACAGTGTATTAAATACAACAAACTGCTGTTAAACTAGGGATGAAACAATACCATTAAGGTATCGATACTTCTACTCAATACCGTATCGGTCGTCAAGTATCGATACTTACTCGGTATCGGTCGGCAAATATCGATACTTACTCGTATCAAATCGTTTTTGGAAAATTTAGAATAAAAATCTTATATAAAAAAATATAATAGTATTTTTTATCAATAAGTACAAAATTATAGGATTTTCATTCCCGTGGCGCAGTTGGCTAGACACCAGCTTGCGAAACGAGAAGCCGCGGGTTCGATCCCCGCACCGAGACAAATGTTTGTGTGATTCGCAAATATTTGATTCGGGTCGGGTTGTTTGGGAGACCGAAAAGTCTCTCGTAGTTTCTTATACCCACGACACAAATCGGTTAAAAATATCTGCTGCTTCAAAATTAAGTTGCAAGATTTCATCCAAACAAACATACATACATACATTGCAAGTTAAATAAAAGCTTGTAAAAAGTACTTGTAAAAAGTGTAAAGTTCCGATTTATCGAATCGAAAAAAAACATCGATGTTTTTTCAAAGTGGACAGTGGACATCCCTAGGTTAGACAACTTGTCTATACATTGTGACGTAACGCGCTCCGATTGGCGTTTGCAGTCACGTGATATTTGGAATTATTTTAAACATTTTTAATTATTTTTAATTAATTTATTACTCATATTTACATTTACAAAATATGATTTTCAGCATTCTAATATTCCCTGCTATGGCAAAAAAATAACTTTTCATACATTCGCTATTTATGTCAACATCCCTATTGAGTCATTATTCTGCACACATTTGATACAGCATTAATGAAATATATAACTATAAATTAGTTACATTTTAAGCAAACTCATTCACAATTAGGGATTTATTGAAATGATTTATTTAAAATTTAAAAACACTTTCTAAGAACAACATTTTAAAATAAAATATTGAACATTAACATTTGTTTTGGCGATCTGCTTGGATAATTGCACAGTCAGTCGTCCAAAACATTGAAAATAATTATTATCAGTGTCGTAACGAAAGAAATCTTTTGTTATAGGACACCAGTTTACAAGACCATCATTCCTTAGGTCAGGCCCGTTTATAGCCGTTAGACGCTTTTACAAGACTATGTTCGCACTGATATTTTACTTTTAAATGAGTATACATTCTCTAAAATTTAGAAATAGTTTCTCTAAAATTTATGTGTGCAGACTTGACAGTCGTTTGATGGGGAGAAAGTATATTGAAACATCAAAATCAGTAAAGAAGAATCAGTGCGAATGTATCTATCTATAAGCTTTGTTTTTACTGCTGAACACATGTTGAGACATGGATTTTTTATCTACTGTTTTAATTTTCAGTGGTTCGTCTATTATTATTAGTGTGCATTTTCATTTCGCTTTCTATTCGTACTTTATTATTGTTTTAATTTTATTTTTCTGTTTATTAAACATCGCCGAGTAGAATCTCGATGAGTGACCAATCGATGAGTTTTCGAGATTGTACTCGTGATTTATTTCTTGTCGAATTTGATGGAAAGTAGACGGACTAGACAGTGAAACGCAACTGTGTGTTATTGCAGGCAATGACCGCGCACGGTGCAACGGGGAGAGTTCGGGGTCCCGAGAGCGATCGCTTTCTCTGAGCGCGAGCTACTAGTGAGGCGCGCGCCGCCTCCCCCGCCCGCACTCCGCGCGCTCCCCCCGCGCGTGCGCGAGCCCTCCCCGGCGTCGCCCGCGCCGTCCGCGTCCCCCTCGCCGCCCGCGTCCCCCGCCGTGACGCGCGCGGCGGCGACTCGCGGTCGCGGGAGTCGCGCGGCCCGCATGCCCCGCATGCCCCGCAAGCCCCGCGCCGGCCGAGCCCCGCGCCGCCAGCGCCGGCCTCGGCAATGTGCGCGGTAGGAGTAAACTTGTACAGTTCTAATAAAGTGATAAGTGATCATTATTTTGTCGAACGCTGTAATCTAGGTAATACTTTGTTGTGAATCGGTACTTCTCAATTTGTATTTATAAATAATTATTATCGAAATAAAGACTGTCAGTCTGAACGTTCTGTTTATTTTTCACTGTTTCTGTTGGTTTCTCGCTCCTGTGATCGAGTAAGGTTAATTTTGTATTCCTTTCGTGCGACATTGCGAGAGTACAAATGGATTCGTACTTATATTATTGTTATAAAGTTGGTATCGATGTATGCTCTAAATCTAAATGTTTTATATGGCACACATGTTTATGTAAAGAAGGAACGCGTAATGCGCGATGTAATTACGTTAAGTTTATGGTTTCCACGCTTTGGGTAACTGTTGGCCTTGGATATGAAAATAAAATTAACCGATAATGATCTCAATTGAGACAACCTTATCCACCATATTGTCGCATAAAAATTCATAAAAAATGTCACGCTATCGCCGCTATTGTAAAATCACGTCCATTTATTTAACTATGTATCACTGGAAGTCGACGTGAAAAAGTATACATTTAATTTTATGTTACAAACGCGAGGTCATGTGCGTTCTTATATTAGTTTGTTAGTGTATAAATTCGGCGCGGTAGTGGCATGATCCTAAGTTTTTAACTTCTCAGATTGTGAAAGAAGTAATAATTACCTTAGATAAATGAAGTTGTAATATAATTGTTACTAGGATGACGACAATTCAAGGGCAGAATAAATAAATTTATTTCAGAATAAATGGTGTTCTTTATTGCAAATAATCACATCGTTACATTACATATTCGATACATTTGATATATCAAAAACTAAAAACTTAAATACAATATAAAACTAGTTTAGGTTTTGGAATGATGAATAAATAGGTAACGATAATATTAGTCGGCAAGTTATTAAATGCTCATTTTGTAAAATTGAAAATGGTGAACGTAACACTAGAATAAATAAATTTGACAAAACATGTAAATTAATGAATATTATTCTGATGACATCATGGATGTAGAAAGTATGACAAAAAAAATCCCATTGCTTATTATAGATTAGCAATTTGACGCACGTCGTAATTTCTTAAATAAGATTAACAATACCGTTACCGAAAATTCCCTGATTAAACGTTTTCCATAAATAAATAGATTCGTTTAATTTGTTGTCTTCACAACTAGATCCACATTCATAAAGTTCTAAAATTGGTTTGCAGGCATTTACATTTACCATTATATTAAAATTTACACAATCCTTATTTATCCTATTACATTGATTGTAAGAATATGCAATAGACGAGACCGAATTTACAGGAACCAAGAGAGATAAGCGTTTAGTACAATCTTGTCACAATCAACATTGGTTGTATTCGTAGATTTAAACCAAAACGTACAGTGAATTTGGCATTTTAATCGAACAAAGCTGATGCAAACATTTATATGACTTTGAATACTATGACATGCTTATAAGTGACGCAGGCAGTGCGATAGCAATGTTCGACAGTAATATGGGTTATTTAGCATGCATTGTGGCTAGATCATGTCGATGCGCGGCTGCTGGTCGGGCCACGCGTACACGGGCGGCACGGCGGGGCTGTAGCGCACGTCGTACATCTGCGCGCGGATGAACGCCTCCGTGTCCAGCGGCTGCGGCATCACTGTGGCCTTGCCTGGGAACATCGGACCATATAAATAATGTATAATCAATATTAATACCGTATAGACAATAAATAATTTGAGTTGAGTTAACCGTACGCGTTTTGTTATACAGGTGTATTCAGACCGTGTACGGAAACTAAGGCAGGTAATAGCTGAGGTGATTACAAACCCTCTGGCGTTAAAGAAAATTCCGACAAAAAATAAAAATTTTGAAGTTTTCCTAACAACCATAGGTATAAAATGTATGTGGTTGTTAGGAAAACGTCAAAATTTTTATTTTTTGAAGTGAAACTTCTTTGGAATTGTGATTTCAAACCGGATGCGATGATGGAGCTGGAAGGTGACCATAGGAACTCCGTAATTAAACGACCAACCCCATCGAGTTTGGGCTCGTTTAATTCGTCTTGACGAGTACTTTGATACTAGGTGGTAACCAGGGTTTGATGATGGAGCTGTCAGGTGGCCATAGCAACTCCATAATAAAACGACGCAACCCCCTCGAGTTTGAGCTCGTTTAATTCATCTTGACGTGTACTTTGATAGTAGATGGTAAGCAGGGTTTGATGATGGAGCTGTAAGATGGCCATAGGAACTCCGTAATTAAACGACGCAACCCCATCAAGGTTTTTTGTATCCATACATACATCATACATAAACTCACGTCTGTATTCCCCGAAGGGAGTAGGCAGAGGTGCATTTCTGCACCCACATTTCGCCAGGTATGTATCAGTCCCACGTAATGGAAAAACCCAATAACACTGCCCGACCCGGGAATCGAACCCAGGACCTCTAGATCGCACGGCACATACTTGTACCGCGAGACCACGAGGCAGTCGTATTGTTATTTGTCATTTTTGTATCCATGTCTATGATAATAAAAGCCTTTTGCTTAAACTTTATCTAATTTTGCTTTATCACACTTTTTTGAATTGTTTGACGATTTTCTCCTCAATCAATTAATTTTATATTGGCAAGGTAAAATGACAACGCTACATCTGATATTTGTCAGGATTTTTTTTAACGCCAGGGGACTTTTAATGGCCTTAGCTATTACCGGCCTTAGTTTCCGATCACGGTCTGAATACACCCTGTATACATAAAGGGTTTCATTTGATATTTTTCAAATCAAATTTAGATTTTTCCATTATACCTAAGTATCATTTAGAGTTACCGATAAGAATTATGCTTATGTACCTATTTCTACCACGCCGATACACTTAAAAGCAAAAGGCGTGATATTTTTCTGACGAATTCGTAACTTAAAACGATGCATTGTATGATACTTACAAGTTTTGTATGCGTGTTCAACAATCTTCTTCGCGATCTTGACGGAACAGTTTTGAATCTCTTCAAGTGGTGGGTAGAGGCTGCCTTGGTCCAAGTCTGCTTGTGTCACGATTTCAGCCAAAGTCTAATTAACATCGATATAAAAATCAGGTAAAATCAGTGGAAACAGGTACACATACAGCAAAATAGTGTGATTGGTTTGTTTATTTCCCAACAAATTTCATTCATGTTCTTTTATTTTCTTTATTATATACTTCGAAGTGTAATAACCGAATAAAAAGTTAAACTCTAGAGAAAACACACTGTCCTGATATTATTTTTAAATTTATAATATCACAATTATTTATTTATTTTCAAGTAAATTTTGTATACCTGCACAAGTTTAAGAAGGTTATAAATTAATAGGCAATTTTCAGTTTTATAAATGTAACCAGCTATTCAATGGGATTATACAAATAATTAAATAGGTGTACAAACCTCGGCAGCCAGCAGCATGAAGTCATCAGAGATGTCTACGATGCCGGCGCAGATGATGCCGAGCGCGAGTCCGGGGAAGATGTAGGAGTTGTTGCCCTGCCCCGGCCGCAGCACGCGCCCGTCCTTCGCGCGGTACTCGGGGAACGGGGAGCCCGACGCGAAGATGGCGCGGTCCTTTACACGCAAGTTATATCATACCATTAGGCATACATATGGGTGAAAAATTGCATACTTTAGATAGGTTTTATTTTTAATGAAAATTTTAAAACAAGGAATAATGAGACAAGTTAAAACTCTTGTAGCGGAAGGCATCGGTAAGCAAGTAAAAAAAGGTACAGTAGGTCCATGAATAGTAACTTCAATTAAATTATGCAAATTGTCAATATCGACATAGGGAAGTAAAGTCAATGAGGCATATCAAATAGCCTAGTTTCAACATACTTAAATTTGAATACATAGTTGACGCGAACAAAGTACATATATTTTAATTTTAAAAAATATATACTAAATCTTACATCCGTATTACTGTAAGCTTCTTCAGCGGTAGCCTCGGCCTTACTTGTGGGGTTTGAGAGCGCGAAAATGACGGGTCTCTCGTTGAAGGTGCCCATTTTGCGGAGAATTTCGGGAGTGAATGCACCTCCGATAGCAGCGGCACCTGTGGGAGAGGACGAACATTAATAAATACACCCATACTGAAATAAAATGCTTTCGGAACCGTGAATACCAATAATGGACATCTTTGTTAATGAGTCACGACAATACAATAACCGAGTTTAACACAACTGGTATTTATGACAAGTACATAATATGTAAGATTGATTAATTTGGTTGCAAAGTTTAAACTTTTTTTAACCTTAGTTTTTTTTTATGAACCAGTTTGCTGGTATTCCAATATAAGTACGCAGACAAGTTGGAGGCGAATAAACTAGCAGCACATAACTTTTTGTCACTAAAAGTGAAAAATGGTGACTATCACGATATTGTCTAAATGAAGAATCAAATGAGATAATAATAAATAAATGCACACAACAACATACAAGTCCTGTGTCGTGAGTATCGGAAACTACAAGAGACATTTTGGTCTCACAATATTTGTAGATTACACAAACATTTGTCTCGGTGCGGGGATCGAAGCCGCAGCCTGTCGTTTCGCAAGCCGGTATCTAGCCAACTGCGCTACGGGGCTGTCTTACCAATATCTACCTACCAATAAGCACAGAAGGTTTGACGATATCGACGACCTCCGCTAGAGTGCGCACGGGCGCGTGCTCCTTCGCGAACTTCTCCTTGTGCTCGTTGAGTCCGCCCTCGGGCCGGTTCTTCACGATGAGTCCCTTCGAGTCCACCATCCAGATGCGGTTGCGGGCTTCAGCTTCGGGCGTGCCTTCCGCCATCATCGCCATCACGCACAGCTCCGCGATACCCAGGGAAGCCTGGATAGTAATCACATTATATTTTTCTAGCAGCAGATATTTAAGGGCCCCTCAAGTTTTACGCAAGTACCGAGAGGAAAGGTGGTCTTTGCTTTGATTTAAGAGATTTGCTTCCATAAGTAAAAAACTGCATTAGGGTAAAAGCGGACAATTATAAGAAAAATTCTTACTTCTTCATACTTCAACGGCTCCTTCAACAATTCCCTCCGTAATTACTCGTTTTAATTTTTTACTATCATTTCTTATTAATTTCAAGATATGTTTCAAACGCAAACTACAAATAGGAATGAAAGTTGTTTGTAAGGGATACAAAGATAGTGACCTCTCCAGCGCCCTGGAAGACGATGGTGTTGGAGGATAGTTTCTTGCCGGTGATGCGCAGACTGGCCAGCAGCCCCGCCACCGCCACCGCCGCCGTGCCCTGGATATCATCATTGAACGTGCAGTACCTGCCGACAAACAAACAAATGCACTCACTGTCTTGCGCCGTGGGTATCAGTTACAGAGACTTCGTCCACACAAATACCCAGAAAAAAAAAACAACCGTTTCTAGTGATTTTTCCAAGACTATGATGATTTTTCATTCAACATATTCCATCTCGTATAAGGTTTTATAAAAGTAGTTCAACATCAGTCCAGAAATCAATCCATGGTTCAATCAATGCCCTTGCATTTTACCAAGAAGTAAAACATGTATCAATTCGAATAACTCAGTGATATTAAAGTGGAAAATTTACACGTGGTAAAAATACTATGGATAGTTACAGGTTATACAGATATTAAAAGTTCTAAACTACAATTACCATTAAATTTCTACAATAACATGGCATCATCATCATCATCAGACCATAAACGTCCCACTGCTGGACACGGGCCTCCTCTACAACTGCGATTTTAGGCCCTAGTCCACCACGCTGGCCTAGTCCGGGTTGGCGGACTACACACCTAAGAAATTCCTAAGAACTTTTAGGCGTGCAGGTTTCATCAGGATTTTTTCCTTTACCGTTAAAGTAAGTGATAATTGATTTTGAATATACACATAACTGTATAAGAAAGGAGACAAATACGACATTGGAAACTATCGCCCTATTAGCCTTATGTCCAACATATATAAGGTCTTTGCCAAGATCATACTTAATAGGATTGAAAAAACATTAGACGAACACCAACCCATCGAACAGGCGGGGTTTCGTAAAGATTACTCGACGATCGACCATATTCATGTAGTACGCCAAGTTATGGAGAAGTATAAAGAATATCAATGTACCTACTACATGGCATTTATCGATTATAGCAAAGCATTTGATTCTTTGTTTCACGGAAAGATATGGGAGTCGTTAAAAGAACAAGGTGTTGAACACAAGTACATCCGCCTGATAAAGAATGTTTACAGCCAGAGTACTGCGAGAATCCAATTAGAAAAGAAAGGTGAACCTTTCAGGGTAGGCAAAGGCGTACGTCAAGGAGATCCCCTGTCACCAAAAATATTTTCGGCGGTACTAGAGTCAATATTTAGAGGCTTAAATTGGGAAAATATCGGTATCAAAGTAGACGGTGCCTCATTGACCCACTTGAGATTCGCAGATGATATTGTGTTATTTGCAAAATCCCCAGAAGACATAACAAAAATGATAAACGAACTGGCAACGGAAAGCGAGAAGGTAGGATTAAAGCTGAACCCGGAAAAAACAAGAGTAATGACAAACGGAGAGAGAATCACCATAAACATAGGAAACAGCCAAATTGATTACGCAGATGAATATATTTACCTGGGACAGTTAATAACAGATGATAATCAGATGAGCAAAGGAGTTGAAAGAAGAGTAACTAATGGTTGGCGAAGGTACTGGGGTTTAAAAGAGATCATGAAAGATAAAAACCTTAATATGAATATAAAAAGCAAACTATTCAACACTTGCATACTACCGGTTCTCATGTACGGCAGCCAAACATGGGTCTTATCACAAAACACAACTAGCAAACTTTCATCATGCCAATACGCGATGGAAAGGAGTATGATGAATGTGAAAAAGTCTGACCGACTGAGAAACCGTGTAATAAGAAGTAGAACAAAGGTTATAGACATAACATGCAAAATTAGAAGGCTTAAATGGCGATGGGCAGGGCATATGATTCGAGGAAAAGACAAATGGAGTAAAATTATAACAAGATGGTATCCTAGAGAAGGTAAAAGGAAGAGAGGCAGACCACAAAAAAGATGGGAGGACGATATAAGACAAGTGGCAGGCGTCACATGGAATAGAGTGGCTCAAGAAAGACGTGAGTGGATAAGGTTGGAGGAGGCCTTTGTCGACTGGCAATCAGATCTACAGAAAATAAGTAAAACTCAAATAAGAGACTAGATTAAGATTTTTTATTTTTTTTATTTTATTAAATTTAAGTTTTCTATGTTTTTTTATCACATAATTGTAATTAGATCTGAATAAAGGCTATTATTATTATTATACACATAACTTCGAAAATCAGAGATGTGTGCCTGGGGTTTAACCCGCGACCGCCGAAATTCTTACCGATTTAAACCTCGAGGTCATCACTACTTATGGTGATATTATATAATAACATGTACCTAATACCCATATCCTCAACCGATTTACATATTATTAAGTCACAGAAATACGTTGTCACTCACTTGCCGCGGTACTTCTCGAGGAGCCTGAAGGCGTTGGCGTTGCCGAAGTCCTCGAACTGAATGAGGCAGTTCTGTCCGAAGCGGCGCACCACGGCCTGCATGAACTCCTCCACGAACTCGTCGTACTGCGTCCCGCGCACGCGCCGCTGGCGCAGCCCGATGTACAGCGGGTCGTCCAGCATCGACTGCGTGTTCGTGCCCACGTCTGTGGACACAGCATGCATCATGTCTTCTCTATCGTAACAACGGAGTGCCATTCACAAGTTTGCTCTTTTGGGGCGATAGTAAGTGGGTATGATAGGCGAATAAGCTCGTTCCTCAACAGGAGACTTTGATCCGTCAATTAATAGTTAATTACATACATAACCTAACCTAACCTTACGCCTGTATTCCCCGAAGGGGTAGGCAGAGCCTATTGCCGTTTTTCGGGTACATTTCCAGACTCCGAGCTGCTACTGAGAATTTCCTAATGGAAAAACCCAATAAAACTATTGGGTTCGGTTTGTTGGGAATCGAACCTGGGACCTCTCGATCGCATGGCAAATACTTGTGCCGCGAGACCAGCGTTTCATTCATGCGCGCCTCGTCGAGCATATGGAGAGGTATCATCGTGCCAGTATGGGTTTCAGAAGGGCCGATCAAAGTCTGTGCCTTATAAGAACAATTTTTTTATCGATTTCAAATCAAGCTGATTATTAAAACAAATCATATCAAAAGGAAAACGCAATTTTAGACCAGTTAGGCTTTTACAAAGTTTACTTGTAACTAGAGTTAGTAATGCGAATTACATTAGATATCTCAATAGCAGAAGAAATATGACGAAGGTTACCAAGCGTGATGGGTAGGCACTGGTGCGGCTTGATGCCGGCGAGCGCGGTGTACAGCGACAGCTTGCCCACGGGGATGCCCATGCCGCACGCGCCCAGGTCTCCCAGACCGAGGATGCGCTCGCCGTCCGTCACCACGATAGCGCGCACGTCCGTCTCAGGCCTGGACGTGGAAACAAAATATTTACAACCTAAGCATCTGTTTTTGTTTTCTCATGAATCGTAATTTAGAGAACAAATTATAACGAACTCAGCCCTATCGATCAATGCTGGCTTTAAGATTTTAAGTATTTTCATTGCTTAATTAAACAAATAATATCCTAGCAACTGTATAAAGTGCTTCATTAGCGTCTCGTCTTAACGTCTGAAAATTTAAAACAACTCCCGTGTTCTAATTACTAATGCTGTAAAATTAAATATCTTGCAACAGTTACATTACTTCTAATAAATAAATCTATGAAAGAGATTGTCTCACCAGTTCTTGAGCACATCGTAAACGTGTCCCTTGTCGTTGATGGTGATGAAGAGTCCGCGCGGCCGGCGGTACACCAGCCCGTACTTCTGGCACGCCAGGCCCACGGTGGGCGTGTACACGATGGGCATCATCTCCGCCACGTTCTCACCGATGAACCGGTAGAACAAATGCTCGTTGCGGTCCTACCGAAATAGAACATCAAATCAAATTGTGGCAGACAGACAAACAAACACACGGGTGATCCTACAAGGGTTGTGATTTTGAGGTATGGAACCCAAAAAATATTAAATAAAAGGATATCAAATTTCGTATGTAGGTTATCACTTAAGACTTGCTCGATCATTAAGGTCAACGCGAGCATAATAAAGTGTATCATCATCAACCCATATACGTTCCACTGCAAATTACGGAAAGAATAAATTTAGGTTGTTCTAAATGTAAGCGCCACCAAAGATAGTTGCAATGGCGTCCTTTTGCGCAGTACGCAGGAACTTGGCACGTTTGAGCGATCGGCTCGCTGCACGTAGCCTTGCCGAGGCATCGAACCGTGAAAAAAAATTAACGACAAGCTAAACGGCAAGGAATTTATCTTTCACTCAACTAGCCTATAATTACGGGTAATTAATTACCTTTCATGTTTTAAATTTACGGTCATAGTGTACCTACCTATTTTAAATGGAATATTGCGCATAAAACTTCCCCAAAAATACATATTGGATATTCATACATGCATAGATATAACTGAACCCTCTAAAATTCAAACATTATTTCAAAGTTACTTTACTCACCAAAAGTCCCATCAAATAAATGTATTTGTTGAGCGGGTTTTCGTATCTCTCGATGGACAGCTTGCACAGCTGTACTTGTTCCTCTTGAGACTTGACACGCGCCGGCAACAAACCGTGGATGCCCAGGGTCTGCCGCTCTTCGATCGTGAAAGCCATGCCCTGTAAATAATGATGAAGATAAATAACGTGAAACGCTACGTCATGATTGTCAGAACTAAAATATTTTTACAAAAAGGAGTATTACTACAAAGTCACATTTATAGACCCGACCTCAAAGGTTGATGGACGTTTTGTGTTACGGGTAACCCAAACTAGAGATATTATGGTATCACAAAAACAGACAGAAAAAGTACATTTTTGGAATGATACCGATGATAACTACGACTTCTCATCTCATTTCCAGACCTCTAACTACACCGTATCTTGTACAACGATCTACGCGATTCGCTGTACTAAAGTCCATTTACCAAACAATATAAGTGAATATAAAATTTTGCGAGAAATTACTTGAAATTGCCTACAAATCATCTCACCGAATGATTTCTGAAATATGTATGAAGAAGGTGTTAGGACAAATAAAAAGAAAATATCTTTCGTGAATAAAACATTTCGCACGCCAACTCGGCAGTCAAATGTTAATTTTAATAATTCTACAGATACTCTAAGACGTTCATTACCTATTCTGTATTCTATTCAAGAAGTATGAATATTTTAATTATTTTAAATAAAGTAAATGTTCAATATAGACAAGCTCAAAGGTGAACTAAGTAAATAGTAGAGTTACAACGTAGTAGGTGCAAACTTTATGGTAAATAAATACTTATACACATGCGTTGGACACGTTAACTTGTAGTTTTTACACGACTAAAAATAAATCTTATTGTCATCGTTTTCTAAGACTCATTTTTAAATAAGCTGAACGCGTTGTTTTTGTTTCTTTAGTGTTGGTGTGTTAATAATGGCAAAATATTTCAACACTTGCACTTCCTTTTTAATAATAATTTTAAACGACTTATGTAGGTACTTGGAGCCAGTTTTATGCCGCTTATCGGACACAGTTCTAGAATCGGTGCTGCTACTAAGAATTTTCGAATAGAAAAACTCAATATCACTTTGCTCGATCTATAATTCGAACCCGGCATCTGCAGATCGCAAGCATCAACTTATACGGTATACCACTGGATTAACTAGGCAGTGCCAATGCAATATGCGGAAAGTTCATTACACATGTTAGCTGAGATCAACGATCACGCCCGGATATGATCCGTATCGTCTGACGGCTGCAGTGACGTTGTCAAGGTGACCTCTATGACGAGACCTTGCCCTCCAGCTAATAAATTTTGAACCTTAACACGAACAAATAAAGTCTACACTTAGTTGTGATTATAATCTTTGCATTACCGTGATTGATATCGCTTGATTTTTAACCATCATCTTGGCCTACTAATGGCCATTTCCATAGCATTTCGTTGCTCAATGTTAGCAAAATCTTCGTCACGGCACACATACGAATTGGGTGAGTCACGATGAGCGGGTACGATGAAGCAATGAGGCCTATTAACTATTGGTATCACCGACACCTCTTACGGGTATGGTCGTGTTGCAAATGTTTTAATTACGATTATTAGCTTATTGATTAACGTTCGTAAAACATTAATATGAAAATGACTTTTCTATTATAAAATTAATCTCAAAATAATTTGTTATTTTTTTACGTGGTATAAAATGTTCATTGGGGAAATAACAATGAAAGATTAAAATATAACTATTATCTTTAGCAAATATTTTCTATCTAAATCATTTGATTCTACTCGTATGTCATTGACACCTTATTGCCACGCACCCAACCTACTGACATCATAATTATACGATGTATAATATGAGTATCATTATAAAGTCATACATAAAAAAGTAATTTCACAAGTAAAACTACAAATGTTATGCTATTACTATTGACACGAATATTCCGATATGCTAACGCAACAACTTAATATTCATGAAACAAAATCAATAAATCACAATCCATTTGAGTAATATCTGAAATTACCATGTTGCACGTGCACTGCCGTGACTACATCATAGTATGTTGCACTGTTGTATTTACCTAAAAAGATAGTGCAGTAATATTCGGACTTTTAGCTGATCTACTCAAAGTTTATATGCCATGTAAAAAAATAGTTTTCGTTTTTATTTCGAAACCATATTTTATAGTAACACTCATGTAGATCTACCTTTTATGAAAAGGAAATGGTAAAATTCCAAAATATTTACCTTTTATAAGAAGGAAATGGTTTCAAAAAAACATGGGGTCTATGCAAGTATATCTAATAAAAATATTTATACATGACACAAATATATTACCAACCCTAGAGTCGAGAGCTGCCAAACACTCCGGCACAGCGCACAGCTCCCGGCGCGGTGTCAGTTGCCACCAGTCCATATTGATTTCTTAATTCACCAATGCCGACTTTACAACGTGTAATTGATAGATGATAATTCCATCACGTCGTCAAGAAAATCGTTGCACACGACTTAACATCATGTTAAAATGTTACAGCCATTAGCAATAGTTTATCTTGTGCGCTAATCACTTTATTTTAATTTATTTCTTGGACGCCGGAGGTCGTTTTTGCTTATTTAACTCGTTACAGTAAACTAGGTTATATAAATGTACTTATATAATTAATTGTGCTACTCATTTTCAAAACTGAACATTATCTAAATTTACCAACCCTAATTTCAAGATAAAAAATTAATAGTTTTAATTAAATCACACAATAGGTACATATTTTAACAGTATTGACGCTATCAAACATTAGAAGGGACTAAAGGGATGCCTGATCACATATTGAACAGTTCGATCTTTCATTTCATGCAAAGTTCCGTAGTCTGCACCTACTCGTACATGTGCAGTTCGGAAAAATGTATCACCGCGATTCAAAACACACTTAGCCTTAACCAACACGCCTATAATATCTTCCCAATCATGTGCCGTGTTCACCACATTTTAAAATTGCCCCATCACATTGGCAACACGTTGGAAGTCACTGCATTTGGCCGCCATTGGCCGCAGTTGCTTTATTACTGAAAACCAAGTCAAGCAAGGAATTTACCAAGGAATGGAAACAAAGAATTTATTATTTTATGAGAAATTGTAGCGCGCCGTATCATCGATCGATACAAGGCGTGTACTTTTTGCACTCGATACATAACTGTGAGCATGTTATTAATGCGGCAATTAAAAAAACCGTAGCTAAATGTCATATTAAAATGAAATTCATTGTATCTGCTAAAGTAAACATTATGTAACCAATGTAAAACGATTATAAAAACTGTATAGATAGAGCTACGGAATATCTGCCTACCAATTTGGTTAAAACTTTACAATTTGGCTTAGAATTGTAAATGAATTACCTCGATGAGTCGGGGTCTCGCTTGGAGTAATTTTAAGTACCCATTACCTTCCGTTCCTTTGAATTTTAAACTATTGCGAAATTTCAGCTACACCTTTAGCCTTTAGCTAAACATTATTTGTATAAGAGGAGCGAAGTTTCATTTCAATTAAACTTAAAAATGACTACTACTCATTTTTTTTAGTTTCTTATGTATATTGACATAAATTGTCAGGCGATATTACGCCTATTCCACTTAACTGTAGATACTCGATCCCAACAGTGAGACATTATTTGGGGCAACAAAATAATTGGGTATAAGAATTCATGTTGAATGGTGGATTAAGTCAGATGTGTCCACCATTAAGACAATTCTCTTTCTAATACTTCTACACTACACCCATTAATGGTCACACATTTTATTAAAAGATAAATAAAAATAAAGTCTGATTGTATCTTTATTATATTTCAAGACTAAATTGATTAATTTATCAAACGATACATTTCTCAGTGTCGATACGATTACAAGTTGACCTCATTACACGACACATACTTGTATGCAATATTCTATTATACGTGAGCCTCCAACTTGATAGACTAGGCGGCACCGCCGACGGCGACGTGCTCTATTTGTTTTGATGTGAGCACAGAGCCTCGTACACTGGATCCACTTTTATTAGATTTTTTAAATCAAAATAAGTGTCAGTACAATCATAAAACTTCACATGATAATAACTGATAACATTTAGCTTCGTTCGATACCTACCGGTAAAAGCATTTATGCCAAATATTATTTCAAAACACAGTGTTAAACTCTCCTTTGTTTCTAAGCAATATTTTTTGAACTAGTGAACTGATTCTAAAAGTTTTCACTATCATAAAACTAGAATATCCCAACGTCACCAAGGTTGTTTTTTTACAAATATCACTTATCTAAATAAGCGAACAAAATATTACGCGTGATCGAATTGTTCGAGCTATCATACGCATAATTATAGTTTAAATACACTTTCATTTATAAAGGTATTTCATAAAATCTTTAAACTGTCTTAGTAAAATGTAACATGTGTAATACAGTTAAAGTCTACAAACTCAATCATGATTCATAATAGGTAGGTACCGTCGACGACGCGACAGGCGAGATTACTTCCCTATAATCTCTTTGAAACATGGTACAAAAACTCGGTACCTACATGAAAAGAATTACCAAACATGATCACCGAGCTTAATCCCTTAATAAAAAGGGCTCATGGAATCGTGTTACACGAAATTGCAAGAATTACAAGAATAAGCCTACGATATAAAACACGTATGTATCCAATACATCGTTTAGCTAACTAAATATAAGTTTTTTTTTAAATAGGAATTTTAATTGTTTTTATTTTGATTACCTATTATGTGGCTGGAATAATTCCATAGCTTTACTGCCAAAAAAAGTAAAGCTTAAAGCATTGCTGTTATGAATTATGATAATAGCTGGCATTGTTATAAAATCCTTCTGGTGATCTAAAAGCACTACCCTTGACAAAGGATAGAAGTGGGCCCACATGCAATCCTCTGTCCATGTGAATCATATGATTGTGACGGTTAGATTAAACAACGAAAGCAGCAGATCTGTGCGATTTATGCCTCAAAATGTAATAGGTTTTGTGTAGAACGATTCAATGCCAAGAGAAATCAATATATTCTGAAATAGAAGTTACAAATGGACGTAATGTTTTGTCAGGCATTTCGAGTATTAAGTTGTGACATCATTATGTTATTACTATCGAGTATTTTTATAGCTTTAACGACCTGCCTCGAAAGAGCTCCGATATTAATACTATATACCACAGCCCTATTTTTTTATGATATTTATTGGCAAAGAACTGACGTTGAAAATGAGTATTTGTATATGAAACTGAAAATGCTGGTAAAAAAAATACTATAATTCAATAACTGAACATCTATAGCTATACAGTATTTCTGTAAATCCAATTTGCGAAACATAAAAGCTACTTAAAGCACATAATATGTATTTTAACCCCAAAAGGGTTTTCTCTCACCCGTTAATAAAATGCCTAGGACCTTAACCCTCTCAAGTAATGATCTAAATAAATATTCCAAGGGTCAGGAATAAACACGAGAAATGCCCTTAATATTTTACGAGATGGCAAGTCACGGAAGAGGCGCCTCGTTATTTTACGTACTTTTAAAAGAAGCAGTTGAAATAAGTATTTTTAATATTTAATTTTATACGGTTTTTATAATTTAAACTTCATAATATTTCAAATACGACACATCTGCATTAATGTCTACGACGACCGGATCAATACGGTATACACAATTTTAAGATTTTTTACATTTTCATTGAACTCAATCGGAATCATCAACTTGTATTACTAAGTAATATTGAGTTATCTAGACATGGTACATTTAGTGAACAATCTTTACAATAAGATATTAGACCCTGGCGTCTGCTTATCCTAAGAATACTTAATGGGGACTCGTTTTCACCCGATCGATAAAAACATAAACGTTATTCGCCTGAAATTTTGAGAGTGCTATGCGACCCAGTGATCCTTTTGGGATAACTTTTCGTCAAATAAGCTGTTAGCTTCTTTGAGTAAAGTAACCTACTTTTAACTCTAGATTACATTAAAACTTCACGGTCATCCATTATGCAGGACCCGTAGAGGGAAATACTAACTACATAGAAAAAATACAAGATAATAATAATGACATAAAGGAAATAATGCAATAAATAATTTTGTGGTCTCCTATAGTAGACTCGTTCGATTTATGAGAGGAATGGCATTCTAATTTTCCCCCAAAATAAGGTAGTTATCTGGATTAGAAATATGATTTAATTTCGAAACAAATTATAAAAAGGTATTAATCGAAGCATATACAATATTACCAGTAATGTGTTTTACGTCAGGACATCGAATAGTGATAATGACCTG
This sequence comes from Hemaris fuciformis, assembly GCA_907164795.1. Classification (NCBI taxonomy): domain Eukaryota; kingdom Metazoa; phylum Arthropoda; class Insecta; order Lepidoptera; family Sphingidae; genus Hemaris; species Hemaris fuciformis. The sequence goes on from OU015443.1 coordinate 3,814,933, forward strand.
CGTTTGTGCTCGAAATGAATACAGCATGAAACCTAATTACGTTAACATTGACCCAAACGAACAAAAACAGCAAACTTTTTTAATACGAGGCGTCGTCGAGGTTTTTATATAGATCTTACTTTAAACGAGCATCTTTGCGCCTTTGTATTTCGTGTTAATAGTTGTAAAAACAAAAAAAATATACGTAAAAACTACACCTAAATGAAGCTTTGTTATAACAATTGTCATTTTTTGTAGATTTCGTCACTGCAATAGATTCATTGAATGAAACCAGTGTTTAACCCACATGTATTTGGGGTTAGCCAAACAATGTAGTACAATAATCTGAGTTTTTATTTATTTTTTTAACCGCTACGCCCTTGGAGTTCTGCGGACTAAGCTTAACAGCATTATTCATGACCTATGAATCGAAATCAAGACCACATAACTGACTGTAATATGACATCCCTTATAACAATCAGTACCATTAGATATAACTCTTTATAATAAAGTATAATGTTCTGAGCAATTGAAAAGATGGAATAAATTTTTTTTTTTAGGTTTCAATATAATAATTAATTTTATAATTTCACGATACAAACATTTAAAATGAAAATTAATAATGTTACAGACAAATTTCACAACATATTATTCAGAAATACTTTTGCTAACTTTACGCGGCACTTTTCAAACGAGGATAATGTTCGGTTAATAGCTTCCATTTCCGTGTAATGAGAATTTCAGCGAGTTCGTTTTGGGGGAAAATGATACAATTTATCTCTGGAATTACTGTAATCCACATTGTTGGATACTTATTTTAAGACATGTACCAAATTAAGTAATGTTCATGACGCAATGACCCCAAGTATTGTTTTCGTGGGTCTGAGTATGTATTAATTGTCTGAGTATGTAATAATTAATATGTACCTATGTATGATTTTTTAAAATAAAAACAATTACCTCACGAATGAACAATACAATAACGTAATATTGTAAACTGGATATGAAAAAAAAAATTGAACAGAAAATTCTTTACTAAACAAATGTTTGTAAATAGTAGATAAATTGTCCTCAATAAATAATAAAAAAACAGATGTGCCAACATTACAAAAAGTTAACGCTTTAATTAACGATAAAAACTTACACAACAATTTTCATTCAATTTGCAACTCCTATTATGTTATTCGATAAAAAATTAAATAAACCCAACATTGTAACAAATTGTTGTCGGGTTGCTCACATTAATTGTGGATTATTATAAAAAATGACAAGTTCACGAGATCCGAGATATATTGTACGAGTTTGTAAGGTTGTTGTAAATATATCGGAAGCGATATCGACCTCGTGTCTAGACCCAGTGCGTCCGGTACTAAATATAAGCGGTTATGTGTAGTATATGCGGGGCTACGCAAGCTTGTAGGTCTAGCTTTGTCATACCCTTGTAACATTTGAAAGTTATGCTGTCATGAATGCTAGACGAACCTGCTATGCTATATGTAGAGGTCATACGTGATTAATTTAATGTCCGACATTGCAGAGCAGCTTTTAATAGATTAATTTTATGTCCATTGTCCCTACGGCAATGGCAGCATATATTTGTTTTAGATTAAGCCAAACACTACAAAACATTATTTACAAGTATCAAATACTTATGGTTTAGATTTAAAATTTGCATTGCATTTGCATGCATTGCAATTTGCAAATATGTAGTACATAAATAAACAATACCGAATACTTGACTTGATTTCAGTAGTGCACACAATTAATAATAGATAAGAGATTAAATAAAATCTAAGTTGAAAACATAATGTCTGAATGTACATAACATTTCTTCAAGATTTTTCAAGTAAGTAGGTACATATGTCAAACTTTATTAATGTTTACGGTATAATCTTCGACCACAAATAACACTAATCATTATAAGCCACTATCCAAACTTAACTAAGACACTGAAACCACATTATTCACCGCTAAACAATCAACATTATGTAGACAGGTGACGCCCCGAGTCCCCCTTAAATACCGGGAGGTGCAAATTATCACGTCGTTATGGAAACACTGATCCTGATTACAATTTACCACGCTTCAGTAAGCTTTGAAATTTGCCTTCAATAAATGAGAAATTATAAATATTGTGATGGAATGCAGTGGATATGGTACTATCGTTGATAGATAGGCAAAATTAGGTTAAAGAAAGGAAAGGAGAAAAAGCAATTCTTGAGAATAGAATTATAGGGAAATCGGTAGCTAAAAGCTAAAAGACAGTAGGCAGAAAGACCATCGCGTTAACTCAAGACTCAACTAGCTCAACTTATCTTTCATGCACCTGCAAACTAAATCAGTTATACTGATTTTAAATACAATTTCTTAATTTATGACCAAATCTACCCCACAGACTTGGTGGAATACTAAAAATAATACTTTAGAGCTGTTATCAATCATCAAAAACAACACAATTATTTGTTTTATGATACACGATGTTGTCAACAGGTGTTAACTGTTAATATTATCTTTGAGGCTCGTGACCTGTTTCAGGACAAAGTGGTGTCGCTACTGGCAACCATGTCAAAACAAAAACCTTCATAGGTACAGCCAGGGTTGGGCAGTATTTGAATTACTTGTAATTGAAATACGTAATTGAAATACAAATACGTATTTTGTATTTGTATTTTAATTACTTTCTTAAAATGTAATTTGTAATTTGTATTTCAAATACGTGAAGCCGAAGTATTTTGTAATTAGTATTTCAAATACTCGAGGCTTCAAAATACATTTATTAAAATACATTTAGCCTTCATTTAGTATTAAGTTTGTGCTTATCAGGATCTGCAATAACGATACAAAAACCGCCTTCAGAAAAAAGCTATTCCAAAACAAATAAATATGCATTATTTTGTATTTTGTATTTTGTATTTCAATTACAAATAGCTAAAATACTGTATTTTGTATTTCAAATACCTTACTTAAATGTATTTTGTATTTCGTATTTTAATTACTTGCGATACAGTATTTTGTAATTTGTATTTCAATTAAAGCAAAGCATGTATTTTGCCCAGCCCTGGGTACAGCGCTGGTGATCTATTTTGAGGAATACGAGTATAAAGTCAAATAATGAAGAAAATTGTCAAAACTTTCAGGGAAAAATTAGTTTCAAACAGACAATATATAGATTAAAAAATAATAAATAAATTACAGGTATATGAAAAAGTTAAATACATATAAATCTATTGGCTAGGTCGCACATCGTAATCAATATGTTTAAGGTAGAGCCCTTACAGATGGTATATTTTCCGTGTCGCTTTACGTTGTACATACACATATGGTTCCATAACAATAGTGTAATTCTTTTGAATTGGTAAAAGGAATTTCTTAGAACTAATTAACTATTTTTCTACTTTAATGTACCTACTTCTCAATCCTTAGTAATGTACTAGTAATTGCAAACCTCGAGGCCATCACCCTCTCAGTTGTAGAGGAGGCCCGTGCCCAGCAGTGGGACGTATTTGGGCAGATGATGATGATGATGAATTGCAAATACCAAAAAGCTCTTACAAAACTTTAGGATAACAAAAACTGCAACAATTTTTTCTTTAATTCAAAGCCAGCTCTCGATGGGTTATTTGTTTGATGTCTGACCTCGACGAAAAGTTGTCTCGATCGATTTTCATTTTACAAAGAGTGCTACGATATCATCGTATATTTATAAATTGTATTAAATAACGGAGTACCTCGTTTTTTTTCTTTGAATAATTATATGAACATATAAAAATATGATGTTGATTTGTTTTCTTAGTTTATAAATCTAGTCTGATATAGATTTACGTATCCATTTCAACAACTCAACTACGTGAATGTTAGGTACTTAACTTTGGGTAACCAAATGAAAAATATGCCATATTAAATTTAAAACTAATTTAAACCATTATACAATATTAACAATGTTTGCTAAGTGCGAGCTGCCGAGGGTGACGTCGTAGATTTGAATGAAAGATTCCTGGCATTTAGTTACATACAAAAGTCGTGATGGCCTCGAGGTTTAGGCATGCGTTCGAGATTCTCGACGGTCGTGGGTTCAAACCCCAGGCATACACCTATGACTTTTCGAAGTTATGTGTGTGTATTCACAATGAATTATCACGTATTTTAACGGTGAAGGAAAACATCGTGATGAAACCTGCACAGCTAAAAGTTCTTAGGAATTTCTTAGGTGTAGTCCGTCAACCCGCAGTAGGCCAGCGTAGTGGACTAAGGCATACACCCTCTCAGTTGTAGCGGAGGCCCGTGTCCAGCAGTGGGACGTATGTATATGGGCTGATGATGATTCAGTTACATCATCGTCTATGTGTAAGTGAAACTTGCACTGCACTAGTGTAATGGACATGGTCTTTATGCTACGTCATTTTTCTTGTTAAAAGTTAAGCATAATGCATTTTGCCGCAGACTAACATGACTTAACCGTGCATTCTAAAACGACGCAAATATCACAAAGGAACACTTTCACGAATATAAGCGACACTACAATCGATAAAAGTAAAGATAAGAGAGCACTTACAAATGGCTGTTTCAAGAACTTTTAACAACACGATATATATCATATTTACTGGGACGGCAAAGCGACTGATTTAAAGTGTAATACGGATTAAGTTAAGTATAAACTAATGAGAAGCAATTACGAGAATTTCTAATCAATCAACACAATTAAGGGGGCTATAGATTTACGCAGGTTGAACAGGGACAGGTCAAATTGATGTTGGTGTTTGTTTTTCGTTACTTGTCTGCGCTAGTCGTTATCCATACCAAAAGCCCAAAAGATATATGTACATATTGTAACAATGCATAATTTTAGATAACAATTAAGGTAAACACTGACTCAGCTATAAAAGATAATAAATAGTTCTTGCGTAATAATGCAAGAATAATTTATATGCGTTCCGTATCGGTTAGTTAAGAAAGGATATAGCTTCTTATTCTTTTTAATTAATTGATGCTCATATCTAGGCTACTTGAACATACAAGACCTAATAATTGTCAATTTTTATTGCTTCAATAGTCCAGTCATTTTAGGTTTTATCTGCGGAATAATTCCTAATGAGCTGAATTTTTGTTTGAATTGTTTGTCGTGAAATTTTCACAAAAAATGTCTCGTGCATTTTTCCGTAAAATTAGCCGTTTTCGGAGTAGAGCGCTGAGAAAGTGACTAGATTGCACTCAGTACTCACATACGGCATTGTATACCGTACAGCAAGGCAGTTGTAAGTATCTTAGAGACTTCTATCTGATACTAAGGCGTTTAGTGAAAAATATACCTATACTATAGATGTTTGGGAACTTAGTAATTAAATCCTTAGTAATAAAAGGATTACTGGTTAAGTCGTCCTATTCCCGTTAAGAGCGTGTTGTTTACATCGTTTCTGACTGATTTACTAAACGTTACGATTATTTATATTATTTACGATTTACTAAACCGACCGCCTATTGTCACTTAGTCCTTACGGCGTTTTACTAAACGTCTACTATTAAAGAATGTGAAACAAATATTTGATACAATCAATGTGCCCTCAACCTTTCTTCTGGTGATATTCAATACGAGGCTAATATAAGCATTTCTGTACACAAGTATGCAATACTCTTTCGGCCATATATCGCTTGATGACGTGGGACTCATATTGGCTATAAATAAATGTTTGCTTTAACATAAAATTTTAAACCATAAACCCACAGTCTATGTAACAGTAGTCGCAACAAAAGGAAAATATTTCGCGAATAGTTGTCCGAACTAAATACCTGCCATTTCTAGGGCAAGCAAGGGTAGCAGGTAATTTTCCCATTGAAAAAAGGTAGAAACTAGTAATAGGAAGTAACCACTCTCAATTTTAGATGCGCTCGAGCTACGAGACAGTGTTAATGCAGGCTTAATATTACTACATGAAAAAGATGAAAATAATAAAATAATTCAACCTTTTTTGTTTTTGTAACCAAAAACAACAAGGGCAACGACGCTCAAAGACATTCGAGGCCGCGTCCCAAATACTCATACAATTAAATTTATCCCGAGGATAAACATCGAAATTTTCCTTCAAGGCGCCGAGAAAGCTATAAAATCGAGGCTGAAAGCCTTGCGAAAATAACTATTGCGTTGTATTTCTTCAATTAATGAGACTCGAGTGGATCACGGTTCGTGGAATTTCACCGGAGATGAACGATATCCTCTTATTTCACGATTGAATAAGACGATCGTTTCTGTTGCCGTACAGTTTTGCTTCAGGAAACATTTTAATTTGTTTTTATCTTCCCTTTATTTTACCCTCCTTCGACAATATACAACGTTGAAACGGAACGTGCATGTTATTGATTGTAATTATATTAAACTAGCTGACCCGGCAAACGTTGTTTTGCCATATATATAAAATTCTCGTGTCGCGGTGTTTTTTGGCAAACTCCTCCGAAACGGCTCGACTGATTTTTATGAAATATTGTGTGTACATATATTGTAGGTAGGTCAGAGAATCGGTCAACATTTAAGGGTTTAACATTAAGGGGTATTTTTTTTTCTATTGACTTTATTTTCTTTACTTTTTTATGATTCAGCATTGATAAATTATTATAATCATAAATTTTTACCCTTCTACGATCAACCTCTATCTTATACTGACCATTTTAATTTGATTTTTTATTTATTAAAATGTAAATAAATGATAATAGCACCGAAAAATTATAATGATACGTATAACAGTCATTGCTTTGATCGATATACAAATTAAACAAAAAAATATGGTCAAAATTGTATGGAGTGAGATATACATATACATCTATATATATAAAATTCTTGTGTCACAGTTCGAAACAGCCTCCGAAACGGCTCGACCGATTTTGATGAAATTTTATATGTATATTCAGTAAGTCTGAGAATAGGTTATCTATTTTTTATACCCCTAGGGTGGCCCAACCCGAAAAGTTTTTTATTTTATTTTGTGGACATTTTTTGTTTTTATTTTTTTATGATTCAGCATTGAAAAATACATATAACTCCAAATTTTCACCCTTCTACGAACAACACCTGTTTTGTAATCGCAATTTTTATATTTTTATAGCTTTTGCCCGCGACTCCGTCCGCGTAGACTTCAGGGTTGGGCGCAGAAAGATAATAAGTGAATCTATAAATCGTCCCTCAAGTGCCCAAAATGGCACTTACTGAATTAAAAAAAAAGGCCAAATCAATTCAAATGGTTGAGGCGTAAAAGTAAAACTCTGACAGTTATTTTCGTATTTTTAATAATATGTTTATCCCAATGGGAACATTACATTTTCCCGGGATAAAACATAGCCTATGTTACTTCACAGGGTCTCATTTATGGTCATACCAAAATTTTTGTTTTTGCGTGAAAGCGTAACAAACATCCCTACATTCACATTTATATAATAGTAAGGATAACCATTCCCACCTATGTTACTTCGGTGGGTCCCACCTATCTGCATACCAAAAGTCATTCAAACCTTTTTTAATCATTTTTCAATTCTTTTATCCTCCGTATTTTTTTGTAATAAGAAGAATCCTATGTCCTTTTTTATATCTCGAAGACTATGTGTACAAATTTTCATGACAATCGGTTAAGTAGTTTTGGCGTGAAAGCGTAACAATCAAAACATTAACATTTATAATAGCTGACCCGGAAAACTTCGTATCCCCTAACAGTCATTGAATGTTACATATTTACATATTACCTGAATTTTATTTTTGATTGTATGGAAATAAATATGAAGTTCAGCACTTTATTGAGATAAAAATACAGAAATAAATAAGTACGAAAATTAAATGCATCAATCGTGTCTTCGCAAGTAATGATTTAATTAAACATGTACATATGGGATGGGATGTAGTCGGTTTTAATTCTCTTCATTGAAGCATCAGTGTGGTGGACTGAAGCCTAAACCCTCTCAGTTGCAGAGAAGGCCTATGCCAAGCAGTGGGACGTACATATATGGGCTGATGATGATGATGCACCTTGTGATATACATTTTTAATATATTTTTTAATTGTCTAAAAGATCACAAACATCTTTTGTTAATCGTCATTGCGAAGGCATGACGAATCGGGAACTGAATTCGTTTGAACTCAATGGTCATACCCGTTAGGATCAATGAAATCTTAGATCAATCTTATTGATGAATTCTCAAGTAGCACCAATTCATCTCTAAGTTGTCTTCTCAGTATCGTCACGTGAATAACATTACTCAACAATTTTCTTAACACCAAACGCATTCCATTGCATAGTTGTGGGTGTTTTAGATTTCAAAGCGTGATGACTACCGAACCTGCCTTCGTTTGTAAATCAGGTACAACCAAGGAGTTTAAAAATACATTTCTGAACGCACGCATAAATATTTGACAACCAATAAATATGTCAATCCCTTTTTATTACTGACATTATTCTACATTTTAAAAATCTAAAATACGCAATTATTCGAATATTCTGGATATATGTTGTCGATTCAAAACCTTTATTTAAATACGTTCTTTAATTTGAGGGGACCATTAACCATATTGACGGGATAAACATAAAATGTTTGACAGAATATTAGGTAGAACAGTTTATATGAGAAAATTAAATTGTTGTTTTTACCATATTCCTCGCAATTTTCTTAACTTTTTCTTTCATAAGATCCTTCTCCTAACGATAGCGAACACAACAAAAAAAGAATTAGCGAAATCGGTCCAGGCGTTGTTGAGTTATGCGCTTACCAACACATTTTGCGATTCATTTTTATATATAAGATAGTATTAAATACCTACATATTAATAATTAAAAGAAAAAAGAAAACTAAATATTTAATAATTTAATTCATCGCCAAATATTCACAAACATAGTGGCTTTAAGATAAAAGAGTTAGAAACAAATATTTGTAAATCATATAACCATTTATTTTTCAGTCAGCTTTCCGTCCATTGCGCCTTGGACGTAACGATTATTAGCTATAATTATCATTTGAAAAAACCCATCCAAAGCAAGCTTTATCAAATTCGGAGCATACCTAAGCTTCGCAATATGTGGTAAAACATACGACAGAATCGTATGGATTTCTACACAAGCAGCTTTTCAAACACTTGACCTAGTTGGTGAAATCCTTGCTATCTCCGCCTGTGTGTGTTTCCCAGTTGACTGGGTGCCCTCTCTAGTGGAACTGGCTTGACAAAAACAAATTTCCTTCTGTGTTGTATAGTAAAACTTACCGACTGTAAACTATGAGAAATAAGAAAGCACCTCGACTCTATTTTGCCGAACTGATGTTACATTCACTGGAAAGTGGAAAGACCATTTTCTCAAACTAATAGGTTAAAAAACTACTAAATCAAACAACATGAAATCGATCACCAGTTCTATAACATCACGAATCATGATGTTAAATAGATGAAAACTGTTCACATAAAAGCTTTTACGACATACTGTTATATAACGATAAGGAATTTAAATTATTTTAGTATTAAATGTAAATAAATAAACGTTTCGAATACGAAATATAAAAAGATCTGGGACTTGATATTACATTACAGTATAAGCATAAATTTAAGTTACATAGAATACAAAAGTAACTGGAACAAAAAACCTAGAGTCATTGACATCATTTATGACTTTTCAGTACTTGGTAGTACAGCTCTTGTTTATTTAAAAATATGATGGTGAGATATAATATGATGGATGCATGCTTTTTATTTTATAACACAAGAATTTATAGTTAATCTTATTCTGATAAAAATGCATACATACTTTATACACATCCAAGGAAACAGCTTGTTAAGAAGAAAACATGAAACCACTGTCATAACTATTAGGCATCTCATAACAGGTAACAACCCAAGCATTACAGGAAGCAACCCAAGTTCTTCTCAAGTATTATCGGCAAATAAACTTCAAGGAACAATCTGTTACTCTGAACTACCACAGCTAATGAATAATGCTATACAAAGTTTCAATTATTTGCAATGTTTTATAATATAAAAACTAATATCACACTTCACATAATCGAGTAACTAGCATCAGTTTATAAGGACAATATTCCTTTTATGTTAAAAGTTTATAAATGTAAACCAACACCAAAGAATGAATGCCCCAAACTGCAAAGCTGGTGTTTAAATCCGACCCACATAATGTTTAAAGCCACTTTCTGAATATTTCTTTGTATTTTGGCGCGAGTTACACAATTAAATTTTCTAATTAAGTCTACCACAGTCAGTGGCTTGGTCTACAATTCCAGTAATGGACTTGAGAGTACAAAGTAAAATGATAGCTATTCTTTGAGCATATTTTTTTAGTCTCTTACTATTTTTTACTTCTTAATGAATTGATGTTATTTTGTTTTCGTCTTCTAGTTGTGTTAGTAGCTTTATGAATGTCATTTACATAAGGTATTAAATATTAATTATAGAATGTTTGCGAATGTTATTTTTACCTTAATGTTTAATCACAATCGTTTCTTTTAATAAACACGAAATAAAAATGTCGGTCATCATCGATTTAGCCATGTTTATTTATAAAGCAATGACACATCAATTAAACAAACCAATTGCCATTTACGTACGAGTACGTTTAATCAGCGCTAATCAGAAGAGTTATACCTAACCATTCGTTACGTTTACGTTTACGTCTAGACTTGGCAACGCAAATTGTAATTTCAACTATTTTTCGATCGGTGCTTATTCAAAATAGTTGTTCTTAAAACTCAGCATGTTCTACATCTCAAATACTAAACTGGTCGAAAACTTTACTCGAGAAAAGTTATCGACTCATCCTATAAACAGAAGTTGTCGAGTAAGGAAACGCCGCTGCGAAATATGTCAAGGAGGTATTGTCAGAAGCATTTAGGATCTTTCGCTGTAGATTTACTTTGATTTCTACGAAAATAACTATAGATAAATGAAACACTTGCAAAAAGAGAATCTTCAACAATATTTATACTACAGAAATCAATATTAGGAGTCTAAAGAAGTTTTAAATTGTCGTTTAAATGGAGATCATATTATTTATAGAGATGTGCATTTTCTTGAAAGTGCTCCAAATGAAAAACCGACCTTTAAAATTAACATTTAACATATGACTTCCACTTCCATTTGGGCATGCGATTGTTTACGCAATGTAAATTCCAATGACTCAGGCTGAAAATAGGACTGCTCGCACGTAAAATGCAAAATTTCTCTGAATGCGGACTTTAAGATGGATTAGTAAACTTTTATTGTAGAAATATATGATTAATTCAAAAACCTACTGAAAAAATGAGAAATACTGAAGGTATTAATATATTAGGACTTACCTATACCTATGTGCAGTGAACGGATCAGAATAATGTAAGGCTTAGATTTATAATTTACCAAACAGTTTTGGGAAAAAGGGCAGATACGATAGACATACATATCTTTAATCAAAAAATTCTATGCAAGTGAGGACGACTAAAACCGACTAGTTCTTAGTATCGTACTTAAAATAGTATTTCAGTCTTTTCTTTCAGTTGATTAAAGTATAAAATATGCTAAGATGTTAGTGCCCTCTATCTATGTCATTAAACAAACAAAATGCCTGCACAGCTATAAATAAAGGTGACTACTCATTAATTCTAATTATAGGAACAAGTTTTAGTCTCTAAATACGTACCTACATATAAAGAAAAACATAATATGCAAATTTGACTATTTTATTGTCGGACAAGAAAAAGGCTGTACGAAGACCTGATAAGTAATGGCAAGGAGCCCAATGCGGTCTAATAGTGCTAAGCTGCGAGAAGTCTCATCGGCCTGACTGATTCCAGAACGCGACTCATTTGCATGGGTTAATGAAAAATTCTGCATCGAGGATCAAAATGTTGATCTGGAACGGGTGCATATTATGCACATTAGAAATTGCAAATGCAGTTAATGTAAGTAAGTCGAGCGATCATACGAGCGAACGCGTGACATTGTATGAACGACCTTGCGCGCCGATTACGTGCCGGTGCCGAGTGACGTGTTCCTCGGTGACACACCCACCCGACCGCTCGACTTTACGACCGCTGAGTTCCGCTGTAAGCCACAAGAATATAAACTCTATAAACTACCGAATAAGGCTTGAAATTCTGTTAATATGTATCATTACTTAACAGCTGATCGTAGAATTGGTGTCGAATTTATAAAAATCTTAAAAATTTTTTTTGGGCTATAACAAAATTTGGGCTAGTATTTAATCAAATCCAGTACTTACTCACTTAATTTTTTTAATCTATCTGTAGAAAATAACAAAAATATTTGTCAGAGATAACTATGGAAACTAGTATTCAATAAATCTCAGTTTATTTCGCCACCTGACCGCCTCCGGCATTACATTTCTCGTAAAACCTGACAGATAGATATCGGGTAATAGAACGCAGTAGTTAATCTACGAATTACGCCAAAAGGTCGACCAATTGCAAAATCATTTTCTTATTTACAACAGCACGGGAGCATTTGTGCGTTCACGAAAATTCCAACGGAGTGATTCGATGGCACGCAGGTGACGTTGCGATGTAATTAGATTACGTCCTTCAATTTAATTAACACGAAGATAATTAGAATTTTCGTGATTTTTATTGGATTTGGTCGTGTTGCAATATTATCTAATAGATAGGTACTATTTACTTTAGTAAACATTCTTAAATATTTTATTTTTGTAAAAATATTAAGATCTAAAAGGGCTGTAAATTTAAAATAGAATTAGCTCAGTCCATATAGCGCTAAAAACTTGTTGGGTTAAGAACAGCCTTGTTACATATAACTTAAATTTCCGTAGCAGGTACATCAAAATACGAAATTATTTATAACATTAAAAATTTAGAAAGTACATACCGCATATGTTAGAATTTTAATTACCACACACAGCGGACACAATATGCGGATCGAGATCTCCCAATGTTTATTTAATTCCTGGTTTTAATTTGCGATTCAGAAATGTAAATACTCGTTGGCCCGCGTCGACTTGTTTCGTAGTCCTATGCAAATGAATGAACAAGTTTGATTTGTGTTCATTGTTATCTGTCGAGCGATAACATGCAGCCATCTAGCCAGCCGTCGAGAGCACATTGCCCTGAACAATCACTATTGTCGACCATACATTGCATTAAACGAGTGCCATATAATGGCTTTGTCAAATGACTTATGAGTCTTAGACTTACGTGAAGATATTCAGCCTTCATGACGAAGTTACATGCTATGATGAGTCGCGTATTCGATCCTCAAATCGTGAAAAATATAAGTGTGACTCGCAAATATTGCTTTATTGTTTGCGTGTTGGTGTTCTCGAGACTGTGACGTCATAGTTTCTGACACTAACAATAGTAGGTTTTTGTCACTTCGTGACAAACTGCATTGAACCATCACAGTCTAAGCCTTAACTGGCCTCTTAAGCCTCTCAACAGTCGAGGATATAGCTAGTACGGTCCGGTTCATATGAAAAGTTCCATACAAATACATAGTAAGATGGATGGTGGATAGTAAAAATATGTAGAATAAGATGAGATTTCTGATATAATAAAATGTAGCCAGTCATTCATTATGACCTAAATTATAATTTTAGTAGGTAGTAGTAGAACGGGGTTAATTAAAATACAATAGACCATACCGCTTTTTGTATACGTCTCAAAATAACCAAAATTTTGTGTATGGAAATTTCAATAGTAAAATCATAAGACATGTCTTTGTATATATTTAATTTATATTATTATTTGGTCGTATTTCATCTAAAATTATTTAAAATATAGGATAAAGGAATCGTTAAGAAGCATTCTAGTAACACAAAATATAATTTACTGTTTGATGTAAAATGTAAGTATAACAACAAGTCGGAACTTTATGCTAAATTAAACTATGTAATTAGACCCGATTAGAAGCGATATGACAATAATTATCAAAAATCTTATATTAAATCACTGAATAACATGATGTTATCAATATTTCATAACTTATTGTCATAGTTGTAACATACATGAATATTGTTGATGCTATGGTACTCGGAGTATCCTATCACAAACCGCATAATATATAGGTACCAGTGCGGAAAAATGTGGGTGATAACTGATAACACTGTGTGGTAGTATAGGATCAAACCGCAAGTATAGTCTTGATTGTTCGCATGAACAATGACATTTACTTCTATAGTTTAGTGACATGAAACAGGAGACTGCCGGTTCAATGTTGGTATCAGCAAGGATACAGAGGTTTTTTTTAATACTGCCACGGTAAAGCAACAACACCACACCTAATGGAAAGTACTGTGTCGTCAAGGAGTTTCGACCGAGAAGAATCACGAGGATGATTGTTCGACACAATTATGCGGACAAGATGCTAATCGGATATGCACAGACTAACCAGGAGAGGCGATATATATACAAACTTGGGTCACTGTGGTAACTTTTACAATATGTACTCGTACTCTACCGGATTGGCCAGCAATTTTTGATCAAATTTGATTCGAGACTGTGCGATTTAATATAACAATCAAAGACTTTGACCCTCAATTATAAATTGCCTATTCCGAAGCTTGGAGAAGGCCACATAATTGATACTTAGCTGGAAGGACTTTAAAGTTCAATTGACATCTGACAGCGCTGTGAGCAGCAGCGCACCATTCGGCATTAAATTTTCTTTATTATGAGTAGATAGTCATATGCTAAAAAAAATACTGCACAAGCTTAATAACAATATTTCTTAGCAAATATTTAGGTAACAAGGAACATAAAATTGACACACACTTTCGTAGAAAAACGATGGAAAGTAACATTAATAACACTGTTAATTGCGGTAATTACGGAGCGCTTATGAGGCAAAAGTAAATTACTTTAGAATTCCGAGACCACAATTTTTAGTTTTATTAATGTCCGTTTTAAATTTTTAACGGGAATATGCAATTTCAGCAAGTTTTATATTAAATGTATATTCAAGCCACTGTATTAAATTCCACTTTAATCATATCATTGTGTGGGTTGCATGTGAGATAAAAATGTTTTTTATAAACATAAAGAAGTACGATGTATAAATATTATGCAGCAAAAACATGCATGAAGTTTATTTATCTCAGATTATTTTTACATTATAATTATACTACGGAGCATACATATTACATATGTGCTATATTTAGGCTAGTTTTAAAACGTTACTTAACATGACCACTTTCTCCTTGAATAAAAGTCAATATTTTCTAGTCATTAAATTTTCTCTCGGATTTAGAATATTGAAATTGAGACAACCAAAAAAATTGGTGAATGACTTTTTGGAACATTACATACATAGCTTTTTCTATAAAAGAATCGTAATACGAAATTTTCAAGTCGTCACAATGCAGCTTTATTTTTCGACGCCATTTTAAACCCTTTTGAAATATAACAATATATCAACAACAAAAGTATCAGGGTCAAAAAGTTCCCATATTAAATAATAGGACTCATTGCTTTATAATTTACAAAGTGTGTGTGTATTATTATAAGTTGCGAGCATGTTTTCGTATAACGTCCATGTAGGTAATAAAGATTTCATGAATATAATCAGAATATTGATAATAATAACTAAATACTAAGACGGGACTAAAGCCTAAACCCTCTCAGTTGTAGAGGAGGTCAGTGTCCAGCAGTGGGACATGTATGGACTGAAGATTAAGCACCTAATAAAGGCAAACGTAAATCTTTTAAAAATTAACGCCGCACTATTTTCATTTAATCGCTTAGCAAAATGACATTCGATTTTGTGTTTATACAGTAAACAACTCAGGTAAACTGCTGGTTGTCTGGCGAGTAATAATAAATCAATACTGGCACGTTATGAAACTACTATTTTACATTCGCTACACGACGCGACCCATTCACACACACAATGCCTCCACGCAGCCGAGCATCGAGTCACCCCTCTTCAGGGTACGACTGGCGGCGCCACCCCGATTTAACGGTAGTGTAGGGGCGCTAGCACTAACCATTTCTATAGAACTTACTTTCAAGGCCTGCAATATCGACTAATGGGTTTTCTAACTTATATTTGCGTTTTAGAATCTATCAATTTGATTATTGATACAATTAGGTACTTTATGTTGAATTTTTATTGTATTTTGAGATACTGAATAATAATAAAAGGAACACTTTATGAAGAACTAATATTAAGACTGGAAAAAAATGTAGATAAAATATTTAGGACTTTATAATTTTGTTTACGTCGGCTAAAACGGTGTTCTGTCTTATTCAGAACTAGCTGACCCGGCGAACTTCGTTCCGCCTAACAGTCGATTCTTATTTTATTTTTATTTTTTATAATTTTTTAGCCTAAGTTACTTACATCAGCTTTATGCCAGTGAAAGTCCCGTTAAAATTGGTCCACCCGTTTCAGAGATTAGCCGGAACAAGAAACAGACAGACAAAAATTTTAAAAAACGTTATTTTGGTACATGTACCGTGTATACATCCAAAACATTTATTAAAAAACGGTAATGTCAATATTACAAACAGACACTCCTATTTTATTTATTTGTATAGATGACCTATGACTTTTACCCCACGTAATCAATGTTTATGGGTAAACCCTATAAAGTATGCATATCAAGTTATTACTCCGTCCTTGAATGGAATGTTACATCATTATAAGAAACCTACACATATTACTTGTACCAGGAAGAAAAAAAATAATTCTGCGATTTATGATTAGCAAAAACATACACAAGTAGAAAAATAGGAAAAAAATACTACGTACCTGACATTGCGTGTGTAAGAAAGAAAGGTTACGTTACGTTTTGTAATATTTTTTCTCAAAATGTTTTTAGTTTCCATGCAAACAACACTTCCGACTCTATGAAATGGTTGTATGTATTACACAATATCATGAAACTCACAAAACCTTCCTATTATATTGTGAAACGAGGTTTAAGTCTTGTACGTGTTTGGAAATAGTAAATATATGTATTTGTATGCTTATGGTTGTAATGTTTTATTTATTCTAATGTTTTTGCATTTTGGAAAATACGTAATTTGTTTAGAAAAACGAAACACGATAAAACAGTCAGCATTACTTAGAAGACCAATAGTAGGCGTATCTTCTTTCCTATAAATTCTTTGTACAAAGCGTGAAGATACAATGGAGCCAGGTACCTATAGTTATATGTCGTTGCCTCGATCATAATATATTTTTACGTGCAATATAGCTTCCTAGAGTAAAAAATATGGTATTTCCTATGATGTCACGTGAGAGACAAAATTCAAATTTTATGCGTATTTTATGTCGTACTGCTGTATTAGCATTGATAGACATATACGCACATCTAATTATATAAATAATTTGTATCAAACCGGAAACAAATGTTATATGTACATTGATATGGAATTAACGAGTTCCGATTTCTATAAGGAATGTAAGGTGAACTGCAATTAGTACGACTAGAGTAATAAAGGTTCTTAGTCGATAAAGCGTATGTCTTGATAATGAGAGTAGATACTTACATGTCATTTTATTGATACCATTGTGTATTACTTTATAAAGAAGTTTAATACAAATAAACTAAACAGAAATGAAAAATACAGGTAAAAAGTGAAGACAGGAGAATGTTTTATTCGTTGTGTGTTAAATAAAATTAACATATGTACCTACGCATAAATAGATATTCAATGTACGTTTTCAGTCCATGAGTTACTTTAATGTTATTCATATAGGCCAAGAAACTCGGCGGCTAATTAGATAATTACACTGAGGTAACCAAAACGGCTAAATTATATTGAAGTAGCGATGACCTTGAAAGATACAAAAAAATAAACTACCAATGAAATTCTTTTGTACTAAAGATACGTAGGACAACTGTGTTTGTTGACATCGCTAAAACGTGCACGTGAACTTTGACGTCCGGTGTAAAGTTCAAAACAAACATAACACCGAGCGGCGTGCGTTGCAACTGGCGACTGACAATTGGCAACCGACGCAGACAAAACACTATCACATAACCTGACTAATCTGATTGCGATGCACATGTCACAACAATGCGGGACAGTGTACTTCCGCGCTACTGCAACCATGACCTATACGAAATGAACATGCCTCAGCTCCAGTTGGGTACGTACCTTGTTGAGGCCGGGGTGCTTGAGCCGGTCTAGGCCGGAGATGCCACTGTTGGACTGGCCGTCGCCCGTGCCCCATACTCCGATACGGTCGCGTTCCATTTCGTACGTACACTTCCCTCCGCTCGCGTGTTGCGACTGCTTGGCTGTGGAGAGCGCAGCGCTGCTTTTGTCTCGGTGTGCGGGGGGCGCCGGACTCATCGCGGTCTCGCTCCTGGGAAAGCGGGAAAACTTTTCAGCGATAACAGCGATACGTGCCGCAAAGCGGTGCGCCCACCCGATAACAGATGGCGCGGTGCTTTGACCTTGCTTTTCAGCTCTTGCGAACCACAAAAACACCCACAGGGGCTTCAAATAATAAATGATAATAGGATTATTAAAAAACAAACATATTTATTTTAATATAATTGTGATATGAACATTATAATTTTTTTACATTATATTTATTTTTATTTTGTGTAATTTTATTTAATTTGGGCTTTAATAAATGGAATAATTATTGATAAAACAAACAATTACTGTAACATAACTATTACTTTAATATAACAACATAAAAATATGTTAATTCTTCATGTCGTGGTTGAGTAAATATAACTACAAAAGAAAATTTTGCACTATAAATGTTTATCATATTATTATATTAGACGTACACGATAAGTTTGTGAAAATTTAAAAACATCCTGTGTTTTATTCACGTATCTGTGTTATCGAAAAACCGCACGCGGTGCAATGATTGTAAGTGTCAACGACACAGCGAAAACTGCTGCGGTATCATTTTGAGATACACACGCACACAAACCAACGAGATATATCCCGAGTTTTTTCATCCTCAATCAAATTATACGTTCAAGGAAAACATTTTAGATTATATGCAGACTCAGAGTTCTCTTAAACGAATTTCTTAGGAATGACAATTCGCCTAAATTGAACTAAGTGAAAAATGATCACGATTACATTCAATCATATTGAACCAATTATACTGGTGTATTCATTGACACAAGTGATCGAGTGACACATGCGTGAATCACTATGGCGTGTTTTGCACATTTACATTTGCAATCCAAGTGAATGCTAACACCTGCAGATTATGACTCCCTGGTTGATTCTGCGGTACAAGTGTGATGAAGTTGTTCTGGGTTCGACTGTCGTATGGACCAGGTTCCGTTTTTCCCAGTGGCGGTACTTCCATAGAAGCCCAAAAGCGTTACACGTTAATTGTGTAATGTCTAGTTTATAATTGTTTATTGTGGGGTCAGGATACTCTTTTTTATATTATGTCAAATTTCTTTTCTTGAATAAAGATTGAAAGATTATTTAGAAATTTCTAAGGCAAACTGGGCTTTTGGGCTTCTATGGAAGTACCGCCACTGGTTATTCCATTAGAAAATTCTCTATTACAGCACGGGGTCCGCAATGTGCTCGAAAAATAGCAATAGGCTCGCAGAATTTAAATGCACTTTATAGGGACTACAGATTTTGGCCTTTTTTCGGCAACATATCCAGACTGCGTCTTATAAACTCAAATATTTAACACATTTCCATACAAGATTCGATTCCTCGGAGACACAACACACATTTAAGCTGTAGGACAAGGACAAGTTCGTTGCCTTTTTACTAATTAAGTTATTGTATGCATATACAATGACATGTCTTATAAAAGTCGTGATGGCCTCGAGAATTGGGCACGCGGTCGAGAATCTCGATGGACGCAGGTTCAAACCCCAGGCAAACATCTATGACTTATCGAAGTTATGTGTGTATTCACAATGAATTATCACGTACTTTAACGGTGAAGGAACACATCGTGATGAAACCTGCACACCTAAATATTCTTAGGAATTTCTTAGGTGTGTAGTCCGCCAGCCCGCACTAGGCCAGCGTGGTGGACTAAGGCATAAACCCTCTCAGTTGTAGAGGAGGCTCGTGCCCAGTAGTGGGACGTGTATGAGCTGATGATAATGCATAAATCAAATCAAATCAAATCAAATTATCTTTATTCAAATAGACTTTTACAAGCTCTTTTGAATCGTCAATTTTACACTTCTTATTTTTTTAAACTATTGCCGCTTCGAAACGTGTTATAGCTGTGGAGAAGAAACGGCAAGAAACTCCCTCAGCAACACGACTTGTCATTTTTTTTTCTTAAAAACAGCAATATTATTATTATTTTTTAATTCACATTGTTTCATTTTTACATAATAAATGTCATATACGAATACAACTAAGATAATCCAAAATTCCTATACCTATATTTAAAGCAACTTACGTATACTAGTCTACGTTTCGCAAATTGCCTACTGTATAAGGAGTAATGTAATTAAAACTAATTGCTTAAGCAATAACGACAATACTCGAGAAAGCTACGCGGCTGAAAACACCATAAGCGAAAACCAAACACACTCATTGTTCCCTACCAAGAAAATGTACCTACTTCCTTTGGTAAAACCAACCGACGCGTAATAATTACCTTGAATTGTTTTGTAAACATTCAATGTTTTTATAAGTAAAGTATTGTATAAAAGGACCTTAAACAATTTGTGAAACTCAATCGCGGCGCCACCTACCGGTGATCATTAAATCTAAGCCATTTATGACGTCATTTAAACACCCAATAACCTATTGCATTGAATTCAGAGACATAATATGTGGCGAGTAACTAAATATACAGGGTTATTGGTTAAGTCGACCTATATCCGTTAAGGGCGTGTAGTTTACATCGTTTCTGACTGATTTGACTATTAGACACCCTATTCTAAATCTAACCGTTTTCGAGATATTTGAATTTAATTGTTTTTTCCAAAAAACTCCCGATTTTCGGCTATCAGCTTAGATATTTTGAAATGTGTACGTCTTATAATTACTATTATTTGATTTTTACATGTAAACTAAAGAGACGAACTAAGAGACGAATGGCATGCCAGAAGAGAGGCCTATGCCCAGCAGTGGGATGCAAGAAAGGGCTGTAGATGATGTAAACTAAGATGATTTATGACCTCAATAACCAAAATTGTACACACCTCTGACTGTTCAAAGTTATGTGTGTTTTCACAATGAATTATCACTTACTTTTACGGTGAAGCGTTGGCGTTTGTGTGCCTGGGGTTTGAACCCGCGACCGCCGACCGCGCCTAAACCTCGATCCCATCACTGCTTATGAGGCAGACATGATGAACATAAAATTTATACTAAGATGTAACAAAATATCTGTAAAGTTTAATCAATTTAGTATTTTGTACTCATCAATTATTTTATTTAGTTTATTTTTGCCTCCCCTATAGCCTATTAAACTAAGTTTTTTCTACAAAATATTAATAAAACCCTGGATTGTTGTACCTCGTTGGATAGCTTATGAAACGCAGATATTTTTAGGCACATCTGCAAAGCAGGTGCCGTAATAATATTTTTTGATATCCTTTCGAGAAAAAGAAACTTCCAAAATGTTTGTTAATGTTTTTAAATTTAATCGTCTACAGCGACTTATTCATTCATTTTATGTACAATTTTGGTTATTGAGGTCATAAATCATCTTAGTTTACATGTAAAAATCAAATAATAGTAATAATAAGACTTACACATTTCAAAATATCTAAGCTGATAGCCGAAAATCGGGAGTTTTTTGGAAAAAACAATTAAATTCAAATATCTCGAAAACGGTTAGATTTAGGATAGGGTGTCTAATAGTCAAATCAGTCAGAAACGATGTAAACTACACGCCCTTAACGGATATAGGTCGACTTAACCAATAACCCTGTAGAATAAAACATACACCTTTAGATACACAAGTAAACTAACACCTCTTCTTGAGTGTACACTAAATGCTTGTTGAAAAGCCTGGATGAGATCAACTATAAATGCTATAAATAATAATAAATAAGGTACTTTGTTAAATTAATATATAGGTATAATAGGTATACATATAAGGTTACTTTACTAATTTTACACTCAACAATTTATTATTTTTGCATCTAATGAAAGAAACAAACTCAAACATAAACAAATACTATCGTTTACTAAACAATAGCTGCATCAGTACGTAGCATCCTACGGTACTGATATTATAAGAACATTTATATCCAATTAGAGCTTAGTTGGGAAAATCTACTGGGCCTACCTAGTCTGCACCGCAGCTGGGCAATCTTTGCATCCTCTTTGGCAGGGACAAATCATATACGACAACTCAGGCAGTTCATACGGCGCAGCGATGGCTGCAAACAAATGTCGCATTTAATCTATACCCAATGATATATTATTAATCGTAGTCTATACTTTTTGAATTTTATAGAGAATTTAATTTCTATCTTAACCAAAGTAATCCAGTATAAATAGTAAAACGACTACAACCTTTCGACCGCAGACTCTAAAATAGCAGAGCTTATTGCCGAGTTACCGAACTGCTACCAAGAAGTTTCAATGAAAAAAAAAACAACGCTCGGACTGACAAAACGCGAGATATCTAGACAGTAAGCAAACGAATGGTTTTAGTTTATCGCGTTTTTAGCAGAATCAAGAGACAAAATTAACGACGATGGAGAGAGAGAGAGAAACAAAATTAATGACGATGGAGAAAAACTCTCATGTTTCAGTGAAGTGAAACTCGTTTAAGATTTTGGCTACTGAAAGCACACTACACTAAGCTATACTTATTCTGTTGTGAAGAGTATATGTATATACTCTTCGTCTTTGTAAATTTCCATATCTATATGAAAAATAATATACCATGTTTAAAATAAATATTACGGGCATTTCTCTATACAACGCATCATCAATAAACTACATACAGATTTACATAACTTCTAATAGAAAATACAATTGTCAAGAAAATGCTTCTAATACAAACAATATTGATTATTATCAACAACATAATGTTACATAAAAATTTGACTTTAATTTATATGGGATGTGTCAAGAATTGAGATAAGTATATTCAAGTTCACGTCGTCTGCCACGCGACTGCCCCCACTCGACATGTTATTACGTTATCACTCAACGCATGATAACGTCATCTCGGTATAACATGATCATCTTATGACTATAATATAATGCGAAAATAATAAGGTTCTAATAAATTAACTATTAGGTATAAATAAAAAGTGTCTTTGCTCCATGCAAAGGCGTTATACAAACAGCCAAGCCATTTTCCTTTTAATCCTTTTTGGCACGTCGCTCGTCATGACGCAATTTAAAACTTAAATATCATCATCATTATTTACAATAAACATTCACAATGGACAAAATGAGACGCAGCCTTGAAAAAATTATTAAACAACAATCCACGGCGCTGTTTCCCGCCAATTTTTTTTATAAAAATGCACGCTCGAAAGTAATAAATGTATAGGTATTGTAAATTACATTCAAACTTATACGAAACAATATGTCTTCGATAAACTACTGTTTACATCTACTGCACAAAACTTCGAAGGAAAACACGACTCGATACGAAAACAAACAATTCACCTGATACATGTACATTTCGCGCTACCAATGCTTACGGCTATCTACAACAGCATCACAATGCACAATGAAACAAGATAATTTTACCTACTTTTTCCGTTGCCGACAGCTGCTTGAACAGCTCGAATTAAAGCTATAAAAATAAAACAATTAGAAACGGCACATCGATCGCAATCGCAATAGTTACTTTTACACTTTCATATAAGTAATGATATCAATCCATCAGCCAATAGAAGTTCACAGCTGGACACAGGCCTCTCCCAATGACTTCCACAGGGACCTGCTGGAAGCAGCCTGCAACCAGCGACGTCCCGCGACCTTTACCAGGTCTACTTCCTTTACTAAGTACCTAATGAAAGGTTATAAGGTATTTTCACAGCGACAGCGACGATCATGTTTACGGAAGTTAAATATGACTATATTTTTATCGTTGTCATTTTTTTATTAACCTGTTCCTCTCTTTATGTTATTATTATATTGTCACATGATTCAGCAAAACAAGAAATGCTTAGAAGATAACTGATTAGCCGTCCGGCAATATTATAAAAAGAAAGGAGAGTTTTCACTTCTCACTCTCATGAACCCTAAAATGATAGTCCGTTTACCATCAGGTGGTAGGTAAGTATGTCGCATTTTTCGCAAGCGAAGAATGTCTTTGAGCATATCTATCAAAGGTACATAGATTTAATCTATGAATTTACCTAACAGTCGAGGCTTAGTCAACTCCGCTGAAGGAAAATAACAAAATATTCCTTACAATTCATTAAATGAAATTATTTCTCGGCAGAACTTTCCTGCGGCAAACTGAACTATACCTATAGCCACCTCTTGCAATGTGATTCGGAGAAATATTTCGCTAATAGCAATGATCTACATACATGACTCAATCTTTGTGAATAATGGGTTTCAATGGAGTTGCAAATTAATCTGTCATAAGTTTTATAGAACACTCAAGAAACATATGAATATATCTGCAGAGACTATAAAAGTATAAAGACTAACATTAAACAAAAATTATTTGTATTAATAAATTAAAATAAACTAACAATGGCAGGAAGTTCTCAAGCAACAGTGTAATTACTATGCTTAAAGCTTATGACTATTAAACAGTGACCAATTTCAAAAAATTTAAAGAACCTTGAATAATATCTAGACAGGCATGCCTGATTAATGCTAGTATTTTAAAAGTGTGTAAATAAATATGTGTCATCTGAAACTACGTGCCCTTTCTAAATTATATTTATTTAAAAAAAATAACCAAAAAGCTGTGAACAATGTTTTAATAATGCAGAAACTTACCGTTTAGTTTTGGAAATGTCGGCACCCGCGCCATTCACTTGACGCGTCTCAATATGTCCATTTGACTTTACTTTACGTGAAAGAAATTCCATTTTAGAAAAAAATTAAAAAGAGATCTAAATTATATCACAGATTCAAAAAGTTTAAAGAGAAAAAAGGTTATATGTAATTTATTATTCATTAGTTCTTTTAATTACACTAAAATCGAACGACTTTAATCATTTCAATAAAACTGGCACGGAATAATTCCGGCTAGTACTTTTCCAGCTGGAACCCGTTCGAACTCTAGATGACAACTAAAGGTTGTATATCTTGTGATCACGTTAATATTGCACTTATCTGAATCAATAAATGAGAAGTAACGCGAACGTACCTAAAGTCATCACGCGGCGCAAAAATAAATAAACTTAAAACGCGTGACCAAGCCAATTGACATCGCATTTTATCTATACTTACAACTAAAAGCATAATTAATTACTACAGACAAATCACTATATTTTTTTTATCAAATAATTGCTTAAACATTCATTTTATCATATTATATAGAAAAATATTCAAAAACATGTCTGCTTAATTTTAAGGTCATTAATATTACAATAATGAAATCTTTATACATTTAAAACTGTGTAATCCAGCAAATAGCATTTTAATTTAAAAAAAATTAATACGCAATAGATATGTTCAAACCCAAATACTTAACAAAAATTACAAAACTGCGTACAGCACAATAGATTATATTTATATAATCTCTTAGTAGTACTGTTTGTCTTCTTATATTTTTATCTTATACTCAAAATGAGATAGAAAAAATAATAATTAATAACACTTAGATTAGGCATTGTTTGTATATATTTTCAAAGTATCATTTTCCTTATTTATTAACAAGTCAACTGATTCTATTATTTTTAGGGATAAACGTTATTCTTAAAAACTTATTACATAGAAACTAATGGCAGTAAAGTCAAAGCCGTTTAAAACTTAACCTTATATCCTAAGTTGTTACGTAATGTAGCTAAAATATTATTAACCAAAAAGTTTAGGCGTCAAAGTTGTATGATAATGTGCCATTAATAAACAGATAGTATATGTAATAGAAATAGGTACCTGATAAAAAAAAACAAAGCTTTGTGCCTTGTATTGTATGTCACTGAACTAATTTAGCAGTCTTTGAAAATTATATTTATTATATAAAGTAAAAAATAATGATAAAAAACTTACGCTGTAAAATTGAGTTTAAATCCGCAAAACGGTCTTGTTTATCAGTTGACGTTGCCTATTTACAGTGGAAACTAACCGGAGAATAACGTCCGATTGTGTTCCACTACAAACTTAACGATACATAATCCATTTCGTTTATGTTTACCAACTATTTAATAGAAACACTAGCTGTTTTCCGCAACTCCGTATGACTCCATATGTAGTGGACAACTCTTTGTTTTCCAACTCTTAATTTATATTTTTTCTGATTAATTTCGTTGTGGGATCATGACAAATTAGGTTCCCTTAAATTTGCTGTCGATCGTGGAGCACAAGAGTTGCAGTGGCGGGTGTGTGGTGGGGTTGACTCCGTATGAGGGATATAACTTTAGACATCAAAAGAAATAATTTTTCCCCCTTTTTTCCACATTTTTTTATTGCTGCACATCTCCTATTAATCGTAGCGTGATAATATTTAGCCTTCCTTGACAAATGGGCCATCTAACATTGAAAGATTTTTTCAAATCGGATCATTATGTACCTATATCGAAGCAACGACGCGCGTATTAACAAACAAACTCCTTAGCTTTATAATATAAGTACATATATAGATAAAACGCAGATATACTTAAGGTGCATCCTTGTACATTCAATCTCTTTATTTTTATTATATAACTGAAAGAACGAAAATTGGTTAAAATTTAAATTTACATACATAATAATAACCTCACGCCTGTATTCCCCGAAGGGCTAGTATCTACTGTGATGTGTCTATGTGATATTATAAATCGATGTAAAGTACGTGAAAGCAATTATACTTATTCAACGCCTTTTAAAACTTCACTTGGAATCAGCTAAAAGTTTTATACTTCAAAATCCATAAACTTCTTCTGAATAAAAAAATAACTATTGATTCATGTACCTACAACAATAATTATGGTAAATGCGAGTCTATGATTGTCTGTTTATTTCACTGTCGCGATTAAAACACTGTGACGGTTTTAACGAATTTTGGTAGAGAGATAGATGAGAAGATTGATCCAGTTGTAGGCTACTATCCCGGAAATATTAGTAGGTATCTTGGGAGACATTTCGTATGACAATACATGGTAAAACCTAAATCTTAACACGAACATAAAACTAGTATAATTTAAACTTGAACAAATAACCTTTTGATCGCTCGCAGAATGAAATTGCTAAAACCCTATGTAGCCTATGTTTTGTATGTACCCTTAGTAGTGTGTATTTAAGTAATAATGTCCAATGGCGATGAATAGCAATAAAGCTTGTTTACGAGACTAGTAATTAAAAAGAACAGCATGCGATTAAATGACAGAGCGTTCTCGACTATGCTATTTCATCGAGTTTGTGTTTCACAGGAAACTGGCTTGAAATAACAGATTTGCTGTCAAGTTTTAATAAGCGGCATTCATATAGACCTAATATAGTCCATCTTGGACACTTACAACAACTTTAAATGAGGTCAAAAGTCATTTATACTTTTTGGAAGCTTGTTTGGCTGATGCTTTATAGTCAAACGTCATGGAACCATAATTAAATAAATTAATATAAAAATTTAATTCAAGACTTTGAATTAAGTCACGATCATAAATATACCATTGTAGCTTTATGCCAATGAAAAAGTAAGGTCGTAGAACTAATCGCATAGACGTAACATGTCGTGGTAGATGATAGTTTGTACCATGATGGGCACGACGAACGCGTGCGTGCAGGTCATACGGCGTTAAGATCATTGCAAGGGCATCACGGTGATTTATTAGATTACACGATACCACATCCATTTATTGCTTATATCATCACACCTTCATTTACCGATGTTTTAGAAATATAATCACTATTTTTTATTCAAAAGTTACATTATACGACTTTCTTAAATATTCTTTATTGTAACATTGAACCTAAAGCTGACGATTTATAATACATACCTATATAGAAGTTGCCATTGATAAATTTTGATCATTCTCAATAATTTTCCCATTAAAACACATATGGCGCATTTCAGTTGTGTTAATTAAATTAGATCGAAAGACAGCTGAGTGAATATGTTGTAAATTTATTACCTTATTCAACCTTACAATTCGAAAATAAAAAAACACCTCTGGAAATAAGTACTAAGTCTTAGACTTTATAATGTATCACTCACTACACCAATAATATAATATGAAATACCATTTTTTTCCCATTACATTATAAAGCAATCCTTTATTTTTCTTATCGAAACATATTTAATTTCATAAGATTGAAACTAAAGTATTATGAAATATATTCGTAACAACATAAAGGTTTTTTTCCATCTGTTCATGATCTTCGAATACAATAAAATTAGTTTCATAATGTAATAAGCCACACAGAATAATGCCCGTCATTTTACATTTTGCAATGACAGTGCTCAGGCGTCGTCATCAGCTGCTATGACGAAATTGCGGGATCTCCAATCATACGCATATTGAGGGGAAAGTATGGAAAACGTACCACACTTAGAAAGTCCAGACTTGTGTGGTCAAAGATTACTATCTCTAGATATTCTGCATGCACAGTACGAGATGACAATAAATAGACGCTTCGTTGTAAGGTGAAAAAATCAATGTAAGAATTACGTTCATTTAATGATGTTATACTACTGTTCTTAATCTAATAGACAACACACTTATTTCAGTGTGTACAAGTAATTGTTAATTGGATAATATATTAGAGTAGAATAAATGTTCTTTACAACAATTGTGTCTCGTGTATAGAGCTCGATTTCATGCTAAAGTAATGTGCCTTAGATACAATAGCTTCAATATCTACTTATATATGTCCTATTGTTTAGTAAGAGTCCAAGTGGATCCTTAGTAGTAGAAGGCATTTAAATTTGAATTGGAATTGAAAGAATTACATACTTAAATACAAAATCAAACATAATATTTAAAAAAAAACTTCATAAAAGTTATTAGCTTATTATATCATATAAGCATTTGGCAATACCCTATCGAAATATGAACATTTCGCGATGATTTCTGTTGTCTGTAACTATTAACACTTTGCGTGTAGACATTACTTGTTCTTTTGTAATAATTGTTGAGCAGAACTGTGTCATTCGTCACTTCCTCTCGTACTATTTGGAGGCCACGACAACAGTCATTAGTCATTGCAACTCGTTTTTTTATGCACGTTTAACAATAAATTCATTCTTTGACTTTATTTTATAGCCACAGGTGTTTCAGTCAAACGTGCTATTGACTCAATTTTTATATTGACAACATGATGTACGTATAATATTTGGCTAACATTATTTTTATTTTACGACTGCTTCGTTGTTCCCGCGGCTCAAGTATGTTCCTGGGTTGGCTACCGTCAACGTGTTATCGGGTATTGGATATCTCTAATAGAAATTCTCAGTAGCAGCACGAAGTCTAGTAATGGGTCCGAAAAACGGAAAAAGGCTCGCTCTCTATTTCGTAGGACTTAAAACACAGATGGCGAAAGGTGAAAGCAGAAATGCACCTCTTCCTTTCCTTTGCCTTTAATTGCTAGTTGTTTTCGCACAAATTGAGGAATATATGAGTTTTATCTAGCATATCAAGCTCTAAAAAATTACACATAACGATATCTCTGAATTTAATTTGCCTTGATTGTTATCGATACATTATATATATTCAAATATACATTTCAAAATTTAGGCAGTACGTGTCAAATTTACAAAAATATTTACATATTGGTTTTCGGAGTGCAATATTCTGTTAACTGAGAGCAATTAATCTTTTTCGAAGAAACTAATCCACATCGATCTCACCACTCTTGTGTAAGGATGTGTACACCACTGTATATCTTGGTTTATCGGGCACATGTTTTGTGAAATATGCGCTATGGGAATAAAACTAATTGTCATTGCCCATTTATTTATTTTTTATTTTATTCCTTGGATACTTTTGTAAAAAATAAGGATACCCGCTTTCTATGTCATTTCCCCATCGTATCATCATATATCTTCATATCAAAAATCATACAAATCTGTCAAACGGATTAGGTGAGAAAAGGTAACAGACAGACAAAGTTGTTGTCGCATTTATAATATTAGTATATATAATACTTCTAAGTGGATATTGTATATTAAGTATAAATGCTTGAGCCATAAAAGAATACAAATACGCTGCATTTGGAATTACGTTGTTGGGTGAAAAAAAAAAGATTTGCTTATAAGCGGAATGTTCTACATAGACTATTTTTCGCGTTTCAGAATATACTGTTTTGAAATAACAGTAACAATGCTTGCAAAAGATGAAAACGTGAGTTTGAATTAAAATGATCTGAATGACTGATCATATATCTCATAAAGCCGAAAGATTATTTTACCTTTGCACGTGAGCAAACAGTAATGAAAACTTGAATCACTATTACTTTTTTAAATTTGGAATCGTGTCGGGCTCATAGTGTTTTTGATTTTGCCCTTTGAGCTCTCAGACATAAAGCCTAATTATTGATTTCGTCATCTCATTTTTAGGCCAAGGCGGGCTATGCGGTCAGCTTACTACCTTTAAGGTTAAAAATATTTATTTTTTAACATCATACACACTGCAACGAGTAAAGGGAAAATGCAATGCACGAAAATAAGGATAATTGTAGAACCTGTATTTTGAAGGTCTAAAAATGACGAATCTTCGTTTTATAAGTGAAATAAAGTTTTACTTTTTCGCATAAGCTTTATCGGTTTTTGATTTGAACACGATTGATTTGAACGCAAGACTTTTAAACAAAAATCTATGAATTAATTTATTTTCCGACCGACAATCTAGAAGTATTTAATGTGATTACTGGTTGGTTGGTATTCCAAATTATAAAATTGTATCAAGGAAAAATAAAGGCTATTGCTTTACCAAACCAGCGCGCTTTTCCAAGGCGATGAAGTAACTACACTCGATTTTACTTGCTTTTACTTTCGTTCGTACTACTCAGGCCACGTACATACGTATTTTAGAACGAAGTTTCGCAATGAAATACAATTTTTCACTATCAAAGTAGTCGTATATTCCTTTCCGACATGTGAGACATAATTTCCTAATAATTTCATAT
This sequence comes from Hemaris fuciformis, assembly GCA_907164795.1. Lineage (NCBI taxonomy): Eukaryota > Metazoa > Arthropoda > Insecta > Lepidoptera > Sphingidae > Hemaris > Hemaris fuciformis. The sequence continues at coordinate 3,846,007 of OU015443.1, forward strand.
AGGTACGACAAGAATTTTCTCATTGCGCAAAATGTAACGAGGTTAATAAAATCGAAGGATAATAAATCGAAGGATTTTTTGGAACACCTATCTAGTATATTTAGTTTCATAGATTGTTATCCGTGATGGTAGCACCAAGGATGGTATTGCGTAGGAAGAAGCGGTTTTATAGCGCCTTATGTGCGATTAACAACAGTTATTTAAGGAGCAACAGAAATCTAATTGATATATTAAATATTCTAGAATGTTAATTGTTAACTAAGTAATAAAGGTTATTAGATAAAATTAAATTATAATCAAATTTTGTGGCAGACATTTCACTTTAACAAAAATTTCAAGCACGTTTTCTAGATCTTGAATTGATAGATTGAATTGATTCTAGGGATAATATAAATCCACTAAATAATTATTATAAAATAATTGACTAACCCTGGGACAGGTCAGGTTAAATAGATCATAGATATCATGAAAGAAATACATACATACATACCCTCACGCCTGTATTCCCCGAAGGAGTAGGCAAAGGTGCATTTCTGCACCCACATTTCGCCAGGTATGTATCATTCCCACGTAATAGGGGGCGAGACTATTACCGTTATTCGGGCACAATTCCAGATTCCGTGCTGCTACTAAAAATTTTCTTATGGAAAAAACCAATAACACTTTGCCCGACCCGGGAATCGAACCTAGGACCTCTAGGTCGCACGGCACATACTTGTGCCGCAAGACCACGAGGCAGTGAATATGAAAGAAAAACATACTTACGATAGACTTTATTTACCTAACCCGATTTCCTCTTGAAAATTTACTTTCTACTCAATAAAAGATTACATTGATAATAATTAGTATCAGTGGTACATAACTGCGGGTAGTAATATGCAACAAGTTGAGCTGTCGTGTTGTTTAAGAAAACAAAACTGATACCGCTAGAATCTAAACAAAGTCTACAATGTATACTTGTTATGGCTAGGTACCTAATTCAGTTTTCACTATACACAGCCTGAAGTCTGAAACGACTAATTATTAAATAATTTAAAATAACAATTCACTATAAGTATAAACTACAAAATAGGTACCGGCCCCCTTCATAAATCACGAAATTATGTCTTTTTCTTATGCGGATTAACAAACTTGAAAAACTACTCATAAAACTCTTGTATCTCTACTATTCAAATTGCTATTATAATAATCAAATGTAAAATAAATGTTACTAAAAAGTCAAAAGTGCTTTTTTGGGACTCTAACCTGCGGTTTATATGTTGCCATACCACTTCATTTCCAGTCCATATAATGATGTTAACAAAATACACATTATATATAAATAAGTATTCTTGTTTTCATCTAGATTTACGTTGCAGTTGATGCAGTCTTATCTTTTATCTACGAAAATATTATTAACTGTAGCTGGCATATTAAAACAAGCAAGCACTAAGTTAAAAACAATTTAATGTGTTGACATTACCATTCAAACAACTATGTTAAGTGATACTTTGTAAAGGTAAGTTGCCGCTTAAAATTTTATTACACGTTTTATAGTACCGTCGTTTAAAGAAAAAAATCGATTAACTTAAAAATAGATTTGAAATTAAAATTACAAAATTGTCAATGAATTGTACACAACTTAGATGTGAAGAAACTAAATAGATGAATATTTTCTCCAACAAGCCTATTTCTGAGAACAATTGACATAAAAACTTGAAAAATGGCACCAAGAGCATATTTAAGGTAATAAAACTCACTTCCACCGACGTTTGTCGTTCAGCTTGACAGATGCTGAGTTTCCCATGATCGCCTCTCGCACCTGTTCTACCAACAAGCACTTTACTATACTATGGTTAAAAGTAAACAAACACTAGGACGCGTGCAACCCATTCGACAACCAGTAAGACTATAGCGTCCACCACCTAGCCAAGCGAGATCCGTCGAGTGGCCGTGACTTTCCCTCGTTAGTAGTTGGTGCCTGCGTGAGGTTGTGTTAGTATATTTTCCTTGGATTTATTAGGAATCATCCCTTACATTAAAAAAATAATTGGCCAAGGTCTGGAAAATTTATGCTTTCTCTGCTTCACAACAGATGGCGTTAAAAGTCAAGGTAAAGTTGACTTATATTTTTGTGTATTTAGTTAAATATGACTGCCTTGCTTGTGATCTCGTGGGTCAAGTATGTGTTGTGCAATCTAAAGGGTTCAATTCCCGGGCAGGCAAAGGGTTACTGGGTTTTTCATTAGAAAATTCCCCCAGCAGCTCGGTGACTGGAATTGTATACGAAAAACAGCAACAGGCAAGCGTTTTATTACGTGGATCTTAAAATACAAATGGCGAAACGTGGGAGTATAAATGCATTTCTCGAAATGAGACAGATAGATATCTCCTTAGCTACCCCTTTAAGAATACGCACTTGAGGTATGTATTTGCATTAATCGCATACAAAATTGTACATAATGAATTATTCAATTAAACAACTTTCCGATGAGCCATCTCAGAATATCTGATTATGTCATAAATTCTTGGCGATTTTGTTTGCTGTGTGCGAGTATCATAGTTATTCATAGGTGATACGACAGTTTTGTTATTTTGAATTCATTTGTTTTTAAAGATGGTCTATCACTGCATTTAAGATGATTATAGAGTTTTTTTTTAATTAAAAGAAAGTGAAAACCAGAGAAAGTAACTTTGATAGATGGTATGAGCCCAAGAAAATAATACCTTTTAACTTGAAACTCTAACCGAAGTTTAATATATTGGTTAATTATTAATTTAAATTAATGTAAGTTATATAATAAAGCAGACAAAATAAAGAACTGAGCAATAACGAAACGCAAAGAAACTTTGAAATACTTTGACGTTTATTGTTAAGGTTATGTTGTGGCACGTAAACATTTGATTTAGTTAATAAAACATAAACCTTAATAATAAGTTTATCGCGGTTTGTAATTATGAAGAAAGAAGGTGAGATTGTACTTGTTTAACAGTATAACCCTATTTTGTACAATTTGTTAAGGTTAGGAATACCCAAAACATCTGTTCTGTAATTTTCAGAAGTACAAAATATTTTTCTCAAAATCTTGAGAGAAGAAGAGGATGTGTCTGCAGGTGTAGCTGCTATAAAGACTCTTTTAACTGTAATAGAAAATTATAAAGGTCTGTGTGTAGTCTTTCAAAAATATTTATTATTATTTCTTACATCATCCAAGTTTAGTACTTCTGTAATTTTTTTTACGTTTTTTCTATATATTTTGCAGTCACAACTGTAAGAGAATTAGACTTGAATCTACAATTGGCAGTGGATGCGATGCGCCACTGTGACCAACCTGTGACAGCTATTTCATCTGGATGTGAACTGTTTATGAGGTTTATCACTTTAGCTAAATTGGATGTTAAGGTCAGCATGACTTGTGGATTTATTCAGTATAGATAGATTTAAATAATGCATATAGATAGATAGCCAACATGCACTAGGCCAGCATGGTGGAATAAAACCTTAACCCTCTCAGTTATAGAGGAGTCCTGTGCCCAGCTGTGGGATGTATATTGGCTAATGATGATGATAGGTAGATAACTCTGTATCATATTCACATTGAAGAACAATGTCAAGAGGAAAGAAAACAAAATAAAACTGGCCAATAGGCAATTTTCTCCCAAAGAACAATCTCTTTTAGTCAACCTACAGTACCTGCAGTATTGTTAAGAAGCCAAAGTTCTAATAAAATATTGACTGATGAGAATGAATTTCATTTCTTACTTTCTCAGAACAATTGTCTTAGAAAAATACTCTTGGACTTTTGGTCATACTGTCTACAAGATTTTTAGCTGTTTAAAATAATACTACTATTTGAAATATTATTTATGATCTGCTTACATTTTTACAGTCATTTGAAGAGTGTGAACAAATAATGTTGCAAAGAGGCCATATATTCCTAGACACACTGCTGGAAGCCAGAGGGAAGGTAGCCAAGCAGGCACTGTCCTTCATTACTGATGGATGCGTAAGTTCCTGTATATTCTATATAAATTTAATCAGCCTATCACCATCCACTGCTGAATGTAAGCCTCCCTAAGTAAGCGCCAATAATCCTGGTCTGGAGCAGCCCTCATCCATCTGCTACTCGCCACCTTTCTCCAATCATGAACCATCATGCTGCAGGAAATACCACACTAAATCTGCCTAAGCACAGTCCTAAGTGCCTTAGTCTAAGTTCCCATAGTATTCAGTAATTTTTTTTATTAATGAAATACACCCAACAGTCACATACATAGTTCTGACCCTACATTAAGATACAAGTCTTGTATTGTAGGTATTGCAGGGATCGAACCCACGGCCTCTCGTTTCGCAAGCTAGTATCTAGCCAACTGTGTCATGGGGCTGTCAAAATATTAATATAAAATTATAGTAAAACTGCATTTATTCCATCTCTATCTCACTAATACTTAAAAGATTTACCTTTTTCTTGTTAGTGAGGTTCTTTTCGGATTTTTTACGCCAATGCATTCTGTATACGAAGTCCTATAAAACAGGTGTTAAGCCTATCACCACTATACAGGGCATTTTCAGAAACCAATTGACACTTTATACAATGTGCAAATTTTAAAAAAGGACCTTTTGATTGCATGTCACTGATTTATGAAATTAACTTACATTGAGTATTCTTTAATGAGTAACTGCATATTCCACAGAAAATACTGACTCATTCGCGATCACGTGTAGTTCTTCAAGCAATGACTGAAGCAGCAAAAGCTAATAAGAGGTTTCAAGTTTTTGTCACAATATCTGCTCCAGACAATACTGGGTAAGTTCAAGTATTATATTAAAAATTTTACTTTAAAGGGTCATTGAATGTCCCTAATAACATGAGTCTTCTCATGAGATTTTATCAATACTTACTTCTCTCAAAAGGATTTGGCTTCAGACATTTTACAAGGTTAATAACAATCGGTAAATAATTTATTAAAACTTATTCCATACATCTCTTTAATTTTTCATTCATTATTCATCTCAAAATTGCATTAAATTATAACCTTAATAAGAAACAAAAAAAAACCGTGTGCAGTGTTTTGCTTACAAAATTGATAATGAAAATACTATCCATAATTTGTCCCCTATTTTGTCTATACCCTGCCAGTTTTCTATAGATCGTAACACATCTCATAATCATAATTAGCCCATATATGTCCCACTGCTGGGCACGGGCCTCCACTACAACTGAGTGTTTTAGGCTTTAGCCCACCACAAAGGCCTAGGCCGGTTGGTGGACTACACACCTAAGAAATTCCAAAGAACTTTTGGGTGTGCAGGTATCCTCACTATGTTTTCCTTCGCCGCTAAAGTACATGACAATTCATTGTGAATACACACGTAACTTCGAAAAGTCAAAGGTGTGTGCCTGTTGTTGTTTAATTATTCGGTTTTATCATTAACTTGAGATTAAAATCACATATTTATTACATGCCAAAATCAACAAATTCAAAAAAATTGACATCCTTCATGTGAATGTAGTTTTATATGGTTAATTTTTTTTTCCAGAGATCTTGTACATTTCAAAAAACTAATTGCTGTAATTATCATTTTAGTGACATAATGCATAAGCAGCTGGTTGAAGCGGGCATCGACGCCACACTCATACTGGATTCGTCTGTAGGATATATTATGGAACAAGTTGATATCGTCATGATTGGCGCTGAAGGTGTCACTGAAAGTGGCGGAATTATTAACAAGGTAAATAAATGTTTATTGATGCTGGTAAAGGACATCTGGCTTCTGCAATTGTAAATATCTTGCATCTGAGGTTGACTCCTATTGTTATTTCAATATTTTATCTCCTGCTTTTCTGTGGAGGGAAGTGGACAATTATGCTTCCAACTCCTCCTGTTTATCTTCTTCTGATTAGTTATGGGGTAAAAGACACGCTAGGTCCTCACGAGACTCGCTGAGCTTCACTGCTCGGTATCATTTCTGTGTATACCACTATCGATTCTGGTGTGCAGGAGTTGCAGTAATAAATGTGTGATGGAATAGTCTCTCTTAAGATAAATAAATGTTCTAACCATACAACTATAGCTCTGTTGAGAAATATGCCCGACCCAGGAATCGAACCCGGAACCATTCGTTCAAACCATTATACCACAAACAAAACACTAAAATTTTACTAGTTAATACTATTCTAGTAGTGGAAGTCATTGGGAGAGGCCTATGTCCAGCAGTGGACTTCCATTGGCTGATGGATTGGATTGGATTTGAATAGTCCAAGTACTATACTATAATTTATCTGTAAAATTGTATTAACAATTAATATTATTTACAGATTGGAACCTACTCTCTGGGTATTGCAGCCCTGGAGCTCAAAAAACCAGTGTATGTTCTTACGGAAAGTTTCAAATTCGCCCGGATATACCCACTCAATCAGCAAGACTTACCCAACGAATTCAAGTACCTATCAAGCACGTTGAAATCTGGAAAAGATCTGTCGAAGGAACACCCATTAGTGGACTACACTCCGCCCGCGTACATTACTTTGCTCTTCACCGACTTAGGCATTTTGACCCCATCAGCTGTCAGCGATGAGTTGATAAAATTATATTTATAAAGTGACTCTGAAAATAAAATTATTTATACAAAAGTATTTTTGTGATTACTTCTTTGAGATTTTAAGACACTTGAGTCACTTGGCATGTTAACTTTTTGGTGTTTCTTTAAGCGGTAACCATATAGTAATAGCAATAACACTACGCAACAATGAAATTGTTTCGGTCTCAAAATTAGTCTTATCCTATGTCTTTTCGTTTACTGAATGCAAAAACGACCATTAAAAGAACCGATTAGCTCTAGTTTTAGAGATACAAGCTACTTTATATATTTTATAAACTCGTCTTTTTCAATCTGCGGAAAATTTGTTTTCGAAATCGGCAACATTGTTAATTGTGAGATATTATGTATGTGGGAGCTTTTTATGTATATGGGATAGTAGAGATAGAAAATCACATTATATACAAGCAGATTGGCCTGCAAGAAATCTTAACCTTAGTGAGAAAAACGTATTTGCCGAGCCACTCGTAGAACCAAAAAAAATGTTCTTCATACCTTTACATATCAAGCTGAACTTAATAAAGAATTTTATCAAAGCCATGAACCGACAAGACCAGGCTTTTAAATACTTAAGAGACAAATTTCCTAAATTAAGTGATACAAAGGTCAAGAAAGGCACCTTTGATGCGCCACGCATACGTCAACTAGTAAGAGATTGAACTTGCATTCGATTTACTTTTGGAAGGGCAAGAAAAGGAAGCTTGGGAAGCTCTCAAGGGAGATACCTATACATGGATTTTTAGGGAATAAAAGGTATGATAACTGCCGTCAATTGGTTACCGAACTTCTACAAAAATACCACTAACTCGGCTGCAACAATATGTCCATAAAAATCCATTTACTCCACTCCCACCTTGATGTTTCCCCACTTAATTGCGGAGAAGTCAGAGATAAGCATGGAGAACGGTTCCATCAGAATATTTCTGTGAAGGAACGTAGATATCAGGGCCGCTGGAATGAAGCAATGCTTGCTGAGATCACTTACAAGAGGAAAGCTCGCGATCAAGGAAATCGGTTGATTTTTCATAGATCTAAACACCTGGCAAGTGTTTTGAAGTGTGTTGTTGTGTTTTGTAGTTGTTTGTTGAAGTTTTTGTTGTTGTGTGTTGAAGAATTTTGAATTTAACTATTCATACTATGTATTAATGATAGTGAAATCACACTTTAAATGTTGTTAGAATATGTAATTCATATTAACCAATTTCTTAGAAACAATAATTTTCATCATTTACATATCAAAAAATGTAGAGCTAATAATATTTTTTCTTTGTCATATTCGTTGTTCTTAACCCAAAATTAGTAAGAATTGACTCATGAAGTAAAGGAAACGTTCAACTTTTTTATTTTTGTTGCGTAGTGTAATTACTTATGGCATAATACTAAATAATCCATAAATTAATTCCTGCAGAATTAAAATTTCGTCATCAACCAGTAATAAGATATTGATATCAGAATACATCAGTGAAGAACTTTTATTTTTTTAATTTTCTTTTGAACCTCTCAAAGTTTCAATAGTATTTACAAATATATGTGATTTAAGTACTATAGTATTTGTTTTCCAAAATAACCGATATATGTACATAAAATAGGAAGGGGGACAGGGGTAAAAGTAGACGATTGAACAAGAAACACACACCTCTCACTCTCTTATAGAAATACATAGGCACATTACAATTAAAATAAGACACATATATATTGAACCCGAAATGTCTGGCACTTTAATATGTGAATTATATATACAATACTTTGTCATAAAATAGAGAAAATACTAAACGCTTACTTGGTGTCAATTCTAAAAATATCCTAAACTTAATGCACTGAGTTTACTTTGTAGATAATATCTCATATTGAAAAAGAAGAACTGAATTATCCTATGAATCTCCTCACACTTCGATATGAAAATTTTAATTGCAAAATTAATGGCAGAATCAAAAGAATTATCTATTATTTAACCATTACAATATTAAGATGATTTATAATAGAAAATATCCAGAGTATTTTTAGAATTGGCCCCAATCACTTATATAAGTTTTATATCTCACTTTGTGTTACATGATCTTTATTATATACTTATCCTAGGCAAGAATTATAAAACTAACGTTACATAAACAATGTTATTGGAAGCACAAGACGCGTCACAAACACATCGACTATAAAACATTAAAACGTCTATTACAAATCTTAACAATACACGCTCCTGGATAAATGCCAGTTATAACTGAAATTATTTAATGGAAGAACATTTTAGAAATCGTATTACATGCATTACACTAAATCATTTATGTAATTATATGTACTGTATTCCTTTATATGTTTTGTAACTATTCCTTATCTATATTTCATATTCCCTTAATTATGTTGTACTTTCGTTAAAATATATTTAACTTGCAAGTCTGCCTTTTCATGTTCTGTCATACAGTATTTTCATGTCAGGCACGAAATCAAGGTTTACTATGGGAGTCATGACCCACTAAACAGAAATGCGTGTTAACGCATTTTGGAGAGAATATTATATTCACGTAACATAACATTAAACACTATATTTGTTAAATATAGTATGGTATTGTACTTAGAATTACGACAATTTCCTTACATATGTACCATTCGATAGAGATCAACGCTTTTTACGTAAGATATCCTTGAAATACAAAATAAATTGGCGATTTAACTATCTATATTTGTCATACATACCAATAGTGGGCAGAGGGCACTCACATTAAGCAAGACGGTTCCCAATTGAATATATAAAGTAAAATAACAACACAACATTAAGAGTCAAAGATAATGCCATTAATACAAAGACCGCTTTTTTAAACTTACTGTCTAATTAAACTTAATAGCTACCGTATATAATACTAAAATCATATAAACTTAATATTACATATAATACAATATAAGAACAGTTAATGAATTATTGGAAAAATGAGTACATATATCATATATAATACATATAAAGCTTAATTCTTAATATAAACAATAAATTTCCAAATACATTTTAATTTCACATGTCCAAAAGGTTTTATTGTAAGATCATAATCACTGTTTAATAGCTATAACATAACAACCACACTTTAGTACAATACTAAAGAAAAAAATGTTTTATTCATTCAAACTATGGATACTTTAAACTTACTCGTCCTGTAAAAGCAAATTTGTTTATCCCTAAATCTTAAGAGATACTAAAATGCGGTTTCAAAATGAGTAGGGATATAATATTTCCAAGTCATAATATATTTGTTTACTTGGAATAAAATAACATATAGTATTAAATAGGTCCCCATAATCACTGCACTAAATCCGCGCCTGCGCTGCAGCCTTTACAAAATTATCGAATGCCGTATCAAATGTTTTATGGTCGAATGTTATCTGTTGTATATATTGTCTATGATAGTGTATATCTGGTGGAAATGTGGTCGTTTCTCCGGCTCGTACTCCCAACACTTCAACATAAGTGCGTAGACGTCTTCCGGACATGAATCGGGAGCTGGCATCCTATACCCTGGAAATTTACAACACATTATTTTAATACAACTAATCCCTTCATACAACCTGTATTGTTTTTATTTATTCATAACGTTTTTAATCGAATTTCTTTTTTCGAACTATAATTTTTCTGAATTAATTATATTTCTTGCAAAGTTACTTAAGATATGTATAACCAAAGTTGTTCATGTTATTTATCGTTTAGCATGCAGTGATATGCATAATATATTAAGAATTGTAATTATTAATTATCAATCTGCGTTATAAGGCTATTTATCTAATTTACATACCGAAGGTCAAGGTATGCTTGTTATGTTGGAATAACTACAATCCTTTCAACCGTAGAGTACGTTCGCGCCCTGCTGTGCGACGTATTAATGAGTTGATCTAAAATTTAACATACCTGTATCAATTTTCTCCCTGGCGCGCGAGTTGCTCATCCCTGCGTAGGGAGTATCGCCCTTTGAGAATATCTCCCACATCAGCACGCCGTAACTCCATACGTCACATAATGACGTGTACTTGCCTGTAAATAAAATATTTTTAGTAGGTAAGTAATTAACGTAAATTTATTTTTTGTCGGGATTTTATGTAACGTCAATGTGTTTGTAATCACGGTAACTGTTACCTGTCTTAACCTGTAATATGGCTCTTATTCTTTTTGAAGACTATTTTGTGCCGATGACTCACCAAAGTTGAGTGCCTCTGGCGCAGTCCACTTGATGGGTATCTGCTTCATGCCGCCGGAGACGATGTACTCCTCCTCCTCGCGCGACATGCCGAAGTCGGAGATCTTGACGATGTTGTCGTCGCCCACGAGGCAGTTCCTGGCGGCCAAGTCGCGGTGGATGCAGTTCTTGGACTCGAGGTAGCGCATGCCGGCCGCCGCGTCGCGACACATCGCCACCAGCGTGCGCGCGCCCAGCCCGCCCGCGCGCCCGCGCAGGAACGTCAGCAGCGACCCGCCTGCCGACACAACACGCGCTTCTGTTACATACTAGCTGTTACCCGCAACTCCGGATGGAAACTATAGACTTTAAAAGCGATTTTTTCCTCCGTTTTGACACATTTTCATTAACACTTCGCTTCTATTGGTCGTAGCGTGATAGTATGATGCCTATAACCTACTTCCATAAATGGGCTATCTATGAAATTATTCCTAAAATAATTTTGAAAATCGGTTCAGAAGATGCATATATTACCCCCTACAGCCTCACAAACTTTATCCCTTTATATTATGTTAGAACTTATTGTACTTACTGTATCCAAAGCCACACCTGCACCTCCGCATTTAGCAAAACTTTTATCTACTATGTTAACCAAAACCATCTATCCTTTCACATGCTGGTGTCCTACCAATTGTACCACGGAGGTTTTCATACTAACTGTCTAGTAGTAGCCTGGCCGTTTTCACGGAAATGAACGAAACGAACAGTGGAAAGGAGTTCTCTTCATGCTAATATTATTGTTTATTAGCATTTGCCCTAAATTAAGTAGGGTTTGAAACACAACTGGTGAAAGGTGGGTGAAACCTATGTCTACTCTTTCCTAATTCAGGCATGATTGTATGTATGTTGTTGTATCTAAGAGATAATTTTAAACATGCGTGCATCCTGCTCAGCGTTTACTAATAGCGTCTGCCCACCCAAAATACCTAACATGCACTATAAATATGTCTAACGGATAGAACTGTGAAACGCCCACATACATTTTTATAAATAAAATGACACAAAAACTAATATAGAAAACTTAATCATTATTTTATGTGAAGAATTTTTTATAAATGACGTAGCGTCTGAATCCTTGAAATTATCTAGGGCGCACATTGTCAAAGCATATAAATTGTCAACTAATTTTAGTAATAAATTTGTTATTCGTAATGACTTGTTCTAATTCTACTCGTAGGTACCTATATAAGCATAGTAAATCCACAATGCTGCTCCAGGGCGAGTTGGTAAACTGACTGTGTTCATGTTCCGTGAAAGAGACCAGAAATTTCTTTTAATAAACTTCGAAACGTCAGAGGACTCGGAACTCGAAGCCGCAGTAACTGGTTTGTCAAGGTTGAAAGTTAAAGGTCCCACTAAATAAGCGACAAGCCTACGGAAGCTACTTGGTTTCCTAATGAAAACCCAATAACGCTGCCTAACGTCGAAGTTTAACTCAGGACCGCTCAAAGCCACGCCGCATGCTTAGAGATCAAAACTACTAAGGCAGTAATAATCCTCATATTGATGATTGAATTAATGATGTGCACTTATTCGGAAAATTTTAATCTTTGTATCAATATTGTAAACTATTTCTTAATTGGACTTCTCTCCAATTCTTAATTGAAGCAACACTAGAGTTTCTTGCCCGTTCTTCTCTAGTGATGACTGCATTCCGAACAGGGTGGTAAACTAAATGTTATTGTGATCAATTCAATGACTGATTCTTTTTTCATTTCAAAATCAAATCAATTTCTTTTCATTTAATTTCATAACAACAATGACAATATTACCTAATAACAACACTCACCCGAAACAAGTTCCATGACAATCATAATGGGTTGCTTCTGCACCGCGATTCCGATCAGCCTCACGATATTTGGATGCTGGTATTGCTTCAGAATTCGCCCTTCCTGTAGGAAAGTGCGCTTTTGTTCCTCCGGGAGAGCTACCCTGCATGTCTTCACCGCCACCTCCTGACCAGTTGTCTTGAGCCTTGCTTTGTAGACGTCTCCAAAGTTACCCTGGTTAAAAGTCGCAGTGAAGGCAATAAGTAAAGAAAATTTCTGCGAGGCGCAGTTGGCCAGACACTAACTTGTGAATGAAGCTATGAGTTCGATCCGATCCGATCGACTTTTTAGATCCCGAATCCAAATGCTTGTGTGATTCACAATTACTTTGAGTTTGATTGTTTAGGAGAGAAAAGTCGCTCGTAGTTTCTTGTACTCACAACACTTGTTTAGTTGTGAGGGCAGAACTATGTATGTGCCTGATGTATTTATGTTTAATTTGGGTATAATTATTTGGATGTAAGTTATTCTTAGTCTATAAGTTACGAAACCCATCAAATTTACCCAAGGGAGTATGTTAAAGTAAGTGATAATTCATTTTGAATGCGAAAAGTCAGAGGTGTCTGGTTGAGGTTTGAACCCGCGACAGCCTAGATTCTCAACCACGTGCCTGAGCCTCAAGGCCATTACTTCTTACTGAACTGAGTTTCAGTGCTTTGTGTCAATACTGTACGTGCCGTCTGTCCTGGTTGCAGTGGCGGGCGTGTGGTGGCAATCTCGCAGAAGCTATGCCTATAAGTAAGATGCAGTTACCCGTCCGATCTTGTCGAGCAGCTGCACGTCGTCGTTGTTGAGCTCCCAGGTCTCGCGCGGCACGGCGCGGCGCAGCAGGGCGCCCGAGCGCGCCGTCACGGGCACGCCGCTGGCGCGCTGCCACGCGATCAGCTCCGCCACCGACGGAAACGCCGCGCCCTCGAACCGGTAGTGCCCCTGCACAACGCACCACTGCTTACCCTTCTATATTCACTCATAGTAACACGCTTTTATTAGCTTCATACCTATCCATGATAGTATGAAACGGAAACTTTCAACATTATTTTGACACATACATACATAAACTCACGCCTGTAATCCCCGAAGGGATAGGCAGAGGTGCATTTCTGCACCGACATTTCGCCAGGTATGTATCAGTCCCACGTAATAGGGGGCGAGCCTATCCAGCCTATATATTGCTGTTTTTCGGGCACATTTCCAGACTCCATGCTGCTACTGAGAATTTCTTAATGGAAAAACCCAAAATAACACCTAGCCCGACCCGGGAATTGAACCCGTCCTGGGTCGCACGGCACATACTTGTGCCGCGAGAACACGAGGCAGTCCAACATTATTTTGACCTTCTTTAAAACTTCGGATTAAAATAAATTTGGCATACTTATTAAGGACCGATGACAATTCAATATAAAAAAATATGGTAAAAAAATACGCTTAGATAAAAACACCGCACCCTCGAACCGGTATTGTCCCTATAGAGCACACCATTTACCCTTCAATAATCGATAATATTATGTCGGAGTTAAGCTTCACTCACTTAACATTAGCTATGTTTATATTCGAATACAATTAAACGAGATACCTGTACGCTCCCCCGGTAATTCTTACTAATCTTAGAGTCAAATGGAAACTATCATTTTATAACATCATTTATCTTGCTCCATTGAATGAGTACACAGACTCATTAGCTTGTATTCCCTAAGGAATAGGTAGAGATAAATATACCCTTACCTCGCTAGCTAGTTTAAGCACCACTGAATCAGGGATGATACTGACGATTTTTCCACACATTTCCCAACCTCATAAAACTTTGCCCAAACAAGCAATTGAGGCCGAGACCTCCTCCGAGGAACCAACAGATAGGCATTTATTTAAATTACTAGTCGTGCTCAAAGGGAGGATACCAGGGGCATGATTGCAAAAGCTATCGAGTAAGTCGGCTCCCCAAAAAACAAAGTCATGTATTTGGGGGAGCTAGTAAATGAAAACAACGAATAATATTTGGTAATCATAAAATTCCAGCAATAAATTCAAAGTAAGACTAATAAACATACCTCAGGTGTAGTTTGTACAATGAAGTGTTTATGCTGTCCCCAACACACGGACAGGACCAGCTGTCTGGCGTGGTTCCTGGTCGTCTCTCTCACGAGGTAGTCGCCATCAGCCCTCAGCAGCCTCACCACTTCTTCCCGAGGGAGGACTCCGTGGAACCACTCCTGTTCTACTAGAGAACGCTCGGTCTCACTTACACTAACCTGAAAGTGTTAAATCTTGTGTAAGTGGTTGAAAAAATGTGTTGATAAATTATGTTGACCAGTTCAGTAAATATTAAATTATGTTTAATAAAATATACGTTTAAAAATAAAATAAGATATTGTTTAAAAAAACATAGATGATTTCGGTCCCAAATTTATCCAATACTCCTATACAATTAATTATACAATATTCTTTGCTCATATAATGTAATATGATTTATTTCTATAAAACTTTTATTTCTACATAAAAAGCCTAATGATTTCAAAACAATTATTCCTTTTAATCAAACGATCTCAATAATATTTTTGGTAAATAACCTAACATACTATGTACATTGTTTATTTAACGTGATATGCAAGTGTTATTAGTAAAACAAACTAACCTACGACAACACAAAACACACACAAAATAAATTCTCCATGCAAAAACTGTTACATAATTCCACGGCATTGAACACACAAAAACAAAACCGTGACGTACTTCTTCAAGTTCTCTCTCAAGTTCAAGTTGCAGCTGTTTCAGGCGTTTCTTCCTTCGCGGCACGACGAGAGGCGGCGGCAACTCCGAATTTGTTATGTACATCGAAAACGGATCCATAACAACACCACTAAAACCTCAAACTATCAACCGACACATCACCTGCACTTATATTGTCTATTAATCGCACCACGTGAAGGAAGTGTTCCGAAATACAGGATGAACTTGACGTTTAACTCGATACTGAAAAATACACAGACGTCGCGTAAACACAGCAACATTTCTAGAACGCCATAAGCGACTTCACCTTGATTTTGAAACTGAGTTTTAGTGGGAGCCGGTGCTATTTTAATTTTATTTGGAAGCTTACTCTTGAGAAGTTCGTGCGGTGCACAGTGACGCCGAAACTTCGGCTAATATTAGCACTGACACGCTTCCAGTGACGGAATGGTGGGGGCGCGCGTGTGGAGGAAGCGTCATGCATCCTAAGACATGCCATGCGTCTGGTTAGTGGCCACTCACCACACTGTTAAAACTATCGACTACAATGCGACTCTTTCTTCGTCTCTTGAGAAGACCAGAATGAACACGACAATGCACATAGACATCCACACGCTTTCGCAGCCGTCGTTTCAGGACTCTGATCCGTTTGCTGCGGAGAGTCGGCGCCTTTACCGTGTCTGCGGGACCCTCGCTGCTACTTCGGTACGTTTTGGGCGGTAAAGCGGGACTCGACGGCGCTGATTTACGTCGGAACGGTCGTGTGAATAATTTGAAGAACGGCCTCGGCGGTATTATCGAGTGGAGGTGCAACCGTAACGTGTCCACTGACACTTTCGAATCGAACGATGATCGATCCTGACGATTGAATATTGGTTAAAATACACATCTACTTCCCAACTTACAAATGTGAGTCTATTTGTATCGCCTTGTAAATTTTGAATACCTGTCCCATAGTTACAAAAAAGGATTTCATCCAGAAAAAGTACTATTACCGAATCTTAAAATCTAGATATCAAATATTTGAGTCCTAAAAACCCATTGAATTTGATCACAACTTGAAACTTACTTGATGGTCAGGAGAGCTGCCGTCCAAGCTGTCTACGCCAACGGTTTCAGCTGACAAATCCGGGCAGCCACTGGGAGCCTCTTCGCATCCTAGTTCAGCTAATGCGGAACGAATCATCTCAGCTTGTTTGGCACATTTACGTTCTGCCACGCGTAGTTCTAAAAGTTTCACGGGTTCTGATGTCGTCACTGGTATTGGTGGTGGTGAATGCCTTTGAAATGTAAGGAAAATTTACATAAATCATTAATTAAATGTTTAAAGTATTTCATAATAATTTTGAAACAGTCAGTTAATAGTTAATAGCATTATGCGAGGGTTTTAAATTAGATATTATGAATTTATAAGAATTTTTATTGAGGCGTCATAAAGCCTGCTGCTTAAAATACGAATACATTATTAAGTATTAGTATCATAGTAATATGTAAAAGGCCTCATTTTTTAGCCTCAAAGGTATTCAATTCGGGTATTCAAATATGATTATTTCCAATAATTAAAAAATATAACTAAACTTTTTTATATTATCGTGGTAACATTTAAAAAACAAAATTCCCATATGCAAAAAGACCTATACCTAATCTTAAGTTAAATGATATGGCTTGTTGTATGCATTTTATCTTACCTGTCAATTCCATTAACTCCGTTAGTGAGACCCGTATTGTTATTCTTGCACACTCCATTGCCGATGATCTCTGGCCCTTGCAGAGCAGTTTGCTTCTCCCTGTTGTCCTGCAGCGTTGACTCAAGTTCTGTCAACTTCTCTTTCAGCCATTCCACTGTGAGGTTGTCAACTGTTAACTGATTTGGTTGCAGTTTTCCGCTCGTGTCTTCCACTAGGCTTTCGTCGAAGGTAAATAAAACTGGCGTTGACGGAGGCGTTCTGTGAACAAAAATATGTAAATATTTTAAAAACATTTATTACGAGTTTTTTTTTATCATGCGACTTCGTTCGCGATCAATCCAATCCATTAGCCTTAGGAAGTCCGTTGCTGAACATAGACCTCCCCCAATGACTTCCATAGTGACCTTTTGGAGGCAGCCTGCATCAAACTCAAGTCACTCAACAAGCTATGGAAAAGGCTATGCTCGCGATAATATACATGTTATTAATTGAATTGTGTTAAAATGTCCTGCAAAATACTTTAAATGCGGTATAAAAACCTCTAACGTCTGAATATTTCCAACTATATCTCGACTATAGGACAGACGTGATATAGACGTGATTTTAAAACAAAAAATAAATCGCATTTATTTATGTAAGGATAGTTTGAAGCAGAAACCTCAAAAACAAAGTAAATAACTCTTTCATGAATGAAACTACTAAGAAAACATGTATTATAAACTGCATCAATCTTGTAGTAACGTGCAAATCCAGGATGTTTACCCTTTTTATAAAGGTTCATTGATTTAAAACTAGCCGCATTCTGTTTGTTCACGTCTTCAGTAAAGATTTATAGTGTCAGAAATATAAGCAAAAAATACTGTGCAGAAGACATACCTACTACGAATATTCGCTAACAACTTAAGACCTTATGTATGAAATTTAGTTACATCAGTGTTTACAATGTTTATAAATAAATTGAAAAAGCTATGGTTTTTTCAATACGTAAATCTAAATTTTCATGCATATGAATTTGAAGGACAGAATATAAGTCTCTAGATCTTCTTTATAATGAAATAGTTCATGCATATTATCTTACAGACTTTCGATAATAAACGATAAATAAAAAAATACCCAATTAGGATAATAAGAACTTTGATAATAAATACCAACAAGAATACCCATTCTCTTCCGTTATTTAAAAAAAAAACAACGTTAATATTGTATTTTAAAATATCACGTCATTTATAGAGCTCAATAGTACCAAAATACAACCTCATTTTACGTGAAAGCTGTTTACTGGTTACTGATTTAAAATATAAAAGAGCCGATGAATCAGCTCTCAAGGTGTCGACGACTGTGTTTACGAGTATTTCAACGTTAAAATACGTTGTAGTATTCAACACCCGGATCTGCGCAAACTAAGAATTCATTCACTTTCTTATAAAACGAATCATCGGTTTCCAAACTGCGTACATAAATATATGTATGTGTTTTTTATTGTAAAGCTGATATTTTTTAAGTTCTTCTTAAACTTTCTAGACTTTTTATCGTAATAAAATGAAACGCATCAATGCCAACCGAGTAATAGTTTTAAGGTAATAATTTTAGCATGACATATTTTTATAAAATCTCTGGCAGCTCAAGCAGGCCTCGCTTCCTTAATATTATTGATTAAAATCCTATGCTTTAACCTCATCTTAATTCAGACTTTCTGTTTTCTTCGTTTCTTCGTCTGTTTTTTTCCTTTCGCACATCACTTTCATCAATATTTTTTAACCTTATAAAATCATTTAAATTTTAACTCGTCTTACAAAAGCACTTAAGTATCTTAAAATTTCACGTCTTAATCCCTGAAAAGATTTTAATCAAAGTCGGCCCAGAAATACATGGAACCCTGTAAAGAGTAACTGGCTACTTTTTAGTGGCTTGCGACCAGACGAAGCAAGATCAAGGGTGTAACTCAAAATCCAAGTTTACAATACTACTTCAAGATTTACTTACTTGTACTTCTCTATAAACTCCTTGTACTCGTCCTGTGGTCTCAGATTTTGGATGGTAGTCTCGACTTTAGTTTGAATCTCCCTGAACTTTTCCGTGCTGAAGTCCGACCTCTGTACTACTTCCAAAAGAATCCCTTTCCTGTTAACAAAAATATTACAATCATCAATATTTATAACTATTTAATACTAGAACATTTTGGAAAAGCTCGGTGTTCAATTCCCGCGCTGAGAAAAAAATGCTACAAAAATATTTGTTTAATATTATATTAGTGTTAGATCCCTCTCAATTGTAGGGAGGCCCGTGCCCAGCAGTGGGACGTATATGGGCTGATGATGATGATGATATTAGTGTTATGGGATCATGTATCATCATCAGCCCTCTTACGTCCCTGGGCACAGCTCTATTGTACAACTGAGAAGTGAGAGGAATATGCCTCAGTCGAACTCGTTGGCCTAGTGCGGATTGACGAACTACACACATAACAATTTTCTAAGAATTAGGGTGCGAAAGTTACGTGACAAAAAAAATGAAAATTAATAACTATAATCGCCACAACACAATTAAACAATTCTTCCCTTCCCATTTTCATCGCATCTACGATATCCTATACCATTTTATAAAGGCGGCATTATAAATAATAAATAAATAAATACACCCAACATTCACATACATAGTTCTGACCCCACACTAGGATACAAGTCCTGTGTCGTGAGTATCAGAAACTACGAGAGACTTTTCGGTCTCACAAACACCCAGACCCGAAACAAATATTTGTGGATCACACAAACATTTGTCTCGGTGCGGGGATCGAACCCGCGGCCTCTCGTTTCGCAAGCTGGTGTCTAGCCAACTGCGCCACGGGGCAGTCGGGGCTGCATTATAGTATGCAATGGCGACGATAAATCGATGGTCATTGATTGAATAATATACTTATTTAGCGATTTGTTTTTGTGACTTATTTTAAAGTTATTATACCAACTGAAAGCTTATGTGATAATTCACAATTAAAAACTACTTCAATGACCCTAATGTATGCAGCATGTATGTGTAATTAACATAAATGTGTATAGAGATTAACTCCAATTTTAATAACACTCTATTAATACCATTAGTAAAGTGGCTTCTGAACCGGTCGTAAAATATATGTAAATAATTAGAAATAATATTCAAGTAATACTCGTTTCGTATGCGGAAAAGCGTTTCGATATACTAAAGCACCTACGAGTACGTCCTACAGTTGGCAAAGATCATGTTCACATTTTGAAATTTATATTTCTTCGTTTTAATTACCAGAGAATATGAATTTTATGTGAGTACGGCGAATATGACAAAGTAAAATTACCTTGCACAAGTTTTATTACATTACTAGGAAAGTGTATTACTTTCGCAAAATAAGAATGCCTATTTTTGACTTAGGTACTATGGGAAAACTCGATCTACCAGAGTATATTTGTCATTAAGAATGCAATTTTTTTATCTAAATTTAATTCAATAAACAGAATAAACGTAAATAAATAAAGCCCCTAAATTTTCTTTTCTCTCGATGTTAGTTTTTAGAATTTCATCTTTCATTACTTCTTTATGTTTTTTTTGTGTAGAATAATTTTCTATCTCCAAATCTGAGTCATTATATAAATATATTTTTATTTATTGAATTTAAACTTACCAAGAAGTGGCGGTGGCTTCTCCCTGTCTCCGTTGCTGGTCCAACAGAGCCGGTAAGGCAGCCGTTCTCAACGCCCTCTCACACTCCGTCGCCTCAGCTAATAGCAGCACATATTCATTATGAGCACGATGCAGTCTTCTACATGCTTTTCCATACTTGTCTCTTGTCTCGTCTAGTTTTCTACCACCTCTACTGGTTGGACCTGAAAGGAATTGTGTAAACTGTTGAAAGAAGTATTGTTAATTTGATTTATAACATTACTAGATATCTCTTTATAGGAGATATCATAAAAGTTAGTGTTTAGATCCTTTTAAAAAAACTTAATAACACAAGTGTGCACCGTGCGATCTAATTGATGGTCTGGAATATCATTCCTGGGTAAATTGATATTCGGTTTTTACATTCGAAAATTTACGATAACAGCACGGAGTCTAGAGATGTGCCTTAATAACGGCAATAGGCTGAGATTGTATGTTTTCAAAAGGTTTTTATAAGAATATATGATAAAAGTTGTTTAATTGATACCGCCTCTAATTCTAAATATATTTGCGGCTATCAGCTGCCCAAACAACGTACACGTGCCGGCATTCAGTACAATCGTTAGTTGCGCATGTTTGAAATTGCTATATCTTAATAATACTTCAAATATGTTATCTGTCATCAAGTCATCCAACATAAATTTATTCAACATTGTACGCTGATTGGACTCGTGATAAATTACATGTTGCGTGATAACTAACATACTTAGACAATGACTGAATATTAAATATAAATACTGACATTTATAAAAGGCCATATTAAATAATATGTCTGTAATGTTTTCAATTAGCAATAATATGAAAAAATCCACGTCAATTATAATTTATTTGTTTTGAGACGGCGAACATTGAACATAAGATCAAGATCTTAATCCAGACCAGTAGTATTCCAAGAATCCTAAATTCTCATAACATCAATTCTGGCAATTAGGACTCCCACTGCCAGTTCACCGTGCTAACAATTCACTTTACAAAAACCCAAATTATTTATCCAAATACAAACACAAATGCCCGCATTTTTGTTCGCGATTTTTGTCGTTCAGTGCTAATATGTTGTTTCAACTTACATTTAAGATAGTTCTCCTCGAACTTTGTCCTCATTTGCTTGTATGACTCCAAACACTTTTGGTACTCGCTCTGCTTCCTTGTCACCTCCTCTGATAACTGTAACCAAGAAAACATCGATCTTATATTTTATAATTCTCTTTGTAACATTATTGTTATTTTTATTCTTTTTAATAAATTTAAAATGTGATTTTAATTGGTTCAGGTTTAGAAAATATAAAAATAATTGATTCAACTACTTTGTCCCTGATTCAAATATTTAAGTTAGGATACAGAAATTACTAGACAATTCTGGATTTTGGATATTTTTTTAGATCACACAAACATTTCTGTCAATAGTATCCACCTGGTTACGTTTTACAATCGAGGTTGCAAAATTGTTTCATATACGGTACTCTCGGGTCTATTGCTTCCCAAGAAACTTAATAACATATGTAATCATGAACTTCGTGGAACGAATATATGAAGTTTATTGCGGACTATAATAATTCCTCCCACGACTATTTATCCCGTTCGTAACATTTACTAAATAGAGCCAATTAAATTCCGCGTTGGGATCGCCTCGGCCTAGTATAATTTATAAGCTGTTGGTAAATCGTCACTTGAACCTCAATTGATATCAACCTAGTCAGTTAAGTTAGTTTAACGACTTTACATAATGGATAAATAATAAAATTCTAAATATAACAATCCTAGTGGTACCAGTTTCAATCTCATTGCTGTGATATAATGAGAATGTTCGTTTTTAGCGAATGAATAACAGTCGATATTCAACTTTTTCCTTTACACAACAGTAAATGTTATATTTATTTTAGACTGCCTCGTGGTCTCGCGGTACAAGTATGTGCCGTGCGATGTAGAGGTCCTGGGTTCGATTCCCGGGTCGGGCAAAGTGTTATTGGGTTTTTCCATTAGGAAATTCTCGGTAACAGCACGGAGTCTGGAAATGTGCCCGAAAAACGGCAATAGGCTCGCCCCCTATTACGTGGGACTGATACATACTTGGCGAAATGTGGGTGCAGAAATGCACCTCTGCCTACCCCTTCGGGGAATACAGGCGTGAGTTTATGTATGTATGTATGTAAAATTCTCGGTAACAGCACGGAGTCTGGAATTGTGCCCGAAAAACGGCAATAGGCTCGCCCCCTCTTATGTGGGACTGATAAATACTTGGTGAAATGTGGGTGCAGAAATGCACCTCTGCCTACTGATTATAGGCGTGAGGTTATGTATGTATGTATGTTATTTTAGTGAATAGTTCTTTATTTTAGTACTCAAATTTTAAAACTATCTATCTGATCTTGTGCGTCAAATATTTGCATTTAGTATTTTAAGTAAGTGAATGTTACGAGATGTTGCCTTGATTTAGGCTACTGATGGAACCCGTTTAACTTATATGAAGAAAAATCATATTTATGTATCGATTACTGATGGGAGGGTGATTAATCCACTAATCCACCAATTTAAGGTTGCTCAGCGCGCTATGGAGAGGGCTATGTTGGGGGTTTCTCTGAAAGATAGGATCAGAAATGATGTCATCCGTCAGAGAACCAAAGTTGTAGACATAGCCCAAAGGATTAGCGAGCTGAAGTGGCAGTGGGCAGGTCACATCTGTCGCAGAACCGACAACCGTTGGGGGAAACGAGTTCTGGAGTGGAGACCGCGACTCGGCAAACGTAGTGTAGGGCGCCCTCTGGCTAGGTGGGGTGATATTTTTAAATTTCATATTTATCTAATTCATTAAAGTTCAGTTACTTGACAGAGATTGAAAAAATCTTAAGCTACAAATGATTAAAAGATTTCAATTGTTGCATCACATCTGTCTGTATCATTTAACATGCTTCAAATATCAATCTACTCCTACGCTTCTTTTTGTTTCCATTCAAACAATGGACAAAGAAAAATAATAATTGCTATTAACAAATTACGTTTTTCTATCATAGTACGTATAATTGGTAGCTCGGATTTTGTTTGAAGATCGTGAGAAAACTTTCAATTGTATTGAATATAATGCTTTTCATCTTGCTGTTACTTTCTTTCTGTGGCAGAGGTGTTGAAAGAATCTATTGGCAATACAACATCAATAAGTTCGTTGGAGGTGGATTTTTTTTGAAAACGCAGATCAGTAGTGTAGAAGAAGTAAGCAAGGTAGGTTTTATTACAACGTGTGACCCTCCATAGCCTCTGCCTACATCACTCAAACAGAGATCAATACATTAGACTTCGGTATAAACACTATAGATAACTTTTGGTAAGCACTTGTACGCACATTCGTCTTCCACTAATTCATCAATCCCATGAAGCTGTAACGTATTCTGTTAAAGTCATGAAATACGATGTTACGATAAGCAGTGATGGCCTCGAGGTTTAGGCGCGCGGTCGAGAATTTCGGCGGTCGCAAGTTCAAACCCCAGGCACATACCTCTGACTTTTCGAAGTTATGTGTGTATTCACAATGAATTATCACTTGCTTTAACGGTGAAGGAAAACATCGTGATAAAACCTGCACACCTAAAAGTTCATAGGAATTTCTTAGGTGTGTAGTCCGCCAACCGGCATTAGGCCAGCGTGGTGGACTAAGGTCTAAACCCTCTCAGTTGTAGAGGAGGCCCGTGCCCAGCAGTGGGACGTATTTGGGCTGATGATGATGATGATGATCATGAAATACGATACAAAATATAAATTATACTATAGTCTATTTGGATTGTGTCCAAAATACGGTCAACAGTTTTGCTGGTGGTTGTTCGATTCTACCTTTGTCTAAAATGTTGAGATGACCGTTATTATTATTTTGATTGACAATAGAGTACTTCATACTTCGTGGTAGATTCCATGGTATAAATGCAATATTAGTTCTTTTATTGTCAGTATCCTAAGCCAATGTAAATAAATGTAAAGTAAACATTTAACCCTCTCAGTTGTAGAGGAGGCCCGTGCCCAGCAGTGGGACGTATTTGGGCTGATGATGATGATGAAACATTTAATTTTATTTACTAAGATCTAAACCTTGTCAGTTGTAGACAAGACCCGTTCCAAGCAGTGGGACGTATATGGGCTGATGATGACGAATATTTTTATTATGATACCAATATTCTAAAAATACTCAT
The DNA here is from genome assembly GCA_907164795.1 of Hemaris fuciformis. NCBI lineage: Eukaryota > Metazoa > Arthropoda > Insecta > Lepidoptera > Sphingidae > Hemaris > Hemaris fuciformis. Next base: position 3,870,898 of record OU015443.1, read on the forward strand.
TGTGAATGAGTTCGGAAAAATTAAATTTATGAAATGGTATGTGGAAATACCAGAGATAAAGTAAATTGGATGATCAATATCAAGTCGGTTTTATAATAAAGAACGCTAATTGACATTGAAACAGATGTACAAGCATATGACTGTATCTTAATAACAAATCTACATGATAATAAAAAACACATGTCAATAATTCAGAGAAATTTTCAATCGCCATTTTCCATTATCTCGTCGGTTTGGTAAATGTTTTTTCCCATTAAAAATAAAACTAAAAAAATTATAGCGTGATCGAACTAGAGTTCTATAAACGCATCCACGCTCCAAAAGGTTAAACTAATCCCACCCAGATAAGCTCAGTCGATTATAGATTTTAATATATACGCAGTAATATTAATACTACATAGATAAATTTAAATCCTTATTGTACCTACACGCAATCGCAATTACTCTACCATTTTTTTTATTTTTTTTTTTTTTTTTTTTTTTTTTTTTTTTTTTTTTTTTTTTTAAACTGGCACGGCAAAGTGACTCCACTGTACCTGATGGTAAGCACAGTGGAGTCCAAAAAATTAATACCGACCAGCGAGAAACGAAGGTCACCCGCTGGTCGACACAATCATGCCGGCCTGCACAAATGCTTCTTCACGCTTCGCTTAAAGGATCCAGGATCATAGGAAGGAGGGAACACGTGAGCCGGCAAACTATTCCACAGCTTGATGGTGCGGCATAGGTAGGAGTTGGCGAACTTTTTGGTTCGAGCCGCGGATGTTGTGACCACAAAGCTGTGGCTTCGCAAGCCAGCACGCGTGGTTCTGGTGAGGAAAGGAGAGGATGGGACAAGCTTAAACAATTCTTCAGAGCATTCACCATGATACAGACGGTAGAACACGCTAAGTGCGGCAATGTCCCTGCGCAACTGTAGCGGCTCCAAGTTGGCTGTGACGTCTGCATCATCCACAATGCGGATGGCACGCCGCTGCAATCCATCCAAGGCATCGAGAAGGTATTTGGCGGAACCGTCCCAGAGGTGCGAGCAGTATTCCATGCCCGGCCGAACCTGCGCTTTGTATAAGCGGAAAAGCTGACCGGGCGTGAAAAACCGGCGCACCCTGTTCAGGATTCCGACCCTGCGTGAAGTGGCGGATATAATGCCCTCGATGTGAGTCCTTGGATTAAGATCGCAGCGGATATCCACACCTAGGATATTAAGGCCGTTCCGCATTGCGAGTGAAATGCCCTGAAAAGTGGGGTGGGAAAACATAAACAAAACATTCGAAAAGCAATAAAACACTTAACACCTAAGTAACGTACTTAGCGCAAATGATGTGTCGAGTGCACACACGAAGCCACTTTAGCCTTCCAGTGTCAACCGGAAATGTTCCGAATAGCTCACCGATGACGTACATTGATGAATTGAACAAAAAGTTCAATTACACCTTGTATCTTTTATTTAAACTGACTTGCATAAACATCTTTATCTTTCTATTGAAATATTGTATGTATGTACATGCACACACGCCTGTATTCTCCTAAGGGGTAAGCAAAGATGCATTACTGCACCCACATTTCGACAATTGTATTTGTCTCGCATATAGGAGACGAGCCTTCTGCCGTTTTTAGCCACATTTTAGACTCCATGCAGCTAATGAGAATTTCCTATTGGAAAAATCCATTACCACTTGCCCGACCCGGGACTCCTAAATAGCACGGAACATACTTGTGCGGCGAGACAACGAGGATGTCACGATGAAATATCCCAGGATAAATAATTTATCTAGATTTAAAACAGTCGAAAAATATTATGTTGATATTGATATGAAGCATTAAGTTTAATAGGTTCGACGGCATCAATAATTTCGCTCTATTTTTGCTGTTTGCCTCAGGATTATTTCCAGAAACGCTTCACCGATATATGCACAAGTGCTGGAAGCACTCATTGATTTTTAAATATATTCGATTAGTATTGTACACAAATACACGGAATTTTGTCATATAATAATAATGAAGTGATTTATTTTAGTATTTTTACTAACAGGATTGGAAGAATAAAATAGATTCATATTTAAAAAAGGATTATGTTTCAAAGTTGAGATACACTTTCTATAAAAATATTTCCAAAATTCGATTAGTCAAAGTCAAAGTCAAATTACCATATAAAAATTACCATAGAAAAATCAATAGAATACATAATATACCGATGAAAGTGGTTTAGTTACCCGAAAAAATACTGGTAATCTTCAATACATTCAATACATGTGTGCTTTTTAAAAATAACGAAGAATATATTAACGTTTCACTAAAAAAAACGTTCCCAGATGTTACTCACATCAATTTAAAAACCATTAGATGAGTCAACGCGTTGCGTTTAACAATCTCATAAACACCGCATATAGACCACACAATTAATTTAATGTTAATTAAAAATGCATTATCGCGTAATGTAATTACAATTATCACATTTGTGATGAATTAATAACAGAAATATTTGTGTGTGTTAATTTGTGTGTGTGTTAATTTGGCCTATTCCATCATAACCATACTAAACTTTTTTTTATCATAATAAAGCATTCTTATTTAATTTGAACTGCAATTTTTTTTTAATTGTTTGCAAGTAATGTTTTGTGAACAAAAACTCTTATAAGTTATATTAGTCAAGTCCCGTGACAAAAATATGTCAAGACTATAATAAACAGAGTCAATGAATTATGATTTAAATTTCTAGATGATATGTAAAAAAAATATTAACTATAACAACCAACCAGCAGTGGACCAGCTTGGCGGAATAATCCCTGTTAATAGGGATTAATTGTAGAGGAGGCCGTGCCAAGAAGGGACATGCGTATGAGCTAGTAAAAATATTATTTACAATCGATTATTATATTCGATTTAAAATATAGCATGCCCAACTGATCATGCCTCAATAGTACTGGTGTTATTTCCCAAGAAAACAATTAAAAGTAGCAAATCACTACGATTTATAAAACAATAATAGTTATAGTTGATTCAAAGATTGTGGCGAATTATGATTGCCGTCGCGTCGCATAATCCCCGTTACTTTATGGCTATGAATACCGTATCTCGTGGAACATGTTTGTCATGTTAATTTTCGTTAGGTAAATATATCACCATGGCAGTAGATTTTCGTAATTAGAATGTATTTAAATATGTGGGATGTGGCAATTCGTCATTTTGGTAAGCATTCTTCATGTAATTTCTATTTGTTGAATTGCATAGGGCGTTTCCAAATTATTAGGTGGTATGCATGTTTAAATCTCACGTACATAAGTAGACCTGGATCTTAAGTGAAGATATAACGAAAAATGAATCAATCCACCTGAATTACTGCTGAACATCAGTCTCATCTACGTTAGAGAAGTATTTAAGCTTAAATTACCACGCCGGCATAGAGCGAGTTGATAGACTTCACGCAACAAAGAAACTCCTAAAGATCAGTATAAGTATTTCTTTAACGTATACAGATCTTTTGGTAGAACGATATTTATAAAGACAAGCCTACCATTGATTGTGTCATTGTACTCGTACTTATTAAAAAAATGCCTGCTACAGCGCATTCGAAATGTATTTGCCCTACATCACCATTGAATGGCACAGCATAAGCAATGTGTGTGCAAAAAGTTAGTAAACTGAAGGTCCGCATGTCGATGGCCCTAGAACAGGGCCCTGCGGTGAACCGCTAACAATAAGCATAGTTCATTGACTTCAACTCTCGCTCTTATTGTACGTATTGATGAGCATATCTCCGGGACATTTTACATGTGATAAAAAATAGTTCACATAAACGTGAAGGATTTACAAAGACCAATTGTAAATTATGAAGTTATAAAAAGATATAAAAAGTGAAATTATACAAAGTTTTCATAAATTTCAATACAACTCTGTGAATCGTCCATAGGTCTAAACATAATTTATTATTTACAAACTAGCTTATCGAAGGCCAGACATTAACGCTGTCTTCACTAAATAACTTTACATAAAAAATATCTTCCCCTAATTTAAACGAACCATTACTATGTCGGAGGATGATAGGTTATTGCCTCTTTCCTACCTGGTACATACTCTACTTTAATTTACCTACTGTTAGGTACACTGTAATTTAGAGGTGCCTGCATAAAAGCAACTATTACGTTTCCTAGTTTAGATACATTTAGTTTTCCACAACTTTGAATAATTAATCAACGTAAGCAAACAAATTTGTATTTAAAATTCTCAATATACACACTTCCAACTGGTAACACGTCATTTACCAAATAAATGTTGTAAGCAAAATCTGTGTTATAGTTATTAGCTATATTTTAATAGTTGCTTCTAATTACACTGAAATAGAAAGCTTGATGCTTCGCCTTATGTAACTAAGAAACAGTTTTAACCGAGATTTGTAAAGTCAATTGTCGTTTACTAAAGAAGAAAGTGATGTCACTTAAGTGGGTACATTAAATGAGAACTAACAAGAGGTACAAAAGAAATTTGTACAAAACTCTTTCTACTTTCATTTCTTGAGATTGTCAAACTGACTATCAGACAGACAGTTTTGTCTAGTACCTAGTGTTGAATGACCTTATGATGTTCAAGGTAACAAGACAAAACATTACAAAGAAGTAGACGAAGCTAAAAGCTAAAAGCTATGTGGGGTATTAGCACTTACAACTGCTACTGCTTCTTCTTAATCTTTTACACCATGGAGTTTTGACATTGCAAAACCAAGAATTTTTATTCATAATAAGCTTCATTGAAACAGTTTGAACAAAAGCAGAAAGCAACAACGAAACGTGAGGTGCAGTGTAGAAGACAAGTAACGGGTTCCAAGAACCGTGTTTACTATGTTTGCGCCTCGTTTTATGTGGGACGACGCTTAGATAACAACTCAGTCTTAAGCGTTTACGAGCAGAAAATGAACCTTGTTTATAGTTTCGTGACAGGATTTGATTTTAAATCGGGTTTTGCGTTGCTTGCGTCCATGAAATAGTTCGTACGGCTTATAATTTACTACTTCTGTTTGATGAATGTTAATGAATACACACTTTAATGCAATAGCTTTCATTAGTGGTTTTTAAAATTTGTTTCTCTTTACAATGTTACACACATAACTGCGTCAAAACCCAGGCATATTATAAAATATTTCTACTTTAAAAAAGGAGCTAACAAAACAATAAAATACTTTTGAATATTCGAAAATCCCCAAAGGAAACAAATTTCGTTCTAAGAAAATGAGCTCCAATTTTTTCAGCTAATGGAATCTAAAATTCGTAAACACAAAAATGCAATGAGTGATGTCTGGCGCTTGAAGAGGAAATTAATTTGGCCATCTGCCATTACAACAAGCCAACCTAATTGACTACTTGTCGAAGGATCCTGTTAAAATGCCTCCCACGACCCGCATTTGGCATTTGCATTGCAATTTCGTCACATTCTTCAACTTTCATTTGAAACATTACGAAATAACTGGCTTAAAATGCAAGCGTTGGACTACATTTTACGTATGAAATAAATATCAACCAACTAACACTTTTGAATAACTAATCGTGCGAATCAGCAATTCATGTAAAAAAATACAATCGATTGCATTTTTATTTATATTATAGTGAATAGTGTTTATGAATAATCGATATATAATTTATATGTTTGTATAGTTTATTGTCACTCGTGACCCACATAGCTGAAATGCCGTGATTGCTCAGTTGTGACTTGGCAACATATCCATCTCAGACGTTGCACAGGGTTACCAAATGTTATGATTTAATTTGCATAAAAATGCGATAAGCCAAGGCATTCTAAAAACTCATCGTCATTGTTTGTATGTTTATTGTTCTTTTGTTTTAAATTGTTATAATTAATTTTAATAATGTACATTAAAGCAAGGTCTTCTTTTTTACGATTACCTGTAATGCATAATTATGTCGAATGCTCTACAACAAATTCATTGAGATCATCGCCTTATATTCTCATGATATTAATCTTAAGGTCTAGGGTATGATTCATACCAATCAACATTGTAGAAATTTATTTTCGATGAGACTATTCTGTCCACTGCAGCTTTAATACCAGTATAGCGAGGTGACTGCACTGATGTGTAATGTGCTCCAAACAGAGTGCCGGCGGGCAAGAATTATTCTCATCAGTCAACAAAATGATGTCTGCGTGATACCAACCCGACATGGAACTGTTTCACTTGGTATGTCCTATGAAGTGTTTTACACATTTTTTGTTTTTACACATTATGTAAAAAGAAAAAAAAAATTGTTAATTTTACAGATATTTAATATGTAGTTGATATAAATTACATAACCAATAATTTAATTATAATCCATTTATTCAGCTACACACTGTAATTCCGCTTACACTGTATTGCAGCGGTGATTTTCAATCAGCAAGAATTTCCCTCTACCAATTTCACTCACTGAACAAAATACGAAAGTTTTCTTTCTAGTCAATTGAATTGACTTGTCTGACTACGGAAAACCTCTCCCACTTACGAAAGTGGATTGTTTTTAATTGCACTAAGAGTCGATTAAAAATAAAATAACTAAGATAACCTAGAAACAAATAGATATTATAGTTACAAAATGTAATTTAATAAAAAGTCCCGAAATAAAATAATTCACGTAGAAATATTACCGTCAAGTATAAGACATAAACAAAGATGTAGATTGTTTAAAGTAAATATTTTGTTTAATACATCCTGAATTTAGTTCGTTAAAACTAAATAGATAAGATAATAGCAGTGATGGCCTCGAGCTTTAGGCGCGCGGTCGAGAATTTCGGCGGTCGCAGATTCAAACCCCAGGCACACACCTCTGACTTTTCGAAGTTATGTGTGTATTCACAATGAATTATCACTTGCTTTAACGGTGAAGGAAAACATCGTGATAAAACTTGCACACCTAAAAGTTCTTAGGAATTTCTTAGGATGTGTAGTCCGCCAACCCGCACTAGGCCAGCGTGGTGGACTAAGGCCTAAACCCTCTCAGTTGTAGAGGAGGCCCGTGCCCAGCAGGACGTATTTGGGCTGATGACGACGACGAAATAGATAAGACAAAGAAACGTCATAATTTTATGGGACTATTTGCTAAGAGCTTAGAATTCTTTCTCTACTAAAATAAATCGTATTTGTAATTCACACGGTAAAAAAGTGATCCGCCTTTAAATACCAACATATAACAAAGTTAAAACAAGTATATACAAACAATTGTAAAGCGAATATGATATCTCTATCGACTTTAGCAACCCTACAATAGTCTTTCGAGAAGACTCGAGCGCCGAGCGTTACGTCCATAGACACGCGTCATCGACGGAATTGTAAATTGATACCTAACTATAATAATAAAATGTTGAAACTTGTTTTTGTGCGACACACAATTCGTAGCATTGCACACGTGTTGCTCGTTGTTCAAACAGTTTCAATTGAATTTTGCGAAACTTACATTCATTTCCATAAATTCTACGAAAAAAAAACTCGTTATTACTTTATATGTATAAACAATTGTTGCAGCATACAGTTGTATCTGACAACGTAATATTCTGGTTTCTGTGTGGCAAATCAAATTTGTAAATTGTATAAATTAAACTTCGAAAATGTATTACGATACCCAAAAATCACACTTAATAATTTAATTGTTGGCTCTGATTGTAAGTCAAGTGAGACCTAAACAGCGTGACAAACAATAGCGACTAGAGTAAAATAGTTATCTCGGCCTGTTCGTGACTAACACAAAAATAGTATATCTAGTGCACATGAAGCTCCCGGAATATATAAATTTGCGATAATTACTGTGGTTGATTTATCACAGTAGAGATGACTGTCGCCATCCAGGATAATACAACCCCCCTTTCACCTACTACTACATCTACAATCATTAATTAAAATACAATATTTAAAACAAAAATAACTCTACAGATAATCACGTTACGTCGATAAAATACAATGTACTTTTTGTTTACACAACAAATACACCCAAAAAGGAAAGCTTTAAGTTTCTCTGCTACGGTAATCATGCATGTGATAGATTTTCAATATTCATTAAATTTATTGTTTGTTAGATACATAAATTATACATACAACTACTTGACTATAATAGCTAAAGGAATGAATGTTAAAAAAAGACGTATTGCTCACGACCTATATTATATAATTTCTGTGGTATGATAAACACAACGTAATTATTTTTGTGTACATAATTTGAAACGAATAAAAAATAAATAAATAATAAAAGTTATGGTTTTATTTTGCAGTATATTAAAAATAATTATATTGCGTTTGACCACAAACGTACCAACATTCGTAGCAACCAAAGATAAAGTTAAGATTGAATGAAACCGCATCGTCAATTTACGCGAAGTCACACAAATATTTGAGCAAAATTACACGATTTTTATGTAATTTATTTCATTTTGATTCATATTTATCGGTTAAACATATTGAATACAACACATATTTGATACCCTAATTAAAGAAGAAAGCCGCATTTTCCCGTAACAAGTTGTTTATTTTCTGAAACAATTAATGCTCAATAAACCACAAACAGGATGGTTTTACTATAATGATTTAAAAAATATTGAATTAAAAACAATTTTATGTCTGCCGCAGACGCAGAGGATGTGTGTAAACGCTTTTACGGCTATAAACATGTTTCTTCGACTTTAATAAATACGTAAAGGTTATTGCTTATTTATCTACAGTTGGAATGATAAGGGCGCAGTTCTCAAGACATTCGAAATCAATAAACCGAGTTTGTTAATGCAGCACATGAAATGGTAACAGCTAACGTCTCATAGTTAACATAAGCGTAGCGTAAGTAGTTAACGACGTTTTGTTAAATGATTACAAAGTTATCAAAAGTTTAGTTGTGACAATTAATAAAAGAAATATTGAAGTAAAAATACTAATTAAATGTATGTGGCATAGCGCTTAAAACTATCCATATTGTAATAGTACTTTACAATCGCTTGCCAGTGTTGCAGATGAGACAGAAGTAAACGACTGTTGCTCATTCCACGCCGTCCAATTTATGATTAGTTCCAACAATAAAACGTATTTTCGTTGGATATTGAAACACTGTGGCATAACTTTGTCCATGGTTTACCGAGAAAAATACACAGCGAAAGACATACGCCGTGAGAAAAATACCAATAACCTGCTTAACCGACACATAGAGGCAGCGGATGGCAAGCCTCCACTTTCTAAGTTTCTATCTGCGTAAAATTCTTTGAAAGACCGTTTGGGAATAAAACAGTACTACTCATTTTACGGTAAATATTGCAGTTAAATATTTTTAATTTTTATTTAATAATAATTATCGTTTGCAGTGTTTTTTTAAAATAAAAATCTTTAAAAGTCATTTATTGTGAGGTCAAAAAATCATTTTAAATATGTTTGCCCGCCATAGTAACAAAACATATGGCAAGCACGGTGCAATCAGAGCGTCAAGTGACAAGAGACTTGTACGTGAGCATACTCATGGCGGCCTAGTAAAATCTTCACGCTAGGCCTAAAGGATAACTACCAGTATTAACAAAGATTAATAATGTTTTTCATATTAAAGTTAATTGTTATACACACACGTACTCGTATACTAGAGGTACATAAATATGTACATGGTCATAAATAGAATAAATTTTATTAAAATTTTGTTTGGCATTTACATTATAAAAAAGAAACAACATAAAACCTCTTTTCTTATTCAAACGTGCTCAATTAAAATAAGAATGAAATATTAAAAAAAAGTAAAACAATAAAGAACGAAAATATCAACGCGGAGAAATTTGATTTACGCATTTCAAAATTGCAAATTCCTCGCAAATTATACGAGTACAGAAGTTGCGGAGTACAGTCAGCCACCATCAATCAAACCTTGTACCTGCTACGAGACAGTACCGTTTTATACAAAATAAAGAAACGAGAACAGTGTCGAGGTGACATTAAGCAAGCTTTGAGCAACGCCGACCAAGGAAGAGAAAGCGTTTTCCTGGAACAACGCACAATATTTGGTTGTGTTTACGACTATTTATAAATAATTACCTGTTTAATGTTAGTACGAGTTTTTAGTGACGGACATAAAAGTCATATTACATTCTCTTTAAGCTTGTATGGTCTATTTAGGAGTAACTTATGTTTATATATTATTTTTTTAAATGTAATTTTTTATTTTCGTCTAATAGGTACTATTATATAAAATAAAACTACTTAATTTTTGCTTTTATACCACCTTAACAATTATAATAAAGAAAGTAACTTTTCCAATTTTAATTATTGTATACCTATTGTTAATAATGACGATAGATTTTTCGTACACGAACGAAAAACAAAAACCTTATATAAGTTACATAATAACACCCGCTACAATGACAAACAAAAGATTAATGAGATTATACTTAGTAGTCTCTTATCAGTCTCTAGACTCAGCACCAGATGAAGTTAAGGTTACTGCGCCGCCTTCGTATAAAAAATGTTCCATAGCAACTAGCATGTCGTTGACCGCTAGCTTCAGCTGATTTTTAGTTGAACGGGTTTTTTCAATTTTAAAAAGACTAAGTTTTTTTTAATAAGTAGTTATTCAATTTATGTAACCAAATATAGGAAATTGAATAAATTGTATTACTTACCTATTAGTTTTGGTATTGGGAGAATTTGAGTAACACCTTGTATATGTCCTCAATCATACAAGCTATTTCATTAACATAATTGTATGCATCGATAAGAACGATAAGCTTAAAATAGAGGTACCTTTTCACAGACGACATATTAAGTAGCAAAGGTCGAATACTAGTTTCGTTAACACAAAGGATTGGCCTCAATTAATTCTACTTTAAAAATGAATGTATCAAAACCTTGATGGCAAGGGATAGCCGTCAGCATAAAAGCTTTGATCAACACCGACATAGATCACAATTGTAAATGGAATCAAATTGTTTACTAAACAGACCATGAATGTTTGCGGTCGATTGGAAAACCATTGCATATTCGTATTGCGCTCGCGTATCGCGATCGTTGTTACCAGTCGCATCACTCAGTATTTATTGGTCGCGATCAGCTGTGTGCGTCGCAATGTCTACTCCCTTCACTTTACTAGAGGCTAGTCTACAATCCTGGAGTCTAGACTTACGAAGACTGAATATATTAATGAAATCTATTTAGATATTATACAATAATGGCAAAGATTCTGTAGGCTAAATAACGCGTTGATTCAACCATCCTTTTTAAAAGCGTCTACATTGTGAAAAACATTGGTCATAGAAAAAAAAACACATCAACGCATTCCGGAATCAATCTTTATATCCGATTTTAATCAGACCAACATAATTATTTCGATTGATCAGAAAGAGTTGTATTCATTTCCCGCCATCTGAAATTTTATTTGAACGCATTGCTCTTTACATCTCTCGACATACTTATAAACATAAGTTAATTAAACTACTACTTAAGCTTGCTCTGGCCTGTTCAATTGATTGACATGAGACGTTAGAGGAAACGAGACAAAGCATGTTTAAGAAGTAGTTAAATTAAGTAACGTTTATGAGTAAGGCCAATAGTATCGATACATCTTTGTCATGGCACAAAACAAATATCAGAATTTCTCTACTTAAATGATCTTATGATCGGTGTCCTATTATTTTACACACGTGTCTAGACAAGAAACAAATTAATAAAAAAAAACTTAACCCCTGTTAAAAAATACATTTTCTGTTAACATACACGTATGGTTACAACACGCAAAAACTGGCATTTCGATAATGTAAAAAACGATGACGCAGATTGAGATTCGTTGCGATTGAATTTCGATATCGAGTTGTAAAAAGGAGTAGGTAAATGATTTGCGTTGCAAAAGTTAATTTGGTTATACCGCTTGTATTGCTAATATAATACCTATACGGAATGAAAAAGATACATACAACCGTGCCTATATATTTGATTCAGACGCGTAAAAGTCAATACAATATATGCTAACATCGCGGCCGCATTCGTGTTACAATGTTTCAAGCAGCATTGCATTTTAGGTAATGTGACATACGTAATGGGTTTACCAAAACAATATAGGTCCAGAAATACCCAAACAGATAACTCAATATCCTAGAATTAACTTAAGGCCTATAATTCAAAACAATTTATATATACAACACGAGTGTATTTTATGATTAACACGAATAAAAAAAGAAATATCTACGCGCATGCGTAATACAAGGAAAAACAACTTTAGTAAGAGATTGTCTGCTTCAGCCAAATACACGTAGAGCAAACAGTATTTTTTAATTGATAATTCGACTATGAGTCACTGGGAACCGATGGTAATATCGAATGCAGACAACATTTTTGCTTGCGCTTAAGTGAAGGGATACGCCCTGGAATGGCTGGGGGCTGGTGACGTGGTCATATTAAGCATTCCACATACGTCGGGCACACCATACATTATAATAAACCTATAAAAAAGCACGCTTCGTATGGTATTGAATGAAATGCTTTCCCAATCGGCTGTAGATTCATTTTTTTCTTCTAAAATATAATTAGCCTAACTAATATCTACATAATTATCAAGCGGCTGTTATTAAAAATCGATTTAATAAAACGTTACTAAATAAGAAGTTATTACATTTTAAATCACATTATAAATATCATAGAAGCTAATATGATATACACATTTTTAATTATAGTTGAATAAGGTGTTACAAAATTAGACTTATAAAACTTCTGCAGTAACAATAATGACTTCAAGTCGGCATGACTGCAATTATTTTATCTTTTCATGTGTATAAACATTTCGTAAGGGCCTCCGTATATTTGACAAATATCCATATAAACTTAAAGGGTGTGTTAAGTTCACCGACCCCTATTATGCGAGCGTTATGGGCTCCATCCCAGTCTACTGCACAGCAGATGTACATAGGTCAACCGGACTTTCCTTCATCAGTCCTTCATAGTAAATGTAATATGCAAAACCAATTTCTATATAGGTACTCGTATATATTTTAGTCATTTTATCATTTACACTTTGACTGCCTCGTGGTCTCGCGGTACAAAGTGTTATTGGGTTTTTCCATTAGGAAATTTTCAGTAACAGCACGGAGTCTGGAAATATGCCCGAAACACGGCAATAGGCTCGCCCCCTATTACGTGGGACTACTACATACCTGGCGTAATGTGGTGAATTCGGGGAATACAGGCGTGAGTTTATGTATGTATGTATGTACTATGACATATAAAGCATACAATTAATAATTTTTTTTGACCGGTGACGGTACTAAACAATTGTTTATCTAGGAATTTAACATATCCGCATTATTTTACGTTTTGATGTAGACAAAAACTAGTACATACAAGTTTATTCAGCGGCTTTTAAAACTATATTTTCATATGTTTATTAGAAACAAAAGCTATAAATCGTGAACAGGAAAATGGACGTGTGAATTGAGAGGTGCGGCGGGTGGCCGACTGCTTTCTCCGTCCACCTGGTCTGGTGTGGCTCGCTCGTAGCCTGCCTGACGACTGTGTAATTTGTTCTAAATTATGTGACCTCAGATAAATATAAACAACTTGTACAGGTGGATTAATGGATCAGTCATTTAATTGCACGGATGAAAACATATACGGATTTATCCAAGATGGGCGCACAAATGCATAAAACTCTACTGATTCCTTCGAGAATATAGGCGTGAGTTTATATTAATATGTATTGACTTAGTGTTTAAAGAGTGTGCTATACTTGCTGTGTATATCAAGGAAAAATTAATATCAGCCACAAAAGTTATAAATTTGCGTTGGACAGATTATTCCATTAAACAAAGACAATAATTTAAGAAATAAGAATCTCTATCTTATATCTCTTAAATCAAAGTTGAATGCTTGTTGTTAAAGATATGAACAATTCGATAACAGAAAAGAGACAGGCACAACAAACACAATATTACAATACAATGCTACTTACGAATGCATCGAAAGAGTTATAGGAACACCATTTCAGAAAGTACGAAACGGAAGTAATAAAACGCATTGGAATTACTAATCATCAATAAAACAACTCCTTTGAATATGAGATGATAATAAAACCAAACGGAATCATATAAAAGTATTATCATCATCAGCCCATATACGTCCCACTGCTGGGCACGGGCCTCCTATACAACTGAGAGGTATTAGGCCTTAGTTCACCACGCTGGCCTAGTGCGGGTTTACGAACTACACACCTAAGAGATTCCTAAGAACTTTTAAGTGTGCAGGTTTCCTAATATACTAAAGTAATATATACTCAATCGTTTTTTTTTTATCTTTATGTCAGCCCGTAGCCCCACTAGCCTCCTCTGTTATTAAGACAAGTTAGACATTGTTCACCACGATAGCCTGTTCATTTTTATCTGTTGCCGCCAACCCCGCGAGGCAATTCCCATAAACGAACTGCTATGCCGATTAGATGTAACATAACATAAAGACTTCGTCAGTTTCCTGTTAAATGATTCGGGTCTTTTTAATCAAATACATCATTTCATTTGTTGTGATTTGTGATTTAAAACCTAGAGCATCTCAACTATAAATTTTATTTTTTTTTATTTTATTTTATTATCTTTGGGAAACATACAATAAATTTCCTCTTAAAAGACTAAATTTTAAAATAAATACATATATCAAATCAGTTTCCACTTATAAAAAAGATCTTACAGGCAACGGCAACACTACAAACAACTAATAAACATTTACATATAATTTAAAGGAAAATTAATTTATCAATAAATTAATTTACTTAAATTCCCAGCAGTCCAACATTTTGCCGTTAATAAATAAATAAACATATTCAACGATGACATAAATAGTTAAAATCCCTCATGAAAAATCGAATCAAACCACGAGACTTATCAGTCTCATACACACTTAGACATAATTTTTTGTCTATGTGCTGTAATAAACGAAAACGTAGCCGCATTAACCCAAATGCGACGTGGAAGCTGTCAATGTATTGCATTTTTTTTTTAAATAAATGTAATGAAAATATATAGCCTTATTTTTCCCACGACGAAGTCTTTCCCTAAAAAGTATCATAAGGCCATGGGATCTACCAGTAAAAAAGAGCCTGTAGGATACTCCTTTTTTATGTAGATCTCTATTTCCTATTTTTTAATTCTACACATGTGTCGCGAATTAAACTGTGTCGCGGATTTATTGTAAACAATGTAATAAGGCCATTGACATTAAAAACATACCGGCACGTTCAATCACTAACTACGCATAAAAACTTGTTCAAAGTTACTTTGTCAACAATCGTGGACATATAACTTGAGGTTGTTTTGAAGATGTTACGCTACTTATGGTATTTATAAATGATGTTTTTTTCTCGCTACTGCTTTAACCTGGTATCTTTTCTTTTCTGGTAACATGTGTAAGAATTTCAATACACCCAATAAAATTTTTGTACCTATCCTCACTTACTACCTATTATCATCATCATCATCATCAGCCCAAATACGTCCCACTGCTGGGCATGGGCGTCCTCTACAACTGAGAGGGTTTAGGCCTTAGTCCGCCACGCTGGCCTAGTGCGGGTTGGCGGACTACACACCTAAGAAATTCCTAAGAACTTTTAGGTGTGCAGGTTTTATCACGATGTTTTCCTTCACCCTTAAAGCAAGTGATAATTCATTGTGAATACACACATAACTTCAAAAAGTCAGAGGTGTGTGCCTGGGGTTTGAACCTGCGACCGTCGAAATTCTCGACCGCGCGCCTAAACCTCGAGGCCATCACTGCTTCACACTTACTATTATACTAAGAGCTATCCCCTCGCAATAGTAAAGAAGCCCTAGTTATGGGACTCTTATGGATCGATATCTGAAGACAGGTAATCAAATCCGCATTGTGTCGACACCACCAGATGCAGGTTAGTCACCACCATGCAGTTACAAAATAAGTAATAAAATCAGTTATCAGCCCACACAATTCAGAAGCTGTAGATAAATTTTCGCAGCAGCTGATTGAGCATTAGACTTTAGTCCACCAACTTGGCCTCGTGCTTGGTATAAGTTATCGTTCACCGTCAAAGTATGCGATATTGCATAGGTCATAATTTTAGAAAATTCATTTGGCTTACGACTTAATAAATTATAAACATTACCATTAAAATAAAATGTGCGGCTTTAAAATAAGCAAGAATAAGGAAGAAAATGATAAGACGAAATAATTATTATTAGCCCATCTCCACGAACGAGCGATCTACCTCAGGTACCTATTGGAAATAATGATAACGAAGTGTGCGGTATGTAGATAATTTTATAAATATTGCTGTGTTCTTCGAACTCAAAATGACATTTAGACACATTATCGATAAATGTAAACAGTATTATCGTATTCATATCCGCGGTTGACTTAATAACAAAGATAATATAAGTACCGCAGGTAAAGCAAACGAGAAAGTTCTTGGTATAGAGCCCGCCACCAAACCAAACTTTATTTGCACAGCTAAGCAAACTTCGAACGTTTGTTGTCGAATCACCAGCTTACAGAGACCTTTGGGATACAAAACAAACAGTGTTTTTTAATACAAATTAACGTGTTGTAACGGCTCATCGCTAGGTGGTCGGTTTATATCAAAGTGTGATGACGTTGTAGTCGACGGAAAACAGTAAAATAATAGCATCGTTGTAAACGACGCCGTTTGGAACTGGGTCGGGTTGTTTACCTTACAATTTACACTTGTACTAACCTAACTGCATCGGCGATCGACTTCTTCCTAGATACTAATTTATACCGATAAGTACCTATGCCCTGCTAACTTCATGTTATAATATGGATATTTACTTTCTTAAAAGTTAAAAGCGATTGTTATGTTGTATAGTGGTTGATATCATTTTATATCACCCTATGGCTCAAAACTCTCAAAATTAAAAGAGTCGTTAAAATGCTTTGTTAAAGTAGATAAAGTTATAGATTTGGAAGCAGATTATTTTATTTTAACGTTGATTAGAGTTTCGTAAAAATAGAGTTATGTTTCCGAAGTGTCTAAACATTTACAGAAAAATAATATCGGTGAATAAAACAGATACGTAGACGCAAGATTAGCACTAACGTTTTCAATATGAATACGTCGAATGTAAACAAATAAAGGGTTCTCTTTTGTTTACAATAATATAATTTTGTACTTATTCATGTCGTTTGAACAACTAATTAAACTTATGACGTAAAAGAATTATATATAATTATTTATTATCTCCGTTCTATAAGTGTTATTGTTTACATCGGTATAAGTATATGCAATAAACTAACTTGAATAAGTTAACTTGAATTAGAACTTTGGATATTAAAAACTTTATTTACATGGTAAAATTTAAAAAAATACTCGTAGCTTATGGCACTATATTTTTTTTATTTATTTAATAAGTAAATTTACAGTACATCACTTTATAAATAATAAATAATAAATAAATACACCCAACAGTCACACACATAGTTCTGACCCCACATTAAGATACGAGTCTTGTGTCGTGGGTATCAGAAACTACGAGAGACTTTTCGGTCTCACAAACACCCAGACCCGAAACAAATACTTGTGGATAACACAAACATTTGTCTCGGTGCGGGGATCGAACCCGCGGCCTCTCGTTTCGCAAGTTGGTGTTTAGCCAACTGCGCCACGGGGCTGTCGATTTATGGTGATAGCATTTTCTAACAGTCAAACGAAGTACTTCATAGAGTACATATAGAACTACAAAATAATAATAAATAATTTATGAACCTAAAATAAAAATTCAGGTCCTACGTTTTCTATAGGTACATACAAATAAATAAAATTGGAGTGTCTGTTTGTAATATTGAAATAACCGCTTTTTAATAAATGCATATGGATATATACCAAAATAATGTTTTTTACAATTTTTGTCTGTCTGTCTGTTTGTTCCGGCTAATCTCTGAAAGGAGTGGACCAATTTTAACGGGATTTTCACTGGCAGATAGCTGATGTAATAAGGAGTAACTTAGGCTACGTGTATTTTTGAAAAAATCTTTTATTTTAGAAAAAAATATTAAATTAAGTAGGTATCATAATAAAAAAAAAACTAAAAAATTAAAGAATCGACCGTAATTAATAATAAAATGACAAAGCCGCCAAAACCGCAATGATTCAGCACAGTTGACTTCGACTTCAACCGCGAATAAATACTTATGCACATAGGTACATAAATTAAAATGAGAAACGTCCGCCTAAATAACCTTCCTCTATTTTGTTTCTGTTATTTCACGAAAAAGACAAAAAACATAGTCAAATACCGTTACATATGTATATTCTAGAATTATAATTGTGGATTAATTATAAAACAAATTAAATATTGTATTATACACAATGATGAAATGATAATAATTAAATCTGATCACGTCTAAAAATACCTTCGGATGGTAATATGTGGGCGATTGTCGCTCTTTATTTCAAATTCATAATACAGTCGTGTTAGAATTCAGAACACATGAGTAACATCACCACATAATGCATGTAACATAGCGTTACGTAAAATATGTAAATCCAACAAATACAAGACTTTTACTTTTAATCGATCAGTATTCAGAAAGTTTAACTTTCCCTCACGGCTCGAACTAGACGCGGAAATCTTTCGAGCGCTTTCATCAAAAAGCGCTCCTCAATACGAGCCTTAATGAATCTTTGAGATATAAAAATGTCATAAAACAAACGTATAAAAAACCGGTGGGAAATGTTTAATTTCATAAAGAACCGGCCCATAATTCTCACAGAATTGTACATCAATAAATATACAACTGTTAATGTTAACGAAACACGTCGGGGAACGGCGCCGGCGAGCTTCTAAACTCACGAGTTACAACAAATAAGTGTCGGACACACGGATACACAGACACAGACAGGCAGACGCACACGCACACGGTTCGTGCTCGCCCGGGGCGACGCGCCCGCGCAGCCTGGGACACAGGTTTACTCAATGAACTGTGTATGCAGGGACGAGACACACTTCAAGGATTTATCGATAACACATTTATTAACAATTTTGTTAATTATATTATTAATAGCAAGAGCCAAACTAACAGTTATTTGATTAATTAATCACCAATTAAGTAAAAAGAATATTAACAACTTTTTTCTAATCACAATAAAGAGCTCAGTTTTTCTTCTAATAATAAGAATGTTAGGTATATAAAAGGTGGTTTATAAGTATAACATTACTAATGGCAGCAGCACAGTAAAAAACTAATTAAATCATGTCTTGGGCAATAAATTAAAAATCTTGTGAAATTATTCAAAATACGCGTATTTCTGTTTTTATACGTCATAATATTCGGTAATATATAGTATTTCGGTAGATGCGTCACCTATTTGTTATGTGGCCGCGACAAGGCAACAGAGTTGTTGGTTTACGATCGCCAGAATGTCGTTCATATTTTATTATAAATTCTTTCCTTACGGCTAGTTGCTAATTGAATATAAACAAAAAAAGAAGTTTTATGCATATACCACAAAAACTATGGCGAATCGACTAATATCCTATTGGCTTTGGACAATTATTGTGAACAAATACATAACAATTGTAAAAAAAGTATTTGCGATGTGGATGTTCACGTCAGACTTTCCCCAAAGGGTTTTTACTTTCCTATTTTATTGTAACATATGTTATACTATACTTTGTGCAACAATAACTTAATTGAATATAAATTAATACTGTCGACAAAGTAAAATAATACATCACTACTAGTTGAACAGAGCGTTAAAATAGGTGGAAACGTTGCACCGGCTAGCGGTGCAGTGCTCCCTCTCTGTCACTCGTTTGTATCTTCGTCATTAGAAAAACAATAAATACTAATAAATTTTCGAAACATTTTGAATCAAACTCAAATTGTCGATTCTCAAAATGTCAAAGTAATATTCCTCGATTTTCAATGTTCGAAACGGCTAACGATATGTGGCAGGCAAATGTTCCGCAGGTGGTCTCGCGATTTAACGCCGTGAACCAGTATCGGCAGTGGTGTCTAGTGATAAACACAGGCGCGATAAGTATCGCCCAGGCGCTGATGGGTGGTCGACGCGAAATTCGGCGGAGCGCTGCCCTGGACCGGTTCCGAGAAGGCTCGGCGCGGCAGCTCATTGTGTCTGCCCTCTGCCACACGCGCCGCTTCATTACCAGCGTTCTAGACCTCCCCCTCCCCTCCCCTCCATTCCCCACGATCACCGCCCCGCACCGACCAGTCCACCGCACCTCTCCACCCTGCGCTTATGAACCGAGGCGCCAACTGTATCGACTTTGATGTTTACGTTCTGATTTACATTATTAAGACTGCATTGTCTTTGTGTTAAGATTTTTGTTATTTGTCAAATAATTCTTAGAAGTTCAATGTGTGCATTTCAAATTTATTTTTCCTTGTGTTATAAGAGATTGTTTGATAAAGCAATAAAGTCGCAAAAGTGTTGACTCATATTTTTGCGTTATCATTTCTACCCGTAATTACATAAAACATGTCATCAGCATACATTATTTCTCCATGCGCGCATATAAATAAATCACAATAATTTGTCATGCGGGTGCAACCTGGATAGCCCACTTAGTAATTTACAAAACACCGCTGTTATATTTCGATAGCCAATACGAGATCCTAAGAAAACATCCAACCTTCGTCACAGCTTAACAGGTGATCGAAAAAATACCACGGTAAAAAGCATTGGAAACGGCAAACAGCGCCGCGGTACGATAGTTCACAATAGACGAGAAATAATATCGTCCACCTAATCTCTTTTTCTTTACCGGCGCGCCATATTTCATTCTGGCAGCCATTGTCAATACGGCCGAGGTCAGAGGCAAATAGGAGAAAAGAACCACCACCACACTTTTGTTTTCTTTTCGAACACTCAAACAAAATAAACTAAAGCACAGTTGCTTGAACGCACCGCCTTTTAAAATTCGAATTTCTAATATCTTTTTTTTTGGATCCCATCTTTTCATTAATATATTACGTTGGAGGCTCTCTGTCAATGTTGTTTTTTATCGCGTTCGGACGATACCTGGCCGGAGTGATGTGTACAATTTTACGGTTGGAGCTTATTGTGTTACCGTCGTGTGAAACACCGTAAAATATAAATAAATTGCCTGCTTCGGTGTTTGACAATTAAATCTGAATAATTTGTCTATTAAAATACGACAGCGTGTGTGCTTAATTGCGGCTGACCACCGAGTGGGATAACATAACCATAGATAATTCTTAGAAGGGACATTTTGTCTTTAAGAAAAAACCAACCTCTTTAATAATTGACAAATCGCTAAATAAGTATATTATTCAATCAATGCCATTGCATACTCTAATGCAGCCCCGACTGCCCCGTGGCGCAGTTGGCTAGACACCAGCTTGCAAAACGAGAGGCCGCGGGTTCGATCCCCGCACCGAGACAAATGTTTGTGTGATCCACAAATAATTGTTTCGGGTGAGACCGAAAAGCCTCTCGTAGTTTCTGATACCCGTGACACAAGACTGTATCTTAGTGTGGGATCAGAACTATGTATGTGACTGTTGGGTGTATTAAAAAAAAATTCTACACAAATCGATCTTCATTTTTAGGCGTGGTTTTTATGATAAATGCAAAAATTGTTATAATAAAGACTTATCTTTATTACACTAAATGAATGCTGCACTAATTAATATTAACCATCTACAATTGAGCCAGGGCGTAAAAAAATTGAATTATATTAAACCAAAAATATACCTAGCAATTAAAATTTCCTTTATATTGTGGTCAGAAGATACGTCTACTGTTTGTATTACGATACAAACACATGCAAAAGATGGAATGAGAGTATATTTTAAACTTAATAACTTTTTGTGTAATACTAATAGCAAACACATTAAAGAGACAAAAACAATTACAAAGACTAACATAGTGTTTCAAAGAACATACTTGAAATCTTTTACCATTTTATGTATGGAATTTTTTACACGAAATCAAAAATATCATAGCCAGATGTGACAATCGTAATTGCTATCTTGATGAAATGTATGTAGACAACTGACAACATGAAATATCGCTATAATTCTAAGACCTAAAAATTAGAAGAATCGTTTTAAAACTGCACTCTATAATACATATTATAAGAGACAAAGTTACTTGAACTTGCAAATTGCAAAAGGTTGAAAAATTAATCTCCCTAAGATTCTATCCCTTGTGGGTTAACCTTCCTTACTCGTCAGGTAAATTAATCAAATTGCATTTGATGTCACGACAACTGCCATGTAGATAAAGTATCATCTGTGAAGGAGCGGGTGGCTACCTCTCACCTTCCAAGATAATTATGTCAATTTGCTAAATTACCTCTTCATGCTTCACACCGTCTACATCGGTCTTCCGCGTTGTGTCTGCATAAGATTGCTTTTAATGTATTAAATATTTTTTTGGAGAATTACAAACAAACTATTTAAATAGCCGTACGATCTAGAGGTCCCGAGTTCGATTTCCGGGTCGGGAAAAGTGTTATTGGGTTTTCCGTTATGAAATTCTCTGGACAGCAGGAGTCAGAATTGAGCCCAAAAAACGGGAATAGGCTCGCCCCCTCTTACATGGTACGTAAACACAATTGGCGAAATTCGGGTGCAGAAATGCCTACCCTTCGGGGAATACAGGCGCGAGGCTATGTATATATGTACTTACTTATACTTATACTTGAACTTACTTATACTTGAACATAGAAAAACGCGATGACCCTAATATGAGATTAAACATCATATTGTTCCCGTCAGCGCAATATGTGACGCCTTCGCACCGAATTAAGAATGATTTCAGCAAGTCTGACGACACAGATATGTTCAACTAAGCAATTAGACAATAACAATCTCAAAGGAAATTGCCAATTGACCTTTTGTTTGAACTTTAAATTGAAGACGGCTGGCTGGTATTTGAATGCAACGAGTCTCTTGACGAAGAACATTCTCATAAATAATAGATAAAACAAAATAGAAAATTCTGAAGACGTTCTAATATATTGCCAATTAACATCTATACTTGAAAATCTGAGACTGATTCTATATTGTCCCTACTTACTAATTTTCGCATAACATTACGAACACGTCTTCATTTTCATCCATCTGCCGTAAATCATTTAACCTACATTCCTAAATTCTTCGCCTATAAATTACATAACAGCTATTCACAATTCAGTTTCTAAATATTACCATTAAATAGTACCTCTCACGGCTCACACGCAACTTCTCCGCAGAACAATTAAAAAATGACATAAGTGATTACGTTGAAAAAGCGTTTGTTATTCAATTCACAAAACAACTCGATAATATAACAACGGAAAGTGTGTTTATGTGTTATTACGGTCCGCGGTAACCAGGCTGATTGTTAACAAGATTAAACTGCATGAGGTACAATAACAACTGGCAACAAAACTTCTTAACGATTCGCTGTAGAATGGTGTTCTATTTTTCTTTTCTAGAAATTGCACTAACATTGTATATTCCATTGACGTCTTTAAAAAATATGTGTTGTTAGTAATCTGTGGCAAATATTTAATATTCTGTTCCAACGTTGTAAAATTCATTCAAGTACACGAGTTTATCGATAATGTCCATTTCAACATCATTAAGATCAGGTATAAGCCGTCTATTGCTGTGTAAAGTACAAGTTACTTTAGATAAAGTAAACTTGATATGCATGAGGCTACAAAAGTTACATAATATGTATATTTTACAGACTTTAATGAAAGAAAAATACTTAAAAAAAAAAACTAAACGATTATGAACAAAGTTATCTTACAAATTTCCTGACTTTTTAAAGATAAATAACTTCTCAATAGGTAGACTCATCATTGACAACTAGGAAATTTTAGAGAGCGTACTAACAAGAAAGCATAAAGTTTCTTGTAGTCTCTTTGGTTGGACTCACAGGTCTCTAAAGAAATTAACTAAGAATTTCATGAAGTCTCTTTTGTTGTATTCGTCCGGAAATATTAACAACAGATGGATTTTAAAATATAGGTTCTACATTTTAAATAATTTCAGTCCCAAGTTTAACTGTGATTTCGTAAAGCATAAATAAAGGAAAAGAAAAAACCATATAATTAGTAGCAAGTCGAAATTTTTTCGTCGCAACTTACAAAGTAAAATCGAAGCTATCGACAAGGCCTCATGCGCCCATACGCTAACATACCTACACATACTTACACTAGTGACAAGTTGCACAATTCGCTTGATGCAATCTCTGCATAAACACTATTTAGTCACCGATATTATTAAACCCAGGTGTTGTTCTTAAACTACATAAATAAAATAGGTCATCTGATAGAGGTTTGCTAAATTTGTATAAAAATGAAAGATTTAGAATTGTCCTGATGAAGTGCGTGACTGAAGATATGAAAGAAAAAGTTCACCCCTTTTTGAAGACATGACTGCTGATAGGGATGTTTGGAAAGATAAAATATACTGCGCCGACCCCAAATGAAACTGGGAGCAGGGCAAGGCAATGATAATTTAGAATTGTCCTCTTTAGATAAATTAAAGCGAATTTATGTGTTAGATCCTAAGCATAGTTGAAACTACATGTCTCTGTAGGTAATACACTAAGATGAGTCGACTGTAGTAAAAGGTGTTATGCTTAGACTAGACTTCACAACATTTGAATATGAGAAAAGGCAACTTACTCTTTATGCCTGTACTGATGTAAAGAAATAGGTCCAAACAGAGGTAAGAGACGGTAAGCTCTTAAGAGCTGAATGCAAAATACACCAATTTATTCTGTTACTTCTTTAATCTTTGCTTAATCTGAATAAAAAGACTTCAGTAAGCCATCGTATTGATCCACAGCATGACCGTCGTTTGAGGAATGAATTCGTGTGCTTTATATTTCTAGCTGAGTTAGTAGAGAATAGAAAACTATGATTTTGTAAGAACATATTCTTTATCCAATAATAATGCTGCAAAAAAGTTTTCTATATTGAAGGTTTTACACATAATACATTTATGCTGAATAATATCAAACATTAAACATATTAAAGCGATTATTTCTTGGTAATACTAACGAATGCTAAACTGTCAAGTGTTTAAACAAATTGCCACTTATACTATTAATATTAAACAGAACTTCATATATCTATTGAAAACGAAAAAGGTAAATTAAATAAAATACGTACATGTGTGAAGTGTGTTGCACAGCTGTTATTGATGCCTTTTTCACTATAAATTATGTTTTTCATTTTAAAATTACGGATTTTTTAGCTGTAACCTTCCTTCCAAAATTAATTCTTCAAATGACAAATATTAATTAGTATTATTATGGGACGTCCTCCGACAAGATGGTCGGATGACCTAGTAAAGGTCGCGGGACGTCGCTGGCTGCAGGCTGCTTCCAACAGGTCCCTGTGGAAGTCATTAGGAGAGGCCTATGTCCAGCAGTGGACCTCCATTGGCTGATGGGTGTATTAATTAGTAATTTAAACGCCTTGAATTACAAGCAAATATACGCATGTATTTTTTCATCATTTATTTCATTGGTAACAACCATTAACAAATTGACGTACAAAAAGCCAAAGATATATTCTCAAACTATGATCGAAATATACAAAAGATTAGGAAATCCGGTTCAGTTTGTCCATTAACTTTATTATTTGGTTTGATATATTGCCAAATGCTCTTGGCAAACATGTAGGCAGACAGTTAATGCAATGCTTATCCCCGACTCAGTCATCCAGACTCCCGATTTAAATATGAAATCATTGTAATATGCGGATATCATAAAAAATTTGACAAAATCGCCTGCTATATGTCAACACCATTATGATGTCAATAACTATACGAAGAACAGGCATAAACAATATGAGAGCAGAGTAGTAAATTTAATAAACGAAAACCCTTCTGCAATGATAATATATATTAAAGGACGTCAGAGCTGGCTGACGTAACAAACGAAATTATAATTTACATTTTAAAAGAAGCCAATTCAAGATCAATGACGCGATGTAAGCGTAATTATCCGCTTCAATAACGTCCATACCGGACTAAAGTTATAAATATTATTGCACGCATTATGTGGCCATTGAAAAGGTTATTATCAACGTTCACTTGCATATAAACTGGATTAAGGTGGCATTGCATTTGTAGCAGTGTGTGCGTACATTTATCATTTATTACCTTTTGTTGTCGCGTACTTAAAAAAAATCATATAAACCGTAAGTGCATCTAATATATGACAGAATTCTAAGCCCTTAATAATAATTTCATGTTATACGAGCTCTGAAGTATGAAATAAAGGAGGATTTGCAAGTTTCGCAGAGTAGCAGAAAATAGGCCAACAATTACATAAAACAATTTACATATACTACAACTTTCAGGCTATTATATTATTGTTAAAATTTCTATTGTTTTACTTACAATTTAATAGTTCGTAACGAACCATCACAGTCACGATTTTAGATAAGTAATATCAAGTACGTAATTCGCTTTGTATGTGTTTAATGTTTATGTCTCGACAAGCAAGGTCAATATTTTGCAATTTGTACAATAGTATTTTCTCGCATATGTGTGGCACAGTATTTTTTTTCATCATCATCATCATCAACAGCAGCAGCAACCTTTCTTACGTCCACTGCCATAGGCCACTGACATAGGCCTCTCCTACGGCACGCCACTGAGCTCGATCTTCGACCATCCTCATCCAACCGTTGCTAGCCACCCCGCGTATAACGTCACCCCACCAAACCAAAGGGCGCCCTACACTACATTTGCCGAATAGCGTTACGTTTTCCTTTACAAATATAATTTATTAGTTCGAAATACTTGATGGCCGTGCACTGCTCCTTTTGTTTGAAGACGAATGGCGAGCGTAAACTTTGACCTTTACTTAGATCTGTAGTCTGTTTATATTTATGTACAGTACCCTGGTTATACAATAACAATTGTAAATAACTGAATAACTCAAGTGCATTATTATATGTATTAATGCGAGCGAGAAAATTTGCAAACAAAAACGTTCTAAGTATTTAGATATCAGATTTGTTATTACCTATATTTTTTAATACTGCCTGTGACGTGAGATTTCATAATCCCCTCATGTTTTTTAAAATGTTAAACTAAGAAAACATTAACATTGCATATACATGATATTCTTTAAAACGTGATGTGTCCGATAACTCAAAACTTAAACATGCTATTTTA
Organism: Hemaris fuciformis; assembly: GCA_907164795.1. Classification (NCBI taxonomy): domain Eukaryota; kingdom Metazoa; phylum Arthropoda; class Insecta; order Lepidoptera; family Sphingidae; genus Hemaris; species Hemaris fuciformis. The sequence goes on from OU015443.1 coordinate 3,898,034, forward strand.
CGGTACGAACTCGCAACCAAAATCCAAGGTCATCACAATGTCTACAATAAATCGCTTTTCCGCTCTACTTTCGAAACTTGAGAGCTCAATGTCATGGTTGGTAGTTCCCATAACCACGTCGCATGATCTTTTTAGACGAAAGTCAATCGAAACTGGGTTAACAAATAACTTATAAAAACTTATACTTTTTACTGTTCTTTAAAGGAGTCACTTAAATTATTGATATTGTTTTTTGCGTGAAACGAAATGCGGCACCATACATTAATGGACATATCAATGATAAAATAAATAAAAATTATGTCACTCCAAATCTTCATTTCACTCCAATCTACAGCTTATAATACCCAAAAATCCACTGCCATAACCATAATGCTACAGTTAAAATTCAATAAAAGTTTCGTTCAAAAAAAATGCGCCAATACTGTCACACATATAAGAAACGGAAGGTTAATATTAAGTCCTAATTATTAAAAAATTGCTTAATTTGTCAATTTTATTAAATTAGATTATTGTTTTTCCCACACATTGTTATTATGTATTTCATTACCGGATTTGAACAAAAGAAACCTTGATTAATGAATATAGCCTACTATATCAAAGTAATTCTAATGAAATACTTTAAAATGTCAAATACACGAATGATTGCAAATATAGCTGCTATGTTTATAAACAACAAAAAAATCCCTAACGACTAACCAAGATCGCACATGAATGCCACTCACAACTAAATACTTGTTGCTATTGTTTCTTCTCACATCTTTACCCGTATGTCCCAAAGCCAGATAAACTGACTCAAGGTTCAACGCGGAAAAACCTAACCAGAATAATTATTTAAATTTGATACGCGTAACACTAAATACATTCCTCTAACAGTCACATTCTTAGTTTTGAACCCACATTAATATTAGTATCTTAGAGACTACAAAGTACTATTCGTTCTTAAAACACCCAGGTTTACACTGGTATTTCGGCACTCAAACCCTTAGCGTCCTGTTGTGAGGTGTCTGACAAAGCTCACACCTGCGCCGCGATAAAAAGCAACTACTTCGAAAAAGTCCTTATTACTTTGCGATTATAATCGTTTTAAGGACTGTATGTGATTTGAATGTGGGGTCAGCGGTAGGCGGGGGGACAGTGCAACGAACTATTTAGAGCGGTGCGACATCTAATTCTCTGAACCGCTGCTCGGCCAAGAGCCAGCCGAATGCCGCCGATCGAGCGCAAACCATCTGAGTTGCCAATTACAATTGCAAAAGTTGTATTTTTTGTGTGATTGGTAAGCTCCTCGTAGGAATTGCCAATTAAAATTGACAAATATATTAGGTAGGTACTTTGCATACAGAATATTTGAATGTTTCCGTATCTGCCCAGTTAGTGTCCACTATATATAGTACAAAGCCTGTATATTGACATACGTAGGTATATGTATTGCATAATATGTTTCTGTATAAATGGTGAAGGATAATACAAATCATTACTGGCCAGTCAATACCTCTTAATAAAAATATATCGTACTAAGTATTACGCACACGTTTTTTCCAATATGCACTAATGAATTGTTGAAGTGAATATGGTGTAATAAAACATCACATTTATCTCGAGTGGGCAATCACACAGGCAATCTACCAACATATTACATTTAAATATAACCTTTAAGTGCAGGGTAAGGAAAAATTAAACGAAAACGATAATTAAATATACCAATAAAATAAATTATTCATCATTTTTTAACCACAAGTTACCAAACTTTCTGGGTAATTTACCTGGCAACATTACACATTCACCTAGAAACGTTAAACTATGGAAATTTTATTGTACTTAACAGTTATTATTGGAACAGTGGTACTGACAACTAGTTTACGCGAAATAATTGCGGACGTAAAACCGTTTCGCAGAATTTGTCACTTGTTTATTGTAAGAAAACATTTTGAAATTGTAAATAAGTAACAGATGTTGCTATTTCGTTTAGTAACGTACCTAATAAGACATGGCTCATAAGATTTTATGCATCTCTACATCTCCATGATCAAAACCCCGCAACATACCCGAATAAACAAACTTATGTCAGCAAAAAAAAAAAACAATAAACAAACTTATGTCAGCCCATAGTTTTTCCATTAGTAAATTCTCAATAGCAGCACGGAGTCTGGAAATGTGCCCGAAAAACGACAATAGGCTCGCCCCCTATTACGTGGGACTGATACATGGCGAAATGTGGGTGTAGAAATGCACCTCTGCCTACCCCATCAGGGAATACAGGCGTGAGTTTATGTATGTATGAATGTATGTCAGCCCATATGTGTCCCATTTATTGCAATACTATTGCTTAAAATACTACTATATTACGCTTAAGTGTGTGCTCTACACCTGAGGTGTGTATTGACATTGCTTCCATAAAAACGTAGGGGCTAAGGTAGTTTATCCAAACAGATACGAATAAGCAAACTGAAAATTTCCTACATTCTCAGTCAGCAAACAAAATTTTCTACACGACAGTGTGTAGTTCTACAGCGCCCGATTCACCCCATTAATTTGTGCCGCATCTATAGGAAAACCAATAACTGCATCGATAGAATAGATTAAGAAATTATTAAGAATTATGAGTAGAAAAAGTTATGTTACTATTAAATTATATCTAAATGTTGAATATACAATATAATATAGCTAAGTAGACAGCGGTAAACCAACAAACATTCACTGTAAGCTGTTTTTTACATTCAATCGCATTCTTTCGCACTTTAGTCGGCACGAATGAAGTAATTACATATCAACCACGTTTCAAATTACCCGTTTTCAATCGCGATTGTGTATCTTTCATCGAAATTGTAATTAAAGCGATCCGTTTGTCGATCAAAATGACAATGATTTCTTAAGAACCGTTTCTTTGATGTTTTCATTGTTGTATCTTGATGGGAATTTATATAATTAAAATATTCCGTACATCAACAAATTAAGTAAAGTAACAGAAACTATTTTCAATTTATAGTACCTATATTATTGTATTCAAATAAATTTTAAACAAATTAAAACACTATCTACACTATGAAATTTGGTAATAAGTACATACTTAATTGAATGAGAACAAAATCTTTCCTGTAAAATATTTATACATATAAAAAAACAGTAGTGTAACAAACTTAAAAATAAAATATTTTATTCTGTTTCATAAAACACACAAATAATGATTCGCCATTAGGATAATATTTGTTGCCTCACGATAATGACATTTAGTCAATATCATCGAGCCTACCTAAATCCTTGATCCGTCTCAAAGTTTTTAGTATAATTGTCTAGATTATTCTTTAATAGTAGGTAGCATTATAGCAAAATATATTTTGTAAAGACTTTTTTAGTTTTTTTTTTTATTTTTTTATTCTGGCACGGCAAAGTGACTCCACTGTACCTGATGGTAAGCACAGTGGAGTCCAGAAAAATAATACCAACCAGCGAGAAACGATGGTCACCCGCTGGTCGACACAATCATGCCGGCCCGCACAAATGCTTCTTCAAGCTTAGCTTAAAGGATCCAGGATCATAGGAAGGAGGGAACACGTGAGCGGGCAAACTATTCCATAGCTTGATGGTGCGGCAAAAGTAGGAGTTGGCGAACTTTTTAGTTCGAGCCGCGGATGTTGTAACCATAAAGCTGTGGCTTCGCATGCCCGCACGCGTGGTTCTGGTGTGGAACGGAGAGGACGGGACAAGGTTAAACAATTCTTCAGAGCACTCACCATGATACAGACGGTAGAACACGCTAAGTGCGGCAATGTCTCTGCGCAACTGTAGCGGCTCCAAGTTGGCTGTAACGTCTGCATCATTCACAATGCGGATGGCACGCCGCTGCAATCCATCCAAGGCATCGAGTAGGTATTTGGCGGAACCGTCCCAGAGGTGCGAGCAGTATTCCATACCCGGCCGAACCTGCGCTTTGTATAAGCGGAAAAGCTGACCGGGCGTGAAAAACCGGCGCACCCTGTTCAGTGTGTGTGTGTGTGTGTGTGGTATTATAGTACTAAAGTTATCGCAAAACCGATATAGAAATAATTTGTTTATTGAATAATACCTACTGATGCTTTTCGGCCCGCGGTCCACTGCGAAATCAACATTTTTTCTCTCCTCAGGCCATAAAGCTCCATTACAATAAACTTAAAAAAGAAATAAGCACCAATCGGGCACAAAACAATAAAACAATTTTATTATGATTTGCTACGCGTGATCAAAACGTCTCAGGTTTTAGGCGAGTGACGCAACACCAGACGGAACAACTTTGTTGCCGATAACACGTGGAACCATACGATATTGTGATAAAAAATAAACAATACCTTAGCAATACAATTTTAGTAACAGTCTTATACTTTCCAATAATTATACTCAATAAAGTTTTGTTGAAATTGTTTTTGCTTATGGCATTGATCGGGCAAACAGACTAGCCGTCCAATTGAAGAAAATAGATCACTTATAAGCATTCCCAACCCAAATATGAAGTCGTAACTCGTAACCCTTTATAAGAGATAAAATCGCTTAATATTAAATAACATCGGCTTTTTAAACAACCTAAAAAAGCAACCAACATTAAAAAGACTTGTATATACAAAAACTACATTCATCATTTTATAACAAGATTGAACGTAATTCTTCGTAAAATTATTCAAGCATAAAAATTAATTTCAGATTGCATTGTACCATCACCAATCTGATGTCGTCAGTTTAGATTACTCTAGAGACAATTTCATAGAAAACAATGTACATCACATCATTTTTTTCTTTAATTATTTTTTTTGCTGCCGTTCTTTGCCAACACTGGTGGTACTTTAGAGCTTTATTAACAAATACGATCTTATAAAGGCCGGAGGATGTACAAAACAGCACAATAAAACGCATAACTAATCAAAAGGAGCAGAAACAGCAAAGACTGGCAGGCGTCATATGCGCGGGATATTTCTGGTTCAGTGTCTCAAATTAATATCGTGGTGAAATTAATGGGCTCAGTCGGTCGGTTAGTGTCGGCGCCAAAACCGTGAAGCTGTTTGAAACTAATGCGATCTTGTGATCTCGGCGATGCGGCCAATAAAAATTAAACCAATTACGAATATTGACCGTACGTTAAACCAATTTCGACATATTTTACAATGTTATGTCTTTGTATTTGTAGATCGGTTTGTAATATACTATATAAGAATATGTTGTGACTTAAAGGAGTACTTGATGAATCCATCTTTTTATTTATCTTAACAAAGTATTGTGTAGCATAACTTCATCACTTAAAAAATGACTACCAAAACAAGATTAGATATTATCCCATAAAAGTACGATTAGGAACCACAAACCTGATGTAGTATGTAAGAAATTATGTACAAATAATTCAATGATTTTTTTATATCAGAAATGTACATACATAATAATAATCTCACCTGTATTTCCCGAAGAAATCAGAAATGTAGCCAATAAAATTTCTATAATTTACGCAATTCCAAAAAATGAACATATACTGGACATTACGTAATTTTATTAACCGCGAACTAAAAACATAATTTCAGAAACGACTACTTGTTTCTACCAATCATAAACCTACATAAGAACATGCAACTTTTCAACGATGATTCATATTTTTGGAGTATCGCAAAAACGGGTGTTTTGACTATAAACGGAGAAAGTAGTAGGCACGGAAGAAATCGTGATAAACTGGTGAGCCAGTCAAGTTAGGTAATAGTTTTATAGCACGAATGTTATCAATGTTAATGAATTGTTTTCTTGAATATTAGTGAAACTGAGATAACATGTAAGTAGTTAGATAATAAATATGAAACAAAATATGATGTATATATTTTGCATTTTACACAACAGTACGCTCCACCTAGAGTGAGGTCACGAGAGTGCCGACTGCCGGCCTCAGATAATCGGATAGACATGCTAAAATTAGTTGGATAGAGGATCTTTGCCGAGCATTCCCAGGCTAAGGACGATCAGATCAACCCCATTACACACTGGCCACTGCAATACCCAGAGTCGACAATGGCACTCTCTTAAAATGACACCGAGTATCAAACCTAAATTAGTAACAAAATAAAATGAGTAGATGGAAACAAATGGATGTTCACTTCCAACACTTCTAAGTATTTGATAAACTTTGGAAATTGTCCTCGGCCATTGGACATATAAAACTGCAGAAGCCAAAACATCACGGGTAGATTAATATGGGTCTTTATACGAATTTATGCCCAGCTGGCTTTATGACCTTATGACGATAACAAAGTGACGGGCAGCGTGTAAAGAAAAAAATTTAATATTGGACTTCGTATTGTATGGATAATCGAATCACTTTTAATCGGGAAGGCATAGTAAAGATATCATATTATTTACTTAAGTGGTAAACATAACATTCACTCACGTCTGTATACCAAAACAGATAATACTTGTCCAAATGAACACAGACGTTGATGAAGTGCATTTCTAGCATTGAGCATTCTAAATTAGTATTCATATTTATTTATATGGCTGAATACATGAATATGTATTTATTTATATTTATATGTAGATCATTGTATGTACACCTGATGCATCTTATCTCTATCATATCAATCTCAAAACTTCGTTTGCACCTTTTCATTTTTTTTTGACTATTTCTTTGTTAAAAGAAAGAATAAAAATAACATTATCATCTGTAGTACAATGATAAATATGTCGGTAATTCCATTTGATGGGGAATTTCTTACAGCAGACAACAAAGACTTTCCTCATATGAGCAGACAAAACACAATCTAGCAGTATATTTAACGACCTCAGGCTCACTGATTACATTCACTGCTGCTAGACAAACAAAACTATTTCAATATTTTTCCTTAAAACTTACGGTGTACAAATAAACGCAATAAAGCAAAAAGGTAATGAACCGAAATTGCCGTATCGATCTTTTTTGTTTGACTAGACTGCTAAATTAGAATGCATCGTGAGTCGTGACCAAAAGGTAATTTTATGGGACGAAGGAAGCTCTATCCCACTACCTGTATCCCAATGTAAGCACTTAAAATTTGCCCTCGCTCACCGAATAAAACCGAGACGGCGACAAATGATAGAGTACTGATGACGTCATGAAAGACAAGTATTTAATTTACCTTTGATAAATAGAATTCGTGATGGCCTTGAGGTTTAGGTACGCGGTCGAAAATCTCGACGGTCGCGGGTTCAAACGTCAAGCACACCCCTCTGACTTTGCAAAGTTATGTGTGTATTCACAAAATAATTATCACGTACTTTAACGGTGAAGGAAACATCGTGATGAAACCTGCACGCCTACACGTTCTCAGGAATTTCTTAGGTGTGTAGTCCGCCAACCCGCACTAGGCCAGCGTGGTGGACCAAGGCCTAAACCCTCTCAGTTGTAGAGGAGGCCCTTGCCCAGCAGTGGGACGTACATGGGCTGATGATTATGATGATGAAATAGAATTAAGGTTGGGTTTACAGCGGTAAACGTCATAAACGGGCTTGGTGTCGCAAATTTTGACTAGATTGACTAACACAGTTTTAAGATTCGAATAGACAGCGCGAAGATGCATCTCAGCAGAGTATCGAATGTGGAGAGAAGACAGTCTCTCGCAGTTAAATTCTCTATCTCTTACTGTGAGATTCAGCGTTAATCTAACCCCATTTAACCTATATAGACAGATAATAAAATACTAGATAGCGGACGCAAAAAAACATCTGGAATCATGTGTAACTGAGTAGTTAATCAATATTGATATGTATAATATATGTCACATGTCAAGCAATCCTGAGTAGAGAATATATAGCACACATTACAGGGAAAGAACCACTGAGCCGTCCCCCGCGCTCTAATCAAAACAGTTATGTTTGTTATATATGAGTATAAAGTCAGCGAAACCTGTTTGGAAACTCCATTTGTCGAGTTCAACCCGCAACGGCAACATCGGAAAATGAAGAAATACACACTATTAGGCAACAACCTCATCATGGAGATGGTTGAAAACAAATACAATCTATTGATAGTCGGGGACAACAACTACATCAAGATCCATAATAATTTAGGCAACGTCACCATGTGCGGCAAAAATTGTGGCATAGACGTACCAAAGAACAGCGGATTGGTTCAAATGAATGGATGCAGTGCAGCAAAAAAAATTATCAGTGAAAGTGAAACGAAAATTATCAGTGAAAAAAAATTGGTGCAAAAAGGTCGTAAAAAACGTTTAGTTAAATCATTGTTGTATAAAATTGTCAATTCAAAATTGTACAAATTACTGCAGTCGACATAGCGTATGTAATAATCTCATTGTAATCATTAATTTCTTTATATTTATTGAATTCTACCGTTCAAATAAACTTGATGAAATAATTCCGAAATTGAGTATTTTATTATATATACACGCCATTTTTTTTTAAATTAAATGGTATTTTATTTTTTTCTCTCATATCATAACATCAACAACAATAAAGGAGACTACATGGCAAAAACTTAGTTCCGAAATTTGTTTGCAAAGCATATATCATAGAAAAAACTAACATGAAAAAATCTTACACGAGTATCCGTGACATCATTTACAAATGACATCATATTTAATAAATATGTACATTTGTTAAAGTGGGGTCAACCAGAATTTCTTTTACTGATAAAAATACAACGAATCCTTAAGGAAATCGCTACAGCTGATACCTCTAAGGGACATCCCCCGACAAGGTAATGAACTCTCCACACCAAGCTGTAGTTAGAATACAGACATTATAATATGTAAATGTAACAATAAAATTTTAAGTCTCAAAAAGGAACTACTGAGTACCTTTTACCTATACTGAGGTAGTACTAAATTTAATTATTAGATCACAGATAAAAATTGACGATCATATAAACAACCAATAGTTCTTATTTCTGACCTTTGTAAATTAACGAAAACAAGTCGGAAGACGAAGAAGTTATTCGGCGTCTGGCTATCTCATTTACTCAACAAAACGACACAAGCCGTAACGTCCCTTTGTTTTCCTGCAACTTATCAAAATATAGTCTGGTAGAATAACTTTCCAATAGAATTTATCAGTAAATTACGTACGCTGCTTAATCAATTCGAACAGTTGAATCATCATTATAACGGACGGGTATCGGGACTGTACCCAGCGTTATAATGGGGAAAAATCTCGATAAATCAGTTAATTAATTATGAAAAAAACATATGTGTAATAATCTAATACTTTATTCATATGTATTATTAACATGAGTATTTAAAGAAAACAAAAATATAGATAACACTGACATCCGTATCCCCGAAACAGTAGGTAAAGGTGAAATTAAGGTAATCCGAACAAGTTATTAGTGTTTCGGGCACATTTCTAGAATTTCTGCTGCTACAGAGAATTTCGTAATTGAAAACGTAACAACACTTTTTCCGACCCGCAATCGATCTCAAAGGAGAGAGAGAGAATAGAATGTATTTTCTAAATTGCAAGACACATGTTATGGCAGCGAACAAGGTATATTTAATATAGAAAAACAATAATTACACTCCAAACTAAGAAATCAAAGCGCTCAATGAAGTTGTTTTTTTATAAATTTACACATATTATAGTAATAACCTACGTAGAGCCATAGAATAACCTTGATATTTGCATGGTTAATGTCACAAACAGATAATGTTATCGTGGGTAAAAGGAAATTCCAACTAAGAACGATATCTACAGGAATTTGAAAAGGACAAAGACGTATTGAGTCACAGTTGGAATGCAGTTTCAATAAACCTTTTCGTTAAATGTTCATCATTCGCTTAAATAACATCGGTTACAAAAGCTTTTGGGTGCTAAGTTTTGTTCAAGTGTTGCAACTACATTGACGATTTTTGCATTTGACACGCAGAAAATGTCTGGCAACACATAATTACTTTTTAATTGGTGAAAAGCATTAAAGCATTATTAAAGCATTTTGATATATTGACTGACTAAACAGAAACTGCATGATTAGAAATTGAGGAGCAAATAGAATTTACAAATAATTCATAGCAAATTTCTGTTATTAGATCAATTTACACCCTCAGCCATAGTAAATCCCAATTCTGGGACATACCCTCAACTAGAGTTTTCGGTATGACTTATTGCCATAGCAACTTTTAATAATATAATTATGGGAGGGAATAATTTACGTTGTATATGACAAATAACAAGGATATATAATATAATCAATAAAAGCAATTTTGTACGAACAGTATAATGAACCAGTAAGAAAATTAAATGCTTGATGATACAATTTTCATTATTTTAATAATACGGGCTTTAAAAATGTTAACGGAAAATTATATATTAATATAAATTACGCATTATTTATCAAAAATAATCTCTCATATATTTTAACAAAGACGACAAACAATTGAAAAGTCAATCGTAAAATAAATCTTCATTAGCGGATAAATATCTTCGATCAAAGGTCAAAAAGGGCGTGACGTTTATATCTACAAAGCTATCAACATAAGCAGACTCTGCCCAACCTGTTGGTTCGCTATCAAAATTAGATAACTGTCGTGTGCTTTCACTCATCGCAGTTTGATTTCACTTTCCCCGTCTGGCCCACTAATAAGACCGAACGAAGCCGATACGATTCTTGCGCAACAATGGCCCGTCGTGTACCGTCAGTCCAGAACCGGTCTATAAGCCATTTGGCTTTCTGGATGTTGATCTATATGTATGAATATATATAACTGCACTGAAATTGCGAAGCACTGACGCCACTAATTAATCAATTAAAATGCCTTGAAAGCTATATCTACCTGAAAACTTTTGACCAATACATACCTACGTGACACACATTTAATTGCATATAAATTTCAAGTACCTTCCACTCCTTAAAATTTATTTCGAGACGGCGCAGTAACAGGTACACTTCATTATATTATGTTCGTTGAATAATTTGGCATACACTTTTGCATTTGAACACCTGACGACAACCCTTTCAGCAAATGCATTATGTCGAAGACCATCTTGTCTCATGCAACTCAGTAAATCTTACAAACCCACAACTGTGTTTCATTTCACCTTCAAATTAATGACAATGAAAATATTAAACCTAATTATAAATTGTATACGCTATTAAAAGAACAATAATAAAGTAGCATATAAATTTCTAATTTATTATAATCTGTCGATATAAAAAAATCTACAGTTTTGGCGTTTTAAAAGAACAATAACTAATAGGAATTAATTTGCTTTGAATGGAGCATTAGATTTTATTAGTTTCATAATTCTATTAAATAATGAATTTATATCATCTGTCTGATATGCATGGCTCCTCAGTTACGATTTTATGCTTATCAAATTATGATACTAACTTGTCCATCTTCACATAGGCTGTATGACACACACCTTGGCGTTGGTGAACGGCTAGAACCATCACGGTTTTATGTCATCTAGATATTTTTCTCACAGTAATGAGTCACAGAAGTGTAATGTCACGAGTCACGAGGAGTGATTAATTCTGCCTGACTCCCAACAATATGCAGAAAACAGAATACAAACTGCATTGAAAACTATTTATACAATCTCTTGAATTTATGGAACTCTTGATTGCATTGCATTTGACATTTCCTAGTTAATTGCTTCGTTGGTGCCATGTGTCATGTATAATATGAGCTCTAAAGTACCAGTTCGTTTGCCGGATGAGACAAAATTTATTAAGATTTCGCATTCTTAAAAGCATTGCGCTGCTTTAAATATGCCTAGGATTGCCCGCTTTTAGGTGATGCTTAACTGGCAAATCGGCAACCTCCGCTGAGTTATACTCATTTTTAATTACTTTTAAGCAACAACTCAATATCAAGCATATGATTCCATTTAATTCAGCCCAAAGATCTAAAAGATACGAAAATCTCAAAATCATATTACAGTATATTTCTCAACGATAATTACTAGGTAGTTATTGTGCTCAGCAAAAGGTCGATTTATATGCTCGTGTTAATGATAAGCTTAGAAGGGTATGAAATTATTGTAAACCTGCGTCCCAACTCAACGGGTACGGTGTTATTAACGATTTCATACATATTTGTTACAATTGCTGGCTATTTGGAAATTTACTTAATCTTACCGAAGGCATCTATGAGAACTAGAAATTGGGGTCAAAAATATCAGTAATAAACTGACCCTTGCAGATCACAAAATGGAAAAATAGTTGAATTAATTCCTTAGAATTAAGATAGTCAAAGAAAAAGTAATAAAATTCTTATAGGCATTCATTCTGCATTTTTCCATTAAACCATACAATCTTTCATTTTTGATACGGTAATAAAGTATTTTTTTTAATAAAAAAAAAGCTCTTTATAGATTCTATAAATACTACCTTATTTAGGTACTGTTATTTTAATATTGATTACTCATAATGATTAGGCAGTGAATCAGTGATGGCCTCGAGGTTTAGGCGCGCGGTCGAGAATTTCGGCGGTCGCAGGTTCAAACCCCAGGCACACACCTCTGACTTTTCGAAGTTATGTGTGTATTCACAATGAATTATCACTTACTTTAATGGTGAAGGAGAACATCGTGATAAAACCTGCACACCTAAAAAGTTCTTAGGAATTTCTTAGGTGTGTAGTCCGCCAACCCGCACCAGGCCAGCGTGGTGGACTAAGGCCTAAACCCTCTCAGTTGTAGGAGGCCCGTGCCCAGCAGTGGGACGTATTTGGGCTGATGATGATGATGATAATAATGTTTTCACGAATCGAATTATATAAGTTCCCGTATCTTTCATCCAGCTATTTATAGCTATTTTCAGCTATCAACGAACATGACCAATCGCTAAAAATAAATATACATAAATACACATACACTATAATATAGTCTACACTATACACGACGGCGAGCCCTACAATGGAACGAAGTAGGAATTTCATGATCGCAGACTCCAACGTCATTACTTCTAATGTTATTGGCAATAAACCAAATTTTGAACAGGAAAAAATATTTAACGCCACCAATTTTACCTATATATTTCAAAGCGTGACATCGCCGTGGTAGCACAAAATAGCTTTTTGCAATGGTGTTTGTTTACGAGTACCATACACACGCACCGTTTTAACTACCTATTTTACACGACCTAATTAGAAAATATATCGCACAGCATGCTCTGGATGAAGTAACCGACATTAATATCTTCGGGTGGTTAACGAAACAATCGCGTCGAAGTTATGTGATCATTCATATTATGTTCTTATAATTTCTTGAGTTTTTTTACAACACATAAATTAAAGCTATCTTTCGCCTATTTTAAATCATCTGTCAATCACTGCGTAGATCCACATTATTAACAAGTAGTTGTGTCTTCCTCTTCATGTTTACATATGACAAGCCTTTTCTAGTAAGTGATACACCTTGAAAAATATTTCAACCCTGATATGAAGCGAAAACTTAACAATCAATCAATCAAATTAACTTCTTCCCATTCTTCTTTGATCTTCAGAAACCCTTATCCGGTGTCTTTTTTTAATCGTCTTTATTATAATTTGGTTACTGGGCTCAGTTGTTGGTATTTTTAAGTTTCCGTACCCTTAGTTGATAAACATCGACTAAGCCAGCAGTAGTAAAGTATCTTTTGTGCGAACATTACTATTTTATGTAAATCCAAGATCATCGTATCCATATCGTGCCTTAAATGTCAAAAACCGATTAAAATCATCTTAATTTATTTCAACCGGAATGTTATTAAAACAGCCTTTAAATAAATGACGCACTTATAACTTGAAGGCAAACCAGTGATTGATTTTTTGTACCGAAACGTCTTGTACTTCTTGTAGTCACCAATATTTTTGTATTAAATATTCATCCTTACTAATATTATAAATGCGATTGTAACTCTGTCTATATGTCTGTCTGTCTGTCTATCTCTCTGTCTCGCTTTCCTGCTAAAACTACTGAACCGATTTAAATGAGATTTGGTACACAGATAGTTTGGAGCCTGAGAAAGAACATAGGCTACTTTTTATTGCGGAAAAAGGGTTTTAAGGGGTTGAAAGGGGGGATGAAAGGTTGTATGGAAGTATTGTCGTTTTTAAAGCTAGAAACTTGAAACTTATTTTTTAGGCTGTTGATTAGATATAAATAAATATGACATTCAAAGTTTGTAAAAAAATTACCTTTACGGGAGTAAAATAAAAATAGGGGATGAAAGTTTGTATCGAAATTCGTCATTTTTGAAGTTAGAATGATGAAACTTTTTTATATGGCTTTTATTACATCATTACATCATATATATGATATATATATATACACAATATAAGAATTATATTAAAAGTTTTTTTTTAATCCCTTAATATGTTATAAATGAGAAAATAACTATATGTCTGTTACGCTATCACGCCTTAATCATTTGACCGATGTGAACGATTTTTGGTATGGATATAAATGGGACTCTGTGGAATAAAATAGACTAAAACATATTTTCTTTCTAAACCCAACTCTGTAGTCTACGCGGACGGAGTCGCGGGCAAAAACTAGTAAGTTATATATTTAAACAAATACGAGTACATACGGGTACTCATAATACTTTTGTATTATTATGTAATTTCCTTAAACCCTCAGGATTCAGTGACAAGATGTTTAAAATAAGAAAACAGTTGCGCACGCGCAGACAGTGCGAGCGCCGGGCCAATGAACGTTGACAGGTGCCGTACAACCAATCCTGACGCAAACCTTTACATTACGCGACTTGATTTCAAATAACTAAATTATATTTTACGTCCTTTTCTTTATCAGAGAACACGGTACTATATGAGCGAAACAAAAGATGCACTAACGACTACCCAACCCGCTTGGATATTATCAATCTTTACACAACGTATGTTTACCAATCATCTCAATTGTTTTACTATGAAAGATGAAATAAATTAATTTTACGAATGCAGTTGAAGATCGCAAAATCGCAATGATTTTTTCGATTTTGGCTGTTTGTATTCCTTTTATATTTTGACGTAAAATTTTATCAATCTTGCATAAACAAAGAAATCGAAGCAAATGAATCATGTTTTAAAGCCTTGACAATCTGTTTTTATTCCAAAATTTACTTGTAATATCAGCAATGTTTGCGACAAATCCAACAATGCCAAATACACGTCTTTAAAGTTTACTAATTCCAGCAGGTTGCTCCTACGGGTCTTGATGTCGGCCATTCATTTAAGTTTCCTTGTAGAATACAAATGCGTTCCTGTTACGTGCTGTAAGAACTCGCGACTTTCTAACATTAATACTGTTCTTGTCTGACGAAATAGTACCATTTCCTCGTAAACATTAATGTAGATCATTCTTTACCGCGCTTTGAGTGGCAATTCTGACATGCAGGTACTAATTAACATTCGAAAGCTATACGTGTTTATTACAATTTAATGGTAAACAAAAACGTAGTAGTATGACCTACGTTGTCTTATTTACACATAATGAGTTTAGTGAATTCAAAACACCAGAAAAAGGTAATATCATAATTATACAAAGGTCATTCGTAATTTAAACAATAAAAAAATATAAAGGCAATCCTACTGCTATAAATCAAAGATCACCAACAATGTAGAAGGCATATATAGGGCATAGCCTAATTTAACTGTCCAGACAGTGCGAGCGTGCAGCGTTTGTTCCAAATGGCGCCAATACCACCAGTTTTATTTACATCGCGAAGAAAAAATTGGCAACGCGCCCGAAGCTAAACGAGCACGTCCATAACTATATGCGAGCATTTTGTGATCCTAATGTCGACAAACTGGTTTTGAGTTAACCAGAAATTGATGCAGGTATAAAAAGTACATACTTATATTGCTTTTCAGGGTTCCGTTGTCGAGACATTTCTATACATTTTAATTTGGACGTGTATTAACATTTTCTGTAAATTAAGTATCAATTTAATTATAATTACGATCATAATTTGCTTATTGCGTTTTAACGCAAAGGTAAAAAATTATTTTACACTTCAATATACGAATTGTGTGAACCCCGTGCTCGATATAGCTCGCACTTGACCATCAAAACCCACTTCGGTACAGATTAGTTTAAACGCAATCAGATGAACGGTCCACGAGATGGCAGGCAACATGTCGCCGTCATGTCATTCATCAGAGTTGGACACCGCAATTCACCGTCGGATAAGATCGATTAGCCTACATAGAAACGTAGCTGTACCGGAATATTGGAAACACATCTGTTGTGCGACCTCGACACAGTTTCATTTGCCGTTCTCTCAGACCTAATTATGTCCTGGTACCTACTATGCTAGATCTATGATAGGAAGCGGACGAGACATGGCTCTGTTAAACCGGTCGAAACAACGGGTCTATAGCGGCCCGCTCTAGTCTTTGCCAGATAAAAGATGGCGGCTGCTAATATAATTAGAATGTAGAAAATTCATACAATTAATAACTGCCTACGAGCTTGAACAAGACATTAAATTACATTGTACATAAACCATGACGTCACGGAGTGTTTCATGAAGTCGTTGTATTAATTACAACAATTTATTGTACTGAAATAAATTATTTATTTTAATAACTCCCTATTTGCCAACTTATACTATAATAATACTACTATAATAACTTATATATAACGATAATGACAACTTCGGTGGTGCAGTTGGCTAGACACTAACTTGGGAAACGAGAAGAGTGTAATAGTGTTACTTTATCACTTATTCCATTTCATATAGAATAGTAATAATAAAAGCTCAGACAGGACTTTTGTTAAATTGCCCATTAGTAAGAGAAAATACAAATATCGATTATTTTTACGATTTTGAAAACAAGTTCATCAGTGGATCAAAAAGTCCACTGAGAAAATGGTATGAAATGTAAGGAATATTCAATGAGTCATTTACTGTTATCGGCACAGGACGCAATCGGTTACAGTACTTATGCTGATAAGCGTCGAAAATATGTATGACGAATATTATGACTGCATTACGTACTCGTAATTCGGTGGGACACTCTTATCTAATATTTTGACAAGTTAGTGTTTAGCGACTACCATAAGGTCATTAGTTCAACACGTTCTAGGCACCGAAGTTTGCCTTAAATGTACGCAACGAACTGCTGACTCAAATAACAAATACCTATATTAAACAGTAAATCTTCAGACAATCTTAAGGTTCGGCTTAAGGGACCTAAGTAGAAGACTCGTAGAAAGTAAGCAAATTCAAGAACTGATGCTGCTACAAACATTCGAACTTATGGAGTATGCAGTAAAGAAAGTGATTCTATTTTCATGTTTAATAAGCATTTACTAAAAACGATTTGCATAAAGGTATTTTTCGAATAGCTTTCAAAAAGTCTACATCGTTTTTCTAGACCATGTAAAACGAAACAAAAATAAAAGGGACCTAAAACATTTCTAATAAAACTTTATAGTCTTAAAAGATAATTCCATTCAATTAATACACATAGTTTACAAGTACGTACCTGCATATATACGAAATAGTAAAAGCAAATATTTTACAATAAGTAATCAAAAAATATATTATAAACAATTTTATCTCAGGTGTTAAGTGTCTTACATTGATAATGCAGTCCATCACGGTTAACAATAAATACCAAATGATAACAGATAATTGATAAGAATACACGTAATATTTATGTTATTCGTTAGCGATAACAAACATGGATGTGTCCTCCATCGTGTTTACGTACAAATCAAGGTCTTCATTCTGTTTGCGTGACGATTTTTTTTTATATATTTGATAAAATGTTCTGCTGTGATTTCTTTATTCAAGAAATTTGACTATAAATTTCTTGCAATAGATTTTTTTTTTACATTTGGATTATCGAAAGACACGCTTGGACAACACAACATCTAATCAGGATTAAACACAATTTATCCACACATACTTCCATATATATGGACTTACTTATTTAAGTTACTTAGTTAATTTAATTTAAACATGCTTTATTTTCTTTAACATCACAGGCCAATAGAGCAGAGTAAAGCATGTTTATGTAGTAGTTAAATTAAGTAACATTGAAAAGAAAAGACGATAGGATCCCAAAGACAAATTAACTATAGATTACCCAATAAAAATAAAGTTTTGACATACATACAGTCCTAATATATACGCATCGAAAGCTCATGTGACAACATTCAAGAACCTACATTAAATTATGTAAACGTGTAATTTTAATATATATTTTACTTGACAACATTACAAACAAGAAGACAAACTTACCTGTGTGAATTGTGAAGATATTTTTGTATGATCTTCCTGGTACGCCTTGCGGGATTTTCGTCGCTCTGTCATTAAAGCAACCAAGCGGTCTAAAGCCCTTGATTCCAGAGCTTCAGCATTTGACTTGATTAGCCGACTCGTATTCTCCCATTCTTCCGTCATTGTGCGCCAAGCTGCAGCAATCACTGAGCCTGGAACAAAGATATTTGTTACTTGGTTTAAACACTTAATAGACGGTATATGTATAGAACCCTATTATGAATTTATCCTACAACGGAATTGGAAAAAAATAAGCGGATTTGGCAACAAATAGTTCATTAATTTATTAATTTGCGAAACAAATATAAGTCTCTGGCGTATCATCTTTAGATACTAGACATTAACCCACTACAAAAATCCAGTACAGAGATAAAACAGAGAATGGATAACAAATACCACATGAAGACCGGAAAATATTATGTTATTTGGATTCCCGGTGCCTGTAAGTACTCTATTTTCTGATTTACAGGAAAAGCAACGTAATGTATTTATTCTTGTTGATAATATTCTAACAAATCATATTTCGGGCTATGATTGACTGAGAATCAAGTTTAATACGATAATAATTCCATAATATCTAGAATATATTAAATCCAAAAGCCGGTTCTACAACAAATACGGCTAATTAACTAGGTAGGTATCCAATTTAGGCTTTTACATTATGACGGTCACTCTACAGTATGACGTGTGTTTAATGGAATTATGGTAGTAATTATACCAGTTTGTACGTAGAATTTCGATTTTTAGTGGGATATGTATAGAACTCGATATCAGATTGCGTTTGCAGCATTATATGCCAAGCCAAACAAAAAGTCTATTAGAGTATTGTTTATAATGTTTAGTCCCAGTTATGGATTTCATCTCAGCCTTACGTGTGGGACCAGTCCACTATTTTTTTTTCGAAAGGGGTATGTCGGGGTCTCTGGCCTTCCAACTCGGCGCGCGGAACAATTGTCCGCTTTAGCTGAGTTGGGTCCCTAACCAAAATCCTACGCCAGCATACCGACTAAAACCACTCGGTGACCATCTCGC
This sequence comes from Hemaris fuciformis, assembly GCA_907164795.1. Lineage (NCBI taxonomy): Eukaryota > Metazoa > Arthropoda > Insecta > Lepidoptera > Sphingidae > Hemaris > Hemaris fuciformis. The sequence goes on from OU015443.1 coordinate 3,917,274, forward strand.
GCATTTAGGGTGGTTTTGCGGCATCTCAGGGCGAGAAGCGCCCTAAATGGTCCGCGTCCGCCCAGGTCACCGTCCATTTGTGGACTCCTCCAAATTGGGAGGGCTTCAGATGCCCTCCACTTACGCTTTTTTGGACGTTCACCTCAGTCCACTATAGCATACCTAAGAATTTCCTTATTATCTCTTGAGTATGCAGGTTTCCTCCCAATGTATTCCTACGCCTTATTTAGTTATGTGTATTGGCAGTGTAGACATTATTAAAATATCTCTAAGCTAGCTGAAACCCAGCACAATTATATCGACTGCAGAAAGCTTCCTGTTTTATGTTTTTCGCACGTCTTTTTGGTCTTCGACTGGTTTTATTTAAATTGCAGTCGCAATTCGTATCATAAGTTTAGTCACTTTTTCCAGTGACAAAGATGGACGTTCTTTAGAAATTGTTTACAAAATGTTAACGTCAACTAACATCAAAAGTAGGCGACCGAACCAAAAACAATTGTATTTCCGGATATGCAGTAAACGTGAACCAAAACAATGTTTTCATTAGAAAACAGTGACACAAAAGACAGTGTACAGCAACAACGACCGCAAACTAACCCTGAATACGAATGTATCAACATTTTACTAAGAAACGCTCAGATAACTCAACGAACGGGATTGACGAGTTTTTATATGTGCTCGCCTTTTTGCACTGATTTCACGATACACCCGACCAGGTAGGCACTTAGGTGAGGGATTACAAAACGTTGCAAAAAACTATACACAACCCGCTGCACTGACTTCCTCGTATTAATATAAGACGTACAATGAGTACGGCTTAAATCGAAATTAATAATCTGCGCTTTATGACCGGTACTATAAAAAAATAGCATCAATTTCGCTACAAAATATGTCCAGAAAATAATTTAATTTTAAGTTTTCATAAGGTATTACATTATTTATCATTTAACATGGTTGTATAAAAAAAATGTAATTCCGACGATACGAAAGCGATATGAAATTGATGGAAAGACTCTGAACTAATGTTCAGAGTCTATTACTATCACAATTTATCGTAATCAATAAATTTATCGATTTTGGAACAAGAGTTCTTTAAATACAGTAATTAACTTAAGTCGTGATGGCCCCAAGGTTTAGGCACGCGTTCGACAATCTCGACGGTCGCGGGTTCAAACTCCAGGCACACACCTCTGACTTTTCTAAGTTATGTGGGTAATCACAAATAAATAAATATGATCACACAAAAGTACATTTTAATGTGATGTAGCAAATTAATGAGTTTTTTGCATATTTGGGCTTAAAAGGCAAAACTGACATCAAGAAAACCCACACGTCATCAGAATGTATTTCCTAATGTGTCTCAATTGAGTTACCACGGTTATAAAAACGCTACTAAATTTTGTAAATAGATTAATGCCAATGTACATTGTAATTCAGAAAGATAACGTAAAATACATGCACGTATCAAAGTATTTTTCTTTCTTACTTTTAAAAAGAATTAATAAATTTGATGCAAAAGTTAACAACACAGCCTAGAATATAAATACGGAAACAAAAAAAATCGGAAAAAATTCAGGCTTTGCGGAACTATTAGTCAAAAGGACCCAAAATCTTCTAAAATAAGGCAGGAGCCAAGGCAGCGTCAAACACCATGAAATCGCATTCGCAAGACCTTTAAAAAGTCATTCTGAAAGTCTTTGGGGATGCCGATCACAACTCTAATGGCGTAAGAATACATTATGTTTGATTTTCTTTTTTATTGCTTTAGTGGACTGACTGATGAGGGAACCAAGTGATGTATCCGATATAAATTGATTCTAGAACTTGCAGTAACACAAAACTCAACGTGGTAAAAAGGCTGCTGAAAATAGTACGTAAGCAATCGAATTGGAAGCATTATCATCTTGGTGAATCCTACTGCGACTTCGGAGACTATATACCTACCTACCTACTATAAAACCAACTTCAACAATTCCTCAAGCGCCCTCATAGAACAAGACGGTAAAAACACAGAGAGACGAATGTAGGTGAGGAATACTCCACGTCAGACAACTTTAAATTTTCGAAATCTTTCAACTTAATGGAGGCTAAATACCCGATTTTAATATCTAAGTCATATACTAGGAATTTAGAGTAGAACCGTACAGCCTAGCTGTTTAATTTTATAATAATAAAAAAAACGGAATTAAATTGAACAAGAACTAAACTATAACATCAATAAAGGTTGTTAGGTATCCTAAACGTATAATATCCTTTCAATAGAATTATATCTGAGATAGGTCCTTACTCCTTGTAAATGTAATTAATCTTAACCGCAACTAAAAGCGTTTTAAAATTCAAATAATCACAAATTGATACTATAATTTGAATAATTCTTGCTGAGTATTAAGTATCTGCCTATTATCTTTCGTAATGAATATTTTTAAAATGCATACGCATTTCATAGTCGTGATGGCCTCGAGGTTTAGGCACGCGGTCGAGAATCTCGACGGTCGCGGGTTCAAACCCCAGGCACACACCTCTGACTTTTCGAAGTTATGCGTGTATTCACAATGAATTATCACGTACTTTATACTTTATAACTTCTTAGGAATTTCTTAGGTGTGTAGTCCGCCAACCCGCACTAGGCCAACGTGGTGGACTAAGGCCTAAACCCTCTCAATGGTAGAGGAGGCCCGTGCCCAGCAGTGGAACGTATATGGGCTGATGATGATACGCATTTCAGCTATATAAGTAAGTGGTTAAAAGTAAATTTAATATTGGCACAATATCAAACAACTTTAGTTAATTGATGCTATTAATTAAATTTGACAAAGTAGGTACCATTGGCGTAAAATATTAAATAAACAGTTTACTGTTTTTACACTACGGACGCGAATGTTTTAAATACAACAATATTTTAATTTCTTATAAAAGTAATGTTTTGTGTACCTAATTTCTACTCAAGTAAAAATTTGAAAATAACGGCATTAATATCTAAATCGATCTATACTATTTATTTTATAAAATTTCTGTTAATTGGTCGTTACCATTGAGTTCCTCGCATTTGTCCATTTTTTGACCCTGAGCGGCAGCCGCAGAAAGGGCCAAAGCATATTCTCTATCACTCTTCATTTTAGCTTGAAGACTCCTCTTCATTGCCTCCATGAGCCGTAGCTCGGCATCCTGACGAGCCAGCAAGGCCTCGTTGGCCGCCCGGCCAGCACCATTCGATGCGTACCCCATCGTTCACCACCCACGTCTACACTAAACTACACATTGGAAACATAAACACAACACAAAATCACATCATTTTCCGTTATCACATCGGCACCGTGTTTCTACATCACCTTGTAACAAAATTTATTGGCAATCACAAAGAAAGGAGCTTAGATGGATTTAGAAAATGTACACTCAATTGTTTTAGTGTTAGCACTCCGCTCGGAGACGACAAAGACAAAACAAAAACGTAACAAAAAAAATCGGTGAAGGTGTAACGAGGTGGGCGCGCTCGCGCTGGCACTGGCACTCGCACGATACGCGCGTCCGCACGGCGACAGGGTCTGACCTGAATGCCATGTAGCGCGGGCTCATCACAGCGGCAGGTCTAACGGCTGCGGCGGCTGGCCCACTCACGAACCGCTGGTGCCCTCGCACCTCAAGACACCAGTATCCAAATCATCTGATCACGCTTGTTAACTAGGTATGCTTTCTTATATATACGTATTAACAAACTTTATTCCTACATATAAATTAATTTCACTTTATTACCAAATGAATGATATAAACATTATTTAAGAAAAAAAAAATTATATGTGTACCTATTCAGTACAATGCTAACACAGTTATTTTTTATTTATTAAAAATTTAATAGAAATTGTAATTTATTTTAAATGGACACATAACTAATGTTTAGGTTCTGAAATATCCTTAAAAAATTAAAATGAAGAAAATGGTTAGTTTTTATTAATAAACTTACTTAACTTCTTAAATAACGAATAATTGATGTTTAATTAATACTTAATGTCTCGCTTTATCTAGCATCATAGGGAATTCTATGTGGCAAAACATAACATAGTTAAGTACTACCCAAGTGATTCCTGATAAACAACTTTATTCAGATAGTGCAAGCGTAATACATACAAAAAGGAATAAATGTGGAACAAACTACAAAATATGTAGGTATATTTTTTACAATAAATCATTATTTTTTTATTAAATCGCATATTAACGGAGAGTAACACTTATATATGACATAATATGATAAACATAATCATAATAACAATGCCTAAAACTATTTAACAGCATTTGTGTAACCAGCCACTATAATCCTGGCTTCAATTTAAATTTGTTGACAGTGTTGCCAAGACCAACAATTCAAATAATATTGTATTATATTTTCCTCAGTATATACTTATAACTGTTGAATATATGAATTGTGATGTTAACTATGATAAATATGTCTTTACTGGTGGTTCTTTATATCTATCGCAGTAAAATTGTAAACACCGTTAGATTTTAATCTATCTCGCGAGATTGTGAACTGTCGAAAGATTGTGAACCGTAACATACTGCTTACAATTTAACGTGTTATTATTCGGTACATTGTAATCTATCGAAGTGAAACCAACAATCTTAAAATGTCAACTGTCCGAAGGCTGTCCTTAATTGGTAGACCATTCTATATCCATAGAGTTAGGTTAGTATTCAACCAATCAGCGCGCGAGGTGCGTTCCGTTTCACAATTCGACGGTTTCACTTCGATAGATTATAATCTACCGAGAAATAATGCGTTAAATTGTAAGCAGTTATTACGATTCACAATCTTTCGACAGTTTACAGTGTCGCGAGATAGATTATAATCTAATGGTGTTTACAATTTTACGGTGACATATCCACCCGGAAAGTACTTGCCGTGCATACACCACAGTTAATCCAAAATAAAGTGTGTTTCGTTTCGGTATCAGATTTGAAACGCACAAATATTACTTAATAGAAGTTATACTTATTATACATCATCAGCCCATATACGTCCCAGCCGTTTAGGCCTTAGTCCACCACGCTGGCCTAGTGTGGGTTGGCGGACAACACACCCAAAAAAAAAAACTAAGAACTTTGAGGTGTGCAGGTTTCCTCGCGATGTTTTCCTACACCGTTAAAGTACACGATAATTCTTTGTGAATACATAACTTCGAAAAGTCAGAGGTATGTGCCTGTAGTTTGAACCCGCGACCGTCGAGATTCTCGATCGCGTGCCTAAACCTCGAAACCATCACTTATTCTTAACTGTATATATTCGCACATAAAAAAACGGAATAGTTTTGTCAACTAAAGGCTAAAAGCTAGTAGTTTTTTATTATTATCTACAATATGTATAGTTATTTGTGGCAACCCATATTAAAACAGTAGTATATGGTAGTATACATATGGCAGTGGAACGTAGGTATAGGGGCTGATGATGGTGAGATTATTTAATATTGAGGTAAAAAATTGTATTCCTTTGAAAATTCTATTTCATTGCATAAGTTCACACTGTATTCATTGCTAAATATATATAAAAAGATCAAAATGTAAACTATCATTTAGATATGACCATTACCTTCTTAGGTACTACCTAGTACCACTAAAGTACCCAAGCCTTTTTTTTGACGCACTACAATTTATTTATTTTATATTTTAATGAAAAACATAACACTATCATCTTTATTCATTACCAAGTTTTTTACAACAATTATTACAGTGTTATTATTATTAAGTAGGTATTTCTATACTTGTACTAGGAGACCCTAGAAGCTTAAACGACAATTTCTTTTTGTAAGTGATCCAATAATGGACATTTTTACACAAAACTATGAAATGAGTGTTACTGTTACGTTAATATAATTATCATGGATAAAACGATCGAAGATTAAATTTAAACAATCGATGATTAAATTTAAATAGATTAACATATAGGTGTTTCTCAAATTATGTGTTAACCACAAATTGTATAAAGTATTTTATGGTTTGATTGTAAAGAATGAAATTTTATCACATTGCTCTGATATTTAGATTGCATGAAACTAATTTATTAAATAAATTTTAAAATTAAAGATATATGAATACAAATAAATCATGAAAATATATCAATACAAATCAAACTCTAAATAATATGTAAGCAAGCAGTATGTAGCAATATTCCAGTGTAACAAGTTCCTAGAAGCAAAATCAATTTAAATTCTTTCCATTATCCAAATTTTACAGTGGTTTTGTAAATATTTTTTTCCTTTTATTAAAAATGTTGATTTCGTAATCTTTAAAATAATAACGCAATGTAACATTACCTTTTTTAACTGTCAAAAAATGTTTCGGAACGTGGTAATACTGACGGATCGAGTCGTTTCAAATTTTCAATCAGTGGCAACACAGACCCCAGCCTTGTAATATGGCCGCTACAGGTTAGTTCCATTAATTTTGTCACGTGAAAAAACCCTAGATTTTGCTTAATATCCTCATTTATTTTTATATTTAAATACAAAAAAGTGTTTGCTCGTGATATAGGCATATGACACAGTTGTTTTGGAAGCTGTAGTATGTTATCTAATAATGCTAACGTGTCATAATTTCACCTCTGCGGACGTTTGGATTTACCGCGTGGCCACATTTCTCAAGTTTTACAGCACTTTATTTCGGGTACATAGCAGTTTACTATGCATTTTGTAAGTCATGTATATTACAGGGGCATTATTGATCTTAATTCCTAACGTATGTCGATCGTATGGTAATTGTCTTTACAATGTGTCCGCGAATAACCGCTTTCCAAAATTGGAGTAGGTCGTTCACTTACAATGCGTCATCATTGTTCTTTATGCTATCCTGTGTTTGTTGGTATTTTACAAGGTCCTTCATGTGCCGCGGATCGGTATCATACAATCATTTTCATTTAATAATTTTGCAGGCAAGAAATCAAAGAAGGCAAAATGGATCAAAACCAGCATCACGAGTATCATTGCCGAACCTACTACAATCGCCACTACAAACAACTGGGCAGAAGCGACTGAAGATGAGCGTGAGTTATAGTCATTTTCTTTTGAAACAATCGAAAATAATCCGATATTTCGCCATTTGAATTTACTCGTGCAAATGGCGACGGAGTACGTAAAATAAATCGGTTTGACGTTATTACTGCATTCGGATTGCCCAATGGTAAAGCTAGGACCTTGACCCTATGATGATGTAAAGGGCAAAAGCAGGTCAATATTAATCTCGTACATGGGGTGCACATGCAGAGTGTTTTATCACTCCCTCCACCCCGGGAAGGTCTGAGAAAAGGTCAATAGTGGAAAAATGACATTCTAGCAGGATGATTCCTTAAAAAGGAATGTGGGGGAACCAGAAATCACAGTGTGACTACTATAGCTTGGGATACTCAGCCTTTATGGCTGTGAGGAGGTGAACTTGTTGCCACTGATGGAAACCCCCATGACCAGCTTTTTTAGCATAATCTACGAGGTGACTTCGGTCATAACTCAATTCAGACTAGTCTTTTATTGACCTGTGCCTATTTTTCCTGAGGGTCTTTACTACAAACATCCAGGATATAATTTAGTATTAAACTTAAATTATATTAAAAATTAATGCTAAACTAATATTTTTAGAAGCACATCATAATTTAATTGTTAGAAGACCATGCTTAAATGTATCTCAGGGATAATTAATATTTCTTTCTTATTTGTGTTACTTTCTTTTACAGAGATACTACTATGGACTTTTTTCATAAATTCTTATGCTTACAAAGTGATGTATTATGTTAATATGCCTATATACAGTAGCGGTACTTCCATAGAAGCCCAAAATGCCAAATAATAATATTTAAAGCTTTAAATCTATATAAATATATAAATGAGAATATCCTGATTCCATAATCAACAATTGCAAACTAGACATTACACAAATATTGTGTAACACTTCTGGGCTTCTACGGAAGTACTGCCACTGCTTATATATATTTATTAATAATAACATATGATTAAAATGATAATAAAACATTATCAACTGCATAATAATGTTTTGAAATTGATTAACTTTTGTCATGAAATTACAATACTTTTGAGTAATTTAATGCATTACATTTTAAACATTCCTAAATGATAATACCAAAGTAAGCATTGTGGAAAACCATGATGGCATATTTTTAAATTCAAACAACATTAACATAGTGAACTTGTTCACATAAGGTAATTGTTAGTTATTCCACTTGTCAATGGCTTCAACTACATGTTAATTACAAGCTTAACCTACAAACTTCATCAGTGTTTGTCAAATATTAATATTGATTTTTAAAATACCAACATCTTTATATTTTATAATTTTTATGTATTTTAAAACAAAACTGGTATGTGAATTATTAATATACAAAGGACTTTATGATTAGGTTGGTGTTGGATGTTTCCAATGTGCAAACATGTGCAGTGTAGTGTTGTTATAGCCGAGAGCTTCGGTTACTCGTCGCGTCCGCGCGTGCCCGTGGTGCTGCCGTCGGCGTCGCGCGCGGCCCGCGGCGGGATGGCGGTCGACGACGAGTCGATACCGCGCCGACCCCCATACATCGCCCATATCTCCAATCTGCCTTATGATGTCGACGAGAGCGCCATCTCTGATCTATTTGAAGGACTTAAGGTAATTTACTAGTTGATATTACAAAAGCAATTGCCACCAAGTAAATTTATTAGTACTTAGGATGCAGAAATGCACCACTGCTTAAACCTTACGGAAATATGGGTGTGATGTCTTTTATGTAAACTAATTTGGAGAGTAAAATAACATGCAATGAACATGTTTTTATTTCAATGATGCCACTAATTAAATGCTGATGTTTATCAGCTGTCTGAATAGGATTGACTGGGCATGGCAAAGATGATAAGATTGTTACCCAACCACATAAGTAAATCAGTGTGAGCAGCAGGGATTAATAGCTGTAGCAGTACTTCCATAGAAGCCCAAAAGCCCAGTTCACCTTTCAAAACTCCGATTAAATCTTTATGCTTTAAATCTTTATTTAACAAAACCCATTGGACATATAAATGAGAATATCCTACTCCACAATAAACAATTATAAACTAGACATTACACATTTAACATGTAACACTTTGGGCTTCTATGGAAGTACTGCCACTGGTTAATAGTGTATTATGCACTACCACTTTTTGCATTGACCGATTTGATGATACAAACTAATTATTTCAAATCACTATTTCATTACAACCAACATCTTATTCCATTAAAAGAATACTTACTTTAACTGATAGTAAAAATTATGTATTCTGTCTAGAGAATTTGTAGTGAAATGATATGACTGACAGTTATGACAAGGTTATTTATTACTCACAGTAAACTTGTAAATGTGTGAGATATATCCAAATCATCATTTTATAATTTCTATTAGTATTGTCGTAAGTAAATATATGCTAAGAATCACATAAGTAGGTACAAAGGGCTTTATTTATTTGCAGGCCCATGAACAAAAATCTCCAAATGTATCACAAAAGCAAAGTGATTACTTATGCAATTAAATATTCAACTAATATGAACAAATTAGTTTACTACAAGAAAAACAATGATAATTAAATTATTGACCATCTTCAAAACTGCAAAAATATCAATACATTCATTCAATGACTGCAATAGCATGGACTTTGTTCTTGCTTTGTAATGTGATCATTCTAGCTGCTCCACTGTGTAAAATTAATGCACAGTAAATTTATGGCATTATGGCAATAAACATACCAATGTATGCCCAATATCAATATATTGAAGGCTTAATGTTATCATCAAATGTATTACTTACTGATTATTATGAAATTGTTCATTGTGCAACATGTTCATATATGTTTCATAAAACATATTCCAACATAAAAAAAATAATATGACTCCCTTTAATTGTATTAATTTATACTTTACCTACATAAAAAAGTATAAAGGCAGACTTAAACCCTTGACTGATACTAATCAGTGAATAGTTCCACGCGTTGAGTTGGAAGGCCGGTGACCCCGACATACCCTTTTCGGCCTCCCCGAGGTACCGAACAGGGAGCTTAAGGCGCTTTCCTCTCGTAAAAAAGGGTGATGCAGAGATAAACAAATAGTTACATACATACATAATCTCACGCCTATATGCCCCAAAGGGTTGGCATAGGTGCATTTCTACACCCATATTTCGCCAAGTATGTACCAGTCCCACGTAATAGGGGACGAGCATATTGTCGTTTTTCGACCACATTTCCAGGCTCCGCGTGTTGCTACTGAGAAATTCGTAATGAAAAGACCTAATAACACTTTGTCCGATCCGGGAATCGAACCCAAGACCTCTAGATCGCACAGCTAATACTTGTGCCGCTAGACCATGAGGCAGTCAAATATTATAAATATTAGTGATAATTGTAGTTAAATCATTTCAAAATTGACTGTGTTGACATTACATTTACAATTTAAACCAGGCCCTTGCTAATGTTTCATTAAAAACCCACAGTTGGGATTTCCAGAAGGTCAAATAAATTTTAAAAAAAAGTATTGGAAGTGTAATATGATTCCTAGGAAGTGCATAGAACTATATCATCATCATCATCATCTTAGCCCATACTGCTGGGCACGGGCGTTCTCTACACTTGAGAGGGTTTAGGCCTTAGTCCACGACGCTGGCCTAGTGCGGGTTAGCGGACGACACACCTAAGAAATTCCTAAGAACTTTTCACCGTTTCACCGTACAAGTGCGGGATAATTCATTGTGAATACACACATAACTTGCAAAGTCAGAGGTGTGTGCCTGGGGTTTGAACCCGCGACCGCCGAGATTCACGACTGCGCGTGCCTTAACCTCGAGGCCACTAGATACCTCTCACTATTTATTTGTAAAAAAAGGTCTCATACATAAAGAAATCTTTTAATAACATAATGAGTCATCTTCCTTACTATGTTGTTTGTTCCCAGATTACCAGTTTGAGACTGCCAAGGGAAGGCGACCGCCTTAAAGGATATGGATATGTTGATTTTGAAGACAGAGAGAGTCTTATTGATGCCATGAATATGCTAGATCTGGTAAGTATTTCCATATGAGGTTTGAAATGGATTTACAGGCTAAACTTGTTTTGTCTTTATACCAAGAAATAATTTACTAGTTACCTTTTTAATTCTATTCACTCACATTTTAATGTGACATACACATTACACAAGGCTCTTCTTAGTACACTTATAATGATTTTATTATAATATATTATCGCTATTTTAGACTTGAATTGACGCATGTCGTGCTATGCACAATGCTAACCTTCACTTTATTAAAACAAAGGTTCCACCAAGAGAAAAGAAAATCACAAGGTTTTACATACATAGGGAAATTATGATGCCATCTTTAAACATGTGGGAATTGTCGGACTAAATACGTTTACGGAATACATAATTAATATATTCTTACGTACTTGTGAAATATATATTTAGTATTTTTTCGCATTACAACAACTGCAATGCAATGCATTTATTATCTTTTTTTGCTCTGGAAAAGTTTGTAACTCTCTCTGATATCTAAAATAAATTAAATGTAATGTAGATTATCTGTCTTGACAAGTCTCTCTGTGTGATATACGCTCTATTGTGTCTGGGACTCGGCTCTTTATACTATCTGATCAACGTTATTAACGAGGTGCACCCAATACTTGTAAAAACCGGTACACAAAAACGTGTTTTTGAAGGACAATCAGCTGTTTATTGCTCAGTGAAAGTAGACAATATTTGTATGTCCGTTGGTATTAATAATTCCGTCAAACAGCAATATGATATATTGTTAATTCACAGACAGTCAGCGGCAGGAGAATCAGGATAGAGGTGTCCACACAGGACAATGACAGACGGATGGGCCGTGGCGGCGGCAGATCTGATAGGGACAGGTAAAACCAGTTTTATAACAAACAACATTTGAGGGCTATGTACTTAAAAGGGGTTGTTATTATTCAATCTGAGCACATAAATGTTTTGTTAGCTGAATGTAACTGAATCATACAATATGATGAAAATAAATGAAACAGATTTAGTAACTATTTAATTGTATTTTCCAATTGTTTCATTTAAGGTCTTATAATGTTTTATTCTATAATATCTGTAGGTTCAAACTCTAGATAGCAACTGTGAGTTTCAAATTTATCGTCCCTGTCAAAGAACAACCAAAACTGTTGTCAAAATGCCCTTATAGTCGAGAATCTCTAATAGGTTTAAGCCTCTGTAAAAGTAGTAAATCCGACCAGTGTCGCCAATAGGATAAGAAAGGCACTGCATATACTTGTTTGATATAATGATAGATGTATGATTATAGTGTCATGGTACAGATGGTTCGGTGTCCAGGACATAAAATATAGAATGTGACAATGTCCCCGCAGAGACTATGATCCCGAGCGTACGATGGGCGACTGGCGCTCGGGGCCGCGCGCCGTGCCCGAGCCGCAGCCGCGCGCGCGCAACATGGACCGAGACCGGGAGCGGGAGCGGGACCGAGACCGTAAGCATTGCATACATACTTCACACATACATTCTTGAATTCTAATCACGGTCACACTAATATTAGTCACATACAAGATATTGTAGGCATTACTATCTAAAGAAGGTTTTAGATAAAAGACTGGAAAAAATTAGCTTAGCTCTTTGAATTACTAGATTTCTGATTTTTCAAGCAATAAATATTTTAGAAATTTATCCATATCTACATAAATTTAATAATTATCTCTTATTAGGCACATGGGAATTATATTGTTGACAAAAAGGATTCAATTCATCATATAATATAAACAACAAAACAGTGCAAAATGTAAATCCATAGCCACAAGGGTCATGGAAGGTCAGCTCAATACAAAAGCTTGGATTTACAAATACTTTCACTTCCTAATTTAAATTGCATAGTATTCCGGATGCGTCATTTAACCCGATTATTATGTACTCCACGTTGAGAATCTATGGGAAATGAAATTTGATTCCTATTTACTGGACAAATTGAAGTAACTGAAATTTATGCTCATACGGAAAAAAATACTTGATTTTTTGTAATGTTGACGGAAGACATGATTTATAAGTAATAAAAAATAGCGGAAACAGTTAAGTTGATCCCATTATGCCTCGAGAGGAAACTTATTGTTTTTTATTTTTATGAAATGTCACCATGATGAATTGGCTGCGATGCGTGCGGCACGGAGCGAGCTATAATGTCACACTTGGGACACACGTGCAGAGTACAAAAGATCATTTATCATAAATACGATTATTTTTTTAAATATTTATTGTTAATATGATAGAAGATTCGTATTGATTATTTTTGTATGTATTACGTATTTTTATCGTATCCTGAACGAATGATCTGGGTTACTCTCTTTGTCTCGGGAAGGTCTGAGTAAAGGCCATCATGCGTAGTGGGCATGATACTCTCTAGCAGGGAGCGTCACCTACAGTGACGGCGGAGGTACCAGAAACTCGGACTACGGGGCGCAGTCTGGGACTCCGTCCGAAAAGGCGGACGAGACGTAACCCTGCGAGTCTTTGAAAGCTTTCGCGGCCGGCAGTTTTAGTATAATCTGTGACACGGCGTTCAGTCGCAACTCAATTCAGACTAGTCTTCAGCTCGCTCCCACTGCATACGTCCCAGTTCTGAGTGATTGCGCACGCAGCAGTGTTGTGTGTATGTGTGACGTGGCGTGCGTACTGACGCGTGTTGTGCAGCGAGCGCGGAGGCGCGGCCGGGCGCGTGGCGCGACGGCGGCGCGGAGGCGGCGCGCGCGCCCTACGGCGGCCGCGACTCCTTCGGACGAGACCGCTATGGAGAAGACAGGTACTACACGCCACTACTTATATTCCACTCGCATACATAACCAAGTCAAGTCGTGATGACCTCGAGGTTTAGACGCGCGGTCGAACATCTCGACGGTCGCGGGTTCAAACCACAGGCACACACCCCTGACTTTTCAAAGTTATATGTGTATTCACAACGAATTTTCACGTACTTTAACGGTGAAGGAAAACACTTAGGTGTGCAGTCCACCAACCCGTACTAGTCTCTCAGTTGTAGAGGAGGCCCAGCAGTAGATGTATTGGGCTGATAATGATGATGACATACAATCACCTCCATGAATTACAAACTAAATCGATAATAATAATTATTATCAACACCTACAAATAAAGAAATAATTATGAACAGTTTTTAAAGTACAGGGTGTTGAATTTCAAAACGTCATTATGTTTCAGGGGCAGAGATCGTGGTTATGGCGGTCGTGATGGCTTCCGCGCCGCTGAACGTGATGGATTCGGGTAAATACTATATTCCTTAATGCTATCATACATTATGTACAGAGCACTCACAAACCGTATGATATGAAATATTTTATTACTATTCAATATTTTAAATTAATAATTGCTGTTGCAGGAGCAAAGATGGCGGCAGAGGTTTTGGAGGAAGAGGATTTGGCGATCGCGAGCGTGATATGCCACCCAGAGAAGGTAAGGAACTATATATAAAAATATTATGTAATATGTCATGCCCTTGACTTTTCAAATTGTTTTTTAAACTCAACAAAATGTCTAGTTGATGACAAAATAATGATTATTAACTTCTGACGACAAACTTGTTTAATCACTTGAAATGAATACTACTATTGTGTGACTCATGCCATTCAATACTATTAAACTTTAGTTTTTATTAATTCTCTATATTTCTAAATAATTCATACTTTTTTATAAAGCATTTTGTTCTTCTTTACATTAAAATATTCACCCAGCTATTTCATATCCATTGTGCCTATTGTTACATTGCCCACGGAGGAATAAATAATGTAGTCGGTTTAATAAATGGGAAGCTGACTAGATTCTTGCACAATAGGGCGCGCCGCCTTGACCTTGTAACCCACTTTATGAAGTCTTTATATGTAACAATGCTTTCATGTTGTTATGAATGAGTACCTATTTATTTATTTACTGAAGGCTTTCAAAAATTCTTATTCTCCACCTGTACAAATCCCTATGCTCTTTTGATATTTAGTAGATAGTTTATAAATAAATATGCCCAATAGTCACATACATCAGTGGCGGGACTTCAATAAAAGCCCAAAAGAGTTAAACGTTAATTGTGTAATGTCTACTTTATATTTGCTTATTGTGGGGTCTTTATTTAACAAATTAGCTTATTAGCTTAAAAATAATTATTCGCAATTGTGAAAGGCAAACTGGGCTTTTGGGCTTCTACAGAAGTACCGCCACTGACATACATAGTTCTGACCCCACATTAAGATTCGAGTCTTAGTGTCGTGGGCATCAGAAACTACGAAAGACTTCGTTCTCACAAAAATCCAGACCCGAAACAAATATTTGTGGATCACACAAACATTTGTCTCGGTGCGGGGATCGAACCCGCGGCCTCTCGTTTGGCAAGCTGCGCCAAAAGCTGTCATATTTTATTTGTTTTTTTATAGTTGTACTGAGATGATTTTTGCAACTAATAGTCCAAAAAAAGTAATTAATCATTACTTTCAGTAAGCCACCTTTTCAAATTGTAAGTTTGCTTATAGTCTTAATTTTTTCATCAAAGGTGATGGCAAGCCTCGAGAACGTCCGAAACTGAACCTTTTGCCGCGCACGATTCCACGCGAAACTGAAACACCCACTAAACCTGCGGACGGTGCACCGCTGGATGAGAAGCAACCCGAGAAAGCGGCACCGAAGCCTGTGTCTGCTGAGAAAGTGTTTGGTGCTGCTAAACCAGTCGACACTGCTGCTAAGTGAGTATGAATAAACACATTGAAAATTATAAGCAATAAAACATCACTGATAAAGGGAAATGCCCAAATGACTATGGATCTTAGTATCGGCAAAAATATTTTTGTGCCAAGTTGAAAACTGCTGTATATTGTTGGAATTAATATACACTATCAATAAAACTAAAAAGGACTATCATAATAAGCGGGGTTCATGGTAACTATGGGGTCAAAGAATAATATAAACACTGCATACTAAGAAGCAGCAATACTAACTATATGGAGTCTCTTACTCAAAATCACTACCTAAATAAACACACCTGTTATTAATAAACACACGAGGAATATGAAAAACATTCATATTATATATGTTTATGCGAAAAACAAACGCAACTGCAGTTCTTGTATACATATTGGATAACATATGACTTATGACTATGACATTATCCCGCCCGCCAGCCAATTTCAGTGTTGCCAAGTGCATAAGTCGATTTATTATTGATTACTTTATAATCGATATTTCTCATGATGATCATGTTGAAAAAAAATATTTTTGTATTGTCATTATATTGTCAGGATGTTCAAAGCATGGTTCCTAAGTAATATACAGCTATCAGAATAGTACCGAACTTGTTAAATCTATTATTAATAATATCTAGAAGTAGAGAGCTATTAATTGATGTAATTGTTGCAAATAAGCACGTCGATGAAACGCAATGTGCGCAAAGACAAAAATCTGTGAAGTGCCTGTTTCGAAAAATGTTTGCGTTTGATAGCAGAAACGAAATACTATGGCAAACATCACCAACCATTGCTTAAGAATATGTTACTTTTATTTAAATAAGTCTTATTATTAACATTTCACGCTAGCGCACACACTGGCATGAACTGGTGATAGCTTACAACAATATTGTTATTTCTTTTTAATAGTAAATGATCAAATAAAATAAAATCGATTTGATATCCTATTTATCGATAATCTGATATCGCGTGAACGGTTTTTTTGTCATGGCAACATTACTTTATGAACTGACAACAGAAAATGTAGAAACTAGGTAAATAAATAGAATGACTTATTATCTTAATCTATTTTATCCGGCAAATGTAAGATCAACTAATGCGATATAAAACCTTTACAATTAAAAACAAGAATTGTTGATATTACTAGCTTGTGGCACAACTTAAAAAAATGCGATACTGCTTTTGGGCATTCTCCTTTAAGTTCATAACATTCATTCACAAAAAGCTCTGTCATCATGAGCCTTCAATTTCTCGTCATGGAGCAACTGCGAAGATCTTGGCTTTTTTTCGGCTTTCACTTAGCTTGACTGCACCATATACATTAAGTTATTATAGCAAGGATGATGTCGTTAGTGATTTTTATTTATTAAAAGGAAGCTCGCATAGTTATATTTTTGTCAGCCAACTTTATTGATCATCATAATAGCACATGAAAACATAGTCATGATCTGTATCATGGCTTTGTCATTATTTTAAATATGTGCTAGAATAAAAAGGTTAACTAGACATCGGCTCATTTACCTCATGTATGATTCGATCGCTCTATACCAACAATTACTTAAAGCATTAATGACACTGTGAACATCTCGATTTCTTTCATTAATCATGTAATGTTTCTTTTATAGAGAAAGAGAGATAGAAGAACGCTTGCGCAAACAGGAGGAAGAGGCCCGACGTGCGGGCGATGACAAAGAGCGCTGGGGAAGAAGAGTATGTAACTTCCTTTACAAGGCTTTTTGCTTTGTAAATATGTATTCTTTATTTATTGCTAAACTTGATGTTATTTGGTTGACAGAATGACCATTCCGGAGACCGTCGTGCTGGAGCCAGACGTGGTTAGTAACCTAATTCCATGTTTGTTTATACTTTATGTAATTTAAATAGAACACTTTTTGGTAAAGTATCACAGCTTTATGTCTGTAAAGTCATGTTGGTAACATAAGATGTTAATAAAAACTATTTTTCATGTGGTATTTAACCATTGTTGCAAGATTTTCAAATGGTAAAGTTGAATTGATTCATATATTATTTCACGAAAATAACTATAATAAAAGTTTATAAGCAACTAATAGATTTATTTTTTCATACAGATGATCGCGGTCGTGACTCGCGTAGCTTTAATAGAGATAGAAGAGATTATTCCAAGGACGACAAGGATAGGCGCGAGTTTAACAGAGACGACAGGAGAGATTACAGAGATGACCGGGATCGTCGTGACAGAGATGATCGCGACAGGCGCGACTACCGAGATGATCGCGACCGACGCGACTACAGGGACGACAGAGACAGGCGCGACTACAGAGACGACAGGCGCGATGACAGGGACCGTCGCGACTACTCGCCCGAAAGGCAACAGTACCGGGACGACAGGGACGAGCGCCGCGACCACTCCGGCGAGAGGCGCGGCTCGCGTGACCGAGACACGCGGGACGAGCGAGACACTCGTGACGCACGGGACACGCGAGATACACGTGACGCACGGGACACGAGAGACACTCGTGACGCACGGGACACGCGAGACACTCGTGACGCACGGGACACGCGTGACACACGTGAGGCACGTGACTCGCGAGGTGCGCGGGACGAGCGCGACGACTCGCGAGAGCGCCGCCCCGACTCGCGCCACCGCGACGAACGTGACTCGCGCGAAGAACGCGAGTCGCGCGACGGACGCGAGGCGCGTGACGGACGCGACGAGCGCAACGGTCGCCCGAGCCGCTCGCGCGACCGACGCGACGACCAAGACGACGCTGCGCCCATGCCCAAGTTGAAAGAACAGGAGAAACCGGTATGTATTCCTCGCATGAGTGACGAACGCACCCGTCATTGAATTCGTACTGATCGTGAACTATGTTTGTTTCAGGTTTTTGTTGCATCAAATAAATTCAGCTTCCTGGACGCCGACGACGACGTCGGATCCGATTAACACGTTCGGGACCTCGGTGCGCGATATATAGTACAGTGTTCATTTTACAGTTGATTCGAGTGTAAAGTGTAAATTTACGAGTATCAAGTGGCTGACGCGTTGCGGAACACTATATATGCACTGGGACGATCTTACCGTTGTGCTATGTAATGAAACTTGATTAGTCATTAGTGCGGTGTGGATACACGTGTATTAGGGTTGCTATATGCTCACGTTGCTTCGAGGCCGGCCCCAGTCTTTATTGTGACTCTGGGAGCTTTTTATACAACCCCACTGACATATTCCGAAAAGATATCCCCGAGCTGGAGCAGATGTTGTAATAAAGGCTGGGGCTCATATTTGTGACCATATTGTACTGATTGGTGTAAATTTTTCTATGGGTTTGTTACGTAATGTAATACGAACGTTTGCAAAATAAAACTGTCCAAAATCATGTAATGCTTGCGTTCCAATTTGAAGGAGATAAAACTGGTTTTGGCACAGGTGCTTCTTCAACAATGTTATCTTATTGTGAATAATATGTATTGTATTGATTGTGTTATGTTGCAGTATATTAACATAATATTATTATTATATAATTCATTCAGCTCAGTTTATTGCAATGCCACCATTTCTATAGGGAATCTTATTTTGTTATTTTAGAATATACCTTTATGTTAAATAAATATATAGTCGATTTAGGTTATTAGTATATTAATTGTATTATTTATCTTTACACTCAAAATTGTCGAATTAATCTGATGATACAATTTGACGCGATAAATGTACGGCGTACATATCGTGTCTGCATTACTGTCCCCGCCTTTGTCGTGTGGATTATGTTATTTTGAAATTCATAAGTACCTAAATATTGGACTAAGGCTCGGTCACAATTTGTCGGAATCACGTGAAAATACGTGCTAATGTGTTTTATTGGTAATGTCAAAATTCTTTGGGTACATGTCCTAATTGTGAACTATAAATAAAATACATTTTTCAACCACAATGAAGTATTTTTATAGCTGTTGTTTTGCATTTAAAAGAAAGTTAGACCATATTTTACCCCACTACTATGAACCAGCTTTTATTATTGAGAGTACTTCAGGTAACAGGTTGGTCTACTAAACTCGCCTAGTGCAGGCGGGCGAATGTAAAAAAAGGATGTTTTTTTTACTTCATTATAGACTGTTATTCATTACGAATTCATTTAACTTCGCAAGTCATAAATGTTCTTGATATTAGAAACCATGTCTGCTGAAACAACCATGACCTCTTCATAAGTACTCAAGACCATGACCCCAAGATGCACTTAGGGATGTGAAATTAATGGAAAAGAATCGATTAAATAAAAATTGGTGTTTCTTAATTCAATATTAATCGATTTGGCAAAATTCGATTTTAATAAAAATAAATAATCGTCTTTTTCTATTAATTCCAAATAAATTTTCAATAATTGATTAATTTTACTACGAAAATCGATTATACGAAAATGATAATCACGTTTATTAAAAATCGATTATTTTTTAACATCCCTAGATGCAGTTAGATAGTTTTGCACTCAGATCAGATAACGAACTACGACAAAATCCTTCAAAAAGCGTGTTCAGTCCGTTCAAGATATTTTTTAAAGTTTAATTGGTTACTAGCCATTCATTATTGACTTTTAGGTGGTTATTAGTTTTTGACAGATAATTAAAAGGATAAATCCTTGTAATTTGCCCTGTGTAACCTTACTAAACCTTTTATCGATACTTTGGAGACGGAATTTTAATTATCTAACTGTATTTTCATTACAAGGAACACTCGTGTTTATTTATTATTATCTGACATTGCGTACATTGTACAAATTTGCAGCCCATGTTTTTTGTCGTGCCTGCTTTTCTATTAAAAAAAAACATTGAGCAATCCAGTAAGTTTGTCTATTTTAGTACTATATAGCAACATGCAGCACATCGTCAGATTCATAAAATGCAGACTTTCCTGCAATCAATGACCTCGCATTACATTAATCTGACGCATTCGAATTTTCTATGTAGAGATTTTATTTACTATTCTGATCAACTGCTCTGAACGCTAGACCCTATTTAAAGGGTTCATGTATTGTGGGCATATGAATATCTATATGTAAGGGTGCAAGGTTTCACCCTCATGTTATTCTGCTGCGGTTGAGTAAATCCCTATAGGCCCGCTTGGGCTCCCCTACTAATATTCTCTAGTACGGCCTACATCTGGTGCCGTATAATCACCGAAAAATATCATTACTAAATGGCGACAATTTTGCCAAATATAATTGTAAAAAATATTACAGACTAAAGACATACTAATATAGGCATACTAGCCAATCATGCAGAGATTGTATTTAAATTAACTGCGTTACTATGCCGATTTTTACAACTTGCGTAAGTACAGTGGTGGTCGCTATGCGGTAGTGAGTACTCAACTCAACTACATTATGTCAACAGGTTTGCCACTCCAGTCCAGCCGATTCAATAGTAACAGTGATGCGTCTCTACCACTTAAAAAACTTTCGCTTTTCTTTTCTTTCTTTTTGACTCTGGTAAGTATTTACGGAGTAGGTAATATCCAATATTGATACCATGTTAATTTTTGTCTGCAAACTCAATGCTTGTATTCAATAATAAATCGAGTATCCTCAACATGAAATATAAGTTTGTTTCGCGAGTTTGAGGTGATATCGTTTTATCATGACAAAAAGAAACGAACTTTCATTAGAAAATCGTGTAAAAATACAGCTTCTACATGAGCAAGGGAAGTCGCAGATAGAGATTTCGAAAGCTGTGAAATGTTCGTGTCGATCCGTGCATTATCTCTTTAAACGATTTGCTGCTACCGGATCTCATCAAAATAGGCCAAGAAGCGGGCGCTAACGCATTAAAATCAGGAAAAAAACATCTGAGCTTGCTGCTAAGTTTACAGTAGAGACTAACCGAATAATTTCTGCTCGAACTACTCGCAGAAGACTGCAGGAAGCTGGCCTAAAGGCTGCTAAGCCAGAAGGAAACCATGGCTTTCCCACAAGAATAAGAAATCTCAGTATGAGTGGGCCTTGAAATACCCAATTTCACCGACGAAAACTGGCCTGTTGTTTGGTCAAATGAATCGAACTTCGAGGTGAGTTGTCAGTTTAATGCACTAACAATATTTAATGAAATCATTTGAAAACAAAGTGTTTTTATATAGTTATTAAATTTTTCAAAACTATATATTTCTTTCTTTAATGCAGATTTTTGGCACCCCTGTTGTGACCTTTGTGCGTCGCCGTGTTGGCGAAGAATTTAAGCCAGAGTGTGTGGTATCAACGGTAAAATACGGCGGCGGAAGCATAATCATTATGCCATAATGGTCTGGGGCTGTAGGACCAATTCAGGGGTTTACGAATTGTTCGTGTGCGAGGGTCGCATGAACTCTACAAAATATATAAATGTCCTCTAAAATGGGTTGCAGCCTTCTTTAACAAAACTTTTCTGCGATACGCTACGAATATGGATGGCGTTAAATTCCAACAGGATAACGGGCCGTGTCACAAACCTGATTGCACTATGGCGTGGTTTCGGGAAAATCAAGTCGATCTTCTCGACTGGCCTGCCCAGTCTCCGGATCTAAATGTTCTATGGCATTTATGGGGTTTATTAAAGCGCAGCGTCAGGCGCCACACAATCAACAACAAAGAAGAGCTAGAACGTTGCCTGCACCTTGAATGGAACGCTATAACTACAGACGACTGTAATAAGTTATTAAGCTCTATTCTAAAAAGAATATCTGCTTTGATTAAAGCTAAGGGTGGACCCACTAAATATTGATTTTTTAGCAATAAATAATAGTATAAAACCTTATAAAATTGTTTTATTTTAATTTGATATAGTACCTACTATGCACAAAATCGAGAGATGGCATGGGTGCTCAATACTTTTGGCCAAGGCTGTACATTCATACGTTGGCGGTGTGCAAGAATCGATCCACTTTAACGTCCGTCCGCAGTATACAAATTAATTGATTCATTAATATATGACAGTTCCTGACGTCAATCATTATACAAACGACTTTTATGAATATTCGACAAATACCTATACATACACGGACTAATTATTCTATAAATAATTCTCAGTATTATCCACCTCATAACCAAGGACTTATCACAACAAAGATCTAAAATTTGGTCTAAGGTAGTGACATTGTAAACGACCGATAGGCGATAGCCCAAGGTTCTGAAGTAAGTAAGTCCGCCATTGCGTTGACATTAGATAATAGATAGTTTTTGGTTTGGTAATTGTTTGCCCGTTTTGGCGTCGACCGCTCGGCTACCGCATACAAGCCCCCTGTTCTGCAAGATCATCACTAA
The DNA here is from genome assembly GCA_907164795.1 of Hemaris fuciformis. Taxonomy (NCBI): domain Eukaryota; kingdom Metazoa; phylum Arthropoda; class Insecta; order Lepidoptera; family Sphingidae; genus Hemaris; species Hemaris fuciformis. Next base: position 3,940,294 of record OU015443.1, read on the forward strand.
AGAGATTTCCAGCGAAGTTCTATTTTACACCATTAAAATATGCAGTTACATTTTTTGCATTTATTGAGAGTTATAGCGAGAGATTTAGTACAAGCTCACTAAAAGATATCATTCGGGGTTACTATAAAAAAGCATAAGAGTCTTCTTATCACGTAAATTCTTTAATCATGATGACATCATTTTTGTATCCCCGGGGTTAGAGCCAAAATTTGTTAAATATGTCTAAACATTAACTAAAAGGAAAATAAATCATTTTGAGCCCATATACCTCCCACTGCTGGTCACGGGCCTCCTCTACTGTTGAGGGTTTAGGCTTTGGTCCACAACGTTGGCGGACTACACACCTAAGAAATTTATAAGAACTATTAGGTGTGCAGGTTTTATCACAATGTTTCCTTCACCGTAACCGTACCTTAAAGTTAAAATTACCTTAAAATTCATTGTGAATACACACATAACTAAGAAAATATTTTTTACTCGACAAAATAAATAAAATGCAGTCATGATGTTTAGATTCTTTATTTCAATAACATTTAGAAAAAAATATTTATCCATACCATGCAATAACTAACCAATTGTACTAATATTTTTTTACAAAATATTTCCGCTTACACGATAGGAAATAAAATATACTCGATAAGCGGATACTTGTTAAATAGAAAGAATTCTTTATTAATTCAAAGTAACCACACAAGCAAGCAATGTGTTTTCATGCCCTCATTAAAGTAGGCACAATGTTACACATTAAATATGGCTTATTTCTAGAAGTCATGTTATCAATAGAACAGTTAATATAATTCTCAAATCTATGATTCAAATTAAAAATACAAACACGCTCGTAGCATGTATGGGATCTTAATACAACACACATAACATGAACAATCCAATCATTCTTAGAATTTAAAGTTATATCTGTAGGCATAGCCAGAACTCTTCTCGCCCAAAAACGAACATTCTACATCTAATCTATCATATTTTCCCAAATGTCAGTAAATTTAAAACAATAGGTTAGCAACAAAATAAATCTACGAGTCTAATCTATTCTTCCGTTACATTAGCAAGAGAGGCAAGTGTGTTCACACATCTCGGCTATGCCCACAATTTTAAAATAACAAGACACGCAAGGCGTTCTACAGTGGGACACAAACAGTTTCAACCGATTGTCTACTTCATTTCTGTAAGATAGCAGTCATCAAGGCATCTTTCAATTTTTTAGTCATTTCTTCTAAAATATCTGCTTTGACTTTTAATTTTTTATTTCTTTCTTCTAATTCGATAACTGACTGTTCCATCTGTAGTTCCTTGAGTTTCCTGTTCATCCTAGATCTTTTGGACGCTTCATTATTTTTATCTCTTAATTCTCTATATTTCATTTCCTGCGTAGAGATGGACGATGAGTTTTCGTCCACACTACACACTGAGGACACGGTACTCTCCCTTCTCTTGGGAGGTCGTCCTCTTCGCGCTCTCGTCAGCTGCTGTGACCCTTCAAGCGCGAGAATCATATCCTTAATTGGAACACTAGGTTTTCTTCTTTTGTACTTCCTAGATGGCTGTTCTGTATAAGGTGTGTACGTCTCATCTGAATCTTCACTGTCATGATGTCGTTTCCGGCTCAAATGTGATTTTGTGTCATCATTGTCCGATTCTACGTGAGATTCGCTTTTAGGAGTGATGGGATCGTAATCAACACGTGGTGGGCTGTCAATTTTTGTGCAAGAACCGCTTAAGTCAGGTGCTGGTTCTTGAACTGGCCTTGCTTTCGTCGATTTCTGTAACAAAGGAACAACGTATATTAGAAAAAGGTAAAAAAAATCTAGTAATCTAACGAATGAAGATTATTGTAGAGAAACCAACCATGAGTGATGGATGTGTGCATTTTTCTTTCTCCAACTGCTCGACGTAGCTGAGGACTTCAGGCGTGCTGATGGAATCGTTGGGCCAGTTGGGCGCACGCGCCAGGACATCCACCGACAGCCCACCGCTGCGCCGCTGCACCCCAGTATCTTGCAACGCCCCCTCTTCAACCCGCTCATCGTTGATAATAAACTCAGAAATAAATACGTTATTACTTTCCACCTCCCGTGGAATGACAGAAACAAATTTTGAGTCCAGGGAGTCTTCTTGTTCGATGAAGGGCAATGTGTTGTGTGTGTTTGTGTTGTATGCTTTTGGATAGTGTGTGTTGTATGTGTTGGTCCACTCGACCGGCTCTGACACTGGCCAGCTACTCCTGTCGGGGACCGTATTAGACGTCAAATCTCCTATAACAACTGGCAGGTTAACGATATCTAAAAATTGTTCCTGAATAGGCACCTTGGTAGGTTCCTGTGGGAACGCCAATGGTTTGATGTATTGACCAAACGCGTCGACATTCGGAGAGAAAGGATCAACAGGTGTAGTGTTATAAAAGCCTGCCTGGCCGTATGGAGAATTAACGTCGAATGCATCCCACCCATTGGGGGAGAATGGTGTTTGTGGTGTGTCGATATTGTATGCCCTTTCTTCAGTTTTTTTGGGGGGATCTGTAGAGGAAAAACATTGGTTAAACTATTGCTCTCGACGAATCATTTCTAAGATACTGGGTATAATTATTTTAACAAATTAAAAAAAGATTTATAATGAAAAATCAGTTAAAAAGATAGATTAATATGCAGAAATTATTACTAAATTCTATAATATATTCAAGAAATTGTGACTTTATGACCTTAAAATTTGAGTATAAGTAGTAATTTTGTTGAAGTGCAGTGAAGTAAATAATAGTTGTATTACAACAATTCTTACCAATGGTCTGTACTTGTTCTTCCTTGGCGGGAGCGGAGCACCACTGAACCAGATCTTGGAAGAACTCGCAGTCCTGTTCGTTCTGAAACATTGTGTCCTCGAACAGCGGCTCCGGTTTCAAATATTCCTGAAAATAGATGATTCTCATGTTAAATTTAGCTCAGCCGCTAGATGGGGGAATTAAAAATTAACTTAATATTAATAAATAATAGATAATTATGTTAGTACTCACGTGCGCAGCAACCCGGCCTTACCTCGGAATAGCTGGTGGTGGGCACCGGTGACGTCGGCATCGCTCCTGTGTTTCCGTCGGTAACCACTCCGGTTGAACCGTTCTCCTGCAGACTCTTGTCGGGCTTTAAACGATCTAGTTCTACCACTTTCAAAAGACTTTGAGTCTTGAGACTCGTTTGCGAAAAAAACCATATCTTTTGGTGTTTGAATTGGTGTATTGATTTCCGATATCGTCGCTCCGACTCGGACAGATGATCTTTTGAGCAACCATTTTGAATAGAACTACAAACAGAAATGATACGACGTAACATAATGTGCATATTGTATGAAGCCAGGTGGGATGTTGATAGGGAAACAGATAAATGTGGTGGCAATGATACATGTACATGAAGAGACTCACATGGTGAATGTAGCTTTAGGCGCCAGAGATTCACCATGGTCACAAATAAATGCATGATGTTTTTAAAATGATATATAAACGAATAAGATAAGAACATATACTTAATCTCTGATGTTCGACCTTTCAACATGAAATATGAACGCGCAAGGTCAACTCCGAGGGTAAACGTTTATGAGAATGTAAATTTAGATAAAATAGAACGAATACAAATCGATTACATGAAATGTGAAGGAATGATGATTGCATTAATATTAAAATATTATATTCATATAATATATACCAAAAGTATGAGTTTTGAACAACATAACAACAACAGTTGCCGTATATATTATGCAATCAACATAATATGTCACCTGTCCTATGGATATGTTCATGTCAACATTCAATGTCAAAGCAGTTATTACAATTTTGTTTAATGTGAAAAAGAACAAATGGCCCATTGTTGGCTCTCACAGAGCGTCTCCACAAAACCGGAAAAATCTATATTTTATTTATAACTAACACGTTAATGAATAAAATCTAATTATCTTACAACTTACGAGTACAATTAGTAAAAGCGGTCTTACATAAATCTAATAAGTAATACTAAATTAAGAACTAAATTAAACGTAATTGTAAATTCTTTGCATGCTATACTAAATTATATACCAGTTTTAAATTATTTGTTGGTATAATAGAGCTGTAAGGTAACAGGAAAAACATTTTGTTAATTGGCATAGTTTTTGTGATCCATTAAGTACACATTAACTTATACAATTTATTGTCTTGTGAGTATCGCAGTTATCTCGTGTTCCTACGTATGGCTGTTTTTATCTCTACCGCATTATGTTATCTCGTTTCGTGAGGCAAATATTCCATTGATATTTGTTTGAGAATATTTAAATGCAAACAATCGATAAATTGCTATGCCATATGACAATGGAGACGAATAGTGTATTCTTTACAAGCCAACGGGAAGAGGAAACAATGTTTTCACGTGAATGATGTCATGAACTAAAATATGCTTAGAAGCGTGATATGAGAAGCCAAATAATGCTAATGAGTGGTTGATATTAGTTGAAACCTTTGAAGGGAATTTAGTTTTGATGATAAGAGTTTAAATTTATTTATAGAATTTGCTCTTTATAACTCTATCTTTAGTACTTTACTGAATAATTCATCGATATAGACTTTTATTTTGAATTAGGTCTTCGAGAATAATTCATAAGAAATGGTCAAATACTATAATTGTTTGTTTAAGAAACTCAAGAGGTTTTTTAATCTTCCAAAGTTCTTCTATGGCATCACGGGTCCTGTGAACAAATAATTAGAACCGAAACGAAGGAGGTGAACGCAATTACTTACTTTGAACTCTTCTTGAGCTCCTAATGAAATCTTAACTCTTTAGGCTCCCAGCCAAGTAATTGTCGCGACAGTAGGCCTGTAACAAGAAACGCCTAGTGAGTATTCGCGAAAAATATGTGATGACGTGGAGAGGGACGCTCGTCGACCGCAACTACTGCGATAACTTTAAGCGCTTGACTTTGACACCCCAATATATATACACGTGTTATATCTATGCGGTAATATCAGATACTTGATGTGGTTATCGCGTTTTGATATATCTGTGACCTCGACGTACAATCGTCAGACCCAGCGCCCACACATATCGATCGGGCATTTGATGTACTCGCCGCGAGCTACCACTCACAAATTGAGTTAACACACGTGACAAGTTGATTTTTCGTATGAATTCGTCCAGAATAGTTAGTGCGGTCGTCGAGTGCTGGCGGTTATCCAAAACTTATACGAGACTAAACAAGTTACAGCTATAAATTTAGGAGATAAGAATAATAAAGTTATATCATTGTAGTAAGCTTAAGTCTTTAGAAATATATAAAAATTAAGTACAAATACAAGAAAAACAGATCGAAATAGCGCGTATTTCCCCCATGACTGGTTTTTTCTACCTACTCTGTGGTTAATGAAGATGTGACTACATGCGTCATCAGAAATTAGTAGTTTTCAGTAATGACCTCCTCTTTATAATTATGAGGTGAGTATATATTATGTAAAAAATATATTTAAGTAACTAACGTAAGTCTAGACATTAGCATGCGCATTTTAATGACGGTTATTACCTAAGTTATATTTTTATGACTTCTTTTTTTATACTTAAATACCTAGCCGCCATTTTGTAATAAAAATAACGTTTCAGTGGAATAAAGTATTAACACGAATTTATAATCAGATATAAAATTTTCCAGACTCTACGTAGAGCCACTTCGTAGTGTAAAAGTTCCATTTGAATTACGTCTTATATCTTATCAATGTAAAATACAAAATACGTCTGCAGCGAAACGATATCACTGATACAAAGCAAATATCTAATAGTCGCGCATTTTCCAGGAACTTACGGCGTATTTAGTATCTGTCAAAGCAACGTGACCGCAGTCTACGAACAAGTTCAGACATGTGCGCCGACCTACACTTAGTATTTTACACATAAAATCACCATTTTACACTTTATAGCCGCATATCTGTGTACTTCTGACAGTATGAATCCAATAAGGAATTATTTTGACACATTTATCATCAGAAAATATATTACATCATATTAAATCACAAGTAATTGCTTACCCTGTTACGAACAAATAATGTAACGCCTCCAGTCGATTAGACAGTAAATCCGCTCTTGTGGCAAAAATATTAAAATCAACTAAATAATTGTAAAGTAAGCACGATAACTTCGCTGTCTTACGAATGTAAGTTTAATATATTAGGCTGTGCAATGCACGGACACGGGCACTCCGTAAAACCACAAAAATTGTTGTGCAACAATCGGCGCGAAGCCCAGCAATCGCTTTTACTCTACCCCACTACTCGATGGCGAAGTTCTAAAAATAGCATTGCCGCTCTGCTATTGGCTGATGTGGATGACGTCAACTTGAACAACCAATAGGATCGCGCCACTGGCGAGTGTCACGAGATCAAGTTTTCACAGTGGCATATAGATACATACTTGAGTAGGTTGCTCGCACAAGTATAAAGAACTGGGGATTCACGCTGAACCGAATGGGCGCCCATTTTCTCAATGACTCATGTATTGAAAGGAAAACAAAATGTTTTCGACATACCGTGCTAATTAAAATTCTAATCAAAACGCTATAACAAAATACAATTTCTGTTACAAAATTAGATAATTAATGTACTCGCTCTAAGATAAACATAGAAGGTTTATCTTAACCCGTGATTGACTTATATCGTTCTTAGTAATAATTATCGGCATCCGAGAATAAAACAAAATCAAGCTACAGATATAATTTCGGCAAAATTTATCACATTCAACCTCTACTTCTTTCCTATTGAAGTGGATGATATCGGTTAGGATCGATAAAAATACGTACATCGATTAAACCAATAAGAATGCGCTCCATCTACGCACGATGGGCGCGTTCTTATCACACTAAATATGGATATATCCTTTAATGTAATTACCGTCATTAAGTACAGATTTACACGCAATACACTAAATATCGTCATTATCTGATAACCAATCAGTAGAACTAAGGTCCTTATTTGTAAACGTTGCTTACGTCTATATTAGTTAAATAATACTTAATCACTGTCTGTAAAGACATATTACGTCACAATAATCTAGGCAAGGAATTACTACTCAGTTAATATTGATTGAAACAAAGCATCATGTAATTATGGTCTTAAGTCTATGGTAAATTTTTGAAATGTAAAGAAAAGTTATGTTACATTTTAAGTTTTTTCACTGAGTATTTGTGAACCAGTAATCATTGTATGGCAAAGGCCGATATAAATAATAATATTTCATTTCATTTCATTTCACTAGGCCAGCGTGGTGGACTAAGGCCTAAACCCTTTCAGTTGTAGAGGAGGCCTGTGCCCTGTAGTGGGACGTATATGGACTGGTGATGATTTTACTATCTTGATGATATTGTAATCTTTTGAATAGCCTAAGGATGTTTCAGAAGGCAATAAGTTTTAAAAATATCGTTGTTACGTCTCGGGTTTTGTGGTAGAAGACATTATTCTCAATGATTCTTAAAAAACCGTTTCTGAACACTGATTTCGTGTAATATTAATATGCGTTAATTTTCGACGAGGTAATAAAAAAATAATATCCTTTTATTTATGTTTTAATAAAACCAGATTTTATTGCAGATATTTTTCCGCATTCTTCTCAAAATAGAGCATAACTTACTCGCCTAAAGTTTATACTATAAAAATCTACGATACTTATAGCGTTAAAAGAAGGCAGAGTAATTTCGAATATCGCTAGAAACGCTCGATAATGTAAGATCTGGCCGACTGTAGAGCTGCACTATAAATAAAACCTACTAAAATGGTTTAACTTACATGTTGCATATATGTCCATGGTTCATTCATAAAACACTTTCAGATTATTTAGGAATTATCTAGTCGAAAAAAAACGTCATTCCGCTTTAATTGTGCACGATTTATTGCCTTTCGTATATCGGTAGTGATAGTCGCGTGAAGTGTGCAATGCTTTTATAACTATCCATGTCAGACTTGTACGGACATGTTCTGAATCTGAACGGTGAGGCAGCTTCATTGTTTTTAGGTCGCGAACGCGAAGTGACTCATATAAATAGCTCTGACATTGGATTAGGTTGAATGACCTCCTATTCACTTGCGATTGTGTGTTTTTTCACGTACTTTTATATTTGCAAACCATAAATAATTTATGCGCAGAACATTAAGTAAAAGGCAATTATATGGAAATAGCAAATCTACTAAAACTCTTGTCTGCTTTGCCGTCGTTATGCGGCTACGTTGCAGAGATCTTTTGCAAATTTTATAGGTCATGTTGACATTGACTTTGGCGCTCTACACAGAGTTGAATACAACTAGTTCAAGGGCTCTCTTAGGCCGAGTTCTTGGCCAACTCCAGTATAACATAAATTATTGCTATGGTAGAAGAATCACAAGGACACCCATACATTACCGATCGCCATAACGTTCTATTCAAATGTGTTACGGTAGAATTTAATTAAACAGTTTAAAAACAGGTGCGTGAACGAGTGTAGGTGAAATCCGGAAATGTACAAGGCCGACTGCTAGCATTGCTTAGACTTATAAAACCAAATTTAAATAATTAAGGACGTATCAAGTCGTCAAAACGACGCTCTACTTTTGAGATAATTATATTCTGTTTTATTTTCGTGGTTTCTCGTTGTCGAAAGTCTATCATTGAACCATAACCAACCGATTTGTAATGATCAGTTTGAAGTTGGATTTTTTTAGATTAAACTTTTAAAATTAAATCCACTTGATAAACAATTCTATCGTGTAGGAATGATCAAGAGCGCAAAACTAATTATCCGTGGAAATGGAACACTTTTTTTTTAAACAACAAGAGTTCAAAGCCAAATATATCAGAACTTTCAACATTCTACGTCGAACAAACTGCAGAATCTCACCCGGCCGATATGACTGTGTCGTTTGACGGGATGTAAAATTAGGTGGTAGAGCCAAGTCGTGGTCAGATCGAACTGCCGTATGAATCAGGCCAACGGTATTTGAATTTTATATGTTTCAAACGGAAAATAAGGTTGTTAGAGGTCTATTTTGATACTAGCAGGAAATCAAAACTCATATGTGTTATTATGTGAACGTAGTACCTGGAACGGAAACCACATCTTCCAGTTAATTGGTTACCTAGCTAATGTACGACGTAATATTTCGCTATTCCTAGAAACGGTTTTACCGGTTCATAGATGTAGTGAAAAAATTACATAAGGAAACAGGCGAAGTTCGTAATAAACAAATAAACAATAAATTTGCTCGAATCCCATAGAATACTCAAATGAGTTTCCGAGAAATACCTGCGCTAATGTAAACAGCTGCGCGCTGTGAAGACTGTAGACATGAATTATAAATACTATGTTACGTTGAACACTGTACAGACATCTAATTACATAGTTACTTACTGTTTTTCCTTTACTTTTTATACTGGCATGAAAAAATGACGAGACTGGCATCTATTAGCAGGTGCAGTGGGGCGTATTTTGTTTACTGGAAATATAGAGCCGATTATATCACGATTATGCCTTTATCTCACGCTGACCCAGACCGTGATCCTCTTGCATAAGCCACTATGACGAGCGTTATGTACGTGTTTTACAAAAGCACTGATTGATACGAAAATAATGCTGAAATATTTGCTTCAAACATAACCATACCTGCGTACGTATATTTTATAAGAGCAATTAGTAAATTTACATACTGCATTGTTACTGAGAGGCCTAAGGTACGGTTGACTACACGAGTAAAGTTTCTCTAAGAATGTATCTCGAAATACGCCTTAAGACACCGGAAAACATGCCAAGTGGGTCGCATCGCGGGAATCCCATGCAAAAGCCAAGCGTAATTACAATCATCGCTCATTATATAATAATGAATCGTCAAAATATAAGTTTATATTAACACGCGGGCATGATCAAGTCTAAAACTAGTTTCGTCCTGTTCTATCGATATCGATATCAGATAACTGTGCAAAATATCCAATCATAATCCAAACAAAAATATTTATTGCAGAGGTATAGTCTGTGACTACTCATTGGAGTGATATGGGCTGGATTTCCCAATGGTGACGAATAGGCTTGGTTGTTATTGCAAAACTCTTCTATTTTAGCACGATACATCTATTCCAGGAATTCCGCTTGTTTATTGAGATGAACTTGAATACCTTATTTTTAATATAAATTAAAATTTTAACTATATATCTTATTGTATAACAAGAGGTCTCATTGAATTATTTCGACTTGAAAGCGGGTTTAATCCAAGAGCGTTATCCAATTATGTTAATTTTCTTAGCTTTGTAATAACATCTGCGGCTGTTTAGGCGGTAACCTTCGTAACAATACTGTATAAGTAGCCTCTAAACAAGAATAATTTGTCTCAATGTATATACTAAGGTTAAAATTTAAATTAGACTTAATGAACAAAAAAAATATTCAAATTGTAATTAATGTTTGAAGTGGTAGAGCCGTATGTACTTACGGATAGGCTGGTTCAAAATGGGTTGGTTCCACTGTCTCAAAGAAAATAAACGTTATTATATCTGCATTAGCTTTCTTTTTGCTTTAGATGAGTGGGACTGCCAGACTGAATTATCTGGTAAAAGATGTCGCTTGAAAGGAACACGTAAAGGTGTAGATTTCCTCAAGAGTCTTTTGTGTTATATATTTTTAAAAAGACATAATTTTGTCGGCTGGAACTAATTGTTTTCCGCAAGTCGTAGCTCTTAATCTTATTCGTTTTGTATCCCAATTACAAAGTTATTTTTTTAACATTATATAAAAATGCTAATATTAAGCTTACTTTCATTCGGAAATTTTAATAGCTTTGTTTACGGAGTATTTGGGCACGAGGCGAGACTTTCACAAATACTATCCCCACTAACATCAGACGTACGCGGAACTCATTAGCAACAAGGAAAAACCGAACTAATTCGTTTTAAATTTCGAAATCCATATACCAAATAGTATTAGAGTTTTAACTAATCACCTTTTGGTAATAAAGGTAAATATTCAAGGAAATTGGAGTAACCAACCAGTCCATTTCTAATTATAGAGGTATATGGTATAATATGTTGACCTCGGTTCACGGACACCAAAATGATGCCTACAATAAGAGTAGAGAATAGATTTTGCCCAAACTACGCCGTGTCGCCACCCAATGGGGCCTCTATTGAGCGCCGCCGCCGGTGCGACGCGACGTCACGCCAGCCAGCGGTAGTTTCGCGATAAAGCTTGCTAACGATGATTTGCAAATTTGCGGCATATGTACTTCTGCGGCGGCAGATAAACCTATATTGTATTGCATACGAGTATATGGCAGTTTAACGCCATATTTAAAATTGGAATCTAACGTAATGATTATATTGTCATTATGTGTTTTTTATTTTAAGTTTTCCGCCAACGACAAACATAGATTTAATGTTGTATTTACTAAGACTTTACATGGTTATTGAAAATAACTTTTTGTTAACTTATTCATAGACAAATTTTAGCTTAAAAAAATATTAAGCGAATCAGAATGGTAGAGTCAGGAAAGGTTACCTGAGGACATAATATCATACATGTTCAAAAAAAAACACAACGCGATGGATAGGATTGTTAAGACCCAGTCTGTGGGATTCAAAATTCTAAAGTGGTTGATATTTATTCATGTACAAGAGAAACTACTTATGCATAATAGAATTTGCCTGGACCATTTCTTGCAGGTCGGTATTAACATACTATTAAAAAATATTTTTCCTAATTTGTAAGAGGTGATGGCCTCGAGGTTCAGGCACGCGGTCAAGTATTTCGGCGGTCGCGGGTTCAAATCCCAGGCACACACCTCTGACTTTTCGAAGTTTTGTGTGTATTCACAATGAATTATCACTGGCTTTAACGGTGAAGGAAAACATCGTGACGAAACCTGCACATCTAAAAGTTCTTAGGAATTTCTTAGGTGTGTAGTCGGCCACACTAGGTCCGCGTGGTGGACTTAGGCCTAAACCCTCTCAGTTGTAGACGAGGCCCGTGCCGAGCAGTGGGACGTATGTATATGGGCTGATGATGATAAAAAAATATTTTTTAATCGCATTCAGCCTGTTTGCTATATTTGATATGGAAAATATACTCTTCTCTTCTTTAATTGTTGGTAGCCTAAGTCTAGACCATTCAAAACGTAGTACGTACAATACTCCAGATACCAATTGTAATGCTCGTTCGGAAACAATGATCTATGGCGTGGTGGGCAAAGTTCGTGTAAATATTCCCATTACGTGCTTAGTAGGTAGTTGCGTGGTGAATAAGTGCGGATGAAGTTGTGTATTACAATAAATTTACGTCATCATGTCAGTGAATTTTTGAACCCATTAATAGAACAGGAAAAAACATAACGTTAGTTTTCAGTTTTAGGAAGGTTACGCAAAAATTATATACATATATACTATATTGAAATATGTTTCTTTATTCAATAGCAACTGTACAGTTTTTAACCTCTGGCCGTAAATATGATTTAACCAAATTATTACTTGGATATATTGGATGATGCGATTTGGAGATTATATGAAGTAATCCATTATCAGACATTTTAATGATAAAAACTGGTTTTAATTAGCTTCTATCGTTCTCAATATTTTGATAAAACGGCATATTTACAGCACACACCTGGATGGCGATAAAACTTCAATGTTAATTGTAATCAAGAATAAAACTAATATTTTGTAGTCATTTAAAATGGATAGCGATATAAATATATCGAAATAATAAATGTAGTAATTATGAAATCCGCAAATGATTACTTAAAATTTTCTCATAAATCTTTTGCCCAAAAATTCACTTGTTTTTAGCATCTTTTAAGCTTTTATCGATGAAGCCAATTTTCCCCTTATAGAGTTGTTCGTAGGTACGTCAACGATATTTAGTACAGCGTGTATCTACCTGTATGTTAATGATGGATGCACAATTTAATCATAAGCTTTAGCTCTACATTCGTTTTTTACACAAATATACGCGTTTGTTTAAACCATTCAGCGTTTTGCTCAATGATAATTCCGGGTACACACGCTGGCAATACTGACGGGGTAGGCAGTACTGCAGTAGTTTTTGCATCTACGTTTCGGCCACAATGTTTTAGGTCCCAAGCCTATTACCGTTTTTCACACCTTTTCTGACTGCTACTGAGAATTTCATAAACCATACATAGCACTTTGGCCTGCCCGAGGTTCCTAGATCCCACGGTATTCACTTACGTCACGGGACCAACGAGGTACCATACAGAGATACAGACCACGTATACAGAGGTACCGATACCAATCAATGTATATATTTTCGAATTGTAGTGTTAATTTATACGGTGTGAGTTATGACCATAGGCACACTATATAATTTATGACTGTTATTTCAGATGCTGGTTGACAGATGAGTAAGTTAAATAAGCTTGTACCGATTATACGAGTATTATCGATATAAACATTAGTTAGGTACGTCATTTTTGACAAAATATGAAAGTTTTTTTTTTCATAGACCATTGTGCCATAAACTACACAATTCAACCCTTGCCTCCGTTTTGCAGTACCTATTTAGAACAAACAAACAAATATCATATCTTTACTTTTTATAAAATTTGTATAGATCGCGCAAATTGGGGGAGTACCTATAATTGTTTTATTGAAATATGCTAAGTATATGTATATACAAATTCAATCGGTTAAACAATGCTACAAGATAATGTTTATAAAACAATATACTAAGCTAAACATGTGCTTCATTTGCACTGACTCACATAATATTCATATTGTGTTCTATCCATATCTAATAAAATAGAGGTTACTACATGAAACTTTTCAGAGTACATTCATACTTCTTTTTTTATTTTATTTTAATATTACAAGTTACATTACAACACATGATAAATACGTCGAAACGTGTTACAGTCAATTGATTAACAATAAACTTACAAAATATAAAATAAACCATCTGATACAAAAAAAAACTAAAAGTAATGGCGCGTAATTCAAAAAGTATAAATAAGTTATTATTTTAATTACATCAAATTGTGAATACTTACATTTTTACGTGTCTTCTGAAAATCACTGTCTTAAACTTTCTAATTTTATCTTTTCTCTGTGTGCCGATATTGATACGACGTAGAAAAACCTGCTTGTTTGTCAACTGATTGTTGTGATTATCGTTATGATTATGACTGGGATAAATTTTGTTTTGTTGACCGTACACACAGTTCATGTTAGATATTTCCAATACTTCTATCAGTTTTCTTTTATTTAGATCTACTTTTAAACGACAATAATTAATCAAACCAAAGGTCCTAATAACTATGTTACCAAGACCAAAACTAAAATAATAAAAACAATAGAATTCAACAAACACTGTCAAGAAATTATAGGTCTCTTCATGTATAACTGAAGTAACTGCTATAAATTAACTTTGATTCAAGTATTGAGAGAGAAACCAAGAGAGATCAAGCAAATCTGTAAGCGAACTTTATCCTGATCAGAATATATGAGAATTGACTATTGAGAAATGACAATACAGGCGCTTCTGACTAGCACTAGCTGATGCAATAATGTCGTTCCATTACACACACTAAAGTTACATGAACAGAAAACGCGTAAACGTTTTTGACGTGGCAACATAGAATTTATTGAATTGCATGAATTATATAAATAAATAAAACAAGAATTTTGAAAAATATATTATAATTAAGATTATAAACATTTATAATCCCGACGTTTCGTTATATATTTATTTTGTAAAGTTATACATTTTTGTGATTATTCTACGTACAATGGAATTATTATTACTCCATTGTTCAGTGTGTACTTTTTGCTACTGTTTCATTTACTATATTAGTAGTAACTAATAAACACATTAACACTAACAAACCATTATCAATTTATCATATCAAAAATGAAAAAAAATCGAGTAATCTTTAGTCAGAAGCATACCTAATCTTGAGAGATTGTTCAGCTTGAGATATAATACTAAATGGAAAAGGCAATGTTAACGAGATATTATTTATGTAGGTATCACAAAATTTACATCTTACAATTATTTAAATTTACAAATACGAAAATGAATTTGCTTTTTATAACATTTTAGTCCATCAATCGCTGAACAAATTTGAATAAATTTTGATACAGAGTTACACAATGACATGGACACTCATCTGGAGACAGTTATAAATGTAAACTAATTTTAATCCTGTTACTAAAAAGAACTGGTCATAGCGCTTAGAAAAAATAATCTCTCTTAAGTAATTTTTTTTTGTCTAGACCATATTAGGTACTTAATAGATGAAAGCAGAACAATCAATTTTTTTTTATTAACTGGTACCAAAAAGTATCTGATTGTGAGTAGGTAAGCTATTCCAATTAGATTTAATATTATTGTTGATATCTTTGGAGATATGCAAAGCGATAGGATAAATTATTTTGTATTACAGAGCATTGATTTTTAATTGATGGGTATGGAGTGAACATTTTCACAAATGCATTTCAGTAGCGATCTCTACAATATAAAAAATACACGTAACAGTCATAAGGTAATAGCACTAGTAATTGACCACTTAAGGACACAGAAATTTCTTTTTTAATGCCTAACTTTAATCATCATTCGAATTCAATGAGTGTTTTGTTTTGTTAACTCTGTGCAAGTCTTTTAACGAAACGAGCTAGTATTTTTTCTTGTACAATGGTTGCATTCAAGTAAAAAAATGAAAATAAAACTTAATATAAGAGATTTAGTAGTTGACCACCTAAAAACTAGTAGTTGACCATGTTTTGCATCAGTAGTTGACCATTCAGATTTTTTAATTATTTGTTAAATAAGAAGGCAAATTAAGACAACTTTGCGTTTTATTTGAAATATAATAACAATAACATCCCCCGCTCGTTAATAAATGTTCTGGCCATTTCCACAATCGACCATTTGCTTTCATCGATGATATTGTAGCTGTTTTTTTTTTATAGCTTTAAGTACTTTTCCGGGATAAAAGTTATTATCGTACTTCATCATCATCATCATCATCAGCCCATATACGTCCCACTGTTGGGCACGGGCCTACTCTACAATTGAGAGGGTTTAGGCCTTAGTCCATCACGCTGGCTTAGTGCGGGTTGGCGGACTACACACCTAAGAAATTCCTAAGAACTTTTAGGTGTGCAGGTTTCATCGCGATGTTTTCCTTCACCGTTAAAGTGCGTGATAATTCTTTATCAATACACACATATGCAACTTCGAAAAGTCAGTCATGTGTGCCTGGGGTTTGAACCTGCGACCGTCGAGATTCGAGACCGCGTGCCTAAACCTCAATGCCGTACTTAAATATGACAAATTCAACATTTACTTTTTGGCGAGGCTTTTGTCAGATTCTTAATCAGACAACAGTAGTTGAAAGTTTACGCATATTTTCAAGCATATCGTTAGGACCTATGATGTCAAATTGATCTAGAGTGGTTTCAAATATGTCATCAGCAATGCTAATTGCTGGTGATCCTGGGATCGTCACTAGCACTAGTTCGTCACCAACAGTAATATGTACCGCAGTTGCCGATGGTTCCATTGTGGTTTCCAAAACACCATCATTATTGTGAGAGGATATTTTTTTTCAGCCGTTCTTATGGGTGTTTTATGAAGACGAACGACATTTACTGCTGAGAGCATTGCAGATTCAGTATAATTTAGGAATGTACCCCTTTTCCCAGACATCTACAAGGTGAAAATTTGGTTTTAGTAACTGATCGTACCTTACAATAAAGGTGGTCAACTACTAAATAAAATTAAGTTATTGTAAAAGTAAATAAAATAGTTAATTCTAATTGATGATGCCCTTCATATATTATTCCGTACAGTACATTTACATGATACAGAAATTCATCAGAAGTTGACCATCCTGGTCAATTACTAGAAAATCGTGCTAAAACGGAATCAGTAGTGGACCACCCCCACATCTCAATCTTGTAAACAAATTTTCGTATTTTAAATACCCTGTTACCTCAATTAATCCCTAACGAATAAGAAAAGCAAAACACTTATCATCAACAAGGTGACAAAGTTGTTAATATTTAACTTCAAACTTTTTCAATCCTTAAGAAAATTATGACAAAAAAACGAATAATAGATTTACGGTGCGTCAATCAACAAACAACTGGAGGCTATTTTTAATATTTGAAAATAATGGAGTCGTAGTTTGCGCGCTTCGTAGACCACATGACAGCACTAACTACTCAATATGGAATTAGTTTAAAAATATGCCGCGAATTCTTATTTTATCTGTTTATGTGCATTGGTGGTCAACTACAGGTACATGGTCTACTACTAGTGCCATTACCTTAATATGTATAGTTCTGACCCCACATTGAGATACGAGTCATGTGTCGTGGGTAGTAGAAACTACGAGAGACTTTCATCATCATACAAACATTGTCTCGGTGCGGGGATCGAACACGCGGCCTCTCGTTTCGCAAGCTGGTTTCTAGCCAAGTGCACCACTGTCGAACAAACAATATTATTCAAACAATATTTTCATCTCTGCACCATCTAAGGTTCGACTGGAAGAGAATGCCTCAGGCATTAAGTCCACCTTTACATAATATATGTATAAAGTGTAAATAAATAAATAAATAAATATTAAAATAATTACATTTGAAAATATAAATAAATTAACTAAAACGTTCAGGCGCTTGTTTACAGCATATAATCTGAATTAATACTCATCATCATCATCAGCCCAACTACGTCCCACTGCTAGGCACGGGCCTCCTCTACAACTGAGAGGGTTATATTAAATACTTATATTAAAATTAAATTCACAAAGTCAAATTATCACCTTTGTTTTGTTCCCGTTTTAGAATTTTCTAGTGTAATTTATATTAACTAAGATTGAACCTACCGCCTTAATGTTACGTACGTTACCGACCAGTACGTCGTTCAAGATCAAGCTTACACTAAGCTGGCTATAAGTTTCTGTCTTCTCGACAGATGATCTGTCTAAACGATAATAAAGTTTATACTATATTACATTATTTATTTATCACCCCAAATTTGATAAATGTTACACAACTCAATTGCTATAAAGAGGTACTATGCCAGTTGGATGTAACTAAACAATTATCAAGATATATGGGTATGAATGATGTAATCTACGTCTCTACATATAGGTCCATAAAGGAACTGTCGCAAAAAGCTAAGATGTTTTCATATATCGAGACTTTCCAAAAGGGGAATATTCTACAGGAATATTATATAAATCTGAGGTTATTTCCTCTTAGCATACGGCCACACATACGGCTTAGAAATAAACCAAAGTGAAAAGCCAAAAGCCTTAACTTTTGACAGCTACGAACTAAGTAATTGGTTATTGATTTGTGTTGAACACCACGGGTGTTAAATGTGTCCATTACTGAGTATTTCAGAGTATTAATTAGGTATAAACTGTTAGGCTATAATATTTTATTATAGTGGGCTTCATAATCATAATAGGTCCTATATTTCTTAATTTACTAATGTAGAATTCCGTATCTAACGGTTGAAAGCCTATGGATAAATTTCCATTTAGGTTTTTTAATAAAAATTGCACTTGGAGAATACCTAGGGAAATTTGCGATAACCTTGTTTAGGTGCACATTTCGTTGATTATTTTTTGAAACACCTATTAAGTACCTATATTATTATAAGAATGCATTACATTTATACCTATCCTATTAGTGTCAAACATTTACCTATATATTTTACTTCGAATAAGCTGTCATCTTTAAATCAATAAATAATGAAATACGCAATAGAAATATGTGTTTGCCTCAATAAATTCACCTGTAGGTAACTCGTATTCTATTTTCTCATATGGCAACTTCGTCAGTTAAAGTAAAATTTTATCTTATATTTCTATCACATTAAAAAATAGTAAAAGTAAATTATTAATAATAAAACGAATTGTGTTGTCATTATTAATATTAGAAAACATTGTTTATATATTTCCACCTGTTCTTATCCCCGTGTGGTGTCAACGAGATGTTTTATCATCGGTGCCGTTCGATCTGGTTTGTTGTAAATATTTGTCAGCAACAGTGATTAGGAAACCCAAGAATTAAGCAGCATCTAAAGCTCAGGTAATTGCACATTGTTTTTAAATGCGACCTCCAAACTCGTAGGATCTAGAAAGGCGAATTAATGTCTTGGCTGAGTTTCCTCTGACGTACATATTTATTGATATTAGTCCTTGTAGGAAGGTTTTCGTCGATCTTTAGCCGAACATTAATTGGCAGTTTACGTTACTGATAAGATTTTATGTCACGTTATTAACCATTGCTAATACATTGTATGTTTGCATTTCCCTTCTTTTTTATTTTAGCGAATGAAGTGTATTGATTATTTCCAAAATGTAAAATTTCCATTCAGATTATGAATGTAATGGAGTTATTAAAGCATATTAATTTTAAAAATGTCCTTTGTTATGACAACTACTCAGGGCTTAAATTATTATTTACTTACATGATCACAATTATGAGGATACCTATATCCAACACAAGATGGATATGGGTTTATAAACCGAAACTATATTTCAACTGTTTTTAGAAATACTAATCCATATGGAACTTTATTTCAATGTTAAGGCATGATTCCAACAATCATTCTCTGTTAAGCCAAAAGCTAAACTGTCAGGCCACATTACTAAGCAACATATTTTTCATATTTCATCAGATGTGAAATGAAGAATGATATCATAAATAAATTCAATTAGATGATATTGTCAGTATGACACATTAGGGTTAACACAAACAATCTCTGTGGATTTTATGATAATACATTAAAATGCATAAGGAATTTCCAGACTTTATTGGACTTTGTTTTAAAATTCTAGTGTTTATATATCTATAAAGATGATTGTACATAGTAACAATGGCTTAATAACAAGTATTCATCAAATACATGAGGTACAGGAGTCAATAAAGTAATACCAATACAACTTATGCCTAAGGGCTAAATCGATAGTGAAAACCTGGTAATAGTTAAGATCTACCAATTATACAAGATCTATGTGTGTATCTGTTTACATTATTTTATTTGTGGTCCAGTACTGTGCATTGGCTTTGAATAGTTGGGCCTTACATTCTTATTAAATTCCACTGTTACTATTACAATAATAAATTAAAATATCTTATAATAGTATTTGTATACTTATAATATCTCAGAACATAAATCAATGTAAAGTTGATAAGAACATGTATGGATGTACACAATATTATTGTTGTATTGTGCAGCTACTCGTGTAACATGACAACACATAAGAATCACAATCACAGAATTTTGTTGCGGAGGTGGATTCTGTAATTCAAGAGTTAGGTGGTGTAAAAAATAAAAGAAACAAATATAAATAATATAATATTCAGCCCATCACTTTTCAATGATTGAGAGGATTCAGCCCTTAGTCTACTCAAGTTGCTAAGGTTGCCAAGTGTTAATTTTCCAAGTTAAATTAAAATAGTTTATAAAATTTGGTTAAGACTTCTTGAAGTCAAGTCTAAGACTTATTATTGTCTTGATACCAAATATTATTTTCATTTGCTAGATTTATTTTGATCAGAATTTATTTAACTGGTTTTCCTTCATCAGTAATTATTTTTTGGTGGAGATTTAAAATTTTCTTCTAATTGGTGCTTCATAAAATATTAGTCAATGTATTTTTAGGCTTGCTTTAAATTTGTATAAGTATATTGTATATGCCTAGTTAAGTGGCTACAGAATGCATGACTAACACTCCCATTTGTTTGTAGGGCACAATGCCACTGATAGAAGGAGTGGGGGATGAAGTGGTTCAGTTTGGGGCAGTGGTGGTGGTGGTAGTGGTAGCTGTGCTAGCATGGTGGTCCACCAATGCCCATCCAGATCGGTACCGCACTGTGTTGGTGATGAGATCGCGATCTCACCCTGTCACTGTCAGCATACGCACTAGTAAGTAACAGTAGAAATCAAAGCAATTTGAATGCTTTTGGGGTATGTGATAGAGAAGATAGATATCATTATTATAAAGTTATAATCAACTACAACTTATTAAATGCTTTAATTTTAGTATACTTATTAACACAGTGAAGTACACAGCTTTTAATATTTGTCTTGACTTTTTAGAAGCACATGAACTTTCTTAAGGAAATGTCAAAATGGTTTAGTTTACCTTAATTTGTACTTTCAAGAAATTCAGTCTATATTATATTATCTAAGAGAAATAAGTAAATCAATTAAATTAATATACATACACATTACACATATATTATGTTATACATAGGATGTTACAATCATTACTTAAATTAGCTTTGTTTGCTTTTGAAAAAAAAATGCCAATCATCTCCATTAAAATTACTTAATGATACTGGACGTCATTATCACGAGGCTGTATTCATGCGCGGTATAGCGATGGGGTGTGTTTGCTATAAATTGTATAGATCTGATGAATTTACATATTTATATTTGATATTACTTGTACTAATATTATAAATAGGAAAGATGTGATTGTTGTTTGTGAATGTGATTGTGTAATTGTAAAGATTTTTGGTATAGACATAGATTCAGCCGGAAGATTATACCTTACTGTTTTTAATTGCTCATGATCAAAACAAGTCTCAACTGCTTGTTTTTAATATATACTCTTAACATTATTTATATACCAACACTTATATTGCATGAGGAAAATAAAGAGAAAATAAGAATGAATAAAGAGAAAATAAAAAACTTGAGTTGAACAAAGCATCTAATTATTTATTATTCAATTACATTAAAAGAAAAAGAAATAAATTACCCTATGTAATAGTAAAAAAGTATGTCACAGGTGGAAAATCTATCTGTTGCATTTATTGCATACAAGCTGAATTAAAAGGTTTTCATAGTGAAGTCTTTAACATTATTTGTATATTGTTGATAAAACACCATCATTCAATAAATGGTTATTAGGTCAATGTTAATGTATGCATACTAATTTTAGTCCAAACCAAATTCAATTGGTTCATCAATTTACCTCTATTGACGGATTAAGACTGGATACAGATATAGAGTATATCTGTATTGTGAAAATTATTTAATGAAAATGTAAATAGACTGCCTCGTGGTCTTGCGGTACAAGTATGCGCCGTGCGATCTAGAGGTCCTGGGTTCGATTCCCGGGTCGGGCAAAGTGTTATTGGGTTTTTCCATTAGGAAATTCTCAGTAACAGCACAGAGTTTGGAAATGTGCCCTAAAAACGGCAATAGGCTCGCCCCCTATTACGTGGGACTGATACATACCTGGCTAAATGTGGGTGCTAAAAATGCACCTCTGCCTACCCCTTCGAGGAATATAGGCGTGAATTTTATGTATGTATGTAAGAATGTAAATATTATTTACTTACATATTGTAGTACTGAGTACTTGATACTTCTGTATTTTAGGATTTATTAAAATGCAACTCATGGATCTAGTATTGTCTTTTAGAGGTTATTAGTATTAAAATTAACAAAAAAGTTTAATCAAATGCAAAATATTTATTTTCTTCAGGAATGAATTTGATGCTGTCGGGCTCTCCAGCAAATATAACACAACAACCGGCTTCATCTGATGCAACAGGTACAGTTTTTTTTATTAAATAATCCGTTTTGACAATCAATTAATCAATGACAATAATCTGTGTTCACGAAGTCCAAAAAAATCTAATCTATTTTTAACATTCAATAAGAATTTTATCAAAATTAAATTAAATATTCAACATCATCATCAGCCCATATCCGTCCCACTGCTGGGCACGGGTCTTCTCTACAAATGAGAGCGTTTAGGCCTTGGTCCACCTCACTGGCCTAATGCGGGTTGGCGGATTACACACCTAAGAATTTTGTAAGAAATTTTAGGTGTACAGGTTTTCTCACGATCTTTTCCTTCACCGTTAAAGTATTTGATAATTCATTGTGACTACTCAAAATAGTCAGAGGTTTGTGCCTGGGGTTTGAACCTACGATCGCTGAGAATCCCGACCGCACGCTTAACCCTCGAGGCCATCACAACTTTATTAATCCAACATAAATTTAAAATATTGAAATGTCGTCCTCTATTAAGAGGACGAGGCTATATTGCCTTTTACCGTGTCACGAAATGCTCCCTGCTGCCGTTCAGCGCAATTTTCAAATGTGGACTGACTGACATCAAGTGTTCCTTCCCAAGTTTTTTCTCATTCATATGGGTTAGGCAATGGTAATGTTGATACATAATGTCGTTTATGGAAAATATAATCATCAGAAAAACATGTAACTAGACATTACACAATTAACGTGTAACGCTTTTGGGCTTCTATGGAAGTACCACCACTGCCTTTGCTATTGTATTACAGTATAATAAAACTTTATTACGTAACTATTATAACATACATACATACATAAACTCACGCCTGTATTCAGTAGGCAAGGGTGCATTACTGCACCCACATTTCGCCAGGTATGTATCAGTCCCACATAATAGGGGGCGAGCCTATTGCCGTGTTTCGGGCACATTTCCAGACTCCGTGCTGCTACTGAGAATTTCCTAATGGAAAACCCAATAACACTTTGACCGACCCGGGAATCGAACCCAGGACCTCTACATCGCACGGCACATACTTGTACCGCGAGACCAGGCAGTCAGTGATAGTAATAATACAATACAAACCTTAAAAATAACCTACATATATACATATTTATAATTCAAAGAACTCGTTAAATCGTCGTAAACTAGCAGAAGCCAATGTTGAGATGTGTTCGATACAGGTCTATTTCGCATTTACAAATATTTAAACTTGTTTTTTTCCAACAATTATATTTTTATTGCTCAATGCTAATGAAGTGGTTTAACCAATATTTTAATAATTTAGAATAGTAATACTGGTAATTAATTAAATATTAATTTCATTATCATAATCTAGCTATTAGCGATTTCATTTAAATTGTCTTTCCTCCCTCGCAATAAATAATAGATGACACCAGCATATTTAATGATTAACAGTGAAATCGTTTATAATGACATTGAAAGGAAATAACAAACACGTCATACTAAGCGGACTTTATAGAAAGTATTTTGTATCGAAAGAAAAAACAATCTTCTGTTTTTAGTATGTACTTATTTTAAGAGTGTTTATGCAGTTTTAGCGTAATTTGAGCAAAAACAGTACTTTTCGAACCCCTTAAAATTGATGAAAAACTCATCGTCCAAACATTTTAATCACCAATTATTTTAGGGAATATTGTCAGCTAAATAGTTAGTGAAGAACATTTTACGATGTTTGTGTAAATTTTGATAAATAACAAGATAACTGAACGAAGGTTTACATCAATTCACTTTTAGTCATTTTCGAGGCTCAAAATTTGGATTTATTTAAAACATATTTGATCAAAATAAAATGTTGTTAAATCGGAAATATCCCCAAGCAAATAGTTAGTGAAAGACATTTTAAGATTAAGATCCCTTATTCAAGTAATAAAAAATCTAAGGCATTCGAAATATTGAAAAAATACGGTCAATACAGTATTTTTTTGACCCATATATGATACTTAATTTAATAAAACAAAGGCTTTTTATAATATAAGAACATGTACTTGAAAATGTACAATTTTCGTTTTAAAGAAATTTCCCCTATTATTATTTTTATAAATATTTTAGAATGTAGGTACTATAAAACGCTGCGCACAGCCCGGTGCAAAAAATCAGTCCGCCGCAATGCCCTTCATAGAGAGGACGTATCGCTCTGCGCTCCGTCGTATTTGGATTTCGTCGATGTTTTCGCGGTTATCTGACTGCATTCCGAACAATGATGATAATCAGTGATGATATAAATGATGTATTTAACATTTTATAGACTCAATATACATTGTTTCATTCATTTTCATTGCATATCATTAACTATCGACGCTCATATTCACGCGAGTCATATTTACCGAAATTCGACTAGCCGCGTGGCGCGTAAACGCTCTTAAATAGGTAGTTTAAATTAATTTATTATACTTTTAACTAGTATTATACTTATGAAATGAGTTATTTTATTGTTTTCCTTAAACGCTACACTGATTTTGATATTGTGTGCAGATGGGACTTTCTTTTCCGTTTTTCGTTTTATTGACAGCCCAATATTTATTTATTTTTGGATTTTGCAAGGAAAGCTGGGAAGTATCTATGGAAGTACCGCCATTGCCCTTTGGAAACTAAAGTTGAGCTCATTAATTGAAATATTTTTTAATAATGATTTCGCCAAGGCTGAGGACAAATGCAAACATTTTATATTGTATAATGTATAGTGAAAAACTTCTCAAAATAATTGGCAATAGTTTTGTCTGAAACTAGAGATTAAAAATCATGAGAGAACAAAAATCTGAAGAATAATAAGAAAGACGAACAATAGCTAGAAGAGAAAAATACAAAATAATTTAGAATGTTGATTTATGCATATAAGTATATGCTTATGCATATTTATGCATAAGCCCCGTGGCGCAGTTGGCTAGACACCAGCTTGCGAAACGAGAGGCCGCGGGTTCGATCCCCGCACCGAGACAAATGTTTGTGTAATCGACAAATATTTGTTTCGGGTCTGGGTGTTGGTGAGACCGAAAAGTCTCTCGTAGTCTCTGATAGCCACGACACAGGACTTGTATCCTAGTGTGGGGTCAGAACTATGTATGTGACTGTTGGGTGTATTTATTTATATATGTTTTTTGGCCCTCGATTTGAAAACGACTCGTATCTACTTATTACGTAAATTTTTTATTTTGATTTTCTTTCTATTAAATATAAATTGCTTATTAAAAACATTTAAAAAAGAGCGAATTCAGAATGATATTTAAACGTTTCCGTTGTAAACTAAAAGTCAAATCAAAGTCAAAGTATTGCGAATTTTAATCATTCATATTCATCCAGTGTTATTAATTATATATAAATTATATTACGTATTAAAGGTAAACGGGTTAATGTATTACACGAAGTTTGTGTTTCTAGGACGCATGTACTCGGTGACCTTGGCCTCTGTATAAAAAAAAACTTACTGTCATGATACGGTGGCAATACCGCACCTGTTGTTAACTGTTAAGCGTTTTGTGCACTACAAAGAGCAACAAGAAGCGTATGACGTCAATCTTTTTTGACTTCATGCTGTAGTATACATAAAAATGAAATGAAATAAAATAGTATAAAAGTCGTACGTCACTTAAACCCGGGTTGAGTTCTAAAAGTTATTGTAAAGTTGGTAGTTTATAAACATAAAACAATGTTAATTTATTACACTTCCTGTGATAATAACCTGTATAAATAATAAATTAATTAATTTAATAAGTATCCGTAACAAAATACAAGCTAAGTGTGAAATAAGTAGTTACAGTTAGAATCTGCAAACCGAAACAAATATTTTCGTGATCAAAAAGTAGTCCGGTCAATTTAGACCAAAAAATGAGAGTGAAGTTACATTAAGTCCCAACAAGCTGAATTTCTGTGAAATTGTTCAAAACATAAATATAAACAATGTCTAGAAGTTCCCCATCATTCCCGTGTAAGGAAATTTTTTTATTCAAGGTCAAAGGTAAAAAAAAATGAGTTTTTCGCGATTTTCAGCAAAACGGTAAGTTTTATCATAAAAGTACCTCAGACAAAAATTGTAGATCATAAAATTATCTATAAAAAATGTATCAATTCTTTTTTTCTTACGAGCCACCGTTTCTGAGATATAATGATTCAAAAAGTTATAAAAGTTGTTATCGTCATAATATGCATGAGTACGCCACGTATATACATCTAGAGTCGTTATATTTTATATAATATATATATTAAATGTTTAAATATTTTTCTATCGGTCATTGTAACTTATACTTACAATATAACATATAAATAAGTTTTAACTATAAGAATATCAGGTAAAATGAAACCCAGTCCCTTAATCTTTAAGCCAGTGTAACTTCGAGACATCTGTCTCTTGTTCTATTGTGTGCGTGGCTAGGGTCTTATACCTGCTATAATAAATGAAATACCGTTAGTCTTGAGCGTCACTCATAACTGGCTGTGATACGACATCTGCATTTTACAGGAGGGGTAAAACAGCAGTT
Organism: Hemaris fuciformis; assembly: GCA_907164795.1. NCBI lineage: Eukaryota > Metazoa > Arthropoda > Insecta > Lepidoptera > Sphingidae > Hemaris > Hemaris fuciformis. Next base: position 3,967,332 of record OU015443.1, read on the forward strand.
TTCAAAATGTTTGAAAAACAAGATTTAATTCAATGTGCTGAAGTTTTTAAAAAGAGTAATTCAACTCAACAAGAAGTTATTACCAACGGCATCCGCTTTCTTCTTTCTATGTTACGGAGCTCCTAAAAAAACTACCTGTTTAGATAAGCATCGATATGCATGTTTCGTTAAAAATACTAAAAATAAAAAACAAGTTCAATTAGCTTGTCTTCCTCCAACCTCAGTTGCTGCTCACCAACATCTTTTTCGAGTATATTAACAAGTTCAAGTGTGGCTTGGTTATCAGCTAGACCCTACAGACTGGGGTTGGAAGTTGGTCAACAATATATTAGAGCCAGTTCAAACTTTACTTCCACTTGCGCCGGAAAAACTGCTGAACAATATTTTTTGCAACTGCAAAAAGGGATGCAGTGCTAAATGTGGTTGCAAAAAAGTCGGACTGTCTTGTTCTTTGGCATGCACAAATTGTCAAGGCCGGTCGTGCTCTAATATTGAATCACAAACAATGGAGGATTCGTTTGACTCCGACGAAGTATCATGCGATATATCGCTATTGACGCAATTATGACGATAACAACTTTTATAACTTTTTGAATCGTTATATCTCAGAAACGGTGGCTCGTAAGAAAAAAAGTATTGATACATTTTTTATAGATAATTTTATGATCTACAATTTTTGTCTGAGGTACTTTTATGATAAAACTTACCGTTTTGCTGAAAATCGCGAAAAACTCATTTTTTTACCTTTGACCTTGAATAAAAAAAATTCCTTACACGGGAATGATGGGGAACTTCTAGACATTGTTTATAATTACACTGGTCAACAGTGGTTTTGGTGCCGAGAAGCTGTAATATTTTTTTAATTAAGGAACCTATACTGATTACATTAATAGCAAAAATATTGATTTTCTACGTGTAGTTTTCTAGATTTTTAATTAAACAGAAAAATAAAATTTTACACCGAAAATAACATTTATGAATTTATAATGTACATAAAAACTTTCTTTTACGCGATTTTCGTGAATGAAGTGTAGCAGGACAACCACCTTGCATCCCCCAGTAGTAGTCAGCCATCATATACTGGTCCCATCGGCCCTAGTGTGTCTCTTCCACAGTTTTTAGGTCTTGGTGAAACCATTCCCCTTGTTATTCGCTATAGGAATTAAGATTCTCTGGAAACTGGTCAAAGTGGCTGTGGAGATAATGCACTTGGATGGACATGTTATATCCTAAGTTTTTTAAATTCTCCAGCATGTTGTTATCAATTTCAGAGTAGTTACTTGTATTGTGATTTCCCAGTAAGTTTTTAGTAACTTTAATAAAATAATTCCACGCAAGTAGTTCCAAACTGGTCACTAAACTTGAGTGATCAGTATCTTCTATCAATATTCTTATCTGTGGGCCATCAAAATACCCACTTTTATCTTTTCCATACCTACTTAGGCTAGGAAATATATAGCAACGGGAACTGAACCATATGGGTTGCCATTGTGTAAAAGAACACACTTAAGGCTTCGTTTAGAGCCGTCCATGAAGAGACGCCATTATTTTCATATGGTTGGTATTCTGAAAGACCCATTTTGGGAAGGAAGCCTTGCACATCCGAACAAAAAACAAGATCATTTTCCGAATTAAAAAATGGTAGCAAGTCTTGCTCCCTTGCACGATAGAAAGTCCGTTTTGTACCTAACGCCAACAACATTTTTCTTTTAATCTAGAAGCCAACACCTCTGCAAATTCTTTAATTAGTTCAAGATCCCTTATTAAATCGTTTTATTCTATTTGGGTTAAAGGTTTTGGCTCTATAGACGCTATGTTTTCGATATTACTATCACTGAACACTTTACTAGAGGGTTCCTAAATGATGGTTCACGGGCAGAATAAAATTTTGGAACAGGTACTTCCACTAAATGTAATAAAGGTCTTCTAGCCGATTGTAAGTAAGATAAATCTTTTTTTTAACATTAAAATCGACACAACAGAATAACCGACGTCGAAGTGTTTTTTTTGTTCTCTCCATTGCATAGGCACCCTAAACCTCATACGGCTTCTTTTACCACTGACCTACTGTCTTTAGTGTTCATAGCACACTTTGCAAACAATTTGAGGTATCCACGGCTTGTTTTCGGCTACACTTTGCGACTTAAAATACGAAATATAAGCACTTTTTATGAAATCTGTTATACGTTTTCTGACCTTTTTTACTGTGTATTCCCCACAAATGTAACAAAATACATTTGGATCAATGAGACAACTTCTTGGCGATGAAGACTTGATATTCAAATCAATTTATTTATAGAAAGGTACTAATAAGACTTGAAACCGTGTTCCCGAAAGTACTAATTATAAAAAATTTAAAAACCGAGTGTAGACACAAAACTACACGTACGAAAAAAAAGTAAAAAATATTTTTAGTCTTGCCAATGTATACCTAATACAAAACCACTAACGAGATCTCGGCACCAAAATTTTTTTTTTCATTTGTTGACCTGTGTTATGTTTTGAACAATTTCACAGAAATTCAGCTTGTTGGGACTTTATGTAACTTCGAATGTCTAAATTGACCGGACTAAAGCCCCCAGGAGTTTCTCGAACACACAACTAAAGACAAGATTTTTATAGTTGACTCGGGAATACCTGTGCGAATTTTGAATGCGCTTAAAGGCCTATTTGGACGAAGAGAGATTCTCGAACATTTCGATATGAGAAACCGTTCGCTACTATCACCAGCAATAATTGCCATCATATAATCGTATCAAAATGTTTACATACAAATATTCTTACGATTATGACATACAAGATTCGCGAGTCACTAGTCTCTAGTCGTAGACGATAGTTTCTTATGTCTATTTGCTCATCAAAATAGTATTGAGAAGATTTTTGCTTCTGAGAATCTCAACTTGTATAAACATGATCTTGCATGACATTTTTCTAGATACGAATATCGTACAAATCGGTTTGTAGAGTGCGAGATTATTATAAGTATTGTTCTCAAAATTACACAAAAATCCTTTCGATTCGGAGCTGCGAATGACATAAAGTTTACATACATACATAAACTCACGCCTGTATTCCCCGAAGGGGTAGGCAGAGGTGCATTTCTGCACCCACATTTCGCCAAGTATGTATCAATCCCACGTAATAGGGGGCGAGCCTATTGCCGTTTTTCGGGCACATTTCCAGACTCCGTGCTGTTACCGAGAATTTCCTAATGGAAAAATCCAATAACACTTTGCCCGACCCGGGAATCGAACCCAGGACCTCTAGATCGCACGGCACATACTTGTACCGCGAGACCACGAGGCAGTCTAATACATAAAGTTTATTGTAACTTTACAAATGTTAAGAGTGTTTGTGAAATATGGAGAATGAAAGTAATATACTACTTGCAAAACGAAAAATGATCATTGCATTTGCAAGAGAATTTGGTGTTGAGGGTTTATAGGAAAATTCTGCAAAAACGAAAATAAGAAGTCAGTATTTGTAACAACCAAAAAAAAGTTATTTATCTTTAAAACTAGAGTTCTCATACTGTACTCAGTAGCAAATAGTGCAAAAACTCGAAAAGGAATTATTGCTTTAAAATTCGGCTTACACGTACACTATCAATATTTAATTGCAAGGCAATTGTCGCCAAAGTAGAAAGCGACAGTTGTGGATGCTTAGAACGAGAAACTTTTGTTATATTCTTTCGATATTCGTCTAAGGAGCCATTCAAGTATTACGTAAGCACTAAAGAAGGGGGAAGGGGGTATTCCATTTGCTTATTTTTTATGACATTGGGGAATAGGATGTCTGGATAGTGATTACGTAAGCAATATTTATATTTCATTTTCGGATTTACTACAAAATTTTGTTCCGATTTCTTAGTCTAGTCAACAAGTACAAAAACGTGTTAAATAGAAATAAAGCTCCTAAAAATATGTGCCATACCTCATTCGATTCGGAATGACGTCTAGAAAAATGTTTTTTAAGGGCATATTAGCACATAAAAAATTGCAATTGTTATTAACAAAATAAGAAAAAAAAACAAGGTATTTAGTTTATCGTTAATAACTTTTAAAATAATGATATTTAAGGAATTATAAAAAAAGATCCTGAAAGAGGAGGAAATTTCCAATAAAAAAGTCCTTACTCCCGGAACTCTATCTGTATTATTTATAACTTTTATTTAACGCTGGAAATAGCGCTCCGCGAGGGCGTTACGACATAGGCGCGTCGTCTAAAAAGCCGGTATATCACCTAAAATAATTTATTTCTAATATTAAATAACAATTTAAAAATTTGAATAAATTATGGTGTAATCTAGACACTTGAACGAAAATAACCTCGGTGAAAAATATTTTTTTTGACAACTTTTCAAAAAGTTACACCGTTGTTAATTAACTAATGTTTTTCCAATCTCTGTTTTTATAAATTACGGCATAAAAGTTTAAAAAATTAGTCTAAAAATATTTCGCTTCGTGGAGCTCTTCTTAATTAGGTACTTAATAAAGTTATGCAGAAAAAATATATTAAAGTTTATTATTTTGTTAATTATAATTCTTTTAAATTAACTAAAAATGAAATTTCAAAAAAATGTTATCAAAACATTTTTTTTTGGTAATATCTTATTATTGCTGTTTTTGCATCTAATATAGGTATTAATTATCTATATAAATTAAAAAAAAATAAAAAATTCTTAACTTTTTAAAAAATAAAATTTTCTTAACTTTGTTATACATGGTTGTTTTTGTAATTTTTTGAAGTTTTCGAAAAAAAATATAACGGTTAATAGTATTTGTTTATAACAAATTGTTAATTTAATAAACAATTAAATTATTTATAAAAAAAAAATATTTCTCTGTTATTCCATGGAAAAGGGTCAATGATGATTACTAAGAATAAAATAATTTCTTAACTAATTATTTAAACAATTGAAATATAAAAAAAACGATTATAAACAATAAAAAAAAATATTTAAGATTTTTTTTTCTTTTTTAAATCATCATTTTACCTTTGCAATAAGATGGTAAAATTTTTTTTTTTTTAATCGCAAAATAGTCTATTTGTTTATAAACAATTTCTTAATAAATGACGTAACATTTTTTTTTCCAATGTTAATTAATACCTATATTAGATGCAAAAACAGCAATAATAAGATATTACCAAAAAAAAATGTTTTGATAACATTTTTTAGAAATTTCATTTTTAGTTAATTTAAAAGAATTATAATTAACAAAATAATAAACTTTAATATTTTTTTTCTGCATAACTTTATTAAGTACCTAATTAAGAAGAGCTAGTTAAGGATGGTCACCCTACTAATATATGCTTTGTAAGCAAACCTAAATAACCAATTGAAGGAATCTTAATCAGCATTTATGTATACACGTGCCACTGGAAAGTTCTAGAACAAATTATGTTGACTTGCAGAAAATATTGACACCATTTTGTAAAACACTAGCTTTAAGAGATATTTCAATTGTAATTCATTCTGTATTCCGCTCTTGCTCAGAAAACACTGTACTAAATTAAGGTTTTGATTAAATAAATATTTTTTAATTCAAAACCGCCTATCAATCCCTTGACTGGCGCAGCCGGTAAGTGACCTTGTCGTTTGGGTCCTCTGTGCCATCGCGAATCAAATTTTCGGGCGCGGAAAAGACTCCAAATTTCGTTTCAACGATTCAGCGGGTCAGCGAACCAAATAAATTCGTCAAGAAAAGCCACGGTGCAGAGCAAGCTGAGGAGCAGAATCACCGATCACAGAAGGAGAGCGGAAAAGCTGTGGGTCATGTGAGTAGATCTGTTCACTTTCCCGTCAATTTTCCTTTGATTTTCCTGGTGATCATTATACGTGTGTGTTTCGTGTACTTATAGGGATTAGAAAAAGCCCGTCTGGCACGTAGCGCATTTACGTTAATAGATAGATAAAGTGATTTAATTTTCACGTTAGGTTAATAGGTATTTTTGTCAGTGAGTTTATTATTTTGTAACTAAAATGGAAGGAATCATGGTTGTACCACCCGGGGTTCTAGGAATAATCCCTGTATATAGTGGTGAACCAAGGCTCTTGTCGTTATTTATTCGTAAAACTGAATATATAATTAATCTATATCGGGATGATGATTTACAAAACGAATATCTTTTTAACGCAATAACGAGTAGACTAAGCGGGGAAGCAGCTAATTTAATAGAGAATCATAATAGGTTAGTGTATACGGTAGGTAAGGAAAAACTTACGAAACTAGAAAGTACTATAGTTCTTAAATCTTATTCGGATGGTAATAAATTAGTTTTTGTGTTAGAAGTTCCTTTATTAGACAATATCACGTATAATTACTTTAAGGTTATACCTATACCTACATATAATCCCAGTTCCTTAAAAGCCTCTATTATTATTCCAAAATATCCCTACCTCATAGTGAATGGATTGAAATTTAGACCCGTAGCTAGACCATGCGAGCAGATCGAAGGTGATCGTGTCCTCTGTAAAGAAGATGACATCGTGCAATACGCTGACACAACGTGCGTTGAACAAATAATGCTGTTGAAAAACTATTCTTCATGCCACAAGACCTTCGTTCAAATAGAAGATGCAAGGAGTCACATGGTAGCCAATAGAATATGGTTGATTTTTACTAAGCACAACCTGGCACTTTCCGAGAACTGCAACAATGAAGTCATGAAATACAACCTGAGAGGAACATTTCTGGTAATCCCTAGCCAGAACTGCGAGACATATATTGGAGATAAGATGATCAGTAAGGTAGCTGAAACAAGGACACCCGACATGAGTCTGCTGCTGCGAGCTATAACCATGCCTGGACTACAACACGAAATCACGGTAGATGACAGAAGTGGACCTTCGCGGCGTAGACCTCAACGATATAAAAGACATTCTAAATAGTGCAAAATATACCAGTGAAAGTGTAGATAAAAGTGAAATTTCAGTGACCCAAGATATAAGTGTTTGGACAATAAGTATAATAGTAATAATGTTTGTAGCCTCATTAGCATTTTTGATTGTCAAATATAAAATCTTTAGGAAAATCCTAGTACTAAGTCGAAATCAGCCGGAACCAAAAGAATTGTCTCCAGCCGATTTCTCTCTTAGGGGGGGAGGAGTTAAGGATGGTCACCCTACTAATATATGCTTTGTAAGCAAACCTAAATAACCAATTGAAGGAATCTTAATCAGCATTTATGTATACACGTGCCACTGGAAAGTTCTAGAACAAATTATGTTGACTTGCAGAAAATATTGACACCATTTTGTAAAACACTAGCTTTAAGAGATATTTCAATTGTAATTCATTCTGTATTCCGCTCTTGCTCAGAAAACACTGTACTAAATTAAGGTTTTGATTAAATAAATATTTTTTAATTCAAAACCGCCTATCAATCCCTTGACTAGCTCCACGAAGCGAAATATTTTTAGACTAATTTTTCAAACTTTTATGCCGTAATTTATAAAAACAGAGATTGGAAAAACATTAGTTAATTAACAACGGTGTAACTTTTTGAAAAGTTGTCAAAAAAAATATTTTTCACCGAGGTTATTTTCGTTCAAGTGTCTAGATTACACCATAATTTATTCAAATTTTTAAATTGTTATTTAATATTAGAAATAAATTATTTCAGGTGATATACCGGCTTTTTAGACGACGCGCCTATGTCGTAACGCCCTCGCGGAGCGCTATTTCCAGCGTTAAATAAAAGTTATAAATAATACAGATAGAGTTCCAGGAGTAAGGACTTTTTTATTGGAAATTTCCTCCTCTTTCAGGATCTTTTTTCATAATTCCTTAAATATCATTATTTTAAAAGTTATTAACGATAAACTAAATACCTTGTTTTTTTTTTCTTATTTTGTTAATAACAATTGCAATTTTTTATGTGCTAATATGCCCTTAAAAAACATTTTTCTAGACGTCATTCCGAATCGAATGAGGCATGGCACATATTTTTAGGAGCTTTATTTCTATTTAACACGTTTTTGAACTTGTTGACTAGACTATCTTGAATAAAAAAAGAAACTAGAACAGATTAAAAAATATGTATACTAATGCTTACGTAAGCATATGAGAGGGGAGTACGATATTTGCTTACCTTTGCTGACGTGGTGGACGGGGGGGTTAATAATTATTGCGAGAAATTTGCGTACGTAATACTTGAACGGCCCCTAATATTTATGTAATTCAGGGGCAGGAACCACCTCCGAGCCGGTGGAAGACACACCGCGAGAGAACGCGAGAGTGATTCCGCTACAGGAGATGGACAGCATCGTGGACGCAGATATGGCGATGTTGGACAACAACCGACTGCACTTCTACAGAAGAGTTGACTGTAAGTGTTTTATAATTTTTTCTTTGTCTGATTTTTAGCGTTCCATACTAAAAAAGAAAAAATGGAACGCTTAAAAGATCACTAGAGTATGTGTCTGTCACAGGTAATATACGCCAAATAAATTTGGCCGGTTGAGTAGTAATTTATTTAAAAAAATATTATGATTTAAAAACTGAATTGGAAGGGGGAAACTAGAAAATTAAAAATTCTGGAACAATCCGTTTTCAATAACAATTGCTATCTTTTTATATTATTCAGCATAAAATTTTATTTATGATTAGTTGATTACGTCATATCATAATACTAATACCCATATCATATTTCGGTATTCCCAATTGCAGGTATCTACCTATGATGATATGATGTTTTTGTCAAGTATAAACAACATATATCTTATTGCGAATTAATTGATTCACATCTTTTATCTATGTCGCGATGTGTATAGCTGCGTGTGGTATATTATACATGAGACTACGGATTAGTAAGATTGGGTAATAAATACAGTTGTTATTTATTGATTATGTTGGATTATAAAGAGCAACCATGACTGGACAAATTAGCAAACATACCTATCAAACTTTCATACATACATAAACAAGTGGCAGTACTTCCATTGAATCCCAAAAGTCCAGCTTGCCTTACAAAGTTCCCAATAATTATGTTTAAGCTTTAAATCTTTACTTTACAAAAGCAATTTGTCATACAAATGAGAATATCCTGATCCCACTATAAACAATTATAAACAAAACGTTACAAATTAAAGTGTAACGCTTTTAGGCTTCTATGGAAGTATCGCCACTGACATAAATTCACGCCTGTTTCCCATTTGGGTAGGCAGAGACTATGGAGTGCTAAATGCTAGGGTCCAAACACACTTCTTTCGCTTCCTCAAGTGACATTATAAAAACATAAGGACTGATATAATAGATGACATTATCAAACTTTCGAACCGTAGAATATTATGGCAATCCGTGTTATTATAGGTATATTAAAGTTTATTCTTATAGTAATGATGACCTCGAGGCTTAGACGCGCGGTGTAAAATCTCGCGGCGGTTGCGAGTTCAAACCTCAGGCACACATGGAATTTGTTCATCAATAAAATTTCTATGTAATGAGATAGATTTTCGACAAACTACATCAAATTGCTTTTCCCGACTTCTTATGTTGCAAGCAAGTTATGTTGGCCCTGGGTTCATCTACATTCCTGTATTAAAACTTTCACGAGATTTATTATGGTATTCCAAATGCTAAGTTGAAGTATGACTGCCAGCCCCCGGGCGAGATGTTGCAAGTGTCGGTGGGGCCGGCGCCACTGAGGGCGCAGGCGCTGGCGGGGGTGCAGAGGGCGCGGCGGGGGGTGGGGGCCGTGACGGGCACGAGGACGCCGAGCCCGCCGAGCCCGCCAGCAACGCGCAGATGCGAGAGATGGACAGCATCGTCAGCGCCATGGAGGCTGACGTCACCGCTGGATGCGACTTCTTCACCAGGGCTACGGGTGAGCATAATTTATTATTGCATACTTCTGCAACTTGCAAGATGTTCTAGGTAATTTTCCGATCTTAAAAAATATACAGGTTTAGACGTGTGATATTTATATAGGTATCAGTTCTTATACTAATTGTTTTTGTTAATTGTGTTGAATAATTTATGAATCGATAAAATGAAGTCACTATGTTGGACTACATAAAATAAAAATTCTACTGTATTTGTACGCTTATCTGTGAATTAGATACATGAATCTGTGTCTGCCAGGGTACAATAATTACTAAGAATGTAACAATGCTGCATTATTCACCCAGCAAAAATATTCGATTTTATAATTTTAATTAGATCTAATTTCTTAATCCAAAAATGGATTTGTATACCGATATAAATCCATAATTTTAGCACTAAACGCAAATAGATAGACGCCATATTTTTTACTTGACTTAATCATCAGTAATGCTATATAAAAATATGTATTGCTTAAGTGTGGCGATTGTACTCATCCGCCTTACTGACTTAAAAAATATAATATAAAGATATAATCTCTGTCTGGTGATTTAATTAAACACTCCTTAAATATTTCCTCAAATATTTAAATGATAACTTTACCTTTATAGGTTATCTCAATATTTATCTTCTATTAAAATTGATATTTAATTTAAAAAATTATCTAATAACAATTGCACTTGTACAAGGTGGCAACTATTAATAAGTCCGGTCTAAGAATTGACGTGGTGTTTACGCAATCTGATATATACGGGCTGATCCCGGAACACGATAGGTACACTGATACGCTTGTGTCATACATCTTTATAGAGCATTTTTAAAATTACAAACTAGCTTTTCTTTAAAACATTCTACCTCTGAAAATAAACCTTAAATATTTTGTCGAATTTTTTTCTTACTCTCCTTGAATCTTCCAAATGCTTACGATGCGGGTTGCATTATTAACAGAATTATCAGAGAAACTATGGGAATATTCGCATTTTTAACCCACTCCTAAAAGCTAACTTAAAATTTAAGTTATTTTTAAATGGTTTGCATATTTTCAAAAAAAATATCAATCTATAATATAATAAAATAATTAAAGACACGTTATTTACAGCATCGAACTCAGCCGAGGGCAACGTCACCGCGAAGGAGGACAACAAAAACGTCGCGACTAACAATGCACCCGCTGAAGGCGCCAGTGCAAATGTTGACAACCCTATAGAGAATGCAACTCCTTCGAGCAACGGCGAAGGGAACCGACGAATGATACTGATCAAACTGAAATATCTCAACGACACGCTGAAGGAGGTGGAGGGGAGTCTCGATGAACAGCTCAAGGATTTTAAACTGTGAGTTGTTAGACTATTGTGTGTGTGTGTGTATGTGTGGATCAAAGTGTCATTGGGTTTTTCCATTAGGACATTCCCAGTAGCAGCACGGAGTCTGGAAATGTGCCCGAAAAACGGAAATAGGCTCGCCCCCTAATACGTGGGACTGATGTATACCCCGCGAAATGTGGGTGCAGAAATGCACCTTTGATTACCTCTTGCGAATTATTCGCAAATATTATTCCCCTGTCCCCCATATCAGCAAATGTCGTACTCCTCCCTACTATGCTTACCTAAACTTTAGTTTAATAAACACATTAAATTTGTTCTGTTTCTTTTTTATGCAAGAAATTGGGACTAAATTTTGCTTACGTAAATACCCCCCCCCCCCCCCCCACATATAGTGTTTAGGAGCCATCTATAAATTACGTCACTCAAAATTCATGATTTTTTTACTACTCCCCTGTCCTTGTCACAGCTGGTCACATTTGTAAGACCATTGAACCATTTTGAAATGTGACGTCACAATATTTAGGTTCTACTCCCTTGTCACACAGTGTCGAAAAGGAGTGTGGGGACCCCCCAAGTTAACATGTAAGCCTTATGCCCCTAAATGTGTATGTGTGTGCAGACGTCACTTCTCGACGGAGCTGTCTGCGTCGTGCCGCGTGCGCCTGATCTTCAACGGGCGCGTGCTGGGCGACGAGGGCGCCACGCTGCGCGCCTGCGGCCTGCACCACCGCGCCGTCGTGCACTGCCTCGTGCACCCCAACCGACGCAACCAGGTACTGCACTCGCCTCTACTCCACACTGCTACGAGGATCATTCGCCACTCGGATCACATTCACAGGAGGGCATGGGTGTGCAATAAGGAGCCTTCCATAAATTATTTTACACGTTAAGGGGACCTAAATATCGTGACGTCACTAAAAAAAAACAAGAGCTACTCTCGAGTCTCGAATTTTCAACCATTCTATTTTCATCTAGCTGGGGTAATTATTAGGCGTAGAAATGAAAAATATGTGACGTCGCACGAGGAAGGGGGGGGGGGGGAGTCTTACAAATGTGACCAGCTGTGACAAGGATGGGGAAGAGATCAAAAAAATATGAATTTCGTGTGATGCAATTTATGGGTGGCCCCTAAGGGCTACCTGACAAATAAATCTCTTTTGCTTTGGGGAACTATTTATACTCTGTCACCGTATTCCATTATTCAATTTAACCTTAGGAATTATTGGCTAATATGTTCAATTGCATAATAATAAATATAAATTGGATAATGTTAATAATCAACTGGAGCACACTGTCAAAAGTGGCACTTTACAAGATGGCGGCGTTAGTTCCGATTTTGGCCACGTGCTATATGATCCTTGTATTTATTCACTTCACTGTATAAGGGCTCGTTATACAGGTCCCTCTTTATTAAGGGATAAGTATAACCCTTTCAGTTTTAGAGTAAGCCAATACCGCGCAGTGAAACGTGTATGGGCTGATGAAGATGATACTCGTAAGAGGCAAGGGGCACTCCCTTGCAACCAGCTTAAAGCCCACCGTTTACAGATGTTGCATACGCGATATTAAACTTTTTGGGGACTCTAGAAGCTAACTTTAAGAGAACTTACAGTTGGGCGTGTATAAATATAGAATTCCCGCTGAGGGTAATGCCGGTCAGTGTATAAAAGTCCCTACAATTGCAAATCAACTTACAATTTGTAGAAATCTTCTAAGGAATAAGAAGGGTATATTGTGCTACCACCAATTCTGTTCGAACGCTCAACGGTTGCTTGTACGGCAAGGATGAGCCGGGTCAACTTGAGTAATTCCACTGTCCCCCATAAATCCCATAAGAGACTAACTCACATTTGATCTATGAACTACGATTTACATTGAGATCACGTGGCAATCCATTAAATAATCAATATCCAAAAAAAAAACAAGCCAGTGTTTTTTCTATCTACAGAACAGATCAGTATACAAAAAATATTGTTATGTTTCCGCGTTCATAATGCACAATATTGTCCTTGCATCAGTACAAGATATCGACGAGTGATAACTGATAAGGCACACTTTACTTTTAGTGCCCTCGCTTAGTGCATTTAGTATAACTGTTTGACAATATTCTAGATGTTATGGTTGAGTCATCATCCACGCTGTAAACTAACGAATGGACACAAATGTTTTTTAAAGTTATTCATGTAATTTAGTATAGATTTATTATGGTGAAGTCTAATTTTTAACTTCAATGACTTTTTACACTAAGAGATTGAAATTATATCTTCGTACCTTTGTTTACCATGTCAAAGCCAGGTATTAGCATATGATGATTGTTGCAGTGGGATTAAAATCGCGTTTCAGTTGACGAGAACCGAATTACCTATACTATACTATTATTTCCCACCAATTAACAGAATAAAGGGCAATACTTACTGTAGATTCAAAACTGATTTGTACGGCTTACCTTATTACCTTACCTATGCAATAAGATAGTAATTGTTTTTTTTTAAATCCCAAAATAGTCTATTTGTTTATAAACAATTTCTTAACAAATGACGTAAAAAAATTTTTTTCCAATGTTATTTAATACCTAGATATTAGATGCAAAAACAGCAATAATAAGATATTACCAAAAAAAATATTTTTTTAACATTTTTTAGAAATTTCATTTTTAGTTAATTTAAAAAAAATATAATTAACAAAATAATAAACTTTAATAAATTTTTTTGCATAACTTTATTAAGTACTTAAATAAGAAGAGCTCCACGAAGCGAAATATTTATAGACTAATTTTTTAAACTTTTATGCCGTAATTTATAAAAACAGAGATTGGAAAAAAATTAGTTAATTAACAATGGTGTTTTTGAAAAATTGCAAAAAAAAAATTTTTTCACCGAGGTTTTTTTCGTTCAAGTGTCTAGATTACACCATAATTTATTCAAATTTTAAATTGTTATTTAATATTAGAAAAAATATATTTTAGGTGATATACCGGCTTTTAAGACGGCGCGCCTATGCCGTAACGCCCTCGCGGAGCCCTATATCCAGCGTTAAATAAAAATTATAAATAATATAGATAGAGTTCCGGGAGTAAGGACTTTTTTATTAGAAAATTCCTCCTCTTTCAGGATCTTTTTTCATAATTCCTTAAATATCATTCTTTTAAAAGTTATACAATTAACGAAAAACTAAATACCTTTTTTTTTCTTATTTTGTTAATAACAATTGCAATTTTTTATGTGCTAATATGCCCTTAAAAAACATTTTTCTAGACGTCATTCCGAATCGAATGAGCTATGGCACATATTTTTAGGAGCTTTATTTCTATTTAACACGTTTTTGAACTTGTTGACTAGACTATGTATGTGTGTATGTGTGCAGCCCGGCGGCGCGGAGGCGGGCGCGGGCGAGGCGGCGCCGGCGCTGGTGTCGGAGCGGCCGCAGCAGGAGCGCGCGTGGGACCTCGAGAACATCCTCATGACGCTCGTCTCCGTCGCACTCACCATCGTCTGGTTCTTCAGGTGATGCATTGTAGCATACAACTAGCTGACCCGGCAGACGTCGTCCTGCCCGGGAAAGCTTTAGGCAATATGCCCACAGCAGCGCCACCTACTGGATCCAATTGTGTTTTGAAATCATCCAGCGACCAAATGGAATATACATAGAAAATTTCATCCCGATCGGTGCAGTTGTTTAAGATAAGTTCGATAACATCAGTCAAACATTATTTTTTTTTATTACTATGCCTTCAAAGCTATATTCTCGTTGTAATAAACTGTTTTACAGAACAATTGTAATGTCTGTCTTGTAAACTATTTTTACAAAGAGCAATGCTAGAGATTATTTCTTTTTTACTCTAGTGAAAACTGCCTTAAGAACTCTGTTATTTTCATTGTCATTTCTATGTATTTTAAGGCTAGGTTTAAGATTGCCAATGTTATATTAACCTTATATAAGTTGCTATGACATAATTTTTTGTGATCATTAGTCTTCGTTTCTGCTGTTTCATTTGAAATAACGTATTTAAGTAATAAAAGCGTAAAAACCAAACTCTTATTTTGAATCAATGATATTTGTATAGATATAACGTAGACATAGGAACAAGCAAAATTTTCCAGAAAAATAAGCGATACAAATGTATAACTGATGAATATCAGTTAATCACTGTTGATTCCACTCCAAAGTGTTCCTGTTTATCGTATTATATATATAAAACTATAAAAACGAAGCGATCCACATGAGATTTCATCACGCCATAACATCATTACCGCATTGTCGGCACTCGATAAGTATTATGAATTATCTAATCAAGGGCGATACAGGAAAACACTCTTAAATGGCATAAGATTTGCGTCATGGAAAAAAAACTATTTTGAAAAATATATTTTTGACATATTAACACCTACAATTAGCCATGCACATGCCACATACATTGTAGACCAAAGAATAAACGAAAAAAACCTTGATAAGAGGAGGTTGGTGATCAACACTAAGATTTTTTAAAAATATACTGTTTGCCAAAAACTTAGTGTTAGTAATTTAACTGTCGATAACGGCTATTTCTCGTCACGCGACATATACAAGCGGTCATGCCTGCGATAGCGATAATTTAAATTTTACGTTGAATTTTTCATTGGTGCATCACTTATGCTCTAAACACTTCAATTTAAAAGATATTTAAAGAATTGTTCTAGTTAAATAACGATACCATTCTTATTACATAAGTTAGGGCGAAATCGGTACCTGCCCCTCGCGCTTCTGTTAAAGATAGTTATAGTAATAATCTGACATTTATTTGTAATTATATCCATAGTTAAAACAAAATAAATTTATATCCATAGTTCCGACCCCACACTAAGATAAAAGTCTTGTATCGTAGGTATCAGAAAGAACGAGGGACTTTATTTGTGGATCTCACAAATATTTGTCTCGTTGCGAGGATCGAACCCGCAGCTTCTCGTTTCACAAGCTGGTGTCTAGCCAACTGTGCCTGCTGCCAATTTTATTTTACCATAAAAACAGTTGTCCTGCCTATCTAAAAATAATAAGTGTGTATTATTTTTTCCGCCACGGCGAATACAAATCATATTACATTCAATCACCTTTTATAAATCTGATAAATTATAAGATTTTTTCACCCCGTCTAATAAAATTTTACCCCATATCAAAAATCTCATACAATATTGTTTTCCTAGGTGCGAGTACTCGAACATGTTCACGGCGAGCGCGAGCGTGGCGCTGTTCGGCCTGACGGTGTTCTACAGCGTGGCGATATGCGCGCTCTACCTGTCCGACACGTTCCAGCTCGAGCGCCGCCCGCCGCCCGCGCACCACTAGCGCCCTCACACGCCCGACGGTGCCCACGCGTACTAACCGACGACCGTTGCTACAGAACATGTATGAACAACTTGATAAATTACCTAACTTGGGAATTTAATTTCCTATTTCTTATCTATTTATTTAATAATACTATTATCCTATACTACGATCTGACTTAACGCAAACGTAAATGTTTTCATTGTAGACAATATTTTTTCCCAAATTCAGTCAACTACCCTATAATGTGTAATTTACATGCTATTTTACTGAAGTTTAGCAACACGTTAAACATATTAAGCAGTATCGATCACATTCATTAGGACGTGATCGTTTCTATCTACTATCTAGGTATATATTATGAGAGAAAATACATTAGTTGTGCCAGATAATGGACTCTTCATGTTATGGTATTTCATAATCAAATTATCCGTTATACAATATAATAACTAATTATAATAAGTCATATTTTTTTTCAGCAGACATGCTATTGATAACGTAGAAAAAAGAATATCCATTTCGTTATGGATTAATGGGTAGTTTTAATAACATGATGGGCTTCTTACCACACTGTCCAAAAAGCGTGTATGTATGTATAATAGTCGCGTAGAAGAAATTTACCAAGGAACCGGAAAAGTCACTTTTTATCGATAACCATCGATTGTAAGAGAGAAATTTGTAACATCTTTAGTTCTCAATTATTATATAGAATTTAGTGTCGAGAAGTATCTCAGCTATAAATCTCGTACTGATGGGGTGACTTCACCTCATTTTAAGCCTTGTATTATAAGCAACGGATTTCAAGGAGTTAAATCTTTTTATATCGGATTTCAATAATTTGTCAGCGTATACAATCAGTGTTCAAACCAATTCTACGCCAAATATCGTAACTTAGATTCTAAATTTATACAATATTGGTAATTATGTTTGATATTCTGTGTATTCAATAGTGTAGAAGCAACAGTAAAATCTCTTTGTAATTCCAATTGAATAGTAATTAATATTTTTGTTAGAAATAATAAATGTGAGTATACACAATGAATAATCGTTTGAAAATCATCTTCTTGTCGTGTTTAGAAAAAAATAATTAATTGTAATATTTGTGTAACAGTGCTTCTACAAAGATGATGCAGGATTATTTGTATCCAAATATTTTATTCTGTGTATAAATACGCTAAGCTGTAGTTTTAAAAATGTGGTTCTAAATCATTTACTTAAAAGTCCTTAACAATATGCTTACCTATTTAATATATAAAGGGTTCTGATTTAAAATATTTCATTATTCATTTTCTTGAAATTATCGCAGGCGATTGTAAATAATGTCTTTCTTTTGTTAGGACTGCATATGAAATAATATTTTTTGTATAATTAAAAGTCTGAAGTTAAATCAAAAATGTGCTATCAAAGCCGTAGCTTTTATTCGTCATTTAAATCATATTTTTGTAATGAATATGCAATTATTTAACACCATTTCACCGCACATTAGGTTTAAATTTCAAAATATCACACTAAAGCGTGATTATTTATTTTTTATGTAAATATTTTTTTTATATTACTAAAATCAATGAGAAAAAGACATGAAATTAATTTATTTTCATGTAATGGATTCGTTAATTTTCTAAAGTAAGAATCGCTGATCTTAAATTGTAAATAATGGTATTAGGTTTATGTTTTGTATTTATTTAGACATAAGCTCGCGAATGTTCCACGTTACACCTCTCATCAGGTAACATGCAGTCATTGTTATTTTCACATTTTTAACACTATTTGTTAGATGTTTGATTTTGATGTCGAAATTGTAGCAAACGTAAGTCCTACTATAACATTTTTATTGTTATTTACTTTTAAATGTCATATAAATTTATTAAAATAAATTTAATCAAAACATGTTTTTTTTTTACTAAAACTCCTGTTAACTTGAAATTCTGAATTAGTCTCCATAAGAGAACATTAAAATAGGCTTTCCAGGTGACACTTGTTCAGCAGCGGACTTTCTGTAGCTAATGACGTGATATTATGTACATCTACGGTTAGACTATTTACTATACAAACTATCGTTCCTGATATTAATTAAGACTATTAAGTACAATTTCTATCTGCCATCATAGTGGTTTTTTTTTAGATTTGGAAATTGGTAGTAATGTAGCTGCAAGGGGTCCACCGGATCCAGCAAAATTTTGAAAGTGGCCTATAAAACAAAATAGTTTGGGAACCTCTGATTTAGACGATAATTATTAATCCTTATTAATAGTATAAATGTGAATGTAGGGATGTTTGATACGCTTTCACGCAAAAACCATTCGACCGACATATTCTTTTTGGTATGAACATAAATGGGACCCTGTGAAGTAATATAGGCTAAGTTTTATTCCGGAAAAATGAAATGTTCCCATGGGATAAACTTAATAAAATTACGAAAATAACAGTCAGTTTTATTTGTACGCCTAAACCATTTGAACGAATTTTGACTTCATAAATGGGACCTTATGAAGTAACAGACTACATTTTATCCCGGATATATTATGTACTAGCTTTTGGCCGCGACTCCGTCCGCATAGACTTCAGGGTTGGGTGCAGAAAGATAATAAGTAAATCTATTAAACGTCTCCCAAGTGCCCAAATTACACTTAATGAATTGAAAAAAAAGTAACCTATGTCCCTTTTTATGTTTCCGTTTTTATCCATAACAAAAATCATCCAAATAACTCAAATATTTTAGGCGTGAAAGTATAACACAGTAGTCTTACTTTCGCATTGACAATATATGCTAAAATCAAAGGGTATATCCGTTGGGATCAGTGAAATCAATATTTAGATTACGAAGCGTGATGACTACCGAGCCTGCATTCGTTTGTAAATTTTAAACCAGATACAACCAAGGAGTTTAAAAATAAATTTCTGAACGCTCGCATACATTTTTGACAACTAATAAATATGTCACTCATTTTTCATTACTGATTATTCTGCATTTTAAAAATGAAAAATACGCAATTGTTCGAATATTGTCGATTCAAAACCTTTATTTAAATACGTTCTTTAATTTGAGGGGACCATTAACCGTATTGACGGGATAAACATAAAATGTTTGACAGGAAATTAGGTAGAACAGTTTATATGAGAAAATGAAATTGTTGTTTTTACCATATTCCTCGTAATTTTAAAGATAGTTATATGCTGTCGCGGACTTTTTTGTAGGACTTATTAAGATAAACATTTCTCTTATACATTATATACTTGTAAACTCTACAGATTTTGCAGCGTACGCGTACGCAAGAATAGCTCGCAGATGCAGTTTTTCCCGACTTACTTGACAATTATCGATATATTTAGGACAATTCACACACTATCTTAAAAATATATAGCCTATGTGTTATTCTGATGTATAAGCTATATTATTGTAAACTTTCATTGAAATCCATTCGGTAGTTTTTGCGTGAAAGAGCAACAAACATCCAGACATCCATACATACAAACTTTCGCGTTTATAATATTAGTAAGAAGATTCCCATGGGATGAGTATATAATGTAACACTGCTGTGTTATGCTTTCACACCTAATACATTTGACCGATTTGAATGATTTTTGGTATGAATAAAAACGGGACCATAAAAAAGGACATAGCTATTTTTTTTTTAATTCAATAAGTGGGGTTTTGGGCATTTGTGAGATGATTTATAGATTCACTTATTATCTTTCTGCACCCAACCCTGAAGTCTACGCGGACTAAGTCGCGGGCAAAAGCTAGTATGTAATAAATGCGAGAATAACTTTATTTGTCTGTTTTTACTCCTAAACCATTTGAGCGATTTGAATGACTTAGTATGGACATAAATAATGACTTAGTATTGACAGCCCCGTGGCGCAGTTGGCTAGACACCAGCTTGCGAAACGAGAGGCTGCGGGTTCGATCCCCGCACCGAGACAAATGTTTGTGTGATCCACAAATATTTGTTTCGGGTCTGGGTGTTTGTGAGACCGAAAAGTCTCTCGTAGTTTGTGATACCCACGACACAGGACTTGTATCCTTGTGTGGGGTCAGAACTATGTATGTGACTGTTGGGTGTATTTATTTATTTATTTATATTAAATAGGACTACAACTTATTTCCTTTATGAACCCAACCCTGCTCTCTACGCGGACGGAGTCGCGAGCAAAAGCTAGTTAAATTATTTCTTCGGAATTGGCATTTAATAAGGACAAATTAAAATGAAACAAAATATTAAAGTAAAAACCTCTAATTTATTTGAAAAAAAATAAAACCCGCAAAACCTGATACTTCGGGCGAATATCGGATATTACCTGTAACAGAGAACAAAAACAATTAACATTTGTACTATTTTTGCAGTATGTTGGTGTTACTCCATTTAATAATTTAATGTATGTGGCCGGATTGAGGTTTATTGAAAATAGAAGTAACAACAACCTCACCTAGACAACAGCTTAATATTTCCAAATTCATTTCCTTATTAACAATTGACTTTAACAAGTAAACTTATATGAATTTGGCTAACTACCTAAGACGGTAAGATTTACCCTATTTTACTTCAACTAGTAATTATGATATACATACCTATTAACATTTCCCAATGAGATCCCAAGTATGTACATATCTGCAACAGAAACAACAAAACATGTTTAAGAACTCAATATTAGATGGAACAAATGACACATTTTTATTAAGATTGTTCAGCCATCCAAGGAAGTTTAAAATGCGTGGTAATCATGGTTTGCGCATTTCATAAAGCATTGTATCATCATTTAAATTTAACTATTTTATTGGGCGCAAATTAATAGTAGTAGCATATTGCGATTTGTTTGTGGATAGTTTATAGTAAGCCAGAAAATGTGAGCAATACCGAATAACAATATTTACCTATGCAAACAGGAGTCTATAAATCTTTATGCACGAACCTCCCATCACTAACCTGTTTTCAGAAATAATAAAATTAATATTTGGCAACAAAACCTACATTAGAATTCCCAAAATGTGTAAATACTTACAATCCATACTGCATTAAATAGGATCTGTGGGTGTTATCAATTAAAATAAAATTTTAAAAGTAAAGTTTAATCAACCACTGGCTTTCCATCTGAATACTAAAATAAACAAATAGAAAGTCAATGACTTGAGCGTAAAGATGTTCATCGCTTGCGACGCAGTTGGAGTGTGTTGCGGCGGATCCAGGCGGCGCGACGCGAGCCTCCCTTGGTCTGTGAGAAGCGATGGCCCTTGCCGAGACCGCGGGAACTGCGGCCAGCGGATGTGAGGCCACGCATTTCACGATGCTTGTGTACGGCATTCACGATCCAGTTGATCTTAGGATCGCGGCGAATTGCCTAAAAATATTTCTTGGTTTAGCATTGAGACCATAGCATAAATTAACCTTTATTATATTAATGATTAAATCAGATAATAAGGTAGGTGAAGTTTCAGCAAAACCTTTCAGATTGGTGCATGACATAAAAGTTCATCATATTCACTAGTTTATTACAGTATTGTAATATATCCTAATATAAAAATCATGTGATTTACCTATAAAAGAATTCAAATGTGTAAGATACATAGCAAAAATTACCTTGTGTGAAGGATCAATAAGGATGACTTCAAAGTATTTGTATGAAGAGTCCTGGGCAACCCAGTATGAGTTCAAGACACGGAGACCACCACAGCGGCGACCAACACGCTCCTATGAAAAAAAATATAGATCTTAATACTCTTAGCAAATAGCATCAATACTTTTCTGTTTATTCCACAATATTTGCATGCTTCACTGTATTTATGGAATAAAAGAACCTATACACAAATTTGGAAATTGGTAGGAAAACAATATCTTGCCATATGTAGAAATAGAATTTTAGATGCTTCTATTCAAGGCAAGTATTTTGTCAAGAACACAATATAGAAAGGACTGACTGGTTATAAGTTATTACCTCAGCAATCGACTGCAAGTTGCGAGTGGGCTTCAGCTGGTTGACACCATGGCTTTTGGGCTTGCCGTAGGTGGCACCCTTGGCCACTGGGCGCTTGCGACCACCACGGCGCACGCGGATTCTGAAGATCACGTATCCTATACAAAAAATACGGTTTTTAGAGTTGGTGGAGAATGATATAGATGGGGACTTTTAGGTGTATGTAAACCGGTATCTAGTAGTACTACATAAGTTAAAGCCGATAAGCTAGTATTGTAATGAGCATCACACGTGGTCGTAGGTGAGTAGTATATGTAGAATAGCTGTCTTAAGTTTGGATATTTTAGCCGGTAACTAGTCTAGTGTGATAGAATTATTTGATAAGTCGATTTTACAACGTGGGCCACACATGGTCTAAAAGATTTAACGATACACTCCCGGTCTTGCGGGCTCTACACTTTTAAATTCTTACCTTGCTTGGCGCGGTATCCTAGTCTCCTAGCCTTGTCGGGCCTAGTAGGCCTGGGGGCACGGTGCATACGAGTCAATTGACGGTATTGCCATACCCTCACACGCAAGAGGAATCGCATAACATCGCTCAACTTTTTTCTATACAACTCCTGTATATATCTGTAAGCGCCCATCTTGGAGAGCCTGTGGCAGACCTAGCAACAAAATCAATGTACATTGATCAGAAGTCACATCATCGGTCTGTCCACAAAATGAGCGATTGGTTCGCGCTAAGTGTGACATGGCGATAACACTGCAAAAATATTGGGAATTAATAAAATACAAATGAACATGGGAGGAATTTGAAGCACTTCCACTTATTTCACGAAAAAGAAGTTAGTATTTACTAGGATACACAAGATTTTTTGAGAATATAATTTCAACGTACGTCTCGCGTGTCCCACAGGTAAACCGGAAAAGAAAACTGTTGTCTGCGGCCTGTCAGACTTCTTGTCAATTAATAGAAGTTACATTGCCAATGTAAAATAACAACTTGCTCGTAGAATATAGGTCTTTTTGCCATTAGGGTATACCGTATACTCCGATTAAAATCACTTATCTGAAACCAAAACGAACACATCTAGGTAGGTGCTTATATTTTAATAATAATGTTATCTTTTTTCAGATTCCGTGGACTGCATTCCGCACCAACGCGTCCATTCTACGCGATGTCCAGATCAAAACCAGGCTTTCTACCGTCTGCTTGCACCGAGTTCTGGAGTTTTTTGGCCATATAGCCAGAAAGGACGGCGATAACCTACAACAACTAATGGTTAGGTACTGACAAAGTCGAGAGCATACGTCCAACAGGCCAATGTACCATCAGATGGTCGGACCAAATCTGCACGGCCCTTAACACAAAACTTCATGTTGCGCTCCACGATGCCAAAGACAGAAAAAGGTGGCGCAGCATAGTCAAAACGAAGATCACTCCATGTACAGGGGATCACGACCCTCTGCAATGAGGAATACGATGCGACGAGGAGGATTATCCTTTTACATTACCGAGTTTTTTACAAAATATATACATATTATAATCGTTGCGTTGTAATTCCACCATCGAACAGCGAATGGTTGTATGAATATTTTTTTAATTTTAGTAACCGGTAATGGTTTAAAAATACAATCATAACTCATTTAGTTTACGCACTACGCAGTCTGGTTGGACTTGGTACCTACCTACCGACCAACCGAACTTAAGCACTGATATTCTAAATTTTATTTATTTTTATATGGCCTATTATATTTATCATTCAGCCTCAAGTATTGCTTCTATGGATTATTTAATAAAATTATTATTAGAATAAAATGTTAAAATTTATTAATTATTCGGTTCAAAAAATGGTATCATCGTTTTGTTCATCCGTCTGTCGCCGCCATCTTGAAAGCGTAATTGTTGTCATGTTTACGTTGTGTGTGAAAGGTGAATTTTTTAAATTGTGACTAAATATTTGGGTAAAAGGATTTTATTTTGAATTAAAAATCTTTTGCATTGTGTTACATGATGTTATAAATTATTTGTGATATCCGGTCATGCTGGAAATTGGTTTAAAAAACATATTAAAATTAGGCGCCAAATTACTGTTGGTCGTTACAATTACCAACGTTTTGTGACAGCATTATTGTGTATTGTTGTTTTGTTGAAACTACATCACAGTGAAATTATCAATATGTATTACGAGTATTTCGTTTCAGAGAAAGTTTAATGTAAGTGTCGGCCAGGAAGTGTGAATTGTCAACATGTTCTATGCACATTTCGTGCTTGCCAAGAAGGGCCCGCTGGCCAAGATTTGGCTGGCGGCCCATTGGGACAAGAAGCTGACGAAGGCCCACGTATTCGAGACGAACATTGAAAAGTCAGTTGATGGTATCCTGAAGCCAAAAGTGAAAATGGCCTTGCGAACATCTGGCCACTTGCTACTTGGTGTAGTAAGGATCTATTCAAGGAAGGCTAAATACTTACTGCAGGATTGTAATGAAGCTTTCGTCAAGATCAAGGTAAGGTCTCATGTATTTTATTGAGCCATCATCATTGATGTGCCAATTGTAAACTTGTTAACTGTCATTGATATACCACAACTATAATTTCTTATTAATAATCAAATATAATGAAAAATAATAGTTATTGCTCATGCATAGCAGTTTTTATGCCTACAAATTATTGTTTGGGTACACAAATCATGCTAATGTTTTGTTTTTATACAAATACAGTGTAAACTCCATTTACCTTCACTCAATGAAAAAACTCCCTAAAGCGTCGACATCACTTGGCTTTGATTGGTTTAGCTTACCTTCCATACAATGATTTTCTTCTCTCCATTTAATGATAACTCTCTATAACATCGTAAAATGCACAGTTCCTTCAGTGTTGTTATATAGAGATTAGACTGTTTCCTCAAAATAGTGGAAGTCACACAATGTTACTTAATATACCCATTGAATAGATAGAATATGATGAAGGGAATTTTTTTGATAATCATTTTGGTATTGATCCATGTTTAATATGACAATTTTCAGAGCTATGATTAAAAAAAAAAAAACCAAATTTAATTAAAATATTGCTTCTGATATTTATAGGTTATATGAATAATAATAATTTCTTGATTGTTGAGTTCTAAATGCTAATATTATTTTAGCAATATAGTTTATAATAAAGATTGAGATATTGATGTTTCAATGAGAAGAACATACTTATATTTTCTGAAAAATACACCACACATCATCATGGTGTTTTGTCTCATCTATCTATATTTAATGTCTATTTATTTTTACTAAGATTAGGATTTGGTTTTCAGCTAATTGTATAAAACTGTGTGACTAGAAGTTACTCAAAAATACTTATAAGATAATCATTTAGATCATCTTACACTGTACAAGCAAACACAACTGAATGAATATGTAGTGGTTTTTATGTACTTAAATATGCACAAAGCATGGAAAAAAGTAATGATATCAAATCCATAAATATATTTTTGAGCCAGCTTGAATTCTGCTGAGACACATTTCAAACTAAAATAAATTTAATTTCTTTTTCTGGCATTTGTGGCCTTATATTATACATCATATTTTAATTTATGGAGATAATATTTAACAAGGGCATTTAAAAAATATAATGTATAAACATAAATACAATAGTAAATAACAATTACTTGCTATAGATCTATGCTCCTTGATGTTTAGAGTATAGTATAGATGAAGCGAGTAAACTAAAGTAAGCATCTGCACTATTTTAGATGGCCTTCAGGCCAGGCATGGTGGATTTGCCTGAAGAGCACAGGGAGGCTGCTATGAATGCCATTACACTGCCTGAAGTGTTCCATGACTTTGACACTGCCATGCCTGAGTTGAAGTAAGTATTTTTATGTTTCAAAATATACTTATTACTGGCAAGCTCTATAAACTTTAGCCACTGATGGTTAGGCACCCAGATTGCATAGAATATGTCCATATTTTTTAACTGGAGGATGTAATAACAACTTTTTGTAATTATCATTTTAGTTAATTTACAAAATTACTATTTCTCATTAATTTCTATTGTAAGTATAGTTAAAAAGTCTCATGTACCATAAAAAAATGCCTATGAATGACCTTAAATTGTATTAATTGACTAAAAACATAAGTAATGATTGTTGAAGAGCACCTTAAAACTGCAAATGCACAACAATGAGACTAATGAGTGGGTGAACATAAAATATTGTGACAATATTCAGTATTGCATAGTGAGAAAGTAATAAAAAAATAGTGATTATTACAATTTCATAAGTTTTCGAAAGAACCCTATGACATATCATATCTCCATACCAAAATTCATTCATATTGGTCCAATGGTTGATGCATCAAAGGGTAACAGATAGTCATTTTCATGTTTATAATTTTAGTATAGCTTCATTTATTTACACTACCTGTATGTTTATTAATGAATTGAATAAATAAGGTTAGGTCACGGTATAATCTCTCAATTACTTAAAAAATCTCACAGAATCTCAAGTAGTATTTAATAATGAATTTTATTTTTTAGTGAAGTGGACATTGAAGCCCAGTTTTCCCTCAATCAGTCACGAGCAGAGGAGATCACAATGCGTGAAGACTATGGCTCTCTTAATCTGGTCACACATGATGATGGCTTTGGTGATATGGGATTTGATACAGACAATCCAGATATCATGAGAGAGGCTATTGGCAATGAAGGAGGACTGGAACAGGTAAATTATAATCAATTTGTTGTAACAAGTTTAATGTGTCAAACATATGTTTATGATGCATATATTACATAAAGCATCATACATATCTTAAGCATATGTTACATAAAGCATCATACACATTATCTTAAAATACCTTTTAAATGAATTGCACTAGTGTACTGCATGCAATCAAAAGGTCTTGAGTTTGATTCTTAGTTTGGGCAATGTGTTGTAATTTTTTCCAGTAAAGACATATCAGTATGTGTATTCCTTCAGGGATATTGGTGATTGTATTTACATATGTGCAAAAGTTTACACTTATTTATCTCATCACTTATTTTACACTTATTTATCCGTTTCGACTTCAAAATTAACACTTTTTGCAGAGTAACCTTCTTTTCGCCGATGGTTCGTCGCTAGAGTTGGCTGGGAAGGACGCTGGAGTGGCCAGTACCAGTGCAGCGGGAGTGCCTACTTTATCGGCTCCCTCCCATGAAAGAAGAATGGAGGCCGCACCACATGGCCCAATGGATGACGGCTTCGGGGGAACTATCGGGGATGTAGCTGATTTCGGACGTGAGTGGTTTGCATTTGTCTATTTAATACCATAAAGTTTGTGTTTTGTCTTGAAAAATCTCTGTTTTCTCTACTATGTACCCTTTGGAAGTTGCCATTTTTGCGATACGGGATAGTGATGTTAACCCATAAAGCCTATCATTGCCGTCTTTAGTGATGCATTAAAATCTTACATTAATACTTTATCGATATAGGTTTGTAATAGCAAAATCGTATTTTATATGCTTCGTATTAAACTAGCCAATGAATAGAAGCAAACTTTAGGAACATGAAAAGGATGCCGAATGTTCCCTAATCACACCAAAAATTAATCATTACTATAATTTTATTTACAACTTTGAGTCTCGTAAATAATTTCTGAATCGGCTTCATTTGATATATCGGATAGTAAATATTAATGTATTTTGAGCTCTAGTATGATTAAATACCTTGAAGATAAATGGCTAATGTATATTGTTGTACAACACTTTGAAAATAAAGCATTTAAGATAAAAGTAATCCCCTGTGCATCCTGGTTCATTAAGAATAATAATGTCCAAGAATATTTACAAATGCCCCTGATTAGAGAAGACGTAGAGACACAAAAGTGGAATCGCAGCCAAACTACTTGACACTACAAACTCCATATCTGGACTTAAAAGAAAAAGACTGCCTTCAAACCTAGCTGACCCTCAAATCAAATATTGCTATTATTTTTGTCTTTTGAGGTGATGCACCAATGGGTGCGGTCACATTAGAACAGCTTTTTAACATTACAGATCAAATTATAGCGAATGGTTGATTGCAGATTGGTAGGTTAAAAAAAAAGTGTGCAATTTACACGTGGTAGAAGTCAAAAATATTGGCTTCAAGATAAAAATATTTTTTTAGCTGCGTTCTTTACAATATATCATCATCATCATCAGCCCAAATACGTCCCACTCCTGGGCACGGGCCTCCTCTATAACTGAGACTAACAATATTATATACTGACCAAGTATCTATATTTACTGTAAAACCTTTACTAAAATGTCTCTCTCTTTTTACTGTCGCTTTTTCGTTTCATCGACTTTCAAGTCACAATGATGCTAAAGAAGTTTTCACTTCAAAATATATGTATTGTTGTACAGACGCGGGCGGGTTGTTCGAGGGCGACTTGTTCGGCGACGTGACGGCGGGCGGAGCGTCCGCCACCTCGGCCGCGGGACTGCCCGGCGCCTCCGAACAACCTCAGTCGCTACAGGTATGTGCCTTACTTCTCTATACAAAACCATTATGGCGCTTATGCTTATTGCCTAATATGTGAATATAAAAAACTAATATACATTTTTATATTTATCAGAACAAGTCTGTCGTCATGAATGTCAGAGTCATTTAGATGTATAACGGAAAACTAAACTTAACTGAAACTTACTGAATTGTTTACTGAGTATTGTCTTGTGGAACCGTCATCATCATCATCATGAGCCCATATACGTCTCACTGGTGGACACGGACCTCCTCTACCAATTACCATTGAGAGGGTGGAACAGTATAATATAACAATGATGTAGCCAAAAACATATACAAGTAGAGAAGCATGACATAGATATAATAACGTTTAAGGTGTTTAATAGCTGCGTGTGACGTTGCAGGCGGAGATCGAGGCGGCGGGCGTGTCCGTGGGCGGCGCGGCGGACGCGGGCGCCGACAGCGACGACGACATGGGCGACCACTACGACGCGGGCAACTCGCCGCAACACAGGTACCAACCACCAACATGGCCTCGTTAAAATATATTGTGCTCTGTAGTACCGTAGCTTATTGATGTTTTGTCCCACACTAAGATTTTTCCCTTAAAAATATATATATATTTTTAAATTAAGTCCATTTAACGATTATTAAATACGTATATTATGATAAATCGACCTATAATACACAAGCATACGAATACAAATGTATTTTATACAGGGTGTATTCAGACCGTGATCGGAAACTAAGGCAGGTAATAGCTAAGGTGGTTACAAACCCCCTGGCGTTAAAGAAAATTCTGACAAAAAATAATAATTTTGACTTTTTCCATACAACCATCGGTATTAAATGTACGCGGTTTGTATGGAAAACGTCAATTTTTTTATTTTTTGTCAGAATTTTCTTTAACGCCAGGGGGTTTGTAATCACCTTAGCTATTACCTGCCTTAGTTTCCGATCACGGTCTGAATACACCCTGTATATTTTCACCTAAATTTGACCAAAGGAACAGACTGTCAAAGTATTTGTTTAAAGTTTAATTAAATGTATTAATTCCACCACTTCCAATCGATACATTTTGTTAAAGTCCATAATGTTTTATTTTTAGTTGGGGTGGTTCTCCTCCACATGAAGAGTCGCAGGCAATGGACGAAGCACCCGACCTTATGCCGCCGCCAGCCGTGCCCAGACCGCCTTCCGTAAGACCTATGGTAAGAAAAGTATTTAATTAATTTTACTAATATATCTTACTTATATTTAGGCTTTAATTGGAAGAGTGGCCTTAATCTATAAAGTCAATATCAATGAGGAAAATACTCATACACGCAGGTTTCAGAATGCCTAAATGAATGAATAGAATTTAATGTTTAAAGATTCGGTTATTTTAGACATACTTACAAAGAAAAAGTATTGTAATCTTTCCAAATCAGTAAAATGAAGTTACAGTGACTAAAATATATTTAGAAGTCATCATCAGTATTAAGAAGTAAGAATGTGTGAGTAACAAATAATGTGTGCGCAGGAGGTGGAGGAGTGTCCAGACGAGGGCGCGGGCGCGGCCACTCCGGCGCGCTCCCCCGAGGCGGCCACCACGCAGGGCGCAGGCGCGGCGCCGGCGGCGGGGGCGGGCGCGGGCGCGGGGGAGGCGGGGGACGCGGCCGCGCTGCCCGACATCGCCGCGCCGGCTGACCACACCACGCTGCTGCACAACGACGAGGAGTCTTTCGCACTCGCGCCCGTCGACGCCACCGTGCTAAAGGGTAAACCTGTTATGGATCACCCTTCTTGCTTAAAAAAATTAGGCAGCGTGTTGCAGTCAATGGCAACCTTAATAATTGACTATGCTTACCACGTTAAACACTGTATTGTCATTTATATTTTTGAATTTATAAAACACAGCCAAATCTTTTTTTAAATATTTCATCTGGAAATTGCGATAATTCAATGAATTCATCAAAAAAATAATTTTGTTTCTCTAAGGAATATATTTAGAAACAAACCTATATCACATCTGGTAATATATACAAATATACATACAAACTCTCACTACTCTTTTAGGGTCTCTGCCTATCCTTGTGGAATAAATATATGACTATTGAGTGTCACAAGTTACGATCGTGACACAAATATATAACAACATTACTGTACAACAATAAAAACCAATGTATTCCAGGTATAACAAAAACGAAACGCAAGCGCAAACTGATAGTGGACGAGGTGAAGAATATATCCGGCGAGGAGATGAAGAACCAGCTGAGCAACACGTCGGACATCGTGACGACGCTGGACCTGGCGCCGCCCACGCGCCGCCTCATGCACTGGAAGGAAACTGGCGGCGTCGAGAAACTGTTCACGCTGCCCGCCAGGCCGATACCTTCCAGAGTGCTGTTTAAGGTATAGCTAACGGTTTTTTTATACTGGCACGAGTAAGTGACATCATCAAAAAAAAGAATTTACCTATGATATGATATGCTAAATGGGAACATATTCCAAAATTATATTCCACATAATCCTTTATGTTGTTGGGTTCAGAAATACCAGCGCAATATGACGCTAAGAAGTGAAACGGAAGAAGCTGAAGCGAGGTCTCCAGATCCGGAGCCAAGTGTGGCGCGAAGAGGAGGCCGCAAACGGAAACTCGAAGAGGTAAGTCCAATTTACATATGGAAATTTAAATAATTTAATGACTTAAAGTCTATTCGTAATATCTTTCGAATTATCACTTTATTAAACAAACAATTTTTTTTTATGAAGTTAATCTATATAATATGATGTTTTACTTGGAGCGGAACTCCATTTCAGTTCAGAATCTTAGGTTTCATAATTACTTTTCGGCGGGAATATGCGCGGAAGAGATATAGTGATATATAGTAGATATATAGTGATGTCATAATGATTTTTTTTTGATAGGAATGGTTACGTTAATTCCAGATTCTTGCACCGCCCGAAACCCCAGCGGCGACGCCTGCGCCGGCGCCCATACCCGATATGGAACCGCCCACACCAGTGCCTCAAGAATACGAACCTTCTGTCGGTAAGTACAAACCATTCCTCGCACTCACTGCTTTACTAAAACAACCACTGTATCATCCTCCTTCACCAATAATTGAATGTATGATTATATAATAAGCATTTTTGGCTAAGGGTTCTTATTAACTTTCTCAATCATCAAGTCTTTTCCATTGGTCATGAACTCTTCTTTTTGGTGATGTTAACAAAAACCATAACTGTTTCCATAGTTGCTGTTAGTTCATTCAGTAATTCAAGTGTAGTTGTGATTTGAACTACAATTTTATTATAGCTTGGATTAACTGTTGAAACAGCATCTGCTAACAAAAAAGCATGCGCAAAAGCGATGTGAGAAGGCATAGTGAATGAGCTAACAGCACTATCCGGGGCTTATTTCCGTGGGCAAGCTATTAACCCTGTTGGTGGGCGGGTAGAGTCGGAGCGCGTGTCGGAGAGCGAGTCGGCCCCGCTCAGCCCGCGCTCCGACTCGCATGCGGACGCGCCGCACGAGCCGCAGCCGCACACGCCGCACGAGCCGCACACGCCCGGTACGTGTCGCACCACACCACACCACAACACAACACACCACACCACACCACACCACACCACACCACACCACACCACACCACATCACGCCATAACACACCACATCACATCACACAAACACCACACTACATAATATGATGATATAGCATAACAACACAAGAATCATAGTTCTTCAAGGGTAAAAAATCCATTTTGACATTTTCTATTTCTAGTTTCTAGCAATGTTTCCAAACATAAAATTAACTTTTAAAAAACATCTTTCTTGACACTTGCATTTTTAAAAAATACTTAAAAGGAGCCTTCCTAATGAGATTTTATAGCATTAGTACACATTGGAAAAAAATATCGAACTTGGTGTTCATTCCTATAATTTTAATATTTCTTAAAGGTGTGCAAAATTTATAAAACACATGTCAACATTTTCTAAGATCAGCTGTATTTTTATTAAAGTTACACCCTGTAGATAATTTATTAAATGAATTTATGTTAATAACATAATACTACATTTATGATATCATAAACACAAACCACCTCTGTGTTACAAATTATTTCTGTCTGTGGTGTGTGGTTCTTGAATTTTCCTTCCAATATAACATTATCAACTGGCATAGTTATGGAACATAATGATTGATGATGGTCAGAATGCAGTTCTGCGGAAGTGTAAGTGAAGTGTGTGAAGAAAAAACAATGAATATCTCTTACCATTTGACACAAATTCATTTAAACTTCAACACCATGTCAATAGAATCCAGAAGTTTATAGTTTGATTGAAGTGATTAAATATATCATAATTGAATTATTTTCAGGTTTATTACTTCAACAGAGACATTTAAACATTTTTCCTATAATAACATTTCATTGCTTACGCATGGGTTTATAACATTCTGATAATCATGAAAACTAATGCTTACCCTATGCTGATGTACTTGGAAACATTAACCATTGTTAATAAACATACTACTGGTTTTATAAAAAAATGTTTTCTTAAATAGTTCATGTTTGGTTTTATACTGTGGTCAAAGTAAAATATATTTTTATGTTGTCAATTGTAAATTAAAAGCTAGCTAGCATTGGTGAGAACACCTAACTGCATAGTAATCTCTTAGTTAAACTAAATTATAAATATTATATGCCTTTTTTTATCCATGTATTTAAATCTGTTAAAAATATTATATTTGTATAGTTCCAAAAAACAATATATTTTTTTTTGTGTACCAGGTGGCATGTTGAGTTCACTAGGACCTCCACTGACCCCAGGAGTCCTTGGCCCGTTGACCCCTGGCACATTACTACAGGGTGGTCTCACACCAGGAGGCTTGCAACACGGGTCAATGACGCCAGGTAATCATTGATTTTTTCATATATTTTAAGGGCAATTATGTTGCTTTTGTACTGGAATTTGTACAAAGTGATATCACCATACCTGATGGTAAGGTTAACTGTCTAAATTGAGTATAAAATTGTGATATACTATTGTTTCTTACCACTTAATATACTTATACAGGCTTAATGAGATTCTTCTTCACATTATGTTTAAAAGACACGGGATATTAGAAAAACTTGGGCTAGCAAACTATACATTACAAACAACTAGCTGTTCCGGCAGACGTCGTACTGCCCGGAATAGCTTTAAGCTATATTCCGACAGTAGCGCCACCTACCGGGTCCAATTGTGTTTTGAATTCGCCCTGGGACCCATTGGAATATACACAGAAAATTTCATCCCAATCGGTCCAGCCGTTTAAGAGGGAGGAGTTCGATGACACACAGACAAAGATTAATTTTTATATAAATAGATTAATAATATGTATTAATTATGAATGGTTTTATCTATCGACAGATCAAAGGTACATGTGTTAAATTGACATTGATCGTAGATTTCTAAGAGACAAATGTATTTGGAAGAATAGTTAATGGTAACGTGTTATGTCCCAGGTGGTCTCCCGCACGGTGGGTTGACGCCGGCGGGGTTGCAGCACGGCGACAGTCAAGCAGTGGACCTCGGCCTGGCGTCCAGCTGCATGACGCCAGCGGGACTACACCACGGCGGTAAGGGGTCTTCAAAATATATATAACAACCTTTTTGCACTAACGTTTTTAAAGAAAAATGCAAAAACTGTGTTGTTTTCTCTTGGATAATGTTATTGCATCTACCTTACAACATTTATGCATCAACTTTGTTAGAAATTATTTTGTTTTTCTCAAAGGGATTTGATAATGATATCCATGTCCCGTTATTATTGTTTATAATTTTTTAGCTCTGTTGGATTTTGTACTTTGTCGCTTTAGAGCTTTTTAAGGAAAAATAAAACCTAATATAAATTTTAAAATATTTACTGTGGATCTTTGGAGAAGATGAAGGATAAAAAAATTACTAGCTTAATTTTTTATTTATTATTTTAGGTATGACACCTGGCTTAGGACTGGAAAGTGGGATGACGCCGGCGGGTCTCGTGCACGGAGGATTCACGCCCGCAGGTCTACACCACGGCGGTATGACACCAGGTACTGATGAATGAAAATAGAGGTCTAATTTTTGACCCAGTCTATCTTATTGCGTTCTTCTAAACTTTAATGGGTGTTTTCTTATGTTAGATTGTATTTTTGTTTAAGAAAATTAAAGTAAAATAAATTTTTGATTGAAATTTTCTGCCAAAATTGAAGCTACTTGAATTTTCAGACTCCATGGGTGGACTGAGATTTTGTTCTTACGTAATGTTATTTTATTGCAATGGCAAATGGAGAAAGTTAATTGCAAGAATAAATGAGGGTCGATTTTCTAAAAGGTAAAAAATTGGTTTTTATTTTAAACCTGTTATATCTTTAGGAGGTCTGGACCACGGCGGCATGACGCCAGCGGGGTTGCACCACGGCGGCATGACGCCTGCGGGGTTGCACCACGGTGGCATGACACCTGTGGGGTTACATCACGGTGGCATGACGCCGGCCGGTCAGTATACTTTTAAGTTTACAGGCCCGAATAACCATTTTTGCTACAGAGTTTCTATAAAAGGGTTGATATTTTAACAATACATGTATATGTGGTATACAAGAGTGAAGATATAGAAGTGCGTTGTGTTGCAGGCGTGTCGCACGCGGCGCTGCTGCAGCACGGCATGGAGCAGATGCCGATGATGCCGCAGCTGGGCGCCGACCACGTGCCGCTGCTGCCCGCCGCGCCCCACCACGGACTGCTGCACGGACTCGACGACCACGCGGACTTCCAGGTCTCACACACATACTTATCCGCCCTGTCCCCTCCCCGTTCCCAATTCTATTTCTATTCAATGGCCTTTTTTAAAATAAACAACTATTAGTAACTTAATTTTAAACTTTCTTTACAGAATGGTATGCAAATGACAAACCTGGGATACGAAGACCAGCACGGGCACCACAGTCCACAGCATGATTACGATTTACCGCCTACGCCTGAGAACGTGAGTGTATATTTTTAATATCGCCTATATAGTACATGAGATATCAAACTAATTACCCATTTGAGTTCGAGTTAGGGAATCACTTGTATCTGTATCTAACATCATTTGCATTTATTGTAAACCGTTTCTGGTATTCGTCTAGACGATTTGACTATTATTATTTAAACCATGTAGTACTTGACGGTTTGTTAATTATGAATAATGCAATATACAAATGGCGTTCTTCATCAGGCCGAAGAAGGTGAACGCGAAGCAGGAGAAACAGACGAGCAGTTCGAGGAGCGAGTGCTGAACCGTCGTGCGGCGCAACTGTTCGCCGTCATGAGACCCAAGTTGGCTGCGGGATTGGAGTTATGCTTCTCAGATTTGGCGCCCCGACACAATAACAGGAAACAGGTGTGTTTGTCTATTAAGATAATGATTTTAGTTAATCTTATTATCATAGAAATTGTCCTAAGTATTTTTTATAATATTGTATAAACTTTTAAAAATCTGTATTTAAAGTACTCAATACTTGATTTATTAATATTATAACTTCATTTATTTTGAGTATTCCTTTATATGTTATCGGCTAACTTTTTTGTAGTTATAATAATAATTTTAACGTGATATTGTTTTCCAGGTCGCGCAGAAATTTTACAGTCTACTCGTTCTCAAGAAGCATCAAGTGTTAAAACTAGAGCAAAGCGAAACATATGGTAATATCACCATTACGAAAGGCAACCAGTTTGAAACAGAAGCGATTTAAACCCTAAATTAATACATTATTTATAAAAATAGTTGTAATATAAAGGAATATCATGATAGATTGTAAAAGATTATATAAAAGGCGAAATGGTGATGTAAAGTTTATAGACTTCACGGGGTTGTATGTTGAGCCAAATATAACTTGTAAGTTGGCTTTTGGCTCGAGTTCATGAAGGCATTATATTATAAACAAACTTTGGACCAAATAATGTTACAAATGTTGATCTCAAAAATTCAGATTGCATTATAACAGAGCTAGTTTCACCTTCACGGACTCGACTCACGAGTGTTGAGCAGTTTCAAATGGGATATTATGTTTTAATAGACAAGTGTAGGGAAATGCCTTATTTTGTTTTGCTGTAGGTTAAGTAAAATTATTGTAAAAAGTTTACAATCATTGTTTACTATAGATGAAAATAGTACTGCTATATTGTTGACTCATTTGAATCCCGAGAGTATGCAAGTGTGTTTTGTAATTGATCGAGCTCCCTCGGTTTAGGTCGTTGAAGACGCTTCTGCACCAACTAATTTCGCGTCTAATATTTGCATTTTGGTATGGTGTGACATATTTTTATACAATTTCTCAGCCTAACTTGAAGAAGCTCGTAATGTGCCTATCACTTTTAAATTATGTTGTGCTTATACATTTATTTAAATTGTATTTTCTCTCAAGAAAGTGTAGACACAAAATTTATTTTATTTTTATATTTACAATTAAAATTGTAGTATTTTAATATTGATATTTGCCTTGGACACTAAATTTGAGTTAGCTGGCGGGTTGACTGAGAAATTATGTTAAGGTTAATGTTAATTATATTAGTGATAAAACCTAATAACACCAAATAAAGCAGATGTTATTAGCAACTAATAGACATATGGACATTGTGTATTCTTATTGTGCCGTGTGTGCGTTTAATTTGGTTTTTACATTTCTTTGATATATTTGTTAATCAAAGTGGATACATTCCGAAAGAGTTATTGGATTGAATTCATTTTGACCACACATTGACATGGACAAATTATAAAAAAAAACAGCATTGTGAATGCATGGACTTGTTTAGTAATTTTTTTCCTGAGAAATTTAAGGGTCTACCTCTGCGGTTTATTAGACTTTTTCAATAAAATTTTTCGGAGGTATTCACTTAGATGTTTTTAATATAAAACCTTTGCAATAAATTGTTGAAAATAACTATTGTATTTTCATTGACTCTATATAACCTTAAGGTATTGAAGCTGTATATACCAATTTCGCTGGATGCAAGCTGCTTCCAACAGGTCCCTGTGGAAGTCATTAGGAGAGGCCTATGTCCAGCAGTGGACCACCGTAGGTTGATGGATGGATACCAATTTCTTCTTCGTGTGCCAGTTGCAATTATTTATTTAAGATAAATAGGGTGTTCGCGTGTAGCGCGTGTGAGCTGATATTATATCATTACCCTGACATAAGGTCTAAACCCTCTCAGTTGTAGAGGAGGCCCGTGCCCAGCAGTGGGACGTATTTGGGCTGATGATGATGATGATGACATGATGACCCTGACATTATTTCATTTAGATATGAAAACAGACAATTAATGTTAATCCCTATATAAGTCCCATCTATGTCTATACCGAAAAATCGGTTCAAATTTCAAATCATTCAATTCAAATGGTCTAAAACAGTGGTCGGCAACCTTTTGGCAGGCAAGGGCTGCAATGTGGCAAAATAAACTAAAGGCGGGCCGCAATTGTCATATTTACCCTAGATTCTACGTAATACCTATCACCTACCATAGAAAAAATGAAAATGCTAACATTCATGGACTGCAAGCAAGACAACATTTCCTCTTTACAATATTAGTATAGATTTGGACTTTAACATAAAAAAAAATGTTATAAGACCACTGTACCGTGAGTAGATCTACTCTCTGGACCCCAATCTTAAAGTTTCGCATACGGCGTTGCTAGCAACAGCTATTAGGGTCAGTTCTAGTAACGCACGTGTATTACGTCACAAGCAAATTTTCCCAACTATTAACCCCACCGTCCACCATGCCAGCAAAAATCTTATTCCCCGCCCCCCATCAATACATATGGAAATGGCAAAAAAATACATGGGGCGGTGTTTGAAGTACTAAATCACTAATAAATAAGTACATAATCATTCTATACATTTCCCAATGAATGAAGAACATTTTGTTTACATCTATGACCTTTTTCAGGTCTTTGAAGACCTATAGATATATATCTATACCAGTCATAAAGGGCCGTTTAAGTATTACGTAAACCTTTTTTTTACAAATACTCGTATCCTACTCCCTCTTCTATGCTTACGTATGCATTAGTAAATAAATATATATTTTTAATCTTTCTTGATTCAAGAAATCAGGAGTACATTTTGTAGAGAATCCAGAAATAAAAAAGTAATGGTTATATACGTAATTACCATTCGAACCCCCTATATCATCAAATATAAACAAAGCGCAGATAGCCCTTTAGTGCTTACGTAATACTTGAATGACGTAATATATTTTGGGCCTTACAGTCGGTATTTCCTATTTCAAAAACAATTGTCTTCGTGTGCGATGGAAAGTATATAAAATATTTACCTATGCCTAAGTGCATAGCAAAATGTTAATATCTATAAACAAATGCTATTATCCCTAATCAGTCGACAAGTCGTAGGTATTACGGCCTGTTGGTATATACAGTTCCGTGTATCCAATTCGGAAACTAAAATCTAGACATATTGATGTATTACAGGATACATAGTTACAAAAACTAACGACTGCACTTATACGGCTTTACTTGATAAATTAGTTGCATAATGTTTTAGAATCTGTAGGTACAGTAGAAGATATTATGTGAAAAACTGTTTTTTTTTAATTTAAGCTTTAAAACTGAATGGGTGCCAATAAGGGAGCAAGACTTTTTAATTCCATAAGAGAGGATAGGCTACGTCATCCTTGGATAAGTCTTACAGATGGCACTGCAGTCTGCTACAAATTACGTAACGAAGGCCTATCGATTTTAGTGCCTGTATGAAGATGTGCCCCGGGTTACGTCACATCCGGACATTGCCCTTCTTATATTATCAGGCGTATAAGTTATATTACGGGTTGTCTCTATAAGGAAAAAATAGTGTTTTAAGCCTGTCCGTTATATATTATATCAATCATTTAGACACGTAGACCTCAGCACATACCATAGAATGAAACCACGTGCTTATCAGTACTATAAGTTAGTTGCCAGCACTATGAACGAAGTCATGCGAGCATATACATTAACGGCGCCAATAGTAAATTCTATCTATAAATAGATTGTTTATGCGTATTGTTACACAATAGTATAATTGCGTGATGTAAAAATAATCTGTAATTAATCACTTGGTTGCTATCTTCGACACACTAATACTGTGATGTTTCAGTTTCAATAATTTATTTCTATTTATTTTGGCAAAGAAATGATAAAATCTTAGATTTTCTGTTTACGTCTACGCTTAGTAGTCAAGGCGCATAAGCTGGCGAGTAACACTCGTAATAATGAAATTGGTATAGCTTTTCCTAAGTTTAACGGCAAATATTGATAGTATTAGTGTGTAGCATGTTTTCTCTTTGGATTTGGATATTTTCTTCTTGTATAGTACCTATATAAGATATCTTCTTATGTCATATCCTAGTTTTGCTACCGATAGATTAGATTGATTTTGAGTTCATACTGATTCATTACGAGTTACGACTGTATAGTTTGTTTTATATAAAATGTATAAAGGTGGACTTAATGACCAAGGCATTATCTACCAGTCAACTTGAGGGTGATGCAGAGAAAAAATAATATATCTGCACCATGTATTGATTTGTGTTCGGGCCATGTGATTTGGTTTTTATTCAGTGCAAGTTATATTTAACTAGCCAAGGGGGTTTACTTCACAGTAATACCAACGAGGATTCATGGTTTGTGCATCAAACAAAAACTAAAAATA
The DNA here is from genome assembly GCA_907164795.1 of Hemaris fuciformis. Lineage (NCBI taxonomy): Eukaryota > Metazoa > Arthropoda > Insecta > Lepidoptera > Sphingidae > Hemaris > Hemaris fuciformis. Next base: position 4,007,862 of record OU015443.1, read on the forward strand.
GTCTTGGATAGGATATATGTGGAGATCAGTGACAACACATGCCCATTAAGTTTGTAACATTTAATCGCCCTAAAATGTACAATACAGACGCCGACACTCGAACAGATAACAATACACCGCAAAAGTCAATGACTCGCGCATTTTTCATACACTGGCTCCATTAAATCGCCACCGACTTTATTGAATGTACTTAGCGACCTAATTGTGTAACATACTTTGATAGTAATAAACAGTAAACTACAATAACCAGGAATAGAAATAACTGTGGCTTCAGCATAATGTTTACGTACAACGTTTTATTTGCAGATTTTCATTTATACTACATAATTAAATAAATTGCATTCCTGTTGACGCGCACTGTTAGTGTAACACATTACACATCAGTCCTTGCATCACTATGAGGGTGAGGTTTTCGCACATTTGATTCCACGGCCGTCCACTCCAGATAGTATACACTGAAACCTCATTATGTAGGATGGCAGTTGTAGTGTTCTTATAAATAAAAAGCTTAGAAAGCAAACAGCAGCAGGAACGCCATCATAAGACAGAAGAGACCCATAGCCTCAGACAGGGCGAAACCCAAGATGGCGTATGAGAACAGCTGCTGCTTCAGGGAGGGGTTCCTGGCGTAACCAATGATGAGGGAACCGAACACTGTTCCAATACCAGCACCTAAAAAATGAAACATACATTAATATAATGTTCTTAAAAAGACTTTCTTTATGACAAACAATACTTTGTTATGCAATTATTCTAACTACAAACTATTAGAAGCCAGCTCACCAATAAAAAAAAACTCCACAGCAAAAAAACTTGCAGTAGTAAAAATGATTATACATAAAACATGCATCATACAAAAGCTAATGTTCTATCCATAATACACAATATACACTGTACATAAACATTATAAAAGTAATTTCTAAAACGCAAATAACATTAAGAATGCAATCATGAGACAAAATAAGCCCATGGCTTCAGACAGTGCAAATCCCAGGATGGCATATGAAAAGATTTGTTGCTTGAGTGAAGGGTTGCGTGCATAGCCAATTATTAAGCATCCAAACACCACACCAATACCAATACCTGCAGGTAATAATGAAAGGGTAAGTGCCAGGTTAGAAGTTAGAGTAGCCTGCACTCATTGAAAATTCATTTTAGATGATCAAATAGATATGATTTATCAGTATTTTATTAAAGAAACAAATCTTTCTATACTGTTAATTCACACTTTCGATTCTTAGTTATATATTGTTTCCCTGATTAAATATTTTCCTATTGAATCAAATAAATGGATTTTCATTGGGGCTACAGGCATAAGGTTATGCAGGTTTCTGTATTAGACTTGAGTTAGCCAATTACATGTGATATTCATGCTAGAGCAGCCTAAAGTGTTATTTAAAGAAAATTTATTGTAACTTCTGATGATGACAGAAAAGATTGATTGATAAAATAAATGATAATTAGGGTTATATGACTTAAAATCATTTCAAGCTACTCTGATAAAAAAATCACTAAGGCCCAAGTGCCATGTTATGCAATCAGAGAAGAGCCCATAACAAAAGGGCTACTTTAGTTTTTACAAAAATCATTAGTTTGGAGATCTATTATTTCATTGTAGATTAAATTAGTTTGGAAAGAGTAAAAATATAGTCCAAGCACGATTAGCAAAAAGTATGATAGAACAAGACAGAAACACACATGCAAAAAATTGATAGGAAAATATAGTGAGTGAGATATCAAAGGCTTACCAGAGCCAGCTACACCAACTGTCGCAGCACCAGCACCAATGAATTTGGCGGCGGAGTCAATGTCCTTGGTGACTGAGGTGGTCTGGAAGGAGCGCACCGCCGAAAGTTGAGCGGGGGCAGCTGGGACAATCTGTGTCTGTGAGGGGACTGCTGCGAGTGGTCGCACCAGGGCTGTGTTGGTGAAGATCTGCCGAGAAAAAAAAACAGCTATGGAAATGTAACTAAAAACAAAACGTACTACGTAACGAAGTTCGACTTTATTTATCTTAAAGTTTCACCAATGAATATGTCAATAAGGGCTACACCCTAAAAATCAATACTGCGCTGCAGTAAAACTCAGGTATACATCGCTGTATACGCTGGTGGTATATGCAGTTAGAAATAACCTTAAATTTTCGTTTTGTTATCTCACAAAACACATACTCCTACTTGGTTATGTAATTATATAACACTCAAAGTGAAGGTTAGATTCAATAAAAAATCCTTTGAAATCCAAAATTGAATTAAAGGGAGGCTGGTTTACGCGTGCAGTATGATCATTATGCCGGTATTGCACTTTGCATCAGAACAAACAAGGTCATACATTAGATGTCACTACATAATTGTGATCAATGATAATGAAGTAATTTCGCCCTGAAAAGGAAAAAAATGAATTAAAGTTTGGTGTACTTACGGCAGACCTGGCTGCAGGGGCGATCAGTCTGGCGGCGAACAGCATTTTTGGTTTATGTAGGTGCGGTGAGCGACAACTGGAAAAATTTAACAACTACGTGAGCTAAGTACTCTCCCTACGAGGTCTCACAACCGAATGTGAGAAAATTAAGTCGGGATTTGACAGTTTGACCGACGAACGGCATACAGTTACGTAATTTGGGGGTCTACGTAACAGACACTGAGGCCATGGAATCAATAATATTATGTAAAAAGATCGATACAGATACCTCTGCGGACGTGATTTAATGAGAGCTTTTCAATTATCCTACCGGCGCAACGAAATTTTAAGTATCTCCACGGAAAATGGCCGATACACCGATCCTACTTTTGGAGACTAGTAATAATTTAATCTTTATGACAACTTACAAAGACACAAATAAATATCTGCACTAACACACACTTTAAGCCCGTATTTAGAGATTCTATCACTTTTGATTCAATGATGGCTTGTAAATTCAGCACTTTTTCACGATTAGCTTATTCACAAGATTTTACCGCACTTACCAAAGAACACCGAGAAGGAGGAGACCGGCCTTTGGAATGTTCAATTTCTGAGTGGTCAAATGAAACGGAGCACTAACCCTCTAACGCCATTGGTCGATATGCTGCTGAGTTCCGTTCGGCGCAGCCAACTATTGATCAATATGCGCGGGTGACAGATACATTAAATACTTTTTTATTACTATAATGAAGTTGGGTCTAAGTAGAACCTTAAAAAATACTTTAAAAAATGTTATTAATTTTTTAAATACTACATCTTTTAACTAAAATAATATATATAAGAAAATTTTAATATTGATAAAAACTAAAACATTGATGAGTACGGTCTTGTGACTGACTAGTGAGTTACCTTTGGACGACATGGCCGTCTTTATGATAAACATCTGTAAATTTAATGGCTGTGGCATAACATTTCCAAAACTAGCGGACCTGATTGAACACATCGAAGATGTTCACATAGGTAAATATGAAATATTCATTCCTACATCGAATAAAATTTTGTATTTGTGGCTTGTAATGTAATCCGCGACCCTCCCTATATACGTCTTATCAATGTTTCCATGTTGTCAGCATTGATGTATATTTGCGTCAATTTTAATTTAGTATTAGTAAAATTTAATAACATATTTAAATATAAACACATGTAATTTGTATAATACTCCTGATAGTATTTCGTAACTGTTTCGACACATTGTAGCAAATTAATTATTAAGAATTAAGATGTAATAAGTAAATATAATATGTTTTGTTTTTAATTTTCAGACTACGATCCCGCAGTAGTAGAACAAAAAGAGGCTTCCCAACCAGCATGCATTCCGCTAAGTTATGTTTTGAAATTTTTCACGGAGACATCCCGGCGCGAAATCCAAAATGTCACTCCAGCAGCCGACGTCCGACGGCGACTTCTTTCGGCACCTAAGACACCTTCGGTACGAAGCAACACGCCGACAGGTAACGAAATATTTTTAATGAATGGTATTGGTACCATAATATCTATGTATATTTTAATCGAGAAACATATTACGCAGTTGAGATATGAGCGTACAAATATTTTTGTACAGTATTTACAGATGGCGTTTTTTCTAACTACAGGTTTTTTTTCGTTTCATATGCAGAATTGTAACAATAGGTACTGTTGAATATGTCGCTATTTCTTCTCTGCCTTTTTTTATCTTATGTGGTTTTAGCGCTAATATTATCGTTCTAATATAATGAATATTAGAATATTCAATTTATAACTAGCGCTAAAACAGCACAACCGGAAGTTGCACTTTATTCAAATGACTTGTTTTCATTCTTGTTCTAATAAAAATTATTACGTTCACCGACGAAAAGTCATAATAATTTTAGTTCATTTTAAAGTTCTGGAGCAGTCTAAAATTTATGGCGCCGCTATTAAGAGACTGCCTTGTGGCTCAAGTATGTGCCCGTGCGATCTATAGGTCCCGGGTTTGATTCTCGGGATTCGATTCTAGGATCGGGCAGTGCTATTGGGTTTTTCCGTTAGAAATTCCCAGTAGCAGCACGGAGTCTAAAAAGTTCCCGAAAAACGGCAATAGGCTTGTCTCTTATAACGTGGAGATGTGGGTGATAAATGTGCCTACGAAATGCACCTCTGCCTACACCTTCGGGGAATACTGCCGTCAGGTTATGTATGTTTGTCTTAAGAGATCTGATCTCGGAAGATCAGAAGAGACCTATTGGCGAAGCATCGCACGAGTTCATATGTTTCATGATGAAATGATATGAAATTGCTTTATTTGGTCACGTAGGCAATCAAATAGCACTTATGACAAGTCAATACAGAAAAGAAAAATCTTTTATTATTACATTATAATTTAACTATGGTTCATTTTATATAATTTGTACAAAAATATTTACGGTTTTTTTTATAATTTATTTTTAGTTTTCATCAGGAAATACATAATATCTTATTATATAACACACTATAGTACACTAACTAATTAGAATATTAACAAACATGTCTAAAAATAAGAATTATTGCGCACCTCGACCAATAATATTTACTCTGGACCTGGTGCATAGGTACTAGAATTAGCGTGGGTGGGAACATAAATAACAGAGACTATTAACGACTAGAAATCGCAAGTTCCCGGTTGTGGCGCATTCACTTATTTACATGATGCCTATGAGCTATGAATGTTGAATGACAGTCTCCTAACGAAGAAGGAGAAGTAAGTAGTTTACCTATTATTAATTGCTTGCTTCGGCGGAATTTCCAAACAGATACGACTTAAGGACTAGTCCTACCTACACCTACTTTTTTTTAGCTACACTAACCTATATTTTTCTCAAAGTCCGACACACACCGATGATTCTTCTGGTATTATGGGTGTTCATGGGCGGTGTTGACCACTTAACATCAGGTGGCTCACTTGCTCGTTTGTCTCCTTTTCCCATTAAAATAAATAAAGGGCTCAACCATTATGAAGTAACAATAAAAAGCATTTAGTCTGTCTCAATGATGCAGAAGGTACAAAATCCAATTACAGCCAATTTCAATTGAAAATGTTGATTTCTAACTAGATCGATTTGTAAATTTACGAATGAATATAATTTATTATCAACGTCACTTACAAATTTAAATCTTATTGGTGCATTATTCAGATCGATCTGGAGTTAGTATTATGTATTGTTGATTAATCAGGTGTTAACGAAGAGGTTGCGGGTTCAGCTGTTGTATTATTATTGCAGGGAGTGAGATGGACGAAGACGAAGTCATGAGTCCGTCGGAGGACAGCAACGATTCGTGGACCACCGTGGAGGAGTACAGTTCGGAGTTTATACTACGATACGGCGTCAAGTAAGTACTAAGCATAAATGATAAAATTTCAAATTAAGTTTCGAGCCCGCCCTGTGGATTGGCGTAAGAATTCCGCCATAGTATCCCCTACCTGTTAACAGGGGCCACTGGGGTGGCGGGGCGTATTGCGGAGGCGGTACACTATGATAGCAACCCCGAGTTTTGCAGCAGAGGGCGTGGCCTCTTGACTGTCACGGACGTTCACAAGAGGTGAACGTCCAAAAAAAGCGTAAGTGGAGGGCATTTCAAGGCCTCTCAATTTGGAGGAGTCCAAAATTCAACGGTGCGCTGGGCGGAAGCGGAGCATTTAGGGCGCTTCTCGTCCTGAGATGCCGTAAAACCGCCCTAAATGCGCGAGATGGTCACCGAGAGGTTTTAGTCGGTATTCTGGCGTAGGATTTTGGTTAGGGACCCAACTCAGCTAAGCGGACAATAATTGTTCTGCGCGCCGAGTTGGAAGGCCAGAGACCCCGACATACCCCTTTCGGCCTCCCCCGAGGTACCGAACAGGGGAGCTTAAGGCGCTTTCCTCTCATAAAAAAAAAGTAAGTTTCGAGCGATTGCATTTATATGGCATTGCGAATTTGTAAAGACTATATTAACAGACGTGTTCTGGAGTGGAGACCACGGCTCGGCACACGTATTGTAGGACGCCACCTGGCTAGATTGGGTGACGATATACGCAAGGCTGGATGAGGTTGTTGGATAAGGCGGTTGGATGAGGAAGGCTGAAGATCTAGCTCAGTGGCGTGCCATAGGAGAGACCTATGTCCGGCAGTGGACTTGAGAAGGCTGTTGATAATCATGATGATGATATTATCAGATAACAGATAACGTTAGGAATGATATTGAAGAAAAAATCTCAGAGTAATAACTAAAACCATTATTATTATGAGAGCAGCAGTTTCGTTGATTATTCTGTTTTTGACTTTAGTTTTAAAAAATAGGTCTCAAATTAGATATTTCATATTTGCGTCCATTTTAGAATCTGGTTAGTATAAAAATTCATCAATTTTTAGTTTTTATGAACTGAAATGTTTGACAACAGATATGAGTATTGTTTAGGGATGAGTTCATTAGCCAGCAGTTTTAATTGGTCTATAGAGGCATTGGCGAAATTGATCACAATGATGTTTGGTAAATACTCTTATAACAGTACTCTTACAGATATTATTAGGCTATATTACACTTTTGTAAGTTATGTGTGTATTCACAATGAATTATCACGTACTTTAACGGTGAAGGAAAACATCGTGAGGAAACCTGCACACCTAAAACATCTTAGGAATTTCTTAGGTGTGTAGTCCGCCAACCCGCAATGGGCCAGTGGTGGACTAAGGCTTAAATCCCCCTCAATTCTCGAGATGGCCCGTGCCTAGCAGTGGGACGTACGAGTATATGGGCTGACAATGAGGCTTTTATACATATTCACCACAAGATACTTAGTAAATTATCCTCGTCATTAATTTTGATGCAAAATTTCTTTGTACTCAGAATGAATGCAAGCGCGTCGTCGGGAGCTCTAGGTCCAGCCGCACAAGAGAAGCCGTTTGCGTGTCCCGTGCCGGGCTGCAAGAAGAGATACAAGAACGTCAACGGCATCAAGTACCATTCCAAGAACGGCCATAAGAAGGACGGCAAGTGAGTAATTTGTATTTTAGTCATTTATGTCGGATTTATCTTTAATAGTTCAGTTCTGTTTCTGTTCTCAATCCCTGTAGTTTTCTATGATGTCTAAAACATTTTCTTCTTCATTAATTTAAATGTTATTCATAGGAAATGTCCAATTCTGTCAGCACCGGATCATTACAATAAAAAGTTTATGCCGAGACCAAAGAAACGTCTAACTGCTCAGGAGTACTTTTGGAAGAAATGGGTATTCACTGGCATTTGACTTCACATGTTGGATAAATGTAGATTACTTGTAAACTTAGCCGTAGTTTAAGTAGAAGTCTGAGTAAATTTTACAGTAAAGTTCCTATAGATTCATCGGCCCGTACATTCGCGTACAAAAGTGCGTATAATTTATTTCAATCAATACATATTCATAGATTGTACTAAAAACTCAATTTCAGGATAAAAAAGGCATACAAATGCCAATGCGGCAAAAGCTACAAAACAGCACAAGGGCTTAAGAGCCACTCCATAACGCAGCACATCGCCAGCAGCCAGCCCTCCACATCTAGCGCGCCCGTCCCTGCGCCCGAGCCGGTCCGCGTGCACGCCGCCAAGATGGCCGGCCTCGTGGTCACAGCCTCTCCGGCCAGTCGCCCGCACGCCATGGACAACATCGACGGCAACAAGTTAGTCCGCATATACGACACCATCAATGCGAAGGAGCTGCCGTCCTTCACCATACCCAAGCACAACCTCACTAGTCTGAACATACTGAGCGCCAGCCAGGCGCAGCTGCGGCACGGCATGCTCACGCCGAGCACGTCGGCCGAGTCCAGCCCCGTGGACAAGAAGGAGCGCTCGCCCAAGGGGTCTGCGCCCCCTCCCCCTCCCCCTCCCCCGCCCGCGCCGCCAGCGCCGCCCGCCACACACTCGTACCAGGCAGCGCCGCCGTACGCCCCCCTCACTCCCAACTGATTGCGACCCAGAGGCCTCACCGAAACGAATTTAAAAGTCATTAGTTATAGCCACGAACTTACAGTTCCTATTGTCAAAAAGTAATAAAAAACGCTCATTTTCATCGGATGCGTCTCTGGAGATATGAAGTGTCATCCGCTTCGGGCTTTGCGTTTGTTTGCACAAATCGTTCCCTCCGCACCGCATATGTAACGGTTATTACTCAAAGTTTTAGCGTGAGTTATTTATGTTGTTTGAGTTTGAGTTTTGTTGATTACTATTTGTATTTAATTTATTGGAATGCTTTGTTTTTTGTTTTTATTTATATGACATGCAGTGGGGTGTATTAGAGTCATTTTTATACCTTCTACACGAGTACATTCTATATCCACCTGAGGATTGTACAATGAATTGTACTTAATTATTTGTCAATGTAAATTGATTGGAATTGTTCTTTCCGTGCTGTTATTATATATTCAAAAGGCTGTTTCGATCGATTTAAGAAATTGATAGTCTATGTAGAATTATTTTCAATACGAGAAACTATAATTGGGTTGTCGTACTTCCCATTGTCCGACATACATATATTAACTAGATATGTCACCAAGATTTTTGTATCTTTATCGGTGTTGTATGTTGTAGTGTCCCCTTCGTGCCATCATTTCCTATTGTCTGCGTACTTTAATGTATGTTACACGTAAATTGCTTTATATTTTAAACTTCTCACGATGTTAGATTTTTATATTTAAGTGGAAAATAACAAAAAAATGCATTCGGTCATTTTAAGCTAGAATAAAAAGTATACTCGTAAATGTGATATAATATTTATAAAAAATACAAAAAAAACATGCTTATAAGCGTAAACGTATATAGGATAGTTGATAAGGCTGATGTGTGAAAAAGATGTTTCGATGTTTGGAACTATAGAATGTGTTGGTGCCTTGGTGTTTATTTTTATACCTTGACTTTGTTACGAATTCGTATCTTATCGAATGGATATATTATACTTGTCATTGGTCACATTAATTAACTATTTCTTTATTAATTTTTCATACGATTTCACCAACTTATATTTTTAAGACTTGGCAAAGTGTTGTATGCGTTTTCAACACTTATTTATGTATTTTTTTTATATTTTCTTTCGTATGTACGATTTTATACGGTATTCGTTGATTTTAAGTGATTATATAAAATTTTGGGTATTATTGTTTTCGGGTAACGAAATTTCAAGCCGACATATAGTCATGCCACCAAAACCTGCTAATAGACAAAAATATCCAAGGAGTATGAAGATGCACTGAAAGTTTTACATACATTATGTAGTGACTTTATGACTAATTTAAACAATTAAATAATAGTTATCAAATTGACAATAACTTGAAAAGTTTCTTGTGCTGTATTTGCTTTAAAGCGGTTCATATGTATTCTTAAACAAGGTATGATATTTTACAATCACTTAAAATCGATAAAAATGTACTCGTAAAATTATTGAACTGAAATCGGTAAGGTGCTAGTGAAAACGGTGGAGCATAGGATGCGAATGAGGTAATTATAGTTTGGGTCGTTTGAAAATGTTGTGCCATTAGTCATTTATGAGTGTGTGCGTATAAAAATACAATTCTCTAAATCTGATTTAGAGAAGCTTCATTAGAACCGTTTCGTCGTCCAAATGTGGAACGTCGATCATCATTTCCTATTTAAAATAACTATTCTTTATTTTAGTTTATTACGAAAAAAATGGAGGTCAAAATTATGGAATAATTCTTAATTTAAACAAATTTATTACGCACATACTTATCTGAATAAAACTGTACACTCTCTCTCAAAAATAAGGCGTAATCTGGGTGAGTCATTTAAAAATTTGTATGAAATATAATGGCTGCATAAAATTGACTTTTGAGGGCGAGTATACACATGCGACTTTTGGCGTGGTGAGTTTAACGGGTAAAAAGTTGTGATATTTGATGAATAAGAAAGTATGTGTAGTGTGATTACCAAAGACAGTGATGTTTCGAACGAAAAAAAAACAAACATATTTAAAAAGGCAATTCGATTATTTACTTACTCTCGAAGGTATGATTTCTATGGAAACGAAAGTATTTTTTTTATTCGTTGCCTTATTCGATATAATTAAATCTATGAATTATTTTTTTTATAGAATTGTGGAGTTCGATTCTCTTTGACTAGTCGGTGTGTCTCATTTTTTTTATATAAATAATATTGAATCGATTTGATTTTCGTACAATGTTATATTGATAACCAAAGTTCGTAATGTTTGATAATGTGTCATAATTTGCATGGACGCGGATGTGTTGGTAATTTATTTAAAGTATGTAAAGTTGGTATTTCTTACGAGAAAAATGTTTTTTTTTTATTTATTTTTTATTTATGAAACTGCTCATGTAATGTTAATTTTCGTGTAGTTTCACATTGAACATTGTTAGTAATTGTTTGATTTAAGACTGATAGTTGAAATATTGATGTTCGTCTATTTTATTTATTATTTGAATAATGAAAGACATTTTTTAAGGTGCCTCCACACAAGTGGTTCACGTAGCCGCATTGTGTGGTAACGCCACTTTTGTAATTTAAGGCACGTGGGTGCGTATTTATTTTTCAAACGATATTCACGGTGTAAATGGAATGGCCCTGAATACATGGATATTATACTGTGAACCAAAAAAATATTATGTATCTACAATTTTATTATATATTGTAATCGGAATAAGTTTTCCATTTTTTTTACAGAAAATTCTGCTCAAATAGAGCTATGTATTTTTTTTGCTATTCGACGTTGCTCAATAATAACTGACTGTATAATTTGCCTTTTCGGGGTCAATCCAAATATTCTGCGTGATGACTTTAGTATTGTGCGTGTATAATTTAATTCAATTATTGTTTACGTGGAATTATACTCTGTGTAAGTCCGTACAGGTCTTATGATTCACTGTGAATGTATAATAATAATATTTATTTCATTTATCCTTGAAAAAGTTCACGCCACAAACCGGCAAATTGAAGTGTTTATGTAAATACACGTCAATGAGAGATTACTTTGCTCCATTTTTCTTTCGCTTTACTAAATTATCAGCAGTTCACAATTGCTTTAATAATGACAATGACGTCATGTAAATAATATAATATCTATAATATATTTTATCAGGTTTTAAGCGTGAACATGTAAATGAAGTGTAAATTTATAAATACAGTGCAACCTTAATATAACGTACCTCAATATAACAACTTCCTCGATTTAACAAATTTTTCGTAATCCCCTTGAATTGTCCATAAAGAGTCAATATAAAATATACCTTTACATTGCGAACATTCTTTGCGTACAACCACTTTATAACGAATTTTCAACTATCAAGAAAAAGTATTCATACCTCTAATTAACGAATTTTGCCAACCCAAAATCTTTATATAAAGTTTCCACCAATAATATAACTCTTAATCTTATAATGTGATTCATGTCTCGACATGTTTCGACACGCTTTTGTTTGTAAAGTAATCATTGTTGTTTTGATGGAAAGTAATGTAAACACCTCTGCTGGTCACTATTGTTAAAGATTTAAGTTAAAATGGCTCAGAAACGTAAAAGGTGTTCCTTATCGGTCGCAGAAAAGCGAAACATCATTAATTATGTTGACCAAAATCCCATGACGAAAAAATTGGACATAGCTAATAAGTTCGGTATAACAAGATAAGTACGTAATATTGAGGTGAATAAAATTATTCTTTTACCTCTTTATAACGAATTTTAGACCAATCTAACCTCAACATAACAAACCTCAGTTCAACGAATTACTTGATATTACGAATATTTTCTTGTTCCCCTCCGATTTGTTATATCGAGGTTGCACTGTACAACAAAAAAAAAACATGTTAAATTATTCAAAAATAATGAAGTTTTCTCTGTATTGTTGGTAAGCGTCAATTAAAACGACCAATTTTGAACGTTGTTGATAGAGATGGTAGCTTTGGATGAATATTGGTATGTGTCACTTGCACAGACGTAAAAAATTGAGAATAAAGGTGCCCTCACACATAATATGTGAAATATATCAATTTTGTGTAATATGTTTATACAATATACAAATTTATGTCCCTTGTATTCTATTACCGAGAGTTTCTAATGTGGGAGCACCTTTAGGGTTGTATTGCAGAATCGAATCTTATAATTATTTTTCTTTGAACAGTAAAAAATCTATTTTGAGCTGAATTGACTGTCCGCAAGCGGTTGTGAGTAATGTGTAAAAAAGTTTCTGTTAAAAATGAAATATTCATGAATTGTTTTACGAATTCTAATCGAAAATATTAATTAACCCAACATGTAAATAGAAGAGAATTACTTTTTGGCACCGAAAGAAAAAATACGTACGATCCTTAGTATTTTATTAAATGTTTAATGTATAAGGGTATAGCTATTAAAACATACACTTTGTATTGTCTCCGTGTCTAAATGTATCTTCATTGCCCGCTACAGGGATTGTAAGCGAAATAGTGATTTCTCTACTATTTAATTCATTATAATTAGTGTCACAATAATAAAACGGCAACCGTAATATGATTGTTTTATTTACATGCTTACAAAATACTACAATGTACACAAATGTACAGAGTTTAAAGAGACCGGGATCGGAAACTAATACAGGTAATACGTAATAGCCTATTATTTTACTAATAGGTCATTACGAACACATTGAACGTGAAAAATCCCGAAAAAATAGACGTTTTCCTATTAAACTAATACCTGTCGTAGTTTTTGATCACAGTCCGTTAACATCCTGTAGAAGGCCATAACATATATCTCATACTTTCATTCTAAAGCATCTTTAAAATATAGGCTACAAGAACCATTTTCGGTTTATAATGGCTGATGGTTATAAAGGACAATAATTATGTTGATTTAATATTTCATATTGTTTATATATTATAATCATCATCATCATCAGCCCATATACGTCCCACTGCTGGGCACGGGCCTCCCCTACAGCTGAGAGGGTTTAGGCCTTAGTCCACCACGCTGGCCTAGTGCGGGTTGGCGGACTACACACCTAAGAAATTCCTAAGAACTTTTTTAGGTGTGCAGGTTTCATCACGATGTTTTCCTTCACCGTTAAAGCAAGTGATAATTCATTGTGAATACACACATAACTCCGAAAGTCAGAGGTGTGTGCCTGGGGTTTGAACCCGCGACCGCCGAGATTCTCGACTGCGCGCCTAAACCTCGAGGCCATCACTGCTTTTTAATAATAAATAATAATAAATACACGCAACAGTCACATACATAGTTCTGACCCCACACCAAGATACGAGTCTTGTGTCGTGGTTATCAGAAACTACGAGAGACTTTTCGGTCTCACATCTCCCAGACCCGTTTTTTTTTATACTGGCATTTGTCTTAGTGCGGGAATCGAACCAGCGGCCTCTTGTTGCAAGTCGGCCTCGGTAAGCTGTTATCTAGCCAACTGCGCCACGGGGCTGTCAAATCTTTAATAGAAATATGGAAAACAACATCTCACCTAATAAACAAGTATTGTGATCCTTAAGTATGGTGCTGGTCAAATAGAGATCTCACGCAAAATGGACAGAATCACGCTGCTACAAGACCTAACAGCCATACAGTGTTCATATGCGAAAGTAATATTTATTTCAACAGCACATGGTGCGTTATTAATCGACATAAAAAAGGATTAAAAAAAAATACTGGCCGATCTAGAAGTCCTGGGTTCGATTCCCGGGTCGGGCAAAGTGTTAATGTTTTTTTTTTCCATTGGGAAGTTCTCAGTAGCAGCACGGAGTCTGGAAATGTACCCGAAAACGGCAATAGGCTCGCCCCCTATTACGTGGGACTGATACATACCTGGCAAAATGTGGGTGCAGAAATGCATTTCTTCATCAGAGGTGCACCTCTGTCTACCCCTTCAGGGAATATAGGCGTGAGTTTATGTATGTATAAAAAAGGGGGGAGGTTATTTCTTTAAATGATTGCCAGGTAATTTCATTTTTATCGTTGGGTACAACATACGAAATTACACATGTTGCTTTGAACCTATTTTGAAGCGCAAAGATTGCCCGACTAATATACAAATCAGGTTTTGCATGTTCAGAAATTGATTTGCAAATATTAAGTCTTTTTAATTCTAGATACGTACAACATACTTCACTTGCAAAAAATAAATTAATTAGGGCCTAATTATTAGGCCTAGCTTATTCTAAAATTTAAATAGAGAATAGTATTAACGTAATATATATTTTTTTATCATCTAAACCAGATATTCAGATTCATCTAAGCTTGTATATAAAATTAATAATTCGCAAGTAATTTTAGTTTGGTCATGAAAAAAAATCTTCATAAATCCAAGCCGCTGATTTGACTAAATTTATATGACAGTTTTATAATGAATGAGAAGAAAAAGAATATCAATTTCTGAATATATTTCTAATTCTACTAAGTGTCAAAATAGCTTAGTCTTCTAGGCTTCTTTAATGAGAAAAAAAAATCAAGTTAAACGTGTTGATATTTCTGCACTTTTTCTATACATTTGATTATATCACAGCGAAATTATGTCTTTCAGCGACAGGAAAATATTCACAAAACAAGTGGAAAATTCCGAAAAACCGAATTATTTTTTACTTTTTAGTGACGAGTTGTTCTAGGAGTGCAGAGATTTTGGCTTGTTTCGCCGTGTCGTACACGGGACATTTCTGTTGCAGGAACTTGAGGGCGCTTTCGTCTTTTTGTTCGAACGCAACCTCGGCTGCTTCCTCGTAGAACCTGTCGAATTGATAATAAAGTATTTATTTATTGTGTTTATTCACAATTATGCTTATTTAATCTTGTAAACTATGACGTGTGACAAAATACATCAACCTCACAAAGGTAACTTACTCAGCTTTGACGTAGTACTTGAACTTAATTTCCTCTCTGCACCGCGGCAAGTACTTGAGAGCTTCGTCCCTGTTGTTGTACTTGAGGCACGCGTCCACGAACGGTTCGTATCCCGCGGGAGATTTCTTAGACTTGGAGAAACGGTCCAGCTCTGCCCACTCCTTTTTCTCTGCTAGCGTGAGGACTCGGAGCCACCAATACCTTCAGAAGTAATAGAGTAGCCGATTAGAATATTTAAATATGATTAAATACTTTATGTTACCCTTCGATCAAATATATACTAGATTTCCAATAAGCACTTCAAAAACGCCCCGAAAAATAAGAGCACAACAAAAAATGTGGTCTTATTTCAAATCAGTATGGTCCAATCGTCGCCAACGCTAACACGTCAACATGCCGCAGTGCGCGTTTAAAAGTTGTGAAAATAATCATCGAAATACAAAAAAATCGGAAGGAATATCTTTTTTTCGGCAAGTTTATGTCAATAAATATTAATTTTTAACATATAAATAGAGAATTAGACATAAATTTGAGCAAATTGACAAAAAATATTGTTTCACCAATGCGCCAACCTATGTCCAAAATTGGTTATACTAGAACAAGAATGGAGCTGAGTAGAACTAGCCTTTTTTTTAGTTTCTCTAGCAATCCATTTCGCTGTGCAGAATGGGTATCAATAGTTGCAAGAGAACGAGGAAAAGAATTTTACAAGCCTTGTTAAAAATCAACAATATGCTCTTTGTATTTTGATAAAATGGATATAACGGGCAATACGCAAAGGCGCGACTGCCTCGTGGTCTCGCGGCACAAGTATGTGCCGTGCGATCTAGGGGTCCTGGGTTCGATTTCCGGGTCGGGCAAAGTGTTATTGGGTTTTTCCATTAGGAAATTTTGCCCGAAAAACGGCAATAGGCTCGTCCCCTATTACGTGGGACTTATACATACCAGGCGAAATGTGGGTGCGGAAATGCACCTCTGCCTACTCCTTTGGGGAATACAGACGTGAGGTTATGTATGTATGTATGTACGCAAAGGCGTAGGTTACTAAAAACAGCAATGCCTAAATTGCAGGTAAATACAACAAAGTATTTAAAATACTATGCAACGTTTATGTCTTCTATATAGGTTTTATGTTATTCATTAATATTTCGCAATTTGTAGGTTCAGTGTTCAGTGCAAGTACCTGATTGTTCCAACCTGACAAATGAATTATCAAATCAGGTAATATAAAATTATATATAAAGAAAGTTTATACGACATTAATTGTATTTTTTTTTTATTAAGTTTATCAACTTTCCCATAACTAGTTCGTTTTTATAGGCCACACCCACAAAAACTACTTATGTGGACTCTGCAGGAAAACGCGGTTTTCCTCAGAATGATGTAGTTTCTTTCAAAACTCTTGAAGCTTTTGTATCAGATGTGACATCTTTATGTGACACACCAAGAAAAAAATTCTTAAAACAACAATTGACAACGTGCCGCAAAATTATACTCGGGGAATTCGAAAAAAAATCATAATTAACAAAAGGTGAATAAGCGTCTTAGAAATTTATTTTACTTTAATTTATTTCATGGTAATTAAAAGGATAACTTAGTGTGTGTGCGTGCATAAATGTCTGAGCATAATGATTTCAATTATAATATTTACTTTTAACTTTTTTAATTGCAGTTTTCATTTTAATTATTATTTCTCGATACCATAACCTGTGGCGTGATCAATAACGATTTCTACTTTTGCTACCAAATATAACCGAATATTATACACTTACGAAGTAAGGCTAAACATAACAAAAAACAGACACTCTATGTCTTTATATAATGACTCTGTTCGAAGTGGACGCTTCAAAAACTATTTAGTTCCAAAACAGCGTGAGCGCCGAATGTCAACAAATTATTTTCAATCTTATTGCCTAACAGTGTCGTTTTATTTTAGAATATTTGTACTAATTTATTAAAGAGTTTCTTTTAAAATGGCATTTTTATTTCCTCGTTTTCAATGACATAACGTCTTAAATATAAATATATTATAAGCTTTGTTAAATCTTATTATAAAGAAATAAGGTTTATTGTTTCCTGGAGTTGTTTATATTTTAATACTTTTTTGTACATATCGTAATACGAAACACAAATGTATAAGTATAAGCAACCGCAGCCACTTATGACAAGTGATATTGTTCGCGATCCTCAATCTAGTGTATATTTGATCGAAGATGTTACCGATAAAAGTTTTTTTTTAAATTTACAGTTCAAATTCATAAAGTAGGGATAATGAGAAGAAGCATGGTATCCTTGTATTCTATGTAACTGAAACCTGTAACAGCATTCAGATACATCTACTCCACAGATAAATGAAGATGCAAAATTAAAATTGAAATTAAATCATAATTTACATAAATTGCAAATTAAAATTGAAATGAAATAATAAGTTACATAAATTTCAAATTCAAATTGTAAATAAATCATAAGTTACAAAATTTCAAATTAAAATTGAAAATAAATCAAGTTACATAAATTGCAAATTAAAATTGAAATTAATTTATATGTTACACAAGTTGCAAATTAAAATTGATGAAAATTGTATAAACACACAATAATATTAAGTCAACAAACACCTTCATAAAAAGAGTCTTAAAAGTAAAGTTTATTGTTGTTTCGAGACGATGCTCACTTTGAGAATGTTTGTAACATACCTTTTTTTGTTTTAAAAAAATATTTTAAATATTTTGTTTTAAAATTTCATTTTCACAGAGATAAATATTACCTTTTATCCGGCATCTTGTATTCAGAACGAAGTTTATCTGCTAACTTCACCTCGCCAAGATCGAGCAACTTCTTCACAGTATCTTGAAGTGAGAGGCCAACGAAACTCTTCCCGTAGGTCTCTTGTAGACTAGACTGCTGCTTGCAAAGCTTACGAGCGTCCTCGCACACAGCTACTCCTGGAATATAAAAAACGAAGGCTATAACAATTGTTGTGATGAAATGCGAGTTAATGCTAAATAAGCATCACTAAAGACAGAGAGCATATATTGAAAAGGGGACGTTTTATGGCTTATGACGACTGAGAGATAGGTATGTGGTCGAAAAGGTGTGGTTGAAAAACAAATTTAGAAGAAATTGTTAATTAATAATTATATATTTACTGTATGATATTTTGTAGACAAGACTAACATTTATTTTGAAGTAGCGACTTCATTGATTGGTTTTATTGCCAGTCTTTAAAATAACACAGCACTTGTTTCTCAGTATTTACAGTCCCCACTATTTAACACGGGCACGCCAAAATAACCTTACTAAGTCAAATTTGATTGTAATTGAAAAGTGGCCATAAAGTTTTAGGACTATCCAAAATTACTAGATACAATTACGTAATTATAATGAGGACCTATTGCTGGGCACCTCACGATGTTTTCTTTCACCGTTAAAGTACGTGATAATTCATTGTGAATTCCAAAAACCCAGAAGTGTGTGCCTGGATTTATTCTTCATAAGTATATTGGTCAGTATCTCGCTTGTTGGTTAGTGCCGTAAATAGCCTTTTCTACGCTCTGTACGAGCTTCTATAAGTGCGCTAGAGTTTATTTTTTATATATTGTAGGTACCTTACTGCGCCCCTAGTGCTCGATACTAGGGGCGCAGCGGGAACTTTTTAGGAGCAAACCGAAAAAATAATATTCCCCCCTGGTCTGGCCATTCTTGCGCCCCCCAGAGTGTACGCCCTGTGCCTGGGCACCGCATCGGTGGCACCCTAGTGACGGCACTGCTGTTGGTTATAAATACGATTTGATAGATATGAATAAGTGTACCCATGTCGTTCTTGCCCTTCCTGTACGCCTCGCGTGCGGCGATGAGCGAGGCCTCGACGCCGCCCGCGTTGCGTTGTTGGTCGGCGTCGCGCAGGTGCGTGGCGGCCTGCCCCGCGAACTCGTCCTCCTGCACGTACACCTGGCGCAGAGCCTCGCGGTTGTGGCCGGCGCAGTACTTGATGTACAGCGCGTGCGCCAGGGGGAAGCTGCGGATCGCTAGCTGCACACGGAAAAATAATATACAGGGTGTATTCAGACCGTGATCAGAAACTAAGGCAGGTAAATGCTAAGGTGATTATAAACCCCCTAGCGTTAAAGAAAATCCCGACGAAAAATAAAAATTTTGAAGTTTTCCTAACAACCATAGGTATAAAATATATGTGGTTGTTTATAAAACGTTTTAATTTAAAAAAAATTAACGCCAGGAGGTTTGTAATTGCCTACCTATTGCCTTAACTATTACCTGCCTTTGTTTCCGAGCACGGTCTGAATACACACTGTTTATGAACAACTTTTATATGACGTGTAGAAAACGAATAAACTTATAGTAATCCTCTATGAAAGTTTTTACACAAATATAGTCCATATTAATTAAGGCCTAGGGAGTTTCGTAGCACAATTTAAAAATTTAACAATGTAAAATTGAAACTATGTCAATAAAAAAAAAGGTGTTGTTATTTTATTGTATAGACTGAAAATATATATATATATATGACATTTCGTGTTGCTGAGCGAGTTTCTTGCCGTTTCTTCTCCAAATCCTTATCCAAATAAACACGTTATTCATCACAAGTATTTAATTTAAAAGAAATTTGCCCTTTACATCATTTGATTTCAATGAGTATCTTAGAAGATATCGCAGTTTTAAAATAACACCGCAGCGAAAAAGTTATCAAGCGCGCAATTATGATGTACGAGTACAAGGCGCCGGCCGGCCGGTGCGCGGCGGCACACGTTTCACGTCTATTTAACCGATTTGAATGATTTTTTGGTATGGACATAAATGGGACTCTGTGGAGTAACATAGACTACTATTTTCTTTATGAAACCAACCCTATAGTCTACGCGGACGGAGTCGCGAGCAAAAGCTAGTCAGGTATAAAATACTTACTTCAAACTCGTGCTTGCCCATCTTCTCCTTGAGATGAAGCAGCACGATGTACACCAGGTCAGTGTCGCCGCTGTTGGTCGCCTTCAATAACGCAGTGGGACCCTCGCCCAGAGACAGTAGTAGAGGCACTTGTAACTTGCTATGTGTCTCATATTCCAAGATCTGTAATGATAAAAATAATAATAAATAAATACACCCAACAGTCACATAGATAGTTCTGATCCCACACTAAGATACAAGTCTTGTATCGTAGGTATCAGAAACTACGAGACTTTTCGGTCTCACATACACCCAGACCCGAAACAAATATTTGTGGATCACACAAACATTTGTCTCGGTGCGGGGATCGAACCCGTGGCCTCTCGTTTCGCAAGCTGGTGTCTAGCCAACTGCGCCACGGGGCTGTCAATGGAAGGGGAAAATTGTTATTTATTATAGGAACCGTATCAACCAAAAACTGTACAAACACCGTCGGTTGAGAAAAACAATAACAACATCATCAGCCCATATACCTTCCAGTGCTTTTCTTAGGTGTGTAGTCCGCCAACCCGCACTAGGCCAGCGTGGTGGACTAAAGCGTAAACCCTCCCTTGTAGAGGTCCGTGCCCAGCAGTGGGACGTATATGGGCTGATGATGATGATGATGAATCACTTACTTTAATAGCCAGCGCTTTCCTTCCCTTCTCGGCGGCTTTCATCGCGATAGTGGTGTACGATATGCCCGGCACGTTGCGTAGCTTCTCTCCAATCTCGCGGGCGGCGCTCTCGTTGTCCAAATGTGGTTGGGTTACCTGGAATCGTTCAATTAAAATTAACTTCTATGTAAAATCCCTTTGTTTATGTTTTGAATCATGATTTTTATTTTATTATTTATGGAATAGGTGTCGTTCGCACAAAGTATCGCAGTAAAATGAACGTTGAAGTTAAGAGATTCATATACGAAGAACAGTGGGGCGACGCGGTGCAACTTAGCATACGGTCTGCACGAACTTCAGACGAGATGTGATTGTAGCATTAACTTCATAACGTCTTTTTAATTTTCATATTAGGTACTGACATCGTCTTGACGGCGGAGTGAAAAATTATAAGGTTTTTTTTGTTTTTATCAACGTCGAGTTCTCATTATTTGCTGGCCGGACTTCTTCATTTTAATATTGTTAAATAACTGCATGAATAGAAACGACTAAGATAACATCAGTCATTTTGTTACAGGTTGATTTCGGAAGATGACACATTCTAGATGTCTTTTTATAATTGTTTATTGTGGGTGGTGGGGTCAGGATATTCTCATTTATATGTCAAATTGTTTTTGTTAAATACAGATTTAAAGCTTAAGCTTATTCGGATTTTTTAAAGGCAAACTGGGCTTTTGGGCTTCTATGGAAGTATCGGCACTGGTGTAGCGCGGGTGAGTGTATACCTTGTAGCAGGCCCAGTGCGCCAGCACCCTGGCGCGGCCGTCCCGCAGCAGCAGCGCGGCCGCCACGTGCGACGCCAGGCAGTGCAGGCGGCGCCACACCAGCCGGTCCACCAGCACGCGCTCCGACAGCTGGCCCATCCTCGCACGCTCAGGAAACCACGGCGGCTAGTTCACACTAATCGCACAGCTGTTCCGCAACTACATTCACACCATACAATCTCGCACTACATTCACTCTATAATATACACTTTACAAGAGGACCATAATACAGGTGTATACAGACGAAGTCTTTTTATAACATAAAGTCTGTCTCAGTTTTCGATCACAGTGTGTCCTTGTATGTAGGTCACTTTTACATCTCAAGAGTATATTTTGGGGAATCCTATGTCCAACAGAGGCCTTTCACTAACTCATGGCCATGGTTTTTGCTACCCACCCATGGCACCCATCAACTGAAGACAACATCTAAATTTCTACGCGTCTGATATCTTAAATTTAAAAGGATACTGCACAAACGTAAGAGGTATGGCCACTTTGGGGTCCCTCACAGCGTTGAGGACCCTGAGCCAGCGACAAGTCTTCACATACAAGTCAGTCAGGTGTTGGTCCATGAGGAAACACTTTCCGAACTGCGCCGCCCTGATCAGCATCTTCTGAACTTCAGGGTTGAACTCGAACGCAGCCGCATCGATGCAGTCTTGCACTGCTATCGCCAGATCTGGCTTTATTAGTCTTATATACTCGTCTGCGCGGTGGCTGCGTTTCTGAAAAATGGAGTTAGAAATCACAAAACATTATTTCGAAAATAGACTCTTACTATCTAAATCCGCTTCGGTACATTTTATCTCTGTGAAAAAGAAGCGGTAAGAAACTCTCTCAGCGTTGACATTATGGTTTAATTCTATTTTTAGGAATTTTACTCTCATAGTTTTACTCCTTGTATCATATGGATTAAATGATTGAGTTTGAGCAGAGTTAACTTAATAATAACTAAACCTTCTTGAAGATAAGTGTGTCGTGGTCCACGAACTCATAATGACACGTCGAGGCGTTTGATGAGTAATATCCGTCGCAATCAGAAATGTATTGTACTATGGATATATCTCAAGGATTCTATCAAAAATGGCATGGTAATATATTAAAGAAAATGTCGACAAAAACCTAGTTACTTTACAGAAGAGGACGTTCTACGTTCAGCTCATATTTGAAAAAAAAAAGGAATTCAAGAAGACATTAATACAAGTCTCATCATCATCATCATCATCAGCCCATATACGTCCCACTGCTGGGCACGGGCCTCCTCTACAACTGAGAGGGTTTAGGCCTTAGTCTGGTGCACTGAAATTAGTTTTGATGCCAGAGGAGTATGGGTCTCACTTCTATGATAGGTTTTACGCTTTCTGTTCGACATTAGCTATCCAATGGATACGTATACCCTACCACTAATCATCATCATCATCATCAGCCCACATTACCCACTGCTAGGAACGGGCCGTCTCTACAACTGAGAGGGTTTAGGCCTTATTCCACCACACTGGCCCAGTGCGGGATAGCGGACCTACCACTATTAAATATGTGTAATCATCATCAGCCCATATACGTCCCACTGCTGGGCACGGACCTGCTCTACAACTGACTGAGGGTTTAGGCCTTAGAATCAGTGTCGGTACTTCCAAAGAAGCCCAAAAGCTTACCTTGCCTTACAAAATTCCGAATAATAATGTTTAAGCTTTAAATCTTTATTTAACAAAAGCAATTTGACATATAAATGAGAATATCCTGACCCCACAATAGACAATTGTAAACTAGACATTCCACAATTAAAGTGTAACTGCTTAGAATATGTGTAAATCTCACCTGAAACTGCTTAGAAGCTTCCACCAGGAAGGACCCTGGCGCCTGGCTGTTGATCTTGAATATTTTCTCGACAACGACCTGGACCTTCTGCACGAGTTCGTGCGACATCTCGGACACGACTCGCACGCCGTCCATCTCCTGGATGAGGTGGAAGGGTCCGTCGTAGGGGTACGTGATGGAGTTCCCCTTTGTACCGTACATGCACAGCGTGTCGTCCCAGTGGGCCACTATCGCTTGAGATTCACACCTGGAATGTTGGAATAACAATTATTTCAATTAATTATATATAAAAATAAATGGAAATTTAATTATTGTATTTGGAATTAAGAATAGTGTAAATAAAAAAAAAATCAATCAAGTGAAGTGTGATGAAGAAGAATGAAGATGAATATGTGAATCTCGTACACGGAACATATTATGTAATTCATTTAATGCCTGACTTAATGACTGCCTCGTGGTCTCGCGGCACAAGTATGTGCCGGGCGATCAAGAGGTCCTGGGTTCGATTCCTGGATCGGGCAGTGTTATTGGGTTTTCCATTAGGAAATTCTCAGTAGCAGCAAGGAGTCTGGAAATATGCCCGAAAAACGGCAATAGGCTCGTCCCCTATTACGTGGGACTGATACATACATACCTGGCGAAATGTGGGTGCAGAAATGCACCTCTGCCTACCCCTTCGGGGAATAGAGGCGTGAGTTTATGTATGTATGTATCAAATTAATAACTATATTTATACACTTTATGGGCGGTGGTTGCAACACTAGTATCCTATTACGCTAAAAAGTAGTTCTATTCTAATAGATATACATATTTTTAATACGTATATAAAGATCAACATCAGTGAGATAATATTTACGTTATGCTTAAAACAATATGATATCTTCTTTATTGTCTGGAAGAGATCGCAGCTACGATAAGACCGCCTATTGTGCCTATACTAATTGTCTTCATTGTTTTCAATCATGTAGTATAAATTATTGTATAGTGTACTAAAAAGTATAAATAAATAAATAAATATATGTAAAAAAATAGATTACTTACCACATCAATTCCTTTGGCTGCTTTATATATCCTGTATCTATTTCAGAATATTTAGTTTTTAAATCCGAAGACCCAATCCAGAGAAAGCCAGAATCAGTGAACAATGCAACGTGCTTTCCGTTCTGTGACGCCACTATCGACAATATCTGTGTGTAGGGATTCCTTATTTCTGGACGCTGAAAGATTTGTCTATGATTGATTATAACGTTAAATGATAAAAAGGATTTAAAGGACTAAGTGAAGTTCTATTTTTGTTTATCGCTGAATCGATTTTGATCAACTTTGGTACAGGAATAGACGGAGCAATAGACTTTCATGGGTTACTTTTTATGCCGCAAATATTGTAGGCCTTTCAAGGTTTTTTTTATTATTATTAGTTCCAAACTTAAATTAACGCATTGGAAGTTTCATAAGTTACTTCATACTCGTTTCGAAGCGGCAATAGTTAAAAAAAAAATTAAGAAGTGTAAAATTGACGATTCAAAAGAATTTGTAAATGTATATTTGAATAAAAATTATTTGACTTTGACTCATTTAGGAGTACTTACCATAAGAACAGCTCTTGACTCACCCAGTTGACATTTGTATATTTCCTTGTCTCTGCACACAAGGAAACTAGTGCCCGTGGCGCACCAACTCGATATAGGTTCATTCGCTCCTGGAAATTTAAAATAATGTGTGATCAAACTACAACTTTGTAATATAAATATTAAAATTGTTACTCAAGAATTTATTAAAATGAAAAACGCAATTGGTATAATATACCAATTGACTACATATTATCATTATGTAGTTTTTTTATTTGGTATTTTAACCAGAAAATGTTGTTGTTTGTTTGGTTGGTTGCAAAGGTTGTTGTGCAGTAATAAACACTTTGCCGTTACTGAATTTTCTTATAGAAAAACCCAATGTTTTTTTTTCAAATCAGGGATCAAACTCGGGACCTGCAGATTGTACAACACCGGCAGAAAACGCGGCAGATTCTATTAAATTATTTAAGACTGTATTTTCGTGTATTTCTGTACTGTGTTAATATTGCGATTGCCTCATTTGTTAAAGTAACCACTATTTAGTAGAAAATGACTGCTACATTTATACATATTTGTTGTAGAGTGAACGAGCAGTGGAAAGGGTGGTGTTGTGATGAAGTCATGCACTGTGGGCGATGTAAAGAGGGTGACAGATGAAGTGTTGAAGTCCAGATTAAAACTGTGCCTGGGCTGCTTCTTATTAGTAAATGAACAATTCCTTACTTGGTAGATCTGGTACTGATCTCACTTTTGGTTCGGCGACATTGCAAAGTAAAAACATTCTGTTTGAAGTGGTGATTACGGCTAAGCCTATGCCATGAGGATTCGGGAACAGCTGCGCTTTGCATACCTATAACATGAAAACAGGCTATTAATGGCTTCTATATTGCTTTTAATTAAATGACTACATTGTTGTTTCACTTGTGGCATAAGTGTGTGCCGTGGAAGTTAAGGATACCAGATTTAAATTCTGAGTCAGGCAAAGTGAAATTGGGCTTTCCTGTAGGAATTTTTTAATAAGAAATTGGAGTCTGAAAGTGTGTCAAAAATGCTTGGCTCTCCTCCAACAATATGGTATGGTTTATATGGTACCGCTCTACTATATGGTACTTAAAAAACACAAAAAAAAACAAAAGTGGGTGCAGGAATATATCCTGCATGTATATACTAAATTGCTTTTGCATTACAGAAAAAAATAGATAAGTGCTTTTTACATAAAAATAATATGTGAATCAATGTGTGTATTATAGAGGCACCTGCTCTGCAATAGGGTCAGCAGAAGTTAATATATAAAAAAGTTTCTACCTTAGTATCTCTCACTTCTTGGCCCATGTTGAATGATTTTTGGTAAGCTCCAAACATGTCATATATGAGCACATCACCACTTTCTTGAATGCACAGCAACTGTTCACTGTCTGACCAGCCCATGTGTACTAGAACACCACTGTTCCACTGTAAATTAATAGATAATCTCTAATCAGTTAGTTAGGCATATGTCCGTAAATATTAAGAAAAAAGTATTTAGGCCATTAATACCTAGTTATTTTTTGCTAATGAGATTGTGTTGTTTGAAAGTTTATTTTTAGTTTCTGATTTACAAGTGTATTGTGGACAAAATTAGATACTTGTGTCTTAGTTTATATTCAGGACAGGTGTGTATTGCATATTTAGATAGTAAATCCTGTTTGTTGGGACCGAAAAAATCCTCTACAGTCTGGAATACCACACTTGTTGCAAGATGAGACTTCATCATCAGACCATATACATCCTACTGCTGAACATGGGCCTCCTCTACAACTGAGAGGGTTTAAGCCTTAGTCCACCACACTGACCTAGTGCAGGTTGGTGTTGGTTAATGAGACTTATTTGGGTCATAATCATTATAATCTATGTCATATTTTTTCCAATATAATTTTTGGTAGCAATAATCAAATATTTGATGATCATAATGTGTTAACAGCAGTTTATTTATGTATATTGTTAACCTTGAGCTATGCATGATTCAGACTGTTGTGTTTAGGGATATAATTTATTTATATTAAAATGTTAGTTAGTTTAATTACACTCATTATTTATTATCAGAAAGTGTAAAAGCATTTAAATACACACCTACAGTAAAAAGACAGTAGTAAAATTTGTGTTTCATAATCAGTTTTGAAGTTAATGATGTTGTTATTAAAAATAAAATAATGATGAATTATATATTTTCCTGCTCAACCTATGTGGTAAATGTGTAATAAAAATTGTTTCTATGTATGAACTTTTTACAGCCAACCTCACTAGTGACTAGTTTTAATAAAAAAAAAATATTTGTCTGTAATGAATTTACTCCAAAACAGCCAATCAACCTTCAATGAATAATGATATAGGCATAGAAAAAATATTGAAAAGGACATCTACAGTCTAGATATAATGCTTATGAGCTAAGCTAGTCTTGGCCAGTAATTAATGCATACATTCAATTCCAAATATTAATAAACTTTAGTATTTTCACAGATTTCTTATATTACCATTTTGCTTTTCCATACTTCAACAAATAAATGGCATTTAATAACTTAAGTATGCAATGTACATAATGTATGTACTCTATTTTACTGTGTCTGCGGTACAAGCCATGCTTAGTACAGAGACCATAGGATAATCTAATATGGACATTTGTAACTGTTTAATAAATAAATAAAACTTCTCCTTATCATACAAATGTTGAAAACTTACCAGAATTTTTGAAATAATATTGCCAGCACAGTTGTATATTGTGATAACTGGTTTGGTTGTGGTTTTAATTTGTACAAACTGCTTGCGATCTCTCACCACAGCCATTGGACCTCCATAAGGAGCCCCACTCACGATCATGTTCTCTAGTCCTTCATCCATTTGCCAGTTCATAGTGTATAAGTCAAACTTCCTGAAAATATTTAGATATGTTCTAGGTTAGTTATATGAGGAAGCCCTCTGTTTTTTGCTACAAGCAA
Organism: Hemaris fuciformis; assembly: GCA_907164795.1. Classification (NCBI taxonomy): domain Eukaryota; kingdom Metazoa; phylum Arthropoda; class Insecta; order Lepidoptera; family Sphingidae; genus Hemaris; species Hemaris fuciformis. The sequence continues at coordinate 4,035,855 of OU015443.1, forward strand.
TTGGAATTTAAATGTTGATGTAAAAATATTAGGTTATTATAAGTAACTAGCTGTGCCCGCGACTTCGTCCATGCGGAAAATTTATTTTTAATAAGAAAATTTATAAACTAAAGTTACTCCTTATTAAACCAGCTATCTGCCAGTGAAAGTCCCGTTAAAATTGGTCCACCCGTTTCAGAGATTAGCCGGAACAAACAGACATACAAAAATTGTAAAAAACGTTATTTTGGTATATGTACTGTGTCCATATGTATCCATATGCATTTATAGCTGACCCGGCGAACTTCATACCGCCTAACAGCTGATTCTTAATTATTATTTTTTTAGCCTAAGTTATTCCTTATTACATCAGCTATCTGCCAGTGAAAGTCCCGTTAAAATTGGTCCACCTGTTTCAGAGATTAGCCGGAACAAACAGACAGACAAAACAGACACTCCAATTTTATTTATTAGTATAGATTATTTGTTTATTGTAAATAATCAAATATGAATACATTACAAGATATACCAACAATAATCTGAATATACAATTTTTATTTTGGTCTTAATGTTGGGGAATCTAAAATCACAGACATTATAAAATTAAAAAATTATTGATTGTTAGCTTTACTAATATGAGTTTTAGGGAAAATGTTACTTGTTCCTACAGTAACAATAACATTTGTCTTTATTTCACTTGCCTATAATAGGAGTCCAACTGGAACCAATCAGCAGTTAATAGTGCTGACATTTTTATGAAATTTTATATTTTTCAATTATTTAAAAAACACTCAGCAAGACTTTTCCTTCTTATCGGGAAACGCCTGTGAATAACGATAATGTTTAAATATAGCTATAATCACTCAGAAACTTAGTTTGAATACTCTGTGGAGAATAATTAGTAGTTTATAAGCTTCCATTTATCTTGACTCTTGAGTAATTTGATAATCATTGAAGCTTAAATATATTATAAATACGCGATACAAATTTATTACAAAGTATACACAACACAATTCACTATGGTCTGTCAAATTATTTTGTTTCCGTTCTTTAATTTACAATTGCAAGCATCATAGTTTTATTTCTTTCTCTTTCACACTTTAAGTCATCAAAACTACTCGTATTGCTTTGTGTCTTTTAGTTTTTCAATTAATGTCAATTACTTTTGTTTTAGTTATTATCAAAAAACTTTTAATTCACTTGTAAGGAAGCACAGATAATGTAAAACTTGACATAAAACAAAAGGCGCGAAATTTAAATTTTAATATTACAACAATTAATAAATAAGAATTTTATTGTTTTTATAATCGAACAAACGTCAATAATGGTCGAACAAACCTTAATTGATCAAAATTAGTTTATTTGAAAGATAAAATTAAAGAATTATCTAGAAGTGGGGGCCAACTTAAGGGTGAGGATTTGTTAAATTAATTATAAACAAATAAAAGACGAACAAACAAATGTTACAATCGAACATTCACGAACAAACGATTGAGAGTAAAAAAAAATCAGAATTCAAAAAAATGGGGGCTAACTTCAGTGAGCCGTATTTTCAAACAGTAATGAAGAGACATAGAATAGGATTATTTATTTGATTTAGTAGTGATGAGAAATAAATGGTGGATAATATTCACATTGACATAATTGCAAATAGGTTGCCTAGTTAAATCTGGTCCAGATAATCTATAATATTATAATAAAGTGGAAAGGTTTGTATTTTTGGATGTTTTATACGAATAAGCTCAAAAACTACAGAACCGATTTCGATGATTTTTGGTATAGATATAGATTGAACGTACCTAAGTAGCATAGGATACTTTTTATCCCAGAAAATGTAGTATTAACATACACTACATTCAATCCCGGGTATATGTAGAGTTCACGTGGGATGAGCATATATTGTAATTCGAAAGTAACATTGCCTGTATTATGCTTTCACGCCTAAACCGATCGATTGGTCGATTTGAATTTTGGCATGGGGGTAGATGGGACCCACCATAACAACATAGGATACTTTTATCCTAGTAATATGTAGGGTTCCTGTGGGATGAGCATATATTGTAATGCGAAAGCAACACTGCCTAAATATATTATTATATTATGGCTTTCAATCCTAAAATATTTGACTGATTTTAATTAATTTTGATATAGACATAAATGATACTCTATGAAGTAACATAGACTATAATTTATCCCGGGAATATGTACGGTTCCCGTGGGATGTGCATATATTGTAATGCAAAATTAACATTGAGTGTGTTGAGGTTTTACGCCTCAACTATTTGACCGATTTGGATGATTTTCCGTATAGACAGAAACGAGACCTTAAAAAAAGACATAAGTAAGTTACTTTTTTCTATTCAGTAGGTAAGTGCCGTTTCGGGCACTTGGAAGACGATAGGTGTCATTAGGTGATTTAAGATTCTGAGGATTCATTTAATCACTTAACTACATGCAACGTGACTGGGAACCTCTGCTTTAGATCAATTACCACACTTTTTAAAACTTCAATTTTAATCAGATCAGTCATTATTCGATTTTTTTATTTTAGTATTAATTGATCTTTGGTGTAGGTATAGAAATGAGCATTCACTTCCAGGAACTAACTAGCGTATATTTATAAATTAACACTAAATACAGACAGAGTAAAATAATACCTAACTACTTATGCGTCTAGGAACGAGGTGTGCTCGTGACGAGTGATGGCAGACTGTCCTTTCAATACAAATAAACCGACCCTTTTATCGGTCTCCCCGAACGAGGAAGGTGGGGATAAATCATAAACAAAATATTTAAACAAAATAAAATAAGGTCTATCATTTCAACAAAAAATAAGGTCCGCCCAAACATCTGAGTTATTGTCCAAAAAGATAAATTTATTTCTAAGGATTGCCGTCACTAAAGAGCTTAACTAATACAGTTTTATTGCCCCGGCATGAACGGGTAATTACAATTAGAGAAGTTAACATAGCATCATTTAACTAGTTATTAGACAATACGGTACATAAAAATTCTCTCTGTAATGAATTTTACGACTCGTAGATGTTTTATGGTTAAATATCTGCAGTCATATCTTAGAATAAAACAATGCATGTTTAAATAAAGTTAAAATTACAAATAATAAGCAAGTAAATACAAAAAACTAAATCTAAGTTGGCGTGTTGCTACCGCCACAGATCTATCATTCGATTTAAAAAATCTTAAAAGAAAGAGGTGAAATGATTACTACGTTATACCCTACTACTGGTTTAACATTTCACTTTCTGTAACATTTCACAACTGAATTGTAATTATTGGTTTCGATCTTTAAACTGGATTAAGGAGTTTCCTAGAAGACTTAACGATTAACTTCCACAATAGTATTAAGATTAACAGTTTCAGTTGAATATGGATGGTAACCGGTAGGTTGTAGGGAATAAGTAATGTGCGGCCATTTTGTTCTCAATTTTAAAATTCGGAATGTCTTCATCACAGCTTTGATAGATCAAACGAAATAAATAAAAATGTAATCTAAAACTCCAACGTAAATATACCCTACGTGCTGTAAAACTTCCAAAGTTCGTTTTTTTAAAGTGCATTGATGCCCAAAAGGCGGGTGTTTATTTTACATGAGCATACTGCAGTTTTTCGGGTGTATTTACAGTCTCCATGCTGGTTCTGAGAATAACACTTTGTTCGACTGTTAATCGTACTCGTGACCTCTACATAGTACGGCAAACACTTGTGCCGCGAGAAAACGTTTTTTTTTTTTACGATTGTTTTTCGGAAAACATCACATATAGACATTTTATATCAATGTGACCAACATTTTTAACAATAGTGTTAAGTTTTAATTAAAACCATTCAGCTACCGTAGACATTTCAAATATTTATCAGCCCACTTGCATTTTCGCATGGATGAGCGCTAGCCTCTATTTTCTCACGACTCGCCTCTCGCCCGTGGACTATTAAGTAGTGGAAAGAATTTACATCCATAATGACTGTATTTCCTTCTCTGTCACACAGTAAGACACGCGTGAAAGAAATATTAAAAATCGCGAAAGCGTGGCTTTTAGCTTCATTATAATCTGTTCGCTTGTTGCCGGCAACATATTTAATAATAGCTATTTTACACAGCGACTTATGGTCGTCTTGGTAATCACATGGGTTTTGCTCAACGTTTAATGAACTAAGTAGCAGAGACTCAGAGAGACTGGATGTAGACTATCAGTCACGGCACTTTAATTAACATTTTTCTATTAAGGTAATCTAACAACGCGATTATTCGTTTGTGCCAGTGTTATGGAACATTTTACGGGAAAATGCGATAATTATTTCTACCGAGTACCTATATCGACTCGCTTTTCACTTGATGAAAATCAACTAATATACTTAGGTAGACATAGAAAGATATGTATAACCATACATAGCACCAATGTCGTACGACGGGACCTATATTAGTTGATTTATGATGTTGATTGATTGGGAAACCTACCATAGAGATGATATCTAGTTAAAATGAGACGAGTAATTGGAATCTAAAAATCTAAGAAATTCCTTGTTGACAGTTCTGAAGTATGTAGGCGTGCTCATGAGGTGAGCAATAGCTTCACCGTTGAAAAGACACAATTTGTACATATACATACCTACTGTACCTATAGAATATTTATTTATTTATTTATTCACCTTTATAAAATTATGTATAGGTGGACTTAATGCCTAAGGCATAAATAAGAATATTATTCTAAAAATCAGCATACTATTTGTATCTACCTATTAAGCTATCACGTACTTGAGTAATAAAACAAAATGAAATAGTTTTGAATGCTCTTAAAGTCAGAAAGTTATTATGTGAATATCAATCTTGTTTTTTTTAGTTAAGCTATAAAAAGGTCTTGCGAAAAACAAATAAGATGAACTTATATTTTTATTAAAACTACGCAGCGTGACGGCTTCCAGAGGGAATTATTATTACGTGATTGATCGCCGGCGCATGTGCTCTTGACAATTTTATTATTTTATTTTAATAGCGTCCAAGAATGTTCTGAAACGCGTTCAAACGAAGATCGATGGGTCTTTATGTAGATAATACTTAGTTTCACAGGTAAGAAGTTTTCGCATCAATCAGACTTCCCAACTGCAAGTTTTTACTGGAGTTAAAAGTTAACAGTCCTCGACAAACTTGGTAAATCTTCTTTGACGTATGCTTTCTTTGAACGAGGCGATAGATATTGATTGGATTTAGGAAGATATTTTCAATATCATTATTTTCCTGTTTAAAGAGTGTTTATTATCATTATCTGCAATTTTAATGTATGCGAGTTAGTGGACGTCACACAGTTACAGATTAAATCACATATTATGTTTACTAGCCAGCTTTTTGACTGCCTCGTGGTCCCGCGGTACAAGTATGTGCCGTGCGATCTAGAGGTCCTGGGTTCGATTCCCGGGTCGGGCAAAGTGTTATTAGGTTTTTCTATTAGGAAATTCACAGTAACAGCACGGAGTCTGGAAATGTGCCCGAAAAGCGGCAATAGGCTCGCCCCCTATTACGTAGGACTGATACAAACCTGGCGAAATGTGGGAGCAGAAATGCACCTCTGCCTACCCCTTCGGGGAATACAGGCGTGAGTTTATGTATGTATGTATGTGCCAGCTTTTTAATTAAGTTGGTAAGGTGGTATGATAGTATGTCGTGCTCCAATTAGCCTACATAATATGCTATTAGCCTGGGTGTTCGTGGGACAGAAAAGTCTCTTATACATAATGATGTTCGCATGAGACTAGTGTCTTAGCGTAAATTTCAAACTTCGTGTGAGTGTGTGATGGTTGAACAATTATTTAATATTTATCTTAGCAGTTTCCATTATTGCACAACAAAGCTACAAATCTCAATTCCATGGCCAATCTAAGAAAAAAATTTATGTTAAAGTTTATGTTAAATCAATTCATTAATGTTGTTATTGAACTCTGAGTAACGGTTTGTTGTTTTTATGATTCAACATGGCGGTTAAATAATTGATAGCTTTTTATATGTTCCGACTGGTTTTGTTTTTTATCGATTACATGATTTTGTGAGGAATGATATAGTTTAATGTGTTCTTTTTACATATTTTATGTACAGTTTGAAGTCTTTAGCATAAATTTGAGTATTTGATAAAAAGATACCAGTATTGGTTAGCGATGATTTCTTCGCTGGCTTAAGGAATAAGTTGATGCTAGTGCTAACTTTCCGTTAGGAAATTCTCGGTATCAGCTACACGTCTAGAAATGTGGCCAGTGAACGGCAACAGGCTCGCCCTTTATTGCATGAGCCTTAAAACATACCTGGCGGAATGTAGGTGTGTAACTGTGTACATACATATTTTGAGAGTTCAAGTAAAAATTAAATTAATTATTGTATTATGTGTACTTATAACAGGCCAAAAATTTCCAGAAATTTTATGTAGTTAGAATTTTCGAAACAACGGCATGGTAGCGCTGCTAGTCAGAAGCTGAATGCAAGTTTGGATACAACGCAGAGATAAATGTGTAATACATGATTCTATCACATGGGTACCTATTTCGAATTCGAATTGTTTATAAATCATTGGAAAATCGGTGAAATCATTTTGTCCAATTCTCGTCCCTTAGGTCACATATTAAAAAAATAATTTCCCCCAGCTTAGAACGTCACTCAACATTATCACAATGGGAAAATAAATTCAAACGAGACATCAATCCAAAGTCTTTGAAAACACTTATAGATATAAGCAATGGGTTGAACAGCGTCCGTTGCAACTCTACATATGATGACGTCAACATTTCCCCACTCAAAACACTCAGGAAGTTGTTTCAAACAATCGCGAACATTTAGCTGGTCCTGCACGCAAATCGACACTAATGCTTCAAGATCTGATAAACGGATTCAACTTTCAGCCGAACTGAACGCGTTTCTTAGGAGTTTTCGACTCCGTTCGGAGGCTTTGTGACTTATTTCTTTTGAATGTTTTTATGTAAATAACCGCGAGAGGTTCTACGGAAATTTCTTCGAATGGTTCGTTAAATATAAATAAAGTAAATGAAAGTTCTCAGTTAAGTAATCACGTTTTATTTAAACACAAAATTGAACAGTACCTTCATATTAATGCTATATTAATCGTATATTTTAATGATCAAACTCAACCTTAATACAACGTCTACCTCTTTGATTCCCTAATAAGAAAAAATGTTATTGGATTTTCGATTAGGTAGTTTTCGGAAGGCAGACAGATAGACAAAATTTGACGATACAAAAAATATTCATCATTATCAGCCTAAAGAAGTCCACTGCTGAACATAGGCCTCCCCCAATGACTTCCATAGTGACCTGTTGGAGGCAGCCTGCATCCAGCGACGACCCGCGACCTTCACCAGGTCGTCGGACCATCTTGTGGGTGGACGTCCTACACTGCGCTTTCCGGTACGCGGCCTCCACTCGAGAACCTTTTGGCCCCATCGGCCATCGGTTCTCCGCACTATGTGCCCGGCCCATTGCCACTTCAACTTGCTAATCCGCTGGGCTATGTCGGTTACTTTAGTTCTCCTACGGATCTCCTCATTTCTGATTCGATCTCGTAGGGAAACCCCGAGCATAGCCCTCTCCATAGCTCGTTGAGTGACTCTGAGCCGTCTAATGAGGCCCATAGTGAGAGGCCACGTCTCAGTGCCGTATGTCATCACTGGTAACACACAACTATCGAAGACTTTTGTCTTCAGGCACTGAGGTATTTTGGACGAGAAGACGTCGCGTAGTTTCCCGAACGCTGCCCAACCGAGTTGGATTCGCCGATTGACCTCTCTCTCGAAGTTGGACCTGCCTAACCGGACCACTTGACCTAAATAGACGTATTCGTCTACAACTTCGAGAGTCGAGCCCCCAACTGCGATCGGGGTGGGCACAACATGGACATTCGACATGATTTTCGTCTTGTCCATGTTCATTTTAAGACCCACCTGTTGAGAGACTCGATTGAGGTCTTATAAAATAAAATAATAATTAATAATAAAGGCTAATAATTGGCTGTAACGAGAATAATTAGATTTTGTTAGTAATAATCGTTTAGTAAGCAATATTTTATTAAAATTTAAGTCTTATAATTGCCTATAATTGTTATCGGGAATATGTGCTGAATTGGTCACTTTGATTAATAAAATATGCATAATCATTTTTTAAAACAATAATTAAATGTAGCAAATAATACTATATGACTATAAAACCAATGAAGTTCTTCAAAAGTGTGATTTTTTTAAAATCTCCATTGTTTCACTCACGACTGTATTTCCCAAGGGGTAAGCCGAGGTGCATTTCTATATCAAAAGTGCGTCGTTTTTAGTTCTACGTAGGGACTGTGCTTATCGCCGTACTGAGCACATATGTAGGTATGTAGACTTCATGCTCATAATGGATTTTCATCTGAAATACCCAATCACTTTATTCGAACCAGAGTCAAATCCAAACTCGAATCTCTCCGTCGCATGTTCCAATTTAAGTCGCGGGCCATCGGAGCAGTGTTCCTAATACATTTGTAAATATATATATTTTTATAGTAATTTCTACCAATCACCCACACGGAATTAGAATCGAATACCTCACTTATTCACCTACTTAATCAATCAAGGCAATTGCCAAAATTGTGCTGTCAACATAACCACAGCGTGGAGTAACAAAATAACTTGGAAATGTCAAAGCCTGTTCGTGGTGGCGACCTCGCTCCCACTCTCGTTACAACGGTACTCGTGTATCGACAGTCTGCGCCGGCGCAGCGCTCAGCTAAGGTCTCTGCCCCCGCCGACGATCACGCTCCACCAACCAGCCAACATACAAGTGAACAGTGACGTACGCAAACGATTCCCAATGGTATAGTGCTGTGATATGTGAAATGTTGCCAATTCAGTTCTCGAGTTTTATGTAAGTGCTTTGTGATTTCAAGTGTCACTTTGTGGATTAAAATCAGAGGTGAGGTTTCATTGAGTTAATTTAATTAAAATGCTACTTTTTAACCAATGTGGTGTTATTACTTATAACGTATTCTCCAGGTAATGAATGTAGGATGTGAAGTATGCATGCGGATTTTCTTCGTGAACTTTGATGTGAAACTTAAAGCACTGTTCAACTTATCGTTGTGAATAAATTGCCTTTTTGTTTGAACTCACTTCTGCAACCTGTATTGATGACTGAGAAGTGGTTCTTGACTTGGGTGAAAGATTACTGTGAGATTACGTTTGTATATTTATGTACCTTTGGATATAAAATTATTAAATATAAGGTAATAGCATCAGTAATTGACCACTTAAGGACAAAGAAATTTCTTTTTTAATGCCTAACTTTAATCATCATTCAAATTCAATGAGTGTTTTGTTTTGTTAACTCTGTGCAAGTCTTTTAACGAAACGAGCTAGTATTTTTTCTTGTACAATGGTTGCATTCAAGTAAAAAAATGAAAATAAAACTTAATATAAGAGATTTAGTAGTTGACCACCTAAAAACTAGTAGTTGACCATGTTTTGCATCAGTAGTTGACCATTCAGATTTTTTAATTATTTGTTAAATAAGAAGGCAAATTAAGACAACTTTGCGTTTTATTTGAAATATAATAACAATAACATCCCCCGCTCGTTAATAAATGTTCTGGCCATTTCCACAATCGACCATTTGCTTTCATCGATGATATTGTAGCTGTTTTTTTTTTATAGCTTTAAGTACTTTTCCGGGATAAAAGTTATTATCGTACTTCATCATCATCATCATCATCAGCCCATATACGTCCCACTGTTGGGCACGGGCCTACTCTACAATTGAGAGGGTTTAGGCCTTAGTCCATCACGCTGGCTTAGTGCGGGTTGGCGGACTACACACCTAAGAAATTCCTAAGAACTTTTAGGTGTGCAGGTTTCATCGCGATGTTTTCCTTCACCGTTAAAGTGCGTGATAATTATTTATCAATACACACATATGCAACTTCGAAAAGTCAGTCATGTGTGCCTGGGGTTTGAACCTGCGACCGTCGAGATTCTCGACCGCGTGCCTAAACCTCAAGGCCGTACTTAAATATGACAAATTCAACATTTACTTTTTGCCGAGGCTTTTGTCAGATTCTTAATCAGACAACAGTAGTTGAAAGTTTACGCATATTTTCAAGCATATCGTTAGGACCTATGATGTCAAATTGATCTAGAGTGGTTTCAAATATGTCATCAGCAATGCTAATTGCTGGTGATCCTGGGATCGTCACTAGCACTAGTTCGTCACCAACAGTAATATGTACCGCAGTTGCCGATGGTTCCATTGTGGTTTCCAAAACACCATCATTATTGTGAGAGGATTTTTTTTTCAGCCGTTCTTATGGGTGTTTTATGAAGACGAACGACATTTACTGCTGAGAGCATTGCAGCTTCAGTATAATTTAGGAATGTACCCCTTTTCCCAGACATCTACAAGGTGAAAATTTGGTTTTAGTAACTGATCGTACCTTACAATAAAGGTGGTCAACTACTAAATAAAATTAAGTTATTGTAAAAGTAAATAAAATAGTTAATTCTAATTGATGATGCCCTTCATATATTATTCCGTACAGTACATTTACATGATACAGAAATTCATCAGAAGTTGACCATCCTGGTCAATTACTAGAAAATCATGCTAAAACGGAATCAGTAGTGGACCACCCCCACATCTCAATCTTGTAAACAAATTTTCGTATTTTAAATACCCTGTTACCTCAATTAATCCCTAACGAATAAGAAAAGCAAAACACTTATCATCAACAAGGTGACAAAGTTGTTAATATTTAACTTCAAACTTTTTCAATCCTTAAGAAAATTATGACAAAAAAACGAATAATAGATTTACGGTGCGTCAACCAACAAACAACTGGAGGCTATTTTTAATATTTGAAAATAATGGAGTCGTAGTTTGCGCGCTTCGTAGACCACATGACAGCACTGACTACTCAATATGGAATTAGTTTAAAAATATGCCGCGAATTCTTATTTTATCTGTTTATGTGCATTGGTGGTCAACTACAGGTACATGGTCAACTACTAGTGCCATTACCTTATTTTGAAGAATAGTAGTTTAAATTTAATTTTGGATAATTAGGGAAATGTTTTTTTTGTTCTAAGACAAGTTCTGTTTATTTCTATTAGAAATGACTATTTCTTTCATTTTTACGTTTTATTTATTCCACTAAGCGTCGTATTGAAAACACATTTTTTGGAAAAGTAGGCTTCATTATTTACTATTCGATTTCTAGGTTGACGCAACTACTTTATGTTTTCATTATAAGCACGATCTGTTCAGAATTGGATAATTTATCAAGTTGACTCAGGTAGGCCGAAAATATAAACCTGAATTTTTAGCGACACATATAAGACGCCTACACGAGTTACCGAAGTTTCAGACAGTTGACAACAACGTACAAACACTTTAAGTGATATATCTATCAAAAAGGTATTTATGAAACATTCCTCCAATATTTTGATAACATACTTTCATATTTCGGTATTCAAACTTAAAATCTTTTTAACGTTTATTTAACGCTGCGAATGACTCATATTAAGGACTGTACGAACTTGCTTTGCTCGGTCGACTGCTTATTAATAACGTTAAATACCATTCACAGTTGTTTTTTAAATCGAGAACACAGTCACGTTTTGCCCGATTAAAAGGCTGAATGTACAGACTAATGGCTGAATATTGCATATTATGAAACAGTATTTGCACCGCTTTCATCACCAGTTTCCGCATGTACTCAACCGCGAAAGCATTTCAGTGCAACTTCTTTGCATTCAAAAGTAATTTACAAGCGTATAAAGCTTATACAACTTTTGCTAACTGCTGGCAACGTAACGAATTAAATGCGCTGTGAAGAAGTTGTAATTTTTCTTTTTAAATTTGTTATGGGAGCAAAGAGGTTGCGATTATTTCTCGCGGTACTTCACAATATAAGAATCATTCCATAATTCCATACACAGGGTTGGGCAGTATTTGAATTACTTGTAATTGAAATACGTAATTGAAATACAAATACGTATTTTGTATTTGTATTTTAATTACTTCCTTAAAATGTAATTTGTAATTTGTATTTCAAATACGTGAAGCCGAAGTATTTTGTAATTAGTATTTCAAATATTCGAGGCTTCAAAATACATTTATTAAAATACATTTAGCCTTCATTTAGTATTAAGTTTGTGCTCATCAGGACCTGCAATAACAAAACAAAAACCGCCTTAAAAAAACTATTCCAAAACAAATGAATATGCATTATTTTGTAATTTGTATTTCAATTAAAAATAGCTAAAATACTGTATTTTGTATTTTGTATTTCAAATACCTTACTTAAATGTATTTTGTATTTCGTATTTTAATTACTTGCGATACAATATTTTGTAATTTGTATTTCAATTAAAGCAAAGCATGTATTTTGCCCAGCCCTGTCCATACATACGAACTAACGCCCCCTTTTTTTTAAACTCCAAATTTCATTCAATCAAAAAGGTTTTATAACTCCAAATTTTAATTAGTTTAGTATTTGGAAAGCCGACATTGATTCAATGTTCATTTGTTTTAATATAGGTCAGTGTACATGAATTACGAACACAATGTTTTTGAATTATTTATAGAAATAGTATTTCCATTTTCTAATTTGCATCGTAGCATCTTATAAATTTTTATAGTAATATTATTGAGTACGGCTAAATATAAAAAAAAAACCCAGTTGCAATTAGACAATAAATGCGTAATGTCTATTCTAAAATATTTCCGTATTAGTGTTATGTTCTTGATATACGCAGATCCACTTGCCTGTTTGCCTTGTATTCCATAAAAAAATAACTAAAAATAGTATCTAAAAATTACTAAATTCGTCAACCATATACAAAAATACACCATGTTTTAAATATGTCAAATGCCTAGTCACATTAATATAGGTAGGACATACCTATGGAGTGTGGAGCAGTACAGATTTGGAGTGTTAATCTTTACTAGTATTTCATTATTTAAATGTAAAGCGATTATTTTTATTACAAGTATGTAAATATCTGGTCAAGCATGTGTCGGGTTGATTTCGTTTGTGAATTACACAAATATTTTCAATGGATCGAATTTCCTCTCGTTGCAAGCCTAGTGTCTAACCAAATGCGCCACGGAGCCTTTTAAAAACACATATAAATCTACATACATAAACTCACGCCTGTATTCCCCGAAGGGGTAGGCAGAGGTGCATTTCTGCACCCACATTTCGCCAAGTAGGTATGTATCAGTCCCACGTAATAGGGGGCGAGCCTATTGCCGTTTTTCGGGCATATTTCCAGACTCCGTGCTGTTACCCAGAATTTCCTAATGGAAAAACCCAATAACACTTTGCCCGGCCCGGGAATCAAACCCAGGACCTCTAGATCGCACGGCACATACTTGTACCGCGAGACCAAGAGGCAGTCGAGGCATATAAATCTATACAAGACAATAAATAACTGAGACTTGGAATTCCCTGTGTTTTTTTTGTGGACCGTTAGAGCGTGATATATTTGCCGGATCTAGTTTTAATTAACGAGCTACTGGTTTTGAGACATAACTGTAAATAACTGTTATGTGTGGTAAAGTTACTTAAATTCTTGATTAAGACGTACCTGGGATTTTTTAGGTTTCATTAAATTTCCTTCTTTCAAGACATCATCATCAACCCATATACGTCCCACTGCTGGGCACGGGCCTCCTCTACCATTGAGAGGGTTCAAGACAATAAAATGTAAATGGAAAAAGGTTTATGTGTAAAATCAAATTTAAAAAAGTCCTTCATTACTGTAAATAAAAATTGTATTCATCGAGAAAAATGTGTAAATACAGTGAGTAGAGTAATTATAACAGTTGACTGTATCGTACTTATGAGGAGTAAAAATTATTGATATTTTTCCTTTTTTTTTTGCTCTTTTTTGCTTTTCTTTTTTAATTACAATAGTGTAGATATATACGGGTGGTAGTCGAAGTTAAAAGTTATTGTGTGAGGTAATACAGCGAATATGTTTAATGTTTTTTTTGAGTAAAAAGGAGATGTAATAACCTAAGATGGAAGAAGGTTGGATAATGATAGAATATAAAAAGCAATGCCATATAACAAAGGTGCCTGCGCTTAATGATGGGAACGAGTAAAGAAAGTTAATAAGTGAACTATAAAAGGACAAATAAATGTATAGCGTTAACCTGGCCTCCAAGACGTATAACTGAACCTCGAAGAACGAGTCATTAGAGCTGGGTATTGAGTGGGCGATATAACATGGTATTGAGGGTGTGTATGGACCGTGAAAAACTTTATACACGGTCTGGACACAATACGTTACGGGATAATAGACCTTATATGTGTGTACAACAGTTTATAGCATGGGTGTAAAGTAAATAGGTGTGAAATTGGTTCGTAGATATGGTCGTCGGTTATGATCTTTTAGAAATAACTGACGGGTTTATTACATTTTCCAGTTGTTTTTTTTCGTTTTAACTATTATTTATTCTTCGCCAGTGTTTGTGTAAGTGGGTTTATAAATAACATATTTATATGCACAAACATGTAAAACCGGACAAATATCTGGCGGTTTTACAAATAAGTATGTATCTACTTGTGCATGCCAGCATCAATGCCATATTTTTTGTAAGTACAGAGTTACTTTTTAAAATTTTGAAAACATGGTTCTGAACATACTTGATTTCTTAAAAATAATGATTTCAGAATATGTAATAAACATATTAACATACAGTCGTGATGGCCTCGAGGTTTGGGTACGCGGTCGAGAATCTCGACGGTCGCGGGTTCAAACCCCAGGCACACACCTCTGACTTTTCGAAGTTGTGTGTATTCACAAATAATTATCACGTACTTTAACGGAGAAGGAAAACATCGTGATGAAACCTGCACACCTAAAAAGTTCTTAGGAATTTCGTAGGTGTGTAGTCCGCCAACCCGCACTAGGCCAGCGCGGTGGACTAAGGCCTAAACCCTCTCAGTTGTAGAGGAGTCCTGTGCCCAGCAGTGGGACGTATATGGGCTGTTGATGATGATGATGATGATGATGATAAATAAACATAATTATAGGAAAATTATACCGTCCATCGCGTCTACTAAAAAGCACAGCTGCGTTTGTTTGTCCAATAGTGGGAACTAAATTGTTATGGACAGGTTATATGCATGTAGTGCCCATGTTACATGACAAATGCTTGATTAGTTGCGACAAAATAGTGTAATAGACCATAAAGTCATGAATAATGCAGTAACAAGGTTCTTTTTACCACGTTATCTTTACTTGTCAACATAATTATTTAGAATACAAAACGTAGAATTTTTGGTTTGTGAAATTACTACATATTGTTCTAAAAACCGTTATATGTGAGTAGGCTATATATTTATAAGTAAATATCTTAAGTTACCTAATTAAAACGGAACCTTACTTTCAAATTTCATATCTTTATCAAAAATAAAAAAAAGTTTTCCTAACAACCATAGGTATAAAATATATGTGGTTGTTAGGAAAACGTCATTTTTTTATTTTTTGTCGGGATTTTCTTTAACGCCAGGGAGTTTGTAATCACCTTAGCTATTACCTGCCTTAGTTTAGTTATTAACATTGTTAAGGACCTTTTCACGAATAATATGATATATTAAATAAAATATATTTTTTAGTTGAACATTATAAAACTTTGCAAAATATAAAGTAAAATTAATTGGTTTTCTGTAAGAGATCGCCTTGTGTACCTACTTATTTAGTCTACTGCACTCCATAGTTTTAGTATTATGTGTACAATAAAGTTTTAAATTATAGAAAAGCTGATACAAACCTGTAAAGGCAAAAAGATTATACAATACTATTTCTATCCGCGTGCGATAACTTAACACAATGCCATCTTAGAGTTCACATGAAAGCGAGTAAAAGTGTTATACGATAAGTTTCCTCGGAGCTGAAATATCACACGTCGAGCGAAGCCGGACGAAAGCGCTAGTATATTATTTATTTACTTTTTGCAGTCACTTTCATGAGTCGTGTATTGATTTATCGTCCAAGCTAAAGTAACGAGTTAACTGCCTCGAAAGTTCTGACAATAGACAACGCAAAGAAGTCAATTTTCAAATGCAATATTTAAATGACTTTCTCATTTTTACTTGTAAATAAATACGTATAGCATATATATTAATTTGAAACGAAAGACAGCTGGTTCCATCTCTGTATGGAGACAAATATTCATGTGACTCGCAAATGGGTGGTATTGGTATGACTGCCTCGTGGTCTCGCGGTACAAGTATGTGCCGTGTGATCTAGAGGTCCTGGGTTAGATTCCTGGGTCGGGCAAAGATTGGGTTTTTCCATTAGGAAATTCTCGGTAACAGCACGGAGTCTGGAAATGTGCCCGAAAAACGGCAATAGGCTCGCCCCCTATTAACTACGTGGGACTGATACATACTTGGCGAAATGTGGGTGCAGAAATGCACCTCCGCCTACCCCTTTGGGGAATACAGGCGTGAGTTTATGTATGTACGTGGTATGAGTGTATTTGCGCTTTTTCAAACCCCAGGCACACACCTCTGACTTTTCGAAGTTATGTGTGTAATCACAATTCACAATGAATTATCACGTACTTTAACGGTGAAGGAATATACTATAGTAAAATATTATTGAAAACTCTACGTTTTATCGTAGCTTATTTAACATTTGCATTAGCAAACACAGCACGTAGTGTCATTGAGCAAACAAGCTAAATATATGCATCTGTTTGTTTTCATGCGCATCGCGTGTCACTGAACGGGTTTTGGCTCCGTTTTTAATATACCCCTTGTATTAGCCTTTATAAATTTTAAATGTTATCGTGCATGCTTTATTTAGTTAAATTGTATAACTTTGCGCCTGATAAAACATTGTTGGCAAAATAGAGTATTGGACTTAAACATCTCTTATACTTCGATAAAATAATTGTGGACCGCCAAATCTTCTTCACAAAAGATTAAGATATGTGCAGAAGTGCATCTCTGTTTACTGAATAAAGAAAGAAGGCTGTATCATAGACGCTCCGTAGGTCGATGGTACGGCAATCATATTTGAGACCCTATGGTTCTTTTAGTCTTGATTGCCATAAGTCAGCAAGAGTATGCTTGTTATTGACAAGAAACGATAAGATAAGATCGCATTAAAAAGTTATATGTAAAGAGAATCCGTATTCACTGATTTCTAGTTATTATTTTTGATTGAGCGTAGGTCATTGTCAATTTGGCCTAAGTTTCCTTATCTTTGAAGCGTCAAAAATACGTGACTTGGTAAGAAAGGTGTAGGTAAATAATGTAGAAAAATGCTAAAGTTAATATATATAGATAGAGGAATATTAAGCTGTCGTGTGTTGTATTTAAATACTCTATTACTAAACAAGATAGGTCAGGATGTCATAAAAAATAGTAACATTGACATAATAAGAGCTTTTGTATTCTTATTGCGGCAAATCCCGTAGTATAAAAGACGGTTTATTTAAACCGTTTTTTGTATGCATTGTCCATTGTAAATGCCAATACCACAAAACGATTTTACAATATATGCATTCTACGAAAGAATTAAATATTATTAAAAATTAAAACATAAATACAAGAATTTCAGCGTATTTTCAACCACAAATTTCATACATACAATCACTCGAATCCGGTGTAATAATTAACTGTCATTCATATATTGAAACTTAGGGGGGATCTGACCCAGAAGCTCATTATAGCCTTAAAAAACCTTCCTAGAGACTAAGTTGGTCATTGATTGACATCATTTTTTTTTCATTTAATGAAGCGTAATAAAAAGTAGTATATTTGCAGTTAAAGTATCAATGCAATTACCTTATTACTGTAAATGTTATTAGAAATTATTAGAGGCCTACATCGAAGAACTAATGAAAAACTTGAACCTGTAAATGTCACCTCAATGAGAATTACCGCTCATTTGTAGTGAAACTGGGCTTGTTACGGTTTTTGTAATAGTGACTAATAATACTTTTCTATTACCGATTGCCGCAATTACTCTAGGAAAGGTTACGAGGCGGTTATTACCGTGATTATAGAGATAGTTGCTCCTACATTCCGAGCGCGTCCGGCGGTGCCGTTTGAAAATAATTGACGTCATTAAATGGATAAATTAATGTTGTCTTCAAGTCTTTGTACCTTCAATTATCTAGGTGTTTTTGGTTGAATTTATTTAATGCTGAATATATAGGCACGTAGGAACAGTTGTACTAATATTATAAATGCGAAGGTTTTGATGTAGGTTTCTTGTTCAATGACTCCGGGACTGATGAATTAAATCTAGGTAATACTTGGCACATAAAAGGGATGAAATGTTGATTAGCAAGGATACATTTTATCCTATAAAATACAAAATTTAAGGCAGTTGAAATTGCAAGCACAACCGTTTTTAAGAAATAAAACTAATAACTATAACTTACAGGTTTTAGAGGAAAAGACAAGATTAAAACTCGATAAAAGGATCATATTGGTATCTGGCGATAAGTGCAGGCTCGATTCAAGTATTTACTGATCATTAGATGTTGACATAACTATATACCCGTTCGAGTAAGGGTGTACGCAGACACTCGAACGCAAGTCACCTAAGCTACGTAATCTACTGTGGCGAGACTTGCATCGTTTTGCTTAGTCCCGAGAAAATACATATATCTGAATACTAGATAAAAAAGGACGTCACGTAATGTGTATTAAAATGTGGAACGCATTCAAAACCATTTCTATACAAGCATTGCGTTTATGAAACATTCGTGGGACTTATGAAAACGTTCTTACGAGATGTTGAAATTCCTGGCTGTTAAGAATTATATAGTAGACTTTAAGAACGTACTTACGCTAGTGACTACTTAGCACTACAAGGTACGAACCTGAAGTAATATATGTATGTAAATATATGTTTTTTGAAGGCTCATCCCGAAATGAGACAGGTTTGCGTGGGTTAAACGCATTTTTACACCACCTACAATTCAATTTATTTATAGATATTATTATATAGAGTTCAATGCACTTGGTCAGTAAAAAATGTGTAATTAAGCAAATAGCTTTTTTTGTGATGTCAATAAATATATTAAACAATGATTTTAAACTGTAAGTCGTCATCCTAATGATTTCATTATAGTAAACGTATAGTTTTTTTTTATTATATCGTTTTTGCTTGTATCCATTTCTCAGGGAGAATAAAAATAACATTTGGAGGGCTTTTTCTTAGCAAATGCCTTCCATAAAAAATACTGTTACGGTAGAAAAAAATCTCCAGCATGTTGAATTAACGCTTATAAGATTACTAGATTTTTCTAAGTATGATAAGTTAGTTAGCGATAAATTTTATCGGTTCTATTATTTTTTTGCTATTTATTTTGACTTCAACTTTTCGAGTTTAGATGGTACCGATACTAATTTTAAAAAAGTGGGCCCCTCCGGGATTTGAACCCGGGACCTCCTGCACCCAAAGCAGGAATCATACCCCTAGACCAAGAGGCCTCTTAGACATGTTGTCAAATTAAGGGTTTATTATATAGTAAGGTATTTCTAAGAGTTAAGATTTTTATAACAACGGATATATAATAATTAATAAAATATTCAAATAATTAATAAATCGATACTCAAATATGTACATGTATTGTGGAATAAAATTAATATCATTCATACGAGAATGGACGTCTTTTTTTTTAACAAAATAGGTAATATACAATAAAATGTCTTTTAAGTTTTAAAACACGGCATAACTGTAGCTAATTTGAAAGCCTTCGCAATCGCATAACAACTTACGTGAATCATTTTACAACATTTATTAATAACAATACAACAAATTCTATCAAGGTACACTTATTTACATGGTAGTCCCTGTCACTGTGTTTCCGAGATTTTTGAAAGCAGCCGATTTCAATAAACCCACATTTGTACATTTAATATTAGGATTATGCGGGTTTTAATTGCCAACGTTTCTGTAATCACAAAATTACTGCCTGTTTTTTTCCCCAATACTAACAGAGAGGCCAAATTGGTATCTCAGAATTGGTGGAATATAATGTTGACTAGCAAAAAACAGTGAAATGGAATGCAATGTATATTGATATGGGTGTGTTTTAAACCACAGGTACAATAATCGCTATCTCCTGGATACAAATATAGGACATTATTTTCATTGATGGTCCCAGGCAGATATACACTTTTCATTTATTTTTGAATAGCTTAAATTAAAGTTAAATTATTTGTTATATTGTTAAATGGCCAACCCGCACTAGGCCAGCGTGGTGGACTAAGGCCTAAACCTTCTCAGTTGTAGAGGAGGCCCGTGCCCAGCAGTGGGACGTATATGGGCTGATGATGATGATGATGATGATGATGATGAATTATAAGTTAATGTTAGTATTTTTACAATGTAAGTGTGTTGGCGAAGTCTGTAAACCTAAAAAAATGTATTCTTGTTATTTAGGCATGACTGTGTTATTCATTTATGTATGAAACAGAATGAAATATTTGACTACTGGAAAATATATTTGTTACAATACTGGTTGTTTTCGTAAAAAACTTAAAACAGCAGCTTTCTAATACAATAAATTTATTGTAAATACTAATGAATGCGGGCGCTAGTTGCCACGCTCCATGCGCGGAGGAATCTAGTATAAAAATTCATGGCGCGATCCTCTAGTTCCGCTTTTTAATTGTTGATTGTGATGCGCTCGCGATCTGTTTCTGATTGTTCTTTATACGTAATTGGTGTTTCCTTCGTAAGTAGCGCCAATTAACAGATCTTTGGTGCACTTCATTTATTTATTTTTACTAATGCGGCATGCTAAATGGATTTGTATATAAATTGTTATAGGTTTTTTACTGCTTTTTATTATTGTGTTCATATAAGAATTAAATTAAAAAAATATATTCTATAGGTTCGTTAATGTTTTATAAATAAAGATAAGTAAATAAATAAAATGTGATCGATTTTTTATCTTCAATTTTCGTGTCGAAACAATTAGCGTTTTAAATAAGTACGGTATGTGTTTACGATCTTTAAAATAGTGAATCCGTTACTAATGGTTGCTTTATAAACTAATATCACGAACACAAACGTCAAATTTATCAGAAATTGCCTATAAGCGTCCATGACTTCGGTAAATCCGAAGTTAATTCATTCGTAACCAGTTTGAATTGAATCAGTTGATATTATTTTGCAGAATTACATATGTAATTGCTTACTACATACATACATACATAAACTCACGCCTGTCTCCCGTTAGGGTAGGCAGAGACTATAGAGCGCCAAATGCCACGGTCCAAACACACCACTTTCGCTTCCTCCACTGACATTATCCTCTTCATGCATGCACGTCGGTTTCGAGGACTCTTTATATTGCCCTTTTTCAATAAATTACCTATCTGCTCTTTATAGGTGCACCTGGGCCGTCCTCGACCGACTTCACCGTTCACTTCCGCACAGTAAATCTCTTTCGTCATTCTGCAAACATTCATCCTTTCAATGTGGCCAAACCATTTTAGCATCCCCCTTTCAATTTTAGTCACTACATCGACTTTCAATCCACATTTTTCCCTTATCACACTATTCCTCACTCTATCTACCAATTTCACCCCACACATGCTTCTCAACGCTCTCATTTCAACTGCATTTATTTTGCTTTCATGCTTCTTCTGCCATACCCAAGACTCACTTCCATACGTTAGTGTAGGCACCAGGACTCCTTGGTGAATCGCTAGTTTAGCGCGGTCCGATATGTTTTTACTGGCCGCGATGGAGTACAAGGCGCCATTAACACTATTACCCAACTTTACCCTTCTTTCAATATCTCCTTCACACTTACCATCCCTTGTGATCACAGAACCCAGATATACAAATTCATTCACTTGTTCCAGCTTTTCATCCCCTATCATTATGCTTACTCTATTCTACAACTTATTGTATTGCGCAATGGTAGATGCAATAGTATTTTATATAATAATTTGATAGTACACATTTTTCAAGACTGATTGTTAAAAATCATAGAGATGAATATGTATCTGTATTTGAAAGCAGGAGATCAAGTTTGTATTTAAATTACTTGTTAATAACGACAATGTTTGTCAATCAAATTATACAGCGTTAATTTATAAATAAGTAGGATTATTTAATAATCACACATTAAGGTAAAAAAGCAGTGGTGGCCTCGAGGTTTAGGCGCGCGGTCGAGAATTTCGGCGGTCGCAGGTTCAAACCCCAGGCACACACCTCTGACTTTTCGAAGTTATGTGTGTATTCACAATGAATTATCACTTGCTTTAACGGTGAAGGAAAACATCGTGATAAAACCTGCACACCTAAAAGTTCTTAGGAATTTCTTAGGTGTGTAGTCCGCCAACCCGCACTAGGCCAGCGTGGTGGACTAAGGCCTAAACCCTCTCAGTTGTAGAGGAGGCCCGTGCCCAGCAGTGGGACGTATTGGGCTGATGATGATGATGATGATAAGGTAAAAATTATGTACACCAGAAAAAACAATATACTTTTCGCTCCTACAAACACATTTTCCTGCGCCAAATATTTATGGATCTTAGAATTTTTTTTTCTTAAAGCGGGCATCAAACCGTCATGTACATTACTTCATAGGTCTCTAGTTCTGACCTGTGACTAAAGAAATAAAACATAAGATCATAAGCCTAACTTACAAAGCGTAATTATATATCTATATTTTTCTCGCTCTGTTTAATGTTCTTAGACTTGGGAGGAAGCGAGAACTTAGTCTTAGTCTTTGTGTGGTCAGCAACCTAAATCAAGCATCTAAATAGTGTTTCCATTTGTATTGAGTAGACTTAAGGATTGTCTAGTAGCGGTCAGCCAACAGGTGACTGCAGTAAACGTTGCCCAACCGCAATGTGCACGATATGCCGCAACTCAGACTATATAAATCGACATCTTGGCATGCCAAATACTATTGCAACGGTCTCAATTTATTGTAAAGAAAGTACGTTAAATTAACTGTCTATGACAATAATAAAAAATATCTAGAGTAATAGTTTTGCACATGTTGTTGAAACAACCGTCTCCGTAACCGAAAATTAGGAAGAGGTGCATGAATTTGCACAAATACATTTCAAGAGCTATATTTTTAATTTATTGCCATTTTTGAGCACATTCCCAGACTCCATGTTGCTACTGAGAATTTCCAATAACATTTTGCCCGACCCAAGATCGAATCGAGCCAGTCAGTCATTGTATTATACATTTTATTAAATACACAGTCAAATGAAACCATCGCTTTTTAAATAAAATAAATTAGTTTACCAATAAAGTAACTTTCTTTCTTAACCTATTTCATAATATTTTTAGAAGAAATAGTGGGTTTTTTAACGCTGTAATTTTTTTTTTCTATATTAAAGTTCCGCTGTGTGTTTATATAGTTTAATTTAATGACAATTAATTTTACGATGCAGAAACAAGATAAAAATCGGCCAAGTGCGAGTCGGATTCGCGCACGAAGTGTCCCGTACAATTATTAATAAAAACGGCATAACAATCATTTCTGTTGTATGGGAGACCCTCTTAAATATTTATTTATTCGGTTTTTTTAGTATTTGTTGTTATAGCAGTAACAGAAATACATCAACTGTCAAAATTTCTATCTACATGTCAATTGTCTATCTATGAGGTACAGTCTGGTGACAGACAGACAGACGGACCCGTTCCCGACCCGGTCCCGTTTTACCCTTTTTGGGTACGAAACCCTAATAAATAGCATTTCGATTGCTCTTTTCTTAGTTAAAAGTAAGCACTTAGTAAAATGTATACTTTCCGCTTTATAATTAAATTTATACTATCGTGTAAGTAATTACTAGAAAAGTACATTTCTATGAGCATCTATGGAAGAGAGAGTTTTGTGTGTAAAAGTTACGCAATCATATATTTACCTTTTTCAATTGATTGTTTTTGGGAACAGCGATTAAAACATAAATAATTGTGGGCATTTTGCATTTATTATTTTTTAAATGTTAATATTTAAAACGTTTAACGTTTCGCCATCACTTTTATAGGCAATTATAGCGGCGTATAATACGTATTTTGTAGCCGAGGAGGCCCGTGCCCAGCTGTGGGATGTATGTGGGCTGATGATGATAATGATGATGATGATATTTTGTAGGATAATGCTTGATGTATTCTCATAGAATTTATAAAAGGCAGAGCACAATTTGTCAGAGGAGACGGTTTTCTAATAATTTGCTTTTGTTTAGCTTTCACCGCTGTATAATACGTAAACATAATATGTAGTTGGATTTTGTTACCTAATAACACTTTAGAGGTATGTAGACGAGAAAGAATCATAACATACGGTAAAACGACGCTTTATGTCGAATATCTTAAATTAAAAAATATATTATTGTGATATTATCAAGAATTCAATTTATTCGTATAGATTTCCAACGACTCCCAGACGGGATCTTTAGTGCGGAAATGAAAATCTCCGGTGCAACGTAATGCGTTTACTCCATACAGAGGTTCCGCAAAGTAAAGTTGAAGGAAATAGTAAATAGATACGTCTGAAACAAACATCAAAGCTTAATAGTTCTAGATACTTCGGAATTCTTTGAAGTAATCATTAAAATAAAATTCCTCTTTTATCTTTAGATGTATTTAATGAAGGTATTTACGGTAGCCCTGTCGAATCGATACGAAAATAAGTAAGAAAAAGGCACATGACAACTTTCACACAAAATAAATTCATGGCGTTCTCTAGCGAAAGTCGTATGAAAATCTCTGACTTATAGAATATTTGTAAATCATGTAAAATGTTAGTATTATTTCTCCTTGTTTCCTATCCTAAATACATTATTCCTATATGAGGACGCCTATGCCGCCATATGCTTAAAATTTTGAGTAGTTATTTTTCTTCATTAAGAAGTCAAACTTTTAATTGTTGCGTTTGTAATTAAAAATTCATCATCAGCTATTAACATAAAATATAATAAACCTATGTATTATTTTATGTATAAGGCATTTGGTATTTTATTCTCTGCTTATTTACTATAATTAAGACAGGTTTCAGCTTAGATATGTACGCATAAATTTAATATTAAAAAAAGTAATACACTTTAACGTGCCTGCAAAAACTTATTCCGACTGAAAAAGTTTTCGTTTAATGATAATAAAATTCCTAAACACATCAAAGTGTGAACTTTGTTTTATAAGAGAAGACAGGTTAAATAAAATTAATTAGTAACTTTAAAGTTAATTAATTTGTTTTCGCAGTTTATTGAAGACATTGTTAATTTAGTCTACGGTCTTAACAAGACTAAGATACACTAAGCTTGTACGAGATTAACAGAAACTTTGGCACTTAAATATGGTTATGTAGTTTAAAATTTACTGCTTAGTTAACTCTATGCAATTCGCTTTAACTGCTAATTTTCTATGCAATTTTGTTTTATGGATAATTTCGTGCGCTGTGGACTTAGTGAATGTAATATTTAGGACTGTACATAGCGTTCGTGTTAATAATGTAATTTGGATATGACGTGCTATGCCGTATGTACAGTAGAACTTCTGTAAGTCGAACATCAAGGGAGACGCCAAAAAAGTCGAGTTGTGGAGTTTTCGACTTATGAAGAATTTTGACTTGGCGGTTTTTTATATTCGATATAAAGAGGTTGAGTTTAATTCTTATACAATTTGAGTTAGATATATTGCTACTCGTATGTTCGAAATACAGAGGTCAAATTTAATTTTTCGATTTACGTTTATTTAGGTTGACTTTAATTCTTATACAATTTGAGTTAGATATATTGCTACTCGTCTGTTCAAAATACAGAGGTCAAATTTAATTTTTCGATTTACGGAGGGAAAATATGTCCCAAAATGTCTTAGGCATAGGCTTTGAGATTTCGAGTACCTAATGGATGGTTTTGGTGTTTGAAGGGAAGGGAACAAAACATTTTTTCGAGATTTGGAGGGTTTTCAACTTATCAAGGTTGGGCGTACGATGTTCTACTGTATTTCGTAAGCATCGAGCCTGTTTTGTTATATGAGTCGAATATTTACACATATTATATCATTATATCATAATTTCTTACCATATGTCCGACGACTTGAGAAAGGTGGCGGGTAGCGGATGGATGATTCGCCATATAGTTCTATTCTGGGTCGTCGAGACATTGATTTGGGCTTTATTGAGGCCGTTATTGATGACGGACATCCAAGTTAGGGGGAGGGGGGTTATGTTAAAAAAAAGAAATTATATAAATTATTGGAAGCACATTATTTTACAGGATTAGTATCCTAGTGTGGGATTAGAACTATGTATGTGACTGTTGGGTGTATTTATTTGTGTTTATTTATCTGCCAGATGGATTATTTATTGTAAAAGTAAATCGAAGCAGTGCAGTAATGGCTGTTACATAGTACAGATACAGTTCATTTAGCACGTTTTCCGCTTTATCTACGCACGACTTGCTAATAACGTGCGTGAATACTAGAATTTAACAGTTGTGCAAGTCTACTTGTCAATATCTTTTTATTTATAAATGTGAAAGTTGTGCGAATTGAATCGTATTCGTTTTTTTTGCATTATGGTCTGAGGAACTAAGGTTTTTAGCCCATTGTTTTGCAAGTAAATTACTTGAATATTTTCACTTTTTTCGTAACACATTACGTATATTCTTTGTTATTAAATGTTGGAGGATCAAATATTTTACTATTTTATTATAGTATTTTTTTCAATAAAAGGTTTTTTTTCGAATATATTTAATACTAACTTAGAAAATATTACGTTAAAATGATTTTTACTCTTCTTTTTATCTAAGAAGTCCGTGTACAGAGTTTAAGCCCCATTTTCCTTTTGACCTTCACGAACCAACAGAACCAAAACGTCAGATACTTAGAACTAAGTGATAAAAAATTGTTAATAGTCAAGTTGTAAAAGCAATAAGGATTCACAGTTGTATCGTGCACAGCTAGTTATTTGTGTTGCATTTTTAAATTTACTTAGATATATGCTTTGCCGGTTGCCCTACCTCGGCTACCACTCCTTCACTGCCATATTTCACTTGCCATCAACTTGTTTAACCATGATTTCTGTCCAACTCCTTTTATGGTTCGTAACTATGGCCTCATATCACGAATGTTATTTCTGCGATGAATAAATATTACATAGTCAGAAATATTTGAACGAGTGTAGTTTCTATCTTCATATTGCTGCTACTGTCAAATTTCTAATATTCTATAATTAAATTTAAAAAATTCAATAAGCTTTTTCTCTACTCTAGAATCGACAACGGCATCTTTCGATCGCACACTACGAACTTGTCCTTGAGACCAACCATCCAAGATTGTACTCATTAACTCCCCTTAATTATTAAGCAAATGCTCATTATTATTTATACATATTGTAGACTGTCTTGTTGAAAGTCTATACGAGTAATCTGTTTATGTTCTTCAACTTGGACTGACTTGACAGACATACTAGTATCATTAAAAAATAATGGTTACAAATTCATATACTTTCTCCCACGTACACAAAACAAAACGCAGAAAAGGTAACCAGAACTCGATTCATAAAATCGATTGTTCACACGGCGGCCTTGCATCTAACCGCGTATCAATCTATTAGAGGTCACGTTCACAAATCGTAGGAACTACGAGTAGGTACGTCAAAATATACCTACTGAACAAGATTCGCCTATGCGGAATTAATACACATCTCACGCTTGGGCTATCCGAGGCGTCTATCTCTGTTTATACAGAGATTTATTTCTATATGCACGCTTTCTTAGTTCATTATCATGATCATCATCAGCCCATATACGTAACAGCTGGGCACAGAACTCCTCTATAACTGTTATTTTTATCCTAAAACATGATTAAGTATTTATTGGATTTAATGGATCACAAAAATACTGGTCACATAGAAACTGAAAAACGACAATATTATGCTTGGCTCATATTATTTGGGGCTCACTTATAATCGTTGATATATATTTTAGTCAAATAATGTTTTTACTTGTTCTACCGAATGATTTATAATGAAAGAGGAAACTAAACATTACTTTTTTATGTATAGGTAAGACATACAACTTCGACAAGTTGACAACAATATAATTTCGGTTGTATCCAAGTTAAGGTACAAACTTTTGCTCCGGAATGCTTGAAGGAATAAAGTATTTCAAAGGACGCACTGTAGTAATATTTTTTTTGTAATACTTTAGTAACTTCATATTGTTTCCTTATTTTAAACGAACAACTTTTGCTTGTGAATATTCTTATTTTATTTCTCATAGTGAAAGTATCAAGATTTTTTTGTGCAATACTTGAATATAGGTTGTGTAAACGTATTCGACAATAAACTTGGACGCGAATTTTTGATACGTTGTCAATGTTGTTTGCTTAAATTCTAGGCATGCGTGAGTTTTATCAATAAAATCCAATTTGCTAACAGCGTGAACGCCACGGAATAAAAATGAGCGCAGGTTTAAATTTCGCAATAAAAAACATTGTTTTACTCCATGTCAGTTATTGCATTAAACGTCGTTGTAAATGTCAAATTGTATCAAATGTGTATTGTAATATAATTTCAGTTAATTTTATCTTCATCTGTTTAATATAATACGGTGGTTATACATTTATATCCCTCAGATTTGTGACGTCCCCACGTGGGGTGGAAACCCACAACATTGACTCACATGTTTTGGTTATATCTGACACGAGGCAATTGTAATGATTTGTAGAAACTAAAAAAAAAATGATTTTACAACTGTCAGACTCAAGACATATTCATAGTGTCACGACTGTATTAAAGGGGTAGTAACAAGTAGGTTTGGTATTCTTTGTTTAAGTCCTATTTCATAACTAGAAAAGGTTTACTGGGCATGTTTCTATGCTCCAAACCAAGAGTCCGCGCGCCAATTTGTACCGCGGAACCAACCTCATCAAAATATATTCCTATTACGAAAACGATTGTCTTGTACAATTTCTTGCCAAAAAAATATGGTGTACCTGAAAAATAATTTATTTCGGGACTGTGATGATCTCCGATTACATAGATCTTTTTCTTTGGCTTTGATCAGAGAAATTCGATAAGACACCTTCACAATGCGAGGTGTCCTAACGATTCATTCCGTTTGATGGCGCGGTGATTTGGCCGAATTTACGAGCTCAACACAAAGGCTTAATACAAAGACTTCTTGGATTGTACAACTTTATATAAAGTGGTGCGGAATTAGGCTGTATTGTTTGCGTAGAACGGAATAAGTTGGGACAGCTGACTGCTACTGCTTTATTAAGATTTGTACGAGAGGAGTTGAGATTACTTGGGTGTTTTCAAATCGCGAGTGGAGCAGTTTCTTTTACATTGTAGACCGTGTTGTCGCTTACCATAAGACAAGCCTCTCTCATAACAACAGTGATTCCTGGAAGATTGTGTCAAATTTATGCTATTGCTGGTGCAATTCAACACTTGATTGGCAGTTTAGGTAATTTGTTGGGAGAGGCTATTTGGAGTAACTATGTTTGCTCATGCGGCGGTCGCAACTGTCACAAATCAATGATGATTTGATTTTGTGTTTCGCGGTGGTTTCCACACATTCACATGGCACTATGGTTGGAGTATATTACATCATCGAGGGTCCAATTCATTGTAGTACTAGAATTCATTAATAGTGGCTCAGCAAGTTGGGTATGAAAGAGTACAAATAAATAAAGAAAGGAACCTTCTACATTTATAATGTTACTACGTCCCGCCGGTACATTTTCGAGTTAACCATGTTTATAAGTCTACTGCCTTCATTATTTTTTAATCTAGTAGCATTACGATAGAATCACTTTACTGTCACTAGTTTCAGTAGAAATCAACAGGTCCGGTTATAATATATATATATTATTTAATTTGGATGTGAAAAACAGACTTTTGCTGTTCATAAAAAAAAACTTCAGTAACAAAAGGAATTTCCTACCTTTTTTCATTATCTCCTTCAACTTCTTCCTATGTACGCTATCGGCTTATAATTCCTCAAGCCCTAAGTGACGTTGATTCTATTAATGTTAACAATGCATAGGATTGGTAAAAAAACAAAAGGCAATATTTTCAATAATACCATTTGCACATTTTGTTTCCAAATTGTCAACTGTTGCACAAAACTACGCTCGGGTGTGAATTTGTGTAAATCTAATTTTAAAACAGCGGAATATCTATGAAGCTTGATGGAAATCAATAGATATGATTGCGAAAAAACTCGTCACTCACACCGTGCTAATGGAAGCCTTGACATGAAATGTAAGCGGCACTTACTCGAAGCATTGACATCGCATTAAGATGAAACAAAACAAAATTGACTAAGTGGTGACAGGGTATGAAATTGAATTTCCATTCATCTATATAAAATCATCTCATTAAATCTATATCGACCCAATAACCGTCCTAATGCTAAGCAGTAATTGCCTGGAGGTTTAGGCGCGCTGTCGAGTCAAAAATCTTTACGGTTGTAGGTTCAAACCTTAGGCACATATCTCTGACTTTTATGTTATGTTTGTATTAATTATCACGCACTCTAACGGTGAAGGAAAGAACCTTTAAAATTCTTAGGAGTTTCTTAGGTGTGTAGTCCGCCAACCCGCACTAGGCCAACGTGGGGGACTAAGTCCTAACTCCTCTCAGTTGTGTATGATCAAATGAAAAACTTTGCATGCCTGTATGCAAAGTAACTGAATCGGTGGATATTTAGTGACATTTGAGTTACTAAATGCTATTAAAATTCTTGTCTCTTTCCTACTTACTCCCTAAAAGCTTAAACAGTCAAAAAGGGGTGAGGGGGGAAAGATTAGAGCAAGATTGAATTTACGAGTTTCATGTTTTCTACATTATTGTAGAGAAATTGTATTTTCTAGGCTCTCTCCCGACATTCTTGACTTGAATATATTTTAATTTTAAAATATCTTTTATGCAACGTCAGAAAAATAAGATAGATGCGGTTCGCTTTATTTAATATGGGTTCTGTTTTTATTTTCTAGCGAAACTAGCAATGGATTTAAAGTTTACACAGCGGGTGACGAGAAACCCTAAATTAATTTTTTATCCAATCTTCTACTATTTTTCTAGCTACTCAAATTTTTATTTACCGTTTATTATTAATTATGAGGAGAGGGATTATCCTCAGTCTAGTCTATTTTGTTAGTCAGAGACTTTAGAAAATTAACTATTGGTTATAAGTTTTATTTACAAAGAATTATCACGTACTTTAACGGTGAAAGAAAAACATCGTGATGAAACCTGCACACCTAAAAGTTCTTAGGAATTTCTTGGGTGTGTAGTCCGCCAACCCGCACTAGGCTAGTGGTGGACTAAGGCCTAAACCCTCTCAGTTATAGTGGAGGCCATGTATGGACATGGCCTATAAGAATCTAGTAAAACTTTTTCTGAGAAACTAAGTTAGGCATTTTGAATTTACAGCGTATATTTTAGCCGCGGAGAAAGGACTTTCGTCTATTATCAGAGGAAAATTGTCATCTACGAAGGGGTCGGAGGAGGCGTATTTTGACATCCAGGTTTTATAATCTGTTTAAGCGTCGAATTATGACGGATATTTTAATTGATCAACAAAATACACAAAACTTATTACTATAATGAATGTTAGTAATGATTGAAATGCAAAACGTGTAAATAATATATTAGAACAAGTATTGAATGCTAACGGACGGACGGCCGTTGGAGCAGACAAGTGTTGGAGTGGAGACCGCGCTTAGGTAGATGTAGTATTGGACGTTCTGCAGCACGATGGTCCGACGACTTGAGAAAGGTGGCGGGTAGCGGATGGATAAGGGCTGCTCAAGACTAGATGGTTGGCTCCTATTTGGGGAGGCCTTCGTTCAGCAGTGGACGGCGATAGGCTGAGAATGAAGTATTGAACCTTAACATGACATTTTACATCGACAGAATTGTTTTCAGTTTAATTTAACATTATTTTTGGCTCAATAAATGTTTCCTTTGCCACTGAATTCCATTTCGTGTCACGTGTTCTTCGCGAAGATCTCCGCGGGTACAAATGCGTTTTACATGCCCCGAACAATTTAACAGTGAATACGTTAAGCGGCATTCCCGATAATTCACCGCTTTTTTCCCCTCGTTCAATGGGAATTCGGTCATTATCGATTTTTTCTTTCGTTGTGGGCGTCTGAACGACGAGTAATGTTTCTAGTATTTTTGACTGATGTCACTGAGATCATTTGTTACTGACGTAATTATCGTTTAAAATCGATATAAATAAATAAATCATAAATATTTTTTTTTGACAAACACTTTTTGCAAATGATTTTTTTATGAAGATATAAGCTGTACATTTATTTTTAATAGTAAAGAGCTTATTTTGGCCGAACTAGGTAAAAACCGTATTTCAGTAGGTAGGTACTCAGCGCCCTTATTTTTAGTAGATAATAGCTGCTTAACTAGAAAAAGTTGTGTGTAATTCAATGTAAATAAATTAATGAGAAAAAAATCTTTCATTTTCATTACTGCTGTGTGTTTTTTTTTTTCAAATTTATGTTTATGCCGAGATTATGTTATTTATTTAATGAAGATCTTTCACAAATACGTGAGTTTATTAAGCTTCAAAGTTTCTTGTTGAAAATAGACCTGTTGATCCAGGAGTTTATTATTATTTGCCACTAAAAAGCTTTTTATGGCTACTTAACATAGGGCCGTTTTTATTACGCGAGTATACACGAAAGGGTCTTAAGTAAAGAGTAAAGGGCTGCAGATTACAGCCGTCTTACAAACTAAGGCGCGTGAATACTATTAATGTTTTTTATTCATGGGTTATTTATGTACATTTTTTTTTGAAATTGTAGAACTGAGATCGATATAGGCTTAAGCCTCGAGGGGTTTAGGTTTAGCCAGTTCACGCTGGCCTAGTGCGTGCGTAGTTGGCGGAATACACACCTAAGAAATTCCTAAGAACTTTTTAAGGTATGCAGGTTTCCTTACGATGTTTTCCTTCGCCGTTAAAGTACGTGTTAATTCATAGTGAATACACATATGACTTCTAAAAGTCAGAGGTGTGTACCTGGGGTTTGAACCCGCGACCGCTGAGATTCTCGAAAGCGTACCTTAACCTCGAAGCCATCACTATTTTCTGTTTCTGAACTTAGTTGTGGCAAAGTGGCCTACTTTATTACTGTCTTACGGTCTTACTTAGACCGATTTCTTTCAGCCAGCCACAATCATCATTATCTTTCTAAAAAGCTATATAAAATCGATAAATTATTTTTACAGATGAAATGTTCCAGTCAGCTAATCGATAGTCGAAAATAAGACATGATCGAAGCTACTTTAAGCCATTGTCAAAAATGCGCTCTAAGTGCTTCAATTTCGCCGAATGGATTCTCATTTTCTTAAATCACTTCTTCACCATCGAATGGTCCAATTTGACTTAAAACTGAGATATATTTTATTACTTTTTTGCTTGTGGTGTGGGAAATTTATAGAATCGCACACACACAGACGTACTCCTGTATCTCCAAAGAGTTCACCAGCAGTACCTATTCAGTTCCACGTAATAGAGACTTAAGTAATTTATCATTCTTGAGTACGTTTTCAAACTCAGTGTTACTATTGAGAATTTTGTTATGAAAAATACAATAACACTGCCTGTCTCTAGATTTCAAAGCAAGGACTTTCGGTTCTAATATAGAATAGGCTGCAATATTCTCGTATGCTTTAAATATGTACCAATGTTACTTTTTACGCTAAGATCGAATCAAAATAAACAGTACCTATAGCTAGTGTACGAATATCAAAGCTTTTCATACATACTAATTTAATTTCATCATCATCATCATCATCATCAGCCCAAAGACGTCCACTGCTGAACATAGGCCTCCCCCAATGATCTCCACAGTGGCCTGTTGGAGGCAGCCTGCATCCAGCGACGACCCGCGACCTTTACCAGGTCATCGGACCATATCGTATTTTAATTTAATTTGCCGAATGTTATTGACACATGTTCAAAAGTAAAAAAAAGTTTTTGCACCATTTTGGTAATATTCATTTTTTGACATATTATTGATATAAGTATGTTTATCATACACTTAACTTTTTAACATTTTCTAATTTTTAAATCTGGCTGCTACTGACACGTAACTTTTGAACCAATTCGATTTTTAAATTAATTCTTGTGTACCTGTTTACAGCCTTGAAACTTATCACCATTCGTACCCTACAATACAATGTGTGCTATACAAACTAAATACAACGATGGTGTTTGTTTAGTATAACAATGGCCACTGTTTCATAACAACGGAATTTGTGACCCGCCTCAATTGATTTGCGATTGTGTTCATCGGGGGGTTTGCTTGGCTCTCTACAATTAAATCGATTCAATACTTCGACTCGGAACCTTAATTATGTGAAGTTACTAGTTATGGACAATGGGCTAGGAGCTATTGTTTTAGTCAGTTGCTATTGGCAAAGTTCAATAAGCGATTATTTCTTAGTAATTATACATGTAAATTATGCGATATTTCTTATAAGGTTTATATAGATATTTTTTTCATCAGATATTTGTATATATTAAAATATTAAAGGAAAACTTTATTCTATTTTACTCTTGATTTGGAGTAAAAAAAATCGTAATAGAGAATACGAGTAACTAATGAATGACTTACGAACAGACGATAAAATTTACTCTTACTTTCACTACAACCAATAAAAAAAAACGATGCGGCGTAGTAGCCCAAGGAGTTACACTCTGTATTTCTCAACTTGAAAGTAAAACTTGAATGTATTCCATTCCCGGTCACTGGCTATGGACATATTAGCAGAACTTTGCATTATGTATAAGAAATCAATTAAAATTCAAGTTCCATATTCAATAACTTGATAATGTGGTTATAGTAGAAAACAGCGCCGTTCCAGAATTTATTGCCTTGAGGTTTTTAATCGATGCAAATGGTGCCGCTTCATTAGTGATTTTTACATAATGTTACAAGGATATGAACGACTATTTTTGAAAAGAAATAGTAAGTATTAGATGTTGTTACAACAACTACAACTAAGAGTTTAGGCCTTAGTCCACCACGCTGCTCTAGTGCGGGTTGGCGGACTACACACCTAAGAAATTCATCAAAACTTTTAGGTAGGCAGGTTTCCGCACGATGTTTTTCTTCACCGTTAAAGTACGCATTAATCATTATGAATACACACATAACTCGGAAATGTATTAGAAGGCGGCTATAAGCGTATCCCGTATTACGTAGGATATAAAACAGCTGGCGACCCTTAGGTCTAGAAAGTACACCTCAGGCCACTTACTCAAGAAAATAGGCGTGAATGTACATAGTCTAAGAGTATAAACCAGTCTTCAGTCAATCTGAGATTTTTACATATATAAAAGCATTCTTACAAGTTAATCTTCATCAAAAATGTTTATTTTACTTATTTCGATAAATTTCAGCGAGTTAGTATAATCCATTCACGTTACTTCCAATATCCTTATTAGCTCTGTTTGATATTCTTCTTTGAAATTCCGCATATCTGAAACTTTTACGGAAAATGATAAAGAATCGCGAAGTAATGAAATGAGATTTTGTTTGTGTGTTTATTTTTCATATTCATGTTATATAACCTTGTTGGTTTCCACCTTTATTGATCTTATTTGTATATTTTGATTATGACTCAGCTTGCAATTAGAACGAAAAGCTTTATTGATAATTGACTCAGGGCTTCTTGAATGAAATATTATTAACACAAATTAGTTTTTGATACTGAAAACCGTCATAGAATGAAATTAAGAATTTCTATAGCATATATATTTTCATTGTTATGGTGTCGGTAAGCACCAAATTATAATCATTATCACCATTACTAGTAAGGTTTTATTACGAAAATTTGATTTTATTAATCATTTGATTAAAACTAAACTTCGGTTGGCTGAGATAAAATGTTCCTTTTATTTTTGTGCAACGTCCTACAACAACCAGTTTATTTGTACAAAAAATCAAAACCAGCGTTAGAAGTAAAAGCGTAAAAAATAATTTATAACATATGGATAGCTAAAATTTAATTAAATCTATTAAAATAATAAACTTAAAAAAAAACTTCATAATTAAGACTGCTTGATTCCGTACAACGAAATATCTGTCGCAAAGTTGCGTTTAGTGGATGACTTTGAATTTCATGTTATTTGCTTTAATATACGTTTCAAAGTTTCGCGTTCAATTTTGGACCGTCAATTTAATAAAATTCATATGTTTATTATTCCAACTCAACGGATGAAGAACCGGATTGATCTCAATGCAGAGGAAGGTGAATGACCAATGATGGAAAATATATTTTAGGGGACAGGTGAATGGTATATGCTTTTTTATATATGTATAAGCATAAGTAATTGAGTACTCAAACTCGGTGAAGAATTTTGTGTTTTTTTTTTAATACAGCGAAGGTCGGAGAGAATAATTTGATTCTGCCAGGTAGCTAGTTCTGACAAGAGCGGCTACGATCGAGTGCATTTGTCTGTGTTTATGTAAAGAGGCTAAGACATTCAAAATCTTCCAGAATTTTATTATCACCATATCAAATTTCATGAAACTCGATTCAGCAGTTTACGCGTAAAAACACATTCACATTTATATCAAAATAAATGAGGTACGGTACAAGCGGCATAATAATATAATAAAACCTCAAATATTATAATATGTTTAATTGCTATGCAGTTTTAGAGCAGTTACAGCCATAAAAGTGCCAACATAAAGTCTAAACACAACGCTTTGATTTACTCTTTTAACTAATTTATTTTTGAGCAGCATCAAAGAGTATTTTCGTTAGATATTCAAATAAAGAAGGGTCTTTGCATTCTAATGTTTTACGATTCATACCATAATCTCATCTGGGGCCATATAAATCGTGGTGAGCCTCCCTTCGCACCCTTCTCGGCTGTACGACACCGCCCTTCGAATAACTCAATGTCGCATTTATTTTTCTTTCATCAAATTAAGCCAAGTTTCATAAACGTATAGAATTCGTGCTGCTGGCCGGAAATCTTGTATTATTTTACGCGAAATCATCTTTTTATACAAAAGCTGGAACAATAACGCCGACAGTCTCTTTGTGTGAGACAATGGAGCGAAATCGTAGGATCTACAGACATTATTGGGTTTCATTTGGTGGGATTCAATTAATTTGAGTAACGTCTCTTGCTCTGATTTATATCGTCGTTGATTACTGTTTTATTTGTTAACGCGCTTTCTCATTTTACTCATTAATTTCTTTGGTTCTTATTTGTATGTAAAAAAATCAATTTCCGCTCTTGTTAGGTTATACAGTTTAAGCGCGACATTCTAATGAATTGATTTAATTTCATATTAATTAATTAATTGAGCAGTGGCGGATATGAATATCCTATACCGCCCAGATAGCGGACACACTAAATAAAGCGTGAAATCCGCCATAGTGGTTTCATTAAAATATAGATATTAATTATTTAGCTGGTTATTATTAGCCTCTAACTATTATTGTCCTTTTTGGCATTGCATAAATGGGGCATTACAATGAATTATCACGTACATTAACGGTGAAGGAAAACATCGTGAGGGAACTTACATACCTAAAAAATTAGCTATTCATGTTTTATATATAGCATGATTTAATATATGCAAATTATAGTACATTTTAAATATCATAGATTTATTTACGCACCTACGCCTTTTGTCTCCGCAACAGCTAAGGTTCATCCCCAGGCATTAAATCCATCTTTACGTATTATGTATGAAGTGTAAACCGCCAACCCACACTAGGCCAGCGTAGTGGACTAAGGCCTAAACCCTTTTAGTTGTAGAGGAGGTCCGTGCCCAGCAGTGGGACATGTTTGAACTGATGATGATGAAGTGTAAATAAATAAATAAATACTAAGGCATAAATAATTTATGCATGCATTAGCTATCCAACAATAGATCTTTAAGTTGCATTTGCATGCCGTAACCTTATTACGGATTGTGAATGCTAGAAAGGGAATAACTTAATGACTCACTTACCAGTTACCTTATGATGAATAAAGGTACTGAGTGTACCTTTTGTAAGGATTTTTTTAAATTCCAAGAATGTTGTTCATTTGTTCACATTTAAAGTTACGGCTTTATATGAAATACATTCTTCATGTATACTAGAATTTGCTGGAAAAGTTTTTAAACATCTAGCTTTTGAAGCTATTGAAGATACGAGAGATAATCGAAAAACGACAAAAGGAAAACACGCGGGATTTGTAGGTTCACGTATAACCTTAAGTATTTTTTAAGAATTTACAAAAATCTTAAGTGTGTAAATGTTTTGATTTTTCTAAAGTTGCTTGATGCTGTAAATATTAGAAGTTCTTAATAGATGTCCAAATGTCAAATTATAGGAGTAAATTCATATTATTTTTGTTTTACCTAATATAATTCGGGGGGGCTTCAATCATGGTGAAAGGATGACCGTGCCGACATTTTTTGGCCGGTTTGTCGCGGTCGGTCCTTTGTTCACCATGGTATTAGTCCCCCAAACTTCTTCACAAGATAGGTGAAGAGGTTTTCGGCCGGCATTATTGCGTCGACCAACGGGAGATCATCATCTCTCGCTGGTCGGCACTTTTTCTGGACTCCATTACACTTACCATCAGGTGCAATGGGGTCACTTTGCCGTGCCAGTATAAAAAAAAAAAATTGTCAATAGTAATCAAAACTCTAAGTATCTGGCGGATTGTATTGGTATATTTCGAGGATCGCGAATGTTTGGTAATAAGGCACGACTCTTTGCCACGTTTGAAATGCCGTACTATTATTTAAACTGGATTAAGCTTGTCCATTGACTTGACGTTTAGTGGAGCAGCTGTACTGAATTTTAAATTATGGCATGGATCAGACATACTGCATAGTAAGTGCACCTGACGTAATGGCGATTTTTTTGATAGCGGTACAGAAATGGTTTATCTGAAGCTCATTAGTTAGAAACTTAAGTTTAAATATAGACACATCATCATCACCATCATCAGCCCAAATACGTCCCACTGCTGGGCACTGGCCTCCTTTTACAACTGAGAGGGTTTAGGCCTTAGTCCACCACGCTGGCCTAGTGCGGGTTGGCGGACTACACACCTAAGAAATTCCTAAGAACTTTTAGGTGTGCAGGTTTTATCACGATGTTTTCTTTCACCGTTAAAGCAAGTGATAATTCATTGTGAATACACACATAACTTCGAAAAGTCAGAGGTGTGTGCCTGGGGTTTGAACCTGCGACCGCCGAAATTCTCGACCGCGCGCCTAAACCTCCAGGCCATCACTGCTTAAGACAAATATAGACACATATTAAACGATAAAATTTTAAACCAAACAATCTTTCTAGTAAACATTTGATACTGCAAGTATCATGAACGTATTCACTAAACTTATAAATAAGCATCATGATTCCCATTAGAATTGATATTAATAATAAGTTTTCAAATTACGTAGATAAATATTTCCAGCCTACACAATGAACCGGGTAACTTCACAAAGCTGGATTTGGATTTCAACGATGATGTTCAATTAATTTTTGGCAAAGTGTTCGCTCGACGTTTCTACGGCTGTATTAAATTTTTGTTTTCCCCTTCCCAGGCTTGAATATCGTCTTTCGTGAAATTTTATATTTCGCAACAAGAGCGAGCCCGTTGAAGTTTTAGATTTGTTTTGAATATTAATTCAGGTATCGGGTTTTCTTACAAATTTTGTTATAGCGTAACATAACCCGTTTTCTAGTTAAATTTCGCTCGCAATATCATGAACGGCTTTGTTTGCCCTATTTTTTACGGATGTTCTTTGTCTGCTGTTATTAATACCTTTAATATTATTTTTTTTGTTTTTTTTTTGTTTAAAGAAAAGGTGTTTATCCTTACAGTTTGTCCCATACACTTTTGTTATGCAGATATGGGCGATGATCAGCCGTAGAAATTCTTACTAAAATTATAAAAGCGAGTTTAGCGAGTTTTTGTTTCTAACACGAAGAACCTAAAATTAAAACTCTTTTACTGAAAGTTGTTTAATTAGTCAAAAGGGAAAAATATTTTTGGCTATGCATTTGAGCAAAAGCAGCGATGGCCTCGAGGTTTAGGCGCGCGGGTCGAGAATTTCGGCGGTCGCAGGTTCAAACCCCAGGCACACACCTCTGACTTTTCGAAGTTATGTGTGTATTCACAATGAATTATCACTTGCTTTAACGGTGAAGGAGAACATCGTGATAAAACCTGCACACCTAAAAAGTTCTTAGGAATTTTAGGTGTGTAGTCCGCCAACCCGCACTAGGCCAGCGTGGTGGACTAAGGCCTAAACCCTCTCAGTTGTAGAGGAGGCCCGTGCCCAGCAGTGGGACGTAGTTGGGCTGATGATGATTTGAGCTTAAGCAAAACATTTACTCTCTATCCAGAATGTTATGAATTATTACTACATGCGATCCGATTTTAATAGGAATTCCTTCGCACGAAATAGTAAATAAAATAGTGTTTTTGAGTCATATACAAGAAACTTGAATTCTGCGCTGGGATACAACTTTTGTATTGTAAGTAGCACGAAAATTTTCTTTCTAAAAAATAGATCTAAATGTGATGCTATTATATCGAAGCTCTCTCTTGTTTTAGAAACTGTACTACGAAATCTGTCATAGTTAGAGACTACACCTGATAAGTAATTTTGGTCTTCTAACCAATGCTGCTACAAAATTTGTCATTGCCAATTGATCGAGAATCTCTTCTTGTGAGACCTACGTGATGAGTTTATTTATTATTGAACAAATGAAAGGTAATTATTTAGTAAAACTGTATGGGTGCATGCGACACGCGAACTACAAAATTACTGTTTATGTTCACATGAATGTACGCAGGAAGTTGATTCTTGCGTTCCGCTTCACTTCACCTAACTGTAGTTATATTTGACTTGCTTTCGAAAGTCGTCTATATGCATTTGTATGATAACGACTTTTTTATTTTGACTTTTTTTATTCTTTAGAGATTGCAATGGACTGGTGTCTAGTTAATCTCGTTAACTACAGGTTCAAAAGTAACTAATGACTAATACTCTCTACCAAACTAGCAAAAATTATCTATGTTTTCGTGACCATTGAAGCTGACTTTTGGGACCTCGCATCTGAAGATAAACAAAATATTTATACATATATCTCCACGTACATGTAATGGAAAAATAAATAGATAGAACGTAGTAATCATTGGAATGATTAAACAGTTGTTTACGCTTAAATGTTTTTTATTTGACATTATTTAAGCCGCGTAAGACAGCTGTTGTTAAAAATATCTCAAATAACATGGAAAGATATCATCATCATCAGCCCAAATACGTCCCACTGCTGGGCACGGGCCTCCTCTACTACTGAGAGGGTTTAGGCCTTAGTCCACCACGCTGGCCTAGTGCGGGTTGGCGGACTACACACCTAAGAAATTCCTAAGAACTTTTAGGTGTGCAGGTTTTATCACGATGTTTTCCTTCACCGTTAAAGCAAGTGATAATTCATTGTGCATACACACATAACTTCGAAAAGTCAGAGGTGTGTGCCTGGGGTTTGAACCTGCGACCGCCGAAATTCTCGACCGCGCGCCTAAACCTTGAGGCCATCACTGCTTTATTCTTTTTATGCTAGCAACAAACGGCAAAATGACAACACTACAAACGGTAAATACGGTACTGCCCGAACTGAGCGTCAAGTTGTCACACAAAATGTCCTGTTTATCGACAGCTAATTGTATGTATAAGCATACTATTCAGAGCAGTTGAGCTATAATTATTGGCAGACATAGATGGCAAAATTCTCAGTAATTACACTTGTACACCCGCTAAGGCAGTGGTCCGTTGTAACTGTCGGACTGAATTGCTGACTTACATGCAGAGATGGGGAAAAGTACGGGAAAACATCGATTTTCAAAAGAATAAATTTGAAAAAGATTAGTTAAAAATCGATTCATAACTCTTTATGCAGCTTTGTTTTTAAGTGAGCCAACTTAAATCACTCGACGGTGACAACTACATAATAAGAAAAATATATTATAATTATTTTCGCAAAAGAAAAAAAATCGAATTTGTTGATGAAACTTTTACAGTGACCGAAATTAATCCATTGCGTATTGATGAAATACCGATTCGATTAATCGATCCTAGTCAACATCCCTACTTCCAAGTACCTCAAGTAGGCTGCAAGGCGTGTACCAGCGGACGGCCTCGACGTTAAAAACTTGACATTTCTAATATCGTGAGAGGTTACTGCAATGCGGACATAATAACAATGTTGAGTGTAAGTTAATGTGAGAATTTGTATTTATAGAGCAAAATAACAATAAATTTCAATTACAAAGACAGCTCTTAAAGGTATTTTGGACAAAAATGTATGTAATGTATGTCACTCATATTATTAAATCAAGGGTTCTGAACTATCCACAATCAATACAATATTAGAAGAGACTTAAAAAAAATTATAATCTTGGAGTCGTAACCGAACTTGCAACCTTTTGTCTCACAGCCAGTTATTAACCAATGCGCTACAAAGATTATTTAAATTATATTTAATTTATACCGTACCGTGTAAATACAATTTTACAAAATTATAAAGACTTATTGAAAACGAGTTTGCTCCGCCTTTGAAGTAAGGAAGGAGTGGTTCAACCTTGCCAAGTTAGGCGTGACCGCTAATTAAAATTTATTAAACTGTGGAGCGTAGTGTATGATGCTCTTGTTTTATGTTCGTGCCCTAAAGAGAAAATGGGTCGGGGCAACAAATGTTTCTTTAGGCGTTCGACGGAGCTGTTATTGTATCTCCCAAATTATTTGAATCTCCGTGTTTTCTGTTCGTCTCTATTTATATTTCTCTTTTATTTTTAATATAGAGATGATACACCACTTAATTATAATAGAGAGATTCACGATGTTTTCTTTTACGTACCTTGATGATGTAAAATGATCACATTTATTTGATTTTTAGTACCCACTGTAAGTACTTCAATTTATAATATAAATAAATACATAATATATAACCAGTTTCTGTCGATATGTTTCAATAAATTGTACGCCAATCAAATTTTGATCATCACTATTATCTTCATAAATTAAAAATGACTGTAAATAATCTTGATGATGGTATAATCATGTCTTGCAATCTTAATATCAAATAAATAATTTGTATTGTCTTGTTACATTAATTTAAATCATTTTTTATACCTTAAAGCAATCGATGATTGCAATAATCGGTCCGAAACCACTTAACTCAACAAGTTCCTCACTCGATGAGTCTGCAAAACGGCCGCGGTCCGTGCAATCCAACAGATTACATTTTAATTCCACCGGGTAACCGAAACGTTGCGGCAATGATTATAAATCGCTTATTAAAGAATTTCGTGGCGGCAGTTTGCTTAGCGATATTGGAAAAGTTTCCGCGGAGCCTGAAGCGCACCATTTATAAACGTCTGCGGAGATATCAGTCACAAGTGTTTTAGTTAACGAGACGACATTCTTTGCTAAGTTTCCGCTTGGAACTATGGCCGGGGTCGCTGTAAATAACGCAATGTATTACAAAAGCGGGACAAAGGAATATTTCTGCTGTAATGAAAAATAACGAGGTTGTATACATTTTTGGTGTGGACAGTGTAACTTGCGCAAGTTATTGATACATACACAAATTTTAGGGCACTTCTATGGCTGGTGTTATTATGAATAAGTAAATCCTATTTACAGTTCACTTTTGGAGTTTACGGCCACGGGTTCAATCCTCGTACATAGAGAAATGTTTATTTCGGTTATTTGATCTCTCGCGATTTCTAATATCACGATACGATTATGTGAATGTGAGGTGTATTAATTAATTATTACTTAGCTCCACACAAGGAATTTTATATTCTGAGTGTAAAAAAAATATATTCCATAGAATGTTTGGTAAACGGCAAAAGGCTCCTATTACATGAGACTTAAAACCTGCCCTTTGAAATATAGGTGTTTCTACAAAACACATCTTTAGGTATTTTGTGTAAGTACATATGTAAAATGTTACATATACAAAGTATAGTTTGACGAATCAGTGGCGAGTTAGTACGTGTTGGCGAGAAGATTTAGGACTCGGTTTACGACCAGCCGCTGAGCATCAATCATACAAGCGCGTCCGTATACCGTTATTGGATGCCAATCTTCGCAGCTGTCATGTGGTATAAAACTTTTTACGTATCCGCCATGTTTATGTCACTACGCACTCAGGAAATGTTTAATATTTATTATTCAACATCATCATCATTCATCATCAGCCCATATACGTCCCACTGCTGGGCACGGGCCTCCTCTACAACTGAGAGGGTTTAGGCCTTAGTCCACCACGCTGGCCAAGTGCGGGTTGGCGGACTACACACCTAAGAACTTTTAGGTGTGCAGGTTTCATCACGATGTTTTCCTTCACCGTTAAAGTACGTGATGATTCTTTGTGAATACACACATAACTTCGAAAAGTCAGAGGTGTGTGCCTTAATTAATAATATAATATTATTAACATAACATAATCTCACGCCTGAAGGGGTAGGCAGAGGTGCATTTCTGCACCCACATTTCGCCAGGTATGTATCAGTCCCACGTAACAGGGTGCGAACCTATTGCCGTTTTTCGGACACATATCCATACTCTGTGCTGCT
This sequence comes from Hemaris fuciformis, assembly GCA_907164795.1. Classification (NCBI taxonomy): domain Eukaryota; kingdom Metazoa; phylum Arthropoda; class Insecta; order Lepidoptera; family Sphingidae; genus Hemaris; species Hemaris fuciformis. The sequence goes on from OU015443.1 coordinate 4,080,488, forward strand.
ACTGAGAATTTCCTAATGGAAAAACCCAATAACATTTTGCCCGACCCGGCAATCGAACCCAGGACCACTAGATCGCTCGGCACATAGTTGTACCGCGAGACCACGAGGCAGTATGTATCGAATGTTAGTATTTAAATCGTTAAATAGCAAAATTGTTAAGCTATAAAATGCTTGGATGATTTCTGTCATGATTTTTATATTATGTTAGTACAATATGTATCAAAATACGATAGTGTTTCATAAGAAACAGAAAGTCATGAGACTGATGCATAATATTTAGAGGCGAATTGTAATATTACTACATATTGTCTGGTCAATATGCGGTTTGATATTATATCTTACAATAGCTACTATACTGTAAGATATAATACATAATATTTGTTTTTTTTTTTTTTACAAAACTATTTGCTATGTTAAGTTTTATTATGTACTGATGATGATATTCTATGTTTACAGGTAAGATGAATATAAAATGAATAATGTAAGTGCGCTAACGTTTAGTTACATTTCCATTTACATTTAATTACTATTGGGAGTTTTGGTTGAATTTTAACATTCGGCTGTGTTGAAAACAAAGGCGTTACAATTGAAATGGAAAAAAATATAATGGTTGTCTGTTGGCCAAGTCATTGCTAAAAGTTATTGTATTTCCTCCGCATCCTGGTAACGAGAATGTGCAAACTCATTTTACTAACACATGGCTGTATTCCTTAATTTATACACTCTTCTGCCTATAATGTTATTTTATATGACGGTCGTGCTTGCTACCAAATTATAAGCTTTTTGCTCATTTGCCAGACTTACAGGCAATAGCACAGTGGGTTAACTCCGGTGAGACTAGAAGTGCCGTAAATAGCCTTTACTGCGCCCTGTCACCTGTAAACGTATTTCTTAGGTAAATACAGTTTTACAAAGGTTTGAATATGTATTATGTACCCACAACTTACATAAAATGGAAAGTCATTTAGTTTGTAAGCAAACACTTGGTGAAAAAGTAAGAAAGGTTATGCACAGTCGTGTTGGCAGTGTAAATAAGGTTTGTGGACACGCGCTCAATCTCTCTTCGGCAAATACTAGACCATTGGCTCATGTCACATTGACGTCGCCTTCTTTAAGCTCGGTACATATTTTATTAGTGTTTACATTTGGCTTTCGTGAGTAGTACGTACTAAAAAATATTATTTTTTTAGGTTTTTTGACGTTTGCGATTACGTTTTGGGAAAGAAAGACAGACAAGGCTATAAATCTCGGCGATCGCGGTATCCAATCCCACACCTTTGAAAACATCTTGAGGAAACCACATCGAATATTTCCCTACGAGGAATATCTTAGATGTGTGTGGACTATACCAGGTACTACTAGTATTCATCCGCACTAGGCAAGCGTGGCAAACTAATGTCTTACTTCTCAGTTGTAGAGTAGGACTGATAGACTAAACTATAGACTAAACTATACAGGATATAACCTCACGGCTGTATCCCCCGCAGCAGCATAGTCAGAAGTGCATTCCTGCACCCACATTTCGCAATGCATCAATCCCATGTAATAAGGGGCGAGCCTATTGACAAAAATTAGGGCAAAGTTTTATTGAGTTTTTCGGGAACATTTCTAGACACCGTGCTGCTACTGAAAATTTCAACTCAAAAAACTCAACAACACTTTACCCGGTCCGGGAATCGAACCGGAGACCTTTAGATCGGCATATATATAGAAACTCATCATCAGCACCTTATACGCTCCATTACTGGGCAAGGGCCTCCTCTACAACTAAGAGGATTTAGGCCCGAGTCCACCACGCTGGCCTAGTGCGGGTTGGCGGACGGACTAGACTCTAAATTACCTTATTTAACTACCTGATAAGTTCTTTAGGGCTATCTCAACGACAATAGGTTTCACAACCCTGAGGTTATGAAATATATTATAGTTTAATAACGGACATTGTTCAAAGTATGCGACCTCCATTGAATTGCTCAACTTGGCCCCGTGTTACAGAGCCCGTAGATTTTTATTACGATTCGAGAGATAATGCCTTCTGTGGGTTGTTTTTATGCTTTATTTAAAAAAAATAAGTAAAAATGGTATTTAATTACTTTTACTGTCAACAGACGGTGTAAAAATGTGGGTATAAAAAGGGAACTGTTATGGTAGTATTTTAACATAAAGCGAAATGTAATTTATGTCGTGAAGGAAGATGAACTTGGATTTCTCTCGAGAACCAACAAAATAACATTGTAGCTGTCTGGGGTATTGAAAACTTAAATTAGAGGCTATTTATAACAAAGAATATGAGGTGAAACTGTTTTACACTTCTTTTTTCAATTGGAGGAATGCGTTTCCTATTGTGCTCTTACATCGGGCACTTTCCGCTCGAAATCGAGCTGATATCCACAACACACATAGCTCTTTCTGGCAATAATATTTAATTTATTCTAAAACTTTGATAAATAAATAATTATTAAATAAATATACCCAACAGTCACATACCAAGTTTTGACCCCACACTAAGTTACAAGTCTTGTGTCGTGGGTAACAGAAACTGCGAGAGACTTTTCGGTCTCACACACACTTAGACCCGAAACAAATATTTGTGGATCACGCTAACATTTGTCTCGATGCAGAGATCCAACCCGCGGCCTATTATTTCGCAAGCTGGTGCCTATTATTATTAGCCAACTGCAGGACTGTCAATTTTTCTTCAATAGCCTACAATAGATCCTACTGCTGGGCATAGACCTCCCTCTTCTTCTCCCATTCCTCTCTCTTTTTTGCCAAGTTACGCCACTCCTTCTGAGAGGCGTCTAGGCTGTCTCTCCAGCGCATTCTTGGCCTGCCACGCTTGCGGCGGCTCTCAGATTGTATCCAATCAGTGACAATTTTCGCCCATCTATCTGGGTCCATTCTGCAAACGTGGCTCAAATTCATGTCATCATCATCAATCATTCATTCATTCAATGGTGTTTTATCTTATTCTGATAGTCCTGTGCTAATAGAGAAAGTAAGACGAAATAACAATAAGTATTTACGTACAAATAACCGCTTCAATATTCTGTATTCTAGTACTTCTTAGACTTCTCGCAAAGTAGGCACGACAAGGCCAAGGCGTTTTACTGCTAATGTACTCCTGTGGTTTCCTTGAAACGTGATCAATGCGTGTTAACCCACATTCCGCGAGTTTATCGGCCGCGTCGTGATCCCCAAGGCTGTCTTCGTACGCGGAGACTGCATAATTGGCCTTTATTTACAGCTCTGGATATACATCTTTCCTTAGAATACTTAGATATACATTCATTCATCATTAATGCTGACTAAAATTGCTATGTAGGTGTAATTTTCAATGGAATATAGTTATAGCTTATCGGTTGCCTCAATTTTTTTTTTGTAAATGTAGTGCCGCAATTTTTGTAGTAAATGTAGTATTGAGAGATTTTTCAAAAATCATTAAAAATGTAAGATTAATCATGTGCAGTGGAGTCACTTTGCCGTGCCAGTTAAAAAAAAAAAAAAAAAAAAAAATTAAAGTATTAAACGACAATCCAATACATTATTTATTATGATTTTATTTCAGTATAATTCCCGTACCACATAAGACATTCGTTGCACATATAAGTTTTTGTCCAGGAGAAGGGTCAAGTGGGCCTAACCAAATTTACTCATTACTTAACATGTAATACCGGTAATTGTTATATTGTTACCAACAAAATGCTATGGAAAAGTGATTGCAGTTAATGATACAGTACCCGGATGACCGAGCTTTGCTCGGATTTTAGTTTTTTTTAAATTGTGTTTTTTGGAAATTATATTTAAGTACGAATTACTAATAAAATGATGAAATATGAATAATGTTACTTAACAACGCCATCTGCTGTTGTGTCGTTAAAGCAATTAGTTGCTCACAAAAAATAGTATTATTATTCGCCAATTCGCCAATAGATGTCAGGAAGAGTCTACTCAAACGCCTCCTTTTTGTTATTTTTCTTCCAAATGACATTTTCTAAAAATGATTCCTAGCTAGATCGATTTATCGCCCCCGAAACCCATTCCGCCTCAATGGATGCACTCCACCGAATTAACCGTTTCCTATACATACCTATTGTATTTCGTTTGGTTAGTTGGTTAGTTATTAAAAGTTTTTATCGGAATAACATTATATATCGGAAAAATATTTAATATTCATATCGGAATCGTAAGCATTTTTGTCAATTTAATATATTTTTATAGAATGTATTAACGGTTACGCTGTCTTCTTCTTCTTCTATAATTTTATAGTAGGTATTTTGTTTCTGTTTAAGCCTTTGGATGATTATTATGATTATCATCTTTAGTGCAATATAAATCCTATCACCAAGGTAGTGACATAAAAATAAAATGTTCTTCTGTTTTTGATAGTCCCGTGACGAAGTTTGTAAGACACCAGCTTGCGAAACGTTAGGCCCTTTGTTCGATTCCTGCACCGAGACAAATCTTTTTGTGATCCACAAATATTTGTATCGAGTCTGGGTGTTTATAAGACCGAAAAGTCTCTCGTAGTTTCTGATATCCACGACACAAGACTTGATCTTAGTGTGGGTTCAAAACTATGTATATGACAGTATGATTGTGACAGTAGGGTGTATATTAATTTCCTGCAATTCCTCTATAGTTTGTAACGAAAACAAATAATTCGTTTGTATGTTTGAGCTTGTTTCTTTCAATATCCCCGTGAGCTGATGCGCCCATGTCCTTTGCAGGAGGCTTTGTAAACCAATCGTCGCTACCGTAACAATTGCCAAACCACAAAGACGTTGAAATTGTGTATGCAATTGCATTTACTTGGACGAATGTATTCAGTCCAATTGACATCTGCAGGCTTGCTATACATTCTGTCAATGTGTTTGCAGATTAGCCTCTGTTAATGGCATTTACTTCCCGGTTATCGTTGCTATTCATATTGAATCACTTGGTTAACTGTGAAGGATATTATTGTCAGAAAACCTGAGTAAAAAATGTCTTAGATATGAAAAGGAAACCCCTCTATAAGACAAGGGCCTTTTTATTAGTAGATGCACAGAACATTGCCTTTCCGAAATTGATCAAACTAATATCAACTCACTTATACTTACAAAACTTCTATATGTAATGATTATGTACCCAAGTTGAGTATATAACGAACACAAGCCTACTTAAGAGAGTGTGTAAAACCTTATAGACTCTATGGTGTAAATGCCTTTGAATATTAAACATGTCTACAGACACAAGAAATTCAGTAACACCAAAACAAGCTCACAGTAGTCTTAATACATTTAAGCACAACATTAAGTCGTAACGGCTCAATAAAGCGTACGTTTCATGTGAAATTCTAGAAAGTTCTCGCTTCAGGTATTGCTTTATTATTTCCACACAAAACCACCAAACTGTTACACCCATTCAGGAGCATTATTAACCTTACTGCACAATTGTAAAGCACTTTTCTAAATTGAAAGTGTTTCGCTTTCGTCATAAGTATCGTCATATGATATAACATAAAGGTTAACGGCTCACAACATTGTTTATATTCAGGTTAATGTGAGCCTGTATGGCTGAGATTAGGGGAAGGTGCTTATTTTACTTAGTAAGTGGTATTTTGTGTTTTATATCGACGGTTAATAATATAATTATGCTATAACTGGATTCTGCCAAAAATTTCGTTTGTGTGGGAGTTATTATAGTATACAGTATGAAAAGAACTGTGGCAAACAGTGGTTGTAACTAGTATTAGTATTATGACACTTCTATAAATACAAATTAAAGGATTAGTATGCTGAAGTGGCAATGGGCAGGGCATATATGTAGCTCGTAGAACTGACGGGCGTGGGACAGAGTGGTTCTTAAGTGGGGGCCGCGGAGACTAAATGGTGATCTTATTAGGAACAACACTAATAAATTCTAATAAATTTCAGTTGTGTAGATTTCCTCACGATATTTTCCTTCACAGTTAAAGTGTTTGTGAATCATTATCAATTTACTGGACACGTATAGAATTCTATGAACAGCTTTGTTTATTAAATCTGAAGGAGATAGTCATGTTTACATTACCCTACAGTGAAAAATTGTCAGCGGAAGAAAATAATATTAGATATAAGTTAATTTAACAATGCACATGTTGTGCAATAACAATAAATCATTCCATGTTATTGACACTAACAAGTATGTTAGTAAATTTTATTCTAGGACAAGAGATAATTTTTATCTCCCTTTGTTTATTAAGAGACAGATAGCAGATGTGCTATCATATTATATTAGGGTATCAGCCAATAACTTGGCTAATAGACTATGCTCTATTGAGCAGATTGATATAAATTCAGATTATAGCAATCTGAACATTAAGACATTGCATTTAAATTAGGTTATAAGACAATAGAGACAAACTCTGGCTATGTTAGTGAATTAGATATAAATTGTAGCAAAAATAAGCAGGCTATTAACTTGGTTCATCAAAATATACAAGGTTTAAACAATAAAGAATTGGAAGTAGAACTTTTTCTAAATTCAAATAATATTGATATTTTGTGCTTAACTGAACATTGGCTGAAGTCCCACCAGTTGATGTTTAACTTTAATAACCATCATGTTGTTAGCACATTCAACAGAACAAATATGATACATGGGGGCTCCTTAATAATTATGAATAAATTAATAAAGTATAAAGAAAGAATTGATATAGTGAGACTTTCTGTTGAACGTGTTACAGAAATAGCTTGTATTGAATCTGATCAGTTTATTGTTCTAAGTGTATACAGGCCACCATGTGCATTGCTTTTATCATTCATGGAAATCATGGAAGATGCTTTGCACAAAATATGTAATTCAAATAAAGGGGTGATTATTTGCGGAGACTTCAATATAAATATTCTAGAAAACTCTCAGGCAACCAGTAACATAATAAATCTTTTTAAATCATATAATATGAATAATGTTTTCTTTGAACCAACAAGAATCACTGCCACAAGTGCAACATGTCTTGATAATATTTTTACAAATGTTAAAGTAATTTCAAGTGTTATTATTAATAATTTTGATTCTGATCACTGTGGCCAGTTGGTGTCTTTACCTTTGCATACATGTAAAGTAACAAGCAAAAGTATTACATTTGTTCCTATTACTGCTAACCGCTTAAATAATTTTAAAACAAATATGGAACAAAATATACCCAAGTTGTCCTCTCATCAAGATCCCAACAAAATGTATGCATCCTTATTTGGTCATATAAATATGGAACACAATAAGGTTTTTAAATCAAAAACTATTAATTTGAAGAACAGTTTGACATTTAGTGAGTGGGCAACTACTGGTATATTTAAAAGCCGAAATAAATTGTATGATTTATATAATGAAAGAATGTATAACCAAAATCCGGAATTTATTGCCTATGTAAAATTATATTCTAAGGTTTTTAAACGAGTTTGTTCCGCTGCCAAATCAATGTACCTTAAAAATAAAATAAAATCAGCCCCAAATATAATACAAGCCACTTGGAACATTATCAATTCTGAATCGGGAAGGCACATAGCACACCACAATGAATTTAGGATTCAAGTTAATAATAATATTGTTTCAAAAGACACTGAAGTGGCCTCTGAATTTGAAAGATTTTTTACAAATATTCCCATAGTAACTACTCAACATCTTCAGTCGTCTTCTAGGTCTGCTGTGTTACTTCTTGAAGATAATGTTCCTCAATGTGATGCATCGTTTGAATTTACAGCAATTAGTCATTATGATATTTTAAAAGCCTTTAAAGAAATTAGTAAAAAAAAGACTAAAGACTTGTGGGGAATATCAGTAGTTACTATATCCTCTATTATCAATATTATAGCACCTCACATGGCAGCTGTGTTCAATCGTTGCGTCGCATCTGGAGTATTTCCTGACCTGATGAAACTTAGTAAGGTAATACCACTTTTTAAATCTGGTGATACCTCAGACCCTTCAAATTTTCGACCTGTTTCTGTTTTACCAACTCTTAGTAAGTTATTTGAAAAAATTATACTTAATCAATTACTGAACTTTTTCAATAAAAATAACTTACTTCATCGGAAACAGTTCGGATTTACTAAGGGTAGATCAACCTTCGATGCAGGAGTTGAACTTTTAAAAACTGTGTTCAGGGCATGGGAAGAGTCGCGGGATGCTATTGGCATTTTCTGCGACTTGTCCAAAGCCTTTGACTGCGTCAAACATGACATTCTTGTCAGGAAGCTTCATCATTATGGCATTAGAAACGGAGCTCTCAATCTTCTGACTTCGTATTTGAATAATAGAGTCCAGAGGGTTGACGTTAATGGAAAACTTTCTCCAGGATCGTCGGTTACCATGGGAGTCCCACAGGGTTCAATTCTTGGGCCGTTTCTGTTTCTCGTGTACATTAATGACTTGCCTTACTACGTAGGGGATAAAAACGATATAGTGCTGTTTGCGGATGATACATCTCTTATATTTAATGTAAAAAGACGTCTCGATAATTTTGACGAAGTAAACAATGCACTTCGTAAAGTTGTTCAGTGGTTTGATAATAATAATTTACTTTTAAATGCAAATAAAACTAAATGTGTAAAATTCACAATGCCCAATGTTAAGCAATTAAAAACCACTGTACAAATTAACGGTGAAGAACTGGATCCTGTTGCGTCTACTACATTTCTGGGCATTACGGTAGACGCAAAACTCCAATGGGGACCGCACATTCTACGATTGGCAAGCAAATTAAGTTCAGCGGCATATGCAGTTAAAAAGATCAGACGTCTGACTGACGAGGAAACGGCAAGAATGGTTTATTTTAGCTATTTCCATAGCCTTATGTCGTATGGTATTCTTTTGTGGGGAGCTGCTGCGGATATTAACACTATTTTTGTTTTGCAAAAAAGAGCCATTAGGGCTATTTATAATTTAGGTCCCAGGGCTTCACTTAGAGAAAAATTTAAGGAAATAAATATTCTTACCGTCACTTGTCAGTTTATATACGAAAACTTAATGTACGTCCAAAAGAATCTTGATAAATTTAATAAAATTTGTAATGTACACAATAAAAATACTAGGAACAAATGTAATCTTGTACAACACGTAACTCGTCTCCGGAAAGTTAGTAACTCTTTTATGGGGCAATGTATACGCTTCTATAACAAACTTCCGAAGGCTATTAGGGAGCTTCCCCTGAATAAGTTTAAGGAATCAATTAAAGATAAACTTTGCAAAAATGCATACTATAAAATTTCAGATTTTATTGAAGATAAGCCTTGGGAGTAAGTAAATTGATCGGAGTTGTATCGTGTTGCTACAGTTTGTATCGCTATGACATGTATCTCTATGACATGTATAGTTATGACATTTATTATGTAAAAATGAAACAATGTGAATTAAAAAATAATAATAATATTGCTGTTTTTAAGAAAAAAAATGACAAGTCGTGTTGCTGAGGGAGTTTCTTGCCGTTTCTTCTCCACAGCTATAACACGTTTCGAAGCGGCAATAGTTTAAAAAAAATAAGAAGTGTAAAATTGACGATTCAAAAGAGCTTGTAAAAGTCTATTTGAATAAAGATAATTTGATTTGATTTGATTTGATTTGATTTGATTTGTATAGTTTTTTTTATTAATTTATTATTTAAAAAAAAAACAGAACAATTATAGTTGAAAATATTAAAGTTATATAAATAGATCATAACCTAAACCAGTTTCCACAATAGAATAAATTAACGACAAAACAAAAAATGTATGATTATAATTAAAACCACTAATTATAGATAAAGTTAAATTGGATTATAATTTTTGTATTGTATTATTATAGTATCAGGTATTCACGTCAGTGGCTAGGTATCGATTGGGGTAGCGCGTGTACAGTCAACAATATGGAATAACTAAACGTTTAAAAAATTAAATAGCGAATAAAAATACCAGATTTTCCAAGAATGACTATTAAGTAATCGAATACTCGGGTTGTATTTCTTACGAAATCTCCCGCAGCTGGACCAGCGGAAATTAAATTTTACATCTGTTAATTCCACTTGAATGTTCTGATTAATTTCCTATGAACTGTTATTTCTTGCGAAAAAATATGAAATAGTATTTTATTAACATAGCTTGGAATTCGTATATTCTTAAAATACACGATAGTTTTTTCTCGTGTTAATTGGATCTTTATATTTTTACGCGAAAAAAGCAATTATGCTATTCAAAACAGAGGTTCATTGACCTTTTTGTTAATTTATAAAATAAATTAGAATTTATATATCCTTTAGAATAAATATATCTCACTTTAGTAGACAGGGTTGACAAGAAAGAACAAGAATAAAACGTATATCAGCATTCCTGTAAAATAGGTGTGGCCCCTACGCCACGATCATCATACGGGCATTCACACCCTGCGAGACAGGACACGACATTAAGGAATCCGTCTGCAAAGCTTGCATTTTGAAATGCGATATATTCTCTTGTCGGGACTGCATGCAACACAAAATAGATTTTCTTTTGTTTATTTTACTTTATGGCCATTGTAGTAAGTTTTGTTTATTCTTTTTAGCGCTTAATAAATTCAAATTTGAATTTGGAATTACGCATAAACAGTTATTGCGTTTTGTTGTCGCATAAGCGTTGAACAAAAAACTTTTTAAATAGAATCCTATAATATGTATGTGCCAAATTTATAAATTGGGAGATTATATAAATGATATATATTTTTTAACACTATAAAATGATTTGCCGCTTGTATACCGAATCCGTCACGCATCGTTAAGTCAGTTCGCTTTGACATAAAAGTTCAACTTTGACATACATATAATGGAGGTAACATTACCCCGAGTCCTTTGAGCATAATCCGTTAGCTGAGAAGAATCATCAATCAAACACACAAAACATGAGACGGTATCGATCTCCGAACTTGTATAGTATTTTGTATCGGTTCCATTATGTTACAAAAAAGGAAGTAACGGGTTCGAGAATTTTTATATTAGAAATATTTTGCATTCAATACCCAGACCAGCAGCAGTTATGGCCTCGAGGTTTAGGCGCGCGGTCGAGAATTTCGGCGGTCGCAGGTTCAAACCCCAGGCACACACCTCTGACTTTTCGAAGTTATGTGTGTATTCACAATGAATTATCACTTACTTACCGTTAAAGAACGGTAAAGGAAAACATCGTGATGAAACCTGCACACCTAAAAGTTCTTAGGTCCGCCAACCCGCACTAGGCCAGCGTGGTGGACTAAGGCCTAAACCCTCTCAGTTGTAGAGGAGGCCCGTTCTCAGCAGTGGGATATATTTGGGCTGATGATGATGATGATGACCCAGACCAACTTTTACCGGCTAAATACTATATGGCTTAACATTTCATAGTATTTATTAAACCACTGGCACTCAATGGTCTCTCCCTACTCCTAGATATGATATCATATAGGGGCATCCTCTCCATATGGGCAGCGGACGTTTGTCCATATTATGTAGGAAATTGACTAAAGATATATCAGATCTAAAGGACCTTAATCATAAAATACATCTTTCGTAGCTATATGATGTTTCGTCTCGTTTTCTCTCGCGTTGTAAGTCATGAAACAAAGCAAGACGAAATATTCCATAATTAAAGCAGACTTAGGGAAAGGCGGAAGGAGTCTATAACAATACTTGAGTAGTTATCATGGCCTCTGCTACTATAATTCTTAAATATAGGTATTTATTTACATTGTTTTGTGTGCTCTGATTCTGATTGTATTGAAAAAAGACTAATGAAGTTCATTTTGTCTCTTCTAGAATTAAATCCCAAATATTGAGGAGTAAGTTTAAATCGAAACACATTTTTTTAAACGATAAAGAAATATGTTCTTCCTCTCGTTATGGTTATAACAGTGACAAGTACGAGTATAGGTACCTATACTTTACAAAATACAAGTGGATTTTTTCTCCAGCAATATTTTAGGTGTCAAAACAATTGAATGACAGCGATAGAAAAATAAGGGCTTGTTAACGCACTACCAAGATAATGATCGTTTTTTTTTATTTTTTTATTAATTTACTAGGGGAATGAAGAGATTGTATTTTTTTTTTTAAATGATAAAGAGTTCAAAACTCTGACTTTTCGAAGTTATATCAATTATTACTGACTGAAAATTACTGGATGAAAACATTACATAACAACAAACGAAACCTGGGTATCTGTAGACCACTAACCAGGCATGCGTGGTGGACTTATGCCTTACCCGTCTCAGTTGTAAACGAGGTGTGTGCTTCGGGTATATGAATCCATTACCTAAAAAATGTAGGTATACATACATTGTTAAACAAATCGACAATGTTGAGTTTACTTGGTTTCCTCAAGAATTTATATCTCTTAATTGCGCACGTGCTAACAATTCAAATTATTTTGTCTGCATTAAGACGTTAGATAAAAATCTTTTAATCATTAAGGAGTTTTGTTACGACTACAACCGGTCGGCCTTCACGGTAAGTTTTTGTTTTGTGACCACAATATCCGCCAATGGTCGACGAAACGCAATCTCATGAATATGCAGCTGTTTTTACATACTTAACTCACATAAGACATTGAACTAAAGTGCTTGGTTGTCTCGAGGTACAACTATGTGTCATGGGTTGGACTACCGGGTCAGGCAAAGATTTGTTTTTTCCATTAGATTATAATTCTAGAAACTCGGAGTCTGGAATTTTTTGCGAAAAACGGCAATAGGCTCGCCTACAAATAACAGATGTTTCATGTCAATGCGAACGAGAGATTAGTTCAAGCTATCGAAGTGCGCTTTGATGTTCCTTACTTAGTGTATTTTATATTAATTTGGTGCTATTTTAGTAATATTTAAGAAATAAAATGGTTTACACAAAACCATTTAGCACAGTTAATAAAAAATCAAAGACAACGTCAAGAGTTCAATTTGTTGGTGGAATCGCGAATCCCAAAAAGATACACAAGGTAACAAATTGCCAATAAAATGCTAACAAAATGCTGTGGGTAAGCATTTCGGTCAAAGCTGTAAATCCCCGGGCTCTGGCAATAAATCCCTGGAAAAAATATCGAAAGCCGTGTAATACAGTTAGAGTCAGATTGTGCCCGGGATAAGGTGCAGTGGCAATATTTCCGAGGATTTTTAGCTGTCCAATAGGAATATTAAAATTCGGTGGACGCGATTTTCATTTTTGTTCTGTCGAAGGAACTATTTGAGAATGTATTTTTCTTGTATACACGTGTTTTGATAGGGAAATGCTAAAAGGAGGCCTGTAATGTGATGTTAACAACCAATAATCATTAAGTCCTTGACTGTAATAAATCCATGTGTCTTTAATGTATAATATTATAATTAATTATTATAATTAATTCTTGTACTTAAAAAGATATTTATTTTATGTGGAGAATGAATTCGACAAAATAAATCTGCACCCGCCTTTTGTCGATTGTGTAAGTTTCACTCAATAGGGAACTAGCTTATTGGTATTTACCTGGAATTGTTCTAAACCTAGTGCTACAACTGAGATTATTTTTGCAGAAACACTCTCTACTGTTTTCTATGACTCAGTAACTATTGCGGGGATTGGATCGCACACAAAATTCCTTGTAAAGTATTCTTAATTATTTCCTAAAATGTATATGGTATCCTACTTACCTGTAATATTTCTAAGTGAATTATAGTTCCCTTAATCTATAGATGAGATTACCTGTGTATCGCGCTCGGGTACACGGCCCGGGTGAGTGTGGTGTCGTGTAGTGAGTAATTACATTGATAGAAGATATGCTGCCCGCGTACATGCCAGTGGTGGTACTTAGGTACACAGAAGCCCAACAGCGTTACACGTTAATTTGTAATGTCTAGTTTATAAATGTTTATTGTAGGGTCAGGATTTTCTCATTTATATGTGAAATTGCTTTACTTTAATAAAGATTTAAAGTTTAAAGATCATTATTCAGAATTTTGTAAGGCAAGATGGGCTTTTGGGCTTCTATGGAAGTACCGCCCTGTTACATGGTTTGGGATGTTTTAACAACTTCGTTGTTGATACTGGCGTAAATTAACGTGGCCTCGTGTTACACTACCCGGTGGAGGCAGAGAGTTTTTTTCCCTTGGCATGCTTGAAAGATTTACTGAGAACAGTATCAGCTCGGAGTTCGGATATAAGGGGTAAATGGTAATAAACTAGTCTACTATTGGAATTTAGTTTCGTGGAACTCATAACTTTAAACCTAACCTTCCGGAGACACAGACTTTAGTATACGTTATTAAATTGTTTAAAGATTGGTGTTTCTTTATAGTTTAATTGCGTGATAATTCACTTTTAATACACATATGAATATAAAATAGTCATTGGTTAATAAAGTTAATAAAAACATAATTGGCGCAATGTGGGTACGGAAATGCACCTCTGCTTACCCCTTCAGGGAAACAGGCGTGAGGTTAATGTATGTCAATACAGTTGAATCTTAGTCCACGACGCTTGCCTAGTCTAAGTTTGTGGTCTTATCAATGTAATAAATAATAATATACACATAACCCGAATTATCCTTAAAGCGAAGCGTGAAGAAGCATTTGTGCAGGCTGGCATGATTGTGTCGACCAGCGGGTGACCATATCGTTTCTCGCTAATCGGTATTAATTTTTCGGACTCCACTGTGTTTACCATCAGGTACAGTGGAGTCACTTTGCCGTGCCAGTATATTTTTTTTTATAAAATATGATCTATGCAGTGGCGGTACTTCCATAGAAGCCCAACAGCATTACTCGTTAATTGTGTAATGTCTAGTTTATAAATGTTTATTGTGGGGTCAGGATATTCTTATTTATATGTCAAATTGATTTAAAGATTATTCGGAATTTTGTAAGGGCTTCTATGAATGTCATCATCATCATCATCAGCCCAAATACGTCCCACTGCTGGGCACGGGCCTCCTCTATAACTGAGAGGGTTTAGGCCTTAGTCCACCACGCTGGCCTAGTGCGGGTTGGCGGACTACACACCTAAGAATTTCCTAAGAACTTTTAGGTGTGCAGGTTTTATCACGATGTTTTCCTTCACCGTTAAAGCAAGTGATAATTCATTGTGAATACACACATAACTTCGAAAAGTCAGAGATGTGTGCCTGGGGTTTGAACCTGCGACCGCCGAAATTCTCGACCGCGCGCCTAAACCTCGAGGCCATCACCGCTTCAATGAAAGTACCGCCACTGAATCTATGATTTGACTTAACCACTGAGACAATGTTTCGTAACACAAAGCACCTAATCTAGAGGTCATCACGAGCGAATACTAGATGTAAACCAGAATATTTAAATCCCCCGTTACAAGTGTTCTATAGGCCTGAGCAAGATCTCGTCGGTATGTGGCTCAGCAACCATTCAAAGTACGGACCGGATTTCTTTGCCGCCGGCGATGTGCGTATTGTATGGGTAAATATACCATGGCACCGATACAGACAGGTGGCTTTAATTCTTTGCATACTATGCGCTGTCGAAGTCGTGATGGCCTCGAGGTTTTAGGCACACGGTCGAAAATCTCGACGGTCGCGGGTTCAAACCCCAGGCACACACCTCTGACTTTTCGAAGTTATGTGTGTATTCACAAAGAATTATCACGTACTTTAACGGTGAAGTAAAATATCGTGATGAAACCTGCACACCTAAAAGTTCTTAGGAAATTCTTAGGTGTGTAGTCCGCCAACCCGCACTGGGCCAGCGTGGTGGACTAAGGTCCAAACCCTCTCAGTTGTGGTGGAGGCCCGTGCCCAACAGTGGGACGTATATGGGCTGATGATGATTATGATATGCGCTGTAATATAATATCGTTGTCATTGAATTGGCGTGATAAAACAAGCTTAGAGACTGGTCACATATTGATAAAATAAAAAAGGTATTTTAATGGTACGGTCTCAGTGTAGCCAGGTGAGTAGTAAATAAATAAATAAATACACCGAACAGTCACATACATAGTTCTGACCCCACACTAGGACACAAGTCCTGTGTCGTGGGTATCAGAGACTACGAGAGACATTTCGGTCTTACAAACACCTAGACCCGAAACAAATATTTGTGGATCACACAAACATTTGACTCGGTGCGGGGATCGAACCCGCGGCCTCTCGTTTCGCAAGCTGGTGTCTAGCCATCTGCGCTACGGGGCTGTCAACAAACAGAGTTAAATTTGGTTGAAATTCTTTCACCTGTTATTTTTGTCTCGATCGGAACCGAAATTGCCGCTTTCCGTTTCATAAATTGTGTCAGTCAGCGCCCCTAACGTTAGCTGACCTTAACAAATTCGATTTTAGGAGTGACATTTGATCGTACTTTCTATTGCTGGTCTATAACTGCAAGCTATAACGTAAATACAACAAAACTTCAGTAACACATTCAGGTGTCTCAGATTCGGCATACTTGTGGATCGTGCAAATGTTTGCGCATTGCGAATGTTTGTGCTGGCTTAACAACGCGGAGTTGGTTTTAGCTGACGCAAACTGTTGATTATATTGAGGTATTTGTAGCAAGGTGTCTTAGTGATCCGCTTCACGTACATATACATAATGCCACTTCTACCCCGGAGAGGTAGACAGGGGTATGTTCCTACACACATTTCTTCATTGTAGCATACGTAACAGAGACGGTTACATACAATATAATTTTTTGTGTACTCGATCTCTCAAAAACATTTTTTCCTAACTTATTAAATAGTTATACTTAAATATCTATTTAAAAAAATACATATTATTCAAATACATGCTACTAGTGTGTCTTAAAAAATATTCAGATAGCATGCAAAAGTACAAGTCAGTAGGTAATAGGTATACGAGTAAAGACTGATTCACTTCTCACATTGGCCGAGCAATTACCGCTATTGGGCCTAACCGGTAAGGCGAACCAAGTGACCGACTGTTTACCTAACTGTACATACTAGTCTGTGGTTATTGCCTAATGTGGACCACGCGTCGTCCATCTTTATTTAGAAATCAACTTAATTTTACATTGATGGATAGTGCCGAGAGTGTTTGTGTGCTTAATGGAGCTATTTCTTAGTATAAGTTTTTTCAGTGATTGATCTTGGCTTGACTGCCTCGTGGTCTCGCGGTACAAGTATGTGCCGTGCGATCTAGAGGTCCTGGGTTCGATTCCCGGGTCGGGCAAAGTGTTATTGCGTTTTTCCATTAGGAAATTCTCGGTAACAGCACGGAGTCTGGAAATGTGCCCGAGAAACGGCAATAGGCTAGCCCCCTATTACGTGGGACTGATACATACTTGGCGAAATGTGGGTGCAGAAATGCACCTCTGCCTACCCCTTCGGGGAATACAGGCGTGAGTTTATGTATGTATGTATGATCTTGGCTTGTCAGTTTTTGCGTTTTGTAACCTAATTGTATGTGATAGTTTTCTGAGAATTTTATGTAGTTGGTATTATTAGTGTGGACTGAGAGCTGTATAATAAGTAGTGATGGCCTTGAGGTTTCTCGGCGGTGGTGGGTTCAAACCACAAACGCACATGCCTCTGACTTCTCAAGTTACGTGTGTATTTTAAATGAATTATCACGTACTTTAACGGTGGAGGAAAACATCGAGTTTGTTTGTTTCGCCGGGTCTTCTCAGTCAGGGTCGCGTTTGGATCCGGTGGTACCATTAAAATAATACGTGACGTTTCGGAAATACACAAGGTCCATCTCGTTATTTACTTTAAAATAATAATAATAAGATATTATGTATTTCCTGATGAAAACTAAAAATAAATTATAAAAAAAACCGTAAATATTTTTGTACAAATTATATAAAATGAACCATAGTTAAATTATAATGTAATAATAAAAGATTTTTCTTTTCTGTATTGACTTGTCATAAGTGCTATTTGATTGCCTACGTGACCAAATAAAGCAATTTCATTTCATTTCATCGTGAGGAACCTGCGCACGTAATAGTTCTTATGAATTTCTTAGGTGTGTGCCAATTTAGGCCAGCTTGGTGGAATAAGACCATAACCCTCATAGTTGTAGAGAAGGCCCGTGCCCAGCAATGGAACGTATATGGGCTCATGATGAGAGTTGTAAGTTGTTGAGTAATAATTGATGCTGTGAGACCGCGGGTTCGATTCCAACATCGGAACAATTCACACTTTAGACATGGTGGTGTAAAATCCTGATTATAAAATTGTATTTTACAAATATGCCACCCCGCACTAGGCCAGCGTGGTGGACTAAGTCCTAGACCCTCTCAATTGTAGAGGAGGCCCGTGCCCAGCCGTATATGGGCTGATGATGTTACTACAAATATTAAACCAGTCTTTAATATATGTATCAGTGGCGGTACTTCCATAGAAGCCTCAAAGCGTAACACGTTAATTTTGTAATGTCTAGTTTATAATTATTTATTGTGGGGTCAGAATATCCTCATTTATATCATCATCATCATCATCCGCCCAAATACGTCCCACTGCTGTGCACGGGCCTCCTCTACAACTAAGCGGGTTTAGTCCTTAGTCCACCACGCTGGCCTAGTGCGGGTTGGCGGACTACATACCTAAGAAATTCCTAAGAACTTTTAGGTGTGCAGGTTTTATCACGATGTTTTCCTTCACCGTTAAAGCAAGTGATAATTCATTGTGAATACACACATAACTTCCAAAAGTCAGAGGTATGTGCCTGGGGTTTGAATCTGCGGCCTAAACCGCGAGGGCATCACTGCTTTTGCATTTAGATAACAAGTTGTTTTTGTTAAATAAAGAATTTATGCCTAAACATTATTATTTAAAATTTTGTAAGGCAAAATGGGCTTTTGGGCTTTTATGGAAGTACCACCACTGTTATGTATAATATATAGCTCTTTAAGCTCTTCGATGTCCCTATACATTAATGACGATGTGAGAAAAATACTTAAAAAATAAATAAAAAAATACACCCAACAGTCACACTCACATACATAGTTCTGACCCCACATTAAGATACGAGTCTTGTGTCCTGGGTATCAGAAACTACGAGAGACTTTTCGGTCTCACAAACACCCAGACCCGAAACAAATATTTGTGGATCACACAAACATTTGTCTCGGTGCGGGAATCGGACTCGCGGCCTCTCGTTTCGCAAGCTGGTGTCTAGCTAACTGCGCCACGGGGCTGTTCCTTACTTGCGAGTAAGGAACGCTCCCGTACCGAAGTTCAACGACCCCGGCTTGATAAAGACGTCATTATCTCCACCTTACATTGTGCGAACCTCTTTTGTGAACTTTCTCCCTTTATTAACGTTTGTTTCATATATTTTATTCGATGTTGTTTTATTGTTGTATTTAATTAGAGAGGAAAAGATTTTTTTGCTTTTAGCAGATGTATGTATGTATGTTTTTATTTCTAAGGATTTATTTTATATTGTGACACTGTCTCACAGAAGGTACAGGATTTAAATAAATAAGTTTTTTTGTAGATAGTTTTTTACGATTGTGGAGGGTGTTTTTTTAAATTTTGGTAAAAGTAAGTGTATTCAAAAGTCTAATGGCCGAATACTGAAACGCTACTTAATCTGAGGGCGACATATATTTGAGTGGCTGTTATAATTTAAGCGGTATACTGAAACATAATTTATCGGTTTTAAGAGTGTAATTAACTAATGCCCACTTAAATTTCCATAAATTTTACATGACATTTTTTAAGTATATACCGCTTAAATTATACAGCCACATAAATATAAGTCACCCTCAGATTAAGTAGCGTTTCAGTATTCGGCCATAAGAAAAGTAAACACCTGCTTAAATCCTTCCAAGACAGTCTTTATCTATCTGTATATCTACCTCTAGTGGGCTAGTGTCTTCCCAAATGTAAGAGATACAAAAAAAGAAAGATAATATTCAAAAAATGACCGCCCGCTTCCAACTATAACAGTGTAGATTCGTGAACTCATCTCCTAAGAGAGTGAAGAAGGTACAATACACACATATTTTTGTATGTATATTCATACCATACTAGAAGCAGTGATGGCCTCGAGGTTTAGGCGCGCGGTCGAGAATTTCGGCGGTCGCAGGTTCAAACCCCAGGCACACACCTCTGACTTTTCGAAGTTATGTGTGTATTCACAATGAATCATCACTTGCTTTAACGGTGAAGGAAAACATCGTGATAAAACCTGCACACCTAAAATTTCTTAGGAATTTCTTAGGTGTGTAGTCCGCCAACCCGCACTAGGCCAGCGTGGTGGACTAACGCCTAAACCCTCTCAGTTGTAGAGGAGGCCCGTGCCCAGCAGTGGGACGTATATGGGCTGATGATGATGATGATATTCATACCTTATATATTTTATCTAACCACTAACAGAACATAACAACGTCATTCACTTTTCTAAAACAGCAACGAGGTAAGGTGTGGCGTGTCGTTACTTACTTAACAATAATTACTTTGCAAGTAATTGTGTCTCATTTACATTAATCTAAAGCTCAATATTAATTCAAAGATACAGAGCTAAATTAAAATCTAACTCGAATGAATGTAAACAAGGGATAGAGAATGGTCATTCAATTAACTGAATAACTATAACCCGAATAGAATAAAATAACCTGGGAGGCTTACAGGCTCTCATAGTATCTGTTTAATTTAATTCCCTAGATAAATACAGATACTGAAATTAAATTAAGCAACAGTTAAACCAAAAAGCGGTGCAATTGAGTACAGATCAACCGTTATGGTTTGCTCTCGCTAATTAAGACACGAATCTAGTACCTTGTTTTACTTAAAGCTACTTTAAGTTGTTTAATTATGAAAGACTGCCTCGTGGTCTCGCGGTACAAGTATGTGCCGAGCGATCTAGAGGTCCTGGGTTCGATTCCCGGGTCGGGCAAAGTGTTATTGGGTATTTCCATTAGGAAATTCTCAGTAGTAGCACGGAGTCTGGAATTGTGCCCGAAAAACGGCAATAGGCTCGCCCCCTATTACGTGGGACTGATACATACCTGGCGAAATGTGGGTGCAGAAATGCACCTCTGCCTACCCCTTCGGGGAAACAGGCGTGAGTTTATGTGTATGTGTGTAACTACGAAATAATTTTACAGGTCATTTTCTGAGTAGCTTAAGAAGAACTTTCTGCATTAAAAAAAGTATTAACTGTCTCTATATCTCGGGCGAATCCTGTTCTATTTTTTTATTATTGCCAGCATGAATAGATTTGACAGTAAACGAGAAATGGCAGATTCGATATTCGTACCGAAAGACATATTTTAGTGCTCTAAAATATTTTTTTTTACGGTTCTGGGTTTCTGTTATATTTAAAAAGTAAAATCTTAAATCAAAAGGATGTGTGTGACTTGAGCGTATATATTTATTTAAATGCTTATAGAACTTACTTCCCTCTTGTTTATTTAATTTTAGTTATTTTATATTACCTAGTTTAGACAAAAGTTTTTATAAATAAAATGAAGTCGTTTATTTATGATCTAGACAAAATTGCACATAAAATACTTTGCGCTATGTTATGTAATTTGCTGTGTCTTGCATGTACAGTCCTATTCATAATCCCAATAAGAGCACCTCAAAGGCAGGGAGCAGGCATCTGACCAGGTCTCGGCAGGCTCATTGGCTTTTAAGCTAAAACCAAGCAGCGAGTGCATGGCCGCTGTACAGCTCGTGTCTTCGTTTGTAATTTAGAGCAAGCCCCTTTGTATGTGAATGTGTGTGTTGACTTTATGTGGTCTGTTGATGTATTGAAAATATCCAAACTAATCTGGCGTGTATTCGTGTTTTTATGAAAAAAATATGTATATGCTACCGCATAGTCGCCTCTGTGTTTACACCTAAAAACGTAACAGACATATTTTTGCATATCTCAATTTAGCTGTACGGCTAGAAGTAAATAACGGCATAGGCTCGCTCCAGTGTTGCCAACCCTACTGTTTTAACAGTAGATTTGTTGTTTTCATGTTGATGACCCTGTTTTCTGTTTCATTCCTCATTTTTACTGTTTTTCAATGAGCGTTCAACGCTACCTATTAGACTATGAAAGTATTTCTTAATAATCACCACATAATAAAACTTGCCTACCCACACAGCAGCGCTACCGTGGAAAGATTATTTTCAGCTATAAATGTTATGAAAACCAAATTACGCAACAGAATATCTACTACAACTAAAGGAGTATTATATTATATATTATACACAAATCCGAAATAACCGATTGCAACTCATTTGAAGTCACACACAGAAAGGCAAATAAATAGATTTAATATAAATATGTACGAATTTAAGAAGGAAAATGAGATTGAAAATTTAGAATCAATATTATAATAATAACAATGTCAGTAATAAAAGTAGGTGATTGTTTGAATTATAAAAGAAAAATATGAAATCTGCCTTTTTTTCTTAAGCTACTGTTTTCTACTGTTTTTTTTATTAGTGATATGCTGTTTTTTAGTTTCTTGGGGTTGGCAACAGTGGCTCGCTCCCTATTACACAGGGCTCAAAGGACAATGTTAGCCAAACGGGTAACATATGCACCACCGCCTATATCTTTGGGGATCCAAGCATGAATGTAAAAACATTTATAATATTGTCGTATGGACTACTATGAGTGGAAGTTGTTCAAATTGGATTTGGAACGACTTGCCTGCGTCTATTTTTCCTGATAAGTTGAACTCTGGAGCCTTTAAGAGTAGAGTGAACAGGTTTCTTTTGGATGGGCGTGTACCACCCTAGTCTTCATCTACACTTTCCATCAGGTGAGATGGAAGACAAACGCCTATTCCATTAAACTATAAAAAAAAAATAGTTACTAAATGCAGCAGTAAACAATAAAAAGGAACAATTTATACCACCGCTTGCATTTTGAAGGAGCTTCACAAACGTCGTCATTTGCATGAATCGTTTAATATTAACCAGTCCTCAATGCTGATTGTTTACTCCGTGGAATGGATTCCACTGAATGCAGAGCTGTCTTTGCACACAGACTTCTTGAATGTTCACTAAATTGTTCACTGTTTGGAGACTGAAACGCAAAGCGAGAACTGAATACGTTTTATGATAATAGATGGGGTAATACCTGAATAATTTCACTGTAATAAATGTGTTTGGGAAGAGCTGTGTTACTGTTATATATGAAAGGTTTAAATTTAATTATATAATATTTTGAAGCAGTGATGAGCTCGAGATTTAGGCGCGCGGTCGAGAATTTCGGCGGTCGTAGGTTCAAACCCCAGGCACACACCTCTGACTTTTCGAAGTTATGTGTGTATTCACAATGAATTATGATCACTTGCTTTAACGGTGAAAGAAAATATCGTGATAAAACCTGCACACTAAAAAGTTCTTAGGAATTTCTTAGGTGTGTAGTCCGCCAACCCGCACTAGGCCAGCGTGGTGGACTAAGGCTTAAAACCCTCTTAGTTGTAGAGGAGGCCCGTGCCCAGCAGTGGGACGTATTTGGGCTGATGATGATGATGATGAATATTTTAGGTCTTTATTGACTCGTTCATTGGTATCACGGCATTGCATAAATTATCGGATGCGATCAAAAGGCCTTGGCTTCGACGCCCAATGCATACTGTTACCGGTTTTTCTGTTAGAAGACGCAAGTTTGAAAACTTGCAAAGTTGTCGTCAATAATCTTGCCTCCTATCATATGAGATTTAAAACATATGTTATGTATGTATAATATAGTAGTCGTGATGGCCTCGAGGTTTGGGCACGCGGTCGAGAATCTCGACGGTCGCGGGTTCAAACCCCAGGCACACACCTCTGACTTTTAGAAGTTATGTGTGTATTCACAATGAATTATCACGTACTTTAACGGTGAAGGAAAACATCGTGATGAAACCTGCACACCTAAAAAGTTATTAGGAATTTCTTAGGTGTGTAGTCCGCCAACCCGCACTAGGCCAGCGTGGTGGACTAAGGCCTAAACCCTCTCAATAGTAGAGGAGGCCCGTGCCCAGCAGTGGGACGTATATGGGCTGATGATGATGATATAGAATATGAAAGAAAAAAATCAAGATTAGTAAGATTCCTGAAGATTTTACAATACTAACTCAACAAGTCTGTCTTTTTATATCTACATAATAGCCACTTCCAAATCTATTGTTACGTTACAATTACACAAAACTTTCGGCTAACCATAAACTACAGGCCAAATGGTTTTTAGATTTATTAGCCTTTTATTCAAATAAATTCCACGTGGGCATTAAATTGTGCGGGCTCATATTAAAGCAAATAGAACACTAGAATATTATTTATTTTTTTAGAATATTTTTATATTTGAACAATGGTTCCGATATAAAAGGCGATCGCTTTGTGTTACTATGCCGATAGTAGACCGATATTTCGATCGTCTACAAAAGCCTTTTACGTAACTGACTGTGTTTTGTTTAGGCCGGTTAGTTCGGAACAAAGGTTATTGACATTTGAAAAAATACTGAAATATTTCGCGGTACCTAATAAAAATCCAAACTGAACTGGTATACAAAATTTTCAGCACAATCGGTTGAAGATATATGCTTCAAATTTTTTCAATTCACGATTTTACCCGAACAAACATACACACTTAAATAAATAAGTTAAATAATAAAGAAGTTAAATTAAACTTAAAAATAAATTTAATTGGTTGTCTACGATATTATTTCAATAATTGTCCACTGAACTCACTTGAAACAAGTTCATCAATTCAGCGAAACTTTATCAATATTAATGCGATGATATGAAGTAATTACGACGAATTCAAAGTTGAAAACAATTTCATTCGTCGTTGAACACGCGTGCTACGTGACCCGACGTCGGCTGCAGCGCTTGCGTATTTTTCTTCCAGCGCTACACGGCACGTTTTGGTGACGTGCTCTACGAAATATCTCTTGCTGTTTATCATTTGTTTTATAAAGTTTTTTCTAAAACTGTTTTTTTTTTTAAATTGACGAGTGACGGAAGTCCCTCGCCACTTGATGCTTATCATAAGGTACGGTGTTGTTACTTTGTCATGCCAGTATAATTAAAAAGAAAAAGTGTGACACACGCCATAACACATACGTGTGTTGCGTTACGGGATCAGTGTGTGAGTCCGGTTAGCATGCATCAGTCATAATGCAGAGCTGAAGTGAGTTTATATGTTTTATGGGTAATTTCCTTGGTTCTCTGTCGGATAACATCATTTCTGATCCTATCCTTCAGAGAAACTCCTAACATAGCCCTCTCCATAGCTCGCTGAGCGACCTTGAATTGGTGGATTAGTCGCACCGTCAGAGAACCAAGGTTATCGACATAGCCCAAAAGATTTGCGAGCTGAAGTGGCAGTGGGCAGGTCACATCTGTC
Organism: Hemaris fuciformis; assembly: GCA_907164795.1. Lineage (NCBI taxonomy): Eukaryota > Metazoa > Arthropoda > Insecta > Lepidoptera > Sphingidae > Hemaris > Hemaris fuciformis. Next base: position 4,105,723 of record OU015443.1, read on the forward strand.
GCAGAACGGATAACCGTTGGGGGAAACGTGTTCTGGAGTGGAGACCACGGCTCGGCAAACGTAGTGTAGGACGCCCTCTGGCTAGGTGGGGTGACGATATCCGCAAGGTGGCTGGCAGCGGTTGGATGAGGAGAGCCGAAGATCGAGCCCAGTGGCGTGCCATAGGAGAGGCCTATGTGTTGGACATGAAAAAGGCTGTTGTTGATGATGATGATGATGATGATGGGTAATTTCGACTGCAATAAAAAGAAATTCTAGTTAGGAATAATGTTAAAAAAATATTAATTATCACCAATTAAAAAAGCTACGTTTTATATTTATAGGATAAGACACGCAAGTTTTGTACATATAAAATTTTTTTTTCGTTTAAACATATTAGTGTTTGAAATATATATAAATTCCTAATAATATCTGTGATTAAAAATTTGTCTTTATGTTCGGGCCAAACGTGTAATATAAAATTCAAATTTATTTTACCGTTCATAAAGCATTAGAAAATATTTTCAAATTCTCCGTAATGTAAACACAAATCTAGCGCTACATTTTTTAATTGACCGCAATAAATGTATGTTCTTATATTACGGTACAAAAAATGCACCAGCATTCACTTGAAGTCTTTACTAATCGGAACGGGGGGGGGGTCGGCATTGAGATGAAATGCCGGCCAGTACCGTTGTGCGACCTTCATCGAGTCTTCGCGTACTCAGCTTAAGTATGCTGTCACTGGTTGCATTTAAATGTGTGGTACGTAACACTTTTGAATGACAACTACAATTTTGTGTGTTACGAGGCGAATGTTAATTAAAAAAAAGAAAGAATAAGTAAAAATAATAAAAACAAAGAATTATGTAGGTATAAAACAGTAAATTCATAAGTTCAAATATTAAGATTACAAATATATTCTGGTTATAAGATAATCATTTTTAATAGAAATCTTGCGTTTTATATTAAAGGTTTATATTATCGAAGAAATTAGTTAAACAAAAGAAGACGAAATACATAGGCTTATCACTAATTGCCACTATTATTATGCTGATTCGTTGGTGCAATAAACTACGTCACTAAGGAACCTTTCATTATTCCGAGAAAGGATTTTTCTTGCTTGTTACTCTATCATTCAAACCATCAGTCAACAGGGTTTAAAACTTAAATAACAAATAAATAAATACACCCAACAGTCACATACATAGTTCTGATCCCACACTAAGATACAAGTCTTGTGTCGTGGGTATCAGAAACTACGAGAGACTTTTCGGTCTCACATACACCCAGACCCGAAACAAATATTTGTGGATCACACAACCATTTGTCTCGGTGCGGGGATCGAACCCGCGGCCTCTCGTTTCGCAAGCTGGTGTCTAGCCAACTGCGCCACGGGGCTGTCAAAGTAAAAGGCATCAATCGAATTGCGTTTTCAATGTAAAATATTTTTTAATTTTTGTTGGCGTATAGCGTAATAGTAATAGTTTATGATAAGTGGATGACGTTAGCTACTTTGAAAAATAGGCATAAATCGCAAATCTCTGGTAAACACGACGGAGTTTTTATGGAAAATACTTAATCATTATCAGTTAAGTAAATATTAACTACGAGTTGAAATATTTTGCGAAGAATATTGTAAATATTCATGCGACGCTGAAGCGGAATTCTTTCGCCCTATAACTATTGAGCGGTGCCAGCCTGCGTTAAATTAACATGGTGGACTAAAGCTTGCCCTTCTGATATATACCTAAACTAGCTTTTGCTCGCGACTCCGTGCGCGTAGACTACAGGGTTGGCCTACGTCATAGTAGCTTTATGCATGCAAATTCTCAGCCCGATCGGTTTAAAATTTACAAAGTTTCATACAAACTTTTATTCCCTATTTTATCCGCTTGGGGGTAGAATTAATCAAAATCCTTATTCTTTTCTTAGCGGATGCCTACGTCATAACATCTACCTGCATGCCAAATTTCAGCCCGATCCGTCCAGTGGTTTGGGCTGTGCGTTGATAGATCACTATGTCAGTCAGTCAGTCAGTCAGTCACCTTTGAGTTATATATATATTTAGATAGCCTAATTTCGTGGCTTTCACAAAATACGAAACAACTTTCGGTTTCATAGGCATCTAGAGTTAAAAAAAACATTACGGATCACTCAAAAAATTGTCACGCGGCGGGTAATGCAATTGTGTTCTCATGCCTCTAACCTATCTCAATTAAATGATGAAATATGATAATATCAGTTATGTAACCTAGCAATACCCTACCAAGGTAAATCTGATACGTACACGAGTAGCGTTAATGAAGGTTTATTGGGACGGTGCATACTTCTATCTGGGTTAATACCATTCCACATTGAGGCTGCGGCTTGACGAGATAATGGTAGCCGATTCGAAGATCATTTTGTAGTCATTCTAGAAAACATCGTGAAGGCACCTGTGTAATTGAGGGTAGCCCATAAGATTTCCGTAGGCTATTTCTTGTTTCTTAGAGGATTGATTTTCAGTAGTATTGATTTGAACTTTATTCATATACATGTAGGTATATACAAATGTATTTATAGAGTTAAATATTTTAGTCATAATGAAGAATTCAAAACAGCCTCTGTGGAGTCATGATTATGATGTAGATATGATCCTCAGCCTGAAACTAATTTCATGTGATCTACAAACGTTAACTACAATCCATCATCATCAGCCCATATATGTCCCACTGCTGGACACTGGCTTCCAGTACAACTAGTGCGAGTTGGCAACTACAATTCATCAGGCAGATCATGGAGTGATCATGGATCATGGAGTCCAAATCCAGTAGGTTTCACGTTTTATGTCGTCAATGTCATCAGACCTACAGTGTTAGACATATTCCTCTTAGACTTTCAAAGCGACTTGCGACTTAATTTTAGTGCTTGTTCGGGCCAGAATCTACAGACTTTTAATTTTTTATTTAATAAGATTTAAACAACAAACAATATGTAAATAAATACATAAAATACACGTAGCGGTCATAAAGCATTCACGCGAGGGTTGAGATGGAATTACCAGTTTTCCGGCTCACCGCAATAAGCTAAATGAGAGGCCGCCTATCGCTGCCTCGACCCACATAATCCACACAGTATCCTATTAAAACTGCGAATCTGAATGGGCTAATCGCTTCAAAGGTAGGCTTTGTACGCCGAACACGCCGATGGGACTAACACTTTATAGTAATTTATTAGTTTGCGATCAATTGTGGAAATGTTATCATGACTAAGAATTGAGGATTACGAAATAATTAATTATAATCATATCTGTGATTAAAAACTTACAAATCTATTTTTACGAATTAAAGGGCAGAGATCGATAGAACTGTCAAACCTTGGAGGTATTCTTGTTCCCGGAAAAATTGCAGGTTCCTGGAAGATGGTTTTATTACAATGATTGACGTAATTTATAATCATATAGCTGTTCCCGCAACTCCGTATGCGAAATTTTAGACTTCAAAATAAATATTTTTTTCCACATTCTTAATTGCTGCTTTGTTCCTATTGGTCTAAGCGTATATATAGCCTTTCTTGATAAATGGGTTATCTAACACTGAAATAATATTTCAAATCGGACCAGTAGTTCCTGAGATTAGCACATTCAGGCAAACAAACAAAACTTCTTCAGGTTAATAGTAAGATGTAAATCTGATGACAACCTTCTTTTGTAAATCTGGCATGTAGGTAAAGAGGTATTTCATAAGTATATGAACTTCATCAAACTATACCTGGCCAGCGAGGTGTGGAAGAAGTTTAGCGCTCCTTACCCCTTCAGTAATACGCTGTGACTGGTAGTCATAATATTATGTCGGTGTGTCCAACCTTTAGTCCCGATACACACAGCCTGGGTTCCTTGGGTAGACTAAGGCCTAAAACAACTATTAAAGAGACTTGTACCCAAAAATAGGACCTACCTACATACATACATAAACTCACGCCTGTATTCCCCGAAGGGGTAGGCAGAGGTGCATTTCTGCACCCACATTTCGCCAGGTATGGTATCAGTCCCACGTAATAGGGGGCGACCCTATTGCCGTTTTTCGGGCACATTTCCAGACTCCGTGCTGTTACTGAGAATTTCCTAATGGAAAAACCCAATAACACTTTGTCCGACCCGGGAATCGAACCCAGGACCTCTAGATCCCACGGCACATACTTGTACCGCGAGACCACGAGGCAAATAGGACCTATATGGGCTAATAAAATACAACACGTTATTATTCATGCAATGTTGGCAGAATCAACAAGAATAGTCGAATTAGTTCCGCATTATTGGTTTGTGTTAATTATTGCCCGGATAATATATTGATGTTAGCGAATTCATATTTTAATCAAAACATAATTTTAAACGGGATATGTTTATTTAATCGGTATTCGGTTATTTATTCAATCGGGAATTTATATTTTTATAACGTTATTTTTTACTGTCATTTCTGTATCTATATTGTCTTTGATTTTCGATAAAATTTCTTTTGTTTTTGTCCAAGGCCTTTAAACAAGGTAATTTCTTATTGCTTTGTTGGCCCCATGGAATTACTGTAAAGCCTCTAATTTTAGTCCTTGTTCGGGCATAGTATTTGTCTACTATTAAGTTTGCTGGAACTAGAATCGAAACTGAAGCATCAAGTTCGCATACCACAAATTTAATCAGCGGGACCATCGAAATATTAATGTAACAATTTGTCAAAGATTCCTTCTTTATTTATTTAATATCACCAGAGCATCATTACGTGGAATACAATAAATTTTAAATCAATAAAGCTCAAATTCGCTGTAAACTCGCCCTGCTTTAAAACTGTCGCGTGAATACAACACACTTTTTGACGTTTTAATTTAAAACTCAGATAAAATGTACTGGAGAGTTACCCAGTACAGGGGGGCCGAGGGGGGCGGGGGGCGATTTACTCGCGACCAAGCGTAGGTTACCGCTGATAACGTTTTAGTTCTTAACTAATTGAAATTAAAAAAGAAAATAAACTTTGTTTAGCGCGTTTGCGTTACGTAGGAGTAAAAAGTACTTTGCTAATTAATATGTGTGGTGTGTAGATTATGTTGTCGTTAGCCGAGGTTTAACTTGCTTTTATTTATATTAAGGTTTGAAATTCATAATTTTCATGCAGACGATATTAGTCTTTGCGTAAAAATGTTAAAGAATTGTAAATAATATAAGGAAATATAAATTACATGTGTATGTCTTATAATAACACATCGTTAGTAAAATTCAAAATTAGCAAAGTGTGAAGAGTGTTACTAAATCGAATGGCGTCAGAGGAAGCTACATGTAAGAGACGTATGAGTGGGATTACAAATATTTACAACGTTTATAAATAACTCTGTATGCCTCGTAGGTGCCGTGCGATTGGGAGGTCCTGGGTTCGATTAAGGACATTGTGTTTTTTTGTTTTTCACACATAAAACAAATACAGAGTCCAGAAATAAACATTATCGCTTAATAGATCTATCACCTAAGACTGCAATTTATTAAGAAGAAGAGGCGGAGTTAATGACAAGACATAATTCAACTTGAGAAGGTAGATATCATTATACATGGATACCTACTTAATAAATAGGTAAATAATGAAGATTCTTAAAAGCGTCAAATTACTGTAATGTTGAAAAGGGTTAATAACTTCTAAATGAATTTATCGCAATTTTAACACACCGGTATCACGAAATTCCATTATAAGATAAAGCGTTATGTAAATAAATTTACGGCCCGTATCGTTAGTAATTATTAAATATCTGCTAAATATAATAAGGAACCGTTGAAATTTAAGTATGAATTTCAAAATTTCAAAGTGATCAGTATAAGTTGCTTGCTTCTGATGCTGGAAATCTAAATATACATAATATTAAAAGTGTATATTGAATCACATTTATCGTTTTTGATTTTTCATATACATATAATGGGAATATAGGAAAATCGGAAACGTCACATTGACCAACTTGTAAAAATTTATTATTTTTCACTTAGTACCAGTGGTACTTCATAGAAAAATAATTAAGATAATGGAATAATCTTATCACATTATTGTATTTTCATCGGTCCACAATAAGTCTGTTAACTTTGAATGAAATCTGACCGTTTGAAGTGGGTCAATTTCAAGTTCAAAGGAGTCGTATACAAACAAAAATACCGGTGAAGCTAATAAAAAGCATGTAAAAAGAGGAGTTAGTTGTCTTTTTGGGTGTAAGAAGACAAGCATTGAAGCTCGCTTTAATCGGTTTTCTGTTATTGAGTGGACTGATTCATGCTAGATTCTATTATTTCAACTTCCACAGATCCACTAGTTAGCACATACTTCATCTTTTGCCAAGTTACGACAACCTAATCTTCCATCCCAGACATATTGCTGTCATCCATCTGTCTAGCACGTCTTTTCTCCATCTTAGAACAAAATAACGTCAACGCTTTAGTCCACCTTAAAAAAACTCATCTACTCTTAAATCAATACCTAAATTAAGACTAAGTTCCTTTGAGTTGTGGAGGTTGCTTACCCAGTGGTGGGAAATATAAGGGCTGATATATTTCCCACTGCTTCTCTTCCTGAATCTAAAGATAAGATTTCTTCTACGACGGGGAATGCCTTTGCTTCCAAAGCGGTATCCAATATAGAAGTTTAATTAAACTGGACCATTATCCAATTATCTGTGTGCGACGTTCGACAAGTTGTATTTGCACAAAGCGCGCATTGCCGAGTGCAAGCACAATACCTAGCGAGCTGTTTGCAATGCAGTTATCTACTCGGGCTTTCACTCATCATTAGGGCTGGCAGTTGTTTAATTATTTTCAACTTACTTTTGTACATTCTTGCATGTTAAATGTTGTTGGCAGCTATGTGCTAACCCAGGTTTTAAAAAAATAAGTGTACAACATTTTGACCAAATCTGTTTACTTTTTTGCGTTTGAGATGCTTCGGTGGCGCAGTTGGGAAGACGCAGTCTGGCTGTTTGTGGGACCTATTGTAGTTTTTGATAATTGCATTACAATAGTCGCATACTAATACAATTAAAATTAGAGACCATTAAAATCAAAGATGAGATGTAATATGACAACAAATATTAAAAAAAGAAAACAATTTTTTTATTATAATTCAATAAATGATTGACGCTAATTATCATAAATACTGTGTTTTTTATATTAAGTGATTGCTAGTCATTTTATTTTCATAGATGTATCATAAAAGATAATGTATGATTTAAACAAAAATGATAATTTCTTTATGAGAATTGTTTACTGCTACAACTATTACAACAAAGCATATCCTGAATAAATGGAAATTTGTCAGTTATCCAAGCAAAGCCCATTAAAAGGTTACTAGTCTGTTATCAAATAAAAATCTTGAACCCTCAGTCTTGAGTCAATATTGAGTTTTAATTAAAAGAGAACGTTACTCATTAGATAGGGCTTAGGTGCTCATCAAATATCAAAATAGAATGATTGCTCAGACGAGGTCAGTGACAGAAAGTTTACCATACATTGAACCTGTACTTAGTGTTGACGTATGATGATCATAGTAACAATAATTGAACAAATGAATTCTTGTTCAACACGTTACTCGTCTCCGGAAAATTTATAACTCTTTTATGGGGCAATGTATACTCGTACGCTTCCATTACAAACTGCCAAAGTTTAATTATACAATTAAAAATAAGCTTTATAAAAAAGCGTACCTACTATAACATAACAGATTATAGTGAAGATAAGTAAGTAAATTGATTAGTGTTTTGTTTTGTTGCTACAGTTTGTATCGTTATGACATTTTTGAATAATGTTGAAACGACGAAATTAAAATAATGAAAAAAAAAAACATTTCACACACATGTTTTGTATGTACTTTAATAGAATGTTAATCTAATCTTTAGAGCCTTTCCCTGACGCAATATTTGAACAAAAAACATATACATATACAAGGGTCATAATTTCAAGGTTTTTTCATAGTTTTTTTACTTGTTTTCGGGTTTTTAAGTTCGTAACTTTTTGTGCCGGGGTTTTAATTTTTTTTTTATTATTTGTAATAAAGATTTACAGCTTCAACAACCCTGCCCACAGTACTACCACAGCATAACAGAAGAATGTCTTTGACAGTGGGTAAACGGTCCATTCTTGGTCGCGAACGAAAGTGTTGAGATCTCATTTGATTTCGATCATGAATAATGCCCCGTTTTATGTATTATTGATGTTGGCAGCGAGACACCTCGATTGGTATTCCGACGCCGCGCTACGGTCTAGTGAGAGCGTTTAGTTGTTAAAGGGATGGTAAGTGATTGGGACGCGTGTCGGCTGAATAGTGATTAATAGTGTTCAGGGGAATCTAATTTATTACTGTATATTTGATTTGAGAAATTAATAGATCGGTTGGCTGCCCTGAATTTCTGTATTTCACGTTTCATTCTATTTTTGATTTAAATAAAAAACGGTTATGTAACCGCATTAGTATCTGATGTAAGTGTAGTAAAGATCAAATAGAATTTAGCTTAGAAAGGAACGGCACCTATTATCACAATTTAACACATCGATTGGTAATATTAACTAATGCCATAAATGTTTACTTGCATTGGTCACTATAGAGGGTTCTACGATTAAAGTACGCTTTCGTTTTTTATAAGCCAATATAAAATTAAGCTTAAATCTATCAAACATTAAAATCATTTAATGAATTCCCGGACTCCGTAAATATAGCTTTATGATAATGAGAAAGTAAATTTCAACATTTTCAACGTACTTCGAAGTGCCGTTAAAGCGATTGCAAATTATACTTTCAGAAAAAGTACTTCTTTCGTTTTTGATAAGAGCATAAAAAGAATTTTAAATTAAATGTAATGACAAAGCGGTGTGTACTTAAAAACTCTTCCGATAAACTTTTAAGAACAGAATCTTCGGTTTTTGGTTGAAAAAGATTCTTAAAGGGTGGAACTTTTGCGGGAAGGCGTAAAAAAGTAGAACGCATTAAGTTATGCATAGATTTCCTTTTTTTAGTACTACAATTTTGACTCAGTATTACAGTGTCAATATATTGATTTGGCCGCCTAAAATCCTTTGTCATATGCCCCACAATCAATTTCATGTAAATACTACAGAGTCCTTGTTGTTGTTATATTGACTTAAGTAAAGCCTCTTTTAGTCTGTTTTATAGTAAATTATCGTTTCGTTAGTTAGCCTTATCATATATTGGGAGAATATACTATAACCGCGACTTTAGGACGAAAGAAATATTTAATATTCAACTTTTGTCAACTAACAATAAGTACGCTTTGTATGAAGTAGTAGCTCTCGTATTTCTTTGAGCAAACTCGTTAAACTCCAAAGCAAGAAGTCATTTGCTCAGATATAAATGAAACAACAGTTACTCAGACTTACAAGACGTCCACTCGTGCACTAGATTGTGCGCTTGAAAATTGTCATAAAATTGTAGAAAACACTAAGTAAGGTGGCATTTCAAATCATCAGTATGTAAAAAAGTGACAAACAGTCTATATAAAAATATTTTTTTGTTTTTAAGCTACGATTAAACGTAAAAACTACTCTAACGATATAAATGATTTTTGGTGCGGACATATTTGAAACCCTGGGAAGTAACAGGGCTACTTTATGTCCCACGAAAATTGGTTCCCGTGGGATGAGTAGGTACCAAATAAAATTGTCCCGAACGGAGCTATGCCCCACCGCTAGTCTATACTGATCTCTACTTAATATTGTAAAGAGTAAAGGTTTGTATTTGTATCTTTGTAACGAATAAACTCAAAAACTACTTGACGGATAAATTATTTTTGGTATGGATATAGACGGGAACTTCCGAAGTAACATAAGCTACTTTTTTTTTATAAAATTGCGCCCCGACAGAGTGGGGCTCGATTAATAAGAAACGCATTGATGAAACGTATTGCTCAGAACGTTATGACAGACGGAAAGCACGAGATTCAATATTACATATATTCAAATGCATCACAATCAGTCTGACATAATACATTGCTTTGGTAATAAGGATGCAGATGTTGGCAAGCGGCAGAGCAATTTCCATACAGTCAGTAAGTCTAGATATTTAGTGGGGTATTGTAATTGTTTCTGTGGAACTTGGCTCGGCACCTGCTCGGCAACTTGTAGCGATTGAGCCGACTTCACAACACTTTGAAGAGCAAAGTTGCCAGTTTGTGGTTTGCCACGTTTCGCTGTGTGAACAATAAACTCGGTGCTTCGGCAACGGGTGCTCACTTCGTATCACGTTTGACCTGATTTTTCTAAGGAAACATGACTTTAATTTTGCCTGGGAATTTGCTGGCTTCTGCTGAAATGTGAGAATTTGATGCTGTAAGGGGAAACTATCCCTGTAACATTATTTCGTATTAGAAATAAATAGGTTGAATTTGTCCAACGAAAGGCTTTACTCTTAGACAAAGATACTTTAATTAAAATTTGATAGTTTTAAAAGAAAGTTAATTTGTATTAACTACATAAAAGTTTCATGATTAATTAAACGTATCCAAAATAAAAAGTGGCTTTTAAATTAGCTAATAATATTTATGTCTATGATTTGAACAAAAGGTACACTTGAACTATCCATTCTTCACTATTAAGAGTTAGTATGACGGAAAAACAATAGCATTCAGTCACAGGTCTTTTCTTCATCAAAGACTAAGAGCAAAAATTCCCGTAATATTGTGTATTCTTTCTTCCATTTCTTCGTACAAAAACAGTCGCCAAGTCAAACAAAAGCTCCGGAACAACGTAATTATTGCGTAAAAACAATGGTCGCAGCAAAAACAGCGCTTCATGAAATTCAGCGTATTACCAACTCATTATTGCACGCATTTTAAGTCAGTACTCGTAGTCTGCACTCTGCAACCCAGTTGTATAAGTTTACTAATTGTCGCTGACTGCACTACGCTATGAACTTGCACATAATGGTACGGAAATACACCGCTTCAGAGTTTATAAAATGTTACATTTTCACATTCGTATTTCTTGGCGACGCGGGTTTGTTAAACTTCTAGCAATACATGCAGACTAACAATATAACTACAGTGTTAGAAGTATAAGGGTGACAATGTATGTCGGTGGTCCTGTACTTCCATCCAAAATTAAAATACGCATTCATGAGGCACGGGCCTCCTCTACAACTTAGAGGGTTTAGGCCTTAGTTCACCACGCTGGCTGAGTGCGGGTTGTCGGATTACACACCTATCAAATTCCTAAGAACTTTTAGGTACGCAGGTTTTCTTGCGATGCAAAAAATCACATTATAGCTGGACAAAGAAACTATAAGAGTACAAAAGGTGATTTGATCATTCATGGCACTGAACGAAGGCCTCTCCAAAAATAGGTCTATGGTACTCTATAAGAAGCAGCCGCTATCTAAGGGGTTTCTAACGTCTTTATACGATCGTCACTCCACTAGGTTGAGTCATGAAGAGATTATTATAATTGCTAAGCCTAACACTAATCTTCTCAGTCCCTATTCCACCGTTAATTATTTATATTGATTAAATTATTTTGTTACAGATTGGAACAACGGTGTCTCATTAAAGGTTAGTAAAATAATACGTCCATAATCTGTGGACTTTGAATATTATTTGTTAATTAATTTCGAGATGTTTGTTAATGATGAAACAATTTATTTGGTTATAGTATCGAATTTAATTCTATTACTTGGTACATAGTTTGATTGAAATTTTAATGGACGTCTAATTTGGAAGTGAAATTTATCAGTAATTAGTTACTACGCGCTTCAAAATCGATATAAAATTTTGTAGTCTGTTTTTTGTATATATAGGTACGTGTCTGTTCAATGTTTTGCAACAGCTACACATAAATATAATGTGTCCCGATTTTGCCTGGATATTTATAAACAGAAATAAAATGTAGAGTATTCAATACGTGATGAATAGATGACCTCCGAATTGGTCTTGAGGCTAAAACATTAGCATTTAAAAAGCTTAGAATTTGATTCTATATGGGACAATATTTTGTATGACGTAAAAATGTTTCTCCTTTCTTATCACTACCTGCTTACTGTGTACTTAACACCTGTTTGTGCGTGAATCTGTTTGCAAACGTGCTTACGATAAACGAGACATCTCATTGTACCCTAAACTTAAAGTGTAGATAATTCAAAAATCACATTACATCCTGTGTATTTAGTTTCAGAAACCAAAAGAGACTTTTCGGTCTCAAATATATTTAGACGCGAGACAAAATTTGTGAATGGCACTAATATTGTCTCAGCGCGGCAAAAGATCACGGAGCCGATCTTTTCACAATCTAGTATCATAGCAACTGCGCCACAAATGCTTAGTTATGCTTAGTAACAACTTGCATAACCTCAACAAGTTAATTGACATAAACACAAGTATAATTTGTTATGTAAATTGTCATGTAACCAACAATTTTTATTCATAAGTAAATTAGTTAAATTTACTTATGAATAATAAATAACTTTATAATTTTGGGCAATCAATTTATATTTAGTAAAGACAAATTGTTTATATCCGGATACAAACAGGGCGGCATAACTGTGTCGATTATAATTGAATAATAACTATGATGATTTTAATGAACTTACCATTTTTAACCAATAAAAGAAAAACACTTTACTAATTCGTCGCGTACGTCATTATCAGCCCAAATACGTCCCACTGCTGGACACGGGCCTCTTCTACAACTGAGAGGGTTTAGGCCTTAGTCCACCACGTTGGCCTAGTGCGGGTTGGCGGACTACACACCTAAGAAATTCCTTAAAACTGTTAGGTGTGCAGGTTTCATCACAATGTTTTCCTTCACCGTTAAAGCAAGTGATAATTCATTCTGAATACACACATAACTTCGAAAAGTCAGAGGTGTGTGCCTGGGGTTTGAACCTGCGACCGTCGAAATTCTCGACCGCGCACCTAAACCTCGAGGCCATCACTGCTTTTATCGCGTACGTATGCCATACTAAAGTTTGCTCGTGGTTTCGCCCGCGTTTACATCGATTGTGTCAACCAAACTTGTAAAATATACACTATATGACTTTAAGCCTGAAGGAGTGTATTTCTGCACCCTCGTTTCGTCAGTTATGTTTCTCCACTCCGTTCTCAACTTACGGAAAAGTCATTAAACGACATTTCTAACACATTTAATTTATTTTGCGAGACTAGACCTAGTCATTTGCAAGCCGAGTTGCAAGTTGTACGTGATCTCACTTCTCAAGTATATGTTATGACCATGATCATTTTGTGGAGATGCCAAAACTGACGCCTAACTTAGATTTGATTCTGGAACTTAGGATATACCAAACTATGATCAAATATAACTATTGTCTGACTTGTTGTAACTTCGAAAACGTAGTTTGCAGTGAGCTAGCTCAAGGAGATTCTACATTGTTTTTACCTAGCGAAGTAGCCTGGCTTTGGATATTCAAATTATTTTTTATTTACTTTTAATAAAAGGGTACAAAAAGTCTGAAAAAGTCTGTACCACAATTTATCCAAATGTGTTTTTATTTTGCTATGGAAACGTCATATTCGTCTTCTAAATGTTAACAAAATGTTTTCAAGTAATTTTTATTTTAAAACGAAATATAAAGTGATTTTAATAACTCGACAAATTTCAAGTTAAGGTAGTCTGCATCCAACCATTAACAAAAAGTTTACTGTATCTCTTTTTTCCATTTTATACTAGCTTAATTATCGCTAGATTATACATACTTTTAATATTGTATATAATATATTATGCACTTCCCAGTAATTTATTGATTTTCCGAGTCACATAAACATGGAGTCGAACAACTTTCACAAATTTCTTGAATTGTATAATTTTAATACTATTATTAAATTTTATTATATATGTATCTTAAGCATGTAATAGACGACCTAAAGTCCTGTATGGTTATGTTATCATTATATACATAACGGTCATAGCGTTTTTATAAATGTTATTTATATTTATAATTTTTTTAAAGAAATAAATTATCTACAAGTCGTCTGACCCGAAAGATAGCCAGTGCGATCTATTGGAAGCTTTGTGTATCCAGCGATATATTGAAAAACAGGTCGTTGATCTACCGTTAAATGTCTCATTAATATAAAAATATTATTAAAAATTTAAATATATTTAAAAAAAATCTCCAGAGTCCTGGGCCATAGATTGTATCGCTCATAATCTTATTCGGGTCATTCTTGTGATTTTATTTTAACAAAATATCGGTAGCAGTAGGAAGTCTGGAAGTGTGCCGTAAACGGCAATTGTCTCGCCTCTTATTCCTGGGGATATAAAACAAAGCGAGCAAAACGTGTATATGCTTAAATACATTTCTGAGTTTCACTTTAGATGTTCCTGGTATGTGATTCTAAGAAAATAATATGCCACGAAGATACATACTGTACATTCATTACCTTACGTCTGTATACCCCGAAGGGGTAGGCAGAGGTGCATATCTGCACCTACATTTCGCCAGGTATGCAGCACATTTCCAGACTCTGTGTTGCTACCTCCTAATTTCCTAATGGAAAAATCCAATTACCCTTTGCCTGACTCGGGCAACGAACCCAGGATCTTTAGATCGCACGGTACATACTTGAGCCGCGAGTTCACGAGACAGTCTGCAGGCTAGTAAGATGGTAATAAATTTCTGCGTAAGGAAATAAAAATGAAGATTTTATCACAAAGGTTTCAATCATTACATCGAATTCATTAATGCCATCAGTAGTCCGGTCCATTACCTCGGGGTTTTGTCCCGCGAATGACGCCTGTGATGTTAATTGAGACATAATTTATATTACACGTTTCATTAATTGTCATTTGGAGTATTGCGGGTAGCGTAACGAAATTTTAATTCAATTTCCGATGATAAATGATATTTGATACGTCCGCTCAACCTTATCTTGTAGGTGCTTTATGCAGTTTAGTTCAATTGGACAGTTTAGTTGCTATAAAGTTAAAAAGCAGTGATGGCCTCGAGGTTTAGGCGCGCGGTCGAGTATTTCGACGGTCGCAGGTTCAAACCCCAGGCACACACCTCTGACTTTTCGAAGTTATGTGTGTATTCACAATGAATTATCACTTGCTTTAACGGTGAAGGAAAACATCGTGATAAAACCTGCACACCTAAAAAGTTCTTAGGAATTTCTTAGGTGTGTAGTCCGCCAACCCGCACTAGGCCAGCGTGGTGGACTAAGGCCTAAACCCTCTCAGTTGTAGAGGAGGCCCGTGCCCAGCAGTGGGACGTATTTGGGCTGATGATGATGAAAGTTAAAAATTGCCGATCCGATGTACATATTTGGGAATCACATAAGTATTTGTTTTGGAGCGATGTCGAACCCGTAACCTCTCGTTATCCAGCGTGGCGTTCAATAAGCAGAACAACGGAAACTTATAAAAAAACATTAAGACGTAATAATACAGACAGACAGAGTTGGTTATGCATTAATAAAACTTTAAATTAGTTTGTATACAATGTTACACATTCCCGTAGTAGTTATAGTTCAAAACAACTGAAGTACATTTTAAATTATCTGTCTCGAAACAGCTTATTTCCCAGAAAATGAAGAACGTTTTCGTTGGAAATGAGCTCGATACAGAATCCTCTCAATAACACAATACAGAGAGTACATGGAGCGTGAAGTGTAGGATACAATATGATCCGTAGACAACGGGCTCATAGTATTGTGTTATCGGGAGAGGTGGATGAGTGAACGGGAGCTCTACTCGTAGGGCTGTTTGTCGTAACACCTTTGCTTTGTTGTTTTCTTATTTCTTGAAAAAATGCAATCTAGATTGTATAAAATGTATTATTCTTGGAAATAGGGATGTTTATTGAATGTATCTATTTATGAATATATATAGGTATTTGCTGGTGGTAGGATATTCGTATCCGCCCGGATAGCGACCACCGTACACAGGGCGTAAAACCCGCCATAGTGGCACATGCAAATGTGCCACGTTCCGGGATCAGCCAGTGTATATCCGATTTTCGGGGGGGCTTCAATCATGGTGAAAGGATGACCGTGCCGGCATTTTTTGGCTGGTTTGTCGCGGTCGGTCCTTTGATCACCATGGCATTAGTCCCCCAAACTTCTTCACAGTAAGGTGAAGAGGTATTCGGCCGGCATGATTGTGTCGACCAACGGGAGACCATCATCTCTCGCTGGTCGGCACTTTTTCTGGAGTCCATTGCGCTCACCATCAGGTGCAATGGGGTCACTTTGCCGAGCCAGTATAAAAAAAAGGTATAATAATAGTAAAAATTAACATTATAATTCACATGTTTAGTGTTTGAATCTGTTTTTTTTAAATCGGCAATTAGAATAAATTTCGAATGGGTAAAAACGAATAATCGTTTTAAATGAAATGAATTTATAATCTAATATTATTTGTGACTATGTTAGAACACATTATGCGTCTGATTGTTCCGGGTCTCTATTATATTGATAAAGGTAATTTTCGATATTGGATTTAAAATATGTTTAAGCTGAATATATGCTCTACAACTATGATGTAAAACCCACCAGTAAATTGGATGACGAAATATTGTAAGGAAAAGAATAGAATTTAACTTTTTCATTCCGTAGCTCCCGGTCCATTCGGATCAGTTTTCACAAATCTAGCGTAAATTGATTTACCGTGTGTATCTTAGGACATCGATAGACGTGAAGGTTCAATGTTTGCTTAAGTTCGACACTCGGAGGAACTTCTCACGAGCGGAGGACTGAATGCCAAGTTATTCTACCCATTTTCTTGTGTGTGAAAAGACTTGCTGACTTACGGTATTTTTAATTTTATTTTGCACATAATCACACTTATTTTTATCTTCGATGAGTAGAGGAGTATTTCTAGATAAATGTTTCGTCAATTTTATTTTTGTTAAAGTATCGAGTGACGGGAGTTCGGGAGTCTCTTGCTACTTAATGTTGAGTTACGATGTTGGCAACGTATCGTGCTCGTATCAAAAATTAATTTAAGTAGTGCACTTATTGCATCTTTAACCGAAAAAGGACGTTTGGACAGTCCAAGAAGTTGAAGTAAATATATGTCTGGATAATAGTAAGGCAGGAATTCATGATATTTTCTTATGGCATTCCATTTTCAAATTATGCTAGTAAAAGATTTAAAAACAAATAGGAATTGTAACCCAAAACCCGACAATGTTGCCATATACATAAAAGCGTCAGCCAACGTGCTCGGAACATTTTCAATGGACTGAATGGGTCTGACAGTATCTGATCAGGGCACCGCACGTATAATACACGCATTCTATCTATGATGAAAGCGATGGAGCTCCCATTTTGCCTTACAATAGTTATTTCACAGTGATCAGTTTTGAGTATGATTGTATATGCATCAAACGACATGAAAAAATACTATGAAAGTAATATTAAAATTAATTTGAAGATAAGTCAAAAATTTGTGGGGTGGAAGTAGGAAAATCCTGCTATTTCTTTCCATATAAACGGCGGCGACTTCATTAATTATGTTATGCATCCCTTTATTGTTACTTGGGAACTATGTTAACTAAGATCTAAAATGTTTCTATCGTAATTTTGAGCAGATGCAATATTTAGAATTTTGGTACCGTAAGATTGAATAAAAGTATTAGTAAATTTGTCCGCCAACCCGTACTAGGCCAGCGTGGTGGACTAAGGCCTAAAAAAACCCTCTCAATTTCAGAGGAAGCCAGTGCCCAGCAGTTGGACCTATATGGGCTGATGATAGTGAACTTGTGTTAACTGATATTGTGAGATCTCTATTACGGTTTTTACTATTGAAAAGTTTTCTCAATGGTGTGTTTGTTGTAGCCTGTAGGTATAGTTGAGCTGCACAATATTTGGAGTTGCAGTATCTAAGAAAACATTAGTATGTTTTTTATTTATTGTTACTAGTGTAACAATAAATAATTAAAAGCTCACTCATTTTTTTCTCGTGTTTCTCAAATATTTTTTCTATGCCTTTGAAAAACGAACAATTAAAAAAAAAGGATTTAAGAAACTGTATTTCAAATTGAGAACTTTATTTACACTCTTTCATTTAATTAGCCCGATATTTTTCCAATAGTCGTGGACAAAAAGTGTTGTACTACCTATTATTGTAAAGTTGTCGACTATTAGTTCAAACATGACCCGAGTCCTAACATAATATTGGAGGCGCAAACACGACTGAGTACTTGCACAGGATCTTTGCACGAAACTTACACTCTGTACTGGCAAGTGAAGAATGTGGACACAAACGAATTGGGAGCATGTTTTGAAACTGTTTTATATCATTTAGATGCCAAAAATGATAAAGATAATTTCAAATATTTCTAGCAGCAGTGGCGGTACTTCCATAGAAGCCTTTTGGGCGTTATACTCAATTGTGTAATGTCTAGTTTATAATTGATTAATGTGGAGTCAGGCTATTCTCATTATATGTCAAATTGCTTTTGTTAAATAAAGATTTAAAGCTTAAAGATTCCGATTTTGTGCGGCAAGCTGGAATTTTGGGCTTTTATGGATGTACCGCTACGTAAATGTCAGCTGGTCGGCATAATAATGTCGCGTGGCGAGACGCGTCTATTGATATTATATTTAGTAAGTTCCTAAGCTATGTCGTCATTAAAAAAACGATTATAAATAAGCCGAAACGGCCAGTGCAAGATGTTTTGTATGCGAGTCCTTATTGTCTTTAATAGTATGGTATTTTTACATAAAGACGTGCTTATAACATAAATGAGATTTAGTAACACTATTTTTAAGAGAATTTATCGATTAAAGTAAATAGATAGTATATATACATACATAGCCTTACGTCTGTATTCCCCGAAGGGGTAGGCAGAGGTGCATTTCTGCGCCCACATTTCGCCAGGTATGTAATATGTATCAGTCTCACGTAATAGGGGCCGAGCCTATTGCCGTTGGATACATTTCCAGATTTCGTGTTGCTACTGAGAATTTCGTAATAGAAAAACCCAACAACACTTTGCCTGACCCGGGAATCGAACCTGGGACCTCTAGATCACACGGCACATACTGTAGCCGCGAGACCACGAGGTATTAATATACTGCAAGTAATGAAGCATTTCTAAACGTTTACAACAAATCGTAAAAGTACTTCTCTCCGTATTGTCTCGTCTCTCTCGTACCTATAATCTTCCACGCAGTAAATTTTAAGACAACAAAATAATGAAAATGTACGTCAAATTATATGAAGTGTTTTGCGACAAAGCGCACATATTGGAGATAAATCTCTTTACGGGAGATTTGGACTGCAATCCGCGCTTTGGAGCGAGCCAACGAACCGGAAAAGCACCTAAGATACCTTATGTATGGGACGGAATAAAGTCACTCTTGGATTTATTTTATACGACTCCGATGAAACATACCCGCTGTTTGATTGGGATTC
The DNA here is from genome assembly GCA_907164795.1 of Hemaris fuciformis. NCBI lineage: Eukaryota > Metazoa > Arthropoda > Insecta > Lepidoptera > Sphingidae > Hemaris > Hemaris fuciformis. The sequence goes on from OU015443.1 coordinate 4,125,077, forward strand.
AAAAATGTTTGTGCTCGTTGTTGTTGGTTCAGAGTTTTGACTAGTTAAAAAATCATAGTTTATTATCGTACATATGTACATACATACCCTATTCCGTGGGACTGATGCATACTAGCGAAATGTGAGTATAGAAATGCACCTCTGTCTACCCGTTCAGGGAATACCGGCGTGATGGTTTGTATGTATGTGTGTATAGGTAATACATACCTACATACATATTATGTAGAGGAGCATTACACCAATTTTTGTTGGTCCCTCGTAATAGCTTTTTTTCTTTTTTGTTTGACCTTTTTTGTAAATTTCCCGACGGAAATACGCGGAATAATACTGCCCGGGAATCGAACCCGGGGGCGGGACCTCTAGAACCTCTTGGTTTGTTATCCTAATATAATAAATGTGAAAATAAGTTTGTTTGCTATGTTTTCGTGACTATACTGTTAAATCAATTTTGATATTTGGTACTGACGTAAATAGACCTACGGGACTGTTATACACAATAAGATTATTGTATAAAAATGATTGTTTTTAGTGGTTTCGAAATAAAAAAATACAAAACTCGAGACTGTTTTTATATTACTCACAAATGTCCTAATCCAATTTTGAAGTAGACCCAAATGAATGCATACATAAGCTAGTTTTATGCTGAACGAATGTGTGAAGGGATATTGCAGATATTTTTTTAATATATATTGTTGACCTAGCATCATAAAGAAATAATTTGAGCACTCGTACCTGCAAAGTGAAACAATACGAAACAGAATATCGTAAGAGCATCGCGTATTGAAAATTGGAAATATGTAACGTTGGCATTTGAGATCACATGGGGGCGCCTTTGTGTGTGCATGCCGACACTGAGGCTTCTTACGCGTCAGCAATACGACGCCTTGGGGACGAGGCAAATTGAAAATTGAACGACTTACTAGCATATCTGCAAGCTAAAACGATGCACAATGTCGGCTTTTGTTCTAGAATTTCTGTCTGTTGCACCGACTTCCGAAGATGTTTTCATTATTTTTGCTGCTAAAGTTTCGCTTTGAAATCAAGTTCACAGACCACAGTTCCAGTAGTATCTATAGTTTTCATTTTGTATTAGCATATTTTTGTGAGTTGAAAAGTAAAGTCTTGCGAAAGCTTGAGTTTCAAATTTGAATAATGTTTCATTATTATAAGTTACATAAAGTTTATATATAAGACAAATACCTATGTTTTATAAGTTATGTCATCGGCATGCGATTGAGGAGCCCCGTCATTGTCAAAGTGTTTTAGGGAGAAAGCCTCAAAACGCTGTGAAATATGGGTGTGAATATGCACCTTGGCTTGATGAGGCTATAAATATTATTGTGGTACTTAGATACTTGTTTTGCAGCATTGATAATTTAAGCAAGATAATTTTCTAAAATATGCTTTGAAGTTTAAAGTAAAATTCAAGTTACTGTTCTATTGCTCTATTTAAATTGACAATTGCATTAAATTTGAAATATTCATAAAGGCATCACTTAAAACCACTCAAACGTTCGTACGTACTCGTACAAAGCACAAAAATGTACGCAATGCACGAAATGTGGGCAGCGACAAAAAGGCGAAAAATGACCGTGCAACCAATTTTCAAACGTTCTTTCTCGAATTTGCTTTACCGGGAACCGGTGTTTTTGACGAAGTGTTGAATTAATTTTTCGATGGAAAACTCCCAACACCGCAACAAAAGTAGAACAATGGCTATCTAATAGCTTCCTTTTCTTCCAGCGTTCACGTGTAATGGCTGGTTTTAGATAGGTTTTTCGAAGATATTAAGGTTTTAGAAAAAAAATGTTGTAAGGTTGGGTGTCGTGATTGTTAAATGAAACGCTCTGACTGCTCCTTAGTGACTAACTCTTTAATATCATAACATTTATAATAAGGAATACATATACATACTTACTATACTATATACTACATTGTGATGGTAAACTAAAATGATGTTATTTTTTAATATCAACTACATATTAGATGGATTTTAATAAATAATTGTAATGTCATAATTGTGCCATAGGCCTATGTCCAGCAGTGGACGTGAGAGATGCTGGTGATGATGATGATGATGATGATGATGATTTAATAAATAGCATAATAAGTCCTGGCATGAGGCTTTCTCATCGTTATGTATAATACTTGATTGTGATTAATTAATCATTGAATTTGGTCGTTCGAGTCACTTCACATAGTCCTTAATTTTGTAAAATTACCAATTCGAAATAAACTATCTAATCTCTCTCTCTCTTTAATCGTTCTCATCTTGTACTAATACTCGTTTCAATTCTTATATTACGGTCGATGCACACCAATAGCGAAATGGTCTCGTAAAAAGTAGATATTTTCCCTTTACAAATAACATTGTCATCTACAAACGTAAACATAAGCTTCGGCCTGCTCAAACTTGAGACGCAAGCAATGCTTATACACTCAAAATACATTCTTAAGCTATTCGCAATTAGATTCAAAATCTTCTGCAGTCGACGGAGATTTTACAGACTAAGAACAGTACATATCGAATTGCAGTGAAGAAGGTCACGGTAATATGGGGTCGAGAGTAATGGTCACAAGGCGTAGGCGGTGTAAAGAGGGCGTGAAACCGTACGAGCATTCGAGATGGACACGCGACGATCCGTTACATATGAAACGATTAGACAGGTAGCCGAGGGCACTGACTCGCTTTTTCATAGTTTTTTATGTGATATGTTACTGACTATGACTGCCTCGTGGTCTCGCGGTACAAGTATGTGCCGTGCGATCTAGAGGTCCTGGGTTCGATTTCCGGGTCGGGCAAAGTGTTATTGGGTTTTTCCATTAGGATATTCTCAGTAACAGCACGGAGTCTGGAAATGTGCCCGAAAAACGGCAATAGGCTCGCCCCCTATTACGTGGGACTGATACATACTTGGCGAAATGTGGGTGCAGAAATGCACCTCTGCCTACCTCTTCGGGGAATACAGGCGTGAGTTTATATATGTATGTATGTGATATGTTACTTGGTGATGTTTCGATCTACTTTCATTCATACGAATAAGAATTATGGAGAGGTGAATACGTAACTCTATGTTACGTTAGCTGTATTTTCACGGTTTTTTTACAATGTTAAATCCAACAATTATGGCACTAGCCTCTTGGTCTCGTGACACAAGTATGTACCGTGCGATCTAGATGTCCCGGGTTCGATTCCTGAGTCGGGAAAAGTGTTATTGGGTTTTCCCATTAAGAAATTCTCAGTAGCAGCACGGAGTCTGGAAATGTGCCCGAAAAACGGCAATACTCTCGCCTTCTATTACGTGGGACTGATTACAAACTTGGCGAAATGTGGGTGCAGAAATGAGTGCACCTCTGCCTACCCCTTTCGGGAATACAGGCGTGAGATTTTATATGTATGTTAGTTACTAGCACATGTAAGTTCAAAGTTTGGGTTTGAACTCAAATATATAATTGATTTACTGACTCGCGTAATAAGGATACGTAAATTATGACGGCTGAAATGTTATTTAAGGAATTATAAACGCAATTACCAAATAAATAAAGCAGTATTTTGTGTGCTGTTTCGTATAAATCGTTGGAAGTTTCTTGGTTCTCTAGGAGTTTACGGGGAAATCCTTATTATAATAATTGGTTGTTAGTTCTGTGTCTCTTGGAATACAACATGGGACTAATGGCTTGTTGTGACGGCTAGTAGATTGTTAGTTTCCTTTGTTTATTTATTCTTCTTAATATTAATATACATTTAGTTTTGCGAATAATATAAATCGCACATTTTTTTCTAGCTGTGTGTTTACGTAATAGACGGCAGGTCTACTATCCTTATTCGGGCATATTTCCATAATGGAATAATCTAATAATTATTTGCCCGACCCGGTGATCGTCCCAGGAAGTCTAGACCGCACGCCACACATTTGTGGCAGTGGCGATACTTCCATAAAAGCCAAGAAGCCCAGATTCCCTTATATAATTCCGAATAATCATCTTTAAGCTTTAAATGTTTATTTAACAAAAGCAATTTGACATATAAATGAGAATATCCTGTCCCCACAATAAACAATTATAAATTAGACATTACAAATTAACCTGCAACGCTTTTGGGCTTCTATGGAAGTACCGCCACTGATTTGTGCCTAGGGAACAATGAGGCATTAATAATTATAATATTTTTCTTCCCCCTATTCATATACCACACAAATACGACACAAATATATTAATTGCGAAAAGTACGATCGCAAATACAAATAAGTTCGACGTATTTTGTTCGTAAGAAATATCCCTACATACAAAAATGTCTAAATAGATCCAAAAGTCACGTACAAAGCCTACACATAAAAATAAAAGTATTGAGTCATATTTAAAAACAAAAATACTAGAGATTATTTATTCACTCAACCATAGAACATCCATACAAAAACAATACGACAAATGGAATAAAGTAAGAACGAAGTTATTACACTAAGGACGGCGATATTTTCAGAAAAAAGGACGATTTGTGAATTGTTCCATTCGGAATCTATTATCTACATTTATTAACAAATAAATCGAGGCCTACCATATTGATCACCAAAAAAGCAATATTGCGTCCTTATTTCACAAAGTTTATCAAAATAGGTTTTTTTTAGAGATGTACCGACTAGTCGGCGACTAGTCGGTAAAGCCGACTATCCGGCCACTTTCATAGTCGGCGATTAGTCGGCGACTATTCGGCAAAGAGTGCCGACTATCCGGCCTCGTACTTTGTATATATTTCTCAGTAATATATATGACGAATCACATTAAATAAAAACCTTGATAATTATTTATTCATATTTTCATTTTATAATCAGACAATTTGAAATGTAAAGCAAAGTAACCTTTGCTTTGAGAATCAGTTTTACAATTACTTGCTTGTAAAGAAATCATATCTATGGCAGTTAACTACCTAACTACTAATAACTTAATTAAGAAACAAAACAACATAATATTTTCTTAACTTCAGTAAACATTAATAATTATTTCTTCTTATTATTTGGGATTCTTAACTACTAAAAATTATTAGGTATTTGGCATTGGTTTACGTTGCCAGAATCAGTGTCCAATTGTTCAATAAACATCCATACACGAGATTTTCTTTTTGATATGATCAAATTTTAATTGCGCTATTTCACTTTAATGAACATTGGAACAATAACAGTTCTATTAATTATCTTGGCACAAATTTTTTACACAAAAGCACCAATCTGACCCTTGACAAAAGCAACCAAGAAACAATGTGAAGTTAACAACACAAGTAGAGACATGCTTTCAAAAATCGTTTGCGACTTTCACGCGAATACGCTGTAAACGATGGGTTACCAGAATAACTGAAACCGTAATCGGCTTGGCCGACTAGTCGGCCGATTAGTCGGCCTCTTTATACCGACTAATCGGCTAGTCGGCCAAAGTCATAATCGGCACATCTCTAGTTTTTTTTGTCATTTGCGTTATACCACTAAACACCCACCATTGGAACTCTTGTGTACCAAAAACGTCAGTTACAGCGAATTTAAGAGGTCCTAATTTGTCTTTAACTCGAGATTAAAATATTTAAAATAAGATATACAGAAGTTAGTTCGGGTTGGTACTCGCGGGTTCAAACCCCAGGCACACACCTCAGACTTTTCGAAGTTATGTGTGTATTCGCAATGAATTATCACGTACTTTAATGGTGAAAAGAAAAACATCGTAAGGACACCTGCACACCTAAAAGTTCTTAGGAATTTCTTAGGTGGTGGACTAAGGTCTAAGCCCTCTCAGTTGTAGAGGAGGCCCGTGCCCAACAGTGAGACGTATATGGGTTGATGATGATAGAGGAGTTGGAAACAAAGACATAATTTATTAAGACGAAAGAATAATCGATTTTTCATTCCGAATTCTTGATAAATCGATTTCTACTAGACAGAACCAACCATAGCATTTCATGCAAGCAAGTCGCATTGAAAAGTTATCGTAGCTTGGCGCCTGTCGGATGTATCGGCCCGCCTCGTTCCGGATATTGCCGCGATACGCCGGCTATTGCGTCCTGACGCGGCGCGGAATCGAACCCGTGATGTGTTGCTTGTCGTTTTATTGCCACTGCGGAATGGGTTTTTGATCGAAATAAAAGTGAAGTTGGGGTAAAACGAGATTCATGTAATCGTAATGGGCTTGTTTATAGAAAAAATGCTTGATTATAATTTGTCAATTTTTGGCGATGACAGCATCGGTCCCACGGCATAAGGGTACCATTAAAAGTTGGGTTAGATGACCGGGTTGAGTAAAATGTAATTATATTTTGCCATTAGGAAATACCTACACAGTAATAGCAAAATAAGTCATAGTGGTAGCACTGAACTTATGTATTTAGGGAAGAAAGCACACTATCCTTTTGTTACATTAATGCCATGAGACGAACAAAGCAATCAATGAATTAATTCAATAAATAAATACACCCAACAGAGTCACATACATAGTTCTGACCCCACATTAAGATACGAGTCTTGTGTCGTGGGTATCAGAAACTACGAGAGACTTTTCGGTCTCACAAACAACCAGACCCGAAACAAATATTTGTGGATCACAAAAACATTTGTCCCGGTGCGGGGATCGAACCCGCGGCCTCTTGTTTCGCTAGCTGGGGTCTACCCAACTGCGCCACAGGGCTGTCAAAATAATATAAGTCGAAATGATATCTCCAAACCCATATCTAAGTGACGAAAGTATCACTATCCTTAAGATTCGCAATGCAACGCGTAATTGTAGCTAAATATTGGTAGTCCCACGGGATCTTTATCCGAAACAGGCTGTAAATCAATATGAACAGCGGCTTAAGAGGTTAGATAACACTTTAGAGCCCCACGAAGGTAATTCTATGAAATCGTTGTAATTTAGGAGTCTGCGATAAGGGAGACGGTACGAAAAATAGCCTACAATAATCATTATAAATCGGGTAAAGTTATATCAGTTTTGTAAATAAATGCTCTGAGCCAAGGTGGGATTATTTTATCTCGTGAACGTATTAAGTATTCAGCTTTTTGAAATGAGATATTTTAATATCTATACAAATAAATAAAATTGGAGTGTCTGTTTGTAATATTGATATAACCGCTTTTTAATAAATGCATATGGATGTATACACGGTACATATACCAAAATAACGTTTTTTACAATTTTTGTCTGTTTGTTCCGGCTAATCTCTGAAACGGGTGGACCAATTTTAACGGGATTTTCACTGGCAGATAGTTGATGTAATAAGGAGTAACTTAGGCTACTTTTAGTTCATAAATTTTCTTACTAAAAATAAATTTTCCGCGCGGACGAAGTCGCGGGCACAGCTAGTTAATATATAAAAGACAGAGAGCATAGACGACGTAACATTTTACAAGTACAAGATGATAAAGCTGTATGAAATCGACAAAAATGGTCACGTGATTATACAATTTGTTAATTTTTTAAATGACTTTTTAGAATGTAACATTGTCAAGATCTCCTCTGGCGCAGAAAAGAAAGCGATAAAAACAAGTGGTTCCAGTTTACGGCCTTCATTATATAATTTTTGTGTGGCTCATTAGTAAGGTATACGGTCCATCTAAATTCAAAAGATAGCTACTTTGATAAACGAAATTATTTCTTTATGCAAATTCAATACCTATGTCAAATTAAAGTCAATTATAAAGATTCTATTTAACCTTGTTTGAACTGAAAGTAATATGTAAAAAATTCTTAAAATATATGAAAATTGCTTCAGTAAAAATACAAATTGAATTTAATACTCTTAGAACGAGCCGCTTAAAAGGGGTAAAGCGATTTGTTTGAAGTTAAAGAAAAGATCAAAACAACTTGCATAAAGAATCTCATCGAAAATGAAAAGTAGTGAATTATACGAAATATCTTCACAGAATCCATTTAACATATGAAAGGTTTTGTATAAAAATGTAAAACATAATTTACAACAAAAAGAGAGAAATATAAAGAATAGGTACATTTTTTTAAACATTAAAAATCTGTAGTAAAACTATAAAAAAATGTAGTAGTGATGGCCTCAAAGGTTTAGGCGTACAGTTGAGTATCTCCGCGGTCGCGGGTTCAAACCCTGGATACAGATCTCTGACTTTTCGAAGTTATGTGTGTATTCATAATGAGTTTTTTTTTCTTTATTTATTATAGAGGGTTTTATTTCATAATGAGTTATCACGTAGTTTAACGGTAAGGAAAACATCGTGAGGAAACCTGCACACCTAAAAGTTCTTAGGAATTTCTTAGGTGTGTAGTCCGACATCCTACATTAGGCTAGAAAAGTGGACTAAAGGCTAAACCCTATCAGTTACCTACAGCCACTGGTAATAACATATTACAAACCATCTATCGTTCCTGTAACATTATTTAGACGCACCGAACAATATTCAATGTTCTCCTCGTGATTTTCAGTAAATACAGTGAACAGCTTATGGCGTTCGATGCGGAATTCAAGCCAGAGCGTATATACTTGGTACATTCATGTGGGTTCACCTCACATCGTAGTTTTATCCGGCCGCTGAGCACAGTATTGTGCCACCAGATACGGCAACTGAAAATTTGCCAAGAAATTGAAATTCGCATTGGTTTTCTGCTCTGTGTTTGCAGATACTCCGCCGTGGCGCAATCACTGTTTGAATTTTAGTTTTGAAACTAATCCCTTTTTAGAAAATACTATACGAATTTTATACAATACGTGGGTAAATATAATTGTTGGTGGTTTATTAAATGAAATACTGCTGTGTGAGGGGGAATTTTAGTTGATTTAATTTTAACTTGTTTCCAATTATGTTTGTGTATTTTTGGAAATAAAGAAACGTTCTATAATCTTTTCACTCAATATTTCGAGTAGTCTTGTTAGATTTACCATCAAGAGTTAAGCTTTCAGGACAAGTATAAAAGTTGTTGAAATTACCATACTAAGTAAACCTTTATTTACCCGAATAACTACGAAAGCTAAAACGTAAGCGGAACTGCACATTTCTATGCTGCTCCTGATAATTTCTTCATGATAAAAAAGCCAATAATGCTTTTGCCCAGCCGTGAATTAAGCCAATGACCTTCCGACAGCCCGTGCCCAACGATCCACGTGACCAACAAGGTACTGAACATAATATACAAAACTGGCAGCCTCGTGGCGCAGTTGGCTAGATACCAGCTTGCGAAACGTGAGGCCGCGGGTTCGATCCCCGCACCGAGACAAATGTTTGTGTGGTCCACAAATATTTGTTTCGGGTCTGGGTGTTTGTGAGACCCAAAAGTCTCTCGTAGTTTCTGATACCCACGATACAGGACTTGTATCCTAGTGTGGGGTCAGAACTATGTATGTGACTGTTGGGTGTATTTATTTAATTTATTTATTTATAACTGTAATAACGAAGAAAAATCAGCCATATAAGGTGAGTACTCACGACGCTTCGTTCTCGTACCCGAAAACAGGCGGTAGTCACAAAAAATACATTAAACTTGTGTTTAATCTGCCACCGCCGCACAAGCTTTGGCAATATGAAAATGAGTTTGAAAGTGCCTACAGGCATCACCAAACTTTGATGAGCTTACACTTGATTTAGATTCATAGCTTTTCTGGCGGCATCTGAATTGCTTACTTTGATGTTAGTTCTGTGTATGGTAAAAATTGTATGGAATTATTCATAGTCTTCGATGTCAACTTTTCGGGGCAAAAAAATTCTTTTCAAAGCTATTTTGCTTGGTGATATGAGAGTGATCGGTTTATTTAGGCTTTGATTTCAGTGGCTTATCTATGCAAAAATATTAATCATCTACTTATGAGTGTATCACTAACATATCTTCTATCAATTGAGACTTTTGGGCCCACTTATCTGGCCTAGCGTAGATAAACTTCTCATATTCATGACCTTATTTGTTGAAAGTTCATGTAATATATTTAGTTACTTTTCTTTATCGTTAAATAAAGGGAACATTTAATATTTAACAATAAATAGGATCATCAGGATTTATTCTTTATATATTGTGTACTTACGACTTTCATTTCTCTTCCTACATCTCCTTGCTTGGTTATCTGTAAGAGATCACCTTGTGCGATAAAACCGCTTTTTGCATTAATTTAGTCTACTGTCATCATCATCATCAGCCCATAATACGTCCCACTGCTGGGCACGGGCCTCCTCTACAACTGAGAGGGTTTAGACCTTAGTCCACCACGCTGGCCTAGTGCCGGTTGGCGGACTACACAGCTAAGAATTTCCTAAGAACTTTTAGGTGTGCAGGTTTCATCACGATGTTTTCCTTCACCGTTAAAGTACGTGATAATTCGTTGTGAATACACAAATAACTTCGAAAAGTCAGAGGTGTGTGCCTGGGGTTTGAACCCGCGACCGTCGAGATTCTCGACCGCGTGCCTAAACTTCAAGGTCATCACGATTAATACTCAGTCTACTGTACTCCGTGGTTTTGATCTCATGTGTACAACAAAGTTTTAAATAAATAAATATTCTTCAACATATGTAATCTTGACGTCATTTCCTAACATTTGAGCAAAAGCCGCCTGGAAATATTGGCAAAAATTGTGACTTAAGAATTTCACTCCGCTGTCCACGCTTCATGGTGCTCCGCCCCGCTTTGTAGGCAAGTAATATTACTAGGTACCGTGACTTCCTGTATTGTGCAATTTTGCGGTCTCGACATATTGCTGGTTTTGGGCATGTGAAAACTTAAATTAAATCTTTATTGAGTTAAGATTTGTATAAACAAAAAAAACTTATAACTAAATATGGCGTAAACTGTATATTTATAGTCTATTTACAAACACATGCACGCCTCGAAAGGATACGCAGAGTTGTATTTTTACGCGAGCCTATTACACCTAAGTCAGCTAAGATACGGTGTACGTTAGGCATAATTTAAATAAATTGTCTCCATGGATAATTTTGAAGTAACCATTGTTCAAAATTACGTGATGAATTATTTTTTTGTGTAGGTGTGTACGTAACTCAAGATAAAAATAAACACATGATATGATAATACTTATCATGCCAATTCTTGTAATTCGTTAAATAAATATACAGTGTATACGAATTAATTAACGAAGAAAGACAAATATTTTTATGTTCAATGGGCGTTTTATTCTAGATATTATTATTATGAGTCTAATTATTTCTAGTTTATTCTTAATATTTGTTATTGTAGGTAGTAGTCAGCCAAGACTGTGTATTTGAGGCTATTTAAATTTAGATTTATTATAATAATTTAATGCTAGAAAATTTAGGATTCATTTTAGAGATATTGTTCATATTGAGCTCTTATACGTTATAACAAAGTATGATGAATAATTAAAACAAAGTTAGGTTTAAATTTGCGTAGATATTTGGAGTTACAGTGTTTAAAATGAAATTAAATGTTTATTGCAATTGAATAATCGTTCATTAAAAAAATAGTCAATTTTTTTCAATAACTATAAACGTAGTTTTGTATAACATAACCAAAAAAGAAGAAACTTACTAAATATTTATTTATGACCTGGCCTTAATTGTAGAATATTTTAGTGCAAAATTCCTGTTCTCTTTTGCATTTGCTACATCTTACCTCCTTCCTTATATTTTCCATTTCCATCACTTTTCATCCTCCATGTCATTTTTATTTCATAGTAGTGATGGCCTCGAGGTTTAGGCGCGCGGTCGAGAATCTCGACGGTCGCAGGTTCAAACCCCCCAGGCACACACCTCTGACTTTTCGAAGTTATGTGTGTATTCACAAAGAATTATCACGTACTTTAACGGAGAAGGAAAACATCATGAGGAAACCTGCACACCTAAAAGTTCTTAGAAATTTCTTAAGTGTGTAGTCCGCCGACCCGCACTAGGCCAGCGTGGTGGACTAAGGCCTAAACACTCTCAGTTGTAGAGGAGGCCCGTGCCCAGCAGTGGGACGTATAGGGCTGATGATGATATCACTTTCATAGATACCAGTTCAGTGCTTGTGGGAACTGTTTTACTTAATCTGCTACGGTTACTGGAATTAAGGTGCAGCGCCATTTTCATTGCATACTAAAGACCACGTTTGGGTTGATTAAAATACCACAATTTGTAAAAGGAAATACAACTTTTAAGCTGGTTTCAATCAGCCACGACTTGTATGGAATTAACGACTTGTTGAGATTTTTAATGGAGAATGATCAGTTTTTTAAATTCCAATTTAGGTCTATAGTATTTTGTGACACATTGCGCTACTCAATTAACTTCGGTTTTGGCCTGTTCAATTCATTTGGTATGTGACCGCAGACTATTTGTGTGAAAATCCTATGTTGTACTGTTTAGTTGGTTAGCATTGGTTACTTTAATATTCCATAGAGTATGTATCCACCTATGTGAAATTTATTTCTTCGACGAGCCCCCAGGCACACACCTCTGACTTTTCGAAGTTATGTGTGTATTCACAATGAATTATCACTTGCTTTAACGGTGAAGGAAAACATCGTGATAAAACCTGCACACCTAAAAGTTCTTAGGAATTTCTTAGGTGTGTAGTCCGCCAACCCGCACTAGGCCAGCGTGGTGGACTAAGGCCTAAACCCTCTCAGTTGTAGAGGAGGCCCGTGCCCAGCAGTGGGACGTATATGGGCTGATGATGATGACGAGCAAATACAATAAGCCAGCCAGTTTGGATATAATATATGTAAAGTTTAATTAAAGATATTCATAGATAACCTCACGCCTGTATTCCCAAGGGATAGGCAGAGGTACATTTCTGCACCCACATTTCGCCAGGTATGTATCAGTACCACGTAATAGGGGGCGGGCCTATTGCCGGTTTTCCGGCGCATTTCTGCGTGCTGCTACTGAGAATTTCCTAACGGAAAAACCCAATAAGAGTGTGCCCAACCCGCGAATCGAACTCTAGATCGTACGGAACATACTTGTGCAGCACGAGGTACTTGACTAATAAATGATTTATTTTTCAAAAGGTCCTCAAAGGCAGACATTAAGTCGAAGCAGCGAACATTTTACTGATAAAGGTCACGATTTAAGTCGGAGTTATTACGTTTTATTCTTTACGGTTTTTCACGTCAGAGCTTGATGTGTTGCGCATCAGTATTTTACGTATTCTTTGAATAGAAATTGAAATCCGAAACAATAATACGAGTAGAACTGAGAAGGCCGGGATGATTTATTCATAACTCGATCACGCTTGATGTTTTCAGACAGACGTAAGTGTTCATTTCTTTTTCACTACAAATTACTTTTTGTGAGTTCCCACTTTGTATCCCTAGGGATTGAGGTTGGCAGTCTCAGCCGATACTTGTTGTTGATTTGTTTTCATATAAATTTTCTAAATTAGTAGCTACCATTATTGTCTACTAATTTTATAAAACGTTAATTGATTGTATAAATATCAAGATTATTAAATTGAAGAAGCACCGTTTATTGGCATTTGAAAGTCGTAGTAAAGCTTAATAGCTCAGTTGACGTTGACAGTTTGGACAATAGACTAAGGCAGTAGATACAGCCAAGTTGCAATAATCGGTAATCGGGTAAATTTACACATGGTTGGTTATCCGCCGCTACTGGTCACTCGTGTGTGTAGTTCGCTTTATACTATATCAATACTATTAATAAATTAAAAAATTGGGTATATTTATTGTGTAGTATATACGTACAGTACATAGCATACCTGGCGAAATGTGGGTGCAGAAATGCACCTCTGCCTTCCCCTTGGGGGAATACAGGCGTGCGGTTATGTATGTATTTTGAGTATTTTTATACGGATAGTGACCAGAGTATATACGATATAAAACTTACCTTGTTGACACATGAAAATGTGTCTCGTTCAGCGATAAGACTGTACCAGGCCACCATTAATGTAAGGAGATAATATTTTGATGTGAACACTTCTTTAGCATCGTTTTGATTTTAAATTCGATGAAACGAAAAAGCGACAGTAAAAAGAAACTGAACATTTTAGTAAAGGTTTTACCGTTAATATACTTGGCCACTATATAATATTGTAAAGAACGGAGCCATAAAATTTATTTTTTATCTTGAAACCAAAAAAATTAAAGGTTTCACTTCTACAATGTGTAAATTGCAATACAAAACATATGTTTTGTATTTGTATATAAAAACAAAAACAATAATTTTAACAATGAGAAATAAATACTTTATTCAGTCGTCGCTTATTTTGTCTACACATCACTACCAATTTCTGTAGAAAAGATTCGTTCCAAGTAATGAAACAGATATGATATAAAACGATAGAATATTGTGTATTTATTTTATTTCTAGTACATGCTTAAACAATTTCACGTTCCAATAAACGCAGACAAAATAACACTGAAAAGATACTTAAATGTCACCTCAAGTTCAATGTAATATAACTAAGTTATTTGTCTCGGTAATGTCGTTATTTCATGAAAATTGTAATATCGGGCTAATACTTCGGTCCAATCTCGCCGGTAAAACGCGAAATATGCAAATAGGTTTAAAATTGACTTTGAAATGTGTCCTGCGAACTTTGTTTATCTTGCTGGTATTTTAGTGAGGTGCGTCAACGGCGTGAAGTTGGCTGCAATTTATAGATATTTGAAAGCATAATAAGGACATTCCAGTAGTGCAGAATGTGTGGGTATCCATACTAATATAAATTCAACGTAATGTTATCAGTTCACGGCTAAACAACTATTACTAATTTAGTTGTCATATTTTTTTTTTATTAGAACATTATGATTGCCCTTTGTCGAAGGGCGGACCTTTGATAATGACACAGGGAAGGAAATATACGGAGCTGCGTTAGACTATTTTGTCAAAAAGTTTTTTTCAAAGCTATATCAACTTCTTCCTAAACCACATTTTGCATATAGTAAAACGTAACTTAATTTACAACGCATAATTCCCACAGCAGACTTAACATAGCTTGTACATCATAATAAACACATGCACATAACTGTCAAGAAGACACATAAAGAAAACAAACGGCAAATATGAAAGTCCCCAAAAGAGTTCAATATAAATATTTCACACCCAAACG
Organism: Hemaris fuciformis; assembly: GCA_907164795.1. NCBI lineage: Eukaryota > Metazoa > Arthropoda > Insecta > Lepidoptera > Sphingidae > Hemaris > Hemaris fuciformis. Next base: position 4,140,092 of record OU015443.1, read on the forward strand.
CAATACGCCGCGGAACATATAGACATCAAGCGTATAAATTGTGGGATTTCTGTGCTCGGGGCAAACTGAAATATGCAATAGTCTCGGTCCAAATAAAGCTGAGGGCATATGTCAGCGGCAAGAGCCGGGAGAACGAATAAATTGGCCGATGGGGCGTCCCATAAACGGTTTATGTGCCGTGAAGTGGCCGAGAATTCCTCCAGCTCATAGCGCTGTCGATGTTAGAATTAGGGAAGAAACGCCCCACCTTGCACCCTCGTAAAATTACTAGAATGCTACCTTTGGAGTCTCGGAAAGAATTGAAATGCGGAATTTTAAATACGGGCTACGTTGTAGATATCATTCGCAATGAGGATGTACATACATACATACATAAACTCACGCCTGTATTCCCTGAAGGGGTAGGCAGAGGTGCATTTCTGCACCCACATTTCGCCAGATATGAATCAGTCCCACGTAACAGGGGGCGAGCCTATTGCCGTTTTTCGGGCACAGTTCCAGACTCCGTGCTGCTACTGAGAATTTCCTAATGGAAAAATCCAATAACACTGCCCGACCCGGGAATCGAACCCAGGACCTCTAGATCGCATGGCACATACTTGTACCGCGAGATCACGAGGCAGTTATGGGATAAAAGTTGTTTACATATATTCGTTTTTAAAACCTATGTACACTAACCTTTTGTACAGCTTGAAGAGGTTAGGTCCTAGTAGTACTCTACTTCCCGGCAGCCCTGGGGGAGGGGGGCGGGAAGCGTATGTCGTGGTCACCGGTCTTCCAGCCCGGCGCGCGGCGACGTCATGTCCGCGCAGATGTTAAAGCCGGGCTGGTTCTCTAACAAAATCCCTAAACCGGCATACCGACCAAAACCCCCCGGTGGCCACCTCCGCGCCAAGTGGGGCGCCCATGGTACGTGAGTGAGAAGCCCACCGTTATCCACAGCCGCCCGGTGCGCCTCTGAGACGTAGAGTAGTACGCTGCATAACACGGCTTGGATGATTTGACCCCAAATATTCTTACTCATAGCTCATATTTGCTTAGCAAACTACGTGTTTTCATGTAAAACTTTAAGTATTTAAAGGTGTTTCGAGTTCAAACCTATGAATGTCAAGAGGCCGTCTTACTCGTTACTTTACGAAATAAAAATTCAATGACGGCAAAATAATGATGTTGTCGCGACCGCGAGTTTACTAAAAGTTTAACCATAAAAATACTACCCCCCGTCGTGAGTTTTATTCATAAAGTCTCGAAAGTTGAGTGGTACGTTTTGTTTCGATTGGTCACATTCGCTTATTTCATGGTAAGGATCTAATAAGATGCCTATGTTTTTTACTATCAAAATATGTATAGTGATACGAGTTTGGATTAATTTATTATTGCGAGGTACAGAGAGACGAATAAAAGTTATTACACAATAGACTATGAACTATTTTATTCTAGGCAGGGTCTGCATTCAAGGAAACAAGAGTATATCGGCAAGTAAATGATATTCAAACCAAATTTTAAGGGTAAAAACTAGAAAATAAGTACATACATACATACATAAACTCACGCCTATATTCCCCGAAGGGGTAGGCAGAGTTGCATTTTTGCACCCACATTTCGCCAGTATGTATCAGTACCACGTAATAGGAGGCGAGCCTCTTGCCGTTTTTCGGGCACATTTCCAGAATCCGTACTGTTACTGAGAATTTCGTTATGGAAAAACCCAATAACACATTGCAGGACCCGGGAATTGAACCCAGGACCTCTAGATCGTACGACACATACTTGTACCGCGAGACCACGAGGCAGAAAATAAGTGCTATAGTTTAATATCAAAAAATGCTAAAATAAAATAACAAGGCAAAATTTACCCTGTTTTTCTTCTTTCCCTCTTTTATTATAAACATAGCTGTCTAAGTTTACCTAGGTATATGTTTTTTTATATTTACCCCTGTATTATAAAATCAAGCAAGTTTGTTTTTGTTAACTTTAATAGAGATACAAAATAGCTAACAACAATTGATTAGCAACGATTTGAAAGGTAATAATTGCGCGTCATATTTGGTACACGGAACAATAAGCTCTAGCATAATATGAAGGTAATAAATTTATGCAATGAGTTTCGTTTGGCCAATTAATCTCTTATACAATAATGTAAATGTGCAAGATATGTAATCTCAGTGTTGTTACGTCCGAAAGTAATTTTCATAAATTAAATTCTGCTTGTAATTGCATATTGTTGCTTTTGTTTTCCGTCCAAAAATGAGGTATTGTAATTTACTATGTGTTTCTTTGTACTCAAATGTACTGTGGTTAATTTTATTATATTTATTGAATTCAAATAAGTGTTTCTGTTTTTCTTATTTCTCGGGAAAGGCACGGTTAGCGCATCTACTAGTGCTTAAGTTTATTTTTATGAAATTGTATGTTAAAAAATGAAAAAAAAACTGATATTAGGACTGTCTCAACTCAAAAAATCAACCTAGACCACAGGAGTATATATTATGAATTATACATACATATATCTGGTTATTATAGGTATACAACTAATATGTACTTATACAGCTAATATTTATTACGCTGCTTTATATTTCGACTGTCGATAATAGTTTTTAGAAAGGATGAATAAAACCGGTAATTAATATAATATATGCGCATATTTTTATACATATATAAATACATAACTTGACGCCTGTGTTCCCTGAAAAGGTATGCAGAGGTGCATTTCTGCAACCCATATTTCGCCAAGACCCTATTGCCGTTTTTCGGGCACATTTCCAGACTCTGTGTTACTATTGAGAATTTCCTAATGAAAAATCCAATAACATTCTGCCCGACCCGGGACCTCTAGGTTGCACGGTACATACATATATACATACATGAGCCCAGAGTCCACGAGGGAGTCTATTTATTTTTATTGTTAATATTAATTTCATCATCCGCCCATATACGTCCCACTGCAGGGCACGAGCCCCCTTTACAACTGAGAGGGTTTTAGGCCTTAGTTCAACACGTTGGCCTAGTGCGGGTTGGCGGACCACACACCTAAGAAATTCCTAAGAACTTTTTCCTCAGGATGTTTACCTTCACCGTTAAAGGACGTGATAATTCTTTGTGAATATACACATAACTTCGAAAAGTCAGAGGTTTGAACCCGTGATCGTCGAGATTCTCGACCGCGTGCCTAAACCTCGAGCCCATCACGACTTAATCCTAGGTTATCATTACAAATCGTTTGGGTTAGTTTTATTCACTTAAATGGCACCTACATAGTTTCAGACCTCATAATTACATACCTCATGTCTGTATCGCCGCTGAACCAACGTGGCCTTAAAATCTTATGCTTTAGCCTTGTGTTAAATTGATAAATAAAGAAAAAAAAATGCTCGCACACACAGCGTATAAATTTCTAAATCAATAGATGTTTATCTAAATGACGGTAAACACTTAAAGAATAAGGGGTCGTGTAAACGTGCCTTATCTGCAATCACAAAGCAAATCCAGTTATTCAATTTGGTCAATAAATTATTGGCGTTTCATAGATTACAAAAATAAATTGTTGTGTTTATTGTTCGAAAACAGTAATTGATTTTGAGAAAATTATTTCAAAGCTGTTCATTTATTTACTTACATTCTAGCTGGCGTCTCTAAAGGGATAGGCAGATATACTTCTACAATCAAGTTTCGCCACAAGTAAGCCTATTTTGAGAACATTTCCCGTAAGAATTAAGAAACCATGCAGAAATTAGAAAAGTCATTAGCACCGCGCCTGCCCGGTAATCGATTTTATCCTATAGCTATTCACCATTCATCAATTTCGAAATGAACAAAACCGTTGAAGTTGACGTTTGCTATGCTTGTTAGATGGCCGTCGAAACCCAGTCCAGTGTGGGTTAAAACTCTTTTTTAACCTAGCAATTTGGTCCCATCTAAATCAGCAAGCCGGCTGACAGTGGCAGTTTAATCGGAGGTCGCGGGACATCCATCACGTGCTGCGTGCTTCATCCATCAATCTGGCACGCTTGTGGACGAAAGGGTTGTGCCCTGCATCCTTTATTTATTGCCGATATCTTACTTATCTTTTGTGTTTTTAAAAGGGTTGTTTTTCTCCTCTAGCTTAGGTGTTTAGTAATATATGAGCACAGGTACAAGAAGTAGTGCAGTAAATCAGTGGCGGTACTTCCATCCGCCCAAAAGCGTTACACGTTAATTTGTAATGTATAGTTTATAATTGTTTATTGTGGGGTCAGGATATTTATTTATTTAACTCTTTATCGTACACATTTTAAATCATACAAAAATATATATAACGGCTTAAACCATATACTGAGAGCTATGTCATCGCTCTTGCATAAACAAGAATGACTCATGGGCGGTCGCCCCACTGCGGTGTCGATCGCCCCACTACGCCCAAACCAGCGGAGTGGAGCATTCGTCCGTCTACGCGCGGACAGCAAACATCCGATGTATTGGGAATTTAAAAGGAATTCTGATTGAAGTTGATTGTTCAAATCACTTCTCAAAATGAATCCTCCAATATTAACGATGTCACTGCTATTCTTTAAAGTACTGGGCTATCAGAGTTGTTGACGAGTTGCTGGGTTTTTCTATCAGAAAAATCTTGTACCGGCGTGCAATTATGGTTGTTCTTAAACCAAAACTAATATTAGCAATTTTTTCTATTTTATGTAGTGTAGATATATGTCTAGTATAATTATATAGTCTTTATTTGTTCTCTCCAATTTTAATTGACAAAGAGGGTTATACAGCCCTCAGGAAGCTTTCATGACAGTATTTGTCTGTGGTTAATTTTGGCTCTGTGGTTATCATTAGAATAGTCAGTTTGCTTTCTAAGGATATATGGTATATTTAAAATATAATTGAAAGCAAGTAGACAAATATCTTTTGCTTATGATATTTACATCATCATCAGCACATATACGTCCCACTGCTGGACACGGGCCTCCTATACGACTGAGAGGGTTTAGGCCTCCACGCTTGTCTAGTGTGGGTTGACGGACAATACACCGAAGAAATACTTAAGAACTTTTTGGTGTGCAGCTTTCCTCACGATGTTTTCCTTCACCGTTAAAGTAAGTGATAATTCATTATGAATACACACATAACTTCGAAAAGTCAGAGGTGTGTGCCCGGGGTTTGTACCCGCGACCGCCACCGCCAAACATTTTGCTTTTTAATTAGAACCTTTTGCTAAAATTCAAAATATACTGTACACAGTCATATACCAAAGACAAAAATAGGTCGGAAACAAACAGGGATGATATAAAAACGTTTATTCAACGCTTTGTCCGCACACATAAATTTAACACGCCGACTACGTTAAACAAGAAGCACAAACAAACAGTTTGCTCACGCAAAAACTAATGATTTATCGTCGAGAATAATACAAAAATGTACCAAATAGATGTCAATTACAGATTGTGGATAGAGTTCAACTCGAAATGAACCATACCAGTGTTATTAATGCGAAAGTTACTCGTTCTGAAATCTGAAACCAATGTCGATGGGTTTGGATGAAATTTGGAACTCTGCTCATTAAATAGTTTATCACAGGATTTTTGCCCAGAATGAAAAATAAAGTTTATGTGGGTGGTTTATCCATATACATAACATACCCCACGCCTGTATTCCCCGAAGGGGTAGGCAGAGGTACATTTCTGCACCCACATTTCGCCAGGTATGTATCAGTCCCACGTAATAGGGGGCGAGCCTATTGCCGTTTTTCCGGCACATTTCCAGACTCCGTGCTGCTACTGAGAATTTCTTAATAGAAAAACCCAATTACACATTGCCCGACCTGGGAATTGAACCCAGGACCGATCGCACGGCACATACTTGTGCCGGGAGACCACGAGGCAGTCATCCAAAAATCCATAGTTCGGTGGTTCCATGACTGTTTATCCAAAAACGCCTATATTTTGTTTCTATTATTTACCTTGCGTTTCCTTCGTGTCTATGTGAGACTTATTATGTCTCGTAGTTTCTTACTAACATAAGACTTGTAACTTAGATGTCGCTGCGTGTGTTACTATGTGAAAAAATATTGTGCATCTGAATAAAATGGGTGGCTATACGAAGGAGTTATAAATAAATATTTTTTTGTGATTATTTCCCAACTGGTATTAACAACTACTGATCTCAATTTTTCAATTTTATATAATGTAAATCTGCATATATAAATAATATGCACGTATTGTAATTTTCGTGTGTATTTATATAGTTCCCAAGAGATTCGCGAAATTTCTGTGGAGTTGGAGAATGCGTCAAAAGCATTTCTGTTGAAAACCATTTAATCGGCGTGAATGTTCAGTCAAGCGTACGTGATGTCAAAGGCATTTAGCGCCCGAATCGTGTTTTATCGGTATAAAAAATCATTAAAAGATTTAAATATATATTTTAATAATTATATAAAATAAATATAAGGTTTTCTTTTCCACACGGAACTTCTAGAGAAATTTAGGGAACGCACCCAAAAACTTTTTAACCCGTACTAGTCCATCGTAATGGACAAAAGCCTAAATTGATATCGAAATAATATTAAAAAACTTAATAATATCTTAAAATCAAGACAAATACATGCGACGTGTTGCAAAGACAATGTGGATTAGTTTTCCTTTGTAGATGTTGAAACACTGTGTAGTGCTGAGACATTTGCAATAGCGCTGATCCCACCACAATGAACACATGAAATTTAGTTTCAATGCATTAAAAAATAAGATTTGTTTTTCTTTGGTTTAAAACGTGACGAGCCTAATAAATGGTTCATATTCCACAGACCACAACAGTTAAACGTAACCCTACCTTATTAATTTTAATAAAGAATCGTGTTTGTAGGAAAAGACAAACCGTTTGTAGTGCCAGCAAAAGATACAACAATTGTGACTATCATTTATAACAACCAACAAGATATATTTTTGTTAAGAAGAAATAACGGAGTTTGCTACGGCGAAGTTTTTAATAAGATTAGTCCCCAAGGTCCAGTGGACCTTAATGGATCAATTTACAACAATTTAGTGAAATAAAATTATTTTTGTTGTTACAATTGTGCCTAGTTTGTAAGCCTGTGGTCTTAATATTGTGTTATTATCATGTCTTTAAATTGGGTAATTTTAAACATCTCTCCATTACTCATAAAATGCTAATTAATTTATTTAATTTTAAATTAATCAATTATTCATACAACTTAATGTTTTAGTTGTATCATTATAATTAATTTCCATAATTAGTTCTTAGGTTTATAAAAGCTCCATTGATTCCTAAGCCTTGGGCCTTATGACTTAATGGATATTTAGTACTGCAAATGGCCAATTGATGCACCAAGAATTTAAACTAAAGAGAGACAAAATTTTAACTGGCAGAAGTTTATTTGCCGAAAAAAAAAAACAGATTGTGGTATTATCAAAATAAGAATGTCCTTTTTACGTCTTCTGTTATTTTTTGGATCTATGTATAAAGTATAGGCGCTGTAGCTAATAATGCATAATGATTAGAGTATAGTGTAAACAGAAATGACGTCATTTCCACACAATAATTCTGGCCCTCTGAATTGTTTATTCACCCTTCGTAAAAAGGAGCCGAGGTAGTAGTAAGTAATTAAGATAGTTTTTACCTTGTCTTATGACTAAAATTAAGAATTTTTATGCCTAATTTTAATATCTCATTTAGGGAGAAGACTCGCTTTACTTGCTTAGTCATTAATTATAAAGCATTGCATACATTTATGAAATTTAAAATTTTCTCAAAGTTGTAACAAGAAAACTTTAGTTAGAATAGTTTGAAGTGCAGTCTAGTTTATTTGTCTGAGTCTAGCTAATGTTTTATGAATAATTTCTCTTAACATATTTTTGTATTAGTGTAATATAGTATGAATAAAAATTTTATATTAAAATTAGAGATAAAGTAATAACAGCTGAGGAGGATTGCCGGCGGCTAAATCAGAGAAAAAGCGAACACCATTAAGTGTGCCGAGCAAAAAATTTGGTCGGGCAAAGAATTATAGGGTTTTCTATTAGAAAATTCTCAGTAGAAGCACGGGGTCTGGAAAATGTGTCTGAAAAACGGCCAAAGACTTGCAATCTAGGTACTTCGTGGGACTGATACAAACTCGTAATGTAGTCGTGATGACCTCGAGGTTTAGGCACGCGGTCGAGAATCTCGGCGGTCGCGGGTCAAACCCCAGGCACACACGTCTGACTTTTCGAAGTAATTTTTGTATTTACAAAGAATTATCACGTACTTTAACGGTGAAGGAAAACATGGTTATGAAACCTGCACACCCAAAAGTTCTAAGGAATTTCTTAGCTGTGTAGTCCGCCAACCCGCACTAGGCCAGCGTGGTGAACTAAGGCCCTAACCCTCTCAATTGTAGAGGAGGCCCGTCCCCAGCAGTGGGACGTATTTTGAGTTACAATATTCTTGTTTTGCTAGTGCGATATGAGAATTTCAATGTAGTAAAAACCTAATAACAAGCTGAAAACTTATTATTAATGTTGTTGTTGTTAGTCAAAGTAAGGTCACTGTGAATGTGGCCGTTGTGTAAAATCACGGTCGATCTACGTCGAAACGCAAACCGGTGTAGCCTAGATCTAGATTCAGGGTCGATGGCCTAAGTTGTAAAATACTAGTTGTTTTTTCTGAATAATTCATGTATTTTGGGAATCCGGTTGGGGTGTATGACCTGGGTTACTTAATAAAAGATATTTATGAAGACTGAATTAATACACTACCTATATCTATATTTTTTTCTTATTTCTTTTTTTTATAATAAAAGTAGTGATGGCCTCGATGTTTGGGCGCGCGGTCGAGAATCTCGGCGGTCGCGGGTTCAAACCCTAGGCATACAGCTCTGACTTTTCGAAGTTACCTGTGTATTCACAAAGAATTATCACACACTTTAACGGTGAAGGCACACCTAAAAGTTCTTAGGAATTTCTCAGCTGTGTAGTCCGCCGACCCGCACTCGGCCAGCGTGGTGGACTAAGGCCTAAACCCTCTTAGCGGTAGAGGAGGCCCGTGCCCAGCAGTGGAACGTATAGGTATGGGCTGATGATGATGATGATTTTTACAGCGACACGACAAACTGACAAAAACGCACTTGCTTACCATAGCTGTTGGTGCTGTTCAAACAAAGCATCAAATGCCTAGAGCGTCACTCGATTGCCAGTGCTTGCTGAGATTCCTCTTCACGATACACTTAAAGAACCCAGAGTGACAGAAAAGAGGGAGCACGTAGGCTAGAAAACTATTCTACACGTTCACAGTGCGGAAACGAAAATTACTAGACAACACTTTTATGCTTACTCATTTTATATTCATATTCTTTTATAATTTATAAGGAATAATAAAAAAATCATGTGTGTGGCATATTTATTCTGTCAGAAATTTTTCAAATATAAAAACCCAATTACAGTTTGCCCGACCGGGAAATCCAACTCAGGATTACTAGATCGAACGGCACTCGAGCTGGTCATAAGCCTCCCCCAAAGACTTCCAGAGCGCACTATTAAAAACGGCCTACATTCTGCTTCCCACGATCTTCATGAGATCATCAGTCAAAAGACGTTCAACTTCTTTCATAAGATTACCAGAATTCTCTGTCAGAAGCGGCCAGCATCCAATGGTTCAAGGAATCGCAAATATTTAAGCATAAATGTGGTGATAACTTTCTATCCGATATATTTCCGTGGTTAGTATCATCAGTGGTGTAAACCTATGCGGCTATTTCCCGCTCTCATACGGTGCAAGCCACAATCTATTATCTGATACAAGCGGCCATAACATCTGAGCGTGGCGACGCTATCATAATAAAATGTTTACAACCCATATCCTGCGAGCGTTGTAGCTTTACAACCAAGCAGTATTTACTTTTTAAATATTAATAACTTTTTATCCCACATATGAGATGTGCTTCTCATTATGCTTGAGTTTGCGGTGGCTTTACAACGTCATTAGACGGAGATTTTGTGTAAAAAATATTTAAATAAAGAATAATTAAAAATAAACCTTTTCGTAAGAATACAGGCATAAAGCCTTTTCAAAAAGAAAAAAATGTATTTTATAAAATGCATTTCCTACAACAAGCAGTAAGTCGAATGTTCGTACGCGAACTTTTTAAAATTTGTTTCGAATCAGGGTATTTTGAGACAGAAGAGCCAAAGCAGTTTATTATAACCGTATAAAGGAAGTTAAACAAAAGTTGTGACTTATTTTTTATGTTCTTTATAATAAATAAATAATATTGTCACAGATTATGAACAATGGATCCAACAACTTTCGGATCGAACTAAAAAAAAAGGAATTTTAAAGTAATAAAATCAATCTTTTTTTTACAATTGAGGCAAAAAATGTTAATCGCGAGTCCGACTTGAAAGATAATTACTGTCTAATTACAATTAGTCTGAGAGCCAGTAGTTGTTAACGGAGAATGCGGTAGCAAAACAAATGTTTGCGCGTCATTAGTGTTGCAACTAGCAACCACTTCACTTGCTTAATTACAAAGAACCAGAACTAATGTGGTGACCATGCATTTAAAGATAAAATAGGATAATGTAAATATTAAACATCATATTAATAACAATGTATTGTGTTTTTTCATATTTTAAAACTGCTTGATCCATTTTAATGAAATTGAATAAAGATGTAGACGGTTACCGCCTACTTTTAATTTATTTTTGGATAACATTGGGCGTGGACAATTCCGAACCGGTCGTTTAGTTTTACATATTCGTGGTGGTAAAGCTTTTTGTAATGCCGTGTCACACAAATTATTCTCAGACAATAATAATTATTATTACAATGTATTTGTATGTTTTCTCCTTTCATTGCCTGTCACAAAATATAATGTTTAAACGTCATGCCTGCTTATAATTTAAATAGATACATTGTTTTATATTTTTCAGAATACCTTTTCACTTGTTGTTTTTGTATAAACTTTTTTTTTGGTGTGCTAAATAATTAAATACAAAAATATATTCACGATAAATAATTAATATTTGCAAAGTACGTTTAAGCCAATGATTTGACGCGAAGGTGGTTTAAGCCATTAGGACTCATATTTGCATAATCTAAACGCTCAAATTTCCTTGAATAAGTAACACTAAAAAATTCGAAAGCATTTGGTTTAGACTAAGGGGAATATAATAATGTCATATTGGCGTCATGAATGAAGCACGCGGTCGAGACAAAATCTCGACGATTGTGTGTTCAAGTCTCAGGAACTGATCTCTAAATTTTCGAAATCATGAGTGTATTTTACACGTAATAATGTGTTTCACGCACTTTAAACATTTCATTTCAGACATTTCAAAGGTTCTCAATGAAAAAACCGAAAAGTTAAAGAAATTCCACCAACCTGCACTGCGTGTTGGAGTCATACCTGACTCTCCGTTGTAGAAACGGTCCGTGCCCAGCAATGGGACGAGTGTGAGAAGAGATGAAACTCGATTATGGAATAAATTTATTACTTTTCGTCATTAAGACAGGTACATCCCGGCCAAAGTGGCTGTATCATTGTCTTTGATTCATTAATTGACACTAGAATTGTCTCCAATATATAAATATACTGGTCACCCTGTTCAAAATTGTCACTTATCGATTATGAAATGAAGGTATACCAAAGATTATCCGTAGCGCTCATTACAAAAACAGACTTTACTCAATCGTGTATTTTAAATGTTCGGTGCAAATTAAACCAACGGTAATACAATACGGTTTACGTAATAATTTTGTAATTGTTTGTTACGCGAATTTTGTACGCTTGTCGAGTATGTGAAAATTTTAACGCAAATATATTATGTCAATATTTTGTTTTAATTAATGTAATTGAGTTATTGTTTGTGTGCAAGTGTGAATTGTTTCCGATGTCGGTGAGTTGGGAATTGTATTCATTTTCAAATTAATGATTATACGATTGGATGCCCTATTCATTGTGTTTATTTAAAAACATCGTTCGGAATGTTTGGTCAAAAGAGAATGTATTTTATTAATGTTAATACGCTAGTATTGTACTTTATACGTACTTGTTGAGCGGAATCTTTGCGGTTTTATAAGACTATTTTGTTATTCAGTTAGTTACATCGATTTCTCAATAAATTAGTGTATTACTGATCTCAATCACCCAAGATATTTAGGAGTTTTGGCGGCAGTGATACAGAACTTTTATCATAAATGCTTACAAAGCCCGTACAAAACGTCATCTTTTATGGTGAGAATTATGAATAGACGATGACTATTCCACATTTTTACATAATAAATCGATCACACACTAATTATAATATACAATTCTTGTACCTCTTGGCGATATCAAAAGGGGTAAGCCAACACAAATGTTTGTGAATCTCACGTCGAACCCGCGGCCTCGAGTTCCACAAACATACATATGACCTAAGTACGCATTGATTATCTCGTTAGTTTGGTGTCAAGGGTGCAGCACGGCGAATGGCAATAGGCTTTTCCCCAATTCATCATCAGCCCATATACGTCCCACTGCTGAGTACTGAGAGGGTTTAGTTCTTAGTCCACCACGATGACCTAGTGCGGGTTGGCGGACTACACACCTAAAAAATCCTAAGAATTTTTAGGTGCGCAGGTTCTTTCATGATGTTTTCCTTTACCGTTAAAAGAAGTGGTAATTCGTTGTAAATATATACATCACTTCGAAAAGTCAGAGGTGTGTGTCTGGGGTTTGAACCCGCGTTCGCCGATATTCTCGACCGCGATCCTAAACCTCAAAACCAAAACTACTGCCACTTCCCCTATTACTTGGTACTTAAACAAAACTGGCGAGACTTAGGTGCAGAAATGCGCCTCAGCCTACACAGCCGTATGTTTTGTGAGTGAAGAGAAGCTTGTTACCTACACAATGTAGACGAGTTCCACAGCACTTAACGTAACATAAGTGCACGTACATTAATGTTGTCAAAATATTAGTCTAATGTTGCAATTTGGCTTGTGTCCAGTAGATTTGGCGCTGTGTTGTGTCGCGCGACGTGTGCGCCACGTTGTTTATGGCGCCGACGCCACTAGCAATGTTGGGAGATTCAACGACGTACACACAAGATTTGTTAGCACTGCTAAAATACTGTCTCTTACATGACTGCTTATGAAAATTCCTTAAATTGTTGCTGCGGATGTACATATGTAGGTCTCAGTGGCGGTAATTCCATAGAAGCCCAAAAGCCCAGTTTGCCTTACAGAATTCCGAATAATAATCTTTATTTACCAAATCATTTTGACATTTAAATGAGAGAGAATATCCTTTTTTTTTTTTTTTTTCTCGAGGGGAAAGCTGTTTATGGCTCTACTTCCCGCCAGCCCCGGGGGAGGGGGGCGGGAAGCGGATGTCGGGGTCACCGGTCTTCCAGCCCGGCGCGCGGCGACGTCATGTCCACGCAGATGTTAGGGCCGGGCTGGGTCCCTAACAATATCCCTAAACCGGCATACCGACCAAAACCCCCCGGTGGCCATCTCCGCGCCGAGTGGGGCGACCACGGTACGTTAGCGAGAAGCGCCAACCGTAATGCCGCAGCCGCCCGGTGCGCCTCCGAGACGTATTTGTCTCGGCCGTCTCGGAGTGTGTAGGGGGCGCAGTTGCACCCCCACTAGCTTGGTTCGGGCGCCCGGGTTGTTGATGGGCGCCCGCGACGTACACAGGCCACAGTGCCGCCGCCCCTCTCGGGGTCACTTTCAGTGAGGGCGCGCCGCCCCCGCAGCGCGCCCAGCGACCCCAAGGGCCCCTTTGAGTCGTCTTTTACGACAGGCAGGGGATACCGTGGTGGGATTCTAACGCCCCCTTGCCACAGGGCAGGGCGCCGGGTCTAGTTATCTCCGTTGACCCGGCGCCTCCTTCTCTGACGTCTTTGGCGGGCGGGATCGTTTCTCTCTCGATCCCGCTCCGCGCTCTCCTTCTGCGACATGACGTGCTCGCAGAAGGAGAGCACCGCTCGCCACGACCTCGGACTCTCGACCATCGAGAGAGAGAATATCCTGACCCAATAAACAATTATAAACTAGACATAACATAATTTCGTTTTCGGGCTTCTGTGAAAGTACCGCCACTGATATATGTCTCCATCATAAACATAAGCAGTAGTCTGCATTAGCTATGACGTTTTTATTTTACTTCTGCGGGAAAAATGTGTTTTAACATAGAATAGAATCAAAGAAACAAAGGTAATGAAAAAGGTCTATTGTACTTAAAGTAGGATGCACATTGTTTTGAGGTTACATATGGTTGAGAGTGGTGGGCTATCAAGAATATGCGTGAAAAATGATTGCAAGCAACTGAATTTGCAATAAGTTCAAGGATTATGTTGGAAAAATTAGCAAAATCGAAAGTTATGTTATGAGAAGAAGCTTACAAACGTAGAAAATGATTAGTATGTTTGTTGAAGGATCGATAGGAAGGCGAAGAGTGAAGAAGAGATTGATGAAGTGTGTAAGATAAAGAATGAGTAATGGCGTCACAGCATATAGCAATTTTTCCAAGGAGAAAACACACTAAGCCGCCTATTAATAAAATTGGGAACAGGACAGAAGAATGATGATGATTCTTCTTCATATATTTAGGGTCTGTTGTTTGATATGACAGTGATACGTGAGTAATGTTTTTCATTTTCTTTACCGCCATAGAGAATTTAGTAGAGCAATATAAATCACTGCGTTGTTAACGCAGACGACTAGTCACGGGAAAAGATACATCGGAAAAGTTTGAAAAAGCGAAAAAACAGCAGTAGTAAACTTTTTTACAACTAGAATTCAAAGTTGGGAAACCCTGACGTAGGTATACATTTATGAAAGGTTTTGAAAAGACGAGACATCCGATGATGGGAGGGTGAACCGAAGTTGAAAACAAACTGAGCTAGTTTCGGACGCGATCGGGCGAACTTTGCACATAAATCGAGCTTCGTAAATAATTTACCCATTCGGAATTCGTACACCGCACGATTTCCAACTGGGCGACACAGTGGCAATTTTCAACTATGCTACTAGTAACCACAACTCCGACGAAGTACAAAAAACAAGCTCTGATATGCACTGTGTTTTTGCGTCGCCCATTTGGAATGCCATCAATGAACGAATAGATAGGGTGAAATGTGAGAATTTTACGACGTACGTAATTTATCACTGGAAAGAAATGTCCCGTGGTTTATTTTACTGGATTTTGTTTTAAAATTATTGGTTAGAATTAAAGATGAGTATTTCACATCTAAATAAATAAGTCGACATGGAATTCCGTGTTGAATAAATGGTTTATGTTCTATTTTATAGTTGAATTGTAGAAACAATAGACGCACGGAATATATTTTCTCGCTTTTGGTGCGACGCGACGTCCCGATTTTTTATTGTACTTTTTTATACAATGCTTGTTTTTCCTGTATACGCGAGTTTAGGAATAAAAACACACACGAAAATACGTAGATCTGTGCAAATATTCGCAAGCTAAACGACCGAATGCATTCATTTATTTAGCGTTACATTTTTTTCCTCTTGTGACAGGAGAGCAACTTATGTGTGTTATTAATTCACCATATTTATCTAAAAAGTGAGCGCTCAGGAATTAGCCTGTGGAATTTCGGATTGGAAGAACTGTCATAACGGTGACAACTAGAGTGACGTAGCCAGTTTTATTTCTCGACCTTTTGCTATGACGATGTTTTACTGTGGGACGTATAAAATATACAGGGTATATTCAGACCGTGATCGGAAACTAAGGCAGATAAGAGCTGCGGTGATTACAAACATTGTGACATTAAAAAATCCCGACAAAAAATATAAAATAAATACGTTTTCCTTAGAACCACATCCATTTAATATCTGTGATTGTTAGGAAAACGTCATTTTTTTAATTTTTTTGTCGGGATTATTTTTAATGCCAAAGGGTTTGTAATCACTGTAGCTATTACCTGCCTTAGTTTCCGATCACGGTCTGAATACACTCTATTTATTTTATGAAATATACATCTAAGAAGCCTTGCCACATCGGTCATCAGTTCTGCAATCTAATTTCCAACACTAAATCACAAACTTTATTTTTAAACTAATAAATCTTAACTTCTTTCAAAACTAGAGAATTTTATTATATTCCATAACTCACAGCAATAACGTCACTTTATCGCGTTATTTATGTGGATAAAAGACACTGAGAACTTTTAGTTAAAGCCTCTTCGTAACACACACGATGATTTATAGTAATTCAAAACAAGGCGACATAAACAAATATGAAAAGCCTGAAATGGGATGACGCCATCAATCAAAGGACTTTATAGGAGTAAGTACCTAAGTTGAAGCGACAGACAGGAATAAAATAAAGGGTCGACCGTAAATTTCTTGCTAACCACGGCGGGGTCGACATGTTCGCCAGACTTGCAAAGTTATATTTGCTCTTATAGTAACGCTTGAACCTTAAGGAATAGTAAATTAGGCTGCTTTGGGAAAGCAAATGTTATTTTGTCGGACCATATCGGCTATCAGGGTTTTGTTTACAGTAATCACGCGTCTACTGGCGTTAGTAAAATAAAGTTACGAGTGTAATTCCTATTTGTTTGAGATATCACATTGTGTGGAAATGTCGAGTAATAAAGTGGATAATTGCTTGTTTTAAAATTATGTTCTTATAACTTTTCTAACACTGTTACAATATGAGACAAGGAGGACTGACATCTTGGTAAATTTTATTTCGGCTTATCCAAGAAGTAGTGATCGCCTCGAGGTTTAGGCGCGCGGTCGAGAATCTCGGCGGTCGCAGGTTCAAACCCCAGGCACGCACCTATGACTTTTCGAAGTTGTGTGTGTATTCACAATGAATTATCACGCACTTTAACGGCGAAGGAAAACATTGTGATGAAACCTGCATACCTAAAAGTTCTTAGGAATTTCTTAGGTATGTAGTCCGCCAACCCGCACTAGGCCAGCATGGTGAACTAAGGCCTAAACCCTCTCAAATGTAGAGGAGGCTCGTGCCCAGCCGTGGGACTTATATAGGCTGATGATGATACTTATATTATCATTCAGATATCTCCGTTTGTCTGTTTGTTATGTTTTCACGAAACATCGATTAGTCAGAGGCATGTTTCTGGGATAATAACCAGCGACCGCCGATGAAGTGTCTCGACGATTATGCATTTTACCATTGACGCCATTAGGGCATTAGAGCACTTACACGTAGCTCAGGAAAAATGTGTTCCTAGAACAATACTTCACTTTGAGCGAGTTTTATAACGAAGTTGAAAACTTCTTCTAGGATTTCCTAATTGCGTCTAGTTACATTTAATTACATCTGCAATTAAGTTTCGTAAGTGATGCTTTCACAAATTGACACAAGAGCTGTAAATTTTATGGTGCAATTTTATTTTCAGACGGCTTTTTCGGTGAATATTTCTCATGAATTCTGGCGGTAAACACATATAATAAATGCAATGAAAAGATTAAAAAATATGAACAGTTTAAAAATCTCTTTAAAGTACCTTTTTGGGATAATTTTTAATACTTAATTATAAATTCTATAATAAGTTATTTATAAGCAAATGTAACGTATATATTTTGCCTCGAATAGATAAATCTTGCAGTTGCCGAAATTGTCCAAGCGCGCGCAAAGTATGACTGCTGGATGTATTATTTAGAAAATTATAAAGAAATATAACATTACTTTTTTTTGTTTCAGACGAAAATGTGGCTGCTGCTACTCCTATCAATAATACCCTGTATCGTGGGTCAGGCGCAATGGGTTCCATGCTCAGAGCTGAACGACGATTTGCGGTACCCCTGCAGATGCAAGGTCCAAGTGGACAGAGCTCTCCAACTCAGGATATTGATGAACTGTGACAGGGTTGTTTTCGCTGGCGACTTCCCGACCTTGCCGTATGGAGCTCCCATCATATCCTTTACCCAGAGATGGTCTGGACAGCAGATGCTACCGACTCAGGTTACTTTTCGGTTTCTTTAATAGGAAGACATTTATATTCTGCAACTCCAATGGAGGAACTTGGCTTTAAGATGGGTTATGTGCGATCGAGATGAGATAAAATCGCGGGATCAGGAAAAGTGACATTAGATTTGTTGGTGGAAAAGAGTTCAGAATCCATATCTAAAAAGTGCCCAGTAAACGCGATAGGCTAGCCTTACATCATCATCATCTTCTTGCCCTGTTCCCAATTATTTCATTTGGGTTCGGCGCAGTATGTTTTATCCTTCCACACATCCCTATCAGCCGTCATGTCTTCATTCACCCCTTTTTCTTTTATATCTTCAGTCACACACTCCATCCATCTTTTCTTTGGCCTTCCTCTGCTCGCCCATCCATCAACTTTCACGTAGGTAAAAAGCAGTGGCGGTACTTTCATAGAAGCCCAAAAGACCAGTTTTCTTTACAAAATTCCGAATAATGATCTTTAGCTTTCAATCTTTATTTAACAAAAGCAATTTGACATATAAATGAGAATATCCTGACCCCATAATAAACAATTATAAACTAGACATTACAAATTAACGTATAACGGTTTTGGGCTTCTATGGATGTACCGCCACTGGTAAAAAGGAGATGAATATGAAAGTTGATGGGTAGGCTAGCCTTACGTTGGATGAAATTTTAAACGTAACGTGCGAAAAGTAAGATATATTGACAAATGATAAACGATGAATTGTGTTCTTAACACAAATAAGTAATGTAGAGGCAGCATACATCATTAAAATGATTGTAATGAGACGATTGTTATCAATGATGCGGTCTGAACAACGGCGGATTTCTTTTTGCCAACACGCAAAGTTTCATGATCTGATAACCGCAGTGATGTTGTGGAACCGTTGCTCTCCTGGCACACTAATGACGACTCGTCTAAGCGGAAATTACACGTAAATTACACTGAAAAAGTGTATGGATTGTGATTAAAGTATAATATGGCTATAAAAGTATAATGTTTCGTGTTATATGTCTCTATTTACCAAGGCTTATATTGCTGTATCGCTGCCTGCCTCGACTGACTGACTGCCTCGTGATCTCGCGGCAAAATGATGTGCTGTGCGATCTAGAAGTTTAGGGTTCGATTCCCGGGTCGGGCAAAGTGTTATTGGGTTTTCCATTAATTCAATTTCAAATTCAAATTCTCAGTAGCAGCACGGAGTTTGGAAATGTGCCCGTAAAACGGCAATAGGCTCGCCCCCTATTACGTGGGACTCGTACACACCTAGCGAAAGGGTGCAGAAATGCACCTTTGCCTACCCCTTCGGGGAACACAGGCGTGAGGTTATGTATACTATATATGTATGTATGTATATTGTTGATGGTCTTTCATGATGTCATCGAATCCTTGGCTTTAAATACCAACTGTATCACGAAATGTTTGACAAAGTTGCTTTGCGTCATAATAGTGAAATTAATTTCCATGTCAAGTTAAGTATTATTAGGTTATCCATTATGAGATTTTCAGTAGCAGTGCATAGTCTATCAATTAGCACTATCATCAGCCCATATACGTCCCACTGCTGGGCACGGGCCTCCTCTACAACTGAGAGGGTTTAGGCTTTAGTCCACCACGCTGGCTTAGTGCGGGTTGGCAGACCCTATATACAGCAATGGTATACCTCTTTTACGTGGGATGTGAAACACATCTGGTCGACATGGGTGGAGAAACCTGTCTACCCTTTTATAAATACTAATTTAAGTGTATGAATGTCTGTGTATGTCATTGGCGGGATTTCCATAGAAGCCCAAAAGCGTTAAACGTTAATTGTGTAATGTCTAGTTTATATTTGCTTATTATAGGGCTTTTATTTAACAAATTGCATACATACATAAACTCACGCCGGTATTCCCCGAAGGGGTAGGCAGAGGTGCATTTCTGCACCCACATTTCGCCAGGTATGTATCAGTCCCACGTAATAGGGGCGAGCCTATTGCCGTTTTTCGGGCACATTTCCAGACTCCGCGCTGTTACTGAGAATTTCCTAATGGAAAAACCCAATAACACTTTGCCCGACCCGGGAATCGAACCCAGGACCTCTAGATCGCACGGCACATACTTGTACCGCGAGACCAATAGCTTAACCTTTTGCTTAATAAAGATTTCAAGCTAAAAAAGCTATTATTCGAAATTTTAAAAGGCAAACTGGCCTTTTGTGCTTCTATGTAAGTACCGCCACTGGTGTATATACCTACTATATTATACCAACCCCCATCTTTGTTACTTTGCATTTACAAATGTATTTTATACAAAAATACCTGAACCAAACTCAAAGAGAGCAAGCATCCCAATCTAAAATCAGACGATTAAAACGACTTTTCCACACACAAAGTTTTTCCCGGTGCTATTTGGTTGGCAGCGTATTGATATTTGTTCTAAGCCGCACGGTACATACGAAATGCCGAGTTTCAAGTCGCGGTGGTCGAAGTCGACGGAAATTGCATGTTGCTACAGACGGCTGGTGTCAGTTTAACGTTCAGTATTCCATGTATTATGGATTATGTTTTTAGCAACCTATCAAGTCGATGTTTCGTTTATTTTTTTAGTTAACGGAGTACTGTTATATGTATTTTAAGAACGGGGATGAATATCAAAGAGTTTTGATTCAATTCATCATCATTAGCCCAAATACGTCCCACTGCTGGGCACGGGCCTCCTCTACAACTGAGAGGGTTTAGGCCTTAGTCCACCACGCTGGCCTAGTGCGGGTTGGCGGACTACATACCTAAGAAATTCCTAAGAACTTTTAGGTGTGCAGGTTTTATCACGATGTTTTCCTTCACCGTTAAAGCAAGTGATAATTCATTGTGAATACACGCATAACTTCGAAAAGTGAGAGGTGTGTGCCTAGGGTTTGAACCCGCGACCGCCGAAATTCTCGACCGCGTGCCTAAACCTCGAGGCCATCACATTGATTCAATTACATGGTTCATAATATTAATGTAGCACGATTTTACAGTATATAGAGTGGTGTTGGTTGATATCCTAATATCTTCATACACAGGACGCGCATTAAAAGTTTAACGAATATTAACGAAGTTTATTTAGACTTTACTCGAAGATCGTTTTTATTTTTATTTTTTTATAAATCTCGTAGAAAAAAGAAAAAGGTTCTAATGTATCCTACACTCACACAGTATGTTTATTTATTTATTTATAAACTCTTTATTGTACACTAAGAAATAATGAACAAAACAATATACAAATAGAATGAAGTACAATTGGCGGTCTTATCATCTCAATCTTTTAGAGACAACCATAAGATGGACATAAACAAATGATATGTTGTTATGGACAATGATGATACAGACTCATAATTATGTAGATGATGTAGATAACGTGCTGGCCAAGTGATGAAGATTGGAGAGAGACGGGTATTTCTATCGACAAACGAACCGACGCAGTTTAATTACTGTATACAAAAAAAAAACAGCATTTAATTATTGCTGTTCACTCGAATTACAGAGACACAATTAGTCGCGGCAAATCAAACATTAATTAATTTAAATCATTTCATCGATACAGTTTAAATAATTCAGTTTAATCAATTGAGGTAATCGTCCCGACGCTACCCCATTACACCCAGGACGCGAAATCGGTATTTACCGCCTCATTTGCTTTATCTGGCTACAGTTGCCGGTCTTATTGTGTGGCATCAGGCATTAGTGCCAAAATTTATTGCCAAATGCGCATTGCATGTTTTAGGTGTTTATCCGTCGTGTTCTCATCTTTCGAACTGTACCTGGGGTTTGAACCCGCGACCGTTGAGATTCTCGACCGCGTGCCTAAACCTCGAGGCCATCACGACTTTTTTATATCTATTGATGTAAAAAAAGAAACTTACGTCATTTTGTTAATTGTATACAGGAACTGTTGATTTTCAAATAGAACTATTAAATATTAAATAATGAAAGCGAACAAAAAAAAACTATACGTAACTAAAACTGACTACAAACCGTGGAATTTCCACTGACATTTGCGCGAATAGAAAACCTACATCAAGTTTCATACATATTCAATATTTGCGTACTCTCGTTACCGACTAATGTTATTCCTATTCTGCATTGACGAAGTTGTATTCCACGACATGTCAGATTGAATTTACTGCTTGCAATTTCGGAAAGTATAGGTTATTTTACTGGCATTCCTCTTTGTCTCTCTTTGTTTGTCCATTCATAAACCTCATATGTCTTAAAGCATAAGTATACGGAGCGGCAGTGAAGTAGAGTTTTTACCTTAGGAAATTCTCAGTAGAAGCAAGGTGTCAATGCGCCTTGAAATCGGGAATAGGCTTCCTTCCTCGTACAACATCTTTGTGGAATCAGCTTTCCTCGGCGGTATTTCCAAATGGATACGATTTAGGGACCTGAAAGAAAAGAGCCTATATTTTCCTAAAAGACCCGCAACGCACCGATAAATTCCTCTGGTATTGTGGGTGTTCATGGGCGGTGTTGACCTTTTAACATCAGGTAGCTCACAAGCTCGTTTGCCTCCTTTCAAATAAAAAAAACTACAGTTAGATGGGACTTCAAACTGGAGAAGTAGAAATTTTCCTCTATCGGGATGCAGGTGTCTACTACGCTGGTTTAGCAAGGGTTGATGGGCGTAAAAAAATAATAAAATTATTCTGTTTTACCCTAATAAAAGTTAATTTGGTTTGATTCTTCTTTTTTATGTACTATGAAGTAAGAGATGCCAAGATAAAACATGACTTTAATTATATATTTTTATTTTTCAGATATTTTCCTCCTACGGTTTGCCGTTAAGAGAATTAGACTTCTCCCATAACAGTCTCCGGAGGTTACCTGACCGTCTTCTTGCTGGCGTTAGAGGAAATCTCACTAAATTTGCATTGGCTGATAACCTGCTCGGAGATAACTTGAATCCGATATTCTCTACTGCTGAACTTCATAACCTACCGGCTTTGGAAGAACTGGACTTGAGTGGAAACAATATTAGAGGGCTGGAAGAAGGTTTGCTGATCGGATGTGAGGTTCTTAAGGTAAGGTGATTTCTAGTTAGTCCCTTACATCTACTTGCAAAATTACTATAAGGTACTTTTATAAAAGAAGAATTTCTGTCACGCAACACTGCTGGAACAATCTGTGATGATGATTTCTTTGATGCAGCCTTATATCGCCCAAAAATATCAATTCTTATATTTATTTGACAGCCCCGTGGCGCAGTTAGCTAGACACCAGCTTGTGATACAAGAGGCAGCGGGTTCGATCTTCGCACTGAGACAAATGTTTGTGTGATTCATAAATATTTGTTTCGTATGTGGGTGTTTGTAAGACCGAAAAGTCTGGCGTAGTTTCAGATACCCCCGATACAAGTCTCGTATCTTAGCGTGGGGTGTGTATGTGACTGTTGGGTGTATTAATTTATTTAAATAATTAAAATAAGAAAGATTACATTTCACTCATACGATTCCAAAAAAGCTATCAAACATATTATATAAAATATAATATTTAAAACAAAATTTAAATGTTAACGCTATCTGATACTCAGGCTGTTGTCAAGTCCAAAGACGGCATGGAAATAAAACTGTTTTAAAAATTCTACAGTGGAATATGAAAGCCAACCGACACAGCTAATTAAATCGTTAACAAAATGCTAGAGATAAATCTATTTGCTGCTCCCACTTTCAGAAAGTAAAGTGGAGGGGAAAATACTACTCACAATTAATCCCAACCCAGTCTAGATATTTGGAGTGTTCTTTGTGCAATAGTAATTTTTCAGTCCAGAATATTTTCTCAGGTAAATTGGGTGGAAGCTAAATGCCTTGGAGAAACAAAAGGGAATGCTCCGTTTAGTTTGACGTCGTAATTGTCAGGGCTGAAAGGAATTTTGTTTTTGTTGTAGAAAAATATTTTCTGTTCATAAATTCTGGTTCTATAAATAAAGCTTTTGCTTAGATGAAATAATACCCAAGAATATACTTTGGGAAGACTGATAGATAAGCGAAGGAGCAATTAACATTATCAAATTTTTTGGTTGTACCTATAATATTCTTCATTTTTTTTAATAAATCTTAATTACTATGTTTCAAGTAAGATTTTTATAGTAATAAAGTGTTATTCACGGGTAACTCATCAGTTAAAATTGTACGGCGTGCGATCACGAGATCCAGGTCGTTTCTCGTATCAGGAAAATGGTTATTAAGATTTTTATTGGAAAATTCTATAAAATAGTAGCTTGAAATATCCCTGAAAAACGTCGTTCTTTTTGGCGCCATATTATCTATGACTTAAACATAGTTGGCAAAACGTGTGTATTAAAACAGCTCCGTCTACCTCTTCCAGAGCACAGGAGTGAGTGTATGAATGTAGAATTATTAATCATCATCATCATCATCAGCCCATATACGTCCCACTGCTGGGCACGGGCCTCTTCTAAAACTGAGAGGGTTTTTTGGCCTTAGTCCACCACGCTAGCCTAGTGCGGGTTGGCGAACTACACACCTAGGAAATTCCCAGAAACTTTCAGGTGTGCAGGTTTCCTCAAGATGTTTTTCTTCACTGTTGAAGTACATATGTGATATATTCATTGTGAATGCACACATAACTTCGAAAAATCAGAGGTATATGCCTGGGGTTTGAACCCGCGAGCGCCGAGCTTCTCGACCGCGCGCCTAAACCTCGAGGCCATCACTACTTCACACAACGTGCTTATCCCAGTATAAATCATAAAGGAGGCTCGTGCCTAGAAACAGGGCTCGTTTAGTCTTATACAATAATAAAGAATACCCTAAGAATTTACTGCTGATAAAAACATTGTTAGAAAACGTGCCGCGTAGTGAACTCTAAAATATTTTTGCAGGTCTTCCGTTTGGATCGTAATAACATGAATTCCGTGCCATCCTCGTCTCTGAACGGGCCGCAATCATTGAAAGTTCTCTCGCTGAGGGAAAATAGAATAGGTAAGTTTATTATGTTTCTTCGCCTTTTTTCGCAGAACGGCGGAATCAGTAAAATGGATCTGGTAACTTTTTTATTACGCGCCTACTTTGTATTAGTTTGATATGAGATGTATTATATTAGCCACGTTTTTATATGTGGAATAGAACTACATAGTGTGACTTACTATCATTATTTCTATAAACACATTAAAACATGATAGTGTTAAATTGTAACTGTAATATGACCTATTTATAAAATTAGATTTTCATTTTTTTTTATAAATTTTACTTTTTTGACAGCCCCGTGGCGCAGTTGGCTAGATACCAGTCTGCGAAACGAGAGGCCGCGGGTTCGATCCCCGCACCGAGACATGTTTGTGTGATCCACAAGTTGTTTCGGGTCTGGGTTTTTGTGAGACCGAAAAGTCTCTCGTAGTTTCTGATACAAACGATACAAGACTTGTATCTTAATGTGGGGTCAGAACTATGTTTGTGACTGTTGGGTGTATTTATTATTATAACTCTATATTGTCCTTTCGTTGCATACTAGCGGTCTATGGATTACACGGATTACACGAGAGTATTAACAATGATGTTATATATTCCAGCACTGATACGCCAAGCCTCGTTCATATCGCAGAAGACGTTGGAAGAGATAGATTTGCATGGCAACATGATATCTGCCGTTGAAGGAGGCGCTTTCATAGGCTTAAGCGACTTGCAGACACTTGATTTGGGCCGTAATAGGCTCTCCAAGTTTAACAGCGATGTGTTTCAAGGAGCTGAAAATTTGGAGAAGTTAGATCTTTCCGAGAACTTCATAACAGACTTTCCGACAGTTGCAATTAAATCTTTTGTTGCCCTGAGGCATTTGAATCTGTCAAGTAATATGATTACGGTAAGTGTTTCGGGTAAAGTTATAGCGTAACGTACCGCATATAAAAATTTATATAAAAATTCATTATATTATTTTTAACTGATTTGCTCTCGTTTTTATGAGCATGTTTTTGTATCAGTATAAGATTTTAGACATTTTTGAATAGAATATATATTACTCCTTAATATTTGAATATCATAAAAGTCTGTTCTTTGCTGCTTTATATGTATGTAGGTAAAATTTATATCCATAATAAATAATGTACATGTATTGGTTAAGCCAATCACCTTCCATACTAAGCCTTTTCATTGAAATAATTCGATTAATTTCAGAATATTGGCAACAACCACCTGAGCACGCTCTCGTCATTGCAAGTATTAGATCTGAGCAGAAATAATTTGGTTAAACTTGCCCCGGGCACGTTTGTTGGCCTCACTGAATTGAACTATTTGGATGTTGGCGTCAATTCATTGCGAACTGTAAGTCTACTGTTTTGTACACCTAGCTACTACACTATAACTTCTATTGGAATTGGAAAAATATTTATAATCATTGAGTAGTACATAGTACTTGAAATTATAGTTATTTATTATTATTTCTACATCATAATGTTTCTAAGATTCATTTACTGGTTTCCCATAATTACATGATCGAATTAATTATATATTTTTTAGGTGGAAGACGACGCATTTGATGGATTGACCAGCCTCAAGACTTTACTTTTGCGAGACAACAACATACTTTTGATTCCAGCAACAGCACTTTCGAGATTACCAAATCTAGTTTCTGTTCATTTGGGATTTAATAGAGTAACAGCCTTATCGAGCGATATACTTCGTTCGGTGTCGGATAGAGTAACTTCATTGGTTTTATCCAGGAATGTTATAAGAGAATTACCAGCTGCTGCCTTCGAGCACTTCAAGATGCTAAAACGTTTAGATCTCTCAGGAAATTTACTCAATTCCATCGCCGCTGAAGTTTTTGAAGGACTGGAACAATCACTAGACTTTTTGTCTTTAAGCCAAAACAGGATTCTTGGATTTACCGGTCAACAATTGAAGTTTGTCAATCTTTGGTTCTTGGACATATCAGATAACCAAATTTCTAATGTGCCTGTCGAAGCTTTTGAATCTATTCCTAGTTTAACACATTTGAATATGAGCAGAAACTGGCATATTAATGTGTTGCCGCAGAATGTATTCCAGCAGAACCAGGCTTTATTATCAGTCGATTTGAGTCGCAACGGATTAAAGGCATTACCTGTGAATTTGTTCTCAAAAAATCTTAATTTAGAACAAATTCATTTGTCTCATAATCTATTACAAGAGATATCGGAAAACTCATTCAAGAATCTCAGAAATTTGACTTATTTAGATTTATCATACAACAACATAGTCAATATAAGGACCCCGTCTTTTATTAACGTCATGTCCATTCAATATTTGTCCTTAAAAGGTAATCAATTGAATGCTTTCAAAGGAGAATTTTTCAATACTGGGACGAGTCTAGAGGTAATAGATCTGTCGGATAATCAACTAAGTTATTTATTCCCCTCGTCGTTTAAAATCCACCCGCGTTTAAGAGAAATCATACTTACAAACAACAAGTTTAACTTCTTCCCATCAGAACTTATAAGTACTTTGCAGTACTTAGAACTGGTAGATTTATCTGGAAATGAATTGAAAAACGTAGACGAACTCGACTTTGCTCGCCTTCCGAAATTGAGGACAATTTTATTGGCAAGGAACGAACTTGAATCAATAAGCGAAATGGCTTTCCATAATTCGACACAAATACAACATTTGGATTTGTCACACAATAAGATTGATCGCTTAGGAGATAGACTTTTTGAAGGGCTTATACGACTCGAGATTTTGGATTTGAGTGGCAATTTACTAACCGAATTACCTGACAACATTTTTGAGAGAAATAGATTGCATATGTTGGAAAAGATTATTCTTAGCAGAAATTCGTTTGAACACGCTCCGTTGAAAGCATTACAAAAGCAATACTTCTTTGTTTCTACAGTCGATTTATCGCACAATCAAATTGTGGATATACCAGGAGAAGACAGTGTCATGGTGAATATTAAGAAATTGGATCTTTCCTTCAATCCTCTTTCCCAAAAAGCCATCAGTAATGTGTTGACAGAACCGAAAACTGTGAGAGATCTCAATTTGGCTGGTACAGGAATCCAAGAAATAGGACAATTAGAAACACCTTTCCTCTACAATTTGAATTTGTCATTAAATAACATAACGAAATTATCGGAAAAAACGTTTACACGAACAACGTTATTAGAATCTTTGGATTTGTCGCATAATCAGATCACTGATGTAACTGGATCGCTTGCGATATCGTGGCCTAAACTGAGAAATCTACTACGGTTGAACATTTCTAATAATCCTATGGTAATGATAATGGATGGTAACTTTGAAGGTCTTTCGTCTCTTCGAATTTTAGACATTACCAATTTAGAGAAATGTACCCGAATAGAGAAAAATGCTTTTAGAACACTGGCTAATTTAGTAGAGCTTAGAGCTTATGGTTATCCAAGATTGGGGTACATAGACATTCAAGGTGCTTTACAGTATGTATTAGCTTTAGAGAAGTTAGACGTAGAAGTTAAAGACACCAGTATTGGGGCCGATCAATTACATACAACTCTACACCCAAGGCTTGAAGAACTTGGAATTCGTGGGTCTCGATTGAAAACCGTGTCTTCAGGTGTTCTTGCTGGGCTAAAGGCTCCAGCTATTACCGTGCGATTCAGAAATACATCAGTTACTTCATTACCTCCAGCATTATTGTTTCCGCTGCCAAGATCATCACAAATAACAATAGACGTAGCCGGAAGCCAACTGACAACTTTGCAACCGCAATTCCTAGTAGCCCTGGATGATCGCAGAGCTGATTTATCAATGTTCGGTCTTCATAGCAATCCTATTCGTTGTGATTGCAACGCAAGGGCATTGCGAAGATGGCTACCCAATGTCGGTATAGATGACGTTCGATGCGAATCACCGGAACATTTATCAGGATTTCTATTGATTGAAATAGGTGATGATGAATTAACTTGTGACACGAAACGACGCACGACTACAACCTCTACTAGTATGTCGACTACGCCTCAACCGCGCTTAGTCCATCGCACGTCTTCAGAACCAGATATAATTTGGTCTGTAGCTCCGGCGCACGATAGACCTAAGGTTGCGGGTGAGCCTAAAGGAGCCCCTGTCATTGGCGTTGCAGCAACTAGCAATGACGACAACCTGATCATAGGGATAGTTGGAGGTGTTGTAGCTTTTATTGCTATATTAATAGTGGCTATATGCATAGTGAGGTTGCGGATGACGACGACGTCGTACAGGGGTGGTCCATTAGCCAGTAGTCCTGCAGGAGGCACTCCGGCTATGTGGGGAGGCGCTTGGCCTGGATATGCAGCAACCATGCCACCAGCATCTTTGTCAAACGCCACATTGCCACATAAAATGCAACCAGGACCAGGTTCTGTAAGGTATTTAGCGCCTCCGCCACATGCTCCGTATTTCATTAGCATGCCACCACAAGACGATAAAATATATCGGTAGGATTTATCAATTTAGATTAAAACGATGTAAATATTAATGTTGAAACTTTAACAAAGTTTGCTGTTAGTGTAGCTCATATCGTTCTAGATATCAATGTTGCTTCAGATAACAATGGAATGATTAATGAGAATGCCCATTCCTCTATCGAACTTTTGTGATATTGTCTTGATACCATGATGGCGTTTGCGAATTCTATATTAACATAGTGGTGCTTGCCCCAATTTTTATCCAATTTGACCATACTCACATTCCTCTAAGATGACCAACGAAGAATATTACAAAGGCTTGCAAGGGAAAACGACAATAAAATAATAATTTATAAAGCTTTATTATTTAGTATTTTAAAAATTAATAGATATAATTATCATGTAAGATCTCTAACTAGCTGCAATGTAGAACAACATGAATAGACAATATTGTGCTTAACCGATAGTGCATTCTGGCTTGGGCATTCTTGTTTTGCGTACGAACTTTGCTTTTAATACTATTTTCTAACTAGATTTTAATACAGTCACCAGTGACAGACAAAGCTATATCCAAATCGAGGTTTGGTTTTTTAATAATTACTTAACAATCGTATTTCTGACTTCTGTATGAAATATTTATGTTATAGTTTTTAATGTTTCGATAGCATAATTGTGTACTTTAGTAATAAAATATTGTAAAGAAAATAGTTTTACCGTCTTTTATTTAACCTTTACTTTTATATCTTTTTGTTTATCATATACTAGCTTTTGCCCGCGACTCCGTCCGCGTAGACTACAGGGTTGGGTTCAGAAAGAAAATAAGTTGTAGTCTATTTTATTCCACAGAGTCCCATTTATGTCCATACCAAAAATCGTTCACATCGGTCAAATGATTTAATCGTGAAAGCGTAACAGTCATATGGTTATTTTCTCATTTATAACATACTAGTGGACCCGACAGACGTTTTCCTGTGCACAATTTTCCAATCTAAACCATTCAAATCAACCTGAAGACACACAAAAAATTTCATCTGCCTTCTTTTGAACAAAGAAAATGAATTGTTTAAGATTTTCGAGTTATGTTCTGATATGCGAAAAATTAAAATCCCAGAACTCAATCACAGTGCCACCTTCCGGGTCCAATTTCAAATCTAAATCATTCTCGAATCTACCTGAAGACACACAGAAAATTTCATTAAAATCGGTCCAGCCGTTAAAAATTATAATCCCAGAACTCGATCACAGCGCCACCTATCTCGTCCAATTGCAAATCTAAACTATTTACGAATCCACTTGGAAACATAGAAAATGTCATTAAAATCGGTACGGCCATTAAAAATTTAAATCTCAGGCATATCCGTTTGGATCATCGACCTAACTATAAAATGAGAAACTTGAAACCTTACAATGAGAACCAAACCTACTCATTTTAAGTTTTCCTTTGATTATAACTCAACAGTTTTCTTAAAATAAGCCGCATTTCATTGCATAGTTTAGGATGTTTTAGATTTCGAACAATGATGACTACCGAGCCCACCCTCAGTTGTAAATTGTAAACTAGACACAACCAAGGAGTTTAAAAAATCAGTTGGATAATGAGGCTTGATATATTTTTCTTAGTCACGCAAAATGAATTTCTGAACGCACGCATAACTATTTGACAACTAATAAATATGTCAATCTCTTTTCATTCTATTCTACATTTTAAAAATCAAAAATACGCAATTATTCGAATATTGTGGATATATGTTGTCGCTTCGAAACCCTTATTTAAATACGTTCTTTAATTTGAGGGGGCCTTTAACCGTATCGACGGGATAAACATTACATATTTGACAGGAAATTTGCTAGAACAGTTTTATATGGGAAAATGAAATTGCTGTTTTTACTAACTTCCTCGCAATTTTGAAATAATTCCTCACCGCCTAAAACCTTCCCTGGACTACGACAAACATTTCAAAACCAAAATCAGCTAAATCGGACCAGCCGTTCTCGAGTTTTAGTGAGACTAACGAACGGCGATTCATTTTTATATATATAGAAGATTAAGGGATTTATTTTTAAATACTTTTAATATATTACTTATATTGTGTATATATATATCATATATATATGATGTAATGCTATAATAAAAGCCATATAAAAAAGTTTCATCATTCTAGCTTCAAAAATGACGAATTTCCATACAAACTTTCATCCCCTATTTTTATTTTAAAGGTAATTTTTTTACATACTTTGAATGTCATATTTATTTATATCTAATCAACAGCCTAAAAAATAAGTTTCAAGTTTCTAGCTTTAAAAATTATAATACTTCCATACAACCTTTCATCCCCCCTTTCAACCCCTTAAAACCCTTTTTCCGCAATAAAAAGTAGCCTATGTTCTTTCTCAGGCTCCA
This sequence comes from Hemaris fuciformis, assembly GCA_907164795.1. Classification (NCBI taxonomy): domain Eukaryota; kingdom Metazoa; phylum Arthropoda; class Insecta; order Lepidoptera; family Sphingidae; genus Hemaris; species Hemaris fuciformis. The sequence goes on from OU015443.1 coordinate 4,171,787, forward strand.
AACTATCTGTGTACCAAATTTCATTTAAATCGGTTCAGTAGTTTTAGCAGGAAAGCGAGACAGACAGACAGAGCTACAATCGCATTTATAATATTAGTAAGTTAGGAAGTAAGGATTTTATCAAACGCACTAAAGAATTTTTTAACTTCATAGAATTGTATCTTTTATTTTTCCATACTTTACACCTGTGTTGTGTACAATTACTGGTTTTCATTTTAAACATAATAATTTAAGGTCAACAAGCCATAAAATGCACATATGCATATCATCATTGTAGCTATGAAGACAATATTGAAACAATTAGAACGTATTAATGGTTAGAGCAATAAATGCAGTTAAAATATGTTTCCTAAAGCCAGCTTATCCAAAAGCCACTTTTAACATTAGCCTTTTCACAGCGTTTCTATTCAGCAAAACGGAGTGCTATTGAAAAAATCTATGCTTTTATTAATAATCCCGCGCGATCGGATTGCATCACTACATGGAATTTCAATTTAACATCACGAACGATGTAGGATTAACTAGGAGTACCGGTGCCGTGCTAAAAGCTGGCGTTTTAGCTCCTTTTAGAGGGCAGAATATATTTTGTATTTTATACCTCCGATTTCAAGTTAGGACTGCAGAATATTCACTAGTCAATACTAGTGAATATTCAATACAATATAGTACTAGTGAATAGTCAATACTAGTCGGTACCAATGTACCGACTAAAGAGGAAAAAAAGAAAAGTGAGTACTCTCTGTTATTTTTAAAATACTTTACTTACCTGATCTGCCTCCGTAACTAAATTAGTTAATGTCAGCTTCTAAACAAACGTCGCATATTTAATCCTTGCAACACGATAAATAAACAAACAAAGTATTTATAATATGTCTTATATTAGATATAAATAGTCTCTTGCAGTTTCCAGAACTAAGTGGTTTTGTTTTTCCATGAGTATTTTTTGGTACAAAGTACAGTAGTCTTCAAAAACGACAATAGACTCGTCAACGTTTAGGTGGCACTTAAAAGTAGCACGGAGTCTGGAATTGTGCCCGATAAACGGCAATAAGCTCGACCCTATTACGTGAGACTAATGCATACCTGGCGAAATGTGGGTGCAGAAATGCACCTCTGGCTACCCCTTCGGGGAATACAGGCATGACTATATATGTATGTATGTTAAAACTTAAAACATAAGCGGGTGCTAAAATCCGTCTTCTTTCTCTGGTGGTTTTTGTGAAACTGAAAGTCGTTTGTAATTTCTTAGACCCACGCTACAAAACTTGTATCTTAGTGAGGGGTTAGTTAAATGTTTATGTATGTGTTTATTTTATGCAATATAAATATCCTGCTATTAACACAGCAAATTTCAAAGTTGCCATTAGTAACTGAATTCTAATGGAAAACATTATGAAACTTCCAATAATTATTTGCCGAATTCCAATGATGACTCCTATTTGCAATTAAATAATACGAGTAAGTTACGTCGATTGGCGAACAACAAACAAAACACAGATACGTAGTTGGAAAACGCTTTGAACAACAAACAGGCAGTAACTATTGTGCTTTGGAAAATGTTTTCATAACCATCGCATGTGTTCTATTATGTGACACAGTTATTGTGTGTCCAGCTGTGTGTTTATTTGGGTATCAAAGGATATGTAGCAAATTAGTTGCAATTATACCAATAAAGCAGTGTTAGTTAGATTGGAACAGCTATTTAGGTATAGTATAAAATATTTCATAATAACATTACGCGAATGTGTCGTATTCTAAAATCAGTCTGTGTGTGCCTCGTGATAACGTGGCGGAATGTGAGCTGTGCGCTCTAGAGCTCCCGGGTTCGATTCCCGAGCCTTATTGGGTTTTGTGTCTCAAAAACGGCCATAAGCTTGGCTCCTGCTACGTGGGCCCTGTTATATGAGGATTTAAAACACAATTGGCGAAATGTGGTTGTAGATTTTCACCTTCGCCTGTTTTTATCGGGGTATGTAATAAATATCTCGTAGAGACACATATATGTAAGTATCGCTCGTTGGGATCGAGGATATCTACGGATCAAACTAATTGCCACCGGATATACGGTAACAATTAGATTGGTAATATACTGCATTGGCATAGTCGAGTTGGGTTTTTCGAGTTAACATTATATTAATCTTCAAAAAGAGCAACAATAGGGATTCTTTCCCGTTCTTCTTTAATGGAATCTGCTTTCCGAACCGTGTGGTAAACAAAAAAAAATCTGAATTAAAATAATATCAAACATTTCAAAGATATTTTAAAAATTATATATACTCTGTACTTTATTGTATATATTACAAATCTTTCATAAGCTTACATCTAACATGTTATGTCTTGTAAGGAAATTTATTAGAAAGAGATTTTTATGGAGCAATTTTTCACCAATCCCAAGCGTCAATTCACCCCATTTCGTGTAAACGACGCCCCTGAGAATGGGGCTAAGCCTTGTTGACAAAACGTCGTGACACATTTGAAATTTGAGTTTTTTTAAACAATAGAAGGTTGCGTTTTTGGCCTTGTACCTTGTTGGCCTGCAGAGTAGGTGGAGCAAAGAATTCTAAGGTTTTCATTAGGAAATCTTTAGTGTATATTAATTGTTTGCCAAAAGCTAAAGACGATATTTTTTCTATTATGACGAAATTTTCCGACGCGCTTACACCTTATGAATAACGGTGTCCTTTCAAAGTACTTTGGTTTTCAACTCATAATAAAGTAATAAAAACATCGTTTAAACGCAAATTATTCTTAATTTCTCCCATAGCAACAACGAGAAGTAAATGATAAGGACGCACTCGGGACTACGAGGATCGACTAAGCGACGAACTTTTTCCTATTGTTTCAACTGACAAAGAAATCGCATTTTAATAAATTAGCCCCCGTGGATACATAGCTGATATTTATGACAATTACAGTCATTATAACTTTGTCTCTCTTTTGTTCTTTCAACAAAATTAACACGGACGGGACATTATCACGAAAAAAAGTGGAAAAATACTCGACTGGAAGTCTACTAATTTAATGATACTAATTAATGTTTACTAATTTAATAATAACTTGAAATGATAAAGGAATTTCAACTCAAATGGTTTGTGGGTGCTTTTAAATTAAATTATTACATTAGTAGGATGGCGAATCGTATTACACAAAATCACGCCTATATACCCCTAAAGGCCTACCCCAGAGGAGTATTTCTGCACCCATTTCGCCAACAGTGTTTTGATCGCGAGCCTATTGACATTTTTCGCGAAAAATTCAAGACTATGTGTTGCTGCTGAAAATATTGCTATGAAAAAAAAAACAATAAAACTTTGCCATATTCGGGAATCGAACCCGGATCGTGATCTCACGGTACATAGGTGATCACGAAGCCGTCTTATAAATAACATACATACATAAACTCACGCCTGTCTCCCGTTGGGGTAGGCAGAGACTATAGAGCGTCAAACACACTTCTTTCGCTTCCTCAACTGATATTATCCTCTTCATGCATGCACGTCGGTTTCGAGGACTCTTTATGTTACCCTTTTCAAATAAATCATCGTCCTCGACCGACTTCACCGAGTCTTATAAATTAATAATTATAATTAGCTCGTGAGGGGAGCTTGGCTAACCTTAAATGATTTTCTAAAATCTATAACAAATTGTAAAGTTTAAAATCGATACTTGATTTTTTGTTTCTTTTAAATCGGTTAAAAGTATTAATGATATTAATTTGACTTACATGTTTTGTTTACCAGAGGAATAGACGAAAAATAGCGCGCTAAGAAAAGATGAAACTTGCGTATATGAATTTGCAATGATGGTTGGTATATATACAATTAAATTTAAAAATATACATATATATTTAAAAAATGTACCTAAATCTACGGAAATTACACAAACCGATGCGGTTGTAGAACATATAAAAAAGGACAAATTGATCCACAAATTGTGCGGAAACCAAAACGTTATCGGCCAACGGTACTTGTTAAAATGTGTGCAAAAGTGTGCTCCGCGCTCGTATTTACATATTACAGGCGCGTTTTGTTAGAGCCGGCTGGCTGCGGACGTACTGTCATACGTCACACACTGACGTCAAAAATAGACAGCATTTTTGATGGCAGGTATGCCATACATAATATAAATTACATATGTACTCATTTAAGCCTTTATAAATGGAAAGTAGAGGTATATTTATAGAATCACTAGTCTGATTCTATTGAAAGTGACCGAAAATAGCCCGACTCGATGACAATTACTCGTATTAAGCTTTTTTCTGCCGGTGGACTGACAATGCAGTATTTATTTATTTTTCAGTTATGATGATGAATGATTGAGCAGAGGGTCACGCAGATTATATTTATCCCACACACGGTACTATGTACAAAATGGATTTAGCATAAGTAATTAAATTAATTTAAATGAAAGTAATACATTTAATCTTTAAAATGTTTAACATTATTTGAATTCAGTCATTTTTAAAGTTATACTTCTTTAGCCGCGATATGAAAAAATGATGAGAGTGAAATTTTAAGATGCGCGCGCATCACTGTAACACAAAAATAAGACGTTGAAGCTGCCTATGTGCTCCAAAATAATTGACAGATTGTAGCTGCCTATGTTAAATGTGTCAAATGGATCAGAAAGGTTTTAATATGTTTCGAATCGAATATTTTAAAGTTTATGTTTTAGATTTTAAAAATGTAGAATAGTGACAGTAATAAAAAGGGATTGACATATTTATTAGTTGTCAAATATTTATGAGTGCGTTCAGAAATGTAATACGTTGTGTAAACTAAGAACTATGTATGTGACTGTTGGGCGTATTTATAAGTTTTACTTCCGTCGTGTGGTATAACTTCTAACGCGTGTACATAAGTACACACACATTTTTTTCTATTTTTATCCAGATCGGAAAGCGAATCCACAAGAACGGACAAGAAACTCTAGTGTTGCCCTTTTGGAAGCAGTTTACAATACTATGATTTATTAGTAATCATACACTGAACTACATTTGATGTTCCCAGAATAATATTTAATGTAGCTAAAAATGTTATCTATGTCTTTTTTTCGTTTTATTTTTTCTAGGCTATTTTAGAGCTCTATAAGACAATCTATTTAAAAAATATAACAATTTAATAAATATGCCTTTTTACCTAAATAATAAGCTTTGTCAAAGAATTAAAATAATGACGACCAAACTCGTTACTACAGAATTGCTGGATGTTGGACGCTCGGTCCAGCAGTGCGCGTCGCCTGTTAATAGCCACGCCGTTTGTAGGAAATAACGTTTCATGAAGCTCTCATTTTCATTTTTCTATAAGCATTAAAAACCATTCTGATCGAGATGAAGCCGCGGGGGAAATGACAACAAACATTCACTGCCAATATACTTTTATGTCATCAGGAACGTGTAAAAAATAATGGGCATATAGAGTTTTAAACACGGATAATTTTGACAATTTTGGAACGGCTCAAGGGACATACTATTCAAGGACTTTTGAAGGCGGAATGTTTACGTTTGGTTAAAAAATCTTTAGTTTAATGAAATATTGAATTAAAGACAAGACGTTTACATTGGATAAAATCATCTTTACTGTTTAATGAAATAACTTCAATTATTTTAGTAACATTTTCAAGTAATAGTGAAATATTATATTAAGACACAAAATTCACTTTAAATAAAGAAATAAGTTTTGATTTCAGGGATATATCCTACATAATTATGTATATGAAGAGACCTTATAGTATTAGTTTTATATTCCCCAATTTATAATATGTCTTATATATTAGGTCTTGCTGTTAATTTTGAGGAATATATTATAAACGAAATACTTTTGTATTATAAAAAAGATAAATTAATTTTAATCAAATATGCTCCATTGCTAGTTACAAACTTTTGCCATTTTTCGGGCAACAAATGGATTCCATAATAAGTAGGTATATAAAAATATCATTTTTTAAAGCTATTCATCGATATTTTTTTTTATACATACGATTTTTGGATAAGTGCTGAGCTGCAAGTATGTGTTGCATAGGTCGAAATAGATGGTAATCAGAAGGAGCACAATCTGGTGAATTTGTGGCATGCAGGAAACACTTCCCTCTGAAAACCTGAAAGTGTATCTCTTACAGTTTTTGCGACGTGTGGGCGAGCATTGTAATGCAGTAAAAAACAGTAGTAAATGACAAGTGATATTTACCGCTTTCCATACTTAATCACACTAAAAACTTGCCTGGATTTACTATAAATGAGTTACTTCGAATAATTAAAGTGCAAGCTAAAACATGCAACATCGAATATCTAAGTAATTTGCACCGACGCGACGTGACGCGACAGCTACTTGACACATTCCCTCAAAACTAACCGGAAGACCTAATAAAACATGCAGCGTTAAAATTCAAAAACTACTGATTTTGGTTGCAGCTGCTTTACAACAGATAAGTATGGAAGAGAATGATACAAAGAGGAACTAAGTGCAGAAGCCTTTCCATCACAACATCTCCAGAACTGATGAATAATTTAATGTTGCATCCTCAACACCGCCACAAATAAACAACTGATTTGCGACTCAACGATTCTTTTCAAATTAAACAACTTGAAATTGGTTCGCGTGGAACAAGTTGAAGTTAGAAGCGACTACAAAAGAGCATCGAGATCTTGTTAAACAAGAACTCTTAAAGGAGAATCAGCGAAAAAGTTAAAATTAAAACTCATTCCTGCCGGTAATAATACAACTATGGCGAGACTTAACGTAGACTTCAATGCTTTATATATTAAGGGATGGACGTTTCTGGAAATCTTTGGTTATATTACAGATTTTGTTGAATCATCGGTACATTTGCTATAATAATATAAATGCTATATACAATTATTTTATGTATCAGTCCCACGTAAAAGAGGGCGAGCCATCGCCGTTTTTCGGGCACATTTCCAGACTCCATGCTGTTACCGAGAATTTCTTAATGGAAAAACCCAATAACACTTTGCCCGACACGGGAATCGAACCCAGGACCTCTAGATCGCACGGCACATACTTGTACCGCGAGAGCACGAGGCAGTCAAATAAAAATAGCCAAATAAAATATATAAGTATAATTTTATAAGTACAAAATAAATCCACCCAATATTGTGTCAATTTTGATCAATAGATCACATTGAAGTGACAAAACAACATACATTACCCTAAAAGTATGAATATCGGCGAACGTAAAAGGAAATAAAGTAGAACAAGACGAAATCAAAGCAAATGTAATACTATTTCGCAAGTTACTATTGGCCCTTGACTTTTCACGTTCTAATCTTTTAAGGTTTCACCCTTTCATTGTTTCTCGGCATTTTATAAGCCCAAGCCAGACAATCGGAGATTTTTATCCTACTTTTACACAAACAGCGAAAATTCACAGTAGCTTTATTCGCTTTTTTTTGCGAGAAACCCGAAAGTTTTGCCGTGAAGCGAGGCGGTCTAATAGGTTAGGCCTTGCATTACAAAAGTGATTCGACAATCTTCAAGCCAACTCAATTTGCACTAAAAGGGGCCCATCCTTAGAGATGTTAGATAAAATATACGGTGAGGAAAAATTGATGAGTTCCCAACGTCTATTACACCTTACGTGGATATCAATCCGCCGTGGATTCTTGGCAACGTTTGTGATCCACTTCATAATAACTTTGTATAGAATTTTATGGTGTCTTAAAATTTTACAAGTCACTTTAGAGTTTAGTATAGACCTTGTGCTATTTTACTTTACTCGAAGGCTTGAACAGAAACATTAAACAGGGATATATATTTTCATGTTAGTTTTAGAACACACAGAAAAAGTAAACATCGAAGTAATTGCTTACACTGACGTGGTACCACCATCTCACGAGATAATTTACGTAACAGAAATGCTGCCGTTTGATAAAAACGATTTTAATGCGTTACTTAAATTATAATGTTTCATCTGGTGTTCAACACGAATTAACCAATCATGTGATGTGTAAATAATAAGCAAAATTCCGTTTCGTCGTCGTCGTCATCAGCCCAAATACGTCCCACTGCTGGGCACGGGCCTCCTCTACAACTGAGAGGGTTTAGGCCTTAGTCCACCACGCTTTTCTTTAATTCCGTTTACCTTTCTTAAAAGAGACGTCTAAAGAACCTGTTCTATGACACAGACATATTTTAGATTTATGTGAGAACTTGTTTGCAACTTTTGTCTTAGATTAAATTTTTTAGCAAATTTAATGTTATATACCAGTATTTTTCATATACCAGTGTATATACACATGAAAAATTCATTATTATATGGTATTCGTGATACAGAAACGTGGGTTAAGAAATCCATCTCTATCTAGTATCTATGTTTAGGAGTACGGGCGTAAAGTGTACACGGGCCTGCTCTACAACTGAGAGGGTCTAGCCTCTAAGTGTAGTCTAGGCCTTAGTCCACCACGCTGGCCTAGTGCGGGTTGGCGGACTACACACCTAAGTAATTCCTAAGAACTTTTAGGTGTGCAGGTTTCCTTACGATGCGTTCCTTCACCGTTAAAGTAAGCGATGATTCATTATGAATACACACATAACTTCGAAAAGTCAGTGGAGTGTGCCTGGGGTTAGAACCCGCGACCGCCGAGATTCTCGACCGCGCGCCTAAACCTCGACGCCATCACTACTTGTATAGCGTATGTATGCATACCTATTCAGATACTATCCAGTAAGGTATTCACCCGATGTTTTTATAATGAAATTCCATAAAGAAAAAAATATTATAATTATCCCAGAGTTCGTATAAAACGTTTGTATTAGCTTCAAACAGTTAGCGTCGCTCGTTCCCCAAAACGTTCTGTACCTGTGCTTTTGGATGTAATCAAATTTTCATATCGTAAAAACAAAAACAAGAGCGAGTGAAATTTTATTACCGAGTGGGTAATATCGTTTGTTTACGTCAATACGCAAAACGAAAATGAGATTTTATTGAGATAGGCCTGTTACAACCAGGAACGTTTTTATTTGCTATGCTTTTTGTAATGGCTAATTTAGCTTTGAAGAAATTATTTATGCCCACATCCTACAGTTGAAACAGACTAATGCCTAGTAGTGATGGCTTCGAGGCGCGCGGTCGAGCCAAAAGTCTCGATGGTCGCGGATTCAAACCCCGGGTACACACCTGTGACCTTTCGAAATTATCTGTGCCTAAATAAAACCTATTCTACCGTTTGATTAGTCCAATAAATTGGTCTCGGTCCGATTTCAAATTTAACCTGTTGGCATGGCAGCCGTCATAAATAAAAAACCAAATTAAAAATATGAACAAACCCCAGGCCGTCGTAAATTTTAACATGACTTCAAATACAATTTCACGGTTATTTTGTTTTCCAAGTCATTCAGATGGCTGTAATTAAAAGCAGTCTCTTACACGCCCACCTCATTAAAATGAGTCTGTGTAAAATAAGGCATGTGCTCTGAGACGTTTCAAACAGTCTGGAGGTCACAATCATTTGTCGAATCGTATTTTTTGGCAAATAGTTCGTATAGTGTTAGCATTGACAATTTGAATGGCTGAACTAACTGGCTTTTGGCTGCAACTTTGACTATAACCTTTATAGTTGAACATAGAGAGGAATTATAATAATTAATTCTTTATTTCGGATCCATTACAATCCATAACTTAAAATTAAAATTTTTGCAAAATAAAAACCTTTAATAACCATAAAGTATCAGTCATCTTACCTGTAATCTTGCATATCATTTCGTTGAATTTTCTGGCTTTGATAGAACAACATTCCGTATGTTTAGCTGTTCTAAATAGGGCAGTAATTTCTCAAATCCAGGTATAATTTGTCAACAGATTCTCGCACAAATATTCTGGTTGAGTGCCTGAGCGTAGGATAGAATGAAACTGCGTTAAATGAGGTAGCAGTCGCAGTCTCGTTACGCGCTGAAATACTTGGATATCTATTCAACGGAGAGCAAAATTCAATGATATTTTTGTGTTGAATTCAGCTTTAATGCTGTAGGTTTCCAAACTTATTTTGAATGAAGAAGTCAACATAAAAATATATCAGAGCATCTTTATGTTTTCTTACTAAGGGCTTAATTTCATACCATTACCTAATACAATATTTAGAATAAATAAAATCTAAATCTCTTCTAGGCTACGTACTACAATTTACATAATAACTTGAAGTCAATTTGAATTTCAAATAAGACAAATAATGTATTAATTTTGGCAGCCCCGTGGCGCAGTTGCCCAGATACCAGCTTGCGAAACGAGAGGCCGCGGGTTCGATCCCCACACCGAGACAAATGTTTATGTGGTCCGCACAAATATTAATTTGTTTCGGGTCTTGGTGTTTGTGAGACCGAAAAAGCCTCTCGTAGTTTGTGATATCCACGACACAGGACTTGTATCCTAGTGCATACTATACTTTACTTTTAGGAAAGAGTAGTAGTTTTTTTTTTTAAATAAAATAAATTTCTGTTTAATGCTGATAAAATCAAATTATTTATAGAAACATTAAATTAGCGAGAAAAAAGCTTTTGCACGTCCAACTGTGCCGAAAGCTACGCTGAGAATGCCCGCGGGCGCCTGCGCAACCTCCGAGCTTCCCCACCGTCGTTACCACCAAAAAGTGACCGCGCCATATTACGTCATCGGTCATGGTGACGTAACGCTAGGCTCCGCCCCGTTTTCAGGTAATATTTCTAATAGTAAATTATAAGAGTATTTCGGCTAGCCCGCTATTATGTAATATCGTGCTTTAGTTATAAACTTCTCCATGTCCCAAAAAACAAGGTACGTAAACTCTTACTTTTAAAACCACTGGCTTATGATATATGAAAAATAATGATATGTTCTGAAAAAGAGTAACCTCAGGTTTCGTTTGATGTATCGTAAAGCCTAAGTGAATATGCGCTTCGTGTTTTGTAAGCAAATGAAACCTTTTCATGCGTCATTTTCCGAGTGTTAGTTACTAAACTCTTTGAATACACGCAGCTGCCACAAGTCTTGGAATGAAATCCTATACAAAATTGTGACTTTTAATTGGATTCTTTTATGTTTCTTCATATTTTTTGCTTTTGCAAAAGTTAGCTAATGGGTGTATGTTTAACTCTTTCACACAAAAACGTCGAAACAGATTTGAGCTGAATTAAGCAGAGAGAAACTTTTACACAACAATAGGCTTTCTACGGTTATTGAAATCGCTTAATGATTTTTAACATTTTGTATCTACGGATAAGGTTAGTATACTTCAGTGTAGTTTCGACATGCTTTAGATCCAAGTGATATGGAGAGAGCTTATGACAGTTTTTCGACTACATTGATAGCTTCCATGCTGCCTCTAATTGAAAAATTCGGTAATCTCATAGTTAACAATTATACGCCATACAGATATTACATTTTCAATGGCTATCTAGGTCTGATTCTAAAGTCCATAGTAGCCGGCAATATATAGACGACTTCGCTATTTCGGGAAAGTTTGATGCCTTTTTTTAAATAATGACTTTTTGAAGAACTATTTCTGTGATTATTTACTGAATGTTGGTGATGAGGAAGTATTGAAGATGTTAAGATAAGTATCATAGTGTATTGGTTAATACACTAGTCTTTATTTACTATTAATTGGGATAAAAAAACCTCATTGCATAACTTAACAATTCAGTATTTGAAAAATCATATTCTAAACAATTAAAAAAATAAGACACGGCAATACATAACTAACAACTTACTTTAAAAAAGCAATGATCTCTCCGGCAATTAGATAGCACTATATAAAGTTTTATTTTTTTTATTACAAAAAATGTTAAAGAAACTTTACGAACCAAGCATTTTTACGGTTTAAAAGCATATAAATGGCACTAGGGTTCTGTTCTCCTACACGCATTTTCATCAAAATAGGTTTAGCAGTTTGGGCGTGAAAGTGTTACAAAGAATCAGACAAAATTAAGAAACGCAATGAAAATTTACTTGCTAAGTAAAAAGCAAAAGAAGGCAGAAAGTAAAAAAACTTTATGTTCTTCCATATTAAGGCGTAAATAAGAAGATAAATAATCCTTAAACAATAGAGCCAGTTGAGAGGACGACGGCGCGCCGCTTCAGCCATAACGTGTACCGAGGCAATAAAAGACCCGTTATATTCTCCTTCACGGGGAGGTAAAAAATGTCTGGCGGATTTCTCGCGGAAGCATTTCGCGTTTCCAAACTGTAGGCATAACGTTCACGAAAACGTCGGCTCTGTTATTACATTCCATCGTAAGCCAACAGCATGTACTTAAGGAGTTCGTCGTACATTGCAATATTCGAGAATCAGCGAAAATATCGTATTATCATCGCAACGAAATTGAGGGCCAAATTGGAATCGAATAAACAAGGCCCCTGAGCGAGTGTTCGCGGATTTCAAATTTCATTCTTCAATGAACATTCTCGTCCGTTGTTTTGGTAACTTAATGAGAATCACTTCTATTGGAATGATTCCGAATTTCAGCCGTCAAGGGCCGCTGAATTGGAATTAAACAACGTTTTAAATTTGAACACTGTTTCGTCTGTTTCTTAATTGGAATCGCTGGTTCTGTTTTCATCTTTCATTGTTTTGCTCGTCATAATTTTATTTTATTATGCCCGAAAAACGGCAATAGGCTCGCCCCCTATTACGTGGGACTGATACAAAACCTGGCGAAATGTGGGTGCAGAAATGCACCTCTGCCTACCCTTTCGGGCAATACAGGCGTGAGTTTATGTATGTATGTGTCATAATTTTATTATATTGCTACGTGCGACATGTCGATCAGAGGATCCGAGTTTGTGTTTTGAATTTGGAAAGTGTTAATTGATGATGCAAATAGCCAACTCTCAGCAGGAGCTAACGCCATAGATACTGGAATGTTTCTGGTAAAAGAGCAGTAGACCGGCTCTATAATGCGTAAGTTTAAATGAGTAATAATACAAGTAAGCCTCTTTCTAATCTTGAAGTGATATGAGCGTTAAAGATTTTATACGTATCAGTCAGAAATCACCACTTTAACTTTTATCACAAATGTAATGACCTCATGTACATATCATCAATATCTTTTGTATAACTACAGAAATCTTTCCTATTTCCGTCAAGACCTTTCGGGCTAATTACAAATACTTTTTGAAGCGACGTATTTTATAATTTTCGAAACAAACGCGTGTGTTTAAAATTAATTAAATCATTGACAGAAAACATGAAAGGAAACATATATGAAAGATCTCAACATATATATATATATATATATATATATATAAATATGATGTATGAATACGTGTAATGCTCATTAACACCTAACAATTTCTTGATATATTTTATGAGGCTAAATAAACTAAACCAATGTTAGCAGAATATAACTTATTCTATAATAAAAATCTGCATGTTTCAAAGATAGTTTTGCACCTGAATGAAGTATGAAGAGTAAGTAATAAAAGGTCAGTAAATGAGTTTTGAAAGCGCTGAGTTCAGCAAATTATATGTAAATATGGACTCAAGCGCTTCCGCGAAGAAGTGTTCACTTATTCCTTTCGCTTTTGAATATTTGCTTGATGATTAAAATGCTTCCAGAGTTTTATTAAAATTTTGTTCATTTGTTATGGCTCAAACAGAATGTTTTTTTATCAATATTTTTATACAATTTTTTTATTACCCCTTAAATTGGAAATTATGCTCAGAATACACTCCCTTATCGATCACCTGCTTGTGAAATGAGAGGCCGCGGGTTCGATCCCTGCACTGAGACAAATGTTTGTGTGATCCTCAAATATTTGTTTCGGGTTTGGGTGTTTGTGAGACCGAAAAGTCTCGCGTAGTTTCTAATATTCACGACACAGGACTTGTATCCTAGTGTGGTATCAGAACTATGTTTATTTAGTGTTCTTATTTATTTATACATTTATATTATTCTATATACAATGTTGTTCAAGAATTTCTATGATTCCTAGAATTTTGTTGTGTTGGGGAATATACCGCCAGTTATTTGATAACAAAAAATCGAACATTTTTACAAGCAAATGTTTGTTGATTTGTAAATTTAAATAAACGTTCGTGTATTTTTCCTGACTTCCATTTTAAAAACAGCGATGCATGACTGGTTCTCGTTTTTGTTTTCATGTAAGAATACCATTTCTACAACCACTGACGAAATAAAAACACTTTTTAATGAAGATCCCGGGAATGATTCTTGGGATAAGTTATCACTGCTGTTCAGCAATATTATGCATTAACATATAAAATTGCAGGTCGCCATGCATTAATAATGATAAAAATGGAAAGAGGAACAAGGTACCTGATGTCTGCGTAGTCTTGCAAGACACCTTTCGGTTTTAGGTACAATTCTTTAAATCCTTTGCTATCTTAGATTTTTTTTCCCTCGGAAGAGAACCCAATGCGCTCGTCTTACAACGTTACCTATAGGCAACAATTCGAGGAAATAATTTACATATAAAATAGTCATCAAGTGTTAAAAGAAACAATAAATTTCGTTCGCAATTTTATCATATTCAACTACGGCAATACCAAAGAATTTGGCCAAACAAAACCAATCCAGTCATTTTACAAAGAAACTTATCCGAGTTATAAATGTTAACGAAGACACACAAACGACGATACTAGTTCATTTTCCCGAACTTTGACAGCACACGGAGTAAATATAAATATTTTTGAACAAAAGTTTGCAAAGCGTACCCGTAGGGACTGAATGCATCGTATAGTTTTATTTATGGTAAAAGTTTTAGAATCGTGTTCAACGCATCCTGTATACTAGATTATTACTTTATTCTGTATAGGGGAAAAATAACCATACATAAAAAAAGTAGTGATGACCTCGAGGTATAGGCGCGCGAGAATTTCGGCGGTCGCGGGCTCAAACCCCTAGTACACACCTCTGACTTTTAGAAGTTATGTATGTATTCCTAATGAAATATCACGTAATTTAACGGTAAAGGAACACACCTAAAAGTTCTTAGGAATTTCTTAGGTGTGTAGTCCGCCAACCCGCACTAGGCCAGCGTGGTGGACTAAGGCCTTAACCCTCTCAATTGTAGAGGAGGCCCGTGCCGTGCAGTGGGACGTATATGGGCTGATGGTGATGAAACTTTACTTCAATAAGGTACTATAAATCATATTCCATTAAAATTCTCATAAAAAGTATTCACAAAGCGAAACATGTTATGTTTAAGCATTCTCAAAAAACATGCCTTACTTAGAAGCCGTAGTGTCCCATAAATATCCTAATACGTGTATTCATAGCTCATAAAAATAGATGTTTGTACCATTTTCATAAGTTCGGCCGGTATTAGATTGTCGGCACTGGGTTCCTAGCCATTTGGCTGGCAGCCAGCTGTTATATTACACGCCGGTGGAGAACCTTCATTCTGGCTTATTACGTTTTAATAAGCGTTGTCGACTTTTCGCCTCACTAGTCATACCAGTCTTTGTCATCTGGAAGTTCGTTAGTTATCAAGAATAATATAATCTACGTCGTTTGCTGCTGTTAATGCTTTGTTTGAAAAAATAATCACAATTTTTTTTTGCGACCGTTTGTTACTTGATGCCTTCATTAAAAAACAGCGTTTCCATAACCTGCAAGTGGAATGAAAGCACGTAGCTGAATGCTCTTCATTCAGCAACATGTTCATTCATTGTTTGTTGTGTAAGTTATCTTACAATAAAATCTTTCTTCTTATTTCTTCTTATACTCAATGTCTATTACTGAATTAATGAGTCATCCCGTTTCTTCTGCTTCTAAATTATTTAATTATTAAAATCCATTTGTAGATAAAAGGGTTGGTACCTAAATTGTTTTATATATTATCTCTGAGCAATCTCACCTTAGATACAGTGGCGGGACTTCCATAGAAGTCCAAAAGCGTTAAACGTTAACTGTGTAATGTCTAGTTTATATTTGCTTATTATGGGCTCTTTATTTAACAAATTGCTTTAGTTAAATAAAGATTTCAAGCCAATTTTTTTTATTTGGAATTTTAAAAGGCAAACTGGGCTTTTGGGCTTCTATGGAAGTACCGCCACTGCTTAGATATAATAATTTGAATTAATTGCTAATTAATATACTATGACATTATGAAAAATCCACACAGAATTTGCTTTTCACTATATTCTAAACTAGATGTTGCACGCAACTCTGTATGCGAAACTATACACTTCAAAAGGGCATTTTTTTTCTCCTTTTTTCACATATTTGCGTTAATACTCCGCTCTTATTGGTTGGAGCGTGATCATATATAGCCCTTTTACCTTTCAATAAATGTGCTGTCTACTATTGAAGGAATTGTTAATTGTTTTTTTTTTTTTAAGATCCAGAGATTACCACAAGAAAAAACTCACAAACTTTACCTCTTTTTAATATTAGTATAGACTAGTTAACTAGTATATAGATTAACGGTGAAAACTTTTATAGTGTGTACGTACGCATTCAATGAGTTGAAAGGAAACAAAAGCGAAAATATAATCCAGGTCAAATGTGACGTCACTTCACTTAAGTACAGTTCTCGTTATGACACGTTAGATGGTCTGCGTGCGACGACATAACACGCTAAGGATCCACTGAACACCACACAGCACTGTAATCCCCGATAAATGAACGAATTAAGCGGAAATCCAACTCAACGACCTAACACTGGACATAGGCCTCTCCTATGGCTCGCCACTGGCCTCGATCTATCTATCTATCTCGACAACAGCATATGTACGTAATCTATACATCTATACAAATAAATAATATACACAGTACATATACCAAAATACCGTTTTTTACATTTTTTTCTGTCTGTCTGTCTATCTGTTTGTTCCGGCTAATCTCTGAAACGGGTGGACCAATTCTAACGGGACTTTCACTAGCAGATAGCTGATGTAAAAAGGAGTAACTTAGGCTACTTTTAGTTTATAAATTTTCTTATTAAAAATAAATTTTCCGCGTAGACGAAGTCGCGGGCACAGCTAGTGTTGGAAGAATGTTTAACACAACATAAACAGATTATAAGCTAATTGTAATTTGTATTTTTGTAATCTGTGGCACTTGTGCCTACTCTGTACGCGTCTACTTGTCTATATATCCGTTTCCATTGTGCAATATACGTTAGTTAGTTATTTTCTATTTTCGGTGTTTCATTAAGTTTCCCACAAAAACCCGTTGATAAACAGCTGCCCGATTCTAGAATTATACCAGAAACCTTTCGATTGCACGTATCAATCTCTCGTTGACAGCCCCGTGGCGGAGTTAGCTAGATACCAGCTTGCGAAACGAGAGTCCGCGGGTTTGACCCCCGCACCGAGACAAATGTTTGTGAAAAAAGTCTCTCGACAGAACACTCTGGAGGCTTTCTTGGCCTATGTCCAGCAGTGGACGTCTTTAGGCTGATGATGACGATGATGATGATGAAGTTGCTGATACCCACGACACAAGATTTGTATCTTAGTGTGGGATTAGAACTATACATGTGACTGTTATGTGTATATTTATTATCTATACAGTGGGATCAATATAGCAGTCGATTTTAAAACTTTTGTCGTTCAGATGTTAAATTTCAATCTGAGTTATTCAGAATTTAGCGAAAAACAATTCAGTTCCCTCGCCATTGTGACCGATCCTCGGCTTAATAAGACACAAAAGACGTTTTAGTCAGTTTGCACTTCACTCGACAACTCGGAAACTTGGTTAGTGACAGCGACAATCAACAGATTTAGTTAAGAACTCTTTGACGAAAGATATTTGTTTGTAATTTGGGCTCCGAAATCGACATAGACGGGTAATTACTTTTTTAGGATTGCAAGTACTCGCTCGAGGCTATTTACGGATGGGGTATTCAAATATTTTTTTCCGTACAGGTACGTCCGATTACGAATATAACGAATATAAACGATCAAGTAACCTCCTGATGTTAAGTGGTCATCGGCACCCGCAAACATCACACAATGTCATAGAAATCGTCGCCCTATAGGTATTATCAAAAAAGAAGAAAAGGGAAGATGCAAACTAGCGCTTTATTCCCTTAAATAAATTGATCTCTTTAACCCATTACAGTGGCGGTACTTCCATAGAAGCCCAAAAGCGTTACATGTTTATTTGTAATGTCTAGTTTATAATTGTTTATTATGAGGTCAGGATATTCTTATTTATATGTCAATTTTGTTATTTTTAAAAAGTAAAAGTCTTTAAAAAGTATTATTGTAGATTTCATGCCCTTAAAAATACGAAAAAACCTACGATATATACTAAAACAAGTACAGTCTAATAAACTGGTGATACAATAACTAAGTGTGTTCGTGGCACTACGCCGGCAAGATTTTGTTTCGAGCAGTTAACTCAGTTATAGAGTGGGAGAAGTTTTAACTTGTTGTTATCAGATTAGGAGACGATACGGGTAATTTGCACGAGGGATAACTACGTTTGAAACATCGCAAATATAATACAGTGAGTAAAAGCCTTTTGATTCTGTATTTAGGTTTTTCAGCCTCCTTCGAGGTACCAAACAAGGAATTTAAGGATACTTAAAAAGTTCATAAGACTGCCTCGTGGTCTAACGGCACAAGCATGTGCCGTGCGATCTAGAGGTCCTGGGTTCGATTCCAAAGCAAAGTGTTATTGGGTTTTTCCATTAGGAAATTCTCAGTAGCAGCATGGAGTCTGGAATTGTGCCCGAGAAACGTCAATAGGCTCGCCCCCTATTATTACGTGGGACTGATACATACATACGTGGCGAAATGTGGGTGCAGTAATGGACCTCTGCCTACCCCTTCGAGGAATATAGGCGTGAGGTTATGTATGTATGTAAGAAATTCATCATCATCACCATTATAAGTCTATATTCGACCTACTATTGGGAACGGCTCTCCACTTAATGGCCAAAAATTATATGTCAAATTAAGTGTACTCAATGTTTTAAATAGCCTAAATTAACACGTCATAAAATAATACCAATGAAGCGACGTCATCACTTAACCATCAGGAGCCATTACGGTATTACTGACGCGCACATCACTTTTATCAACATCCATTATCGGGTTTTCGTTGCAATTACGTGCAATCTGCCGCAGTACATATATATTATTAGCATGTAAATTTGATCATCAATTAAGTTTGCGAACGCATCGTGTTTCCGTACATTTTAAGCGAATTTGCATAATGAAATTGGCCGCATAGCCGTTGCAATCGCCGTGTGAGATCGGCGCGCTTTCCAACCGATATTAACATTATGGTTCGTGGAATTGATTTTCAATTTAGCTACGGTTTGCTTGAAGTGTCAGCTCTTCGGATATTGCTAAGACAACCTGTGGGGTTTAATCAGTTTACCTATGATTAAGCAGTTGAGAGTGAAAGAACTTGAGAGTAAAATTAGGGCCGAGGAGATAAACCCATAAAGAGATGTGTAATCGTGGTGAACTAAGGCCTAACACCTCTCAGCTGTAGAGGAGGCCCGTGCCCAGCGACGTACATGGGCTCTTGATGATGATGATGTTATTAACAGTGGGGAACATATTGCAGTAATATTAATATTTGAGGTGAAATATAATCTATATAGGAGGAGGCCGCGTCCCGGAAAGCGCAGCGTAGGACGTCCACCCACAAGATGGTCCGACGACCTGGTGAAGGTCGCGGGTCGTCGCTGGATGCAGGCTGCCTCCAACAGGTCACTATGGAAGTCATTGGGGGAGGCCTTTGTTCAGCAGTGGACTTCTTTAGGCTGATAATGATGATGATGATGATGATAATCACCGTAGGTATGTCAT
The DNA here is from genome assembly GCA_907164795.1 of Hemaris fuciformis. Taxonomy (NCBI): domain Eukaryota; kingdom Metazoa; phylum Arthropoda; class Insecta; order Lepidoptera; family Sphingidae; genus Hemaris; species Hemaris fuciformis. The sequence goes on from OU015443.1 coordinate 4,191,513, forward strand.
GATGGTTTTGCTTTTGGAAAAGATGAATGACAGTAGATTGCGGAAAACATTGCAAAAGTCGAATGCGGATGGAAGAGAAAATAAAAGGATAGGAATTTAAGAATACTAAATAGAAAAATAATATATTACATTAAAATTGATCGAATGTTGAGTAATAAAGCCAAATAGACACTCGAAATTAATAAAAATGCGAAAAGTAGGATTGCATAATAATGTCGACATTTGGGTTAAAATATTATAGGCGTGCCATAAATAAATTTACATTAAAATATTATTAGATAATAAATTAAAACCCGCTAACAATATTCCCGAAACACATTGTGGCCAATAGTTGACACGCATTATATCATTTTAACTATTGTAAAGCATTTAAAACAGTTTAATTACGTTAAAATGAGAACCAAATTTTCGGGAATTACCGGTGACCATTAACGATGGCCAATGTAAATGCACACAACGGCCCTCGCATCCGATTTCAAGTTTTATCACGACTACTTAAAGTGGGATTAAATGGAGAGTTAAAAACAAAAAGCGATCGTGGATGCAGACAATTCGCTAGTAGTCTTTTAATAATGTTACTTCATTTAGTAAGGAGCTGCAAATAAATAAGTGTGATGGTGCATTGTGATTGAGATTTTCCGGGTAGTGGTGGAATGTCCGGGGTTTTTTAATGACGATAACACAATTGTAGAAACTATTATATCATTAGACAGCGGTACTTCCATAGAAGCCCAAAAGCGTTACACGTTAGTTGTGTAATGTCTACTTTATAATTGTTTATTCTGGGGTCTTTATTTAACAAATTGCTTTTGTTAAACTTAAAGATTATTATTCGGAATTTTAAAAGGCAAACTGGGCTTTTGGGCTTCTATGAAAGTACTGCCACTGATAGACACGATACCTAACATAATTATACAATAAAATTTCTGTAATAAAAGTAGCCTAAGTTACAGGAGTAACATTTTTTTTTAACGAGAAGAAAGCGCCTTATGCTCCCCTTTCGGTACCTCGAAAGGGGTATGTCGGGGTCTCTGGCCTTCCAACTTGGCGCGCGGAACAATTGAAGTTACAGGGGTAACTTAGTGTAATAAGGATATTACATTAGCTATCGGCCAAATCATCCCGTCAAAATCGGTCGAGCCGTTTCAGAGATTCATCATCATCATCATCAGCCCATATACGTCCCATTGCTGAGCACGGGCCTCCTCTACCATTAAGAGTGTTTAGGCCTTAGTCCACCACGATGGCCACACTGCACACAGGTGTGCAGGTTTCATCACGATGTTTTCCTTCACCGTTATGAATGAATCAAGTTTCGCGTTATGAATTAATATTATGATGACGATTTTTTGCTCAATGTTTTCCGTTTTATTGTCTATATTCGTGATACAGAAAAAGTAAATGTTGCCTACACTAACAATCTGAGAGACCGTACCAACACCACAGTCTAGACGGATAAGACGGACTTAGAGATTATATTGCTTTACCAAGTAAATATTAATTATTCGCTTTCAATACCATCCTAAATTTCCATTATAAGATAAATTTTTGTCAGTTATCTCTATAAAAAAAGCGAAATATACCACCGATTAACTATAAATTCTTTACACAGCTTTTGGTATAAAAAAATAAATCGCTGTGATTTAAGTTAATATAGAGTTTAAGACGTTCAATTGCCAATAAGGGAGTGCCTTAAGATTGTTTAGTGTTTAAGCGTCTGTTGATTATAATGGCATGAATTTGGTTATTTTACATAGGGCCCTAGCCCACGTTCCATATGTAGTCGTAGTTTTATTTATCTAGAGCCAACGATAGTAGGAAACTACCCACCAACAAAACATTTATCCCTTTGCATCTAGCTCCTGCTATTATGACTTAAATCAGAGAATAACTCACACTACAATATATTGTCATTTGAAGAGAAAAATTTAAAAATTTGTTCAGACTTTTCCTTTTGTTTTTTTTTTTGCGGATTAGTTTTAGAGGCTAGTACAGTAATTAAAAATCTTTGTTGTATTCAAAGTAACAAAATCAGGAATAAATATTGTTGGATCACGCGAATAATATTAACGTCAATATGGCGACGGAACATCAATCCTGTCCACTTTACCAAAATGCTGTCAATGGCATTCATATATCTCACGAAAAATCGAAATTTATTCTCCCGTAGTTATTCAAAAGTACATGTCTGTGCAAATTTATTTGTTCAAACTTTATTAATTACTTTATTACAGGCTTCAAGTTTAAGTTTATACAAACAGGTACGTTATTAATTCAATTTATCGCTTGTAAAAAATGCGCTTAATTAAGGTGAACCAATATATTTTACGTTTTATAAGAATTGATATACCTTGTAAATAAAATTGAGAAGAGAGCCGGAGTCTGGAAATGTGCCCGAAAAACGACAATAGGCTAGCTCCTATGAGGTGGGACTAAAAGCAATTGGCGAAAAGTGGGTGCTGATATGCTCTTCTGCCATCGGAGAATACAGACTTTACTTCGAATGTATGAGTGTATTATCTTATTCTTAAGTACTCTTAAGTAGTGATGGCCTCAAGATTTAAGCACGTGGTCGAGAATCTCGGCGATCGCGGGTTCAAGCCCCAGGCACACAACTCTGACTTTTCGAAGTTATGTGTGTATTCACAAATAATTATCACGTACTTTAACGGTGAAGGAAAACATCGTGATGAAATCTGCACACCAAAAAGTTCTTAGGAATTTCTTAGGTGTGTAGTCCACCAACCCGCACTAGGCCAGCGTGGTGGACTAAGGCCTAAACCCTCTCAGTTGTAGAGGAGGCACGTGCCGAGCAGTGGGACGTATATGGGCTGATGATGATGATTATCTTATTCAAAAGCGTTCTTAGAACAAAAGTACGGTGACTAGAAAATAATAAGGTAGATTCAGAAGTTCGCCGTAGTTGGGATTCTGGGAAAATCTCGAAGTTAGCACTTTCTTAGTATATTAAGCTGCTGCTAATTTGCTTTATTATTAGGGATCTTGAGTAGTTTATATACATGAATATTATATATATTTTTCTTTTTTAGTTTCTCACATGACAAATATTTATTTCTTGAGGGCTTACGAATAAAATATTATCAAATAAAATATTAAAAAAATAAAATAAATTAATACACCCAACAGTCACATAGTATAGTATAGTTCTGACCCCAAATTAAGATACGAGTCTTGTGTCGTGGGTATCAGAAACTACGAGAGACTTTTCGGTCTCACAAACACCTAGATCTAAAACAAATATTTGTGGATCACATTACCTTTGTGTATTTTTTTTGTGGCACTCAACAAAAAAAATTGTTTTCGATTCAAAAAAACTTTACAAAAATAAACAAGCATAGAAAATATTTCAAATTATAAGACTAATTTCAGCTGACTGACGTCACTAAAATTATTTTGTAAACAGCTAAATTTACCGTCAGACGTTTACTCAATGAACTTTCCACATAAAGGTGAAATTTAAATAGCTCCAAATTTATGGACGGGAATATTCTCGTGTGCTTACGTATTCTGCCAAACAGAAACTGCCAACTTGTTATGAACTAAATAATATATATTCTTGAGCATGAAATTTTGTGAACATAATATTTTAACTATGCGAGATTGTTTAGAAATAGTCTGTTTGGTGTGAAACCACTGTGGGTGTCAATGGACGCAGTAAATATAAAGTTTTCGCATGAATTTTTAATGATGAAAGTTTTAAATAGCATTTTTTGAGTATATAATTGGTAAAGTCCTTAGTACTCGTATGTGTTTGTACGTGTATGTGTTTATATTATATATTTACTGATTCACAAACTAGATCTGACTAGTAATTTTCTAAACCCAAACCCTTAACAAATATTTGTGGAGCGCACAAACATTTGTCATTCTACAGTTAACTTCTAACTGCGCCACGGAAGCCGAGCCAAGTTTCTCGTTCATTCTATCTCAAAGTTAATACGGCTATGAATATTCACTTAAACAACGATTCCTATATTTATCCAGCAAACTGGTTTCAAAATGAAACAAACTTATCAGGTGACTCTGAGACAAAATCACTGGCGGTATGTTATCATTCCATTAGAACGGATAGTCCTAAGCAAACGGAGTGACGGTGGAAACTTATAGTTTAACTAACGTTATGTTTCCGAGCTCAATATATATTTATTTTCTGACCGCTTGGGGACTTTAAAGGTCAGGTTTTCGTAATTACTTCTTACTGTGTTATTTTAGATTTAAAAATACAACATTTTAATTAACTACAGAGGTTAATGAACTTTTATTGTTTTTAACACCATATAAGAAGTAGTAACATTAAAAGATAATTATCGCCACACATCTGGGACATCTGAACCAGTGGCGGTACTTCCATAGAAGCTTTTTTGGGCTTCTATTTTAAATTTGGCACACAAATATTTGTTACGTAGCTATTCGATAAGTAAGGCTTTTAATAAATTTACTTCTGAAAGGCATGAAACGGGAGTTAAAAGTTTGTACGGAGAAAACTTGATAAGATCTTTATTAAAGCGAGTGAAGCTGCGGGCTAAATCTAGTATTTTAAATGAAATTAACATTACCTACGATATATGCAGAGATCACGGCTCGTTTAGTTTTTAATTAAAACTTTTTCGATTAGACGGTGTTTGCTGGAGTTGTCGAACTATGTCACATGCACATAGATTATAGTTGCTCTTGTCGAGATGCTTAAAGTTTTAAATTGTTAACGAAATATCGTGAAAATCCCCCAAAATTAAAAATGTTTTCCACCAGCTACGTGTGGTTGGCGAAATATGGTCGATTTTTTTGAGACAGTTCTTTCCAAAAATCATGTCTCGGGTATTTGCAATGCGGACGGAGAGAGGGGATCCATCATCCAACGATTAATATACTAATACTTTTACCTATTATGTTTGTATGTACCTACATATGTTTTTTGCGTCCTCGGAAAGGTACCCTAGTATAAGCCTAGGATAAAAAAGGAAGAATTTAGAAATAATCAAAAATTTTCTAACATATTTGTTGTTACAGTTAAAGTGGAGGGTTTTAATAGTTCATTTTAGAGAATTACACTCGGCTATTATAATTTTTCAAGCAATAAGTATTTTTGTGTTTGTTCAGGAAAAAACTTGTGGGTATTTCATTGTTATTTACACAGGTGTTTTAGGGCGATAAAGCAACAAATATTGAAATAGTAAACATATAAAGAAATTAGCTTGAAGCTGACGAGAAATTTCACAATACATAATGTTTGAGATGTATGAATTCATTTTAAAACTTAGAATATAATAAAAATGGTATTGTATATTTTCTAAAAAAATAGAATAAAATTATAATACAATGTGTACATGAAAAATTGTAGCTATTATTTTGTTGTTATGTACTTTAAGTGGTAGATAAGTTGTTAGTTGACAGTTAAATGTCTCACAAAACTGTCATAAGCAAATAAGGCTTCGATAAATCGTGCAGCGAGAAAGAGTTTTCCACCCACTAATAAATCATTTTATCTCACCCAAAGCATGACTAATGAAGGCGGGAACAATCCTTAAGAATGGAAATAAAAGATTAAAAGTAACAATCTGTTTGAAGAGGATTTATACTCCTAAATGAGAATTTTTTGAGATAATTATGTTTAGTTTCAACTTTGCCAATCTCATTTTAAATGGCCGTGGAAAATTCTCATTACTTTTACTTATTTATATATTTACTTTTATGACTGTTTACATATTCTTTTTGTTATTTTAAGACCCTATAAATTGTTGATTAGATGTGATATGATTGTATCTAACCAGATAATAAAATCCAAATAGCATGAACTTGCCGTAGTGACTAATCAGTACCACGTTTGAAAATTAGTTTGTGTACAACTCGTTACAGTACACTCGATATTCGATATTTTTATCGATACTTTGTATACATCTCGATGTAAATTATCTAACTTTGTACACTTATGACTACCTTTCTTTTCTCTTCCTACATCTCCATCCTTGGTTGTCTATAAGAGATCGCTTTTTGCGATAAGGCCGCCTTTTGTACTTTATTAGGTTACTGTATTCCTTAGTTTAATTCTTATGTGTACAATAAAGTTTAAATAAAGAATAATAAGCCAGTATTCTTGTCTCGACATAACCTAGTACCTAGGAGCCTAGTTCTCTTTGCCGAGACCTTTTCACAACCATCATCAGCCCATATACGTCCCACTACTGGACACGGGCCTCCCCTACAAATAAGAAGATTTAGACCGTATTCCACTACGCTGGCATAGTGCGGGATGGCAGATTACAAATCTATGAAATTCCTAAGAATATTTATGGGTTTCCTCACGGTGTTATCCTTCACCGAAGACGTACGTGATAATTCATTGTGAACACACATAATTCCGAAAAGTCGAAGGTGTGCGCCTAGGTTAAGAACCCACGTTTCCCGAGATTTTGTCTCAACCGGGCACCTAACCTCAAAGCCATCACGAATTTTCTCAATAGTACTTCTCCATTTCTCTCTTCTCACTGAATTGAAGAAAACACATTGTACTTTATAATATACTGTTTTTTGGGCCAATATTAATGCTATTATTTAGGCCTGGATTTTAGTTTAGAGATTTTTTTCGTAGATAAGGACTAAAATAGCTGTAGAAAATATCTATTATTCTCGAAGCTAGGATGTTATCAGTCTCATTGCTATAACTAAATCCACGAACAAACCAGCGTACGATATTTCATTTATCCAATTACGTGATATAGCTCTCCAATTAGTTATTATCCAAATTGAATTCAGCCTGATCTTGTTCAATTAGGTAATGCCTATTGCCTTATTCCGTTGGACGTCTAGTGCTTTCCGAATGAATAAAAATAATTTGATTACAGGTTTGACTTTTGGCTTTGGATTTTCCCATTTTTAGCTTTTTTTTTATTAAAGAAATAATAATATCTTAAATAAACCAAAAAAGTATCGCGTTGCGGTTAAAATATTAAACAAAAAAAAACACCGCTTGCCCCCATCGTTGACCCTACAGCACAATAGGGAGGCGTGCGATTGATAGGCCCTAAGTTCGATCCCTATTTAAGCAAAATCTTTCTTGGTATTTCCAGGTTTTTCTAGGTCTAGGTTACCTAACATTCGATACAGTCTGATGTTTATCTATTCAGAGGCCAAAGTACGTGACATTAAACATGGGTCTGTCACTATTCAGTCTGGGTGAATATTAATATCCTACCACCAAAATGATGTTGAAAAATGTAGACCAAGTATTATTTCAGGCTATTCATACAATTGTCAAATTTTATCCAGACCTTTTTAGCTGTTCTGGAATGACAGAGTCACAAACATACATTAAAAGTTTCGTATTTTTTAATATTATTAAATGAATTTACTCCACGTTACATTTTTCACTCATTAATTTGTTATGACCACGGAATGTTAAAAACAAGATCCCATTAAAAAAATATTTCGCCTTAGCTACGAGAAACGCAACAACTTTGTTTTTTGTTGTTAAGAAGTGTAGTTAATTAAAAACGGAATTTCCTTTACAACCTGGAAAAATGTCGGCCCCTAATAAAATAACTGGCGGCGAGAAATTAAAGAATAATAATTTAGAACTGAAGGAGTTGATTAAGAATAAATATATTTTTTAAACTTTTGCTTGACACCGAAAATATACACTTATATTTGGGGAATTTTTAAAAATGGAATTTTCTCGTATTTTTAGTTGCCCTCTAATTGTAAGTTGTAGAGGGGCCCCTGCCCAGCAGTAGGACATATTGAGCTGATAACGATGATGTAAAAAAAGATTTACTTCAATTAAGGGACGCACTTCCAAACCGATTGCTTAAATAGGGGAAAAAATTATGCAATAGATATATTGAACTATGAGGTTTCACCCTCACATAAAAAATACAATTACAATTAGTGAAACAAGACGTAATTACTAATTAACGCACTATGGGTAAATGACTATGTATATATAATATGGTATGTCTCCATAGGGGTATAAAACGTAATTCGGCGGGATCAGCCCCTACAACAAGAAAAATGTTTGTGACCATACGTCTTTGAAAATGTTGTTCTTCAAAAATGTTCCACTGTGGGGTATAATATGGTTGACGATTTGATTTTTTTTTAATTTAACAGCCCCGTGGCGCAGTTGACTAGGCACCAGCTTGGGAAATGAGAGGCCGCGGGTTCGATCCCCGCACCGAGACAAATGTTTCTGTGATCCACAAATATTTGTTTCGGGTCTGGGTGTTTGTGAGACCGAAAAGTCTCTCGTAGTTTCTGATACCTACAACACAAGAGTTGTATCTTAATGTGGGGTCAGAACTATGTATGTGACTGTTGGGATTATTAATTTATTTATTTATTATCCACAAATATGTCAAGATCTAAATCTACTCATAGATTTCAACACATTTTTTTATCCAATTTCAGGCTTAGAAGTATGTCATCATATATGTACATATAGATGCTCACACTGTTTTCTTAAAGGGGTAGGCAGAGTGTATTTTTACACTGATGTTTCGGTATTTGCATTTAATATCCAGACTACCTACTTCCTACTACTGACTGTTGGAGTAATATCATTAACACTTTGCTTGAGCCGAAAATCGAACCGCAGACAACTCGAAAGCACACTTATGAAAGAGCAGGCAGCCAAGACAAGTATTCCAGTGTCTGTACTATGATTGCGGTGTAATTGGTTTTTATAAAATAGATCAACGTTTTAAAACTTTAATTATATCGGTTTTAAGTAAGAGTTGGTGATTAAAAGTAATGATTAAAGTTTCTTGGTATTTTTACTTTACGTAGCTATTATTTAAAGACTCGAGGCGTGTTCATAACTAAAAGCAACTGGTATTATGGTTAATTTCATTCTAAATTAGCTGACAGAGGCGTAGTCAGACTAAAAAGCTGTGACTTGCGTTCTAGGCAGAGGACTAATATCGTATTTTTATCAGGTAAAGATATCGGGGCTGTTTTAATATAGTATGAATTAAAAGTAAAAGAAAAGAAAAAGAAACATTTATTGCAAGCACAATTACAAATAATAAATTAAAAAGAAAAAAATAAGAAAGTTGAAAGATACTGCAGCGCTGGATTTCGATGGGAGGCCCAAGCGACGTGCAGCGTTCAATCGGAGTCATAGTACGAGTATATTATTGGAAAAATAAAAATTGTAATAAAATAACAAGCAACATAACTTATCACTAATTATAATACTTTACATTTATATTTTGTACGTTTATTGTGAGTGCTTTTGTGATGCATAAATATATCTGCGCTGGCGGCGAGCCGAGCGCACGCGTCTGATACATACCTATGTCTCTTTTCTTTACCTTATTATTTTAAACATAATTTGTCATTCACAATATACTTCACATATTATACTCAAACATAAACATAAACTCACGCCTGTATTCCCCGAAGGGGTAGGCAGAGGTGCATTTCTGCACCCACATTTCGCCAGGTATGTATGTATCAGTCCCATGTAATAGGGGCCGAGCCTATTGCCGTTTTTAGGGTACAATTTCAGACACCGTGCTGCTACTGAGAATTTCCAAATGGAAAAACCCAATAACACTTTGCCCGACCCGGGAATCGAACCCAGGTCCTCTAGATCGCACGGCACATACTTGTACCGCGAGACCACGACGCAGTCAATAAATAAATAAATCAATCAATGAATAAATATACTTCAGTAAACCACAAACTTTGTATAATTCGCTAGTTTGCCCATGTCAAGTCAGTCCCTGCAGTTCATTCTGGTTAGCCTCTGGCGCCATCTGGCGGGCGTCCTCGTAATTGTCATAAAACTTTCCCGTCGTACTGGAACTATCGATAATTTAAATAACTCTATGAATATTTGCCAGTTTATTCAGGACGTGGCCTATCAGCATTGATAGATATTCTCGGGAGGGATTTGTTAACACATAAATCAGAGCAATTACCGTCCGACTAACTTCTAATAGGGCGGGGTGACAGTTTAAATCAATATTGGCAAGGCAAATGAATTCGAAATATTTAGGTTTCTTTTTAGGATTCTTGCGATTATTTATAGTAGTAGTACGCCGCCACTCATTGCTGGAACAACATCCCACCGCCGCCGTGTCAATCTAAAAAAAGTAAAATATCCTTTAAACGTGAACTCAAACAAATATTTCTAAAACTACAAAAATCAGTAATAGCTATTTAAAATTCTACCAAGAAGTACTTACCTTACTTGTAATATTCGAAAAGTGTATTTTCGTGCACTAGCCAATAATAAAATCTTTTTCTTTCTTTTCTTTCTTTCATAGGCGGAGGGAGTGTGAATTATTTAAGACGATGGATGTCAATTTAATTTGGACTAATCATTCTCCTAGTCTATTCTTACTATTCGGCATTTTATTTGTTTAGTACTGTTGTCCTCTTAAGGCTAAGTATTGTCGTCACATCACAGGACGTAGTATCTTACTTTGAAATTAAAACTTTGTGTGTTACTTATTTAGTGAATTAACCTACTTATTTAAGTTACCATTGTCTTAAATAACTTAAAGTTTTCGAGGCCGTAAGCGTTCTTGCCTATCCTTTTGTATGAAAAAAAAAAAACAATTATTTTGTAATCTTAGTTAGGACATAAAGGCAATCAGCTTTTATATGATTGGAGGGCATTTGAATTGGCCTAGGCGACTCCAATGCCCTTTTCTAGTCGCCCAGATTGCTAATCGGATTGCTTGTTAAGAAATTTTCAGAAGCAGCAAAGATTATGAAAATGCGCAAAGTACACAGCAATAAAATCAGTCCATGTAAGTTGGAATATTTAGAAGTGCCTCGTGGTCTCGTGGCACATATATGTATGGTATATATGGTTTGATTCCCAAGTTGGGCAAAGTGTTATTTGGTTTTTCCATTAGGAAATTCTAAGAAGCGGCACAGAGTGTGGGAATGTGCCCGAAAAACGGCAATAGGCTCGCCCCTTATTACGTGGGACTGATATATACCTGGTAAAATGCGGGTGAAGAAATGTACCTCCGCCTACCCTTTTGGGGAATACAGGCGTGAGGTTATGTATGTATGTTTGAAAGTGTAGAAACACCACTTCTGGATGGCCTGACTGTATATACACGTATGTAAACGCACAGATGATAACGTATTCATTACAAATTCATCTTCGATAGCGTGGGCGTCATTAGGATTTGGAGCCAAATGATGAATCTTATGTTTGTTACAAATCAGTTTTAATTAACAAAGTTTACTCGTAAATTTCATTTGAATTAGATAGACAATTCTGATTGAAAGCGATGCGTCGCTAGTACGTAGTAGTACGATGGCCAACCTGCCGCCATAGACTCGACGCTCCGCTTCAGTGACGTCGACCATAGTCACTCTTCAATCTAACAAAAACGTATGTGTTGACGGTGCACTCCCGCGCCGTATATACTATCATCATCATCAGCCCATATACGTCCTACTGCTGGGCACGGGCCTCCTCTACCATTGAGAGGGTTAAGGCCTTAGTCCACCACGCTGGCCTAGTGCGGGTTGGCGGACATATATATACTATATAACCATATAAACCAAAGACATAATTATTCTAATCCTGATAAAAAGGTCCAGGCGTTCGGGGTCACGTCGGCGCCATTAATCTGGCGACAGATGTAGCGGGTCCATTAAAACCAGCCCGCTACATACATCATGTTCATGTGGGAATATACTGGCTAATTGCGTATGGGCGTAGTGTATGAATTATCTTTGTTTGGGCTCCGTTCCAAGCAGTGATGGCCTCGAGGTTTAGGCGCGCGGTCGAGAATTTCGGCGGTCGCAGGTTCAAACCCCAGGCACACACCTCTGACTTTTCCAAGTTATGTGTGTATTCACAATGAATTATCACTTGCTTTAACGGTGAAGGAAAACATCGTGATAAAACCTGCACACCTAAAAGTTCTTAGGAATTTCTTAGGTGTGTAGTCCGCCAACCCGCACTAGGCCAGCGTGGTGGACTAAGGCCTAAACCCTCTCAGTTGTAGAGGAGGCCCGTGCCCAGCAGTGGGACGTATTTGGGCTGATGATGATGAAGGGCTCCATTCGTGTAAGTAAAAGTGTAAGCCTAAATTGAAATAATAGTTTCTGAGCACTCTCTTCGAAAGTAAGTTTGTGCTATTTTTCGAATATAGTTTTGTTGTCTTTTATTGTACTACTAGTGATAAAGTGGCATAAGTGTAGCTTGCGATCAAGGGGTTCGGTTCTAGAGTTAGACAAAGTACAGATTTTTAATTAGGAATCACAGATTCTGGAAATCACAAAAATCGCAATAGGCTCCTACCCCTATTAGGTACTCGAGATATAAAACAATTTGGGTGCAGAAATCCACCTCTGCCTACTCTTTTGGGGATACCTGGAATGTAAGTATGAAGTACTTTACTAAGTTTACCTTATTTGTTCATGTTACGGTGTACAATAATTTAATTCTGTGAGAGTAATGTGATTTAATTCTCAACGCTTTTTATTTACCATTCTCCTTTATACAACCTACAACTGAAAAACCTTTTTCGTTCATAAGTAAATTGCATGCATTTGCCTCGGCAAAATGAGCTACGTTTTCTCCTCCATCATTTGTTTTTCGGCTATTCATTTCGTGGGATTTAACCCGTTAATTAATTTACAAAACAGGGTTAACCATTCACAAACGCCGTATCATCAAACTCGACGGTGCTAATAAATCATTTTCACCATAAAAGAGGAATATTAAATCGAAGGAGCGCACAAAATGAACGGGCGGGGGACGTGAAAAATTGGGTCGTAAAAGCAATCCCCAATGCGAAACGATGAAAAGCGAGATATTTTCAATTACATCTCACTTTTGCTGTAAGTAATAACGTTACGTTAATAATCTCTTTAAAATGATTCCGAAGGTAATTTCTTTGGAGCGTTGATATGACAGAAACGGCTTGCGAAAGTGACTGGCTGTTTCGAAATAAAAAAGGAAAGAGATGTTGGGATTTGAAAATGGAATATTGATGATGGGCTGGATTTTGAACATTTATAGAATACTAGCTTTTGCCCGCGACTCCGTCCGCGTAGACTACAGGGTTGGGTTCAGAAAGAAAATAAGTTGTAGTCTATTTTATTCCACAGAGTCCCATTTATGTCCATACCAAAAATCGTTCACATCGGTCAAATGATTAAGGCGTGAAAGCGTAACAGTCATATAGTTATTTTCTCATTTATAACATAGTAAGGGCATTTTTAAAAAAAAACTTATAATATAATTCTTATATTGTGTATATATATATCTCATATATATGATGTAATGATATAATAAAAGCCATATAAAAAAGTTTCATCATTCTAGCTTCAAAAATGACGAATTTCCATACAAACTTTCATCCCCTATTTTTATTTTACTCCCTTAAAGGTAATTTTTTTACATACTTTGAATGTCATATTTATTTATATCTAATCAACAGCCTAAAAAATAAGTTTCAAGTTTCTAGCTTTAAAAATGACAATACTTCCATAAAACCTTTCATCCCCCCCTTTCAACCCCTTAAAACCCCTTTTCCGCAATAAAAAGTAGCCTATGTTCTTTCTCAGGCTCCAAACTATCTGTGTACCAAATTTCATTTAAATCGGTTCAGTAGTTTTAGCAGAAAAGCGAGACAGACAGACAGACAGAGTTACAATCGCATTTATAATATTAGTAAGGATACAATATGTATGTACATGTATAGGTATATCAGTCAGGACTTTCGTAGAAGGCGAAAAGCGTTACACGTTAATTGTGTAATGTCTAGTTTATGATTGTTAATTGTGGGGTCAGGATATTCTCATTTATATGTCAAATTGCTTTTGTAAATAAAGATTTAAAGCTTAAATATTATTATTCGTAATTTTGTAAGACAAGCAGGGCTTTTGGGCTTCTATGGAAGTAGATACCGCTACTGGTTTATATGTAGTTTGCTAAGTTTTCTTAAGGTCCCACGTATTTTAAAGCGAGCCTACTGCTCGTTTGTTTAAGACACTTGCCTAATATTCCAGATTCTGAGTTGCTTCAAATATAATTCAAACTTAAAAAAACAATATTACCGTCCCAACTAGGATTTGACCCAGGACCTATCGACGAAGCCGCTTACTGAAGTCGCAAGACCAAAGAGATAGGTATTAAACTTAATGTGATATTTTCATACATACATACATAAACTCACGCCTGTATTCCCCGAAGGGGTAGGCAGAGGTGCATTTCTGCACCCACATTTCGCCAGGTATGTATCAGTACCACGTAATAGGGGGTCTATTGCCGTTTTTCGGGCACATTTCCAGACTCCGTGCTGTTACTGAAAATTTCCTAATGGAAAAACCCAATAACACTTTGCCCGACCCGGGAATCGAACCCAGGACCTCTAGATCCCACGGCACATACTTGTACCGCGAGACCACGCTTGTGCCGCTTACTGAAGTCGCAAGACCAAAGAGATATTAAACTTAATGTGATATTTTCATGATTTGCCAAAAAGCCTTTACAACAAACATGTCTCTTAAAGGATATAACAAATATAATGTAATTAATATTTATAAAATGTTCTAGCTTTAAAGTTAGTGTAGAAAATGCAAGAAGCTCGGTCTTCTGAATAGTGTAAACTGTTTTAATCATCGTCGTAAACAATCTTTCAAACGTCGGCTTTGCAGCACTATCGGTTTAGTGTCACTGCTTTAAGTAATCAGACGTTCCTCTTATAAGAAACTTAGGTTGTTAATTTTGCCCTAAATGCTTATAGTTTTTTTTTATACATAAAGGTGTCATAGTTAGGTGTAATTGATTTTAGTATTGATGTTAGACAATAAACTCTTACGCTTGTAGTCCCGGACGGATAGGCAGAGGCGTATTTCTGAACCCACTTTTCGCCAATTGCTTTAAATCTAAATCAAATAGCACTTGTGCCGCGAGACTACGAATCGCAAAAATTGTTATTGAAACAAGCAAACATTGTAAATATTATAATAAATATTAAAGAAAATGACGTTATTTTTTTAATAATATAATATTTGAATAATTTCTAACATATTTTTTTCAGACGTCTCAGAAACTTGTGTGTGAGTGGGCCATAGACACAGAACACTAAATACCTTTGTCTTCAAACTTAAGATGTCGTTAGACAGAGGTGGTTAATTTTATATTTTTTAAATTTAATTTCCTATTTATTTTTATTAATTAGTGGACAATAAAGTGTATATATAAAAAAAACTATATTTACCGACCCACGTTTCACAAACTCTATTTCACTTTCCACATTTCCAGACTCCGTGCTGTTGTTAAGAATGATCCTGCTGTACAAGTATAAGTCGTACGATCGTAAGGTCGTGACTGTTGTTATTGGGGTTTCGTTTTTGGGAAATTCTCAGCAACACGGAGTCTGGAGTATTCGGAAAATTTCAATAGGGTTGCTTTTCAAGTTGCTTTTCTCATACAAGTGGCAAACCTGGTTGTTTATACACAACTGTGGCTTTGCCTTTAGGGTTAATTTGTATTTGAATTAATGAATATATTAAATTTAATATAACTTCGTCAAAAAGTCATTCTAACTTACGAAATTAATTTTCCACTTTTAATAAACCTTCCAGAAGTTTCGAAGTTCGTATTTCGTAACTAGCGAGGATTAATGAATCTGAGAAGACAACAGGAATGCTGCAGGATGTCAAAAGAGCATTATCGGAGTGAAATTTCTTGCTCTGCGGAGAATAAAATTACTGAAGCGTCGACTCGAATCCCGATGATACCGCGGCAATGTAATGTACTACGTTATGTGTGGCACTTCTGACATATCAACGCTTTGCTCGCGAAAGAACATTTTAAACTATTTGGGAGAGTTGTGATAGCCACGGCTCCAGCAGTCGCTCGTGCCAACCCCTAGCACACACCTGAGACTCTTCAAAGATATGACTATTCACATTGAATTTCCGCGTTCTTTATTGCTAAACGAAACCTTTTTAGAACATGGGCACAGCTTAGATCTGTCTATAAGGAACTTTCTGGTATGCGTAGTCTGTTAATTCCCAATAGGCGAGCATGGTGAACAGAGGTCTCACCCCCCTCATAAAAAAAATGAAATGAAATTTATTTCATAATAACATGTACCATTAACATAGGCAATATAATATATCATTTAGAGTTGAATGTGCTAAAATCATCATTTCCTTGCCCTGTTCCCAATTTCATTTGGGGTCGGCGCAGTATATTTTATCCTTCCAAACCACCCTATCAACCGGCATGTCTTTATTCACCCCTTTTTGTTTCATATTTTCAGTCATACACTCTACCCATTTTTCTTTAGCCATCCTTTACTTGTCAATCCTTAAACTTTCATATTAATCACCACTTTACCTACATAAATAGTAAAATAAGTAAAGAATATTTTCGCAACTCAGTTTCTGAACATAATTTCTCCATCAAATAAACAGTGTTCAAAGCCATAAAAAATAAAACAAACATCATATTACCCTTGTGAAATTCATTAAGCAAACTGAGTAGAATTTTGCATAATACTTTGTACAAACTCGTTTTCTTCTAGATAACCGTGGATCCGCTTTTAAAACGGCTTTTTGTCAAAGAAAACAATGCTTGTTGCCTTTAAAAGAGATTCCCTTTCTGCGTAGTAATGAAAAAGTTAAACGTTCTGCTTTTTGATTGTTCAATGTTTTGATTGAAATGTTTCGTGGGAATTTTATTCAGGATTTAAGACAAGTTTTTAGTACGCTTGTGAAGTGTGTTTAAAGGGCAGAAGCCTCACAATCAAGAGAGCGAAATCTTAGTAAAAGTATTAGAAAGTCTCTCCCAATATTGTCAGTTAAACACAACTAAAAATAACGAAAGAAATACATCATCTCTCGTTTATTTTCAAGAACCATACTTCTATTTGTTTAGGTACACCCACAATATGCCAAATTTCCTTATAGTCCCACGCAATAGGAAGTGAGATTTTTGGTGATCACCGGGTACGTGTCCACTCTCCGTTTTGCGATTAAGAAATTTTCTTTTGTCTCATGTAAGCTCGTACTTTCTAACGATATAAGAACATCTTCCCCTACCCAATAATTGTACTAGACCTTTGAATCATGTGTAATAATTACACCGGGAGACCAACAACGCTGTTTAATCCGTATCGTATCACAGAAAAAAATATCTAAAATATACTTTATTCATGACAATCGACTAACCTGCATTAGTCCAGCGTGGTGGACTAAGGTCTAAATACTCTTAGTTACAGAAGAGGCCCATGCCCAGCAATGGGAGGAATATGGGTTGATGATGATGACAATCGAAGGCATTTGGCTTTTATAGGCAATTTGCTATTAAAATGTAGGGTTTAAAAGCCGAGATAGTGATCCACGCATGTGTCGCGGTACAGTATCAACTTGTTTATGGGGTAAGAAACAGCTGACCAAAATACATAGTATGAAATTGTGTCGACAGATGAGATATATTCGTTATTCACCAGATTAAATTGTTGTAATTTGGCTGATGATACGAGTATATATTACCAAATGCCGCGGCGCAGTTGGCTAGTCATTAATTTATGAAAGAGAGGTCGCGGGTTCGAACCCGCACCGAGACAAATGTTTGTGTGATCCATAAATATTTGTTTCGGGTCTGGGTGTTTGTGAGACCGAAGTCTAGCGTAGTTTCTGATACCCAAGACCAAAGATACGTATCTTAGAGTGGGGTCAGATTTGTATGGGACTGTTGGGTGTTTTTTTTTTACTTTGCTTAGACGGAATAAATAATTAATTGACGATAATAATCAGTGTTTCCCAACTACAATTCGTCAAGAAGCGATGGTAGAATCGTTGATTTTACAGAAACGATTGGAAAAGACGATTTAAATCTTTGATTGGGCTTGATTGTGTCTGATTAAGCTATCCAACTATCCTAAGCTCTTTTTAAGAATTGCCTTATCTCGAAGAATCATGAGCTAAGGTAAAAACTTTATCTCTGAATTTGATATTATTTGGTTCGTTCCTTTAATGCGAAATCTTGGTTTCGCCGTTCACTGGCCAATGTTGCAGTCTGTTTAGGTGAATTTTATACATCGATATCATAACATAACATAACATAAACTCACGCCTGCATTCCCCGAAGGGGTAAGCAGAGGTGCATTTCTGCACCCACATTTCGCCAGGTATGTATCAGTCCCACGTAATAGGGGGCGACTGGCGAGCCTATTGCCGTTTTTCGGGCACATTTCCAGACTCCGTGCTGCTACTGAGAATTTCCTAATGGAAAAACCCAATAACACCTTGTCCGACCCGGGAATCGAACCCAGGAACTCTAGATCGCACGGCACATACTTGTACCGCGAGACCACGAGGCAGTCAGGCTGATGATGAAAATGTATGAAATTCGTAACATCTGTTTGACGAAATTTTTTATGATTTATGAATTTGTTTATTTTTGTATTAGGTATATAATATTTTATTAAAACACTTACATGTAAGAAACATGTTATCTAGTGTCCTTAAACGTAGGATTATTTAAAAGTTTATAATGCATGTAGTAGACTATTAAGGCATTAATTTTATCTTTTCGAACCGATAAGAGTATTACCCAAAGAAATAGGGGAAGACTCTATACTCGTATATCCGATCTATAAAAATAGTATATTAAAAATGAGTCGAATAAATCAAAGTATGGGATCACAAAGACGTAAATAATTAATTTGAAACGTTCACAAATCGAACGTCACGGCTGTCGAAACGTGGAAGCAGATTTATTGGGAGCGAAATGAAAAAGATGCTCTATCCGATTTCTGTGAACCGGGTATCCCTCCAGGCAGAGTTATTATGATTATTATTTTTTCTTTATGAAAATGTTTATTTTTTTGTGTCAAATTAAATTTTATGTTTTGTAAACATTTTGACTTGTATTCTTTCAATGAACTGTTTAATGACGTCAAGACGTCCGGTACCTCGTTGGTGTGTGTGTATTGGTGACTGTGAATTGGTTCCTGGATTAGGAAATTCTCATTAGCAGCGTGATGCTTATACTATTACATACTCCTTTAAAACAAAATAAATAATATATGACGTAGAACTTGAATATATTGAAAATATTGACTAGGTTAAAAAGATAAATATATCTCTAACGCATCTTCTAAAGATATTACCTATATTATCAATCCGCGAAATTAGTTTAACTATAAATAAATAAATTAATACACCCAACAGTCGCAAATCGTTTACCAATTATATTCAAAATAGCCATCGAAATAAAATATGCTTTAATGGTACATATCCTAATAATAATTCTAAATGCGCAACACAGATAATTTATAGTGTCCCATTGCAATTACATTGGAATATTGTGTATCGAAACTACCGGAAGCCTGTTTGTCATAACTCATTACCCTAACACATTCGAAGCGTATCTATAAAGTTAACCATCCGATGGTGTAAGTACCGATCGAGGCCAAATCCCGAGGCTAATAATTTCAAATGGGGCACAGTTAAAGTTCGACGGAGTACCTAATGGCGCACCCTTGGGGCATAACGATTGAATCGCTTCGCTTGCGCGTCACCATATTGGGCAGATGTTGTCAACATTTGAGTTGATCAACATTTCAACTAGAATGGCTTTGTATTTCTTCCTTTACCGAAAAAATCTCTTGAGATATCGTAGCAAGTTCATATTTCTTTAAAGGTAGTTGCGATTTTATGATCGGAAAGTTGAGAACCTCTGACATAACAAGCCACGTTCAGCTCCCAAGACGTGAAAGCGATCGTAGAGAGGAAAAGTTGTGTAACACGATCTTTTTTATTCCAAGTGGGTCGTAAAAGCGCTATGAGCATGCAGTAGTGCGGGCTGAATGTCCGAACGTCTTGTTCGACGTGTTTCCTGCTGATTTGTATATTCACAGAAATGCGGTTCAGCTTTGAGTGTTTCAGTTTGCCGACTTATATTTTCTTGTAATATATTAACCGCGGACGTGAAAAGAGGCGTGTTATAAGTTAAATGGTATGTCGCTAATCAATAAAACAACCGCACTGCTCCGTAGCTAGTTTCTTACTGACTAATACAATGTAGGTACCCCCCGGCGCATACATACCAGTCATATTTACGTATATCGTTTCGTAGGTAGTCTCTAAACGACTTTTTGCGTTTTCAACGATTATGTTATGTTTTCTTTTGTTTGAAAGATGACGTTATAGAAATTGAAAAAATTGGTCTTGCCTACAATTAAGGATTTTTTTGCATTTAAACAAATGCTTAGGTCAACATTTTTAAGTTGAGGTGGTTTTAAGACAACAATTTTTTTATAATGAAAAAATACATAATGATAAAAATCATAGTAGTAGAATTAGTAGGTACCTAAATGACCGCTGTAAAATTTGTGGATAAAATGACGTGTTAAAAGCTTTTTTTGTCTATCTCTATTCTAAAAAAAAGTTGCCTAGGAGTCCGAAACAGCTAAAAAATTAATCTCGGAGACATACATAAACGACAGTTATAATATTAATATATCAATGTCAGAAATGGTGGAAATATAAATATATTATTCTATATACCATCTATACCATCCTCCAACCCGCACTAGGCCAGCGTAGTGGACTAAGGCCTAAACCCTCTCAGTTGTAGAGGAGGCCCGTGCCCAGCAGTGGGACGTATATGGGCTGATGATGATATGACTATATGTTTCAACTATCAATGTGAATGCATCCTTAATACACATTTTATCTTTCGTATCTCAGTATAGAAATGTATCCAACAATTAATTAAATAGCGTGCAACAAAAACATGTTCCTCGGCACGATCTTTCTTAATCACGAGCAAGTCTTACAAATGGTTTACAAGTCAATGAAAGACTTCGGTTCTATTTTTCAGTGTTAAAAACATAGCTTAGAGGAGAGTAAATTTATTAGCTATCTTTATTTATATTTTTATATAAATAAATAGATCGAACAGTCACATAGTCACATACGTATGTAGTTCTGACCCCACACTGAGAAGGCATGTGTCGTGGATATCAGAAACTTCGAGTGACTTTTCGGTATCACAAACATTCAGACATCATTATCATCAGCCCATATACGTCCCACTTGCTGGGCACGGGCCTCCTCTACAACGTAGAAGGTTTAGGCCTTTTCCACCACGCTGGCCTTGTGCGGGTTTTCGGTCTACACATCTAAGTAATTCCTAAGAACTTTTTAAGGTGTGCAGGTTTCATTACTTAAACTTCTTATTTTCCTTCACCGTTAAAGTACATGATAATTCTTTGTGAATACACACATAACTTCGAAACGTCAGAGGTGTGTGCCTGGGGTTTGTACCCGCGACCGTCGTGATTCTCGACCGCATGGCTAAGCCCCGAGGCCATCACTACTCTACCGTGGCTAAACATATAGACCCGAAACAAATATTTGTGGATCACACAAACATTTGTCTCGGTGCGGGATTCAAAGCCGTGGCCTCTCGTTTCACCAGCTGTGGTGCTAGATCACCAACTGCGCCACGGGGCTGTTAAAATAAAGATATAAGAATGATATTTAAAATGCATAGATTTTACGTACTTTCTATTTTAGTTATTATCTAGTAGCAATCGAGTTAAAATTATTGTTCATTACATCCGTTAGGTAACCTAAAGTTATAGGTACACATGTCTATGATAACTTATAGAGTTTATATACAATCATCATCAGTGTCATGACGACACTTTCTGAACATAGGCCTCCTCTAAAAACTTCCAGAGAAATAAGATGGAACCGACCATCATCCAGCGATGCAAAGTATCTTATATCTTTTTTACTTTGCAATTTTTATTATTATATTTTTAAAATTCATTTGATTGATTCGGATAGAAATCCACTCAACATTGTAGACCATCTTCAGTAAAAATGGCAAATGGAATACCATTTAAACTGAGATGTCTTTTTCGCTTATTCTGAGGCCATCAATTGGCGCATAGGTTACGAGAGCTCTCGTCTATCGCAGCGAGCTCTTCAAACGGTCAATAAACTTCTTTAGGTTCAGTCGGGGATTTTTTTCTTCTTATTTCCTGTCCGTAGTTTTTGTGATTTTATTAGAAAGCTGGCTGATTTTTCAACGTTTGCTCTTTGACATGTCAGCCTCGAAGACTCAAGTGTGTGAATAGTTATATGTATGTACTATGTACGCATTAACTGTAATGTTGCTGTATCAGCAATGGTGGAAAGTTAAATAGAGATTTATTTTGGTTCTTGGATTTTTAATGAAAATCTTGGATTGCATAGACCACTAATCAATAGGATTTCTCCAATGACCAGTGCAGTACGATGCAAATAATAAAAACACCCAACTGTCTAGTCATTGAGCTTCATTGCTCGGCGTCAATACTGTGCGTGCCGCTGTTGATCCTGGAGCAGAGTTATAGTGGCGGGTGATCCCACACTAAGATACAAATCTTGTGTCGTGGGTATTAGAATCTACGAGAGATTTTTTGGTTTCAAAAACTCTTAGAACCGAAACAAATATTTGTGAATCACACAATCTCTTGGTGCAGGGATCAAACCTGCGGTCTTGCGTTGTTTTCATCTCCTCTCGGCTGCCTTTGAATCACTACCCTGTAAAGGCTTTTCAGGCATGTTTTGCATTTTTAAAACTTTTTCCATCTAAACCAAACAACTCAGCCATTTTAGGCATTGATTACTTTCTTCCCAACGGTTCCGAAACAAAAAACTCAATCAAGCAAAATCGCAACCCAAACACGACCTTTCAGAAACTCGAATATCGAAATAAGTATATGAAATCCCTATCTAAGGGCTCGCAGGTAAACAAGACGATGATTGCAATATCCGATGTCAAGTTGTTTAAGGAAGCACTCGACGAGTCCCGATCACTTGTTATCCGGATATTCAACATTTTAACCGTCAAACTTTAAGTGGAATAGTTGAGACGCGAGACGCGATCCCATCTTGAAGAGTAAACAAGAATATTTTGAAAATATGCAAAGTTGAGGCTTGTTTTGAAGGTATGGAATTGGATGTTACGCAAAGGACACGGAATGTTTTTGAAATTTTTATTCCTGTTTCATGAGTTTGTGTTGGAGGACGGCTTTATTTACATATAAGCCAAGGTTTGCTTGTCAATAAAATGTTAAGTGCATTTTATATTTAACAAATAAATTGGTTTTAACTATCGTTATAACTGTTTAGATTGTTATAACTAGTTAAATAGTGATTACTATTGTTATAACCACCATTACGACTACCGTTGTAACTAAAGTTACAGTTATTTGACTAGTTATATATATTGAAATTCTGGCCGAAGCCCACTTGTAATGACCACTGACCATGTTAAACGTATGAGAAAATTGTAGAAGAAAAGGGAAGAAGTTTTAAAAGGTTGGTAAGGTCAAACACTGTTATTAAGAGTACCGGTTATAATGTATTAACGCGTTTTGAAAAGCATCTAGAAAATCATGTTTGAGGGTAAAAAAAAAATAGCATAAAATATTTCCACATATTTGACTTGTTCCGACATTTGCTACATACACTCCCCATTTGTAATGGAGGCTGTTTCAAATGACTTTAATTACACAAGGAACTCCGCACAATGTAAGTTAATCACATAAATCACATGAAACCCGATGTCAAAGTAAAATACGGAGCTGGGAGCCTATTCACTGATTACATACGTCAGTGACGTCGTGTAAACAAACGGTGGGATATGGAGATGTTTTACTTTCAGTTATCTTATGTATATCGTTGTGAAATAAGGCATTAGCTAAATTGAAGGGGAAGATCTACACCTCAGAACTCAAAAGCATGCGAATTAATTAAAATCGTATTTTTTAGTTTGGATTCGTTATTCTATCGATAGTAGTCAAATTTAATTTTCATCATTATCATCGACATCATCAGTTCATACAAGTCCCACTGCTAGGCACGGGGTTTCTTTAACATTGAGAGGGCTTAAGCCTTAGTCCACCTCGCTTGTCTAGTGCGAGTTAGCGGACTACATAACTAAGAAATTCTTAATAATTTTTAGGTGTGCAGGTTTTTCTAAAATGTTTTCTTTCCCCGTTAAAGTGCGTGATAATTAATTAAAAAAAACATAATTTCGAAAAGTCAGACGTGTATACCTAGGGTTTGAACCCGCCACCGCCGTGATTCTCGACTGCGTGTCTAAACCTCGAACCCATCATTAATTTTTGAAATGTAATTTTACCGGGTATAAAATTTAATCCAAATTCGTACAGTCGTTCGAACTTGATTGAGTTCCGACGTGAGGTATTGACAGAAACCATTAAATATATCGCATTTATAACATTAATATAATGATTCAATGAATAAATAAATACTCGGCTGCGATTAAAATAAACATTTGTTACGCATTTTAAAAGCCCAATATCATGTAAATGGACATTTCATTGACATTGCAAGTTAAAGCAATGAACACGCGTTGTGGAGTACCGAATATAAAATGTTGGTTTTATTTGTAACTGTTTTTTGTAATTCCATTTGTGTTGCCGTCAGACAACCACACGTTTTAATTTGCGGGAACAATTTAAATACACACTGTTGTTGAAAGATTTCCATGAAATATTCTAGTCACAGCTGTAATTAGTTGTACGTAGGGCTCTTGTTTCGTTTCGTAGTTCGTGATGGCCTCGAGGTTTAGGCACGCGGTCGAGAATCTCGACGGTCGTGGCTTCAAATCCCAGGCACACACCTATAACTTTTCGGAGTTATGTGTGTATTAACAAATAATTATCACGTACTATAACAGTGAAGGAAAACATCGTGGTGAAGCCTGCACACCTAAAAGTTCTTAGGAATTTCCTAGGTGTGCAGTCTGCCAACTCGCACTAAGCCAGCATGGTGGACTAAGGCCTAAACCCTCTCAGTTGTAGAGGAGGCCCGTGCCCAGCAGTGGGACGTATTTGGGCTGATGATGAGTGAATATGGTTAGACTATGAAAAGAAGGCCTCAATTTCGAACCCTGTTTCTAGACTGTAAATTGGGATTTGAACTACGTATGTGAACGGAATTCTCGATATATTATTAATAATTATAATTATAATAATTTAAATAAATTTATTACAATAATTAAAATTATATTATGTAGTTTTTGTACTGTGCATATATTAATAGTATACAGTTTCCTTAATGTTGAGGTTTCGAATTAAATGTCGTACAAACCGTATCTTTTAGAGCCGTGTTTTATCTTTTATGCTGTAATAAAACAATACACGTAAAAGCTCTGACAAATATGAGTTTTTAACATAAACTGCGTCGGACGATGAAGCGTTCCTACGGGACGCGCGTAAATTACTGCTTTTTGATGGCACCATGCTCATAAAGATAGGCCACTACATGGATACACTGATGATAAACAAACCCGTAGTTAAATTTGATGTATGGACCACGCTCGCCAAATATTGCCACGTAAAAAATATTCAAGCAGATTTGGCCTTTATTACTGATTGCATAGAAGTTATAAATCTAAATCAAATTTTTAGCTACCACAACAATGTCTGGCGTAAGGAAACTTGCTTAAGGCAAGGTCTTCACTCAATTTTTCCACCGAGCTGGGAACATTGTTTGTTTTTGTTGAGCATTACAAAGAAAACGGAATAAAAGTATCATTGTAAGACTTTAATCTTTAATAATATCTCGGCTCAACTAATGTTTATGAAAATTGTTTATTTTTCTGTCAGATTGAGAACACGGTTGCTTTTATATAATACTAGCTGACTCGGCAAACGTTGTTTTGCCATATATATAAAATTCTCGTGTCGCGGTGTTTTTTGGCAAACTCCTCCGAAACGGCTCGACTGATTTTTATAAAATATTGAGTGTATATTGTAGGTAGGTTTGAGAATCGGTCAACATTTAAGGATTTAACATTTAAGGGTATGATTTATTTTCTATTGACCTAATTTTCTTTATTTTTATAATCCAGCATTGATAAATTATTATAATCATAAATTTTCACCCTTCTATGATCAACCTCTATCTTATACTGGCCATTTTAATTTTTTTTTTATTAAAATGTAAATAAATGATAATAGCACTGAAAAATTAAAATGATACGTATAACAGTCACTGCTTTGATCGATATACAAATTAAACAAAAAAATATGGTCAAAATTGTATAGAGAGTGAGATATACCTACATATACATCTATATGTATAAAATTCTTGTGTCACATTTCGAAACAGCCTCCGAATCATCATCATCAGCCCATATACGTCCCACTGCTGGGCACGGGCCTCCTCTACAACTGAGAGGGTTTAGGCCTTAGTCCACCACGCTGGCCTAGTGCGGGTTGGCGGACTACACACCTAAGAAATTCCTACGAACTTTAAGTGTGCAGGTTTCATCACGATGTTTTCCTTCACCGTTAAAGCAAGTGATAATTATTTGTGAATACACACATAACCTCGAAAAGTCAGAGGTGTGTGCCTGGGGTTTGAACCTGCGACCGTCGAAATTCTCGACCACGCGCCTAAACCTCGAGGCCATCACTGCCTCCGAATCGGCTCGACCGATTTTGATGAAATTTTATATGTATATTCAGTAAGTCTGAGGTTAATAGGTTAGGGAATAGGTTGTTATCTATTTTTTATACCCCTAGGATGGTCCAACCCGAAAAGTATTTTATTTTTATTTGGTGGACATTTTTTTGTTTTTATTTTTTTATGATTCAGCATTGAAAATACATATAACCCCAAATTTTCACCCTTCTACGAACAACACCTGTTTTTGCCCGCGACTCCGTCCGCGTAGACTTCAGGGTTGGGCGCAGAAATATAATAAGTGAATCTATAAATCGTCCCTCAAGTGCCCAAAATGGCACTTACTGAATTTAAAAAAAGGTGCCTGTCCTTTTTTAAGGTCCTGTTTTTATTCATCACATCAAATCACCCAAATCTATCAAATGGTTGAGGCGTAAAAGTATAACTCTGACAGTTATTTTCGTATTTTTAAATTATAGTTATCCCAATGGGAACATTACATTTTCCCGGGATAAAACATAGCCTATGTTACTTCACAGGGTCTCATTTATGTTCATAGCATTTTTTTTTGTTTTTGCGTGAAAGCGTAACAAACATCCCTACATTCACATTTATATAATAGTAAGGATAACCATTCCCACCTATGTTACTTCGGTGGGTCCCACCTAACTGCATACCAAAAGTCATTCAAATCTTTTTTCAATCATTGTTCAATTCTTTTACCCTCCGTATTTTTTTTAATAAGAAGTATCCTATGTCCTATCTTATATCTCGAAGACTATGTGTACAAATTTTCATGATAATTATCGGTTAAGTAGTTTTGGCGTGAAAGGAAAGCGTAACAAACAAATTTACATTAACATTTATAATATTATAATAGCTGACCCGGCAAACTTCGTACCGCCTAACAGTCATTGAATGTCATGTTACATATTACCTGAATTTTACTTTTGATTGTATGGAAATAAATATTAAGTTCAGCATTTTATTGAGATAAAAATACAGAAATAAAAAAGTACAAAAATTAAATGTATCCATCGTGTGTCCGCAAGTCATGATTAAATTAAACATGTACATATTGTGCAGCATGGGATGCAGTCGGTTTCAATTCTCTTCATGGAAGCACCAGCTTGGTGGACTGAAGCCTAAACCCTCTCAGTTGCAGAGAAGGCCTATGCCAAGCAGTGGGACGTACATATATGGGCTGATGATGATGATGCACCTTGTGATATACATTTTTAATATATTTTTTAATTGTCTAAAAGATCACAAACATCTTTTGTTAATCGTCATTGCGAAGGCATGACGAATCGGGAACTGAATTCGTTTGAACTCAATGGTCATACCCGTTAGGATCAATGAAATCTTAGATCAATCTAATTGATGAATTCTCAAGCACCAATTCATCTCTAAGTTGTCTTTTCAGTATCGTCACGTGAATAACATTAGGTACTCAACAATTTTCTTAACACAAAGCGCCTTCCATTGCATAGTTGTGGGTGTTTTAGATTTCAAAGCGTGATGACTACCGAACCTGCCTTCGTTTGTTAATCAGGTACAACCAAGGAGTTTAAAAATACATTTCTGAACGCACACATAAATATTTGACAACCAATAAATATGTCAATCCCTTTTTATTACAGACATTATTCTACATTTTTAAAATCTAAAATACGCAATTATTCGAATATTCTGGATATATGTTGTCGATTCAAAACCTTTATTTAAATACGTTCTTTAATTTGAGGGGACCATTAACCATATTGACGGGATAAACATAAAATGTTTGACAGAATATTAGGTAGAACAGTCTATATGAGAAAATTAAATTGTTGTTTTTACCATATTCCTCGCAATGTTCTTAACTTTTTCTTTCATAAAAACCTTCTCCTAACAATAGCAAACACAACAAAAAAAGAATTAGCGAAATCGGTCCAGGCGTTGTTGAGTTATGCGCTTACCAACACATTTTGCGATTCATTTTTATATATAAGAAGATTACGAGTACGTTTTTATTGAAAATGGAGAGAAAAAATATTAACAAGCGTAATGAAATCATAAATGTGCCTAGTAATAACATTTTGAAGTAGTGATAGCCTCGAGGTTTAGGCGCGCGGTCGAGAATCTCGGCGGTCGCGGGTTCAAACCCCAGGCACACTCCTCTGACTTTTCGAAATTATGTGTGTATTCATAATGAATTATCACTTACTTTAACGGCGAAGGAAAACATCGTGATGAAACCTGCTCTCCTAAAAGTCACCTAGAAATTTTCTAGGTGTGCATTAGGCCAGCGTGGTGGACTAAGGCCTAAACCGTCTCTGTTATAGAGGAGGCTCGTGCCGATGATGCTGATGATGTATAAAATAATGTCCCTATCTCTGAGATTGTAAATATTCCAGTCTGCTTTATATTTTACAACGTTACCTATGTAAGTTTCCGTTCGCCAGTACGTGATCGGACCCTTGTTTCGGGATAAATAAATTGTATTCTTACGTCGCTTCCCACCGTACTCGTAAAAAACACCACTGACAGGGGACGATCTGTTACATCCATGTTAATATTTGCTTTATGGAAATATGAAGGTTTATTTCTGTATCAAGTTGAATTTTGTTGGCGTACACGCGGTTATCTGGCTCCGTATAAAAAGGGCTTATAAAATCGTCCCCGTCCGTGTACAGTAATGTTTTTATTTCCTAAACGAAATATAGGCTATTGCCTATATTTACTATAATAGTAATAATAGGACGTGACGTTAGGTTTCTGAGGGGCTTATTATTATTTTTGTTTTTCTAAACAGAAATCTCAGAAATTCTGGTAGATATCGTGAGTCTTACGGGTCGAGACCAAGTAAGAGCCACTGTTTTAAATTTTTCTTTATTCAGAAGTTATAACTAATGTGGGATCTACATATGGGAGGGTAATTACGTCGATTTGCATAAACTTTCTTACTATTCTGCAAGTGTTGAGGATAGCTGCTTTTTGCAGTTGTATGTATACATTCGGACTAAGGTCTAACAATTTTAGGCTGTGGTGGAGGTGTTTCGGGATTATACCCGTGGTTGATAATACCACGGGCACAATGTAAACTTTATTTTGTTTCCATGTTCTAGTTATTTCATCCTTGAGGTCAGTATATTTATGTATTTTTTCTGCTATGGTCTTTAAAATGTTATGGGTGTTAGGAACGGCTATGTCTATAAGGTATGTTGTTTTTGTTATCTTGTTTTGTTATTATTATTAAGTTTCAATCTTAATCTACAAATACGACCAAATTGACGAGCGTCGTGTAGCTTTAAAGGATGCTTGTACTCACCCTCAGTGCATTCAACCGCCGCCTCCAAATGTGGTTTGGGTCTCGCCAGCAAGATCTCCAACAGGGCAATAATCCGCGCGGCCGCCACGCTGTCCTCCACCTTCAACTGAATGAAACCCGCCGCCCATTTCACTGAATGAGTTTGTCTGAAATGTAACACGAGGGCTAGTAACATTTTAACAGAAAATAATAATCAGAAATATTAGAAAAGACTGAATGAAAGGACTGCCTCGTAGTCTCGCGGCACAGGCATGTGCCGTACGATCTAGAGGTCTCAAGTTCGACTCCTGGGCTGTTAAAAATGATATTGGGTATTCCTATTAAGAATTTCTTAGTAGCAGGACGGTGTCTAGAAATGAGCCCGAAAATAGGCTCGCCCCCTATTACGTGGGACTGATACATACCTGGCGAAATGTGGGTGCAGAAATGCACCTCTGCCTACCCCTTCGGCGTGACTTTATGTATGTATGTATGTAAATATAGGCTACGTTTAACTAAGACGGTTTTCGTGAGTTATCTGTTTGGAGACAATCTCGACTATTGCAGCTTTCTAAGCATCATCATCATTCTTGAGTAGACCATAATGGAATTTCACATTACCTTCAGTATCGAGTCTACTAACTGGCACTAGGGAAGCATAGACTATGGCCTAATAATTAACTGTAGATTTAATCATTGTCTTGCAGTCAATTTTAGATTTTAATAAAAAAATATCATTGAATATTTATGATTATTTATCTAAGAAGCGTATCATAATCACCAATCCTTATACCAATAGTCTACTTTTTAGCTTTGTCCTCTACGTTTGATCCTATAACACTCTAATTATTTTCACACTAAAACCTTACGATATTAGTTCCGGTTACTCGTATGAAATCCCTCCATCGATTTTACATGTGTATTTATCTAATGTCTCCTTAAGTCGTTCGAGGCTTACAGATAACGAAGTTTCACAAACTTAATTGGAGTGTATTAATATCAAGTTGGTGAGTTAAAGTTGGTTGAACTTTGCCCGTACTAATCACCTAGCTGGTGCTTGTTGGGACTCTGTCACACCGCAGAGTTTCACACTAAGTCATTATATTGTAATCAACTATTGTTTACATATCGGACCCCTGGGAGACATTCTTGTTGGGTTTAGTATGTGGCTGTCTGCAAGATTTCATATAGAGTGTAGGGTTATTGTTTCTTGAAAATTTAACGTGTTCTAAATTCGTGAGCGCTTTACTTGGTGTTAGCCATCAAGGGGGTTCCATTTCTATGACAAGCAAAATGTTTCTGACGATTTGCGTAAAGAAATTTCCAGAAAGCACCAAAAAATACTACTAAAAATACTACTACTACATTGGACTTAAACACATAGCTAACGAAATGCTAGTTTAAAAACTAATTAAATTTGTTACAAATACATATAATTTAACGAACTTTTCAAAGACAATTATTTCAAATTATAAATTCAAAATGCTTTTGCATCTTAAACTATTTTCGTTGGTTTACCCCTCAGAATAGATTAGATAAGATGTTACAGACGTACGAATTATACCTATTTGCGGATCAGAAGACAGTGCGATTTTCAATATGAACGTGATCGTAACAGACAACCTGGCACGTGTGCTCGTGTTAAATTGCCGCTGCAGGAAAGCGATCATTCTCACAAAGGAGCACGTTGTAAATAGAAAACTGAGAATAGATGCCATGAAAGAATACATTGAGGTACAACGCCACCGTTTCGACACAATGCGACGTGTATTGAACGTTTGTCATCTCCACACAAGAAATAGATGTATCCTGAGCAGCAAGAATCGTATTGAATTTTGATCATTGGTAGCCGGTACATATGTTTCCTTAAATGTTTTATATGTATTGCTATGTATATTTTAGAGGGTTAATACGAGTGAGATAACTGTGTCCCGGAGTTTTTTTGTAATCGAATTTAATTTTCTAAGATAAAAATTCTATGTGATAATCCAGGATGCCATGTGCCTCCATACCAAAATACATCAATATTGGTCCTGCTCCTTGAGGATGAAGAAGCCACAAACTTATAAATAAACTTACACACTCACGGTGTGTACAACTTTCGGTGTTATTATATTAGTGTGATGTTCTTCCCTTAATTACCTTAACAAGAAATATTTTGTCTTGCTTCCTTTAATTCCGCAGGTAAATCGAACGATAAAACAAAACATTGTTTAAAGCTCATTATGATCTCGGAATTAGATACATACTATTTATTGTTTTGGAAATTCCGACATGCTTTCTAGGCAGATATTTTTAATATACGCATAATTTTGACTACCACAGGCATGCCTGAGATATGAATGCGAGACTTCTGAAAGGGTGTCTTGAATGAAAGGTGCATTCTCCTCATCTTCGAGACAATCACGCGATCCCACATAATATAGAATACACGTATTCTACTACGAGTATATAGGTATGTGTTTTGAACTAATTATACTCAAATCATTAGTTATTAGTATTCTTCATTACTGTGTTAATCTAATAAACTAGCTTTATTAGCTATTAATAAAGCAATCAAAATTTAATTCATTTAATATCATCATCAAAAGCAAGTATAATATTAAACTGTGCGTATCCAAAAGGGGTAATATTTTAAAACGCCAATATTTCTTGAATGAAACAAAAGTCGTAAAGAACTCCGGTGTGCAATCAAAGTTTGACGCGTGTGCTTTTAACGGTCTTAAACTTGAGCAGGGAGTCTCGAGCCGAGAGCTGACATCTGTACCGGCCGTAAAATAAGCAATTCTAGTATCCTTGTCTTGTTCAAATGGCTTTGAGTAGTTCTGTGTTATGGTGCCCTGGTACTTTAAGGGAAAAAATACTATTTAATTATTATTTTACTTTGTATTCATTTTGCTTCTAAAATAAATACCAATAAAAATAAAGAAGTCGTAGGTGTCATATCATAGAAAATTATCATAGAACTGGAGAACTATCATGTATGCTTAATTTAACTATAATTTAGGTAGGACTTGCGGTTGGGCCCTATTCTACCCGGACGGAATTCTATAAATTGAAAAGTATGTATGTGATATGTTACTTTCCAAGGTGCCATTAAAGTCCACACCGAAAATTAATTAAAATCATTAGGTAAGTAAATACCACGAGTTCCTGTTGCAGTAAGTGATGATACTTTCAGTTTGAGCCTGCTGTTGGCGATTTAGAAGTATAACAACTAGTATTTGGATAAAACGATTACATCTCAAACATTCCATTAACATTTTCAATTATTTTACCAGATTGCGAAACGAGAGGCGCGGGTTCGATCCCCGCACCGGGACGTAAATGTTTGTGTGATCCACAAACATTTGTTTTGGGTCTGGGTGTTTGTTAAACCGAAAAGTCTCTCGTAGTTTCTGATACCCACGACACAAGACTCGTATCTTAATGTGGGGTGAGAACTATTTATGTGACTGTTGGGTGTATTTATTTATTATTCCGTGTATAATGAACTTCAACTTCATTTTCCCTGCCCACAACAATAACAATGAGGTGCATTCAAGACAATAGGCTTAATTACACAGTGTCCGAGGCCTAGTGTGGTCAAGATACTGGATATAGCCGCAGAGGACCATCTGCACACGACTTTGAATATCAAAGAGGGCTATTAACATATTTTGATTGCAGAATACTGGGTTTGTTACTAATTTACGTATATAGAGTTATTACTACCAGCTTTTAACACTCTTTGTTTAGTAAATATTTAAAATTCAGTTATTTTTACTCAAATAATCTTTATAACAGTTTATGATTCAACAAAACATTTGCAGTTAGCTGTCACGAATCATTGCAAAAAACACACGATTACCCTATTTTATTTTATTTATCACACTACTAAATACTACTTAAACATGCTTCATCATCATCAGCCCTTATATGTCCCACTGCTACGATTGAAAGAGGTCAGGCCTTAGTCCGCCACATAATTCTTATATGGGCTGGTAGACTGTATAATCGACCATGTTATATAACTGGTATATGTCATATAGCATATGAATATTATTGTTAAGGTTCTTTCCTTATTTAAAAGCAGCTTCTCCTCATGATGGTAAATTATCAGCGCTGTTAGTAAAGAATCATTAACCAAGATTTTGAAACCATCTCGCCTATCGAACAAAACGCGACAGCGAATATCATAGATTTCTATTAGACAGAGGTACGTTAACAAAAGCCTATAGTCTTTAATTACGACACAATACTTTTTTTTAAACAAATACATTTTAATGTACGCAATTTATTTTACTAACAACTCCATATAAATCTCAAAGTCCACACTAAACGCCGATAGCAATACAAACAAACAAGATATAGATTTCAATCTCTTGATTGCTCCCTGCAGTATACGATTAACATTTGTTACGCGGAAAGTGTTGGTGATGGAAACAACGATTTCATTTGATAATTAACACGAAATAGGCTTTCGATCGATTTGTACGCGGTTGTGGTGAATTAGGCCGAATTGTGCGAGTGACCTGTGCGGTTGGCGGTTGGGTTATTAAAAATTACGCGATTCAACCGTTGTTAAAGTGTTAGGTATTAGGATTTAGCGTTATAATTTCTAGTCACCTAGATTTTTATCGATCACACATATTTCAAGCTTATATATAGGTAAAATAGATCATGCATTAATCGAGATTTAAAAAATATAGTAAAATTGTATGGTCAAATTGATAATAAACATTGTTTACCTATAGAATCACGCTATGATCATCTTAGTTTTCACTTTCTACCAGGTCAATTCGCCAGCATGATAAATTAAAATTATTTTTAGTACAGACAAGATCTAGCACTGCAATAGTATAAGATTAGATGTTATATGCCAAAAAAAATACATTTTCGGTTACAATTACAAACTCCGAGGTGCTTACTTAGACTTTTCCACATAGGAAAATCAACCTAGGACCAACGATATAGTTGATTTCCTGGCGCTATAACAAATAATTAGAGCTAGAAGTGTATTTAGCGGCAGTGAAACGTTGGAGCTTACAAATCAGTAGAATTCAATGCGGAACTCAAGTTACAACCGATACAAATAATGGGGAACTAAAATAACTAACACATTAACACTGGCGAACTTGGCAATAATTAATTAAATCGTAGCGCCAATAATTGTTGCAGGATTGTGTTTCATTTCTGACTTTCAGCTTGTCAATTTATTTGTAATCATTAATTACGTTTCGAACGTTCAAATTTGTTTTTATGATTTGTCATTAAAGAGTATTATTTATTACATATATGTATTGTCGTTCGGGCTACAAAGGTTCTTAAGAGAAGGCCGTGTAGCAACGACGGACGTGTTCGACGTCTATCTATAAAATTGACAGCGAATCAATTCAAAGATTAAGCGCTTAGCTGGAGCAGGTTTAAGCTTTTACAGTTTCATTGGTGAGCTATCTCTAGCAGAAATTATGTTATAGATGATGATGATGTTGATGTTAAGCCCCGGTTGGCTAAGAAATAATTTATAATTATGTAATTGAGGGTAGTCGAAATAGAAAAGCGTTCGTCTTGAATTATTCGACAATACTACATCTGATCGGAAAGTTGCTGTCCAAATATACCATCAAGTTACGAATTTTCACGTCACTCAACATACTCATGCCGGCGATCTGAGATGCTTCTTCTCGCTTAAAGGACTCAAGAAAATTGCTGTATTACCTTAATACGAGAGTTTTAATAATGATGTGATCGGTTCAGCTGATTGCTTCCTCGCGTGTCGGCACAGCGATCAGTGACGCACTGTCGACGTTTTCCTTAACTGACCCATTAGTAGATTTAGGTTACGCGCCCCAATTTTCTGTTAGGTAGTGTTTGTAATTATATTTTCAGCATTGCTATATTCATGGAAAACATCGGCGGTTGCTAAACCGTGATAGGATCTCCTTCTATTTTGTCTTAAACCATACCTAAAGAATCGCGGGTGTTGAAATACCTACCTTATAGCATTTGCCTACCTTTCTGTTCTTCGAGCATAGTAGGCGTTATTGTATAAATACATACATTCACACACGAACTCACGCCTGTTTCTTCAAAGCGGTAGCCAGAAGTGCATTTCTGCATTCACATACATATGACCCATCTAAAAGTTGGCGAGCCCCCCTTTCTCGGGCACATTTCCAGACTCCGAGCTGCTACTGAGAATTTTCAGAGAAAACGGACAGAACGGAACACCGTACTTGAGTGATGTTCCGCTACTGTAAAATTTTAATAAATGCAAACAATTATTCTGAAAAAAAGAGGAAAAAAAGGAATATTTTGCAAATGATATTAATGGACTGGTTATAGAACAGACAAATTGAAGAAAAACAACCCTAAATTATTATTAATGTAGGTAATGTAGAGACTTAAAAACGAAGTCGAAGATAGAAAGACCCAGGATACATTCTTAATTCTTATTTTACTTCGTTTAATATTGTTCTATTATTCCTATCACTTATTATATAATCTTCCTTCCTAAACTAAATTCAACACTTATCAACCACAATTAATAGGCGTCGCGTCGGATTCAATTAATCCGAAGGGATTATCTAGTCAAACGTCAAATTGTCAGATCCCGATTCTTATTAATTAACGCGCACTAATTAATTGATTACCCTTTGACAGTTACAATTATTGGGTACGGACGGTTAAGTAAAGGTGGGGCATGTAAATTGACGTCACGTCTATTACGGGTTACGGCCCATATGTGGCTTGAGTTATCTGATTCGGTTAAAGGAGGATTCACGATTACCGTAGTATTGTTGGACTTACTAATATTATTATAATAATGGTATTGTGACGATATTATTTTATAAGTAGGTACTTTTAATGAATATTGATGATTTTTACAGTAAACAATAAATACATTGATTTAATTTCTATTACCTGTAAGTGGAGAAATTGGGAAAAATTACAATGTTTTAGCCTATTTACTTAGATAATTTTCTTAGAGTAAACTTTATTATAAAATAAAAAGAAGATATTTAAAACCGCCTTTGAAAGTGCCTCGTGTTCTCGCCGCTCAAGTATGTGCCTTGCAATCTAGAGGTCATGGGTTTGATTACCGGGATAGACAAAGTGTTATTGGGTGTTTATGTAAGGAAAACCTCAGTAGCAGCACGGAGTCTGGAAATGTGCCCAAAAAACGGCAACAGGCTCGCCCCCTATTACGTGGGATTGATACATGTACATAAATGGGAAAAAATGCACCTCTGCCTACTTCTTCGGGGAATACGACGTAATGTAATGTATAGATATAATATATGTATTTAAAACCGCAGATAGCAATAGAGAAAGAGGACCTCAGAGTATTACATTTAATAATAATATTTTTTTTTATTCTGGCACGGAAAAGTGACTCCGCTGTACCTGATGGTAAGCACAGTGGAGTCCAAAGTAATAATAATACCGACCGGCAAGAAACGATATGGTCACCCGCCGGTCGATACAATCATATTAATGAATTGAAGAGGAAAAAATGGCGCAATTTCAAGTATCGGTGTAGCAGTATCTTTAATAATGTGGCAGCTGAGAGCGAACGGCTGCAAAAGCCTGATAGGAATAGTGATTAAGAATTCACGAATATATTTAAATTAATATTTCATCTTTTTGAGCCTCACTGACCCCTGTTCATCCTACTCAAATTTTATTTTGATAAAACTTAAACATTTATTTCTATCATTTCAAACCTAAAGTTTAATTTAAATTTAGATTTTAGGCAATAAAAACGTTGCTCGATTTATGTTGAGTTATTCAATTAATTTTAAAACTTTTACTGCAAATTAAAATTTTCAATTTCAATTATTTTGTTTTATTTGTAAAAAAACATATGCAGAGCCTATTTTTACTTGGTTTGTGTCATGGATTCTGTTAACCAATTATATAAAAGCAATACTTCTCAAAACTATTTTATTTCGGATAGAATAGGTCTCAGAACCGCCTTGGGAGTTCAATACGTTCTCTTTAATCCCACTACTCCTTCATATCTCAAGAACCGTTTTGAATTTCTTCACTCTTCCCATTTCTTTTCTTTGCGGTCGTCAGAAAACATGAAACTAAAAACCCCTGCACATGGCACTGGCTTTTTTGACAGCTCCTTTACTGTTCAGGCTATACGCCTGTGGAATGCACTGCCGGTTACAATTCGACAAGCGCCATCACTCAATATTTTTAGGAATAAGTTGAAGACATATTACCACTTGAAATCTAATTAGTTTTGTTGTTGTTTTGTATTATATATTATATTGGTATTATGTATAAATGTATATATTTATGTATATAAGTATGTATGTGGTATGTATATATTTATATATGTTTTTTGTGCGTAAATACATGTATGTATATTTTATATCATTTAAACACACCCACATCTCGTTGATCACTCATCGAATATTCCATCAAGCCTGGTTGTCTGGAAGAGATCGCTTTGAGCGATAAGACCGCTAATTGTCCACTGTTTTGTAAATTGCTTATTGTATTGTTTTCTTTGTTTAAATGGTGTACAATAAAGTGTCTATCTATCTATCTATCTATCTACGTATATATATCTAATGACCAAAAATTAAAAAGCGCAACAAACAAAGCAAGTCACTTTCTTATTGTATTATTTGTGACAGGCCGGCTTTAAGTTTTGATATCAGACAATGCGAGTTAAGAATAACCATAATCATGGAACAAATTCAGCAAAAAACCTAATATAGGATGTGGGATTTTTCAATTTCATGCCGGATTAATGGAAAATAAGATGTTGTCCAGAGAATTCAATGTTTTGTTGTTCGAAACACTCTAACTGAGATGCTTCTGTAAATAAACTTCGAATAATAAGAATATAGATCGCCTTGTGCGATAAGGCCGCCTATTGTACTTTTCTTCTCTACTGTACTCCTTAGTTTTAGTGTTATGTGTACAATGAAGTTTTAAATAAATAAATAAATAATAAATAAGAAGGAATAATTTGACAAAATTGGGTTGACTGAATTTAGGAGTGCATTATGCCATTTGTCTTTTTTGTTCCTGTGTCATTGACCTGTTACAATCGATAGCTATTGGAATTACATTGGACTTGTCAACAAGTCCACTGTTATCAATTTATTCTACCAGGATAAAGTTATGTTGTTCTTTAGTTTTATAAATTTATCTTACATTTATCATACCTCAGAGGCATAATTGTCACTTAAGACTTTGTTGATGACATCTTTATCGAACTAATCCGTATGATTTCCATAGACATGTCTTAAATAAAACCGATGTATGACCAAAATTCGCTTACAGGTCTTTAGCTAGCGAGCGTCATTGTATGAGGCCTTACGTTTCTAACATCTACCCTTTTTTTAGTTTACCTATCGGTTTTGAAGTCAAATTATATTATTAAAAATAGCGTTTTAGAAATCTATTATTTTCTGCGACAAAAGAGCTCTAAAACCAGTTCTTGGCTTCCGACTATCCCCGTAAAAACAGGGAATTATACGTTAAAGCTAAATCAAGGAACGCATTTTTGCATCTATAATATTATGTTTATCTTTAAAAGAGTGGTTTCATCAGTGGACTAACATTGTCTGTCTCTAAAGATGACATTCGTTCAGTAGTAAGTTCGATCAAATTTTAGTTATTCTCTTATATTTATTGGTCGAATAAAATTTATCAGTTCATTCTCCCGTCGTTTTCGATTTTTTTCCAATCCAATATTCGATAGAACGACGCTGTTTGGTTAAGATTTAAATTGTGAAACTGTCCGCGTTCGTTTAAAAAAGTAATCGTTTCAGTGTTTGTATTCCTGTTTCGATTCTCATGCAAAACCGCAGCGGCGAATCCGTGGTGCGATTGACAATTTGCCAACAAAGGTACCAAACCACAAACGAAGAATATATCGGGGCCGAACAATAAAAACTTTTAAAAATTGTACAGGTAAATGCTGAATGGGTGTGACATATGAATTGTTTAAATTTAGGCATTTTATATGTCTTACTGTAACTTAATTACTTTAGTAGGGGACGATTTATGGGAATTCATAAAATACTGAAGAAGGGAAGAATGACAATAAATTAATACCATAAATACACCCAAGTTCTGACTAAGATACGAGTTTTGTGTTGTGGGTATAAGAAATTACGCGAGTCATGTCGGTCTCACAAACACCCATCCCCGAAACAAATATCTGTGAATCACGCAAACATTTGTCTCGGTTCGGGGATCGAACCCGCAACCTCTTGT
Organism: Hemaris fuciformis; assembly: GCA_907164795.1. Classification (NCBI taxonomy): domain Eukaryota; kingdom Metazoa; phylum Arthropoda; class Insecta; order Lepidoptera; family Sphingidae; genus Hemaris; species Hemaris fuciformis. The sequence continues at coordinate 4,231,492 of OU015443.1, forward strand.
TTCACAAGCTGGTGTCTAGCCAACTGCGCTATGGTGCTGTCGAATACTTATAAACATTGCATAAATTTTAAAGCGCATGTCGCTAAATGTTGAGTGCAAGCTCTAAAGCTGGAGCGAAGATCGTCACAGATTTTTCGGCATGTTTTTGGAGAATCCTAAAGGCTGCTAAATGCTGTTGATGATGACGACAAAAAGAAAATTAGTTTTTTTAAAACGATTACAAATTTCACGTGTCTATATTTGTATCCACTAATGCCCATTTGTACGACCACGAGACGAGTAATCAAAACATTAACTCATTCAATGATTAATCAAACAATAACATGATCAAACAGATGCTTAGAACAGTAAGAGTCGTTAATAAAGCCAAATCACTTACTGTTGATTTCTCTAAGCAAATAGCCGGCAATAATGTACAGTTACCCTGGAGAGTATCAATCAATGTCAATGTAGCTGTGAGGGCGGACACACGAATTATTGTAAGCATAATTTAAGATTTAGTGCAAGTTATAGGCGTTCGGAATGTACAAATGGTATTTAGAAAGTCTATTAAATTTTGTAGACTCTGTTTGTAGAGTACATACAAAGTCTAAAACTTAAATTAAAATATAGTTCTTACGTTGTTGATTAATGTTGATTTATCGATAGAACAAATACTTATCTTTGAACTTGCTAATTTATCTTTGAATCGAACCATCACAATTTTCTGATTTGCTTCAAAATTATTGAGCTAGGATGTGTCTCTAATGTTAAGTAATGCTAAAATTTTCAAACTTACATACATATGTACATACATATGTAATTTACATAAATTCGCATATATTTTTTCATCATCATGACATCCAAAAGTCTGAAATAATAAAAGTTAAGATAGAGGTGAGAACGCTTATGCTAAGCGCCAGCTATAAGAACTTTAAATCTATTTGCTTCTTAAAGGGAATTTTGATTAATAGTGAAATCCTCAAAGGAAATATTTGAGTCCCTTACGTCTTCAGTCAACTAAGAAATAGTCATTAGGATACTCATTCAACACCAAACGATCCCTTAATTTTTTAGGTACCGGGTCTAAGAATAGGCTATTAGTTCTAATTGAGTTAGACTAACGTCTATAATCGTAGGCATTACCTCAGTTTTTATTCTACAACCAGCGGAGAAGTCCAGATTCGCCCGGGTGTACTTTTGAATCCCGTGCTCAACCCATGGGAAAACTACATTTTTCCAAGATAAAAAGTAACCTATTACTCGCTAAGTCCTAACAAAAAACCTTTTTTTTTAAATCGGTCTTACGTTTTTTACGGTTAGTAATTTATACCTTAAAGTGTAACAAATCTAATCTTTCCACTTGACAGCTTCGGAGTGAGTTGGCTAGACACCAGCTTGCGAAACGAGAGGCCGTGGGTTTGATGCCCGCACCGAGACAAATGCTTGTGTGATCCACAAATATTTGTTTCGGGTCTGGGTGTTTTTGAGACCGAAAAGTCTCTCATAGTTTTTGATACCCACGACACGTAACTTTTATCCTAGCCATACTAGGTCAGGAGCTATGTATTTTATCGGCCATAACTTTCATTAATTACTTGAGACTATATGGAACATGTCCACCAACCCGCACTATGCGTGCGTGGTGGACTAAGGCCTAAACCTTGTAAATTGTAGAGGCGGATCGTGCCCAGCAGTGGGACGTATATGGGCTGATGATGATGATATGGAATAATTTTTTAAAGTGGTAAAACCACGGCGTAGTCAGCTTCGACTGCGGTAGGAATTGGCCGTATCGGCCGGGGTAATATCACTATATGACATAAAATTTATTTTAAGAAGGACTATTTTCTTTATGAATTACTTTCTTTATTGATTTATTCATGTTATGTATACATAACCTCACGTCTGTATTGCCCGAAGGGGTAGGCAGAGGTGCATTTCTGCACCTACATTTCGCGAGGTATGTATCAGTCCCACGTAATAGGGAGCGAACCTATTACCGTTTTTCGGGCACAATTCCAGACTCCGTGCTGTTACCGAGAATTTCCTAATGGAAAAACCCAATAACACTTTGCCCGACCCGGGAATCGAACCCAGGACCTATAGATCTCGGCACATACTTGTACCGCGAGACCACGAGGCAGTCAATAAAACTATTTTCTATAAAACGAAAAGTAATGTGTCCACTTGTATACGATGGAGTAGAATCATCTAGGATCATATTTATCTTTTGAAACCCGTTATTAGATACATAATATGAGCACCCAAGGTGTCTTATCTAACTCAGCAGGGTTCTCCGATCGAATCATCTGCGGATACCGTAATGATTGCTCGTTTACTCGACAAATAGAAAGCGTTTGGAACACGTTTTACAATCAACAGTATTTTCAATATGTGGATCATCGTTCAACATTATAGCCACACTTCGGAAGCAGTAAGTTTGTCTCAATGTACCTATCTGTATTTATTATTTACTAGCTGTGCCCGCGACTTCGTCCGCGCGGAAAATTAATTTTTAATTAGAAAATTTATAAACTAAAAGTAGCCTAAGTTACTCCTTATTACATCAGCTACCTGCCAATAAAAGTCCCATCAAAATCGGTCCAGCCATTTCAGTGATTAGCCGGAACAAACAGACACACAGACAGACAAAAATTGTAAAAAATGTTATTTTGGTGTATGTACCATATATACATATATATTCATATAAACATGTAGTAAAAAATGGTTATTTCAATATTATTAACAGACACTCAAATTTTATTTATATGTATGTAGCCTAAGTTACTCCTTATTACATCAGCTATCTGCCAGTGAAAGTCCCGTTAAAATCGGTCCACCCGTTTCAGAGATTATCGGGAACAAACAGACAGACAGACAGACAGACAAAAATTGTAAAAAACGTTATTTTGGTATATGTACCGTGTATACATCCATATACATTTATTAAAAACCGGTTATTTCAATATCACAAACAGACACTCCAATTTTATTTATTTGTATAGATTTATGGATCTAAATTAATATTAAAAAAACATGGATGCAATTACAATGATAATTCATTTCGGATACCAAACACGGTTCCACCACTTCTTTATTACGAGTTTTAAAATATACCAGCGTCCCGTAGTTTCTTTAACTAGTACTACCAATTCCAGTACTTATGAATGCCTTCAAAACAACCTTCAGGTTTTCTTACAATATTTTCCCTTATCATAAAATTGCGTCATAATTCATTGTTGTTAAACGCAGACTTTCGAAAAGTCACCAATGCAAACTGTATAACCAAACTAGACTTCCATCAGCATACATACATAACTAAATACACATATCAATCTGTCCAATGTTTAGTTCAATGTGGATTGTGTACCGCTCCATAGATTACAATACGTAGGTCGAGCAAGGCATGTCTCCATTGAACGCACATCTGTCCCCAGACACACTCAAATCAATATAACCAGCGTAATACCGTTTAACTGTGACCATTGTTTGTATTCAGACTAGGTTTGGGTTTATTAACGGTTCAGCAGAATTGTTATGAATTGCAATAGATTATGGAGAATTTGTTCGTATTTTGATGAAGTCTATAGCACTTACGGGATACGAATCGTATGTTTTTTGTATATATGTATGAGTTGCAGGTTAATGTGTATTATTGTGATATGGGTATGTAAGTTTATACCTATCTAAACAATTATGCATATCATTATCAGCCCATATACGTCCCACTGCTGGGCTCTGGCCTCCTCTACAACTGAGAGGGTTTAGGCTTTAGTCCACCACGCTGGCCTAGTGCGGGTTGGCGGACTACACACCTAAGAAATTCCTAAGAACTTTTAGGTGTGCAGTTTTATCACGATGTTTTCCTTCACCGTTAAAGCAAGTGATAATTCATTGTGAATACACACATTAATTCGAAAAGTCAGAGGTGTGTGCCTGGGCTTTGAACCTGCGACCGCCGAAATTCTCGACCGCGCGCCTAAACCTCGAGGCCATCACTGCTTACTACTTAGTCTATATCACTTACGGGATAAGAACTTATGTTTTTTTGTATATACATACGTATGTATAAGTTGCAGGTTAATGTATATTATTATGATATGGGTATGTAGGTAACGTATACCTATACAATATTTCCTTTTATATTGTACACATTAACTACCATCTAACCTATTCCTTTTCTATGTTCATCCTATGGTTGTCTCTAAAAGATCGCCTTGAGCGATAAGACCGCCAATATCTACTAATTAATATATCAATATAGTACTTTAATTCCGTATGTGTTTTTCTTTTGGTTCATTGTCTCCTATTGTACAATAGACTTAATAAATTAATTAATAAGAACAACAATTGGCCACGTTGTCTTAATTCTATTAAGAGTAGAAGCTCTTAGATACAAATCGTACGTCATATTAGCTAGCATGACACAAGTCATTTGGTTAAAAAAATATTCATCATCATCATCATCATCAGCCTAAATACGTCCCACTGCTGGGCACGGGCCTCCTCTACAACTGAGATGGTTTAGGCCTTAGTCCACAACGCTGGCCTAGTGCGGGTTGGCGGACTACACACCTAAGAACTTTTAGGTGTGTGACATCAAAAATTTATACGTATAAAACATAGTAGATAGTAGTGTACCTAAAATGATATATTATTTTTTTAGGTACTTACATATTGTATTCCGATTTGCATGATCAAAACAGTATGAAAGTCTTTTATCCACATTAATGTTTCACAAGGAAAGTTTTAAGTTTTTTATTTTTTTTCAAAACTATTACTTAAATCACTTTCTCAGAACTACAGTAACTGTAGTTGCTGCGTTTATCGTCCAAACTTGAGTCAGCAATTAACTTAATATTCAGTTGCCCTGAACTCGTTTAAATACTCGTAATAGCTTACTACTATCACAGACTGACAGTTTCAAACTACCGACACACAATTGTTAGTTTACCTACCTTACAAAGTATCATCTTATAAACTAGTTTTCAACTACCTTCTACAGGTTTAAAAAAAAGGCGTAGCTGCATTTCTACACCGTGTTTCTACTGATTTTTTTAAAAAGAAAAATTTAGTGACACTGCCTGACCCGAGAATCGTAACCGGAACCTTTAGATATCACGGCACTCTCTTGTGCCTCGGAACCACAAGGCAGTAAAAAGTATCTGGGATACTCTTTTAACTATCAGCCCAGAGCAGCGTTTTCCGCATGCAAAGTTTAAAAAAGTAGCCTGGTTGTGACCACCTCCAGGGTCTTTTTTTTGTTTTCGAGGGGAAAGCTGATTATGGCTCTACTTCCTGCCAATCCCCCAGAGGGGGCCTTTTAGGGTTTCATGTAAGTCTTTTATAAAATTAATCAAGGACAGTTGACAGAATAAGGAATGTATACTTTCACATTTATGACATAAGCTAGGATCCTTCGCAAGGCAGACTAAGTTAAGACACATTTTAAATGTTATCACTGAAATGGCTTACACGTGTCAGTTCTGTGGGCGACAGAGGCCTAATGTCAGCGCTGTTGCCAGTTTCAAACGCCTACTGCTTAAGAATATAAAATGAACAAAATAGAATATTCAATAATACCAGAGTTGCTATTTTTAAATAACAATAAAAACATATGGTAGAATCGAACGATAAAATATATATGCTGATACTTGGCACCATAACTGGATGTATTAGAAATTAAATTAAATTTAATACTTTTTTATATTCAATATCATTAATTAAAATTGGTGAAAGATCGAGAAATCTAAATGTATATATTAATATAATAATGTATTTATAAATATTTAAATATTTATAAAAATATTAAATATCATCATCCTCATTATTATCAGCTACTCATACTTCTTATTGCTAAAAAATATGACTTAGACATTCAGCTCCGTATACGATTAAGTGGGTACCTATTTCTTCTTCTTCTCTTATTAACAACGTATGATGAGTGATATTCAGCCTGAACTTCTCTGAAAAATATATCGCACTTCTTATACAAAATTGTAATTCAAAATCGATCATTTTCCAGGGTTAACAAAAACCTGATTATTGACGTTCTATTACTGACTTAAAAACAAATGTATACTTTAGGTGCTTTATTAATAAATTTAATGAAAATGAAAAGAAAATGAAAAAAATAATAATTAAAGGCATTATGACTACTTACGAACCAACCAAACACTTCTAAAAAATAGATAATCAAGTTAATTTACGTTTTAAATACTTTGAGTTACAACATCATTGTATTATTAGTGCGATATTTGAAGCCATTCGCGACACCAATCAATGAAACACCGTCCAAAAATTAACATTGACGCGATTACATAGGATAAACATATTACGCTTCGTCCTCTCGTATCTCTTGACATTAATCTGTCTCCTAAAAGCCATTATCTTAATAAATCTCACTGACAAATTATGTATTTAGGCGTGTGACAAGGTCGCATAAATTTGATTTATATTAAGAGACAGATTTTATTACGCAAACATGTACTAAGAAATTAAGTCTGACAGAATACATTGTGCAAGCATGTGTGGGGTGAAATTGGTAGATAGAGTGAGGAATAGTGTGATAAGGGAAAAATGTGGATTGAAATTTATTATTGATGTAGTGACTAAAATTGAAAGGGGGATGCTAAAATGGTTTGGCCACATTGAAAGGATGAATGTTTGCAGAGTGACGAAAGAGATTTACTGTGCGGAAGTGAACGGTGAAGTCGGTCGAGGACGGCCCAGGTGCACCTATAAAGAGCAGATAGGTAATTTATTGAAAAAGGGCAATATAAAGAGTCCTCGAAACCGACGTGCATGCATGAAGAGGATAATGTCAGTGGAGGAAGCGAAAGTGGTGTGTTTGGACCGTGGCATTTGGCGCTCTATAGTCTCTGCCTACCCTAACGGGAGACAGGCGTGAGTTTATGTATGTATGTATGTATGTAGAATACATTGTTTTAGCAAGTTCTGTCGATAAAAAAAACACAATAAACATATAAGCAAATTAAAAAACTGCTGTTAAATAAGTTTATGAATGTAATTAGATGTTCGCAGAAAAGTTTATTATGAAATTTGTGACTACTCGTATCTTGATGAGAAGGCTTGGGATTAAACTTAAGCGTTATTAAATTATTGTAATTGATTTTACATGTATACAATTACGGCACTATTTCAGACACTGTGCTGCCTTTGTACAAGTACTTTGCCTGTCCCGAGAATGGAACTCAAGATCTCTCGATCGCATGCCGAATACTTAAGAACATTACGAAACTAATATTATTTGGTTATGGATCCAAGGACAAAGAAATAAAGTCTAAAATATTATCATTCATTCAGTCTAGATAAACAACTTTTAGGAAAAAAATGTTGATTTAAAGCCATGACATCAGCTGTCTGCCGCAAACGTTGATGTCGGTGTCGACGGCGCGGCTTGGCGGTTAGATTTTTGTTACGTGTTTCGAATTTAAGCATTTGCACGTATAAAAGTCTACAAATTCATTTTAGAATTTTGTAATACACTCAACCCGCAGTCCGACTTTAAATCCCGTCTTTAATGTTTTTTTGTGTGGTTTTGTTTTTCTACCAAGCCTTGGTCAAATGTAGCGGTTCATATTTTTTTTCTCTTCACACTTATTATTTTATAATAGCTTCTAGCTGAAGGGTCAGCTCCACCCAGGCGCAATTTTGGAATTTCGTCCTTGTCCCACGGGAATACTCTACGAGTATTTTTTCGGGATAAATAGTATCTAATGTCCTCAGCGAAGGTTCTATCTATTTTCATACTTAAAATCATCTAAATTGGGCTAGTGGTTGAGGCGTGAAAGTGTAATAAACATACAGAGAGACAGGCAGAGTTACTTTCGCATTTATAAAATACTGGTAAGAGCTGACTGTGCCCCAGGTTTCATCGCGTCCGAGCGGCCGGGCCACTATTGTGGGCGCTTCTCGCCCGCCCAACGTGGTCGCCCCACTTGGCGTGAAGATGGCCACCGGGGGGTTTTGGTCGGTATGCCGGCGTAGGAATTTCGTTAGGGACCCAGCTCGGCATTAACATCTGCGCGGACGTGACGCCCCGCACGCCGGGCTGGAAGGCCGGTGACCCCGACATACGCTCCCCTCCCCACTCCCCCCAGGGCTGGCGTGAAATAGAGCCAAAAACAGCTTTCCCCTCGAGAAAAAATAAGGTTTCATCGCTTGATATTAGATTTTCGTCATTAAAAGAATTTTATGTTGTATTCTAGTATATGATCTGTTCATGTTGCAAACCCGTTCGGCCGTTCTAGCATGATGTCATAACAAACATCTACACACTCAATCTTCCGCATTATTCAGACATGTAGATGGTATATGTAGAATACGCCGTGGCCTAGCCATGGGAAGAATAAGGATTAAAATCAATGCATAATAAATTATTTTAGCGATTAACAACAATTTTTATATACAAATACGCCATTGATAATAACAACCGTTCGTATCACATTTGTTATTTACAAACATACATAACCTCACGCCTTTATTCCCGAAGGGGTAGGCAGAGGTGCATTTCTGAACCTACATTTCGCCAGTATGTATTATTCCCACTTAATAGGGCTCGAGCCTATTGCCGCTTTCTAGACTCCGGGCTATTACTGAGAATTTCCTAATGGAAAAACCCAATAACACTTTGCCCGACCCGGGAATCCGAACCTGGGACCTCTAGATCACACGGCACATACTTTTGCGAGACCACGAGGCAGTCGTAATTTAAAAAAAAACCTTTTCGACGTCAATATTTTTAATTTACTCCGACCAGATATCATATGTAGCGATGTTCTATAACAAAACAAACTCAAGTCACGTATTTTTATGTTCGTGTTTTCCATACATGGCATAGAAATGAATCAAACCGAGGAAACAACGGCTCCCGCTGCTTTTCCGATGTAGTTTTTTACATTTTTATCGGGCTTGCGTGTTGGTTTTTAATAAAGACATTTTTCACAAGCGCACAGAAGCATTGGTGCGTTTTATTTTGTTTAGTGTTTTAAATTCGTTGAAATATTTGATGTTTCAAAAGTTTATCGCTTCACAGGCTTTGTGACATTCAGAGCCAGTAGTTATAACTTTTTTGATGATTCTAAAATATTCGGGGTTTTTTGTAACTCAACTCTCAATTAACTTGTATGAAAGTTTTGTGGCATATGTTGTTGAATTCCCGACTATGGAACTGAATATTTAACTTAATACAGTGGGCGAATGTTCCATTGCTTCGGAGATACAAACAATGTTATTGAGCAAAGATAAGAGCTGCCGGTGGAAGATCAGACAGACAGTTTGAAGAACTACCGAGGAATATAGTAAGAATTGTTGCTTCAAAAATCTAACGCTTTTACTTTATATCTTGGTCCCATCCTACCATGCACCCACCACTGCAACTCCTGTGCTCGAGGATCAACAGCGGCACGCACGCTATTGACGCCTATTACTAAAGCTTAACGAACCTAAGAAGACCTAATTTGTCATGGTCTCGCAACGAAATAAATCAGTAAAAAGTTATATAGGAAAGGCTGAAAACAAAGGGTTTTCCACTTCCCTCCACAGCAAAGTGGAAGACAAAATATTCAATTATGAGGTTTCACCCTCACATACGAGTTAATACAATTCACCAATTGTATTAAAATGCGTCACCACGCATCACGGTAAATATCTAGATATATGATATATTGCTTTATATCTGCTGTTACTCGCCACATTAAAAAAAAGATATAAATATCGATCATCCTAATCAAAATAAAAATAAAAATGATTAAAGCGACAGAAAGTCCTCCTATAATCGCCAAGGTAAAAATACCTCTCTTTTACTTTTCTATAGATTGTACATCGAAAGTATCAAACATAGAGGAAGGTAAATAAAATCAGCGTTCCGTCGAACTCGGCAGTAAATCGGCCCCCGGATTCAGGTTCAAGACCCCAATAATGCGCTGTCCGTACAAAATGTGGCGTCTGAATGTACCAATTTACCCTTCCACTGGCCTTTGGGAGGGTTCCTCCGGGTAAAAGAGGCTATTCCATCTCCACTATCCCGGAAGGACACCGATATGTTTAAATGAAATTCTTGGATGACTGCATCTTTTTTTCAAGTGTCATAGAATTGGTTATTACTATAGTATTTAATACGACCAATGTTAAAACAATACATTGCACTGGTTCCAATCCGTTCACTAAATCATTGTTATATGATTTTTTTAGGTTCTTCACTTTTGTTTTTGATTAGGTTACGCTTGCTCTATGTAAGTTGAGGTATATAAATATGTATCATGTACATATGTGGAAACGATTTATTAGTTTTTTAGTTATTTATGCATTAAATAGCTAGTTATTTATATAACTGTATATTTCCCTAATCAAATAAAATAATTTTAATAAACATTGGCGTTTTAGATGAAGGATCTCGCACTCCTTTTTGTTTTTTTTAACGGAAAAGTGACTACACCACATCTCATGGTAAGTTCAGTGTTGTCTAAATAATGAATCAAGTGTCAAAATACTCTTTCTCAAGTCACTTTATTAAAATTATTTAATAATATTATTTTCATGAAGGTTTACTATAACTGTATAAATATGAAAAAAAAAATACAAAAAAAAGATTAATAAGTTGATAGAAAAAAATATTCAATTAATACTAACAACCGAATTAATATACAATGTATCAGACTCTAATATTATTTCTTTTCTTCGAGAAATTACTGGGTAGCAACTATTCACGAGTAAATAGGCCACGCTTAAGCCAATGCCGTTAGTATTATCTATATTTGGAATTAATTTCAAGATTGCTTAGTAACACGTATGAGGGTTGGGATGCCGGCTGCTGCTAAAAGCCTGTCACTGTTACTTTACCTATGAACTCTTTGCTACTCACCTACCACATTATAGCACATTTCATATTTGAGAATTTCACTATTTTGCTTTACATTGCTTTTTTCTTTAGTACCATTTACGAAGTTATGCTAGTGGTGACGCAATGAATAGAAAATTTTAAGTGTCATCAAGGGTTGTGTGGCGGTTTTTGGCTTTCTTCATATGAATATTATTTTCCGTCCAGCGACCCGACATTCGCCCCATCTGTTGCTTGGGTTTAATATTTATATTATGTAAATGCTTTCCGTTGTGTGACTCATTGTAGATTTAGCTTTTAAAGTGTTCCCTTAGATTATTTACCTACCTTTTACTGTTTTTACTGTCGAACAGAGATATAAAAACAGTTGTTTTTTAAATTATACAGTAGTTATAAATAAATTTACTTCATAATATTTCACTAACAAACGAATGACTGTCTTTTTGCTAACAACTTTTAATTCCCTAATTCATAAAATCCTTTTCTGACGTCCGCAAAACTTTTTTATCTATCAAACGCAGTAAAATGACACCATGATTGTAAAGAATAACGCATAATCAAAATATCCCACCAATAGAAATCATTCTGCTCAAAATCACCGTACCAAATAATTTTATGTAGAGTCAACTAGTCCGATCGTAAATTACCTACGGTGCGCAGAAAACTTGTTCCACTAATTAAAACAACTCGCACCGTTCACGTCTGATATCTAGACACATAAAAAGCACACGACCGCAACGTGGAGATTAACTAAGTTGCTTCTTCCGAAAAAAAGGAGTACCGAACGGGAGCAAAAAACTAACTTGTTTAGCCAGACTGTAATTGCGCCGAGGGCTCGCCAAGATAAGCTCGTTTCTTTTTAATTTTCCTTCTGGAAATTACTTCAATTCCCCGTTGAATAAATGAGGATTGCACTACCTCGCGTTTAGGGTTGCGTGTAGTTACAATGAAGTGTTATGTTAACAGCATTCGCAGTTAGTAATATTTACTATTAGAGTAATTATTATTGGCATTTCCTGTACAAACTCTCAAAAACTAAATAATACATTGTCACTAATGTGCGTGTTTAAAATAACATGGTTTATTGATTACCCTTACATTTACTTTCATTAAATCATACTTTTATTTTTAAACTTTATTAACAGATCAATGCAAACACGGCCAGTGCTTAATATTTCGTCTAATTAACAACTAAAGAACACTAACAGATTCAATTCAATTCATTTCAATACAAGTACCTCAGTTTTATTTTAAAGTTTTAATTATAAGAACAATTCATGATCTTACTAAAACTATTTTTTTTTGTTTTTGATACTCATAAATAAATAGCATCAGGCCGACGTGGTTAACTAATCCCTTTCCAATTGCAGAAAATGCGTTTCCCAGCATTGGTTGCTTTGGCCAATTTGAATAAGAAAAAAGGCTCTGAAAATATAATGGCGGCACGACATGTCTATAATTAACGTGATCTAATATAATGTCTAGCTTGACAAACTTCAGAGCCACGAAATAAAGTTTGTATCTAATTTCTAAGTTTTAGTAATTGGTGTAATCAACGTCGCAGAATGTTTTTAATTAAATAAACTCGACGTGATGTCCCTTGGGTTCGGTATTTACAATTTGCACAGCTATATTTTACCGATTTGTGGGATTAAACGTGTAAATATAATTGATTGTATGCTTGTTCATTTTAAATTGTAATTTTGTTTTACATGCAATTAATTAACAAAACATTATCAATTTGTTTATACACTTGAGGTATAATTTTGTTTTAACGTTTTTAAACAGACCTCTTTGCGTTGTTTCCTGCCAACTTTACCTGTCACAATCAGCTGTTGGAGATTATGACCATCATTTCAAGCGTTGTGGCCATTCCAGTAACATTCATCATCATCATCAACATCATCATAATCATCTTCATCAGCCCATATACGTCCCACTGCTGGGCACGGGCTTCCTCTGCCATTGAGAGAATAGGTAACATTCAGAGAATGATAACGAAAAGCCAATTTTTGTTTTAAATTTACATACACTAATAAAAAAATTACGTTGCAACCATGCCATCGCCGATCAGCATTTGGAAGAATCTCCTCGAAATTTAAGTGTTGAAAAGCTGTCTGCTATGAAATTAGTGGTCATAACTGTGGTACTACCAGAAGTATCCAAATATCACTACTAGAACAGGTAGTTTTAGCAACATTCATTCAATTTAAAATATTGTTTCATACCTTCAAAATAAAATTAACGTATACCTATTACAATAGTATTGTGTTTGAATTTATTGTTTTATTTCTATTTCTACGCTGTCCATTCCAAGGTTGTCTCGTGAATATTGTTTTGAGAATAACACTGTTACCATAAATAGTTATAATTATTAATTTCTATTCGTTTTGTTAATAATGGTACAAATATAAATGTCGACAAATGAGAATCAATTACTAGTCGACGCAACTATACAAGCCAATTAAAAAAATGATGTTCCTTTGTATCATATAGTTTGATTCTTCGGTTTACATATTGGTACGAAATTCAAGATAGAAATATACTAAGATAGAAATATATAAGAAATATAGAAATAAATCAAGCAGCTGAAGATGAAGTCTAGGATTGTTAATGTGAAGTTAAGGTTGTGAATTTTTTTTTGTTATAATATTGTACGGAATTCTAAAATCAATGTTTCCTTTCGAGCTTGTCTGGATTCTTTCAGTTACGTTTTAGTGCAAGGTTTGATTAACTAGCCTAAGATTATGGAGAAAAAGAGCTGTAAGTGCGAAGGGAAATCTTCAACAGAACTGTTTCGTGCAATCTGAGCGCGGAACAACAGATTGCTTTGCGTAACGAGATCTGGAATAAACTTGTTACGTCATTGCTCCCGGAATTTTTACTGCAAAATACTTTCTTAGAAAGAAAAGTTAAAATGAGGGTAACTTTAATTGAGCATTTTAAATCTCTTTTTACTACGACAAGGGAAAGTGATTATTCTGTCCTTAATGGTCCGTGTCGTGTCCTATAAACTGAACATTATGTGGCATGAGACGACTAAATCTTGTAAATTATGATAGCCTGGTTAATCCATTGCCAACAATGCGTGTGTTAGACATTAAGAGATTTTAGACAGGAGGTTTGCCGGTGTAAGATTTCATCCTGACACCCGAATGAAAAGCGAAGACTAGGACATATCCGTTCCATTCACCATCGTAGCCTGGGAAGGCAGCTTCACAACTTCCTTATAAAACCTTAATGGGAAAAAATAAAGATAAAGTAAAGAAATTAAATTTTTCACATTTTAAGAACTGATTCCTCGTGTGCCAGTGCTCAATATTTGGAGCTGGAATGTTATTAGTTTGATATAAAATCAAACATAATAACAATTATATTTAATGTACAAAAAACATTTGCTAACATTTTAGCATCCTCTTAGTTACAGAACAGTTGTCAATTGTAACCTATTATATTTGACGATCTTTATTAATACAGCTTGTATTGATTACCGAAAACACAGCCAGATGTTGCTTTTTATTGCTACAAGCAACCTCTAATAAAAAAACTTAATATATCAACGAAATAGTGTTACATGGAAACTTACTACACACCTATGTGACACCCACTCAGGTCCTCCTAGTTACATCCTTACATCAGGCTTAGATAATAAATGGTCGAAGAACAGGTGATAATCCATTGTGGACTCGTGTTCTGTATTTTTGTAAGCAATTGGCATATGAGTGGCCTCATGGTTGTATTTATGTTTGAAGCAGGTGTCGTCCCGCCATCTCAATATATCTGGTCCGGGAATGTGCGAGCATGGTACTGGCATGTTTCTGAAACAATGGAGACAATTAATCGGGCAATTATGAATGATTTACTGTTCAATAGGCTGGTAATTATGGTAGTGAAATATTAGTTCAAAGCGCGTGTGGAAACGAGAATGGCAGCATCTGTCATATCAGCAGAACTTTCATTTTATATTATTAATTTGCGTCGTCCGACATTAGCATAAACAATAAAAAATTGTATTTGAAATGTTCCTAAAAACAAAGATAAGCTTTGCTATTTAAATTCACTCATTTGCTTGTTATTATCTATTCTATCTGCGTTGCGAAAATTGTTAAATTATTAAATTACCTAAATATAGTTGACGATAATATTGTCTTTTCGTCAAAATACAATGGGTATTTCAACTTAACTCTCCTTAGGTCTAGGAAGAGTAGCTTTCGTGAAGAAAGGGGATGTTATCTTTGTTTTCATTTTCGTAAATCGTCTAAGTACATACTACATAAATCTAAAAGACTTACCCAGGTTTGACGTTAAGAAAAGCTTCGGGCTGTATAAATTTGATGCCTTCGGCATTATCGCAGGCAAAACGTGCCATATTAGTTTTTCTGACCTCCTGTAGTTGGTCTGCAAAATGCGAAAATTCGGTATTTCAATTATAACTAATTGCTTATGAATCAAATGACAGATTGCGCCAGCCAACAGCGTGGCGTACATATGCTTTTACAGAATCTAATTAAATAATTGATATTGCTTCTATAAAGAGTCATTAACATTTTGTAGAATTTTCATATTCTACATCATAATCATCATTAGCAGTCCATATACGTCTCACTGCTGGGCACGGGCTTCCTCTACAACTGAGAGGGTTTAGGCCTTAGTCCACGACCCTGGCCTAGGGTAAGGTGTGTAGTCTACACCTAAGAAATTTCTAAGAACTTTTAGGTGTGCAGGTTTCATCACGATGTCTTCTTTAACCGTTAAAGTACTTGATAATTCTTTGTGAATATACACTTAACTTCGTAAAGTCAGTCGTGTGTACCTGGGGTTAGAACCCGCGACCGTCGAAATTCTCGACCGCGTGCCTAAACCTCGAGGCCATCACGACTAATTCAAATTCTACAAAGTTTTATTTATTAATGAATTCTTGCCTTCTTTAGAATCACTCATATGTTTGCTGTTGTCGATAAATAGTAAGTTTCGATGTATAATTATTTTGTTGACATTCAAAGTTGTTTATTGGAAAATGCTTGTAGACATAAAAAGCAACACCTGGCTGTATTTTATGTAGTCATCTAAATACAAGCTGTATTTATTAAGGACATCAAAATACAGAGCGTATAAATAGTGTATTAGCACTTACCTAACGTCATACTGTGCATCTGATCGCCTCTTTCAAACCAGAATCTATCTGAGAATCTGAATAGTTGCAATTGCTTCGCCATGATGCAGAAAAGCGTCGGCCCCACGTAAGAACCTTGAATGGCGTTCTCGCTCACAATACCAGCTAATAGGTCGACGTCGTCTGTATTGTTGTACAACTTCTTCAAAGATTGTGCCTTCTGTAATAGTTAAGGATTTAAAGGAAAATGATTGGAGAAATATCGTAATGAAATTTGTAAGACACATACATACATACATAAACTCACGCCTGTATTCCCCGAAGGGGTAGGCAGAGGTGCATTACTGCACCCACATTTCGCCAAGTATGTATCAGTCCCACGTAATAGGGGGCGAGCCTATTGCCGATTTTCGGGCACATTTCCAGACTCCGTGCTGTTACCGAGAATTTCCTAATGGAAAAACCCAATAACACTTTGCCCGACCCGGGAATCGAACCCAGG
Organism: Hemaris fuciformis; assembly: GCA_907164795.1. NCBI lineage: Eukaryota > Metazoa > Arthropoda > Insecta > Lepidoptera > Sphingidae > Hemaris > Hemaris fuciformis. The sequence goes on from OU015443.1 coordinate 4,247,950, forward strand.
ACCTCTAGATCGCACGGCACATACTTGTACCGCGAGACCACGAGGCAGTCAAATTTGTAAGAATTATATATAAAGACATAGGCGCGTAGTATAAATACATACACACATAAACTCACGCCTGTATTCCCCGCAGAGGTGCATTTCTGCAAACTCATTTAGCCAACAGTGTTTTAGTCCCACGTAATAGAGGACGAGATATAGTTAATTAAATAGTTACCTTAGGAGATCAGCAAATATGGGTTATGCTAGTACTCGTTTATTAAGTGATCGATATAATCAGTACTTTATTAGTACTATATTCATTAAACGTTGGTGGTATTGACATGTAAGCTAAACGGCAGAAATTCATATGCATAATTGATAAAAAATATATGCGTTTCATTCCATTATCCACTTCCATACATGCGGATTTTGCATAGCTGTATAAAATTATAGTTTATTAAACTTACCTCAAAGTCCATAACATCTACGAAATGCTCAAATTTTTTAGCCGGTTTCAATCCGCATAGATGTCTGTAATCGTTGTACCCACGAATGCCCATATCTCTGCCTCTCTGGATATCAATCGCTCCTATGTCGTGAGCACGTTGCAAATTTCCATAGAAATTTTCTGAAACCTGAATATCGCAGATCGAAATATATTATTGAGTGAATCCAATTCAAATTTTACTTTCTGTCCAAACAAAAACACTTAAAGCTTTTAAATATGATTGTGGTCTACGCAATTTATGGGACGAAAGGAGGAGATAAACTCATGCCTCAGACGTACTCAACCATCAAATTACGACAGAAACGCAACGCATCGGATATTACTTGGGTGTCGTAAGCCTTCGCGGGCGGTGATGACCATTTAACACCAGGTAGACTGCTCGTTTTATTTTCATACAAAAATCGAAAAGCAACATTTCACTTCGGCTTTCTACGGTACTGGGACATCGTTATTGAGCACGACGTGTTAGTTATGATGAATTATTTTTTTTCTGTATTAGTATCGATTATAGTTATTGAAGATCGAGCCCAGTGGCATGCCATAGGAAGCCTATGTCCAGCAGTGGATGTGAGAAAGGCTGTTGATGATGATTAGTATCGTTTGGTGACAAATGGCTATACCATTTCCACATATGTACAAATGTCATATGTTATGTCATAACGTGCAGATTTCTTTCTCATTTTAAGTAGAAAAGTTCCAATTCTTACCTCAGGATCTAAAATATCATCGATTGTAGCAGCACTTTGCTGAAATGTGCCACGGTTGATTTCTTCGATATATTTGTTCTGTTCAATGAGATCTTGTCTATATAGAGTTTCGCTTGTAGAGAAATCTCCGGTGTAATGATGTTCTTCATTGTACCTCCTAAGATTTTAACATTAACACTTTATAAGTAAATATAGCCTTGTTATCAAACTGCTAAGTTGGTTATTAACTCAATCATGAACTACTGGCTTTGAATATTAAATTTCGCAACATCCGAAGCAGTACTAATTATTTGCGACTGGATGCGGAGATTTCATCCTAGGTCATCGGGTTACTGAACTAACCGAACCACAGACTTAGTAGCACGACGTAAGCATTATCTAATCAATAATCTGTATGCTAAAATTAACACTCAATACTGACTCGTGTAACTGCAATCACGAGGTTTTGCAGTGGGTTCCCGGAACGAGTAAATTGCTATTGGATTTTATCCACTGGAAAATTCTCGATTGCAGCACGGAATTTGGAAACGAGTACAAAAAACGGATAAAACGCTCGTGTCCTTTTACATGGGACTTCAAAAACAGGCGAAACGTGTAGAAATACGTTTTATCTCTTCCTAAGCCTGAACGCCTGTAGCAGACGTGAATGCATTTATACATGCCTATGCATAATATATACTAACGTACTTGATTCTACCGTCCAACATAGTATGGAAGAAGCGGACGGCAATTTCGTATTCCGCGTATACAAGGGGTGCTGCATCCACATAGTATGCAGACACGTGTTCTACTTGTTCTGATATCAGGCCGTAATTCACCATGTTTTTATAACCTGCAAATAGAACGTAATGGATTAACTCAACTGAATTATCTTTTGTCCCACTTAGTTGAGATCTGTAACGTTATACATATAAAAAATCGTCTTATAAGTAACCTTATACTTTTAATTCGGAGACTAATAATTATCATTCATTATCATTCTTTCTTCTGAATGAAAGATTGATTGCAATTTATAAAAAATATTAAAAATTTTGCTTGGTCGGGGCCAAAAATATCGAAGCGACTTGAAGTTTCAAGCTAAGAGCATTTTGGCTTGAACTGCGACCTTTACTATGTGGTTCGATGACCTGTTATATAAACTAGTCGAAACTATTCCAATACTGATAGATAAAAAGACTGGTCTGTCTTGTATGATATGTAGGTAAATATTTTTGTTGTGAAGACTCAGGAAAAACCTTAAATTCCATACGCCAATATAGAAGCATTTAGAAATTAATTAGATCCAGAGGAAAATTAAAATATCGTGGGTTAATAAAGAGCAAGGTGAATTGTTTACCAGGAAAATGCATGCGCCTGTTTTTTACAAATACTTTTCACTTACCAAGCAACACGGGTAGTAGTTCATACATAAATATGTTAACAGCAGTAGCTATATTAATCTGTCGAGATATTTTGAATAGTCTGTCATCTCTCCAACAGGGGTTTATTTCGTGGAGTATTTTCGCCAATCGATTGTGTTCTCTTGCGAAGAATATCGCAAAAGTCGTTGTCCTTAAATCAAAGTTGCCAGCCTCAGGAACTCCTAAGAAATTTAGAAAACTAAAATGTATTTGTTCTTGACTCTGTTTATAGTCATTTACATAGGAATTCAAATATTGAAACAGTCATCATGTATAATAACTTGATTTCTTTTGACGAATCGGGTGGAGACAGTAATTTTCAAAATTTGTTTCCGTGTCACTCTTGGATGGCAACAACTTAAAGTGAGATGAATGCCTTGACATTTAACAAATTTGGGATGAGAAATAGCACAACACACACAGGCAAAAGAACAAGCGTAATTGTGTCGACTGGTAGTGGTATCTGATTCTCCAATCATTTTTAACCAGTCAACACTATGTGGACCGCACTGGAGTTAACATCAGCTGCTAGTTTGGTTTTTATTTCCAGCCTGTAGAAAAAAAAAACCTTACCAAATTCATAGCAGCGAGACTCATTCTCTTCGTTTTGTAGGCATACATCTTCGGACATATTCTTGGCAATAGAAGGTTCGCTTATAGTAATATTCGTTCTAGACATATTAGCCGAAGGTGCATAGCGTTCACTTCTCCTTTCTAATATAATAAGACCCTCCTTTCCTGCACGGATGGACGTTTTGTTATCAACGCCGTAGACGGTGGACAGGTCTATTACAGGAGTTTGGTAGTTTATCTAAAAAAAGATAAAGAATTTTGATAAATAAAATAAATTGGGAGTAAATTGTTGGAACAGAATGAACTGTGACTAGGGTTTGCAATCCCGCAGTAATATTTTCCCGCAGTAAAATTTAAAAATGCAAAAATATGCGTATAATAATGCTTTATTACCTGTACTTTAGTTACACTATATTAAAAAATAATAATAATAGAAACATTCATACAATATCTAATAGAAAAAGTACAGTTACATAGTTCTTATGAGGTTAGGTAGGGGGTTTGCAATCAATAGGGTTTCCTGCGTGTTAATATGGACTTATCTTACCTAAACTAATAAATAAACCAATTTTAATCCATTACTTCGCTCGATCGGTTGATCGATCTGACTGACGCGCCCGCGCTGTTGTGATGGAGCTAATAGGCCTTCAGTAAAAGCTGAATTACCTTGCCGAGTCAAAAAAATGCGGGAATGCGGGAACGCGGAATTGTAAATCTAACTGTGACGTAATTGGGCCAGCCCGACTTATTGATAGTATTATTATTATTGATAGGCTTACTTTCTTTAATAAAAAATGACATTGCGTTTTGTTCGGTACTTAGCGGCGAGTATTTTGGGGATGCCTTATTTTTATCCAATTATAAAACCTACATTAACAATGATCTTGAAAGCGTTACTTATTTTGAAATTTGGATATAGACTTAGATGCATAATTGCGTCGAATGATAAAATATAGCATCAGGGGAGCAGTGGCGTGCCTAGGGTCTCTAGCTTGGGCAAGCCCAAATTTTTATTACGGTTTTTATTGTGTATTTTTTTGGCCCAGAAACTCGAAGACCTTATAAATAATATACCTACCGCAAATTATTTACATTCAAGATTTTGACATATTGATGTAGGTATACACATACATACATACAAAAACTCACGTCTGTATTCCCCGAAGGGGTAGGCAGAGGTGCATTTCTGCACCCACATTTCGACAGGTATGTATCAGTCCCACGTAATAGGGGGCGAGCCTATTGCCGTTTTTCGGGCACATTTCCAGACTCCGTGCTGTTACTGAGAACTTCCTAATGGAAAAACCCAATAACACTTTGCCCGACCCGGGAATCGAACCCAGGACCTCTAGATCGCACGGCACATACTAGTACTGCGAGACCACGAGGCAGATGTAGCTATATAATAGTACTTGCACAACAAAGAAATAATTTGTCGCTAGTAATAGGTACCAAAATACATAAAATGTCGGCGAAGATTATTAGAAAAATAATGTGTCCAAATTGTGCACAAACGTCGTGTCTCTCTAAATTTGAATGCGAGATGTTATAACATAGACACGGAAAATATATCATATTGAATTTTATTAGACAAATAATTCGACTCGAATTGGTTTCAAACCACATAATTAAAAAGTAAAGACTCAAATTCTAAAAATTACCTATGCTCGTAAGTCAATTTACATGTCATGACCTTGAATGCAAGTTTTTTTGTTGAACAAAATGACAAAGAATATGTATTAATCTTAGAAATAATACGTTGATGATCAACGCGAGAGTTTTTAAATTTCGTCACTTAATTAACGAGAAATGAATACTTCAACGCGTTGTTTACAATATTTGTAAACAGACATCAAAATATGTGGTGTTGTAAATTTAAATGCATTCTACAAGAACCAGATAAATTATTTAAATCATTACAACAAGAATTGCAAACATTTTAACCATTAAAAACATAATATAACCTTTTCGTATGGGAACATTCAACTACCTATTCAATTAGTTGTGGTGTACTACTGTTCGGATCTATTAAGCGTCGCTCATAATTTTTAACAATTTTCGAAATACTCGAGTCTGGCATATAATATGTAGGTTTTGGACAAGTTACGAGCCGTTTTTCACAGTATTATTTAATGAATTTACCTTATCTTCGAAGAGCAAAACACGCACACACTTTAAGTCGCCACAAGGATTAACAATAAACATCACTCATCTTTTATAATCACTGTAGTAATATTCTAAATACCACAACAAATTCTATGTAACTTGGTTCTTTCGCTCACTATTAGAATTAGTAACAATTGTGTGTGAACTGACAACTAAACGTAAACAATTGACAACGTGTGAATTTGACAAAGTGTGCAATAAAATTGTGCATCACGCCATCACCGCACTCCCGACTAGGCTTGTTGAAAAAATATCGATATTTTGAGCGATATTTAATATTTCGATATAAAATTCGAAGTATCGAAAAGGTATGAAAATCAATATCTTTTTATAACATTAACCTTTATTAAATTTTTTTAGTCTACAACCCTCAACGCGCGTATTCTTGACTACGTATGCAAATCATACCCATATTATATCGATATTTTTTATTTTATTTATATATTTTTAAAATATATCGATACGATATATATCGTTTTTTTTTTTTTTGGATTTCCGACATCCCTACTCCCGGTTTCGCTCTGAACTACGTGCACGTAGCGAAAGCGGGATTCTGATGTCCATACTAATTGCTATATTATATAAACGGTATTTTGGTTATATCTATGTTTTAAAATCCAATGGGAACTTCGACGTAGTGCCAAAGGGATGGAACTAGTAAAGTAAAACAAGATTTAAAGCTAACGAGATAGAGGGAGATAGATATAATTATTATGTTCAATATTGATGTTTACTCTAAACTATTGACGTTCGTGCGCCGGCGTTTCGTTTGTTTGAAATTATATGGGCCGGGATTTAGCGCGCGGCGGCGCGGCTGCATGGCGGACGGCGGCGCGGCAAAAATACGTAATTTTATGTTTTTATATAAAATATTTTGTTGTTTGTATTTAATTATGGAATATCTAGTTTATGTTTCTTATTCGGAATTATGTAAGGCAAGCTGGGCTTTTGGGCTTCTATGGAAGTACCGCCACTGCAGGGGAGTCCAAAGGGCTATCACAAATTGCTAAGCCTGTCTGGAATTAACTTTAGCCAATGTTAGTAAATTTATAGAAGTAGGCGAGACCTTGGAAAACACATAATATAACTTTTATGGACTTCTGTATCATTGAGCCAATCCGAAGCTGGACTGGACTGGTAGTGTAATATAAATAATATTCATTCTCTGACATCATAATATTTAGGCTCAATTTTCTTGTGGAAGGATAATGCCATTTGCGTTATGATTTTACAATCAACTTATTAAATTAATTACTAATTGTAATTATCATCGGTCCAGCAGCATACGTGACTAGCAATCGACAGGTTCATGCCCGGTTCGGGAAAAGTGGATAGTTAGAAATGGACATATTGTTTTTTTATGTATGATTGTTACTCAATCACGTCAGAACTGTTGAACCGATCTAAATGAAATTTGGCACATAGATGAACGTCAGTCTTAGATAGAAGATTAAAATTTTTTTTTACCAATAGGTAAATCTTTATGACGCGGCTAAAATAGGGTATAGTTGTGTAATATTTTTTACGAACAATACTTTCTTGTGTTATCTTTGAACCAGCAGTTTCAAGGTCATTCGTCTCTCGGCATGCGCTCTCGATAAGGATTAGTATTCTGCCGCCGTATCCACGAGGATAAAGTCACGATTTGACTCACTCTCTGAATATTTAAGTATCTGAACATGCGTGTTAAACGGGCGCTGATATGCCCCCGTCTCTTCACATAACTTATCGTACATAGAAATATTGTGCGGTATGGTTTGTTTTTTCCAGCAAAAAATATTTCAGCATTTACATTTATTAAGTAGTGATGGTCTCGAGATTCAAGCGCGTGGTCGAGAATCTTGAAGATCGCTGGTTCAAACCCCAGGCACACACCCTCTGTCCTTCAAAGTTATGTGAGTATTCACAATGATTGAACACATACTTTAACGGTGAAGGAAAACATCGCGAGGAACCCTGCACACATAAAAAAGTTCTTAGCATTTTCTTAGGTGTGTATTCTGCCAACTCGCACTAGGCCAGCGTGGGGTACTAAGGTCTAAGCCCTCTCAGTTATAGAGGAGGCCCGTGCCCAAACAGTGGGATGTCAATGGGCTGAGGATGATGATGATTTACATTTATGCTTGGTTCTTCGAAAGGGTTGGCAGAGGTGCATTTCTGCACCCACATTTTGTTAAGTATGTATTAGTTCCAGATAAAAAGGGGGCAAACCTATTCCCGTTTTCGGGCATAGACTCCATGGTGCTACTAAGACTTTGTAAGAAGGATTCAGGTGTTTGTAAAATCTAAATACTCGTGATACCCAGGATACAAGGGACTTGTATAGCGTGAGATCAGCACTATGCATGTAGCATATAAGTGTATTTATTTTACTTATGTAAATTAACCGAGGAACCTGACCGAATACTCTTTTAAAGACATATTGATATGAAAAGATGTCACAATCATCATCGTAAGCCATATACGTCCAACTGCTAAGCACGAGCTTCCTTTACAAATTCTCCTCTCAGATGTCACGATCATAAGATTAAAAATATACAAACTTTATTTCTCAAACCGAAAGTATTTTATTACGTACGATATTCTTTCTCAAAGGAACTGTTTAATGACGCTGAATGCAATGCGGATGGATGAAATAAATGTAGAAATGCCACAGTGCCACACTAGAATTTGTTGTATATCTTTGGTGCTTTTGGAAACAAAATTCAAATATAATATGAAAACTGATACTTAGGATTTAACATAACTTACCTTACTAATTAATAAAAAATAATAAATTTAATATAAAAATGTAACATTATTTCTCTAATTTCAAGCTTGGATATTTCTTTTATCCTTGATGAAAATGTCGCTTTTAGTCCCTGGTACGAGGGACAAAAGCGAGTTTTTCATCAAGATAGGAAAAAAAATCGTAAACGCACCACGGGAGAAAAGTAGAACATTTGCCTACTTTTATGTTAAGGATTACATTCTCGCAACATATCGATAAAAATATCCACAAAAGTTCAGAAACCATATTTTTTGACAACACAACAATATGTGTTTAAAGTTTTAAGAGAATTTCGCAACCGTGTATTAAACGCTTAACTTGCGAAACTTCATCCAACAAATTTGATACAAATAACCAATTTAAGTCTTAAATTCTGAAGGCGAAGTTTGAACCAGTTGTTCTCACCTGTTCCGGAGGTTCCGTGTCGGATGTACATCCCATGTCTTGGAAAGTTTCCGCTCGGGAGAAATTTAGACAGCGTATATCCGTCACTTTGAGATAGGGGTCGTCAGCGGGCACCCGGATGGGAATGCAGCGCGGATCTCCTTGCCCGGATGGTTCGCAACAATGCTGCCGCTTCTTGAGGTAATCCACTGGAACAGCATTAGCCGTAAAAGTAAAGTTTAGTTCGAGCGATTTTGAAATTCTTTATTGGAAGTTGTATGACATGTAAAATGAAATGATATAGTCGTTTATTTATCATGCAGGCAATAATATAGCACTTATGACACTTCAATTCATGTTTATAAAAAAGAAAATTAATTGAAATATAGCTGGCATAAAGTCAATATTTTTAATTTTATTAAAACAATGTTTTTTTTATTTATGCCTGGCGTTAAAATAACCTTTTGATGTTATATTGGAAATTCTAATGTCATGTCTGGTGGGATTAATTGTCACGTTTTTGTATTCAATAATCATTCAAGTCACTAATCTTTATTATGACCATACTTAAATTAGTAGATGAAGTAAAAGGATAAATTGGCCTTAGTACTTGAATCAATATCTGTCAGTCACAATTCATTATTGTTATATGCCTTACTATTAATTAATTAATTAAACTCACGTGGTCCGTTCAACAAGCTGATATCTCTATGAATGAGTTCCAACATGTGGTATGCTGCTATGTTGAAATTATGGCGGTCTTCTACGCGTCCGTCCGTTAGTAGCTCCGTCCTTATTTTCCTGGCTGATGGCAAGTCGTCACCATATTTATTCTTGCGGATGTCACGTTCTGAAGGAGTATTTCATTAATATAGCTAATCTGCGACATTAAAAATTTCGTTTAAAACATAAACATAATGGTTCAAATCCCAGCGACCACTGACTTTTTTTAGGCCTGTGTGTATTCACTATAAATTATCACGCACTTTAACTTTCTCAACAAGGAACTCCTTAGTTAGGCAACCCACCTGCACTAGTCTTGCATGAAATACGGACGTATAATGGCTAAAATTAACGTATACTAACATTTATAAATACATACATACATAACTTCACGCCTATATTCCCTGAAGGGATAGACAGAAGTGCATTTCTAAACCCACATTTCGACAATATGTATCAGTCCCACGTAATAAGTGGGGAGCCTAAGTTTTTCGGGCACATTTCTAGACTCCGTGTTGCTATTGAGAATTTCCTATTGAAAAAAACCAGTAACACTTTGTCCGACCCGGGAATCAAACCCGGGGCTTCCAGATCGCACGGCACAAATTTGAGCCGCGAGACCACAAGGAAGATAATATTTTTCTATTTTAAATAATTTATTAGTGGAATATGAACTTGCTTTGTCAAAGTTTCGCGATAAATTTCAATATTCTGTGTTCAATATAAACGCACTTGTCGTATATAACTTGCAGCGTTCTGAGGAGCTATACGAGAATCTCATAACTTCTTAGTTTAGAGTATTCTTTACTCTGTATACAAAGTATGCAATAAAACCATAACTTATTGCAAATAGTTTTTGAACAGTACTAGTAGCATAAAATGTTATGTTATATTTTTAAGATCCATATTGTTGCTGTACCAGTACAAAATGGTATCTAAGTAAAAAGGGTAGTTATTAAAGAAAAAATACTCGATATGGATTTAATATTATATAATCACGTATGTAATTCATAAGAATAACCTGCTGCGAATATCGGACCGTGAAATGAATGAAACTTAATTATTTTAAAAATTGTTTTTGAAATTAGGGTAGTTTTAGTAGGTACCGCCGATGACTAATACCTCAGTCCAGCCCGTGGCTACGAAAACTGTAATTTCTTCACAACGCTGGAAAGTTATAATAAATCGAAAACGTAATAAAAATACGTAAAAGTCAGTTTTATTTCCATGTCTAACATTCGCGTAAAATTATGACTCTCTCTCTCTGGTCAGTCCCTCATATCTGAGGATCGTAGTCAACATTAGGGTGACATCTGGAGCGGATGATCTGCTTCCACCGGATTCTGTCCAGCGCGTCCCTTACGGCAGTATAAAATGTGGAGGACGACGACTCTTTCACTTGATCGGACCATCTCGTTGGTGCACGACCACGTGACCTTTTGCCTTCGGTGTTCCCAACCACAATCAATTTCTCTAGATTAAATAGATTATAGATTCTTTAGATTTTTTTCGTTACGAATAGCCGATGGCGACGTCCCTTTTCGTCGCGGTGCTCCCTGCTAGATAACGGACGAGGCTCTGGCGACTGAGCAATGGCGGTATAACCATTCCACCGGTCAGGCAACTAACCGACGAGGCAACAGCGGCCTTGAAGTCTAAATAACTTCAAAAAAGTCTGGGGCAGAAGGTAACGGGAACTCACTGCTTCTATTTTCCCAAGAGAGTCAACATGAAAGGTCGAAAATTATGACACCTGTATGAAAGTGCAGAAAACAATTTTCTGATGCTGGATATGTGTCGAAGTATCAGGGGATGTGTTCCGCAAAACACTGCGACCACTGTACAGTACCTACTCACACTAATAAATAAACACACCCAACAGTCACATACAAAGTTCTGACCCCCCACTAGAATATAAGTCCTGTGTCGTGGGTATCAGAAACTACGAGAGACTTTTCGGTCTCACAAACACCCAGACCTGAAACAAATATTTGTGGATAACACAAACATTTGTCTCGGTGCGGGGATCGAACCCGCGGCCTCTCCTTTCGCATACTGGTATCTAATGAACTTCGCCACGGGGCTATCATACGTTATGTAACTTATGTATCATTATAGGCTAAATTGTCATCATTCAGTACTATGAGCAATGACATTTTCGAGGCAAGGTTTGATTGATGAATGCTTTGATTACGTAATCAAAAGCGTCAAGAAAGGACATGACATAGATGTCAGACGACTGTATATTGGACTAAGTTCCGTTTTAGACTGTAACTAGTAAAGCTAACTATGAAGGAACGTTTTTTCAGTATACTTAATGAATGTCATATCTTATGGTGCTCGCAGTGTATAAAGAAACACACACAAGGTGTTTTGAGTTAAATTTTTAACTACCTAACTTTGTTAGGGTACGCTAAAATACTTTAATATAAATTTAGACTGTATTCGAAATCAAATTAAGATAGATAACTTATTCTCTAGATAGAATACATTTCTCACAAATTAAATGATAGATGACAGACTTATTATTCATCATCATCATCAGCCCATATATACGTCCCACTGCTGGGCACGGGCCTCCCCTGCAATTGAGAGGGTTGACTTATTATTATGTTGTAATAAATAAACTAAATACGTAAGGCTTCCAAACTAACCATAATTCTGACAAAATTGAAACAGAAATGGTTTGATTCCGAGAATTTATCAGTTGTATTCAGTGAGCATACCTTACAACGTACATTTCCTTTTACTTACTGTTGGCGTAGTCCGGCTTGAGCAGCCTTAGATATGGCCCCTTCGCAGCTCCTTTTGAGGGCTCTTTGTAGTTGTTGCATGTTCCGTCAATCCGACTGCCTTCGTGCGGCGTGCATGGCTTTACATCAAAGGAACATCGCCTGCGAACAACAGTTTTGTCGCATTTGTAGGAAATAGTATTGAATTCAACTGCTTCTAGTCGAATTTTTACTGTATACTGTCTGTCATTTGTATGAGTGTGAGTTTTTGAATTAAACATTTATAATTGTAATGTGTTATTCTCGAAGTAGTGATGGCCTCGAGGTTTAGGTGCGCAGTCGAAAATTTTGCCGGTCGCGGGTTTAAACCCCAGTTATATACGTCGAGAAGAAACTTGCACACTTGCAAATGTTCTTAGGTATTTGTTACGTGTGTAGTTTGTCAGCCCGCACTAGGCCAGCGTGATGGACTAAAGCCTAAATCCTCTCAGTTCTAAAGGAGGCTTGAATCTAGCAGTGGGACGTATATGGGCTGATGATGATGATGGTTCTCGAAGTCGTCGGAAGATGTGTAGCTAGGTAATGAAGTTTTAATTCCCACGAGGAAAGATTATTGCCATTTTATTTATACATTGTCATATTCTGTTGCTGAATATTTAAATAATAAATTTAATGAGACTTTACCCTGCTCGAAAATAGAACCCGAAGCGTTTCGATTTATCGTTAATATTTCTAAGTATTAAACCAAGTATTTATTATATTTGCAATGATTATAGTAATTCGCTAATAAAAAAATATATCGGTTTCTTCAATCATTTCTGCATTACCTTGCCTGTTACAATCTTTTAACATCTTATTCCGGAAAAAATATAATGAATTAAAAATCAGTTATCAAATAAAAAATTAAGTATCATTCATAACTAGTTAAATAGTGCTGGCTGAAAATCTTTTCAGAAGCGAAAAAAGAAAAAAAAACAGTCATTGATAGAAATAAAACTCACTCTGTGGCGTTTTTCGCTCGCAATTCCTTTGACTGCGCGACGTCGACTTTTTTACCGCTGTACCTATCAAAGACTACTTCTTTACTCCAGGAAATTATTGAAACAAATAATACAACACTGAGTAAATGCATCTTCGGTGCGCCGACTGCTACTGGAAATTCTTTGATACACTTTACCAAACATAAAGGACGAGAAGTTTTGCAATAGGAACTGGCGTTTCATAAATATCCGTTATGTTATTGCTTTTGTGAAAGTCAATTGATTTATTCTTTTGTATATTAGCTCACATGCTTGTTTATATGGTTCGAAACAAATAATAAAGTTATGGTCATACATTCACTCCCGTACATTACTGAACCACGCTTTGCCATTTATGTTTTTAAGACCAGGTAATAAATAGGTGGCGAGTCTCTTTCCGATTTTCGTGACGTGCCGTGATATTTCCAGACACATTCATAGTTTCCCTTCTTTCCCCAAAATATAATATGTTTGTGTATATTATGTATATTATAAACTGCCTCGTGGTCTCGCGGTACAAGTATGTGCCGAGCGATCTAGAGGTCCTGGGTTCGATTCCCGGGTCGGGCAAAGTGTTATTGGGTTTTTCCATTAGGAAATTCTCAGTAGCAGCTCGGAGTCTGGAATTGTGCCCGAAAAACGGCAATAGGCTCCGCCACCTATTACGTGGGACTAATACATACCTGGCGAAATGTGGGTGCAGAAATGCACCTCTGCCTACCCCTTCGGGGAATACAAGCGTGAGTTTATGTATGTATGTATGATGTATATTATGTTTGTTTACTTGATGTGTATCATGTCTGCATCACTCTACGTTCGACTGGCAGAGAATGCCTTAGGCATTAAGTCCATTTTTACAATCATTGTATGAAGTGTAAATACATAAGTAAAAATATAAATTCAATAAGACTGCCTCGTGGTCTCGCGGAACAAGTATGTACTGTGCGATCTAGAGGTCCTGGGTTCGATTCCCGAGTCGAGCAAAGTGTTATGTTATGTATGTATGTGTATCTATAAATTCAATACAACTGCCTGGCCCAGAAATCGAACCAATAAGACTATGAGACTGCATAAATAATTATGATTTAGTATGATATAGTCAATACAGATATGATGTAGTGACTTCTGTATTTTTTGCTGTTGTTTAGTATCCATTAACAAGTAGGAAGGTGACCCAATACGGACGTCGTAATAGGTCTATCACTAAATTTTTGGCGGACGCCTAAGCCTTACAGAAGACCTGATACCTAAGGATGATCAAGGAGATGACGTAGCAACAAATAATGAATATTCGCTGTTCATCAAAGCGGAACGGAAACCCGCAACAACACAGCATCACGATAAGGTGCAGATAATTCGTCGCCCCGCTTAATTCCACGGGATTATCTCCTTGCCCAAAGGCACAGAGGAACGGTACATTCAACTGCCGTGCGAGATTTCCATGATATAAATGAAGGGGCGTTTGAGAGGACACCCCAACTGCAAAGCTGATTGCACTGCAGGGAACCTTCGGCGAAAAAATTCTATGCTAATGAGGTGGTAGCTACGTTGAACTGGACTGTTTCGTTTACAGGGATTAGTCTATTTTTTCATGTTCTATTTTTAAGTTTAAGTATGTTATTGACTAGATGATTGGATGTGTGGTGTGTCTCGACGGATGTCAGCGGTTGCGGCTTTGAAACACTGACTTTTGGAAGTTACCTTATATTCCTAATAAATGTGATACGTTTTACAAATACGTTCCATAGGTCCCGAGTTCGATTCCCGGGTTGGCTAAAGTGATATTGAGTTATTTCAATAAGACATTCTCAGTAGCAGCAAGTAGTCTTGAAATGTGCACGAAAAACGGCAATACCCTCAATTACGTTGGACTGATACCTACATACTTGGCGCAATAAGAATAAGACTATAAAGAGATGTCAGCATGCCGAGCGTGTCGAACCTACGATTAGACTAGCATGTGTTTGACACTGCCGCTTCTTAGTAATTCGGGTATCGTGTAATATTAAGACTTTTATAAATGTGTGACAACCAATAACAGCCCTCCATTTTTGTTTGAATTTTTTATTATTATTAGTAGTAATAATGAATAGGTGACATAAGCGGCGACACTCGTCCCTTCGCATTTTATTCTGCTGTTCTGTACCTGTGCCTACCCCTTCAGGTAATATAGGCGTGAGGTTAGGCATGTATGTAAGAAATCTCGTGAAATAATGTGTTTTGTAAATGCTACAACGTACATTGATGTATTTTATTTAATACTAATATTAAAAGCCGTAGAGACAAAACTGTGTATACTTAATTAATAAATTGAAAAGTATACGGCTTGTTAATTAGCAACGGAACACGGGAGGCAACTCGTAGAAACACTTACAGCTCCAGTTAAATATTAATGAATTCATATAATTAGTAGCCCAGTGGCGTAATTATTTAATGACTGAAGTTATCTTTGCAAGTATGACTTGCAATTTGGTTTTCTTAGCGTTAAATATAAGTAAAGATATAAATGATTTGAATACACCTTAATATTGATGATTAATATGGGAAGTATAGTCTTTTAACGGGTTTATAAAATTTGTGCCTTTAAGGAATTGTTACGAAATTTAAATATGTAATAGCAGAAAATACTTTAATAAAACGTATTTTTCGGGTAGATTTTTAGTATCCGTACGTCAATGGAGAAACCAATGTGTCAAAAAATAAAACAAATAAACGAGAAAGAATCAAATATATGTAAAGATAAATTTGTAAAAAAATAACTATTTTTAACTTTCTTTGTCGTTAGTTATAAAAATAAATAAATGACAGCTGTCTAGTTTATAATTGAATTGGACGAAAAATGTAAAATCAATGTTGTCGCAGTGGAACCATATCTTATCTTATATCTTTAAATGAGCAATTCTTGTAATTATATATAATTGGAATCGGCTCCAACGATTTTCATAAAATTTAGTATATAGGGGGTTTCGGGGGCGATAAATCGATCTAGCTAGGAATCATTTTTAGAAAATGTCATTTGGAAGAAAAATAACAAAAAGGAGGCGTTTGAGTATGACATCTATTGGCGAATAATAATACTATTTTTTGTGAGCAACTAATTGCTTTAACGACACAACAGCAGATGGCGTTGTTAAGTAACATTATTCATATTTCATCATTTTATTAGTAATTCGTACTTAGATATAATTTCCAAAAAACACAATTAAAAAAAAACCGAGCAAAGCTCGGTCATCCAGGTACTTTTGTTTAAAAGAAGAAGAAACACTTTAAAAATTGCATTATTAAATAAAATTAAACTGTCATTTCTTTAATCAGAAAAGCTACACATGAAAGTGTATTTTATTGCTACACATCATAAGAGCAAATGTTCTTTTATATATTTTTCTTCCTTTTCCACATCCACCATGTCTCATTAAAAACGTCAATTACAAATTCGTTAAGTTGAAAATTGACAAAGTTTTATATTCGAGGACGTCACGAAGGCCATTGCGGTGTTCCTGTGTCTTACAGAAAAAAAAACTTTTAATGAGTTTCTTTTCCTACGAGTGCAGGTACACAGCGGGTAATGAGAGGGGTCGACAGGACAGGGGTTGGGGGTAGGGGACAGGGGTGGAGGACAGGGGACAGGGAATTAATGGAATATTACTCCACGAGCGTTGTGTTCTACTCTAATACGTAGTATCCGTATGAATATGAAATACTATATTATGTAAAACTAAAAGTCTGTTATGCTATCTATAAGCAGTTGAAGCAAATTAGATTTTTTTAGTATGGAAATAAATAGAGCTTTGGAAAAAAACATAGGATAATTTGTCACCAAATTGTGCCGGGGGAAGCCTTCAACTAAATTAGGAATAATGGCATCGTTTTAAAATAATATAGGATTATTAATTTTTGCAATTGGATAAACATTTATAATACTATTAAAAGTATGTAGTGTATGCAGATCTTATCTATTTGGTAATCATTCCTGAATTTTAATTAATCACACTATCGACCTGATATTTAAGTGTGTTTAAAATTAAATTGTGAACATGGCGGTTAAAAGAGGAAGAACATAGTATGTATGTTGAGTATGTAGTATGTATTTATATACTTGAGTTACCTAAACCTAATATAAAGTTGTATCATCATCAGCCCAAATACGTCCCACTGCTGGGCACGGGCCTCCTCTACAACTGAGAGGGTTTAGGCCTTAGTCCACCACGCTGGCCTAGTGGGGGTTGGCGGACTACACACCTAAGAAATTCCTAAGAACTTTTAGATGTGCAGGTTTTATCACGATGTTTTCCTTCACCGTTAAAGCAAGTGATAATTCATTGTGAATACACACATAACTTCGAAAAGTCAGAGGTGTGTGCCTCGGGTTTGAACCTGCGACTGCCGAAATTCTCGACCGCGCGCCTAAACCTCGAGGCCATCACTGCTTCAAAGTTGTATATTGGTTAATATTTAGGCTATTGATTGTTCTATGACAGCCCCGTGGCGCAGTTGGCTAGACACCAGCTTGCGAAACGAGAGGCCGCGGTTTCGATCCCCGCACCGAGACAAATGTTTGTGTGATCCACAAATATTGGTTTCGGGTGTGGGTGTTTGTGAGACCGCTAAGTCTCTCATAGTTTCTGATATCCACAACACAAGACTCGTATCTTAATGTGGGGTCAGTATGTATGTGACTGTTGAGTGTATTTATTTTTTATGACTAAAGTGTATGTATGTGTTCGGATATATTCAACATATGTACCTATATTCTTGCCATAACGTTCTCCCTAGAGCTCTGATTTGTTACGAGAACGGAAACGATGATAAAACTAGTGTAGGTATATACTCGATAACTTTCTTTGTGAAACTTGTACGAACAAATTGTACGAAGCGAACAGTTCTCCGCTTCTTGAAAGTAGATATGATATTTAAACTACTATAATTGGAAGTGAATCTAAAAATATCTTCTATTATGTAAATAGCATTTTCTTGTTATTTCGTAAATATTATCATGAAAATAAATCATTTTTTTTGCGTGGGAGTCTTAAGTTTTTCATAGAAGCACGGTGATTTTAGTCTACTGTGATATAAAAGTTAGTATTAGGTAAAACAACATGTAATTTCTCGCCACTATACAAAGAAATACGACGGTTCATTAGCATACTCCTTAAAATTAAACACATACATATATACATTATGTATATATTTATGTGTGTATGCGTGAGGTTATGTATGTAATGTACATACATAACCTCACGCCTGTATTCCCCGAAGGGGTAGGCAGAGGTGCAGTTCTGCAGCCACATTTCGCCAGCTATGTAAGAGTATTAGTCTCACGTAATAGGGGGCGAGCCTGTTGCAGTTCTTATTATATTATTATATTTCCAGGCTCCGTGCTGCTACTGAGAAATGGAAAAATCCAATAACACTTTGCCCGACCCGGGAATCGAACCCAGGACCTTTAAATCGCAAGGCACATACTTGTGCGCGAGACCATGAGACAGTCTCCTTCCAGGTTTTATAAACACCAGATTGAATAAAAAAGGGGCCGCGTGTATTGGAAAATTAAAGTGGTAGAAACATGTACCTAAGCCTGCGTGTGTAGATCTTTTATCAAAATAATATGACAGAATAAGATTGAACAACTTGAATATTGAATCTATCAAGATAAAATATTAATAAAAATAAGATGTCTCGATCTGAAATGATAATAATGCATGGAAATTGAAATTCATTTCGCAAAATCAGATTGAAATCATCTATTGAATTGTCTTTTTAATTTTCTCCAAACATCTTTTGTTGACTTTCAATATTATAAGATCCGAGATTGAACTTCAATTAAAGAACGCTTTTTGAAGTCGGGAATTTTATTTTATCCCTTTGTCTTAAGACAATTGTGAATGGCTAATTAAATCGCCTTTGGAAATGAAATTGCTTTGGCAAGCGAGAATTTTATGATGATAGATTTTTCTAGATGCTCTCATTCCTTTAGTATATGCTGAGCACCTTGTGTTTGGTAGATACATACACCTTCGAAAGACGTGGTATTTTCAGGGATGTGAATTTTCTCACGATGCTTACCTTCAACGTCTTTTGTTATAACAAGTAGGTAAGTTATTGAAATCGCCCCGCTCGTGTGCAATTTTGAACTTCATGCGTATACTGCGAGAGCACAATTTTTTATCCTATCGTCTTCTCCAAAGTTCTCATCTATGTCCAAATAAAGTATAACTGAACTAATTAAACTTATATCAGGGAATAGTATAATATAGGAGGAATAGAGTGACCGGAAACACAGTCACGAGATCGTTTACAGATTATGATTGAAGGTGACATACTAATACAATCCTTCGAATATAAATTAATTTAAGACACGAAAAGGACGTCTGAAGATAACATAATATGCAGATAATAAATACATAATAAATACACACAACAGTCACATACATAGCTCTGACCACATTAAGATACGAGTCTTGTGTCATGGGTATCAGAAACTACGAGAAAGTCTCGGTGCGAGGATCAAACCCGCAGCGCCTCGTTTCGCAAGCCGGTTTCTAGCCAACTGCGATCCGGGGCTGTCCTTTTTTAGGTGAAATATATTTTCTTCTACATAAATATGACGCTAAAAACACTCATAAGTGACATACGTGTAAGAAGAATTTCAGATAGGAATTATACCTTGGTACACTCAAATGTACTCAAATACACTCAAAGAGCAGTAATGGTTTAGGCGCGCGGTCGAGAATTTCGACGGTCGCAGGTTCAAACCCCAGGCACACACCTCTGACTTTTCGAAGTTATGTGTGTATTCACAATGAATTATCACTTGCTTTAACGGTGAAGGAAAACATCGTGATAAAACCTGCACACCTAAGAAAGTTCTTAGAAATTTCTTAGGTGTATAGTCCGCCAACCCGCACTAGGCCAGCGTGTTGGACTAAGGCCTAAACCCTCTCAGTTGTAGAGGAGGCCCGTGCCCAGCAGTGGGACGTATTTGATGATGATGATGATGATGACACTCAAATGTCTCTTATCTCTGTCTAATTAAGATTTAAATTATAATAACTAATTATTTACAAATGCAACACACGTACTAAGTAGACATCAAGTTGAATATCGTGGCAATCCGATGCAGCTAACTGATATTTCAGTTAATTATAAACCCTTTTGTAAGCAGAACAATAGATTTAGATTAAACACGATGCATTGATAAATAATTAGTAGTCTGGTAAAGGCTTTGATTAATTATTGCTCAGTATAGGTACTCGTATTTGTGGGCCAGCATGACCGAAGCAATATTACTGTTTCATTATAACTTGTCGTCAAGCTTTGCACATTGATCATTGATAATGGACTCCTAATATGAATAAAAAAATAAAATGAAAGAAAAAAAGAATATGAAAATATGAAGATTCAAATAGTGATTGGGTCCAGATTCCCCCAGGCACTATTCCATAAAATTAGAAGCTTATGTCCTTAGTTAAGGTCCCGTCTATTACCAACGTAAAATCATCCAAATCGCATATTTATACCGAAGGGAACGAAGGGTTGGATGTCAGACATGTCATTTCACAATATGGTCATATTTTAACAGAATAAGATATCATAGTGTTAGACACGATTTCAATGGTGGGTGGAAGAAGTACGAGATATTCGTTCTCATAAATAAAGGTACCTGTCGAAACCGCATACTCGCCATTCAAAACCTGATTTTTTAACCACAGCGAACCAGCTATACCGTAATGAGTTTCGTACTAAGCTATTTCATGACCTATCAAAATATAAATATAAATAAATAAATATAAATACACCCAACAGTCACATACATAGTTCTGACCCCACACTAAGATACAAGTCTTGTGTCGTGGGTATCAGAAACTACGAGAGACTTTTCGGTCTCACAAACACCCAGACCCGAAACAAATACTTGTGGATCGCACAAACATTTGTCTCGGTACGGGGATCGAACCCGCAATCGAATATACTTGTCTAATAATTTTTG
This sequence comes from Hemaris fuciformis, assembly GCA_907164795.1. Classification (NCBI taxonomy): domain Eukaryota; kingdom Metazoa; phylum Arthropoda; class Insecta; order Lepidoptera; family Sphingidae; genus Hemaris; species Hemaris fuciformis. The sequence goes on from OU015443.1 coordinate 4,268,901, forward strand.
AACTGCAAAAAAGGCCATATGTTACAATTACAGCGAGCATAATTAAACAATAGATGTAATTTCGGGACGAGGAAAATAAAAAAGGACAGGTTGTGTTTTACGGTTGACTGCGTCTGTCATCACTGACTTCACAGTTTAATCTCGTTTTTTTTTCGTGAAAACATAACGTTCTCGATTTATATCGCAGTGGCTATTTTTGTATGCTCAGTTATTTTCACGTTGTTACCGAATGTATCCTCTTCATTTTTACGAGATAATAGAAATATTATAACAGTTCTTTTGCATAATATAATTAATATAGGTACCTACTATAAATTGAAAATTATCCACAAATAACTTTTCTGAACAGTTTTGAAAAACAGGTAGCAAAGCATATTTACTTTTTCTATAAACATAATACAAGAAAAAAAAGCATAAATATACTTAATATTTATGCTTAGTTAGGGCGGCCTAACTTTAGGAGCTGATGCACTATAAAATAAACTAAAAAATCAATCCAATATTCTATATAAAATCCAGTGATTAAAACGTGTAGTATCAAATTAATTTCGAAAATAATATGTTGCATATTGGCTATACTTTTCATCAATTAGGCATTAAAATAAAATAAAAATATTTGAAGAAGAAAAAAACAGTATCCAACACGTATAGCAAAATTTGAGGCCAAGAGGTTAATATGTGCGGAGCAAATACCAATATAAAAAATAGCTGGAGAAAACTACTTTTGTTGAAAACTAATTAAATCATTCGACAAAGAAAACTGCAAAGAACTTTCTCAATTAAAGAAATGTTAAAGAAGATAACGAATGAAAAAAGTTGTAATAACCAAGTGGCAAAAAGGCGAATAGATAGTGTCCATTCAGAGCAGGTCATTGTATAAAAGTAGATACTTATGTACGTCACCGCAGCTCAGCGACGATACTAGACGAGCGGTTCACCAACGTTCCACAGTTTTTCCACAACTTTAATTTGTTCTCCTTTTAGATTTGTTTTTAATCTGTGCTTTTTAATTACTATTTTTTATTTTTGTAACCGCCAGTATCCATTTGAAAAAGTTGCGAATGGTGAAGGTTTTTCATGTTATCTACATGGTTCGGAAAATAAATATAAATTGTTTTCAATCATGCTTGGTTTCTTTAATATTGTATTTGTCTCTATAACATGTATACCAATTTTTTAATTGGTAGTGACATTTTTTTTTTTTTTGTCTTTATTAATTGTGTATGATTCATTTAATTATTTTGTATAAATATTAAATTTCATAAATATGTAACACCAGCACTCACTTACAAGCACAAATACTCACCACACCTTATACACTAAATGCTCGCGAAGGAAGGTGAAACCGTATCAAATAGCGCATTTACCTTTCTCTCGCGGGCACGTTTTAACACTTTAGCATCTAAGCAACACCACACATGATTTTAGTATAATAATAATAATAAAAAAAAAAAAACTGTACGTTAGTTTTAGGAATATATTCAAGACACCATTATCGTATTATTAAAAAAATCTTTGTTTATTATATCTAGGAAGGTACATGAAAAGAAGTTTTTTTTTTCAAAATGTAAGGTTTCGTAAGTCTTCACTTAAATGTTTTGCTATTTTTTTCGTAAACAAACTCTGAGAAACATTTATATGTTACGTTATAAGCAATATATCAGACACCAAAAAAATCTTTAAAAAAATCTGATGGAATTTATAAAAAAATATCACCAAACATTTTAATCACGGCAAAGAGCACTAATCTATAAAGCTTTATGAGAAAAATCCTGCGAGGAGTGCGCTAAAACCAGGCTTACTGCTAATCCCGGTTGAAATGCTCTATATACGTGGCACCTCGAACCTTGGGAATACGCTGCAAATGTAAAATATGGGGGATCAATATTTTATTAGAAAGGGTGGATGTTATTAATGACTTTAGAAAAACTTCCCTTATTGCTGTCAATTTCGCAACTCTCCTGGGTACAGGTGGCTTAGTTTCGGGATAGCAATTTCGGGATAACAAACTGTATACAGTTTTATCAGTTGTGGGTATAGATTGATCGTTTTTGATATTTTGCGTCATACTTTATCTTTTGGAGATTAGTGTAATCAGAATTTTTATTTCAAGCATAATTTATAAGTAAAATTCTTAGTTATAAAATTTACTTTTTTTTGGTTGTAATATTATGTGATTAGGGGTGCCTCGTGGTCTCGCGGTACAAGTATGTGCCGAGCGATCTAGAGGTCCTGGGTTCCATTCCCAGTTCGGGCAAAGTGTTATTGGGTTTTTCCATTAGAAAATTCTCAGTAGCAGCACGGAGTCTGGAATTGTGCCCGAAAAACGGCAATAGGCTCGCCCCCTACTACGTGGGACTGATACATAGGTACCTGGCGAAATATGGGTGCAGAAATGCTCCTCTGCCTACCCCTTCGGGGAATACAGGCGTGAGTAGGTATATGTATGTATAATTAGGGTCAATAAACAGTCTGCAATTACTTGATAAAGGGCAAGATGTTGTCATTTAAATTTTACATTGTACATAATAATTATGTGTGTTGAATGAGTAAGAAGTATTTAACACGCACTTGTATAAGGTGAAAATATAAACAGCTTTATATAAAAAATGTTCAGGCGTCAACATTTATGCTCAAAATACTTTTTAAATTGTCCAATTACTTTTGTTCAGAATTTTAGGATCGTGAAATAGATGCGTTTTTCCATTAAATTCAAGTCTGGGTTTTAAATATAAATGTAATTAGAAAATTGCTTTTATAACATTATCCAATGTATTACCATATTCGGTACAGTTTATTTAAGGGATACAAGATAGTTCACAGAAAGAAATACAACCAATAAACACCAGAGAGCGAAACCAACGTCCCGAGTGATATAAAAATACTAGATTCAACTTGGGCTATAAAGATATATGCTCCGGTTTAGGTCATGAGAGCAAACATTACGTCGAAAATTGCGTAGTTTAGTCCTTAGGGTTTCCGTTGACCGCGACATTATGGCAAGACTAGTCTAATATCGATGTATGCTATCCTAGTACATTGGAATTTGGATATTGTGATCTGGTATGGTGATATTTCAATAGTTCTGTTCTTTTCGATTGGTTTTAATTCCTGAGTCTGGCGAAATGTTTTCATTAGGAAATGCCTGCCTCGTTGTCTCGCGGCGCAATTATGTGCCGTGCGACCTAGATGTCGTGGGTTCGCTAAAGTGTTTTTGGATATTTTCTTGGAGAAATTCTCAGTAGCAGCACAGAGTCTGGAAATGTGCCCGAAAAACTGTAATAGGCTTGCTCTCTATTACATGGGATTGATATACGCGTATACCCGGTAAATGTGGTGCAGAGATGCACCTATGCCACCCCCTTTGAGGCGCAGTTGGCTAGACACCAGCTTGCGAAACGAGAGGCCGCGGGTTCGATCCCCGCACCGAGACAAATGTTTGTGTGATCCACAAATATTTGTTCCGGGTCTGGGTGTTTGTGAGACCGAAAAGTCTCTCGTAGTTTCTGATACTCACGATACAGGACTTGTATCCTAGTGTGGGGTCAGAACTATGTATGTGACTGTTGGGTGTATTTATCTATTATTTATTATTATTTATATAGGCGTGAGGTTATGTATGTACATACATTAAGTCGTTTATCCAACACCGGTGGCGACACATCTATGTATATGCAAAAATACATATTTGCTTGCCTATTACACAAGTTTACATTTTCGTTTTTATTTTCATATATATTGCATAAGAAAATTCTGAAAATACGTTGACCTACTTTCCATGAATGCAAAAGTTGTATTATGATATTTTGTATCATCTTTTATTTTAAAGTATATTAAAGTCACGAACAACATTGAACACATTGAACAGTGAAATTTAGCAACATTCACTTAAATTTATACTACAAATTACAAAAATAACAGTTCTCAAAGGAAACACAATTCTAGCAAAACATTTCGCATGTCTGTCCTTCGACTGTTGGTATAAAACCGGTCGTAGCACTTATGTTAAATGCAGCGGAGTACATGCATCATTGTGCGGGTTTTATCGATACTAATGCGTCTCGCTCGATTTCGTGCGGTCGCTGCGGAAAAGAGTGGCGGCGGTAATACTCAGGGTTGGCGCTTGCTTCATTACGTTTTGTATAACTTAAAAAAAACTCGTTGGTCCTGAGGAGTAAATTAGCGAGTGCATTCATGAATCTGATTTTTTGGTTAGGAAATTCAATAGAAAGATAACAGCAGAAGTCTAGCCCCCTGTTGCAGGCGTGCTATAACTTCATATTTTTCTCTTTAAAATAATAGCGCTATGCTCAAATATCTTCAGTATTGTGACTTCTATATCGTACGGCACATACTTAGTTGTGCAGGTTTTCATCACGATGTTTTCCTTCACCGTTAAAGTACGTGATAATTCTTTGTGAATACACATAACTTCGAAAAGTCAGAGGTGTGTGCCTGGGGCTTGAACCCACGACCGCAGAGATTCTCGACCACGCGCCTAAACCTCGAGGCCATCTCTGCTTCATCAGTCATCAATTTATTTATTCATTTGTGTATGAGAGAGTGCCCCTGTATCACGTCCCATTCCCATCTTTTCCCGTGAATTCGAATCTGGTTTTATTAACTGTCTTATCACCAGCCCTACGATAGGCGATGCATTCGAGTGCACAGGTCCACTTTGTACAGTATAAGTGTAAGTGCGGGTCGTGCGGACGACGGACGGGAAATAAGAGGATTGTCGGCCGCCGACCGCTGCCTCGCTTGCTACATATCCAACGATTTTTAAATGATGGCTTAGAATTCTAAGTTGCGATGGACATGCGATATCTTTGCGGAGCGTGTTGGCTTATTGTTGTCGTCCTATTTTTATGTCTTTTAAATTTTAAGTGCATTATGGCCTAGTGAAAAAAGAAAGAAAAAGATATGAAAAAAGGAAACCTGCACTAAAAGGTGTGGATTTCTTGTGTAGTCCGCCAACCCGTCCTAGGTCAGCGTGGTCGACTAAGGCCTAATCCCTCTCAGTTGTAGAGGAGGCCCGTGCCCAGCAGTACGTATAAGGGCTGATTATGATGGCCCAATAGTATATCGATATGTAGATTTGCGTTAATAACTTACGCAAGTATTGTTTAATTTCATTGATACTTAAGGTGATAAAAAGACTTTCAAATCATAAATATTTAAAGCTTGTTTTACAGTCAACTGAACTCTCTTGACTTTTTTTTTAAACTCCATTAAATTTCATTTCAATTTATTTCTTTTATATATATTCGAAAAATTCTATTTTTAGTTCGATAACCACATTTTTACATGCGCTGAATTACGTATCTGAGTCCTTTAATAAGGAACATTGAATACCGCCTTCGCCACACCAAACACTTTCCTTGCATAATATAGCTGTGTGTATTCGATTACGTGAATAGTCCCCGAGGTGTAAGCAACAGCAACAATAAACGGAATGAATCTCGGACTCGCTTCAAATGCTTGTTGGCGCGATAAAGATCTAGATGTTAATTTTGTTTGAGCGTGTTGGATCTATTCCAATGACCTCAGCTTTAACAACATAAGGTTTGCCGCTCAATGTGCTTTAGAGGGAGTTAATCTGGAAGCAATTAAGTGGAGCGAATTAGGACGATAAAACAAAACGCTATCGAAGTTAATGAATCACATACATACATACATAAACTCACGCCTGTATTCCTCAAAGGGGGAGGCAGAGGTGCATTTCTGCACCTACATTTCTCCAGGTATATATCAGTCCCACGTAATATGGGGCGAGCCTATTGCCGTTTTTCGGGCACATTTCCAGACTCCGTGCTGTTACTGAGAATTTCCTAATGGAAAAACCCAATAACACTTTGCCCGACCCGGGAATCGAACCCAGGACCTCTAGATCCAACGGCACATACTTGTACCGTGGGACCACGAGGCAGTCAGTTAGGCAGTTAATGAATCAGATTGTTGTAAATCTATATGTATGTACATACGAGCACGACAAAGTGACAACACCCTACCTGAGGGTAAGAACTATGTTTGTACATAGAATATATTATGTCAAATAATCGTGGAGTTGAAAGAGAGAGCTTGTTTTTCCAGTGTATTACTTTTTTTGCATATTTCCAGACTTCGAGCTGCTATTAATAATTATAATAAAATACAAGACACAAATGAATAAGGCTTTGAAATTTAAAATCTAACGGGGAATCTAAGTGTAATCATATTTTTGTAACTAAATATTTGTGTTTTTAAAAAAAAAAACCATTAAGGAAACACTTGTACTTCTAATGTACATACCAACATACATAGCCTCACGCCTGTATTCCCTGAAGAGGTAAGCAGAGGTGCACTTTCTGCACCCACATTTCGCCAAATGATTTTCATCCCACGTAAAAGGGGGCGAGTCTATTGCCGTTTTTCGGGCAAGTTCCGTGCTGCTACTGAGAAATTCCTAAGGGAAAAACCCAGTAAGTCTTTGCCGACCCTGGTATCGAATTCAGGATAGAGATCCTGCGATATACCTAGAGATATCGCACGGCACATACTTGTGCCGCGAGACCATGAGGTAGCATTAATACTTTAAATACAGTCATATCTATATCGATCTTCCAAATATTTTGTTCTAAAATAGGCCTACACATATTTTGTATATTGTTAAATCCAAGAATGATATGGGACGTATGTTATCATCATAACATATCACATCATGTGCAGTGTCTGGAGCATGGTTATGAATGCGTAAAGGATGTGTGGTAATCATTCATGTGGTCTGTGCGTATGGCAAGATTCAACCGGAATCCGTAGTGTCCCGTAGAATCTCAAATTATTTGGATTTAGACAAAAGCATTAACCTCGATGGTACAATTGGCTGTGATTGTGTGTAGATAGATCCTTGAGTTCGATAACCACACGAGAAAATTTATTATTTTCCTTTTAAGATGTGCTAGTTGAGACCGTTTTTTTATCCTTAATAAGACTGATTTGATTTTTATTGATCATGCCACAGTATGTTTAAGGTGCCGTTTCCGACTTCTTAAAACAAGTCCCTTTTAAACACAAAAATCTCGAATTACTAATGAATAGAAAATTATTTTATATAACCTTATAGTTATTTATTTAAATGTGCTTGTAATGTCCAGATTTGACAAAAACAAATAAAAAGTTTATTGCAAAGAACTGTGTTGTTTCATTCATATATGGGAAAAAGTAAGCATTCAATTTTTTTTATGGGCAAAATAAGGAATAATACTGATGCCTTCTATAAGTATACGATTTTATCAAATAATTATAACACGATTTCTGCTAGCTAAAGGTTAAACAAGTATAATAATTATGTCACATTCTACGTAGGAGTTGGGTAGTCGTAGTCAAAGGAAAATGTTGGGGCTCATACGTAGTACAAGCCTAAGGCGGTGTGTCTAATTATAATTACCTCTTAAGCGTCTACTAACATAATAGTGACCTCTTTTTGTTAATAACTCATAATCATATTAGACATTCTATGATATACATATGTATGTATGTTCTTGAGTCGCTAGGGACACTAAAAGTTTTTTTTAGGGGATTTCTTAAGTTGATAATATCTGCGTGACTCAGTCCACTTAGTTATAGAAGAGGTTGACAAAAGGTTAGTGTATGTATTTGTGTAGGTATGTTTATAAATTATTTTATTTGCACACTTGCTGTGTATCATCTCTGCATTACCCTTGGTTTTACTGGCAGAGCATGTGTAAGGAATTAAATGCACTTTTACAATCACTGTATGAAGTGTAAATAAATAAAAATATAGACTAAGTATTCGTGTGTGAACGAACCTTCATACATAAAAAGTATTTTTACGAAGCCTAATGGTTTGTGACGTACGCGTGGAAAACACATGACGTTATAAATGACAGTATCAAGAAATTCCCTTTCTTCTTCGCTGTATGGCTTGATTTTTGTTACTTTCATTATTCGTATATAGGCCACATATTAGGTTTAGGCGCGCGGTCGAGAATCTCGGCGGTCGTGGGTTCAAACCCCAGGCACGCACCTTTGACTTTTTATAGTTGTGTGTATAGTCGCAATGAATTATCACTTACTTTAACGGCGATGGAAAACATCGTGAGAAAACCTGCAGTCCTTAGGAATTTCTTATGCGTGTAGTTCGCTAACTTGCACTAGGCCAGCGTGGTGGACTAAGGCCTATACTCTTTCAATAGTAGAGGCCCGTGCCCACTGCCCAGCAGTTGACGTATATGGGGTGATGATATACATATATATAGGCCATTGCTACTTCAAATTCATCCTTTGTTAACCAGATAATTAATGCATGCTTATATATAGGCTTATAATTAGTAGAAGTCGTCATCATCCGTACGATTTTTTTAACTAATTTAAAGATCTGTAAATAAAATAAATTCCTATTATGTCAATTTACAAGTCCAAATCATTTTTATTGTGTATAATATGTGTATATGCTCACATGTACTATACATGTTAACAAATAAATAAAAAATAAAAAAAAAAATTGTAAGGCGTGTTCATTTGGGATTACGAGTATTTTTTATTGTATACTTCATTCTTACTTGTGTAGATCCATAAATGACTTATTCTATTGTGTGTTGTGGACCGTCAAAAATAAAATTTTACAGACAAAGCTCACTTATCACAATCCACAGAAATTAGCATGACGTCCTTAATAATTTTCAACGTTATTTACCTTTACCCAAACACGCAAATCCACTGCCAGCGTGGTGGACTAAGGCCTAACTCTTCTCAGTTATAGAAAATTCTGTCTCAAAGTACAACATAGGATTCTTGACAGTACTCTCCAGCGCCCTTTTCAAGAGGCGTGAAACCTATTTATAAAGGCGAAAAGGCAATATTTGCTGTTAGTTTAATAATTAGCTGGCAACAACGTCGGCAACACTCCCCACGGTCTAGTTCCGTTCAAAAGCTGGTAGCCGCTTTGTGTCACGCGAGCCAAGTACGGGGGACGTCGCTTGAACTATTTAGCGAATTATTCGACTCTGACGTGTTTTGATACAGCAAAGAGGCCGCAATTAAATGTTGTCTGTGGAGTCTAAACGTTCTTTATTCAAATAGTAGTATATAGAATCTTTTTAATTGAAAAGAACAGTTGCATTACCACCGCTTCGGTATGTATTATAGTCCAGTCATTTTAGGTTTTATCTCTAATATTTTATCGCGAGATATTTGCGAAAAACTGATTTTCGTGACCTTTTGACCTTTATAACTTTTTTAGCCGGCACGATATCAATGTCGATTTTTCTCATCTTCATTATATCACCGTAATAAAGGTATATACAAAAATTCAGCTCACTAGGAATTATTCCGCAGATTGGGGTTTAAAATAACTAAAATGACTGGACTATTAGTGTTGGCAATAATTAGCTGAAGTAGCGAAAGATTAGTTTAAACTTTTTCAGCGCGGTCAAGGCTCGGCGGTCCAATTGATTTATCCAAGATATGTATTTAATTCGTAATTAATTATCACGTACTTTACCGATGAAGAGAAACGTCGTGGAGAAACTTGCACACCTGATTTTTTTTTAAATTACTTAGATGTTTAGCTGCCTACCCGCACTAGCATGTGGACTAAGGCCTAATCCGTTTCAGTTGTAAAGGAGGTCCGTGCCTAGCAATGGGACGTACAAGAGCTGAGAATAATGATGTAATGATGATACCTACCAGATATACTCATACTGATCTCAGAAGGCAAAAAACTTGCAAGGTAATTTTATCACTGATTAAGTACATGAATGGATGACTTATAAAGTCTTAAAGTTGACAGACTGACGTATGAGCTCATATATTGGGTTGGATGTGGTGGCGCACTTAACCTCTTTTGCAGTAAGCTTCTTAAGCTACTTTTAAATAGGTTAGTGTGAGAAAAGCTTCGCCCCACAACTCCACTAAGAGGTTGAAATACGGGACGTTATAAGTATCCTTTTAAATAAAGGCAGAATTTTGAATTGCTATATTTATGAGAATATTGTATAATTTAGTATGATTTAATAATATTTGTACTAGTTTAGGTACACTGTGCTTTGGTTGGGTTTATTCCACTTTAATCCGGTTTAAAAAGTAAAATTGTGAAATTATAAGTTTTTTTGTATAGTTATTGCTCTTACATAACTATTTAGCCAAAATACTGAATAATTTACTAGACTGCCCCGTGATCTCGGGTAAAGTGTTATTGGGTTTTTCTATTAGGATGTTCTCAGTAGCAGCACTGAAAATATGCCCGAAAAACAGCAGTAGGCCCCCTATTACGTGGGAATGATACATACCTGGCGAAATGTGGATGCAGAAATGCACCTCTGCCTACCCGTTCGGTGAATACAGGCGTGTGGTTATGTATGTATGTATTCATCCAAAATACTTCCGTATTTCCCACATAAATAATCAAACACTGTGTTAATGCCATTGGATCTTATATACATACAATCACAATTTTGTCCCTAATGGCACAATGAAAGAACTTTATCCACACCCGCATTTATTATACCTCATCATCATCATCATCAGCTCATATACGACCCACTGCTGGGCACGGGCCTCCCCTACAACTGAGAGGGTTTAGGTCTTAATCCACCACGCTGGTCTAGTGCGGGTTGGCGGTCTACACACCTAAGAAATTCCTAAGAACTTTTAGGTGTGCAGGTTTCATCACGATGTTTTCCTTCACCGTTAAAGGAAGTGATAATTAATTGTGAATACACACATAACTCCAAAAAGTCAGAGGTTTCAACCCGCGACCGCCGAGATTCTCGACCGCGCGCCTAATCCTCGAGGTCAGCACTGCTTTATACCTACATAAATTTAAATGATGTCCGTGTCGCTTAAACTTCGTGACCACCACTATTATACTACTATTCAAAATATCATTTTTATTTAAAACCATTCCGATTTACCTGTAAAAGCTCCCAAAAGTTTTGGAATCAAAATACACCACCTTTTCCGCGATAATTATTTTGCAATGTGCACTCCGCAGTTCTAGGATCATTTTCCGAGTCAGTCGCATCGCTTTATCTTCTTTCACGTCGCGTCGCTTTGTTCCGGCTGGCGTCAGAGTCCGCTTAATCTGTCCAATTTTTGCGGAACTTTTACAGTGCCACGCCAAACCGCTAGCTTTGCATCTTTCGTTCTCTCACTGTTCAATCTACCGATCAATTAATTTAGCGGGTTGCTATTACTGCGCTTGATTAACTAATATGCAGCATGGAATGTGCAATTTTGTGAAATATTTGGTTGATATTCGTGCTGAATTAAAAATAATTATTTTGGAGGAGTATCAGATGAACACGGCGAAAGGTTTCATCAAGACATATTACTCATAGAAAAACGCTATAATGGAAAATGGTCACAAGCGATGCTTGCCGATTTCTGTTGGTCGCTTCGTCGCGAAACACCTATAGAAAATATGAAAAGGAAGAAAACTTCAAAGTGAAATAATATAAACAACCAGCAATGAGAGCATCTAATGATTTGTAACACATTTTAACACATTTATCCAACATTTGTATCCGTTGTAACATTTATGATATATGTTTTTAGCAAAAAAGTGAGTTTTATTTAAAATTACCATTTAAAAAAATTATATGTGATACAGAAGATTTAATACAATAATTCTATTCAGAATCATCTAATTTATCATTCGTTATACGTGAAATAGAAAGGAGGGATAATTTAATTTTTTTGCAGACCAGTGTAATTAGTGCAGTTTCGGTTTTATTTATATATTTTGAAACACCGACAACGTATTTATCGTTTTATTAAACTTAATGTTATATTTCCGAAGAGGTGAGTAGAATGTTTATTTAACAAAGTAGCTAATCATCATCATCATCAGTTCATATACTACGTCCCACTGTTGGGTATCGGCCTCTTGTACAACTGAGGGGGATTAGGCTTTAGTCCACCACGCTGGCCTAGTGCGGGTTGGCGGACTACACATCCAAGAACTTTTTGTAGGTGTGCAGGTTTCCTAAAGTAGCTAATAGTAATATTAAAATAATATGATTGTGTAAAAAAGGGCGGCCTTATCGCTTTCGGCTATTTCATCCAGGCAACCACTAGAAGGGTTATGGATTTGTACTATAGAACGAAACATTTCTGCACATTTCTAAACTTTTTTTTCTTCAACCATTGTAAATTTCCTAAAGGTCGGTATCACGTTACCTGACTCGAGAATCCCATCCAGAACCTCTCGATTGCGCGCATCCATCTATTCTAAGGGGCCATTGCGTAAAATTACATACATACCTAAAATCATCATCGTCATCTGATGCTCATATACGTCCCACTGCTGGGACGAGCCTTCTCTACAATTAAGAGGGTTTATGTCTTAGTCCACCACGCTGGCCTAGTGCGGGTAGGCGGACTACACACCTAAGAAATTCAGGTTTCATCACGATGTTTTCCTTCACCGTTAAAGCAAGTGATAATTCATTGTAAATCCACACATAACTTCGAAAAGTCAGAGATGTGTGCCTGAGGTTTGAACCCGCGACCGTCGACATACATACCTAACCCCACGCCTGTATTCCCCGAAGGGGTAGGCCGAGGTGCATTTCTGGACCCATATTTCGCCAAGTATGTACCAGTCCCACGTAATAGGGGACGAGCCTGTTGCCGTTTTTTGGGCACATTTCCAGACTCCGTCCTGCTATTTAAATTTCCAGATGGATAAACCCAATAACACTTTGCCCGACCCGGGGATCGAACCCGGGATCTCTAGATCACACGGTACATACTTATACCGCGCGACCACGAGAAAAATTAAAAGAAGTAAAGTTAAAACGAGCTTAAAAATTAAAAAAGCTGGCGGTAATAAGAGATTTTGATCGTTCGCTAACATTTGAGCCTTTTATTGCCTATCTCTTTTCATAAAAAAAAAATACATTTCGCCTCGTCTCCATTTAGTCCAACAGGCCTGTCCTGAGACGCAGTATGCATATTAAACATGACGGCCGTTCAGTCCACCTTCAGATCTAATCATGCATACCTAGGTCCTACCGTGCTCGGCATACTAATGTCAATCTAACATTTAAAGTGGGAATAAGTCGTTTGAATCGGTTTTTACGTTTCTTTTGCTGAGTAATAATCTGCTCTTTTTCTGACAGCGGGGTACTCGCATCTACTCAGGTAGCGACTAGCGTATATATTTGCAGACCTGTGGCGCAGTTGATTATATAGCAGCGTGCGAAACGATAGGTCGCGGGTTCGATCCCGCCGCGAGACAAATGTGTCTGTGATCCGCATATATTTGTTTCAGGTCAAGATGTTAGTTAGACCAAGTCCCTCGTAGTTTCTACTCGTAATACCTACGGCACAAGACTGGTATCTTAATGTGAGGTGAGAACTATGTATGTGACTGTTGGATGACAAATGGAATTGTATGATGTTCCGAGATTAGTATGTTCGTATCCAGTTATCATCAGATCGAAATTAGTGTTTCGACTAGTGAGGAATTCTAACAATGTACCTTATTTAATTATTCTTACCACAACTAATCATATATTAAAACATTCTTAGCTTAGTAACATGTTTTAAGATACTGCGTCTGAAATAAACTCACACTTAAGGCGTGCATAGCATTCTCCAAAATTATATAAGTTAGATAGCATAGTGAACTTACCATCAGGTGCGAGTGCGGTCACTGCTACCATGCAAGTATGAAAAAGAGGCTATTTGAGAAATTGGACGCATTTAGGCTATTAAAGTAGTGAACAAATTATAAGCATTATTTACAGTTCTTGTTGAACCGCTATAAAAAAACGAACAAATCACTTCAAATATTACAAAGCAGCTTCGATTACGCTTCATCCGAGAGTTTCATTACAATAAATACTCAAGCTGAGGTCGACTGGATTATTCGATTCCAGCTCAATCCAACCAAACAGCTATTTCAAAAACGTAGTTCCAAAAACATTTGTTTTACAAAACTTTTAAATAGAAATCCGCTTTTACCAACTAAAAGACTCGAGGTCAAAACACAAGTATTTGCCGTGCGATTTAGAGGTGCCGGGTTCGCTTCCGGGTTGCAAAGTGTTATTGGGTTTTTCACTTCAGAAATTCTCAGTAGCAGGACGGAGTCTGGAAACTGACCGAAAAACTTGCCCCGTATCACCTGGAACTGATACATATCGTAATGTGGGTGCAGAAATGCACATCTGGCTATCCCTTCCAGGAATACAGGTGTTAAGTTATGTACATATGTAAAATTCAATAAAATTACCGCTGTATCCCCGACATGGTTACGCGAAAGTAGGTACTGGAAGGCAGAAACGCTTTTTGCATATTTCATATCAGATTTCGCGAGAGGCCCTTGGAAATGTTTGCGTGCGTCTGTTTGCTTCCATTTCGGAGCCAGTGTTACGTGTCCATGATGTATGAGTTGATTAAAAGTATTGTTACGGTTGCAAGTGTACGAAGGCAGTATTTTTGTATTTGTATGTAAGTTTGTCAGGAGTAATCGTTGATATCGTGGTAGATAATTTATTATACTTGAAGCCAATGATATCGAAGGAATTTTAGTAGTTTGATTTAAACTTAGAATATTTTATTGAGTTAGAAAAATAACAAAACTGTTTTTGTTTGCTTGCGAATAATGACTTCCGCAGACAAATATTATAATTATTTACCAAACTTACATAGTTCTGACCCCACACTAGGATACAGGTCCTGTGTCGTGGGTACCAGAAACTACAAGAGACTTTTCGGTCTTACAAGAAACCAGACCCGAAACAAATATTTGTAAATCACACAAACATTTGTCTCCGTGCGGGGATCGAATCCGTGATTCCTCTGGTATCTTGCCAACTGCGCCAGGGGGCTGTCCAAGGGCTAGATTATTCTATCTATTAAAAAAAAGAAATACGTTTATTTAGTAGTTATTAAAATAAATATATTATTTCATAGTAGGAAGTAATTACCAAGTGGACATTTTTTCAAAATGAATTACATGTAACGGAGTTAACAAAGCAGCGAAACTTAGTAATTTTAATATAGGACGAGCAGTGTTGAAGCCGTGATGGCCTCGAGGTTTAGGCACGCGGTCGAGAATCTCGACGGTCGCGCGTTCAAACCCCAGACACACACCTCTGACTTTTCCAATCTATGTGTGCATTCACAAAGAATTATCCCGTACTTTAACGGCGAAGGAAAACATCGTGACGAAACCTGCATACCTAAAAGTTCTTAGGAATTTCTTAGGTGTGTAGTCCGCCAACCCGTACTAAACCAGCGTGGTGGACAAAGGCCTAAAGCCTCTCAGTTGTAGAGGAAGCCCGTGCCCTGCAGTAGGACGTACATATATGGGCTGATGAAGATTATAATGAGAGTTGAAGCCCTATTCAGCCTATCTAAATATCGATTTCTTATTTCGATGAAGTGAAACAATGTTTTTTTTATCCCTCGTAACCTACATCCTGGACTTATAGCTCATCTGCCTTCGTTGGCAATAAAAATAAATATTTACTGGCACTCGATAAACTTCATCCGTCTTTATGAATTATTTATCTCATGTCCGACAATGTTTACAAAATTATTGGAGCCGCCCTGAATCCAGCTGTAACCAAAAAGGCTCTGGTTATAAATTATGATTTAAAGTGGCGTATTTCAGTTGTATTACCAATGAATCTACATATATAATGAAGCGATTGCAATGTCGTAATGGCTTCGAAGATTTTGGCTGACGAGAAAATATCTAGGTAATTGCGGGTTCATCTTCTAGGCACACACTGACTTTCGAAGTTATGCGTTCATTCACAATTTATTTTCACACATTGTAACAGTTAGTGTTGTATTTTGCAATTACATGACATAATTTTTTGGTTTACCATGAATATAATCTGCAAGATTTTGAAAGAAATATGCAGCAATCACTTAAAGAAAACATCAAAAAGAAATGAAACGAAAGTCTGATGCATTTTATGAACAAAATTTTATTATAGCATGTTTTGCTAACTTGAACCAATATGGGACTGGGTCCTTTGGACTGTAAATACCAATACCACTTTTATTAAAACACAAAAGTCAACAAATCGTAATAAAAAGTAGATTTTCAATGGAGCGCTTTCAACTCCGGTCCCAATATTTGCACAATGATATCGCATAAAGTACACAACAATTTCATTACACGTTTCGCGAATAGAAAATATTGTTGCATTCACTACACTGCGGCAGCTGAGAAATAAAATATTTTATTCTAATATGGTATTCAGGGCGGTGCAGCGGAATTTTTGGGGCACAATCGCATAAAAGGAACAATTCATGCAAGCTATTTTCCATTACGTGAAGCAACTTCAGGACGTGGCATTATTTTGTGTGCATAAATATTACAATAATACATACTTACGTAACCTCACGCCTGTATTCTCCGAAGGAAGAAGCAGGCAGAAGTTCTGCAACCACATTTTGCTAGGTATGTATCAGTCCCACGTAATAGGGGGCGAGCCTATTGCCGTTTTTCGGACACAATTCCATATTCCGTGCTGCTACTGAGAATTTACTAATGGAAAAACGCAATAACACTTTGCCCGACCTGGGAATCAATCCCAGGACCTCTAGATCGCACGCGCACGCAACAGTCCATTTATAATTTAGTATTAAAATAATGTGTTTATGGAAAGACATGCATATATAACCTCACGACTGTATTCCGTAAAGGGGTAGGCAGAGGTTATGCTAAGTTGTTCAATTGACTTCAATGTTGCTTGAAAAATTTTCCGCTTCTATATCAGAAAAGGTGAGTGCATATGAACTTTTGCTTAGTCTCGTACGTGGTTTTATTAAATACCTTATTTTATACCATATATTTTGACCCTGTATCATATCACGATGCTAAGCTGTGCTTTACCCACTTACTTACGTGCTTACATGTACCTAATATCACTTTAATATGAAAAGATGCTTTATTATTGGTAGAGCGAGGGAAAACGCCAGCATGTCATGACACAGCGAATCGGGGCACACAAGCTGTGTGGACTGTAATCTGCATAATGTATTTTGATGCTTCCAGTTTTTATAACCTAGAAACCTTTTATGTGTTATTGTTTCCTCTTTGCAATTTTCTAGAAATTTTAAATTCATTTCATAATAACGTTGAGTTAGATTAAAATACCTAGCTTGCCGTTTGTAGTTTTTTTTTTATAGAGAAATAGTGAATAATGTTGTTTCAAATGTTCTGGCACCGATCAGCCGAAATTTCCCACCACGATCTTATATTTGAGTGCTGTTAGTATTTATTTATTGTTAAAAATCACTATTATTTTCCGAACAATGTTCAATTTCCTACTGACGAAAGTTAAATACAATAGACACTAAATGCAGTAAATCGCGAAGGTTTGCGAGCTCTTTGCTCCTTAATTCTGTTGCAATCAAATGCTCTTTTGGGAATGGAGCATTCTGTTGAATTACTAGAACATTGGTGTTAGCTGTAATCTGCAAGCATTGAAAAGTTATTCTCTGTATCGCGGTGTGCTCTTTAGTAATAGACAAAATATTTATGAACCGAATACTGGGTCTTTTCAAGACAGGCATGGATCAGGTATTAATTCTTTAGTCGTCTTGGAAATATTTACAGCCGTTGATATACTTCTAAAATTTATTTTTGCTTTCATCTGACAAACAATCTAGCTCAACTTAAACTAATACTGTTCTCTTAACTTTCTCTATTTAATACGTGCTTTTAAAGTACTGCCATTATATTATTATTATTATCATCAGCCCAAATACGTCCCATTGCTGGGCACGGGCCTCCTCTACAATTGAGAGGGTTTAGGCCTTAGTCCACCACGCTGGCCTAGTGCGGGTTGGCGGACTACTCACCTAAGAAATTCCTAAGAACTTTTTAGGTGTGCAGGATTTATCACGATGTTTTCCTTCACCGTTAAAGTAAGTGATAATTCATTTTATTATAATTATCGAAGTAAATACCATGCTGTATAGCCTTGAAGTTTACTCTTAAATACGTCGTTACAGAGAACGGTTTGGCAAAATACTTAAATTTACGCCCAACTTATCGGTAGTTGTCAAAATTGGATTCAATCCTTCACCACTCGCTGCAAGTAATTTGTACCTGTCAATTTAAGTGCACGAGAAATCTTGCAGCAGAGAAACGGAACCGTATATCGGAATAAAATGTATTCTAAATGTAAATTCAATACTATGAATGTGATTGAGCGGGGAACATATGCAGAATGTGACTTACAGACATATTCCGCGTTTTTAAAAAGCTATATTTTTCGTTGATATTACGTTTTAGGTAATGTAGAATGTATTCAAATCTTTTGACTGTAATAAGTCACTTCGTTATTGGGCTTTTTTTATAAAGTTAATATAAATAAAATTAAAAAAGTTCTGTTGAATTATGGATTAAATAATGTCTTATAGTACTAAATTCTATTCTCTCAGTCTTAATTTGCATGACGTATGAGTATCTTAAATATGTTATAGGGCTTCAATTTATTCATTGATGACCAATATCTTATACTTTAGCTATATTATAAGATTAATTTATTATTCACAAATTATACACACATATCACGTTAATAACATATGTATATAACTTGCTCAGGACGTATATACTCGTAAGTATATTCCGAAATTTATCACTTTTATAATTCCAGTATTGCAGGTTTAACAGTTTATGCAGATGATAAAATCTTATCACTAGAAATAAAATCTCCTTGTTTTTTATAATGAGTCAATCTAATTTTTGAAGATGACAGCCCCGTGGCGCAGTTGGATAGACCGTTGTGAAACGGTAGGCCGCGGGTTCGATCCCCGCACCGAGACATATGTTTGTTGTGAATCACAAGTATTTGTTTCGGGTCTGGGTGTTTGTGAGACCGAGAAGTCTCTCGTAGTTTCTGATACCCACGACACAAGGGTCAGAACTATGTATGTGACTGTTGGGTGTATTTATTTATTTATATCCTCCATAATTCCTGTACGCAAGTCCCTATGAGACGTAAATATGTGCAATAAAGTTTGTGAAGGTGTAATCCCGGCTTCTATTAATCAAATCAGAAACTTTTGCACGGCTGAAGAGACGTTCCGCTTCCCACAAGTTTGCCGGAAGAAAACTTCAAATAAGCGTTGGTAAATTTGTAACACCAGTGATTTTTCCCTTCGTTAACACTTTATTAAGTAAATATATCGAAAAAAATAATATTAATAGATGAGAAAGTATCTGTTTGCCTGTTAATTTTATTACGTTGTATTGTAATATAACAGTAGAATCATTAGATAACTTGGAAATATGAAAAAAGAATAGATGCATCAAAAATAGCAATTTACAATGGCTTTTTAATCTTATAATGGCTCCTTTTGATATTACTGAGTAAAATACTAAACACTCTCCACACTAAAAAACAAGTCTTGCATTGTTGGTATGAGAAAACATGAGTTTTTAGTCTCATTGAGTATCGCATAGCATCGTATCGTATCATCGTCATCGGCCTATATATACGTCCTACTGGGCACGGGCCTTTCTCCTCCTTTTCCTCTCCAATTGAAGGGGATTAAGCCTTAGTCCAACATAGTGACCTAGTGCGGATTAGCGGATATGTCCTCAGGAATCGTATCGTATATTAAAAAAAATACTTTTAATAGATTTTTAACTAAAGGAACATCTAGCAGAACATAAAAAGTTCCAATTAAGGTCTGACGTATGAAGGACAAAATGTTCTTGAACCAAACACTGCCATTTGTGTCACGCTCGCTGCTACCGGCAACCCTGTTCAATAACCAAACGATCTTGATTTATTGGCTTACATTGTACGCTTGTTTGGAATGTGCTTGTTACGTCTGCGGTGTCGCTTTTAACACATTGTGAGTTGTAAGGAAATTTCACATTAGAACATGGTAATTGGCTGTTTACATCAGAGTATAAGTCAAAGTCAAAATAATCTTTATTCAAGTACACTTTTACAAGTACTTTATATCGTCAGTTTAAATAGGCCATGATTTATACAACAAAAAATACTATGTATAAAAAATAATAGAATAGAATAGAAATAGAAATAAACTTTATTGTACATACACAGGAAGACAAAACAAAAAAAAAAAACAAAAAAAAAAACATATTCAAAACACAGAATGCACGTACAAATCGTCTTATCGCTTTGAGCGATCTCTTCCAGACAACCATGAGGTGAATATAGTAGAATAATTTTTGGTGTATATACATACTTACAATACATACATACATACATAAACTCACGCCTGTATTCCCCGAAGGGGTAGGCAGAGGTGCATTTCTGCACCCACATTTCGCCAGGTATGTATCAGTCCCACGTAATAGAGGGCGAGCCTATTGCCGTTTTTCCTGTTACTGAGAATTTCCTAATGGAAAAACCCAATAACACTTTGCCCGACCCGGGAATCGAACCCAGGACCTCTAGATCGCACGGCACATACTTGTACCGCGAGACCACGAGGCACATACCTACTTACAATACATAAATAAAATACAATAAATATAAATAAGTTCTTATAATTATATACATACAAGTATTTGAGAATTATAGTTAAAATACAAGAAATAATAATAAGCAATAAGCAGCAATATACTAGATATATTATGTAAAAGATAAATAATGTTTCCTTAAAAGATTTTTAAAAATATGAAAGGAATCAGCACGTTTTATATAAATAGGCAATGCATTCCAAAGTCTTACAGCCTGTACAGAAAAAGAATTATCATAGAAGGAAGAGGAATGGATAGGAGTCTTAAAAACATTTGACCAATTTAGTTCAGCTGCATTACTGAGCAACTTTTCTATGTCAATATCACCAAAATTGCGTTGAAGAATAGTTTTAGGGCGACTTCGCAGCGGTCGAACCTTATATGAAAGAAAAATCAAGTCATGATACGAAAATGCATCAGCTGGAAACTGACCATGCACATGAACATGATTAAAAGAGGAAACAAGAATTAAATCAAGGAGTGAAGGTGTAGTATTAGGAAAATGATGAGTAGCGTTTAAAGGAAGAATAGTTAAATTGCTAGATTTCACAACAGAGTTTAATAAATTTGATCTATAGTCTTGCTTAATTAAGCATGTATTAAAGTATCCCATAATGATAGTATGATCAAAGTTACCAGAGAAGTTCTCTAGTAGTTTTTCAAAGGAAGAAAAAAATTGACACGTAATGACGGGCAATAATATACGCCCAGAAGAATTTTAGTGTGGGCGAGAGTCACTTCAATAAGAAGATGTTCTCCATCGTTTGGCGGAGGGGGTTGCGCAGACATGCTTATAATAGAAAAAGGAATGTTACTACGAAGATAAATGGCAACACCACCACCTGCACCACTGGCCCGGTCATTACGTATCAATTGGAGACCTGTAGGCCTACCGTGACCTTTTAACAAACGATTCAATTGCAGAGCAGTTCAGTTTAGGTTCTTAAACTGAATCGTTTATTTTGGTACCATGACGTTCTTTAAACTGAGTCGTATTTGAATTGTTTCGCAGCCAGCGAATGAACGAAACTTAAAACTGGATCGCTTTGATTGAAAGAGACAACGCTATACATTTATCATTTCTTTCATCCACCATAGTAGAGTGCGTTCTGAAACTCAACATTTTAAATTGTCGGTATTTACTATTACTATTTTAATCCTATTTTTATGTTTATTTTATTATTTTTATATACTTACTTTGTAAAAAATAATATTTAGCGACGTATAAAAGGCTTTATAATTATTTTGATTGCAGTGAAATAAATGTTATCGGTATATAACTCTTTAAATAATTTAACATTAAAAATTGGTTCAAGTTTCGAATATGTGTTATTCAACATTCGCATCATCAAGTCGAGGTTGATGTGGCGGTGGATTTGATTTGCTAATTCGACGTTTTTATTAAATTTGAATTAAAATTGTATTAAACAATGGGGTAATTGATTTTTCAACATTTATATTTAGCATTATCAATTTATATATTGAGTTCTTATAATTTTTACCCCGTTTCGCTTACAAAAACATTTGTATCACCATTGGTATTTCAAGTGCTTTTATTTTTTTTAATATAGTAAAGCTATACGGTGTAGAGTTACTTATGACGAACTCGAACACTTATGGGAGATTCTTTATAAGCACAAGGATATAGCCATGGGCTATAACAAAACATCGCAAGTGAGGGAATTACGGAAACCCAGAAGCAGGCGAAACTTCGGGTGGAGTAAATAACATTTTTAAATTTTTGTTAAAATAAATAAGAGAAATTAAAGAAATTATGCGAGGAAGATACTGAACATATTTTATTTACAACTATAAAATTGAAATACAAATAAGGTGGTATAAAAAAATTACATTAAATTATATAGTAAATAAAATATTATTTATTATAGATGCTGCCACTCTTGGTTTGTAGTACAACACTCTGTGCACCAAAAGTCACCAATAACACACTTTGAGAAGCCTAATCGTTCTTTCTATTATGTTCCTTGTCCGGACATGAAGAGCTGTATAGTGGCTGTCTGGTGTACCTGGGACTGCAAATAGTTATATTTGGTTGATTTATTTGTTCCAGTTATGGAATCATCATATATTTGCGTAATAGATACCCAGAATCTCCTGCAACAAAACAAGTATTATTTTTAAAGCTTCATGGTAATTATAATAACTTAATGCAACTTAAAAATATACTTTTTTGGGTTACACCAATAATGTGTAAATATTATAGCAATATATTTAGAACATAAAGCATTATGTTCTAAGCAAATTATTTTATAATGTGTATAATGTTAAAGGCAAGAGGCCTGTCTATGTATAATAAGTTGCATGCATTTATTTTGTCATAAGAAACCAAGTAGATTAGTCAAGACTTTCCAAATAATGTTTTTAAGGGTACACATTCCATATAAATGAATCATGTGTAGCGCCTACATAGCTAGCATCTACACTGGTGATTCGCATGTCTGCATCACATATCTAGAAAAACATGACACACTCATATGGATAGACAATATTTTTGTTGTTACAATGATTGTTTAGTTATAGATGATCCATCTCACCAATTGGACATTTAATGAGTGATAATGTTTCCTACATTAGAAATTTTCTTCATGTTCAGCAGGCTTTACACTAGCTATTTGTGTAGTCTATACACCTAAAAACACCTGGAAAGTTGAAATTCTCATAAAACCTGCAATAATTATTGTTTTTGTAATAGATTGTAATAAAAATTCACCAAATTATTATTGTTTATATCAATAAAGGAAAAAAATTCAAGAAACTTGTACATTTAAAAGCTTTTTGAATAAAAGGTATGGGCTTAGGTATTACAACACCAACCTGCAATAAGGCAGTGTGGTGGACAAGTCCTTACAACCCTCAATTTTAAGGTGTCTGATCAGCAGTGTAATGCACATAAAAGGTATTAATATTTATTAAAAAAAAAACACTTTTACCTAGCCCATGTATTATTTCTTTCAGCCAGGGTTTTAGGATAGCATATACATATTATCTTGTCATCTGTGGAGAAACAATGCAGGCAGTCACTTCTGCTATTATGGATGATACTGTCTGCTGTGCCATTAGGTGTCCTTTGATGTCCCCAATGGGTCTTTAATAGGACCCATTTGCATAAAATTACAATGCAGTCAATATCTTTAACAAGAAAAAACACATACCTATTAATCTATTTTGTACATACAAAAATACTTATGAGTTGTTGGAATTACATGTATGAAATATAATCCAGCATGTAATGAAATGTCTTTCTTTTATTTAATTATAAAATGTTTCTTATCTTTTTATCCACAAAAAGATCGGTAGATTTTACCCGGCACCTTGAACAAGAGTCTTAACTCCTCACACAAAATTAAAACCAAATGTTTAGAAAGCCGACATTGGTAAATTCAGTATCACCGATGACCGAAGTAAACAAATGGATCCATCAGTCGAATTCCGACTGTTCCCTAACTTTGCACCTTTCTTTAGGGCTTGACGTGCTGGCTTCATTGTCACATTCCATAAATTCGAAAAGAATCAAATATTCAGTCATCTAAAAACAATTTAGGAACGTCTTTTACAGCAGCTTCAGACACCTTTGTTATTATTAATGTATAAATGAATATTGTAACAATATGATCACAAAATCACAATTTTACAACAACAATTTAATTCAATTGATCACTTATTACTATAAAAAGTTAAAAAAATACACAGAAGTCCTAAAACATACAGAAACTATTAACTTCTGTTGAAAAAATAGTAACTTAAAATGGATCGCTAAATGTATTACTTTTTGACAGTTAAGCGATTCAGTTTAGGTCGTTTCAGAGGGTTATGACTCATGGTACGAAAATGAACGAACAATAATACTTGACGAACCAAATTTCATTCAATTCTTAAACTGAATTGTTACAAAGCAGTTGAACCTATACTGAATCGCTTTATAGATGTCATGGTACGAAATAACGATTCAGTTCAGTTTAGGTCGTAAAATGAATCGCAATAAGAGTTGATGGTAGCCCTACTGGTAAGGAGTAAGACGTCGAAAGAAGACAAGGTTGCAACCATGATTCCGAAATCAATATGGCGTGAATATTTTTATGATTAAACGATGCCAGCATATCGGAATAATGTGCCGGAATACTCTGAGCATTGATATGTAGTATATTGAATTTTTTATGGCAATCAATAAACACAGACTTAATTGAGTCTTCGAGAGAGGGTATACTGCTATAACTATCAGTGCTTTCATCTGAGGCAATTGATGAGGAACTGGACAAATATTCATTGCTGTGATTTAAATTGCTGCTATGTAACATAAATTTAAATATTTTTTACGTTATTATAAATAAATAAACATATAAATATTTTAAAATTATTCAAGCTTGTTCACCTGCCAGTTGTGTTTAACATTTAAATATTTAAAATTAAAAAAACAAATGTAACAAAACCACACAAAAATGATAATAAAAATAAAAAAATAAAAATTCATAAAAGAAAAACGCTTTCATACTGACTACTTAAAAAGAGAGAAAAAAGAAAAAAAACAAATAACGAATGCTAACAATCTTACATTCACTAATATTGGAAATGAAACACTATTTAATACAAACATAACTGAGGGTAAAATAAAAATTAATTTGTTGATATCAACAAGAAGTGTCAGATTCGCCAGTTAACGTGATAAGTCAGTACAAGGTATCGCAAAGTATCTTAACAGATAAAATTTAAAATTAGCACTACGCAACTATTTTTTAACTGTTGCACCTCGTCTGGTCTTCATTGGAGCTATATTACGACCACCTGCTGCTTCCTTGGTTGCGGTTGTCGTCTTCACGGGCACAATAGCGTCGAGCTCCTTCACAGTGTTGACGCGATGTCGCACATTGTCAGGCCCGAGAACATAAATGTTGCCCTCACGCGTCCAACATTTGGTGACTCCAAACATTTTCCTCGCCGACATAAAAATGTCATGTCGAGTTTTTGTGAGGAATTCAGATAATGTTATTCCTGAACCTTTGAGATTGGTTTTGGAAGACCCCAATTTATCTCGAAGAAGCAAGTCATTTAATTTGAATAAGATTGGACGTGGTTGGTTCGCAGTGCTACGGCCCAATCTGTGACAACGAGTGAGTTTGTCTGCCGTGAATCCAGATAATCGAAGAGTCTCCGTGACGCATTTGACAACAGCTGTTGCAGTGTCTTCGTTCTGTACTTCAGGCAGACCATGCAGCAGGAGGATCTTGCGGCGCCGCTGCATTTCCAAATGGTCAACTTGTTTTGCGAGTAGTTCAATTTGACTTTGAAGAATGTTCATGGACTTTAACATAAATTCTCGGAACGTATCGAAACTACTTGCTAAGGTATCGGCTGGAGTATTACAATGCGATGTTGTCTTCGGCAACTGCTCCATAAACGCTTCCATTTGCTCATTAAAGGACTGGACGATTTGATTCATGGATTGTGAAACGATAGCCTCCATATTCGTGTGTGTGTGTGTGTTGAATGTGATGTGCGGTGGTGGTGTATAAGACACAGTGGAAAAGTTCGTTGTGTGGTTAAGTGTGATATCAGGAAACACTCACTGGCAGGTACTGTAACTTTTAATTACATTTACACATAATCAACACTTGCAAATACAGTAAAAACAATTTTAAATTTTAAAATTCGAAAACAACATATGTCACTTTAGCACCCAACCATAATATACCATATATAATATTTTATATAAAAGAGAAAGATAGTTAACCTTTTGTATATCGTGGGCGGAATGCAAAAAATCCTCGAAAAATAAATAAATAAATACACCCAGCAGTCACATACATAGTTCTGATCCCACACTAAGATACAAGTCTTGTCTCATGGGTATCAGAAACTACGAGAGACTTTTTGGTCTCACATACACCCAGACCCGAAACAAATATTTGGGGATCACAAAATGTTTTGTTTATGGGAATATGGAACCCGCAAACTTTCTTCCCTCTTTTAACTTATTAGCCTTCGTTCAGATCCTCAAGTTTTAATTTTATTACTATAAAACTTATACCCATTATCATGACTTTTTATCGGTATTTTTAACGTTATCATGCCGGCAAGAAGCGCTATAAATGTAGTCATATAATGATACAATGATAGCATGATAAAAAAGCCGTATTCGATAATCTCAACAACTATTGGCGCAATAAAAATAAGCTTACGGTAGTAAAACCTGATGCGGGAGTTTGTGGATGTACCATCACAGTCAATCCAAACCGTTACTATGCCATTTGAATAAGAATATGGCGTAGAATAATCTAGACGCGTTCCTGCCATTCTGTTGAAATGTGTAACCAGGCTCGCGTTTACAGTAGAGGGCTTTCAGACCTCGTAAATCTTATCATTGTTCGGTGATCTTAATGTTATTTTAAAGCATAAATACAAATGTTCTTGTAAAGCTGTCGTTAATACCCAATCGATGATATTGAAACAATTCTTTCACTATAGGTCCCGGGTTCGATTCCCGAGTCGGGCAAAGCATCGTTGGGTTTTCCCAGCTGGAAATTCTCAGTAGAAGCACGGAGTCTGGAAATGAGACCGAAAAGCCGCATTACGCTCCTACCCTATTACGTGGGACTGACACGCACCTGGCAAAACGTGTAAAAATATGTATGTATATATATAAACACAATAATACAAACATGTAAATTTTAGTCAACACAATTTGAGTAAAATAATGTCGCGCTCTCGACACCGCTGTCGCCAAAGCCCTGTTCGGAACATCAGTAAGCCATGTAATACAAATCCACAATACAATAACGCAAATCTGGACGCGGTTTTAGCTCGTTTCACGGTGGCTAGTCGCCGACTGGGACCAGAGCGACATCTGTGCGGGTTTCTACTACAACTCAAGTCACGGAGCTCCTCTGCATATTTCATTGCTAGTGTCCTAGCTTGGGACACGTCGACACGAGCTCTGAACGTTTATATTTTGTCCTCGCATTCAAACCGAATTTATGTGAGATGTTCCGTGGATTTATTTAACGTTTTACGTTGAAATGAAACAATGTGGGACGTTGAATACGCCATGTTTACAGAATAAACGTTATTCGTAGTTTTCGAGCGGCCGAAAATCTAGTAACCGTGTTATAGATCGTGTTATTAAAACTGAATATTAAAGCGTTTAGTTTTGATAGGTTGCCCTTAGTTCACCTTGCTTTACGCGAAATGAAATGTAAGTGAATATCGCTTTGGGCATTTTGAGTCGGGGCGAACGTATAATACTCATGATTTGTGCGCTCTTACAAAAGTGAATGCTAACAGAACTAATTTTTTTTAACTACTTACGCATAAAGAAACATAGATTTGCTAGAGTGGGGCTGGCTGCTAAAAAATCTAGATATTCGTCTGAGGCAAAATAATATAACAGCGGTATCACCTTTTTTCCAGATGTTATTTTTTCTATGCTGGAATAAAATCGCATCATTCAAGGTCGTCAAATCTCATTAATACCTTAATTAAAACATACCTAATACCTGTTACAACGACAAGGTAGGTTAGATTTATGATTAAAAATAAATTTCAGAGTATTCAGACCTTCTCCCATAAATATTTATTCAAGCAAACTGTACACAACGCTTGGAGTTACATAACATACGCAGCATGAATTCTAAGTAATTAACAGTTGTTGAATTGCGTAGAATTAGATTTAAGTATATTATACGGGCATTTAGGCTTAATTCTTTCCCGTTCGTATATGATAGCTTGTTTCTTATCAGTTTTGACTCAAATCCAGGAATATCAGCTTCGCGCTATTAAAAAAATGCAAAATCTTTCGCGACTCGACACTTTCATGCCACCTTGCTAGCATGCTCCTTCACTCGTATAATAGAAAAGAGGAAAACAAGGCAAGAGGAGGTGATTTAAGAAAATAAAAAATAATGTAATTTTATTCTAAACACATAAATAAATACTCCATACAGTCACATACATAGTTCTGACCCCACTCTAAGATACTTGTCTTGTGTCGTGCGTATAATATCTGTGGATCACATTTGTCTCGGTGCGGGGATTGAACCCGCGGCGTCTCATTTTACAAGCTGACAGCGCCACGGAGCTTCAATTAATTGGTTCTGAGATATTTATATATCCACATAGGTACTTCTTTATAGGTAAGTGTGGATTTGATCATTAAAGGAACATCGGTTATTAAAAATTCAACTAAATATTGTGCGTCGCTTATAGAAGCTAGAGCTAGAGGTTTAGCTTAAAAATATTCGTTAAACCAGTCAACTGACATCACATATAGGTAAGTACAATTTTATATTCATAAATGGTCGATATTCTAAAGCTACAAGATCTATTTTATATCGGTTTCAGACACTTTGCATGCGAATTGCTTGCTATTCTTTCAAGCGTAGCCATTTCAAATGTTATTTAAGCAAAAACGATATTCGACTCGTCATAAATGTCTAACCGGAGCCAAATATATGCTAGCGAAAAATTTCATACTGTTTTTACAGTTTTGGGCAATGTTTGCGGCCGTCTGTTCTTTAATTTAATTTCGAGTATGTTTTTATTATTACCTTTTTTTAAATTCATTCAGTTTGTCTTAGATCGTTTTCGAAAAATGGACACATAAAACTATAATAGTTGTAGATGTAAGATTTTAATCATGTAATAGGGGCGTGCCTGTTTCTGTTTTTAGGCGCTTTTCCAGACTCCGTGATGTGAGAATTCTCAATGACATGATACCTGGAAATCGAATTCCTCTAAATCGCACGGAAAACATTTCCGCCGCGGGACCAAAGAGGTAGTCAAGAAAAGTTAATTACAAAAGTAGTAAGAATTTGTATTTAATAATACATTATAAGTAAAGATAATACGTTAAAGTAAGATTTTGAGATTTGCCCTTATCAAGTTGAATCCAATTCTTATTTATGGTCAATTTAAGTTCACTCCATTTTATATTAAAGGATGAACGTCCTGAGGGACGCTCAGTACCTTTGATGCTGTTTTATGGCGTCGTAAATATTTTTATTCTACTCTATTTAGTTGGAAAATAAAACTTTAATGTTTTGTATAGGCTTGGAGTTCGTTTACCGAACATGATGTACTTTGTATATATTTATATATTCACAGCCCCGTGGCGCAGTTGGCTAGACACCAGTTTGCGAAACGAGAGGCCGCGGGTTTGATCCCCGCACCGAGGCAAACGTTTGTGTGATCCACAAATATTTGTTTCGGGTCTGGGTGTTTGTGAGACCGAAAAGTCTCTCGTAGTTTCTGATACCCACGACACAGGACTTGTGTCCTAGTGTGGGATCAGAACTATGTATGTGACTGTTGGTTGTATTTATTATTTATTATTAGTCCACAATGGGCTTATTTTATCAATACCTACTCATAACAGTATGAGTATAGTGTTGGGTGTTAGTACATATATTGTTGAGTGGAGGTATTACAGTAGCATCTCTTGACCGATTTGGAAGATTTTTTGATAAGCAGATAGATGAAACTACGGTAAAGAACATAGAGTATTCATTTTCCTAAAGTTGCGTTCGGGCGAAGTTGGGCTTCAAAGCTAGGATTTGTTGTGTCATAACTTCAGCCCATACTTTCTACAACTTAGAGGGGTAAGGCCCTAGTCCACCACAATGCCCTAACGCTGGTTGGCAGGGAGAGATTACAGCAGAAAATTATTCATATAAAATTCCATCAAAACATAAATTCCATACGACAAAAAAGGACCAACAAGAAAAATTAACACGCCAAAATTCCTAACCCACAGTTGTACAAAAAAGCGTCACCTGTTTACACGCTAAGTGGAACTCTAAACACGCAGCTTTTTTAATAAAAACAACCCGGCAAAGGCGCGCCGACAACACAAAAGATTATAATATTTTTCTGTCGCCAAAACCCTTGAGCGGAAAATTTTTTTTTGAAGATAAAAGGGCAGGCTGTTCTCTTCCGCTCGCCGCTAAAATCCGTGGACGAACGCCTAGCAATAAACTTCAATGTTATCTGGCTAATTTTTTCCTTGACAACCCAACGGGTGCTATAGCCAAAAATCTTTAGAGAACTCCCAATGTTTATGTGGAAAGTTGGCGGAAATTTGTCGACCACATTGAAACGTTGTGTAAGTCGAAATTTCGTGTATATTGAATATTGAATGGGTTTATCGCTTAAATACAGCTTTACCATGTAGAACATCAAATAGTATAGCGTAGTTTATTGAGAAAGAGCCTAACTTTCTCATTGTAAAATAACTTTTGGTATACTCAATGATTTAGATCAGCGGTCGGCAACGCGCGGCCAGTAAATATTAGCGTTAGTTAGCATTATAATTTTTTTCTATGGGATATGACCAATAATTATACATAGGTATTACCAAGAATCTAGGGTAAATATCACAAGTGCGGGCCCGCCTTTAGTTTATTTTGCCACATTGCGGCCCTTGCCTGCCGAAAGGTTGCCGACCACTGATTTAGATGTCGAAACGAAATGCACAGAAATATAATAAATGGAATATGATTAGACGTAGCGTTGAGAAAGAATATTGCCATACAAAACATTACTTTTCGTTTGGGCACTTTGCTTGGTCAGATTAAAAGGTTATTTTTTTATACAAAAGATAGATGTGACCAGATAATTTTTGAAACATATTAGTCATTCCGACTTACTTAAGAATCCGTAAAATTGACTTACGCAGCGTCTCAAACCGAACGACAAATTCACCGGGCCTCAAACGAAAATCGCCGAGTCACAATTTCATCAGCCAGAGAATAGAAAATGGTTTATTCGCAAAACGCTGATTGGGCATTTATATTTTGTCAAAGTCAAACTTGCGAACGAGTTTCTTAGTCTATATAATTTTCACTACAAAAGGAGAACTCGCGGAATCGAAGAGCGCTTATTTGAATCGTCGTTGCCATGGCAACCGAGGTGTGTCGAGAAGGAAGGAAAGGGAACATAATTGTAATAAAATAACGTAGCAGTGTCTGAGTTATCTCACACGACGGGTTTGTGTCTCGCGCGTAAATTGACTTAAAATTTTCGTAATCACATTTGGTATTTACTTGTGACATGATAGGTAAATAGGTAATATTTTGGAGTATTTTATTTGAGTACTTTCAACTCTGCGTATATCAACCGATAAAATAAAGTGCGTGGGTTTGTTTTTGAAGTTATACTTCTTTTGGCGCGTTAGGGAAAAATGATGAGAGTGAATTTTTTACGATGCGCGCGCACACCGACACCAAAAAGTTATTCAGAAAAAGTTTGTTTTAAATTTTAAGAATGTAGAATAGTGACAGTAATAAAAAGGTATTGACATATCTTTTAATTTTAAGTAGTTTTGATTATTTTATTTATTTATTAGTATATCTATATTGTTAGAAACTAAAGTTTAATTATTCAAATCTTTTAAAATGACTGTTATTTGATCTGATGCCGTAACTATAGTAACCAAATAATAAGACGCGTAAAAACTTTCAGGCCGATCAAGAAAATATACGATCTGTGTCGTTTTGCCGCGCTTGCTCTATATTCGCCAATGCAGTGTTGCCACCCACACCAACTTATTTCTGACAATATATATATATATTGAATATTAGTGATAAAACTAATTTGAATAAACTGTTTTGAGTGCATTTATAGATTTGAGGTTAATTGTCGGTATGTATAATTTATTTACATCGTTAATTAATTATTACATTATTATCTAAAAAAAAAATATTTTTTTTCTTTTTGTTTTATTTCTGGTATATTAACAAATTTTATGTATAAATAAAAAATAATAATTATTATTTTATAATATATTATTATATTATTTAAGAAAATATATATTTATGTATGAAGTATAACTTCTAACGCGTGTACATAAGTACACACACACACACTTCTTTTTCTTATTTTTCTTCAATCGATTTTAGGTATGTAAAGTCCAACAATGGATGTCCACCAGCATGGAGGACAGCGACCTGTGTCAGCAAGGGATTTATTTAAGTTTATATTGATGTAAATAGGCCTAGGATTAAGTATTTATACGTGAATTTCATAAGCCTTATATTTTCTTTCTTATATTTTAATACCATTATAAGCAAGCTTAAAACCTTCTGTCTGGTTTAGTTTCGAATTAAATTTTTTCTTTTGTATTAATCTAGTTATGAGCCTCAAATACCTTTTGCTCATTCTGAAGGCTTGCTGTCAAAGCAACGTCCCTTTGTTAATTCACGTGACACTTTAAGGTTGTCCTTTACGAGTCTAAAATATGCTTTATAATATTATTTTGAATATTACGCTATATTCTTCGGTGGACAGAGTTCAACTCGATGCGATTATATAATAATAATCGCTAGATGTCTATATTAACACAATAATTCCAATCATAATTATCATAATAGCCTAAGTATTAAATTGTTCAATCAGTTTTTAAGTCGTTGTAGTGACAGTATATTCATAACGTGTATATAGTTTCTTTTGGTGATCCTACTTATATTTTTAAGCGATATTGCTTCTAAGTAACTACTTCTAAGTAACTACTAAGTCACAACTGTGACTTAGAGGTTTAGACGCGTGTTCGAGAATCTTGGAGGTCGCGGGTTCAAACCCAAGGCACTCACCTCTGACTTTTCGAATTCACAATTTTCGTATTCACAATGAATTATCACGTACTTTAACTGTTAAGGAAAACATCGTGCGGAGACCTAGACACCTAAAAGTTCTTAGAATTTTTTAGGTATGTAGTCCGCCAACTCACATTTGGCCAGCATGTTGGACAAAAGCCGATTAATAATAAGGCCGATACCACAAGTGCCTACTACATGGTGGACCACCTATGAGGACTCTAGGAGGCCTGTTCCTAGGAGTGGGACGTATATGAGCTGATGATGATAATGTTTCCTCTACCATTGAGAGGGTTTTCCTTCAACATCCCTTTAGTCATGTTATCGATATTGCCAACCTACGTTTCGTACTTCTACGTATAGAAAAAAATCGCAAACATTATAAATTCACTGAAATTATTTCGTGACGTAAGAATCCAAAATATTTCCAGTTGCGGCGTAAGTAGCTCTCTGAGGAAGTATTTGTCGCGAACATTCCGAGTTTATGCAGGCAGTTTTTCCATCCATTGCGCTATATATATTACACACTTACCGTCTCGTCCGTATTTTCAAAACGAAAAGTAGATATGTAACGAGCGTACTGTGGTATTTTCTTTCATTCTGTCATAATTTTCCCCGTGACTTCGTTCGTGTTTTCGAATTGTTGCAATCAGGAAATAAAATATAGTTTGTTTAGTAATCATCAGCGGAATAATTGGTAGTTTTTGAGAATCCATTCGATTTATCAATATCCCATCTTTTTATTTTCCTCTTCTAATATCTCTAAGAACAATAAAAGCCATTAGACTTGTGCTTTATATTAAGTATCAGTTTTTCTGTTTACTTATTTGTATTGTAAAGAAGCAATATTGTGCAAGAAAGAGTAAAAAAATAAATAAATAATAAAAATATAATTATAGATAAATTATAAAATAAGTATAACTTCTCACTAGTGACTGCCACAATAAATATGTGATTTGTGACCGGAAGATTCTGGGTTCTTTTCCCTGGTAAACTGTAATTAAAGCAGTACTGACCAAAACACGGATGTAGAAATACACTATCTAATAAATAGAACTAATTTTAGTGTTGCATTATTTCCTCTGTACGAATCTACTCAAATTAGTAACAGCATTCGTAAATGCTACTTTACAAAATCAACTAAACCCAATCAGATTCAAAGCTTGTTAGCCAACGTAAAAACAGCATCGATGGAACCCAATTTGATTTTATTAGTGTCCGTAGCTCCCCCACCTCCCCTCGGAAGTTAATCAACACGGAACGTGTTTCGTGTAATTTGTGCGACTATTTAGCCTTTCATAACAGTCAACAGGGGCTTTAATGACGTTTCGTTTTTTAAACGAGCCTAAAATAACGCCAGTTGCCCGTTCCATGAATTTCGGGTAATGGCCTTTCGAGTAAAGAATTTTTTGGGGTATATGCGCCGAGGGAATTTGGGTCACTAATTAAAAAATTATGCAACGTGTTTCTTTTATAATTTACAGTCAATGGTGTTTTTATTAATCAGGATTGATCTTCTTTTATTTATAGTTAAATTAAGTTCATTGATGAAATGGTTTTAGAGCTTTATCTTCCTCCTCGAACTCTTGGAGTTTAGGAATGTTAGGAGCTAAGGTTTCGGCTGATCTATTAATGGACTGTAGTTTCATATTTTGATGCTTCTCGTATCGCAGACAAAAAATTATATATGTCATTCCAATTATACATCCAATTCAGTTCAGCAGTTATATCGTAAAACGTTTGTTTATTAAATTTAAAGAATGCTATTTAAAGTAAAAGTATGTGCGGGTAGTAAATTGTTAAATGCAATGAGTCTGCATTTAAATTTTGTTACGTAAACGCTTTGTTTTGTTGAAAGAAACAATGGCTTTTGTGTATTTTTATTGTTCCTTATTAAAGGATTTTGAGATAATGATAACAAATGAAACAAACGATGCTCTTTTAAAAACTCTTTTATTAAAACGCTGGAGTAATTAAGCACGAGGCACTGTTCGGTTCACCAACTAGTACCTACTTCTTTTTAAGTATAAAATTAAACACATATTTTTTTTATAACTGTTTGATGTTTTTAATGACCGCGTGTTTGAATAGATATCGTTATGTTCTTTTGGTGAGTGAGATTGCCGTAGAGTATTGTTATTCGGCCGGATGATACTCATCACACATGTTTCATATACAAATAAATTAAAAAAAGAAACAGATGTTCTAACATCATCTACTAAATTTGTGAAAAAAAAAACTTATTCTGGCAAAGACGACAAAAGACCATCTAATGATAATTATCAGCTTTAAATAAAACCTTTGATTTTTGGACTTATAACTAAAACCGGTTCTTCTCAAAAATATCCATCTTCTGCTTTCCATCTTCTGTTTTTATTCTATAACCTAATTTGCGTACAAGGAGGTTAGTCAAGAAACTTGGAGAACTGTATTATAATGACCAGGTACGTGGTGCAAAGGCTGGTGTAGCTCAAAGGCAACGTCATGTTGAGTCTGATGACACCGGCCAGAGCGTATGCGAATTCATTCTCTTTGGTCAAAAGAAAAAACGCTTTTACTCTGCGGCGCTCAAGTTTATCTGCAAAAAGTATGCGACGTGTAAGAACTCATGAACTCAAAGTGCTTTGTGATTTAATGCATTAAATATCTCATTTTACTTTTATTATGCACATTTTACTGCATTTGCATAAAATATGAACTTTCATAGCGTGTTCTTTTTGGTAATGGAATGGAAGTGGTTTGTTTTAACTACGGGTGAAATTTCTTTTTTTATTAGTAGTTTTTGTAGAGGTATGATAGTCGTAATATCTATATAGATAGATAGATAGATAGACTGCCTCGTGGTCTCGCGGTACAAGTATGTGCCGTGGGATCTAGAGGTCTTGGGTTCGATTCCCGGGTCGGGCAAAGTGTTATTGGGTTTTTCCATTAGGAAATTCTCAGTAACAGCACGGAGTCTGGAAATGTGCCCGAAAAACGGCAATAGGCTCGCCCCCTATTACGTGGGACTGATACATACCTGGCGAAATGTGGGTGCAGAAATGCACCTCTGCCTACCCCTTCGGGGAATACAGGCGTGAGTTTATGTATGTATGTATGATAGTTGTAAATATAATATAGTAGTGAACGAAAGTGTATCGTGTTTCTCGATTAGTTATTTTAACATATTGATGAGATTTTCTTTATTCACGCTAGCCAAAACTTTTGAGTATAATTTAGTTATTATTGTAATGTAGTTATATGCAAATATGTACTTGCATTGATAATAATTAATAATAAGTACATTATACTGACAATGTTGTCGAGCCAGTATTAAAATGGTACAGTGTGGTAGAGTAAGGTCTATTAAAACTTTTGAAATGGTTTTCAAGTATCAAGTCGCGTAAAGGAGGTCGATTTTTCCTTTCTAATTTCTTGGTTGATTTGAACGCCGACTTACATTTTATAGTGACTGGTTTCACTGAGACCGGCTAACCTTTAGTTTAGTATGCATCCCTAACTTTCTTTACCTTTTGTACATCAACCTTGAATTGACATAGATAACGCCCTCGTCTTCAACTGCCACGCGTATAGATCATAAAAGAGTATTTGATAGATTTATTAGGTTCATAAAGTGTGTCTGACACATTTCAACGCCCTTCAAATATGGTGACAATCGTAAACGTCCTCTCAACGTTTACCGAACGATTTTGTTGGAATATGAAGGGTTTTATATCAGCCGTTTTTATGGTATATGATTTTTATTAGTCTTTTAAGGGCTTTAACCTTTTAGTTTTTGAAGGCTTCGTTTTTTGCTAAAGAAATTGGGTTTAAAGATGTGATTATCATTTTAGTAGTAGTAAAAATATTTAAGGTTCAGGAGCAACCCGAACGAACGTGAATGTATAAGGCGACTGATGAAAGTAGCTAAAGCGACAGTAGTATGTCTGACCGAGCAAAGTGGAAATCCATTGCCTACCATGGGACACAAGCGAGAAGTTTAGCTTAAAACGATTGTGATTGATACAGTGGCGGTACTTCCATAGAAGCCCAAAAGCCCAGCTTGCCTTATATAATTCCGAATAAGAAACTTAAACTAGATATTCCTCATTAAATACAAACAACAAAATATTTCATCCAAAAACATAAGTTTACGTATTTTTGCCGCGCCATGCCGCCATGCCGACGCGCCGCTGCGCGCCAAATCCCGGCCCATATACTTTAATTTCAAACAAACGAAACGCGGGCGCACGAACGTCAATAGTTTAGAGTAAACATCAATGTTGAACATAATAATAATATCTATCTCCCTCTATCTCGTGGGCTTTAAATCGGGCTTCACTTTACTAGTTCCGTCCCTTTCGCACTACGTCGAAATTTCCATTGGATTTTAAAACATAGGTATAACCAAAATACCGTTTATATAGCAATTAGTATGGGCATTCGTAGTTCAGAGCGAAAGCGGGAGTAGGGATGTCGGAAATCCAAAAAAAATCGATATATATCGTTTCGATATATTTTAAAAATATGTACCTATATAAATA
This sequence comes from Hemaris fuciformis, assembly GCA_907164795.1. Lineage (NCBI taxonomy): Eukaryota > Metazoa > Arthropoda > Insecta > Lepidoptera > Sphingidae > Hemaris > Hemaris fuciformis. The sequence continues at coordinate 4,306,499 of OU015443.1, forward strand.
AAATTTAAAAAGTATCGATATATGGGTATGATTTGAGTAAGAAAGAAAGAAAAAAAGTTTATTTGTTTATTTGTTACATAAACAAAAAATAATATAAAATAGACATAAATCACTTAAAAACTATGTATGAGTACGTACTCAAGAATACGCGCGCGTTGAGAATTGTAGACCTTTTCAATACTTAGAATTTTATATCGAAATATTAAATATCGTTCAAAATATCGATATTTTTTCAACAAGCCTAGTCGGGAGTGCGGTGATGCACATTTTGTTTGTCAAGGTCACACGTTGTCAATTGTTTACGTTTAGTTGTCAGTTCAATTGTTACTAAAATACTAATACTGAGCGAAAGAACCAAGTTAAATAGAATTTGTTGTGGTATTTAGAATATTACTACAGTGATTATAAAAGATGAGTGATGTTTATTGTTAATCCTTGTGGCGACTTAAAGTGTGTGCGTGTTTTGCTCTTCGAAGATAAGGTAAATTCATTAAATTGTACTGTGAAACACGGCTCGTAACTTGTCCAAAACCTAGTACCTACATATAATTGCCAGACTCGAGTATTTCGAAAATTGTTAAAAATTATGAGCGAAGTTTAATAGATCCGAGTAGTAGTACACAACTAATTGAATAGTTGAATGTTCAAATACGAAAAGGTTATATTATGTTTGTGTTGCATATTTTATATAATGGTTAAAATGTTTGGAATTCTTGTTGTAATGATTTAAATAATTTATCTGCTTCTTGTAGAATGCATGCAAATTTACAACACCACATACTTTGATTTCTTTTTACAAATATTGTAAACAACGCGTTGAAGTACGTATTCATTTCTCGTTTTCGAAATTTCAAAACTCTCGCGTTGATCATCATCGTATTATTTCTAATCCATATTATTTGTCATTTTGTTCAACAAAAAAAAACTTGCATTCAAGGTCATGACATGAAAATTTACTTACGAGTATAGGTAATTTTTAAAATTTGACTCTTTACTTTTTAATTATGTGGTTTGAAGCCAAATCGAGTCGAGTTATTTGTGTAATAAAATTCAATATGATATGATTTATTCCGTGTCTAATGTTTTAACATCTCGCATTCAAATTTAGAGAAACATGACGTTTGTGCACAATTTGGACATATTATTTTTCTAATAATTTTCGCCGACATTTTATGGTTTTTGGTACCTATTACTAGCGACAAATTATTTCTTTGTTGTGCAAGTACTATTATATACCTAAATCTCGTGGTCTCGCGGCACAAGTATGTACCGTGCGATCTAGAGGTCCTGGGTTCGATTCCCGGGTCAGGCCAAGTGTTATTGGGTTTTTCCATTAGGAAGTTCTCAGTAACAGCACGGAGTCTGGAAATGTGCCCGAAAAACGGCAATAGGCTCGCCCCCTATTACGTGGGACTGATACATACCTACCTGGCGAAATGTCGGTGCAGAAATGCACCTCTGCCTACCCCTTCGGGGAATACAGGCGTGAGTTTATGTATGTGTATACTTACATCAATATGTCAAAATCTTGTATGTAAATAATTTGTGGTAGGTAGGTATATTATTTATTAGATCTCCGACTTTCTGGACCAAAAAATACACAATAAAAACCGTAATAAAAATTTGGGCTTGCCCAAGCTAGAGACCCTAGGCACGCCACTGGATTGATATTATTTTTAAACGCATTTTTCTATTGATATATGTCATGCGTGATAATTTTTGTATCATCAACTAATAATTTCTAATGTTAGTAGGAAATATTTGACTAGTTAGTTGAAATTCATTAACAACTTTGCTTATAACGATTATCAGGGTCTTTGCTTGCGCGATGAAATTGCGATATATGCAAAGTGTAAGCAATAAGTTTATATGCAAGCAGCCTGCACTAATGGGCTTTGCTAATATGTTTTTAACTTGTTCAAAATTGCATTGTGTTAGCCATATCACGTAACTGAACAATTTTGGTTGCGATAATCCTTAATGCTTATTTCCTCACCCTTTCTAATGGTTACTAACAATCGTCGGTATTAATGCCAAAAGGAACCACCCAGTAAAAACACACTTCTGAGATATCAACGGATTTACAAAAAAAAATATACATGTTAGGTGAATTAAAATTATTGTTATTTACTTATCTAAATATGTATATATTATTAATTACATGCATGAAGAAGATTTAACCGTTCCTAACATACAAACACTGACAATTTTTTTTTGCAAAATTCTAAAATAGCAATGGGTTGGGCACATACATACTACAAAATTATCGGAGCGCCTTATCTAATATGATATTGTACAGACCACTTTGTGCAAAATACATTGCAATAACATGTGTATTTACTTATGCCTTTTGGTATTTTATAAATTTTATATAACCTCTCAACTTATCTGTTATGTAGACTTTCAATAATAGGCATGGCAAAAACGCTGAAAAGCACGGAAATTCTTCCTAGATTCAACGAGGCCTGTATAATAAACAACACCAGACGTTACATGCATACTATTGAGCATAATGTTACGCTCATCCGACCAAAGATTGCACTCCCAAAGGATATGATGTGCGGACTGTTCATATTCGCAATCATGTGTTGAACATTGGCACGTGGGAGAATGAACCAACTTAAATGAGAATAATTTGCTACGAAAATGCTGTTTTCCCGTGTAATGATCATGGAAATCCAAATTGCGCCCAGGTGGAGTCGAGACAAACATAATAAAGCTATTATTTGTCATAGCTTAGGAAGGGGGAAGCTTAACAGTTTTCGGCTTACCAAATAACTACACAGAATTAAAATAGCGACCACAGGTTTTGTGGTCAACCAAAACGTCTCAAATGCATAAAAATAAAAACAACAATACATTCCTATTTACATTAATAAAATGAATAAAATTGTGATTACCAGCATCAGCTTTGAACAGATGCAAGATAATTACATAAATATCTACTACATACTTATTGGAAATGAAAATATGACGAATTATAATATTGAAAATTACGTAGATAAAGTTAAAAAAAATATAAAATTTTTGTAACTTACCCAAAGGGATAGTGTTAAGAGAATCATGAAGCGTCGTTCGTATGGTAGTCACTTGGGCTGACGTAATGCTGGAGTAGTAGCAGGGGACGACCACGAGTAAAGTGTACTTTATGCAACGCACCAAAAGGTACACCACCGTAGCCATGAGTACCTGCAAAATGTTGTTGAAATTTGGTGATTCATAAATAACACTATTACAGGAATCCTTGAGGCAATAATCAATCAATATGTTTATTCCGTTAGACAGGACAATGAAATGAGGTTCATTTCATTTGCGTTTTCATTCATTTTCATGTTTGTATTAAATAACATGGTCTTCTAATTATTGAGATTTTGAATTATACATTCTATAAAATCTATTGGTTCTGTTCTAATTGACATTGATTAACCATAACGGCCATTTTCCTTACTTTCCTCATTAATTAAAACAAAGATAACTTACTTGCGGTTTCAACGTATCGTTAATTTGTATAACCTTTACTAAAATCTTCAATAGCATCGTTGTTGTCATTCCCGATGTGAACAAAATTACCATCATCTGAAATAGAGTGTCAGATATTACAAAGGGTATTACAATATAAATATCTAAGTATCAAAGAATATTTCTTACTGGAAAACTCATAATTGAGTTAAGCTGCTCGGAACACTTGTGTAACAGCTCATACACTTGGTGCAAAGAGCCGATATCAAGCTGGGTATTGTTCGATAGCATTTCAATTATATCAGTTTTATTGTTATTTTTTCTTGTGTCGTTCACACCAAATACCTTAGTGACGTGCGCTTTTACCAGCCGAAGCCTCGTGAAAATAATTCTAAGCAATGTGAAAAAAAATATTTGTTCCGTGTCATGTGCCATCGAAAGTGTGCAGTAGAATATTAAAGCTAGCTTCTCCATGTTTGAAATCTTCTGATAAATGTAAATATACATCAACAAAAACTCTACTGCATTGTACGTAAAAGTGCTGCCGATCCACATCAAGCTCCTTTTCGTTTCGATGAGAGCATCATCATTGAAAGAAATCTTAATCATTTCATCGAATTGGCTTAGGTTGCCGAACAAATTCAGCAACTTCTTCTTTTTAGCTGTCAATGCTCCCACGACTAGTAGTACGTATTCAAGACTGAGCACATTCCGTACAGCCATATGCGAAGAGCTGCTGGATTCAGTACTCAAAACCACCAACAAAGAGAAAGCTGTCAAGGTGAAAACGTATAAATAGTTAAACCACTGTATGCATTTGTTAAATTTTAGAAGATACAGCCGACTGATCCCCAACATAGACTCGAAATAAATTATGTATTTAAATTGCTTGATTATATTAAGTCCTTTATGAAGATAATTATTTTGTTTCACTTGAGGTACCTCAAGGGCCGACACTTTAGAAATCGTGCTTATACTTCTCATGTTAACGACGGCCGAGCAAAGACTGTTCAAAGTGATACCGAGTTTAATAAATTTCCAATTTAACAAATTGCTTAATGGCCCGATAAGATCTTTAATGTACAAATTGATGACAAACAATTTTTTACTCGGTTTTGATTAGACTTATGAAGATTAATCGGTTGATTTGTTGCTCGTGCTTGCTAATGATTTTTTATAATTACTTTGCTTTGGTTATACATATTGCAAGCGTTAATTTTAAAATTATTATAATTAGGCATTTAACAGTTTTGTTTTATGCACTAACATACGAGCTAATGAGTTTTTTTAATGGGGCAATCTTATAAGTTCCTTTATCGTCTATCCTGAACGTGGATAGGTAACATGGAATGGAACTTTAATTAAACATTCATATGATATAGGTATGTATAAAGTTTACTTTGTATCATGGCAGTATATAATATGCTAGGTCAAAGTTTATACGAAAATCTTTAACATTTTAAGTGTGTATCGCTCGCGTTTTGGCGAGTTCGCAAAACACTAACTTTTATGTTAATTATATTATTATCTGAAGCGTAAATTTAAATATATTTTTTGTACCGCACTGCACTTATTCTTTGATAGCCGTACAGAAAGAAAGACTTATTAACGAAGTTTCCCAAATTCCAATCAATATTAATTTAGAAAGTAAATCGCAAAAATAAAAGAATGATTGATGTATCACATAGTACCCGAAGATTTATAAAGCAGTGTGCGGGTATTAACCTTGGCACCTATTATGTCAAAAGCGATGATGGATGGCGTGTGTGCCAGGAGGAAGTCTGACAGAGCACATAAATAGCCCATTATGTTTAGGATATACAGCTTTGTGAATATCTTAAAAGGTATTGTTCATTTTTCTCTAAATATTTACCTTGAATTTATGAATAAAAGTTATCGTTTTGATATTACATTACACATACATCAGACATGACATTATTATCGTAAGCCCCGTGGCCGTTGGCCAGACACCAGCTTGCGAAACGAGAGGCCGCAGGTTTGATTTTCGCACCGTGACAAATGTTTGTGTGATTCACAAATATTTCTTTCAGTTCTGGGTGTTTTTGAGACCGAAAAGGCTACAGTACCATATATCACATACATACGCTGCGGCAAGTTATCTTATGTAAAAGTTACTAAATAACTACAAATTCACCACCTATATGTTCGTGTGATTAAAAAAAAATATTTCGGACTTTTGTGAGATCAAAACGTAACGCTTACTTTTTGGGTACGTTTATGTTGATTAATATATAAAAATTTTTTTTTGCTGAAACTATTATTTTTTGGGATAAAAATATAACGGCAGTTCCCAGAGTTAAAATAAAAAAATAAATAACGAACTTTTGCATTTTATGAGCAAGGATTAACGAATGAAAAAATAAAAAATCGTGAACAATGTTGTTCGAACTACGAAACTTTTGTAGGTTACATCACTTTTCGTTATAACTTTAGGGTTGTAAATGTGTGCAAAATTTATTAGAGATCTCAAATTTACTCCTGCTTCGGAGCATAAACACAATTTTTGCATTAAACTTGAAAAAGATTTATCTTTCGAGCGCATTCGTGAACGCAATAATGGACAGGAAAAAGCGAATCCCTGTCGCGAAAAGTCTTCGTTAGGTAAATAATAAAATGCTGGCTGTATTAAAATATGAATGTACATTTTTCAAAGCATTGACGATAAATAACTTAGAAGCATTGATATTTTACAGTAACGTTTGATTTTTAAATAAAGGTAATCTTGAAACGGAATCTCTTTGATTTTTATCTGCTGTAGCCTCTAAATTAAACATACTTTTGTCAGTTTTCGGTCACGGTCTTTTTTAAGTACTTGCAGTTGATGTGTGCAGTTCCATTGGCAAGGCAAATACATTGAATTGCTTAATTTTAGTGTTAACTTAATTGAGGATCAGTATATTTTTGATGAATTATGAAACCTTTGTTAATACATAAAGTAATCGTGGAATTATTGAAATAAAAGATGTAATATTAAAAAAAATATGCAAAAAATCTAATTAAAATTTTTAATGCATTAACATTCAACAAATATTCAACATTGTTCTCTCTTATTAAAATATGCAAAGCAAATAGCGTGTTCAAAGTTCAAACCATTTTCTATGAACAAATAAATTTAAAAAATAATATTTTTACTTTATCACACGCGCCATCTTTACCGAAATGAGTCCAAAAGAAATTCGTAAAAACAAAACTGATTTGTTGAACCAAAATTCTCTTTTACGAGGAAATTATTATCTAAACGAGCCCTCATTAGCTGCGGTTGGCTTTTGTTTTGCAAGCTACGTTCACTTGGATCCATTTTTTTCTTTTCCCCGCCGTGTGTTTTCTTAATTACGTAATTATGTTGTGGTAATTAAAGTTCCTGTGTGCCTTGGAGAAAATTTTAATTTTTGTGAATATTAGATTATATTTAAGAATTGTAGTTTTTAGTACAGGAGCCACGTGTATAAAAAGTTGTTATCAAATTCAAGTACATAATGGTTTGGCCACATTGAAAGGATGAATGATTGCAGAATTACGATAGGGATTTACTGTGCGTAAGTGAGTGGTGAAGTTGGTCGAGGACGTCCTAGGCGCACCTATAGAGATCTGACAGGGGTGATATATTAAAAAAAGGTAATATTAAGAGTGCTCACAACCGACTAATGCATGTAGATGATAATGTCAGTTTAGGAAGCGAAAGAAAGATGTTTGGACCGTGGCATTTTGCGCTCTATAGTCTCTGCCTACCCCAATGGGACAGGCATGAGTGTATGTAGGTATGTATGTATGTTTAAGTAATGAAGGTTCTTAGAATGATATTGATTAAGAAAAGATTGTTCTTTAATCCAACAATGGCGCGGTACGGACTATTAGGTTTCCTTTTTTTTAAAGAAATTCTTAGTTATATTTAGTAGATGTACTTACGATATTATCCATCACAATTAAATTAGTTAATACATTGTAATCTTGTACTTTATAATCATCATCATCATCAGCCCAAATACGTCCCACTGCTGGGCACGGGCCTCCTCTACAACTGAGAGGGTTTATAATTATACTTTATAATAATAAAATATATATTTATCACGTAGATATGTAAGAGAGCTTATGATTGAATAAAATGCGAAAAGAAAAATGAGGATAATACATCTTCCGATTTATTAATTAATTATGTCAAGTTCAAACCTAAGCAGTGGATTCATCTCTGCAAATACAATAAAACTGTACTAAACTAACTTTATCATAATGATGTCCTTTCTGAAAATAACAACGATAAAGTTTATTACTAGCATAATACATTAAATCTATTACCAATGATAATAACTCAAATTCAAATGTTTTTCGGATTTCCAACTGTAATATAAAACGAATGGATATTCTGATATAATAATTTCATATCTTCATTTTATTATAATGAATTCGTCGCAATTCAGATCGTATAAAATTTCAGTCTACAGACGTCTTACTATTTCAATAACAAATTATCTTAGTCAAATATTTTTGAAGTTTTATCTCAATGTAACTTTATATTCTGACCGAAAGGTCATTAAGACAGGTCAATTAGTGTAATTCCGGTCCCACAAACAGGATAATTTGAGGAAATAACGGTACAAAAATCGTCTTCTCTTGGACTTGAAATTGTTCGAATCCTTCGAAACGGTTACAGTTTCTGCATGGATTGTTAAAATGTTTTTATTTTTATTTTGTGAGGATTGTAATTATAGAAAAATTAGATTTATTACGTTGGACCGATTCATACAAGGCGTAATGTGGCGTGCAGAAATAGACCTCTGCCTACCACCTCGGGGAATTCAAGCATATGCGTATATTTGTATGTGAAAGAAAGCATGAATTGATTGATAATAATTTCTAATGTAAATAAACGGATAAGCATGGAGAACACCACAACAATTTCAGAGTTCAAGTGGTTATAAAATAATAATGTGAAGTATTTTATCAATCACGAAGTCGTGATAAGTATGATTCTAAGTCGTGATGGTGTCGAGGTTTAAGCACGCGGTCGAGAATCTCGACGATCGCGGGTTAAAACCCCAGGCACACACCTCTGACTTTTCGAAGTTGTGTGTATTCACAAATAATTATCACGTACTTTAACGGTGAAGGAAACGTCGTGATGATACCTGCACACCTAAAAGTTCTTAGGAATTTCTTAGGTATGTAGTCCGCCAACCCGCACTAGGCCATCGTGGTGGACTAAGGCCTAAACCCTCTCAGTGCCCAGCAGTGGGACGTATATGGATGATGATGATTTTATCAATAAAAATAAATGATATTCACATTTTGCTCTTCATATTTTGAATTGAGTATTGAAATATCGTAAATATAAGAAAGATACACGACCTTTTTGCAATTGCGTCATTCGTTAATATAATTTCGTACTCCCTCGTCCTCTGTAATGGGGACAGTCTCCCCAACGCAGCGAACAGAAAGCCAATTACCGGTCTTGTATAGATTATTCGATTCTTATACCATTTCTCTTTTATTACCAGTAGTTATTCCGAAAAAACATCTCTACATATTTCAACATACAAAATAGGAAAGAAATAAAAACAAAAGAGAACTAACCACCTTTATCTACAAATCAAATCTTCATTTAATAGAAATAGCTTTGAGTAAATTTTTCCTTATTCAACGTTAAACATTGGACGGTATAGTAAGCCATTCTCATCCGAGTATTATCCGGCATTTCCATTTTAAAGCTGAACAGAGAGCTCAGATTTAAGTGGGGATTCCTCGTAATTCCCTTCAAAAGGTAGCTTAAATACGCCCACAGCATAAACACATAGCTCCTTTAATTAAAAATTGTTTTTCGCATTCAGCATTTCCGAGAGTGAGAAAGGGTTTTCTTGTTAAGTGGGTGAAACACGGCTTCCGGGAACGGTTTCCGTGTATTTGCAAAGTCAAATATGGGAATCACGGCCGTGGTTCTAATGTCATGTGGATATAAACATATTGCTCATAGCTAGCGGGATAAAGATGTTAATTTCTTACGTATGGAATGCTAAAAGCGTTGAAGAACCTTCTATAGGGTTTTTTTGATACCCATAATATTTTTTGTGTAATCTTTTAGGAGCTGTTTGAACGTTCATCCATTAGACGACCTTCTTAATAATCTATCTATCATCAGCCCATATACGTCCCACTGCTGGGCACGGGCCTCCTCTACAACTCAGAGGGTTTAGGCCTTAGTCCACCACGCTGACCTAGTGCGGGTTGGCGGACTACACACCTAATAAATTCCTAATAACTTTTCGGTGTGCAGGTTTCATCACGATGTTTTCCTTCACTGTTAAAGTAAGTGATAATTCTTTGTGAATACACACACAACTTCGAAAAGTCAGAGTGCCTGGGGTTTGAACCCGAGACCGTCGAGGCCATCACGACTTCTTCGGTAGTATAGTGGTCAGTAATTCAGTATCCCCGTCTGTCTTAATAATATTGATAACTTTATATAGTATTAAGTAGTAGAGTATATATATGTAGATTAGGATCTTAAAGGATGTACCTATGTATAATATTTGTTTTAGAAACGGGGAGGTACATTACATCTGATAGAAGTAGATGTGGATTTCCCAGGAAAAAGAGATTCCTCAAGCCTGTCTTTTAATTTCTACAACAAATTTGATAAATTTTACAAAAAATGATACTTTGTATTATACTCCTTGCGCAAAAGATACTCATATTATAAATGCGAAAGTTACTCTTTCTGTCTGTCTATCTTGTCTCTCTGTCTGATTGCCTATCTGTTACGCTTACACGTCTAAACCGCTTGACCGATTTAATTGATATTTGGTATAGAGATAGTAAGGAACATGGGGAGGGACATAGAGTACTCTTTATCACGGGAAAATGCAGTTATCCCGTGAGAGCTAGTAGTTTATATTACGCCACTATATAACAAGTAAACCTTGTCCCTATAAAACCCAAGCGATAGAATACAAATAACAAAATAAATCAATATAATAACAGTAAATCGATGATTGGCAAGTTCACATCCCTTATCAAGGTCGTACTTTATAGACACATCATAAATCAAACGGATCGCTTTTATCTAAAAAATATAAGAAAAATAAAAAGGGATTTCTCCCCGCGGCAAATTTAGTTTCCAAGATAAACTTTCCCGGTGTAATGGACAGCGCTTCACCATTATCAAATATTTATTAGGCATCGTATAAAAGAAATACGCTAAAACTGTGATGTATCCTATGTATCCAGGCCTGGCCTGTTTTGTGATGTGTTTTTGTTTGATTTTAAGAGTTATTTACGATTTCGTCAATGTATTGTAGCTTATTAAATAAGCTATCTGTTTTTAAATTGATCATAAAAATACTTTTTATTGGCATAAATAGGCTTAAATTTGTATTGATTTTTTTGTTTTCTAAACTAGTGGTTGCCGTGCCAGTATATGAAAAAGATAAAAGTTGCTAGTTTAAAGTGGAGTCAAAGAGGAACCCGCGCACTGGCAATTGGCAATTTAAAAAAAAATCTAAAACATATGTATTTCGCCAGCTGTTACAACTATAGTTATTTACAGAATGATAAGGATTTATTAAAAACTATATTATGTAAATTTTCTAACCATATTAGCCATATACTATTGTACGAATAAATAAACGCAACAGCTAAAGGAAGGTGAAATATAAGCTGAGCTAATCAGAATTCACCTACAGTTCGTCTGATTATTCAAGAGGACCCCTAACATCTTACTAGGTTAGTGCACGTAACGTTTTAAAGTGTCCTTCGCCTTGACCTAAAATCTCCTGGACCTCCGAGAGTAATTAATTCGAAACTAAAGTTAAACTTTTAACCAAAAAGTTCTTAGGAATTTCTTACGTGTGTAGACCGCCAACCAGCACTATTCCTTAATAAGACCTTAACCTTTTCAGTTATAGAAGAGACATGTGTCACGCAATGGAGAGTATATGGGCTAATAATTTAATTTAATTTAATTTAATTTAATATACTTTATTGTACACTATACAAGGAAAAATAACATAAATAACATACAACTTAAAAGACATATAGTTACAACAGGCGGTCTTATCGCTAGCTGCGATTTCTTTCAGACAACCCACTGGAATGAAAAGTTGTAGTTGTGGCAGCTGTCTTCAGAAATATATATAAATAATATACATATATATACACGCATAAATACATACATACATACATACACATTCATATATAAATAAATACATACATACATAAATATACACATTATATATGCATATATAAATAGTGTACATTTAATAGAAGAGATAATTACCGAGATGTAAATACATAATTATGTTTCATAAATAGTAAACATTAAATTGGAGAGAAGTGAGCTCTGAGAAGCCTTTTGAATGTGGAAAGCGATTTAGCTTTTCGTATTGTTAATGGCAATTCGTTCCACAAGCATGCAGCATGGACTGTAAAGGAATTGCTGAGGTATTTGGTGCTATGTTTAGGTATTTCAAGTGTGAGATTTTCTGAAGATCTAAGGGGTCGTGCTTTAATAATGAAAGTTAAAGTATTTTTTTCAAAGTATTCAAAATACGAGCGAATTAATTATCATAATGTTGTACATGCCTTTCAAATAACCAGGCCAGGTTTTATTTTATATTCTATCCTAAGGGCGGAGTGAATATACTACACGTTTATTAATTACAAGGCGGTGTTTTAACGAATCCTAAAATATTTACGAGTTTTTTTATTATTAATAATATTTATGTGCGTATCTTAGAGAAACTATTATACTTATTTAAGAGGAGGGTAAATGTCGAATAGAAGATTAGAGACAAAAAATTGGGTGAGTATCGGAAACTAAGAAATCTCTGACCCTGGAAACACTAGGACCCGAAACAAAATGTGTTTGTGAATCTGTGCGACCTGAAGGTCATTGTTTGTTTGATCTCTTGCCAGCTCCATCACGAAAGTATCAGCTCTAAACTAAAGAGTATAACATTACCGAATATCAAATTCAACTGGATTCAATTCTAGATTTTTTATTTATTTAAAATAAAAAAGACAATCGCTTAGGCCTTAGCGCAATTAGAGCCAGTTACTCCACATTAATTTGTCTTTCCTGGAAATTTAACTGCGCCAGCACCCCATCACATTAAAGCATTCCTTTCGTCACGGCCCATAAAGCGTTGTGGGAATTCCAGCCACATCGCGACGGTACAGTGACGCTAACCGCAGTTTAAATGACAAAAATCAACACGCGTATATAGCGTTTGATGTTCCAGAATTTTCCGATCATTGTGTTATGATGCTGGAATTAAGGTTCTATCTAGATTCTAGCACTTAATTCCATGTGTTGTTGTTAATGAGAAAGTTATTTTATCACCATCATCGTCATCAGCGTATATACGTCCCACTGCTGGGCACGGGCCTCCTCTACAACTGAGAGGGTTTAGGCCTTAGTCCACCACGCTGGCCTAGTGCGGGTTGGCGGACTACACACCTAAGAAAATCCTAAGAACTTTTAGGTGTTTGCAGGTTTTATCACGATGTTTTCCTTCACCGTTAAAGCAAGTGATAATTCATTGTGAATACACACATTACTTCGAAAAGTCAGAGTTGTGTGCCTGGGGTTTGAACCTGCGATCGCCGAAATTCTCTACCGCGCGCCTAAACATCGAGGCCATCACTACTTAAAATTATTTCATTAGCCACAAATTAATTTGCTGAATCGCAATCAAAAGTTTTGAAGACTAAGTTCATTAGAAACAGTATTTCGACTACAACAGATCTTTCCCTTCTATAATATTATTTCTTTTAATATAATATTTATTGTAATTCTAATAAAACTGCTTGATTGCCTCGTTGGCCTCGCGGCACAATTACGTTATGGCGTGTCATCGATTCATCATCATATGGGTTTGATTTCCAGAACAGGAAATGTGCTCAAAAAAACAATAAGTTAGGATGTTTACGTTGGACTAAAATAAAGCTGATGAAACGTATTCGTAGATATATACCTTTGCTTTTCCCTTATACAGGTGTGACTATAAGTATGATTATAGATTGGATGATTGAACCTATGGATATATCAGTATTGTACTATTGCAGAAATCATAAAGCTATCGCCGAATAAAAGAACGCCTTTACCATGTCGTAATGAAACAAGAAACAAAACAAATTTCTCCAAAAACAAACCTTATTTTTATAAAACCTATATTTTAGAGATTCAATCAAGAAGACGCTGAGCTCGCAGCGGTTTCTGGCGAAGGTTTCACGGGCAATTTCCAATGATATACTAAGGAAGACACCGAACGCGTTGCTCTGACTTAATTGCGTGATAAATGGAACGCCACAATATTTTACAGTGATTTAACTTTGAGTCTATAATCTCCGGATTTGTTATTTACGTCTTGTGGAGACGGCGCGATGTGAATTACTATGCTGTTATGCTTCCAAAATATTTCGTATACAAATAAAGTTAGTTTTTTTGTATACTGGCATGTATAAGTGACAACATAAAAAATAAAAAGTTATGATTTAGAGATTTTTTTAAATGTAGCATACTTGAAACTTGTGTATATTTCAATCATTATATTGAATAAAAAATAACTTCTGTTACAATTGACACTAGTTACAATTACTCGAACCTGGTTGAGCTGGATCTTTTTATATTCTAAGCTGAAACTTGATTGTAGGAATTCTTGGTAATACATACATACATACATAACCTCACGCCTGTATTCCCCGAAGGGGTAGGCAGAGGTGCATTTCTGCACCCACATTTCGCCAGGTTTTGTATCAGTCCCACGTAATAGGGGGCGAGCCTATTGCCGTTTTTCGGGCACAATTCCAGACTCCGTGCTGCTACTGAGAATTTCCTAATTGAAAAAACCAACTTCTTGGTAATAGGACATTAGTATCCTTCCGGAGTTCCTTCTGTCCATAGAGCATTAGATGTAGTAAATATTATTTATGGAACTGTGTCGCACTCAACGATTAGCGTTGTCAGTAGCCCGGCAAAATTATGTCAAGTATCGGGAAATTATAGTAACTACAGCTATTATCCGCAACTTCGTTAATGAATTTCTAGACTTCAAGAAGAAATTTTTCTCCCGTTTTTGTCAAATTTTTCAACGCTACTTTGTTATTAGTTGCCGCGTGATGATATATACCCTTTCTCTATAAATGGGCTATCTAACACCGAAAGTTTTTTTTTTAATTGGACCAGTAGCTCCTGATATTAGTGCGTTCAAGCAAACAAACTATTTAGCATTATAAGTATAGATGTCTGACCGGTCGTACCACTAATAACCTGTTCAACATCAAGTCAGTATATATATTTTTTTATTTAATATAGTTTATTGTACACTATACAAGGAAAAATAACATAAATAACATACAACTTAAAAGATATATAGTTACAACAGGCGGTCTTATCGCTAGCTGCGATTTCTTCCAGACAACCCACTGGAATGAAAAGTTGTAGTTGTGGCAGTTGTCTTCAGAAATACATATAAATAATATACATATATATACACGCATAAATACATACATACATACATACACATTCATATATAAATAAATACATACATACATAAATATACACATATGCATATATAAATAGTGTACATTTAATAGAAGAGATAATTACCGAGATGTAAATACATAATTATTTTTCATAAATAGGAAACATTAAATTGGAGTAAAGTAAATTAAAAAAAAAAAATCGGTGGACTAACATAAAAATTTCTATATTATGTAAACACTGATCTACAAGCAAAATAAGTATCTTTTAGTTAAATAAGGTTCAGGAAAGTAGGAAGAAAAGGCATAAAGATTTTTTTAACAAAAAGTACGAACTTTTATCGTAAATTGATAGAAAAAGTCCGGAGCCCAACTGTTTCGTGCCGAAGATGTAGGTACGCAATTCAATTTTCAGTGTCCCTAACTTCTACTTTAGTAAATAGAATCCTATCTGTGTGTTTCTATTATTTTTCCGTTATTATTGCGTCCCTTTCCTGTCTTCGCGTTTTGGGATCACCCATTTTTTAAACTGTGTACGTGTTCATAAGACGAGCGATCAGCGAATGTAATCCAGTTTTCATATTGTCTTGGTTTTCATTTATTTAATTTATCTCTATAAAATGTTACTGTAAAAACAAACCATTTAGATATTTCTATGAATAATGTATTGTTAGCAATTTGGCACGATTTTGTTTAGGCGTAGTATATGGTGTATGAACGAATTATTTACCACAATTACTTTTAACTACATGCCCCAACTTTCTGTTCTACTTCCGTCCCAGTCAAAAACTCTTCAAGCTGTTTTCTTGTGTGCTTTTTCTCCCTCATTTTCCTTCCTCTCTAGTTCACTTCTTTTCTTTTTCTTCTATTCTATGTGTCTTTCCACTTCCATTAATGAACTTAGTAATCAATTCAGCCTATCAGTTTTCAAGTGCTTAATGAACTGGATTCTACTTTATTTATATTATGTTAAAGACCAAAATGTATATGTGTAATACCAAATACAGTTTCACTAGACTCGAGCAGTTATCATACACTAAGTGTGCGTTAAGCCACAAGCTACTATATGATTTACCAACCTCATTTTCGTCAACACTACCAAAATGTCTTTGTTTTGTGACGCAGGTGTGGAGCGGTTCGCTTTTCTTCAGCATGACTAGTTTTGTGGCCTTCTCTTACCCGATGTATGCGAGACCCTTTTTTGATAAAAACATATTTGTTTAAGTTCAATACTGATTTTAGTAAGGTCATAATGGACGCATTGGCAACTGAAAGTATATCATTTAGTACAAAAAAAGGATCAACTGGTCAGAAAACACTTTTTAGTATGATTTTTGGATGGAAGTATTGTTAAATATCATTTAAAAAGGTGTTACCCACCTGAAGGCACAGATATAGTATTGTATAGGTGCATAAAAGATTTCTTTAAGATACAACAGCAATAATTTGATAAGTTGATAGTCATTCTATTTTTCTAATGGTGCCATAATCCTTACCTAGAAACGGAGTTATCTCGTTCAATATACCGGGCAGGATATACGAGTAATAATGAAATGAAGTCTAAGAACAGACAATAGGCTAGCGTACTACACTGAGTAGTGATCTCTGAGTATCTCGAAGTTTAGGCACGCAGTCGAGAACCTCAGCGGTCGCGGTTTCAAACCCCAGGCACACACCTCTGACTTTTCGAAGCTATGTGTGTATTAACAATGAATTCTCACTTACTTTAACGGTGAAGGAAAACATCTCATGAGGAAACGGCATACCTAAAAGTTCTTAGGAATTTCTTAGGTGCGTAGTCCGCCAACCTGCACTAGGCCAGCGTGGTGGACTAAGACCTTAAACCCTCTTAGTTGTAGAGGAGGTCCGTGCCCAGCAATTGGACGTAGGGACATAGGCTGAAGAGGTGACATATATTGAATTAAGATGAATATGGTTCTTAGAATGTGCTAGGCATAGATATATTTATCAATAATATAACCTTTATGTTAGTTACAATGGTCTAATTATGTAAATTATTGTCTTTGATATAATATGCTTTATAAAAGTATTCATTCTATCTGTTATCGTTCTGACAGTTCAATTTCTATCCGTAAAAGTCATTTGTATTATTATTTAAATAAATGGAAACTGAAGAAGATATATCGCTTCTAGAATTAATACCGTCGTCGAAAAAATGTTGCTTTTGTGTAAATATAAAATTCGGCACGATACTCATAGCTATTCTGGGTATAGTAAGTATTTCAATAAGTCATGATATCTGTATAAATTACATAAAATTGTTATTTTTAAATACTTCTTAATAATGCTGATAACAATAAAATACTTAACGTTACGAGAAGACCAACTTAAGAAACGAGAGGCCACGGGTTCAATCCGCGGGTCGTAAAATATATCTTTGTGTGATTTACAATTACTTCTTTCGGGTCCGATTGTTATGAAGATTGGATAATAATCTCTCGCAGTTCCCGATACCCATAACACGAGATTTGTATTTAAGTGTGGTGTCAAAAGTATTAATGAGGCTGTTGGTATTTATCAATTTTTAACTAATCTGGCCAGCAAAATATCATGCAACTCGCAAAAAGAATATGAATTTGCGCAGACGCTATTAAAACTTGTTTTAAATCAATGAGTTATTAGATTACTAAAAACCATTTTAATAGTATAAAATTTCAGCACAAACGCCAACGTCAGCGAAAAAAAACAATCCCGAATATCTCTTTGTGAAAGAATGAAATTTAAACCAAATTACTTTGATGAATATTCATAAAAATATCTCCAATCAGATTTAGGTATTTTAAAATTGAATTGAAAATATATTTTCAGCTCTTTGTGTTTACCTGCGCGGCTCTGTTGCTGCTGAAGGACAGAAAGTATTTGACATTAACCACTGGTATATTGATAGCGTTGTTATCAATATTCGCAATTATTACTATTATGTTTGTGATCGTGTCTGTGATGCTGTTAGTGGCTGCTTTTGATGTGAGTCTTGACCTACTATCACCTTATTCCATGTATGCTCCTTTAGAGTTCCGATTATAGTTTGCAGTTATATCTGTGCGTTCCACCTTCGACCATCATTCAAAGGTATTCATATCGACCTCATTATTAGTTATTTCTCGTTAATTATAATTATTCTATTTAGGGGGGTTTTATCGATACTCGCCACGCTTGGCAGGCGGGTTGGCGAGCGCAGGAGGGGACTCGCGTTGATGACGCTGCTGCCCGTCATCAACCGGGGAAAGGGAATAGGCTTTGTGGGTAGAGGATGACATGGGAAAGGAAAGTATGGCCTGTAGGAGTGGATACTGCAGTCACGAAAGGGAAGGTTGGTAGTGACTGCAGTAGCTCGGGGGGCCGAGGTCGCGTACTCGTAGCACCTATACTAGGACAGGCCATGAGTGGAGGCCACGTACCGGAAAGCGCAGCGTAGGACAACTACCCACAAGGTGGTCTGATGACCTGGTGAAGGTCGCGGGCCGTCGCTGGATGCAGGCTGCCTCCAACAGGTCACTATGGAAGTCATTGGGGGAGGCCTATGTTCAGCCGTGGACTTCCTTAGGCTGATAATGAATGAATGAATTATTCTATTAGTTCGCAGTGATCATCAAACGCCAGTACTATAACCGTATAACTTATAGGTATTGCTTGTATTATATTAGAAAAAAACGATGCACCTACATTCTATTACAAGCAGTTAGCTTGGCGTTATTTATTTCTCTAGCAGATCAAAGCCACTGCTTTGTATCTGACGGTGCATAGATATAATTACTATTGGTGCTTCATTTATCCACTTTATTTAACATTCATCCATTTGAATTGAAAAAGCCGTAGTCTAAGCGTTAGACAAACGTTTACTTGAATTATTTCCAGTGTCGTTCATATTGTTGGCTCATTCTCGTCAAGCTAGCCGATACGTAGCCTCTAATCTATAAACTATTTGCCCAGATTTCGGATTTTCGTTATGATAAGTAATTAATTAAAGTTGGCAATAGTCTCGCTCCCTATTACATCGGATTGATACACACCTAGCGAAGTGTGTGTGCAGAAATGCACCTCTGACTACCGAGTAATACAGCCGTGAGGTCATGTATATAAATAATTGTTTTATTTGACAGCCCCGTGGCGCAGTTGGCTAGACACCAGCTTGCGAAACGAGAGGCCGCGGGTTCGATTCCCGTGTAGCCTACCTCACACACACACACACACACTTACTCAACGCGCGATGTCCGAACCACACCACGTGCAGCGCCTTCGGGGACGCAGGCGCACGATCATGCACGAGCGTCCCCGAAGGCGCTGCGTGTGGTGTGGTTCAGACATCGCGCGATGAGTAAGTGTGTGTGTGTGAGGTAGGCTACACCCGCACCGAGACAAATGTTTGTGTGATCCACAAATATTTGTTTCGGGTCTGGGTGTTTGTGAGACCGAAAAGTCTCTCGTAGTTGCTGATACCCACGACACAAGACTCGTATTTCAATATGGGGTCAGAACTATGTATGTGACTGTTGGGTGTATTTATTTATTTAAAAAAAAAATGCATATTTCAATAGACTAGCATTACACTTATCGTTTGTTTGCAGGAAAATCCAGAGTTGATGTTTTACTATATCTGGCTGACAATTGTATATCTATGTGTGCAACTTATACTGTCTATAGCTATACCGATAGTGTTGTTTATAGAAGGCCAGTTTCACCCCGCCTTCGCACTGATTTGGGTAGTGGTTGTAATGATAATAGTTTTGGGTGAGTTTACATAACAATATTTGCCTAAATACGATTTTTATTATACTCTAGATGATACAAACTAGACGAGCTTTATTAGTTGTACCTAATTAAAGACCAGTTTGAAATCAAATTAAATTTAGCCCTCATTTATATTATAGCGTCATCACCAAAACAATAGTTTATGAATGAAATAAAATATAAGTTATATACATTTTGTTCATGTAAAAATCATCATATTTTTCAGTTTTTTACTCTCAATTTTTTATTTGTCTGGAACAAACCCACTGAAGGTTAAAATCAAGTTCAAAAGCTATTACCTAATGATGTCTAAAAACTTATATTAATTTTTAAATAAATCATTTCAAAAGCAAATTTCATACAGACGTCTTATAAGCTTTTAAGGGTATTAAAAAGATCTTGTATTAAATAAAAAACGTTGTAAAGAAGATTCCTTTTAAATTAGATTCTATAATCTAATGAAGAGCTTAAGATTTTTTTCATACACAATAAGAAGGTCGGGTTATGTACTCAATAGAAAAGGCTAAACTAATTTTGTCTTTCATATTGTAGCAGTAAAAGTTATTTCGATACTCCATTATAAAGCTTTAATATGTGAACGATATTAAGGATGATGGTTGTTTCTTTTTGCATGAAAATAATTGGAATTAAAAAATATCCTATCATTTTATTTTATTTTATTATCTTTGGGAAACATACAATACAATTTCTCTTAAAGGACTAAATTTTAAAATAAATACATAGGTCAAATCAGTTTCCACTTATAAAATAGAACTTACATGCAACGGCAACACTAATAGACTCTTGTAGTCTCTTGTAGACTCTTGTAGTCTCTTGTAGGAAAATTTGTACGGCGTTCATGGGTAAAGTATCTGTATATGTATACAAAAAGAATTACACAAATGCCGTACAGTAATAAATGACCTATATTGCTCCTAAAATTACCGGCGAATTAAAAAATTGCACTAACTTCCGGTACCACCACTTTAGTACGGCACTAGGTTTTTCGACATTTATTTTTAATTATCTATAAGTTATAATAAAAGCCGTACATTAATAAGTAGTCGTAATTCCTCCCCTGTAGCAGAGAAATTCCATTTACTCTCGTACTCACTTGTACCGCTCAGAAATGACGGCATAGCGCTCAGAGTTATTTTATGATATAGTAACAGCCTTCTAAGCGTAATTCACGGTGGTTCATTTCACAGGTTAATTTTTACCATGGGCTTGTAGTCTATAAAAGCAACTAATTAACATTTACATATAATTTAAAGGAAGATTAATTTGCAAATTTTTAATATTAGTAATGATTGTTTTGGAAGCAAATAATAATAAATAATACAATTACTACGTATTATCATACGAGTGATGAGTCATATGAGTGATATATGAAGCATGATTAGTTTTTGATTTTTTCTTTTATTTCAGGTTGGATGCATTTTATATCTGTTGTCAGTTCTTTTAGAATGAATCTTCTTTAAGAACGAAGAATCTAGGAATTCATTTTGATGATTATGTTTTCTTTTTATAATTATTTTCTTTGTAATAAATCATTTTTTTGCTGCATTTATTTGTTGAAGCACTTAAGTCAGGGCTTAAGTCTTTGCTCTCAATGACAGTTAAAATTTACGTTTACTTTACTGAGCTAATGGATAGTAACACTATGAATTCTTTTTTATTCCGGAATGGCAACGTGACAACACTTAACTAGACGGTCACCGCAGTTAAACCCGTCTGCAGTGTGGCTCTACAGCTTGCGCCTTCGAATGATGTTTAGCTTATGCAAAAACAACATCCTAAGAATATAAGTTGAATAAAATTAAAAACTAAGTTGTTAAAATATCGATCGCTGTGTATACTTTCAAAGAGAATAAGTTCATATAAAGAACCAATAAGCTGTAGATGAAGAGAATAACTAAACCCTACCTATTACAAAAATTACATAAATCAAAAATAACATCAACAACTTTTCCCCATACATCTTCATCATCAGCCCATATAGGTCCCACTGCTGGGCACGGGCTTTATCTACCATCGAGAGGGTTTGGCCTTAGTCCACCACGCTGGCCTACTGTGGATTGGCGGACTACACACCTAAGAAATTCCTAAAGAACTTTTAGGTGTGCAGGTTTCATCACGATTATTTCCTTCACCGTTAAAGTAAGTGATAATTCATTGTGAATTAACTTCAAAAAGTTGAGGTGTGGCTGAGGTTTGAACCCGCGACCGCCGAGATTCTCGACCGCGCGCCTACATAGGCCAGGCCGTCACTTCTTTTGCCATACATCTTATAATCTATAAATTAATCTACCTGTTATAATTTTACGCTTCCATTTCAAAACAAATATCTTCATCGAATTTAGACACGGAAGGAAGGTAAATCATAAATGAAGCGTCGTGAATATAGACCGCAATATGCACTCGAGTACACCTATACGTCTCGCGGATAAGCCGGAGATACACGCATCGACCATTAGTGCCATTAACAACAGACGCAGGTAGCTATAAACTAGCTAATCTTGGCCGTATAAGATGTATCTTTGGACATACTAAACATACTATAATTCGGACTGTCTCGTGGTCTCGCGGATCAAGTATGTAGAATACGATCTAAAAGTCCCGGGTTCGATTCCCGGGTCGGGCATAGTGTTATTGGGTTTCTCCAATAAGGAATTCTCAGTAGAGAATGGAGTCTGGACACGTGCCCGAAAAACGACAATAGACTCGGCCTCTATTACGTGGGACTGATGTGATGACATGTGGATTGCTTCGGGGAAAATGGGCGTGAAGTTATGTATGTATATATGTACTACATTTTGCTTCACATATTGAACTGTGGGTGATATACTTGTCAATTTAAAGATTTCAACAATCGAAATGTTCCTATCATCTCCTCCTCTATTACCTACGTAGGCCTTCAAAATATACCTCGCAAAACGTGGGTGCATTTACTTATCCTTTCAGTAATACAAAAGTGAGTATATGCGTGTATGTAAAACAAAGTAAAACATATCAGAGACTAATGAAAAAAAATCGAAATTTATCGTCCATTCAATCGAAAAATCTTTTGCAACAGTCTGTTCTGTCATTATTTAAATCTATCCGTTTCCAGGCTTTTACTTTCGGTTAGCATCACTGCAATATTTTCTTCTCTAAAGGTATTGGGCGCACCGCCCCGCTGTCAGACATCAACCCCCGTCAAATGTTTATTGGCCTGAGTCTGAAGCTTTTGCGAAAGCCTAAGTAATCTGCGGCAATGAGGATTTTTTGCCTCTCCACTGACCTACATTTTACAAAGTTCTCAAGGCCTTATGTAGGTCACATATTTTTTATTGTGATAGAATGTAGGTGGATGAAACGTGAGGAAATCTAGATACGTGCGTACAGGCGTATCTTTTAGATGTTGATCGGTTGAAACCATTGCCTCGGGCGGTGTTGGAACTTGGAGTGTCGAAATTGTCGACATGTGGACACGTTCGACGCAACGATTCCGTTGTTGTACATACACTGTTAGGATTTACTCTATTTACTATCAAATTTAAAAAAATATTGAATATAAAAAACAGCGTTTGTCGTAAAAAAATTGTTCTAAATAAAATTAATTAAAAATGTTAAAAATAAAATTAATTAAAAATAAAATTAAATAAAATTAATTAAAAATGTAAAAATTAGTTAAAAATGTAGGCCTACTTAAACTAAAAGCTGCCCTCGCGACTTGGTATTATATAATAAATTGACGGGATCTTAATGATGTATTGTATTTTACTGATTAAATATGTAATGATATGTTTATTTTACTTCATATAATACAGATAAGGCGTAGATTATTATTATTATAACATTTAAGACGTAATGTAAGCTTTCATTGAACTATCATTGACTCATTCTATGTAAAATACCCATAATAAAATTACAAACGGTAAAAATAAGTCACGAAATATGCAAGGCATTTTTTTTAATAGCCACTTTCAGTTTAACACAATCCAAGTCTGTAGAGAGATCTTACAAAGGCAACTATTTAAAGTTGTTGAAATTGCAGCAATCCGCAGTAATGCTGTAGAGTTGTTGCTTGTAAAATATAATGTGGGATTGTAATGTAGGAAATCTTGTTTTATGCTAAATTAAACTTGCTATAAGCCGATTTATTATGCTAACACTGAGTAGGTTAGTAGAATTTGTATCGTCAATATTCAAGAATAATATGCGAAATATGTCATCATTAGAATCGTCAACTTCAAGTTACTAGATCACCTTGGTGGACTTAGCCTAAACCCTCCCAGTTGTAGAGGAGACCCGTGCCCAGCAGTGGGACGTGTGTAGTATGTGTAAAGGCTGATGATGATAATGATGTGAATAGGTTAGTAGTAGTGAACTTCTAGCCAAATTTAAAGCAGTTTTGCTGATCAATTTATATAATTATTATAAATAGCAACGGTTTTTACATATACAGGCGTGAGTTTATGTATGTACTATGTATGTATGTATGGTTTCTATATACATGCCAACACAGGACAGGCTGAGGTGCAAGTCTGAGCCCACATTTTGTTAAATGTTTTTTAATCCCACGTAATAACGGACCAGCCTATTACCATTTTATGGCACAGTATTTCAGACACCGGGGTGCTGCTGAAAAATTCATAAACCCAATATCAATTGAAGTTGTCTAGTCGTGATGGCCGTGATAGTCGTGATGTCCGTGATAGTCGTGATGGCCTCGAGGTTTAGGCACGCGGTCGAGAATCTCGGCGGTCGCGGGTTCAAACCCCAGGCGTAGTCCGCCAACCCGCACTAGGCCAGCGTGGTGGACTAAGGCCTTAACCCTCTCAGTTTTAGAGGAGACTCGTGCCCAGCAGTGGGACGTAAATGGGCTGATGATGAGAAAATATCAATTGCCCGAACCGAGAACCTGAAGTAGGATTAATAGACACCACACAGTTCCGACGCGGAGACAATGGATCGGCAGATCACAAGTTCAATTTTCTATGGCGGAGGACAATACGATAAAAACAATATAGTATG
Source organism: Hemaris fuciformis (assembly GCA_907164795.1). Taxonomy (NCBI): domain Eukaryota; kingdom Metazoa; phylum Arthropoda; class Insecta; order Lepidoptera; family Sphingidae; genus Hemaris; species Hemaris fuciformis. The sequence goes on from OU015443.1 coordinate 4,331,219, forward strand.
CACAATGAACGACGGATTACTCCATGCAAAACATAACCAACCGGCTTCACCAGGCTTATACGGTTAAACTAAATATTTGCATATCCAAAACTGAGTCGCAAAATGTGCACGGACCGTCGAGAAATATTCCAAAAGTTCAGCAGGTTTCGAACTAATCAGCAATAAAGTTTAAATAAGTGCAGTGTATACGAGATAAACAATTTAGAATTAACATTTATTTACACCACACGCTAAAGCAGTGCTATGCGGATATCCAGAGGTCCCGTGGGAGAAAACCGGGAGGTTATTTATATCCCACTGATTAAAGAAATACTGGGCTTAGATGTGGGGGTATGATTATGTGTGGTGATTTTATTTATTGCGATATTCGCTTTTATGTCTTTTCTTTATGTCTTTTTCAAGGCTAGAAAATGTTAATCTTTGCTAGTAGCTCCTGCTGCGTAAATTTCTTAAGTGGAGCTAAAAATAAACAAAAAAAATTGAGTAATAAAATTGATGAAATCGTGAGATCGTTACATATTTTTGGGGTGAAAATAAATCTACTAAAATTTTCAAGATGCCATCCCACTTCCAAATATAATCAAGAAAACATTAGTGGGACGTTCACTTAAAGTTCTATACATAGTATTTATACGAAGTTTCATTATTAGTTCAATTCTTTTTTAGTCAAATTTCTATTAAAAGAATCCAAAAAAAAGAATGAATATAAAATTAAAACAAGATATATCATAAAATAACCATATTATCCAATCCAATAAATTTATATCTGTCATACAATATGAATGGAATAGTTGATAGGAGCGGAGTTAACGGCCAACTCCCAGCGACTGTAGCCTCTAAGCCACGCTACCAACAATTCATATTACAAAGAACTTTTGCACGGGACAAGTTCCGAACAATGTTCTCGAATGTTCTAATGAATTGGAAATGCTGAAGCTCAACTCCTCTGTAACTATTATTTTGTAACAGATTTCAGAATTTAGCAATCATTGATTCCTAATAAATTTGCGACTGGAAATAACATTTACATCTTGAGTATACCATACCAAGAATTCCAAACTATTTGTGCTAATTTTTATTTCGAATAAGGTGTAGAATTTGTGGAATTAAACCTTGAACATATAGGGCGTGTAGAGTCAGAAGCGTGATCTTATTACTTTTTGACACTGAAACTTTTGACCTAATTTTACATGAAAATGTTTTAGTGGGATCTTGTTTACTACTTGTCATTAATTGTCACTTCTCACTCACATTCAAAGTCGAAAAACGAATTCTTTCGTCTAAACTTTACCTACAATCGGGAAAATTCGGATGCGTTCGGGTTGCGATTGGTGGTTTCCGTGCTACACGTCATCGTAACACGTCATTATCACAAATGACGCACTTACTATTGAGACGATGTCCTTAAATATCGAACTGGGATACTTTAAAAACTTCATCATCAGCCCATAAACGTCCCACTGCTGAGCACGGGCCTCTTCTACAACTGAGAGGATTAAGGCCTTAGTCCACCACGCTGGCCTAATGCGGGTTGGCGGACTACACACCTAAGAAATTCCTAAGAACTTTTAGGTGTGTAGGTTTCATCACGATGTTTTCCTTCACCGTTGAAGTATGTGATTATTCATTGAGAATACACACACATAACTTGGTAAAGTCAGAGGTGTGTGCCTGGGGTTTGAACCCGCGACCGTCGACATTTTCGACCGCGTGCCCAAACCTCGAGGCCATCACGACTTTAAAAACTTATTAAACGTAATATGGTTTTTTTCCAAATTTTCCAAATCTAGTAACAAAATTTGGTCACATCTTGAAAATTGACCTCTGTATATCGGCTTTGGGAGTAATATTATTATTTTCTGAATAACGTAATCCACGTGCTAGCTTTGTAATTGTGCTGCAGTGAATATCCAATTAAATTTAAATCTGTAGAAATTTATCGAACCATTAAAATGCTTCACAATTTAGTGAAACACTCCATAGCAAAGCGGGAATTCGCTTTACGAAGCACCTGGAGGTGTGATAAACATTTTAATTCCCATCATCTAATGAATGTGGCGCAATGAATACGCAAATAGGTTCAAAAGCGGATTTACTAATAAATGAACGCAATTAAACGGAGCCTACTTTATTTTGCCGGCTTTTAGTAAAAACATAACGTGTTTTTCAAAGAGACAATTTTAATTTTTATTCGTGTTGATCTATTATTAATTGCTATATGAAGTAGAGCGGAATAATTAACAAATTGCTTCGTGAGCAATATTATGATGTGACGTCAATTCAAAATCATAGTGTTTCATGTTTGCCAAAGGGTTCAATCGGCCTTTAATTAATGGTTTTCGTATAATTGTTGACACAGTTAATGCGTCATCCACTTCGTATACACCATCGCAGTCTAGTCAATATTAATAAGATGTCAACTTAGCAATAACAACTGAATTCTTGCACATACATTTAGACCAGTGGTCGGCAACGCGCGGCCCGTGGGCCACATTTTCATTTTTTCTATGGGATATGACCAATTATACGTAGGTATTACGTAGAATCTAGGGTAAATATCACAAGTGCGGCCCGTAATTAGTTTATTTTGTCATATTGCGGCCCTTGCCGGCCAAAAGGTTGCCGACCACTGATTTAAACAATCTGTGTTTTACAAAACGATATAGGAGTAATAAAATAGCAATAGTCTTCCTGGGTCGAAAATATCCTGTAATAATCTTTAGGTCCCCAACCCTACTGTAGCGAAAAATAATGAAATTCATTGATTTAGGCGTGTAAGCGATACAAACAAACTTAAATTATAACATTTCTAAGGTAAGGTGTTCCAATTTAGTCTTTAATCGAAACGAAAGCCGTACATAGGCAGCAAAACGAAACTAAATCGTAATAAATCTAAAATCCGCACATTAATCAAAAGGGTTTAATTAAGACATTTCGAATTCCATCTACTAAACATAAGTACAGAACTTGGAATTTTCTATCAAATTTCAAAGAGATTCGCATTTAGTTAATGAACACGGGATCGGAGTCTAAATAAGTCCTATAATATCAATCCAATTTCACGATAAAGATCTACAGCGACCTTGTGCCACGATCCAAATTACTTCCGCACCCCGAATGTCGAAGACTCTTTCTGTTAATATTAATGAGAATACAAATATTTTTCGTATTTTTGTTCCCAATTTTTCGAGAAAATATTTTGATATCTTCTTCTGTCAACGTGCAAGATCATTTCGCCTACGAATGTACATTTCATTTTTCTTAAACCTTTATAGATAGAATCCATTTTTTTCAATCATTATTTTTAAAGATCTATTGAAAACTACCTACAACAAAAGGGAAAAATTTAAGATCTCTTTCTATACCTACTCCCCTCTTTAGAAGAGAGAAAAAGTATGAAATGTTCCGCAATCTCGGTCACTATACGAAAAATTACAATAAAGCTGTTGCTTGCTTCTTTAAACGTGGTTCTACCACTTACATAATATGGAATACTAATTAAAATACTAACTTTTCGTATGTTTCTATGTCAATAACTTTAAAAATATTTACTATTTGTCATCATCATCAGCCCAAATAGGTCCCACTGCTGGGCACGGGCCTCCTCTACTGAGAGGGTTTAGGCCTTAGTCCACCACGCTGGCCTAGTGCGGGTTGGCGGACTACACACCTAAGAAATTCCTAAGAACTTTTTAAGTGTGCAGGTTTTATCACGATGTTTTCCTTCACCGTTAAAGCAAGTGATAATTCATTGTGAATACACACATAACTTCGAAAAGTCAGAGGTGCCTGGGGTTTGAACCTGCGACCGTCGAAATTCTCGACCGCGCGCCTAAACCTCGAGGTCATCACTGCTTACTATTTGTCATACTACAACCCACAGAACAACTGAATAAGATTAGAAGGGACATACGACAGTATTTTTTATGGGAATGACTTTCGCCGCTTGTCTGTACCTATTCATTCTACTACGATTACACAGTACACTCGCCAATGATAAAAAATTCAAACAAAAATGAACGACTGCTATTGGTTGTCACAAATTTACAAAACTTTTGATATTACACGCTACCCGAATTACTAAGAAGCGGCCGTGTCAAACATATGATAGTCTAATCGTAGGTTCGACACGCTCGGCATGCCGACATTTCCTTTTTAGTCTTATTCAACTGTTCTGTGTTACAATCGTAACATAAGTTTGTCAACCACATGTCTGACTCATCCAAAATGATTATCATGTGGCGCTACCACGTAAAATATGTAGCCGTAAGTACAAGAACTAATAAACTTTCACAATATTTACGCATCTAATACCCCAAATTCCACACAACATGTACTTAACCATAGTACGTAAGTCGTCGGTCCCAAATGGGGTACATGCCACAATTTAATTATTCGTAAACATGTATCGTACCTCGTCTTAGGGTTGTGTACAATTGTACTAAATACTACGTTTCTTCAAAGCTAGTGACACCATGCTTTAGATGATATGTGGACTTTTACGAGATTAATTGTTACATCAGTGTGACGAAGTAACATGTAGAGGAGGCTCGTGCCCAGCAGTGGAACGTACATACATATAGGGGCTGATAATGATAATGATGATTATGAATTGTTATATACTTACTCACGCTTGTATTCACAGAAGGGGTAGGCAGAGGTGCATTTCTGCACCCACATTTCACCAATTTAGTTTTCGTCCGACGCAATAGTGGGCCTATTGCAGTTTTTCGAGCACATTTCCAGACTCCGTGGGACCTCTAGCTCGCATAGCACATAATTGTATCGTGAAAATATGAGTTTGTCGAATATAGAGATTAATTTAACCTATTTTTGTAAAGTTTAATTTTTGTTATTGAGACGAATATTTTAGTCGGATATATTATAGTATGTATCTATGCATGTGTCATTTGTAAATGTACGTATATTATTGCCGCATAGGTATGTAAGTAACTTCTTTCTATATAACTATTTATTTATCTTATTTAATAATAATAAATACACCCAACAGTCACATACATAGTTCTGATCCCACACTAAGATACAAGTCTTGTGTCGTGGGTATCAGAAACTACGAGAGACTTTTCGGTCTCACATACACCCAGACCCGAAACAAATATTTGTGGATCACACAAACATTTGTCTCGGTGCGGGGATCGAACCCACGGCCTCTCGTTTCGCAAGCTGGTGTCTAGCCAACTGCGCCACGGGGCTGTCATTTGTACACATTGACTACCCTCTAATCTATTCTTTATGTCCCTCCTATGGTTGTCTCTAAAAGGTCGCCTCGAGCGATAAGACCGCGAATTGTACTGCGATTCCCGTAATTTGTTTTGTTCATTGTTTGCTAGTTTGAAAGAAAGATTTTATAAATAAATAAATATAAAATGTTATATACATGATTATTACCTGTAAACGCTTACCACCGAATTAGTAGGGCCAATTACAGAAAGCAGTAAAAAAACTGTATAGCCAAAAATCATTTTTCCTTTGAATAAGAGGTAACAGCAGACCCAGCGAAATAGCTTTACATTATATAACCGTATTCTTATTTAAAAAATATTTCATATTCGAATGAATAAATCATTGAAGAAAGCGTTTGTCTAGAGCCCTATTGGAATGTAAATAGGTCTGAATGTCCAATGTCCGTTTATCTTTTCTTTGACCTATGAGAAAGATTGTATTCAGACGTTTCTTAAAATTTACTTTAGGTAAATGTAAAACAATGTTTTAGATAAAGGTTTGCATAGCAGCATATATTATGCGGCTGATAATGATGATATTGTAAAAATATCGTTAATTATTTCTTAATAATGGAACGAGAATATACCCACTTGCAATTTACTGGGTACGGTTCAACATCGACCTGTATCTGAGGACTTATATTGAAAAAATACCAGTATGTTTAATGTACGATACTATGAACCACATTTAACTTTGAAGGGATACCAGTTACATTGCGCGCTCGTACAAAAAAAAACATATTTAAACAACTATAAAATCCTCAATGTACAGCAGTGTCACGAGCCAACTGTAGGAATTTAAGAATCCTTTATTTGAATGTGAGTTTGGAGTTTCTAGTTGTGTATGTGGAAACTTGAGACTTTCCACAACTGTCCCGCGTTTGACCACATTTATTTGGACAACCCTACTTTACTGTGAATAACCAGGTGCTTGGTAAATCACAATACACTTGGCAACTATTTACCTGGAGGAAGGAGATTACGTAACCTACTTGTGTGTTGCGTAATTTTAATGGTTGACTTATTTTTTTTAATGAAAACTTCTGTAGCGGCGCTGTGCGCTTTTTTTGGGATGGGTAAAAAATGTTGAACTCGCGGCAGATCACGTGACCCTGATCGAAAATGCGTAAGACGAATTATGTAATATAAATTTTCATGTATGTGTACGATAGCGCAATAAATATTGTATTTTACGTTAATGTTGAAGTTTTCACTCCCGGAGTGCCAACCGTTTTTTTATCAGTAAATAGATGCAAAAAAGCTAGGAAACGTTCGCTAGGTAGTTAATATAGTCCGCAAACCCGCACTTGGCCAGCGTGGTGGACTAAAGTCTAACTCCTCACAGTTATACAGGAGCCCTCTTACCGACACTGTGTGTGTACTTATGTACACGTGTTAGAAGTTTTACCACACGACTGAAGTAAAACTTATAAATACGCCCAACAGTCACATACACAGTTCTTAGTTTACACAACATATTACATTTATGAACGCACTCATAAATATTTGACAACTAATAAAAATGTATGTCAATCACTTTTTATTACTGTCACTATTCTACATTTTCAAAACCTTAAACATATTATAAACTTTTTTTGAAAAATATTCGATCCGAAACATATTAAAACCTTTCTCATCCATTTGACACTTCATTTAACATAGGCAGCTTCAATTTGTCAATTATATTGGAGCACATAGGCAGCTTCAACGTCTTACTTTTGTGTTACAGTGATGCGCGCGAATCTTAAAATTTCACTCTCATCATTTTTTCATAACGCACCTAAAGAAGTATAACTTCAATAAGACGACGTAGTTCTTAAGATCCTTTAATTTTATAATTGTTTTTTGCTGATGGAAATTCGTATTCTTTGTTATACATAACATAAAAAGAGTAATAGTTTTCTATCATAAGGCAATACCATCCGCCGAAATAAACCAATACTCATTCAGCACAAATCCGAGGACAATAATGGCCGAAGTATTATGACGTAAATGGTTTCCTTTCACAAAAGTCACGATGTGGAAGTTGAGAAATAATATTTACATCTGATTACTTTAGAAAATTAGATTAAGGAACATGTTTCTTTTTATTTCGTACATTATTTAATTCCTGTAACGATCCTACCAGAGTCTAATTTAAGTTATTATTTAGTCCCTCACGCCAACTGTATTTAGATTTGTTTGCTCAACCCGAGTATCAAACCCCGAAAGGCACATATTTGTACCTAGTACCGCCGAGGCCGCCCGAACATACTCGTATAATCGTCATGGCGGTCGTGCCATTTCTTTGTTGTTAATATGCCATCTTGCCGCACACACCGATTTGGATCTACTTTTTTAATGCGCACTGCAAAGGAGTGGAACGCCCTGCCCGCTGAAGTAGGTATTTCCCATACGATACAATCTGGACAAATTCAAATCTAATGTGAATAGGCTGCTACTAGGCAGGCATGCTCCATCGTCGACCGCATCGTCGCTTAACACCAGGTGAGATCGTGGTCAAATGCCTGCACTAGATTTTTAAATAAAAATAAAAAAACATGTATAACTAACTCTTCCCAATTAAGGTTTTCTCATTAAAACTAGGATTGAGCTCTCATTTATGAAAAGGGAACAAATATTTGCATCTAAAAATTAACAAAGAGACAAAATATTTACAGTTTTTTTTACCTTTTCTTGTATTCGTAATACCTGTTAAAAGATCAATATTAACTTAGTTTCAATTCCAAAAAGAAACTTACAACAATTTTGATGGATTGAATATTTGAGTGAAAAGTATAATTTCCAAGAATTAATACTGTATAACAAACAACTCACGTAATAACATTATAGCTAGGATTCCAATTTGCTATGAGTACCTACAATATTTTCCACCGAAGTATTGTATTGAAAACATAGAATTGAGATTCTGTTTAAATTTCTCGTACATTACAGATGGATATCACTATAAATAGAATTAAAATTTATGTTAATCCTTTTTTTCCGTCTCTTGGTAAAACCTTTTCATATTTTTCCCCGTATCACCATGGCCACTATTAGAACCCGAATAATAAACGAAACGGCTTAAAATATAATAATATATATAAAATAGCGTATGGGGAAGCTAATTGGCTTATTCATTGATCATCATCATCACCAGCCTCTTTCACGTCCACTGCTGGACATAGGCCTCTTCTATGGCACGCCTCTGGGCTCGATCTTCGGCCCTCCTCATCCAACCGCTGCCAGCCTTAGGAATATCGTTATTCCACCTAGCCAGAGGGCGCCTTCACTACGTTTGCCGAGCCGTGTTCTCCACTCCAGAACATCTGAGTGAGCCTATATTCGGTTTTTGAGCATTTTTTCATACTCTAACAAAAAATAAAAAAAATAAAACACATATCACTTTATTTGATCCTAGGAATCGAATCCGGGACTTCTTATTGTCTATTAAACCTGTAAGCTATAGCGTAATCCACCTGACCATTTTTTGTGTACATTAAGAAGCAGTAAACAAGTCAAGGTAATCTTTAATGTGGAAATAATGATTATGTTACACAAAATCTCACACATCCACCTACATATATATCTTTGTGCGTTAGTTGTTCTCAGCGGTCCCTAACTCCAGACCCTTGTAAGATGTGGTCTACCCCGCCACAGTCGGTACTATCTCGGTTACTACAACTTTACCTCAGGTGTGGCTTTCTATGGAATTACTCCAAGTTTCTTGTATAACCGCGTAAGATGTGTAAAGGTGAAGCCGGTGGAGTTATTTAATATATTCATATAGAAAAGCTAGCGTAATGAACGCGGTTCGAGAGTTTCTTAGCATTTAATTAACTCACTTATGTGTTACTTATGATAAGTACTATAAAAAGCTGATACCTATCTTAATTAATTTTATAAATTTTGTATTGAGTCTGATTGCTTAAACAATATTATTACTATATGAGGAGCTCTGCTACACCCGGGAGCAATTTTATTTTAATAGTTCTGACACCACATTAGGATACAAGTCCTGTGTCGTGGGTATCAGAAACTACGAGAGACTTTTGGGTCTCACAAACACCCAGACCCCAAAACAAATATTTGTGGATCACACAAATATTTGTATCTGTGCGGGGATCGTTTTGCAAGCTGGTATCTAGTCAACTGCACCACGGGTCAGTCAAATTAAAATAAATAAATTGCTGTCTAATGAGTCAAAAGCAAAGAAAGAAATAGAGGTGAAAAGAACTGGGAATGAAACTAGTCACGAGAAGGGGGTGCGGTTCGGTAGGGGCAATAGCAAATATGGGTTGATTCGGAGCAGTCAGCAAATGTGTCGAAATTTAAATAATTGAAAATCAAGTCGGACTTCTAGTCATTCGCTACAATTTATACAAATACTTCGAAAGAAACCAAATCAGAACGGTAAAAACCTTTTTCATCATCATCAGCCCATACACGTCCCACTGCTGGGCACGGGCTTTTCTACAACTGAGAGGATTTAGGCCTTAGTCCACCACGCTAACCTAGTGCGGGTTGGCGTATTACACACCTAAGAAATTCCTAAGAACTTTTAGGTGTGCAGGTTTCATCACGATGTTTTCCCTCATCGTTAAAATACGTGATAACTACGAAAAGTCAGCGGTGTGTGCCTGGGGTTTGAACCCGCGACCGTGGGGATTCTAGACCGCGTGCCTAAACCTCGAGGTCATTACTTTAACGATTACCAAAATTAAATTTAAAACTAAAAGTATAACTTATCCGTATAAAATTTGAATACACGTTGTATAAATTAATCTAGCAACAGCTTCGAGACACGCCTACTAACGCCTTCGCACAAAAGGCTTTAAAATAATTACGTAAACAAAGATAAAACGAGGCGAGTTGGAGCTACGTGGCACTATTCCGTGCGTCCCGAGGGGGGCATTTAATTTAAAACTTTATATGTAGGCCTAATCTTGTCGCTCGTCGGACCCCTGTTACCACTTGTCCCTGTGAAGTCGCTGCATGGGTAATGAGTTATGGTCACCCGTGTTGACAATGTTTTTGTTTAATTTAACTGCCAGTAATCCTTTGCTTTGCTAGTTTTATAGTCGAAATGTTTTTGGTTGTTTTCTGGTAATGTACAGATTTTTCTGTAACTTTAAAGTATTCGATGTAAGACTGTTGCGGTCCAGGACAGACAGTTTACATTCTGTGTTAAAAATTATGGATAATAATTGTGACTGATAAGATATCGCCCTCATTTCTTGCCGTTGGACCGCACTTTATCAAACAGTTCTACGTTAATAAATTTGAGGATGAAAAGAGATTCAAATTTTTAGTTAAATAAAACTATGACATTATACATGTCATGTATGCTTTTCTTAATTTGTCGTCACGAGGATGTTTGGTTTAATAAATATTTAAAAAAAGTCAATGAAACCACTGATTTGATAAAATTTACGTAGGGAAATAAATCAATTATAAAAAGCTATCAAAGATACCTTTAGGTCTACACACACAATTTTATAAACGACGGGCCTAAGGTTAGCTTACTTATTGTTTTACGGACGTATTAACAACACAATTTAATCCCAAGCCTTCTAATGAAGCGGAGAACAATAGCTTTACTCCGTCCTAATTTCGTTATGATATTAAAGAATATGGCGAGGCAAAAATACACGACCATAAAATGTAGCGCACCGCTCAAATTAATTTTGTTGTTTCAGCATTGAATGAATTGAGTGAATTGTTTTAGAATTAATTTATTCTGTTTATCGGGTGAGCTATTTTGTATACTATACGCCAGACAGACATTCATATTTGATTGTCATAACTTTGGCTTTTGGTGACCTTCTCTTGGCTGTATTGAATGTGAGGCGAAGTAAATATGTTAAGTGGATCAGTAGTAACTCTAAGGTAAAAATATTTGAAGTAATGTAGGTTCGTCACGCACAATTATACTGCAACGAATAGATCAGTTGGAGTGGGGTGGAATCACAGAGTTACAGAAAATGGACGTTAAGCAGAGTGTACTATGGTGTTTGGGGTATTTGTAAGTATTCGTATCCATACTAAACTGTAGGCAAAAGTTTTTATATTTAAGAATAAGTAATTATTATTATTTTATTTTATAGCGAAGATAACTACGAGAGCTAAAAACCTACTTTGAAAAAATTATATTATAATATCAAATATAAAATGAAAATAATACTTACTATCAATTTTCTCGTACGATTAATTTTGCTCTAAACCTTTCGAACAGCTAATAGAAAAAGACAGATATGTCGGGATGAAATAAAATTTATTACCTTCTATAAGCCTCCAGGGAAACTAATAGTTTGATTCCACAAAAAGAAAATGTTGCCTTATCAGAAGCACCACAGCGGGAAACCGGAGGAAAGTCAGCGAAAATACTTTTTCTTGATAAACCTACGTCAGTTACGTATTTTCCGGGAATTAATCAAAATTACTTGCTCTGCTGTCGTATATTTATCAGTCCATATTAAAGAGGAATTTTAATTTATTTGTAACAAAATATTCACATTTAGGCATTTTACTTGATTTAAAATAGGCTTATATTGACTGATCCATAGTTTTTGCCAACCTTATGTGTGTAATGTGACTTTGACTGCCTCATTTTTTTTTTGCGAATAAATCCAGTATTTTTTTCAAATTATAACAATGAAATTTGAAGTTCCCTCAACAGTTTTATGATACATGGACCTATCGGATAAAGTGAGTTCTTTGTGGAGTCATGAACATCGGTCATAATGACGATACATATTTTTCAAAATGCCAGAGATTCGAACCCACAATTACAACTATATTAGTAGATAGCGCCTTAAACAAAAGGCGGTATCTCTCGTATCGAATTTTATTTTTCTACCTGTATCGGATTAATTATAGGGTTGAAACTCAATTTCCACCTCTCTCCGAACGACCCCTTTCGTGTACAAAAACTGAATGCTCCTCCCGACATTTTAGTCTGATTTAACAGGAGCCGAAGATATTGGAACCCGACGGAATTTCGATTTTCAAGCTACAATTGGAACACAGACAACATTTAGTGGGGATAGTTTTCTACTGGGATTGCGAAGAAGTTCCATATGTTAAACGATATACTATTATGTTCTAAAAAAATCTAACGTTGGACTACAATATTATTATTTTTTATTACAAATGTGGATTGGGTCGGTGATAAATAAAACATTTGTCTTAAAAAATTGATTCGTTGTAGCTTAAAAAAATATTATTGATACAACAAAGCGTTCCATTCAAGATTTTAATTGTTGGGATTTTTTTAACGTCAATGTTTTTTTAATCACCGTAGCTATACCGTACCTGCCTTAGTTTCCGATCACGGTCTGAATACATCCTGTATAAAAAAATATAATACAAATATATATACCTATATATAAAAACAGCTCACACAAAATAGGGTCACCCCAAAATATTATATCTGACAAAGAGTGGTAGTAAGAATACATCTTTATCTACTCCTTTGGGGATACCGATGTGGGAGTATCTTGTATTCATCATCTGTTTTACGAAAGTGACATCGGGCCTGAGAATTCCCAAAAACATTCGATAATATTAGTAGACATCATTTAGAGATGTTGAAGGCTGTTTTGAACAATACAATACTATTCAGCTCAAAATTTTATCTCTAATACAAACAGTCAGTATTTTTCAGTTTACAACAAACACGAGCAACAAAAACTAAAACATTGCATGAAATTTTCAAACACCGTTTAAAAGCTATAAAATTCTGCAAACACTTTCCGAACTGTGGCCTCATTAAAAACGTATTTGCTGCCAGATCGCTTGGCAGGGCCGTTTCGTTGTTGCTCGCAGTTGATAAACACAGCAAGAGCAAAGCATCGGTCCATAAAGGCACAGATTGCTTCGCAGCACCATTGGTATTTTATGCGCTTATCGAGATTTTTATGCCAACTGCCAATATGGACTCAAACATTGTTACAGTTGAATTTTTATCTGCACAGCTGGAATTTTTCTTTTATCAATTTCACTTCGTTGCATTTTGCCATTGATACGCTTTAATCAACTGTATTTCTCTCTCTTTCATCATGTTTTATTTTGTTCGAGGTTTTATTTAATAAATAATAAATAAATAAAATATACATCCAACAGTCACATACATATGTAGTTCTGACCCCACACTAGGATATTTATGTCCTGTGTCGTGGGTATCAGAAACTACGGCAGACTTTTCGGTCTCACAAACACCTAGACCTCAAACAAATATTTGTGGATCACATTTCGGGATCGAACCCGTGGCCTCTCGTTTCGCAAGGTGATATCTATCCAACTGCGCCACGGGGCTGGCCATGAAATGCTACAACAATTGAACTTAGCTTAGCTTAGAAGTTATAAATACTAAATTTTACTACAAATAGATCTTCTCTATCTATATAAATGGAAAAGCCAATATCAGCAAGAGCACCGTAAACCAGCACAATATGAGATAGGACATTGTCTCGATCCGTCCACATAACAAAAGGTTAGTGTCCGACGAATCGCATACAAAATCCATTCAATATGCTCTAGCCGAACTTCGTGGTACCCAGTGAAGACAGTTAGGGTTCGCCATAAGATGCATGTCGTAAAATTAATAGGCTATTTCTGATCATCCAATTGTCGTAAAATCCTGATCGAATGTCGTGCGGTGAGCACAAAGCCTTTCGTATGGATACGCATATCCCAGTATTGAATACTAAGGGTTGTCTGACCATGCCGTGTAGGACGGCTGCGCTGCATAATTATTTTAATATAAAGCAGTTTATTTTTAAATTATTCAGTTGAAATGAAAAATCGAGTATTTTATAAGTATCTAAGCATTTTTATTAGTAAAGAATTTTTAATTATGTCAAATTTATCAACACTGAAATGGCCAGCTTGGTGCATTGGCCAGTAGCATGTGTTGTGCATCCCCGTATAGAATTTAAAAATCTTGTTACACTTTTATATCAAGAAAACAAGCACAGAGTGAAGACACACTGAAATAGACTCAGAGATGTAAAACTATCTCCCTTTTATAATCATCAGTTATCAATATCTCACCAGTCAAAATACTAGTCTATTCTTCAGATCCTGTATGCTAGATCCCAGGACTTGACATATTTGCTTAGGTCACTATGGCGGGCTTAACATTTCATACACGGTAGTGATTATCCCGCGAATTTAAGTAACTTACGATAGTTTAACTTCATCTAAACATCAAATCGTAGCTATTCCGTAATGACTTCAAAATGTTCCAAAGTACTTTAAAATTATTGTTATTAAGTTGTTAACTATCATATTACGAGGGACAACGATGTGCTTAAACACGTAAGATCTTATCTGATTACTGGGATTGCTAATAGTTCTAGTGCTTTCTGTAATGTCCAAAATGGTACGTGGTATAAACTAAAACGTTTGTTTATATAATGATACAATTATGGGTGGGTCCGTTGCTGTAAATGGAAATGCGGAAAGATCATAATGGATGAAATAAAAACACAAAAGTTCTCGCTTGAGACGTTGTAAAGTTTTGAAAAAGAACTGTTGTTATTACTCAATCTTTTATTATCTACACTTTTTTAGTCCAAGCCTTTGTGGCTCTTATGAATAAACATCGCAACTGAAGATGTATCATCAAACATGCGATCCCATAACAGCATTAAAATAAATGATATTTTTTTCAAAAATTTAGTGCACATCAATTAATAGCATCATGTAGACACAAGTCGCATTTAAGCCTTACATGTAACATACAAAATAAAACGCCTTAAATTGTAACTTCTAAAGATACAAAAACCGATATTTTTGAATGCGAAATAAAATGTATTTTCTTTAACTTTATATTCGCCAGACCTTTGGAACTGTACACTATTTTGGGAATGAACATTAAAATATTATTTCTCTTAAAAACACGTGTTTTATTATGTGAAATCTATCAAGATATTTGTCCTTTAATGACATGCTAAGTATGTCATGATCAAAGTAAAGATAGCTTAATACTTGGCATTTTTTTTTCATTTATTTTACTTGGAACGAAATAAAACTTCAAATTTCAAAGATTAAATTTAACTTCTTATACGGGCTAGCTTCCACCAGATGGAAAGCAAGAAACTCTTTAAAAAAAAGACAAGTTAGAACGCTAGAGAGAACATCGATGTCTGAAGCTCACAATACAAGTAATATTAATAATGTGGGTTGCCATCATCAAAGCGGCACTAAAGCGTTCACAATATACATTCAACACATTACACAGATCAGAGCAAAGATAAAAGTTGGCAACCCTACTCGGAGTAAATCGAGCATAGATGCTATCTGTGCTGGTCGGGGGTCATTAAAATGAAATTTGCCTCTCGTATTAGCTGTCGCATCGAGCGAAACCGTGCCTGCATATTAGTAGGGGTATTGAGTTCTAAGTACCAGGGCTGGTAATAGCATGAATGGGTGTCGATCTTCATTACGGGGTTCGGACAGATTTTAGTCAGTGTCGTTGTGATATCTAGAGACAACTAGAGAATTCTGATCTATATACAAGCCTACTGAAATGTGAGATAAAGATGAAGCTATTGTGCGGTCAGTAGATGTCGCTTTCATTAGCTGGTCAATTTAATTTTACGCAAACCTTTGCCTTCTATTTCAAAGGTTGTTTTCGAAAGTTTCAACTAGACCCAACAATGGGTTTGTTGATCTGATGATTTAATCTTAGTCATTGCTGATTGAGATTTTTGCTTAAGGTGTACTTTTTAAATACTAAATACTTTTAAAACCTGTAATACAAATAATTGTGTATATATAATTACCAGATAATATACTCGGCACTAGTGTGTTATGTTGCGTACCTAATAATTACACAACAAGAAGTGTTAATTTTGTACTATAGATACGATACTAAGCAAGCGAGGTCAAACCATACTATTACTTAAACAAAACATGTAATCAACGAAAATATGCTAGATATTACTGGTACACGTTGAGTGGGAATGTCTTTCGCCCTAAATAATAATTACATAGTTTCTTCCTTAACACATTCCTATCCTGGTTTCAATTGACATATATTTAGTATATTTACTACACTGCAGTAAAAAAGTCCCGCTCCGGAGCAAATGCTTGTTGATCCGCAAACTTTTATTTTAGGGCTAGGTGTTTGTGGGACTGAAAAGTCCCTCGTAGTTTCTGGTACTAAAAACGCTCGACTTGACTTAGGGTGGGCTTAGAGCAAAAGTCGGTCAATCCATTCTAGCCCATGTAAAAAAGTCTAAAAACAGTCTCAAAAGAAGATGAGGCCATGTTTAGCAGTGGGACTTATCTCGTCCAATTTACATGGAGAATATAAATATGTAGTATCTTACACATCATTTAATACAAAAGAACATCAAATTTGAATTTGAACAAAGCCTAAGGCAAATTCTTAAGGCGTGTTAACAATATCAGTCAAAACAAACTGTTATCTAAAACGCTAATGATATAATTAATCTTGTTTATCGCGGTCACAGTGAAATAATCGCTGCTGTGAACACAGCGTTACAGTATACAAATGAGTTAATGACAGAGCAAACGTGACGTAGTAGTGCAAGTCTGTAATTATGCTCGTTTGAAATTACTGGGTACCGTATTTCTATTATGTCGACTAAGACTAGCTGTACCTTAAAACTGTGAAGCTAATAGAAGAAGTAATTGATAAATAAGAAGATGAGGTAGCTTATTGCGCAAGTATACTGGTAACTATTTTTATTTATTTATAATATATAACTATTTGACTGCCTCGTGGTCTCACGGCACTAGTATGTGCCGTGCGATCTAGAGGTCCTGGGTTCAATTCCCGGGTCGGGCAAAGTGTTATTGGGTTTTCCATTAGGAAATTCTCAGTAGCAGCCCGGAGTCTGGAAATGTGCCCGAGAAACGTCAATAGGCTCGCCCCCTATTACGTGGGACTGATACATACCTGGTGAAATGGGAATACAGGCGTGAGATTTATATGTATGTTATTTATAATATAAAATTAATTGCACAGATAAAATACATGTAGACAGATACAGGTTAGACACTTTTTTGTTAATGATAAAGCTACAGCTAACCTTTCAAATTCGTTGTCATGTTGGATCTTTCCCGATGGATATAACTTGGGTGTCCTCAAGTCGCCAGTGGATCGGTTTATTTAGGGTAGTGCAAGTGAAATTCTCGACCGCGCGCCCATACTCGAGACCATCACTACTTCTCATCATTACTGAAGTATACGTGTTATCCGATACTGATTGTCTGCTTCTGTATGCGTCCCAGCTTTTCAGTAATACTATACCAGTACAACAAGAGCTTCTCTGTTAGCAATTTAATACTACGTCATTTTTTTTGGTCCTTAGTTTCAAGACTGTGAAGCCGGCTGGCATGAGGAGTATCGAGTAACGAGAGTCTTTCGCTACTTGCTACTATGTTTGAACATCATATTTTTTACAATCAGGTACAGTGTTAGTACTGGTGACGTGGCAGCATATAAAAAAAAAAAAAAAAAAAAAAACATGAGTTTATTGGTTTATTATAATTATAAAAATCATTAATAACATTTCATTTACTCTCTTTTTACTAAACCGATTTCTTTAAGGATTTTTAGTTATCCTACTGACTCTGTTTTACTAGGAACTTGTTTAGTGTGTTTAGAACCGTTGGAAGGCCGAGAAGATACCTCGAGGAGAGCTCGCTAAGTAAACACTTTAGACGGTAATTGCACCAACACTTGGGACTATGAAGTGCGAGTAGGCAGATTGTTGTATATTGGACTTTGGTTTTGAAACTACAAATTTTCAAACAAACTTGTAATTGTTATCATTGCAATGTTAAGTACTCTTCGTACACTAAAATAGTGTTCTTACGACAAATTTTTCGAATATAACATGTGGTAGAAACATATAGTAAAAATTTGGAGCTTAGTTTAAACGATAATAAAGGTCATAGCACATGTGTAGCATTTCGTAGCTCTGCCTACGGGTTGTAGCGCTAACTGCTACGCGAATTGCGGTACTATTGCTTTTTGCACCTTTTCTAAATAGTGTTAAATTCTGTTTATTTTGTGAGATTCAAAAATCTACGTCGTAACAAAATCAGACATGTGTCACTACTCGGGTTGTCAACAACAACACCCTCTGAAATTAAATCAGTGAATTATTCTTTGGTAAGTCAATTTAATGTCGGTTAAAAGATTTAATGTTTAAGTTTTAGGAAGTTCTTCGTCACTCTGTCTATACAAATTTGAAATTAAGTATTCCTGATTCATAATAATTATAATAAAAAAAACTATCGGAATTATGTGTATGTGGCCGTTACAATTTAAAACTTAAACTTTAATTTAAATAAAAAATATTATTATTAAATTATTATTAGTTCGATAAAACTTTAAGTTCTCTTTATAGTTTAATTTTTATCCTGGAACGGGTACAGTCCCATCGACATAGGATCGCTTGACTATTGGGGTCACAGTTATTTTGTCCTGACTATTTGAATGGGTTCAAATGGTTTTCACGCATAAACATACAAAGCGTAGGTAATTTTAAAAAAATCGTTAGTTATCAATACAATCAAACAATTTAATAAACATTTGAAGGTTTTTTCGTCTTTAGATACTAAACGTCACTAAAAAAATTTTGAAAATAAATTCACTAAATACACATATCAATGTATCATATTTAAAAAATAAACTGAACATAAAACCTTTTTTATTTTTGATGCCGGCCTGTCCACTTGTGATTACTCGCACTACAAACGCACTGCCGTTCAAATGCAAATTGTATAGTGATGTTCAAAAACGTATTTTTGTCACGTTACATTCGAAACGGTAATGGGATTACCACTCGGTTCATTTTTAACGTTTCCAAACAACTCGTTCTGTTTTAACTGTATATACTCGTATATTAAATTTTTAGTGTTATTTATAGTGTTCGGATGCAATAGTAATTTAGGAATGAAAAAAGAAAGAATCTAAGGTTTCATAGGTAAAATTCCCCGTGATCTACGCAGCCGTCGGATCATCGAAGTAATATGTGTATTGTGTATATTTGGTTTTAGCTGGTAATAAAAGTATAAAAATATAGATATACTCATTTTGTATCGCCAGATAAGTTTTTCACCTTCACAGGGCACATTTTGAGCTTCCGTTCTGTCACTTAGAAAGAAAGAAAGTGTGTGTGTATTTATGTACGCACATAAGAAGTTATACTTCGTTTTAGCTATTTTTAATTGAAATACAAACTACAAAAGTAATTTGACTAGATTTTTAAATGTACTGTCAGACAGCTTCTTGCTGGAGAGTGATTTATTTATTTATAATTTATAATAATTTATTTATTTATTATATTTAAAATAACAACAAGAAAATTCAGAAACAAGAAAAGTTAGAATAAGCGTTGACGCCTGTTGAATACTCTTGGTATTGTAACTGTGTCGCAGACATCAAGCACCCTTCTAGTTCACAAAAACGAATCCAAAACAAAATAACAAATTATTAAGGACATATTGTAAGATTAATAACATAATAATTTTTAGAATAACATAATCGAAATACAATTAATAACATAATCGAAAGACAATTAATAACATAATAACATTTAGTAAAACAAAATCGAATTATAAATTTAAATACTAAATAGGTAGATACCTATGTGAGGAAAAGAGAAAAGTTGTACAATTAATAAAATAAAATAATAACATTTATAACAATAAAACATAAATAACTACAAATTGCTTAGATACTAATTAGGTATGTAAGTGTAAGGGAATGTATGTGTGTTTGTGTGTGTGGATGTATGTACAAGTATGTTAAGTACTTCGGTGGCGTAACAAGATAAAAATCTTTCGCGTTATCCTACGCTTGTAGAAAAAACGAAACTAAAAATAGAAAAAAAGGTATTTAATACATTATCTAGTTAAATAAAGTTTATTTAAATATCATAAAAAATCTCCATATTTAAAAAAAATAAAATGTTAACTAGCTAACTTTAGGTTGTCGGTTTTTTGTGAAGGTGTGCCCGCTCACAAAATTTACTCTCATCATTTTTCCCTAAGGTGCCAAAAGAAGTATAACTTCAAAAACCCAACATTGCTACACCCGGGAATTGAACACTAGACATCTTGATTCTCAAAATTTGTCCGAAAAATTAGGCTTGTCGTCTTTTACGTGGCAATAAAAACACAATTGGAAAAACGTGGAGACAGAAAAACACCTCTGGCTATCGCTTTCATTTCATCAGGTTCATGCCTGTATGTACGTACATACATACAATATGTACGCACTATGTATTAAACTGTTTTAGAATCATTCCTAAAAAATACATATTTAATAAATTTAAACGTTCAGAGAGCAGCAGTAATCAACCACTATAACTGAGTCCATAAAGTCTTAATTATTCCAAAATTCTATGAACAAAGTGAGAATTAACAGTTTATTAAATATTTTATGTTTTAACAACGTAAATTCAGACTTCACTTTCGAAACGGCTTACTTTACAAAACGGACAAAACTTCGTACGTAATAATTAGTAAGCACTTTATTTATTAAGGTAAAGAGTTTGTTAGGCTTAGATACGTGCGGTTAAAGTGGTAAAAGTTAAAAGCACAACTTATTTATCTATTATAATTATTTACTTATCTGTGTACTTATGTTAATATATATATTTGTTCCATTTATTGTTATTTTTGTATATTATTTTACCCTTGTCACTGTTTATGCACCTACCTATTATCTCTGCATCACCCAAAGGTTGACTGTAAGATAATGCTTTAGGCATTAAGTCCGCCTTTATACGCAATGTGTAAAAAGTATAAATACATAAATAAATTAGTAACAAAACGTCATAAGTCTTGTTTATAGCCATAGCATCTGTGCTAGGCCATAACCTAATTCTTTAAGGGCGAGACGGGTTAGGCCTTAGTCCATAACGAAGACATAGAGCAAGTGCCAACATAACCTACAAGTACAGCAGGACTTGACTTAAAAACTACTACTAAAAATATCTAGATATAATGATCTCCTCACTCTGTATATATTGGCCTTTTGTGTGTATTTATTAGACAATATCGTCTAAATAAGTAAGTATTTTCAATTGATACTAAGAGAAGTTATAATTGTTGCCTTTCAGTCTGAATCTTACCGAAATGATATATCTGAATATCATAATAGTCCAGTCAATTAGACTTTTACATTCTTTCAATAATTTCCATGTTTTAAACGTCATCTGTAAATATTAATATAATATGTAATATAATTATGAGACGATCAGGCCATTCTATACAATGATATGATGTAGCTTTTTTAATGTTATTTAAATTTTACTCTTTTTAATTTCTAATACAATTTGCTTTCATAAGAAAGTGTCATCATTATCAGCCCAAATATATCCCACTGCTGGGCACGGGCCTCCTCTACAACTGAGAGGGTTTAGGCCTTAGTCCACCACGCTGGCCTAGTGCGGGTTGGCGGACTACACACCTAAGAAATTCCTAAGAACTTTTAGGTGTGCAGGTTTCATCACGATGTTTTCCTTCACCGTTAAAGCAAGTGATAATTCATTGTGAATACACACATAACTCCGAAAAGTCAGAGGTGTGTGCCTGGGGTTTGAACCCGCGACCGCCGAGATTCTCGACTGCGCGCCTAAACCTCGAGGCCGTCACTGCTTCAAATAAAAAAGTGTGTATAAACTATATTCCCAACATTCTGTTATACAGATCTCTAATGTTTCATTACTAATTCAAAGTTCGTCGCTGGAATATGATTACTGCGAAGGACTAAAATGTTGACTCATTAGAAAATATACTTATTTTCTCTTTTAGGTCATTGGAATAAATGTATCCTTGAATGTAATCAGACGTTTGTCATCGGAAACAGAAATGATAATATAAAGAGGCTAGGCGAGGTTTACACTGAATGTCAGTTTATTTTTATTTTTGTTTTTCTGTATTTCATTTTCCGTGAAAGATATTTTAGTACTTGTAATTTAATAATTTATAAAGATATAGTGTAAAATTATCCAAAGTATAACGATAAGTGGTGCACTCGGTGTTATTATTCGATGTTAAGTGCCATTACACACCTAGGTTATGTTAAATACATTTTCGCGATGAATCGTTGAGGCCATCTGAGTTTAATGAAAAGTGTCGTAATGCCATTTGAGACTACTTTCGGAGACGTAAATGACTTCAGGCGACCTACTCCAATATACTACAACAATTAGAGAATTTTTGATTTATAATTCACTTATTTTCTTTTTGGACCCAGCCATGAAGTTTACGCGGACGCAGTCGCGGGCAAAGGCTAGTGATAGTATAATTTTTGGCTTAGAATACAGTATGGTTTTACCAGTCTTATAAGCGGTATTTAAACTTCCCATATAAACATCAACTATAGAAAAAGTTTATCTTGACTTTTCCTTATTGTACCACATTTTTAGTTCATGTCTGAGTGGGTGTTACGACCGATTTTTTTAGTAGTTATTGATACATACAAGATAAATTCCCTATAGTCCATTGTTAAATTCATGATTAGCTTTCAACCAAAGATCTAAAATTATAAGGTCCATCACGAACATAAAAAGTTCTATACAATTTTTTGTACGAAGAAAACATATTTAAGACCCAACATACCCGTATAACAACGGCCTTACGTACTAATCCAATTGGAATAAATAAATCAGATAGATCATATTTTCCCTCCACGCTCGTACTGATTTTTGTAACAGGATCTGACTGCTCATTGATTGGAGCACTGTCCTTGTTTCATGCGACCTTACTAATGGATCAAAGGGACGTGAATTAATATGCGAATGACCGTTTCCAACAATTATAGGAGTAGCCCAACCACTACGCGTAAATGTCGTGAAGCATAATTACGGTTACAATTTAAGAAACAATTATTTGTACTATTAAGTAAAGCACACACCTCTGACTTTTCGAAGTTATGTGTGTATTCACAATGAATTATCACTTGCTTTAACGGTGAAGGAAAACATCGTGATAGAACCTGCACACCTAAAAGTTCTTAGGAATTTCTTAGGTGTGTAGTCCGCCAACCCGCACTAGGCCAGCGTGGTGGACTAAGGCCTAAACCCTCTCAGTTGTAGAGGAGGCCCGTGCCCAGCAGTGGGACGTATTTGGGCTGATGACGATGACGATTAAGTAAAGCAAAATTTAATTTTGCATTAGAAAATTCTTAGTAGCAGCACAGAGACCGGTTTTTACCCGACTTTAAAAAAAAGGAACCAAGGGAACATTACAATATACCTAGCAATAATAATATGAAAATATTTAGCCTCGTCACGTCAAGTCGCGCGTGTGACACAAGCACATCTCCATTATAATTACGTAGATATGTTGTTACAAACCTACCTTGGCTAACACCGACTCCAAAAATAACAATAATTTTAACTACAAAATATTATCGTAATTGATGGATTTTTCAGTAGTCTAATATTTTTCATTTCATTTTACTTAGGAGAACTCTAAAAAAAATTGGTCATTGTACCTATGAATACATGGGTATGTATGGTAACCTTACCTTCTTGCGTGGTAAATACATAGATCGTACCTACAAATTGTTGATTATTAAGTTATAGAAGAATATGCCTCGTGGTCTCGCGGTACAAGTATGTGCCGTGCGATCTAGAGGTCCTGGGTTCGATTCCCGGGTCGGGCAAAGTGTTATTGGGTTTTTCCATTAGGAAATTCTCAGTAGCAGCACGGAGTCTGGAAATGTGCCCGAAAAACGGCAATAGGCTCGCCTCCTATTACGTGGGACTGATACATACTTGGCGAAATTTGGGTGCAGAAATGCACCTCTGCCTACCCCTTCGTGGAATACAGGCGTGAGTTTATGTATGTATGTAGAAGAATATACATTTTTTGAAATTATACTTCTTTTAGCGCGTTAGGAACAAATAATGAGAGTAAATTTTTACGATGCGCGCGCACGCCGTCACGAAAAACTGACACTCTGAAGTTATTCAATTTAGTTATTTAATTTCTTAATTACGTCGAGTAAATTAAACAACATCATCATTCATCATCAGCCCAAATACGTCCCACTGCTGGGCACGGGCCTCCTCTACAACTGAGAGGGTTTAGGCCTTAGTCCACCACGCTGACCTAGTGCGGGTTGGCGGACTAACAACGCTTGGTAGAAAATATTGTTTGACAAACACTTACAAAATAATCAACTTCGTATTGGTTATTGGATCATGTTTGTCTAATCTTTTGTTTTGTTTACGTTAAGCAAGTACTGTAATATTATAAAAATAATTGACTGCTCGAGGTCCCGCGTCACAACTGAGTTTCGTTTGATCTAGAGACCCTGAATTTAGGAAATTCTTAGTAGCAGCACGGACTATAGAAATGTACACAAGAAACGAAAATAGGCTGGCCCCTGATTACAAAAGGCTTAAGGAATTGGCGATACGTGACTGCCTCGTGGTCTCGCGGTACGAGTATGTGCCGTGCGATCTAGAGGTCCTGGGTTCGATTCCCGGGTCGGGCAAAGTGTTATTGGATTTTTCCATTAGGAAATTCTCGGTAACAGCACGGAGTCTGGAAATGTGCCCGAAAAACGGCAATAGGCTCGCCCCTTATTACGTGGGACTGATACATACTTGGCGAAATGTGGGTGCAGAAATGCACCTCTGCCTACCCCTTCGGGGAATACAGGCGTGAGTTTATGTATGTATGTAGATAATATAAGCCTCGCATCTAGTTGAACGGTCGTTAAAAACCAGATATGACAATACTGTATACCGATGCAAATAAAAATCATGAAATAACGCGAGTGGCTAACAGTAAAACCCGTTTGGAATGGCTTGAAATTGTCTTTTTGGCAGTTGCAGTGGATATAATAAATTTATAATGGACTTGCGAAAATGGAAATTTCATATGCATAAACAAATTTTTATCACGACTCACGCTAAACAAACTTTATTTTTATAGTCGTGCGAAATTTTTGCGAGCCAAATTTAATGGAATTTTATTGCGTGCTAATTTTTGTGGCTTCTGACCCGTTGTGCATTTTTTATTGCGAAACGTATTTTTCTCTAGTATATTCAACCAATTTGGGCGATGACTTCATTTATGATTCATTGAGATCTTAAAGGAGCTTTGAGGCTGATGTGACCCCTGTGTCTTTAGGAGGTGCATTTTACTACTAGACACTTTTAACTAATTATAAATAAATCTTATTTTCCCCATGTTTGGGGGAGAATTTTAAGAGATAATCCCATGAACACTAGGATCCTTTGTGAGACCTAAAAAAATGACACCGAGTAATGAATCTCAATGAACGGTGATGTGCGCACTTTGCATTCCAAACAAGCATAAAATTCGTAAGCAAATTAAACAGAAAGAAAATTTATTGGTAGCTCTTTCTTTCCCAGCAAGGTAAAAGACATACTGAGATATTCTTTTGCACTTATTCGTAAGTAGTGATGGCCTCGAGGCTTAGGCGTGCGGTCGAGAATCTCGGCGGTCGCAGGCTCAAACCCCAGGCACACACCTCTGACTTTTCGAAGTTATGTGTGTGTTCACTCATCACTTACTTTACGGCGAAGGAAAACATTGTGAGGAAACCTGCACACCTAAAAATTCTTAGAAATTTCTTAGGTGTGTAGTCCACCAACCCGCACTAGACTAGCGTGGTGGATCAAGGTCTAAAACCTCTCAGTTGTAGAGAAAACTCGTGCCCAAGGGATGATTATATAATATTTGTAAGACATATTGACGTATGATACTTGGGAATTTAGGGTATGTTAAATCTACCATAAAACTCACTCACTTGCTCGTTTGCGTCCTTTTTCCATAAAAAAAAAAAAAAAAAATTGCTATCGTAAAGAAGCACAGGCTTTAGAGTCTATTCCAGCGCAAACCCACTATTATGACATTTGTATAAGAACTATTATGTTGGTTTGGTACGTGGTATTTCAAATAGCCCAGTGAAGACCTTGTATTTCTTCTCGTTTCTTCCCTTTCTCATCCTTTATCACTGGAATGTTGGAAAAATATAGCTACAATAAAAATGATTTGTGTATTTTGAATAACTACTATAAATTTTACCAAAACACACAATACAGATTAATCAGTGGAATTGGTCACAATATTGAATAATAGAATATAATTTAATTATGTCCCCGTGAATGTAACGTCACCGAACAAAGGGAACAACTCATTAAAATAAATTTATTATGGAACACGTGTCCAATTATAAATGTTGGGAACAGAATTTAATTTTTTGTTCAACATTATTGTGACGGAAAATTACGTGATCATTTTACTAAAACATTCACAAGAAAATGTTAAATAATTTACCGATAGCTTCAAAATACATAATTTAATGGGCGAAACTCAAACAATTCGTTTTAATTAATAACAAGCCCTTGCTAAATACCTCTTAGATAAATAACGTTGTGGAACGCAATTATGATTACGGCGTGTGATTTTAGATGGAAAATTAAGAGGAAAGGATACACACTTTTGTAATTTGGCTAAAGGGAAATGCCAGCCTCAATGTTTTCGCATAGTTTGAAGTGTCTAAGTTTTGTTAGGGATTTAATTTAATAATTCCAGCGCCTCTATTTCGATAGTTTTGTACGAAATGTAAGGCCGCGAATGTTACAGTTTTGTTGTTGAAATGTGCCGGTTTACGTGCCAGTAAGAAAACTTACGAATTTTGGGGCTTACATTTTAAGGTACATTTGATATCAAATTTTTAATATGTTTGTTCTGTTCAGTGAGCATATTAACATCTCCATCAGGTAATGAATAATCACCAATTGCTTAATTAGAACTTATTTTTCACTACATTTCTAGTGCACCTGCAGAGCATCTTTGTCCCATAGACAATCGTGATCGTGCGCTACAATTCTTCTGCGTGTGTCTTATCCATACTGACTTACGAAAAGCCTAGCTAATTATGTCTTCTTGCCTCTGCACAAAGTAAATAGTTCACACCTTCGCAGAGCTGTAAGGCCCCAGTATGCTTTTCCCTTCGGGGAATACAGGCGTGAGTTTATGTATGTATGTAAATTTAAAAATTATAACAAATTTCGTTTCTGTAACGTCATACATTATAAGACTGCGAAGGATCCTTTCGTCGTTTCACAGTTCCTACATTACCAGTGTCGGTATAAAATAATAAAATGTCATGTTCATTATGTGTGTTGTAATTTTCTCGTCTCGAATTTCACATCTGGTTTCTTTATAAAATTTAAACTGTTTAAAAAAAATAAAGAGTTAATGTCAACCAGGTAATAATCATAAAAATAATTACAGGGGATTAAAACAACATAAATACAATATTTTAACTTATTTATTCAATGTGTGCACAATTAACAAGTAGCTTTGGGTCATTTTATACATCTTCACAAATACAATGTGGTTATTTATGACTAGATAATATTAGTATTAAATAAGGTATTTTTACAGCAATGTTTTTTCGGATACAGCAAATACAATCGGGGTCGCTTCGCCTACGTGACTCGGTTAGTACTAAAATAAATTCAACCTGCTCCCATTTTAGAACGTTAATCAATACAATACACAGATTAAGTAATTTCCCTATTTCACATAGAAAAGTATACATTTAGAATACGACCTACATGAATAACAAACTGAGAAGTTTACGAAGTTGAATACTCGTATGCCAAAATGTTTTTTGTTTTTTTTGATTAATATTTGAACATTCTCCGCAAACGTCATCGGGGTTAATGTCAATTCTATGAAACCTATTGAATCAATTATAATTATCCGACATTTTCTATGCTATTTATGTTTTCGAAGGAAATTCGGACCGATATACATAGATACTAAATTAAATTACATTCTTATAAACATCTGTATGATTAAATCTGTATGATTAAATACAAGAATTCAATAAAAATAAATGTTATATTAAAGACGCCATATTTATTTTATCAACCAAACATTTTTCTATATTATTAAAAAAAAACAACATTGGTAAAAATACAGAAGTTTCACATTTACCACTAAATATCTTATATTTACTGAAATATCTGCAACCGATTACAAATGAATATCTATATGATACATACAAGTTTAAAAATGCTATTCAGATCATATTTACAGAACCGAGAGACGATATTATATAAACGCCCTTACTACATGTAATGTGGAAGCACACAGAAATAGATAGATACAATATGTTAATTACATTTTATACATACAATTGTAGTAGTTGTTACAATATTATTTTTATCCGATTAATTCTGAAGGATGATGGACACTTCGATTTAAAATACACATCAATCAGCCATAGTGGTTGAAAAAGGTAACAGTTTGTTCAGAAACTTTAAGCTGAATTTTATGACTTACAGACGTTTTCTGAAGACTGATTGGTACTGTCATAAATATTTCTGTCTTCATCATCAGCCCTTATTTTCCGTCTGCTGTTCACGAGTCTTTTTTACGATTGACTATTAGCCCTTGGGCTACCTATACTGGGAAAAGCGGACAGAAGGTATTCACACCTAAATTTAGGGATATTTTTTCTCAAATTGCTTTTAAATTGAATAAGTATACCCACAAATATAAAATTTCAGAAGTATTTTTATAGCCGATGACCATAGGGATGGTCTCTAAATAGACCTTGGTTCTAATCTTTAAGCAAAACGCACATTTACATGTTAATTCAGCCACAGGTGATGTCAAATATTCTATAAATGTAACCCTAGCGATTTCCAAAGTTTAGAATCCTTTCTTTAATACGGCATATAAGGCCGTTATTAATGTTTGGAGAACAGATATCCAACACAAATCTAAAGATATCCATAGAACATGTAACGATCACGTTAAAATATCAATTTTAACTATCTTATTTCTACATTGTTTTCGATCATGGAGGAGACCGTGCTTAGTAGTCAAAAATACATACATACATAGTTTCAAACATGTATTCCTCGAAACGGTAGGCAGAGGTGCATTTCTGCACCCACATTTCGCCAGGTATGTATCAGTTCCCGTAACAGGGGATGAGAAATGTGTATACATACATACATAATTACCTCTGATAAACGAAACCACAAGTTGATACTATCAAAAAGTATCAAATTATTTAACTACTATAACAAAGTTGAACTAAAGTCATCGTTTGTTATTCGAAGACAACCTTCTGACTTTTATCCATACATTTTATTCTAGGTTAAATTTCTGAGCGCATGATTGCCGAGTTTAATCAAAGATTTTTGGCACGGGCCCATCATCCTTCACATATGCAGCTCATTACACAACAACAGCACGAATTTACATTGTAATATTCAGGAGCTGTAAACTGTAAACTTATTAAGCAATAATTGAATTAACATCTTATTATAACCTATTTATTAATGATGTTGCAGAATATTTTTGAACCAGCAGTTTTAATATGTGTCTAAACGGTTTTGGCAAACTCTATTTTGAAAAGCATATCATCTGACCTTAGAGAAACAGACATTTGGGTTGGGCAAATTAATTAATTTTACTTTAGTAGATGATAGCGTGACGGGACAAGGTTGTCCTTTTATTGAAATTTGAAGAATTGAAGACAGAGAAAAAACTATTTATCAAGTTTTTCCATGCCCCAAATCTTAGATGACCTAGAAACACCAAACTCAATATTTATTACTAAAGTTTTATAAATTGTCTTTTGATTTCTTTTAGAAATTCAGACAGTTTATCAGGAGAATTTAATTTAGTTTCATTAAATCAGAATCTATATCAGATCTTAGGTCTTGTAAATGACATAAAATATGTATGAAAACATATTATGTTCTTATTTAATTTATTTATCATAAATACACAACTAAAATATTCAACAAAAATACCAAATCGAATAGTGGCAAGCAATATTGAAAGAAAGTTAAAATTTTTAAATCAAAACTGCCGGTCATACTGACCGCTTAGGTACTGATCAAAACTACTGATTCATTTTTCACACGCAACATAGTTGATCATCAAATTTTTGTACCGTAGTACGTCTCTTATTCTGCATATGTGGGGTATTTACAATTCGACACATCTTTTGCATAGTTGGTACATTATCAGAACACTTTTTCGTAAGAAGACATGAGGTTTGATTAGGAAAAACAACTATTGTTCAACTCTTTTTACATTCTTCACTGTAAGTATTGAAAAATATGCGAGTCTAATGTGTAACACGTCGAGGAATAAAAATATACACTGGTAATTCAATGTCTTTAATTTTAAAACCATTTCAAATGTTACATTACAAAAGGAAATTATTTATATTCGGAGAATATGTGAGTAAACAAAAACAATGCTTATTCAAAACAGAAATGATAATTTACGTTACAAATATGCCAAGAAACAAGAAAGAAGGAAGTTTTTTAATTATAAAAGAACCCATGTCAATGTTAAAATGCAAAAATGTCAATGCAAAAATATGCTTTTACATTAACATTTTAATAGTATTAATGCAACACAACATATTACCATTCTCATTGCACTACAGAAACACATATTTACATTCATATATAATATTATGAACAACTAATGACTTAATGAAGTTTTGAATTGTTGGGCTAAATTTAGCAACCTTTGTGGTTGCTTTGTGGTGGCAGAGTGATTTCATAATCCGGCTCACACAAGATATCGACAAAAGATCCCAACTCAATCAGCAGGTACTACACCAATAGCTTTTTCACTGGGGCGAAAATGAAATTTGCGTTCGGTGTAAAATTATTCGGCGTATCACTTACAATAATGCACATAGCGCGTGGATCCTAAACAGATTATTGTCACCCGGTGTGGTAGCGTCCTCGCGTTAGTCGCGACTGGTCCTCTCATTTTCGATTGTCTGCGATATGTTTTCATCTATTCAACACTATACACATATATTACAGTTTGGTTTGGGGTTAGTTCACGTTATAGGCGTACACGAGCCTTCGTAGCACTTGAGCCCCGGCTCGCATGTGCCGCTGAAGCCGCCGCAGTTCTCGCCTAGAGTTCTTGCGCATACTTTGCAGCATCTGAAACAAACAATTAATTTAGTATTTTTCCACGCTTAATTATCAAACAGTGGAGGTCTTCAATTATATCATCGTTAGTGCATAGGTCGTGTACATTCTATTTCAATCATTATATTCACTGGTGAAAGAAAAAAAATGACTGTTTCTCAATCATCAGTATTATATTAAGACTGCTTTCAATAATCGTCATGGGTGTTTGTCATCTATTTGCAGTATGTACATGAAAATGATCTGAAAGAGATATTTATAAAGATGGTTTTCAATTGTTCGGGACACCGCTGGTAAACGCAGTATTCAAAGCGCAAAAGTATGAACAACAAAAACAACAACATCAACAACCCATATACGTCTCACTGCTGGGCACGGGCCTCCTCTACAACTGAGAGGGTTTAGGCCTTAGTCCACCACGCTGGCCTAGTGCGGGTTGGCGGACAACATATTTTTAAGAACTTTTAGGTGTGCAGGTTTTATCACGATGGTTTCCTTCACCGTTAAAGAACGTGATAATTTTTTGTGAATACACACATAACTTCGAAAAGTTAGAGGTGTGTGCCTAAGGTTTGAACCCGCAAACGCCTAGATTCTCGACCGCGTGCCTAAACCTCGAGGCCATCACGACTTAAAAAACTTAAAACGTCTAGAGAAATTTTAAAGCTATCTATATTTCTATGTAATAGTAGATACGTTAAAAAGCAATTACTGGAGCAATTTGATGCATTATTTCATGTATGTTATTTTTTTGTATTTTCAGGTCGATATCCAACGGGAACAGTCGTAAAGGTAAGTCGGAATCTTTGGTAGTCTGAAAAATTTTACGGGTCACCGGTTTAATATCGTCCTCGCGACCCGTATTGAGTCAGCGTGGGAGCTCAAACATCTTATTTCGATGAAGGTACCCCTTAGAGGACAGGAATTTTGTTTCTATCGCCTAAAAGGAGGCATTGCTTGGCATTATTCAAATATGTAGAGCAGCGTATTTTTACAGCGATAATCTAAGATATCTTTTACTAACATAGGCGTGGAATTCAATTCAAAATATCTAAAATGATTTGACCAGTTTTATTTCGCAAACAAATGGGAGTGGGGACAGTTAGTCTGAAAAAAATAATATTCAGGCGATATAATTAATGTTTTAAAAATATAAGTGCAGGTTGGATAACGTGTGACTCTTTTTTCATCATCATCATCATCATCATCAGCCCAAATACGTCCCAATGCTGGACACGAGCCTCCTCTACAACTGATAGGGTTTTAGGCTTTAGTCCACCACGCTGGCCTAGTGCGGGTTGGCGGACTACACACCTAAGAAATTCCTAAGAACTTATAGGTGTGCAGGTTTTATCACGATGTTTTCCTTCACCGTTAAAGCAAGTGATAATTCATTGTAAATACACACGTAACTTCGAAAAGTCAGAGGTGTGTGCCTGGGGTTTGAACCTGCGACCACCGAAATTCTCGACCGCGCGCCTAAACCTCGAGGCCATCACTGCTTATGACTCTTTTTTGCTTAAACGCAATTCAATGGCGAGGGTTCTATTACTATTGTTTGACATATTTTTTTAAATTACTAATGAATTATCCGTTGTTATAAATTAACTATTAAGTATTAGATATTTCAACAATGTACAGTCTAAATTGGAGAATAAATTAAAGACTTGAAGAAAGCCGACAACTAACATTTACAAACACACGTCACACAACTGGCCACCCTATCGGGGCTGCAAGCACATACTGTAAGTAAATTTGTATAATTTTTAGTGGGACGTATATGGGCTGATGATAATGATGATTTAACGCTAAATCGCAGTATAATACGAATAGAAACCGTGCAAGTTTAGGCTATCTATACAAATAAATAAAATTGGAGTGTCTGTTTGTGATATTGAAATAACCGCTTTTTAATAAATGTATATGGATGTATATACGGTACATATACCAAAATAACGTTTTTTACAATTTTTGTCTGTCTGTCTGTCTGTTTGTTCCGGCTAATCACTGAAATGGCTGGACCGATTTTGACGGGACTTTTATTGGCAGGTAGCTGATGTAATAAGGAGTAACTTAGGCTACTTTTAGTTTATAAATTTTCTTATTAAAAATAAATTTTCCGCGCGGACGAAGTCGCGGGCACAGCTAGTTGAACAATATATTTTGATTAAATTTCCGCAAATCATATTGTATTACGAAACATTACACAAATTTGGGCGATTATAAACCAAACTGTTTATAGTATATAATTGGATATCTGATATTTACGTTACTACAATAATAGCCGACGTGGGTTACCCCAAATAATGATGATAACCAAAAATTTATACACTCACGCTAATTTCCCCAAAGATGCAGACAGAGACCTATTTTAACACTAAAGTTCCGTGTTAAGTTTAACTCAAAAGGGAGCCGGGCTATTAATGTTTGTCTGGCAAATTTCCGTGCAGTTACTGATAATTTTCTAATAGTAAAACCTAATTAAACTTTGCCCAACTTGGGAATCGTGAGGCATCGGGTTCGATCACCGCACCGAGGCAAATGTTTGTGTGATCCGCAAATACTTATTTCGGGTTTGGGTGTTCGTGAGACCAAAAAAGTCTCTCGTAGCTGCTGATACCCACGACACACGGCTTGTATCTTAGTGTGGGGTCAGAAATATTTATGTGACTGTTGGGTTTTTATTTATTTAAGAGTTTTTCACGAGAAATTTCTGCGCGTTATCTTTGAAGGCCGGATACCCTAACATATCCCTTTTGGCCTACTCAAAGGTAAACTTAAGGTGTTTTTATCTTGTTAAAATCAGTATATGAAGTACCCAAACCAAGTAAACACAAGTAGACCAAAGGCAAACCGTAGGTTAAGTCTTTATAAATCATATTCTTTTTAAATAAACTGTTTTCATGTTCATTCAACCCCTCTCAAACCTATATGGTCGAATATAAATTTAAAGGAAATGTAAAGACCGTACCGAGAACTTTAAAGTAAATAAAATCCACTCGGTAACTTTTTCAGGATCGTGTTTTTTGTTTATTTCGAACGGCGGAACGAGTTTGGCGACGGAAGTTACGTAATTGCGTTAGTCGTTCGATCGACTCCCTTATTTTGAAGTTCATGGACAAACTTGGCTAAGTAGACCAACGCGGAAAAGGTATTTGACGCGAAGATAGGAAATCTGATGGGTACGATTTTTTGTATCGAAATATTTATTTTTTCTGAAAAATAGAATTAAGATTTTTTGACTAATCTTTCGCACCTTAATGTAATAACTAAATATGTTGATATATATGTTTTAAAACCAAGATTAATAGATGAAAAGAATACCTGGGTCGGTAAATATTACATAGTTTGTCTAAGCCATAAATATGGATATAGGAATTGTCAAATATTTTGGTTCTCTGCAACTAAAATGGGTTAGTTTTTAACGCTTACCCTTGCTATGCATATAAAATAACACATACACTAAGTGCACAGGTTTCGTCCCAATATTTCTCTTCATAGTTAAAACGTGTAGTATTTTTTTTTAATTGTGAACTCACCTACAAGGATCCCACACCACAATCCCGAGTCCCGGACAGCCGCTGGGCTCGAGCACCTCGCACTCCCTCGGATTACAGATACAGTCCCACCCGCGCACGGTACCCGCCAGCACCACCACCGCCACCATCGCCACCCACCTTCCACTCCTGGTCATAATGTCATTCACATCACATACCAGAACCCCACTACGATTTCACACAGCCGTTTATGCATGGCTCACATTTTTTGCACATTCCGCGGTCTTGATACAAATGACTGCTTCTTTTCTGTAACAATTAAAAATACTTTAAATATATTGGTATTGATTGTAGCGTAATTATAGACTATAGCTTCCCTCGATAAATAACCTATCTAACGCTGAAATAATTTTTCAAATTGGCCCAGTAGTTTTTAGGATTAGCGCGTTCAGGCAACAAACATGTCCATGGGCGGTGTTGATCACTTAACATCAGGTGGCTCACTAGCTCGTTTGCCTCCCTTCCCATAAAAAAAACTCTTTATCTTTATAATATTAGTATAGATATGTTCGAAAAATTAAGTAAGCTCAATAGTTACATATTTGCTTAACCATAGAGCTATATATGAGCAAACAATACCATATTTTCTAATGTACGACATTCAATGCCTAGTTTTAGTTGTGCACGAAACTTTTTAATGCGAAAAAGTTCATTAGGAATACGCTACGCGTGATGACATATTTATAACGTACACAATGAATATAAAAGATTAATTACTTTATAACCTACTCTAAGTACGTGTATGCACAAATGTTTTGATATCCGCAATCTTCAACTAATTAGGTTACTTATTACCTATCAATCCATGTCCATCTTACGGAAATTCACACACTCTTATTGAGTAAGTCTTCCAAATAGTAGTAACACAGACTAAAGTAAATTTAATCCATAAAAAACAGACATTACAAATGCCCAGTCAAGAGTATAAAAATGAGACGTGACGTTAGGATTTTACGTTCAACCCAGACACCGTCTGACACAGATTCAGTTTCTAAAAAAACATGAGAAATTTCTATCGCAACGATCGGTGATAAATGGTTCAATTGTAGAAGAATTGCACGTTTGTAATGACCGCAGGGTATCAGACGGGCGGTAATAAAAATTGAGTTTGATGAACAACTGTCGGAAGGGTTTAAAAGGGATTATTAGTTTCATATCTGGTCGGATCTTTTGCATTTCCGTCACGTCTCGTTGTTCATTTTATAATATGGTAACTTGATGGTTAATAACATATTAATTAAGTCACAACAGTATATTATAATAATAATATTAGTATAGGTATAATGCTCGATTTCTGGAAAAATGCTGCGGGCTGCGTGTATTTATGTCAAACACCTAAATTTCTTATTGACTTTCTGAGGCTCAAATTCAGGTTTTTTCATACCATGTTATATTCAATGTTGGCCAGAATTATGTGCAGAATTGTTAAATGGATTAAATTACATACATATGTACTCTATAATCTACATCCAATACATGTATCTCCAAAAACACACAGCATTATTTAGCCAGCTTTATTTTTGAGTCCCATTCTGACATGTGTGACACTACTGAAAATTTCCTAGCGAAGGACCCTAGTGACGCTTTGACCGACCTGGGCAACGAACCTCGGTCTTTTAAAATCCACACGCCAATAGACGGCGAGAACGAATACGCAGTGTCATAATTTATTTAATTAATAACTTTAATGTGTCATGTCGTTAAAATATAAATAGTTTAATCCAAACACTAAACAAAGCGTTCCAATTTAATTATAAACAATTTTCATCGAAAGTTAGGAAGGTTAAACTATAAATATAACGGCATTAAATAAACGGCGTGGATTACAATACTCTAAAACAAATAAAGTTTAAACGAGGCAAATTCATACAAAACTTTGCCATAGTAGACGAGGTACAGGGTGCCTTAAGTAAAACATAATTGTTCAGTGTAAACATAATTTACGGCATTAGCGAGAAAATTAAATTTTCATTATTCCTGCAATAAATATAAACTTTGAATTTAATGCTAGCTTATTTTCTTTGCTTCATAATTCACATAATTTCTTATTTGACGATTTTGAAATAAGTTAGTAAAATTATCCCACGAAGCGGAACATACTTTTCTAATTAAGTTGTCCAAAGAAATTGTAGTTATATTTCGTTAATGTTATGTAATATTTTATGTAATATTATTGTTAATTATAACTAAATATTATAAGAAATTTACTAGGCAAAAAAAAATGTAGGAACACGTCTTCGGATTTTAGAAAGTTGTGTGCTTAGAATTTACATCCACCTCATTCATGGTGTTTTTATACACTTTTCGAAAAACTGTGATATATATATATATATAGTTACGCACTAACAAAGCTTCTAATTTCGAACCTAATTCAAGGCAATGTGTGCTATTTGTAACAAATAAAACGATTTATTCACGTATATCAAAAATATATTTTGTAGCCATTTCTGACAACTTCTATTACCAAGTTCCAACAATGCATTGCATTACCTTTAACTAGTTTGAAACTACTCAGTTTTAATTAGAAATATAACTTTGCTACACATCTGTTAAGAACTTCACTTGAACTCTTAAGGCTTGGAATATTTACTTAAATCGATTCATGCGGTGAGTTTCGTTCAACATTCACTTTGATATTGTCAACTTGGTTGGATATTAAATTAATATCTGCAGAGAATATCTATTTATGTTTAACTAATTTATTCGGGAATATTCAATTGTACGTATCAAATTTGGTAAATTCTAGACGGTTTATTAAGCGCAGTAGACAAAGCAGCGGACGCCGGCAAGCTGAACAGAAATCTGAGTAATGTTTTGAATAAATGAACGCAAACATTTGTACTCGTATTTATTTCACTTCGTATTTGTATTGTGATGTTGGAGTATTTTCTGTATTATTTACGAAAATAATACATATAGTCACGCTGGTACGTCAGCAAGACTTCGAATTTCTACGAAACTATGAATTTCTTCTTTTGCTTCACTTGATCAATCTTATGATTCAGCATGATCATTCAGGAATTCCATTACCTGTTTTTTTCTTTAGGTCGTCATTTTTGATACGATCGATAGAATCGACCATTTAATTTTACCCATTCAAACTTTTCTTGTACTGACGCATGGCATTTTGTTATCACCTAACCGTCGACGATTTTAAATTTAAATTTACGTACATTCGCATTAAACCAGTTACGTAAACTGTCTTACTCCCTATCAGCAATAAAGTGTTCTCACGCCAAAAGCAGGACGTATATAGCCTGAAGATGAAGATTAATAACAAATTGATCAAGTAATTTGAAAATTCGAAATATACTTTTTGTTCAGCCTAAAATCACGTTCGTGTGTTTCCGTGCCAAACTTAGTTTTGTCATATTGCGTCATTCGCTCGCGTAGATATGTCGTAAAACTTGCTTATTTCGAGTCATCGGGCTGCAACGCGACCATATATTTTACACGGAGGACACGTCCCGAAGTTTAAATTAGACGTGCCCCTGAACAGAACTTGCATAACGTTTGCAAAATCATTAAATTATTCACAATCACTAGTCGGTTAGAAATTCGCTCTAATACTCATGAACTCTATGCAGTTGTTGTGACTTTAACGTAAGAGTACAGTTTTCCATCGATAGGGAGAAAGTATAAATAAGAAAGTAAAATATGTGAAATAGATTTGGCTTAGCATTTTTGGTATGGACATAGATGGGAACTCAGGAAGTAAGGCTACTTTTTATTCCGGAAAAATTAAAGGTTCCCTTGTTACGTAAGTAATTTGAAATCGCGCTCAAACAGAGCTACGCCCCATTGCTGGTAAAATAACAAAGTAAACAAAACCATTAGTAAATTATTTGAATAAAAGACTTTCACTCTTTTTTGCTGACACTAACGCCTTCAAATTCCATTGATTTCCTAATGGAGAAACCCTCTAGATCGCACGGAACACACTAGTCCACGAGGCCACGAAGCCGTCAGAAATATTATTAGAATAAAAAAACTTAAGCCTTCCTATTACCCAAAAGGCTTAATATGTTTTTAAATTTTAACTGTACAATTTCTGTGAATCATCATCAGCTCATATACGTCCCACTGCTGGGCACGGGCCTCCTCTACCATTGAGAGGGTTTAGGCCTTAGTCCACCACGCTGGCCTAGTGCGGGTTGGTGGACATTTTTGTGAATCAGTTACACATTTTTGCTTCCTTCAGAGTCGATCAATTTTAATTAAGTTAAAAAGCTACCTTTGTCGTGGCTCCTCCACTCCCTCGTAATATTGTATTGCTGAGTAAATTCTCATACCAACCATGACAGTATCTGCGGGTGCAATATAATGCAAATTCTGAGTGCGCTCTTGTTTCGAAATCACACTACGTATTGGAAATTGTACTGAATTTTATGATTATGCTGGGATTTGTTTATCCTTAGAGAGTTTAATGTTGTGCAGTGAACGAGAAAAGCGTAGTAAATGGTGTTAAATATTTTGGGTATTGTTATTCACAAATTCACAGTGTGATGAAATCGCTTCGATCGATTACCGTCGGACATGCGAAAGAATTGGAACTTTATAACGATGGGAGAATTTAAAAAAAATCAACGATTCCCACGTTTTCAAATGCATAAAAAGTAAATTTTTGTTTCGACATCTAATTATTCCAGAAACCCAAATCTATTAAACGAAAACAAATATTTGTTATCTACCTCATAAACGAATTCAAAAAGATTAAAGCCTTTGACGTTGTATGAGCCAAGTTTACGTTTTTATGAACACATAAAAAAATATGAAGACCAAGGTTTGCATGGGTTTTTGTTACTCAATCATGCCTCAACGGCTGAACAAATCTGGATATAATTTGGTACATTCGCAGATTACTATTTGGAATGACATGTATATGTAATTTTTCCCCGACACATCTTATTTAACACGGTTGAAATTGGTAGTATTAGCTAGTTTTATTTATTTAAACGATTACGATTAATACAATAAAGACAGGGGAAATACA
The DNA here is from genome assembly GCA_907164795.1 of Hemaris fuciformis. Lineage (NCBI taxonomy): Eukaryota > Metazoa > Arthropoda > Insecta > Lepidoptera > Sphingidae > Hemaris > Hemaris fuciformis. Next base: position 4,370,967 of record OU015443.1, read on the forward strand.
TACATACATAGACTCACGCCTGTATTCCCCGAAGGGGTAGGCAGGCGTGCATTTCTGCACAGGGGAAATATTATTTATAAAGAAATGTAAGTTATTTGTACATATTTATTATACCAAAATTTGTAGCTTCAAAGCTATAACTTCCTTTCTAATTGTTATTAAATCATATCAAAATAGAACATAACCCACAGACTAAAGAAATTGAGAATCAGTTATCACCTTTTTAGTTGGAACCCTCCTCAGAGCGTTTATCAAAGTAATATCAGAGTTCTTCGAGACGTGAAATATGGCCGTGTTTTCCAAGCATATCCCAAGTTTGAGATTAAATTACCGCTACTCGCCTGCCGCAATATGCTAAAGACTCCGAACTACACAACCGCATCAAGTACAACTTATTTGAATGTCTTCGCAAGTTCTAAACATGATTCACACAATTTGTATTGAAATTGGAATAATTCTTCGGAGAAAATTATACTGTTACTTATTGCAATTGTAATTTTATGATGAAATATCTTTTAATCATTTCAAAATCGTTTCTTTTCAGGAATAGATTATTTCTTCCCTGTCAACATGTGTTTTGCTGTTACGCTTTATATTTGTAGTCATTATCATCATCACCAACAGCCTTTGTCATGTCCACTGCTGGACATAGGCCTCTCCTATGGCACGCCACTAAGCTCAATAGATAAGATATTTATAGTGCCAATACATTACGAGTATTTTCTCATATCCGTATGAGAATACTGTCTACTATCTCGCAGCACAAGTATGTACCATGCAATCTGGAGGTCCCGGGTTTGATTCCCGGTTCGGGTTAGGATTTTTCGTTTAGGAAATTCTCAGTATCAACACGGAGTCTGAAATTATGGGTCTGAAATAGTGTCCGAAAAACGGGAATAGGTTCGGCCTCTATTACGTGGTACAAATAATTATAATTAGTAGTATAATTGGCGAAATGTAGGGGCGGAAATGCACGTCTGCCAATTTATGTAAATATGTATGTTGTACAATATCATTAATTTAACTTTTGTCTGTGATAACATTATCTCGAAAATACGGGCTTAAACACAGAAATATTTATACTGGCGTGTAAAATATGTTCGTTCTATTGTTGTTTCTGGGTCGGCCGCCTGACAGAGGTCACTAATTCACACTGACCTTATTAAATATAACCCGGGTAAATACCCACTGAAAATACAAACAAAATGTTGATATATTTTTACTAATAATTTTCTTTGTAATGAAGCTTACTAGAAACTAGACCAGAATATTTTTATTTTGGAAAACAAAGATTTTAAATATATGTATTTGGTGATTGTATAAAATAAAGCTGTAGAACCTGTATTGCACGGTATGTAACAAAAATAGTAGATGAAAAATGTACACACAACTTTAGTATTCCTGAATTGATTTATAATTTTATGCAGATCGACGTATGAGCACCATCTTGTCTTAGAATAAATATAATAAACAAAGACATGAAACAAAACAAGGAGTAATCAATCAAAATAATCAGCTACTCTTTTTTATATAGCACGAGTTACTGTTACAAACAGATACATAGTGGATATATGATAAATTCAAATAATATCTAATTACACTACTCGTAATAGTATACAAATACTTTGATCAAAACTATTTGCTGATCATTCTATTCTAATACAAGACGATTCAAATTAGTAATAAAAAAAAACAGCACGATGGCAAAACTGTTACTTCCCGACAGTCTTAAATATGACCGTCGTTATACCCCAGTCGAGCCAGCCTATTCACACTTCAGTTGAAATTTACACTTTTTCTCTTATACATTCATTTCTATTTGAAAATCGAAGATCAAAGCAACTCAAAGATACTCGTATATTTCTACGGAATCTGTTAGGTAATGAAGTGAGCAAATTTAATTATGGTTATGTTTGATGGCGAAGCTGCAACGAGGTACACGAACCCTTGCAGGTTATCTCCAGAAGACATGGGTAGCACCAAAAAGGTGTTTTAAGCGTACCTCACGCTCTTGGGGTAATATAATTAAGTTTGTTTAAAACAAAATCCTACTTAAATTTCCTTATAATGTTTTTCCTAGGGTTTACGCTTACAAATATAGTGAGAAAGTTACGTGGATGACGACAATGTTACGAATCATATCGATTTAGATATGAACCTTAATAATGTAAATTTTGTTATTGTTTTTATTAATAAAACATTTATTGAAGTTTTATTTTTATATTACTAAAAATACATATGCGAAAGAGCTAAGCCGTATTTAACCCGATTTACAGTAGTATTGGACTGGTTTGACGAGATTATTATTGAAACTGTCATTGAGATTTTTAAAAACCGAAATCCTTTAGTCTATTAGTTTACTTTTAATTTCCAAAAGGTGAGTCATAAGCGGCCGATAACATTAACCATCAGTTAAATAGGCAGTTGCCAAACCCAAGCCATAAAAATCATATAAACAGCAGTGCCCTTGGTATTACCAGTAGTTTTTAGGGAAAATCACGCGGCCCATAAGAGAGCAGTAATTTCAACGTTTCCCCATAGCGTTGCGTGTGAGGAAAATATTACCAAAACGTTATGCGTCAACCATAGGTAGTCGAAAATCGATCCATTTGCGCCAATCACGACGTCTCGGGGCGACGACAAACGTGATTGTTCGCAATCTCCCTGTGCACTATTACAGTTGCAAATATAGTAAATTATGGCAAGGCGTTCGCTTGCTCTGTTATTGTACTGGTAGGAACTTCTGTGCCTTGTTGCGGTCCTGGTATTGCGCAATCAACGTTCTCATTATTATTATTGTGCACGGAATACATTACTGTTTGATGCATATTCTTTGAATTGTTGAGCATACAAAATGCTTTATGTGGTAGCTTTTGTCTTTGACTTTAAAATTGTGTCATAAAAGACTAATTTTGTTAATTACTGTTATTACGTTCTTTAATAAGGAAATTCTTTAGAGCGGGGTGCCCAGAAAACAAAAAATGGGAATGCCCTTTATGTGATAGGATTAAAACACAACTGGTTACTGTATTCTTATTGTACAAAGCAACGCATGTTGAAAAAATGAAATGTAACCGACAGTACTCGATAAATCAATAAGTAAAGAACAAAATTCTATGATATTTTATTCACGTCACAGAGTAGAAAATATCAGCAAAAACGAACATCGATATAAAAGGCAACAATTTACTCCGTAAACCTATTGTACTCCCAGAAAAAAAATCCAATCCAATTCGCCACAACGATGAACGAACGATTAAATATAAAGTAACTCATATGTCAATATGAATCACAGATGAAACGCCTATAAAAGCCGAGCCGAACCGCATTAATATGTAATCGATAGCAGAAAATTACCGAGCTAAACTGGCCATTTTGCAAGCGGTCGGACGAGGCTGGCAAACCGTTAATAGCCCTTGCTTACCCCTCCCCCACACTACCTCCCACCCTACCTTGTAGAGGTGAGCCCCTGACTAATGACCTTCTGGTTCTCGTCATAAAATATGTACATATTGCGCCCTCAGGCCCACTTAGTGTGATCTTTATGGTGTTGTTCATTATCGTGCGCAAAAGAAAAGAGTAATAGATTATCTTGACGTATTTTGTAAAGGAGGTAATAAAAAATATATGTTTCTCGCTGTAATGTTCTTAAAAATACGTAGATTCACTCTCGCGGATATTCCTGAGGGATAGGCAGAAGCGTATTGAAACGAAACAGTTGATAATGTGCCACGCAAAGTCGAACCTGTTGCCGACTACCAAGCATATTCCAAAACTTATACAAATTTTGCTATAGTAAAACCTAAAATCACTGCTCGTGATCCAGGAATCGACGCTGGAAACTTTCTATCGCACATGCCAATTTATGCCTCGACAACGACAGTTAGTTAGGTACTCGTCTCTAAATATTTGGCCATGTTGGCCAGTTATCTGCCTACAGCGGTGTTGTTAGTGATTCTGTTACACATCGTGCGGAGAGTTCCCGTTAAATTGTTTTGATGGCTTTGTAGCCCTGTTGGTAGAGGTGGGATTTTATAGAACGTAAAGTTAGGTACATAGTACATACTGTCACAAGAATTTAAGTTTAATACGATTGTAATAGAGAGGTTACTGGTGAGAGACTTTGTCCAGTCGACAAGATTATGTCGGCAAGTTTCGGGATTTTTACAGCCTATAGCCTTCCACGATAAATGGACTATTCAACACAAAAAGATTTTTGATTACAACCAGCAGTTTCTCAGATTAGCGCGTTCAAAAAACAAACCAACTGTTCAGCTTAATGATATTGTAGTAAAGATTTACTTTACATCCAAAAAAAAATATTTAAATTTATTGATCTTTACTTCTTTCTGTCGGTCACTGGCTTCCTCTGCAATTATGAAGAGTAAGGGCCTAGTCCACGAGGTTTGCGTGAGTCGGTGTTGGTGGGCTAATTTGATGTTTAATTATAATAATTTCCTAATCCATGACAGCCCTGTGGCGCAGATGGCTAGACACCAGCTTGCGAAATGAGAGGCCACGGGTTCGATCCCCGCACCGAGACAAATGTTTGTGTGATCCACAAATATTTGTTTCGGGTCTGGGTGTTTGTGAGACCGAAAAGTCTCTCGTAGTCTCTGATACCCACGCCACGGGACTTGTATCCTAGTGTGGGGTCAGTACTATGTATGTGACTGTTGGGTGTATTTATTTATTTATTTACCTAATACCTATTCCATCCATTCAGACATAATATCATTCATATACATTTAATTCATAATCTGAATATATAAAAAACCCAAAACATGTGTATATGAAATATATCCCAAATTATGCTACAAATTGAACAAAATGCTCGTCCCTGTTATCGAATAAAAACAGAACAAACTACGCTAACTGTTTAATAAATCTCTCAAAATATTCATACGCTCGAAGCAGATATTTTATGACGAGCATAAATCACATGAAACTAAGCGACGCATCGCTTTTATAGCAAGTGAATTATATAAAAATTCTGTTTCAACATATATTTGATCACTTTTTTTTTACAGCCCCGTGGCGCAGACACCAGCTTGCGAAACGAGAGGCCGCGGGTTCGATCCCCGCACCGAGACAAATGTTTGTGTGATCTACAAATATTGAGACCGAAAAGTCTCTCGTAGTTTCTGATACCCACGACACAAGACTTGTATCTTAGTGTGGGATCAAAACTATGTATGTGACTGTTGGGTGTATTTATTTAGTTATTTTATCTGCAATGGTACCTGTGCAGTACGATGTTCAAGTAAAAAATGTATTTCCTTGTAAGGTTTTTTTTTATAGCGATAACACATTCCAACGCGGTAGTATTATGCAACTGACAACTCCTAATATGTTCTTGTTGCCTAATGATGATAACACAATTATTCAGTCGCATTTGTTTTGTAGTAGTCAATACTGTATTAAGACTATTTTGCGCTAAACATCACATGTTAATAAAACTATGCCGTTCCAGTATCATCATCAACATCAGCCCATATACGTCCCACTGCTGGGCACGGGCCTCCTCTACATCTGAGAGGGTTTAGGCCTTAGTCCACCACGCTGGCCTAGTGCGGGTTGGCGGACTACACACCTAAGAAATTCCTAAGAACTTTTAGGTGTGCAGGTTTTATCACGATGTTTTCCTTCACCGTTAAAGCAAGTGATAATTTATTGTGAATACACACATAACTTCGAAAAGTCAGAGGTGTGTGCCTGGGGTTTGAACCTGCGACCGCCGAAATTCTCGACCGCGCGCCTTAACCTCGAGGACATTACTGCTTTTATAAAAATTCCAGTATAAAAATGCGTAATATTTTCTTAAAATAAGACTGTCTGTCCAGCTTGTGTTTGAAAGCTACTATTGCGGTATCTGGGTTCTTCTCAGGGTTTTTTCATCACAACATGTTCGATAAATTTGTATCTATAAATCAATTCAAAGTAATATGTATTGAATAATATCAAGAACTAGAGGGGTATCATATTCAGTTCAAGTGTACCTGCAATAGTATTCCTGGAAAAACATTTTACTTTCAAGTAAGCTACCGCTCCATATAATAAAAACAAGAAATAACAAGGTTTCTACGTTCTTATTAATAATGTTTGTTTTTTTATCTCACCATCATCATCATCATCAGACCATATACGTCCCACTGTTGGCTGTTTTTTTTTTATCTATAATGAATCAATTATTAATCGACCATATTTATATGAGATTAAGTATTTGTTTCGGGTCTATGTTTTCTTGTGAGACCTAAAAGGCTCCCATAGCTTTTGGTACCCACGACACAACGGTTGGACGTATACGGGCTAATGATTGTTTTATATTACAAGAACACAATTCTTGACAGTTTGTAGAGTATTTATAAAGGTTTTTTTTATGGAGGTTTATTTTTTTATTTATTTATTTTTTTATTTTATTTAAATTATAAAGGTTCATTGTTAATATGTATAGAAGTGCAATTTTTTTAACGCTCTTCTATTATTATGAAGCGTATAAGAAGGTATTTCTATATTAATTTAATGATAAAAGATTTATATTAAAACTGAATGTAATGCACTTAATGCCTAAAGAATTCTCTACCAAAGGAGGTTACAAACATGGATTTAACTTATAATTTTCCACCACAAAATATTCCGTATATTATTATAGCACTGCAAGTCATTTACCTACATCTTAAATAAGGTTCAAACTATAGTCTAGCATCTATGTAGAAAGTTGCGCTACAGTTCCTCCAGCGTCCAGGGCATTCCAAATTTTCATCTCCCTCAGCAGCAGATAGTTTTCCCCTGGGATACATTTTTGTGTAGCCTCTGACAAAAGACTCGAAATCTATCTCTGCATATTGGTATGTCACAAATTACTTCTACAATGTTTTTCTGTATTAGGAGACTACATAGTAGATAATTTAAAAGGAAATAGAAAAGAAGGCAAAGATCACTGGGATAGCAGTTCTATTATGTTCATACAAGTTTCTTCAAAGCATTTGCTTAAAATTTTCATATTTATCTAATAAAAAACTGTTTTTGATGTTTTATTCATGCCTCATTGGTGCCACGGAAAGGTATGTGGCGTGCTATCGAGAAGTCCTGTTAACACTTAGTCCAGTTAAAGTTTTTTTAGCGTCATTCCATTTGAAAATTCTATGTAGAAGAACGACGTCTAGAAATTCGCCCGATTCAAGACAACGGGCTTGCTGCCTATTACAAAGGACTTAAATTGAAATTGAAATGTAGTTATAGAAATACACCTCTGCATTTCCCTTTGAGAATACAGACGCGATTGTATGTTTTAATTAAATCCTAATAACTTCAGCAGTATACTAAGAAATACTTCATTCTATTGCTAATCATTAATAGTAAACTCGGTATTAAGTCTAGAAACTTCACATCTTAAACTAAGAACACTAATCTTTGTTAGCTATGATTACATCAGATATTATTAGCGCAGGGATTTCTCTTTTCTAAGAAATATTCAACTAATATTATAATTGCGAAAGTTTGGATGTATGTTACTCGATCACGCCAGAGCGGGTGAACGGCTAAATAGTGGGATCTTTATAAAATTTAATACTTAGCCAGAATGTAGTCTATATGTTCCATGATTTTTCGTGGATCAAAGTAAGTATGATCAAATTTTACCATACCTGATATTTCATCATCATCATCATTATGAGTCCATATACATACGTCCCACTGTTGGGCATAGGCCTCCTCTACAAGTATCCTCTTAACCATTTAAGTAAGTGATAATTCATTTAGAATACATACTTGGAAAATCAGAAGTGTGTGCCCGGGGTTTAAACCCGCGACCGCCGAGATTCCCAACCGCGTGATTATTTATTTATTTACACTTTATACAACTAAACACATAATTGTAAACTGGACTTAATGCCTAAGGCATTCTCTGCCAGTCGAACCTTGGGTGATGCAGAGATGATGCATAGTAGGTGTGCAAAAAAAAAAAACATTTATAAACATACACATACATACATATTACATATTATAAGCCAATATACACTGGTAAAGAAAATAAGTAATGAATTTAATGTAATAGTAGTTATAATAGTAAATATATAAATATAATATGAATATAAATATTATACATACCAAAATACTATAATACATACATAAAAATAATACTATTTTATTAAACCTCGAGGTGATTACTACTTTTTTATACTAGGATTAAAATATAGGACTGCCACTCGATCCTGCAGCACAAGTGTGTGTCGAGCGATTTATAGGTCCCGTTTCGAGCAGAGTATGAAATGAAATGATTTTTTTTCATAAAAAATATTTCTAACATGAATCTGATTTGTGCCCAGAAACAGCAATATGCTTGCTCAACAGGAATTACAAACACAGCTAGCGCATCGTAGGTGCTAAATTTCACCTCTACTCCAAATATGGTGAGTGACTTGTATACGTAACTATTAGGTACAAACACCAACCCCATCTAAACATCGTGCACCCCGGCAATATAATTAACAGATGTTCATCATTCTGTATTCACGACAAAACACGCACGGCGCGAACCCCGTAATTAGACGGAGCAGGCTTTATTCCACGAGCACCTCAGCCTTGCTAATGAGGTGGCGTTGCACTAAATAAATACTAACTGCTCTGATTGGCTTATGACGTGGTGCGAATAGTTACAGACTCAGCGACTCAGCTCAATTATCGTGACGGTTTTTGTACACGGGCATGACGATCTTAATTTCATTCACACTTGAATTTTGTTTTAGCACGGCTCTTGATGCACGTGTGTCATACAGTAAATTATGCACTTTAAAGTTAAAGGAAAGGATCGTGGGAAAACCTGAGATAAATAGAAGGTGAGTCTGTTGCGGTTTTTCAGGCACATTTCCAGACTCCGTGCTACTACTGAAAATTTCCTTATTATAAAATTACATTAAACGGATTTTTTTGGGCACATTTCCAGACTTCGTGCTGTTACTGCTCTAGATCTAGATCTACATACACACACATTGTGCCATGAGACCACGAGGCAGTCTGCCTATCCCTTTCTGGGAATGCAGGCGTGAGGTTATGTATGTTATTAAAATTTTACCTTATGTTTTGAGGCGACTATCCCGTCAAAATTGAATAATCTTACTTCTATACTATTTATTCCATACCTACATTTAATAAGTCCCTGTTAAATAAATTAAACTACGAAATTTGTAACACAGCTCATTCTACGCAGAACTTCATCGAGCAAAATTAATCCAAAGTGCGATATTGTTATTTAGGCGCACCGAAACGGCTCTATTATCTATGTAATGGTTTTAACAAATTGCTGATAGGGAAACTTGGTCTACAATAAATAGACGCGATTTGTTAACTCCTCCGTTAGACTCCACATCGCCCCCACCTAAAATCGCCCCCTATAAATAGCGAACTTTGATAACTTTGGCGTTTGAAAGCCTAATTGTTTCTTGAAAAGTCTTTTTCTTCGTTAAAATTTGTTTTTAAAGTTATTAGTTACTGGTATTTGACTGTTGATGTTTAATGAATTGTACATAATAAGTAGACTTTTATCTAGGTCAATCATTATGTGATTTACCCAAGAAGTTTGGTTAAAATAGTCAGCTTAGTAACAATTATTTTCCTATCAACGTAAATGATAAACTTTTGTGAGATCAATGCAACTATATCAAAGTTTCCATTTATTTGTTTTATTATTTTATGTTTTATTATTAGAATGACGAATCTATTAACGTCTTGAATCATTTTCTTTTGCATGAAATTATTAATTTTGCCACGTTTATTGGTTACATATTGCTTGGCGTCGAATCTAGGACATTTGAGTATACGATCGTAATACACTAGCTTCAATAAATCATTATTAAATAAATAATAATTTAAAAAGAGAATTTAAATGACTTTATTAAAATCCAATTTGAAGCCGGAAAAGTTTTTACTCAACGAGGAAAACATTTTTCATCCACAAATCCGGTTCGTTACCGGGAGATTTTGGTGGATTTTAAAGGTGACGTTCTAAGCTCGACTAAGCCCTTGTAAGTGACCAAAATCCAGTGACATCCCGGCCGCCTGATAAGAAAAGGTTGGTTATGAATGTTGGGTCAAAGTCTCATTTATTATTTTTAAGGTTGGAATTAAATACAGTGCTGCCTCGTTGGTACCGCAGCTAATAGCGGAAGTGCCATGAGATCAAAATGTCTTCGGTTTGATTTGATGGCGTATTATTGGATTATTTCATGGATCAATATTCAGTAGCACGGTGTTTCGAAATGTACCTTCAATATTGTAATAGACCTAACGGGCTATAAACATATCTGAAAAATGTGGATGCAAAAATTTACCTTTGAGTGTATGTGTGTGGTTCCGGAATGTGACACACTTGATTCATGTACCGTGATGAATTTTACACCATTTTCGACATTCGCTGTTCATGTCTGTTCAAATATTCTAGATTGAGCCAATAGGAACTGGCAATCACACTTATCGAAGGAAATATTATCTTTTTTCACGTTATTTAAAGTAAGAATTGATACATACTTAAATTACATGGCTACATAAGAATCTTTGAATCATCAATATGTATTATCAACTTAACTATAAATAATTTCCTATCCCCATAAATAAACAGTCGAGTAGTATTAAACAATATTGTGAAACCGAAGTAAGGAAGCGTTCGCAATATTTATTCACAGAAAAATAAATATTTTCCTCCTGCGCATTTTTAGTCTGTTACACCTCGTGTCAGTTCTAAAACAACAACTTACGTTAAATAAATTCTCAGAGGCCCCGTCTAGACACATTCAAGAATACATTTAGGAATACAGGAGATATGACAGATGCGAGAAATATGTTTTTGGAATTCAAAACATCACTTGAATATCTAAATAAATAATGCTTTGTTTCACACGTATGTTCGCGAACGGAATTTATTAGATTCTTGTAAGACAGTCTAGCTAAAAGTAGAACATTTTCATAGCATATAAAATCTTTATTAATAGTCTAACAATGTTTAAGGGACAGGCTTATTAAAGAAGCCCATTCCAAGAATAATTATCATCATCAGCCCATGTACGTCCCAATGCTGGGCACGGGCCACTCCACCACACTGGCCTAGTGCGGGTTGGCGGACTACACACCTAAGAACTTTTTAGGTGTGCAGATTTCCTCACGATATTTTCCTTCACTGTTAAAGTTAGTGATAATTCATTTATAATACACACATAACTTCGAAAAGTCAGAGCTGTGTGCCTGCGACCGTTGATATTCTCGACCACGTGCCTAAATCTCGTGGCCGTCACGACTTCTAGAATAAAATTAAGTGTATTATAAAACATGCCCTTATGTTCTTTTTATACTGGCACGGGCAGCTGAAAGTCTTATTAATTAAGTGCCGTATGACCTAAATAGAGAACGTTGAAAAGAAACCATTACGACTTATTTACCAGATGACATCATTATATCGTGTACATATATTGTAATATTCCTATTATTAAAACTCGGCCATTTATAGCAATATATTTTACAAAGTGCCCCTCTCGCGGTACAAGTATGTGCCGTGCGATCTAGATGTCCTGGGTTCGATTCCCGGGTCGGGCAACGTGTTATTGGGGTTTTCCATAAAGAAATTCTCGGTAACAGCACGGAGTCTGGAAATGTGCCCGAAAAACGGCAATAGGCTCGCCCCCTATTACGTGGGACTGATACTACTAGGCGAAATGTGGCTGCAGAAATGCACCTCTGCCTACCCCTTCGGGGAATACAGGCGTGAGTTTACGTACGTGCGTATTTTACAAAGTGAAATATAATATACCCCACAAGGTGGACCGACGATTTTGCGAAAATCGCGGGAAGCCGGAAGCAAGCTGCTTCCGACAAAACACTCTGGAGGTCTTTGGGGGAGACCTTTGTCCAGCAGTGGACGTCTTTAGGCTGATGATGATGATGATGATGATCATGATGATGAAATATAATAATGTCATTTCTATTTCGTTTTCTGTAAATGACACTAACACAACATATATAAAGGCTTCTTACTCGTTTTAAATATTTGATAAGTGTAATCATAACACTTAGATACAAATATGAAGTAAAAAATCATTAAACATTTGTTTTACTTTGGAAACGTAGCCAGATCTCTGTACCTACAACTGTCTTCTCCAAAACTTCAAAGATACTCAACTATCTTCACCTAGTAATAACCCTATCGAATACACAAAGGAACGTCTTAGAAAATGTTTTAAACGAAACAACCTCGTACAACTACGTAAAATCATATTAACACAGACATCGACTTCAGTGGGCTTCCATCTGAGAATAGCCTCTACAAAGTTCTTACGCCAACTATTACAGCGGATCAACTTAGATATTCTAATGAAACGACCTGTTTACAAGCGGCGCAAATACAAGGCCGATGTTAAGGTCTTAGAATACAATAGTACATTACAAGTAATATTATAAATACGAATGTGAGTTGACTGCTTGTTTGTTTCGCTTTACGCCATAACCGATTTTAAAAATATGTACGTATATTTACCAATGGAAAGTATATTGTCAGCGAGTAACAAAAGATGCCTCGTGGCGTCGCGGCAATTATGTGCCGTGCGATCTATCGGTCCCGGGTTGGGCAAAGTGTTATTGGGTTTTTCTATTAAGAAATTTTCAGTAGCAGCACGGAGTCAGAAATTGTGCCCAAATCACGGCAATATGCTCGCCCCATCGTGGGCATTAGTTACTACGAGACACGTTACACAAACACCTAGACCCGAAACAAATATCCACAAGATCACATAAACATTTGTTCAGTGAGAGAATCGAACACGCGGCCTTCCGTTTCGCGAGCTGATAACTAACCTTGTTATTAAGTCTTAACATAAACTACTACACAATTCTATCGTTTTCATAAAAGTGGACATCAAAGTATTGCTACAGGACACACACGTCACAACGGAGGCTTAGTCTTTCGACCGTCCACTGTTTAGTTATCCAAGGGAATACGGAATGCCGCACGTAGAGTGTAAGCCTCTTTACATGATTGGATTGCGGTCGACAACGGAATACCTATGACCTAGGTAACATTTACTAGTTACTTAAGGTTCAGTACATAAACCCTTTATTTATGTAAAAAAAATCTATGTGGAATGTGACGTGATCCTGAACACTTACACTAATCTATTTTGGTATCGAGGTTGTTTCGTTATTTCCATATGTTATGGTAAATCTAGATAAAGTGTCGAATATATCGTGGTAACATATGTATAAAATCATGCATTCCTGGTGTGTTATACGGCTTCTTGATTATCTTAATCAATATGATCGGATATTTTTGTAATCTTTGTTTATAATGTAGATGGGCGCCAAATACGCTTTGATGACAGGTTATCCGGTAAAAAGCGAAAATATTCATGAGTTTTGTTTCGACACACATACGTGCCGTCTGTTAATAACGCTCTTTAAAAAAACATTTCCAGGCACAAAAGCTTCGTACAGCTCAGCGCAGTCGGATAGACAGCTTGCAAAATGAGAGGCTGCCGGTTCGATCCTAGCACCGAGACAAATGTTTGTATGATCCATAAATATTTCTTTCGGGTCTGGGTTTATGTGAGACTTAATCTCTCGTAGTTTCTGATACCCACGATACAAGACTCGTATCTTAGTGAGGGGTCAGAACTATGTATACGAGTATAACTGTTGGGTATATTTATTTATTTAAAAAATCTACAATTATGCAAATATTTAACTAAAACAATCCAATCACAAATTACCCCTTTATCTAAAAGTGAGAAGATAAGATGACTTCAACTAGTCCTCATTTATGTAGCAAAGTCCTTCGGGGTTATGAAACCGTATATTTCAAAGTACATTGGTAATTAATTAGGGCGTATAATGTTTCGGTTCGTGTTAAGTTCTTGGCGTCACCTATTTTCTTCCGTTCGACCGTCATTATCTTTAACGACGAGCATTGTTCAGGGTCATTTTACCTTAGATACTGCTGGGTGTGCTCCAGAGGTCCTTTTGGATCCCCACAGGTCCTATTACAAAGGAGAAAATTACTTTTTTCCGTACTTGAATGAGTTAAATTATTATGACTGCGAAAACCCGTTGTTACGCTGTTTTGCGAAATATTTAATGCGCGGATAATTATTAAAATTTTTATGTTTGCTGACCAAAAAAATATAGGGATATTTAAGATTTCATATTGTTTTTGAATTGACAATTTATTTACGCGTTTATATCTTCTACATATGGAGTGGATTAAAGTCGAGTCATTGTTGTATTAAAAATTTACAAAAAAACTTGTATAGGTATAAGTTTTTTCCAAATATCATTTTTATAATATATGTATATCTTTTAACCAGAGTATAAAGTCATAGATTACTTTTTAATTGCCAATATTTTATCTAATCTAATCCGAATGAATAATTTAACAATTTGTACGTATATTATATTTTTTATATTATATCATATTCGTAGCAAGACTATTTGAATCTGCAAATCATTAGACATAAAACGTCTATTCAATCTAAAAGATTTCCTTATCTAACTAGATTTTCGAATTCAAAATATTCCTATCTAATTCGACTTAGTAATGGGTTTACACAAATATTTCCACGTCAAAGATCCAAGATCCAAATTCGGCCCTGTCCAATTATAATATTAAGGTACGTGTAAGGCGACTCTGCGAAATCTGTATAGATTTGAGCGCTTTCATCCCCTTTAATAAGTATCCTGTGTAATGTATAATACTGTAAAATGACCCAATTTCCTCCGTCGGCTCTATTTCATAAATTATGATATTCCTATTTCAGGTAAATGGGTTACAACTTGAGTATATAATAAATTGACTTGATATTTGCTGTAGTTTTAACCCTTTTTTTGACTGCCCCTGTTTTGACTGCCTCGTGGTCTCGCGGTACAAGTATTTTTTTTTTTTTTTTTTATTCTGGCACGGCAAAGTGACTCCACTGTACCTGATGGTAAGCACAGTGGAGTCCAAAAAATTACTACCGACCAGCGAGAAACGATATGGTCACCCGCTGGTCGACACAATCATGCCGGCCTGCACAAATGCTTCTTCACGCTTCGCTTAAAGGATCCAGGATCATAGGAAGGAGGGAACACGTGAGCTGGCAAACTATTCCACAGCTTGATGGTGCGGCAAAGGTAAGAGTTGGCGAACTTTTTGGTTCGAGCCGCGGATGTTGTAACCACAAAGCTGTGGCTTCGCATGCCAGCACGCGTGGTTCTGGTAAGGAAAGGAGAGGATGGGACAAGCTTAAACAATTCTTCAGAGCATTCACCATGATACAGACGGTAGAACACGCTAAGTGCGGCAATGTCCCTGCGCAACTGTAGCGGCTCCAGGTTGGCTGAAACGTCTGCATCATTCACAATGCGGATGGCACGCCGCTGCAATCCATCCAAGGCATCGAGAAGGTATTTGGCGGAACCGTCCCAGAGGTGCGAGCAGTATTCCATGCCCGGCCGAACCTGCGCTTTGTATAAGCGGAAAAGTTGACCGGGCGTGAAAAACCGGCGCACCCTGTTCAGGATTCCGACCCTGCGTGAAGTGGCGGATATAATGCCCTCGATGTGGGTCCTTGGATTAAGATCGCAGCGGATATCCACGCCTAGGATATTAAGGCCGTTCCGCATTGCGAGTGGAATGCCCTGAAAATTGGGGAGAGGGGAAAACGGGGATTTTTTGCACGAAAACGCACAGACCTGGGTTTTCTTGGCATTGAACTCAACCAGATTCCGGGTACCCCATGTAGAAATGAGCTCCAGGGTCCGATTGAGCTCAATGACAAGCTCCTCGCGTCTACTCTCAGTATCCGCCCGGCAACCTGGTGGCTTACTGCAGTACCGCCCATGGACCGTGCTGTCATCTGCATAGCAATGAATGTTGCCAAGCGGCAACATATCATTGATATGCAGAAGAAACAGGGTGGGCGATAGCACAGAGCCTTGTGGAACCCCGGCACTAACTGACATGAGCTGTGAAGCGTGCCCAAAAATGTGCCGAGCGATCTAGAGGTCCTGGGTTCGATTCCCGGGTCGGGCAAAGTGTTATTGGGTTTTTCCATTAGGAAATTCTCAGTAGCAGCACGGAGTCTGAAATTGTGCCCGAAAAACGGCAATAGGCTCGCCCCCTATTACGTGGGACTGATACATACCTGGCGAAATGTGGGTGCAGAAATGCACCTCTGCCTACCCCTTCGGGGAATACAGGCGTGAGTTTATGTATGTATGTATGTATGTGTACATACACTAATGGCTTAGTCTCTGAGAGGATAGGCAGAAATGTTTTTCTACACTCAAGTTTGCCAACTGTAAGGTCGTTTTTCGGGCGTCAGTACTTTACGCCCTATACTTCAGTATTTTCTATTTGGATATCTCAGTAACCCTTTGCCTAACCCGGTAATCAACTAAGGATCTTGACATTGCACTATACACACTTGTTGCAGTCTAATGTTACATCCATCTGGTATTAAAGATTATTCTAGAATTAAATCAGTAGGTTACAGATATTGAATGACTTGAGGTACTTTAGGAACACGGTAACGGTACACTGGAGTTTACGCAATACCTTAAAGTGTGTAACTGCCTGCGAGAGATTTTAGTCTTTATGTCAGCGTAAGCATTTAGTGAAGAATACAGCGCTTAAAGGGATGGCTGGAAAACTATGCATGTAATATGGGTAGTTTTCCAAAAAAGTATTTGTAAATACACAAGGTGTTATTTCCTATAGAAAATCTTATATTATGTATGTACATATATGATGATATTCGTGATGGCCTAGATGTTTAGACACGCGATGGAGAATCTCAACGGTCGCGGGTTCAAACCCCAGGCGCACACCTCTAACTTTTCGAAGCTATGTGTTTATTCACGATAATTCATCGTGTACTTCACGTACTTTAACGGTGAAGGAAAACATAGTGATGAAACCTGCACACCTAAAAGTTTCTTAGGCTAAACCCTCGCAGTTGTACTCGTAGAGGAGACCCGTGCCCAGCAGTGGGACGTATATGGGCTGATGACGATGATGATGATGATTTTATTTTTCATAAATCTAAATTCCGTTGATTATATGAACAGCAACATTTCGAACGTTTCCAACAGATATTTGTCGAGTAATTTTAGGACTTAGAAACTTTAGTCGAAATACTGTTCATTAACGTACTATAAATGATAAAATGAATGGACAAAATATTTTCAACATTGATGACATCAAACAAGACATTCTAAGACGTATAAAAACAAAACAGCTGAATAATTATATTCCTTCCTAATCCAACATAATAAAAGATCAAAATCAGACATTCATTTGATAAAAGCAAAAGTAAACAATGATATTAGTAAAATACATTACCGAAATCATAATCCGCATGACGTCACTGAAACACTGTCACAACCTAATCAACGCCATTAATAATGGCTTATTACAGTGATGCACTTAGATAAATGAGTTTTGTGTTCTGTATGTAGGGATAGAAAATTACGCTAGTTTCATTTTAATGTTGCTATGCGGATTTAGATACTGCTGTTCAGAAAAAATGTATATTCTTTTTTGAAGGGTAGTCTTGTTTCACCCTCTTTCAATATTTATCTAAATGAATGACAATGTGGCCTTGGATTACTTACGTGCTTGCTTTTTAAATATCAATCTAATATCTCCAGTTTCGATAGGTTTTGTGTTATGAATATCAAAATCTACGAGAAAGTTTACATAAAAACACATATTGCAAAACAAATATTTACGATAATATTAATTACGCTAATATTCACACGAGTATTAGTGCCCCGCCTCTGGTTTTATAGTGTGGCTAGATTTTTCTTTTCTTTAATTCTTATCCTAATTCTTTATTTCTTTTCCCTTACTTAGATATTCTTAATTTAAGCGTGGAATATTATTTTTTTGTTTGAAAAAAGACAATACATGTGCCGCCAGTCGCTTTTAGAAAAGTAATTTTTACAAAACCCAAAAGTATTTCGCACAAATTTTGAGGAACACGTAGCTGTGTTTTTTCAACCTGATATTTCTGCCTAAAGCTAGAATTTCCAGAGGCCATTCCATTTGGCATTCCTCCAATAAAAGGTGAAACGAACGGTGCCAAGCTTTTGTAGTTTCAATAGAGATTGCTGTTTTAAGAGTACTCCTTGTTATGTTAAGAATGGATATCTGTTTATTACAACTATGATGGCCTGGTAAGTTACATGTGCAATTTGTACTGGATCAAAAATTTTAAGGTTTTGTATGTGCGAGTATATTTAGCGAGTTATAAAAGTATATAAGTACTTCGTAACTATTTTTTCGGCATTGAAGTCAGAAGGAAACGTATGTATACAAATATAAAATATAAAAGTGATTAATAACGTTATAGCTGCCTCGTGGTCTTTCGCTACGAGTGAGAGTCATGCGATTTAGAGGTTTCAAAAAGTCTGTTCCAAAATCCCATCTATGTCAATATTAAAAATCATCCAAACCGGCAAAGTACTTATTGAGTTTATACGTCTTTATAATATTCCATATTACTTTAAACCTTCTTTAAAATACTTACAGCTGATATCGTCAATTTTCTTATATCTAGCAGAACTGAAGTTATAATTTTCATTAAGACTATTAAGGGCTTATTTCACTCCTGGGAACGCTAAAAACGCAAGCGCTTTGGAGAAGATTAAGTAGACGGGCAGATGTTAATAATGTCGGGGTGAAAATAAAACATTTTAAAAAGTAATTATTTAAATGAATCACGCACACTGCTGACTATAAAATGTTAAATATACCTACTTTGTTTTTGTATTATTATTTTTAATTAATTATTCACATACTTTCTTATATACCTTCGTACATAGAACAAACATAAACCAGAAATTGCTTTTGATTATAGAAATTTGAAAACATGTTCTAAGGTAACACGCCTAAAGTAAGGCTTACTTCGTTTCAGGAGAAAATAAAGTGCCTTATTGGTCCTGTAGCTTGTATGTGCGTCCAGGAGTACACGTGTTCAATTCCTGCGTCAAGCATAGCGGTATTGGGTTTCTGTTTTAGGAAATTCTCATAGTCTAAGATCCCGCTGCCAAATCGCCACGTTCATTACGTTGTGAGTCAAACACACATTTTTACATACGTATATGAATTGGAGAATACACTGCTTATACCGCAGCCAGTTAAAAGTGGCCGCAAGCAATTTAAATTTAAGTAATGTTAATAAATATTCGAAAAAGAATTTCGTTCACTTTTTTTATAATAAAATATCATCAACGATATAACATTATATTATCAGACGATAAGTAAGACGATGCGTTTAAGGAGACCTAATTAATTACTTTACATTTATATTACAATTATTTATTACCCACTCCCATGGTTGGTCACATTTTTCCTACCCAATTAATCATCATCATCATCAGCCCATATACGTCCCACTGCTGGGCACGGGCCTCCTCTACAACGGAGAGGGTTAAGGCCTTAGTCCACCACGCTGGCCTAGTGCGGGTTGGCGAACTACACACCTAAGAAATTCCTAAGAACTTTTAGGTGTGCAGGTTTTATCACGATGTTTTCCTTCACCGTTAAAGCAAGTGATAATTCATTGTGAATACACACATAACTTCGAAAAGTCAGAGGTGTGTCCCTGGGGTTTGAACCTGTGACCGCCGAAATTCTCGAGGCCATCACTGCTTCTTCACCCAATTAAGGATTTTCAACTTATTTTATACATTATATTTTTGATACTCAATGGCGGGAAATGAACATTTTATCAATAAATTTGCATGAAATTGGAAATTGGAAAATTAGTAAACTTAATAAACAAAGAGTTAATTCCGGTAAGTAATTTGTTTGAGCGCCTGTTAATTAATTTAAAACTACCTTTATATTTATTTTTATTCTCCAATTGCAATTCAAAGATCACGCAGAAGAAATAGTGAGCGGAACCTAATACTAAATAAAAGCAGATTCTTCAGAAATCATAATAAGCTCTTGTTCCGAAAAACTTCAACATCGTGAGATAAGCCAAGAACACTTAAGACTGTACACAAAATAAAAGTGCCAACTTATAAAAATATTTATCCAGTGTTGCCAACACAAGTGTCCCTAAGGGGAGATAGTATTTGTCGACTGCGGACAATATCTTTAAAGAGGTTGCGGTCTTAGCATAGATACGTAGAACCTCTACATATATACGTGTATATTGCCTAGTAGTGTTTATAGCTCAAACTTCTTCTTGAAATGTTGGCGACGTCTGTGGTGTGATAATAATTTCTATACTTACGTTCAACTATGTTTTAAGGTCCAGTGTATCATATTATACCAGGTACGTTTATAAATTTCGTCCTAATGAAAACTCTTAACTAATATATCCATTAACAGTCTGTTCCGGTAATTGATACCGATTTGTCACATTTATGTACAGTCACGAGCAATAATATATTACTATGGGCAGAACAGCAAAAATATAATTATGTCCCAAGAACGAGTTCAATAATATCTGTCTGCACGTACGCAGCAAAAATATCTGATATTATCAGGCAGCATAATAAAGTGTTCTCTTACTATGAGTACTATTCGATAAGTTTTAATCCCATCTCTATGATGTTAGTCATTTTAGACTTATGCCTCAAAATAAATTACTGATTTTATAAGAATCATAACCTCGCGCATATATTTTCCGAAGAGGTGGTGGATTTTCGCTCGTACATGCCCCCATGTATGTCTGATACATAACATCCTGCGTAAAAATAGGTGTGCCTTTTGCCGTTTTTAGGGCACAATTCCGGACTCTGTGCTTCTATTGAGAATTTTCTAATGGAAAATTCCATTAACACTTCGCCCGACCGCCCGCCCGGGAATCAAACTTAGGACGTTTTGATCGCACGGCACATACATGGCACTTGTGCCGAGAGATCTCGACGCCAGAGCTTTTATAAAAATATAAATGATAATGACTGTAAATCTGGATAAAGCTGATTTTTTTTGACGATATTAATCTTTTACTCGCGTGAATCATTTGTCTGTGCCCTTCAAAAAGTTTTAAATATTAAAGTACGCACAGCAAACTTCGAAATTCAGGCTAGGCAGCGTATATCGCATAATAAATGAACGTATATTTACCAGAGCTCAGCGTGGATTTTATTATCTAAATAAATTAGAAATGCAAACTATTCTGTGTAAAGAAAATTAAAAAAAAAAGGTGACTAGTACAAAATTGTAGAGACTGATGTTAATGTTTTTTTTTTCAATTCTAAATTTAAAATATTCATCATATAAATAGTTTTAGCATCCAGAACAGTTTTACAATACCGTTGTTTTAGAACGCTTTGTAACTGTGGAAAAGAAGCGGAAGTAAGAAACCGGACAGGTACTCGTAGAACCACGTCGTAATCAGATTGACTTGCGGTAGTTAAATGATGGTACTGTAGTAGTAGTGCTCTACTGAAACCCGATGTGAAGTAGCTGTTGGGTTTACGTAACTCTATAGTTTCTTTGGTCGGTTCGCTTCTGACGACGATGAGTAGGTGGAATTACGATCTACCTTACGGAGTTCAACTGAGAACATCAGTGTTGTGGCTTATATCACATTAATGTAATAGAGAATTAATAAATAAATATACCTAACAGTCACATACATAGTTCTGATCCTACACTACGATACAAGTCTTGTGTCGTGGGTATCAGAAACTACGAGAGACTTTTCGGTCTCACAAACACACACCCGGAACAATTGCCATGGTGCGCGGATCGAATCCGCGACCTCTCGTTTTACAAGCTGGTGTCTTATTAACTGTTATTAATACAGTGTTTACTGGTCGTAACAACGATATGATAAACTCAGAATAAATACAACAAAATCACATTTTAGGAACTATATTAAAACTTTCGTCGTCAGGAGTTGTGATGGCCTCGAGGTTTAGGCTCGCGGTCGAGAATCTCGACGGTCGCGGGTTCAAACCCCAGGCACACACCTCTGACATTTCGAAGTTATGTGTTTATTCGCAAAGAATTATCACGTACTTTAACGGTGAAGGAAAACATCGTGATAAAACCTGCACACCAAAAGTTCTCAGGAATTTCTTAGGTGTGTAGTCCGCCAACCCGCACTAGGCCAGCGTGGTAGACTAAGGCCTAAACCCTCTCAGTTGCAGAGGAGGCCCGTGCCCAACAGTGGAACGTATATGGGCTGATGATGATGATGATGATTAAAACTTTACTACCTTGATATACGGTGACATAAATAAAGTCCAACAAAGTTTTACTTGCTTTTTTCACCAGAAAATTCTTAGTGGCAGCACAGAGTAAAAATGGCAATAGACTCATAATCGATTACGTAGGACTTAAAACACATATTGTGCAAAACGTCGGTGCAGCTTTGAGTACGAATTTGAATTTTACCCTCAACTTATTCTTCTTTTAACTTATGAACCACCCTTAATAAATTTCGGCCAGCTTCAGTCGGCTCATTACTCTTCGGCTTTAGAACACTCATTTCGGCCAATAGCAAAAAGACTACAAACAGCCTAAAGGTCGGTTGGGTTCGCTTAGTAATAAATCAAGCGAGTTAATCGGGCCCTGCTGGAAACAATAGACCACGAGTTTCGTTTGATACGTGTGGTTGGATGTATCTTTGTAAATACGGTCATGATCTTTCCGTTTCATTGTTGCGGAATCATGGGTCGGGATGTTGCTTCCCTTTGCCCTTATTAATTTACTTTGAATGATATTCGATTTGTCCTATTCATTGGGGTCCTGGTAACGTTTGAATGATAGAAGACAATGAAAGATGAAGAGGCATTATATAAAAAAAAAGCCTGGAAATGCCAAGATGTCCAAGTTGTTATAGTTTTAAGTGCGTCAACATTCAAGAATATTCGTTGTTGACGACGACTACATGAAGCAGAAATGCAAATTTTGTGATGTGTGGGTTAATTGTAATTGACAGAGCGAGGAATAAAAACGTTAGAGGAAGTTTAAAAGTGGCTCCTGTGATAGATAAGCTAAAAGAAAACCATCTGTCATGGTAAAGGTATGTAATGAAAAGAGGTAAAGCAAATGTAGGTATAAAAGTAATGATTATGAAAGTTAAAGGATGGACAAGTAGAGGAAGGCCGAAGAAAAGATGGATGGAATGCGCGAGGGAAGGTATGAAAGAAGAAGAGGTGAATGAAGACATGACGTCTGATAGCCATGTTTGGAATAAAAAAAACATACTGCGTCGACCCCAAATAGAATTAGGAACAATGCTCGAGGATGACGATTATGATTTGAGTCCCCAATCATTGAAATGGTGTCGCTACGAATGCCTCCGACGATCATAGGCATCACACAAGTACAAAACATTATTCTTTGACAATATAATAAAACAGACATTTCAAAAAGCTGTTTTGAATATCTCTGTTATGTTCCACACTTGAGCACCACTTCATTAATACAATTACTATGATTCCATGATACCAAATACCCATTTGTTTAATCAGTCTAGAGTAATTACTACTCCGAGAGAGTAAAGCTCTGTGCAAATGGATGTAGTGGTCTTACGTAAACAATAGTAGTTTACATAATACAATAATTACATGTTTCAATGTAATTATTGTTGTATCATGCTGGCTTAGAGCCTTGGGGATTACATTGTCTACTCCAGTTGCTGTTATTTATTGAAGACAGAAATTTGTCTAAAATTTTAATAGATTCAATGATATATCGGCCATCAATGATGCAATAACACTAATATTGTAAAGACGAAGTTTCGCAAAAAAATATTTCTAAAATAAATAATACCACATCGTCCTCAATAGTAGTGAAGTGCTCTCGACACTTAACATACTCTCTTTAGCTAACATCTAGCAAATCGACTTTGTTTTCCTATCAATCCATGCGAACAACATAGCTACTATTTATTAACTTTATATGTATTGACAAGGAGCATAGATTTTTTTAAATCGTGTTAGCGACTTGTGTTTTAGACCTAAAATGGTTATTTAGAAAGATTAATTCATTGCTTATGATTATTGTACGTTTACAAAAAATCTGGAATATTTCATAGCTATATAGCAGAACTCAGCGTTCCGAAAGCATAGTATTGGGACTGTATCCTCTAACTTTAGCCTTGGAATTTATTTTGTACATACAAATACATGGGAGACGAGTTAGAATTGCGCTTTATAGAGAGAATTCCAATCAACGGCGCACCTCGTCCGATGAAAGTTTAACGAACTCGAAATGTAATCTGATTTGTGTACACCTTTATTTTGCCCCGGCCGGATGAAAAAAGGTACATACGCAAAAAGTCTTAAATAAACACGTGCCGATTCTCATTTCATGTTTGTTTTTGCGAAATTAGTGCTCGAAATGGGAATGTACATTATGTTTGAGTCAATGAGCCGGTTGTGCGAAGTGAGGAGTAAATTCATCGCAGAATCCATAGTCTTTGAAGGAAGTTTTGTAAGTTCATGTTTTGTTCGACCGTAAGTAATGTTTTGTGAATTTATAATAAAATTCATATCAATATTATAAATGCAGAAAGTAATTTTGTCTGTTAACCATCAGGCCTAAACTACTGGACCTACTCTTTTTTTTATTATATTTATTCCGGGCAAAGTGGGGTCTAACCGCTAGTAATTAAATGTAAATAGTTATATAATTAAAATTAATGCGCAAGTAATCTTCACACCGTTGCTGGTTTAATTTTTTTTAAACCTTAACTTATATTTAAATCTGAAAGTTAGTCCTGATGCTGATGAGCTCATCTACTTAAATCATGGAACCAATTTGGGAAAAATGCAGATGGATATAGTATTTTTATATAACCCTCCAACACCTATTGCAAAAAAAACTGATACAATCTATTTTAATCCACTGGGTTGCAAGCAATAGATGGTATAGTGAAAAATAAGTTTCAATTACGAAGGAAAGATGAAACTGTTCCCACGATGATAATTAATAAAAAGTGATATTGTAAAATATATCTATTGGAAGATTGCTCACAGAATCTAATATAACAAAGAATGCGATGCTCCTTTTATACTTTTTACAGTTCATTAACTCGCCCGGCCATTACTAATAGTAAAAAGTTATAAATGACTTCATTTCGGTCTACATTCGCAGGACGCTCTATTTGAGCACAACGGCACCGAACCTCATAAATCTTTTTCAACTTATCGGTATAGTGTCATCCCGGGGCGGAATTGTCCCATTTTTCCCTTCCATTAAGGCTCGAACAAAGTTTAATGCTGTAGTTCGGGATGTAGTTTCTGTTAATATTCGATATCTTAAATCATCACATCACATGATGATTTGGGCTGATGAGCCCAAATACGTCCCACTGCTGGGCACGGGCCTCCTCTACAACTGAGAGGGTTTAGGCCTTAGTCCACCACGCTGGCCTAGTGCGGGTTGGCGGACTACACACCTAAGAAATTCCTAAGATTTTTTTTTTAGGTGTGCAGGTTTTATCACGATGTTTTCCTTCACCGTTAAAGCAAGTGATAATTCATTGTGAATACACACAATATAACTCCGAAAAGTCAGAGGTGTGTGCCTGGGGTTTGAACCTGCGACCGCCGAAATTCTCGACCGCGCCCCTAAGCCTCGAGGCCATCACCGCTAATCTAATATCTAAAAGCTCGACATTTTAAATTTATCTCACCTATAGTCAGATACAAGAAGTTGCCAACGAACAGCGTTGATATTATGGAAACATGTGGTAAGCATCTTAAACTGCTAATAATTATGAAGAGCATAAGATGTCTACTTAAAGGTTGTATCGTCAACCACACTCCAGAGCTATTGGAAACTGATTATGTACTTAGTTTACTTCAAGAATATTCTAACTATATCAACATCCATAGTTTGTTTTCCATCGGTGCGTAAAACTTGCTTGCTAGACCAAGACAAGCATAAATTTACTCTTTACATAGTTACTATGTACTTTGCAGACCTAAATATTCTCTACGATTCTGTTCCGTACTTCAAAACTCATTTTGCAAACAATTTCGAAACACGTTCCTTGACGAATATCAAGCTCATGAATAATAATAACCTATCGCGAGTTTCTTTTCGTTCAGAAATCAATACGGTCTCATTACGAGACATATTTCATTCAACAAGTTTTTTTAAAGAAGGTATTTTTTTCTTTTACAAACACAGGTCTACTTTGAAAGATGAATTTTGTGCTGATTGTATGCTTAGAACGTTTATTTTTGTAAGGTTGTTTAGACATAAATTATTGTTCATTCGGGTAGAAAACATTTTTAGAATTACAGAAACACGCGTATAAAGATTGATGAATTAACTGTTATTGGACGAATGTTAAATAATTTATTTTAAATATATTTCAAAGTCTTTGATCATGTTCAAGATGATAACGATGTGTCTACAAGCATCAGAGATGACAAACATAATAAAAATACCCTGTTTAAATATTTACAGACAAAGATCGTCATTACCAACAAATCATAAAATAAACTGACAGACGAATGAGAATTACCTCATCGTTTCAAAGGCGGTTAATAACGAGGCGAGTATGTAACTAACGTTGGAGAACGGATGAATATTTCACTGACTGTCAAATAAGTAATACCAGTGACTGGAATTTTAGCGTAAATTTTCATACACCGAAAATATGCAATGCAAATGTGAGTGGCTAAGGACAGAAAGTTAATTTTGGACCATTTGTGAGCCCTGTTAAGCTCACTTCCGTTATAGGAGACTCGGGATATATAGAAATTTGTATTGCAAAAACCATGTTTTCCAATAAAACGTAATAAGTAAGAACAAACGAAGTAAAAAACATATCTTAATGTATTCTGACAACCATCGTGGTCTGTTTTTTATACTCGAGCATAGTAAATGTGACGGGATTTGCCTTAAATGAGAAACCGCTTCCCCTTATCAGTCGACACAATTTTGCCGGCCCATGTATAACCGGATATACACATCCGTCCGATTTATACATCCAGTCTGATTCTGGAATGCCTTTATTGCGAACATGGCGGGTTCTATATTTTTTGTAGTGTTCTCTGCCTAAGTAGATACGAATATCCGAGCACCATTAAGTTATGCCTTTGGTAATTTCACTTACCGTGTGACAAGCAGCGGAGTTAATGTCGTAGTTTCTCAGATTAAATACACCCAACAGTCGCATACATTGATTGATATGTTTTAACTTAGTTGTACCAACAAGATTATTTGTGAATTTCCAAGTTGAGTACAGCGTGGCTCTAGCGTTAATAAAAAATTACTACAAGAATACAGCCTCGTGATCTCGCGGTACACGTATGTGTCGTGCGATCTAGAGGTCTTGGGTTCAATTCCCGGGTAGGGCAAAGTGTTATTGGAATTTTTCATTAGGGAATTCTCAATAGCAGCATGAAGTCTGGAAATGTGCCCGAAAAACGGCAATAGGCTCGCCCCCTATTACATGGGACCTGGCGAAATATGGGTTTAGAAATGCACCTCTGCCTACCCCATCAAGGAATACAGGCGTGAGTTTATTATATTATTTATGTAGCTATGTGTACTACAAGAATAATCTCATTTTTTGCTCAAATATTTGTCTGGACGGAATACTAAATCTTCTCCTTCAACAACAGTATTTTACTAACCTGTATAAACTTCTATGTATAGTAAACCACAAAAGAATTAGTGCCAGTGAATAAATAAAAAAGGTCAATCTAAAATAGAACAGCTGCGCACGATGCTTTAGTTCAAAACCGTGCT
Source organism: Hemaris fuciformis (assembly GCA_907164795.1). NCBI lineage: Eukaryota > Metazoa > Arthropoda > Insecta > Lepidoptera > Sphingidae > Hemaris > Hemaris fuciformis. The sequence goes on from OU015443.1 coordinate 4,398,670, forward strand.
GCATCATTTACGGCAATACTATTTATAAACACAACTGCCTCTTGGTTTTGCTGTAAAAGTGAATGCCGTGCGATCGACAGGTCCCAGGTTTGATTCCCGGGTCAGACAAAATGTTATTGGATTTTTCCATTAGGAAGTCCTTAGTGTCAGCACGGACCCTGGAAATGTGCCCGAAAAACGGCTATTCCCTATTACGTGGGATACATACTCTGCTTACCCTTTTGGATAATACAGGCGTACGGCTTTGTATGTATGTATGTAATTATGTATATACGTATTATTACATACGAAATGAGGAGCACAATAAAAATAATGTGAACAATTCATATTTTATTTAATGAGTTTTTTAGGTCTTTAGCGAACATATTGTTACGTTGTAACAAGTTTTATAAACATAAAATAAATACAAATAATAACTACATACAAACAAACAAATAACCCGTTGTTACAATTGAATGCAAACCGCGCGCTTTAACTAGCGATAACATCACAACGACCATATAAGGTATTCGTCGGTGCCGGAAATCAAATTATTTCTAGAACATCGGATAGTAAACGCCACAGCCAGAAATTTCGAGAAAAAATACAATAGCGATCGACGGTTCAACTTCCTACGAACTATTCCATCTCGCTCGATTCTATAATTACTATCTCAGTCCCACAGGGATTTACAAAAATATAGAGGGTAGTCGTGACGTGTCTTGCTTCGGTTGTACCGTTCTTTCCATATCTCTGTCTCATGTCATACGGAACAATCTAGAATCTGACAGTACGCATTGTCGCCTCAGGAAGGAAATAGGCCCACCACCGAACCGATATGTACCTATATAAGGACGAATTCGCGGAGAGAGAAGGAGAAATTCCGACGCCAGAGAGTTGTGATTAGTTCGCATTTTTTAAACAGTAGTAAAATCAGTGCTATACTAAAACGAAAAAGAAATTAAAAGCGGATCGCATCATTTTCAACCCCCTTGGTAAGTTTAATATATTTAATTCCAATATTGGCTTGGTTGCTGTTAACTAGTTTTTCGTGTCTGGATTAATTTGATTACTATTCAACAAGTGATTTCTTCAACCTTTTAATAGTGCAAAAATTGCTATGGCTATATATATTTCTTGATAGTGGTATAACAACGTAACGTAATGCGACTGTGAGTATCTTAAAATTGGTAAAATATAACTTACTTTTTTATTTTTCCGATGAGTTTCAAATATGTTTCGCCGCGGTATTTTTCTTCATTAACATTCTATTATACCTAATATTAATTTAGTCCAAATCAATATGGCCGCGATAATTAATTCCCACTGTGTTCCACGCGTATGTTGTTAATATCGGTGGCTGGTGTATTATCTTAATAAGAACTTTATTATCTTAAAATATATTTCCAAATCTAAATATAAGTATTCTATTAAAAATTGCCACCGAATAATTGTATTAGTTTGCTTAGACTTTAAAGCCAGTTAAATTTTTATAATTGTGTAAAGTTATATATAAACTATATTTCCTCCTATTAGTTCAAATAATGTAATACACACACATAGCTGTGAGATTTATTTTCTAGATTAGCGTGATGTTAAGATAAGAGAAATTTCTCGATGTACCGGCGAAATAAATATCGAAGGTCATTGTTTCACTCGTAGTATTCATGTGTATAAAATTAAACCTGTACTTGTGTAAAAGTTTAAGTGTAACTATTTCTTTTGTACTCATCGCGTAATGGAATGGTGATCGTCCGGCATATAAACAGTTGGGGTTTGATCCTGGGTTGGGTAATTTAAATAATAATTATTAATTATATTGGCATTTGACATATAACTATGTTTCGTTTAATTATTAATTTTTTTTTTTTTTACAACCGGACCTAAATGTCGCCACTCCATTCCGCTATTTTTTAATTGCTTCACGAAAGATGCCGACGCCCATTCCTGGTCTCGTCTAGTGCCTGGGTGTCGGATCTTTCGCGCTACAAGTGTCGTTTCGACGCGTTCCAGGAAACTGGGGGTTCTCCGTTCGGGTTGAGAAATACGAGCTGCACGTTCACGACTCGGATTGAGAACTACGAGCTGCAAGTCCACAGTACGTTTGTGAACGACAGCTGCACGTACTAGTACGGACTGTACCAACGGGCAACGCTTCTGCCCACCGACTCCAGCAGACCCCTGCGGTTGAGGGCCTTCCGATATATCACCGAAGACCCCTCCACGCGTCACGGGATCGAAAGTCCGAAGTTAAGTCCCCAGTGCACATAGGGTTTTATTGGGACCAGAAAGCTTTCCTGTGCCAAGAATCCACCCCCCTGGGTGTAGTCATAAATATAGAATTTTTTTTTTTTTTTTTTTTTTTAATAAATTGATTATTTTGTAATTGTTTTTTTTTATTGTTCCCGCCGTCAGGCGGTCGTAACAAGTGGCGCCCACTATATAAAAGGCAAGGCACAGGGAAGTTTTTTTGTACTCTTTTGGTGTCGGTATTTTTCAATTCCAGGTGGTAAGCCTTTGCGGACGAGGCTGAACGGGGAGGTACCACCGACCCGTTTCTCCTTAAAGAGGAACGGGTAGCCGATTCTTGTCTTCTGGCTCCGCCGGGTAATCAAATACCATCTCAGATTACCCACACATACGCGTGTGTTTCACAGTGGGCATTATACAAATTATTGACTCCGACATTTTTGTTTTGCACAGTCGGGCAACATCAAGTATTTTTTTTTTTTTTTCTACAACATTGTGTCATTTTTTTTTATAACATTCCATTCTGATACATTCTGTGCATTTACATTTTATGTTAGCATTTGTATTTTGCATTTGTGTTTGTGCGTAATTCACATTTCTTTTCAGAGATTTTTTTTTTATTTGTGCATTTATTGCATTCATTTTTTATTGTTGCATATCTTTATTGTTTTGTAATTTTAATTCTTTTTTGCTCTGAATAGATAATAGCGGTTACGTACATTATTTTACATCGTTCTTAATATATATTTTTTTAACATAACATTGCCCACAATCGTGTCACATTCCGTCGCGTATTGTTTCAGTTCACTATTGTAATTTAAATACATCGTCTCACAAAATATTAATTAATTAACTTTCATACATATAGCTGTCCCACAATATATTAAGATATTTTAACTTCATTTTTGAACTTAGTCAATTCTCTAAAAATAATTTTCCTTTAAAATGGACCGTAACATTAAATATTTACATTTAACTAAATCGGAGCTCACGTATGAAGTAGCCATACGCGGTTTAGAACCTAAAGAAAAGGTTGAGGATCTTAGAGTGCAAATTAATAAAATTGTTTCGGAATATCCTGCGGACGCGGTTTTTGACTCATGCTATGACATAGAAACAGACATTAAAGAAGTTAACGCAACTATTAGCAAAATATTAACAAACTTAGATACTTTAGATAATAACCCGGATAATAAACCAGTTTTAGATCGTACTCGCTCGTTAATTAATCACATTTACTTCCGTTTAAAAAGAATAGAAAAACCAACAAAAGAAAATTTATTAACACTTTTTGAAGATACCGTTAAACAGTTTAATGACCTCCAAATTAGATTTAATAAATTAAAAAACAAACCGTTAGTAGTAAAAACTTCTGTTCAGGATAGTTTAAATGTACCAAATAGTCCGTACGAGAGCAGGGAAACAACTCTTACAAACACGGAAGTAGGTTGCGATAGGACTTCGCTTTCAGAAATTCTGAAGACAAAATATGACGGCAAATCCTGCGTACGCGCTTTTATTGCTCGCTTAGAAGAGCTCAAGTTAGCACGAAATATTTCGGACGAGCGAATGATGCGTTTAGCGCCAGAAATTTTCACCGGGGAAGCCTTGCATTGGCTTAGAAGCGTAAGGGATGGCATAGGTTCGTGGCATGAACTGCTATCATTGCTGAGAACGGACTTCGACACTTTTGACTTCGATTATAAAATGATGGACGAGATCCGTTCGCGAAGCCAAGGCGAAGAGGAAAACATAACTATTTACTTAGCAATTATTCACGGTATGTTTTCACGACTTTCCGGACCGGTGCCAGAGGCGGATAAACTAGAAATAATTCTTCACAATATTAGGCCATGTTACGCGGGAGTTTTGGCTACGAATCCGAACATTTCTAGCATTTCCGAATTACGAGAAGTCTGCAGAAACTATGAAAGAATTAACGCTCGGTATTCCAACTTCAAAGAACCTTCTTGTAACCCTGGTTGTTCATTAGCACCAGAATTTAATTATCTTTCAATTGGAACAAACAAAAATAAATATAATCCAAATAGGTTAGCTTCGTTAAATTCAAATAAAAAATATTGTTTTAAATGTGGCCTTCGGGACCACACTACTTTTACTTGCCCTAGGTGCAATTCCAAGAAAAAACCGTTCGTGAGTCCTTTCCAGTGTTACAGATGCGGCGAACGCGGTTATAAAGTTACAGATTGCCCCAAATGTAAGGATAAATATAGCCCACCTTCTAAAGTCCTTCAGACAAAAACTAATAGTAATAATAAAAATATAAATAACCCAAAAAACTAGCTATGGAAAGTTGCAGTCAGTTTAACTTCGACCAGAAAGACTGGGCCAACTGGCTGACAACTATAAAAAATTTCTTTCGCACATTCAAGGTCGCTACTATTTTTAATAAATTACCTTTCAAAGATCCTCGTCCTTATGTTACGGTTTCAATTGCTAATTATCCTAACTTCAAATATTTAGGTCTCTTAGATTCGGGTTCAGCTATTACCATTTTAGGGAATAATTCCCATTTACAACTTTTAAAAGCAGGGTTCATGTTGAACTCTGCTGATATATTAACAGTTACGACTGCAGGCGGTCAGTCTTATCGTTCAATTGGAAATATTTTGTTACCTATAGTTTTCGAAAATATAGTTAAAATTTTAAACGTTCACGTCATACCAGAAATAGATTCGTATTTAATTCTTGGCATTGATTTTTGGAAAAAATTTAATATTTGTCCAAAATATTTACCTAACTTAGATTTTATCAGTCACACAGACCCTAAAGTTTATAATATTACAACGTCTTCTACTTCCTTACTAGGTCTTCATTCCTACGACACGTTAGAGCCATCAGAAAAAATAATCGCGAACAGCGTAATTGAACAATTTAAAAATATCTCTTTTGAACGTATAGGTTTAGGCAGAACGTCCCTAATTACCCATAGGATCGATACAGGAGACGCACTTCCTATTAGGCAGCGCTCGTATAGGTTGTCGCCGGAAAAACAAAAAATCGTATCAGAGCAGGTAGACGAAATGTTGAAACTCGGCGTAATTTCGCCAGGCGAGAGTCCGTGGTCTTCCCCTGTCATAGTAGTAGAGAAAAAAGAGGGTAAACCTCGGGTATGCCTAGACAGTAGGAAACTTAACTCAGTCACCAAAAAAGACGCCTATAGCCTACCGTATATATCCGAGATCTTAGACAATCTTAGAGACGCTCGTTTCCTGTCTTCGATTGACCTGTCAAAATCTTTTTGGCAGATTCCATTGGATAAAAAGGACAGAGAGAAGACTAGTTTTTACGTTCCGGGTCGTGGTACTTTCATGTTTAATGTAATGCCTTTTGGGTTGACCAATGCGCCAGCTACACAACAAAGATTAGTGGATACCTTATTTGGACCGGAGTTCGAGCACAAAGTCTTCTGTTACTTAGATGACGTCATAGTAATTAGCGAATCGTTCCAGGATCACGTGTCCCTACTGCTGCGCGTATTGGAAAAACTTAAAAAAGCTAATTTATCAGTTAACTTCGAAAAATGTCAACTTTTTAGGGATAGCTTAAAGTATTTGGGCTATGTGGTTGACGCTGAAGGTCTCCGTACAGACCCACTGAAGGTGGAAGCCATTCTCAACTTCCCAACACCAACCACGAAAAAAGATGTGAAGAGATTCTTAGGAACCGCGTCTTGGTACAGACGTTTTATACCAAATTTCAGCACCATTGCGGGCCCTCTGAACTCTCTAACATCAACTAAGAAGTGTGCTCCACCCTTCAGATGGTCAGCGGAAGCGGAAGCGGCATTCACAACACTCAAATCATGTTTGGTCACAGCACCGGTTTTATGCTGCCCTAATTACGACCTTCCTTTCGAAGTTCACACAGACGCCAGTAATTTTGGGTTAGGCGCTATGCTCACCCAAAATATAGATGGCGTTGACCGCCCTATAGCATTCAGGAGCCGCTCTTTAACGGGTCCTGAACGTAACTATAGCGTTACAGAGAGGGAAACTCTGGCTGTGCTGGACGCTCTCGAGCACTGGCGCTGTTATTTAGAGAATGGTAAGTGTTTTACGGTTTACACTGACCATTCAGCATTAAAATGGTTTTTAACCTTGTCCAACCCTACGGGTCGTCTCGCCCGCTGGGGTCTGAGGCTTTCTGCCTTTAATTTCTTTATCAAACACCGTAAAGGTAAAGATAATGTAATTCCAGATGCATTATCTAGAGCAGTACCAGTAGCAGAAATTAGTGCCACGAGTCATCGCAGTTACATTACCAAGGACGATTGGTATCTTAACATCTTAAACGGTTGCGTAAGTTCGCCTACTAGTTTCCCGAACTACGTGGTGACGAATGGGAAATTGTATCGTTTCTCGAAGGGTAACAGCCCACTTACATCCGAATTCGAATGGAAGGAAGTTGTTCCTAAAGAACATCGTGAAACGATACTTAAAAACAACCATTCTGACCCCACTGCGGGACATATGGGAATTTTTAAAACTTACCAAAGACTTAAGTTACGCTATTATTGGCCTGGTATGTACGGCGATACTGCTAAATTTGTGACAGCTTGCGATACATGTACTGCATATAAATCTCCTACCCATACTACCCTTGGTCCACTAGGTAGGCCTAAGGAGTGTAGCAGGCCATTTCAAATGATCTCTGTAGATCTAGTAGGTCCTCTACCAGTTTCCCGTAAGCAGAACGCTTATATATTAGTAGTTTGTTGTTGTTTTTCTAAATATTGTTTACTATTCCCCCTAAGGAGAGCTACGGCAGCAAATGTCGTCAAATGTTTAGAAGAAGGCGTTTTCCTAGTGCATGGCATTCCACAGTTGGTTTTGCAGGACAATGGAGTGCAATTCATTAGCCGTGAATTAGCTAAACTATACGAATATTATAAAATTCCAAAAGTGCAATTCACGCCTAAATACACGCCCCAAGTAAACACTGTGGAACGTTATAATAGAACATTAATCACCTCCATATCAACTTTTGTAAAAGATGACCACAGAACTTGGGATGTAACCTTACCAAAGATACAGTTTGCTATGAATAGTGCCGTTAACGAGGTAACCAAATTCACACCGGCGTTTCTAGTGTACGGCAGAGAACTTGTACCATGCGGGTCGCATTATTCTACAGATGTAGACCCAAGTGATCTGGTGCTCTCGCCACGCGACGAATACGCGGGAAACCTCGGGTGTTTGGCAAAAATATTCGACAAAGTCCAACTGTCTCTGTATAACAGCCATGTCAAAAGCTCGCGACATTATAACTTACGCAGAAAACCCGTAGACTTTAACGTAGGAGACATAGTATGGAAGCGGTGCTATTTCCAAAGCGATAAGGATGCTCACTTCGCGAAAAAACTAGCTCCGAAATTCTTGAAATGCAAAATAGTAGCCAAGCGCTCCCCATTAGTCTACACCGTCGAAGATATGTCTGGGAATAATTTAGGAAACTGGCACATCAAGGATTTTAAGCTACACTCCTCTCCTTCGTAATTTTTTTTTTTGTATGATATCACACTTTTATAGTGTCTATAAAGTTACTTGTTATGTTATATTCACGCGGATTATACACGTTGGATTTATTTTATCATTTGTGTTATGTTTCGCGGGTTCGACTCATATATTTTTTTTTATTTTATTTATAGTTGTTAATCAATAGTATGATGATTATATTAGCATTCGTTTATTTTATAATGTATCGGCAAATAATTAATTCAATATTAGTCTGTTCGTTAATCGATTATGTTTGTCTTTAGCGGATTAAAATAAGCCTACACGAATTTTGATGTTTTGATTGGGAGTTTTGTTTTAGTGTTGTATGACTTCTTTATAGGTCTACAAACATTTTAATTGCGTTTTGCAATTTTTTTTAGCGGAGTATGACAGTTTCTTGGTATAGGTCTACTCGTCTGCTGTTTTTTTTTCGTTACAGCGGGTCGTGACTGTAACAAATTCGCTAAAGACTAGACATACTCACAATGCCGCTTAGTTTATTTAATTTTGTTTTTATTAATTGTTCATATATTATCATAGTCGTCACCGTTAACAGTTCAATACTTGTTTACCTTGATACGTACCTAGTGTTTCGGAACATTGGTTAATTTTTTCCTTTTTTTTTTTTTTACAATATTTTTTTATTAAAAAGTTATTGCGTTTCGGTCTCTGTCTACGTTTGTCTTTGATGAATTAAAATAAGCCTACACGGAGTTTGATGTTTAGTTGGGAGATATTTTTTTATTTTTTTGCGTTTTGCGCATTTATGGCGGGTTGCGACCTCTTGTATAGGTCTGATTCGTTTTGTTGTTTTGCGTTCTGCGCGTATAGAGCGGGTTGTGACTCTTTAAATAAGCCTACACTAATTTTCTCGTTAGAGCGGGTTGTGACTCTTTAAATAAGCCTACACTAATTTTCTCGTTACAGCGGGTCGTGACTGTAATAAATTCATCAAAGACCAAATGTATTCCACAGTGCCGATTTCGTCCGAATGTTTCATGTTACAGTATTTTCCCTCTTAGATGCTCTTTGTCATGCAGTGCTGTTCTTGAGTCCAATCTTATAATAGATTTGTACTCTAGTTGTATGGTAGTCTGTTGATAATTATAGAATTCTTCAGACAAATGTGACAGGTCGTATGCAAGGTCGCATGGTAGGTATTTGTTAGTGGATGTATGAAAGTGAGACAGTTACTGGGCGGTTCTATCCTTCTTAGGCGCTTGCCGCAGCGGATTTTACTACGTAAAATCCTTTCTCTGGGAGAGGGGGTATTGTTACGTTGTAACAAGTTTTATAAACATAAAATAAATACAAATAATAACTACATACAAACAAACAAATAACCCGTTGTTACAATTGAATGCAAACCGCGCGCTTTAACTAGCGATAACATCACAACGACCATATAAGGTATTCGTCGGTGCCGGAAATCAAATTATTTCTAGAACATCGGATAGTAAACGCCACAGCCAGAAATTTCGAGAAAAAATACAATAGCGATCGACGGTTCAACTTCCTACGAACTATTCCATCTCGCTCGATTCTATAATTACTATCTCAGTCCCACAGGGATTTACAAAAATATAGAGGGTAGTCGTGACGTGTCTTGCTTCGGTTGTACCGTTCTTTCCATATCTCTGTCTCATGTCATACGGAACAATCTAGAATCTGACAGTACGCATTGTCGCCTCAGGAAGGAAATAGGCCCACCACCGAACCGATATGTACCTATATAAGGACGAATTCGCGGAGAGAGAAGGAGAAATTCCGACGCCAGAGAGTTGTGATTAGTTCGCATTTTTTAAACAGTAGTAAAATCAGTGCTATACTAAAACGAAAAAGAAATTAAAAGCGGATCGCATCATTTTCAACCCCCTTGGTAAGTTTAATATATTTAATTCCAATATTGGCTTGGTTGCTGTTAACTAGTTTTTCGTGTCTGGATTAATTTGATTACTATTCAACAAGTGATTTCTTCAACCTTTTAATAGTGCAAAAATTGCTATGGCTATATATATTTCTTGATAGTGGTATAACAACGTAACGTAATGCGACTGTGAGTATCTTAAAATTGGTAAAATATAACTTACTTTTTTATTTTTCCGATGAGTTTCAAATATGTTTCGCCGCGGTATTTTTCTTCATTAACATTCTATTATACCTAATATTAATTTAGTCCAAATCAATATGGCCGCGATAATTAATTCCCACTGTGTTCCACGCGTATGTTGTTAATATCGGTGGCTGGTGTATTATCTTAATAAGAACTTTATTATCTTAAAATATATTTCCAAATCTAAATATAAGTATTCTATTAAAAATTGCCACCGAATAATTGTATTAGTTTGCTTAGACTTTAAAGCCAGTTAAATTTTTATAATTGTGTAAAGTTATATATAAACTATATTTCCTCCTATTAGTTCAAATAATGTAATACACACACATAGCTGTGAGATTTATTTTCTAGATTAGCGTGATGTTAAGATAAGAGAAATTTCTCGATGTACCGGCGAAATAAATATCGAAGGTCATTGTTTCACTCGTAGTATTCATGTGTATAAAATTAAACCTGTACTTGTGTAAAAGTTTAAGTGTAACTATTTCTTTTGTACTCATCGCGTAATGGAATGGTGATCGTCCGGCATATAAACAGTTGGGGTTTGATCCTGGGTTGGGTAATTTAAATAATAATTATTAATTATATTGGCATTTGACATATAACTATGTTTCGTTTAATTATTAATTTTTTTTTTTTTTTACAACCGGACCTAAATGTCGCCACTCCATTCCGCTATTTTTTAATTGCTTCACGAAAGATGCCGACGCCCATTCCTGGTCTCGTCTAGTGCCTGGGTGTCGGATCTTTCGCGCTACAAGTGTCGTTTCGACGCGTTCCAGGAAACTGGGGGTTCTCCGTTCGGGTTGAGAAATACGAGCTGCACGTTCACGACTCGGATTGAGAACTACGAGCTGCAAGTCCACAGTACGTTTGTGAACGACAGCTGCACGTACTAGTACGGACTGTACCAACGGGCAACGCTTCTGCCCACCGACTCCAGCAGACCCCTGCGGTTGAGGGCCTTCCGATATATCACCGAAGACCCCTCCACGCGTCACGGGATCGAAAGTCCGAAGTTAAGTCCCCAGTGCACATAGGGTTTTATTGGGACCAGAAAGCTTTCCTGTGCCAAGAATCCACCCCCCTGGGTGTAGTCATAAATATAGAATTTTTTTTTTTTTTTTTTTTTTTAATAAATTGATTATTTTGTAATTGTTTTTTTTTATTGTTCCCGCCGTCAGGCGGTCGTAACAATATTTATTTTGAGGCACGGAAAAGTGACTTCACTGATACATTATGAAAGCGCTTTGCGGCGATTGAAAAACAATTGGGACTATCCATGCTAGCCCACACAGTTATGCCGGTCTGGTTATACTAATATTAGTACAAAGATACGAGTGATCCCGGAACACAGCACACTTACGTGTGTTCTTGAACGGCTATACAACTTATGAATGGGTGAAAGAATTAACACAAAGAAACACTTGCAATATTCTGGCCATATCCTTGTTTTACTGCAGTATAATTTTAAGATATAGCGTTTTTATTAGAACAAAATGTAATATTATTCATCTGTGATACAAAAAACAGTATATTTATTTATGTACATGAACTTTGATTTTAACAATCTTAGATTTCCACGAATCAATGTTAAGAACATAACTAATTCGTTGATTTTACATCATAATGCTTTCAAAAATTAATCGTAAACTGATTTCTTGAAAAATATAATTTTATTTTATGTAACATTTTATTATTTCGATCTCATAATGACAACCCTAAATTTTGTCTCTACTTCTCGTATACTACCATTGAGTGATCAGGGTGATAGTTCTGACCTAAATAATAGATTTTCATTCGAACCATCAATAGCTTTGAAACCGCAAATGGCCGTAACAGCATCAGTGGAAGCGACCTAGAAGTTCAGTGAATGAAAGTGGAAATAAAATGATACGGAATTTAGATATTACATAACCTCACGCCTGTATTCCCCTAAGAGGTAGGCAGAGGTGCACTACAGTCCTTACTACTCTTTACCTTTCTATTTCTGCGGCCACATTTCGCCACTTATGTACGAGTCCCACGTAAAAGGAGGCAAGCCTATTGCCGTTTATGGGGCACATTTCTGGACTCCGTGCTGCTACTGAGAATTGCCTAATTAATTCCTAATAACACTTTATACGACTCTGGAATTGAACCCGGGACCTCGAGTTCGCACGGCTCATATTTGTGCCGCGAGACCACCGGGCGCTCATAGATGAAAAAGACAATAAACTTTTTAAAAGAGTACATAATAATTGCAATTTTCTATTAATCGTTTTGGTGTCGTGTTAATAGTAAACTTTTTTATTATTACATCATCATCAGCCTAAATACATAATGTCCCACTGCTAGGAACGAGCTTCCTTTACAACTGAAAAAGGTATGACAACTCTAATCAAATATTTTTGTAATTTTAAATATATAACTATACACATTCATGGAAAACCCATCGCCAGGTATAATTTTATACATCATAATAAAAACAAAAATCAAGATGAATCACAAATAGTGTAACATTAATGTACTCGTATATGTAACGTTATTGAAATAATTTGTAATTTCAAGGTGTGATAAATTCGTAAATAACGATAATCACTCTTTCTCGCCAAAGTGACTAATTTTATTTTGCTGAATTTTGTAGAAATGTGGTCAAACCCCGATTTTATTCTATATAAATATTTCGTTTCTGCGAGTATTTTATTTAAATTTTTCTTATTTACAAATGAAAGACAGATAACTTAGTAATGTAAAGATTGTTACTATTCTAATCACGTCACTTTAATCCCAAAAAGGAACGTTAAAAACCCAAAAAAAAAGAAAAAAAAATGCATTACGCAAAGAGCTTTCTAATAACTGTTTCAACATTGGGCCTACTCGCCTTGGTTAATTAATCTCTTTGATCAAAACTCTCGATTGCTTCTGTAAGAATTAATTTAAATTCCTTCTGACTAACAAGAAACGCTGGCCAATCAATGCCCGTATATAATTATTGTTTCATGTGGGAGTTCTGTATTACTAGGAATTTCCTTGTATTTAGAACGGACTACCAAACGGGGAACTCCATTCTCAAGTCTTGGATTTGATTCCAGAGTTCAAGCGCATCTGTGCTCGAAATTACATACATACCCTCACGCCTGTGTTCCCCTAAGGGGTAGGCAGAGGTACATTTCTGCACCCACATTTCGCCAGTAAGTAGTGATTGTCTCGAGGTTTAGGCGCGCGGTCGAGAATCTCGGCAGTCGCAGGTTCCAACTCCAGGCACACACCTACTTATCGAAGCTATGTGTGTATTTACAATAAATTATCACTTACTTTAACGGTGAAGGAAAACATCGTGATGAAACCTGCGCATCTAAAAGTTCTTAGGAATTTCTTAGGCGTGTAGTCTGCCAACCCGCAGTTGTGGAGGAGGCCCGTGCCTAGCAGTGGGACGTATATGGGCTGTTGTTGTTTCTCGGGGACGTTCTCAAACTCCGTGGTGCTTCTGAGAAATTCCTAGGGGATAAACACAATAACACGGCCTGACCCGGGAATCTATTTCTAGATCACACGGCACATACTGTGCCGCGAGACCAGTCAGTCTAAATTACGTACAAATACTTATACAGTGAACGTCATAAGCACCTGGTTCTAGGAACCCAATATTATGCACAAATATACCGTATGTAATGTACATATGTATGTCAGAATTTATAAGAGATTTTTGTAACTGAACCCTCTAAAGGGGATGAAATGGGCGTCCAAAGGATTGAATCAAGCAATCGCATTTGATGAATGAAACCGCGGGGCACAGATACTGATTTTTCTATATACATACGTAATTTACTAACCTTAATTAAGTTACCCAAAAAATATAACATTATGTTACACAAAATAGCTGAACATTTCAAACATCTGGCGAAAAAACTCGTCTAGGACAGCCTATTATGGTAAGTCAGCGATTCACAAATTGCCTAGAATTTTTATGAAAGCTTACTTAGGGTTAAGGAGCCACGAACCGTAAGGGCATGGACGACGATAAAACCTTACGGTCATTTTAACATGTTGCCTTAGTTTATGTAACTGTCTGTAAAACATGTGGCGAATTTTTAGTTATAATAAATAAATAATAATAAAATTTATTTATTTATCTTTTTTGAGATCATAACAGTGTGGTACAGCCGGTACTTATAATAGGGAAACCCTGTGCTATAAGAACCAGCAGCCTTCCAGGATCACAGTTACATTATTGTTGGCTTAATTTTAAATTACATTGCTTAAATCTATAATACTTAATTTATCTTAATTTATCTTAGGTACTAATAACAATATTGAAACTATATAGTTATATAACTTTAAATTATTTAATAACAAACCCAAATGAAACAAATGTAAAACAAAACGAATTAATACATTTTTAATAATAGTCTTTTTGATGCAATGTTGATGAGTTGTGAGATAAATTTAAAAAAGTTATAGAATAAATATATATATGTGTATAATGTATATGCAATATGCATATATAAGCCTCTGTAATATATTATATATTATTTTATAGGATGGAGTAGATTTTCCGTTTCATCATAATTCAGACTGAGAAGATAGTTAAGGGTAGATTAAGAAATTTTTAAGTACTAATTCCGCCTTGCTGCGATACTTATCTAAATGCTAACCTTATATAATTGCAGGAAGAACAGAATAGCATTCAGTGGCAAGTGCAATATTGTCCAAGTACAATTTCGACTGCAATTATCCTTAAAAAGTCAACATACCGACTGACGAGCATGCACACATTACCTAGTCACTATGGCGGATTTTACAAGCGGTGTTGGTAGTTGCTATGTGAGCGGGTACTAGTTTTCTACCCTCGGCGATTTGAGCCTAGGGCAAATGCACTCACTGATGGAAACTTGATATACTGTGAGATAGTGGTATCACTGTAGTCGAGCTAGCAGTCGTATTGCAATTAAAACTACCTACGGAATGACTCAACCACTTTAAAAACTTTTTTTATATATTTTCTTCTTATTCCAGCAGTAAAAAGTGTCAACACCGTACCTGATGGTAAGCACGATGCCGTCCAAATGGAACATTAAGTGGCAGGACACTCCCATCCCATCTATTCACACCCTTTCGTGCCGGCGTAGGCTGGCAAACTATGTTGAGCTATTATTGAGCCACCGACAACAATACTCAAATCGATCTAGTTCATTCGGCCAGTAGTCAAATTTAACTCTAGACCTACGATTTCTGCAAAAGCATCATGTTTCTAAATTGAATTCTGCACTGGACACACACTAATTGAATTGTTGATTAATTTGATAATTATCCTGGGTCATTTTCCCAGACTGGGAAAAGTATTATTGGGTTTTTCAAATAATTATTGTTTAGTCTGGACTAAGGCTTAAACCCTCTCAGTTGCAGAGGAGGCCCGTGCCCAGCAGTGGGACGTATATGGGCTGATGATGATGATGAAGGCCTAAAACCTCTCAGTTATAGAGGAGGCCCGTGCGCAACAATTGGATGTATGTACGAGTATATGGGATGATAATGATGAATTTCTGAGTCCTGAAACTGCGCTTGAGAAAAGCAATTGGTTCGTCCTATATTTCGAAAGATTACATAGTTGGAAAAATGTAGTTTTAGAAATACACTTTTGCTGATCCCTTTGACGACACAGACGTCAGAGAAAATGTAATAGTATAAAGTAATTATTTCCGGATGAAACAAACCAGGATTGGTGGTGATTGTAATGAAGTGTGAAACCACACGACAGATAAACGCATGTCAAGTCATTCTGATTTAAATCACAAAATTCGTTCATTTGTCGAGTATTGTGGTCATAATGTCAGGAAATAATAATCCACTAACATCATTAATGAATTAACTTGATACATTCAATTTCGTCTACAATATTGGAATATTGGTGAAAGGTTTTAATGGAATGTAGCTTATTTTTAATGAATACAAAAACAACTTATCATAAAGTGGACAATTGACTGTCTTATCCCTTAAAGCGATCCCTTCTGGATAACCACGCATGATGGTATGTTAGCAAATGAGTAGCAACATGGATATTAGAGATATGACCAATAACGGCAATAGGCTCGCCCACTGGAACTCGAAACACAACTGGAAAGAAGTGTATAGGAATACTCTGCTAGTGGCGGTATTTCTATAGAAGCCCAAAAGCCCAGCATGCCTTACAAAAATCCGAATAATAGTCTTCAAGATTTAAATCTTTATTTAATAAAAACGATTTGACTGCCTCGTGGTCCCGCGGTACAAGTATGTGCCGTGCGATCTAGAGGTCCTGGGTTCGATTCCCGGGTCGGGCAGTGTTATTGGGTTTTTCCATTAGAAAATTCTCAGTAGCAGCACGGAGTCTGGAATTGTGCCCGAAAAACGGCAATAGGCTCGCCCCCCTATTACGTGGGACTGATACATACCTGGCGAAATGTGGGTGCAGAGATGCACCTCTGCCTACCCCTTCGGGGAATACAGGCGTGAGGTTATGTACGATTATGTATGTACGATTTGACGTATAAATGAGAATATAATATAGTAATGTCTTTCAAATCATCAGATTAGACAAGACGTGAATCGTAAAGCAAAGAAAATAAGCTATCATTCAATTCGAAGTTTATATTTATTGCAGAATAATGAAAATACAGGCATGAGTGTAAATATACATATGTACAAATCTATATACTAGGCAAGGATAGATACTAGGCAAGCATGAGGGGGTCACAATAGAATTTTTCGCCCTGAACACGGTCCAAAACGAATTTCTCACCGCCAGTTCGTATAATCACAGATATTTTATTGGCATTGGCCGATAGCTGAACACGACCGCATTCAGCGAACCTGCCTTGTTAATATTAAAATATGCAAATCACAACATTACCATGTTCCAACTTTTCCCTGAACCCACGATGCAAATGCAGCCACATATTAAATGGCGCCCTATTGAATGATTACCTTCAAATAGACTTGTGTATTTTGTGGTAGCTCGATAATATTCTAAAATAAAATAATATGGGAAACTTATTGTTCAAACCCTTACAAAAACTTAGTTTCCCCTCAGAACCTAGTAAATAGTTTTATAAGAATAATTCATAATATAAATAAATTGCAATGCTTTTTAGATTTCCGCCATCATAAATATCAAAAATACGTATTTATTGTTAATTAAAAGAAAAAAGTTTATATAAAAAAAATATTGTAACTTTTTATACTTTTATATCTGATTTTGAAGGATTTCCTTCAGTATATTTGGCAAAATTATTGCCAAAACTTTAAATTGGCCGAAATCGGGACATTATTTGGCAAACTTTCCATTCGTAATGGTTACTATAGCAACGGCTTATCAAAATCAAGAGCACGTCGAAACTAAAATGCAAAAGTTTGTTCCGTAACTTACCGAACAAATTTAAAAAGCGGAGTGTACGAAAGACGCAAAGTTTCGGCAGCAAGAGACATACAAAGAGCTGAATGAATTGTTGTTTGAAACATGGGAATTATATAATCTGTGACATCGTTAAGATGTTTCTAGATTCTTGGTACTTTCACTTTATTTAAAAACTCGAACAACCGAGCATATTAATAATTACCAGTCCGATATTTGAAGTAATCCTTTTTCCAAATGTATTTTAGGAGTCAACCTAACAACAGCGTATGCGCTGTTGCGGGGAATTAAACCCTAGCCTATCTAAATATAGTTGATTGGTTTTTCAATTGTTGATATTACTGTAAAACATTCTCAAATGGATAGGAAATTTATTCACGAAGATTTGTCATACGATCAAAAGATTTTTTTTTCGTAGCGTATTTTTTTAAATTGTTTATAAAAACAGTTAAATTGAATAAAGATTACGGCTGAAGGCGAAACTAAAGATAAAGGTAGTCTATGTACCATAATTATATTATTCTTTTTTATATACAAAAAAAAAACCAGTAACTTACAACACTATTTTAGAATCGTAAAGATATTTATTATTTACGAATTCATTTTTCAATGGATCTACCTAAATCGAAAAAAAAATAATTGAGAAAAAACCTATAGAAGCCAACGGCTTTATTTTTCCAATCAGAAGTCTGCAATTGAAAGGACAGAGTGAATCTAAAATTGCATTCACCTTCTTTCATCGCGATTCATTTCTATCGTACAGATAGTACGTAACGAACTCATTCCCGTTTCAAGATACTGGAGAAGCAAAAAAAAACTTCGAAAGATACAAACAACTTAACAATAGTAAAAAAAGACGACAAAAAAGATGTTATTGTGACTGCCCCGTGGTCTCGCGGCAAAACTATATGCCGTGCGATCTAGAGGACCTGGGTTCGATTCCCGGGTCGGGATAAGTGTTATTGAGGTTTTCCATTAGAAAATGCTCTGTAGCAGTACGGAGTGGTATACAACAAGGGACTACGCCGTATCTGATGGTAAATTAATCGTTTATCAGATCGTTGTTGTAATGTTAACTTTCCTCCTTAATGTTAAAAAACCTCGAGACTGTATGTATAGTGACTGTATATTGAAAATACGCATTTTCAATACGTCTCTGAACCAATCATAAAAAAAATCATAGTTTAAAAAAAATACATAAAACAATCCTTTCAGTCAAAGAAATGAAATAATATTTATTTAAATATAAAATGTCAAAGACATCACTTAGATTCTGTCATTTTTTTAGTGTACGACCCTGTTCAGAAGGCAGTCATCACTAGAGAACAACGAGCAAGAAACTCTAGTGTTGCCCTTTTCTAATCAAGAATTAGTTTGCAATATTAATACAAAGACTAAATTTCCCGAATTAGAGCAGCTCATTAATACAATCTCAGACAGTAGTATTGAATATAAGAATAACATAATAACGATGCTATTTATCGAGATGGAAAGCAACATAGCCGTTGCGCTAAAGTTTGTCATAAAGTAATAAGAAAAAGAAATAGAAAAATAAAAGAACTAAGAAATACGACGGCTTTAAAATAGGAACTGCTTCTTGTGCTCAGTAATTAGACCGGAATGTTCTGAAAACAATAAGCTCCGCCGTTGTTTTCAAGTAACACGCTTGTTATCATTAATAATTATAACATAATTATATATTTCTTTATTAATGAAATGTGCCTCGTTTAATTATGCCCTATACATTTATGGGCCCTGGAGGGATGTTATTTCAACAAGGGTGAATAGGAACGGTCGAATATATCCTTCTTCTATGTTTCATCAAAACAAAATCCCTTTTTCCGCGAATAAATAATATTCCCAGATTGCCATGTTCCGAAATATGTATCTGGCACACTTCCTTCCGTGTGTTGGATCCAATTGTAGTTTCCATCAATAAATAAAAATATATTCGGAAAAAACAACGCTCCTGCTCGCGAATAGTAAGGTATGTAAATATTATTTGTTTTTAGAAATTGTTATAACCGAAGGAGTATGGATTCGGGGAATTGCTTTTCGTCGAAACTAATGCATGAAGATAAGAGAACATTACGCATTCATTTGAAGGACGATTATATTCTTCTCTAGAATTTATTTTGTGAAATTAATTTTCTTTGTTTTATTCTTACTAGGTATAAGAATAAACTTTTCAATTACTATGTTTTTAGATTATTAAATAAGTGTCCGTTGTATATTTCTTATGGATTTCTGTAGACAAAAAAATAAGAATGAAATTATAGAAAACGGTAAAGCATCATAAACCAAAAAACGCATAATATATAAAAAAAAACAAGATAAATTCTCTAGACAAATGCAACGTTTTTTTTTTTTTACCATAATATTGAAGAAACTACAAACTTTCAATTAATATCTCCCCAGCAATTTGATCTACGTAGACGTTCCGAAACTCAAACGGATCTTCGCCCCGGCTTTCCAAATTAACTGCTTCAGTAAATATTCCATCTAATTTAGTTAAGAGCGTTAGCGGTCACGCGGAAAAGCAAAGCGAAGAGCCACTGCACCAAGTCTTTTGAACGAACCCACGGCCGATTAAAACCATGCATTATTAATTATAAATCCTAAGTACACAAAATAAATTATTATCTTCAAAACAAACAATCTTTGAGTATTCGTAAAGTGGTAACCCTAAAGTCAATATAATTAACCATGAGCGTTGAAATAAAAGTTACCTCTATAAAGCTCAATACATCCGTTCTCGATAGGGCTGGCACAAAACAAACAGCACTTGGTTATATAATAACAACTCGTAAGCACGTCGAGTTCGGAATATTGCGCGGCGACGCGTCCACCCCCCACTGCGTTCAGGGCGATACTGATTCACATCAACGTCAACTCCACCAAGCTCGGCAAGAACGGTGTGAAATGCGCAAGTCACGCGGCGCTTAACTTATCCACCTACTTTTGAAATTCAAATTGTCATTTACTCGGTCCTATTATACAGTACACACGAGTGGGGACCGTCGTTTGGTAAGGATAAATTTCCGGCATGCGGCCTCTACGTGTTTTCACGCTCCAACTACTGAATACGCTTAGGGGAGCTCATATAAATCACTTGGCGCGATTCATTCTGTCAAATCACTTACATTTCCGACAAATATGAGAAGTAAATTAATTACAAGTGAATTTATGCAGATTTTTTGTGGAGCTGTTCGATATTCCGCTTTATTTAAGACTTAAAAATCCTTAATATTTTAAAGTGTTAAAGTTTGAATGGTCATTTATTACTCAATCAGGCGAGAATGACTGAAAGAATCTGGATATAATAGGACAAGATTGCAACCTGAAATATCATGGATATATACCTTTCTATAAAAGCTATGAGCCGCGTATCTGTCGGAAGACCTGAACAGACACATTTCTAAAAAACATTCTAACAAGTAAATAATAAATGAGGCACGAGTGTGTTGAGAAATCTTAGAATACTTTACAAATGAAATAATGTCGATTTACCACATTAAAAAAGGTAAGGTAGACTAGCTACCAATGACGTGGTAGAAGTTTGCCTTCATCTTTAAGGATACAGGCGTTGGTGTAATGTTCCAGTATGTAGGGAAGGTGGGCATGAAAGAGACATGTTTTGAAAGAGCCACTTGGATTTACCCGACCTTTTGAAATTATCATCATTTGAATTTTATTTTCGTGTGAAAACATCGACTATCTGTGGCCCACAAAGATTTGATAGTTCGCGGAAGTGTAGTGACGGAGCAGGAGGCTATCGAAAAAAGAGGCATTAAAAAGTAAGTTTTTATGCTGTTATTCCAACCATTTTTTTATATTATGGTTTGATTTGACATCAAAATTACATTACAACTAGAGTCTGCACTCATTTAACCTTCTAATTGTAATATTTAATGGACAGTATTCGTAATTTGATCATATACTTTTAAGGTTTTTGCATTTAGTGGCTACTCGTTTTGAAAGAGCTAACTAAATATGTGATGAAGCAGCCGGCTCTTTCATGCCTAGGTCTTTTATAACAACCTGTTTTGAACCGTTGCTATTTTGTTACAGACATTAAAATATCATCAGAAACAGCATAGCCTAAAAAAACACGCAAGGGGACTAAAAATTAAATCGTATGGCGAACAGACCTACAAATATTGTCCAAATACAAGCAATAAACGTATTTTCACTTTGGATCAGGAACAAAAGACTGATTACCTAAAAACTGCATCTAAAAAATTAACATACGATTATACAGTAGCTATTAGTAGTAGTGACAATTGTTTCAGAGGATTTATGCACCGAAATAAATATGAGCCATTAGAAAAACTAGAAAACACATCACTTTCAAGAGCTACGAGTTTTGAAATGAGTGTTATTAATTAACTAATGTTGGTTAGTTTTTGTTACGGTATTCTAATAAAAAAATGTCATTTCTTGTTAATGTTGTTTAACTTTTGGAGAAATTTATTGAAATAGTTGGTAATATTGTGCATGGCTCTTTCATAACAAGTGGCGGCTCTTTCAACAACCACATGCTATGAATGAGCCGTTTTCCCTCTTTTTAAAAAAGGTAGAATTTTATAATGAAACATATCTCTAAGGAGTAATTGTTGATTGAATGTCATAAAGTAATAAATGAGCTTCGGACTAACATATAAAAAATGTGGTTTTATTATGTTTTAGATATTAAAACGAGTCCTTTTCTAAAACTGGCTCTTTCATGCCCACCTTCCCCTATAAAATCGAAATTAGTATTATAAAAAAGAAATTAATATTATAAAAGAAAAATGGTGTTAAAAAGAAAATTAAGTTCAGCGAAAAACAGTTTTATTGTCCTTCGAGTTTCAATCATTACTATTTATTACTACAAAGAGGAAAGGTTTGTATTTTTGTATATTTGTTATGAATTAACTCAAAACTATTGAACCGTTTGAATGAATTTGGTATGGAGATGGGATATAAGTATATATTATAAAGTAAATAGATACATACATACATAACCTCACGCCTTTATTCCCCGAAGGCAGAGGTGCATTTCTGCACCTACATTTCGCCAGGTACGTATCAGTCCCTTGTAATAGGGGGCGAGCCCATTGCCGTTTTTCGGGCACAAATCCAGACTCCGTGCTGCTACTGAGAATTTCCTAATGAAAAAACACTTTGCCCGACCCGGGAATCGAACCCAGGACCTCTAGATCGCATGGCTCATACTTGTGCCGCGAGCCCACGAGGAAGTCTCTCATAAAGTAACTGTCAGTGTAATGCTTTCACGCCTAAACCTTCAGTCAAAAGGTTCTGAATGTTTTTTAGTATGGACATAAATTGGCCCTATGAAGTAATATAGACCATGAAGTAATATCCTGTGAATATGTAATGTACCCGTGGGATGAGCAGTAAATGTGAAAGTAACTTTGTATGTGTTTTCACCCCTAATCCATTTGACCGATTTCGATTATTTACAGGACATACGCTACTTTTTTTCAATTCAGTAAGTGGCATTTTGGGCATTTCTTAATGTTTATTAGGCGATGTTGAATGCAGTTAAGTGTCATAAAGTGATGATACGTGCTCTTAGGTGACGTAATACGCACTGAGGTTACATTTGGGTGCCTTTAGTGGATGTTGAGTGACCTCGGGTGCCATTAGTGAAATCTAATCTGAACTTAAATTTCGAATGGCACCATTAGCTGAAATGTGTGTCCTGGGTGAACTGAATTGACATTTAATGCCATAAAGTACGGTATAGTGCCATTTCGTGCATTTAGGTCCCGTTAAAAGAAGTTGATTTACTTTGGGTGCCATTAATAGAACATATGTGACGAAAGGTGCCATTATGACATTTATAACGTTATACAGGGTGTATTCAGACCGTGATCGGAAACTGAGGCAGGTAATAGTTAAGGTCATTACAAACCCCCGGGCGTTAAAGAAAATTCTGACAAAAAATAAAAATTTTGACGTTTTCCATACAAACCGCGTACATTTAATACCGATGGTTGTATGGAAAACGTCAAAATTTTTATTTTTTGTCAGAATTTTCTTTAACGCCAGGGGGTTTGTAATCACCTTAGCTATTACCT
The DNA here is from genome assembly GCA_907164795.1 of Hemaris fuciformis. NCBI lineage: Eukaryota > Metazoa > Arthropoda > Insecta > Lepidoptera > Sphingidae > Hemaris > Hemaris fuciformis. Next base: position 4,421,992 of record OU015443.1, read on the forward strand.
GCCTTAGTTTCCGATCACGGTCTGAATACACCCTGTATAACAATTAGAGAATTTTTGATTTATAGATTTTCTTTCCAACCCTGAAGTCTTCGTGGACGAAGTCACAGGCAAAAGCTACTAACACATAAATTCACCATTCGTGGCCATACCGAAAAGGAATAAAGCCGTTGCGTCATTTAGGAATTCTTAATGTAAACAAGCGCTCGAAGCCCCGAACAATAACTCGTTTATATCATTTGACCCCATTCCATATTGGAAACGGGTTAAAAACGCCGCAGAAATGCAATTAACTAAGAGACTTCTAGTGGTTTCCAGTCCAGATGAGTTGTAAATACAATGGTCAGTTAAAAGATGGAGCTATCACGATTTGGAACACCACACCAGGGTTAAACAAAGGTTTATAATTAATTGATCCGCAGAATAGGCTATAAAATTTGATTCCCACGAGAACAATTCAATGCCATATTAGACTTTGCCCTTAATGGTTCGTCAGCTTTTGCTTAAATAGATCAGTGACATTAGATTCGCTTTTACAGCTTCATTGACCATGGAGTTGGTAATTCTAAGAAGTTAGCTCATGTTTTTGATACGGAAGTTCCAAAACATATGAATGTGTGAGAAATATTGTTATTTAACGTGATACTCGTTTATTAAAGTAAATTGTTTATCGTGGTCGGGTAGTCGCGTTTCTTGTTATATTAAATGTTGTTTCATTATCATCATCAAAATCATCAGCCCATATACTTCCTGCTGCTGGGCACGGGCATCCTCTACAATACAACTGAGAGGGTTAGAGAATGTTGTTTAATAAAAATATTTAAATTACCTTTACAAAGTAGTGGGGATAGCAGATTTTATAAAGCCCTCGATCGGAACCAGCAGCAGTTGGTGTGTGGCCATTCATCATCAGCAGCGGCGACCCATTTTTATTACCCATTGCGAGGCTCCGACCGGCAGGTCTTTGCGAGGCCCTTTGTGAAAAGTATTCGAGGCGAGTTATTCAAGTTACATGATGAATTTTTCAATTATGTTTTGAATGAGTTTGAGTATGAATGAATTAGTTTACTAACTTTTTTTAATTTACCGCTATGTTATAACCTAAATAAATCATAACGAATCAACAGTTTTAAATAAAATTAGTTTTTTTTTTTTTTTTTTTTGCTTGGGTTGTTACGCGAGGCCCTTGGAAGTGTGCGAGGCCCCGGGCGATTGCCCCGTTCGCCACCCCCTAAGGCCGCCGCTGATCATCAGCCCATATACGTTCCACTGTTGGGCACTGGCCTCCTTTACAACTGAGAGGGTGTCTAGGTCCACCACGCCAGCCTAGTGCGGGTGGGCGGATTACACACCTAAGAAATTCCTTAGAACTTTTAAGTGTGCAGATTTTCTCACGATGTTCTCCTTCACCGTTGAACACATACATACATACCTACATAAACTCACGCCTGTATTCCCTGAAGGGGTAGGCAGAGGTGCATTTCTGCACCCACATTTCGCCAAGTATGTATCAGTCCCACGTAACAGGGGGCGAGCCTATTCCCGTTTTTCGGGCACATTTCCAGACTCCGTGCTGTTACCGAGAATTTCCTAATGGAAAAACCCAGTAACACATTGCCCGACCCGGGAATCGAACCCAGGACCTCTAGATCGCACGGCACATACTTGTACCGCGAGACCACGAGGCAGTTCACCGTTGAAGTACGTGATAATTCATTGTAAATATGTATGTATTACATAAAATCTTAATAGTATAATCTTAATTAACTCCTGCATTCCTAAGGACCAACAGATTTTTTATTACTTAGTCATATATTAAGGAGACTAATAAAATTGTTTTTTACATACAGGGAGTAAAGAGACCGTGATAGAAAAATACACATAATATAGTGATTAAAACACATTGACGCTAAAAAATATCCGAAAAATATATTATGACGTTTTCCTTAACTTTGAAAAGTGTAGCTTAACTTTGAAGAGAAATTAGTCTATTGCTACTTAACAAAATAAACTTAACGCTGTTATGCCATAAACAGAATGTATTGCCGGTAATACAAAAAGTTTGTATCGACCTCGGTTCGGGCTGTGCCAGCTTCTTTGATGATGAAAAATACACGCCCGACGAGTCCGAGGAAAATGTATTTCTTAGATAATTTAATTTACTTCCCAATATAAAGGCAATGGCACACTGATGTTGTACTGTGATTTCTATCCGTGAAGAGAACAAATTTTATTTGTCGATACAGTTGCTCTTTTCATTATAAACCTTATGAAATTTTATTTAAAAAGTGTACATGGACTTCATAACATTGAGCGGTTGGTATTTATTAATTTTTGAGGTATTTATGAACCACAGAATTCATATCTTATTTAAGGTAATTTTGAATTTCGATAAAATCTTCTCACGTTTCTTAATCATAATCCATTTATGCTTCAACTAAAAATATTACGTAATAGTAGAGGATCCGATTTATTTAATACCGATTTTAAGAGTAAAAAACGGTTTATCTCGTTTTTTTTATAATATAATAATACAATGCTGAAATTTGCAGTAATTTTAATTGTTTTTAATACATAAACAATGGAAATAAAATACTGCCTCGTGGTCTCGCGGTACAAGTATGTGCCGTGCGATCTAGAGGTCCTGGGTTCGATTCCCGGGTCGGGCAAAGTGTTATTGGGTTTTTCCATTAGGATATCCTCAGTAACAGCACGGAGTCTGGAAATGTGCCCGAAAAACGGCAATAGGCTCGCCCCCTATTACGTGGGACTGATACATACCTGGCGAAATGTGGGTGCAGAAATGCACCTCTGCCTACCCCTTCGGGGAATGCAGGCATGAGTTTATGTATGTATGTGAAAATAAAATATTTGAAAAATTGGCATGACCTAGCTTCTTTCAACTTTTTACATATTATGTACATTTTTTTTACAAACTATAACAATCCAAAAAGCTATCGAAGGCCTGCTAAATTCAGGATCATAAAATAATAGTGTTCAAAACGTCATTTTACAAAATGGTTTATTTATATAATTAAATGATAATAGGTATATTCCTCTGTAGTGTTTCAGAACATTACTGAGTACAACAATTACAGTTATTACAGTTTTTTTACAGGAGTGCTATATTCTCGTAGGAAGTAAACCGCGCGATTACATGAATTGTAGTGACTATACGAGATACAAAAAATAGTTATATAGTTATGTAGTATAGCGCTAACTCCAATCAATATTTTATAATTTTATTTATGTTTTATTATATCATGAATCATATGACGTCTACTAACATAAACCTACACAAAAAAAAACTCCCAAAATGACCCGTTAAAAGCATCCAGCGTCGTCCTGCAACATTTATTAGGAATGTCCGTTCTATTGACGGTTAATATATTAGTTTTTCTATTCCATCCAATCTCGCAACGTCCATTACTAAGTAATGAAATACAAAATTCGATAATTCAAGTGGTTCTATTGCTCCCAGTCCAATTTAAAACTGAAGCACGTTTCGTCGCAATACATCATGAAGCTGAATTATAAAATAAAATGTACACTCGGGACTTGCACGAGGACGGAACGGCCAAAGCTTTTTATCATGAAATTAAATTTAGTTTATATAAACAATAGTACTGGAAATACGAAGGATGTCTGGTGACGTCAGAACTAAATCCGTTGTATTATATAGAAATGTTGGTATTAAAAAAAAATACAGGTAAGGTGGTGTATAAAAGCTTTGAGCGTTATGGCACAATTAGTCAATAAGTGATTGAAGAAATCACGAACGGCTTATCCTTCAGTATGGATAAAGATAAAATAAACACTTTATTGTGCACCATTTAAATAAAATGAAATGAAATTGCTTTATTTGGTCACGTAGGCAATCAAATAGCACTTATGACAAGTCAATACAGAAAAGAAAAATCTTTTATTATTACATTATAATTTAAATATGGTTCATTTTATATAATTTGTACGAAAATATTTACGGTTTTTTTTATAATTTATTTTTAGTTTTCATCAGGAAATACACATAGGTACATACATACATAACATACATAAACTCACGCCTGTATTCCCTGAAGGGGTAGGCAGAGGTGCATTTCTGCACCCTCATTTCGCCAGGTATGTATCAGTCCCACGTAATAGGGGGCGAGCCTATTGCCGTTTTTCGGGCACATTTCCAGACTCCGGGCTGTTACTGAGAATTTCCTAATGGAAAAACCCAATAACACTTTGCCCGACCCGGGAATCGAACCCAGGACCTCTAGATCCCACGGCACATACTTGTACCGCGAGACCACGAGGCAGTCAGGAAATACATAATATCTTATTATTATTATTTTAAAGTAAATAACGAGATGGACCTTGTGTATTTCCGAAACGTCACGTATTATTTTAATGGTACCACCGGATCCAAACGCGACCCTGACTGAGAAAACTAAACTTGAAACATCGATACAAAAAACAACTAAAATACAGTGGACAATCGGCGGTCTTATCGCTTAGAGCGATCTCTTCCAGACAACCAGGCATGATGGAATATTTAACGAGTAATTAATTAGCGAAATGTGGGGGTGTTTAAATGGTTTTATAAATATAATTATATTTACATATATACATATATATGTATATATGTATATATAATGTATGTATGTATGTGTTTATATAAACACATACATACACATACACATAATATATAAACACAAAAATGTATGGAGTTCGTGCTTTTAGAAAAGAAAATGGATGATGTAAAAGATACAGAAGGTCCTTGTTGGCTATTATTAGAAGTTTTGTCTTTAAAACATTTAAATACAAACAAGTGATACAAAATCCTGCCGATTAGTTATTCTAGGCGTTAGCAGTATTTATCAATGCAATTGAAGTGTCTATGAGGCATCATCATCATAATCAGCCCAAATACGTCCCACCATGCTGGTCTAGTGCGGGTTGGCATCTAGTTAGAGAGAATAAAGGATATTTTCCTTATAATATTCCGCCTGAGCGAAGTTGATCCTGGCTGCTAGTTTCATATATCTTGAAAATGTAACCACGCCTTTACCGCGGAAGTCGACTCGCTAGTTTTTGTAATCACTTCCTTCTGACAAGGTCGAGTAATTTCCCAGTGGTGTGTTAGCGAACGATAACTTTTTAACAACTTGGCTTTAGTTTTAAGACTATCGTATAACATTCTTTATTTTTTAATATTGCAAGCGGCTGACCTGATAGAAGTTATCTTTACAGTCCGTGTTTTATGAAAGTATGATGATGAAAAATATGACGACATAAATAAATAAATAAATAAATACACCCAACAGTCACATACATAGTTCTGATCCCACACTAAGATACAAGTCTTGTGTCGTGGGTATCAGAAACTACGAGAGACTTTTCGGTCTCACATACACCCAGACCCGAAACAAATATTTGTGGATCACACAAACATTTGTCTCGGTGCGGGGATCGAACCCGCGGCCTCTCGTTTCGCAAGCTGGTGTCTAGCCAACTGCGCTACGGGGCTGTGTACATGGTGTTACAATATGTATTTGTGTTCGTTGCGAACATTGTCATATATAAGTAATTTTTAATTACAAGTACATGCAACGCTCGAAAAAGCTCATCGTTATCAAAAAAATACCTCATTTATTAGGTCATCGACTTGACAAGAGATGGTGGTGTTCGTTTCTTCAATTAAATAAAAGGTCCTTACAGAATATTGGTGGTCAAGGAACAAAAAACTATCGATCTAAAATACTAAATAGAAGAAGCAAATCCATTTATAGTGGTTTATGGAATAAGCCAGAGTTCAAACGACGCACGTGGAGAAATATTTGTGCAATCCACAAATTCACAATTATTTGTTTTTGGTGTTGGTAAGAGCAAAACCTACGAATCACTAAACCCAGAGTAACACCCTGCAGTTAAATGTAGCTACTCGTATGATCTTCGCAGAGAGACTGGTCTGAGATGAAGAGAAGCCTTTGCCCGTGGAACGTGTAGAAAATACTTGTCTGAAAACATATTGTGTCCTTTTTAGTCTAAGATCCAAATTAAAACGACTTTTACCATTCTGTTTATTTGATGAAAAGTATTTCCTATCAAATTGAATATATTAAATAATATATCGCGCGTGAGCTGGTTAAAAAATTCCTAGCCAAACTATTATTAATTTTAAATTGAAAAAAATACTTTTCATTAAAATTTTGAGTACACTACTATGAGTATAACGAATAAATTTAATACCAACTGATAGTATAAAGCCTATAGAATACTCGTATCCAAACCTTGGGTTCTTTATTTGTTTCTTGGCGTAGCTACTGAGTTGACAGGTACCTATAAACAGGTCTGTCGATACTATTTTTACCCATTTCTTTAAAAAATTAAGTTTTTTATTCATCATCAGCCCATATATGTCCCACTGCTGGGCACGGGCCACCCCTACAACTGAGAGGGTTTAGGTCTTAGTCCACCATTCTGGCCTAGTGCGGGTTGGCGGACTACACACCTAAGAAATTCCTAAGAACTTTTAGGTGTGCAGGTTTCCTTACGGTTTTTTCCTTCACCGTTAAAGCAAGTGATAATTCACTGTGAATACACACATAACTTCGAAAAGTCAGATGTGTGTGCCTGAGGTTTGAACCCGCGACCGCCGAGATTCTCGACCGCCTAGACCACGAGGCAATCACTGCTTATGTATTTTATTATTATGTATGTATTATGGAAGTTTTTTATTAAAATATAAAAACATATAATTTTAATAATGCTATATATACTAACGATTACGGTTAGATGCGACTAACTTCATTGGGTTTTCTAGTTCATTCAAGCTTAAATAAAATTTCACGTCAATATCTCATTTTTCACTACTCCAATTTTTGGGAATAACCTAAATTGAAAATTTGCATTCACGTATAGTTTCGTTGAAAATTCAACTTAAGTTCTATTATTTGAAAAATAAATAGATGCGATGGTACTGGGAAATATACATATGTAACAAACATGAAATAGATAGTCTTACGTTTGAACATAACCTTTTTGTTTAGAAGAACTTTTGGTTTATGGTATTTCCTTTATGGGCACAACAAAACCATGCTTGCGTAACAATTGTAAACCTCACTAATTGGTACATTTATGCCAGCCGATGGCTGTTTCACAATTTGATGAAGGTTCCGATACGAATATTTTACTACCAGCAGAAAATATTCCATTACAGAACCAACTGTCCTTTCCGACTGAATGTGCCGACGATATTCGAATGTTATAAATAGTGGCCGTACTAATATCTATAACTAAAAACTTTCGCAGCCTATGTCCAATATTTTTCGCTGAGATAAGATAGCAATAACAGCATTTTGTTTAGGTTGACGGGGGTCTGGGCCCCACGGGAGGCGCGTTTCGAAGCCTTCACTACAAGGGCTATCAGATGTAGCTACCAAAAATTGGGAGCTTCCCCACCCCCTCGTTCCTATACTTCAATAAAGTCAAAAGAGTATACGACTGATAAATGGGAGATCATGTTATAATGGTTTTGTAAAGGAGCGAACAGCCACAAATGTTATACCCATGGGATTTCCCTTCTCTTCAACCGATAGTGTGATATCGGAATGATAGACTACCTCCCCTGGGTATTTTTACCTTCATGTTTATGTATGTTTTTAATATTAAAAAAAATATTTTTTAGTAAGTTTTTAATTGTTAAATTAAGTTGATCAAATTGAAAAAGATTACGATATTGAGTCAACTTTTCATAAGCATGACATATGATAACAATTAATCGTACGATTCGGGGAAATAAGAACTTATTCCACAGTTTTAATCGACTCTCAGAATGTTTAATGCGATCCTTATAAGTTTCCTTAAGGTATATCTTTTCATTGAATAAACGATATAAAACTGAATTATGCTATTACGGTGGAGCATAATACTTCAACTAAATAACAGAAATATATATTTTTAACATATCTACAATAATCTTTATCCCCTTGTGAAATATTTAAAAAAATATACTGGAATTACATATACATATATAAAAATTTAGAATATTTATTTTTCCTCTTGAGATATCTCCCATTTTGATAGTGCCGGAAACACAAAATCCCGATATAATTGCGCCAAGTTTTCGTCGCAAACAGACTTGCAAAAGACAGGGTCTAAATATTATCCTATTAACTGTTGCGGAAACCACGGCTCGTCAGACTCGGCGTCCGTTTCACTTTCAAATTACTTGACATCTTAATATCTTTTCAATGATTCTGTTAGATAATCGGACTGTCTCCGCATTTGGGAAGAAGTTGGTGATAGTAAAGCCCGTGGATTATTGCTCAGAAACTACGCTTAAGGCTATGACGTAGTACACACATATTTGTGCTCCAACAATTCTGACTATGCCATCTGAATTTTGACAACAGGCCCGATGATATTTTAAAGTTTTGGCGGTGACAGCGTTACATAACATTCACATCATGCTAAAGGTAGCGATATATTGCTTAAAGCACCATCACATCAACATCATCATCAGCCCAAACACGTCCCACTGCTGGGCACGGGTGTCCTCTAAAACTGAGAGGGCTCAGGCCTTAGTCAACCACGCTGGTCTAGTGCGGGTTGGCGGACTACACACCTAAGAAATTCCTAAGAACTTTTAGGTGTACAGGCTTCATCACGATGTTTTCCTTCACCGTTAAAGTACGTGATAATTCTTTAAAAAGTCAGAGGTGTGTGCTTGGGGTTTGAACCCGCGACCGTCGAGATTCTCGACAACGTGCCTAAACCTACTAATGTAAGAATATCGTGCTAGAAATTTACTCATTAAAGCTCGTTTCCCTTACTGTTCTCTTGTTATTAGGCTAACTTTATACTTCACTGTATTGTTATACGTGTCACATATTTATAAAGAATTCTCTGTTTTATAAAAGTAAATAAACATTTAACGAAGCGTGTCACTGTGCGTGAGGCATGGCACTCGCCAAATGTGTACAGCGTTTGCTCAAAATTCAATTTTGTTCTCATTCTTAACAATCACGATTCGTCATTACCTCGCGTGGAAAGTTTGCGTCGAAAATTTGGTATTTGGGTTAAGAGATTGTTTTTCTGTAATTTTTTTGTTGTACTCACGAAATTGTATTCAATAAGAAAAAGTTCTGATAATGTTGACCTATTTTTATTTTTATTTGCTTTATTACGACCTTCTTAATGTTATTTAATAATGCATGAATCTCATTCAAAAACAAGTAAGCAATTGGTTAGCCAGAAGTGTCAAGTAAATAATCAAGTATTTAATTAATTTTGGGCGCTGAAGTGACAGTGATGGACTATGACAGTGCAAAAAAATCATATATTAGTATCTATCATAAACGCGTTGTAAAGTAGCTCACGTAAAGGGGCCAATTTGGCAACTTATTTCAAACATCGCAAATTCGAGTAATTTCCGCATCGTCAATGTCGAGAAAAACGCCTTGTTTTTTTACGAAGCGTGACGTACATGGTGTTGTGTTATGAAATGAAAAGATTTGGTCACGATGTATGTATTTAGTGGTTATTCAATAAAAAAAAAAATAAGAGTTCTACTTTTTCTATATAAATGCGAAAGCGACGTCATAACACCTTAACAACTGAAACAGATTTTAATAAACTTCTTTTGTATTAACGCACGTGTAGTAGCAGATACATACTAGTCGCCTCATAAGTTATGAGGCTATGAGTCATAACATATTACTTTTATTTAGCTAAAGGTTTTGTTTTTCTTTTATTTATCTTAACGCTAAAATACTGCAATTTTAAGAATATTTTATATTACAGCCAATTTTTAACATATTATATTCTATAAAACATAGCACTATAATTTGTATTGGAGAAGTTGCCGTACAATGAAGAGCCAGTGAAGCGACAAGCATGCTTAACTATTTAATAACGGGGGGGGGGGGGGGGGGTTTAATGAAGAAACTGTATTCAACTGACAAACAAACTGGTCCCAGAAGTGCGTCAACCGCTAGTAATTCTATAAAATGGCAATGTATAACAACAGAGCGACGTCCCGCTGTATAAGGGTGGCGAGGCAATTTCCCGGCTACGTCATGTCCGCCACGTAATCTCACCTCACGCTGCACGCAATATCCGCTCGATATAAGCCTGCGAAGGCATGTGACGTAAGAATTGCCTATTACACATATTGTCTATACTTTTCGATTAAACAAACGCCGGTAATGGAGTTTGTCTGTTTTGTTTGAAAATTATCTCGTTGGTCATGCCCCATAAGTGTGCTGAGCGATCTAAAGGTCATAGGTTCGACTCCCAATTCGCCATGAGCTATTAGATTTTTACTTAAGTGTATATTTATTCGGCAATAGAATCGTGTCTTCCCCCTTACAAGTTCAGCATTCGGGGATTTAGGCGACAGTGTAAATGTATATATATATATATATATATATATATATATTTTAGTGATTGAATCTCAGTTTTACCAGCCTACCATCACTTAAATTCCCCAAATACAAATGTAACGAATGACAAAACAACCACTCTTGTCACTTTAGACGGGCCAAAAAATGCGTACTATACTACTAAACATTTCAAACGTATAATTCAGCGAGAATACGTGCCCCTCATATAATGTCCAAACTAAATTACAAAATAGAAACATACAGAATGAAATAAGTAAAACAAAAGACAATGTTATGAAATAAAGGCCGGGTGGCAGGAGGCTGCGGGCGTTGTTTGTCAGAGGGATGGACCCGCGCTGACTATTGCGCGTGTGGGTTTAAACAACAGTTTTGAACGTTTATTACTTGGGATAATTGTTGTTTTTTTAATTTCGCAATCGATGTTACAGCTTATTATAATAACTTGTTTCGCATTGCACAATTATTCCGATTCAGGACAGAATAGGACAGCTATCAAGAAGTGAATGAAGAATATATCCTGATTCTGGTAGTATATAAGACGACAAAGTAGATATATACATACATACATACATAACCTCACGCCTGTATTCCCCGAAGGGGTAGGCAGAGGTGCATTTCTGCACCCAAATTTCGCCAAGTGTGTAACAGTCCCACGTAATAAGGGGCGAGCCTACTGCCGTTTTTCGGGCACATTTTCAGACTCCGTGCTGCTATTGAAAATTTCCTAATGGAAAAACCCAATAACAACAAAGTAGTGAAAAGGTCAAAAAACAGTAAATTGCCACTACAAATTGTAATGAGGTTTAAAGATTACTGTCAAGAATACTGTGTCTTTTATCCATCACAATTATGCCAGCCTAATTTAAAACAAATAATACACAAGCTGATCCTCCGGGTTCTCACTAGAACGCGATACACTTGAGTATGACACTATTGCGGGTTTTACAAATTTTGCAATCCGGCCGGACACAAATTTTCTACCTCCAATCTAAGCTATTTCATCTTTCACAAATCGACATAATAATTACTGCTTATTGTAAACACAAGATTTGTCTTTATGCGGGGATCGAATCATCACCCTATCAAGGTATAATCTGAAGAACAAAGTGAGAAGTAAGTTTACAATATAATATACTTCTACTAATACCCCCAGAGAACAGGCTCATTTATTGCCAGCATTGGAAACTAACACGAACAGATAGGGAAAAACAATAAAATTAACTTTTCGCATAAAATCTAGCACGCCACCGACTAGCGGCCCTATCAGTAAAATATTTGACGCACGCAGCCGTTCCGACAATTGTTGCGAACTTTACGTAGACAAGCCCGCTCCTAACTAATACAACTTTAATAGTTATTGCCACATTCGTAATAATACTGCTTTCATTATTTCTCTGCCTGTATTTTAAGAATTAATAATTTCCGGGACTTAAATATTAATTTAAAAATATATTTGTGTATTTAGTTTTAATTTATTTTTTTTATCAATGCTTTTTGTTTTTGTTTATTGTGTATTTTTATTATTATTATTTTTTAATTAATTTCCACGACCACCCCTTTTATATACTTTTTTTTCTCTGGGTAGTCTGGAAGAGATCGCAAATAGCGATAAGACCGCCCTTTGTGGCACAATAGTTTATTAAGGTAGCTTTAATTTAATTTTTACTTATGTATGTGGTGCAGAATAAAGCATATTAAATTGTGGGAGCATCGTCAGCATAGTCGATGAACTCCAACTATGCCAAAATTTAGTATATAAGCCAATAAAGTTTTTATATGCACTGAGTCATATATTAGCACGCATCAACACCGGTCGTTTCATTTACGTCGCTGCTCGTACCCTACTTACGCAACAATACACGTGTATCACAGGTTCACGTACATCGGTGACTCCACGTGAATAGATACACTTACAACTGGTGACCCCGACGAAAAAAAAATACCCCGACGCAAAACCGACGTTCTTCAATATACCGACGCGATACCTACGTTCGAAGCAAACTTCATCAAATTGTGATAACTGTACTGCACAGCCTTATCAGCCTTCCACCAGCGGAACTCCCTGATTTGGCTTTCAAGAGGCACATTATAGTTATTCAGAAAATGAACCCAAACGCAGGTTGTGAGTACGCTAAATCCAGTAGTCATTCACAGCTCATGATGCAGCTAATGAACGAAATGTGTAAGCTCACCATGGAAGTCGCAGCACTGAAATCAAGCTCAGTCAGAAACGGACATCATCACCATAGACGCAATCGAAGCCTAACGCGTCACAGATCCCGATCGCGAACAAGAATCACGCCGGAAAGTCCTCAATGGTTATGTAAATATCACTCGCGCTATAAGGATCGAGCTTGGAATTGTGAACAACCGTGCAATTGGAGAAAGCCGTCGGAAAACTAGAATCAGCGTTGACAGAGGCGGTCGTCAGCGCTATTGAACCATCAAACCGCCTATGCGTTACCGACCGAAAAAGTGGGTATCGCTTTTTGGTTGATACTGGCGCTAACATCTCAGCAATGCCAAGAAGAGGCAACAAATTAAAAACCGACGGCACTTACAAAATATATGCCGCAAACGGCACTCCAATAAAAACATACGGCGACAAAACGCTGACGTTAAATCTGAATTTGAGACGACCGTACCGTTGGACTTTTATCGTCGCTGATATTACACAACCAATACTTGGAGCCGATTTTTTGGAAAAACACAACATTTTGGTCGACATTAGAAACAAGCGTTTGATAGATGGTACGACCGGACTTCAAAGAAACGCAAAGTTGATGAAGTCAAGCACACCAACACTTCGGACCGTTGATTTAACCGAAGACTACGCAGATATTTTAGCAGAATATCCAAATATTTTAAAACCGCTCGACACTCTGTCACCACCAAAACACAACGTGGTTCACCACATTATCACTGAGGGACATCCTGTGTACTCCAAGTCAAGACCTTTGCCGGCCGACAAATATCTAAAGGTGAAAAAAGAAATAGAGGACATGTTACAGACAGGCATATGCAGGCCTTCCAAGAGTCCCTGGGCTAGTCCACTACTGGTGACAAAGAAGAAAAACGGCGAATTACGACTATGTGGCGACTACAGAAAATTAAACGCCATCACTGTACCGGATAGATATCCGATCCCGAGGGTATTAGATTTCACATACCTATTGCCTGGAGCTACTATATACTCAAAAATTGATCTAAAACGAGCTTACAACCAAATACCCGTCAAAGATGTTGAAAAAACCGCAGTAATTACCCCGTTCGGTCTATTCGAATTCACTAGAATGCCGTTCGGATTACGAAACGCGGGCCAAACCTTTGTCCGATTCCTGAACACAGTACTAGCAGGATTAGACTTCATTTTTGTATATATCGATGACATATTAGTGAGGTCATCGTCACCCGGTGAACATAGACAGCATCTACATGAAGTATTTAAGCGACTCAACGAGCACGGCATCACAATAAATCGCGCCAAATGTGTATTTGGACAACCCCAAATAGAATTCCTCGGATATTTGATTACTCCAGAGGGTATCAAACCATTACCTGAAAAGGTTGAAGCAATCAAAAAATACCCGACTCCAACAACGGTGCAAGAGCTACGCAGATTTTTGGGCATGATCAATTTTTACCGCAATAACATACCACGGGCAGCCCGACATCAAGCTCTTTTGAACAAATATCTCATAGGCTCAAAGAAAAACGACAAAACTAAAATACAATGGACTTCCGAAGCACTAGAAGCATTCGATCAATGTAAAGAAAGTCTAAGCGACGCTGTTACATTGACGTCTCCAGATCCGCATTCTCCATTATCACTCATGACAGATGCTTCGCAAACTTGTATTGGCGCCGTTTTACAACAGTACGAAAACGACACGTGGAAGCCACTTGCATTTTTTTCAAAGGCACTGAGTGAAGCACAAACTAAATACAGTACATATGATCGAGAATTGCTGGCAGTTTACATGGCTGTAACGCATTTTCAACCTTATATCGAGGGACGAGAATTGATAATATACACCGATCATAAGCCATTATGTCACGCCTTTACTACTAAACAAGACAGTTCAAGTAAAAGGATATCCCCAAGACGACTACGTCATCTAGAGTTCATTGCACAATTCACGACAGACATACGCCATCTCGCCGGTAATATGAACCCAGTGGCCGATGCACTATCACGAGTCGAACAAATAGATTGCCCCACACCTGTGGATTGGAATGACATAGCAGATTTGCAACGCAGTGATAATGAACTCTCTCAGCTGTTAAATAAAAACAATCTGAGCTGGAAAAGTATCCAGTTACCGGGAACGAGACAATTATGGTGCGAAAATTCAAGAACAAATTCACGACCGTACATACCGAAGTCGCTTCGAAAACAAATATTTGACTCTATGCACAACGTTACGCATCCTGGTGTAAGATCATCAAAGAAAATGATCTCTGAACACTACTTCTGGCCAGGCATGAATACAGACGTAGGCACATGGGCGAAAACATGCGAGCCATGCCAGACAAGTAAAACATACAGGCACAACTCCGCCCCAATTGGAAGTTTCACGCCAACAGCACGTTTAGACCACGTGCACATAGATATCGTCGGTCCATTGCCAGAATCCAATGGAAACAGATACATCGTGTCAATGATCGACAGAGCAACAAGATGGCCTGAAGCCGTACCAGTACCAGAAGTAACAGCAAAAGTTGTAGCAGAAGTTCTCCTGAATACCTGGATAGCAAGATTTGGATGCCCAACTACCATTACATCAGACCAAGGACGACAGTTTGAGTCAGACTTATTTATCGCCTTAACCAAAGCACTCGGTATCAAGAAAACCAGAACTACCAGCTATCACCCACAATCAAATGGATTAGTCGAACGCTGGCATAGATCAATGAAAACCGCACTAATTGCGCGTGGTAACACAACTAATTGGTCAAATGAGTTACCCCTAGTCCTATTAGGGTTGCGAGGCGCCTTACGACTGAAAGAAAACATCAGCCCAGCACAAATGTTATACGGAGCAAATATACGTCTACCTGGTATGTTTATCGAGCCGAAAAAGCAAAATACATCACCAGAATTTTTTACACGGACACTACAAAGGACAATGGCCAATCTAAGCCCGTTTAACAACAGTCACCACGCTACAAACCATAAACCATATATACACCCGGACATGAAAGATTGTGAATACGTATTCGTCAGAACAGATGCTGTAAAGAAGCCCCTAACACCATCATACAAAGGACCCTACAAAGTGTTAGAGAAATACGAAAAATATTTCAAAATACAAATGCCAGAAAAAACATCCATAGTAACAGTGGACAGATTGAAAGCTGCTTACATGGTAAATGAAGACAAGGCGAACGAACCTTTGGCACACTTAAAAAGCACATGCAGCAACAACGTCAACGACCGCAACAGTGCTGAGCTCGCGGAAAAGAACAAGGCCACGCTGACGACAACACGATCGGGTCGCGTCATACGCCCTGTAGTACGATTCGCTATAGAGCCTGATCAGCGGAAAAGCAAGAACCTATAATTAGTTTATTTTAGTCATATACATTTTACATTTACTTATTTTTATCATCATTGTTATACATTTACTTTTTTTTAAAAAGGGGGGAACTAATGTGGGAGCATCGTCAGCATAGTCGATGAACTCCAACTATGCCAAAATTTAGTATATAAGCCAATAAAGTTTTTATATGCACTGAGTCATATATTAGCACGC
Organism: Hemaris fuciformis; assembly: GCA_907164795.1. Classification (NCBI taxonomy): domain Eukaryota; kingdom Metazoa; phylum Arthropoda; class Insecta; order Lepidoptera; family Sphingidae; genus Hemaris; species Hemaris fuciformis. The sequence continues at coordinate 4,438,139 of OU015443.1, forward strand.
ATCAACACCGGTCGTTTCATTTACGTCGCTGCGCTTACCCTAATTACGCAACAACTTACACGTGTATCACAGATTCACGTACATCGGTGACTCCACGTGAACAGATACACTTACAAAATAAATAAATATGGTTATTTTTTAATGTAAAATCGGTTAAGCTAAAAAAAAACATGACCATGACAATACTTCTGCCACTCCAAAATCTGACGTTATGCCACAGCTTTGCAGCAGTGGAATTGTCAAAAGCTGGATCAAAATGGCTTGTAGCCGCTAAGTCATAATCAATCATGGCTTTGTTCTATATTAATAGTCGGATATGGTGATAATCAAATTTATTTTAAAGTCAGTCCTAAATATATTTGCTTCTATATTGATATCGAAACTACTGGCTGAAATTATAAAATAAATCCTAATAGAAGTAAGCACTCCACAATTTCCATTATGAAGTAAATGACAAAAGACGGTCGCATTATTACACAATACAAAAGAAACACTGACTATTATTGAGTGGTCTTCAAAGGTCAGCGTTGGGTCTAGGGCTTTAGCCGCTTCAGGCGGAACAAAAGGGTCGGCCACTGTGTCAAGGGCGGGTCTAGTTGTTGGCGTTGCGGTCGCCGCAGACTCGGTAGGAACATATTTCTTTTTTAAAAATCAAATGCTTTGTTCAGGTTTTATTTTACAACCTAGTTTCACTTTCGTTTCTTTTTGAACTGCGATATTGCGGCGGCGTATTGAATTTCGGGTGCCTCATTCTTGGCCCCGATTTTATTACTTCCTTTGTCAGCCGAAATACATTTTGGAAAAATCTGATCGGTCTGGCGTTAGTTTGTCGTGCGAGGTAAATACCAAAATGTGAACACAAAAGAGAAATTTAACGATTCCAAATCAGAATTTTGTTGCGAAGGCTATCTATACCTATACCTTGCGGTTGATATTTTAATGTCTTTTACTACTGTAACCATACATATGTTTTTATCCATCCATATGAATGTAAAATTAATACACTTAGTGAACAAATATCCTCTCCAGGACTCGTCACGTCCATGTAATAAAAGTCATCAATTATATTCATCGGATTTTGGAAAACACAGATCATGAAAATTTCACTACGTTTATGAAAAAACAAAAATTGCAGTGAACTTCACATAGTGATGCAGGCTACAAGTAATAAATATAAAGTCAGCGTATACCTTTATTTTACCATAGATGCTCCATATAGCCAGTTGCCTCGCAAATAAATAAACACACCCAACAATCACGTACAATCCTGCTCCCATAAAAGATACTTCATGTCTTCGTTCTTGTGTCGTGCGTTTCAGAAACTACGACAGCTTTTGTTCCACTAAAACAAATATAAGTTTACCACACAGATATTTATCTTGGTGTTGCGATCACAACCGAAGTCACTCGTTTTACATCCTGGCCCTTATAAATGACAGTGTGGGTTCATTTAGAGTTTTTGTGCACATTACTGCTGACTGCCTAGAACGATTGACTTCGGTAAAACTATTTTTTAAATTGTTTTTACATTTAGCATATATAGGTTAGCAATATAACTGCTGAGAAATCAACTTCAGAAAATCCAGCAGTTACTCAGCTTTTCAGAAACACTAAATTCTCATCTGGGAATTCAGTTAAAACATTCGCTTGTAGAGGTGCACGCTATCAAAACTTAAGCAATTCGGTGTTCCGACTTGTATTACCGGCATTTACCTCGTTGGAATTGTTTAAATAGTATACAATGCATAGTTTGGCTGTTGTAGTTCCCCGCGTCAGCTTTTGAAACAGCAATGTTAGCGACACTTTGCATGTACGTGAGTAATATGGAGATTATGCAATTATGCTTATCAGCAGGACGGTGTCCTTTATGAAACTAGAACCTGTTGGGATTTTTGATGAATTAAGTAATAAGGCTGGATAAATTTTCCAGTTATTTGTGGTAGCATTCAAAAATATTATCATTTATTTATTCATAAAATTACGAATATTTAAAAACAATTTCATCACAGCTTTCTATCAGCCATTTCAAAGTGTTTATAAATACTTGCAACATCCGCACACCTACGTTCATAATGCGGTAGATAGAGATGTCTCCCAATGCGTGTACCAGCAAAAAAAAAATGTTTTGACCCATTACAAAAAAAAAAAAAAAATGGTACCCTATGCCTCTATAAGTATTCCAGACTTCATAATATCATCATCGTCAGCCCAAATACGGCCCACTGCTGGGCACGGGCCTCCTCTACAACTGAGAGGGTTTAGGCCTTAGTCCACCATGCTGGCCTAGTGCGGGTTGGTCTTCATAATATACATATGTCATATTTTATCCAGGTCTGTTGCGCCATTCAGGCAATGATTGAGTATAAAACATAATTATTCAAATTAATAGGATACCTTATATTCCTATTACGTGGGACGAAAACCCAACTGACAAAATATGGGTGCAGAACTGCACCACTGCCTACTCCTTCGGGGTATATAGGAGTCAGTATGTATTATATTATGTATGCATTATATTATTTAAGCAGTATTTTATATATTTTAAGCAGTGTTGGCCTCGAAGTTTAGGCGCGCGGTCGATAATTTCGGCGGTCGCAGGTTCAAACCCCAGGCATACACCGCTGACTTTTCGAAGTTATGTGTGTATTCACAATGAATTCTCACTTGCTTTAACGGTGATGGAAATCATAGTGATAAAACCTACACACCTAAAAAGTTCTTAGGAATTTCCTAGGTGTGTAGTCAGCCAACCCGCACTAGGCCAGCGAGGTGGACTAAACCCTCTCAGTTGTAGAGGAGGCCCGTGCCCAGCAGTGGGGCGTATTTGGGGCTGATTATATTATTTAAAAGCGAAGATAATAAAATAATGTTTTCTAAATATTTACGAAACACGTTAGCATCTCGTTATTAATTAATCTAAATACCTCTACAAATCGGTATATGAACGTTTCCGAAGTCTATCAAGTTCACGGCGAACGTGCAAAGTTTGAATTACGACTGTTAAGCCCTTTGATTGCTTTGCAAATTGATTGCCAATAGCTCTTACATGTTTACTTTGTCATATTCAGATTGCTTACCATGACAGATGTCACGTGTCAAAGTTTCAAAGTAATATTAATAACGCTATGTAATCTTGAAACTGATTTTCAAAGATGAATGTTTGCGTTATAAAAAAATAGTGCGTAATATATACCTATATACATAATACTCAATTGGCACACACATAGTCCTGGCCTTTAACTATGGGAAATTAATTGTTCTGACAAAAACTCGAACATAATAGTAGGTATTGGAACACGCAAATATTTTTTGTAAACCAGCTTCGCCTAGACAGATACACTCGTATAATAAGTACAATTGATTGCTAAAACAGGTTGAAGTGTTGTTATACAAACCTATGATGTTGTGCATACGTTAATATGTACATATACCTATATAGGTGTATCTACCTAACGATGATTGTTTTGGAATACAACCTGTTTATTAATCCCTTTTTATTTACTTAAAATCTTAATAACAACTCGATGTCGGAAAATATTGCCGAAAACAGCAATCTCGCCCCCTACCCGGGCTTCATAGTGAGCCAAACGTGTGTCTGGAAATTCGCCTCTACCAGTCCATTTAGAAATTGCACAAAAAATATTTCCCATTTCAGTCAATACTTTTTGTATGAAACTTTTATTTCACCAGCCAGTTGAGGTTGATACGGCCGACGCGGGCACAACGTGTGTACTTCAGAACCCATCAAGCCTTTGTTATTGACATCTCTATTGTATGTTTTTTCGCTGCCATGCGCTTCTCTGGTCGCGTGCTGTGCAGTTTGGAAATATCAGTAGTTGAAAAAGGTAAAATAACTTTTGCACTATGTTTCTGGTCTATAATGTAGCGAGTGTGTTTAGTAATTTTATTACCTAAGTTTGTTTAATAAATAAGACTTATTGGAGTAATAATTAATTTTTAAAAGAAATTATCGCTTTTAGATTATTAGCTTTGCACGCGACTTTATCTGTTCATATGAGTTAGTCAAATGTAATATTAACATTAAATAGTCTCACATTATTCGAATAATTATTTTCTTTGTAATATCCTTTTTCCAATTTTATATTACAATAATATATAATAAATACACGTAACAGTCACATACATAGTTCTGACTCTACACTGAGATACAGGTCTAGTGTCGTGGGTATTAGTAACTACGAGACACTTTTCGGTCTCACAATAACATTAATTTTTAAGTTAAATTGTTATACACGTAAGAATGCTATTCTTTAATATATATTTTTACTGTCTACCCGTTTCGATATACAACGTGAAAGCGTGTTTGTGAGAGTGAAGTTCTAGGGGAGACCTATTTCTAGACGTCGGGTCATAATGTTACATCCAAATGGCGGAGCAGTTTGCCTTTTTATTTGAACCTCCGTCTGAGTCTTGGCTATTAGCGCGGATACCTCGTATAAGACATAGTGGCTATGCTTAAAGGAAACAAAACACGGGTAAAACTGTGATGCCCCCTAGTTTTTACGAAAGATATGTCAATTTATTCCCGAGCAAATATTATGACGAATAAAAGGCACATAATTTAATAATGTTGGGATTCCATTTATTCAAGTCTAGGCAATATATTCACAAATATTTCTCAAAACACTATTATGACACTTTTATTGAAATACCAGAGATATTTTCTTAGTTGTTTATTAATGCGTCAACAAAAAATATGGAATATTTTTAACAGAATACATCGTATTTATTTGTGGTAAATAGTAATGGTATAGTGAAACTGTATATTAGCATACCACCTTGGCAAACGCATTTTCAAATAGAATGCACCTACATTTAAAGTTTATTTGTAGGTACTTATATAACAAATAAAGAAGTAATGAGATTAGATAATAATTCGAAAAATAATCGTAAATGTTTTGTTAACTCACGTTTTGCAAGTTGATTTAATTTTAACATTATCATCGTAATAAAAGGTAAACTAATAACCGTTAATGGGGCACATTTTCAGCTTTCGCGTAGTCACGGAAAATTTCATAATGGTAAAACTATAAGACTTTTCAATCCCGGAAATCGAACGCGGGTCCTCCAGATTGCACAACACACTCTAGAACCGGGGGACAGGAAAGCATTTACAAAAAAATAATTGAAACGACCTCACATAGAATTCATCATTTAGGTATACAATTTATTTTGTGTTATAAAAAATAAAAACTAATGATACCACATACCATTTACCACAAAAGCTAATAAAATATTCATAACACAGCTCGTAAGTAAATTTCTCCGCAATTACCACTTTCGCACGCGACATTTTTCATTTTGATGAGGGAATATTACTAAATTCCTCTTATGAGCGCTTGATTATGATTATGGCGGGCAATTTGGCTAACAGCGATGTCTCTCATTTGAGTTCGTAGCCAAATGCTATCACGTAAACGGTCCATATGCATTTAAGAGCCGGAATACAATACGGTGCTATCTGAAAACGCTTTTGCGATAAGAAAGTATGAACGGGCGATGTATTATTATAGTATGAGTTTTGCCGCCGGGTCGGTGAATGAGAATAACTTTTTATATAATGATTTATCATAATTAGTGATGGTCTCGAGGTTTAAACGTGCGGTCGAGAATTTCGGCGGTCGCAGGTTCAACTTTTCGAAGTTATGTGTGTATTCACAATTAATTATCACTTGCTTTAACGGTGAAGGAAAACATAGTGATAAAACCTGCCCACCTAAAAAGTTCTTAGGAATGTCTTAGGTGTGTAGTCCGACAACCCGCACTAGGCCAGCGTGGTGGACTAAGGCCTAAACTCTCTCAGTTGTAGAGGAGTTCCGTGCCCCGCAGTGGGACGTATTTGGGCTGATGACGATGATATGACATATGATTAATATATCATCATAAATACTAGTATTGACTAGTATTGACTAAATGGTAGGCAGCTTTGTATGTTTATTACGCTTTAGACACTTAACCGCTGAACCGAGTTTGATGAATAATGGTAAACCTATAAAATGGGTTCAAAAAAAGGCTCCTCTAAAAACCTACAAAGAAACCTTAAGCTAAATAAAGAATCAAGTAGTTAAATATGATCATCTCTCGACATAATTATGCTATCCTGTTTTTACGTCATTCAAAATGATATGAGGAATCTCAAGAAGAACAAAAGAATAAAAAGAAAGAACAATAATTATAATTGATTAACTTTCATAATTTATAGAAATGGTTATAAGGTGATGCTGTGGTTATGATAATGTATCATGTTGGTCAGCAACAATAGCGCTCCATTCAGCTTTATGCTGCAATAAAGCACGTTGTTGAACTGCAACGCTAGCTGCACATAAGGTGATGTTGGGTGACATACGATTACATCAGGCGACCTGAGGATATACGTACCACATAGTACCTAGGTACCACAAACTCTTATGGTAGGAAAATGTTATTTGGCAGTAGAATGGAAATAAAACTAGGTTTTTTACTTGAAAAATGAATGTTATCGGTTTATTTTATCTAATTTTAATTCTAAGTTACAAAAGACCATGCATCGGAAAGAGCTAGTGGTATAATAAAACAGTTGAAACCGGTGGGTTTCCTCAATGGATTGAATTGAATTTGAATTTGTATCAAAATGATTATTACGTACGTTACGTAGTTGTCTATACTTAGTACACAAACAGCCGAAGATTTTTGATAAAATACTGCTTGTACAACATTCATTGACGAAACCTTGAAAAAGCGGCCAAAGAGTCAGATAATCGGCTATTTTATTCTTATACTACTCCAAATACAGTAGTCAGTTTTAGCTAAAGTGACGTGGATTAGCAATTATAAGCACATAGAATATTATATTACATAACATAAACTCACGCCTGTATTCCCCGAAGGGGTGGCAGAGGTGCATATCTGCACCCACCACAATCACCACAGTATCAGTCCAACGTAATAGGGGGCGAGCCTATTGCCGTTTTTCGGGCACATTTCCAGACTCCGTGCTGTTACCGAGAATTTCCTAATGGAAAAACCCAATAACACTTTGCCCGACCCGGGAATCGAACCCAGGACCTCTAGATCGCACGGCACATACTTGTACCGCGAGACCACGAGGCAGTCAGTCAGATTATATTATGTAGTACATTATAACTCTATTAATTCAGCAATTGGATTTCAGTACATTCTCATTTACATTTAGGTTTCTGACGCCAACTCAATATCGACTAAGCAACGGCTTATAACATCTACTGCCATTATGAAGCTAGCGCACAATGCTAAGAGTTGTAAGCTTCCATTAATGTGTAGAATATTCTAGACCTAGTCTAGATGTATACGTATAGAAGCTTACTAGAGCACATGCAAGACGAGGGACTTAACGGAGCAGAAGTGGTCGCCATGACCGAAAATCGGTTGGAGGATTATTATTATTATAGAAGCTTAATACCTTCGAGGTCACGAGATTAAGTTTTAGTATTACTCGTCTGAAATAACGTATAAAATGTGAGTTATAATACACTTTAACGGTAAAAATCGTGTGTTATATATTAGGAAATCTTCGTCCAGATGTGAGTATATGTATATTTATTTTACAATAATAAGAACGTGGACAATTTCAATTTAATCGATTCTTCAATTTTTCATCGATATAATGAAAATGATTTAATTGTATAAAATGGAAATTACTTGCGTAAAAGAAATTATATTCTATAACATGAAATTAATTATTTTAGTTATCATACCAAATGGCGAACATTGGACCCAAAGTAATTAAATGCTCAAAGCTAGTCTCAATGTCAGTACATTTTATTATATCTATTCTTTGCCAGATTTATTTCATAAATTCATTTGAGAATACGCACTTCGACGATATTAGGCATTAATTTGATTAAATAATTAAATGTAAATATAAAAACATTCCTTGCATTGTACGCAGAAAATATTTGCCTAGTAGGGGTTTGTTTACTTCACAATCAACCCTCAGTTTTTTAAGTATGCGGCAGATTATTTGTATAAAGTGAAGTTACCTGATAATTAAGTTAATGGATTAAAAATTTATTTTTTAACAAAATTCAAATTTATTAATATATGTTCTAATTTTATAAATGCACGCGTTGAAATAGCGCGAGATACTAATTAAATAAAAAGCTAAATGAAAATATTATCATCTTGAAAGATGATATAAAAAAACAACGCGTAGTCTTAAATTCAAAATACTCATGTCACATCACACGTCTCATAACATATTTTTCTGATATCTTTTCGTAAATTCATAAAAAAGTAGAAATTGTGTCTGCTCAATGCAATTTCAAAAGTCATCATCATCAGCCACAAGACGGCAAATACTATAGGCCACCTAAAGACTTCGATTTACCAGATCGTTCGCCTATTTGTATCGAACATACATAGGTATCTAGGCATTACAAGGACCAAAATTACAAATGTCGAAATGACATGTCGATCGTAATAAATGAAATAATGTGAGTTGCCTTAGTAACTCGCGTCACGTATTTTCACGTCGTCAACCAAGGAAGTATATTTAGCCGGCTCACAAGTCCCGGTAAATTTATGCAGAAATGTGCATGGGTAAGAAAGTGAAATTCTCTCAATACGTGACTCCTCCGCCTTAAATGTACAGTGAGTTTGATAAAGCTGTAGGCATTTTTTTTGTCGTCCGTTTGCCTTTATCAAAGGCCCTAATTACGTCTACATCGACATAATTTATGTTGTACATTCATATTAAATACCAATATTTTTTGAACCACCGACACAGTTTCCTTTATTTTTTTTTACTTTATCAAAGACCCTAATTATGTCTACATCGACATATCGTTGGACATTCAATGCCAATATTTTTTGAACCACGGTCAGCCTTTTTTTTATTTTTTACTAAAAGTCTGTCCCAATTTCGCTCGGGCGCCACGTTATGGTAAAGCAGTTTACGAACTTCTACAGGATTCTACGGTTGTCTCAGCCAGTGCCTGGATCCGAATTCCTCATTGAATTTTTTGACTGTGCGATCTTGAGCAGCCTCTACTATGAGACCTTTGGCTTTAATATCTCCCCTGATGACATCGTACTAGGGCTCACCTACATATACATACATATATATGTATGCCAGTACCAAAATAGATTACAATAAGTTAGGCAACATTGCCATGAAAACATATCAAAGAGTTCTGCTGGTGATGATAAACTCAGGTATCGACGATGTGAAACACTAAAGTTATACCAGACAAGAGAATACAATGAATACAATTCACGCTGCCATCACGCCACATAATGTCTTTTTGCTGCAAAATCGTTTTCCAATAAAGACTTTATGTTAATATTTTCAACTACAATGAAATTTCGGCTCATTTGATTGAGCAGTCTACGGTCTTTTGTTATTAATTTAATAACACTGTCCAATGCTATTTCAATGGAAAACATTCGAATTCAGTTCTTTAATGGAATTTCAGCGTGTGTTGTGAATATTATGTATCTTTGTTTTTCATAAATTGTCACTGTTGTTTAATACGCAAGTCATTAAAATATATTTTTTCCGCGTATATCGTGTATATCGAGCTATGCTACAACATAGGTATTGGCAGACTTAGGCACCATTGGGGTCACCTTTCTTCACCCGGTGAATTAAGGGACTAAGAACTTCATCTCAGCATAAATAAGAGGCGCCCAATTGGGCTATCGGGGTCACTAGGAAGTTATAATACGAAGGAGGTGCGCTCTTACCGAACGGAGCCCTAAGATTTACGGCATAAAGCGAAACCTTTTAATTGTCGCGGACGCCCAGTACGACTAAGCGTCCACTCACTATATTGGTTCAAGTGCATAGCAACTTAAGCCTTACCAAAATTATTGAAAATGTTGTCTTACTTGCGAAAAACCTTACTTTCCTCCAAAGTTGTCATAAATTTATATTCTTTTTAATTCATTTAACATTTAAATTACAGCAACACCATAAATAAAAATAAAATTCATGAGAAAAGCATGTCCGAAGAGTTCATTCCCTTAACAGTTGAAGTTATTTATTTATTCCTTATTTTATGTGCTGGCTGTTCAACTCGACGCTAAAGAACTTCAGTGAAAGTAAAGTACATGTGGAATTTTTTTTATTGCTTAGATTCGAAGTTGAGGGTATTCGAACTAAATTAATATATATTATTATTAATATATTAATATATAAGGTTGATAATATTAATCATGAATCTATTTTATTGATCTATTCTGCTATAAAGAACAGTTAAATATCCTGTCATAAGTGTCAAAAAAGACCAATCTTCGGTCCCGAACCGGTTTAAAATAAATAAATATAGAAATATTCCCAATACAAAGGCCTAGTCGTTCTGTTTCATTCGTATAAAATCATTCTGCTCGAGCTTCACGTGGCAGTTCAGTTAAGTGTAAATACAAAAAGATATAAATTACAATCAAATACCGGAACGATTACCATTCCATTAAATTAATGTTTATATTTTAAAAAATAAATCTTTGCAAAACATTCCCCATTAAGTGTCGAGCGATTTTTTCGTCGAATGTAAACACTTCACGCCCTTTCGCTTCAGAGTTGTTCGGAACAAGGGCCCTGGGTCCGCCCATTACAAAGTCGAATAATTAAGGTCCCCAGTAGCGGCGGAAAAAAGAGAATATATTAAGCTGGGGCTAGTTTATTGACGTTGGAAACGAGCTGGCTATTTACACTCGACTCAATGACGATATAAATTAGTTGGTGGAAATTTCAAAACGTTCACAAAATGAAAAGAAGTCGATTGGTGACATAGATCGATGTGTGGAACGGTTCGATCGGTAGTTGAGTTATTAACTGCCAGACATACTGAAAGCTATTGCTGTGTAAGCCAATATGAGCGAGTCGGGTATTTACGTGTGTTAAAAAAAATTGAGCTGCCAGAGCGAATGTGCGCGATTTTTTTAACTTTTACGTCATGGGATATTAAATTATTATTCAAATGGACAACGGCAAGCGCATAAAGGATCAATAATAAGAAGAGTAACAAATTATTTTCACGTGACGTTTTGCGTTGGCTTAAATTATTTTCAACCGAGCAATTTATTGTTTCGCTGTCTCTACGCCACAAGCAACTCAATAAAACAAAAAAAAACAAACATCAAAATCATAATTTTCTTGTAACGTGCATAAAAATCATGCTCATGTGCCCAAAGCGAGTGTGGCTAAGTGTAGGTAAAAGAAAAAAATTATCAAAGCAAAACCATTTGAAGTTAGGTGAATTCGTCTCGTTTTACTATGCGAATGTACCGCGTGTTACTCTCACGAGCTGGCGCGTAATTCACTGACGAAGCCGGCGTAACGAGCTCCGTCTTCGTCCAAGGACTCATAAAATTAATTAAACGAAATGCAAGGACATTACGTCTTGCTATTGGAAGTACGATGACTTCTAATAAATGTAATGCATTTTTGGCATCGTTCAATCTAAGATTGTCGTCGACAAATTATTTTACATCAATTGTGTCTGTCAGTTCAATCTCAGCTGCCTTTAACAGATCATCGATTCATTCAACTTGATTGAAGATATTGCAAAATTTGCCAAATAATATATTTATCAAAGTATTTCTAATATTCTCTGCTATGACAGCTATTTCATCTATATCTTGAATTGTATTTACTGTTATTTCTGCGCCGTGTAATCAAATTTAATTTACTTCAATTGTCAGCAACTGAAATCTTAATAGCGTATCGTTATTTAGTTTAGACACAAGCAACAGCAATTTGATATCTTGAATTATTTCAACGCTGCGCTTACAACAGCGTGCAATTTGTAATACTTACTGTAGTAAAAACTTTGAAATATTCGAGCGTCGTCATTAAAAATGAATGTGTATTTTTAAATTTGTCCCGAAGACTAATGACACAGCTTTAGTATAATTGTGTACAGAAACCTTACTCCACTAATCTGCATATTTTTTTTTATCTGTTACCAAAAAAAAAGAGTATTTTTTATCTTTTATTCCAATTTTAAGTAGTTTGTTGTTGTTTTTTTTAAATTGTTTATTATCTTGTCGGAAACGAATATTATATTTAATGGGAATTCCTATAATGGGAAGTTTTCCTCAAGGATCATTACAAGAGTATGCAGTTCATAAACCAGCATTATACTAGCGCGATGATTTTTTTTCGAGAAAGTGCCTTATGCTCCCCTGTTCGGTACCTCGGGGGAGGCCGAAAGGGGTATGTCGGGGTCTCTGGCTTTCCAACTCAGCGCGCAGAACAATTGTCCGCTTAGCTGAGTTGATGGACTAAGGCCTAACCCCACTCAAAGCTCATACTACGCAATACAACGCATACATATGATTTAATGATGATGATGGGAATATTCCCTAAAATCCATTATTATATGTGCGCAGTAATTTTGTGTATATTTTTGACGTTTTTAAACTTTAACCGCTTCAGTTTTGATATGAATAAAGTGCTTGTAATTGAGAGGACGATAAATGATAGGATATTGATTTTTTAACATAAAAAGGTGTACAATTACGAGAAAAACCATGTAAATATCTAAAACATACCATACACGCGAAATATATCCGAGAATTCACCCTTCTGTACCCAACACTCCTTATCTCGTATTTCAGGTTACATATTCTCCGGTAACGAGTTGAGAACGTTACAATTGCTCATACGTGCTCAAGTAATGGGTGTGTTAAACTAGTTTTTATTAAATTATGACTGTTCCGAGCTTCTTAATGAAAGTCAAGTGACTTACTGCGTACTTCGTTATCTCAGTCAGAATGTTATATGTGATTCGCCTTTTAACTTATGAATTATGCACAAAGTACGAGCCATTCACGACTGTTGAGTTATTTTTAATGTTGATTTCATGCCTGCTTTTATAATGTGAAAAAAGATCTTATAAAATTGGAATCTATTAATGCTAATAATTTTTAATATGAATTAAAAATAAGCAATTTAAACTGCCTCGTGGTCTCGCGGTACAAGTATGTGCCGTGCTATCTAGAGGTCCTGGGTTCGATTCCCGGGTCGGGCAGAGTGTTATTGGGTTTTTCTATTAGGAAATTCTCGGTAACAGCACGGAGTCTGGAAATGTGCCCGAAAAACGGCAATAGGCTCGCCCCCTATTACGTGGGACTGATAAATACTTGGCGAAATGTGGGTGCAGAAATGCACCCCTGCCTACCCCTTCGGGGATTATAGGTGTGAGGTTATGTATGTTATGCAATTTAAACAAAAATAAACCATTAAAATTTTACTAATTTATAAATTTACTTTGTATTTTTATTTAAGAGGTAGAGCTTAGTAGTAGATATTTTAAGCTGCAATGTGATTCGGCCCGCACGACCAATATGTAGAACCACAATCATCAGTGAGATCGCCGGAGAGCAAATCGAACTTGATATTTATCCACCCTTTTAAATAGAACAAATAATTGATTCTGTGTTCAAGCGGTAAAGACCGAATAATTAATTAAACCAAAGTCATCCCGTAATTTGAGTACGTTTCTTCTATTCTTCTTTAGATTTTGCCGTGCAGTGTATCTGTCATTCGGGGTTAGAATAAACGTAAGATATTTTGTCTGTTTTCCCTCAAATGTAATCAACAAACATTGTATTATATAACAAACATAGCTTTACTTAGCCTTCGAATTATACATTTTGTATCTCGGAAACGGCCTCACAAAAGATCATATAATTTTTATGTAAACATAGTGTTTTCCCTAAACAACCAAATAATAGATGTCTAAAACCCCCAACCAAATGTCCAATTTACTAACGGTTCCCAAGAAAAGGTATTATTTTAAGTAGATTACTTATTCAAGTTTATTTTCAGGCTTTGCCGTCTTGTTTATTTCTTTGTAAAACGTCTTTATGCCTAGCTTGTTACCTAATGGGTTTTTGTGAATAGTCTTCGTCAATATAACATAAATCTACCGTATTAGATTTGAAAGATAAATGTAATTTTTTTCTTAATTTATTTTGACGCGAAGCAAAAAATTCGCATTTCGAAGTCAATATTGTTTCTAGTTGACCTAGTAAAGGTCGCGGGACGTCGCTGGATTTAGGCTGCTTCCAACAGGTCCCTGTGGAAGTCATTGGGAGAGGCCTATGTCCAGCAGTGGACTTCGATTGGCTGATGGATTGGATTGGATTGTTTCTAGTAGGATATTACCATCCGGGTAGCGATCATACTTAAGGTGTAAAACTAGAAATAGAGATACACGCAAGCGGTACCTCAGATCAGCCAGTGTCATCATCATCATCAGCTCAAATACATCCACGGCACGGGCCTCCTCTACTACTCAGAGAGCTTAAGCCTCAGTTCTTCACGCCGCTGCGCTGGCTCAATGCGGGTTGGCGGACTACACACTTAAGAACTTCCTAAGAACTTTTAGGTGGGCAAGTTTTCTTACGATTTTTTCCATCACCGTTTAAGTACGGCATAATTCATTGTGAATACGAGTACCTACACACATTACTTCGAAAAGTCAATCAGTCGGTCAGCGTGTGTATGTATGTGCAATATATCACATTTAACACACTCGTATGCCAGCAAAATTGTATCGACTGCTTACAGAGACGTTAATCGTTTTAAGCCAATAAAAACTATATTCAGATTGTAATGCACTTATTTTAAGGTGCAAATGGCATTCCATTGTATATCTAAAAAACCTTTTTCAAAGACATGACAAAAAAATCATAAATATTATTAAATATCGGACCCCACACATTATACAAAAGCCAAAATACTTTGGGCAGGTACACTTAAACCCTTTTAGCGATGATCCGGGATGGCAACACGGGAATGACACACAAACAGAACTTTACATTTTCATACATTTATATTAATTCATGTTCCAAAACGGAATGTTGTTCGCGTATTTAAAACATGACAGAAAAAGATGGAAAATAAAAACTACCGTATTTAATACTACTTTTTGTTGTATACTTCAATAATATATTTAAATAAAAATAAAAAGGGGAATAAGTGTTGGGCTAGCCGTCCTGAGACCTAGGTTAGATTCGGTAAGGTGAAGTGTTATTAGATTTTACTTAAGGAAATTCTTAATAGCAATGAAACTCGAACTCTCTCAGATATAGAGGAGGCCCGTGCACAGCAGTGTGACGTATATTGGCTGATGATGATGATGATGATAGAGACTCGATATGTGCTAGGTAAAAGAAAAGATAAGGCTTTATTGAACACAGAACAATGTCACAAAAAACACTTAAATTTAAAATACAAAAGGCAAAAGATAGTGCGTCTTTTAATTATATGGACGAATAACTGGCTAAACATAAATGGCGAAAAAACACGAAATACACGTTTTTGTATCTCCTAAAAACGTATGAGCGAAAACATAATATGTTTGATTGTTTGTTCATACGATTCTTAATATCTCGTATACAAATCACCTAAAAAAAAAACATAAAAGTATATGATACGAATTAAGGGTAAAATCACACCATGACGACGGCCTTATTTAATGAAAACTAATTACTTACAGAGCTCAAATCACTTATATTGATAATTATTTCGAGTCTGTCGTCGAACTAGTTACTAAATATAAACTTAATCAACCTTCACGTCAAGTTCAATCACTTTGAAATACAAAGCAAGTTACGACTTTTACTCGAAAAATATAATTGTCTCACGAAATGATGGAGCATGGTATTAAAATTTCATAAATTCTGTGTACACTGAATAATGTGTCTGTTAAACGTTTGAATATCTAATGCCAGTTCGGGGTCATTTAACTAAACATTATAGTATAAACCAAGGAATAATTCTAAGCATCGTCGGAGCAGGCAGGCATACTAATAGACGAAAATGACGTCAATATGAGCATTGTCAGCTGGTTAAAAAAAACATCGACTATTTCTTACTGCCAGAAAAAAATTCAACAGGACAAGAGAATCATGATGAAATTTCTTACTAGTACCAGTTGCCACAGCCAACCATATGTCCACAGGTTGATCAGCGTGTTGTATGTATGTTACTTTTATCCGGATAGATACGAATTTCAACCCGAATATCCGGCACTCTCGGTTCGTGCAATAGTCAATTTTAATTTTATTTCTAATATTTTAGATTATATAATTTAAATATTATAACATTAAGAGTAGTTTTGATATCACGTGGCTATTCCACCCGCCCCTTGACAAGTCCCTTACCCCCAAGACTTCCACCACGTATGAATTGCACACATGTTTTTTAATTTTTAATTTTATTTTAACAGTACCTCTTATGGAAATTTCACGACAAAAATAAGTATTTTTTCCAGTTTTTTTTGTTTTAATTGGATTGTTTTAAAATATTTGAATGTGATGACAAATTAAGCTTAAGACAATGCAACAATGTTAAATTTCATTAAAAAGAAGACTCACACCTTCAGCTTCGGACGTTCAAATATACTGGGTGTATTCACCTATGTATACCTGCCTTAGTTTCCGATCACGGTCTGAATACATACATAAACTCACGCCTGTATTCCCCGAAGGGTAGGCAGAGGTGCATTTCTGCACCCACATTTCGCCAGTTATGTATCAGTCCCACGTAATAGGGGGCGAGTCTATTGCCGTTTTTCGGGCACAATTCCAGACTCCGTGCTGCTACTGAGAATTTCCTAATAGTAAAACCCAATAACACTTTGCCTGACCCGGGAATCGAACCCAGGTCCACTTATACCACATACATACTTGTACCGCGTGACCACGAGGCAGTCTGTCTGAGTCGGTCTGAATACACTCTGTATATAAAGTAGAATACAATTGTAAAATCGCAAGTCGCTTCGCTGTCATATTTTGGTCAGTTATTACTTCAACATAAATGGACCAGATGGAGCAATTTGGATGGAGCAATTATTCGAGATCCAAGCTACAACTTGGGGAGTTTTAGGATTATGAGGGTATATGAAATGGTATAAGTGAGTTTTTTCAGCGTTTCAGCTATCGGACTATCGTACCGTACAGCTAAGCTAGAATTCTTTAACAAAATCCTTCGTCGATTCTGAGTAAAAGCAACCGAGAGGCTGTCACGTGAATTAAGAGCGTTCCAAGATGTCCCAGGACGGAACCACCCAGAATTAATTACCACAGCTGTCCCGCGCACTGTCTTCAGTCGGCAGTTTGCCCAACATGCAATGTCTAGTCAATGCATATTAATTTTGTCCGTCCTTTATTCATCTCCTTCTGCCATATATGTTTCTAGTAATATATGAAGAAAGTAACACAAACTCAACAAATACATAGTTAATGTTAATGCAAACAAACGTACTGCAGTGTAGATTTATTATAACACGTTATTTAAAGCGGGTTTTTTTTTAAATAATAATAGTGGTCCTAAGTCAGCAATTGTCAGAAATTAAATGGCTATAGCGCAAGTCGTGATGGCCTCGAGTTTTAGGCACGCGGTCGAGAATCTCGACGGTCGCGGGTTCAAACCCCAGGCACACACTTCTGACTTTTCGAAGTTATGTGTGTATTCACAAAGAGTTATCACGTTCTTTAACGGTGAAGGAAAACATCGTGATGAAACCTGCACACCTAAAAGTTCTTAGGAATCGAAACTGTCTTAAGTGTGCAGTTTTTCAAGATAGAATTTGATCAAATACCATTACTCACTAAATCAATATTATACAAATAAACACAACAAAAATAATCGCATGTAACGGTTATTTTTAGACATCATTGACGTCATAAACATATTGTTTATAAAGACTGAACCAATTTCAGCGCAACTAATAATGAGTAAATCACTGAATGTTGCTCAAAATAGAACTATTCATACTCTACTTAACATTTATCAAACATCATCTAACTAGTATGGCTAGGAATTATACCAAAATTATACATACGTACACTTACGCCTATATTCCCCGAAGGTATATGTAGGGATTCATTTATGTATCAGTCTCACGCAATAGGGGGCGAGCCTATTGCCATTTTTCGGGCTCATTTCCAGACTCCGCGCTGCTACTGAGAATATCCTAATGGAAAACCGAATAACCCTCGTACCGACCAACTTTAATCTAACTCGGGACCTCTAAATCATCATCATCATCATCAGTCCAAATACGTCCCACTGCTGGGCACGGGCCTCCTCTACATCTGAGAGGGTTTAGGCCTTAGTCCACCACGCTGGCCTAGTGCGGGTTGGCGGACTACACACCTAAGAAATTCCTAAGAACTTTTAGGTGTGCAGGTTTTATCACGTTGTTTCCTAATTCATTGTGAATACACACATAGCTTCGAAAAGTCAGGGGTGTGTGCCTGGGGTTTGAACCTGCGACCGCCAAAATTCTCGACCGCGAGCCTAACCCTCGAGGCCATCACTGCTTCTACGTCTACCTCCTCTAGATCCTCTAGATCGCACGGCACATACTTGGCGCCGCGAGACCACAAGGTAGTCTAAATTATATTTTTATAATTTTAGTTACCAAAAATGGTATATACCGTGCTCAATGTTTTTGTGGGTGCAGAAACGCACTTCTGCCTATCCCTTCGCGGGATATAGGCGTGAGTATGTGTAATTTTTTGTGTTTTTCTACGGTGCTAACAAATTTTTCTTTGCTTTACGTAACTTGCTTAGCAAAAATTAATTTACCTCGCCTCAACGGAAGGTAACCTAACTATTAAAAAAACAACGCTTAATAGTCTATAAATCGTGTGGCTGTCAATTTGCATGCTAATATAGAAGGGCGGTCTGCCCCTGACGTCTGAGTGACAAGGCCGTAACTTCAGTGCCTTTTGGGACCGCCTAAACGACCCCTTGGGTATTAAGACATTTTTCTTTCCGGCAATTATATTACAGCCGCAAATATCTGGCTTTCTTATTAAAACCTAAAGTGAATAAACTTTTTTGTGAAAGCAATTTCTGACTACAATTTTTGTGATTAAATTTTTTAGGATGTTTATAAATTGTCTTTACACTTTTTATTTTTGCTAGTAAGCTTGTCATTGATGCGTTTGTAATTAATTTCATAATAGCTAATGTAGTCCAGTATGTTAGGATATGTAGACCCCTATTATCAACATTAAATGTCATTAATCCTAAACATTAGTCGTACAATTAACTCAAACAATAGGATTACGTGCGGTATTATTAAACTGTTGCGCGTACTAGTGTTAGACAATGTATGATCTACTTCTACTTAACAGATACACGTATCTGATTCAATAGTAATATAAACACTGATATTGCACAATATACACCCACCGAGAATAAATTGGAGTGGTCGACAAATATTTGTTATTGGTCCAACAAATCAGTATATCTCCCATTTAAGTACCAGACATTCCAAATTCAAATTTAAAAATCTCTTCATTAGGACAGTGCCATATTCCTTGCAGTAATATTCAGTTTATGGAGATAAATAAAGAATGATCTTTTTTAACCATAAATGACATTTTTAATTGCAGCCAGTAAGATCATTTAAAGCATAATTATAAAGAATATTTTTCTTTTTTATTCATAATATTTTGATGACACGGAGTTCTCTTACAAAATAATGAGGTTTCATTCAAATATAAATTATGAATATCTATTTAATTCACGGAGTTTTAGCACCGACGACTATGTTCTGCGTTCATTTAAACGCTTGCAATGAATTACTTTCAAGCTAAAAACAGAGCTGTTAAGACAAAGATTATATTCTAGTGTACCGCACGTATTTTATTGTAAAATTTAAATTCATTTCTCTAATAATTAAAACTTACTATTGAAGAAGACATCGACGGCCAATTTAATAAAAGGTTGTTTACATCTTTTTCCATGCATTTTGGGTACCTACATAATAAAAACTTGCATAATGTTCATTTCAATTGTATAATCAAACCATTTTTATTTAAGACAAGTGCGCGATGACCTTGAAGATTAAGCTCTCGGCCTTTTTAGGCAAGATCGTAGGGGTTCAAATCTTATGCACAATTGACTTTTCGAAGTAATGCATTAGCACTAGAGTTTGAAATTCCGCGTTCCCGCATTCCCGCCTTTTTTTGACTCGGCAAGGTAATTCAGCTTTTGCTGAAGGCCTATTAGCTCCATCACAACAGCGCGGGCGCGTCAGTCAGATCGATCAACCGATCGAGCGACGTAAAGGATTAAAAATGGTTTATTTGTTTGTTTAGGTAAGATAAGTCCATATTAACACGCAGGAAACCCTATTGATTGCAAACCCCCTACCTAACCTCATAAGAACTATGAAAAAGTACTTTTTCTATTAGATATTGTATGAATGTTTCTATTATTATTATTTTTTAATATAGTGTAACTAAACTACAGGTAATAAAGCATTATTATATGCATATTTTTGCATTTTTAAATTTTACTGCAGGAAAAATTTACTGCGGGATTGCAAACCCTAATTAGCACTCTACATTTAAGTTTACTAAAGAAAAATGTCGCAGGGAACCCTGAACACCTAAAGAATTTTCTTCACAAGGTTTTTTTTAAGGCGCATTTCGCCTCGAACTAGGCCAGTATGGTGGGCTAAGGTAACTCTTCTCAGTTGTAGAAGAATCTGGTACTCAATTGTGGAACGTATAGTTGCTAATATTGTGGTCATCTTCACCGATGTTCTACATGGTTATTTTGTAGCAATCATTATAAAGTGTAAATCATAATAGCTTTAAAATTGGCATACTTATACATATACCTATCATTTTCCAATCGGCCAATGGGGAAATATAAGGGTATTAAATTATTTAACGGATATAAGAAGTTTGTATCATTATAGTTGTTATTCAAAATTGCATACTCCAATCAGGCAATAGGAAAATAAAAAAGAAATGAAAAAAACATAAAATAATTTTATTTATTCCGGTATCCTTCACATGTTTATGAGGTATATTTGAATAGGTTAATTATAAAACCCTGGCCGTCTGTTGACTCGGTCAAAAAAGTATTTATTTAGGTTAATAAATACGAAGGTAAATAAAAGAAGCGTAATGAGAAAACTCCGCGAGCGATGTCGCTATAGAAACGGTATTGACGAAGTGGGATAAGACTTCGTTCACACACAGGGAACAGCCTGTGTATACCCGGCTTACATTCAGAGAGGTAAAATAAAGTTGTAAGGAATTTAAAAAACAACAGTTAATTAACAATTGATTTTTATTGTAATTTTAAAATTAAGTCCGATTCCCGGAGCCGGCAAAGATCTATTGGGGTTTTCAATCAGGAAATGCTCAGTAGCAGTACAGTGGTGGTGGGTGGAGTGAATTTTTTTTTTTCTTAGCCTGAGGGTGGAATTTGTAGCTTATAAAATACAAAAATTTTTGACTAAAAAATTCTTACTCAACATCTTGAGATGGCCCACTCAATTTTAAAATTAATTACGAGTAAAAAAATTCACTCCACCCTAATGGGTATTCCCTTCTTTGATGGATAAAATCGTTTGATTTATTTTATTTCATGTTTGTTTCCAATAATTGTAGATAATTATATCAAAACCGTTAATCAATCGATCAATAATAAAAATATTCTTTACCAGATGGCCACATTCTCATTGAACACAACTTTTGTTTAAAGACTTAAAAAGAAAATTACGCATTACGAATAAGCCCTTACTGCTAGGTCTACCGAAGTCTCGCGTGCCTAATAACAGAAGAAGTTACCAGTTGATCCGACGAGGGCAGCGCTTTGTTTCCCCAAATTTACATATATATTACTTTGAGTTTTAAGCAATACTCGAATGCGGCCGGGCGATGCCTACTCACAGCGTGACTCCAAACAAATTCTCAACTTTCTTCTTGTAAAGTTACGTCTATACGATTAAATGGGTTTTCGATGCATCATTTACCTTACTTAGCCTTTAGATAATTTGTGTCTTATTTATAAATGTTGATTTCATCTTTCTTCTATGAGCAGTCTTGTTCTGTTAAGTTACGAATAAAGTTAGGGAAATTCAAACAATAATGCTTTACTAAGACGGACAGAATCAAAACTAAAGATTGCAGATATTTTGGTATAAGTATAATCGCCATCGGTATTTCAGGTGATACTTCAAATATTTTTTGTTGTAAAACCATCAGTTATTCCCATAAACCGCACCTTGAGGAAGTTACTTTAACATTTAGGCCACGAACCTTTGAACTTTTGATATGAGATTCTTAATAACCTTACTACCTCTGATAACTTTCCTTGCGTACACTTTCAAGGACTTCTATCTACGTCATAATTTATCAAAAGGAAATGTTTTAGTTAGAAATGAGGACGGGTGATTTCTTTTGATCTTTGTACCACTAAGTTGTTACGAAATAGATTGCAATGCGGTATTACTATTAAGGATAAGTTTATTCCTTTTATATAAAATCAATCTTATACAAAATTTCGGGTTAATTCCATGCACTGACATTGGATAATCCACAATTATTTATCCGCATATAGTAGGTAGCATACGTATCCACTCTGAACATTCTTTTTATTTATATACGAAGTGACGTTTTATTGGTTCTTTTTTCAAATACGATACCAGGACTTTTGATCCCCTTCTGGGTTTCTTTTGTTAAGCTGTTTGAAGTGAAAGATTGTCTCAAAATAGCTCTGCTAGATCGATAACCAAACTGAGCCCCTCAGCCCTACTTAATAAAACAAAGTTATTTAGAACAAAGAATATATAATCAAATTTACCACTTTCAGATATCAAAAGCTTTTAAGGTCGGTTTCTATAATTTATATCTTCTATTAAGAGGTCGGACAAAGTATTAAACGAACAAATTGCAAAGTTTCTTCGTCCCAAGCAAATGTATATCCAATAAACAATTTCAGACGGAATGAGGCAATTCTTTGCAATTCGTTTTTATATTGTTTAAAATTTTATATTCAAGCCTCCTTTGAAGTGAAAAAATACAGGTGATTACAAAATGATAGTCTTATTTTTTTGTGGTCTTTGGGTTAGTAGGTAACGAGACTTGCGTCAACCATTAAACTGGAATTAATTATATGAATAGTCATTTATTTATCTATTGAACACAACCACATCACATATACTATTCATACACTTAGAAATATGTAGGTACCAAGGTTAGTAACGTCTGATATACATGACGCTTAATATCGCTTAATGATGACGCATATCATTTTCCGAAATTAATTAAAAAATAAATTGATAAATTTATTAATTATTATTCGTGTAACATAAAGCAATGACGCTCCAACAGAAATAAGGATATGCAGTTAAGTATCTATTCGTAAGTGATAGAGCAAATTGGACTGCGGTAAAAACAGTACGTAGGTATAAGCCGGCTGGGCGGAAGTCATACCACTGTCTCAACAAAACTCGTCCTAATGGAACACGCAAGTATGCCGTTGTAGGTCAACTAGCATTGAAGTTAAAAATGTTTTCGTAAAAAAAGCTTTTTGAGTTTGATTAAATTACAGAAGAAAAGGTCACAGAATAACTTTAATTTTCTATGAAACAGTACATGAGCTAGCTCAAACATCATCAATATATCATAATAAAATATACTTTGGTGCTGAAATAAATTACGAGACCATTAATTCCACAGCTGACCTTAATGAGTAAGGAAATTGTGTCCACAAAGCAAATTCTCTTACCTATTAATCCGCTTTGCACAACGAATATGAAGCTTCAATACTTGTTGACCTAGATTCTTAATTATTGTATCTACCTTCTGCATTTGATGAGCTGAAAATCATATTACTATCGCCGATAATATATTTGTAACATATCCTTTATATATACATTAATCACATACATAATTCTGACCCTACACTAAGAAACTACGAGAGACTTTTCGGTCTTTAAAACCCCAGACCCGGAACAAATATTTGTGGATCAAACAAACATTTGTGTTCGTATGGGAATCGAACCCGTGGCAACTCGTTTCACAAGCTGGTGTCTAACTAACTGCGCCACGGAAGCTGTCAAGAAAATATCTTATGTTTTGTTCGTTTTTTGTGCATGACACAAAATAACACTCCGAATTATTAAAAATATTTACAGGTAATGGTAAATAAAGGAATAAGAGAGGTATTTAGTTGATTAACTCACCTGATGCGTAATAAACTCACCCAATTCACAAAACTTGACTTTTATGAAAGATTAGAGGTTGTTTGGTATTCTTAATCACCAAAGGAATCCTAAAGCGTAGTTTTCTCACATGACTAATGCATTTTTATTTATTTGTATCCCAGCCCCGTGGCGCAGTTGGCTCGACACCGAACGTGAGGCCGCGGGTTCGATCCCCGGTCAGAACTACGATATGTATGTGACTGTTGGGTATATTTATTTATTTGTATAGTGAAGGAAATTCCACAAGATATTAAATGTCAGCTATTTTCCTCGTGGCGGTTAAATGTATGATATTTCTACAAAACACTAAGTGCTGAAATCACAAATTCCCGAAGCGAACGCTCCTTTGTCTACGCAACGTAAATACTGCGGCCCATAGATACGTGGAGAAACCATTTTCATATTCGGAAACCTTCCCGAAATATTCATGTTGGTCCGGCCCACATCTATTTATTTTGGTTTATGCTGATCGCGTTTCCGGAATATCACGTTTTGTGAGAAAAACGAAAAAGCGTTGTGTTCATATTTTAATATGGATGTTGAATTGCTAGCGCAGTACCTTTTAGGTGATGTTATCCTGGTGTGTGCCATGCCATTAGAAGCTGGATTTGATTCCAAGAAAAGTAATATTGGGTTTAATTAAGATTTTCTAAATAATTACCTCGTGGCCTCGCGGCTCATGTATGTCCTGGGCGATCAAGAGATCCCGGGTCGGACAAAGTGTCATTGTTTATTTTTTAAGAAATTCTCAGTAGTAGAACGGAGTCTGTAATTGTGCCCGAAAAACGGCAATAGGCTCACGTAATACGTGGGACGGAAACACTATTGACGAAATGTGGGTGCAGAAATGCACCCCTGCCTACTCCCTCAAGTAATACAGGCGTGAGGTTTCTTATAAATATTCTAAATAAAAGTACGAAATCGGGAAATGTGCCCAAAAATATTATCTCCCCCTATTTGGTGAAACTTAAAACAATGCTGGTGTAACATAGGAGGGGGTTTACAGTTTAAATGCAAATAAAATCTGAAGTTTCACTGCCAGTCAATTAAAATTTGCTCTAATAATAGGCGCGCGGTCGAGAATCTCGACGGTCGCAGGTTCAAACCCCAGGCACACACCTCTGACTTTTCAAAGTTATGTGTGTATTCACAATGAATTATCACTTGCTTTAACGGTGAAGGAAAACATCGTGATGAAACCTGCACACCTAAAAAAAAAAGTTCTTAGGAATTTCTTAGGTGTGTAGTCCGCCAACCCGCACTAGGCCAGCGTGATGGACTAAGGCCTAAACCCTCTCAATTGTAGAGGAGGCCCGTGCTCAGCAGTGGGACGTATTTGGGCTGATGATGATGATGATAATAGCTACCAGGAAACCAACTGAATTATGTGTTACATAAAATTAACATGGCATCATGAATTGTACCGGACATTCGTGCACAAGCAATAAAGTTAGATTTCTCAGAATTGATATGATTCGTGTATCCGGGCGCCGACGGGTGGCACCGTCGGGCGGTGTCGTGCGGTGTTCCACAGGGCTCGGTTCTCGGGCCGCTCCTGTGGAACATCGGATACGACTGGGTGCTTCGTGGTGCCAACCTTCGAGACGTCGCTGTCGTCTGCTACGCGGACGACACGTTGGTGACAGCGACGGCCAGGACCCCACAGCGGGCCGCCCTGCTCGCCGGGTTCGGGACCGAACTCGTGGTGGGCAGGATTCGGCGACTTGGCCTCCAGGTGGCCCTGCACAAGACTGAGGCTCTGTGTTTTCACGGACCTCGGTCTAGGCCACCGCCGGAGGCGCACCTGATGGTGGAGGGCGTGCGGATTTCCATCGGCTCCCAGATGAAGTACTTAGGTCTGATTCTGGACAGTCGGTGGAAATTCCGTGCGCACTTTGAAATGTTGTCGCCGAAGTTGGTCCGGGCAGCGGGTGCTCTCAGTCGCCTGCTGCCCAACATTGAGGGTCCTGGCTTCCCTTGCCGAAACCTTTATGCTGGAGTCGTGCGGTCCATGGCCCTGTACGGGTGTCCCGTGTGGGCCAATTCCCTCGGCGCTCGCTGCGTCCGTTTGCTGCATCGTCCGCAACGTATGGTGGCGCAGCGAATCGCTAGAGGGTACCGCACGATTTCGCATGAGGCGGCCTGCGTTTTGGCGGGTACTCTACCCTGGGAGCTGGACGCCAAGTCCCTCTCGTCATTGTTCTTCTGGCGGGAGGAGGCGTACCGGCGAACCGGACAGAGACCGGCCCCAAGAGAGGTCGAGGCCATGCTGGCCTCCCTCCGCAGCGCCGCCGTGGAGGAGTGGCGTTCCAGGCTGGAGAATCCAAGTGCTGGCGTGGCGACCGTCGCGGCAGTGCGTCCTGTCCTCCAGCAGTGGATGGACAGGCGCCACGGTGCGCCGACCTTCCGGCTGACGCAGGTGCTCACCGGGCACGGCAGCTTCGGTGCGTACCTGTGTCGCATCGTCGGAGTGGAGGAGACCGCCGTGTGCCACCATTGTGGCAACTGCCGTGATGACACGGCCCAGCACACGCTTGAGGAGTGCCCAGCCTGGGACGAGGAGCGCAGCGCTCTCGTAGCGGTCGTGGGAAGAGACCTCTCGCTGCCGACTGTGGTCGCCGCCATGGTCGGCAGCCGGAGGTCGTGGAAAGCTATGCTCTCCTTCTGCGAACGTGTCATTTCGCAGAAGGAGAGCGCGGAGCGGGATCGGGAGCAGACCGATCCCACTCGTCGCAACAGGCGACGTAGGAGGCGCCGGGTCAACGCGTAGCCCGGCGCCCAGAGGCCACACGGGGCCGCCGTCCCTACCTTGGCGGCCCCCGAGATGAAGACGCCACACGCGTCAGGTCGGTGTGCCTTTTGGCACCGCGCAGAGGCGGCCCCGGGTCAATCCATAGCTCTGGCTTCAGGGTATTCCGGGGCCGTCTCGCTGAATGCGCCGATGGTGGCCGTCGCTGGGTTTTTAGTCGGTATTACGGCGCAATTATTTTGGTAGGGACCCGGCCCAGCGGCCGCCCGCAAACACGGGCGGTAACATCTATGCTGGGTCGGAAGGCGCCGGTGAGTCCGACACACCCTCGCCCCTACGGGGGTGGGATGGTCCGTAAATGGATTTTCCCCGCGAGAAAAAAAAAAAAAAAAAAAAAAAAAAGAATTGATATGATGGAAGCAGGCAATAAATACGGCTACGTCACACAAGCTCAGCCGCTTCGAGCTTTTGTGTGATGTGTTGAATCTAGGATTTGTTGTAGTATATTCATATTTATGTATGTAGACATAGATAAAGAGGAAATTATACCTTAATCTTATTTTTAATGTAGTATTGTAGAATTATCTTCTTATTCGATATTCTATTCTATAGGTATACCTCGAAATACGAAGAATCATCTCCCCTAAGCTTTGGAATATTTAGACTCCTTACGTAAAATAAAAAAAATGCTTTATGATATTTATTATTATATACAAATAGTAAATCATTAATTAAAAAGTCTTTGTTAATACGATTGCTGGGATAATTAAGTCTCACTCAACAACGTCGCAACTTAATGGGCTTTAAATTACAACATTGTTATAGTCCGATTGGATATTGATCTGTTCACTATTATTTCAAAAATTAATTCTATTATTGAATTTAATTTAAATATTGAGGTTTATTGTGAGGTTTAATTTATTTATTCGATGTTGAAACGTTTGCAACGTCTGCAGCGAAACTATTAGCAATTGAATCTAATTAATGTTTTGCAAAACCAAATCTTTATACAGGGTGTATTCAGACCGTGATCGGAAACTAAGGCAGGTAATAACTTAGGTTACAAAACCCTGGCGTTAAAAACTTTGAAGTTTTCCTAACAACATCATCATCATCATCAGCCCAAATACGTCCCACTGCTGGGCACGGGCCTCCGCTACAACTGAGAGGGTTTAAGCCTTAGTCCACCACGCTGGCCTAGTGCGGGTTGGCGGACTACACACCTAAGAAATTCTTAAGAACTTTTTAGGTGTGCAGGTTTTATTTACTGCACCATTAAAACAAGTGATAATTCATTGTGAATACACACATAACTTCGAAAAGTCAGAGGTGTGTGCCTGGGGTTTGAACTTGCGACCGTCGAAATTCTCGACCGCGCGCCTAAACCTCGAGGCCATCATTGCTTCAACAACAACCACATACATTTTATACCTATGGTTTTGTTTGTAATCACCATAGCTATTACCTGCCTTAGTATCCGATCACTGAATACATCCTGTATACGATGAAGGTTGTCCTAATTAGGAATGCAATCCAAAACATCATAGATCCGTCATAGCATCCGTTAGTTCACACATTTCTACTTAAAGTTTTTTTTTTATATTTTGAATATGAGTCAACTAAAAAGGTAATTATTAAAAGGGAAATTATAAGAGGGTTGCACGCTTTACAGACAGAGTGGAAAGTCTTAAAATATAAGTGGTTATTCGTGTTATTTATGTTCGCTCAAGACTAAAGTTTTTGGATTAAATATTCAAATTCACGTCCTGTAGTGTGTGCTTCTCTAAGCAAATAAATCAGACTCACAAATTATGTCGAGTCCATGAGATTGCTATGATCTTAAGAATCTCGATTACATTATGCTTATCACTAGATGCAACGTAGTGTATAAGTCAATCATCATTATCATTATCATCAGCCCATATACATCCCACTGCTGGGCACGGCCCCACGGGCCTTCTTTACCATTGAATATATCGACCCTATATGTCATTATTATGAAATAATACTATTTTCCGTTGTTCCAAATAACTGTGTTTTAGAAGGTCTTACTAATAACCGGTCTTCATATATCTGTCTGGCATTTCCTTCATTTTAAAAGCCATTCCAAAGGGAATAAAGCGTCCATGGGCCAAGGCTGCCTCATTAGCTGTTCATTACAAGCCATAACTCAGAGCTCAGACCCTAACGTTTGTACGCGCTCACAAAATGATTTGCACAGAAGGTCTAGTGTGAATTAATAAATTGTGTAGTGACCTGTAAAGTCGGGATGGCCTTGAAGCACGCGGTCGTGAAAAGATTTTGACGTTCGAAGATCCAAATCCCACCTACACTCCTTCGATTTTTTGAATTGTCACGCTTTTCTTACGATAAGTAGGAACTTGGACCAGGCCAGCCTGGTGATCTAAAGCTTAATCCCACTTAGTAGTTGAAGACCTGTAACACAGCAGTGCCATGTACATAAATTGATTTAACTAGATATTATATCGCCGTCTAAGATCGGTAGATCTAAGAACACATTATCATAATCATTTCTTACAAATTCAACACTCTGCTTGGATCTGACTACACATACATTATACACGCCCTACTTCCCCCTTCTACGATATAGAAGTCAGTTATGGATAACTTAAAGCGCCTGTTCAAACAAAATATGCTCCATGTAATGATGTCATTCTGACCGATTTCGGCTATGGCGACTGTTTCTGCATAGGAAACAAGCACTTATGTATGTAATATACAGTTCTAGAAGGTAAATATAACTTAAAACAAATTGATTATCGTTAAGTGCGGCTGCTGTTGTCACTGGGCTGTAACACACAAATCGTCAGCTTCGTCTACAGGCACCATAAGGCAGATAACAGATAAATTGTTGGCTATAAACATTCGGCGCGGTGTTATGGAGTGAGGGGAGAGAATTATGATATCTATGGGCCAGGCGTAGACAATAGCATACTTTGTATATTGTATATTCTGCGTAAAATACAATGGAGCGGATTTAACCACTGATATGTTGGTAGCTCTGAATATGTTTATCATTTTGTGGGGAAATGTTTGTTTTATCCTAAATGTGAGTGAGTTTCTTTGTTGCGCTTTCACGCCTAAATCGCAAGGTAGGCAGTTGAAAAATAATGGAGATGGTTTTGAGATAGATTTTTTATAAAGTTTACTTCATCAGATTGCCTCGTGGTCTCGCGGTACAAGTATGTGCCGTGCGATCTAGAGGTCCTGGGTTCGATTCCCGGGTCGGGCAAAGTGTTATTGGGTTTTTCCATTAGGAAATTCTCGGTAACAGCACGGAGTCTGGAAATGTGCCCGAAAAACGGCAATAGGCTCGCCCCTATTACGTGGGACTGATAAATACTTGGCGAAATGTGGGTGTAGATAGTGTAGTGTGCACCTCTGCCTACCCCTTCGGGGAATACAGGCGTGAGTTTGTGTGTGTGTGTGTGTTTACTTCATCAATTGCCTAAACTACTTCAACAGCAAAACCCATTAGTAGCGCGTGATGATGTCATGAAGTGATGATATGTATCAGTGTTGCCGTTTTTCGGGCACATCTCCAGACTCTGAGATTCTACTAAGAATTTCCTAATGGAAAATACCCAATAACGCTTAGCCCAACCTGGGAATCGAACGCAGGAACTCTAGGTCACACGTACCACGGGACCACGAGGCAGTGTTATAAATATGAAAAAAAAATGTACCAACATCCATGATATTAAAATCTTGGTCTAAGGACAGTTTTTTAAGTACTAGCAAAAAATAGCGCAGACTAAAATTCCATTTAAAATAAACATTAAAGCCGGAGCAATAAGCAGGCGTCTCATTTGTGAGGCGGCTGAATTATTTTCCATAACATTACGAGTCTGTGGCCTTCTTATATAAGCCAGCGGAAACCCAATATTACTTCCTGCCGCAGTGCACATGGAGTTAAGGACTATTTGTTTGCGCAATAAATTAAATGAATCTGTACCTAGATAAGTTTCGGGAGCGCGAGGGAGTCTTTTAAAAAACACGAATTATATTTAAAGACGAGTTTATTACTCAAAGTATGAATTAAGACTAAATTATAACTAGCTTAAAAGTACTTGAGGCGTTCAACACCAGCCTCCGTTATCTGTGCTGACTATGTGTTTAGACTACGTTGGTGGCGTGATGCGCCTTCCGGTGCAATTCAGCAAAACTAGTCTTAATACTAGTGATGGGAATGCAACGATACTAGTGATGGGAATATAACGCCTTCCCCCTTAGACTGAAGTTATGGGAAACAAGGTTTTCCCTATAACTTCGCTTACAAAGTTATAAAATCTTATCGAGTTACTAACAACATTGGCGGCTGAGCTTGATTTGCGGTTTGCTCTACTTCACGCCTTTTTATGATTACATTTCTAATTCTAAGGTAAATTATATAACTAAAACATACAATTAAAACAATGTAGAGTAATACGGTCGCGACACTAACACTTTGGATTTGAACACTATATTGCCCATTTTCACTATTAACACTTTTCAGAACACTTTTCTTCAAGATGTAGTTAAGATGCTGTACGTCGTCCAGGTTGACTCCTTTTAGGTCTACAGGTTCGGTGTTTGCAGAAAGTTGTTTCTGCCGCAGCTCGCTAACATCGGGTAGAGTTATAAGTGGAATGGGTTTATACCCGGCTTCTATTTGGTGCCGATGTTTCCCATGTATAATGACGTTATTAATAGTGGCGTCACATTCTTTAGGTATGGTGAGTATGTATGTTCCTAATACAGTTTGTCGAATAATGTCATTACTACAAGTCTGTGTTAAAACTTTACTATGTCGTGAATATAGTATCCAGCTTTCAGCTGTTATTCTCTGAAGTTTCAGATCTTCCGGAAGGACTCTACGTGGAACACACATGGACAAGTTGCGTTGATACTCCATGAGTTGCTCAACACAGGTTTTCTGAGCATATAGAATAAGGTCATCTTCAGAACATAAGTATTCGTTAGCTGTTATCTCACGGCATTGGCGGGCGGTTGGATAGTACTTGGTACCTTCTACTAATAGGAAAGGAAATTCAGGAATTATGATGAATGTTTCAGACTCATGGGATACAGGTAGAGGGTACAATTTGAAAAAGTTATAAGTACGGTTACTTACTAATGGAACATCAATAATGAACCTTATTACATTGTTCTTGAGGTAAATTTTAATACAAAGTGTTTCCTCAATGTTAATTAGGTTTTTGTCAAACACTGAATACATCAAATTATCATATTTTTCGATTTCAAGCAATACACATAAAAGTTCATTAGAGTCAATTACAGATTTATGTAAAACAGATACCTTACTAAGTGCTATAGCTGTCTCTATATCATTGATATTCATGTATATAGTTCTAAAGTTAGCCATAAACATGTGTAGGACGTTATTTAAATATAAGAGGAAAATGTACATATTTTCTTTCGATAAATCTGTTACAATGTTTTCAATTCGTTTTAAGCGTTCATACATAATTTTAATATTACTATTAATGATCTGAGTAGAGTTGAGGAAGTGATCCATCATTTCAGAAATCAAGGTTATTTTGTTGGAAATGCCTTGTTCTCGAGTTTCAAGCCCTGCTATAAGATTATCATTGTGCATCGCATCGTTGTGATAAAGATTACCTGTTACAACTTAAACTAAGGAGCCAAGAGGGTCTATGAGACCACGTTTAAAGCGTTTGGAAGAATTGTCGAACTTTCTCTATTGTTTCGTCGCGAAGATACTCTAAACTAAACCTGACCTTTCAGTTCTATTACTTCATTAGAAACGGATTTATTGTGATTAATAATATTATTCGATTCGGAATATTTCGCAATATTGTAATTCAAATCCTTAATAATGCATTCTAAGTTGAGTGTCTTAATGATTGACCATTTGTCATGTTGTACGAAGGCACGTCCTAGCTTAACTGGAAGTATTCCCGGGTTTTGCTCAAGCTTTACCATTTGAAGGTCCTGGTTTGGGTGAACTTGGCAATAAATTATCCTTATCATTACAGTCCACAGCAGTAGTCTGCACCATGTGTGGAGGTCGTCTGATATATTTAATTGGAACTTTTGTGTCTCTATCTTTAATTTTTATAGACACTACATTTCGGTGCACCTCTCCCGTTACTATAGCCTTTTGATAACTCGGTTTGTCTTTTGACTTTTTTTTATTTACAGATTTTGCGTAAACCGTTTGTTCTACTACTAACTCAGGTCCTATTTCACCTGTACGTTTCTTAATAACGTTTTCTTTACCTTTATGTAACTTTTGAACTACTAATTTTTGTTCATTCTCGTCATCAATTAACACAACGCGTTTTGTGCACTCAAAGAAATTGATAGTTCCCTTTTTGAAATATTTAAAAATAACATTACTGAATTCTTTCCTATGTTGGTCTGTTTCAAAGTAAATGAAGTATTTGATTTTAGGTCTAATATATTCTTTTAAGAATTTTGTAACTAAATCCGTTTTGTCAAATGGTAGGAAAACTTCTAGGATTTTCTGATGTTTTGTGGATAAATCTGTTACTTGTATGTCATCACTGAATTTATGAAAAACTAATATTTGGTTTGGTTTTGTGTCCACGGCTTCGTCTAAAATTGGAATACCTAGGGATTCCGTATCTTTACCTGAATGAATTGTTTCGGTAGCATCGGTGTCACTAGAGTCGGATCTAACCAACCAACCTGATTCTTTCCTAAGGAAATCTGCGTTGACTGAATCTGTATCGGTTATGGAAATAGGGCTAGCTGTCATAGTTCTGTCAGAGTCGGATATTGTAATAGTTTTAGAGTCATCGGTAGTTCGTCGT
The DNA here is from genome assembly GCA_907164795.1 of Hemaris fuciformis. NCBI lineage: Eukaryota > Metazoa > Arthropoda > Insecta > Lepidoptera > Sphingidae > Hemaris > Hemaris fuciformis. The sequence continues at coordinate 4,471,726 of OU015443.1, forward strand.
CTAGCTATTTTAGTTATTTTATTTGTTACGTCCTTCAAATGTCTTTGTAATTCATTCTCACTTTCATCTAAAGCGAAGGGCATGCTTACGGTGTTAGAAAACTGTTTGGAATTTGAAATTTCATAACCTTCCTTTAAATTGACTGGTAATTTAACACAATGCTCACTACGGGGTTCCAAATTAACTATGTAGTCTGTATCATACTGAATAGGGATAATTGTTTTATTAGTTTTTAATATCCTGTTTCCGAGATCTAAGTTTGCTTTAAGTTTTGTCATAAGATCCCATCCTATTACACCATCATATTTCTTGTCAACATCGTATATAAAGAATTTGTGATAACCTTCATTATTGAAAATCGAAAATAGCGGTATGTTAGCAACTTCACTATGGGTACTAGTAGCATGTGTGCTAGATACTGTAAAGGGTTCATAGTATTTTAAATCCGAGTAATAAATATTTGCTTTAGTTGGACTTATGAAAGACTTTGTACTACCGGAATCTAACATGAATTTTCCATCAATATCGGGTACATAAATGTATGGCAATTTCAAAGTTGCGTCGTAATTTAATTCAATTACCTCGGGTTTTTGGGGAGATACTCTTAGACGAAAATTTTCATTGTCGAGGGTAGCACTGTTGTTCTCCTGGTGTTCTCCCGTTTTCTGGTAAGATGATTCGGCATATGATTGAGGTTCGTCATACGTCTGATGCTCGTCATAAGTGTAATAACCGATATCCTCATGACCGTATATATTTTGATTGTTGAACTCACCTTCATTCATAGTGTACGTCTCATTCACGTTTGCGTTTGGCGGATGCGCTGGAGCCGTCCGCATTGATACGTCATTAGGGTACTGTATGGGATGTTGATAGCCTTGAGGCTGTGGAGTTTTATAACCAAATTGTCCTACCTGAGGTCGGAATCCAAACTGGGGTGGTCTGTATCCAAACTGTACTGGTTGTGGCTTAAAGCCTGTCTGCGTGGGTTGCAATTGGGGTCTGTAGCCAAACTGACCTAGTTGAGGCTTAAATCCAAAATGACTTACCTGTTGTTGTCGAGGTCCAAACGAAGGCCGCTGACCAAACTGTTGGGCTAAAGCATTAGGGCTATAGGGATGTTTGTACCCAAACTGTGTAGGCATAGATGTGCGGTATGAAGCATTCAAGAAACTAGGCTGTGTGTTAACCTGATTTTGAATTCCGAATTTAAATTGACCTTGAGGTGCCGATAACTGTGGTTTAAAGTTAACTTGAACGGGTTTATTTTGTAACATTTTTGTACGCATATTGTATTGTTCTTGGAAATTAACTTCCTCCAAAACATGTTTTAAAGCTTCCTCTAAGGAATTAGGTTCTTTAATTCTAACTATTCGCACTATGTGTTCGGATAAGTTGTATAAGAATACATTAAGTGATGTATTGTTATAAATGACGCGTTTAGCGTCGCGTAACGTGCTTGAACTATTTTGATTGACTTTAGCCATAAGAATAGCGCGCACGTCCTGAATTCGCCCGCAAAATTCTAAATATGACTCATTAGGTCTGATCTTAAGGGTCTCTAATTCTAAGGCAACACATTCTTCACTTCGCGGATCTCCGAAATGCTGGACCAAAAGTGATTCTAATTCCTCATATGTATCAAAATCACCGCGTTCACTTATTAGTGCTGCCGCTTTACCAGTTAATTTACTTGTAATACATTGCATCAGAAACTCATTACGCGGGGTTGTTCCCTGATACCGCTTGATAACATATGTACATTTTCGTAAAAATAAACTTAAGGTATTTGTTTCACCATTATATTGCGGAATTAAATTTAACACTTCTTTCGGTATATTCGTATCTATAGTCATGTTAGATGATGTAGATGATTGTCCTTGCGAAAGAGACATTTTAACTTAAATTATAATACACTAAGTAGCCTTTAATAACGTTTAATTATATATTACTATTTAATTTAAATATACATTAAAATAATATCATAAACTATACTTTAAATGCAATTTTAGCAACACTTTAAACTTTAACTTAACTAACTCTATCTCGCTTTTGAATACAGAGTACGTCGCGATTTTAGCAACACTTAAAATTAATACACCGATTTTAGGTAATGGGCAAGGAAAGAAAGGAAGTAGAAGGATTTTACTTCAAATGTACTCACAGTCCAACCGCTGCCGTATTCATCACGTCCCCACTTATTCTTATTTATATTGGTTCGAGGATTGCCGCGGAGAGCGCGTTATTTTTACACACTTTCACAGGGTTCCGATCGCGTTATACTTTTCGGATTTTACGAAAGTTCTGTACTTCACGACAGGAACAGCCAGCAATCCTACCGGCTGCGCCAGATAAGTTTCGGGAGCGCGAGGGAGTCTTTTAAAAAACACGAATTATATTTAAAGACGAGTTTATTACTCAAAGTATGAATTAAGACTAAATTATAACTAGCTTAAAAGTACTTGAGGCGTTCAACACCAGCCTCCGTTATCTGTGCTGACTATGTGTTTAGACTACGTTGGTGGCGTGATGCGCCTTCCGGTGCAATTCAGCAAAACTAGTCTTAATACTAGTGATGGGAATGCAACGATACTAGTGATGGGAATATAACGACCTCGACCACAATCCGAAAAGGCAAATTGTAGACTTTTGTTGCATTAGTTAAAGCCTTGTTTTGGTTGTAGAGTTTGTGTTTTGCGGTTTGTTCCAATTTAAAACTAGCATTTAGGTCTCAATGCCGACAAAAGTCGTGAACATTGACTGATAAGAAAAGAGACTAAGATTAACAAGGTTGGAATGTTAGAAAGGTTTTACTGTAACCGTATGTAAACTGCACATAATTTTTGGATAATTGTGTGCATTAAATTAATCTTGTAAATTTACTTAAAATTTATACAGGGTGTCCCAGCAGTCGACGATAACCCGGAAACGGGAAATAGCCCAAGTGGTAATAGTTATCAGAAAAATATTAAAAAAAATATAAGTTATGTATTTAGAAAAATATAGGGATTTCAAAAAAATCTAGAAAATCTACACCTTGTGACGGTTTTTTCACTACTGTTGCTGCAAATCTCTACTTTTTTAAATTATTATTTTTGTTATGTAATCCTGAATAATGCCTCTGCAAACTGTTATTCAACATTTAGAGCCACCTTGCTATACTTCAGAAGAAAATGACATTGTTTACCAAACCGCATATTTAAAATTAATCATACGCCCAAATTTAACTGACTGTCCTGAAAAAAAAATGTACTACGCGAGTTTGGCAAGTAACTTTAAAAGTTGGCGCATTTAATAAGGAATCTAAAATGGTATAACACTTGCTACATTACTTTTTTAAATAAGGCACAATATTTTTTATTTTGCGAAGAAACCCATTTTATCAAATTTTCTTATTAACTAAAGATGTTTCTATTCGGCTCTTCGAGACAGCAATTTTAAGATACTATTTGCGTGAGATGGAGAGAATCGTTTTACGATGTGTGAGCGAGACAGATAGTGACGCTAGTTCAGTTAGAGAATATTTCGATTAGGAATACCGGAGTAGATGGATAGGACGAGCTGGCACAATCCAATGGCCAGCCCGTTCACCTGACTTAAATCCTTTAGGCTATTTTTTACTGGGGAACGGTGAAAGAAAAATTTTGTTTAAAGCCAATTGAAAATTTACCTGAGCTACGGCAAAAAATAAATGGAAGTAGCTGAATTTGTTAGGAATAGAAGATTTTCGCCCCTGGTAACCCGATCTTTTTTAAGAAGATGACGAGCGTGTATTGCGGCTGAAGGAAGGCAGTTTGAACATGTATTGTAAATTTTACTAAAGAAATATTTGATGTTAAGCAATTACTTAATAAATCTACGATATCCAAATAAAAAAAGCCTAAATTTAAAATAAAAAAGTGATCATTGCTCCGATGCGTGGTGCCCATGGACTACCTGACAATGGAGTATCTGTCTCACTCACACATCGTAAAACAATTCTCTCCATCTCACTTATCAGTTCATCATCATGTCATCTTTAGTTAATAAGAAAATTTGATAAAATGGGTTTCTTCGCAAAATAAAAAATATTGTGCCACATTTAAAAAATAGTGTAGCAAGTGTTATACCATTTTAGATTCCTTATTAAATGCGCCAACTTTTAAAGTTACTTGCCAAACTCGCGTAGTACATTTTTTTTTCAGGACAGTCAGTTAAATTTGGGCGTATGATTAATTTTAAATATGCGGTTTGGTAAACAATGTCATTTTCTTCCGAAGTATAGCAAGGTGGCTCTAAATGTTGGATAACAGTTTGTAGAGGCATTATTCAGGATTACATAACAAAAATAATAATTTAAAAAAGTAGAGATTTGCAGCAACAGTAGTGAAAAAACCGTCACAGGGTGTAGATTTTCTAGATTTTTTTGAAATCCCTATATTTTTCTAAATACATAACTTATATTTTTTTTAATATTTTTCTGATAACTATTACGACTTGGGCTATTCCCCGTTTCCGAGTTATCGTCGACTGCTGGGACACCCTGTATATTGCAAATGAACAAAAAAATTTTAATCATCTTTATATATTTATCTGTAGAAAAAGGTTACAAAAACTTATATTTACGTCGTACAAAAAAACTATAAACACGATTCTAGTAAAGATAACCACATTTCACTTACGAAAATGCAACTTCGCCTTCCATTTTCATAGCAGAATAGCTTTTGGCGATGCACAGCGGCTGCCAGTAAATACAAACATTTTGAGGCAATAAGATTAGATGGTGCATATACATATTCACACTTACTCTTCAAGGGAACGGTGTTGAAGCAAAAACTGCACTTTATTTAATGACTGCCTCGTGATCTCGCGGCACACGTGTGTGCCGTGCGATTTAGAGTCCCGAGTTTGTTCTCAGGAGCAGCATCGAGTCTAGAATTGTGCCCTAAAAACAATATGGCAATAGAATCGCCTTCTATGTAGTGAAACAAAGATGAAATGTGGGTGCAGAAATGCACCACTGCTTACCCTTTCATTTAATGTTATAATGACAACATTATTTAAGAACAATATCAATCATGAAAAGTCGTGACGGCCTGAGGTTGTGGAGTGAGGTTTAGGCACAAACCTAGGAGAATCTCGACGATCGCGGGTTCAAACCCCAGGCACGCACCTCTGACATTTATGAAGTTAAGTTAGTGTGTATTCACAATGAATTATCGCGTACTTTAACGGTGAAGGAAAACATTGTGATGAAACCTGCACAGTTAAAAGTTCTTAGGAATTTCTTAGGTGTGTAGTCCGCCAACCCGCACTAGGCCAGCGTGGTGGACTAAGGCCTAAACCCTCTCAGTTGTAGAGGAGGCCCGTGCCCAGCAGTGGGACGTATGTATTTGGGCTGAAAATAAAAATGTTGATAAAACAGTACATTAATAAAAAACAATGATCTTAATAAACTACCTATTTAATGTCAATTTTCGATAATGCTTTTCATAAACTTTGTACAATTTCTCTGTTGCTGTCTCCGAAAAATCTAGGCTAGTTTAGGCCTCAATTGTAGAGGAGGCTCGTGCCCAGCAGTGGGACGTATATGGGTTGATGATGAAATCAAGGAAATTTTAACTATTTTTGGGCGCACAATGCACATTAATATGCTGATCATGTCCTATCGTAAAGATAAATTGGACTGTGAGTAATCCAACGAAATCAATATTGATAAAATCATCGAAAATTATATTTTTAAGAGACATGAAATAAATTTGAATTTGTGTGAGTGTTTCAGCCGACTTAATAACAAAAATAAAGCAATAAATATTAGTATTAAAGAAATTGTCGTAGTTGTATAAAAATATATATTTAGTTGATTTCATTTTGACCTGAGTAGACTGAGACTGAAAAAAATGTCATTGAATTCTTCAATGTCTAATATCCAGCGCTTTTTTAAGGTCATGTCAATAAAGACTCATTGTAAGCGACGTCCTTGCAACAAGTTACTTCGATGCTAGAAAATTTTACATACCATTTTTTCGAAGAAATTTAGCGACCATCTATTGTTCTGTGTCACTGAATTTGAATACGCCTTCTTTATTTTATTTTGATCTTTACTTTCTGTAGTCGTATAGTTCCATGTTCATTCCATTACAATGTAGGTCTCTGTGGCGTTGCTTTAAATGGACAATTTACAACAACGACGAGCAAGAATTCCATTTATTTTCTACTGGTCGTGTGATTCCGAACGATGCATTAAAAAAACCGACTAAAATAAGTTAAGGTTTAACTTTTATAATTTCATGGTAAAATACATATAAGATATATTATTGAGGGTTTTTAAAGTAAACCACAAATTGTTTCTCTGAAAATACAAAGTTTTATTTTATCACGCCTTCACAATATTACAACAATTATCGTTTAACTATGACAATTACACTATCTTACCTGAAAATACAAAGAAACGACATTTAAAGTTTACTTATATCGCCTCTTCAATTATATCCTCTTATTTATTTCTTTACAAGATTTTTATAACAATTAAATGCACAAAATAATGTGAAGTGTGAACGTCATCCGCCATTGAATCACGCGTCACCCCGACCGCTGCGCCCTCTACCAACTTCCACAGATAACTTTACAGGCGCGAAGCGCGGCAAATTTAAATTAATGAAATGTCATTTCATTACATACATCTGCATACATCACATCACAATAATATAGCTAGATATTTATTTTTAAAATTAAAAAAATTATCTGTTTTCGATTACTAAATCAATGTAACTGCAATAATGTCTATACGAGTAGGTGTTAAAAGAATTGTTATCATTGCATAAAGACTTGTGTGCCTTCATTGCAATTAAGATTACTCTATCATCGATTTCTGACAATTACTAATTCTGAAAACATATTTTTGAAATTTCCATAAGAAAGTTATTTGATTTTTAGACTCCATAACGTTTTGCAACCTCAATTATTTCGTTTTTAGCGACAGAATTTCAATTAAAATAATCTCCTTCGAAATCTTCTTCTACGCTGGTTCTATGGATATTAAGTTTTGATTCTACGCTATGCTCTTTTATATCATGTGCCGTAAATAATTAAGCATCAAATAAGCATGTCGGATTAATGATGTTCTGGTTGAAATTTATTCACTACGCTATCACGGGTTCAAAGTTCCGTTTTCTGCAGCGCGACGCTCTGTTTAAAATTCCACGATTGCTCTGCGTACAATAAATTTAATTCCGGAGAGTCCTTGGCGCAATAAATTTTATGCTTATTTTCTACAAATTATTTTAGTTAAACCCCGTGGTTTTATGGAGTATGAGCTCAGGATGTACGTAAAAAGGTTTTCTTGTTTAATTATGTAAATTAAATGCAGTATTATATCTCTGTAGACTTTATTACTTTGTAGTGTCTACTCTTAGTCTAATTGGCTCTCTTGGTTCGATTTGACGGATTTTACGTACTTCAGTTATTATTATAATATACCTACATCTTAGAAATACAGGATCTTCATGATGGTCTTCTTAATGTTGTTAATTATACTTTTACAGTGGTGGTCACAATAAAGATCTTGTGCCTATAATTAATAAAATAGCCCGAAGCGCAGTCGCTTAATAAAACGAATACAATAATATTTCGACCAAGATGGAAGCTAAAAATTGGAAAAATTAAAATACACTGTTAATAATATTATATATATATATATTATATATATATATTCAGCCTATCGCCGTCCACAGCTGAACGAAGGCCTCCCCAAGTAGGCGCCAACCATCCCGGTCTTGAGCAGCCCTCATCCATCCGCTACCCGCCACCTTTCTCAACGTCCTCAACTGCCAACCCTACCTGCACGCGGTACACCCTGCTAGCTAACGGATGTGGCTCTGGCGGCCGATGAGTGGCGGCATAACCACTCTTATTAGTTGAAATGCCTCAAATACCCAAACCTTCGGTGGGCAGCAGCACCGTCGGTTAAAACATTCCAACCACTGCGGTCACCAACCCGCTTGCCAAGCGTGGTGACTAAGGCAAATCCCCCAAATGGTAATAATATTAATTGTTTAATATTATCTCTTTGACTAAATACCTTTTAAAATAGATCTGCGTTATTTTTATTGGGTTCGACCCAGGAAAAGTATTTTAAATAATAACGGCTCAATAAAATATAGCTCCTCTATTTAACAAAAATATTGGAACATTATTATCAATCAACTTATATTGAATTTCAGTCTACATTAACTTTCCATGAAAGAGGTAAACGAAGCATATTAAACCCTATATGAACGATAATGGAATTACTGTATGTTCCAGAAAGCTTGAGTTAAAAAAGCAATTTACTTTTCCAGGAGAGAACGACTTTAAAATACAAGTCAAATTGATTAATTTTGCATCATCGGTATTGGAAATTTTTGAGTGTACCGCAAACATACGTGTGCAGCTATTCAGAATACGGGAGCCTTTCAATAATACTCCACACATAACTGAAAGGAAAAAGGCCAAAAGACGAGGAATAATACAGCGTTGAGTTTTTGAAAACTTATTTAACGAGTCTGTGACATATTTAACGAGAAAACTCTACTACCCGACGTTGCCCAACTAAAATCGAACCCAGAACCACTCGAAGAGACGCCTTCCACTTATACTGCGGAACTAATGCGTAAGTTACAGGATGATCACGTGGTTAATTGTCTCCACTGGTATTTTTTTTATATCAGGAAAATTTATTTTAAAACCACAGCCTTAACTTAAAGATAGTGACTGCACGTATAACATTTTGACACTCTATTTGCACCTAAAAGCACTAACCATCTTGTGTTATTATGCCAAGAAAAACTGATAATCTGTTCCACTAAAGATTTTCTACCATAGTAATTTCGCCAAAACTGTTTTACACATGCAATATTTAAGGCGGTATGAAGTTTGCAAAAGCTTTTAACTCAACTACTTAAACGCCAGGTAAGGGACAACGTAATAAATATTTAAGAGCTACGCCAAGCAGAAATCTAAGGTGGGATTATGGGAACAACGCTTCCTCCTCGTAATGGTTGTTTCTATGGCCAATTCTTTCCTAGTGGGCTTGTTAATGGGCAGAAAAACGTACATTACCGGGGCTTTCGACCGCATGGATTTCATATTATGCTGGTGTTTTTTCCTTTGTTTAAAAACGAGCTGCGGGCGGTGCGTACCCGCGGAAATCGTCAGGAATATAAAGATATGTATCACTGTGTCTAACTTTTTTCGTTGAATTATTGTATGCTTTTAGTACCCACATAAAGTGCAAAAATAACGATGAATCTCGCTACTAAATATCATCATCATCACCAGCCTCTCTCAAGTCCACTGCTGGACCTATGTCCACGCCTCTCCTATGGCACGCCATTGAGCTCGATCTCCTCATCCAACCGCTACAAGCCACCTTGCGAATATCCATTACCCACCAATATCATCATACCCACCAATTTCCGACAGAGAACCAAAGTTATCGACATAGTTCAAAGGATTAGCGAGCTGAAGTGGCAGTGGGCAGGTCGCATCGCAGAACTGCTGACCGTTGGGGAAATACACATATGTTTTGTAGTGGAGACCACGGCTCGGCAAACGTAGTGTGGGACGCCCACTGACTAGGTAGGGTGAGGGTATTCGCTACTAAATATGCATCCGTCAAATTATAGGATTCATAATATACCTAAGTATAGAATTATATTATAAATTCGATAGTGACTCTGTCTCTTTCGCTTTCACACTAACGGAGAGGACATAGAAAAAATATTTTTATATACTTGCGCCCGGACGAAGCTGGTCCGCAACGCTAGTAAAGTAATCTGCTTCATCGACATTCAAATAATTTGTCAGTTTTGTCTACCAGCTTATCAATGTACTTATATAAGCTGCCGGTTATCCTAAATGAATTGAAAAAAATACAATAAACTGCATTCTGTACCAAATTTCGGCCCATTTTCGTTTGACTTGCGGTGGACGTAACAAAACCATTTTTAGCTCGTGGCCATTTGCCCCACTTTGCTATAAATATCAGTTTACAAATCGCTTTATTTTAGTTTTTTTTTAAAACAAGCTGGTGTATAAATGACAAGTGAAAAGAATAAGCCCGAAGAAAAGGGAATCGGCTATAATGACCCCATACTTATACACAAACACTGATACCAAAGTGGTAGACAGAGACGCTTGTTTATCTGTTCTACCCTATGGGGACGATCCCATTGCCGTTTTACGGACACATTTCCAGACCCGATAGCACTTTGCCCGACTTGGGAATCGAACTTAGGACCTCTAAGATCCCACAATACATACTTGCATCACTATACCAAAGAGGCAGTATAAATATTGTATCAAATAAATATATTTTCTTGGTAACACTTAAAAATTCCCAAAACTCAAAAATATTATATAATCTGGTAGATACTAACACAAAACAAAGGACGGTCAACCTGCAGTGCACGTTTGTTTTTGGATTTCATTTTAAACGGCTTTTAAAATGCTGCGCGCCATTGTTGTTTTTTTTTCCAAAATAAATCATGGGGTTAGGAAGACATTCGACCTCATAATTTATCCACCGTTGTTTAAAATGTTTCGATGTTCATTTTAAAATTTTACCTTTAAAAATGTTTGGTTTAAATATGGTTAAATTTATATATTTATGTGTTGACTCATAAAAATAAAATAATTACCATTAATATAATATTTGGCCTTGCCAACCCACCAGTCTTTTCCTAAAAATCTTAGTAATGATGAGACCAGCCAACAACGAGAGCTAGTTAAAGAAATAGTACTAGTTAAAGACCAAAAATATTTATGAAGAATTCGAGGCATCACTTTGTATCAGTACGTTAATTGTCTACCTAAATAACTACATCCCTAGCAACTAAAATATTCATGATCTTATTAATCATCAAAAAAGCAGTACTACAAGACCTAAAGCCTTTTAAGTGTCGTCTAAGGCTAGACATATAAGAAGACTGTCAACTTTAAATGGTATGCTGATTCTTAATCCACTTAACCTATCTTCTCTAGGCCACTTCAATCGGTTCTCGGGGTCCACTAACTCGATATCGAGGGTGCATTGTGCGGACGACTTCGGAAACTTTCCGATTGTGCTCCAAAACTTGCCTTGTTAGACAATTTGTTCAGCATTTAATATGTTTTTTGCTTGATCAGTGGGGGGGCCTTAAATTTTGATCTTATCTTGGTAGTTTCAGGTCTTCTAAGACCTCGTATACTTTTTACGACGCTATAAAAGATGTACCTACCAAAAATAAGGTTTTTGAAGACATAGAAAATATAAAAAATGGAATCTTGTCGTTTTAAGACTCAAACGACACGAAACAAGCATTATTGTTAGTGTGGTTGTATTAATGTTGTTTTGCATTAAATACAATCTTTGCTTTAATCTGATTAAGTTCAAATGTGAAGATTCAAAGCAACAATGCCAGGTGTGCAACACTTGCAGTTAAGCTACTGGTTACGTTATAACTACCAATAAAACTGTAATATCCATAACCGTTGAGCAGAACCCTGGCGTGTTTGCATTGAAACGTGTATTTCTTTATTGTATGCTCATAATATTCTTTCACCTCGCCCTTATTGCATACAATTACGTGAATGTACATTTTGGTATAGTTTCACCAATAATTTTCGACCATATGATTGAAAAAAAATCGGTTATTGGAGGTGGACTGTATGAGTTTTTACTCGAGGATCGAAGCAAGATCTCTCAATCTGATATTTATTTATGCCAAACACCGATCGTTTCTAATATTTTGAACATTTTTAACTTTAACACTTGGCTCCAAAATTAATTTACGTCGGTTACTAAGTGGTTTAGTATTTTTTGTTGTAATGTAATATCATAACAAAATAACGACATAGTATAATTATGATATTTAAAGTGAAATGCAATTTTAGAAACAGGATATTATTTTATGAGAGATAGAGGGAAACGAGCTATCTAACAATAAGTCATAATGATTATATTTACATTGAGTGAAGTAAAAAGAAATCAACATCCTTAACTTTGTCTTTGTATCTCACCTCTTTTCTCTTTATGTAATTCAAAAACAAACAACGCGGAATAATCACGACATTCACCAATTACACGGCAGAATTAGAAGAAAAAAATTTAATTAACTACTGAGTAAACTTAGTCCAAAGTTCAGAAATTATTTTCGCAATGCATGGAAATAGCGATGTAACAGGCAGCGGGTTAGTACGGAGGGGCTGGCGGGGGTAGACACCAGCTTGTGAAATGGGAGGCCGCGGGTTCGATTCCCGTACCGAGACAAATATTTATGGATGTTTGTAAGATATAACCGTCTCGCGTATTTTCTGACACCCACGACACAAGACTCGTATCATAGTGCCCACTGTGCGTCCAACGTAGGGTATAGATACAGCCGCCCGATCGCGAATGATTCATTCTCGCTCGGAAGTCGGAACGCCGGACCGAACGGAGCTCTGTACTAAGTCAAACAAAGACAGTAAGTCACTATTTAAAAAAAAACAAGACTCTCCGACATATATATTAATTTAAGATCGCGCTTGCCAACGACGCGCACACGCACAAAGTATCCACATGTCAAAGTATTAAGTACCTAATATTATTACATAATTAGAAAGAGAATCGAGTACCGAGTTCTTTACTTCAATTCAATATTAATATTAATTCTATATTATACCTACTTAGATTGTGGAACTCACTTCCAGTGACAATAAGAATAGAAAAGTCGTTCCCATCTTTTTACAAACATGCTTAAAGATTATTACTTGTCCTGCTAATTGAAGATATATGTAATTATATTACTGGTATGTATGTACATACATATGTATGTATTTATTTATATTATTACGATATGTGTTTTATTTTCGTTCATGTCTTTTAATTTGACTTGTACACTTACGACTTACTTTTCCTACATCTCCATCTTTGGTTGTCTGTAAGTGATCGCCTTGTGCGATAAGACCGCCTATTGTACTAATTTAGTCTACTATATTTCGTAGCTTTAATCTTATGTGTATTTACAATAAAGTTTTAAATAAATAAATCAATTGCTAGTAACTCAACAGGCACCCTGTTTACCGTCCGATATTAAAACTTTTTCCTTATATATGCTGAATGTCCCCTTTGTTTGTAAATTATTTAATGCTACACACGAACGTCGGTCAAGTCTTATCGATTTAATTAAAAATAAAATTACTGCCTTTCAATTGCAACATTCCATTTATCGGAAATGCAGATAAAAACATATTTTTTCGTGTGCAAAGTGCTCTTTGGAGTTTGTGCGATTATAAAAATAAGATTTGTTGGTAGCCTGGATACAGAAGAATGTACGTATGTATGTTAATAAATTCAATTAATAAAACGGTCTCTACTTGTGACGTGAATTTATAAATAAGTGTCAAGTCTTTCATACTTAAGGCTACTTCTGAGATATTTTTAATAGAAATACTCAACAACACTTTTTTGCCACTGAATCTAACCCAGATTCAAGAAATACTAATTTATGTGAGAGCTTCCTTGTCAGATATATAATTATTCGAAGGCTTGCTTAGGAAAGGTCACTCCATCTACGTTCCTACTTGTGATAGAAATACCCTCAACCAAAAATAATAATTGTGTACCTAACAGGTAGTATACATATCTTAGTTCAATAATTTAATACGTCTTGTTAGTTAGTAAGTACATTTAATTTTTAGCCAATGAAGATCACTCGAAAGGACCACCAGTCGATCAACATACCTTCGTCGCTCTAATTGAGTAAGTAATATTTTTATTGATTTGCTATTATTTTTTTTAATTTTCTACATATTATTTCTTCACAATAATCCTCTAAGAATCAGCCACGTTGGACATGGCCAAAGCTGAGCGGTTTTACTATAAGAAATGCAAGTCTTATGTACGTAGAATGTTTTTTTCAAACAATGACATAACTTTTTAGCATCGTGTTCACTGATGGTTCTAAAAGGACGTGTACGGGTGCCATCATACACGAGTACGTAGTGATTACTGCCGCACATTGCTTGTAAGTATGTACATTTATTGCATATGTATGTGGGCGGCTACGTATTAAGATTTAATTTGTTTATTTAATATTTTGATTCTTTTTTTGTTAATACACCCAACAGTCACATACAACACAACAGTCACAGTCTTGTGTCGTGGGTATCAGAAACTACGAGAGATTATCCGGTCCCACAAAACCCAAACCCGACACAAATATTTGTGGATCACACAAACGTTAGTTGGTTTGAACCCGCGACCGGCGAGATTCTCGACCGCGCGCCTAAACCTCGAGGCCATCACTATTTATTTGTTTCATTTACATTATTTTTTTCATTTTCATTACATTTATCATTCAAGTTCCCCTTTAAGTCATCATAAAATTACTTTGCATACTTTTAAAAGAGCAAATGAAAAATCTAAACCAGGAAAATTCAAAGAGTTCCTGTAAATATTAGTTCTAGCTCTTTAATAGTTACATTACGAAGTTGTAAACAGAATTAGCTGTAAGAGAAACGACTACATAAATGTCATCTCGACAAATATTAATTCCTTTGAACGTAGTAAAACGATATCCGCAACGGTTTTTTATATTCAAATGTTTCTAGGCTACATTTGTATAATGTAAAAGTAGTGATGGCCTCGAGGTTAAGGCGCGCGGTCGAGAATCTTGCGGACGCGGGTTCAGACCCCAGGCACACATCACTGGCACATGTGATGCGTGAATTCACAATGAATTATAACTTACTTAACCGGTGCAGGAAAACATCGTGAGGAAACCTGCACACCTAAAAGTTCTTAGGAATTTCTTAGGTGTGTAGTTCGACAACCCGCACTAAGCCAGTGTGGTGGACTAAGGCCTAACCTGTCAACTATAGTTTGACGTATATGGGCTATAGTCGAAGGTTAGGATAGGAGTTGAACGAAAAGAAACGAAGAGAAAAATAAGAGTCGGGAGGGGAGTGGTATAAAGATTTGCTAATTCAAGGCAACCAAGGGAAAGTAAGAAAGCAAAAAAATAGTATAGCAACGCGTGATAAGAATGTGGTGAAATAAAAAGGAATATTGACCCAAACTAGGCATGAACACTCATAATTAATAACCGTGGGTGTACAATATTCCCAAGGAATCCTTAGCGTCATAGGAATAATGCTTACGTAAATACATATTAAAATAAGCGAGTTAAACCGTCTGAATAGGTATCGTTTATCAAAGGTATCGTTTACAAAAGGTCATTTCAAAACCCTTATAGGTGACGGGAAAACTACACTGACCTTTTTCTTTTATACTATGCCCCGCCTGTAAGTAGAGTAAAATACAGATTTTAGATATATTGAAATGTTTTTTTTTATATTAGGACAGTATTCTATTATTTAATATCCAAGCCTTACATGTATTTAGGTATCTTATTAAATTTATAATTATTAATTTATTTATGTCTAGCAGATGAATATGTAATATTATGCCTGGAAATGTATTTTACGGTGTAATAGCTTGGTGTGCCAAATATTCTCGGCCTCTTGATGCTCTGTTTGGACATTACCGTGCATCAGGTGCGGTGTTGTCATTTTACCATGGCTCATGGTCTCATCGTTCAAGTATGCGCTGTGCAATCACAGTTCGGTTCTCGGGTCGGTCAGTGTTATTGGATTTTTCCATTACGAAATTCTCAGTAGTAACGTGAATCCTGGAATTGTGCCCGAAAAATGGCAATAAGGAGTGGCGAAATGGAGGTGCAGAATTGCAACTCTGTCTACCCTTTGGGTTTTCATTGCCGCCAATTACGCAACCTTATTTATAGTTTACTTACTTGATACACTAAAGATACATCATACATACATAAACTCACGCCTGTGTTCCCCGAAGGGGTAGGCAGAGGCACATTTCTGCACCCACATTTCGCCAAGTATGTATCAGTCCCACGTAATAGGGGGCGAGCCTAATGCCGGGCCTAATGTTTTTCGGGCACATTTCCAGACTCCGTGCTGTTACCGAGAATTTCCTAATGGAAAACCCCAATAACACTTTGCCGGACCCGGGAATCGAACCCAGGACCTCTAGATCGCTCGGCACATACTTGTACTGCGAGACCACGAGGCAGTAAAGATACAATACTTCTCAATAGCTCATTTTTATGATGATTATAATATATTAAGTATTTTAGCGTAGCAGTAAGAAACAAAAAGGCGAAACCAGAACTCACAACGTCATTCGTAGTAATCGGCACTAAGAAGATGTTTGAGACAGGATATGAACAGTACTTACCCATAGAACGAGTTTTAACCCATCCAAAATTCAATGGTTGGACGGCAGATCTCGCGTTAATATACACTTTCGCTGGAATGACGTCAGACAAGCCTGGAACGGTTATATCTCTTGCTAGAGATAAAACAATGACACTAGTAGATTCTAACGTTACTGTTTTGAGTTGGGGAGACTCGAAAGACGATAAAGTAAGTACCTAGAATAATATTTGGGGTCAGACTTACGACTAATTAATTTCAATACGTAGTCTTAGGGCTTATGTGGATATTTCAACACTTTTAAGCTAATTTACACTTCAAGCAAGACAAGAACTTATATTTTCCTCTGAGCAAAGCACCTATGATTCCTCTAGTATTGTGGGTGTTCATAGGCGGTTCTGACCACTTAGCAGGTACCAACAACTATTTACCTAAATAGCATAGCATATGACTCCCGTTCTGAACTTCCTTATAACACACACACAGAAATAACCCCTCGGTGCTTGAAATTAATAACCAGGGGAGTAGGAAATTAACATCGCGCATGTAAAATTATGACTGCCTCGCGGACTCGTGGCACAAGTACTAGTATGTGCCGTGCGATCTAGAGGTCTGGGGTTCAGTTCACGGGTCGGGCAATTGGGTTATTGGGTTGTTCCGTGATAAAATTCTCAGTTGTAGCACGAAGTCTGGAACCGACAAACACTAATAAATAGGCTGCCCCCCTATTAAGTGGGTCTAAAAACAAAATGCACTCTGTATAACCCTACGGGGAATTTAGACGTGGGTGTAAATATGTATATATGTAAAATTATTAATTACGTTTATAATTTTTGCAGTACAGTGGCCACAAATACAAGAAGACTCCAATATATGTACCTGAAAAATGTTCAGAATCCGAGTCCGTGGAGCAGGTCCAAGTAAGCTTAAAACAATACCATTTGGTAATATTAGTTTCAATTTATTTAAATTTATTTAGATATAAACATTACAGTATTATTTACACACGTATTTATTATAAACTTGTGTTCAATCTCTATTTTATTCCTTTTAATATAAATACACACCCTGTAGAATGTTCAACCTGTATAATAATTAGGTTTGCAACAATGTTTTTTTTTATAATTAAAAAACTTTTTATTTAATCGAAATGACATTTAAACTTAAATTCTATCAGCGATTGTGATTCGAACGTTATCCTGTTTGTATACCCGAAAAACAATAATTGCTACTGAAAACACAGCTGACGAAATGAATGAAATGAACCTTATAGTTTAATATATTTATACATACACAATTTTTTATTACTAATACGCTAAATGTTTTAAGGAACATCATTACCACGACACTCAAACAAAGGCTTTGCGCGCCGGACCACGACAGAGCAGTGAAGAAATTAAGCACATGCACGTAATAAGCTCTTCATACTAATTTAAAAAATATATCAATAAAATACGTTTTAAAGGAGAAATAAAAAGCACATGCACAAAAAGTATTAAGTACATACATACACATACATAAACTCACGCCTGTATTCCCCGAAGGGGTAGGCAGAGGCGCATTTCTGCAGCCACATTTCGCCAAGTATGTATCAGTCCCACGTAATAGGGGGCGAGCCTATTGCCGTTTTTCGGGCACATTTCCAGACTCCGTGCTGTTACCGAGAATTTCCTAATGGAAACACCCAATAACACTTTGCCCGACCCGGGAATCGAACCCAGGACCTCTAGATCGCTCGGCACATACTTATTAAACATTAATAAGTAAACATTCCTTTTTAAAAATCCAAAAGTAATAGTTAAGATTTTGCATCAGAAGTATTGATCACATACTTTTCGATTTTAATTTCTAAAAAAGTCTAATGATAAAAAAATACATCCACATAATATTAAGCGTCAACCTAAATTTTTTAAATATACTGCTAAATTTAACTATTCAGAGATACGGGCCTGGGGTTTGCAACCGCTTACAAAAATACAAAATTTTAATGAGAACACAGTTATGTTGAAGAAAACAATGCTATTAAAACCGCTTTCTTTCCAGCACAGACTTACTACGAAAATGCCAAAATTGAAACATATACTACGAACAACATCGCGGACTCACAAAACGAGGTTTGGGCCTGTACAACAGTCTCAAATGAAACGCATCCAAATTGATTTAGAAGAATATAAGAAGGAACCTAGATATTCTATTAGCCGGTACCTAAGCTCAAGAATAGTAAGTAATTTTGTAAGTATTTATTTTTTTGTTGCATAGGGGTCTAAAACGATCGATCAGGTCATCTTGTGTCAAACTATAATGGCTAATAAAGAATTAGGCTTGTTTTTACATAAATCGATAGCAATAATGCAGAACTTATTTATCTGGATATCGAAAATACGTAATCAAAATTTTTCCCATTTTTTTATTTATTTAAGATTAAAATAAATAATTCTACTATAATAATAGATAGACATGTAGCGATATAATAGGTCTTCTCAATTTAAGTAATGAAATTAAGGAGATAATTAGAGTAACAGAATTACAAGAACAAGATATTACATTTACAAGATGTTGGTTATTTCATAGATGAGCGCCATTTATATACTGTTTTATTTCAGACTTATGGTAATGCTGAAGCCATGAGAAGACACAGTGAGTTCGTACACAAAAAAGTCACGGTCAAAAAGGAGTCTTCTAAAAAAGGCCTTAATGTAAGTACATATATTGCTAATCTAAGCGGCGTATAAGAGATGAGCCTGTTATCGTTTTTCAATATATTCTAAGACTATGTGTTCCCACTAAAAATGTTCAAATAGAAAAACCCTATCACACTATTTTCGACGCGGAAAATAATCTCTAATTCTCTCAATCGCACGCGTCAATTTACACTGCAGGCCAATGACTTCACACATTTATTGTAACTCTTTTATTTTCTAACTCCTCCCTTATATATTTTTACTTCGTTGCGCAATCATACCAAATTAGTTCCCTTAGATTCGCTGAGCTTCAGTGCTTGGTGTCAATGCCGCTCATGATCCTAGAGCACAGGAGTTATAGTGACGGGTGTGTGGTGGGAATAGGGACAAAAAAAAACCGTTGTAAGCTGTAAACGTATAAATTGTAATTCATTACGATGATTAGCCTCATAAAGTCCTTTGAAGATATTCCCCAAAATATTTCTAGACAACCTATCAGCCTACAACTACCAAATTCCAACGAGCCTTATTGTGATCCTCAGTACAACTTGTGGGCAGATTTCCAACAATTTAAATTAATTGAAACCAAAATTTGTTTATTTGCAAAAGTCACGTTCCAACCGAATAAAACATATCCATTATGAATTGAACGATAAATTCACAATCATAACAAAATACTAATTGGATTTATTTCGTTGTTATGTGGTTATAACAAATATTCAACGATCATTATTTTATATCTCTTTTGCATTCTCTCTTTTGCAAGAAAAATATAGAGGCGGAATTTGTATTCGTCGAGAATGATTTCAGCAATTATTTCGTAGCCTCAAGCGGTCGACGTGTTTTTAAATTTCAAATGTCTTTGGTATATTTTTCAACTATTCAATCCACTTTTACTATTAACTTTCTCTTTGATACTCTGTAAAGGAATTAATATATGTAATGATTTAATTTATTATGTTATTGTTATTTTTTGTATTTTTGAAAAATAGAAATAACAAAATCTCACAAGCCTTGCCAGTTTTCGTAACAAAATAAACCAAATTTGATTACAGATATAAATTTAGATTAATTGCTATCATTCCAATGGGATATTTAATCATTATATTTATCATCATCATAGTTGAATGTTTTGTCACTCGCTTTGCTGTGGAGGGAGGTGCATAACTCTTTGTTTTCCTATATTTGTCTTTCTGATTAACTTCGTTGCGGGATTATGACAAATTTAGGTCCCTTAGATTCGTTGAGCTTCATTGCTCGGCGTCAATACTGTGCGTGCCGCTGTTGATCCTGGAGCACAGAAGATACAGTGGCGGGTGTGTGGGATAGGGCCTAAAAATATATTTATCATCAACATAGATTGTAAAATATTTAATAACGAAAACTTAGGCTACGATTTGTTAGAAAATGCTTGCAATCAATAAGTCTACGAACTGTATATGAGTTTCAAATATTCTTCAGATAACCAAAGAGAAAGCGAAAGAAGAATCCCAAGCACAAATTATCAAGTTGATATACAACGACTGGCGACGATCGTTTGGTCCTCAGGTAAATGTTTTCCCAACGGTAAAGATATTTAGGAAACATCTAGAACACACAAGGATTAACCAAATTCCCAGATTTCGTAATTTGCATAGTTGAAAGCCAACAAGCGTTCCTGCATCAACAATACAGACGTTATATTCCGTTGGATTTCCAATATGAATTGAATATAAACGATCTTTCGAGTGTGTAGCGTCTCATGTACAATATGCTTTGTATACATTGGAGGACATACACTTTAAGATCAGACGATGCATTTGAATGTTCAAAGCAATCAGTGATGGGATAGTTAGCCTTAATAAAAAATCTATAGGTAAATTTAACAGAACTCCATGCATCGTCAATACAGCATCAACCTAATTTGATCGAAATTAAAACTACAGTTGCACAATTCAAATAATACTTTGACAATAAAATGAAAATATTGTTTTGCAAGATGACCCTCTTAATGTCTTAGGTAATATATGAAACTACCTTTTAATAGCGCCAGTCCAAAACGTTTATTTGAAATAAAACTAAAAGAATCTAAGAGATGGAAACGGTGCCCATAAATCTTTGCTTTAAACAAGGAGGAAGCGTTAACACCACTCCTTTGTAATTTAAAGCAAGAATTTTAGCTATTTCAAACAATTTGCAACGTGCGGTGCAACCATCAAATCCGCTGTCTTCAATTTTCAGCAAAACAAGCTAACCGTTGAAGTTTTTGGCTTCGTTAACATGCAGGCGTGCAAGAAACTCGTTGAAAAGGCGATGCCGGAGATTCAAGAGATAAGTACGTTTCAACCAGATCTCCAGTTGGTGATTTCGAACTGTTGATAGCAAGCGTTTTCTGTTGCTTCTAGAGAGCGTGACCGACATCGTCTGCTACGCGAGCGACGAACACTTAATAACAGCTGTGAGTGAAATGTTTTTGAGAAATATCACTCTTTAAACGCTAGTTTCAAAGGAATGGAATCTTGTCTTCGCTTTACGGTACTATTTCAAAGACTTAGTAAGATAAATTACAGCAAGGAAATTCGTTTGGTTGCTTCCATGTAGTACCTACTAAATAGATAGTAAAGTGCGTTTCAATTTAAATCTCAATGCATCATTGGCGATAATTCCGTAGTCCTATAAGAAGTTGTTGAGCACCTCTCCTAAATCACCCCTGATCTATTAATAGCATTAAGTACTCTAAAATAGTACTCTAAATGTAATAAGAAAGAATCTCGTTAAGATAGCAGCTAAAAAACCTGCGACAATTTCTGTGTCTCATTTTGTATAAATAGAAGAGACAACACTCAATTTCCTCCAATTAAGTAGAAGGAAACTATTCTTTTTTTATCGTCGGCTCTTATTTCGTTCTTAAGCAGGCTAATGAATAAACCATTGTCTCGAATGAGACGAAAAAGGTTTTAAATTCGGAATTCACCGGTTTCGGAAACGTTCAGAACATTTTCTAATTTACTTTTTAACGTGGTTATTTTGAATACGCCGCATTATTTTTAAAGGCATTTTAAAAATAGAGCTATTACCAAGAATATAATTTAAAACTTTAATTATTAAAACTATAAGTAATTCCGTTCACATATAAAATCGCACTATGATAATCCATACCGTATATCGTGTATCCATAGGTAAAGATAGCTCTTAGCTTTTATATATAAAATTATTGTGAATTTGTGATAAATCTTAATTTCTTACTAATTCAAAAAATAAATAAATGGTTCAGTGGGTTAGTTACACTTTTATACCTAAACAGCTGACCCATTTCCGAAAAAAATGTAAATCGTCAGATAGGAAAATAATTAAATACTTAAATACTAATAATTAAATACCTACTTTATCCCAGGAAAATGAAAATGATTTTTTTAACATTAATTAAAAACCCATATCAAAGCGAATGCAGATACTAAACAAATTAATTCTCTAGTATTTTATGAACATTTTCCCCAAAACGACGTTAAGTAATAGAATTTGAGCTCGTCTGAGGCAGGCGGACTCCGGAGCGCCGGCTGTTAGACATGGCCAATTAGTGGCCGTTACGGTGGGCGGCGCCGAGTATGACGGCGACCACGTCGCTGTCGGCATGAAGATGAGCTGCTATTGCTCGTGGATAGCCGATAATCTGCCGTGAGTTATGTTCATTCACTAATAGTAATATTTGATCAAAAGAGAAGTAATAAATAAATAATAATACACCCAACATTCAAAAACATAATTCTGACCCCACATTAAGATAATTCGCGAGACTTTTCATTGAAACAAATATTTGTGGATTACACAAATATTTGTCTCGGTGCGGGGATTAAACCCGCGGTCTTTCGTTTCACATGCTGGTGTCTAGCCAACTGCGCCACATACTATCTAGAAGTGTCTTCTTAGGGCTTTTACGTCAAGCTGTGCTAATTTTATCTATAATTAAAAATTGTAGGTACTAGTTAAAAAAATGTAGTTTATTTATAAATGTGTTTGCAAATACATGGGCTAATAAATAGAGATCGAATGTTTCAGTATTCTTATCAAGATTGTAAGTGACTTCTGTTATTGCATTGCAGTAATCATCAGATCAAGTATTTACAACTATAATAATAATAAATAACACAGTTGCAATATTAAATCTTCCCTTTAGACCACCTTGCTATCAATATCTAACTTAATAATTTAAAGTCTTTAAGATAGATTCCTTACTAATAACGCACTAAAAATAATATAAATAAAAATTTTGAAAAACCACAATATCTCACTAATCAACCATACTAAACACCACAAACCAAAATTTGTAAAACTACAACATATTCGTCCCCACCTAAAAACTATTCTCATCAAAACATTGATAACTAGAGCGTATAAAGTTTCCGTTATTCCATAGCACTGCATCATGAAAAACAGTGAGTGTGTAACATCGCACGCCGCCGACTGGATTTCACCCTGACGTAAGGGGATGAATCGGCCCGTCCGCCCTGACTAACGCCGATCGCTTGCACAGACCTATTCTGGAATTTATGTCGCAGACGTACGCCGCTATAAATGTAAAAATTGTCACGGGGGAAATAAACGCGGAGCTTAGAGGAATATATTTCAGTTTGCCAACAAAAACTTTTACGATTCGATTCTGTATTTTTTTTTCAGAAGTTTAATGAGTATAGTTTTCTCTTGTAATTTTATTGGAAATCGAATTATCATGACCTACTTAGCAATGAATTTAAGCTTGTCAGTATAAATGTATTTCATTTATAATATGTATTTTTTATGTACCAGGGGGTGATCCCATTGCAATTTACTATCCACATTTTTATACATAGGACGCGAATAGAATGCTAAAAGTTACTTTCCCCGAATCGGCCATCAAAGCAGGAACCTGTAATTTGCACCCGCCAATTTATGAACAAATTAGATAATTTTCATAGTAAAATTTAAAATAATGGTGCAATGATTATGTATATAGAGCATCATAGATATTCTGATAATGTTATGTTGCCATTTTCAAGCCGTCTGAACTCCTGTCTAGAAGGTCGATAACCCCAACTTACTTCTTCCACCCTTCCCCGAGTTAACGATGGGGGAGCTGTTGTTAGCATTCTCGTTAAAAAGAATTCTTCAAGTAATGGGATTAGCCTTTTAAATCTTCATAATAAAATGTAATAACTCTGGCACTAACTAAAAAATGTACGATGTTTTAAACAAATTGAAGTTTGATAGAGTTAAAAAATTGCCGACATTCAAATTGCCTACATTAAGATCTTTAAAAACTGTTTTGATAACCAAGAGGGCATTTCGTTTGCCATTAAATAAATTATTTTAAATTTATTAAAATAGAAAACATATAACTTTTATGTTTTATTTGACTGGTATAAAAATTACGGTCGGTTCTAAAAATAATTCCATTACATTTTTTATGCCATATTTTAGTGAGTGCGTATTTAAAGTATAACTTCGGCCAACTGCTGGGCACGGGTCTCCTCTAAAAGTGAGATAAATTTAATTTCATCACTAAAACTCCAAAGTCATTAGTATTTTACATACTATTCAATTAAGTCTCTATCCTCTAATAACCTCTTTTAGGGTAAATAAACAGCAATTATTTACTTAAAGTTCAGTGACAAAATTCTCGATATTGCGAAGGCTCTATAATAAGGCCGGGGCTTATCGCAGTGACGCCGTCAATTACACGTTGTTTTGTTCGGCTCGGCGTTCCAGTTTCGCTATTATGTTTTAAAAATTCACTATTTTAAACAATATCTTTACAAAGCCGACATGATGGCCGAGTTGGCTTGAATAGTTTTTTATTACCGAATAAATTTTAAATTATTCCTTTTATGATGGCAAATTACTTTTGTTATTTTTATTACATTTTTACGTTAAGTTTTTACATATTTTTTTCGTGGCGTAAGGCGTGGCGTCATACACAAATAACAAATATATAATACCTACATATAGCCTTTACATTCATCGTTGACCTGTTAGATGTTGACTACAGATCTTAAGAGTGGTACTCTAAATCTATGCTTAGGACATCATCATTATCAGAGATAAAACCTCCTCTGCTTAACGTTCCCTAGAAAATTTCGCAACTAAAAATCTATTTTTTTCGCTTTTTTCCTAGGATTGGGAGCCCGCATATACATTGCTGCAAAAACTGTTGTGATGTCACGCATACCGACGACCACCAGCATAAGACGTCAAATAAAAATATAATATATAAATTATAAAATTATTTGTAAATCAATGCCTTTTTTTAATTTGATACTGACAGGACCTTTAACAGCAAGTAGGTACCCTGTGGTCCAAATAGATTATCTCTTGATATTATGTCAAGCTGATGCAAACCCAATACACATAGTCTGATGTTAAAACGCAAAATCTTTGCGTTGTCACTGTGGCAGATTTTTTATTATCATCATCAGCCCATATTCCTACATACGTCCAACTGCTGGGCACAGGCCTCCTCTACAAATGAGAGGGGTTGGGGCTTAGTCCACCACGCTGGCCTAAAGCGGGTTGGTGGACTACACACCTAAGAAATTCTTAAGAACCTTAAGGTGTGCAGGCTTTATCACGATGTTCTCCTTCATCGTTAAAGTAAGTGATAAATCATAATAAATACACACATAACTTCGAATAGTCAGAGGAGATTCTTGACCGCGCGCTTAAACCTGTTCTGTGAGACAACAGGTCCTAAAAGAATACCAGATCAAATGAATGGTTTTCTTCGGAAATTATTGTACACTATGAGTATCCCTAACTTATATCATAAGATACTCGTATCACAAAATCTGGAAGTAGAAAAAGCAAGAACATCATTGTATTTGCGTTCGTAATCTTAAAGGGCGTGGGTGTTTATGTACGGGACTGTTAATACACATTTTAAATTGGATCACGTAGCACAGTTTTGATCTTGAGTTATAGGAAACGTCCCTCTCATTTCTTTCCCATACAAATTTTAAAGAATGCAAATAAGCTTACAAGGCCCGTAATAAGATTTATGGCGACAAGCTAATCCATTCTAAATCCGATTGGTCTGTTTAACACCGAGTAAAAAGTCTTATCTTATAAGAAACAAGTCTTAAGAGATTTTTCGGAGACAGCAACAGAGAAATTGTACAAAGTTTATGAAAAGCATTATCGAAAATTGACATTTAATAGGCAGTCTATTAAGATCATTGTTTTTTATTAATGTAGTGTTTTATCATCATTATTATTTTCAGCCCAAATACATACGTCCCACTGATGGGCACGGGCCTCCTCTACGACTGAGAGAATTTAGGCCTTAATCCCCCACGCTGGCCTAGTGCGGGTTGGCAGACTACACACCTAAGAAATTCCTAAGAACTATTATTAGGTGTGTAGGTTTCCTCACGATGTTTTCCTTTGCCGTTAAAGTAAATGACAATTCATTGTGAATACACACATGCAGGCAGCGATGGCCTCGAGGTTTAGGCGCGCGGTCGAGAATCTCGACGGTCGCAGGTTCAAACCCCAGGCACACACCTCTGACTTTTCGAAGTTATGTGTGTATTCACAATGAATTATCACTTGCTTTAACGGTGAAGGAAAACATCGTGATAACACCTGCACACCTAAAAGTTCTTAGGAATTTCTTAGGTGTGTAGTCCGCCAACCCGCACTAGGCCAGTGTGGTGGACTTAGGTCTAAACCCTCTCAGTTGTAGAGGAGGCCCGTGCCCAGCAGTGGGACGTATATGGGCTGATGATGATGATGATGACACACATAACTTCGAAAAGTCAGGGGTTTGTGCCTGGGGTTTGAGCCCGCGACCGGCGATATTCTCGACCGCGTGCCTAAACCTCGAGGCCATCATTACTTTCTATTAAGATCACTGCTATTTATCAAAGTACCGGTACATTGATTTAATTATTGTACTTTGTACTAGTCATGTAATAAGACAGTTTTTGATTTATTCAATCTGCGCTTTTTATCATCTATTATGCTGTAATTCTCGATTAGGTTTAAACACCATTTTTCTCTCCTGTAAATGCTTTTATATCCATGTTTACGTTCAATTCGTCTGATGACTTTGTAACATGAGATGTGGATCACATTGTAAAAATACTTTTCAAATTGGATGCCTTTTACATTTAACCGACAGTGTGTATAAGCCACTCAAGCGTAGCTTGTGACTTGGCTTATGTTGAGTTTCAAAATAGAAATTCACACATTCTCAACGTCTTTAAGACTTATAGTAACGCATGCTATAGAATTATAATTAAGGTGAATGTAAAGTATTACCTCATTACTTAATATAAATAGATATGCCAGGCTGTGTGATAAACGTAAAGAATTTAGCAATCTTGATGATGCCTCTCAATATTGAATGTTATAGATTAATGAAGTCCACTATATTATGTTGAGTATGATATAGATAAGTAGTGATAGCCTCGAGGCTTAGGGGCGCGGTCGAGTCAATGCTCAGCCTCTGACTTTCGAAGTTTCGCGAGTATTCATAACGAATTAAGACTATTTTAACGGTGACTGAAATCATCGTGAGGAAACCTGCACACCTAAAAATTCTAAAGATTTTTTTACGTGTGAAGTCAACCCGCACTTAGTGATGGACTAAAGCCTAGCCCCTCTAAATTGTAGAGGACGTCCAGCATTGGGACGAATATGGGCTGGTTAATAAGTACTTGTAGATATTTAAGAGATTCATAAAATCAAACTAAATAGCTATGTGTATAAACTTTGTGAAAACTAGGTGTGATAGTTGATAGGAGAGCTATTTGTATAAACAATATTCCGTCAAACGTGCGCATTCAATAAACATTCTGGTCATAAATGTCCATTGTCCACCTCCAGGCAAACAACGCGAAAATGCGAACCCCACCCAATTATAAATCCAAACAAGCAATTTTATTCCGACCATGGCAATCAATCTCGTTGCGATAAATACTGGCATTTTCGCCAACATTTACACGCTCCCCATTTTCCTCATTAAACATTAAATGCCCAATATTATCCAGATCTGGCGGCTCGCAATCAGCTTACCAGATTAACAGCGCGGCATCAATTCACATGGAACGGGTTAGGCTCTCCCGGTTGATCCAGCTGGATGTTGCCGTCTTTGCGGGAATTGGCTTGGTAATCTGAGATCACGGCCCGCCCGGCGACAATGCAGCGATTATTATCCTAACGCTATTCCAAGGTATTAGCGATATGGATGTAACCGACGGATTTATCCATTGAATTGTGTTGCTGGGTTATCTGTGGTATGGGTATTTGGAGTACTGCTTTAAGCTGCCGCGTTCGATAGGCACATATAGTGAGTGATTTGACAACCCCGTGGCGCAGATGGCTAGACACCAGCTTGCGAAACGAGAGGTCGCGGGTTCGATCCCCGCACCGAGACAAATGTTTGTGTGATCCACAAATATTTGTTTCGGGTCTGGGTGTTTGTGAGACTGAAAAGTCTCTCGTAGTCTCTGATGCCCACGACACAGGACTTGTATCCTAGTGTGGGGTCAGAACTATGTATGTGACTGTTGGGTGTATTTATTTATTTATTATTTATCTTGAGGTTTATTTCCTTTGCATTTATTTAGTATATTGACTGATAAAGCTAGAAATCTCGCCTCTATTACGAGTAGAAATCCATCTCTGCGAATCCCTTCGGCAATATAGACGTGGCTGTGCACGTGTGCTTGATGCTGATATATGTAGGTATGATTTTATTATATTCCCAATTTTTTTAAGCCTATATCATAATTCAGGTTTCTATTACATATAACCCTATTTTCCAAATAGTAACAATTGGGAAATAACTAAAATAGATGTGGTACAATCGTTTCTATTACAAACTACAATCAAAATCAAATTAGAACGCACAACTAAATTATCTCCATCGCGGCGAACATCCGACCTTTGGGGACGAAGACGTGATGGCACAAAACGTTCCATTTCTACTCGAAGATAGACAAACAAATATTAGTCCCAGTGGAGCAATTGGACCCATGTCACTGTGAAATATTTGCCAACTTGACAAAACTGAAGGGCATTTTGTTAACATTATCATAATGGGAGATTTAACGTGTTACGATATGCTAAGTTGTACCGCATCCTACGGGAATCCTTCAATATGTGGACCTACTTTGATAGAAATAAGATTTTATACACCAGCCGATTTACGTTTCACACTCACAAAATTATTTATTGCGAACATACATACATATACTCGTATGGTGTCTTCCTCACCATTTCATTCTTCACCTTGAAAGCCAGCTAGAGATGTTTGGTCAAGTCTCAAATTGCAGCAACATTCAATTTCAACTGAAGCACTGTCACTGTTGCATCATAAACTAAATCTATCAATAATCTGCCAATACACAAAAAAATGAGATAAAACCTAATTATTAATAACAGATGTGATACAAATTCTGTAACGAAGGAACTTAGGTATATAAAATAAATAAACAATTACGCCCAACAGTCACATACATATGTAGTTCTAACCCCATGCTAAGATACGAGCCTTGTGTCATGTATCAGAAACTAGGCGAGACTGACTCACAAACACCCAGTCCCCAAACAAATATTAAATAATGTTGGGACGTTCTAATTTCAAAGCAAAAATAAAAAACAAAAAATTACCAACAAGATAATAATTCAACCGTCTTTCTGTGCAAATTACTTTAGCAAATTTACAACACTAATTTACACCAGCTCTAAGATCTTATTTAGGAAAAAATATGTACTCCGCGCAGAACCCAATAACACCAAATAACCTGTCTGGGCTGAATGTGCTTAAGGTGTGTTCAACCGTACAAGGAGCAGGTACGGTTTGAGAATATTCACAGCTGATTTACTAGAAAACCATATTACTTTGGAGTAATTTTGGTGTAAAAACTCGTGGTATTATTTCGTACACTTCTTACTTCTAAACCAACATTTTAATAACTTCATCATCATTTGTTAGCTTCCAGGACGGCGATGATTAGAATTAGGTACAATTATTCGCATTTATGTGAGTGCCTTACGTCCCGTGATCAAACTGAGTTCTATTTCGAGCCAACTATTTAATAATTTTGTTGCGGGAAAAAGACTAACTAGAATCCCATGGTGTCGCGTTAAACTTCACCAATCATGTAGGTATCTCCTGTGCAAGCCACTGTCATCCATGGTGACACTGGTATACAGGAGTTGCAGTGGCGGTTTTTCATGGTATAGTCTACCCTATTTTCATTGCGCATTTACTGTGAAATGCGATCAAAATATAAATACATGTCACAGATCAACATCACGTGTAAAATACCTTGAGTAAAAATTTGCTCTGACATGTAATTTTTTTACAATAATTGCATAAAAATGACGAGTCGTTCAAAATAATAGAATGGTTTAATACAGACTAAAGTATAAGTTTTGTGTGATGGTTATTGGAATCTAAGAGAGTATTTTCGGTCTCAAAAACACGCAGATCCTAAACAAAGATTTGTGGATCACACAAACATCTGTCTGGGCGCGGTGATCGAGCCTGCGACACCTCGTTCTACAAGCCGATTTCAACTGTCAAGCCAACTGCGTCACGTTGCTAGTAATGATACTTTTATATAAAGATTTCGTCCAACAAATGTTTGATGAATTTCACAATATAAATGCGGGTTTCATCGACGATTTACAACAACGGCAGCGATCATTACTCCGCACATATAAATATTTAGCAAGATACTTGGCTCGCATCGCCCACGCCCGCTAACAAACAATTACGTATTCTGTTGCGATTCAGTAAAACACTTTATACATTCACACGGCGTCCCAAGTTTCGATTCATAAGCGGGTTTTGCATGCAATTGCACTTTACCGACTCGAGCTATGATGTATGCTCAAAGGTAAAGATAAATAGGGTTGGGAGAAGTAATGTGAAGTGGGGCTTGGATCGATATCATAGGTTATTGAAGACTATTGCAGTGCTATGTTATTCCTCAGAAGTCTTCTCTAGAGACTGACTGCCTCGTGGTCTCGCGGCACAAGTATGTGCCGTGCGATCTAGGGGGCCTGGGTTCGATTCCCGGATCGGGCAAAGGGTTATGGGGTTTTTCCATTAGGAAATTCTCAGTAGTAGCACGGAGTATGGAAATGTGCCCGAAAAACGGCAATAGGTTTGCCCCCTATTACGTGGGACTGGTACACACCTGGCGAAATGTGGGTGCAGAAATGCACCTCTGCCTACCCCTTCGGGGAATTCAGGCGTGAGGTTATGTATGTATGTATGTATATATGTGTTCTCTAGAGATCGTTTCAAGAGAAGCCTGTGAGTTTCTAGAACATTTTTAACTCGTAATGATCTTCCTTCGTCTGTATAAATTTCAGTAATCATATTCTGTCAATACATAAAAAATGTTACAGTTTAGTAAATTGTTAGCGAGATTTAGGTTCGTTAACAATTCTCATCAATAAATATTAATAAATTGAGGAAGACACCATCAGATGAAAAAAAAAACAGCACTATTCATGCTCCATATTTATTAGTTCTTTTTAGCATTTTCTATTTACTATCAACATAATTAAATACTGTTGGGTATTATGAGATAGATGGAAATTATATTACATTCCAGCTCCGTCTTCTTAATGTAAACATAGAAATTCATAGTAACTACAGCGATACTGCAAGTATTCTTGTTTTTCTAATTAAAACTTCACCACATTTACGTTGCAAATAAGTTTCATCAACTTGAGCGTTGTCCCTGCAGCATTCTCTTTATATGCAGCTCGACCTGTAACTAATGCATGTGAATTAATGTCAGTTTTTATATACATTTTATATAGCAAACTTACACTGAACAAACTTCGGTAGAATAATTGTTTTTGAACAACATTGTAATTATAAGTATATTTTAATTAATTTCAGCCTTTCCATGACTCATTTTTACGACATTAATTTAATTATATTTAAGAGGTATAGCTTCCTCAAATAATATGATTATAGCTGTATTTTTATGTATGCTTTATTTTCATTTTGGACGACGAGTGTCAACGTCATCTTTTGAGCTAACGTCAAACCTATTGCGGTACGGAGGTTTTCAATTTTGGAAAACCTTTTATGCTATGAGGAAAACGAGCCTTGAACATAGGTATCGTACACTCACGTAATAAAGTGATATATGAATTTTTTCACAGCTCAGATATATAACTAAAATGAAGTGCAAGTTTCATTAAAAAAAAATCCAACAAATTAGCTACACCCGTAATTAAAACTCCACATCATATTTACACAGCAAATAACTTTTGTCGAGAGGACGCCACTTGTATCATCTAAGTGCACAACAGTGCCTAGCGCAGGCAGATAAGCCCACTCCCGGCCATTTGCACTAGAAATACGCAGTCAAAGTGGCACGGGCCAACGCGTTTGAGCCAAATGAATGTGCAACACAAACATTCGCCCCCGTGTTTACTTGAGTTATTTTCTTAGCAACCACTTTCAGGGGCAATGAACTCCTTTCTTCGTCTGCGAGTTGCTCAGACATTGGCACTTGAATCTCAGAGGGGCAGGCAACGTAAATACGTGATACGGCAATCCGCTCCTGCTAGTACTGAACGTGCTTATATAGATACCACCCCACAATAACATTCCAATTGCGACAATAACAATCTCAAACTACCGACAAACATATTATCAATTACTATTTTTACAATTTATTTCTACAAACTAGTTAAAGCGACAACAGAAGGCACAAGCTACAATAGTATCACACCATTTTTGCAACTGCCACATCTCGTTTTGTTATTAATAATTCGAGGACGACGGTCACAGCATCGCAGCGTGCAATCAATATGTCGTCCAGTACCGTAGCCAGTGAAACGTGGGATTAGAAATTTACCTTTGACAATGCAGTTACTCGATCAAGCTGTCAATACTGGCTTAATTTCTCTTACCATCAGGTTTCGTTGCACCTGACCGAACTGGTATTAATAATTTATTATTTATTACTTCCACCTTCAAATGTCAATTGTCAACCATTGTGCTGATGTATACACATTCACGTCTGTATTGCAGAACAGTAGACAGAGTTGCATTTCTGCACCCACATTTCGTCAACTGTATTTTAATCCCACGTAATAAGGGCCGAAGATTGAGCCCAGTGGCGTGCCATAGGAGAGGCTGACGTTCAGCAGTGGACGTAAGAAAGGCTGCTGATGATGATGATGATGATGAATAAGGGCAAGGGTAAGAAGCCTACTGCCGTTTTTCATGCACATAAAACACTTTGACAGACAGCCCCGCGGCGCAGTTGGCTAGACACCAGCTTACGAAACGAGAGGCCGCGAGTTCGATCCCCGCACCAAGACAAATATTTGTGTGATCCTCAAATATTTGTTTCGGGTCTGGGTGTTTGTGACACTGAAAAGTCTCTCGTAGTTTCTGATACCCACGACACAGGACTTGTATCCTAATGTGGGTCAGAACTATGACTGTTGGATGGTTTTATTATTATTATTATTTATTTATTTACACCACGAGACCACGTTGCCACGAGGCTCTCGTATTTTTCCGATCACGCTCCAAATCACAGCAGCTCAATCGTAAATACAAATCCACGTATTTTCCTAGAAACGTCAACGGTTCGCCATAGCCAGGCCATTAGTCGGCGGGATGTTTGCACCACTCCTAATGGGCTTCGTGTGCTTGAAATATATAGCTTGGCTAGCTTTTATTGCGCGTCGAGATTATTTAAACGGCCGAAGGGGAACTGCGCTCATAATTTGCTCCAGCTCCTTGGAATACACAGATAATCGCAAGATGGGTCATTAAATTTAATGTTTATCGTGTCTTTGTAATTGCTTTTTTTATTTATATGGTCTACAATCGTTGTGCAGACTTATTTGGAATTTTAAGCAATTTAAAATATCGTTATTATTTCCAACGTTGGAGCAGACAAGTGTTGGAGTGGAGACCGCGCTTAGGTAGACGTAGTGTAGGACGTCCTGCAGCACGATGCTCCGACGACTTGAGAAAGGTGGCGGGTAGCGGATGGATAAGGGCTGCTCAAGACCGGGATGGTTGGCGCCTACTTGGGGGGCCTTCGTTCAGCAGTGGACGGCGATAGGCTGAGATAATATTATTTTCAACGAAGCGTGGATACAGAATATTTTGAATTTTTGTTTGTGTATTATAAATTTCTGCATAACTATGTAAAATTTTGCTTGTCAACGATGAAATCTTATAGTTATCAACTGCCCCGTAGCGCACTTGGCTAGACACCAAGTTGCAAAACGAGAGGCCACGAGTTCGATAACCGCACCGAGACAAATGTTTGTGTGATCCACAAATATTTGTTTCGGGTCTGGGTGTTTGTGAGACCAAAAAAGTCTCTTTTAGTCTCTGATTCCCACGATACAGGGCTTGCATCATAGTGTGGGGTCAGAACTATGTATGTAACTGTTAGGTGTATTTATTTTTTATTTATTATTTGTTATAGAAGTCCAAATTTTATATAATTTAGTCGATTACTCTTGCTAATTGAGTAGCACTCAAACAAGAAGGAAATGAATACATAGACAAAAAACATTTTCTCGGTGCAAAAAACAGAGCCTTTGCAATTTACCTTTGCACAGCCAGCTTCTAGGGGACGCCAAACAATTTTTGTATCAGATTAACTAAATATATCTACATACTTAATGTCAATAATTTCCTTTAAATATCGACATTTGTGATTCAACACCGAAGTCGGTATACCACGCTCAGATACCTGACCTACGGCAATTTCCACAGAATTGCTTTCCATTACTCCATTAACTTCGCGATAAGTTCAGCTTCACCCACCAACTCGCTATACCGACAGCCAGTTATACAAAAATATCTCATATTAACACAAACTTTTCCTATTTAATACAGCCCCGGGGCGAGTTGTGAACTTGCGCCATTTACTCCCTCTTGAATTACCATTCGTGAGAGACTATACTTGAAAATATGGTTTAAGTTTTATTTAAACGTCACAACCACTGCCCGTGCGACGACATTTAGCACTCCTTATGAGTAGTAATTTATTGTCGAGTTTACAATCATTGTTATTTTTGTTACCTTTTTCATAACAACTGACTAAAAAAGGTGCTGCTTCGTTGCTGATTGACGGGGCTTGAGTTTGCTATTAGAAATTGACGCAAGTCCATTAAATATAATTGTCTCTAAAAAATATTAATATCAAAATATATATTTTTTTTTAACATTATGAAGCCAGTAAATTAAATGATGGCGAAAATGACAAAGGTTCTTGTTTCAATAACATTGACGTAATTTATATCTATTGTTTGAACTAATGTAACTAATGTAAGTTAAGTAATGAGTATACAAGCACTTTTTATGTTAACTGTGCTTATTCATCTGAACGATCCATATTTGAAGAGTTGGCATTATACTTTGATTGAATAGTTTAAAACGTTATCCAGCAAAGACTTAATAAGGTAAATAGCAAATGACGTTTACGTAAAACTTACATCATCATCACCATCAGCCTCCTCTACCATTGAGAGTGGTCCAAAACTTACATAACTGAGAATAAATTTAAATAAATTCGAAATCCTTCTCCTTAATTAAACAAAAAGGGTATTACGGTAATAAATTATTCGGCACGTTTTTCCGATCATCTTTCCGTAACAACATTTCCAAGAAATCTATCATCTGATATTCAAAAACGAAATTTAATCACAACAAAAGTTGCTTTGGGAGATTTACGTACAAATATAAAAGTTCTTTAAACTTCAAAAGCAGAATTCTTATAATACACGAAAAGTCAATTATAACAATTAGCTTTTGATTTCCGAGAAACTAAGGTCCTTATTTTGCCGTAGGCCGACAAAATGATAACTCGGTCCAATTTCATGCAAAATACCGCCCGTAATTATTCAACAAGGCAAAATCGAAGCCAAAGTAATCATATTTTGTCTTCATTTCCGTACATACATTTTATGAACATACATGTACATTTATCATAACCTCACGCCTGTATTTCCGGAACGGATAGGCAGAGGCACAATTCTTCACCAATTTTTCACCGAAATGCCAGAGGTACATGCCTGAGATTTGAAACCGAGACCGCCTAGATTTTTTCTAGACCAAACCTATATTAATGAAATTTTATTTTATTTAGTTTTGGATTATAATTTAAAACTTTTCCGCGAAGTAAACTGCGTCAATATACGATATTTGTATACTGTTATTGCAGGCGCTATTCTATACCTAAACAAAGCCTTGTCAGCTAAATTACAACTGTGATTCTAAAACACTCAGAGGGCCACATAAATATAAACACACTCAAAAATCTTTAAAAATGTTCTGCCGTTTAGGAAAGAATTGAGTTAGGTATATACAAACGTACAAAAGAATTATTTATAAAAAATAATATAAGCCCTTGAGCCCTTAAGCCCCTCAAAAAACTTTGCTATGTCTTCATTCATTCGCATAATAAAAGCATTGATATTGAAGTTTAAAACCTTGCGTTTTATTCAAAATAATTTTATCAACATTCTTTTTTAATAAGCGTGGCAAAATTTTTAATGCACAGATTTTGTTCTTTGAAAGAAATCATATTGGTCGCAATGAATCGCTTCACGGGGCCGCAGCGGGCTTATTATGTAAAACAATTTTACTTAAACAACAGTTTGCTTATTACTGTGAGACATTTATTTCGCGTTGAGTACAATTTACACGACTTAAGTCAGTGTCCGCGTGCTCCTTTAATTAAGAAATGGGTAAAGAAGTTCCAGGAGACGGGATCAACACTAAATGTGAAGCAAACCGTCGGCTCGCGGGCTTCTCGGAGCGAAGAGAATGTGCAACGAGTTTCCAGTTCTATTCGACGTGAACCAGATTTATCGAAGCGCAAACGTTCGGCTGAATTAAAATTATCCCGCACATCATTACGCCGTATTTTGAAATAAGATGTGAAATTATACCCATTTAAGATCCAGATAATGGTGGAACTAAACCTAACGATTTAAATTTGCGCAAATTGTATGCGGAACAATGTTAGGGCAATTCAGTAATTTTGACAACCTCTTATTTTCCGATGAAGCCCATTTCCACCTCAACCGGCATGTAAACAAACATAAATGCACATATTGGAACACCGAAAATCCCAAAGCTAAACACGAAAAGCCACTTCACTCGCCTAAGGTAACTGTAAGGGCTGCAATTTCAGCAAAAGGAATCTCATTTGACCGTACTTTTTCGAAGAATCTCGCGGCCGTTCGGTTGCTGTCAATTCTGCTGAGTATGTGAAGTTGCTATGGGAGCTCTTGGCACCGAGGCTGCTGGCATTTGCTGGCTACAATCTTAACACATGGTTTCAGCAGGATGGAGCCACTTGTCACTCATCTAACGAGTCCCTGCCGGTGGTTAAAGAAATGTTTCCGGAAAAGCTGATTTCCAGACGAGGCGACATCCCATGGCCACCAAGGAGCCCAGATCTGTCCCCAGCAGATTTCTTTTTATGGGGTTATTTAAAGAGTCGTGTATACATCGATAAACCTAAATCACTACGTCAACTAAAACATAAAATCAGCGAAGAAATGTCGGCGATCTCGCGGTCTCCTTGCCAACGAGAATTCGAAAATTTTGTTTCTCGCTTAGAAGAATGCAAAAGACGAAGCGGTAGGCATTTATATGATATTATTATTTAAAAATAAATTCCGACTAATTGACTTTGTTGTAAATAAATAATTTTTAAAATATATCGAATGGTTTTTTTATACGATTTTTTCAAATGTTAACTAATTCTTGGCCCACCCTTTCATTGGCATAAGGCTTTATATAGCCTTATATATAGCCTTATAAATATTTGATCTAAGACTAATCCTTGACTAGTTAATTTAACAGATTATTTATCTTCGTAGATGGTTCAAATATTATCTTAAGCGTCTTATTTATTCATCAAGGCGAAGGAAAGTTACCTTCAGTAGTTGGTCTAGCAGCATTTTTAGGAAACTTGACACAAAAGTGAATTTTGTAACATTTGGCACATATTTTTTGAAAGTGAGATACATTGTTTTTCATGCGATTGCCACTCTAACTATTTTATTTAAAACATAAAAGATTTTTATATTTTTATGTTGTCTGGTAAGCTAAATGCATAATAACTTAAGACAGAAGGTCCCTTAAACAGGGACTGAATAAATTCATCGACTTGGTATCACATGGATCTAACAATTTTTTATGGTAGAAGAACTGAGTTGCGAGACTTGGGTTTTTTACAAGTTTTGGTTTTTATGGGATCTACTTATTCCTTTGAGGAAATAGGCGTGAGTGTACACACGGCCTCACATTTCATTGCAGGATTCTAAGCCGGGCCGATAAAATCTTCCTGATTTTATTTTATTAAGCATTTCTATAGTCAAAAGTCAAAGACCTCTGAAACCTAGGGTGTTCAAACGTTTACGTTAATTCTGTGCCATATAACCTACACTCAGCAATGGGTGAATTCTGGATGAAGAAGAATAAAATAAACACATATTAGAAATGGTTAACAATAGTAAAAATATTTCACAGTTTTTCCCAGAAAAGAATAAAAAAACTGAAAATCAATTAAATCTTTAAAAAAATTAACATCTCGGTTGAAATAACCGATTTTTTTATTAATTGATCTCGAATTGCCATCTGTAATAGTGAGGCGTGGCCATCACAGCACAAATGAACACCTAGATAAAGCAAACGATTCGATATAAATTTAATTGGAACAGAAGATTATCTCTGGTTAGTTATACTGAGTGATAGTTAAATCTTCAGATCCCGGATACGTTCATTTCCTCCGCTCGCAATCCGATTAAATAAATTGCAGTTTTAAAGATCAACTTAATTGAACTTCTAAGAGATTAAATAGAATGTATAGAATATGGTGTGCATTTTGACATTTTTTTAATATACACTCGAGAGAGAGCGTTTCAATTTACTGCGTTTCGAGATGTTATTATATGTTAAAACCAGATGTTAATTGCCAAGCTATTTATTAATTTATAACATAAATTGTACGTCTCATACATTGTTTTATATATTTTTATTACGTACCCACCAACTCCATTTTCTTGTACATTCCAGTCCATCCTTGAAGAATTGCACTTGTTTGCATTCCATTTGTTGCTCTCCATTTTTATTTCTATTATTTGAAATAATGTTTTTGTTAATTTTTGTGGTGTACAATAAAATATGATAAATGTCTAAATAGATCATTAGTATATATAGTATCAAAGACAACCGATTATCGAGCAACAACAATCGATTAATAAAAGAATCTTAAATCTATAACAAAGCTGAAATCTGATAGTTAAACGTGTGCTGTGCAAACACAGTTTTTGGACGCCGCAGTGGCTTTCCATAGCACAATTTGTCACGTCCAATGAATCACAACATTAATAATAATTGCTTATTTGTGTGCGTTTCGATTTTATGCTCCAGTACTTTTAGCTCGATGATGATAAAATTCGCCAACGATTTATTTTGGAAATATTTAAACTCGCAATTCATACACATGCTTCACAGGTGGCCTTAATTATCAATAAAATATGAAAATTATTTTCTCATACACAACAGGGGCGGAGGCTATGATGAATATGAACGTGGCAATTTTTTGTATATAGATGTCTTGATGATTTTTTTGCTCTCTCATCACACATCAGTCCCTGTTACTCCTGTGCTCCAGGATCAACAGCGGCACGAACAGTATTGACACCGAGCACTAAAGCTTTGCAAACCTAAGAGAG
This sequence comes from Hemaris fuciformis, assembly GCA_907164795.1. Classification (NCBI taxonomy): domain Eukaryota; kingdom Metazoa; phylum Arthropoda; class Insecta; order Lepidoptera; family Sphingidae; genus Hemaris; species Hemaris fuciformis. Next base: position 4,511,355 of record OU015443.1, read on the forward strand.
CCTAATTTTTCATGATCCCGCAACGAAGTTAATAAAAAAAAACTATAAATGAGGAGTTGGAAACAATGTCTAGATAATTTAGAGTCTATAATTGACTTTTAATTTTCTATACTGTTGAATGTTGACAATTCAATAACGAATAATTAGATACTGTGAACATCCGTTAAACCACTTAACAGTAACGAAATTGTAAAAATACCGAAGCTTATGGAATGAGCTACGAAATATGATATCTTAAACCTGAGTAATCAACCAGTGAAAAAATACTAGACTACTAATGTTTCTTTTAATATCTATTAATCACTTAAAAACAGTATTTTCTCAGCGATGTCTTAAGCCCATATTCTCTTTTAATATTCATCCAATATATGTGTGTATATGCAGCTTGAAAACGACTACACAAAATTTTTTTTCGAAATCAATAGGCCCTTAATATTCTTACAATTATAGTCAAAATATATGTAATAGGTATTTATGAATAAAACTACAGCCACATACTAGTTACAATTACTGACAATGTAAACGAAGAAAATACATCATCATCTTTTTATTATAAATAATAATTAAAAAAGTTTTTCTGCATAATTCCCGAGAAGAATGTAAAGAAGAAAAAATTACACGAGAAGACAGAATAAAACGTAGGCACACCGCATGTGAGGCGCGTGTGGCATTTAAAATGTCACGGCGCGACCCCGGGAGGCCGACGTGAGCTCGTTAATCAGTCCCCGATGCACTGAAGATAAAAAAGAAATAAAAATTGAAGTATTCCCGGGATTTTTCTTTTTTAATTCGACGTAAACAGCATCCAATTTTTTATTTTATTTTATAATGTTAATGAACACTTGTACAATGGACTCGTATATGCTTTTTATTTATCATCATACTGCCATCATTCCACTGCTAGGAACGGGCCTGAAGAAGTTTTAGGTGGGCAGATTTCATCAGGATGTTTCCTTCTCCGTCAAAGTAAGTGATAATTCATTGGGAATACACACATAACTTCGAAAAGTCAGAGGTGTGTGCCTAGGGTTTGAAACTGCGCCCGCCGAGATTCTCGACCGCGCGCCTAAATCTCGAGACTATGACTACTTCTATACTTGTGTCCCCAATAATCCTAAGTTTCATACTGGAAAAGTGACTGCAGTGACCCTTTATGTTAAGAGTAGTGAGGTCTAACAAACGACAGCAAAAACGATAACGATCGCTCACCAATCGACACAATTGGGCCGGCATGTGTCTGTCTGTATACACAGGCTGATAATGTACTGTGACGTCTTGTTTGATTAAGGCAGATTTTACACCTTACATAATATGGAGTAACATTGAGATCAACAAATTGAATATCCAGAATTTTCTCTGTAGCATGCATTTCAAATTTTGCATCCAGCACTCGATTTATTTAAAAATCGAATGCAATAGGTATATTTAAAAAAAAAGGTCTGTTTTTTAATGGAAAAACGTTTTTTCGCTGTATTCAACTGTTTGTGTATTTAAAGTACGAAAAATTTCAAAAACAACTTTTACAAAATTAATTTAATATATTTAGATGTTTAATATCAAAACTCTAAGTTACAATATGCATCACAAAATGTTTCAGTGATAGAGCAAACTCGGATTGGATAATAAAAATGTAAATGGCTAAAGCAGTGCTGGTTGGGAGGGCACGTTCAATGCGCGACGGGTCCGCTCGGTAAATCTATTCCTAAATTACCACAGGCCGCTTATCTACAACCTATTTTGAATATAAAACTTTGTACATTACCGTTTACTTAAGATTTTTAAATTGCCACTATCAACAATCGAGATTTAATGATATTGCAAATTGTGTTATATACGACACTTATAATAAAGTTGGAGGATTTCACAGCAATTTTAAAGATCTTCAACTATTGAGCTTCGACGAAAGTTTAAAAGTACTGTAAAAAGATTATAGTTTTCGCATTATTTAAAAAACGAAGTCGTGACGATTTCTTTATTATACCGCCATACCGATGTGAATGCACTAACAGCTTATAGAGATAAAGAGAAGTCTAAATTGAACGTCAACTGACGAGAAACGGTTACCAGTTTACGCAATTATGCTGTTTTCTTCACAACCAAATGTACACAGGCTAAACTATAAAATGATTTTTTACGGCTGCCGCTAAAACATAATTCTATCCTTTTTACATTGCTGGCTGTCTTAATAAAATTCGAAATTCGAAAGTGAAAAAAAATTGCATCGAAAAATACTACGTGTTTGTGATGTAATTTAAAAGGTTTTTTACTCATTTTAAATTATAAAAATAAAAAGTTGGCCATATTTTCATTCTTTAACAAATTTCTGATTGTATTGATTGTCGGCCTTCCCCTTACATCTAAAGCCTATTACGTAATGTAATTGTAGGTACATGATTTGACAACGAGCGAAACTGACAGCTTAATATGATTTCCGAGGTTCGCGGAGACGTGCCATTCCTGTCACTAAGCGAACGGTGTCGCATTCGGGATTTACGCGTCACTTCGCTGCTTGAAACCTATTGCATAACATTTTCTGATACATAGTTTCGCCAGACTGGTCGAAGCGGAGACAATCGACCTAAAGCATTAAAATTATGAGAAGAAAACAATTGCCTGCGTTATTATGGACCAATTACGTATTCAAAGCTCCGATAATAATTTAGTGTAACTCAAAATATGTCGATGTGGAATAAAAATAAATACACCCAACGGTCACGTACCTACATAGTTGTGACCTCAGACTAAGAAACAAGTCTTGTGTCGTGGGTATCAAAAACTACGAGTGACTTTTTGGTCTCAACAACACCCAGAGCCCAAACAAATATTTGTGGATCACACAAACATTTGTCTCGGTGCGGGGATCGAACCCGCGGCCTCTGGTTTCACAAGCTGGTATCTAACCAACTGCGTCACGGGGCTGTCATAAAATCATTATTTGTTATTTTTAAAAGTGATCGGTAAATAGTCATCATGTCTTTAAATTAACTAATAACGCACATAAAGTACCTAACTATTAATTTTTAAATCAGTAATAGAAAGTAATTATTACTTTTTTGTTAACTCTAAAAATGTAACATTTCGAGTCACATTACTATTGTACTAAGAATTATATACAAGATATACATATATTAATTAATCATTAACAATACCTATATGATGGCCTCAACCTCGCTTGCATCCTCGAAGGTTTCGCGAATTTTAAGCCCCACTGACCTAGCAGCACAGTTCTTATCAATATATTTTATAACAAAAGTTTTATATACTTGCTTCATATTGCGCTCCCATATAAAGACTCGAGTATGCAACAACCTTATTCATTTAACCTGGCAAGTTTGCATTTCATATTTGACGGCAGGCATAAACTCATCGCAAATTGCAGGCACTATCTGACTAGGTACTCTACTTTGTATACAAATAATGCGGGGCTTCTCGTAGGCTTTGGCATTCCGCATGTTTTCTTTGCTATTATAAAACTTATGAATGGAATGACTGAATCCAATGTTTCTATTTCAATCCGGTTTTTTTTATAATGTATCCATTTTCGGATTACTTTTTTCTACGTTACACCATTTGAATTTAGAATTTTGCTTTCTCATTAATCCCGAGTTGCGATCTGAAGGTTAGATCGGGTAAAGTTTTGCTACAGAGGATGATGATGATGATAATAGCCACAGGGGAGCCTCCCACAGGGTAGGGCAGAGACTACACAAGCCACAAGCTACGATCCTGACACATATCTTTTGCTTCTACGATATCCATACATCTTCTCATATAGGTACATATTATGTCAGTTATGAGTACTCCTAATTTGGCCTTCGCAGAAAATATCACGAATCTTCTTCTTCGAATTTTAAATTGATATATTTAGCTTTTTGGATTTTCTTAGTTTAACCCCAACTCAACTAAGAATTCTACAGTTACAGTTGGTGTCTGATGTTCGTAAGCATTACTTTGTGACCTAAAATAATAAATGATTAAAAAGTATTATTTTCCAACAATTTTACGTTGTATGAAGTTATTTGAGTGGATTTTACGATCCAAACACGTATTCTTGAAGAAACCTATACCCGAAGCTTTAAAAACATACAATGTTGTCTTTTATAGCAGCATTTGACAACAAAATTGCGAAATATAAGATCGTAAATAACAAAAACCTCCAAATTTCGATATCAGAGATATTTGTGTTAATCAAGTACATTCATATACTTGTTCCTGTTGCATAGGAAGGATGAACGTAAATAGAGGCGTAATACTTTGCCCAACATGGGTATCAAACCTGGAACCCTTCAATCGCTCGCCATACATTTATGTCATGGGACCATCGAGGCAGTACTCTGTCTACATTACGGGCCGTATAACGCTACATCTTCTGGTACGTGATCTTCATTTGTTTCGTGTCTTCTTCAATAAGGAGTTAAGGCCCTACCTTTATCTATCTTTTTATCTTAGGTCTAATGTAAGTTAATACGTCATCGTCCCCAGACTGAACACTCAAACTGGGAATCTCTAATCAATTACCCGCAACAACTAAGCCGCACGTCGAGGGACCTTTGTTCGGCGAGTTGTCCCAAATCGCTCGTTACACCGCCCTAATTGTTTCTAAATAACCGGTCCGTACACTTTTCCGATGGTGTTTTGTTTGCACACTTCGCTTTTAAGCTAACGAAACCTTTAAAAGGATTACTTGCAGCAAAATAAATCAATTGATTTAGTTTGCGCTGGGTTTACGCGTCGTTTTTGTTTTTACTGCCTGAAAGGACATTGTGTTTAGAATTGAAACATTGTCATTGGTTAAGAGATAATCTCGTGTTTGTCTTTCAAGTGGATTTGTGCTCTCGTATATTGGTGATGAGGTCGTTGGATTATGCAGCAACCATCGATAATTCAAGAATTTTTTAATACGAACACAAGTTCCTTATAACGATTACACGTAGTCTATAAATATCAATAGCGATTTTGATATCAATAATATTGCTATTTCCATCGCTCATAATTATGAGGGAATATTCATTTTATAAAATTGGAAATAGGAAAATGTTGCAAAGAGATAAAATAGTCACTACGACCCAGACTTGGTACATATGTAATGTATTCCTTGATTTGTAAAATAAATGTAATAAAAAACTAAGTAAGGCCCTAATCCTCTCAGTTGTAGAGGAGGCCCGTGCCCAAATGTGAAACGTGTTATGTCCAGATGTTTCAGGTTTGGTTTGTATAAATAAAACTACTAAAGCTTGGTTTCAATAGCGTCTGACACGTCCACTCGGTCCGATATCAGAGGTAGTAGTGAACCGGTTTGAGTGGAGAACAGCGCTTATATTATGATTTATTTTCACGTTTACCTTACAATTTATTATTAATATTACGTGTACACTACAAGACGTATATGGACTGATGATGATCATATTACTATGTATGATCATAGTACGAAAAAAATTTACCAAGTTATTAAAATAACCATTAACTCTCCACGAGATAAGCAGTGCCTAGTGTGGAGAGTTTTTGCAAACTGATATTTTCATATATTTTTTTCAAGATTTTTTATTATTATTATTTACCATACTAATTTATTCTAAATAACTGAATTACCCCATTTCGACGAATGTTTCCTTTCCAGATAAAGTATTGAAAACATGATTTGTTCCAGTACGTTCTAAGGCAGACTGAATGCCTATTCAATCACAGGAACTCCGTAACACCAGTTCGTCGTTGAAAAATTGATACAGTGTCTGATTCTGTACCATTCAATACGAAAGCCAGTATACGTCCATTGTATGTTTCACTGCAGATATATTTTTAAGATCAGTAGGCGGAAGGCAATTCCTTCACATTTAAAACATATTCATATAGATATATATGTCGGATTGGTCATTAGTACGGGACTTCAACTGACAGCGAAACGAAGTGTGCAGATAGCACGCTCGGCAGAGTCTAGCTCACTTCCGTGCGGAGTCGAAGAGTGGGGACGTCAAGCGATGTCGACGAGTGGGAGTGGCAGCTTGAACGTCGTCAATTCTCATCGAACCACCGCGCGGACAACAAGTGCCTAGGAACTGTCTCACGTTTCGTTGTACTATAATTTGTCAAGTTTTATTGGAAATATAATAACGTCTGAATGTCTTGAAAAGTTTTTTCACTCGGCCTATGTTTCCGACATATAAATACATTCAACAATTTCGCGTATTAGTGTAGCGTATAGATATTATGGAGATTATAAAGTGAAAAGTTTTTTTTTTTAAAATAACTAGCAATTCCTTATCTACATTAGAAAGACTAGTATTTTTGATTTTGTTTAGATGTTAAACAACAATACATATTTCTTGAACACTGCCTTCTTACTCACATGGCTTAAAATTGTGGCTTGCGACAAGCGCTCATTAGTTTTGTCCCCAGACCGGGTACAGTGATTTGGGTTTTAATATTTAAAAAAATGGTATCAGCACTTTATCTAAATGACTATATGCCTACTTTTACGCAGGACTAGAATAAAAGTGACGAAATGTGTAAGTAGAATGTATGTAATAAATTATCGTATCTACCCTTTCTCCATATAATCTAACTAGCTTTTGCCCGCGACTCCGTCTGCGTAGACTTCAGGGTTGGGTGCAGAAACTAATTAAGTGAATCTATAAATCAAAAATTACGCTAATTGTTGCAGTAGTTCACCACCGGAGGTCATTTCTATTTTTGAGAATCGTCTCAAGTGACATTATGACATTTTTCATAACCTCAGATCGTCTCATAAATTTATCGCGAAAATGTATCTAATGTCATATATATATATCGTATAATGGCACTTAACATCGCATAATGACACCGAGTCCCATAAAAATGCACATGATAACATTTTACTGTACCGGTACCAGTCACCACTACTCCACAGTGCTAAATGGCATTTAACGTGAATTCAAGTCATCCAGGATACTGACTTCAAATAATGGTGCTTTTCGCAAATTTAGTTCCAAAAATGGCACCTAAATTCATAAAACGGAAAAATAGCTCTTCTATTCCTTAAGTTCCACTAAAATTCTTCTAAAATTGCCATAAGTGCCAATTATGGCACCTGTCGTCGCGTGATTTCCAATAACGGCACTTGTAGCCTTATGGATTCGACTAATGGAATCTGATTCATCCGATAATGGCACCTGACGTCACTCACCATCCACTAATAGCACCTAACGTCACTTAACATACACCAATAAAACTTATCGTCACTTAATTGTACATAACCGCACATAATCTTCCTTAAAGTTACTTATGGGTAAACTCTTCAAAATCACATACCACATAAGAGAACTTAAAACCACCCAGTAGCAATACCAATCTAATAATGGCAAGTAAGTAACCTAAGTGCGTTTAACGTCACCTAAGTAAACTTAAGACCACCTTATGACACTTAACCGCACTTAACTATATTCAACGTAACTTAATGAATCCTTAGAATCTTAAATGGTCTAATGCCACCTATCGTCTTCTAAGTGCCCGATATGGCACTTATTGAATTATTTAAAAAAATAGCCTATGTCCCTTAAAGGTCTCATTTATGTCCATACCAAAATTCATTCAAATCGGACAAATGGTTTAGGCGTGAAAGCATAACACAGGCAGTGTTACTTTCGCATTACAATATATGCTCATCCCACGGGAACCCTACATATTCCCGTGATAAAATGTAGCTTATGTTACTTCATAGTGTCCCATTTGTATTCAAACCAAAAATCATATAAATCGGGCGAATAGTATAGGCGTGATAGCCCATTCCCACGGGAATACTACATTTTCCGGGAATAAAAAATATCCTATGTTGCGTCGATGGGTCCTATCTAGCCCCATATTAAAAATCATCTAAATCAGTCCAATGGTTTAGGCCAGAAAGTATAACACAGGCAGCGTTACATTCGCATTACAATATATGCGCATCCCACGGGAACCCTACATACTCCCGGGATAAAATATAGTCTATGTTACTTCATAGGGTTCCATTTATATCCATACCAAAATTCATTCACGTCGGTCAAACGGTTTAGGCGTAAAAGCAGAATATTGACAGAGCTACTTATACCCATTCCCACGGGAATACTACATTTTCCGGGATAAAAAGTATCCTATGTTGCTTTGGTGAGTTCCATCTACTCCCATACTAAAAATCATCGAAATCGGTCAAATGATTTAGGCGAGAAAGCATAACACAGGCAGTTACTTTCGCATTACATTATATGCTCATCCCTCGGGAACCCTACATATTCCCGGGATAAAATGTATTTTATGTTACTTTATAGGATCACATTTATGTCTGTAAAAGAATTCATTCATATCGGTCAAATGGTTTAGGCGTAAAAGCAGAATATTGACAGAGCTACTTATTCCCATTCCCACGGGAATACTACATTTTCCGGGATAAAAAGTATCCTATGTTTTTTCCCAGGCTCCAACCTATCTGTGTACCAAATTTCATTTAAATCGGTTCGGTAGTTTTAGCAGGAAAGCGAGACAGACAGACAGACAGACAGACAGACAGACAGACAGACAGACAGAGTTACAATCGCATTTATAATATTAGTAAGGATTTATACCAGCCCATATAGCCCACAGCTGGGCATGGGACTCCTTGACAGCTGAGAGGGGTTAAGCCTTAGTCTACCATGCTGTCCTAGTACGGGTTAGTGTACTACACACCGAACACACCTAGGAAATTATTTAAAGTGATGTCATCATCATCATCAGCCCATATATACGTCCCACTACTGGGCACGGGCCTCCTCTACAACTAAAAGGCCTTAGTCCACCACGCTGGCTTAGTGCGGGTTGGCGGAGTACACGCCTAAGAAATTCCTAAGAACTTTTAGGTGTGCAAGTTTCATCACGATGTTTTCCTTCACCGTTAAAGTACGTGATAATTCATTGTGAATACACAAATAACTTCGAAACGTCAGAGGTGTGTGCCTGAGGTTTGAACCCGCGACCGTGGAAATTTTCGACTTTGTGCCTTAACCTCGAGGCTAGAAACAAAAAGTAAAGTAATGTAAAAAATTAATGTTAACCAACATGTGACACGCTTTTCACGATCTTTACCCATACATGACCCGAAGCCCCGTGCTGTCATCCATGATCGATCGGGTGCCGTCAAACCCTAGCACCTTCAATCAGGACGACAGGCGAGACTCGAACCGATCCCTTTTCCAATTATCTCCTCACAAAATCACCTTTTACTTTTTGACAGATCACTACCGCTTCGTTATCGGGAAAAAATTGGCGTCTTTTTTTAAAATGAAAGACTAGAACTATAGGAGATGCACTAGAAAGGGCTTTATAGTTATGTCACCTAACACCTTTTAAAAAAAATAGTGTTATAAAGAAGTAATAAGAGAAAAACCGAACTACTTACTCGTTTGAGAAACAAAAAAACAATATCTATGCTATCATAGTTAGTAATTAAAACTATTTGTATTATATCTTACTAGAAATATTTATAGTCGTTTCTTACTAGAAATATATATGGAGTCGTGATGGCCTCGAGGTTTAGGCACGCGGTCGATAATCTCGACGGTCGCGGGTTCGAACCCCAGACACAGCACACACCTCTGACTTTTCGAAGTTATGTGTGTATTCGCAAAGAATTATCACGTACTTTAACGGTGAAGGAAAACATCGTGATGAAACCTGCACACCTTAAGAATTTCTTAAGAATTTCTTAGGTGTGTAGTCCGCCAACCCGCACTAGGCAAGCGTGGTGGACTAAGGCCTAAACCCTCTCAATGGTAGAGGAGGCCCGTGCCCAGCAGTGGGAAGTATATGGGCTGATGATGATGATGATGATGAGAAATATTTATAATTAATAACTACTATCAGCATAAGCAATGGTATGTAGATGAGCAATCTACACAAGAAATTTATTAATTTCTTTCGTTACCACCGGACCTCGGTATAACACTTGATTCCTGTAGAGTGTAGAGGACATGTGTTAATTAACTAAATAATTTTGTTAATAAAAATGAAATGTATTTAACAAAAACATATGATATTATTAAACTATAATTCGTACTTTGCGATGTTATGATTCAAAGAGATCTTTAGACATAATATTAACTGCATGTACACTAAGAGGTTTATTTAAATTCATCTTTCCAAGAATATTATATTATATTACTATGAATTCAAAACCCAGACATTTCATTTGAAGACACGTGAAATGCTTTTAAACATATTTACATGGCGCACATTGCGAGCGATCCCTTCACTTTATGAAATGTGTGAATATTTTGAAATAAATGTTTCTTTCTAAGCTCAGCAAAGTACTCTTCTATGAAAGAGAGGGGTAAGACCTATTCTGCTATGCTGGCTGTGTTTTCAGACTATAGGAGCTTATTTTTTTTGTGGCAAAATGCAGGTATAAAAGTACACCTCTGGCTGGCAGGCTACTACTTCAGACTAAAGGCGTGTTATAATTATGTAAATTTTCGACAAAACAAAAAGTTTCTTAACGTTCTTTTGAACCAATCTATTAAAAAAAAGGTTCTAAAATCCTAGAAACGTAAAATTTCCTTTTTGTAAAGTTAATATTTTTTTCAAATAAAACCGTCCAGTTTCATCTATATTTCTCATTCAACAAGAATTTCGACATAAACTCCACTCGGAAAAAGGTGAATTCTTTGATCGAAACAAAAAAAAAACTGCCGGTAACTTCGTATCCGGGACGGGATAATGGAATAAAAAGAAGCAAATTAAATAATAATTATATTGTCCGTTGGGACGAAACGTATTTTTCCAGTATTGTAAGAAAGAATGTTCGCAATTGTTGGCAAAGTTATGAGAGTGGTGAATGAATAATGCAGGGGTCCGATCCCGGCTGTTCGGAGATGCTAAATATCTCTATGTCACAAAAAGCAAGACAATTGCAGTACAAGAATACTAAATTATTACGTAGCTATACATTATTTACTAGATTCCGTTTTGAAAGTCGTTCGGTCAGTCTAGACTTCTGTATATCACAACCAGAAACTTCGAGGCAACAAAAAGTTTGCATGATGAAAATATTATGTATATTATTTTCAAATTGGAAGTAAACGTCAGGATCATATTTCGGCAGAAGCAAATTGAAATCCTGGGCAAGTACCTGACTTTTCAAGGCTGTGTATGTGTTCCCTATTAATCATCACGAGGTTTGACGGTGAAGGAAACATCGTGAGTAAACCTGCATCACAACACAAGGATGTTACGTATGTGTAGTACGTTTAAACGCAATTTATCAGTGTGGACTAAGACCATAACCCTCTCTGTACTAAAGAAGGCTTGTAACCAGTAGAGAAACACACACGGACTGATATAGATAGGTAGATAACTTTAGTCCCGTGGCGCAATTGGCTAGACACCAGCTTGCGAAACGAGAGGCCGCGGGTTCGATCCCTGCACCAAGACAAACGTTTGTGTGATCCACAAATATTTGTTTCGAGTCTGGGTGTTTGTGAGACCGAAAAGTCTCTCGTAGTTTCTGATACCCACGACACAGGACTTGAGTGTTGTTCTATGTGTGGTATGTTGTTCTAGAGTGGGGTCAGAACTATGTATGTGACTTTTGGGTGTATTTAGAAATATCATACAAATTAGTGACAAATAGTGTTCATAACGTCAGAACATTGTTCAATCTTGGTATGTAAAGACGCAGAAACAAGTTGTAACCGTCATTTACGACAATTCCGATTAAAGTGCAAGAAACGGAAAATACCCACATGTAGATGCTTGTTTCAAATTATGCAGTACGTTTCTCGGCTAACTTAGGTAATATAAATGTAAATTCACTAAAGGAAACGTAGGGTTGTATTGCTGTAGCTTATGCTACCGTCAAATAGTTGGAAAAAGGTTTTTTTTTTGTTGTAGATAACAATAAGTTATTACACATACTGAGAAACATTTGGCGATATGAAGTTCAGTAGTATGTCATCCAAAAATATCAATTTTTGCAACATCTTTCATGCATCATCATCAGTCCATATACGTCCCACTGCTGGGCACGGGCCTCCTCTACAACTGAGACGGTTTAGGCCTTAGTCCACCACGCTGGCCTAGTGCGGGTTGGCGGATTACACACCTAAGAAATTCCTAAGAACTTTTAGGTGTGCAGGTTTTAGCACGATGTTTTCTTTCACCGTTAAAGAAAGTGATGATTCATTGTGAATACACACATAACTTCAAAAAGTCAGAGGTGTGTGCCTGGGGGTTTGAACCTGCGACCGCCGAAATTCTCGACCGCGCGCCTAAACCTCGAGGCCATCACTGCTTATTTCATGCATACGCCTGTATAATTAAAATGATGGCCAGAGGTGTATTTTTCTCACGTAACAGCCTAATTTTTTACACGTATATATATATTGTATAATAGGTGGCTAATCTAATACCGATTTATTATTTTCAAACTCCGAGCTATTAAGTTTCCAAAGAAAAAAGTGTGTGTGTGTACTTATGTACACGCGATAGAAGTTATACTTCATACATAAATATATATTTTCTTAAATAATATAATAATATATTATAAAATAATTATATATTTTTTTTATTTATACATAAAATTTGGTAATATACCAGAAATAAAACAAAACGAAAAAAAAAAATTTTTTTTTAGATAATGTAATAATTAATTAACGATGTAAATAAATTATACATACCGACAATTAACCTCAAATCTATAAATGCACTCAAAACAGTTTATTCAAATTAGTTTTATCACTAATATTCAATATATATATATTGTCAGAAATAAGTTGGTGTGGGTGGCAACACTGCATTGGCGAATATAGAGCAAGCGCGGGAAAACGACACAGATCGTATATTTTCTTGATCGGCCTGAAAGTTTTTACGCGTCTTATTATTTGGTTACTATAGTTACGGCATCAGGTCAAATAACAGTCATTTTAAAAGATTTGAATAATTAAATTTTAGTTTCTAACAATATAGATATACTAATAAATAAATAAAATAATCAAAACTACTTAAAATAAAAAAAATATGTCAATCCCTTTTTATTACTGTCACTATTCTACATTCTTAAAATTTAAAACAAACTTTTTCTGAATAACTTTTTGGTGTAGGTGTGCGCGCGCATCGTAAAAAATCACTCTCATCATTTTTCCCTAACGCGCCAAAAGAAGTATAACTTCAAAAATACACTTTTCTGACCGGAAAACCGAACCTGGAACCTCTCGGTCGCAAGCTACACTTATGCTGCTGGACCAATAAGGCAATTGTATACCCAACAGTAAAAGTATATGGAAATGTTCGATCTTTCAAAAACTCAGACGTAAAACAAAACACTACTACATAATTGTGTTAAAGAAATTCAATTCTATAAAATTTAAACAATATTACAACTCGGTCAACGTTGCTCTGCTCGTGGTGTCAAATTAACTTCAGATAGCGTAATTATGTTCTCAAGAGATATTCATTTCAAAGGAAATTCCACAATTATTTCGAGTTGCAATTAACATAAACGAGGGCCTTGAAATTCAACGTTTATTTCGTTGCAGCGAAAATTCCATTAATTTCAGATAAGTAACAGGGTCTTTAGTTTAACTAAATGTGGCTTGTTTTTTACCAAATTATTTAGATACTGAACATGTGAGACGAAATTCGAATGAATTAATTCTAGAAGTCCCAGGTTAATGACTTGGAGTAGGCAAAGATTTATTGGGTCTTGTCTTTGGGATATTCTCAATAATGACACTGTGTCTGGAAAAAAGTCGTGATGGCCTCGAGGTTTAGGCGCGCGGTCTTGAGGCACACACCTCTGACTTTTCGGAGTTATGTGTGTATTCACAATGAATTATCACTTGCTTTAACGGTGAAGGAAAACATCGTGAGAAAACCTGCACACCTAAAAAAGTTCTTAGGAATTTCTTAGGTGTGTAGTCCGCCAACTGGCATTAGGACAGCGTGGTGGACTCTGACCTTAACCCTCTCGGCTGTAGAAGAGGCCCGAGCCCAGCAGTGGGATGTATATGGGCTGATGATGATGAACACTATATCTATAATTGTACCGAATATGCAGCAAATAAAAACGAACATACTAGCTTAGGTGTTGAAATACACGTCTGCCTACTTCTTCTAAACTGGTATTCTATTAAAACTTTCACAGCAAAAATAGCGATGGTCTAATAACAAACATAATTTTATTTACCTGTTCCACAAAACCAGGATTACGGCGACCCCTACACAGTAAATATTTTTCATCCACTTTCCTAATCTAAATTTTTGTTTGCTTTCAATCGCGGCGTGTTTACAAAGAAGCCCTTTATGTACAGAGGTCATACAAAAGACATTAAATTCCAAACTAATTAAGCACGAGTGCTGCCCTTTCCAATCAAAATTGTTTGGGAAAGTTAGTACTATTTGAATATAAATATATAAACGTTGGTCTGTTTCTTATTTTACAGTGTATATTTATAGTGTCTGTGGAAATTTTAGGAAAAGAAATTGGCATAATGATAATTCTAATCTTGTGTTTAAACTAAGTAAAGATATTTAACAAGTAATGGGCATGGTTCAACGTTTTTGTAAGTTTACATTTAGTAATTGGTTGTTAAATAAAAATGGAAAAAGGACTTAGTAGAAACATTTTCCTATCAGCTTTGTATGCCTAAATAATTATCCTCTCGTTCGTGACCCTAATGGTGTGGGTAGGTATAAAGGTTTCAAACAAAGGTTTCAAACTTAAACCCAGGTTGCCAATGGAAACAAGCTTGTTGCCGTTTACAAGGCTCATTTTCAGACTCAGTGCTGATTTTGAGAATTTTCTTCCGTTCTAAGAATTGAACTCGAAACTCTTTATCGTCTTGGCAGCTTGTATAATGAGGCAACAAGCCCATAGAAATATCCAAGCAGGCGTAATCACGTCAACAAGCTAGTTGATAAAGTCTTAGCATCGAGTTTCAGCGTACCGACAGTTCACCGGAATTTTAATCATAGCTTTTGAGATAGAGAACTCATTTCGAAGGCCCGTCGCAGACAGCGTATTCAATAACTGGTGCAACTAACAAGAAACCTGTCACTTGTAGTTCAGCTCTCTGTCAAAGTGTGAAACTTCGTTAGTATTACGTCGTTTTTGTTGCGTGGCTGAGGTTTCGTTAATTAAGGTGTACTCGTATTTAAATTACTTATATTTAAACTAACTTATCATTATTTTGTTTGTAAGGTCTATAGTTTTTTTTTTTTAACTTCTGTTCTATTGCTGTCGAAACTGAGGATCAAGTGTCGACAGACACCCATCTCCCGCCAATCAATGCCAAACTGCTGAGTTGTTTCTTTACGCTACGCTTAAATTAAACGCTGACAAATTATATCGCAGCTTCATGTAAGGCAAAAATACAAATTGAGAATCTTTTTGGTTCATGCCGTGCTTTTAAATTGTCATTTATTTTACCTGAGAAGAAGAAAATGTCGGCGTATAATTAAAAAATAAAGGGTACAATGACTAACAACAATCTACAAGGTTTAATTTATTTCGATCATCTTCACTTACCCCATATCATTTCGTTTAGTCTGGGGGCACGGCAGTGCCCCCGCCAAGTCGAGCGAAAAAGCGGCACGGCCGTACTATACTTTTCTCGAAGCAACTCAGGCCATTTTCGACACCCTATAACTTCGTTGTGGATAAACCTAGAAACCTGAATTTTCTGTCACCAAGCAAGCATAGTATAAACTTTGTAAATTTCAAATTTCATTCAATTTGAACCAGTAGTTTTAGAATTATAACTAGTCAAACTTCGCGGTTTTGGTCACTCACTGACCGATCATCAAAACTCTAAGGCACTTCTAGCCGACATAGAAGCTTCAAATTTGGAACACAATTAGTGTTTAGTGTATAACTTAAGGAAAAATTAAAATATCTTGCAATTTTGGTCTACTTTTCTAGATTCACAAACTGCATAAATAACTTTGTAATCTCATATAAATATATAAGATTACAAAGATACATTTGCAGTAAATAAATTAGTGTACCTGTATAGTATAAAATAATGGAATAATAGGTGTAGCTAGATAAGTAGGGATGGTATTGAGATTTAGGCGTGAGGTCGAGAATCCCGGCGGTCGCGGGTACACACCCTAGGCACACTTATCTGACTTTTCGAAGTTATGTGTGTATTAGCAATGAATTAGTATTCGGGAAGAGCTTACTATAGAAATGACCCGTGGCGCAGTTGGCTAGACACCAGCTTGCGAAACGAGAGGCCGTGGGTTCGATCCCCGCACCGAGACAAATGTTTGTGTGATACACAAATATTTGTTTCGGGTCTGGGTGTATGTGAGACCGAAAAGTCTCTCGTAGTTTCTGATACCCACGACACAAGACTTGTATCTTAGTGTGGGATCAGAACTATGTATGTGACTGTTGGATGTATTTATTTATTATTTATGAAGTAAGGTCTTTAAATTAAGGACTGCCTCGTGGTCTCGCGTTACATGTATGTGCCGTGCGATCTAGAGGTCCTGGATTCGATTCCCGGGTCGGGCAACGTGTTATTGGGTTTTTCCATTAGGAAATTCTCAATAGCAGCAGGGAGTCTGGAAATGTGCCCGAAAAACGGCAATAGGCTCGCCCCCTATTACGTGGGACTGACAGGTATGTATCAACATACCTGGCGAAATGTGGGTGCAGAAATGCACCTCTGCCTACCCCATCAGGGAATATAGGCGTGAGTTTATGTATGTATGTAGCAATGAATTATCGCGTACTTTAACGGGAAAGGAAAATATCGTGAGGAAATCTGATTAATAGGGTCAAGTAATTTATTCATTTCAAAAAAACTGAGTGCGGCAGTTAATGCCGTAAATTAGTTCAAGTTATACCTCTAATAAGCTTTATGTTGTAAATTTCTGTTAGGTACATTGACAGTACCAATTTATATTGAAAGAGAGATAAAAACTTTAAAATAGGATTAACTCCAACTGACGTATGACGCGTGCGGCCCTAAATATTTCTAACTAACGCAAAAAATAATTATTATTTTAAAATAAAGATCACGACGCGGCCGCTCTCGTCTCGTATGTAGAGGAGGAAGACTACCTACAAAAGTAAGCAAAGCTCATAAGGCAGAGAGTGGGCTTTAAGAAAATCCGGTGTTAGTACTCAAGAAGTAGAAGATACCGAAAAGAAAAAAGTAGGACTATCTACAAAAAGAAATGAGATCCCATAAAAAACAAAACTTGTAAAAACCCCAAGTCTCGCAACTCAGTTCTTTTGCCGTAAAAAGTTGTGAGATCTATATGATACCAAGTCGATGAATTTATTCAGTCCCCGTTTAAGGGAACTTCTGTCTTAAGTTATAATGCACTTATATTCTATATCTATATGTTTTCATGCGATTGCCAAGTCTAACTATTTTATTTTAAACATAAAAGATTTTTATCATTGATATGGTCACTATAAGATGGTGTCTGGTAAGCTAAGTGCATAATAACTTAAGACAGAAGTTCCCTTAAACGGGGACTGAATAAATTCATCGACTTGGTATCATATAGATCTCACAACTTTTTACGGCAAAAGAACTGAGTTGCGAGACTTGGGGTTTTTACAAGTTTTGTTTTTTATATTTTTTACATAAATAAGGATGTTACACAGACACAATATTTCAAATGTAGCACATTCAATCCGCCCAATTGCAAATTTAGGTTCAACGTAGACTTAGGTCTTTGTTTAGAGGAGTGGGCTTTTTATTTACAGGTTTAATTTGTGAGGATTAATACTGCTGGGTTGGCAGTTGGATATTTCATCCCTAAAGTATTTCTCATTTTCCCGAGATAAAAACTACACGCCTACATAGATTGTTTTCTCCGTTGAAGAGTCAGGAGGTAATAAAAAATGAACCCAATCTTGGATTTACATCAGGGTACAAATATTAACATTTTTTTATTTATTTCATTGCTTAAGTTTTAGCACAGTATGGTATACATCACACTGGTACAGTGAAAAGAGTTGTGTATTTTGTATATGTAATAATATTATAAATGCGAAAGTATCTCTGTCTGTCGTTTGTTTGTCTGTCTGTTACGTCTTCACGCCTAAACCACTGGACTGATTTGAGTGATTTTTGAAAAAAGATATAACTTTGAGATGGGACATAGAGAAATTTTTAACCCGAAAAATTGCAGTGTTCCCGATGAGGACAGATGTCAAAATTACGCCCGGGTGGAGCCAGTCTCCACAATTATTAACCACCCCCGTCAAACCCCCCGTCCCCCGTCCCCCGTCCCCCATGTCAGCAAAAGTAAGCAAATATCCTACTCCCTCCTCTTATGCTTACGTAAACATTAGTACATATATTTTTTATTTATTCTGTTTTTTTTTTGATTCAAGAAATTGGGAGAAGAAAAGGTATTGCTTACGTAATCACTACCCAGAACCCCCTATCCCCCATGTCATCAAAAATAAGCATTGCGAAGTTTCCCCCCACCCTCCTTTAGTGCTTACGTAATACTTGAATGGCCCCCAACACCCAGTAATTGTGTAAATAAATTACAGAGCTTTATAAACGCCAAATTAAAGACACTGTAAGTTGATTGCAATATTTCCTGTTTCTGAATTGTCATCTCATAATTGGGACATTTAAGTACTTCATTATTATCAGCCCATATACGTCCCACTGTTGGCCACGAGCTTCCTCTTCAACTGAGAGGGTTTAGGCCTTAGTCCACCACGCCGGCCTAGTGCGGGTAGGCGAACTACACACCTAAGAAATTCTTAAGAACTTTTAGGTGTGCAGGTTTCATCACGATGTTTTCCTTCACCGTTAAAGTACGTTAAGTACTTAATGACCGTTTATGATCAGTTTACATCATTGTATATACGCTATGCAAATTGAAATGTCCATAAATTTTGAATACTTAACACTTCCAACGCTTGCAATTATTATGGAACGATACAAACATTAAGCAGTAAAACAATTAAATGGTTTCAACTCAAAATTCCCTTGAATCGTTTTGTGGACGACAACTATTGTAGGTTACGTGCTCTCTCTTTATGGCTACAATAAACGGACCATACGTATGTAAAAGTTTAGGTTTGCGCCATTCTCGTAGCTTTACGAGTTCTACTTAATGAGGCTATATCTCCACTATACTGGTTGTACTATGTTAACTGGAGTACACTTATTTATACTTTATTCTCTACAAAAATACAAGATAAAAAAGGAATATAAATACATATATAACAATAGGCGGTCTTATAGCTGACTGCGATCTCCTGACAACGTAAAAATTAGAACTATATAAGGGATGATCAATGTAACTAAAATATTTAAAACAAAAACAAATGAAAAAAAAAATACTACGTGCAACTACAAAAATACTTTTTATTTTATTTTTGTAGTTGCACATAGTTTTTTTTTTTTCGATTTCGTTACTAAAATAATATTTTGGTCGACTCGCACTAGGCCAGCGTGGTAGACTAAGGCCTAAACCCTTTCAGATGTACAGGAGGCCCGTGACCAGCAGTGGGACGTACTCGTATATGTGAGGATGATGAAGATTTTTATAAATCCAAATATGTTTTATGAACTTGGATTAAAAGGATCTTAGATTGGATGATTGTTCACTGTTTTTATTATAACATGTATATCACGGTTAATATGTATTGTTAGTGGCAGCATCGCTGGCACAGTTGGCTTGTAACCAGCTTGTGAAATTAAACGTTGTAGATTCCATCGCCGCAATGAGACAAATCTAGCTGTTTGTAGGACCGAAAAATCTCCCTAAGTTTCTACTGCCTCCGAGACAAATTTTGCATCTTAATTAGGAGTCAGTACTATTTAAGTGTTTGTTGGATATAGTTAATAGTTATATTTATTATTTTAGTTGTGTTTCTGAATTATTTTATCGCGATTTAATTAATGACATTACAAAAACAAGCGGAATGCTCTATGTATCTGATTTTTTCTTACTCATAAATGTAAAACCTGACACACATGACGGAGCTTGCCTTAAGCAAAACATTCAACATCTGGTGCCCGACGAGATACAAAAAATCCGAAACAAATAAGCGAGTTATCGTGAGACGAAAAAAACAAATGTGCGCATCTAAAGAAATTGAATTTCATTGAAAAGATCCGGACAAAGATTTGGCGGAATCCCGGGGGTGGGATTTAGAGGAATACTTAAAGTGGCTTACAGTCCGCGATTGCGTGCGATAGGCAAATCCCACGTTCGTCTTTGGAGCAATATAAAATGGCCCTAATACGGACATTTCGCGAGCGCGCATATTGACAAGCGGAGAGTTGTCCGGACTTCTACCAATTACACCTCAATAGCAGTGGCGGTGCTTCCACAGAGGCCCAAAATCGTTACAGATTAATTTGTAATGTCAGGTTTATAATTATTTATTGTAGGGCCAGGATATTCTCATTTATATGTGAAAATGCTTTTGTTAAATAAAGAGTTGAAGTTTGAAAAATATTATTCGGAATTTTGAAAGGCAAACTGGGCTTTTGGACTTCTATGGAAGTACCGCCACTGCTCAATAGGTTCTTACGGGAATGCCTGGTGGCCTAGAGATTTGAGCGGCCTGCCGTATGCTAAGTCATCAACACGGCGCAAACCTCTAACTTTTCGAAGCTATGTGTTCTTAATGAGTTATCACGCATTTTTACGGCGAGAGGTATTTTGAGGTAACCAGCATATCGGAGTTTAATAAAACTAACTAGTTTTTAAATGATGCGCTTGGACAAGTGTTGTTAAATGTGGCCCAACATATACCTAATAAGTGGCAAATATATGTACATATAGGCTAAGGATATAGAAAAATACTTTTTTTTCACCGACTAACTGGTTCTTATAAATTTTATATGATTATCTCATAATTTTATCTTTCAAGTTGTGAGTCTGCCTGAGTCACATTTTATCTTGGAAAAATAAGAATCAAATATACCTTTTTTTTTTATTGCCTTAGTAGGCAGACGAGCAAGCGGTCCGCCTGATGGTAAGCGGTTACCGCCACCCATAGACTAAAGTAATGCCAGGGGCACAACCCAGCCGCTGCCTACCGTGTGGTGAACACTCGTTTTAAGCCTCGTTTAAAGAAGGACAAGTCATAGCGCTCGGGGTGTTCCCCCTTAACAAAAATCTCTTTTCTCGTTGCCATGTACACACCCGACCATTGACATACGTAAAACTAATTTCCATACGCCTTATGTTTCGACAATACGTATTTTATGCCGTTTTACGTGCATACTTATCCTCGAATCCATTTCTATATTTATTGCGCCACTTTACCTAATGCGAGTAATACTTACTTCATGTAATGTGGATTTCTTTAACTTCGGCATTGCAATATACTTTATAACCATTGTCCATGCATATAAAATTTTAAGTATATAAAACTGAGCTCTTCGGCTGTCTGTTTGTGTTTGTTATTGACACGTCTTATTCTTCAATGTATATATTATATATCTAACTAAGCTCAACTAATAAATACCATATTAACTTAATAGTCACCCGTTCTATGTTCCTGGTCGTTCCAGCCCAGCTAGCGGTTGCCTAAAAAAAAGCATTAAAGTGATGACACCTACATTTGTTAAACTTTTATAACTATTTCTAATCGTTTTCTTTGTGACTATTTACAAAAAGATTTGTTAATTTTTACCTTGGTTTAAAAAATATTGGAAGTTCTAGAATTTTAATATCAGAATGATTTTTTTTTATTTATTAAACCCAAAAGATAAAGTTATTAATTATGTGGCTCATAAAAATCAGTGTAATCAGATATCTATGCCTCATTAATAATCTGAAGAATCCGACTAAAAATTATGAGACATTGGAAGTTAAAATTTCGCACAAAGACTTCATTATGGTCCTTAGGAAGAATTTGTGTGAAACTCAATTATCCGTTGGTTTCTAACTTGTGAAAAGTTAGTTACGCGTTCATTTAGTTATGAAATGTGCCTTTTCAGATGACTTGACATTCAAAGAATTAGTTTTTTTGTGAACAGTCTGTCGTTAATAATGTTACATGTACCTCTGAAAAGGGATAGGCAAATATGAAGATTTTATGTTTATCACATATTACATATTTTCGTAAAAATTTATGCAATAATTATCCTCCCACATAATCTACGTAATTAAGGTTAGTCATGTCCTTTGATCGGTATTTGCCTCTTCAAATTACAAATGGTATCAGTTTAATATTTATTTTTTTCTATACCTCCTTCCACTGACTACGTGTTATACGAACATATTACGACAATAAAACTGGCACAAAAAATATTGTAGAAACGCTTCACAACAACTGTGAGGCTGTGTGAACAAAGGAGTCTCAATTAGGCAAAAAAAAAAGAAAAATATTAGCCAAATGATACTCCAGAGAAAAAAAGTCAGGAAGGCGACAGAATTACAGCGTGGAATATTAATTTCGGGACGCTCCGTACCACATTCTTTTCACATGAGCCGGGCGTTGAAAATAACGCAGAATTCCTTAACTTAATGACCCTTTCGCAGAATAATTAAACGAGTTATAAGAGCTATTAATCGTGTGAAAACGTCGCCTTGTGAAGGCTTTGTGCTTGAGAGGAAAGTAGTTCAAATTTTTGACCTGTCAAACGGTTGGTTATCAAGTTTCTATTACCTATACATACATACACGCATATGTACACTTAACAGACGTGTATGTAATACACCTACCCACTCAGAGGTGTTATTAAGTGTAATGGGGACCGAGCCTTTCACTTTTAATCAGGTATCTCCTGCCTCCTTGCTGCTATTGAAAGTTTCCTAATGAAGCTTTGCCCAACCAGTGAATCGAATCAAGGACCTCTCGATCGGAAAGCGACCACTTATGCCCCTACACCTACCAGATATATATAAAAAATTGACGAATTCAAAATACTACTTCTAGATGGACAAGTATCTATACATTTATAAATTAATTGCTATCTTATATATAAGATTGATAAAAACACCTTATTATATTATCTGTGCCTATACACTGTAGTACGTTACATTTCATTCTATGTATTGGACAATGGGCATTGTTCTCTTACAAATTTAAAGATATATCAAATTGATACAGTGACACGGAATGTTTCATTAAAACTTATGTGATTTATGCACATTTTTTTTTATTTTGATTTCTTCATTAAAAGTTTTGGCACAAATGTTTACACTAGCGCTCCTGAAAATATTTTTCTTTGTTTACTTTCGTGTTGTTTCCCATTGAAAAAGAATGTTGTATTTTAAACGTGACTATTATTTTATATAAATTTTAATTAAAGTGTTATGAAAGTTTGGTGAACGTATTATTATTGTGGGTGATTTTTGATAAATTTTATACGGTAAAATAACATACTTAAATACATACATAAATTCACGCCTGTTTTTCCCGAAGAGTTAAGCTGAGGTGCATTTCTACACCCACATTTCGCCAACTTTATTCTAGTCCCACGTAACAGAGGACGAGCCTATTGTCGTTTTTATTGTCGGGTTCAATTCAAGCCTCCGTGTTGCTACTGCGAATTCCCTAACAGAAAAATACAATAACATATTGCTCGAACCCGGGGCCTCCTCTACAACTGAGAGGGTTTAGGCCTTAGTCCACCACGCTGGTCTTGTGGCGGCACATACTTGTGCCGCAAGACCGCAGGTCAGGCTTCAACTTCGGCCAACGTATTATTATTGCGGGCCATTTTTGATCAATTTCATAGAATAAAACAAAATAATAGAACAGTATAATAACAATTATGGAATAATATAAGAAACTACTACTTACAAAAGTTAAAAATATGTTGAATAACAACACGAATATGTCAATTTGAACTGTGATAAATTGGGACAAATGATAGATTAAAACATTGCCCACCTACGTAATAATATTTCATTATAATGTTTTATATCAAACTTATGAGTTATGACCTATTTCGCCTTCAAATGTCTGCTTTCAAATCTAACGTTATTGCAAGATAAAAGATACTAGTAGTATAGCATACTGTATCTAACTTTTCTTTGTACCTTTTTTTTTTTTTTTTTATTCTGGCTCGGCAGAGTGACCCCATTGCACCTGATGGTAAGCGTAATGGAGTCCAAAAAAAGTGTCGACCAGCGAAAGATGATGATCACCCGTTGGTCGACACAATCATGCCGGCCAAATACCCATTAAATAAATACGTACCTATTAATTTTCAACCTAACCAGTTCAGCGGCAAACAGCAACAAGGTCGCCCATAATTACATAGTACGTACATACCCTTTTTAAGACGGAGTTTCTATTAAATGTCCGATTTTCATATGCCATCGCAGTCCGTCTTGAATAGCGCATTTAAATTTCAACTAAAGCGACTGAAATCCTCTTTGAAATGGGTTTAAGATGATAAACAATAGGAAAGCAGTCGCAACGTTCAGTCACGTTCCTGCGAAGCGTTCTTCATTCGTCCAATAAAACACCTGTTATACTGGAGTACTCGCTTAACTATTTCCTAGAACTTTCCGTTTAACTCCGCAGATTTTTGTGTGAAGTTATATAATGTATGTAACATTTGCGCATTTATGTTTATGAACCGACAATTGGTATTTTGCTTCGACATTTTATTAAACGGATGTCTCGTTGAATATGCTGTGGGGGTCTATTCTACAAAAAAATGTAAATATTTAAAACTGATTATAATCGTTTAATATCTGGTGTAGTCTAAAACTGTGCCCATGTCACATAGCCATAAAGAGATTTGCAGGAATTTAATGCAATGAATAAAACTTCACTCAGCCTTCACACTGAAACTTGTATAGTGTAAATAATAAACCTTTTTTATTAACAAATATTTTCTGAATAATTACTGATATAGTGAGGCTATGAAGCCTTACATTACAAAACCTCAACAATATTCCTTTCCAGAGACAACAATCAAAGCTATTACGCCAAGTTAAACAAAAACTATTCCAATACAAACATATGACGCGGACAAGAAACATCAAAGATCTCTTACGGCGAACAAATAAACGTCCCTCCCTACGGTAATTGCAAATGTGTGGAAGGAACTACGTCCTAAATAAAATCGCTACTAATTTTATTTATTGTGAGTGGTTCTTTTTATAGCACGGTTTGTGTTGAACGTAAACGGAGAACTGGGAATGTTTATGTGCACATGAAACTGCCAATGTTTTTTTTTACCACTGTTCTAATTAGATCTGCTTTTTTTCCTCTAATAGGATCTTGATTTCAAATCAAGCCAGTCCGGCAGTTAGGCTGCTAAAATTGTGTCGACTGATGAAAGATGATGTATAGCGTTTGTCAGTTGTTTGTTGTTCAGAAGCGTGTTTTTTTTACTTCGCCTTGCGTCATCCATGACCATTTATGTCTATCATTCACCCAAGACGCCCACCACTTAATATCACCTAGACCCTCCTTATGTACATCCCAAAGGATCGCTTAAAAGAAGTCTACATATATCTGTCATGTGACTTTGACACCCACCAAGTAAAAGAACGTCCATTAATGCGCTTGTAATTCCATACCTACTAAGTTTTTAAAGTTTTGACTTTTCGGTCTCACAAACAGCCACGAAGGCTGCCAGTATGTCAATAAAAAACCTCATAAACACCGCAATCGCCCCAAAAAGATTCCAATACAAGATTTAAATGCTATTAAAAAGGCTCACGTCACAAAGGTATTCATCACGTGACGCCACAAAAGGTTCGTATTACAAGAGGTCGGTCGCGAGTACATAAATATACTACTGTCGATACATCAAGCGACATCCGGCGTGTGAAAGCAGGGACACTACGTGACGCCACGTGTCGCGACCGGGAGGCTGTGTAGGTATACTACGTCGTGTGTTTTTGACTTACAATTCATACACCCGTACACACACACAAAGTATTTAGTGATGGCCTCGAGGTTTAGGCGCTCGATCGAGAATCTTGGCGGTCGCGAGAACAAATAACGGTGAAGGAAAACATCGTGAGGAAACCTGCGTGTGTGGAATTTCTTAGGTGTGTAGTCCGTCAACCCGCACTAAGCCATTGTGGTGGAGTAAGGCCTAAACCCTCTCAGTAGTAGAGGAGGCCCATGCCCAGCAGGGGAACGTAGGTATGTATATGAGCTGATAATGATGATGACACACACATTCACGCCTTTATCCCCAAAGTTCCACATAATAGAAGGCGAGTCAACAGTAATATGTCAACACACAGTCGGGAATATTTCTAGACCCGGTTCTGCGATTAAGAATTACCTAACGCAAAAATCTATAACAGTGCTCAACCTAAAAATCGAAGCCGAAAATACTAAATCTCATGGCATACCACAAGCAACGAGATAGTAATTTAATATTAGTAAAGTTGTCCTTTCATTGGAACATCAAATACAACACAAAGTATTTAAAGATAAAACATTAAAAACTTACAAAACGTTTTTTGTGCAGGGTATATTTCAGAACATTCTAGAATTTTTTTAAAGAGCTTACATGCTACCAATTCCTTCACACGTCAATTTTCAAATAAATTGTCCGAAGCAACGTTAAAAGGCATGTAGCAATATTAAGAAGTGCTCATATAAAACGTGTCCCACCTTAACGATCCGTTGTGGATGTGTGGACTACAAAATAGCTTGTCGATACTCGGACCCTCGTCAGCCACCCCCGGGGAAAGATTAAAATGCTACTTGCTTCCAACGTCACTTACATACATTCAATAAAACTCTGTGTATTTATTTTTACTTCAGAATACGAACTTAATCGGGTTTAGTCGAGTCTTTTTGGACGTTGGAGAAAGTTGATTTATTTATTTATTATGCTTTATTGTACACCATATAAGTAACATTGTTATTGGTAACAACTACAATACATTTGAAACAAAAACAAATCAAGTTCGCTTAGTCTCAGAATGGCAGACATTTTATTGAATTCAATGAAACGATTCGAGATAATCCTACGTGTTATATACGAAAATATATTCAGCAATAAAGGGGCTCTTAATGTCTATCCTAAGTACACCGAGAACTTTATACGTCTAGTCTAATAGTCTGATATTGGCGATGTGAAGACGCAACAAATTTTCTACGAACCATTCAAAATTTAGTATTGTTTCGTGAAAGTATTATTTATGTTATATGGTTTTGACGTATATGGGCTGAAGATGATGATGATGATTATTTTGAATTCATCATCATGGGCACGGGCCTCCTCTGAGAGAGTTTAGGCCTTAGTCCACATCGCTGGTTGGCGGACTTTTCTCCTACAAACTTCAAGGTCAGCAAGTTTCCTCACGATGTTTTCCTTTACCGTTAAAGTACGTAATAATTTATTGTGAATACACACGATAAAGTACGTTTACAGTAACTACCATCAGGTAAGCTGTCAAGCTTACTTATCCATCAGCCACAGGTAGTTTTCCACAGGGACCTGTCGGAGGCAGCCTGCATCCAGCAACGTCCCGCGACCTTTACCAGGTCGTCTGACCACCTTATGGTGGAGAGAGGTCAATCGTCGAATCCAACTCGGTTGGGCAACGCTCGGGAAACTACGCGACGTCTTCTCGTCCAAAATACCTAAGTGCCTTAAGTCGAAGGTCTTCGATAGTTGTGTGTCGCCAGTTATGTCAAGCTTACAATTCCTCAATATAATAATTGGTTTTAGTTTTTGTTTGTTGTCATACTTTAATGCCTCGCAGTTTTTTTTATTGAATTATAAAATAGTATTCAAAGCTTAAAGTTATAGCGAGAAAATCTTTAAGTATTATAAGACCTACGAAATATGTTATATAAAAATATTGATCACGCCTAATGCGTTAGAATTACAATAGTTATTAAATAACAAATAATCAAGATACTTGAAAGTTCTTTTCTTAATAAATTCTTAGGCTTTTCAATCGGTAAGAGCGCACATTTCCGAGAATGGGAATAATAATGTTTTTCTATTAAACTTTAGTCGCAGGTACTGAGGAAATTTCAAAGATGTTCATGTTTTATCGGTCGTAAATTAAAGGATGTTGCGTGTGTTAAAAGTAACGGTTACGACTTATTGAAATTGAGTATTTGATGTCAGATATTACTGCTTTATACGATCAAAATTTTAATGGGTTATGTTCATAAATTCTTTGTGAATACACACATAACTTCGAAAAGTCAGAGGTGTGTACCTGGGGTTTGAACCCGCGACCGTCGAAATTCTCGACCGCGTGCCTAAACCTCGAGGCCATCACGACTTATGTGTATTCACAAAGAATTATCACGTACTTTAACGGTGAAGGAAACCGTCGTGATAAAACCTGCACACCTAAAAGTTCTTAGGAATTTCTTAGGTGTGTAGTCCGCCAACCCGCACTAGGGCAGCGTGGTAGACTAAGTCCTAAATCCTCTCAGCTGTAGAGGCCCATGCCCAGCAGTGGGACGTATATGGGCTGATGATGATAAGTTCATAAAATTTAAATAATCAATTACAATCACAAGAAGTTTAATTAAATACTTGTCATACCTAATAATATACCATTTCTTTTTCCGCGTAATCAAAGATAAGTATTGAAATTTTAAAATGTATCGTCGAAAGAATTTGTAAATATGGTAAATTACAATCACAAACAGTAATACAACTAAAAACGTTTTAGTATCAGGATCAACTTGATTTTTTTAAAGTAAATTCAAACAAATACATGATCAAAAAAATCTTTCGTTTCAGAGTAAGCTTCCAAACAGCTTGATATCGCGGTAAGCATTATTTAGCACTAAGGCAAATTTCATTTATCTATACTCTCTCCACCACAATTCATACTAACAACCCGCATTACTCGAAAAAACTAAAAAAAACATATAAATTTCAAAGCATTAAACCGTGAAATATTTAGCCAATCAACGTTCAACTCCTTTTCATCTTCGTAGTGTTTCAAAATTGTAAAATAGCATCGCTAAAATGCTTAAAATACAGCTCTTTAAACGGCGAAAATGTCTTAATTAAATCGTTAAAGCGAGTCAATTTCAACTGTTTAACGTCTAGAAAAGCAGGTTCCAAATTTACTTTAGCGTCCAAAACAAAGGGTGAATAGAGATGATTTAACTCATGTCATAAATGAATTTAAAATTGAGGAACAAAGAACGTGGAATGGCAGAGAGAATGAAAGTTTAATTTGAACGATGATAGTGACCTATTCAGAAGTTGTGGGTGACTTTAGTCGAGCCCTAGGTTTTATTACCCGTGCGTTTTTATCACTCAGGCATAGATAATCTAGGCCGTATACATACTTATTTAAGGTTAAATGACTTGTATTAACGTTTCTATACGTTCTGACTCTCCTCTGCATTTTAAGTACGTAATAACTGGTTATAGATGGGTCACTTTAAAGTGTGATTGAAGTGTTATTGGGTTTTCCATTAGGAAATTCTCGGTAACAGCACGGAGTCTGGAAATGTGCCCGAAAAACGGCAATAGGCTCGCCCCCTATTACGTGGGATTGATACATACTTGGCGAAATGTGGGTGCCGAAATGCACCTCTGCCTACTCCATCGGGGAATACAGGCGTGAGATTATGTATGTATGTATGTACTTTAAAGTGAGAAATTATGTCCAACATATTCTTGACATCATGCACTGCGAAATACTTTTTTTGTTTCAATCTAGATTAAAATCAAATCATCATCATCAGCCCATATACGTCCCACTGCTGGGCACGGACCTCCTCTACAAATGCTTTAGTCCATCACGATGGCGGGGTTGTGGACTACACACCTTTTTTTTTGCTAAAGAAATTCCTAAGAATTTTAGGTGTGCAGGTTTCATCACGATGTTTTCCTTCACTGTTAAAGTACATGATAATTATTATAAATATCTATATACAGGGTTATTGGTTCAGTCGACCTATATCCGTTAAGGGCGTGTAGTTTACATCGTTTCTGACTGATTTGACTATTAGACACCGATAGATTGATTTACCGTTTTAGAGATATTTGAATTTAATTGTTTTTTCCAAAAAACTCCCGATTTTCGGCTATCAGCTTAGATATTTTGAAATGTGTAAGTCTTATTATTACTATTATTTGATTTTCACATGTAAAATAAGATGCTTTATGACCTCAATAACCAAAATTGTACATAAAATGAATAAATAAGTCGCAGTAGACGATTAAAACTTAAAAACTTAAACAAACATTTAGAAAGTTTATTTTTCTCGTAAGGATATCAAAAAATATTATTATGGCACCTGCTTTGCAGATGTGCTTAAAAATATCTACGTTTCATAAGCTATCCAACGAGGTACAACAATGTAGCGTTTTATTAATAGTTTGTAGAAAAATCTTAGTTTCATAGACTACAGGGAGGCAAAAATAAACTAAGTAAAATAATTGATGAGTACAAAATACTAAATTTATTAAACTTTTCAGATATTTTGTTACATCTTAGTATAAATTTTATGTTCATCATGTTTGCCTCATAAGCAGTGATGGCCTCGAGGTTTAGGCGCGCGGTCTAGAATCTCGGCGGTTGCGGGTTCACACCCCAGACACACACCTCTGACTTTTCAAAGTTATGTGTGTTTTCACAATGAATTATCACTTGCTTTTACGGTGAAGCGTTGGCGTTTGTGTGCCTGGGGTTTGAATCCGCGACCGCCGAGATTCTAGACCGCGCGCCTAAACCTCGAGGTTTATGAGGTAGACATAATGAACATAAATTTTATACTAAGATGTAACAAAATATCTGGAAAGTTTAATAAATTTAGTATTTTGTACTCATCAATTATTTTATTTATATATTTTTACCTCCCCTATAGCCTATTAAACTAAGTTTTTTATACAAAATATTAATAAAACCCTGGATTGTTGTACCTCGTTGGATAGCTTATGAAACGTAGATATTTTTAGGCACATCTGCAAAGCAGGTGACATAATAATATTTTTTGATATCCTTACGAGAAAAATAAACTTTCGAAATGTTTGTTAATGTTTTTAAGTTTTAATCGTCTATTGCGACTTATTCATTCATTTTATGTACAATTTTGGGTATTGAGGTCGTAAAACATCTTAGTTTATATGTAAAAATCAAATAATAGTAATAATAAGACTTTCACATTTCAAAATATCTAAGCTGATAGCCGAAAATCGGGAGTTTTTTGGAAAAAACAATTAAATTCAAATATCTCGAAAACGGTAAGATTTAGGATAGGGTGTCTTATAGTCAAATCAGTCAGAAACGATGTAAACTACACGCCCTTAACGGATATAGGTTGACTTAACCAATAACCCTGTATAAATACACACATGACTTCGAAAAGTCAGAGGTGTGTGCCTGGGATTTGAACCCGCGACCTTTGAGATTCTCGACCGCGTGCCCAAACCTCGAGGCCATCACGACTTAAAATCAAATACATGTAGGTAACATTTCTCTTGGCCAGAGACATTTAACTTTTGTAGCGCCAAAGGGCTAGCTAGTGTCCACTGTGTAAAATTTTAATTAAAAAAAATTCTCAACCATCGCAAACATACACAGAACACATTTAGAGCACCGTTTTATTTAAGCTGCTTGAACTGCAAACAACGCCCACGATGTTAAGTGAGTGCATTATGAAGAGCATAAAGAACGGAGTAAAGCTGCTAATGAGCCCGTCTGAGCACTGCACGGGTCTTTAAACGGACACTATGAAACTTTTTCAGTGTTGCCTTACTGTTTCGTAGCTTTTGAATTTTGAAAGTATAATTAAAATATAGTTTTAGTACTGGTTATTAATATACTAATGGTGAAGATCTATTTTTTTTAATTGTAATATAAATGGGTATACAGAGCTTACGTTCGTACACACGCTTGTATTCCCGAAAGTGATAGTTAATTCCTATACGGACATTTTGGCAGCTCAATTAATGAAATTAATTAAATTAATGAAATGAGCAGTGATGGCCGTGAAGTTTAGGTGCGCGGTCGAGAATTTCGGCGGTCGCAGGTTCAAACCCCAGGCACACACCTCTGACTTTTATGTGTGTATTCACAATGAATTATCACTTGCTTTAACGGTGAAGAAAACATCGTGATAAAAGCTGCACACCTAGAAGTTCTTAAGAATTTCTTAGGTGTGTAGTCCGCCAACCCGCACTAGGCCAGCGTGGTGGACTAAGGCCTAAACCCTCTCAGTTGTAGAGAAGGCCCGTGCCCAGCAGTGGGACGTATATGGGCTTATGATGATGATGAATTAATGAAATAAAAAGCAAGTTCAATTTCCGCATGGCTTCAAATATGTGATCCATACGGACTAATCTGATGTGTTGGAATCGAAAACTCTCGTAGTTTCTAATATTCATAGCATAAAAACTATTTCCTGGCTATTTGATTGATTCATCGTTATCATCATCATCATCAGCCTTTGTCACGTCCACTGCTGGACATAGGCCTCTCCTATGGCACGCTACTGGGCTCGATCTTCGGCTCTCCTCAACCAACTACTGCCAGCCACCCTGCGAATATCGTCACCCCACCTATTTGATTACTTTTTAGAAATTCTGATAGCGATTTCCTAAAGTCTCTTATATTATCGTGTAAGTAAACAGATTATAGCACACACTTCGACTAGCGTAGCGAAATTGGATTAACCGTGCCGAAACAATTACACGACAAATTGAAAATAGGTATTTAATAATCTGTTATTGACGTCAAAGGAATGGAGGCAAGGCGAGGGCTTAACAAAATTAAAATATTTATCCCTCGCGCCATTGGCAGATTTCTGAGTGCTTTTCTCATTACGAAACAAATAAAATGTCAAGAAAATATTTACAAAGAAAAGGGCATTTGAACGTGTTGTTGTAAGTTACGTCGTCATCGCTTTAATTTAACTGATGGATTATAATATGTTTTATTAAGACATTATCGCTTAGAACAACCTTCATCGACTACACTTATAATGCCATTATAAGGAATAGTAATTATAAAACGTCAATGAATATTGAACAGGTGAGAAAGAATAAGTATACTTAGCTTTCCAGTAAATCTGAAGTATAGAATAAGAATGATCGAAACAAGATTGTCGATGGTTATAATATAAAAAGCTTACTCGGGAACTTTAAACCCTTCATATGAGGTAATATAAATATGTATCAATTAGGAGCTTTGAAACACACAGAAAGACGAGAAGTTCTTCAAGACTATGAACGAAATTTACAAAT
Organism: Hemaris fuciformis; assembly: GCA_907164795.1. Classification (NCBI taxonomy): domain Eukaryota; kingdom Metazoa; phylum Arthropoda; class Insecta; order Lepidoptera; family Sphingidae; genus Hemaris; species Hemaris fuciformis. Next base: position 4,544,453 of record OU015443.1, read on the forward strand.
AACTTCAAAATGTGGTAAGATCTCGAAACACCATCTAGAATTTGGATTCAGATCTTACTTAACTATAGAAACTTATTCAATAAATGCGCATACAATATCAAGCAATATCCCTCGGACAGTTTCCAGCAGAACTAAAACGCGTTATAAAATAAACAAAAGCCGGTCGTTTTAAAAATATAGTCCATGAAGTTTCCGAGGCTCGTGCTTGTAAAGATGTACAACAAACAATGTATACAGGGTAACATGTTTTATCTAGAATCTTCGCAGACAATGTGGGCCGGATGCGGAAGTTTACCGGCAGACGTCGTTACCACACTGCAACCGCCAGATAATGGAATGACACTAAGTACTTAGCCGCTCCTCGCCACCTAACGTGCATTTGTGAAAATATAGAAGGAAATGCGAATGAAATTTCGACGTTTTGTGCCTTAATGGATAATTTGTGCAGTTTCTTTTATATCGATATAAAAAGTGGCCTTAAAGGATGTAAAAGGATTAAGTGCGTAGTATGGTCGACTTCGGTCTGACTTTATAAAGTTAGTGTTATGTGTCACACGTTTTATTGTATAAGCAGAGTTGCCATTGACAAATATAAAATTATTTGAATAAAATCCAAATCAACATAGTATCAATTGCATAGCCTTCCGATTTACAAGAAATGAACGTGTCTCACTACTCGATTTGACACGATATTCGGCTACGAAAGTATAAAACAACATTTCAACGCTAAACTCAACGATATGTTACTAAAAATAGACACTCAACTGCGCAAAATCCGATTTTTTTCATAGAGCTGGTATCGGCGTCATGATAATGTGGCTCAAAACTTGATTTTTACTTACAAAAAACCTCACACATGATTTCATAAAATTATTCTCGTTTTTAAAGATTTTTCAAGCCATTCGGTATATGTGACAAGGTAGAATAGGGATATATAGCATTATATGCGGGGAATTTTTTTGCATAGGGTATAAATGTTTTTTTTTTAAACCATTTCATATAAAACGCCATTTTTACATACAAAAAACCGTCACATATGATTTCATAAAATTCATCAAGTTTAAAAAACTTAAACCACACGGAATCTGTAATATAATGCAAGGTAGATAGAGTACATAGCTTTATGTGCGATTTTTTATTGAATAAGAGATAAATATCTATATTTTTTTATATAACCATATTCAACATAAACATTTTCATTGGTAGAAAAGTTGAGTCTGACAACTAGTTTTCAAATCAATAGACAATCAAACCTATGGTAATAGAAATCACAAAATTATAACTCATGTTTTGAAACTAAATTCGATCGTCAAACTGTTGTTACGCTGGAATTGAATATATGATCGAACAAACACTTAGACTAAAAGGCATATGTGTGACTCTATCAAAATAATTGGCAAAGATCAGCTTTCTCTCTTTTAAGTCAAAGTCAACGTAGACAACATTTTTCTAAATATTATTAGTTTGTAAAATAAATTGGTACAATATTAAATCTATTTTACATATTTGCATTAAAAATCTTGAACCGACCGCCGCTAAAATGTGCTCCTAGCAGACTTACTGTCTTATTGCTTTTCTTCTGAATTTTTCTTTTGTATCAAGTTTCAACGTACGGCACAAACTTTAAAGCAGAACAGCTTTGCAAAATGTTCTTTCAAAGTGACGCATTACCTCGGGTTATTGAAGTTTAGCCGACCTACTTATCTAACCCCTTTTAGAACGTTTCAACCGAGACAATATGTCAACGCCTCCAGACTTATAGCTCTTCAGTCGCTAATAATTTCCAATCTTTCTTTATAAATTAACTTTGCAGAATATCAACAGCTATTCTATTTAAAGTTGGTTATATAAATAATTTTCATGGGATCTTTATCAATTTGAATATCCAATGTAGGTACAAACCAGCCAGTAATAAAAACAACGATAAAAAAAATTGATGGACGCACTCACTCAAGTCTATATCCCTGTAGCGTTAGGCAGAATTGATTTTCTACACCCACATTACCCTTAATTTCCATTGCTGTAATTTACCATTTGACACGACAACCCTAACTAGATTTCAAAACTACCTAAATAACCGCTCTAGAATAAAAAACAAAAGCTGAACTGCGAACATTTTAACGCGAAAATAGACAATATTAAAGCAATCTATGAGAATGGCATTCAAATCCGTCAGCACAATATCACGGTCCGCTTCTCGGCATTGTCTGTCGCGGAGACTTCGTAGCCCAACAAAAGCACAAAGCCAGCCAAACATAATTCGGGCTCAATTAAAATACGCCCGCATTATTGCACACAAGTATGGTAGTACAGGGTTGTCGTGACTGAAATAAGGTGGACGCACATTCGAGTACTAAACCGAACGGAAAACGCTCGTCAACCGCTCTTAAAGTGGGATTTAGCGGGCGATAAGAAGTAAGATTGAAAAAGGGTTCAAGAACTATTATGTGTGAAAATAAAATTTGTAAATTATGTTAGGATTTTATTGAAGTTTTCAGGATTGAACGCAAACAAAGTCCGTTGTTTAAATATGTTCGTATAAGATACTTTATCATAAAGTAGGCAGTAGTGCTTCGGAAATTTATAAATGTACCTTCGGGAATCACATTACAAGGGGTCGAATTGGTTGATATAAAGAGAAGATCGCTGGGTATTAACTATATATTGGTATCCGATTTAAACCTATGCTAGCAAATGTCGAAGACCACTAGATTTATTAATTATTTATCGTACTTTATGTTAGTAATGGATTTCGTAACCTAAAAGAACTAAATCATTAGGTATTATTAAGTAGTTTTTGATTACATTTCTCATTAATATTTTTTTAAACGGAAAGAAGGAAAGGAATGAAATAAGTGACAAACAAGCATTAATATTGTCTTGTGTCCAGTATTCACTATTGAAAGTTACATTCCATATTTTGTCTTCTTGTCTAAAAGCGAACCGCAGACATCCAACGGCTAGACAGCCTTGTACACGAAGCTTTATGTTTAATTTCACACTGGTTAACATCTGATAATGTTACAACGTAAATAATTCGGTTATCCGATGAGATCGTTGCCTACGTCGAGCGCCAAATTGTTCCGTTGTGCTATCTAGTATTACCCAAGTGCGTTTGTAGATATAATGTTATCAAATTAACATGATATAAAAAGAATTTATAGAACTTCTCTGTTTGACTATATGACTACTATCTTTCTGCCTTTTCAGGCTAAAGTGTTAAACCATCTCAGTAGTTGGATGTTAGATGGTACTTGGTAGAACTCACAAATTGCCATGTCAATTTGTGAATTCTACCAAAAACTGGTCATGGACCAGTAATATACACCTCAAAATCTACATGATCGTAATGCTCTGGTTAAAAGTTGATCCTTAACACTTCAAATACTTTCCAATATTCATTTTCCAGTACAAAAACACCAAATACCATCAATTTTCCTCAATGACGTCGCATTGAAACAGGTGATACTATGATAAAGAGAGATAAAGGCATTAGCCCACACTGACCCACTAAAAACATATGCAAAAAAAAACAAATCACTTACATAGTGAAAGAATATATTTTCTCTTTACTTCTGAAAATAAAGCCTCAACATTGACACCTTATTCATTGCGAATAGAAATCACTGAGCTCGGCTACCCGACTAAATGAAATTGCATCATTACAAGCCAGACGTTGAATTTAACGACAGCAGTTTTATAACCGTGACAGCAGACATAATTTAGCTGGTGGGATCTTAACTGTCGCAAAATTTGGGTAATAAAATCCATAATGACGTGACATCAAACAAATCGTGATCTTACCTAATCTTACGACCTTATAAGCCGTCTTGAGAATCATTCCTGACGAATAAATTGGCAATTTTTATTCAGTGAGCGTAAAATTTTCACTCCGCGGGAACCAAGTGCTGTGGGTAAATTGTAGTCAAATTTGAAACGTTAGTTGTGATACTTTGTAACGAGGTGTTTAGAAGAGTTAGCATAATTCTCATTAAATATATCTATTGCTACGGTTTGGCATTGAAATTGACTCATGCCGTGCTGGAAAACGGTACGACGCATGTCATTAATTCCACCACTATATTGACAAAAATTTCTACTTATAGGTATAATTTATGAGTTCATCAATTATGGTATATTTTTTATTAACGTTTTCAATCTACATATTTAGGACATATACAATTGACTTTTTTTTTAAGAAAGCAGCATTCATAGTCACGTCCAAAAGCACCACAGAAAGCGTAAAATAGAGATTAATCCAGAGTTCACGCTCGGAATAGAGCACGTATAGCAGAATCAATACGCGGTCGCTGGGAGGACGTGATTCCCCATTATTAAGGAACATTCCTGGGATATTGTGACGCCGCTGGAGCCCGTAGGGAATGGCCTATTCCCACCGCTCTCGACAACAATATCTATGTTCGTTATGGCTTTATAGGCTATAGTGCTGAAGTTGGCGCGCCTGGGGGTCGATCTAAGTATCGCACGACATTCCCAGCCGTAAAGAAAACGTATTACGCGTAATGGGCGGTGATAATGAACATTTTAAAGCTATGTTTGTTGTGCTATAATATTGTTTCAAGTTTAATTTCAATGTTAAAAATATTAAACTTGAATGCGGATGTGAATTTCTTACAGTTTGTTGGACAGATTTTGATGAATTTTGACCCATAAATACTCGGTATACTGGTGATTGTTATAGGATACTTTTATTTTATGTAACAATAATTAACAAAATATATAGAATTGGAATCGATTTAGAAATCAACCGCAAGCGAAGCAACATATTCCTATTATTTTAAGAAGGAATTATCTAGGAATATCCCTTAAGGCGCCAACTTGTGGTAAGTTTACGCAATAAATGAAAATTTGTAATACCGTTAAATTTCCACTTCATCAAAATTATTTAACATCTTCATCAAGATTTTTCGACACCCATTACCTATACATTTTTGTTATATTTCAGTCTACATATATTCGATATTATAGTATAGATTTCGTCGCTTTTAAAAGATTGTAGTCTTTCGCCACTTGATGCTTATCTTATATTTGAGCAGCATCTTACTTAGCATCAAGTGCGGTATTGTCAATTTGTCATGTCTGTATAATAAATATAATCAACCAAACCAAATAAACTAAACACTCTGATTCAACAGTACTCACCTAACATTCACAATAACTGGCCGCGAGTAAACATTGTTTGTGGAGCATTCCATGTTCAAGTGAAGTGGAACACGTCCCGCCAGACGAGTCTCGAATACCGCAAGGGAGTGGGATAGTTGTTTGATTTGATTTCTCTCAGACAGATTTAGAGCTATTCTGTTGGATGAAGGATGGAACGTAGACGGGAATTTTCAGCTGTATGGACATTTCTTAGAACTGTCGTGCGTCATTATGATTTACCTGATAAAAAACATAACAAGCGTAATAGATTTAGCGGGTAGTGAGTAAACTACGCCCATATAAAAGAATGTACAAGTGTAAAAAAATTCAACTGCCTCGTTTTAAGCGCCGTAGACAGACGTGTACGATCGGGAGTTCCTAGTTTGTATTGAATTCTATTGATAAATTGTTGAGAAAGGAGTTAAAAAATAGCTATTATTAAGAACAACAAAACCAAAAAGAGCTAGGTAAATAGTAACTTCTGCATTGGTATACCTTTTTGATTTTAGACTAATAAAACAGCCTCAAATACAAATGAAAATACAGATGTAACACAATGTATTTTTCGTAACCAAAACCGATTCCTTGAAAACAACAACTAATTAAGCTAAATCGTGCAAAGCGTTTAGTACGCTACAAAACTGCCCCCGAACTATCCAATTAACGTTTAAAACTACGCAATAATTTAAGCCCCGATAGCAAATTAAGCGCGGCGGTTGTTCTATAAATCAAGTCGGTAAGTAATGCCGAACTCTCAGCCCACTGACATCAGTTCATTCACAAAGCAACAATTCTACGCGCAAACTGCGTCATTACAGCCAAGACAAGTTGCCGAATTGTTACGACAGTCAAATCAATGTTAAAATGTGTAGCTGTATTAGTACGAGAAATTTCGGACCGTAGACAAAGTGGTCAGTGTTTTGTTTTTAAAATGTGATTTACGGCTTTTTTTTTTTTGTTCTCGAGGGGAAAGCTGTTTATGGCTCTACTTCCCGCCAGCCCCGGGGGAGGGGGGGCGGGAAGCGTATGTCGGGGTCACCGGTCTTCCAGCCCGGCGCGACTGAATTTAGCTGTTTTATGAAAGTATATAGTATGATAATATAGTATAGTAGTATATGTAGTATCAAATAGAAGTTCAATGTGTTATAAAATTTATGAAGAAGTGAGGCTGAGATTTACTTTTGTGGCCATTTCTGAAAACACTTTATGTTTTTGAGATCTGAGAATTCATGTGGAATATTTATGGTCGTTTATGTTTACAATGACGTACCTAATTAAATTTGTTATATTTTTATGGTATATTTTTGATTTGTACACGTAAGATAAAAACACACACATCAAAAAACCAAAACCAGATATACATATGTCCACGAAAAAACAAATGCAAAATGGAGCCTTTCACCTTAATGAAATCCCTAAAAATACAGAACTTTATTATTTTGCATTCTCTTTTCACCATACATCCACCTCAAAACATATGCTACACAGTTCGTGTTTAGTCAACAAAGAAACCGCAGTTTGGTTGAAAACGCGACATTTTTCGGGTCAGAATAAATCTAAATGTTATACGAACAAACTGGCCCCAAAAATGTGTTACAAAAACGCGTAAACACGATGCAGGAAGCCACCCAACAGTTTGTCTTACTTTACACGAAATAATTAAATGAAGGAGGTAGAATTATACGCCTGTTTAGTAACGTTGAAACTATATTTTACAAGTATGTACACACAACTAGGGTTGCCAACGGTACTATAATATATAGTATTGTACTATATTTCGGGTCGGCATACTATATACTGTTGAAGAAATATATAGTACGCAAAAATACAAAATAAATTGACAACATCGAAATTTAGTCTGTTTTAGTTTTGTTCATTTTTACCATAAATTACTATATTTTTTACAAGTGTCCTATATTTTTTTAAAGTGCACTATATTTTTAGAGGTGTACTATATTTCTTTTTTAGCTTATTTTAAAAAATACTATATTTCGCTGAGAAAATGTCGGCAACCCTACACACAACACAAGCTGAGAATCGTGGCGTGATTTCGGAGAGGCCAAAAATCAAGTAGTGGAACGTTTTGCATTGTGACGATAACACAACTAAATCATGTTAAAACTGCGAGTTACATAACTCTTGGAGCAATTTTGATAATTTTATAAATAGAGGCATAAGTGACCTGATGGTGGATTGTAGTGTTACGCCAAATGATGCTGTATTTATAATGAAAATAATATTTCTAAGAAAAGGTAGATGGCACGAAATTAATTTATTTAGGTATTGTATCATGTTTGAACTATTTATGTACATTGTGGTATCTCTGAACACAAATAGCAATATGATGGCCTAAAAGACTAAACCCTAACTTCAAACCAAACTTCTTTACTTTTTAAAGCAGACTTACGGTCTGAATTAAAAACTTTAACTTTATTTTGTTACATTTTAAGCATGTTTTGTCTCATTTTCTCTGACGAAAATGAGTCTAAGCAATATTTATTTAAAAGAGCAGTACAAAGTATTTACTTTTTCATTTATTTATAATTGTTTTACACTCAGAAACAGTTGTAAATGATAAAGAATGTATAAGTTGAAAACTATTTAAATAACATTTATAAGTATGCTCGTTATATTAATATCACACTGGCTTGTATTTAAACAATTTTAAAATTTTAGTTCTGAATAAATTACAATTTATACCTAATCGAAATCCTCCTCAAAAATTAGCAATTTAAAACTCATTGTATTCAAAATTTAAAAAGTTCAACCGATGTTTAAAAAATCGGGACCAACTCCCAAATAAAGTATTTTTTTTTCGCAAATAATAACTCGACGTCGAAGAATTCGACTTAAAATATGACCATAAAATGAACGTCTGGACCGAAATAAATTGCAAACACAAGCAATAACGGAATAGCAAAGAAAATTCGATTAACCCTTCTGCGTGGGGTCACCGAATGGCGCTGTATCTTATTCTCTGTACGGACATATTTCATAGAAGTGACTTCATAAGTATATAAAACCCCTTCAAAGGCATCGCCGGTCGGAAATGTAAGTTCATCTATGTTATCAAACATTCGTATTGCTTTAAAAATAAGGTCTACTTTGGCGTACCAGAGCCGATTTTGATAAATGTCATTGAGGCTTTTACAGATATTTTAGTGAAAGCTATTTGTAGTATTTTTTATGACCGAAATAAACTGCTGATAGCCCCGTGGCATAGTTGGCTAGACCGCAGCTTGCAAAACGAGAAGCCGCGGGTCCAATGCCCGAGACAGACAAGTATTTGTGTGATCGACAAATATTTGTTTCGGGTCTGGATGTGTGTGAGACCGAAAAGTATCTTAGTGTGGGGTCAGAACTATGCCTGTAACTGTTGGGTGTATTCATTTATTATTTATTTACTAGTTTACCTGTGGTCTAATTCTAAGACATTGCGAGACGACAAGGGAAAGGAACGGAATGTTTGTATGAATACTTGTAGGTACATTTTATTCCGGCTTTGGGTATTTGTAAAACTCAAAGGCCCCTGTAGTTTCTGGTAACCACGATACAAGTCTCGCGTTTTAGTGGGGGCTCGAGATGATGTACGAAACTATTGCATGTATCTACTTATTAACATTTTTTTTTTTTTTTTTTTTTTACGTATTATTGCAATCTGTCCCCTTTCCGACATTCAGCAAACGGTTAAATATGTCTTCTGTCTTGGAGGGCAGTCAGTCCAGTGACTTATGCCCTTATGTCTTATTTAAGTGTAATGAGTCCCCTTGGTGACTTCCTCTTCAGTCGCTTGAATGTCGCATCGACACTCATCAAGCCCACGGCCAGCACATTCGGATGTTTGTCCAGTCTGGTCTTATAAGCACGCATTAGGTGTTTGATCTCTTCTTGAACTGTTCTGATTCGAAGGTCGTGGTGTAATTGTTGGTTCGTAATGAACCAGGGAGAATTAGTGATTATCCTAAGCATTTTTGATTGGAAGCGCTGTAGGATTTCTATATTTGAGTTGGATGCAGTCCCCCAAAGTTGAATCCCGTAAGTCCAAACAGGTTTAAGTATACACTTGTATAGTAGTAACTTATTTTCCAGAGACAGTTGTGATTTTCTGTTAAACAGCCAGTACATTTTCCTGAGCTGTATACCAAGGGCTTTTCGTTTGGTGAATATGTGATTTCTCCAGGTAAGACGACGATCTAAATAGACTCCAAGGTATCTGGCATCATTTTCTTGGGCTATTTGAACTCCATTAAGCGATACGGGAGGGCACGTTTCACGTCTCGTGGTGAAGGTTACTTGTACCGATTTTGTTTCGTTGGCCTTTATCCGCCAAGCACACAACCAATCTGTGATATGGTTAAGGCATCGTTGCAGTTTGTTACTGGCTTCCGTAGGTTCGTCATGGACTGTTAAAGCAGCTGTATCGTCCGCGAAGGTACCTATCAGAACTCCGTCGGTCATGGGTAGATCTGAAGTAAAAATAAGATACAGAGTTGGGCCGAGCACGCTAACTTGGGGTACTCCAGCATAGATCCTATGGAGTTTTGTTGTGTCTTCTCCTAGCTTTACATAGAAATATCTTTCAGCAAGATATGATTTAAGAAATATGTAATAGTTGGTTGGGAGTAAGGTCTTTATTTTGTAAAGCAAGCCTTCGTTCCAAACTCGATCAAAAGCCTGTGAAATATCCAAAAACGCTGCACAACAGTATTTCTTGTTTTCAAAGGCTTTATGGATTTCTTCTACTAGTCTGTGGACTTGTTCTATAGTACCATGCTCTTTTCTAAATCCAAACTGATGGTCAGGTATTATATGATTTTCGGCTATGACTGGGTTTAATCGGTTAAGGAAGAGGATTTCCATAACCTTTGATAATATGGGCAGTAGGCTGATCGGCCGGTAGGATGATACGTCTTCAGGAGCTTTGCCAGGTTTCAGGATCATTTTGATTTGAGCTACCTTCCATTGAGGTGGAAAAATGCCTCTGAGGAGTACAGCATTGAACAAGTGTGTCAAAAATGTGATAGCTGCTTTTGGTATTTCACAGAGGAGTTTTGCTGTAATCAGATCATACCCAGGTGCTTTCTTTTTATTGAGATTTCTAATAATTTCAATTACTTCCTGTTGTTTTATTTTTCTTAACGGGGGATCGAGTTGGAAAGGCTCATCCAGGCGCTTAAGGATATCGTCACTATGGGGACTTGATATGTTATCCATTATGTTTGGTGTGAAGACATTATCTAAATGAGAAGCAAAAGCTTCACCTTTCTCTAGGTTGCTTTTAGCCCAAGAGCCATCCCGTCTGCGTATCGGAGGATTGGAGGCAGTCGGTTTTTTAAGGTGTTTGGTTACTTTCCATAAAGAATAGTCGCTAGCTGCAGAAGTATCCAGGTTGCGCAAGTGGTTCTGTATCATATCATTTTCTTCAGTTCTTAGTAGTCTTTTAAGCTTAGCTGTTAGATAGTTCAATCGTGTTTTGTCCCTGGGAAATCTGGTAGTTTGCCACAATTTGCGCGCTTGTCTTTTTTCTGCTACAAGTTCTCGAACTGACTTCGAGCAATCAGAAGAAAGGGAATCTTTTGTTGTAGGAGTGCTGTTCCATGCTGCGTTTTGCAATTATTAACATTTAAATACTTTTTTTTTTAATGGAAAAAGGAGGCAAACGAGCAAGTGAGCCACCTGATGTTAAGTGGTCAACACCGCCCATGAAAACCCATAATACCAGAGGAATCATCGGTGCGTTGCCTTTGAGGAAAATATAGCCTCTCTTCTTGAAGGCCCCTAAGTCGTATCTGATAGGAAATACTTTACTTACAATTAAAAGATTAGCTACATAAATAGTTTAGATATATATGATTAGTTATATAAATAGAATCAGGTACTTTATATGCCGGTAAATTGCTTAGTTTCTGCGTTTTTTCTTGATTCAGATAATCCCTATCAACACAAGTTGAAAGAAATCCAAATATAAGTATGAAGTAGGATGTATGCACAAATTTATCACGTGATCTATTCCATAATATTAAATTAATTCAGTCGATCACTTTTACAACTCATACTATTTACGTCATAAATTTCCAACGCCCCCCTAAAAGCCCCTTAGGGGGCGTTATCACTTCCTTGACAAACACTGCCTCAGACCATTTAAATCCCAAGTTTAACGTATGCTTCCGGCCCGGCTCTGAGATACTCCGGCGAAGACATCTGAGGCCATCCGCAAAACCCAATTTAATGCCTCACGAAATCTGGTCGAAATAAATGAGAAAGAATATATTATTGTAAGGGATAGCAAAACTTATTCGCTTATAAAATAAAAAAGGGCCTCCGGAGATTTAGGGAATCGCCTTTAATTGTATTTTGAGATGTTTTTTAAGGTATGAAGCTGATGCATATACTTCAACTTTATGTTTAGGTATATCTTGTCCATGTCCTAATGTTTATTTGTATGTTATACATAATATAATAATTTGCAAGATGAAAAAAATATACGATTTGTTTTAAATGTATGACTGCCTAGTCAGCTCCGCTTCCCGCTATTCTCTGAAACGGGTGGACCGATTTCAACGGGACTTTTACTGGCAGATAGCTGATGTAATAAGGAATAACTTAGGCTACGTACATATAAATAAAATTGGAGTGTCTGTTTGTAAAATTCAAATAACCGTTTTTTACTACATGTTTATATATGAATATGTACATATATATGGTACAGACAACAAAATAACATTTTTTTACAATTTTTGTCTGTCTGTTTGTTTCGGCTACTCTCTGAAATGGATTTTGACGGGACTTTCACTGGCAGGTAGCTGATGTAATAAGGTGTAGCTTAGGCTACTTTTAGTTTATAAATTTTCTTATTAAAAATTAATTTTCCGCGCGGACGAAGTCGCGGGCACAGCTAGTTACAAATAAACATTCACCAATTCTTTTGGGGATGCCGGCGTAATGGAATGTATATATGATAATGATTATTGCCTAGGGCAAAACATATACAAAGAAAAAATAGATTGCATTGTACCTACATGTAACTCCATTAGGCCTATGGTATGGAAGCACCTTTAAGAATTGCCTTAATGTACGAGTATTTGTAAGTGAAATACTTAAGTTGCAAAGCCACAAGAACATGGAGAGTGCCGCAAAATCCGTCTTGCTCGGGATTTTTATGACGCATACCGAGGCACACGCGGAGAATTTAATTTCAAAATGACCAGAATGTTGCATCCGAATAAATAACAATTCAAAAACAACTTTAATATTCAACTATTCTGCAGTGTCTTTTAAATGCGTAAGTCTGTACAAATAAAGTGATGGTACGATTATGATATTTATTTATCTTAAGATAAGGTTTAATTTCGAAAATGATTTTGTTTATCACACTTTTACACCTTTAATTGACACGACCTGACCCCTTTTAATAAATAAATACACAGTCACATACATAGTTCTAACTTGCTCACTCTAAGATACAAATCTTTTGTCGTAAGTATCAGAAACTACAAGAGACTTTTCAGTCTCACAAACACCCAGACCCGTCCAGGCCTATCTCGTGGTCTCGCGGCTCAATAATGTGCCATGCGATCTAGTGGCCCTGGGTTTGATTTTCACGTCGGGGAAAGATTTTCATAAAAAAAATCTCATCAGCAGCTTAGAGTATGAAAATGTGTAGGGAAAATAGCAATAAATTTGTCCCTTAACATGGGACTAAAGAAAAGTTCCCTAAACAGGGGCGTCATGTCCCTATCCCACCACACACCCGCCACTGTAACTCCTGTGCTCCAGGATCAACAGCGGCACGCACAGTATTGACGCTGAGCAATGAAGCTCAGCGGATCTAAGGGGACCTAAATTTGTCATAATCCCGCAACGAAGTTAATCAGAAAGACAAACTTATTTTGAATAAAGGAGGAGTTGGAAAAAAACAGGGGCGTGACAATTCTCCTCTGGTTACTGCTTACGGAATATGGACAAATATATTTGTGTATAAAACTATATGTTAAAATACCCCAAAAATGCTGCAATGGATTTGTAAAACACGAGCTCGAATGTAATAACATAAATGCCATCTTCATTAATGCATACGCGACATGACAGCTGACACGCGCTTTCAGCAGTACGTCCCGATATGAAGTTACATTTACATATAACGAGGAAAAATACACGCGGATCCACAAAACTGAGGCTAAAATTACAAAGTTGTTACGAATGCAGCCATTTTAGTCCTGTAGACTTGAATATAATGGATAAATTTGCACAGACCATTTATTTCTTAAATTTAAGGACATTAGATGTACAAGCATAAAATTGTCTAACAGAACTTTTTTTTAAGAATATCAAATAAATAAATAATTCCATTGCATTTGTAGTTTTTCGATACTTATGACTTTTATGCAAAGTTTTTTTATCTTAGCACTTTCAAGCATCTTCCTTTGAAGTATTTAGTTTGTACTGTATACTTTATCGTTTTTTTAGTAATAACAAAATAAGGTACAAATAATAATAAAAACTAAACTCTTAAATTTTAAAATAGAAGGAATAAAAAAATGGATAAATATTATGGCAACGTGGACAAGCCGCCTTCCGTTTATTTTCTTAAGCGTCTGCGTCAGCGTATCTGGTGAAGTGCACTTTGTTCAACAATTCCGTTTGATTCGTAATTACATAAAAATACAAAGAGCACGACAAATAGACAAGACTTTGTTTGCACGCTTGCTTTCTAGGATTGGCGAACATTGAGGGACTTCAAAAGGATTTTCTTATATAAAAAAGTTAAAGAGAAAGATAGGTTTTTTTAAGGAAATGAACTTAAAAGACAGTTCCCACGGAAGTGTACTCAGTCAATTGTCATATTTAGTAGTATACAAACTTCGCAGACAAAATATTTTAATATCTAAATATTTTATTCATAACATTTTGCGCCTTAGTAGCGCACATTAATCTCACATTTAAGTTGCAGCCTGATGAAATAGGCCTTTTCAGCAACTTTTATAGGGTTTTGTGTCATCATGCACATATTTTTGTATTTTTCATGTCATGTTACGTTCTACTACTTTGGCGCGTAATTATTCTTCATCATTGTTGAGTATGATACATGCATACACACATAAACTCAAGCTTGTCTCTCGTTGGGGTAGGCAGAGTCTATAGAGAGAGCGCCAAAGGCTACGGTCCAAACACACTACTTTCGCTTCCTCAACTGACATTATCCTCTTCATGCATGCACGTCAACAACTCTTAATATTACCTTTTTTTAATAAATCACCTATTACATGGTTAGAGGTGTGCCTAGGACGTCCTCGACTGACTTCACCACTCAACTGTGTCTGAACTACGAAAAACCGAAGGTACGTGTTTGAGAACCGCTCCCGAGATTTTACCTATAGAAAACGTACGTAAGCCGATAAACTAGCACGAACTTAGTAGTAATATTTGAAATTCATTAATATTTTATTAATATTTACTTTCCAAGTTATAATGCCTCAGCACGTGATGTGTCTCCTCGGTTTGACGATAACAACAAAGTAAAGTAATTTATTAATAATGTTAATGGATCTCCAGAGTCAAAAATAAGAGAAATATCGTGTTATTCTCACACCTGGGAATAAAACATAAAATTTTTCGTATAATTAAGGAATGAAATAGAAATAAATATTGCAGTCACGTAGTTGAATAAGAAAAGATGAGATATTTTAATTACTTTTTGTCAAAACAAAAACGTCCATTAAACGAAGAAATTAATCATTATCAGGCACATTATTTCTACTGCTGAACGAAGGCCTCCCTCAGAATATCCAGGTTCACAAATGTTTATTTCAGGTCTGAGTGAGATCGAAAATGTTATTAAATATATTTTATTATACAAAATAAATATATTAACTAGTGGCCCATCCCAGTTTCGCATGGGCGCAGTGTTTTTCTTTTATTTCACTCGTGTTCTAATAAAACCCAACATACCGCCATCTATTAGAATCTTATGGAACTCACAGATAATTATAATTCTTTATCAGATATTCAACAAATAATTTGCAATAAAAAGTATTGCGACTACACATTGACATCTAAACTATCCTACCATAATTTAATTAAAATTGGTTAAGTAATTTAGCGAGTTCGACGACAATAAACGTGACACGAAATTAATCTAATTTATTTATTATTAAATTTAAAAAATCATAATAATTCAACTTCTACTGCCGACTTCGCCACTGAAATTCATACTTATGTTCCTATAAACTGTATAGTAATGATACTTTCCTAAATTATTAGCTTTCACGTTCAATTATTATATTAAGAGATGAAATTAGGGTTGAAATTTTCTCTATCTCTCAAATCTATCCCTTAGGTAATAAAGTAGGGTTTTAATTAAATTTGCATGAAAATTTGGATGTGGGATGAACATCACTCAAACACCACTGTATCGCCGATGATGTAAGTATGTAGAAATGTTTTTTTATGTACGCTTTATCAGTTATTATGAACTTCATAATAGGGGACTCTATTGCCGGTTTATCAGGAAGATGACCTGACTCCATACTACTACTATGAGTAGCCTAACGGGAAAACCCTTAAACAATGCGCCTGGTTTTAAAATCGGAACCCAGCCCTTTCCATCATACGCGGTAATTTATTCTGTCGAACAATAAAGATAGATGTAGTTAAGAAAGATTCGAATCTTGACGATGCTCTCTGTATAAAATTAACAACAACAAGTTTATGAGTTGTTAGTTTCTTAGAAAAAGCAGAGATTAGTGGTCAGACGACGTTGATGACATCAATTTTCAAATATTAATTTATTTATTTATTCTTTTTATACATCATGACCCCTATCCCACCACACACCCGCCACTGTAACTCCTGTGCTCCAGGATCAACAGCGGCACGCACAGTATTGCCATAATCCCGCAACGAAGTTAATCAGAAAGACATTATAAAGGAGGAGTTGGAAAACAGAGAGTTGTCCACTTCCCTCCACAGCAAAGCGGGTGACTAAACATTGAACGATCACTATTTTCACCTTCACATAAAAAAACATAAACATACATCATGTAAAAAGGTAGTTACTGTCTAAGACTGTTTCTTAATTCACAACTGTATAGTACTTATACCTCGTAAAAGCTACCCTCAGAATATCCGTTAAGTAAACGTCCTCAGATGGAAACGTTAAACTATAATACCCATAAAAAGAAACACTTCGAGCGGAATTAAGTAATCCTAAAACAGTTTCTGAATTCCTTTTAACAGAATAAGATAAGCAAAATTAAAATACCTTTTAAGATTTAGCCGTATTTATCGGATTACAGCTAACTAAGATAATGGTTCGCTCAGAGTATTTAATCTCTCAGTATGATCGTAAAGATTTAAAAGAGAAAATTGGCATTCTTGACTTAAACCCTGAGGGGTAAACTGAAGCGTACACATTGGAACTGCACCCAAGATCCGCAAGTTAATAAAGTCCTACATAATATCATCATCATCAGCGCATATAGTCTCACTGCTGGGCACGGGCCTCCACCACAACTGGGAGAATTTAGGCCTTAGTCCACCACGCTGGCCTAGTGCGGCTTGGCGGACTACACACCTAACAAAATTCCTAAGAAGTTTTAGGTGTGCAGATTTCATCACGATGTTTTCCTTCACTGTTAAAGCAAGTGATAATTCATTGACAATACACAAATAACTTCGAAAAGTCAGAGGTGTGTGCCTGTGGAGTACGAACCAGCGACCGCCGAGATTCTCTACCGCGCGCTTAAACCTCGAGGCCATCATTACTTAAAAGGAACAAGAAAACCAAGTCTAAATAATTTTACCTTCCAACCAAACAAACAAAAACACATACCTCAAGGTCTCAATTAAATGCTAGGGAACTTCGTGAAACTGCGCCAACCCAACAATTACACTTTATTAAAAGCAGCCCTTTAAGCAACGTGTAAATTGTACGAAAATCCTCCAAGTCTGGCAATGTTCTCGGAGATATTCAAACGTTCCTAAGATATGTGGAGACAGGTGGAGGTGGAATAACTTTATATCGTATGCGAAGTGACTATTATGTCGACGTCGCTCCGACTTGGTAATTCACATCAAGACGTTTTATTTACTTTTAAAGTGACTTATAAAAGTGAAGTGCTGGAAGAGTTTCGCCACCTCCCATTCTGACGATTTAGTGCTTTAAATATTATATAAGTTTAGTTATCTGGCAATCTCGTAAAGACAGTGGGAAACGGCTAGTTACAGAACGCTTCTGAATGAGCAAAGAACGTAACTATTTTATCACTATGTAAATCATATTCAAAAAATAGATACATAGTTATATGCCAATATTCAATATCCAATCAATAACATGGTAATTACTTTAAACTTTATATTTTACTGTTTATAACTCAATCGCGCAAACGTGAATAAATGGATTTGAATAAAATAGGCAATAAATTATTTATTATTTAGTAAAGAAAAGTAGTGATGGGCTCGAGGTTTAGGCGCTCGATCGAGAACCTTGTTGGTAGCAGGTTCAAACCCCAGGCACACACCTCTGACTTTTCGTAGTTATGTATGTATTCACAATGAATTATCACTTACTTTATCAGTGAAGGAAAACATCGTGATGAAATCTGCACACCTAAAAGTTCACTGAAATTTCTTAGGTGTGTAGCCCGCCAACCCGCACTAGGCCAGCATGATGGACTAAAGCCTAATCCCTGGAAATGGTAGAGGAGACCCGTGCCCAGCAGTGGGACGTACATGGGATGATGATGATACTTATTATTTATTTCAATCTGGACTTAATTCTACACTGACAGCATCGGGTTCTAGCTAACTACGAATATATATTTGTCACATATCAAATTTTCATATTACACGCCAAAACATCACATAAATTAGGTCCTAATATGTGTACAAGTACAAATTACACACTCGATATTGCCCACGGGTCATATACTTCATAACAAAATGGATACGGTACGCTGATGATCAATCGTGCCGGCAACGTATTCAGAATTAATTCACATTGGCGTCCACTGACAAATATTATCGGAAAGTGATCCATTTTCGTTTCGTTGATATATTTTCATTAAATTCTATTTGTCGATATATTGGTACAGGTTTTGATTTACTGACGTGTTTACCTTTATTTTATCGATAATAATTTTGGCAGTTTGCGTGATTAAATGCCGACTGGGAGGGGAAAGACAGGTTC
Source organism: Hemaris fuciformis (assembly GCA_907164795.1). NCBI lineage: Eukaryota > Metazoa > Arthropoda > Insecta > Lepidoptera > Sphingidae > Hemaris > Hemaris fuciformis. Next base: position 4,562,802 of record OU015443.1, read on the forward strand.
AATCCTAGCGCTAACTATAGTAAGGGAGCAGTAGAATCCCACTATTGCAACAGTGGCAATTTATTGGTGACGATACGGAGGCACAAAGTCTTCACAAAAAGAGAACCAAAAGGGGACGATGGCACGGATGGCATTTGCCTGAATCAAAAGTGTGGGTGGTACCTCCAAGACGGCCGAAACAGTTATTTTTATTTGCTACACTGGGCAGTTAAAGAAGCATTTGGTGCGCTTCTCGTCTACACGTCGGGGTCTCTGTTCAAAAGTTTCATTTTGAGCCCCATTTTTTATTTATTTTATTAGATTAAATAGTCTCGTAGTAGCAGTGATGGCCTCGAGGTTTAGGCGCGCGGTCGAGAATTTCGGCGGTCGCAGGTTCAAACCCCAGGCACACACCTCTGACTTTTCGAAGTTATGTGTGTATTCACAATGAATTATCACTTGCTTTAACGGTGAAGGAAAACATCGTGATAAAACCTGCACACCTAAAAAGTTATTAGGAATTTCTTAGGTGTGTAGTCCGCCAACCCGCACTAGGCCAGCGTGGTGGACTAAGGCCTAAATCCTCTCAGTTGTAGAGGAGGCCCGTGCCCAGCAGTGGGACGTATATGGGCTGATGATGAGTCTCGTAGTTTCTGACACTTACGTCACAAGACTTACGCGCCGTGATATAACTGACTAAAAAATAAAAATAAAAAAAAAGAATCAATCAACCCGATATATGAAAAGAATGAGTGGACCAAACTGAACTTAGAGAAGCTAAATACATCTCTCAGTACTGACGTCGATGTAGGGAACGCAGATACATTCCGCCCGTTAGGTAATCGTATCTGTACAAATTTCCCCTGGGTTTCACTCACTGTAACTGCAGTCTAAATTTGTTGACTCGCATATCTTTGTCGAACAGACGCAACCGAACATTTACATTCGTTGATCCTTCCGTAATGCTACACTGGGTATGCTGCGTTTTGTTTCAGATATATTGGCGGGTTTGTTGTTTTAAAATCGAACGCTGTGTTTACGTAATTGACTCGTTCTTTAAAAGTTGTTATTTCTTTTTTAACCTCCTGAGACCCAATGTCCTACCTGTAGTACATAAACTTCATCCAATTATCGACCTTATTAATTTTCGCCTATAAAAGGTGTGATTTTGATCGATCCGAGACCGATACAGTGCAAGCATGTCTTGCAAATCATGCGGCAGCGCAGATCATCAGAGACGAAGTTCCAAACTGTGCAAAAATTATCTAGCACCGATACGCAAGCGAGGGGCGGAAGAGCCGCGCTATGTTCGCTTCTCGACGCTCCGACTACCATGCGGCTAATTAATATTACGAATCGTTGCATTCCATTATCTATTCTTGTTTTATTTTTTTTGCGTAAAGAATGATATAGAATGCATCGCTATTATTGACGTGTTATCATGACTTTGTTGATAGTATGCTCTACCAGTTATGTAGCTTTATATAATATTATGTACATGTTATGAATTCTTTAAACCAATTATATGCTCAATGTATTCACGTTTTGCTCACGTAAGGACTAATAAAACATTAGTTTTATTTTTAACAGTATTTGAAATCAAGACAAAAGTAATGATACTAACACTCAGTATTAGATGTGTCATGTATTTTGATTATACTATAAGTATCTTACCTTTCAAAAAGTTTTGGAATTACATATAGTGAGGTACTTGTACTGTTTAAAAAAACAACGTAAATGACTTATTTCTAAAACCAGGAAAGAATTTTCAATACCTAACAATTACAAATTTATAGGGACTATTGTGTCCTCTAAACATAGCAAACCAAAAATAATATTTTGATAATGTAATGTGGATTATTTTCATTAACCTCATTTGAAATTTAAGCACAAGTCACAACCCTTATCAAAATGGACCTGATAATATTCTATCATAGGATTTTATTGAAAAAATGAAAAGTGTAGTCTCTTTAGTTTAGATTAACATGAAGTATTTATTAAAGACACAATTGATGGAAAATAATAACTATATCCAAAACACATATCTGGAAACCTATAAATTTTTTGCTTATTGTTAAAATAGCAGATTCAAAGTAGAAAAAAGGTATAAGAATACATCATCATCATCATCACCCCATATGTGTGCTACTACTGGGGACATATATGGGGTCCTTGTCCTTTCTGACAGGGTTTTGGCCTTAGTCCACCATGCTGGCCTAGTGCGGGTTGGCAGACTACACACACCTAAGAAATTCTTAAAGACTTTTAGGTGTGCAGGTTTCGTCATGATGTTTACTTTATTTCACTATTAAAGTATGTGACATTATGAATAAGAGTTCATACATAGACACCAGCTTGCGAAACGAGAGGCCGCGGGTTCGATCCTTGCACCGAGACAAATGTTTGTGTGATCCGCAAATATTTGTTTCGGGTTTGGGTGTTTGTGAGACTGAAAAAGTCTCTCGTAGTCTCTGATACCCACGACACAAGACTCGTATCTTAATGTGGGGTTAGAGCTATGTATGTGACTGTTGGGTGTATTTATTTATACTATGATATATTGGGAGATACTTATAATAATTTAAATACATCGGATCGGACGCGCGGATATATTATGACACAGAACCGCAAATATATTTATCGATAACAACTCGACAATACTTCCTTTATTTTGATAACCAATTAAATAGGATTTGTATGATTAATATTTTTTTAAATTCTTGTAATGGAAAATAAATTATTGGAGGGTTTCAGGGCAATTTATATGATTTTACCAGTATATAATACAGGTTTTTTTTTTAACAAAAAATAATCATTCTTTTAAAAAATTGTAACATAGGTAGGTACTTACTCACTAAATTACTTTTATATTTTGTACACTGCTTTTACACAAAAATAGCCAAAAGTAATTTCTGAGATAGAGCACCAAATTGGTCGGAAAAAACAGCAATTCATATTGAAAAATAGAAAAGAGGAATCAATAATAGTGTACTTACAATACATATAACCTAATTCTTAATTAAATAAACACCTTTTAATTTCTTTTCTATCTCTCTCAAACCACAGGAACTTAATGGATATTTTTTTCTTTGACTTTATAAATTGAGGAAGGTAATAGCCTTATCGTTAAAAAAAATCCCGACAAAAATAAAAATTTTGACGTTTTCCTAACAACCATAGGTTTTTGATATAGACAGACAGACACCTGCTGTACATTTCACTTAAATCTTAAACATTCTAATCCAATTTTACATCAATAATATAATTCTTATGCGTTATATAATAATACTAGCTTTTGCCCGCGACTCCGTCCGCGTACACTACAGGGTTGGGTTCAGAAAGAAAATAAGTTGTAGTCTATTTTACTCCACAGAGTCCCATTTATGTCCATATCAAAAATCGTTTACATCGGTCAAATGATTTAAGCGTGAAAGCATAACATACATATAGTTACATATACATAGTTAGTCGTCTACACGTCGTTTCATCGTTCTAGCTTCAAAAATGACGAATTTCCAGACAAACTTTCACCCCTATTTTTATTTTACCCCCTTAAAGGTACATTTTTTTACAAACCTTTAATGTCATATTTATTTATTTCTAATCAACAGCCTAAAAAATAAGTTTCAAGCTTCTAGCTTTAAATATGACAATACTTTCATACGTTTCATCCCCCCTTTCAACCCCTTAAAACCCCTTTTCCGGGATAAAAAGTACCCTATGTCCTTTCTCAGGGTCTAAACTATCTGTGTACCAAATTTCATTTAAATCGATTCAGTAGTTTTAGCGGGAAAGCGAGACAAACAGACAGACAGAGTTACAATCGCATTTATAATATTAGTAAGGATTAATATTTAAGTCTCTAGTAATCTCTTATATGATCCAGCGAGTGATCGAGCTGCCAACACAAGTAATTCCCTCCTCGATACTCCTGTGGACGCCTCCTGCCACTGTGTGTGTGGAACCTGCAACCATAATGGCACGTTTTAACATATAACTTAAATACAAATGAGTACTTACGTACATTCTTACGAACTTTTTTATAAACACTTAAAATACTTTATCTTACTGTTGCTCTGTTTGAAAAATATGAAAAGTTTGTCTTATAAATAATGTGAGAAGATAAAGGTTACTGGACTTTAATAACTAGAAATTACATTCAATTTTATTAAAAAAATAATTTAACATCTAAGTTGTACAGGAGGCCCGTGCCCAGCAGTGGGACATAATATGGGCTGATGATGATGATGAAAAAAAAATATTTTATATCAGGTTTGTGATATAGTTGTACAACCATGATCAAGCTAGTCTTACTTGTACCTAACCAGTAGTAAGATTTGTATTGCACATACCCGTAAGCTATCCGCCATGATGGATCCTATGGTGACGCTGTACCATGTCTGCCTGTGCTCGTAGTGGTGTGGCGTGGCGGCCTCGGCGGCGGCCACGGCGGCAGCGCCCACCGGCACGCCCTGCGACTGCAGCTGCAACTCGATGCCCAGCGACGGCTGAGACAGCACCAGAAACGTCCCTATGTCGTACCACCTGCAAAATTATTTAACAGCCCTTCAAATACTTTTGGTTCACACAATTGGTTAAAAAAGCAATGTTTAGTCCACCTCAGGGTTGCATATTTGATGGTTTCCAAAAAAATATATTGTAGAGAACTTTTAAATAGTCATTAGTAAATAGTAGTAAGTTAGTAAATATAAGAATAATAAATAGGTAGTTAGTTAATAGTAATTGAAAAAAGAATCTTGGCAGAAGGGTAAAGAGTTCTTGTTTCTCCATTAGCAAATTCTCAATAGCATGACACAGCCTATGTAACTACGCCTAATAAATATCCTATTATAGAAAGAGAGAAAGAGGTATATCCTACATTCTCTATATACCTCTATTATAAAATAAGGGACATTATGGGCCATATGGTCTATGAATGTAGGCCACCTTTGATACAGGCACGAGAGTTTATGTATGTTCTCCACAGCCACTACAGGGATGTTGTTAAGCTCAGAGTGTACTGATCGTATGTGAGCGATGCGCTGTTTGGCCACCGGTTGGGCCGCTGTCACATCACTTTGGGCTGCAGAACAGAACCTCTGCAAGAAAAAATAAAATGTTACATCTCACCTTATCTGATCATTACATGGAATAGAGACATACAGATAAATACATAAAATGTCATTGCAATTTAAAATTCATCGTTTTCAGATAAGTACTTAAAAGAAAATGTAGGTATTTGCGATCAAGAAATCATTGCACTCTTCAAATCCAAATAATTTTAGTAATTATTTGTGTCTTCTCCGATTCCAGCACCGCCGGCGCCTAAGCCACCAACTCCGCCAAAACCACTCTAGAACCGCCGCTTCCTCCGTTTCCTGAGCCACTTCTAGTTCCGCCTTTAGATCCTCCGTATCCACCGTCAATTGTTACTCCTTCTTCAACTGTTTCTTTTTTTCAATTGTTTCTTCTTTTTTCCATTACATTTTTTTTTCAGCCCATAGCCTCTTGAATGGCTGATGTGCTGGGCCCGTAACCTCTTGAATGGTTGGTGTGCTGGGCCCATAACCTCTTGAATGATTGATATGGCTACGTAGATCATTTTGAAAGTAAAAAGTCACTTAAGGACTTAAAGAAAAACTGTTTATTAAAAGGTATAATAATTACAAATTATATCAGACAACTAAAACATGTTACTACTTGAAATGATTTGAACGAAATAACAAATATGTCACAATTCAATCTAAACATACAAAAACTGACATTCCTAATTCAAACACAATTTTATACATAAACCAACCAGATCCATAGTTGACATCAAAAGAGTATGTAATTATGTATACTCTGAGATAGAGATGAAACGATAAGAGTAAATACAAGTACATACTCAATACTTTTTTCCGATAGCAAGTACTTTTAGTATCGATACTTTGAAATGAAGTATCGAGTAGGTATCGGTCAAAAGTACTCATATCAGTAATCAGTATACCAATGTCACTATTTCATTCCAACATCTATGAAAATAATCCATATCCTAAATTGAAGGTTTTTAACGCATCCTAGTCTTAATTTTATGTAGTTGGCATACAAGCACGTACCTATATATTTGAATGAAGGTAGGTGCCTCTGTACCTTGCGAAAGGCTCTTTTCCAAAGCAGGCGCAACAGTGATTGCTTCCAAAAATCGCTTAACCGGCAAACATTTGGAAAATTAATATTTTTGGAAAGCACTGCAAAAACTGACTATTTTCATAAATTCCAATAAATAAATAAATAAATACACCCAACAGTCACATAGTTCTGATCCCACAATGAGACACGAGTCCTGTGTCGTGGGTATCACATCAGTAACTTTTTTTTAACTATTTAACTGCTGCGTGTTACGTGTGTCACTGGTGAGTGGTGTGGTTTAATGGGGAGGCCCGGCAAAAGGCAGGATCTCGGTATTTGATACAATTTTCCTGCCTTTTTCGGGGTTCAGTGAATTAGATCTGTGCTGCCACGGGGGAAAGTCACGCGCAGGCGTATTTCCGCCCCTGGCAGCTAGATAGTTTAGACTATGTGCGCGATAGTATCAGTAACTACGAGAGACTTTTCGGTCTCACAAACACCCAGATCCGAATCAAATATTTGTGGATCATACAAACATTTGTCTCGGTGCGGGGATCGAACCCGCGGCCTCTCGTTTCGCAAGCTGGTGTCTAGCCAACTGCGCCATGGGGCTGAAAATCCTATAATTTTGTACTTATTAATAAAAAAATACCAATACATGTTAAGATTTTTATTCTAAATTTACCAAAAACGAGTCGATACGAGTAAGTATCGATACTTGACGACCGAAATGGTATCGAGTAGAAGTATCGATACCTTAATGGTATCGTTTCATCCCTACTCTGAGATTACCAATCAACATATACAAAACTAATTATTAAAAATTCAAGCATTGGAAACTCTTTGAATAAAATTTTAAAGCTGGCATTTAATATTACAATTTAAAAATTTAAAAATAAAAATTTTCGGCTATAAAAGGTGTGATTTTGATCGATCCCATACAGTGCAAGCATGTCTTGCAAATCATGCGGCGGCGCAGATCATCAGAGACGAAGTTCCAAACTGTGCAAAAATTATCTCGCACCGATACGAAAGCGAGGGGCGGAAGACGAGCTGTCCGTCGTTGAGGTGTATGCGGTGAAGCGCGGTCTGCGCGCCGCGTTGTGTCCACTTCTCGACGCTCCGACTACCATGCGGCTGTTGGGAGAGATAAGATCCGATGTCGTCGAATTGTCAAGATTGTACATTCGTTTGGGAGTTTTCGTCGATTTCTATTTCAAGACGGTCGATCGAAACGCTTCGTTGAAATCTTTCCAGGACATGATGAATTTCGTGTACGCGCTCAAGAGCAAGGGTCCGTACGCCGAAGCCTACTCGCGAATGGTTGAGGGCCACGACGTGCGACCGTACGACGGACGACATAGATCCTATATAATTCAAGAGTTGGCCAAACAGTACTGGACCGTTCTGAAAACCAACGTGACGACGTACGCCTATTCGCGTCTCGTGCGCTACTTCAAAGTCAAAAGAAACGACCGGCGACTTTTTGAAGCGTTCTTCCAGAAACGATACACGGCGGACGATGACGAACTGAACTCGGTGTGCCGTCTGATCAACGTCGACTCGCCCTGGTACGCCACCATACCGGAATGGTTGCGAATACAAGATGCGATGATCGGAAGAGGTGATGCTTCGTTCGTTATTTTTCCACAACCCAGTCACGGACTGAAACACGTCACCTACACGAGCAAGGGCTGGCACGAGTTGTTGCGTAGAGTTTCTCCACGGACTATCGCTTCGGATTGGAAAAAGATCGAGGATCACAGGAAAGAGCTGTGGGCTCCATATCTCGACAGCAAGACAATCGATATGAAAAAGTTCGGTTGCACCGTTCAGACGGACGGTCGCTCCGTGTCGCTTTCGATGACGCGTCGAGTCAAGAACATTTCCTCTGTTGCCACCAAGAGACCTAAAGCTTCTTACGACAGGACGATAGCCGTCGATCCGGGCAGCAGAGTGCCTATAGCCGCGTGCGACGATCGGTACGGATTCAAGCGCATCACCAAGAAGTGGATACGTTCACACACTCTCGAATGGAAGCGCGATCGAGTTCGGAAGAGATTGTTGGCGTATATCGAAACGGCCGAACGACTGGACAGAGAACGCATCGAAAAGGAGCTAGGCGTAGTGTTGACACCGAAAGGCGGCACGAACGCGGCACATTACGCTTCGTTCCGATTGAAATGGTTCGAATCTCGTCAGAAACCATTCGAGACGCACTCGAAACTGACAAGGCTCAAATTTGACAAGTACGTAAACGCAGCAAGAACGAACGAAAAAATAGTCCGAGAGGTGTTTCTAAGTGACGCTCCTTCCGATCGAGTCTTGGTGTTGTATGGAGCCGGATATAAGTTCATGAATCGAGCCACGTTCTCCGGACGGAAGTTCAGACACGACGATCTTCTTAAGCGGTTGCGAGCGCGAAGAAACATCACAGTGGAGACGGTCGACGAGGCGTACACAAGCAAGGCTTGTTCCGCGTGCAACGCTCGAGACGGATCGTTCCATCGTCTGAAGATCGACCATAGGCTGCGACGCGGCGTCTGCCCAGACTGCAACGGAGCACCGTTGGATAGAGATTACAACGCCGCTCGGAACATCCTAGTGAACCATACACGGTCGACCGTCTGTCGGCCAAGCTGCACCGTGGCGAACGGCGCAGCGTAACCTCCGCCTAGAAAGAGAAATGAACCTCGGACTCAATAAGGTCTAAATTTGTATTTCGATACGATTGGGTCTGGGACGCAGGAGGTTAATGCAATCATAACACAATAATGAACCAGTCTGAAGTTAAAAAATTCTATATTTAAAAATAAAAATCTAGTTTTTTGGCTTCGTAAAATATAAGAAATTTTGGTTAGATTTTGTAGCTAATAATGACTGTAATTTATTATCTGTATTATTTACACACATATACCAAAAGAGAATAGAAAGTGTTGATTTATAATTGATATTTTTTTTAATGACAATTATTGAAGCATATTTTGCAAATGTCAATTTAGAACTAAAATTTTAATTATAATTAGTTTTGTAAATTTGACCACACAATCATGTCTGAAAAAGTTTACCAACTATCGTGTTCCATTTTTAAAAATCACACAAAAAAGAAACAAACCATTGCACCATTCATGGACATCGTTTATTCCATCCTCAAAGAATTGCGGCTCAAAGTTAATCTACATTGGACACACCCGACGACTAACGAATGAGATTGGCGTAACACCAATTTCCATACGCTTGCAAAGGCAATACACGTGCTGTGTACATGTTAAATGGAGTGATTAGATCGTCTCACACTGGCGACAGGGGGATGTGAAATAAAAAAGGAGAATATCGTACATACTACTACGAAAATTCTAAAGAAGAAAGACAACTCCACAGTAGGGCATGACGTCCTGAAGACTAGGTTTGTCTTGAAAAAAAAATTAATGCACAGAATGGATTTTATGCTGCCACTAACGGCTGTATCTCTAGATATGTATATTTATACACACAAGTTTTAGCTGTTGCTTTTAATGAGTCTTATATATTGAGGAGCAACCCTATTGTGCTTAAATTAAGCTTAATTTGTTCGATGAATCGAAGCCTTGATCTTTGTACGACCACACGAACCAACGAAAAATTAATAAGTTTTATCAAAAACGAATATAGAAAATGTTAATTACACATAGTGAGCGTTAATGAAGCGAGCAAGTAAATTAATATTTCAACTCAAATAAAACCGAAATCGGACGTTGTCCCAGCCAATTCCAATCTCATAAAACCGCTAAAACTGCAACTCTGCTGCTGTTTTTAATTAATTCACGAAAATGGTTGCCTTCAGACCCCGGCTCATTAAAATAGGAACGTTGGTTTTGCCTCGATTCACGAACAGAGTTCGCTCTTTGTGTCACTAAGGGAAACTCCATTGGTGCGGCCCGAAAATTTCATTGAGTGCAGTTTTGCATCCAAGCTTTCGTCGTAGGCTAACAAAAACCGCAGCCAACGGCAATAATGATGTATATAAAAGTAGGCAAAATAATCGTAATAAAAAAGACGCCCAAATTAAAATAATCATAAAATTAATCATAAAAGAGCAACATGTTAATGATTAAGACTAAATATCCAAAGAGTCACAAATTTTATTTGAAAACAAAATAAAGAGTTTTGTGTTTACATTGACTAGATGGTATCAGTATAAAAAAATACCTAACTTGATACATGTACATTTAAAAAAAATGCATATTTAAGAAATTTAATTATCTATTGCTTTGTTTCTATTTTGCTCGTTTAATTTTAACGTGTAAGAATAAAGTTAATTTTAAAAATAGAGTTTGTGTCAAAGTAATATGGCTATCTACTTCTATCGGTTCTTAATATAATTAACAAAATCTTCGGTGTAACCATTGTAGAAGCTAAACAAAACATCGTCGAGGTGTTTTGGTACAGGGCCAAAACCCTAATAAGTATGTTCTTACGAGTATTGCTAAATGTCTGCTCTCCAACACCCCTGGGCCAGATTAGAAACGTTAAGCAAAACATCGGTTCTTAGTACACAGTAAAAACATTTTAGTCTAACAATTCAAGATCTTATTCAGAAGTTATTTTCAGGAGTGTTTGGAAATATTCTATATGCGTCCATCTATTAAGAAATTTAATAGGTCATAATAATTATTCGTAATGGATTGAAGCAACCGTTGTCTCCACGCATAGAATAAACAACTATAGAAATAATTAACATAAAATAAAATAGAAAACTTCTCGTATAGGATAATACTTAATCACGGCTTTTTTTCTATATATCGAAGGGCTGTGTAATAATGTCGCCCTATTAAATAATCGCAAAGTATGAATAGCTTAAGGACTTACTATTACATAAATTTTCTAAACTTTAAAAATTATTTTTTTTATCACACAATTTGCTACAACAATAAAAAAAACTGTTCGGTATTTAAAAATGAAATATTTAGTTTTCTGTTTTATAGACAAACACACGTTACGCTGCCAGTTTTCGACGTAAAACCTTCGTAATATTAACAGCGCTGGCAAACAAACAAATCCCATACAGCCGCCCTCTAAATTCCGACCCCGGTGTGACACAAAAACAGTTTTACAGCTTTGTACATACTAAATTCGTTCGTTATGGACGAGCAATACAACTGCCGTATTTACAAAGGTAACTCACAATCCAATAAATTTACGTATACAGCACAAATGTAATTTGGAAATCGTTAACAAAAAACGATCGCTCCGTAAATTCAGACACACAGAAATTTAAGGTAACTGAACGTAACTGAACTGATACGTGTAGGTAATATCGTCCAGGAATATCAAAATAAAAACGCTGCGATTGGTCTGGCTTTTTACAATTCGATCATTTTTACCAGACAAATATTCTATACTAATATAGATTTAAAAAACGAGCAAGATTTGTTTTGTTGTTAGAATTTCAATTTCTTTTGACATTATTTGTCAGTAGTATATTCAGAACTGACAACGAAAAATGATGATAAAAAATTACGTTGTAAAAAGGCAATTTGTTAAATGAGTTATAAAAAATTGTGATATACCTTATTCACAATAATAGTCATGTGGGTGGATATGGAATGATATAAAATCATCATCTTGTTCTATGCAAATTAACCATCCGGTTTCGTAATCGTATTGATTTAAGTGAAAACTGTGATTGTTTACTGGCATACTTCCTGTTAGTACTTTAGTTGGTATCAATGCTGTTATTCTTCCAACTATATACATATACATACATATACCGACGTGACGGGGAGACCCAACTCTGCCCGGGCACAATATCGAATTTTGGGCTCATTTCCCGGGATCACTAAATTTTTGGGATGAAAAGTAGCCTATGTTACATCCCTAACTCTCATGTATTATATAAACCAAAAACAATTCAAATGGATTACGTAGTTTTTGTGTGTATTCGTAACAAAAAAAATAAAAAAAAAATACTCTTTGTAATATTAGTATATAGTAGATATGTATGTACATAGATATAGTATAGATAAGCCCATTTTATTAACCAAAACCATACCATTTGCCAGCTTGTCCAAAATTATATCAACATTATTATTTTCTAAATGCGCAATAGAAATGAAATTGTATTAAACTGTTTGATGTCGAATAAAATTGACGAAATTGTAATTAGCATTCAGTCGTGTTCAGTTAGCTTAAAACTGACGAAGCACTATGTATTAAATAAATTAAATTAATTAATTATAATTACAGGTTGACTGTTAGAAAATGACTTAGGCATTAAGTCCGCCTTTATACGCAATGTGTAAAAATCATTAATAAATAAATAAATTAAAATGCATTGTCACGTATAATTTTTTTAAATTAAAGTATTTTTAAAATAATTAAGAAAAATTATCAACATTGTTACAAAACGTAAACTGAAGTGCCTCACGTAAGTGACACGCGGTACTCAGCTTGAACTGCCGGCTCGACCAGAGTAGTAGGTACCACTGTCTTGCAAAAAAGGAGCATTTGCGTTTCTTACGGTCTTTGGCGGATGGATGAGGGTTGCTCAAGTCCGGAATGGTTAGCGCTTACTTGGGGAGGCCAACGTTAGTTAGTTTAGGAATAGTTTGCTGGCTCACGTGTTCCCTCCTTCCTATGATCCTGGATCCTTTAAGCGAAGCGTGAAGAAGCATTTGTGTGGGCCGGCATGATTATGTCGACCAGCGGGTGACCATTATCGTTTCTCGCTGGTCGGTATTTTTGTTTTGGACTTCACTGTGCTTACCATCAGGTTCAGTGGAGTCTCTTTGCCGTGCCCGAATTAAAAAAAAAAAAGTTCAGCAGTGGTCGGTGATAAGCTATATACTATCAGCTATAAGGTGAGTATATACATATATGATTATAATCGTATTTGGCCAGTTCATTAAATTAACTATACAGTCACAGAAACCACATAATTATATCGATATAGAATATCTCTGAATCGCCTAATTTAATTTTACATAGTATTTTTATTAGCAACAATTAGTAAGTAAATTGGTCGGAGTTTTACTGTGTTGCTACAGTTTGTATCATTATGACATGTATCGTTATGACATTTGTCATTGCAACTATGTCAATTAAAAAAATAATGGTATTTTCTATTTCAAAAAAATATGACATTTCGTGTTGCTGAGGGAGTTTCTTGCCGTTTCTTCTCCACAGCGATAACACGTTTCAAAGCGGCAATAGTTTATTTTAAAATAGCTTAAAATTTACGATTCAAAAGAACTTGTAAAAGTCTATTTGAATAAAGATAATTTGACATTGACTTTGAACAGTTTCAACCGCACAATACATTATAATATGTGGCATATTTTTTATTACTTTATTCCAACTTTATATGACTTTATATGAATATATAAAGTCGTGATGGCCTCGAGGTTTGGGCACGCGGTCGAGAATCTCGACGGTCGCGGGTTCAAACCCCAGGCACACACCTCTGACTTTTCGAAGTTATGTGTGTATTCACAATGAATTATCACGTACTTCAACGGTGAAGGAAAAACATCGTGATGAAACCTGCACACCTAAAAAAGTTCTTAGGGATTTCTTAGGTGTGTAGTCTGCCAACCCGCACTAGGCCAGCGTGGTGGACTAAGGCCTAAACCCTCTCAGTAGTAGAGGAGGCCCGTGCCCAGCAGTGGGACGTATATGGGCTGATGATGATGATGATTCATATAATTCATCGGGATTCTGGGTGTATTGTGAGTAAACCCAAAGGCTATCTCGCCTACTTAGTCTTATCTCTATGTAATTCTATGGTTACAGTGCTACGGCGCGCATAACAATATGTTACATTCACATTGTATGCCACCGAGCATAATATTACTGAGATCATGATACAGCTACATACCTAAGCCTTAAATTAACCAAATATGCGTGCGAAACAAGGCGTAACTTGCAGATAACGTTATTTGTGGTTCACGCTACAATGGTTTCCTCACTCGACAAGATATTTAAAAGCTGGCCATTAGGAACGTACTCCGAAATTTATTCATAAACTTTATGGAACATTGAACAAAGCGAAATTAACTACGGCGGAGTTGAGGTGAGGTCTTGATCAAAATAATCTTGAGCTCAAACCTGCGAACAAACGACTTGAAATCGCCTCTGTAGATAAGAAAGTTAGCCTGATATAAAGTTTAAAGGGCATGATTCAGACGGCAGATTCAAAGGCATTCCAGGCAGGAACCAAGTGATAGTTGAAGTCTTTGTACGGGTAGGTAAAATTATTTGTTTTACATGGTCGTACTCGAAGTGTGGTGACTTGTGTTGGCTGATATTTTAACGGGCTTCATTAATAGATTCCTTTATATATAGATTTATTATGGATATATATTTATGTCTTTTTCATAACTTGTACACTTACCTTCAACTCTTTTCTTACATGTCCATTCTTGGTTGTCTATAAGAGATCGCCTCGTGCGATAAGACCGCCTTTTGTACTAGTCTAATGTAATGTACTCCTTTGTATTCTTATATTGTGTACAAAAAAGTTTTAAATAAATAAATATATCCTGGGTTGTCTTAAAAAAAACTGCCTGGTAAGGTCTACAGCTTAAGTAAACGGCGTGCGAACTAGAGGTCCAAGGTTTGCTTCCAATTCTGCCTATGTATATATGATCAAGTTTTCTATTAGGAAATTCTCTGTACCCAACGGTCTGGGAATGTTTTATTACATCACAACAATCACATACATAGGTCTGGTCCTACATTAGGATACAAGTCCTGTCTCGTGGGTGTCATTACACACAAACACTCAGACCCGAAACAAATATTTGTGGATCACACAAACATTTGTCTCGGTGCGGGTACGAACCTGCAGCCTCTTGATTCGGAAGCTGGCATCTAGCCAACTGCGCCACGGGGCTGTCAATAGCATCAGAAAATAAAATCATCACATTAAATGAATCTCAAAATGAATCCTCAAATAATAACGATGTCATTGCTATTCTTAAAAATACTGGGCTATCAGCCTTGTCAATAGTGAAGTTTTCGTAAGGAAAACTCAAAATATGAATAAAAATCACAAACAATTGTAACGTCAGAGTTGCTGACTTCGCACATTTCAAAGCCCCTCCTCCACCGACATATATATTAGCACCAGTAATTATAGAGCTTCGTCCGATTTAATTCCAGTAGGTGACGTTAAATTAATCCACCATTCACGCTGTGTAGAAGTTTTGAATATTAAACGAACTAATTACAGTTAGGTACCGCTGCATCTAAATGGTAGCGCCTGTCTCGCAATTAATATAATATTCTGACGTTATTCGCATTAATTCATATGAACAGTACAGGAATGGCGTTTTAGCCAAATGGAGCGAGAAGACGTTCTAGAATTTTAGGATTAATCGTCGCTTTATATAGACAAGAGTTATTGCAATGTGTGTTGTATTAGATACTACCTCAGTATTATCCTTTTGAATTACAGTGTTAGTTCTAATAAAATGAGTACACATACATACATAATCTCACACCTGTATTCCTCGAAGGGGTAGGCAGAGGTGCATTTCTGCACCCACATTTCCCCAGGTATGTATCAGCCCAACGTAATAGGGGGCGAGCCTATTGCCGTTTATCGGGCACAATGCCAGACTCCATGCTGCTACTGAGTATATTCCAAATAGATAAACCCAATAACAATAAATAATATCTTATTTATATATCTATTTATGTATTTGTGTATGTATTTATGTGTGTATATTATGTTTTTCGTGTATGTATAATTTTAATCGTAACTTATATTCTATATCAATATTCTATATTTTTGTACACACTGCCCTCCAAATTAAATCCCTTCAGTTTGTCCATCCTATGGTTGCCTTGAAAAGATCGCCATGTGCGATAAGGCCGCCATTTGTACCTTTCAATGTATGTTATTTTATGTTTTTGTTTTATGTTTAGTGTACAATAAAGTGTTAAATAAATAAATAAATAACACTTTGCCCGACCCAGGAATCGAACGCAACACTTCGATATCGCACGGCACATACCTGTGCCGCGAGACCACAAGGCAGTCAGTTTAATAAAATGAGTTGTAATAAATATTAGATACCGCAATTTCTTAATTAATGAATGTAACCTATAAAGTGACCTTAGTGCTTAATTTTTACATACAATTTGATAGAAAAACCAGTCATAATAACATGTTAGCGTGTTTTCCAGTATTTATTTGAACAACACTGCTTATACTATGAAGTATGGTTGTGTAACTTCGCTTTACCTGTACAAAGATATATTCAAATGCAATCTTCTACGGTTTCTGTAGCTTTCGATTTATATTTATCCCGTACTTTTTAAGATATACGGTTCGTTCCGACCTAAAACAATAATTTTCGTTAAAGAGTTATTTTATTATAATAAATAGAGCATTGCAAATAAAGCACGAGTCTCCAATTCTTTTATAAAAATATTTCCAAAATACGACTTAAGTAAAGTTAATTTCAAATCCTAAGGCAGCCGTCCAAACATTTATTAATAAGTTTTACTATTCCAATTCATCATTCTGAGGAGATTTATAGTTCTTAGAAATTTGAAGATTATAACATGTCAAAATTTCTAATATACTACTATAATAGTAGGCACTCATCATCATCAGCCCAAATACGTCCCACTGCTGGGCACGGGCCTCCTCTACAACTGAGAGGGTTTAGGCCTTAGTCCACCACGCTGGCCTAGTGCGGGTTGGCGGACTACACACCTAAGAAATTCCTAAGAACTTTTTAGGTGTGCAGGTTTTATCACGATGTTTTCCTTCACCGTTAAAGCAAGTGATAATTCATTGTGAATACACACATAACTTCGAAAAGTCAGTGGTTTGAACCTGGGGTTTGAACCTGCGACCGTCGAAATTCTCGACCGCGCGCCTAAACCTCGAGGTCATCACTGCTTATAGTAGGCACTATTTTGATACTATTATAAAATATTTAATTTATAAAATCCCAAACTTTTGTTATTTTGTAATAAAAGTACGTATTGAGTCAATACTATTATATATTTTTAATAGCTTATACTAGATCCCACTGCTGGGCAAAGGCCTCCCTCTTCTTCTTCCACTCCTCTATCTTGTGCTATATTACGCCACTCGTTCTCAAGGCGTCCAGGCTGTCTCTCCAGCGCATTCTCGGACTGCCACGCTTTTGGCGGCCCTCACATGGTATACAATTAGTGGCGGCTTTCGCCCATCTGTTGGGATCCATCCTGCAAAGTTGGCCGGCCCAGTCCCACTTCAAAAGTCAGAGATGTGTGCCTGGGGTTTAAACCCGTGATCGCCGATCGATTCTCGCCTAAACCGAGAGGCCATCACTACTTTGATAATAAAGTAATTTGAATATGGAATCCAAAAAGCCATGCACAGACAATACACACAACATCTCTAGATTTCTACCCAGGCTTAATCATGTGAACAAACGCAAAACGCTAACATCACGGCTTGTAAACAAAAGCGTATGCCTGCAGGCAGATCCCTGACGCCCCACGGGTACGGATTTAACCTTCCAAAACGCGATCTCAAATGCAATTACCGCGCTGTGTGAAACATGTTTGGATTCAAATATGCATGACTAAGCGCTGCTCGGCTACAGATTGCGGCTCGTGCTCAACAAAAGGAATTCTCTCGTACAGCGAATAAAGCTTGCCAACTTTACATTTTTTACGTCTTTTTGTCTCGGTTCCTCTAACGTGACAGGTGATTTGATTGAATAAGACAAATGTTTCTTAGAAAAATAAGAAAGAGGCAGTCAGTATTTTTGGTTCGCTAGTCTGGTTGTTCAGAGGACAGAGGTCCCGGACTGCATTCCGGAGTCGAGTAATGTTATGGGGGTTTTCATCGAGGAGATCTCAGTAGCAGCATGGAGTCTTGAGAAATGGACATAGGATCGCCCCTTATCACGATAATAATAATAATAAATACACCCAACAATCACATACATAGTTCTGACCCCAAATTCAAATACGAGTCTTGTGTCGTGGGTATCCGAAACTACGAGAGACATTTCGGTCTCACAATCACCCAGACCCGAAACAAATATTTGTAAATCACACAAACATTTGTCTCGGTGCGGGGATCGAACCCGCAGCCTCTCGTTTCGCAAGCTGGTGTCTACCCAAGTGCGCCACGGGGCTGTCAAACCCATAAAAGATAAAGTGACCGTGTATGTGTGTTTGCACGCGGTAGTCAAAATTTATAGCTAAGGCTTTTTTACCAAAAATATGTTGTCAATTCTCTGTTTAAACTACATCACACTAAGCATCACCATAATCTAACGCAATGACTTCACCTTAAACAAATATATAAAACTATTTGCGAATAACAAATTCCCTAGTCCCACCCAGCTCTAAATTAATAAAACCTATCAAATACATCATTAGTTTTAATTAAGAGGCGATCATTCCCGCATGAAGAATAAGGGCTAATTTGGTGTACAAGTCATTGGCGCCTCGGGCACGTCCCTACAAATTGATACACTGTACGTGATCCACTCAATTCGATGACGCTCATTTTGGCTTCTCAACACCAAATGGCCAAAGTAGCTCGTATATGAGGAAAGTGATAAAGTTGCCGCTTTAGGCTCACTTCTGACCTTCCGTAGCTCCCTGATGAGCGTTATTGTGCCAACTTATATTTTAAAGATCATTCGTGAGGAAAACGCGATGATATGAAGGTATTTTTTCATCAGAAATAAACACATATGAAAGTATAGGCGAAGCAGTATTTTAAATGCCATAAAGAACAAATGTGACGGTGTTTTGGAGCTGGTGTCCAGACTTTATGCTGTTGCTAATTAATTATTTTATAATGGGAGAACAGAATAAAGTTTTGCTCGATGCAAAATATCTAAGTCGACACCTGTGGTATTTTAGTTCAATTGTATTAATTCTGTACACTATAACATTTTTTTCATTCACTATCTTTTGAATACATTTGACGTACCTACTCCGTAAGTAAACCACTTTTTTCCAGGTTAAAAAAAGATAATCTCCAGTATCCTATTAATAAGCATGCCATAACTCATAAAAATCGGTTTAGGTGTGAATTCGCCACAACCTCATTTATTATTATTTTTATTAAATTTAAATTATTCAATTAGCTTCAAGATTTGCTTGTAGGTACCTCTGTCTACCCTCTCTCAAAGAAACATATGTACATCAAGTGGCTTTACTTCCATAGAAGCCCAAAAGCCCAGCTAGTGTCACAAAATACGAATAATAATCTTAAAGCTTTAACAAAAGCAATTTGACACATAAATGAGAATATCCTGACGCCACAATAAACAATTATAAACTAGACATCACACAATTAACGTGTAACGCTTTTGGCCTTCTATGGAAGTGCCACCACTGTGTACATGGTATGTGCGTGCGCGCGCGCGTGTGTGTGTGTACGCTTCACGTCTACATAAAATATATTTTATAACGACTGTACACAACTGGCTTGTACTAAATACTGTGTTTTTATCAAATATTCCAACATCAAAGTATTCTGACTTGCCAGCTCCTTTACGTTAAATTTTCGTGGCGGAATTCTCAGAAAGAAGTAATTACATTGGTTCTAAGAAAACTGGAACGTTTGACGATTTGAACACAATACAACAAAGTACCATTTTTTTTTTAACAAGTTGTATTAAGTAAATCTACTAAATAATGTATAGCATGGCCTCGAGGTTTAGGCGCGCGGTCGAGAACCTCGGTGGTCGTGGATTTCATTATTTATGTATTTAACATATGTATTCATAATGAATTATGACTTACTTTAACGGTGACGGAAAAATCGTGAAACGTGCACTGCACACCTAAAAGTTCTTAGGAATTTCTCAGGTATGTAGTCCGCCAACCCAGACTAGGCCAGCGTGGTGGACTAAGGCCTAACCTTTCGAACGTAGAGGAGGCCCATGCCCAACAGTGGGACATATATGAGCTGATGATGAAAATAACTCGTTATAAAAATCTTCATAGCTCCTCGAAATCCTAAGTACCCGTTAAATAATTTTAATCAAGTGGAACTTAAAATGTTGAATTTCTACCAAAATCTCCGTCATATTTAACACGGCGTAATATCACTCTTTACATAATCCCTGGCAATTCTCTTAATTAATACGAGGGCAATTCAACTTTCAACCCTCTTGAACGTCGAATGACAAGCAAATATCGCGAAGTTAGCGATATAAATATTTGGAATACGCTCCGTAAACAATCGCCGAGCATTTATGTTTGCTTATGATGTTTTTGTTATGATTTATACGAGTATCTTTACTGTTTCTACATACATAACCTCACGCCTGCCTTCCCCGCAGGGGTAGGCAGAGGTGCATTTTTGTACCCACATTTCGCCAGGTATGTATCAGTCCCAAGTATTAGAGGGCGAGCCTACTGCCATTTTTCTGCCACAATTCCACACTCCGTGCTGCTACTAAGAATTTCCTAAAGGATAACCCGATAACAATTTTTCCGACCCGGGAATCAAACCCGGGACCTATAGATCGCATGGCACATACATGTACCACGAAACCACTAGCCACTAGGTATATTTGTAACGCCCCGTTCGCACGGGAGTTAAAAAAACGTTGCGTTAAAGCACGGCGTCGGCGCTTTTTTAACGCCTTAAATTTGAGTGTTCATACGAGCGCTTTTTAATCACTCTTGTCTCGCCTCGCGCTTTAGTAAGACGTGAGAATGGTTAGCGCTAATTGACTAGCAGTAGCGGTTTCTGTCGCTAGAAGGCGAAAAAGGAAACAGAAGGCATTCATTCAAAGATAAAGTAATAATAATATATTATTGATTCCAATATGTTGTGTTACAACAAAAGTAGTTCTTAAAATCTATAACATATTACATAAATATATACTATTGTCAAGTTTTCAAGAGACATCTCACTCTAGGCAGAGCCTGTACTGTATCGTGAGATGTTCTTTAGTTACTCGTTACAATGTAATGTCTCCAGTGTAATTTAAATGTAAAGTTCAATGTAAAGTTTTAAATTAAATAACAAAGTGAAAATAAAAAAAAAACAAAAGGAAAAATAAAAAAAAAACACAGGAACCTTATATGCTACAGTAAAAATTAGGACTTAATCTAAAATTATATGAGATCAGGTTTATAATAAATATGTGAGTTTACAATTCAAAGAAAAGAGGTTTCATAATTTTTTCTGTATAATCGTATGTCCAGTTCAACAGTCTCTTTTGTATTCTAAATTTAGCTTCTTTACTAGATAAATGAATTGTGTTAAATAACTTATTAATACGGTTGTACACAAATGGTTTTGTATAGCAGCTAAATCTTTTGGCAAAAACTGTACTAACATGCCTTTGCGGTAATTGAAAGATGCGTTTCCTGATGAAAAACTCGTAGTCCTCTGAAAGTGCCAAAAGAAATATCTTTTCTTGCCTGTTTCTTGTTGCAAATGGTGTCAATTTTAGGAGTATTTTTGGACAATTTTAACTTTAATTCTAACTTGGTATCAAGTCGATTTAGTTTTTATCATAACCAGGTGAGAAAATCCAGTCTCACAATATATGTATGTTGTAGCCAATATGTTTGCCGCTCGTTCCTGCTAAGCGTCAAGTCGCCATTACATATATTATCTTGTCACGAACCCCCTGCCGTCGAATGGCGAACCCCACTTTGAGAAACCCTGGTCTATAGCAACTGATGAAATAATAAAAGATTAAGACTCTAAACTGTAAAGAACTATTTATTTTAACTTAATTAACAATGACAGAGCACTATGAGATTATCGACCGTAACACCAAGAACCTTTATTAGTTAACGCGCAATTATCCGTACATGTATATTGCTATTCAATTATACTAGGCGCTGCGCATGTCTGCGTTTCTCCCAACAGCAACATTTGACATATTGTTGAAAATGGTTGGCCCTCAAATAAATTTCAAGGTACCATCTGTACAACAGCTGGTTGTTACACTGAGATAAGTAAAACAATATTTAAAAAAATACAATTATATTTATTAAAACGAAATTAATCATAACGACATCATTGACAAACGCAGATAAACAAGACACGTCCACTCACGAGAACAGCGCGCTGCGCACTGACTGCAGCTATTTTCAACGCCCAAAATCGAAAATGCAACACTGCGCGATAAAAAAGCGTCGCGTTATAAAAACGCCGTCGTGTGAACAGATACTTGGGAATGCATTTATTGCATTTGAACGATTTTTTAACGCACGTTAAAAAAACTCCCGTGCGAACGGGGCGTAAAGATACTTATTATATTGGAATGGCAAATAACATCTCACTTGTCATCACCTCTTATCTACCCTTTCTTTGTTTCCATTCAATGGCTGTCTCTAAAAGATCGCCATGAACGATAAGACCGCCAATACTATTTACCTTCTGTGTTCTTGTTTTGTTTATTTTCTCCGTGTGTACAATAAAGTGTTAATAAATAAATAAATAAATAAAATAATGTCCAATGGCTTAAATGATCCCTCACCAGTCAACATTATATCGGCCTGATGCTAAGTCGTCAATGCCGTGTCACTCTCGGTGAGGTCGCACTGCCCACTCAGTGCGCCAGCGACCACGTAACCTTCGTATAAGTCGCCTTTTACGACAAACAAGTGATGATGTGGGATTCTAGCATAAAAGGGGGTTAGGCATGTGGCAAGGGCAACACGGCAGATGGCGGACTAGGGGTTACCTCTTGATGATAGAGCGTCCAGATAGACGCATATGTTCAGAACCTATACGACATATTTATATATATGACTGAAATCATCATGCTTGCACTCTAATATATAAACACCTCTACGATACAAGCCACACTTAGTGCAGAGGTCATACTATATTTGTTTTGTATTTGTTTAAAAATAAGTAAAAACTATTAGTTGTACCTACATTCATAGGCAAACTTTATGGTAATAAATAAATAATTCAACTGAGAGGGTTTAGACCCTAGTCCACCACGCGGGCCTAGTGCGGCTTGTCGGACTACAAACCTAAGAAATTTCTAAGAATTTTTAGTTGTGCAGGTGTCAGGATGTTTTCCTTCACCGTCAAAGTAAGTGATAATTCATTGTGGATACACACAAAACTTCGAAAAGTCAGTAGTGTGTGCCTGGGGTTGGAACCCGCAACCGCCGAGATTCTCGATCGCGCGCCTATACCTCGAGGCCATCAGTACTTAAACAACTTACTTAAACAACTTACGAATAATTTAGAAATATTAATCTACATACATACATAAACTCACGCCTGTATTTCCCGAAGGGGTAGGCAGAGGTGCATTTCTGGACCCACATTTCGCCAAGTATGTATCAGTCCCACGTAATAGGGGGAGCCTATTGCCTTTTTTCGGGCACATTTCCAGACTCCGTGCTGTTACCGAGAATTTCCTAATGGAAAAACTCAATAACACTTTGCCCGACCCGGGAATCGAACCCAGGACCTCTAGATCGCACGGCACATAGTTTACCGCGAGACCACGATAAATATCAATCTATAAGATTTCTATTATACCATGTTTCCAATATTTTTATGAAACTCCGAGTAAATATGCCCCATCGCGTAATTTACTTTTTCGTCTCTCATCGAGTGCTCTCGTTATTTGACGCGTTGACTAAACACGCTTTGAACCCATTGAAGGGTTGTTTACGTCATTACAAAAGCTTTCTGACCAAAATATTTTATAATAAATCATTTATCACCGTGTTTATATTGTTCATACATACAGATCCATTCGATGAGAAAAATGCTCAACATATATGCGCACTTACAAAAGACTGGAAAAGGTAGGCTGGGGTTCATTTCTACATCATCATCAGCCCATATACGGCACACTGCCAGGTACGAGCCTCCTCTACAACTGATAGGGTTTAGGCCTCAGTCCACCACGCTGGCCTGGTGCGGGTTGGAAGCTGTTAGGTGTGCAAGTTTTCATCCGATGTTTTTCTTCACCTTTAAAGTACGCGATAATTCATTGACGACACATAACTAAAATAAAACAAGGTACGACAAGGAATTTTTCGCTCAAGGTATAACTATACCCGGCAATAATTATAAATT
This sequence comes from Hemaris fuciformis, assembly GCA_907164795.1. Lineage (NCBI taxonomy): Eukaryota > Metazoa > Arthropoda > Insecta > Lepidoptera > Sphingidae > Hemaris > Hemaris fuciformis. Next base: position 4,586,923 of record OU015443.1, read on the forward strand.
AATTCTAGATTAGTACACCTTTTATTTACAATAACTGACCCAATTTACTTAAGTGGACGCTATACTGCGGTCTGGCGTCAACACTAGACATCCTCATGTGAGTCACGTATTATTCAATAAACCCAAAATTAATACTAGGGACGTGAGCAGGGTCCCCGAATGCCACTTTTACGTTACACTCGTCCAATAAAGACAGCCTACTGTTTACTTAAGTCGAAAATCCCCACATCCATCTGTGAGTTATTGAAGTATAATTATTTCAAAAGAAAGTCGGAATACGGATCAAGTTCCAACCCACCATCTGCGTTGTATTTAACCGCAATAATTATAGATGTAATAAATTTGAACAGACGGCCGGTTTGAGAAGTCGTCATGCCGCGCGAAGTTTCCACGACACTCGCGTACTTTATTAATTTGCACAGAAATAGATTTAAACACGGGAAAGTATGTGCGAGACACGGTTTCGTATGCGAGATTTCCTAATTTAAAAGGTTAACAGACTCAGTCATTGATATTTTAAAAATCATTTTTATTTATTTTACATTTTTCAAATAGAAATATTTTGTAACACGTTATTTCCAATGTGTTCCTAGAGGTGTTGTTTGAAATTGCGATTGTGCTCACTACGTACTTTGCATACTACAATTACAGCTTTCTAATATGGTAGGTACTCTATCGGTAACTTTTATCTAAGTTATTTTATAAACAACATAGCCCTATATTCAAATTTTGACAGCCACATTTTCTTAAACCACCCTAAGTTTATTGCCATTGGTGCTATCAGATAACTATAGTGATACTATATTTTCACAGAATCTAATTTAAATTATTTTATGGTAGTATCTATCGCTTTCTATCAAGTTAATTAAAAAGCAGCGTCTAGTATGTGTAGTTGTGTACAAAATGTCTTTAATAATATTCTCAACAGACGCCTCAACAAATATTAACATAAACCACGTGATAAAGATTCGAAAAGAACCAAACATTTTGCAAGGAACATAATTCTGAACCCCTGATATAATTTCTTTTCTCTGGCAATTTATGGCAGACAAGCGTTAGATCGGCATCCCTAAAATGGTTCTGTGGATTCTTTATGTCTATAGGACGCAATTTCAAGATGGCAGTTTAGTTGTCTTGTTACTTGTGCAATTATGATCATCATCATCATCAACAACAAAAACTATAGTATATTTTCCAAATTGGTATTGAAGTATTTGTCTACATTGGTTCCCATTGATTGAATTTCATCAAATAAATTGTTAAATAGTATTAATGGTTGAAAGCTACACAATATCTACAGCCCTACACAAGCCTACTCTTAAGCATTCCTTCTCAACATATAAATCTAGTAAACCCATTAACAAAATCTTCAATCATACCAACTGGACCCCGAAAGCCAAGCTAATAAGTAAACATGGGAATAAATAGATCCTCGCTGGGACTGGGAAAGATCTCCCGAGATATAATTACGGATATCTGGGTAACAGAGCTGGGAGCACTCACAATATTGAGCCATTCGAAATGATTAGCCGCGCGCCGCCTCGCAACTTGGTAGCACTACATTTCTCATTTTTACGGTGACTCGACCGTGCATTTCGATACTTCGGCTTTCTTTCCAATTGGATATATATATAAATAGAAATGTAAGTTCTCTTATGCTTTACGTTAATTCATTCATTATAATCAGCCCATATACGCCCCACTGCTGGGCACGGGCCTCCTCTACCATTGAGAGGGTTTAGGCCTTAGTCCACCACGCTTGCCTAATACGGGTTGGCGGACTACACACCTAAGAAATTCTTAAGAACTTTTAGGTGTGCAGGTTTCATCACGATGTTTTCCTTCACCGTTAAAGTATGTGATAATTCATTGTGAATACACACATAACTTCGAAAAGTCAGAGGTGTGTACCTGGGGTTTGAACCCGCGACCGTCGAGATTCTCGACCGCGTGCCTAAACCTCGAGGCCGTCACGACTTAATTTTTTTTTATTTTTTTATTAATGCACAAATATTTGGTTTAGCTCTACTAAGATATACAGACACAAACACATTTACGCTTAAAATAATCCAAAAAAACTACAAACGTCCTAATAACCACAACTATTACCTGTCTTAGTTTTCGATCACGGTCTGTTTACATCTTGTAAAATAACGTAGTGTTTTGTCATCCAGGGGGATAGAATCATCATCATCATTAATAATCATCGATCATTATCATAAATTTTAGTGTAATATGTAATTATACGTATAATATCGAATCCTTAAAAAACATTGAGAAAGCTCATACTAAACTGAGGCCAGTATATTTGAGCGGCGTAACACTAACAGGGTCCGAGATTGAGTTCGAAGTCGAACAAAGTATTATTGGGTTTTCCTTTAAGAAATACCTTTGCCTTCCTGCATTTACGAATAAGAACAAAATTCCAGCATTCCAATAGTAATATAACATACAAATTCTGTCTTTCAAAAGCCATTCTAAAAGGTTGAGTATAAACGATGTGTAAAATTCACCGCTTAATAGGTAAATCGATACATATATATCATAAAACTACTACAAGCGATCCCACAGTCACTTGGCATGCAAAATGCCCCGCGCTCAACGTACACATTCAAGAGAAATTTTCAATCCAAGTGAAATCAAATAGTGTTCGCTTCATTCCGCTTAACTCCAAGGAACTACTCAACGAGCTCTCCAAACTTTACAACATTGTCCTAGAGTCGGAATGCATAAGCGAGCAGTACCGTGGCAGTGTATAAACATTATTTTCTTTTATAGCTCAGTGTAGGTACTTGTATGCGGGGAGGAGCTGTTTCAGTTAATTTAATTCTAAAAAACTTTGAAATTTTAGAAGGAAACGAAGATTGTTGCTGGTTGCACAATTTAAACTCAATAATTGGAAAAAAAAAACACGCATAAACAAATGACAAGCGCATATACTGAGTACGTGTTGGCACACACACACTAAACTCGTTTACATGAAAATATATTATAAACTTTTTCATACATACATACCCTCATGCCCATATTCCCCGAAGGGGTAGGCAGAAGTGCATTTCTGCACCCACATTTCGTCAGGTATGTATCAGTCCCGCGTAATAGGGGGCGAGCCTATTACCGTTTTTCGGGCGCATTTCCAGACTCCGTGCTACTACTGAGAATTTCCCAATGGAAAAATAGTCTCTCGACTGAAAATTCACAGTAGCACTAAGAAGCATAAGGAAATTCTCAGTAGCAGCACGAAGTCTAGAAATGTGCCCGAAAAACGGCAATAGGCTCGCCCCCTATAATCTTAGTTACGACGTTTTAACACGAAAAATGATGGAAATTATCTTCCATGGATCATTGAAACTGCTACATTTTTGGAAAAATTTAAATGAAGAAATAACGTCTACTTTCTTCTTGGTTAGATCCATGTAAGAGACTATAACAATAACAGGAAACTCCTCTTGCAATGTAAATACTAAAGAAACAAAAAACATATTATTAGGTATATTAATTTATTATTTCGTAACAACTTTGTAATCGAACATAGCCAGTCAGGTAATTACAATTATGAACATACACAAATACAAGGTAAATACCTTTATCGTTTATAATAACAAAAATAATAAGGTACGTCAGAAAAATAATACTGATTTATTCTAAGGATACTTCGATGCTCCCCGAAGGCCTTTCAACGCTGTAACAGAAATAAAATATATTATGAATAAGATATAATTTGAAATAAACCTAATGGATCTCAAAATTACCTAAAGCAGGGTCCCCTATTTGCCGAACAAGCAATAATGATTTACGTCCCTGAAACGAATTAATAATATCTTACATTACACGAATAAAGTATTAGACAAGAAGTTTGTAGAAAAGATTTCTATAGAGTAGATGCTATGTGGTTATTTTAATGAGATTATATGGCAATTGGCATTGCATGGCAATGAAAGATGATGATTGAGGAAAAACGCCCGTAACTTTTTTCGTATACCGGCACTGCAAAATGACCACAAATGTACCATTCCTTACTGCTACTGCAAAATTTCCAAATGAAGAACCCATTAAAATTATGCTCGGCCCGAAATTCTAACCCGGGACCTCTTGATCGCACGGTTATTAATTTTATTAAAAAAAAAGGAAAGTCTGGATATTATTTATGAATATTTTCGCCTCGAAGAACATCCAATTTGTTTGAAGAAATAACTACATAGTTAATAACTGACAAAAGTTCATCCGTTAGCAATAAACAAAAAGGTAGAAAATAGAGAATATTTGCCGTATACCTACTTCAATTATACAAACAAAAACTGCCAAGTAATAAAAGATTTCATCTCTATTTTTACCTTCAACTCTGCTCTATTCCTAGAAATAAGTCTAGACGTGTTTTTCCGTCACCATATTCCCGTTACAAATTTACCTCATTAGTCTCGTGACAGCGAAGGCTTATCTCGAAGCCTTGAATTCAAATTCCCGATCGTATAGCTCATGTTGCGTCAAGTTTTCAATACAAAAAAAAATTTGCCGAGAACTGAATAATACACAGAAAAATATCTGAGTACCCGTTATAAAATTATGAATCTTTATAAATGTACACAAATGATATTACGCTAAACTTACGTATGAGTAGATTTTACGCAAATGCGATTAATGTCAGCTCTTTATTATGACACTCCATGGTAATTACTACAATTTAATTAATCTAGGACTTTAAAATTTTGGAAGAATGAAAATAATGCCTCGAAATTGGTGACATAAAATATCGACTAACGAACAATATAGATATTTAGTTATTGTAATATCGATGTTTTTCACATAGTCACATGTCATAATCCTAGTAAATGAAAAAGATTGTATGTGTGAAAGGTTGTGAGTATGTAATATGATCATTAATAATATCTAACGACCATCAGCAAACCAATTTCGCCCTTAACTGCGTATATAGCTGGCAAAACATACCACTTTTAGGCAGAAGTGATCAAGGGGTAAGCACCCCTGGACAGCTGCTAGTCTGCATGTATCATACAAAACATCTTACACATAATAAGGTTGTTTGTTCTGCATTAAAAGTGCGAGGCCCGCTTTGGAACTTCTCTTCTTCGGCGTTTCTTCTTCAGTCCATAGATCTTTATTCAATATGTGATCTGGAAATCAAAAATTAAATACACAAACTAAGCAGATTTACCTTAAACGAATTAATAGTCTTACGTCCCTACGCGCTATTAATTTAAGAGATGAGTTCGCAAAACATCGCACTGAGACAATGTATGTACATATATATATTTGTTTATTATATTTTGTTTGCCTCCCGGTTTCGAAGGACAAAAATTATTCCGTAACCCATTCATGGATATGAAAAAACGAGCTCGTATTCTTCTAAATTTAACCAAATTTTCCAACATTATTTTTAATCTATAATCGCTAAATCCCATTACATAATTGTACCGAAACTAAACATATTAATTTCAATTATTTAGATGTGATAGCGTGCAATGGAAAATCTAAAAATGGTCACATAAAGCATTTCACATATTATAATAACATTTTTGGTATCACGAATTTTTTTTAGTGATTGGCGTATTATTATATTTTCTATGTATGTCAATGTCAAATTTTATCATTATTATTAAATAATTGGACGATAACTTTTCTGATCGTTACGCACGAAAGACTTTTATGAACCGATTGGCGCAGAAAACCTGCTTAAGACGCTTCGAGAAAATTCAAATTTACAACTAAATTTTAATTTTAAATATCTGTTGAATGTACTTGAAAAGTATGATTCCATAATTTTCAGTCTGGGAGTTTTAATATTACATTAAAAAATATTTAAAGCTTAAATTTGAGCTACATTTCATTTCAGGCGCCGATAAACTATTGAGGGATTAGAGAATAGATTATATATAATTTATTTTTTCATAATTTTAATCTTCAATCGAGTAACCATATAACGTTTACGTCATAAATATGAACAATAGTTTATACACACATAACATCACGCCTTTCTAGGGTTGGCAGAGCCTATTGAGGGCCAAATATTTATATACATCCTATTGCCGTCCACTGAACGTAGGCCTCTCCAAGTAAGCGCCATTCTCATTTCATTTATTTTCAATAAGGTTACAATTTACAAATATTTTTAAATCATACTGATTATTTGTCTCATTCCGTCTGCAATGTTATGTTTCTCAACCAGATTCTAACTGGCCACAGAGCAGGATACTATAAAGCAGGGTTTCTCAAAGTGTGGTGCGCGAACCCCTTTTTTTTTTTTTTTTCTTTTTTTTTCACGCGGGTAAATCCATTTACGGACCATCCCGCCCCGGAGGGGCGAGGGTGTGTCGGACTCACCGGCGCCTTCCGACCCAGCATGGATGTTACCGCCCGTGAATGTGCTCGGGCGGCCGCTGGGCCGGGTCCCTACCAAAATCAATGCGCCGTCATACCGACTAAAAACCCCGCGACGGCCACCATCAGCGCATTCAACGAGGCGGCCCCGGAATACCCTGAAGCCAGAGCTATGGATTGACCCGGGACCGCCTCTGCGCGGTGCCAAAAGGCACGCCGACCTGACGCGTGTGGCGTCTTCATCTCGGGGGCCGCCAAGGTAGGGACGGCGGCCCCGTGTGGCCTCTGGGCGCCGGGCTACGTGTTGACCCGGCGCCTCCTACGTCGCCTGTTGTGACGAGCGGGATCGGTCTGCTCCCGATCCCGCTCCGCGCTCTCCTTCTGCCAAATGACACGTTCGCAGAAGGAGAGCATAGCTTTCCACGACCTCCGGCTGCCGACCATGGCGGCGACCACAGTCGGCAGCGAGAGGTCTCTCCCCACGACCGCTACGAGAGCGCTGCGCTCCTCGTCCCAGGCTGGGCACTCCTCAAGCGTGTGCTGGGCCGTGTCCTCACGGCAGTTGCCACAATGGTGGCACACGGCGACCTCCTCCACTCCGACGATGCGACACAGGTACGCACCGAAGCTGCCGTGCCCGGTGAGCACCTGCGTCAGCCGGAAGGTCGGCGCACCGTGGCGCCTGTCCATCCACTGCTGGAGGACAGGACGCACTGCCGCGACGGTCGCCACGCCAGCACTTGGACTCTCCAGCCTGGAACGCCACTCCTCCACGGCGGCGCTGCGGAGTGCGCGAACCCCTAGGGGTTCGTCATTCGACGGCAAAGGGTTCGCGACCAGATTTATCCAATATTTTTCTTAAAATTGACTCCATTTGACAAGAAACAAGGACACCCATCATTAATATTAAATAGATATTTGTTTTGGCACTTTGTTTGTGTTATTTTATTGAAATTAAAACCTTATTTTCCTCAACAGATTATAATTTTATTATTTTCTTCGGGGGAAGGGGAAATTTAATTAGTTACTCAAGGCTTAAGGGGTTCCGTGTTACCTGGAAACTTTGACAGGGGTTCGTGAAACCGAAAATTTGAGAATCCCTGCTATAAAGCATTTTCATAGTATAAAAATTTATATTCTGTGTACTTAAGTGGCTAAGAATCCTTGCTACGTCCCCACGTAGTCTATCTTTTCCGCTCAGTTCCTCTCTTTATTGGATATCATAATAATTCTTCCATAAAGGTATTAACCGAAGCAATGATGCATGAACTGTGGTTCCGCTACGTAAAATCGAATGTACGATGAATGCTTCACTGAAAGTGTGCGCAATACGACCGAAATTAAAGAGGACGATCCTACAATCGAGAAATATGAATTAAATGATACGGTAGAGCAATTTTTATGTACTTTTTTGTTTTATTTTTTAATAGGAGTAAATAAAAAGGGAACGGATAATATTGTATCGAAATCGAAACAAAAGGTTCTCGCGATCACATACTTACGCCGACGGACCAAAGAGACAGTTATAGTAGCATACATTTAATATTACATTAAAAATAGATAGATTCACATACTTTTAAATGCATTGGCGGTTCTTTTCTTATATTCTTGTTCTAGAGCTGGCAGTAGACCGGGATGCAACTGAAGTGGAGTTCGATAAAAATCTACAAAAGAAAATATACAATTAAAATTCATCAGGTATTAAAAACCCGTAGGATTCTTTTAGGACATAACAATAAAAACATTAATGATACACTGCAAAAATACAGTATCTAGTACCGAGACGTTCCTCGGTGGAATGATTTCGGCATACATAGAAATGTTTGCATTCCAGACATTGATATGGAATATAATATTGACATATGTAGGTCTATTCTAACTACAGTCCCCATACATCTCTATTAATGTCGACAATGTATGGATAACGCTTAGCAATATTTTTTTACGCTTATAACTTCCCCGTTTATTACATTTTGTCTTCTAATAATCTGTTATTTTTTTATATATTTTCTTGTTCAATATAAAATATGTATACAACAGAAATGAGATAAATTATTATGACCATAAGATATAGGTACAATAGGCGGTCTAATCGCTAGCTGCGATTTCTTCCAGGCAACCTGGAAAACCAGGGACTGTATTGAAGTACCTAGATGTTGGTGCAGTTATCTTCAAAAATTCTAAGAATAGAAAGAATTTATAAATAACATATAAAAAATCTATCTTTTTTTTTTCATTTAAACAATTGATCAAGGCTTATTTTAGTTTACGTTTAAAAGAATGTTTAAGCAGGTTTGAAATTACCAAAATGCCTGCAAAAATACTAATATGAACTGAATGTAATCTTGATATGTATTCAAATCTTAAAACCGCATTTTTTTCAAAATGACTTCGACATAAAGAAATTCACAACACCCAATCTCTAACAATAAGGAAGTAGCATGACTACAGTCATTAACCTATTTTATTAGTCCCAAGAACCCTAATAACCCTCGGTATAATAATAAGTAATTGAAAAAAGCGTTTAAGAGGCTTTTGATGCCCCTAACTAATTAGGTGTTACACCGAAGCCTATAAAAAATGTTAACGTAATGGTAGTTGCTCGTTCCATAATTACTTTACTGCGGAATGACCTTTTAATCCCTTTTTTATGCGACATAATCAAACAGGCGAAAGTAGTAGAAAAATTACTTTGAACAGTCCTGCTCGGCAACGACCTACCCATGTCCCGATCTTCCCTTATTTTATAAACCCAAAGTTTGACTAGCAAAAAGTGTATCGAGCCATACATTAAGAGTGAGTAAATAACACGCTGATAAATTTTCTTTAATATAATATCTCAAAAACTACAAAGGTAAATCGAAATTTCGACCTTATTAACACACTCACACGCAAAATACAAATTCAGTTTTCTACAACGCAATATGAATTGTATTAGTGGTATGACATAAAATAAATCGTTTATTTATTCAAGCAGACACCGGGGATTTTATTACCGGCCCACGTAATTATGTTTGATGTGTTAATAAATCATAATACGGCTGGCATGATTGTAACCACACAGTTTTATGTGGGTACATTTAATTATACATTTAACAAAGTAATATTATCATTCTGGATTTTATAAAAACGTGATTTACTTAAGTCTGGCTAATAGAATTGCGTGAACTGCAAAAAGCGGCAGACTAAACCCTCTTAATTGTATAGTTTGCCAAGAGTGGATGCTTATGAACTGTTTTGTATACTATACTATCAGTAAGGCTTTCTCGATATGAAAACTTCATCATAAATATGAACCCACTTATTGAGTAATAGAGCCTAGTCAAAGTAAGCTTGGACTGGGGAACAAATCGGCCAGTAGGACCCTTACTACAATTTGTAGTAAGAGTCGAGCTGGCTAGTAATTAAGATTGCCAGGGTTCCAATTTTCTGGTAATAGAGTATTCGTATTAATCTTTTTAAGACTAACGAACTTGAAGTTGCATGCTAAAGAGAATTACAAAAAACGACTACGCTTAGAATAAGCCCGTGTATATTATTTGGCAGGTCATATAATATAATTATGTTATCCTTACTGGACCAAATACATGCCCACTGAGTTGGACTCGCTGGATCTACTCAGGTGTGGGTCGCGCCGCGTAAATTCCAGTAGTAAAGTGAGCCCGCTGAGTTTGTTTCGCCGGGTCTTCTCAGTCAGGGTCGCGTTTGGATCCGGTGGTACCATTAAAATAATACGTGACGTTTCGGAAATACACAAGGTCCATCTCGTTATTTACTTTAAAATAATAATAATAAGATATTATGTATTTCCTGATGAAAACTAAAAATAAATTATAAAAAAAAACCGTAAATATTTTTGTACAAATTATATAAAATGAACCATAGTTAAATTATAATGTAATAATAAAAGATTTTTCTTTTCTGTATTGACTTGTCATAAGTGCTATTTGATTGCCTAAATAAAGCAATTTCATTTCATTTCATTTCATATCCGATAACAAACAGAATAGCATGGTTGAATGGACTGAACGGCAAAAAACGTCATAGTTTTTGTTCCTTGGTCACATTATTTGCTTTTTTACTACCAGTCCGTCCACTTTCGCGTACCACATAAAATATATAGGAAACAATACTTACAAAGCATTTTCTCCACCGATACAGGTTCTTCGACCGGATAGTCCGAACGTCCTCGTAAATAATCTGTAATTGTAAAAATAAAAATTCTTTGATATTTAGCCCAATCTGTTATTTTCCTTTTTGTGTTGTAACGTTTCACTCTAAAACACATATTTATTAACCTACATTTACAAATTCGGTATAATGTGAAAAATAAGTTAGTAGTTTACTGAGATTCTCAATGTCACACGTTTGGTCTATCTCCAATTCTGAAGCTCACGCCCAAGAAATCATAAGCTAAATTAAGTTTCTTTATAAGAAGCCCCATTATAATATGCATACTTAGAGACGTAATTAATTATTTATTCTAGCATCAAAGAATCTAATTTTAATTTATTTCAAGCGACTTGATCCCTTCGACCCGGCTCGAAGAAATTAGGGTATTAAAGAATCATAAATACATTTTTTATCTGAAATTCCCTTTCATATTGCGCGTTGAAAAGCTGCCCTTGAAAATATAGCGGGGTCTTTATTTTATTTCGTTGCTAAAATATAGCAATCGGAGAACGATGACGGCAATTTTCTAATTGTGATATGATATAATGTGTCCACATTGTATGTATTATCAAGTGCTAATATTACTTATTGCGCAAAATTACATACTATATTTACTTTGCTCTTTTACTGCATAAAAATAAAGTTTCCATATGAGATATTAAATAAGAAACTGTGTATATTAATCTACTATTACTTACACTGTTATTTATTTAAATTTTATCTATGCCCTACTCGCTCGGTAGTCTAAAAATCGGCGTCAGCGATAAGAAGTTTCGGTTTCAATAACCGAGTCGGACAGCTTTGGTTTTTCTATTGATATATTCTCAGTTGCAGTAGACTCTCGAAATGCGCCACTTTTGTACAAAAATGACCCTTTTACATGGGCTTATACGGGACAAAATAGCTTGCGAAAATAAATGAACAATACATCTTTGTCTAGTGCCTACATCTTTACAGTTACAGGAGTAAAATCTAACATGTAAATATACACCATGCTCACTTATGATTTAATATACCAACAAATAAAGGTCCTCATATGATCGGCCATGTGAATACAATTATAATTTTTCCCGAAGATTTCTCCAAACCATATTTAAATTAATATTAATATCCACGGTATTAATAAGAAATGTATTCGAGCTTATCACTATTAAACGTTCACATGAAAATGCATTTCTCGTATAAAATTCCAGAAGAATTGATCCCGAGGGCATTCGATATTCCAAAAAGCTAAGTTATCAGGTATAGACTGAGTGGGAGATATCATAGCTATCATTTTATGCATAAAAAAGTATTGAGGGCCGTTGATCGAGGTATTTGGTGGGGATAGCATATTTGCGGACCAAATCACCGACCGATGGCCCATCATGGACCCTCGTTTTATTTTATTTTCTTCCTCGAATCTCCTAACCCACGCGCTCGTTTGGGAATAATGATGTTAAGTCAGTTTTGAATGCTAATATTAAAATAGTGAACTTTAAGGGTTGTGAAATATTGAATTATTTTATTTCAGACGTGTCTGCGATGATTATGGTTACTCTGTGTATTAAAAAAAAATATGTATATGTATTCTTTAAAGAGATGAAGCTAAGGCTATTGAAATTTCACGCAATTTAATCAACCCATATTGCCCAGAGTTTTTTCAAGTTTTTGATGTATGTAAAGCCGACTTTTGCTGAGGCCGAATACTATCTCATTAGAAGAGGAACACATGCTTTACGCCTCTTTCCTTGTTAGGTACTTCTGCCTCGATACCTGTTTTAAATTCTAAATTTTATTGGGCGAGCTTCTTTTTAAAAACTAAGAACTTGGAAAAAATCCTTTAATATTTTATCCGATTTGAAACTCGAATACCTCAATCCATCAAGTAACTAACAAGGCAGTCAGCATCCACGTATAAAAATAACATACATACATACATAAACTCACGCCTGTATTCCCCGAAAGGGTAGGCAGAGGTGCATTTCTGCACCCACATTTCGCCAGGTATGTATTTATCAGTCCAACGTAATAGGGGGCGAGTCTATTGCCGTTTTTCAGGCACATATCCAGACTCCGTGCTGCTATTGAGAATTTCCTAATGGAAAAACCCAATAACACTTTGCCGCGAGACCACGAGACATTCAGTATAACATAGAAATAAAAAGATTTTATACAAAAAAATACCTTTATAAAAGTTGAATCCGTCCTTGCCGATTTCAGAGCATTTCACCGTAGCGAAGATAGCCAGAATGGTGAGAATTGATACAAATACCTCACGCATTTTTGCTGCTTTATTAAGAGTAATGAGTTAGAGAACGGACATGACACGAGATCGGGATTTATAGCCGGTGAGCCGGTGCGGACTGTACTGAAGTCTCGCCCACAGTTTTCTCTCTTTATAATGACGAATGAATGGGGATAATGTTCGGCGGATGAGCGATAAGGACGGTAAAGGTTCGTTTTCGGGTTAGGATTTTTTATTAATATTTTATTTAAGATTTTTGCTAGTTTTCATCCAAGCCTTTTTATGAGCCATCTCCCGATTATGAGCTGTCTCGATTAAACAAAAAATACACTTTGCCCAAGAACACCAGACCTCTAGCTCCAGTGTATGACCCAGGGCAAAAGGGCAGTCATTACATAAATACATTAGTGGCAATAAAGATAATTTAATTATTAGGTTGTTACATTTAAGAAATTCAGCAAAAACTTAGAGTTTGATTATGCACCCGAGAAAAGAAAAAAAAGTCTATCCCCCTACATGTGACCAATAAAAGAGATGGTAAAATTGGGTGTAGAAATATTTCTAAAAGGCGATACCTAAGAACTAGAACCTTTCATTCCAGCCCCGTAGGTTGTCTGGAAGATATCGCAGCTAGCGATAAGGCCGCCTATTGTGCCTATATCATATTTTCAAAGTTGTTTCTCGATGACGTTGTATATATACATTCATATTATATAAATTGTATAGTGTACAAAAAAGTATATAGAAAAAAAATACCTTCATATAATAACAGAATACAATCGTGTATGTAGGTTGTTAAAGCAATATTATCGTCTGATTGACTTCAGAAAAAAATAAAGGTAAAATTAGGAGCTTTTTCAAATTGAATAGGCCTCAAAGATATTTTCTCTTCTTTTTATGGCTTTTCAATTAATTAAATTCATATTTTTGCTTGGTTCGCTTCTCTTAGCCGACATTGTATTATTAATACTAGATATACATACATACATAACGAAATTAAGTATTTTTTTTCAAAATGGAGAGTGATCGGTGAGATAAATATGAGAGGAAAGAATGATGATTACAAATGTTCTGTGTGTTAGATGCATTTCAATTTATCATACACGTACAGGAATAGATTTACACATCCATTGTTTTATAGAAATTAAGCTTCACTGCATTTCAATCGGAAATCAACACAAAAATATCCCACATTTTAAAATATAATAAGTAACCTCGAATTAGTTACACTGCTTTCTATTTCACGCCGAGTTTGGACGAATTTGGACGATTCATGACAAATGCTTTACATTGCGCCCAGGTGAAGCTGCCAAGTATTGCCATATCCATTCCCATCAGAGCAATTTTACGACCGCCTTAGAACAAAAAACGATCAACACCATGAATTTATTTCGTCGTTAACCCACTAGCAGTAATAAACCGAAAGTGAAGCTACCGGCTTGTAAAGAAACAGATAAATGTACACTACACTACAGTATAAAGGCCCACTTGGTAGCCATGCATCCGACAGTCGGACGCAGCGGGTGCCCCGACGCAATCTTATGGAAATAATGGCAAACCTTATTTTTACATTTCAGATTGTCGTTGCAATTCTAAAGGGATCTTTTGCTGATGACAGCAATGTTTATTGTTGTGCTTAAATTGTGAAGGTCGTGCTTTATGTGTACTTGAGTTGGATAAAATTGTTTGGATTGAAAATAGTGCGTGTGGCAGTTAATATTTGTTATGATACATATTATATACATACATAGGTACCAGTGGCAGTACTTCCATAGAAGCCGAAAAGCCCAGCTTACCTTCTAAAATTCGCAATAATAATATTTAAGCTTTAAATAAATTTTTATTTAACAAAAGTGTTTTGACATATAAATGAGAATATCCTGACCCTACGATAAACACTTATAAACTAGACATTACACAATTAACCTGTAATGCTTTTAGGCTTCTATGGAAGTATCGTCGTCCGTCACTGATTCATATATACATTCACGCCTGACTCCCACAGGGGTAGGCAAAGACTATTGAATGCCACAAGCTACGATCCTGAAGCACCTCTTTTGCTTCTTCAACATAAAAAAAAACTCCTCCTCGTAAAACAAACGTGTACGTGGGTATATGATTTTTTGTATTATTTGTATTTAAATAAGGTAAGGTTTAGAATTTAAACAAAAAACAATTTGTGACAACATTTTATTGAGAAAATCATTGTTGTACATACATATTATACAAAAAAAGGAAAACAAATTGACGGATATATAAACCACTGCGAGTAGCTGAGCAAAGTTATTGCTGGTTCGAAGTATGAATAGATTTCATGTCTAGACTCGAACAGTTTCTATCTTTATTACTACTGGGTACCTTATTTATAGTTAAGGAGGTTAAGCGTCGGTCCATCGCGCTGGCATGTTTAGGATCAATGATAACGTAATGCAATCAATTTTTGTCCCACAAGTAACAGTCTAACATGGTCCCCTCACTAGGCAAGCCTTTATCGAGGAGTCCCATTGTTTATATAATAGTATGGGTCTATCGTATTTACTCACGAGTAAACCTTATAAAAATTAACCAATTTGGTACCACTCATTCTCTAATATAAAAAGACAAATAAGACATAATAACAAAAATAAGACATTCCTAGTACAATAAAATAAAATTACAAATATAACAGCAACAAGATGAGATCAATAAACTAATGTTACACAATCCTATGTTAAAGTCGTTACAAGACTTAAGCTAACTTCATTTACTTATAATACTATATACTTCATACTATATACTTATATACATAAGAGAAAAAAATAGCCTCAAATTTGAAAAGAAAGAAACAACAGCATAATGCAATGGAAATGTAAGTAAAATAATTTCAAAGCAACTTTTAAATGCAGGAATGAAACTAAAATGGCCGGATCTCTGATGACACTTCAGTGGGGCTTTCAGCAAATGAGCGACGGCCTCCGCAGCGCCACGCGTCGCGGACAAAGGGACCCTTCTCGCGTCCTCAGGCCTTATACCCGGCCGGGTAAGGCAGACCCGTGGAGCTACTACCACTGGGTAAAAAACTACAATGCAAAAACTAAGGCCACGGATCTACTTAAATCAGACGAGCAAAATCCCCGACGTTCCGTTGCACATTTTCTGCAAAAGGCAGTCGTCTCGTAATGTCAGGTGCCTATTTTTATGTTTTTGCGGTACCCTTAACACGTTAACTGCCATGTCGGACTAGGTGTCCGACACATATTGTTCCATTCAGGCCTTGTCGGACCATGTGACCGACAACACGTACCCAACTTCGACGTCTCTTTGGTGCCTGTTGGCCATGTTTATTACTCTTTCGGCTATCTAGAGTGACCCGCACGGCCCCGTAGAGCACAAAAATCACTGTGTCAACATAACTTTTGTTTATTGTTACCTTTGTATTCACAATGAATAAGGTAGAAGTGAAAATAAAAATATCAAAGTAAATTGTAATTGTTGTTTAATCAAAGAAATCAGTCAAATAGTAACATTACATGTAGTTTATACATAAAAATGTCACATTATATTGAAATACAAAAGAAAAATACTAATATAAACTGTTGCTATTAAAATTAGCGATGCGATATATTATAGCAGCTAAGACAGAGATGTGGCTGTGATGGACAAACAGGACAGAAAGTGACAACCTTTTTTGTTTTATTTCTTGCCTGTAATCTACCCATCGTATTAACATTGTTTTTGTAACAATGCTGGCAATTTCTTCGAACATTCTTGGCTATCCCTTCCTTAGATATAAGGCGATGTTTTGCTCTTATTGGTCTGGGTGTGCCAGTTGTAGGAAGCTCGTTTTCTTTATTCCCAAATAATAAGTAATTTACGATGGCCGCCCTAAAATCCACTATAGACATCTTCTTTCTAGTAACTTGCTTAAATAGTACAAGGGCGTTAACTATCGATGTAGTATGTCCGACAAAATGACCCGCGCGGCGTAATGTGATAAATTATTACATTCAGGCCTTGTAGGGCTATATGTCCTACAAGTGTAAATAGGCTGTATATAATGTATTATAAGTAAATAAATATGATGTATGTGTATTTTAGGCATTAAAAACATGTTTAAGTTAAATAAAACCAATAACTTTTTTTTACGTTTTTTGAAAATATAGCGTGGCAGTTAACGTGTTAAAACGTAAGGAACGAGCATTTAAGTTTTTTTGTCGGTATATACGCAAAGAGTGGTCTGTGAGTCTTATTTGTAACATTGAAACACCGTTTTACCAGAATATACTTGTAAATTGCTTTATATTTTTCTTCTGGCAGAGCGTAGCAAGCATAGCCTCGATCAACTCGTTTAAGCCAATAACTTTCGAGATGGTTCTTCACATTTGTCTTTTCTTTACCAATTACTCTCTGAAGTATCGAAATCTATTTCTAAAGAACTGTTAAATGTGTTCACATATATAATTAACCTCATCTAACTATATCTCATGACGCTGGTATATCTGAAGCGGTATGTAGAAACATATACTGTATTTTTAAAGCCACGTTTGGCTCTACTGTGTTTTAAGTCCAATTACGGGGCGAGCCGTTTGCCGTCCCCACACGGCAACAATTAGGATTTCCTAAAGGAAAATACCAATACCACTTCGCCAGGCCAAAAATCATACCCTAGACTTCTCCGTTACTCGCCAGACACTCGCTACGGGACCAACAGTCTTTACAAACAAAGGTAAAATTAATGTTGCCGTGTAAAGCTGAAAGCATTTGTCAGCAAAGCAACATTAAAAGATACACTCGAGAGCGGAGTCTGTGTGAAGGTCGGACTCTTTGTGAATGTCCACTATTTGTGAACCGCACAGCTGTTAAAGTGCAGTTAAAAAGAAAAATTAGCTTTGTTTTCGTACTTTTTATTGTTTCAACCGTTTGCGTTTTGTCTCAGTTTTCTTGGATGTTCATGCAAAAATTCAACAATGTAAAAAAAATAATGAAATAGTTTTATGCTATAAAAATACAACTTTTCATTCCAAAAAATGTAAAAAGCTATTCAATGTCGTTTTTAAACGTGCATGACTAGAATGAAAAATTAAAATAAAATCATAGTCAAGTGACAGAAAACGAGCCGGTGCACTTTTTGTAAACCAAAACATGATTTTATGATGACTATTAATGAAAAGCTGGAAACGGAAAGATGTATGTTCACATTTGCCTTGATAGCGACTACCGTATGTATGGTATCCCCCATAATGACTTGTGCAAGTAAACCTACTTCCAGGATATAATTATGAACATGCCGAAATAGTTATATTGACAAGCAGGAATCAATTTAATCGTTTCTATCCTAAGCGACACTTTATTTGAACGTAACCATAAGTCACTTTACCGTGACAAGAAAGCAGCTAAGATTGGACATGAAGTTAAGTATTAATAGGATTCAAACTCCTCACCGAAAGAAACGCGTCGTCAAATCTTTCATATTGTTTCTAAGGCAATTTTAAACTTTTGACTCAGACGAAGCCGTGAACAGTTCCGTCAACTCAAACACAAAACTTGTTAATTGTTATGCCGGGAACAACGAATTAATTGCATCGCAGAATCTGCCCCTAATAGGTCGTTAGTCGCGGGTGTCAGCGGTCCGGCAGAATGATTTATGCCCGTTGATAGAACGTTTTATCTCCTTTGTACCCTTTGACGTATCTGCAGGGGTGTATTCGGCGATTTCCGTCCGTTCAAAATAAGATAGAGAAGTCTCTTGCTTCTTCAATCAAATGATATAATTCACGGAATAAAACTAAATAAGTTGTAATTACGTTCGGTTTTTAAGACATGAAAAAATAATAATTAAAATATGTTTTATGAGTTTCCCGCCTAAGGAATTACTTATTTATATTTTATTTAAAAAGTGGTCTCTGAGTTAGTGAGGCTGAATTTTATTGGGTCTACTTAAATATTTGACCCTCTAAAAGTAAAATTTTCAACTCTTAAACAATTTTATGAAAAAGGAGTTTTACTAGTTTCACTCTAAAAATTGAGAAAGGGCCCTTCTCCTTGCTCCTCTGGACGTCTGCCAATCTTTTGGAGCGCTCTACGCTCTAGAATAGTCTTCTAATCATATAAATATGTATATCGATATAGAACAGTGAAGTAGGCACTGTAGCCAAAAGCCTAAATCTATACAGTTGTTTTCTTCTCTACTTGACTCTCATTTTTGGACTCGAGATGTTCTTTTGATAAAATAGTGAAAATATGCCATATTTTGCGGTGCAACTAATAAAAAAAAATGAATTTCAAATAATTGGCATTAGCAAGTCAAAAGTGACTACTTTTTCATCTCGATAAATTTCTGTAGTTTGTGTACGCACTATAAAAATCACGATAAAAAGAGTGAGTAATTCATTGCGCCGTATATCTCAAAGCCATACATTAGTGCTCGTATAACTAAAAGCCTACGCATACAACAAATATACAGTAATAAGTACCTGGAGCGACTAACATGGGAATCCCATTAGGAGTTAATACAATCTGGAAAAGATTACTTAGAGGCTACCGTATACCTACATTTCCAAATAAATGCTGAAGTAAATTATTGTTGCGGTATTATTGGTCGGTGTTCACTTTGATAATACAATATTTATTCATTGTATAATTTATGTGAAATTACAAAGTAGTATTAAAAAAATCATCATTATCAGCCCATATATGTAGACCCGCTAACCCGCACTAGGCCATCGTGGTCACTGCTGCACGGGCCTCCTCTACAACTGAGAGCCTTAGTCCACCACGCTGGCCTAGTGCCGGTTGGCGGCCTACACACCTAAGGAATTTCTAAGAACTTTTAGGTATGCAGGTTTCCTCACGATGTTTTCCTTCACCGTTAAAGTACGTAATAATTCATTCTGAATATAGACAAAACTTGGAAAAGTCAGAGGTGTTTACCTGGGATTTGAAACCGCGATGCCGAGATTCTCTACCGCGTGCCTAAACCTAGAGGCCGTCATTACTTCATTAAATTAATTAATCAACAGGAAATTTGAAAAGCCTGTAGTTATAAATGCTACTTGGTTTTGTGTGTGTGTGTTTTTTTAAGCTGTAGTTTTTACTTTTGATGTGGACGTCGTTGGTGTGGGATACGAAGCTTAACCATTTTTCAGAACCTTAGAAACTATTTATTAAATAAAAAAGGTTTCCTCCTTGGTTCCGCGGTGTATGTAGGTACACCGTGTGATCCCTCACAGAGAGTGGGAGCATTTTCCGGGTCACCCGTTATCATCATCAGCCCATATACGTCCCACTGCTGGTCACGGGCCTCCTCTACAACTGAAAGGGTTTAGACCTTAGTCCACCCGTTATAATTGGGTTTATACATTAGAAAATTTTTAGAAGCAGCGAAAAAAGCCGTGCATGTTGCAATACACAATGTATGTTTTGTAGATATAAAATATAAATGTATCTGAATCTACTGATATCTTCAAAAATGTAAATAGGATTTGTCGCAGAATGTTAATTTAATATAATAAACCACTGCCTCGTAGTCTCGCGGCAAAAGTATGTGCCGTGCGATCTAGAGGTCCTGGGTTCGATTCCCGAGTCGGGCAAAGTGTTATTAGATTTTTCCACTAGGAAATTCTCAGTAGCAGCACGTAGTCTGGAAATGTGCCCGAAAAACGGCAATAGGCTCGCCCCCCATTACGTGGGACTGGTACACACCTGGTGAAATGTGGATGCAGAAATGCACCTCTGCCTACTCCTTCGGGGAATACAGGCGTGAGGTTATATATGCATGTATGTAATATATTAAAAAGCAGCTGTCTTGAAAGAATCTCGCTTTCGTATTTTTTTGTCAAAATGTTAGACTAGCAGTACAATTATAATCCCACAATTGGCGTATAAATTAAATCCCACGGGAGTTAATTCACGAGTCTGTAAAGCCCTACGAGCTAATGACGTGATGTGACGTTACCCGTCACGCTGCATGCGTGCGGCGACACGCTGACATTTGCGTCACGTGCCGGTGTGACCGGACCAGCCACTAATCGAATCTGGAGTGACAGCTCGGCTTTATTTATGCATTGTATATTTTGTTAATGCATTTGGGTTGAAAATTAAAATTTTATGTAATATTATAATTTTAAACGAATAATCATGTTAACGAAGGCACATTTATAGAACATTGATACACTTGTTTTCTACAAGCCTCGTGGTCTCAGTCTCCCCTGATCTTATACACAAGCGCTCAGTGACTGGCGCTTTCATACGCTCGCGGTCCATATAGAGGAGATCGCAGACGCTCATGGATATTCAACAAATCACAGTCCCTGAAAATCACATCTGTCAATAAGTTTAGATGCCTGGTTTTTTAGGTACTTACTTACTCGTTGAAATGCAAATAGAATACAGAAATGTCAGTAAAGTTTCACAAGATTGTTGATAAAAATATAGGTAACTTTAATCAAATTTACACTTAACCGAATATGCGAACTGCAAGTACCTAGGTACGTCCTCTGTTCCATTTTTTAACTAAATCATTTTTAATTTCGTACAGCATCCTATTCGCAGACGAGGTCTACGCCAGATGATATTTTTCTTATGAATTTAATATTTTAGAAACTAAATCGGTACATAAAACGGAAAAAATAGCAATCACGTATCCTTTGCGTAGATCTAACGAAGGTTTTATTTTAAGTCTAACTAAGTGAAATATAAGACAACAGGGCGATTGGCCCACGCCCAACATAGTTTCACAGTGAACGCCGGGGCCCGCGGAGCTAAGTTACAATTCGGTGCGTCCGAGTCCATTTGGTCTAACTAAAAGGAATGCACCATTTCTGTCTTCACTTATTACTGTTTACGCTTGCTACGTGACTCACGTGTCGAACAAACTAACTACATTGTGTACTGTGCGCATATAGTATATTACGTGGACCATATTGCCGCGACTTCGGTACATGTCTTTAACCTATCCCGGCTAATGTTATTAATGGATGTAGGTACTCGTACGTAGTTGGCTTTATTTTTTGCGTATTTCCCATATACATCCCACTGCTGGGCACGGGCCTCCTCTACAACTGAGAGGGTTTAGGCCTTAGTCCACCACGCTGGCCTTATGCGGGTTGGTTAATATATTCCTAAGAACTTTTAGGTGTGCAAGTTTCATTACGATGTTTTCCTTCGCCGTTAAAGTAAGTGATAATTCATTGTGAATACACACATAACTTAGAAAAGTCAGAGGTGTGTGTCTGGGTGTTGAACCCGCGACCGTCGAGATTCTCGACCGCGTGCCAAAACCTCGAGGCCATCACGACTTTTCTAGTCTTAATACAGTTTAAAGGATTGTCCTGGTATGTCTATAGTTTATACTCGTTTTACAACGAAATATCATAAAGTTACTTACAATTGGATAATTAAAAGTAAAAAATATACAGGTACTTAGAATCAAATATCGCACTACGGTACTTCGTAATTTGATTTCGCAGAAGGCTAATAATCTCATAGTTTGGCCATGCTAACCCTGCTACGATTTTGGATTTCACAGCTTGCTTCCTCGTTTTACACAATCATTGATAGCCTCGATTTGTTATCACATATTGACTCAAATGCGTATGACGCCGAGACGTATTAGCCCGTATGCTGGCGTAGAAGTTTGGTTAGAGACCGTCCTAAGCCAAGCGAACAGTTACTCCTTCTTCTAACTAACTTCTTCACAAGATAGGTGAAGAGGTTTTCGGCCGGCATGATTGCGTCGACCAACGGGAGATCATCATCTCTCGCTGGTCGGCACTCATTCTGGACTCCATTACACTTACCATCAGGTGCAATGGGGTCACTTTGCCATGCCAGTATAAAAAAAAAATAAAAAATAAAAAAACTCTGCCTTATTCTGGTAATCCGGAGACCCTACGTATCCTTTTCAGCCTCCCAGCTCCCTGAGGTATCCGAGAGGTAGCTCAAGGAGCTTTCCTCTCGTCAATAAGTAGATGGACGTACTTTTTCACATCAATTAATAACAAAATTCAGACCAGACTTACCCTCAAGTACTGTGATTCTCATACCGTCACTGTAAAATTATAGCTATGAAATTGTAAATTTCTGTCCACTGTCAATATTAAATTTTTATACAAGACGACAAATTCAGTTTTCTTGTATGTGAACCCTTTAATTTTAAATATTTAAGGGGTTTTTTTCGTTTTTTTGTGATAATAAACTGGTACCACTTTCTCAAAGGGAGTCTATAGTATTAATTTTAGTTCGATGAGATTATCAAGAGTCGCCGTCATGCCGTGATACCTTCATGGAATATAAGCATTTGTGGAATTGACGGCCTTCGTGGCACAGTTAGTTAGAATCCAGACATCCAAGACAAAAGTATGTGTGAGGAGAAGGTGGTAATGTGACCCCCGCAGGTATATTGGCCCCCTTGAATAATAGTTAGTTCGCATAACGCCGTCTTATATTATTTTGGTGCAACGGGACCATTTCAGTATACTATTGATTTATTACCCTACAAATCTGCTTGGGGCGGTTACGTACGTTCGTCATTTCAACAAGTCAAAACTCGTACCCGACAAACTTATTTTTCGACTGTGAGTTTTATTCCATAATTTATAAAAAAATATATAGTTTTTGCTGTTTTTTTGAATATTGTGTTCGTGACACTGTCTTCTACGGGATATATAAGGTAAATATACATTTTTTACATTTTTTCAATTGTTTTAGGTTGTTTATCAAAATATTTTCAATAATTTTAATTTGGCCCCCTGACACTGGTTGTATCATGGCCCCGGGGGCACATAACAAGTATGACTTGCTTATCATTCACATATTTTTATTTTGCGGTTTCAGATGCCTAGACAAACTGTTTTGCCTCTATCTTCTATGAAGAAACCAGAGACGTGCATGCAAGAGTGCATCAGGTATATTTGAGCCGCCTACGATGGTTTTTCCAAGCAAAAACTTTACGGATATTTTGTTAAAAAGTGGACCTCCTGGAACGATTGGCTCATTCATCTCAGTTCATCCATTTGGTTGGATTCGATCCAATTCGTTCACTGAATGGTTCAGGCATTTTATTGATAATTTTTTAGGCATTTTATTGATAAAATTACCCCGGGGGCCACATTACCATCAGTTGATCTCGAGATGCCAAATTTGATTACTTAAGAATAAATGATAATTTTGATTTTATTTAGCGAGTTTCTTTTGTTTCATAGGTAGATATGTACACACAAATAAATACGAAACCCAATAAAATATTTTCCATATTTTTAATTCCATTACTTTAGAAATAAACCTTAAAAAACAAAGTGGGGGGCCACATTACCACCTTCTCCTATAATCCGAATATTTTTGAATCAGATCTGGGGGTTTGTGGAACCCAAATATCGTTTATTGTTGTTGATACCCACGAGTTGAGTAAATTATATCTGTGTTTTCAATACGAAAATGTTAGGGTAATAAAGTAAGTCATAAATAAAAAGCATATAATTTGCAATTTTTTATTGTATATAAAATATTAAGTCATTTATAAAGAAATAATATAAATTTCTACGCTAGTTCAGATACAAATCAGTTTTTCTAGTATACCGTGTCTAATGCCTAACAAAAGCGAAACTAACAATATAGAATTACAAAATATCTTTAATATCAGAAAAATAACCATAAATTATCTTCGCTTCACTATAATTTATATGTGTATACTTTTACAACAGCAAATAAAGGCACAGTCGGTAGCAAAAGTTGCTGATTGTTGTCAAAATAAAATAATACATTTTCAATATCAAATCTCTCTTGCCTTATATTATGAGAATAATTTCATCGCGTTTGCGATGGCGACAGATCATAACTTAAGTCTATGGGATTGACTTATACAATACTTTTTATTTAATTTCTGGGAAATATCATTAAATCATTTAGAAACATAAAATGCAGAAAACATACATGTATCTCCTTCAGTACACATACTAAAAATAATATCTTTTTAATTTAACAACAAAAAGTCCTATAATTGTTGTACAATCAGCAAATTTTACACATATTTAACAACATGTAGCATCTATTGGGACCAACATTGGTAATACAACTTCCAATACTAAAGTTTGCGCTTTACAATTCCTATTGGACCAAACATCTGCTTTCAAATAAGGGTGGTTAAAAATTTGCACTGTTTAGGCGAGATTATTATATTGTCATTATTATGCTCTATTTATATTACTAGGGAAACAATTTCAGATCAGAATCATTATTCGAATGGAATTGTTTGTGAACTTACTTTGTAGAGCTGGCCAGTTATTCAACACTGAGAATTGATCTCAAGACCGTTTAGAACATCAACAGACATGCGACTAATATACAGCGTGTATTCAGACCGTAATCGGAAACTAAGGCAGGTAATAGCTAAGGTCATTACAAACCCCCTGGCATTAAAAAAATCCCGACAGTAAATATTTTTTTTACGTTTTCCTAACAACCACATGCATTTTATACTTTTTTTATTTTATTTTATTCTGGCACGGCAAAGTGACCCCATTACCTATGGTTGTTAGGAAAACTTCAAATTTTTTCTTTTGTGTCCGAATTTTCTTTAACGCCAGGGGGTTTGTAATCACCTTAGCTATTACCTGCCTTAGTTTCCGATCACGGTCTGAATACACCCTGTATAGTTTAAAGCAAAGGACTTAAAATTATTCCAAAATACATATAGAGCAAATGGAGCATCATAATTTCATACTTACAACTGTCAATTATTATAGTAGGAAATGTGCTAATTTTCAACATATACCTTGAACAATCAGACAACAGTTTATAGAAGTGTTATTCTGTCTCAACATTCAATAACTATTAAGCCTAAGCAAAAATAAATTCGAGAAATTTTATTAATAATAATATAATAATATCATTCAATAGCATCTGCATTTATAAATGAGTAAACATTTCATTAAGTTATAAATTATGTAAAACTTATCTTTTAATTAAACATAAAGATCTATGTTAGGAAATCTCCTCGTCAGTGACAAATCTAGAATAGTCTTTAGAAAAATACAAATCCTTTACAAAATGTGCATTAATCATAAAAAGTAAAAAGGCTTATATTAAAAAAGTAAAAATAAATCTTTCTTTTTTTCTGGAAAACGAACACAAGTGGGGAATGCTAATATTGATTTTTCAATTAGGATTCTCACTGCACAAAAGTCGAGCTCACAGACAATTAAACCTACGAATACAAAACAACTAAAGCTACGTTAAACCTAGTTTGTGCAAATTTAAAGAATTTTATTAGACACAATCAATTCAAGACTCATATAATATGTCTATCACTAATTTGTTGCTGTTTAATATTAAGTAAAATCTGGCATTGCATCGTCAATAATAAGAAAGAAAAGTCCGGGGCTGCCACTTAAATATAAATTTTGAACTCAAATCTCGCCCCTAACTAATTCTATTTAATCTACATCGATAAACGAGGTATCCCATACTATAAAATCAATGTTATTAATATGATTTCTGTCACTACTCACTTAGTGCTGCCATCGAAAATCAGCGGACAATTGCTGCATCAAATTCAATGTTTTTGTTGTTTTAGTTGCATGTTATAATTTTTTGTGGCTTCATTTTTATACAACACATTTTAGGGCACTGTCAGATAAAGCTTCATTATTTAGAAATGCCATTTTTTCCATTCGGTCGTGACATTACTTTTGTCGCGTCACGTAGCATAATTCTAAAGACCAGTTTTATTTACCCATACATCTTTATATTCGAATGGAGCCAGCACATTAAATCTTAGTACCCCGAGGCACTACTTATGGACAATAAAATGAGATTCGAAACAAATTCGTTAAGATAACTCGTTTATCGCAAAGTTATTATGGCTTATAACTTACATAAGGGCCGATAAATGAGTATTACTTATTATGATACGAAAATATACTTTTTTTAACTACTTACTATAAATTGTAACTTATATATTGTCAACCATTATTCTCCTGCAGCTCTTCACACGACCCCTATTCGCGCTTTGCATATATTAACAGGCAGTTTTATATATCTACGTATAAAACTATGGACACTAGGATTGTCACAGTTCATGGGCTAAACTCTATTTATCGATGATTCATATCAATTATATTCACTATTAAATATCGATTATATCGTTATCGACGTATAGGTATAAATAGTACAATGAAAAATATGACACTTTTTGTATCAAGCTTATAACAAGAAATCATTAGGTTATCGATTAATAGTGAATGTAACGTTATTTATCGATAAATAAATGGGATGTTTTTTAATGACATTGTTCGAGTAATGCGCATGAACATTATTTTAATTAATGTGATTCTACAAAGGAAAACAAATTTGTAATATTTTAAACTCGACACTATTTAAATTACTCCAAAAATACTCATGGACAACATACATTCAATTCCAAATCGTTTTTTTTTGTAATTGTATTCATTTTTTTGGACAATTATTTGTAAGTTTTCACTATTCGTATATATATTTTTGCAATCTGCGTAACAATCCTACATACTATTTATAATACTTCTAAATTCATCTCACAGCTCCCTTTAAGGCTAATATTGGCGAATTTTTTGAACACATCACTATAGAATGCAGTCAGTTTTAAGAAATTACTGTATGATTGAAATATTGTGAATTGTCCTAATTTCTTATTTTTCTTTTTATGTTTCTGTTCAATCCATAATGTTTAATTTACTATAGGTCTTAATACCTTTTCAAAATTACTAATTCAAAGCTTTCTAATTAGCTAGAAATCTTACACAGCAGTATTCGTTGGTTGATCTATCATCAAGATATTTTTACCTTTAAAAAATTCAGTAAATATCTCATTTAACCCAATTATATTATAATTCAAAAAAACTGACTGCTCCTATATCGATATTACACTGGACTCTCTCAATCAATCAATTTAATAACAATTTATAAACTCCATTTCGATAGATGTGAGGGTAGGAAAGTCGAAGATGTACAAGTAGTAAAGGAAAGTTAAATGCAAGATTCGATAGCCGTGGGGATAGTAAGAGATGAGTGGACGAAGTGAATTGTATAACACGCATAAAATTTTTAAACACAATGATTGAAGCTTTTATGTGATTGTCAATGATCGTACCATATTCACAAACTGCGCTTCACGTAGGCATAACATCAAATCTTTATGAAAATCTTCTGCCGATATTAATACTGAGACTTGCATACTTACTTAGCAGAGATTTTGAATATGAACTATATTAATATCGATAATACAAATCGCTTTCTAATCACATGCAAATACACGCAGTCAATCTGATAGTGTGGTATCGAGACGTAGTAGTGGTCTGGATGGTTCAGTTCCGTGTGTGGTTGAGGAGGGGTGTGCGGGAGGGGGGTGCAGCGCGCGGTGGGGCAGTGTGCGGCGACGCCGGTGACGTCACACGGCGGCAGGAGAGGCTGATTGTCAGTGCCACTTCGCCTTCTGCGCGAATATGTCGGCGCGCAGGTTCTGTGCGAAGCATATGCCGAGGATCTAATTTTTTTTGGGAAAAATAACACTCATATTAAAAACTGTATTATTATTAGGTGGTTTTTAGGCTATGGCAAGAGTAATAGAACTAGATACATGTATATTTGATCTCTTTAACTAAGACAATAAAGAAAAAATACAACAAATATCCCTCGATATAAAGTATACCGAAGATATGTATCCCTCGATATAAGTAAATTGTTGATTAAAAACAATTTCCAAAATTATTTAAAGCGCATTCTTATAAAAAAAAAATATTAGTATACAGAGAATTGAATGTACCAAAAAAATACAAATATAATATCAACAGCTATTAAAGGTGTATTTGGACCTTACCCAAAACGAAATTTATGTATTATAAACATTTTAACAATTTGATATCTCATAACCGAAATATATACAACGTTCAAAACTTAATAAAAGCGTGTGCGCCATCGATCAATTGCATATGGGCTGTTTTTTATTTGAATAACATTACTTTTTATATATTATTATATATTTATAGTCAAAAGATTTTTTGTGTCCAAATAAACCCTGTATAAATCTAACAACATAAAAAAGAACTACAGTGCCACTACGAAAATAAACTTACTTGTGCAAAAGCAGTACAAACAGCGGATGTAGCTACTGTCAACAGGTTTCGGTCGAGCCACTCTTCGGCCGCCTCTACACATCCCCTGTCATATATTATCTTAGCAACATCATAAGTCTAGAACAAAAAGAAACGAAAACATTCAATGTAATGCAATAAACAAGGCTGGCTCTCGACCAACTACACATTCACATGTGCACGATAATCACAAATATAGAACATATGACATCACTATGATATATTAAACTTAATCACTCTGTCGTTACTTTTTCATGGAATCAATGTTGCCTATATTTGTGATTACATATATTCACGAAAAAATATTAAACAAACACATAATTAACAATATTCGAATACCTTTGAAGTATGGTTAAAATGGTTTATAAGTTATTGTAATTCTAATTCTTTACTTTGTTGAGTAATATCGATATGTACGCGTTACATCACTAATGTCTCTATCGCTGTAAGAGCGAGCGAGAGCGAGCGAGAACGCAACATTGACGTTTTATTATTGCAAGTTATAAGCAAGCAAAAAGCATTTGTATAAATGAAAAATAAATATTTTTTTCTACGCAATTATTAAACGTTGGTTTCTGATGCTACTTCTCGTGATTATAAAAGCACGATTTAATTATAATTTGTATCTCATCATAATCACGATCATCATCAGCCCATATATGTCCCAATGATGAGCACGGGCCTCCTCTGCAACCGAGAGGGTGTAGGCCTTAAACCACCACGCCTAGTGCTGATTGGCGGAAATATTTTCTATCTACTCCCTTGCAATTCCAAAGTGTATTTGAATATTTTCTCGTGAATATGATTGCTAGACAGTAAGACGAGACAGTGCGTGTATGTGACGTGCTAGAGGGGCGGCGGGGCGGCGGGGACGTGGGGAAGTGGGGAGGTGAGGCGGTGAGACCTTGATCGCGAGCGGCGCCAGCAGTCCGGCGGCGAGTGTGTGCGCGTGGCGGCGCGCCCACTGCTCGCCCGCCACCACGCAGCCGCGCGAGTGGATCACGTGCTCGCTCACTTGCTGCACACCGCCGGTACAGCGGTACAATATACAGCTTATCTCGATATCGGTTTTCTCACAATATGCCGTATACAAACGAGTGAGTGGTAAAGAATTTTGTCTTACCATACGTATAATATAGACTGAAAATGTTACAGGTACAGGGTGTAAACAGACCGTGATCGAGAACTGAGACAGGTAATAGGTACGATGATTATAGACACATTGATGCTTAAAAAAAAGAGAAAAATTAAACCCAACTAATGTAACTACAAAGTCGTGATTGCCTCGAGGTTTAGACACGCGGTCGAGAATCTCGACGGTCGCGGACTCAAACCCCAGGCACACTGACTTTTCTAAGTTATGTGTGTATTCAAAAATAATTATCACGTACATTAACAGTGAAGGAAAACTTCGTGATGAAACCTGCACACCTAAAAGTTCCTAGGAATTTCTTAGATGTGTAGTCCGCCAACCCGCACTCGGCGAGCGTGGTGGACTAAAAAAAGTATTTTTTTGGTGATTTATTAGCGCCAATGTGTTTGTAGTCACCGTAACTAATAGCTGTTTCAGTATTCGACCACGGTCTTTTTACACCTGTATAAGTACGTGTACTTCCCTGGAATTTTGTTTTATCGTAATGTACTTAACTAGAGCATACCTAGAGTGCACCAGATATATCAAGAAAATCCTCACTTTTTACTCAACCTATTCACATCTAAGCACATTATTTCAAACTACCCACATATTAAATACATCTAACTAACATCAAATACACATGACAAATACTTACAAAAGTGGGTTTCCTGACGTCATAGCCGCACTGTTTGTTCCTGATGATGTCCTGCGGCTTGTTGCGACAACAGCTGAAGGGCACTCCGCACGCCTCCCTCGATCCCACCGCGCCACTCGAACAGTTGAAGTACGCATTGCGATCCCAATCACGCGGCCCCTCTACACCGCAGCATTGCAACTGAAAAAGTAATAGCATAGCATGAAATTTTCAGGTTGGCTTCGATTCAGGTTGGGAAAAAGTTTTATTGTTTTTTTTCATTAGCAAATTCGAAAAACGGCAATAGGCTCGCCCCCTATTACGTGGGACTGATACATACATGGCGAAACGTGGGTGCAGATATGCACCTCTGCCTACCCCTGTGACTTTTGGGTGTATTTTATTATCTTGAATTTGCATCAAATTCTAAATAATGATCGGTGTGGTTTAGAGGTCGCAGATTACAGGACTGAACATGGTGTTACTGGGCTTTTCCATCAGGATATTGCCCATTGGCTAGGTGCGCGATGACAGCGCCAACTAGCGGTTACAATTACGGCGGACTTTGAATTGTCAAATGGCTGGCTGTCATTACGAAGACTAAGTAAACAAACAAATAATTTCAATGAAATGTTGTAATTTACATATAGATATTCAATCATGTAAATCTACAGTGTCGATAATAATTTTGTCCTTGTTGATATTGTTCCCTTCTAAAATGGCACAATTAATGAACTTCAGGTAATACACATGGACTTATTCATAGCTGTCTTTACGAGAAGTAAATAAAGAAATAAAGAAATTTAATCGAATAACGCATTTCATATATATTGCAGACGATTATTTATGACTGTAGTGTCGTCAATAATGCAGACTTGTTGTGTATTTTCAGTTAAACAAAGCCAAATTAATTATAGAAACTTGATTCCGAGCTACCGACACGACATCATTTTCCAACCATTAACAACAAAAAAAAAGGAAAAGAATTAATTTTGGCTTAATATGTGCAAGATGTAAAAGAAGTGTGAGGATAATATGAGCCACACCATTGAAGCTCATGTAATTCGTCAAACATCAGTGACATCGACGCCATACAAAACATCCTTAAATATAAGCAGTTTCTTTCTGTTTCTGCAATTTTTGGCGTAGTACATACATATTACGATCCATTTCAATGTAATAGAAAGTAAAGAAATAATTAATTTTTAACGTGACGTATGTATATTTATTTTATACGTAAATTTCGCTAGTAAAAAGTGACGGTCTGTCGAAAGTTCCCTTTTTGGCCACGGCGCGTGGTTCCCCCACCTCCTACTTCGCACCCAGCCAATAGCAGCGCGGAATTTGGTAAAATGTTCGATAAACAGCAACAGCTTCAACCGCCGCTATCGAAGGAATATAAAATATTTTTGGCGGAACGAAGGTACAGGAATGCAACTTTACCTGCTTGTAACTAGTAAATAAGAACGCTTGTGATTTTGTGAACGTCAAATACTACATTTAGATCCAAAAGTGTACACATATGAAGAAAAATTACATGACTTATAATATAGTAAAAGTAGCCTTACCCAATCTTCTTGAATCCAATCGACCAAATTCTGCTGATCGGGATCCTCTCTATAGTGTGTAATGAATGTTTGGAATCCAGTTGTCACTTGTAATTTTATCTGAAAATAAGTTACCGGGTTATTAATGGAAGACTGAGAAAAACCTGATATAACGGCCTATTGTGAGCGCTTCTTCTTCTTTAAGAAGGCAACAAGATATTTAACTTTGAAGTAAAACATAGTTCTTATAAGGGCTGTAAATTCAAACCAAGGCTTACTAGGCCAGCAATAGGAACAATTCCTCACAAAAATATATGAGTAATTATTAAAAAATTATTAATTTAAATAGACGGTGAACCAAATAACTTTTAAAAATAGCATATGTTCTAATATACTTCAATCTGCATCTTATACTATTGTAACACTTACCCAGTCTTTGAAAACGAAGAACAAAATACCCGTCGTCATTTCGGCTAACAACAACAATGCTAGGAAAACAGCATACTGAAAAAAATATATTATATTTTTTTGATATCGCATGGTTTCCAAATATTTTTTATATTTTAAATTAGTCAACGTACTGTACAGATTGACAGACATTTATTGACCTTGGTAATTTATCGCGGTTTCTAATTACAAACATTGTTTCCTTTTGAAATAATCTACGCAAATAGATATTTGATAAAAATATTGCAAACAATATGCCTCTCTACCCAACATGTTTAGCAGACGCTAAATTAAACGCTAAAATTGTCGTTAAATAATGGACAACTCATTCAAATTAGCCAAGATTTTACGCATAAAGATTCCAAATTCGAACAAAACCTTGTCTATGACGGATACATCAAATGAGGATAAATTTTATTGTTTATTTATTCATTTCAGGTATATTAAGCGCCCATATGCAACTGATATTCATAAGCTGTGAATATAAATCATAACTAATGACTTCGTATGAGATGCTAATCATTTTGCCCTGAACCAACGGTATAAAACACAATACTCACGCAAGCTAATAAGCACGTGTTCTCACGCAGTGCGCCCACGCAACCCGTGAATCCAATTATGAATGTTATTGTGCCTGCAAAATAACAATGTTTTGTTACATCAACACAGTAATATGGCCAAGGAAAAAACTGCGTATTTGTTTGTTTTTAAACAATAATTAGTAATTTTTTATCATCTTGAAATCTGTGGGGTACCTCCATAGAAGCCCAAAAGCCCAGCTTGCCTTCCAAAATTCAGAATAATAAACTTCAAGCATTAAATCTTTACTTTACAAAAGCAATTTGACACATAAATGTGAATATCCTGACGCCACAATAGACAATTATAAACTAGACATTACACATTTAATTTATTTATTTATTTAAATTAAAATTACAACACAAGCTTACAGTATACACCATCGCGCTTACATTGATTAGTTGTGCACAAACCACACACAAAAAAATATACATTATACACAATACACAAAAAAAATAATTAAAAAAAAACAATTAATTATACAATATACACAAACAAATACAGCTAAAATAATATTTAAAACAATTAATAATTTGCATTACCGCATCATCAAATAGGTCGACATCTTGGACCCCAGCGACAAAACGATTCAGCAAGTGAATAGCTCTAACCGTGGGAGCATTCGCACCCTGAAGTGTACGTACTGATTCCGGGGACATAAACAGGCTCAGTCGACGACGAC
This sequence comes from Hemaris fuciformis, assembly GCA_907164795.1. Lineage (NCBI taxonomy): Eukaryota > Metazoa > Arthropoda > Insecta > Lepidoptera > Sphingidae > Hemaris > Hemaris fuciformis. Next base: position 4,620,783 of record OU015443.1, read on the forward strand.
ACAGGCGCACGTAGTTGTCCGGAACGAAAAAGCGAATGCAACTGAGCAGCTCAGGAGAATCAATCTTATGCCTCAAAAGAAGAATGTAGTGCCGCACCAGGAAAACCTTACGCCTAAGTTCAAGGGTGTCAAAACCAATCATTCCCGTTACAAATAGAGACGGATAAAGATAAGGATAGTACCCATAGATTCTACTGTAAATATACCTAGCAAACTTTCGCTGAAGCTTCTCAATCATAATTGAGTATTTCTCTTCCCGCGGGTCCCAAACGATAGAACCGAACTCAAGTTTGCTTCTTACGTATGTGTTATACCCTGATACCTTGAAACTCGGCCGCAGTACGCATAATGAAGCCCAAAATTCGATATGCCTGTTTACACATATTGATTATATGGTCATGAAAAGTAAATTTCGAGTCGACTATCAAGCCCAGGTCACGAGTTTCATGTAACCTATTCATTATTATTCCTCCTAAGTTATACGATGCCAGAATTGGTGCTTTTGACCTTGTAATACTCATGATTTGGCATTTAGAAGTATTTAAAGGTAACTTATTCAATGAACTCCAACTGAAAACAGCATCAATATCCTTCTGTATATCATGGCAGTCACTGGTGTTTCCAACGGAACGATATACTTTTAGATCGTCAGCAAATAAAAGACATTTTGAGTGAGATATAGCATTTGGGAGATCATTAATCATAATCAAGAATAGCGTCGGCCGCAGTGTGCTCCCCTGACTTACACCCGATCGTATGTGGTATACATCAGACACATACCCACGCAATTGAATATACTGTTGACGATCTCTTAGGTAGTTTGCCATAAATTTGAGAAATTTGCTAGTGGCACCAAGGCGAGATAATTTAGATAAAAGTATATCATTATCTACCACATCAAAAGCCTTGCGGAAATCAAAGTAAGCAACATCCACCTGCGCCCCCATATCCATCTGACCGGCCACATAATCCGCAAAAGTTATGTGGTTGGTATTTGTAGAACGAGCAGCACGGAAACCATGCTGGGCATCATGCAACGCTACTTTAACATGACGTGTGATATGGTAGTTAATGATCAGCTCAAACACTTTGCCAAATACTGACAACACAGCGATCGGCCGAAAAATTCCAACATCCATTGATGTTTTGTTCTTAGGAACAGGCGTGACTCGAGACACCTTCCACACTCTAGGATAAATGTTATGGCGGAGACTAAGGTTGTATATATGTAACAGGGGCTCCCTAAGAACATCCAAACAATCCTTAACAATAAAAGCTGGTATGTTATCAGGGCCGACAGCACAAGACACCCTGAGTTGGCGAACGGCACGATTTATGTCTGCATCCGAGATTCGATCAATACCAATGGTACAGATTGCAGTAATACCTCTTGCATCCTGTTCAGCAACCTGATAATCCACGATCGGTATTTCCTTCGAGAATACTGAACTGAAATACTCCGCAAAGACAGTAACAGCGTCGTGATCCTCAAGAGATACACCATTGTGCGTATATTTCGTTGTTTGAGACAAACACCCACGCCGACCATTGACGTACTTCCAAAATTTTGACGGATCAACGAACATACTGTGCTCTAAGGATTTCATATGTTCACTGTACGCATTTTCTATAAGGCCTTTAATAAGCCATCAATAATACTTGAATACTTCTCTGTTAAACTTGAGACCGAGCTCTTTAAATTTCTTAAGGTGAAAGTTTTTTATTTTAATGTAACGAATTATTTCCTGCGTATACCACGAAGGATAACTGCGGACTAAACCATTTATGGGCTTTCGAACAGGTACACTGTCATGAATTGCCTCATTTAATAGGTGATAAAATGTATTAACTGACAAGTCAACGTTGCGCTGCTCAAGCACACTAGACCATTTTATATTAGATATATTGGAATACAATGACTGAAAATCAGCCCTACGAAAATTCCAGTCAGGAATAGATCGACGGCGGCCTTCATTACGTGACGGAACCTTGTATTCCAAATTTTTAAGCCTAGTGAAGCACAACGTTAAATCAAGAGGCGGGTGATAGGGGTCCGGTTTCACAAGAAATTCCATAGAGCGTGACACACTCACCATGTCAGAGTGAACGTTTGACAGCACGAGGTCCAAGACGCCGCCATACAAATTAGTTACACTGTTAAATTGTCTTAATTTACAAAAATCAAGAAACATTTCAAATTGAGCTTTGACATTTATTCCGCAAGAGTTGAGGTTAAAGTCACCAATAATGAGCACCTGGTTGGAAGCAGAATATTTACAAATTGCATCATCAAGACAAGCTAAAACATCAAGATACTGAGAATCAGTATAGCTAGGTGGTATATAAACTACACATATAAATAATTTAATATTTTTACAGTTAGCTATTGCAATTACAATTTCTTTTTTACTAATCGGAATGTCTGTACATACTAATTCACTAAGTGAGAAGCAATCCCGTACGGCTAACAATACACCACCCCAACCTGCATCATCAGGTCGGTCCTTCCTAAGTACAATAAAACCCGGAGGAAAAAGTTCAGAATTACTTACAGAACTATTTAAAAATGTTTCCGTCAAAGCTATGATGTCACATTCCAAGCACGCGTAAATGTTTTTATAGACGGTAGGTATTTTACTCCTCAAACCCCGAACATTCTGGTAATAGAAATTAATTTTTGTGACACGGTTACGACTCTTTGGTTCTTTTCTGACGAAAATTCTGCTTCCAAGGCTTAATACAAATATTTTCTGCCCAATTCTCGGGAGGTAAAATAGTATGAATGTCGTAGGCACACATAACTTGAACGATGCATAGTTACCACGTGCTTTTAGGCTTTCGACCCTGCAAACTTCAGACTTACAAATAGAATTAACATAGGCACGAACTTGCTCAACTGTAGTGCCAACCTTGACGTAGTAAAGATGTAAATAACTATGTCGAACAGCAGCCTCCAGCGAAGTGATACCAGGTGGGGCAGTACCTCGAGATACATTAAGCGAAGTCTCTTTACGGCTTAGCCTGATTTGGTTCGATTTAACTTCTATTTCAGTTTTATCAACAGAAGTTACAGAAGATGTTGCAACTCTGGAGTTAGTCATCAGGTTCATATTAGGCCCATCATTTGCATTCTGGATATGAACATTCGTTAATGTACGAGTACTATTCATTTTGTTGGCCTCATGTGAATCTATTACACCTTGAAGTCTACAGTCGCCTTGAAGTCTACAGTCTGTTAGCGGAATTGAAGCCGTGTTATTGATGTGACCTGACGTATCCATACCGCGTCCGTTAATAGTCAACTCTAGGGACTCAAGTCTTCGTTCAACTACTTCAACCTTATCATTCAAACTAGCAATACTAGCTGATATAATTTCTTCCCCGGACAACAATTTGCTCACAGATTCAATCAGGCGCGTACCAACTATACGCTCTAATTCTTCACGTATAATGACGCGAATGCTATTTAAAAAAACAGGTACTCGTATTTACATCAGAGTTCAAAATATTATGTGGTAACTTATCGACGCTGTTACAATTGTGAATAGGACTATGTAATGAGGTATTACTTGTTTCTGTGTTTGCAGTTAGCGGTGTTTTAATAGACGCAACCGAATCATGAAAATCCTCTTCTCTTGGACTAGTAACATCGCGGTTCTTACTCAATGAGTTAGTGCCCCTGCGGCTCCGATCATCAAAAGTGTCTCGTTCAGCAAGAGAACGAAACTCAGAAATCGACGAAATGATCTCACGAGTTCGTTGCTTGCAACTACAGTCTTGACATATCCATGCATTTTTATGACTCCTAGCCATATTTTTAAAACGCGCCTCAGATAGATTGGCACATTTAAGATCATAGATTTCCCGACAGATGGAGCATGTGATGTAATTTATTTTATTTACAATTGCTTTTTTACAAGTCGAACAATTCATCGGCTTTGGTGCCATCTCTGACTAAACTACGACAAATCCCTAAAATACTTAAAAGTATAAAAATGTGTCACAATCAATTGGTTCCAAAGCGGGTCTCAATCGTCCTCTTACTTTACGTCGACTAATGTTGACATAAATCGAATGACTAATGCTGTGTAGCTCGAGTTAATGAGTCCAAAGTTCAAACCTTTTGTTCGGTTGTCTGCGGGTACGCTCTTCTATTGACCGTTATAAATGTTATCTTTGCAAACACTTTGCACACACTAATTGTTTCTTTATATTGCTGTTTATTATTATTATGCACTGTTCTTTAGTCACTATTTTTAATGATTTAGTTCACATACACTAGCACTTTTAGTTTTTAAAAGTCTGTTTGTACAATTTAAAATCTTAAATCAGCTTCCTTAAGATACAATTGTCATAAGAAATAGTTCACTGTACTTATTCCGCACTTAATAACGAACTGGAATTCAACTATTATTATATAAAATACTAGATGTAAATATTTTTAAATTTCAAATTACTGAGAGACGATGTTTACATGACAGCGCCAGGGTTGCCACTTCCAATGTGTAACACTTGTGGGCTTCTATGGAAGTACCACTGTCCACCACTGCATGAACTGTATAGATTTGTCCCTATCCCACCACACACCCGCCACTGTAACTTCTGTACTCCAGGATCAACAGCGGCACGCACAGTAATGACACCGAGCAATGAAGCTCAGCGGATCTAAGGGGACCTAAATTTGTCATAATCCCGCAACGAAGTTAATCAGAAAGACAATATAAGGAGGAGTTGAAAAACAAAGAGTTGTTCACTTCCCTCCATATAGCAAAGCGGGTGACAAAACATTGAGCTAAGAGGTTTTACCCTCACATAAAAAAAAGACAATTACATTTAGTGATATTAGACGCAAGTAACGCACCACGGGTAAAAACTGTATGAGTTTTATTGACTAAATTGGACCTAAAGTGCGAGCTGTTATGCAGACTTCCAATAATAGGCATGGCAAAAACGCTGGAAAGCACGGAAATTCTTCCTGGATTCAACAAGGTCTGTATAATAGACAACACCAGACGTTACATGCATACTATTGAGCATACAGTTACGCTCATCCGACCAAAGATTGCACTCCCAAAGGATATGATGCGCGGACTGTTCATATTCGCAATTATGTGTTGAGCATTGGCACATAGGAGAATCAACCAACTTAAATGAGAATAATTTGCTACGAAAATTACCGTGACCCGTCAGAAATTGCGACACGTAATGATCGACCTCGAGCCAAGTTTTTGCCAAACGATCGCTCACCGAAGGAAAATATTGATAAAGATGACGCCCCTTTATAGAGAGACTCCATCGATTTTGCCATTCTTCTATTAATTCCGAGTAAGTCTCGGGGTATGGTTTAAATAACCGACTAATTTTCAAAAGGTCGCGCGAGGAAAGAAAATCTATATCAATATTTTGCTTGTTGGAAAAATATAACGCGGCGCGACGTTGCACTTCCAGGTCGACTGGAAGTACTCCCGCCAGAACAGGTAAAGCTTCAGTACTAACAGTTCTGTACGCCTTACACAAAAATATCAACGCCAAACGTTGACTCTGGAGCAATTTCCTTCTGACGGCACCGACAGTTGCCCTGTCGGCCCACACAGGGGAAGCGTAACACATGCAACCCAAATATGTAGCTCCATAAATTATTTTTAAGGTGTTAAACGACAGACCCCAACTGTATAGATTATCAAATCACATAAAAAGTGTATCCATTCATATAAGTCTTATTATTGGGCATAGGCTTTCTCCACTGTTGGAGCAGGTTACCATCGCACTGGCCTATAGCAAGATGGTGGGGAACTTAATAAGCTAAGAAAATTTAGATGCAAATGCATTTTTTCAATCCTCTTTCTTACATTGCTCCTCTCCCATCCCATATAAGTATGTATATTACTGTCCAACAAGGTGTTTGCTTATTAAGAACATATTGCTTTTACCTGCAATCTCTTACCTACATTCTTGTTAATTTAGATTTAGTCAGCCATTGAACAATACATTAGAACATTTTCAACAAAAAAAGTAGCTTTTAGTAATTACTAAAATATGATTAACCATGTAGACTATTAGTATTACATGCTATAATTTGGGAATGAACAAAATCAGCTATCAGTAGATGTTTTTACTCACTCTGCATTAAACTGGTAAATATTTGGGGAAACTATTGGAATTCCATGAAACAAGGTAATTAGTATTATAACGCAACTATTTTAAATTGTTACAAAACTTACCAACACATATAAATATGAATGCTGGGTCCAGAGCTATATTGGTCAGTTGGGACAAATTGTTAAATGTATCCTTTTCAGTCCATGCCCACACACCTATAGCCAATATAATCAAGCCGAGAAACTGGAAACAAAAAGAGAAAAATCATATTAATGTGTTTGCAGCTTATAGCGATGTAACCTTGACAGATACCTTTCACCAAAGATAAACTATGTGTCATCTTAATGTGTAATATTTGATTCACAATTTTGTTTTATAAACAAATAACAGATTGCTCTTTGATAGGCTTTTTGGTCCTCTTAAACTCTTCTCATTTACTTAAAATAGTCCAAAAAATGGTTTGAATTAATTTAAAAAAAAATTAAATTACAAATTACATATTTTATTGAGTTGCCATACAAGCATACACTATGACATTTAGGAGGGGAGGTCCTAACATAAAACAAAAAAACATGAGAAAGGCAGAAGTTATTATATTACTAGCTGACCCGGCAAACGTTGTTTTGCCATACCTATATATAAAATTCTCGTGTCGTGGTGTTTTTTGGCAAACTCCTCCGAAACGGCTCGACTGATTTTTATGAAATATTGTGTGTATATTGTAGGTAGGTCTGAGAATCGGTCAACATTTAAGGGTTTAACATTTAGGGGTATGTTTTTTTGTTCTATTGACTTTATTTTCTTTATTTTTTATGATTCAGCATTGATAAATTATTATAATCATAAATTTCAAATATATTATAAATATTATATTTTAAATATATTATATTATAATCATAACTCCAAATTTTCACCCTTCTACGAACAACACCTGTTTTGTAATCGCAATTTTTATATTTGTATAGCTTTTGCCCGCGACTCCGTCCGCGTAGACTTCAGGGTTGGGCGCAGAAAGATAATAAGTGAATCTATAAATCGTCCCTCAAGTGCCCAAAATGGCACTTACTGAATTTAAAAAAAGGTCAAATCAATTCAAATGGTTGAGGCGTAAAAGTAAAACTCTGACAGTTATTTTCGTATTTTTAATAATATGTTTATCCCAATGGGAACATTACATTTTCCCGGGATAAAACATAGCCTATTTCACTTCACAGGGTCTCATTTATGGTCATACCAAAATTTTTGTTTTTGCGTGAAAGCGTAACAAACGTCCCTACATTCACATTTATATAATAGTAAGGATAACCATTCCCACCTATGTTACTTCGGTGGGTCCCACCTATCTGCATACCAAAAGTCATTCAAATCTTTTTTCAATCATTTTTCAATTCTTTTATCCTCCGTATATTTTTTTTAATAAGAAGAATCCTATGTCCTTTTTTATATCTCGAAGACTGTGTACAAATTTTCATGATAATCGGTTAAGTAGTTTTGGCGTGAAAGCGTAACAAACAAAATATTAACATTTATAATAGCTGACCCGGAAAACTTCGTATCCCGTAACAGTCATTGAATGTTACATAATTTTACATATTACCTGAATTTTATTTTTGATTGTATGGAAATAAATATTAAGTTCAGCACATTATTGAGATAAAAATACAGAAATAAATAACTACGAAAATTAAATGCATCAATCGTGTCTCCGCAAGTCATGATTTAATTAAACATGTACATATGGGATGGGATGTAGTCGGTTTTAATTCTCTCCATTAAAGCATCAGTGTGGTGGACTGAAGCCTAAACCCTCTCAGTTGCAGAGAAGGCCTATGCCAAGCAGTGGGACGTACATATATGGGAGTGTGATATACATTTTTAATATATTTTTTAATTGTCTAAAAGATCACAAATATCTTTTGTTAATCGTCATTGCGAAGGCATGACGAATCGGGAACTGAATTCGTTTGAACTCAATGGTCATACCCGTTAGGATCAATGAAATCTTAGATCAATCTAATTGATGAATTCTCAAGCACCAATTCATCTCTAAGTTGTCTTTTCAGTATCGTCACGTGAATAACATTACTCAACAATTTTCTTAACACCAAGCGCATTCCATTGCATAGTTGTGGGTGTTTTAGATTTCAAAGCGTGATGACTACCGAACCTGCCTTAGTTTGTAAATCAGGTACAACCAAGGAGTTTAAAAGTACATTTCTGAACGCACGCATAAATATTTGACAACCAATAAATATGTCAATCCCTTTTTATTACTGACATTATTCTACATTTTTTAAATCTAAAATACGCAATTATTCGAAAATTCTGGATATATGTTGTCGATTCAAAACCTTTATTTAAATACGTTCTTTAATTTGAGGGGACCATTAACCATATTGACGGGATAAACATAAAATGTTTGACAGAATATTAGGTAGAACAGTTTATATGAGAAAATTAAATTGTTGTTTTTACCATATTCCTCGCAATTTTCTTAACTTTTCTTTCATAAGAACCTTCTCCTAACAATAGCAAACACAACAAAAAAAGAATTAGCGAAATCGGTCCAGGCGTTGTTGAGTTATGCGCTTACCAACACATTTTGCGATTCATTTTTATATATAAGATATGGGGAGTCAAGACAAACAGAAATAAAAGAGGTATGAAATTGAGGAAAAGCAAAATTTATTAATTTAAAATAAATAAAGAAAAAAGCTATTTTTGATAATTTTGCAATTTAAATTTAAATTCATGGCCTGTAGAGAACAATACTATTGACACAATTGTGTCTACCTGTATACTTCCAGTATCACAAAAGCCTGTAAGATAAGATCAAATGATGATTGATAATATGTCTAACTGTTGTAGAATATACTAGTTAAAAACTATAATGTTTTTGTATCATTTATTTAATTTGATTTAAAATTTACTTCATTATAAACATTTATTAACTTTGCACATTTTTTTTACACAGAAACACCAATCTGACCCTTACAAAAGCAAAACCAAGAAACAACGCGAAGTAAACAACACAATTAGAGACATGCATGCTTGCAAGAGGCATTTCCGACTTTCGCATGATCAGCTGTAAATGATGGGTTACCAGAGTACCCGAAACCGTAATTGGCTTGGATGACTAGTCAGCTGATTAGTTGGTATAAAGAGGCCGACCAGAGTCATAATCAGCACATCTCTAGTATTTTGGTAAGCAAATGAAAAATTGATGTATTGTATTTGCATAAGTTGAATTTTTCTATATATTAATATTCCTAACAAATAAGTCAAGTTTTAAAATGTAAAGATTATTGTTAATCTTCATTTGCTTTTATTGCAATACAATAAGGTCAAATTTGGAATCCATAACACTAAAATGCAATGTCAACAATTTTTTTTTTCTTAATGCTGCATTTTTACACAAACTATAATAGATTTTAAACAACTTTATTTGTCTTGATATATACCAATTAGAGAGCATTGCAACTATTTTTTTTTTGCAGTAAAGAATATAATAAAATAATTGAGCCCATTAAATTTTTAGCGTTACTGATCGTAATATCTCTCATGACGAGTTCTCGATCTTATTGGTTTATGATACAAAGTGGCGAAGTACTGTTACTTATAACACGATTAATATGAGTAATGTATGATTCTGTGACCCCGATTAGTGGAAAGTTTAAATTTATTAGTTTACACCATAATACGAATCATAAGACTGCTTCTCGAGTTCGTAAAATAGGCAGATATGGGGGCGTCCTATACTGTACCATTTACCCCTAATAAAATGTAATACGAACCACATAATTAATAGTGGCACATGAATGGATGTTGAAGAATATTTAAATACTACATTAAGTACCATCATTTTATTGCATTGCTACGGAACACGCAGAAAATAATAAAAATTATCCTTACCCAGAACAAAACATTAACTCCAAATATAATATATTTTAAACAACAGCTGACTTCGCTGGTATCACGCCGATACTTTCTTATTCCGGGCATTTTTGTGTTTATCACTTAAATCATGTCAATAAATTGAAGGGAATAAAATAAAAATATTCACTACATTTGAGATAAATTAGGAACTAAACTCGCAAAACTAGGCCAGGAACGGCCAAATCAACGAAAAATAGACGAGTGAACGACCGTCAAACAAAAGAAAGGAAAGAGCAACGCTACCATGTTTAGAACATGTCGTAAATGTGACATATGCTTGCTCTCTTTTTTAGACATACAAGATCATGTAGACAGACAGAAACAAAAAATCATCGACTATTTCACAGATGTATTTTATTTAGAAGTATAATAACCTAACGTTCAGAAATACAAATCAATTTATAGGTTTACAATAACACTAATTTACAAAAAAAAAGTTATGTCCTTTCAATTTATATAATTTTTATAACCTTATCACATTAGAAACTAGAGGTATTATTACATTTTATTTTGTAGCTTTGATTTAAAAAAAATTGACATTGTAATCAAATGGTACAAAAGTGATATACATCGTGTTTTCATGCGATTGCCAAATCTAACTCTTTTATTTAAAACATTAAAGATTTTTAATATTGATATGGTCACTATAAGATGTTGTCTGGTAAGCTAAGTGCATAATAACTTAAGACAGAAGGTCCCTTAAACGGGGACTGAATAAATTCGTCGACTTGGTATCACATGGATCTTTCAACTTTTTACGGTAGAAGAAATGAGTTGCGAGACTTGGGATTTTTTACAAGTTTTGTTTTTTATGGGATTATATTGACTGATATAGATTGTACCTCTGGGGTTGTGTTATAGACGTTGTAAAATCTGGAGATAACTTCCGTAGGTACCTACTTTTCGGCATTTTTGTCATACCTTTTATTAGTATCATGCTTAGCAGCTCGAACTTTAGGACTATTTAAATATTTGTCCGTGGTGCTTTTCATCTGGCTTCCTTGGATGTGGGGTTGCCGCCTCATATTCTAATATTTTCTCTCTTTTCTCTTCTCTATTTTCTCTCTCTCGCTTTGCTGTGGACGAAAGTGGACAACTGTGTTTCCAACTCCTGTTCATTTTCTTCTGATTAATTTCGTTGCGGAGTAAAAGATAAGCTAAGTCCCCTATAGAGACTCACTAGCGATTGGCCCACGCCCAACATAGTTTCACAGTGAACGCCGGGGCCCGCGGAGCTAAGTTACAATTCGGTGCGTCCGAGTCCATTTGGTCTAACTAAAAGGAATGCACCATTTCTGTCTTCACTTATTACCTACTGTTTACGCTTGCTACGTGACTCACGTGTCGAACAAACTAACTACATTGTGTACTGTACGCATATATATTACGTGGACCATATTGCCGCGACTTCGGTACATGTCTTTAACCTATCCCGGCTAATGTTATTAATGGATATAGGTAGGTACCCGTACGTACGTTGGCTTTATTTGTTGCGTTCTAGTCTTACATAATCATCCCACTGCTGGGCTCGGGCCTCCTCTACAACTGAGAGGGTTTAGGCCTTAGTCCACCACGCTGGCCTAATGCGGGTTGGCGGACTACACGCCTAAGAAATTCCTAAGAACTTTTAGGTGTGTAGGTTTCATTACGATGTTTTCCTTCACCGTTAAAGTAAGTGATAATTCATTGTGAATACACACATAACTTAGAAAAGTCAGAGGTGTGTGCCTGGGTGTTGAACCCGCGACCGTCGAGATTCTCGACCGCGGCCTAAGCCTCGAGGCCATCACGACTGTTCTAGTCTTAATACAGTTTAAAGGATTGTCCTGGTATGTCTACAGTTTATATTATAACGAAATATCATAAAGTTACTTACAAATAGATAATAAAAGGTAAACAATATGCATGTACTTGGATCAAATATCTCTACACGATACTTCGTAATTTGATTTCGCAGAAGGCTAATAATCTCATAGTTTGGCCATGCTAACCCTGCTACGATTTTGGATTTCACAGCTTGCATCCTCGTTTTACACAATCATTGATAGCCTCGATTTGTTATCACATATTGACTCAAATGCGTATGACGCCAAGACGTATTAGCCCGTATGCTGGCGTAGAAGTTTGGTTAGGGACCGTCCTGAGCCAAGCGAACAGTTACTCCCTGCCTTATTCTGGTAATCCGGAGACCCTACGTATCCTTTTCAGCCTCCCAGCTCCCTGAGGTATCCGAGAGGTAGCTCAAGGAGCTTTTCCGTCGTCAGTGGGGAGATGGACGTACTTTTTCACACCAATTAATAACAAAATTCAGACCAGACACCCTCAAGTACTTCTGTGATTCTCATACCGTCACTGTAAAATTATAGCTATGAAATTGTAAATTTATGTTCACTGTCATTATTAAATTTTTATACAAGACGACAAATTCAGTTTTCTTGTATGTGAACCCTTTAATCTTAAATATTTAAGGTTTTTTTTTCGTTTTTTTGTGATAATAAACTGGTACCACTTTCTCAAAGGGAGTCTATAGTATTAATTTTAGTTCGATGAGATTATCAAGAGTCGCCGTCATGCCGTGATACCTTCATGGAATATAAGCATTTGTGGAATTGACGGCCTTCGTGGCACAGTTGGTTAGAATCCAGACATCCAAGACAAAAGTATGTGTAATCCGAATATTTTTGAATCAGATCTGGGGGTTTGTGGAACCCAAATATCGTTTATTGTTGTTGATACCCACGAGTTGAGTAAATTATATCTGTGTTTTCAATACGAAAATGTTAGGGTAATAAAGTAAGTCATAAATAATAAGCATATAATTTGCAATTTTTTATTGTATATAAAATATTAAGTCATTTATAAAGAAATAATATAAATTTCTACGCTAGTTTTTCTTAACAAATCAGTTTTTCTAGTATACCGTGTCTAATGCCTAACAAAAGCGAAACTAACAATAGGTATAGAATTACAAAATATCTTTAATATCAGAAAAATAACCATAAATTCTCTTCGCTTCACTATAATTTATATGTGTATACTTTTACAACAGCAAATAAAGGCACAGTCGGTAGCAAAAGTTGCTGATTGTTGTCAAAATAAAATAATACATTTTCAATATCAAATCTCTCTTGCCTTACATTATGAGAATAATTTCATCGCGTTTGCGATGACGACAGATCATAACTTAAGTTTATTGGAATTGACTTATACAATACTTTTTATTTAATTTCAGGGAAATATCATTAAATAATTTAGAAACATAAAATGCAGAAAACATACATGTATCTCTTCAGTACACATACTAAAAATAATATATTTTTATTAATAATATCTTTTTAATTCAACAACAAAATGTCCTCCTATAATTATTGTACAATCAGCAAATTTTACACATATTTAACAACATGTAGCATCTATTGGGACCAACATTGGTAATACAACTTCCAATACTAAAGTTTGCGCTTTTTCAATTCCTATTGGATCAAACATCTGCTTTCAAATAAGGGTGGTTAAAAATTTGCACTGTTTAGGCGAGATTATTATATTGTCATTATTATGCTCTATTTATATTACTAGGGAAACAATTTCAGATCAGAATCATTATTCGAATGGAATTGTTTGTGAACTTAATTTGTAAAGCTGGCCAGTTATTCAACACTGAGAATTGATCTCAAGACCGTTTAGAACATCAACAGACATGCGACTAATATATAGTTTAAAGCAAAGGACTTAATTTTTTTACAAAATACATAGAGCAAATAGAGCATTATAATTTCATACTTACAACTGTCAATTATTATAGTAGGAAATGTGCTAATTTTCAACATATACCTTGAACAATCAGACAATGGTTTATAGAAGTGCTATTCTGTCTCAACATTCAATAACTATTAAGCTTAAGCAAAAATAAATTCGAGAATTTTTATTAATAAGAATATAATAATATCTTTCAATAGCATCTGCAGTTATAAATGAGTAAACATTTCATTAAGTTATAAATTATGTAAAACTTATCTTTTAATTAAACATAAAGATCTATGTTAGGAAATCTCCTCGTCAGTGACAAATCTAGAATAGTCTTTAGAAAAATACAAATTCCTAACAAAATGTGCATTAATCATAAAAATAAAAAGGCTCATATCAAAAAAGGGAAAATAAATCTCTTTTTTTTCTGGAAAACGAACACAAGTGGGGAATGCTAATATTGTTTTTTCAATTAGGATTCTCACTGCACAAAAGTCGAGCTCACAGACAATTAAACCTACGAATACAAAACAACTAAAGCTACGTTAAACCTAGTTTGTGCAAATTTAAAGAATTTTATTAGATACAATCAATTCAAGACTCATATAATATGTCTATCACTAATTTGTCGCTGTTTAATATTAAGTAAAATCTGGCAATGCATCGTCAATAATAAGAATGAAAAGTCCGGGGCTGCCACTTAAATATAAATTTTGAACTCAAATCTCGCCCCTAACTAATTCTATTTAATCTAAATCGATAAACGAGGTATCCCATACTATAAAATCAATGTTATTAATATTATTTCTGTCACTAATCACTTAGTGCTGCCATCGAAAATCAGCGGACAATTGCTGCATCAAATTCAATGTTTTTGTTGTTTTAGTTGCATGTTATAATTTTTTGTGGCTTCATTTTTATACAACACATTTTAGGGCACTGTCAGATAAAGCTTCATTATTTAGAAATGCCATTTTTTCCATTCGGTCGTGACATTACTTTTGTCGCGTCACGTAGCATAATTCTAAAGACCAGTTTTATTTACCCATACATCTTTATATTCGAATGGAGCCAGCACATTAAATCTTAGTACCCCGAGGCACTACTTATGGACAATAAAATGAGATTCGAAACAAATTCGTTAAGATAACTCGTTTATCGCAAAGCTATTATGGCTTATAACTTACATAAGGGCCGATATATGAGTATTACTTATTATGATACGAAAATATACTTTTTTTTTAACTACTTACTATAAATTGTAACTTATATATTGTCAACCATTATTCTCCTGCAGCTCTTCACACGACCCCTATTCGCGCTTTGCATATATTAACAGGCAGTTTCATATATCTACGTATAAAACTATGGACACTAGGATTGTCACAGTTCATGGGCTAAACTCTATTTATCGATGATTCATATCAATTATATTCACTATTAAATATTAATAATATCGTTATCGACGTATAGGTATAAGTAGTACAATGAAAAATATGACACTTTTTGTATCAAGCTTATAACAAGAAATCATTAGGTTATCGATTAATAGTGAATGTAACGTAATTTATCGATAAATAAATGGGATGTTTTTAATGACATTGTTCGAGTAATGCGCATGAACATTATTTTAATTAATGTGATTCTACAGAGGAAAACAAATTTGTAATATTTTAAACTCGACACTATTTAAATTACTCCAAAAATACTCTTGGACAACATACATTCAATTCCAAATCGATTTTTTTTTGTAATTGTATTCATTTTTTTGGACAATTATTTGTAAGTTTTCACTATTCGTATATATATTTTTGCAATCTGCGTAACAATCCTACATACTATTTAGCTGATTATAATTTTTATAATACTTCTAAATTCATCTCACAGCTCCCTTTAAGGCTAAAATTGGCGAATTTTTTGAACACATCACTATAGAATGCAGTCAGTTTTAAGAAATTAGTGTATGATTGAAATATTGTGAATTGTCTTAATTTCTTATTTTTCTTTTTATGTTTCTGTTCAATCCATAATGTTTAATTTACTATAGGTCTACCTTTTCAAAATTACTAATTCAAAGCTTTCTAATTAGCTAGAAATCTTATATAGCAGTATTCGTTGGTTGATCTATCATCAAGATATTTTTACCTTTAAAAAATTCAGTAAATATATCATTTAACCCAATTATATTATAATTTAAAAAAACTGACTGCTCCTATATCGATATTACACTGGACTCTCTTATCAATTTAATAACAATTTATAAACTCCATTTCGATAGATGTGAGGGTAGGAAAGTCGAAGATGTACAAGTAGTAAAGGAAAGTTAAATGCAAGATTCGATAGCCGTGGGGATAGTAAGAGATGAGTGGACGAAGTGAATTGTATAAAACGCATAAAATTTTTAAACACAATGATTGAAGCTTTTATGTGATTGTCAATAATCGTACCATATTCAAAAACTGCGCTTCACGTAGGCATAACATCAAATCTTTATGAAAATCTTCTACCGATATTAATACTGAGACTTGCATACCTACTTAGCAGAGATTTTGAATATGAACTATATTAATATCGATAATACAAATCGCTTTCTAATCACATACAAATACACGCAGTCAATCTGATAGTGTGGTATCGAGACGTAGTAGTGGTCTGCATGGTTCAGTTCCGTGTGTGGGTGAGGATGGGTGTGCGGGGTGTGCGGGAGGGGGGTGCAGCGCGCGGTGGGGCAGTGTGCGGCGACGCCGGTGACGTCACACGGCGGCAGGAGAGGCTGATTGTCAGTGCCACTTCGCCTTCTGCGCGAATATGTCGGCGCGCAGGTTCTGTGCGAAGCATATGCCGAGGATCTAATTTTTTTTGGGAAAAATAACACTCATATTAAAAACTGTATTATTATTAGGTGGTTTTTAGGCTATGGCAAGAGTAATAGAACTAGATACATGTATATTTGATCTCTTTAACTAAGACAATAAAGAAAAAAATACAACAAATATCCCTCGATATAAGTAAATTGTTGATTAAACACAATTTAAAACGCATTCTCATTAAAAAAATATATTAGTATACAGAGAACTGAATGTACCAAAAAATACAAATACAATATCAACAGCTATTAAAGATGTATTTGGACCTTACCCAAAACGACATTGATGTATTATAAACATTTTAACAATTTGATATCTCATAACCGAAATATATACAACGTTCAAAACTTAATAAAAGCGTGTGCGCCATCGATCAATTGCATATGGGCTGTTTTTTATTTGAATAACATTACTTTTTATATTTTAATATATATTTATAGTCTTTAGATTTTTTGTGTCCAAATAAACCCTGTATAAATCTAACACAATAAAAAAGAACTACGAAAATAAACTTACTAGTGCAAAAGCAGTACAAACAGCGGATGTAGCTACTGTCAACAGGTTTCGGTCGAGCCACTCTTCGGCCGCCTCTACACATCCCCTGTCATATATTATCTTAGCAACATCATAAGTCTAGAACAAAAAGAAACGAAAACATTGAATGTAATGCAATAAACAAGGCTGGCTCTCGACCAACTACACATTCACATGTGCACGATAATCACAAATATAGAACATATGACATCACTATGATATATTAAACTTAATCACTCTGTCGTTACTTTTTCATGGAATCAATGTTGCCTATATTTGTGATTACATATATTCACGAAAAAATATTAAACAAACACATAATTAACAATATTCGAATACCTTTGAAGTATGGTTAAAATGGTTTATAAGTTATTGCAATTCTAATTCTTTACTTTGTTGAGTAATATCGATATGTACGCGTTACATCACTAATGTCTCTTTAATCGCTGTAAGAGCGAGCGAGAGCGAGCGAGAACGCAACATTGACGTTTTATTATTGCAAGTTATAAGCAAGCAAAAAGCATTTGTATAAATGAAAAATAAATATTTTTTTCTACGCAATTATTAAACGTTGGTTTCTGATGCTACTTCTCGTGATTATAAAAGCACGATTTAATTATAATTTGTATCTCATCATGATCACGATCATCATCAGCCCATATATGTCCCAATGATGAGCACGGGCCTCCTCTGCAACCGAGAGGGTGTAGGCCTTAAACCACCACGCCTAGTGCTGATTGGCGGAAATATTTTCTATCTACTCCCTTGCAATTCCAAAGTGTATTTGAATATTTTCTCGTGAATATGATTGCTAGACAGTAAGACGAGACAGTGCGTGTATGTGACGTGCTAGAGGGGCGGCGGGGACGTGGGGAAGTGGGGAGGTGAGGCGGTGAGACCTTGATCGCGAGCGGCGCCAGCAGTCCGGCGGCGAGTGTGTGCGCGTGTCGGCGCGCCCACTGCTCGCCCGCCACCACGCAGCCGCGCGAGTGGATCACGTGCTCGCTCACTTGCTGCACACCGCCGGTACAGCGGTACAATATACAGCTTATCTCGATATCGGTTTTCTCACAATATGCCGTATACAAACGAGTGAGTGGTAAAGAATTTTGTCTTACCATACGTATAATATAGACTAAAAATTTTATAGGTTCAGGATGTAAACAGACCGTGATCGAGAACTGAGACAGGTAATAGTTACGATGATTATAGACACATTGATGCTTAAAAAAAAGAGAAAAATTAAACCCAACTAACGTAACTATAAAGTCGTGATGGCCTCGAGGTTTAGGCACGCGGTCGAGAATCTCGACGGTCGCGGACTCAAACCCCAGGCACACTGACTTTTCTAAGTTATGTGTGTATTCAAAAAGAATTATCACGTACATTAACAGTGAAGGAAAACATCGTGATGAAACCTGCACACCTAAAAGTTCCTAGGAATGTAATTTCTTAGATGTGTAGTCCGCCAACCCGCACTAGGCGAGCGTGGTGGACTAAAAAAAGTAATTTTTTGGTGATTTATTAGCGCCAATGTGTTTGTAGTCACCGTAACTAATAGCTGTTTCAGTTTTCGACCACGGTCTTTTTACACCTGTATAAGTATGTGTACTTCCCTGGAATTTTGTTTTATTGTAATGTACTTAACTAGAGCATACCTAGAGTGCACCAGATATATCAAGAAAATCCTCACTTTTACTCAACCTATTCACATCTAAACACATTATTTCAAACTACCCACATATTAAATACATGTAACTAACATCAAATACACATGACAAATACTTACAAAAGTGGGTTTCCTGACGTCATAGCCGCACTGTTTGTTCCTGATGATGTCCTGCGGCTTGTTGCGACAACAGCTGAAAGGCACTCCGCACGCCTCCCTCGATCCCACCGCGCCACTCGAACAGTTGAAGTACGCATTGCGCTCCCAATCACGAGGCCCCTCTACACCGCAGCATTGCAACTGAAAAAGTAATAGCATAGCATGAAATTCTCAGGTTGGCTTCGATTCAGGTTGCGAAAAAGTTTTATTGTTTTTTTTCATTAGGAAATTCGAAAAACGGCAATAGGCTCGCCCCCTATTACGTGGGACTTATACATACATGGCGAAACGTGGATGCAGATATGCACCTCTGCCTACCCCTGTGACTTTTGGGTGTATTTTATTATCTTGAATTTGCATCAAATTCTAAATAATGATCGGTGTGGTTTAGAGGTCGCAGATTACAGGACTGAACATGGTGTTACTGGGCTTTTCCATCAGGATATTGCCCATTGGCTAGGTGCGCGATGACAGCGCCAACTAGCGGTTACAATTACGGCGGACTTTGAATTGTCAAATGGCTGGCTGTCATTACGAAGACTAAGTAAACAAACAAATAATTTCAATGAAATGTTGTAATTTACATATAGATATTCAATCATGTAAATCTACAGTGTCGATAATAATTTTGTCCTTGTTGATATTGTTCCCTTCTAAAATGGCACAATTAATGAACTTCAGGTAATACACATGGACTTATTCATAGCTGTCTTTACGAGAAGTAAATAAAGAAATAAAGAAATTTAATCGAATAACGCATTTCATATATATTGCAGACGATTATTTATGACTGTAGTGTCGTCAATAATGCAGACTTGTTGTGTATTTTCAGTTAAACAAAGCCAAATTAATTATAGAAACTTGATTCCGAGCTACCGACACGACATCATTTTCCAACCATTAACAACAAAAAAAAAGGAAAAGAATTAATTTTGGCTTAATATGTGCAAGATGTAAAAGAAGTGTGAGGATAATATGAGCCACACCATTGAAGCTCATGTAATTCGTCAAACATCAGTGACATCGACGCCATACAAAACATCCTTAAATATAAGCAGTTTCTTTCTGTTTCTGCTATCTTTGACGTAGTACATACATATTACGATCCATTTCAATGTAATAGAAAGTAATGAAATAATTAATTTTTAACGTGACGTATGTTTATTTATTTTATACGTAAATTTCGCTAGTACAAAATGACAGTTGGTCTGTCGAAAGTTCCCTTTTTGGCCACGGCGTGTGGTTCCCCCACCTCCTACTTCGCGCCCAGCCAATGGCAGCGCGGAATTTGGTAAAATGTTCGATAAACGGCAACAGCTTCAACCGCCGCTATCGAAGGAATATAAAATATTTTTGGCGGAATGAAGGTACAGGAATGCAACTTTACCTGCTTGTAACTAGTAACTAAGAACGCTTGTGAACGTCAAATACTACATTTAGAACCAAAAGTGTACACATATGAAGAAAAATTACAAGACTTATATTTGTATAATATTATAGTAAAAGTAGCCTTACCCAATCTTCTTGAATCGAATCGACCAAGTTGCAAGACTGCTGATCGGGATCCTCTCTATAGTGTGTAATGAATGTTTGGAATCCAGTTGTCACTTGTAATTTTATCTGAAAATAAGTTACCGGGTTATTAATGGAAGACTGAGAAAAACCTGATATAACGACCTATTGTGAGCGCTTCTTCTTCTTTAAGAAGGCAACAAGATATTTAACTTTGAAGTAAAACATAGTTCTTATAAGGGCTGTAAATTCTACCAAGTCGTACTAGGCCAGCAATAGGAACAATTCCTCATAAAAATATATGAGTAATTATAAAAAAAAAAATTTAATAGGCGGTGAACCAAATAACTTTTAAAAATAGCATATGTTCTAATATACTTCAATCTGCATCTTATACTATTGTAACACTTACCCAGTCTTTGAAAACGAAGAACAAAATACCCGTCGTCATTTCGGCTAACAACAACAATGCTAGGAAAACAGCATACTGAAAAAAATATATTATATTTTTTTGATATCGCATGGTTTCCAAATATTTTTTATATTTTAAATTAGTCAACGTACTGTACAGATTGACAGACATTTATTGACCTTGGTAATTTATCGCGGTTTCTAATTACAAACATTGTTTTTCTTTTGAAATAATCTACGCAAATAGATATTTGATAAAAATATTGCAAACAATATGCCTCTCTACCCAACATGTTTAGCAGACGCTAAAATAAACGCTTAAAATTGTCGTTAAATAATGGACAACTCATTCAAATTAGCCAAGATTTTACGCATAAAGATTCCAAATTCGAACAAAACCTTGTCTATGACGGATACATCAAATGAGGATAAATTTTATCGTTTATTTATTCATTTCAGGTATATTAAGCGCCCATATGCAACTGATATTCATAAGCTGTGAATATAAATCATAACTAATGACTTCGTATGAGATGCTAATCATTTTGCCCTGAACCAACGGTATAAAACACAATACTCACGCAAGCTAATAAGCACGTGTTCTCACGCAGTGCGCCCACGCAACCCGTGAATCCAATTATGAATGTTATTGTGCCTGCAAAATAACAATGTTTTGTTACATCAACACAGTAATATGGCCAAGGAAAAAACTGCGTATTTGTTTGTTGTTAAACAATAATTAGTAATTTTTTATCATCTTGAAATCTGTGGGGTACCTCCATAGAAGCCCAAAAGCCCAGCTTGCCTTCCAAATTTCCGAATAATAAACTTTAAGCATTAAATCTTTACTTTACAAAAGCAATTTGACACATAAATGAGAATATCCTGACCCCACAATAAACAACTATAAACTAGACATTACACATTTAATGTGTAACACTTGTGGGCTTCTATGGAAGTACCACTGTCCACCACTGCATGAACTGTATAGATTATCAAATCACACATAAAAAGTGTATCCATTCATATAGGTCTTATTATTGGGCATAGGCTTTCTCTACTGTTGGAGCAGGTTACCATCACACTGGCCTATAGCAAGATGGTGGGGAACCTAATAAGCTAAGAAAATTTAGATACAAATGCATTTTTTCAATCCTCTTTCTTACATTGCTGCTCTCCCATCCCATATAAGTATGTATGGCTCCAAAAAATGTAGAGGTTTATAGGTAATGGTAATTACTATCCAACAAGGTGTTTGCTTATTAAGAAGATATTGCTTTTACCTGCAATCTCTTACCTTCACTCTTGTTAATTTAGATTTAGTCAGCCATTGAACAATACATTAGAACATTTTCAAGGAAAAAAGTAGCTTTTAGTAGTTACTAAAATAAGATTAACCACATAGACTAGTATTACATGCTATAATTTGGGAATGAACAAAATCAGCTATCAGTAGATGTTTTTACTCACTCTGCATTAAACCGGTAAATATTTGGGGAAACTATTGGAATTCCATGAAACAAGGAAATTAGTATTATAACGCAACTATTTTAAATTGGTACAAAACTTACCAACACATATATTTATATTTATGAATGCTGGGTCCAGAGCTATATTGGTCAGTTGGGACAAATTGTTAAATGTATCCTTTTCAGTCCATGCACACACACCTATAGCCAATATAATCAAGCCGAGAAACTGGAAACACAAAGAGAAAAATCATAATGTGTTTGCAGCTTATAGCGATGTAACCTTGACAGATACCTTTCACCAAACATAAACTATGTGTCATCTTAATGTGTAATATTTGATTCACAATTTTGTTTTATAAACAAATAACAGATTGCTCTTTGATAGGCTTTTTGGCCCTCTAAAACAATTCTCATTTACTTAAAATGGTCCAAAAAATGGTTTGTATTCATTTTTAAAAAAAATTTAAATTACATATTACATATTTTATTGAAATGCCATACAAGCATACACTATGACATTTAGGAGGGGAGGTCCTAACATAAAACAAAAAACATGAGAAAGGCAGAAGTTATTATATTATATGGGGAGTCAAGACAAACAGAAATAAAAGAGGTATGAAATTGAGGAAAAGCAAAATTTATTAATTTAAAATAAATAAAGAAAAAAGCTATTTTTGATAATTTTGCAATTTAAATTTAAATTCATGGCCTGTAGAGAACAATACTATTGACACAATTGTGTCTACCTGTATACTTCCAGTATCACAAAAGCCTGTAAGATAAGATCAAATGATGATTGATAATATGTCTAACTGTTGTAGAATATACTAGTTAAAAACTATAATGTTTTTGTATCATTTATTTAATTTGATTTAAAATTTACTTCATTATAAAATTGTATATATTTTGTAGAGATGTGCCGACTATCCAACCTCTTACTTTGTATATATTTCTCAGTAATATTTATGAGGAATAACATTAATTAAATTGATTTTATTAATATTTTCATTTTATAATCAGACATATTTCATTTGAAATGTAAAACAAAGTAACCTTTCCTTTGGTAATCAGTTTTAACAATAATAGTTCTATTAATTATCTTTGCACATTTTTTTTACACAGAAACACCAATCTGACCCTTACAAAAGCAAAACCAAGAAACAACGCGAAGTAAACAACACAATTAGAGACATGCATGCTTGCAAGAGGCATTTCCGACTTTCGCATGATCAGCTGTAAATGATGGGTTACCAGAGTACCCGAAACCGTAATTGGCTTGGATGACTAGTCAGCTGATTAGTTGGTATAAAGAGGCCGACCAGAGTCATAATCAGCACATCTCTAGTATTTTGGTAAGCAAATGAAAAATTGATGTATTGTATTTGCATAAGTTGAATTTTTCTATATATTAATATTCCTAACAAATAAGTCAAGTTTTAAAATGTAAAGATTATTGTTAATCTTCATTTGCTTTTATTGCAATACAATAAGGTCAAATTTGGAATCCATAACACTAAAATGCAATGTCAACAATATTTTTTTTCTTAATGCTGCATTTTTACACAAACTATAATAGATTTTAAACAACTTTATTTGTCTTGATATATACCAATTAGAGAGCATTGCAACTATTTTTTTTTTGCAGTAAAGAATATAATAAAATAATTGAGCCCATTAAATTTTTAGCGTTACTGATCGTAATATCTCTCATGACGAGTTCTCGATCTTATTGGTTTATGATACAAAGTGGCGAAGTACTGTTACTTATAACACGATTAATATGAGTAATGTATGATTCTGTGACCCCGATTAGTGGAAAGTTTAAATTTATTAGTTTACACCATAATACGAATCATAAGACTGCTTCTCGAGTTCGTAAAATAGGCAGATATGGGGGCGTCCTATACTGTACCATTTACCCCTAATAAAATGTAATACGAACCACATAATTAATAGTGGCACATGAATGGATGTTGAAGAATATTTAAATACTACATTAAGTACCATCATTTTATTGCATTGCTACGGAACACGCAGAAAATAATAAAAATTATCCTTACCCAGAACAAAACATTAACTCCAAATATAATATATTTTAAACAACAGCTGACTTCGCTGGTATCACGCCGATACTTTCTTATTCCGGGCATTTTTGTGTTTATCACTTAAATCATGTCAATAAATTGAAGGGAATAAAATAAAAATATTCACTACATTTGAGATAAATTAGGAACTAAACTCGCAAAACTAGGCCAGGAACGGCCAAATCAACGAAAAATAGACGAGTGAACGACCGTCAAACAAAAGAAAGGAAAGAGCAACGCTACCATGTTTAGAACATGTCGTAAATGTGACATATGCTTGCTCTCTTTTTTAGACATACAAGATCATGTAGACAGACAGAAACAAAAAATCATCGACTATTTCACAGATGTATTTTATTTAGAAGTATAATAACCTAACGTTCAGAAATACAAATCAATTTATAGGTTTACAATAACACTAATTTACAAAAAAAAAGTTATGTCCTTTCAATTTATATAATTTTTATAACCTTATCACATTAGAAACTAGAGGTATTATTACATTTTATTTTGTAGCTTTGATTTAAAAAAAATTGACATTGTAATCAAATGGTACAAAAGTGATATACATCGTGTTTTCATGCGATTGCCAAATCTAACTCTTTTATTTAAAACATTAAAGATTTTTAATATTGATATGGTCACTATAAGATGTTGTCTGGTAAGCTAAGTGCATAATAACTTAAGACAGAAGGTCCCTTAAACGGGGACTGAATAAATTCGTCGACTTGGTATCACATGGATCTTTCAACTTTTTACGGTAGAAGAAATGAGTTGCGAGACTTGGGATTTTTTACAAGTTTTGTTTTTTATGGGATTATATTGACTGATATAGATTGTACCTCTGGGGTTGTGTTATAGACGTTGTAAAATCTGGAGATAACTTCCGTAGGTACCTACTTTTCGGCATTTTTGTCATACCTTTTATTAGTATCATGCAGCTCGAACTTTAGGACTATTTAAATATTTGTCCGTGGTGCTTTTCATCTGGCTTCCTTGGATGTGGGGTTGCCGCCTCATATTCTAATATTTTCTCTCTTTTCTCTTCTCTATTTTCTCTCTCTCGCTTTGCTGTGGACGAAAATGGACAACTGTGTTTCCAACTCCTGTTCATTTTCTTCTGATTAATTTCGTTCCGGAGTAAAAGATAAGCTAAGTCCCCTATAGAGACTCACTGAGTTTCACTGCTCGATCTCATTTTTGTGCGTGCCACTGTCGATCCTGGTGTACAGGAGTTGCAGTGGTGGGTGTGTGGTAGAATAGTCTCTATGATAGGTATTGTTAAAATATCTACAACGTGTTTTACAATGATTATTATTTTTCGTATATACCACATTTAAACGAGACCCATAATTATTGTAAATGCTCAAGTGGGTACCTAGAGATTGTCAAGTCTCATCCCTTTAGCCGGGCGAATGATGGTCACTCAATAAATAATACAAAAATCTATGTTGTGACCTTCTACGTTTTAATATGGAATTAATTTTTAAACTTATTACTAAAAAAAAGAAAAAACGAAAAAATACAAAACATTATTGTTTAATTGCAATGCTATTGTACTTTCATCATAAATATTATTAAATAATTAAATTAAAATTAAATACATGTTAATGAATAACATTTATTTTGACGCTTGTTAAATTTCATTGTTTACACACGTCCCCGCCGACTGTGTATTTTCGAATCCAGTCTATGTAGTTGCTGACTTTAGTGTAAACTCCTGTAATGCAAGTACAAATAATTATAATTTACATCTTTAAAGAGTTTTTACTTTACCATAGCAGCAAACATACCTGGATATCTCGGATCAGCACATCCAATACCCCAAGATACAATTCCTAGAATAAAGGTACTAAGCTAAATTCATAGTTCGCAAAAAGTATTATTTTATTTAAGTATATATAGTATCTATGTATGTATATACATAGGTAGCCTCACGCTTGTATTGCCTGCCAGTAGGCAGAGGTGCATTTCTGCACCCACATTTTGTCAGATATGTATCAGGTCATAGAGGCCAAGCCTATTGCCATTTTTCAGGAATGTTTCCAAACTCTGTGGTGCTGCTGAGAATTTCCTACTGGAAAAACCGGCAGACCAGAAAATTTTCAGAGCCCCTAGACACTTTGGATGACCTCGGAATCGAACCCGGGACTTCTAGATCCCACGACACATACTTGAGGCGTGAGACCACGAGGCATTTTATTTAATTATTTTTATGTTGCATACCATAATGCATTTCTGGCAAAGCTTGTCAAGGGAAAACGATTTAATGAAATGATTACTTTGGCTAGATATCTATAAGAGATAGACGGTTCCTAACATAAATATTTAAAGATTTATTATGTTAACCTTACCTGCTTGGACATATTTTCCATCTGGTTGAAAAACAACTAAGGGACCGCCGCTATCACCCTGTACAAAATAACAAAACAATTTTTATCACAAAATAAAATACATGACATTGATTTTTTTATTAATTATATGGGATTAGCCGCTACCTGCTCTATCACCCGATCTAGGCTTTACGTTGATTTATGGCAATCTCTGTATATCATCTTAGTGAATGGATTAAAAAAACAGCTGTACTAAAGACAAAGAACCAATTAATTACAATATAATCATTAAAATGCCGCGCAAACCCTACGGCAGGATGCGCAATGTATTAGCTACTTCAAATTCTTATCAGGTTACCTGGCAACCATCCTTTCCTTTAGAGAAAGCGCACATCATCGAAGGCTTAAGATGTTGTGCTAGCTGGGAATTCATGCACTTCTCATCTGTGAGTATCCGTAAAGAGGCCTTTAAGAGGACCCTTGAGGACGATTTGTCCGCACCGATCCGGCCCCAACCCGCTATAGTGCCTACTCTGTCTCCGAACGCTTCACCTATGAAATGTAATGTGATTAATATCAATTTCTTTTAATGTGCCTTATTATTTAAAATTTAAATAAATAAATTGTGTCGCGCAAATTACCTCGCTGTAAAAGGGTTTCGTAAAAATCCTTGCATAATTACGTATAGATGGATTATTTATCTAAATATTATAGATATGTATAGGAACTTTTATGTTTATCTACATAGGTTTTGTGGCTGTCTATGTCGGAAACCTGAGCTTAATTCAAAAAGCCTTAATTTAACGTCTGAAGTATTGATATTGTCAACGAAATGTGATCACTATTGTGTAATAGGTTTTAACTACTGGACGTAACCATCCGTTGATGATTTTCAATGGGAATTGTTAGAAGGAAACAGCCTGCGTTCAAAAGGTTTTATAAAATTGACGAGATCCTATGTTCGACCTGCGGATAGATTCCTAATAGACGTAGGCTTCCCTCGCCAATTAGTAATCATCAATTGGTAAATTGCAATGACTTTTGTCCAGGGATTGTGGTCTCACCGTCTCGAATTATTCACAGAAGTGTAGCTGCAAACCGTTTTTTTCTACTAAGCGAAGCTAATAAGTCGTGATGGCCTCGAGGTTTAGGCACGCGGTTGAGAATCTCAACGGTCGCGGGTTCAAACCCCAGACACACTCCTATGACTTTTCAAAGTTATGTGTGTATTCACAATGAATTATCACGTACTTAAACGGTGAAGGAAAACATGGTGATGAAACCTGCACACCTAAAGTTCTTAGGAATTTCTTGGATGTGTAATCCGCCCACCCGCACTAGGCCAGCGGCGTGGTAAACTAAGGCCTAAACTCTCTCAGTTGTAGAGGAGGCCCGTGCCCAGCAGTGGGACGTATATGGGCTGATTATGATGATGATGAAGGTAATAAATTGTCTTTTAATAAGGGACTTCTTAAAATGCCTAAGACGGGCAAAATGGCGTTGTTTAATGGTGGTAATAAGACTGAGGAAATGTAGACCGTCAACCCGCACTGGGCCAGCGTCGTGTACTAAAGCGTAACAGTCTCTCAGTTGTAGGAGACCCAGGAGTAGAATACAACGTATGGGCTGATAAGGATTTAGATATTTTCAGGGTTAAACTTACCAGGCTGCGGTAAGCATATTGGTACTATTAAATCACTAAAAACGACCGGTTGATTTAACGTGGCGATCGCGATATCATTTTCATCTCTCACGGCTGTTGACGTAAAACCTTCATGAATGACCACTTGTGATATCGTTCGTTTTTCAACGTTTGATAAATCATCAAGGTTGTCTAAACCTATTAGTACCTTCATGGCATTGAAATCATCCCTGGAAAAAAAATATATTATATACTATTCACACTAACTTAAACAAATTAGATTATTAAAAAGAAAACAAGGAGTTAGATATTTGCAAAATACAAAATAATGACCATTTAGTCCAGTTATATTTGCTTGGTTGGGAAGTTACCTATTTGTAGTTTTTAATAAGTGGTAGGGTCCGGTCACTCCGTATTCACTTTGAACTGTGGAATGTACCTATATAGAGACTCGATCGGTTTAGTACCACAGAAAATTATCGTATTAATAAACGTAGGTACTGCTTACGTTTCATTCTTTTAATGATCTGTATATACTAGGACAGCGACCACCGTAGGTACATATTTAAAACATGTCATAGAGACACCCAACTATACGGTCTTCTAGGTCTTATATAGGTATATATATTCAGCCTATCGCCGTCCACTGCTGAACGAGGCCTCCCCAAGTAGGCGCCAACCATCCCGGTCTTGAGCAGCCCTCATCCATCCGCTACCCGCCACCTTTCTCAAGTCGTCGGACCATCGTGCTGCAGGACGTCCCACACTACGTCTGCCTAAGCGCGGTCTCCACTCCAACATTTGTCTGCTCCACCGGCCGTCATATCAGGTCGAAAAGTCAATCGTTATTGTTTCTTTCCAGATGACATTTAATTTATACTGTACTGCAGGTGTCAGTACCTACTGTTACTTTGTCGGATCAAGGTAAAATAAGAAAAGTTCCTTTACGTAGGTATAACTGCTTGAAATAAAATTATCTACGTACCATTTGAAACAATGACCAGCGCTAAGTATATGTTTGGTGGTGATAACAGCGCCTCCGCAGTGCATTCTATCGTTTTTCAATATGGCCACTGTCCATGGATATGAATGAGCTTCAGCTCTTCGGCCACCAACGATCCTCATCGACACTACAGATTCCGATGGTTTACCGCATTCTGTATTTAAAGTTATGTTTTAAAACACTGGCATTGATCATGCAAATAAATTAATTTAAACTTCGAATAATAGTTAATTTTCATTACAAAACTCAAATTTAATTGAGTAGTGTGCTCGAAAAACAAAAAAACAGTTTTTCTAAATTATTTTTTATGAATCAATCCAACATGTTTTTAATTTGTAGTAAGCGGATTTTAAACAAGTGTCAACAATCAATAATTAATTTAACAACAATACACACAGCTTTTTTTTTATTTATTCCATTATAATGAATATAGGTACTTAATTTTATAAAACCGAGCATTGTAAATTGATAACAATAATATTTTACAAATGGCTGTTTCATCGCGAGATCATACCTACAATTTTTTAATTAAATTCACATTTTTATATTAGACGAAATCTGCACCATTTTTTGCCAAAAACAAATTGCAATTTAATATAACGTACCACATTCCGGCGCCCACTGTGAGAAAACCTAAAACATTATCAATATTTTTAAAAAATGTACCCATTGGGAAACATAATTTAAAATGATTTCATCGTACCTGAGGAAATCCGACGAACAAGTAAGCAAAAATAAATGTATTAAGCATTTTATTCGATAAACTACACTGGAACACTCATAGCCACACTCACAGCACTGTTTTCGTCCGCGAAGCTCGCTTATTTACGTTCCAAACAGATTTAAAACGGAGAAATTATTCACGCTAAAATGTCCTTGTAAATTCACTACACGGGTGGTAATACCTTTTATCAGAAACATAAGAGCAATAATTCTTATCTGTCATTCTAAGGTGCTATGAAAACAATTAATGCAAATTAACAGTTTGCCGTCCTACGTAGAATTTATCGAATCCGGTGGAACGAAATGCATCAAATGACTGAAATGTGTGTTAAAAATTTGTGATAAGAATTTTCCGATAATAAATGAGAAACAACGTTATTTTCTTATCGGTTCCGTTTACTTAACATTATTTTTATAAATCTATCGCAAATATTTATTAGTTTCAACGAGTAAATAAACTTCATTTAGAAAATTTACATAATAATTTTATTTATTCTTGGACTAAAAATATATTTTTCGTAGTCTATACGCAGTACACTCCATCTCTAGCTTGTTGTTTTATCCAGGCTAAGTATTTAGACACAATTGTGTATACTCCTGTAAAAAAATATAAGATTGTGATTGTCTTTATATACACGCAATGTATTATAATATACTGATATAACTTCGTATAAACGTATTGAACACTATACCTGGATAATCAGGCTTCGCGCAGTCAATGCCCCACGATACAATGCCTAAAATAAAATAAATTACAAATAAGAAAATAAAGTATTTTCAGTAAAAACCCTTAAATACATTCACTGACACACATAAATTTATTTCTTTAACCATATTACCTTATATATTTTATACATATATTGATGACCTCGAGGTTTAAGCGCGCCGTCGAGAATCTCGGCGGTCGCGGGTTCAAACTCCAGCCACACGCCTCTGACTTTCCGGAATTATGTGTGTATTCACAATGAATTATCGCTTACTTTCACGATGAAGGAAAACAGAGTGATGAAACCTGCACACCTAAATATTCTTAGGAATTTATTAGGTGTGTAGTCCAAACCAGCGTGGTGGATTAAGGCCTAAACCCACTCAATGGAAGAGGAGGCCAGTGCCCAGCAGTGGGACGTATATATGGGCTGATGAAGATTACCTTATACCGACATTGGAATTGAATCCGGAAACTGAACCTCTGAATTTTGAAGAAAAATACCTTTCAAAGTAGGTACTAAATAAATGCGCAATACATTTGAAAACATTACAAAAGTTTTAACCATACTAACCAACTTGATACCATTTCTTATGTCGCGTCAACGGATGTGTTGAAAATAGAGGTCCGCCGCTGTCGCCCTAGAAACACATCGTAAACATTAAATATATTTAACAATAACCTTTAATTTTTAACTTTTTATTCAGCTGTCTATAACCTAACTCAAAAAGCATCATCATCATCGGCTCATATACGTCCCTCTGTTGGGCACGGTCCTTCCTTACAACTGAGAGGGTTTAGGCCTTAGTCTCACTCAAAATAAGAAAATATTTTTTTTCTAAGCAGTTACATAAGTCAGAAGTAGTGTTCAAACTTTGCCAATGATATCTGATCTAGGACAGCATTTACAAAAACTTCGCCGTGGGTCTTTACATTTATTTTTACTGTAAGGCCCTTATTCACTGGTTTAATATAAAATAAATAAGGCATCAATATTTTTGTCTTTTATTCTTTTCATCATATGTCACAAACATAACAATACAGGACACTGCATAGTTGACTTAGTCTCATACAAGGTTATCCCAATACAAAATCTAATCTATCCTTCCTGAAAAATTACCGCGTCGCCTCATACGATATTCTCATAGCAAGTTGAGACTTGTCTGTCACCGTGCAATGTGCGTTTTTGTACATTCTACGTAATTTAACGCATGATTTCGTTGACGTCGAACTACCGTTCTTGAGTAGAATTTTATAACGTTCGACACTCCTGAATGATGTATTGTTTTTGAGCATTTTTAACAATGTGTAATATTTTTTTCAGTGTATCGAATTTATTATGAAGAATATAACTGATTTTCTCCCCAATTGATAGCACTTAAAAAGTAAAAGTATTTCAAACCCGGAAAGTGAACCTTCTGTTAATGAGGTTTCGAATTTCTACGATCCAGCAACGTCTGGCGCAACTGTAATTCGACTAAATCTAATCAAGCAGTTAATGTCTCTTCAACAAAAGACGATTAAAACCAGCCATCAAGCTCAAGTAATTCAAATCATAACTACCCTAATGATTGGAATACCGCTCAAAAATAAGAAATTGGTGAGAAGTACTCGTATTGTTGTCTGTTTTAGACCATCATTATTTAGGTTTTAAAGTTTGCAAAAATGATTAAAAAAACTCGCGTTCAAGCTTCTAAAGAGTGCCTTCGTTGTCAAATAACGTACAGCGGCGATACACGAAAACGAAAATTACGACTTACTTACTCGTATTGTCTTTGAAAACAAAAATCCACACTAAGAAAGTGAATTTCGCCGCAAAAACTCTCAAAGAAGCTAAAAATGAAACTTCAAACTATTGTTTTGAATAAAATATCGATGAGAAACGTTATGACATGTAGAATATTTTGTACACTTTATAAAACTGTTGGCGAATTAACTTTTCAATTCAATGGAATCAGAAATCGATTTAGAAGAGCTAAACGGTCTCGATATGGGTACGTATTATGCACGTTCCAATAATATTATTGATAATATCGCGAAAGAAATGCGAAAAAGCTTGTATCTGAAATCATAAAGTAAAATTTCCAGACCAATGGACGAGTCAACAACGACCAGCAATACATATTTTTTGGTTATTTTTGTTTACTTAACCATGCATTTCTCCATGAACTAATGTCGAGTTCAAGGAACGTGTTAAAACATTATCACCACCATTTTAAATGGTCTTCAGTTTTATGGAATGACCAAGCAGTCTCTTAGGGATTATTTAATTTCTCTTTCCTGTGACAGTCGTGGTAGATCAAATGGATACTCTTTCGAGACGAATATATTTGCGGAAATTAAGGGGTTCGTGGATAATTTATATGCACTATACCACACATCCCCGATAAATTCTAAACAAATCGACAGACAAAAATGTTTTAAATTGCGTTTTCGTCACACGTAATTTTAATCTCAATTAGCGAAAAGTAGTTTTTTGAGATTACAAACGAATACTTTAATACTATATGTAAAGAAAAGATAATAAAAATCAAGTATATACAAAAAGTATCTTACCTGACAAGCATCTTTTCCACGGTTGTAAGCGCACATCATGCTATCACTGACTAAGTTATCTCTATATATTGAAGACTTTTGGCATTTCTCGGCATCTACTATTTGAACTTTTGTCTCCAGAAGATATCTTGATGACGTCAAAGCCCCTTGTCTCGTTTTACCCCAACCGGCAACCGTTAAAAGCAATGATTGGAAATGCATATCTACAAAATATTAAAATTTAACGTAATTTATATCTACATGATGATATTTTTCTTTGATCATTACCGTCAACTGTGGCATCTTTACTTTCCTTGAGCAACTTTACCTAAGCATACCTTACGCTACATAATATGGAATATTTTTTTATCTGTTGCAGTGAGTGCAAATTTTGACGTACTAGTAGATTTTATAATAAATAATGGTATCACAAAAAGTTTTCGAAGCTTTTAACTTCGCTAACTGTTAAGCAGTGTGATGTTTTATTTCATGTGGTCAATCAAGCTCGCAGCGACAGCGAAGAAAAATTTGTATTTATTCAATAAAATCGGCGTATAGGTAAGTGACTAATGTTGCATTGTATTGGGTATATAATTTTTTGAGTATATTTCAATTATTTAATCCTTTAAAACGCCTATCTCCCGAGTTATGGCAGGAGGTAATGTCGCTCGAGGTTAGGTCAAGTTAACTCGCCTGGCTCGATGGCAACTTTACCTACGACTAGGGTTGTCAATATTATGCAATAATCATTTAGATTGAGTTCGGCTTACTTGTTATTTTTATTATTGTATTAAGTTTGTTATATTCATTACTTTGCTTTTTGCTTTGATGTTCAATGTAATGTTAATTTTGATAACGAAAAAAATACGAAAATATCAAAGAAAATTAATACTTATCATGAAAATAGTGTCTAAAAAGCGGTGTATGATCAAAGTATTATAACTAACTGTAAACTACTAGCTGTGTTATTAATTAATATTAATATTCTAAACCATTACAGATCTTTTCAAGATGCCGCCAAGAAAATGCACTACGGTGAAAAGAAACAGAAGACGATTAGGAGCGCGTAATTACAAAAACTACTCTGAAGAAATGCTTTTATTGGCTGTTGACTTAGTAAAAAACAAAAACACAACCTCTTATGAAGCCGAAAAGCAATTAGAAATACCCAGACGGACCATAGAAAAGAGAGTAAAAAACCTACACTCCGATAAACCTGGTCCCCGTTTCCGTTTAAATCAAGAAGAAGAGCAAAAATTTATCAAAGTACTCATTGCGGCGGGTGATTTCGGATGTCCGCTATCACGGTTGGACTTAAAGTTGGCAGTGTACGTGCCATGCTAGATGTTGCTTTAATGTTAACATTTCAGAGGTTATTGATTATATTTCTGCTAAAAGTTGAATACTTGAGTTTTTAAAGTTAGAAACAATTGATGCCTTAAAATGAATATAAGACTGAATTTATAATTTTAGAGGATTATGATTTAGTGTACTTTGATTACTGACTGTGGTAGCTTATAAGACAAGTATTTAATTTATATTGTTATTAAATTGTGCCATTTCAAATAAGTATGTACGAAAGTTTTTTTTTAAATAAGTAAGTAACTATCATACTAGCTAGATACCTATTACTTTAATGTAAACATTTCAGAGGCTTTTTATCATATTTGTTGTTAATTGTTGAATGCTTGAGTTCTGATAATGGTGAGAAGCAATATTATGTTTTTAAAAATTTCATTTTTGTTACATTTGTACTATTTCAATAGAGCGCTAATGAATAACGATGTACCTGCCTAATAAAAAATATTCATAAGATAATTGTTTAATTTTGTAACTTACCAAGTGATTTGACAACCCTGGCAACAACCATTTGATTCTTTCAAAAAATTGACAATTTCAAAAATCATGGGGCAACTTTACCTATGTGTTGCTAGGGCTAAAATAATCAGTAAGAAGCTTCCATAACAGCAAAATCATTAATTTAGCTCAAGAAATAATGGTAACTTTATATTGCCTAACCTCTTAATTGATTATTTCATATAAAATGTAGACTAGGTAAAGTTGCCAAAATTAAGTCAATTTTACCTAGCTCTTAATAATGGATATTATAATGATTCTATATCCGATTTAGATGAATTCGATGGGTTAACTAATGTATACGGGCTTGCTCTACAGATTGGATCAATAAAAATCTAAGTAACTAGCTCTGTGCTGTTATAGTTTCCTAAAATGTCAAAAAATATGGTAATGTTGCCACGGTTGACGGTACTCTTCTGTTAATTTTTTTGTATGGCTTATTAGATACCTTCTGATTACCTTACTTAGAATTAGAATTTGATACACAAACAGTATATAGTATATGAAATAATTATACTTCTAAAAAATTAACTACGAGTATAAACAAGTTTTGCATGCTAATCTCTGAATTATAAGAATCATCATGACTTATTGAAATCTAGGGAAAAATAATCTAAGAATATAAAAGTTTAAGTTACTGACATCAGATGTTTAGTGCAATGAAGCCCTAATAGTATCGATTTCCGAAAAACTATTTCCGGATACGATTGTCTTTCGAAATCTCGAAAATTTATGTTATCTCAACTCAAATAATTCAAATAAAATTACGCACCGTCTTCAGGCAAGCATATCGGTCGAACTTTATTGTCGAATTTGATTCTTCTATCGAGCGTCAGAACTGCAATGTCATTGATATCTCGCACAGCATTCGACGTGAATTTTGGATGTTTTACTCCATTTTTAACGCGTATTACATCATACGTCGAGTCAAGGCGATCGTGCATACCTATGTACACGGACAGATCCCGAAAATGGACCCTGGAAAAAATATTTCATTTGGACATTGAGCAATAAACATAGATTTTTTTCGGTTGCAGGTATTTAAAAGCAAGAGAGTTGGTGTCGCAAACTTCATATTTGTTTCGCAAACCTTCAAGGGTCACCTAAGTATTTAAATCGGTGATGGGATTAAAACATCGACTTCCATTTCATGAGGTAGTCTTTAACCTGATTCAAAATATAAAGACTTAAAGCCACAAAAAAACTGTTTATGAAAACATTTTACCAGAAATGGCTGTACACTAAATACTTAAGCATAATATATAACAGATATCTAATTAAATATTCAATCCAATCCAATCCATCAGCCAATGGAAGTCCACTGCTGGACATAGTCCTCTCCCAATGACTTCCACAGGGACCTGTTGGAAGCAGCCTGCACCCAGCGACGTCCCGCGACCTTAACTAGGTCGTCCGACCATCAATTAAATATATATCAATGATTCCCAAA
Organism: Hemaris fuciformis; assembly: GCA_907164795.1. Classification (NCBI taxonomy): domain Eukaryota; kingdom Metazoa; phylum Arthropoda; class Insecta; order Lepidoptera; family Sphingidae; genus Hemaris; species Hemaris fuciformis. The sequence goes on from OU015443.1 coordinate 4,657,519, forward strand.
CCCAAATGTGATGCAATGTCCAGCGGTTAGTATATGCATATCAGTGATGATAGCTCCGCCGCAATGTAGCTTAGGTCCAAGCATTAGAGCAACCAGCCATGGGTACTGATGGGGCTGCACTGTGGTGCCACCGACAATGCGACGATTCTTCCCCGCAATGCCGCATTCTAAAATATTATACAAATAGAAATTTGACCATCATTCAAGAGACCTTTAAAATAAGACACTTAAAATTATGCAATTGCTTTTGTGTATTTACATTTACATTTACATGGACGTTAATTTCGTAAATCTGGGTCCCAAAGGTAATAGAGAAGAATTTTAATTTCTATTTCGTCTCTATGATTTGAACTAGAAAAAAAACTGAAATCAAGTGAGCCTCAGATGTCGATGTCTTTTTTAAACTCGCAATAAGGTTCGAGAAAAGTTTCTATCCATATTTAGTAGCTAAAAATATATACTTAATACTTATAATTTGCTTATTTAGGACCGAAATAAGTCTTTTAATTCCATTGCAGAAGAATCTGTATAACTTTATTTCTAAGAGCCTAACTTAAAAGAACTCACACGCTATATCAAATACTTAGTTTATTTAAAGTAGAAGTATGTATACAACTAACTAAATATATTTGAAACTTACCACATGAACCGTTAATTCTCTGCCCTTGTACCTATCAAAACAATACAATAGGAATTACAAATTATACATTTGCATATTATGTATGAGTAATCAATTAAATTAGGACACTCACCAGACTGAGACCTAAATAAAGTACGAACCATGCCTTCCTCATTTCATGGACGTACCAAAGGACTCGTAAATGGATGAGAGATTTTGCATCATCAACATCATTCTTAGTGATTTCCTTAGCAATCAAAATTTAAATATATGAAGGTTTTTTAATTAAAATTCCGAGTTTGCATCAAAGTTAGATTGCACGTGGATTGTTTATCGAATTTTATTACTGATTTGCGTTTCTTTACTTTTGTGTTAACTTTTCTGTTGTGTTGACTAGTTTGTTTTGAGTATAATACAAAAAACATATTTTATTAGATTTGAATCGTATGCTTATATTGGTACATACCTTTTAGCTCTATTTATGAGTTGTTATTATCGGCAAAAACAACAGACCTTTTATTGAATAATATCATGTTTCTCTTCGAGGTCAAAGGCCACCAATTTCTGTTATTTTCGTCTCTATGAAACGATAAGAACAACCGTAAAAATTAATCAGACAAGGTTTGGATGTAGGAAAATTATTTACAGAAAACGTCAGAATACTTTTTCCCTATACAGCGTTGTTTTCAAGATATCGCGATTTCAAACCTCGTAAATACTATAATAGTATGCACTTATAAGTGACCAGTATGCATTCAGGGGGTCAGTATCATTTATTGCATTTGGATAAATGCGAGGACGTATACTTAAAATTTACATAAATATATGCAAGTATAATTAGACAGAGAAGAGATGTTACAAAATATATAAATGAATCAACCCAAGGCGATCATTACCACATTTCTAAATACCCACGAAATTTGAAACATTGAACGAAAAACATATTAGCGCAATATACAAATGGAGACATCAATTAGTCAAAATAACCGTGGCCCGTGTTCCTTGCACAACTACGAATACAATTCAGTGTTTCAAACAATAGGCGATTCCTTTACTATAAATGTTTGCATTGAATCTCTAGCATCAGTATCGACTCACCAGTTAATCCAAATACTTGTGATTCCAAAAATGTCAAACTCAACCGAATTTCAAAAGTCCAAAACCTCGGAAGAAACGGACCCGGAGAATATGGAAAAAACAAACATACCGAGAGTTATAGGAACGGATTACTCATACAAACACCAATGGGTATGGCGCAACGTTATCGGGTTTTTGATCCTGCATATTTTAGGCATCATTGGATTTTTCTTAGTCATCACTGGACAAGTTGGATTGAAAACATTTTTGTGGAGTAAGTAACCAATCTTTCACTAAATATTTGTCATAGAACTATTATCATTGTCCACACAATGTTCATTCTAGCATTAAAAGCAATACAGGTCCACGTGGTGTGCATTCAGTGACCTTAACTATGTCAGCCGCCTTGTGAATCTAGACGTCCTACAATGCACTTATACTTATAATTTTGAAATTTATAATAAAGAAGGTTTTTTTTTTTCAATTTAATATTTTTGCGAGATTACTGCACTATGTGCCCCTGTTTAATCCCTCCTACGAATCTAAATTTGATCTTACTGCATTGCCTTGCAACTTTTATAAATGCTGCATATTATAAAAATTGGTCTTAATACATTGATAAAGATTAGATAAAGGTACTTCAAAATTTATAACATTTATTTCTCCAAGCAATATGAAATCAATATGAAATCAAATATGAAATCAATTGTGTTATATTAATCGATTCTTATTTTGCATTTTAGCGACATTTCTGGCATACGTGGCGACTGAAGGCGTTACAATTGGCGCCCACAGATTTTACACCCACAGATCTTTTAAAGCTACACCGATTCTCAGACTCATTTTGATTTTGATGCAAACCGTCGCTGGCCAGGTATGATTTTTCAGAAAAATATCTTAAGAAATATCTTCAGTACTTCATAGAATACTATAGACTATAGAACTTGTGCAATCGAGATGTTCCGAGCTAGATTGCCGGGGCAGGCAAAGCGTTATTTTTTATTTCTATTAGTATCTCTTCTACCAATGCACCAAGGCAAATGCACACATTTAAATATTCTACATATATATTTTTACATATCATTCGTAGTTTCTGATACCCGAGACACAAGAATTCTTGGTCTAGGGTCTGTATAATTGTATTTATGTATCTATGTTAGGGGACACGGGTTCTGGAGTGGAGACCGCGACTCGGCAAACGTAGTGTAGGGCGCCCTCTGGCTAGGCAGGCAGCGGTTGGATGAGGAGGGCCGAAGATTAAGCCCAGCGGCATGCCATAGGAGAGGCCTAGTATGTCCAGCAGTGGACGTAAGAAAGGCTGTTGATGATGATGATCTACCTATGTTAAGTCTAAGCCTCCAATAAAGAAACGGAAAAAAAATAACTTTCAGAATTCAATGTTTATCTGGGCGCGTGATCACCGACTTCACCACCGCTATTCTGACACCGATGGCGATCCGCACAACTCCAAGCGAGGCTTCTTCTTCTGCCACATCGGCTGGCTGATGAAGAAGAAACATCCGTATGTCATTGAACTCGGCAGAAGAATAGATATGAGCGACTTCCAAGCTGACCGCATGGTTATGCTCCAAAAGAAGTAAGTTTTATATGCCGCGACATAGTAACCTCAGTACGCGTCAGATGATAAACGCAGATTGGTCAAAATATTATTAATATTTCTCACCAGTTGACGCTATTATACGTATATGGGCACTATTTACACATGGGCAGATCCCAGAACCCGAGTCACAAGCTCGAGTCTGAGATTATGGCAGGTTTTGCGTCTATATAGTACGTAGGCCGATATCAGGGTGGAAACGAATATCCTTGCTTGCTTGCTTGCAGCAAATTGAGTATCGAGTTAGCTCACTCACCAAACTCGAATTTCTGTGGGATAATGGTGACGTCATACGAATATGTAAAGTAGTAACTTTAAAAGTGGTAACTTTACATATTCGTATCGCAGCCAATTTGCCCATGACATGGTTCTATTTTAAATTAGTGTTACACGAAACCTCAAACGTATCGTGTATTAAATACATTTTGAAAGATAATTAAGGGTAAAAAGTCAAATCAGAGAAGATGCAGATTATCGTACATCTTGGAATGGAACATTAATAATACTAGTAGACTTTTAAGAGTGTATATGCATTTGTGTATAATTTCATCTCTGATTTTTCAGGTATTATTATCTTCTGTATTTAATTCTTGCTATCCTGATTCCTGTTATGGTCCCCATATATTACTTCGGTGAGCCGTGGTGGAAATCCCTCCTCGTGGCTTACTTCTTCCGCTACTCATTCCAATTGAATGGAACTTGGCTTGTCAACAGCGCTGCACATCTTTATGGTACCAGGCCCTATGACAAGTAAGATTATTTAAATTTTACAAACATAAAACATACATACACACATATGTACTTACATACACACCGAATCCGACATACGGGATCCCAGACATCTAGATCTCATGATAACTAATGGTAATTTCTCCCCTCAGAAAAAAAACATGCATACACACAAAGAGCCGGGATACCACGAGGCAGACTATTTAAATTTTCTTAGCAAAAATCTATAAAGTCTTTTACAGATTCATTAATGTTTCCAAGTTAAAGCATGAAAAAATAAGATACTGTTGCCTATATATCATTGGCTACTTGGTCCAGTTTTGCCCGAGTAAATTATGAAAAGGACGTCCACCCACAAAATGGTCCGACGACCTGGTGAAGGTCGCGGGTCGTCGCTGGATGCAGGCGGCCTCCAACAGGTCACTATGGAAGTCATTGGGGGAGGCCTATGTTCAGCAGTGGACTTCTTTAGGCTGATAATGATGATGATGATGAAATTATGAAAAATCACTTAACTGTCTTAAATCAGTTCAGTAATGCGTATTATAATTACCAAAATTAGTACTTACAATATTAGTTAGGTTCTTCAGGATTAGTCTGGATTTAGAGTATACCTAGTCTTATAAAAAACCTATTGCTGTAGATCATCGATATTATTTTCAATAAAAAATTAATACTGTCTATTCTCCATTTTTTAGGAAACTGCAGCCTGTGGAATCTTGGTTCGTTTCATTTATAAGCTTAGGCGAAGGTTGGCACAACTACCACCACGCGTTCCCGTGGGACTACAAGGCAGCGGAACTCACCATGCATTTCAACTTCACAGCTTCAATTATACGATTTCTAGAAAGGATTGGTCTTGCCTATGATCTCAAGACTGCTTCTCCTGAAATGGTAATATTTTCTGCTGCAATACCGCTTAGAAAAATAAAAATAAAATGCTTATATATACACAAATGTGAAATTTTCGATAATATTTTTAAGATTAAAACAAAATCCAACAAAAGCAATGTTTTAACACTACACCTAATAATAAGCATAGTGCGATCCATATAGAATATCATGATGTTGGAATCAGCAACATCTCCTCATTAAAATAAGAAGCAAATGCTTGTTATTCCATATTATAATCTAGCTATTAAATCACCACTTAGCACTGAATCATACTAAAATGATATTTAATATTAATTTCTAGGTTAACAACAGAATAATCCGTACTGGCGATGGCAGTCATTTCCTGCTTGGTAATGATGAAGCAAAGTCAGCAGTTACAGCCATAGGACCACTGCATCCACTCAACCCATCTTATACCACCACGCTGGAATCACCTGACGCCATATTGAAACCAGAAGGCCTACCACTCTTCCACGAAAAAGATTTTTTCAATGGCGACAGTATTATCAACAGAAAAGTTGGTGCTGCTTAGTATAATAGCATTTTTGTTGTAAATATTACTTTTAATCATAAATAAGAAATAAATAAACAAGTCTTGATGAATTAAAGGTTTTTGTTACATACATATACATACATCAACTCGCGCCAGTTATTCCCCGAAGGAGTAGGTAATGTGCATTTCTGTTACCCACATTTCGCTAATTGTGCTTTCGTCCCACGTAATAGGTGGTGAGCCTATTGCCGTTTTTCGTTTTTTGACCCCGTGCTGAAAATTTCCTAATGGAAAAACCCAGTAACACTTTGCCCGGGAATTGAACCTGAGACCACGAGGCAGTGAAATTTTATGATTTAGTTCAGTGATATTATTTCCTTTTTATTATATGTACTCGTACATAACGTTATCATTATCAGCCACAAGACGGCCACTGATAAACATAGGAAGCCCTAAAGAAGCGGCCTGTATTCAGCGTCGTCCTGCGAGCTGTACCAGATTGTCCATGCATATTGTTCTTGTTTGTTATCCTCACATAGAATGTAAGCATATCAAGGTTTTAGCACAAGTATAGGAAAAAATCTGAAACACGTCATTTACTAGTACTTAAGCCGCAGACCAAACCTTTTTACAAGAAGCTGGATTTTGTCAATTAAATAACACTTATGTGACAGTAGGTTAGAGGTGCAGTGGTTAAAAGTGGAAAATCAAGAATAAGTAATGCATATTCTTATTGTTGTTAATAATTTAAGGATTGGATATTTTATTCGTAATACTGATCTTCCATTACACATAATGTTTTTGATAAAATTTAATGTTGTTGTAAAGATTTTTACTCTTTTGTAATATGAAAGAGGGTATTGCAAGTTTATTTTTATTTCTAGTATCAGTATTACATATGCCTATCACTAATTTTAGAAAATTGTTTTATATTGACACAGGACTTGTATCCTAGTGTGGGGTCAGAACTGTGTATGTGACTGTTGGGTATTCTTACGAACATACAGATATTTTGATAAATATAATAAGACGGTACAATTAATATATCACGACCTTTAAATACGGATCGCAAAGAATTGCGGCTGCTTAGATCGTATATAGCAGGAAATTGCTTTTAACTCCGAAGATCTTTTTCGTCTGAACTTAATAATATAATCTATCCTAATAATATAAAGCTGAAAGAATTTCTTTGTTTCCTTGAACACGCTTTTAAAAGAATATATGGCTCAAACTCAAAATAGTTTACTGTCTTGTGGTCTAGCAGTACTAGTAGTGCCGTGCGATCTATAGGTCCCGGGTTCAATTCCCGAGTCGGGCAAAGTGGTATTGGATTTTTCCGTTAGGAATTTCTCAGTAGCAGCATGGAGTCTAGGAATGTGCCCGAAAAACGGCAATAGGCTCGCTCCCTCACACGTGGAACTAATACATACCTGGCGAAATGTGGGTGCGGAAATGCACCTCTGCCAACACCTGCGGCGAATACAGGCGTGAGGTTATGTATGTACTCGTATAACGGGTTTACGGTAAAATAAAATAAATGAAGGAGTTGACAAAAAAAAGGTGTTAAAAGAGCGCTAGACTGCCCCGTGGTGTCGCGGTACAAGTATGTGCCGTGCGATCTAGAGGTCCTGGTTTCGATTCCCGGGTCGGGCAAAGTGTTATTGGGTTTTTCCATTAGGAAATTCTCATTAACAACACGGAGTCTGGATTTGTGCCCGTAAAACGGCAATAGGCTCGCCCTCTATTTCGTGGGACTGATACATACCTGGCGAAATGTGGGTGCAGAAATGCACCTCCGCCTACCCCATCAGGGAATACAGGCGTGAGTTTATGTATAATAGTTTATGTAAAATAAACGAAGGAGTTGACAAGAAAAGGTGTTAAAGGAGCGCAGGTATGAATCTTAATCTTTAGAATTTTTTAAATCTTTATTTTTTTTAGTAGAGCCTTCACAAAGGTTGTATGGCTGTACCATTTTCAGAATTCAGTGTTCGTTTGGACCCGTGACCATAGACTTCACCACAGATATTCTGATACTGACGGTGACCCTCACAACTCGAAGCGAGGCTTCTTCTTCTGCCACATGGGCTGGCTGATGATGAAGAAACATCCGTATATAATGATAAATTGATATGCGTGACTTAGAAGCTGACTGGATGGTCATGTTCCAAAAGAAGTAAGATAAATAATTCTTTTTTCTTTATTTGGGTATGGAAAATAACACAAGATGTCAACATAAAATAAACCTAAAAAACTTTACATATACTTCGACATAATTTTAATTTTCAAAATTTGTAGTTGGCAAAGAAGCATTACGTAATACAGGTCACCTCGCCCATGAACGCCCATAACACTATTTATGTATATAATTTCCGGTGCATTACCAGCCTTTTAGAACATTGTTTTTTTTTCTGTCGGACCCTAAGTAGTACCGGTATTGAAGTACTGCTGAGGAATGCTGATAACATGCAAAATTTTTCAGGTATTATTACTATCTCTACATATTCCTGGCTATTCTATTCCCCGTTTTGGTACCGATATATTTCTTCAACGAGCCTTGGTGGAAATCACTTCTCGTGGCATACTTCTTCCGCTATATTTATCAGCTAAACGGAACTTGGTTAGTAAACAGTGCAGCGCATCTCTACGGTACGAGGCCATATGACAAGTAAGGTCAATTTTTACTTATCCAACTTTTAACTAAATAAAATTATTTGTTACCATTCCTTTTTGTATAGTAATCATCACCATTATCATCATCATATGCCTCCCATTGGTGGGCACGGACCTCCTCTACAATTGAGAGGGGTACCTTAGTCCACCACACATCTATGATATTTCTAAGAATGTTTAGGTGTCCAGGTTTCCTAACGATGTTTTCCTTTACCGTGGAAGTAACATGGTAAATTATTGTTAATACCCACGTCACTTAGTATAGCAATATAATTTAACTGTTCTAAAAAAAAAAAACTAGTATGCCATTAGATTAGCGCGTTCAACCAAGAAACTCTTCAGCTTTAAAATAATTGTATAGATTTCTCTTACATCTACATCACATTGTATTCCAGGAACCTTCAGCCAGTAGAGTCGTGGTTCGTGTCGTTTTTGAGCTTAGGAGAAGGTTGGCACAACTACCACCACGCGTTCCCGTGGGACTACAAGGCAGCGGAACTATCAATGCATTTTAACTTCACGGCCACACTCGTCCGATTACTGGAAAAGATAGGACTGGCGTATGATTTAAAGACCGCTTCACCTGTAATGGTATATCCTTAATTTAACAACTTACGGAGTAGAGTTGGCCTTTTAAAATCTTAAAGTTAACAGTTTTAAAATCACTTTTAAGAATTTAGAAAGCCTAGAAAATGTGTTAAATGGTTATAAAGTTATGTGTTACTTAACTACTATATGTACAGGAAGTATATTTTTTTCGTACGTAATAGGGGGCGAGCCTATTGCCGTTTTTCGGGCACGTTTCCAAACTCCGTACTGCTATTGAGAATTTTCTAATGGAAAAACCCAATAACACTTTTCCCGACCCGGGAATCGAACCCGGGACCTCTAGATCGCACGGCACATACTTGTGCCGCGAGACCACGAGGCAGTCCGTTATAAAGTTATTTGTCACTTAAATACCTTATGTATAGGAAGTATTATTTTTTCAGGTGAACAATAGGATCGTTCGCACTGGCGACGGCAGTCATTACGAGTTAGGCAATGATGAGGCAAAGTTAGCAGTCACAGCTGTGGGTCCCGTACATCCAATCAACCCTTCTTATACCACCACTTTGAAAACGCCTGATGCTATACTCAAACCTGAGGGTCTGCCCTTGTTTCACGAGAAAGATTTCTTCATTAGCGATAACATTAGTAGGAGAAACGTCAAAGCTGCTTAGTTACAAGTATTTTGGCTAAGCAGACAATAATAAATTCAAGTTAATAATAATGCATATTTTTACGAAAAATAATGTAAATAAATATTTTATAGTTGTTATTATGTAATTACTCAATATTTTAGTTTTAGTGGTACAAGCTAGTTTCATATTGTATATTCCTTGAATTATGGTTACATGTATTTCGGAAGAAGTTTTAAATTATAGAGAAAACAATATAAAACCGTTTATGTAGTAAAAAAGAAGTTTGTCATCTGTTTCGTCTGTGTCATATTCATCGTCTTCATAATGTTTTAAATTGAAGTTGCTAAGGGATATTTTATCAACCAAATTGTTTATTATTAAAGACATGAATAAAATTAAAATTTGTTTGTAATTTTTATTTCAAATATTACATATATCTTAAAATTATTGTTGTACATAACACATACACCGATAAAACTATAAATGCACATTAATTGAGTAGAATTGTAAGAGATCAATTATCACCCAGACCCATTTAAGTCAGAAAACAAGCTACAGTTAGAAAGTGACAAAAATCTAACAATATTGTAAATTAAAATCAAGTTTAAATTTTGATAAATAAATACGTAAAATATCAGGAATATAGGGATACAAAAATTAGTCAGCACAGAAACAGCCCTGGCGAGTGTTTTGTTTTATCCAAGACAAATATTTGGTGACTCGTGTATATACTCCAGGGTATCCCACTCTACCACACCCAATGCCCCACGACACTATTCCTGTAAAAAAAAAATATTTTTAATTTTTAATTGATAGTATCCATACTGTTAAATTTGTTTATATCTGAACATAGGCTACGTGAAATAAAATGAATAGGGAAAAGTATTGTTAAAAGTGAAAATTTCAAAAACAGGTGTAGAACCTATTTTGAAAGACTAATTCATTAGTCGTCTACCTTCATTCATGAAGAGAATGATTGGGAGAGACTGCTTGAGGATATACCGGTTAACGTGGGGTTAGTAAGGGAAATTTGTGTTGATGAAGTGAAGAAAGCTGTGAATGGAACGAAGAATGGAAAGGGGGTTGGACCAGATGAAATACCAGTAGAAGTACTGAAGGTCATACAAGTAGTTGGGTGGAAGTGGCTGACTTTTTTCTTCAAGAAGGTGTTGCTGGATAACACGATACTCGATGAATGGTGCAACAGCTATTTGGTGTCTATTTTTAAAACAAGAGGGATGTGCAAGACTGTTACAATTATCGGGGAATAATGTTAATGTCACTCACTATGAATGGGAGAGAATAATTGAGCGATGCCTGCGAGAGCAGTGTGAGGTTTCAAGGAACCAGTTGTTTTATACCTGGACGTAGGACAGTAGATGCCAATTTTGCTATTCTTCAGTTGTTCGAAAAGTACGGAAGAGCACACAAACATCACGGCTGATAGAGATGTTTGGAAAGATAAAACATACTGCGGTGACCCCAAATTAAATTGGGAACAGGGCAAGAGGATGATGATGAATACAGCCCCAAAAGTGGTGATTATTAGAATTATTGAATTTTAGAGAAATTTACATTTCATGGTAAATAAAGTGATTCCAAATATTGCAACAAACCTAATAATTCGTAGCGCTTGTCTTTCCTCTCAGCTGTCAGGGATCCTCCACTGTCACCCTGCATGAATTAAAAAACATTAAGTTAAAGTTAAATTAGTACAGACTTATTAATCTAGCTCCTTAGGCAACATTCCCGAACCACAGACCGAATTCACAGGCTCCGATCTAAAAATATCCTTCTGTTTATACTTCCTAACTACCCTTGCGAGGGTTGAGATCTTAGTGTAGGATACTGTCTAAATGCAAATATACTAAACTAACTTCTTTAAATCAAAGTTCAATAAAATAAGTAACAGCGAAGACAGCGGACTAATGGCCGAATACTGAAACGCTACTTAATCTGAGGGCGCCTTATATTTATGTGGCTGTTATAATTTAACCGGTATATACTTTAAAAATGTCATGTAAAAGAACTATTTGTGGTAATGTGGAATTTATGGAAATTTAAGTGGGCATTAGTTAATCACAGTCTTAAAACCGATAAATGATGTTTCAGTTTACCGCTTAAATTATAACAGCCACTTAAATATAAGTCGCCCTCAGATTAAGTAGCGTTTCAGTATTCGGCCATTAGTCGCATAACGTACCAATATTTTATTTACATAGAAACCAATACAGCTATTGTTCCGTATTAATGTTTGCGTTACACATTCCTTGATGTACCATATGTTCCTATAATCGATATTCCCTAATATTTCTAAAAAGCTATACGATTTCATAATTGACTGACATGATTGTACTTCGTTATTATGTACCTATGTTTTTTTTAAGCAGTGATGGCCTCGAGGTTTAGGCGCGCGATCGAGAATCACGGCGGTCGCGGGTTCAAACCCCAGGCACACACTTCTGATTTTTCGAAGTTATGTGTGTATTCACAATGAATTATCACTTAATTTAACGGTAAAGGACAACATCTTGAGGAAACCTGCACACCTAAAGTTCTTAAGAATTTCTTAGGAGTGTAATCCGCCAACCCGCACTAGGCCAGGGTGGTGGACTAAGGCCTAAACCCTCTCAGTTGTAGGGGAGACCCGTGCTGATGATGATGTACCTATGTGTTTAGACTTGCAAAAATATTTATGAACTGACGTCACAGGAACTTAGATGTTTCTGACAATACCTGACATGTGTCCTTAGCTCCTGTTTCAGGATATCCCGCACAGAGCATCGTGTCTACTATCATATGCTGTTCGTATTTTGTGTTTTTGCAATCCATGTTGGCAAGTATTGGCAATTCTACATCTAATAAAATGCAAGAATGGTTCTTTTGCTCCGCTGTAGAGCCCCAGCCCGCGGCTATGGCCTTGACTCCTGCGTAGGTATTGTCTGTAAAAGAAAAAAGATAAATGCAGATACAAAAAATATTTTTTTTCAATTCATTTTTGCGAAGAGAGTAGGAATCATATGAACGATAAAAAAAATAGACATACATACATAACCTCACGCCTGTATTCCCCGAAGGGGTAGGCAGAGGTGCATTTCTGCAACCACATTTCGCCAGGTTATGTATCAGACCCGCGTAATAGGGGGCGAGCCTATTGCCGTTTTTCGGACACAAATCCATACTCCGTGCTGCTACTGAGAATTTCCTAATGGAGAAACCCAGTAACACTTTGCCCGACCCGGGAATCCAACCCAGGGCCTCTAGATCGCACGGCACATACTTGTGCCGCGAGACCACGAGGCAATCTAAATAAAATGGACTTCCATAAATCGTCAGACATTCGAAGTCTTTACATACATAACGTCACGCCTGTTTTTCCAGAAGGGGTAGGCAAATGTCAATTTCTGTTCCACGTTTTTCGGGTATAGAATCCGTGCTGTTACTGAGAATTTCTTAACGGAAAACCTAGTAACACTTTTCCCGCCCCAGAAATCGAACCCGGGACCTCTACGTCACACGAAAATTCTAAAGCCGCGAGACCACGAGGCAATTAACAAACAAAAATATGAAAACCGTCACTTTTACATATTTTTGAAGATATAGGTATCATCAGGATTTCTTTGTCCCTCATTTTTATCTATGAAGCCAAGTATTATCAAGAAGTAGAAGAAGAAGAAGTAGTGAAGGCCTCGAGGTATTGGCGCGCGGTCGAGAATTTCGGCGGTCGCAGGTTCAAACCCCAGTAACACACTTCTAACTTTTCGAAGTTATGTGTATATTCACAATAAATTATCACTTACTTTAACGGTGAAGGAAAACATCGTGAGTAAACCTGCACACTTAAAATTCTTAGATATTTCTTAGGTACACACCTAACTCCGTTAACCCGCACTAGGCCAGCGTGGTGGACTGAGGCCTAAACTTTCTCAGTTGTAGAGGAGGCCCGTGGCCAGCATTGGGACGTATATGGGCTGATGATGATGATTGTCAAAAAAGCTCATACATATTTACTCGAGAGTTTCGACACTGTTCTTACTTAACTTATCGCTGTAGCATGCATAAGTAGGTATGTATGTATGTATATGCATATCGTTTCAATGTACTGTTTAATGAGTTTTTTTTTTTTTAATTAATTACCATTACGAATTTCAGCCTCTTGTTTGATTAATGTCGATTATACCTTACGCGTTATTTTACCGCGTCGTTTAACTATCAAATCGAATCGGACTTGGTACTTATACTTTTACTAGCGGTGAGGCCCATCTCCGCCCGGCCGTAATTTTTAATGTAAATCAATTATGTATCCATATTATTCATATCTAGATATAACATCAAGTACGACATGCATAAACACTGTCTCAATTCAAAAGACTTGTGAACGATCATTACTCCTCTCAGTCATTTGGAAAAAATAATGCTTCGACCGCTTATTCTTATGTTTATGTATATTATGTAAGTTATGTATGTATACATGTTTTGTATGTATTTGTATATGGGCAATGTAAATTAATTAAATTACATATTTATTTATTTTTCTTATTAATTATTGTATTATACACATCAACTACCCTCCCTTCTATCACTTGTTTATGTCCATCTTATGGTTGTCTCTAAAAGATCGCCTTGAGCGATAAGACCGCCAATTGTACTTCATTCTATTTGTGTATTTTTATGTTCATTATTTCTTAGTGTACAATAGAGTTTATAAATAAATAAATAAATAAATCTAATAACATATGATCATCGTATACTAGATATTAATACTGAAATAGTGGTCCATGTAAATGTAGCGGGTTTCGGGTATTCGTGAGCGAGTGGTCGGACGACGTAGTAAAGGTCGCGAGACGTCGTTGGATGCAGGCTGCTTCCAACAGGTCCCTGTGGAAGTTATTGGGAGAGGTCTATGTCCAGCAGTGGACGTCTTTTGGCTGATGGATTGATTGATTTCGGGTATAACTTGATTACAAATCAGCGCAATATTCCTAAAATATTTTCTTACCATCATTAGGCGGTAGACAAATCGGCTTCATGGTGTCAGTAATGACCACTATGTCATTAATCTTCAACACAGCAATGTCGTCCTTGAAATTTGAATATGTAAAGTTGTGCGCCAGGCGTTGTACGACGTAGCGTGTCTCTGTACGGTTCTTGGTACATCTGTCGTGTTCACCAAGGGTTACTTTTATCATGAACCACATGAAACTGAAACAGGTAATAAATATTTTTTGAAGTCATACTTTTAGGCGTTAGGGAAAAATGATGAGAGTAAATTTTTACAATGTGCGCGCACACCGTCATGAAAAACCGACACCATGGAGTTATTCAAAAAAAGTTAATATGTTTTAGATTTAAGAAATGTAGAATAGTGACAGTAATAAAAAGGGATTGACATATTTGTTAGTTGTCAAATATTTAAGGTAATGGCACCTATAGATGACACATTAAGGATTTTTTTCTACATCATGCACCGTGGAAACCACAAATTACAGAATTTTTCATGACTGTTAGTGCTCAAACAGGCTTTGAGTATTTGTCTATCAGCTAGAAAGTTTTCAGCGCCCTACGTTTACATAGATGTAATGGAACTAATTTTTTTTTAATCACTCAATTGGCCCCTATAGATGACATTCAAAATTCGTTCGGTTCCTAAAGATGACAATGACGGCGCCTAAAGATGACATAGGTTTCTGTGTAAATTAAAAAGCCAAATTAGCAAAAATAATAACAATTTTTTTAATTAGAATAAAGAAATTAAAGATTTGCAACTTGGGGCACATCATAAATCTCCCTAGTTGAACTAAATTTGTAAAAAATAAAAAGTTACTTAGGGATCGTATGCATAACCTAAAGATGACACGCTAAGAACCTAAGGATGATATAGCTGTCAGCTTAAGGTTCCTGGACAACTATTGCACCGAAATAAAAATCCCACATATTCTTTTTATTTTTTAACTTCTATAGCACTGAAGCATCAATCGGGGCTAAAAAACTTTAAGATGACAATACGATCATCTTTAGGAAACTGCGCCTTTTAAGGAACCTAAACATGACACCGCCTTTGCAACCCCAACCCATAACCAAAATGACTGTGCAAAGCGCTTTGTTGTGAAATTAAGTCTTAACAATGACAAAAACTTATTTAGGTATATCTTTGCGATAAATATCGAGATTAAAAAACTTAAATAGTAAAAACACTTACCTTAACCAAATCACTAGAATTGAAGCGAAAAACAGCAAATGATACAACCACAAACATAAACAAGACCGTATTATGGAAACCACAAAGGCGTTTGATTGTTTTGTTATGTTGTCTCCAGGGAGAAGAATCAGTGTAGTCAATGCAACAAATAAAATTCCCGCTACTTTTTTAAAACTCTTGTTTTTTGAAAGGTTATGAGACACTGTCATCTTTAGGTGGTATGTCATCTATAGGTGCCATTACCTTATGAGTGCGTTCATAAATGTAATATGTTGTGTAAACTAAGAACTATGTATGTGACTGTTGGGCGTATTTATAAGTTTTACTTCAGTCGTGTGGTATAACTAACGTGACCATACGTCCCGTTTTGAACGGGACTGTCCCTTTTTATAATTACGTGTCCCGGTGACCCCGAAATGAACTCTGGAACGCAAAATTGTCCCGTTTACTGCCGAACGCGAATGCTTTGGCCGGTCGGGATGGAGATATTTAAACATTTTCACACCAACAATATTCAGTATAATTGAATATTTTAATTGAATATATTTTATGTTTGCCTGCTACAAATGCACCAGTAGAATAAGTATTTTCTATGTTGAACAATTTGTGGACATATGAGAAAACCCAGTTACAAACTTCAGTTCTAAAGGCGATGTTGATAACTAAGGCGAATATAAAATCATCACCAGCTATATTAAAGCAAATTTGTTCCTCTAATAGATAAAAATATAACTAAACATCTTGTATGTTTCTTAATTCGTAACTTTCAAATTAACTTTTCCGAATAAGTTACACTTTTAGTACACACACAATTTAAGTACAAGTTTAAAAAAGTTTTTTTTTTTCTTTTTTTCAATAAATACTTGTTAATTGACCCAAATAAACCAATGTCCCATTTTGAGTAAAAAAAATAAATGGTCACGTTAGGTATAACTTATAATTTTATTTTTATTTTTCAGATGCATCTTAATGTATCAAACGTGTACTAACCCTTTAACACAGTGAGCAGCGGTGAGGATAAATCTGTCGTTGATGAGAGTGCCGCCGCAGTAGAATTTATTGAACAGCGACAGTCTGGTGACCCAAGGAAACTCGTTTACAGCTGTAGGCACGCCGCCGATGATACGGGACGCCTCGTTACGCTCTCCACAACCTGATTAGAAATATACATTTATCAAGATGTATTTTAAACTTAGTTATGACTACTTGTTGCTTGCAAATTCGTATGCAAAACTTTAAGAATAAAATCTCCCCCCCCCCCCCCCCCCCCCCCCCCCCCCCCCGTTTTTTGACACATTTTTCATTACTGCTCCGGTCCTATTGGCTGTAGCGTGATAAAATATAGCCTGTAGCCTTCCTCAATAAATGGGCTATCTAACAGTAAAATGATTTTTCAAATCGAACAAGTAGTTCCTGGATTAACGAGTTCGAACAAATTATTATAATATTAACATTCAAAGTGTGTAAGTGATTTAAATATAGTGAAAACTATTTTTTTATGTAATGCCTGGGCCGAGGAAAATAGCAAAATAATAAATTCTGAATAACCATTGCATGACTTGAAAATTGTCTCAATATAAAGATATTCAGCATCTAAAACATCGACCAAACGGCATAGCATCGACTTGGTAAATTAATGCTTGATACCTCCCAAGCCTACACGAAATCCATACCAAGACGTGGGAGGAATATGACATCACACAAGTACCTATAACTTACACAAATACATCCGCAAGAAACAGGACAATATAACCACGCTCAGTAGGTATTTGAAAATATTTTGTATTAGCCATGTTGATCAATTTACTAATGACTTCCAAGAAGTATGTATTTTTAGAGCCTACTCACATATCGCAAAAAGCGTCCCACAACTTCGACAAGAAATTTACGAAAAAATTGCCCTTTGTTGCACCCATCTTGTATTTGTCGTACTTACTTTTATGAGTACGCACATCTTGTATTAATTAGCAGAATCTAGGTAGAATCTGTATGAGACCTTATGGGATCGAGCCCGCAGATTTTTTAGCTTAGGAAGTACATCTGTCGTTTTATGCCTAATTCTCTTCAAACGTTGAGTTAATGTAGCTAACCTAAAAAGTATTCTACTGCGAAAAATATAAAGTTAATTATAAAACTTACGGCAATTGCACTTATGACCGTATCGTCCATGGTCAATCGATTCAGGTTGTTCGTCTCCATTTACCTTATTGAATAAAGAAAACAAAATTTAATATTTTATCAAAACAATATAACTTCATTTATTTGTAGCTGGTATAAAATAGAAAAATGTTTAAAAAAATATATCAAGCCTTAAATTAAATTTAACTCACCACAGTAGTAACACACACTCCAATTAGTATAGCAAATATGATTTTCCACATGACGCACTGTGATTTACACGAATCTAGAACTTTCTGCAGCAGACGACTAAATGCACCAAGAAAGCGGGAAGCTGTGGCCGGAATGAGGACGTTGCACTCGCATCTCGATGCTGGTCTATAACTATTTTACATTATAGACCCTTGGATCCTGTATTCCTCAAACATTGTGTCAGCTAGAGAGGGACAGAAGATGTCGCGGAATTGCAAAGGTATTTTCGTAGCTATAACACAATCATATTTATGATCTATATGACTATTGATTCATAAACGTACGAAAAAAATTAAAACTGTTGATATTATAGACGCGACGACGACTTTTAAATGAATATTTAAATTTGTGTGGTAAATTATAAAAAAATACTATATTTACATTAGAATTATCGCAAATGTTTCTTTTTAAAAAACGATTTACTACAAGTATCAAAGTGTAATAGACATGTAAAAACCGAGAAAACCGAAAATGTCGAGAATAATTATATTTAAGATAATTAGATAATTTACTTTTTTTAAATAAATCAGATGTCAGTAGCACTAACAAAAAAAGAAAACCTTTAAAACTCCTTATAGCTTAAACCTAATTTAAACCCTCTAAATAAATAAAAACGTTATCTTTAAAAGAATCTACAGTGGCAGAAATTTTATTACCACGCTTATAGATTTTATCTTTATTGTTATTAGGTGTAAATTTTATTTAGAACTGAAACGACGTTTTGGTTGATATTTTATTTATAAGAGCGAGGTTTACAAAAATGTGACATTTACAACTTGAAAGTACCTATAAGTTTGATAAGTTTGGAGAAATATACGATGACATTCATTAAAAAAACCTATAAATAATGCCACTTAAATTTTAAATGATCTTGATGATGATGATGTACGAAATGACTTTATCACTATCAAATTAAAAAATCAGCTGTAAAACAAGAGACGCTAGTAAACAGTTAATCATCACTGATAGCACTTATGCGACCCACAAATATTTATCTCAAATGGTTTTAATTCAAAATCTCTCTTAGTTTGTGATACCCATGACAAATGCGATGTTTTTAGAGTACAATATTACTTTATTTAAGTACTATTAAATCTATGTCAAGCGTTTATATTAACAATATTTTACTTTCCTCTTACAATTTAACTCCTAAAATAAAAGGTTCATCAGTCGCCTTTGCAATAGCATCCTCCTTCTGTGTTATCGCGGATCCAGTCTAAATACTTGGTGACTCGAGTAAAGACACCTGGATAGCCTTTTCTTGCACAGCCGTATCCCCAGGACACGATACCTAAAATGCCATATGAATTAAAATTTGTTAAGTTTGTTTGGTCTTGCTACTTCTGAGACTAGCTGATTCTCACAAAAAAAGAAAGTATATCTTGGTGTTAGGTTAGGATTTCTTAATTTTATAATACAATTTCATTGTCTACATCTAGACTTTTGAAGTTATGATTACCTCCCAGAACTTAATAGAATTATCTCGGCCTATTCCATACGCGATCATCACATCTATGTACATATGTGGGATCGCATGAGTTGGCCTTTAAAGCGTGCCTTGCATTGTAACTGGGAGACATAAGTATGCCATTACAACAAAAGCAAATTGGATCTCTAGTTAGACTACTTGTCTAACAAAGTGTAGCACTTTAACGGTGTCTTTTTAATGTAAGTAAGTGTTACCATGCCAGTCCTATCTGACGACCGCGTGGCTCTATCACTTGGTTTTCCATTACAGTACTATTACTTTAAAATACTGATATAATATATTCACCTATTAATTCATATGCGTGATCTTGATTTTCCGCCACTAGAGCTCCGCCACTGTCTCCCTGAAATATCAATAATATTTTGAAAGACGTCTCTGGGTGTAAAATAAATATGAGTAGTCGTCTACTTTTATTTTCATGATTGATTTTATATAGTACGCAACCCGATCTCAATTTAAGAAAAAGGTATGTTCTTTGCATTGCAATCCAGATAGGATATCCTCGTCGTAAGATTCGAATTTATTCGTTACATTCTTTCCCCTGACATAAAATAAAAGAACCATTGAAATTCATGAGCGCAGAGGGAGAACCTTACTTTCTCTGACGTTAAAGATGGGCTACATCAATATTTATTCTTTTTTTAACTAGTCAGAATTTTTCTTCACCGATAGATTTTAATTTAGTCTGACTCATTTACATGATTCTTTCTACTTAAGGAATGAGGTAGTGACATGTTTTATTACAAATATGAAAAAAATGATAAAATGCAATTCTTCTCTTCAACCAAACCGAGGGTTGATAAAAAAATCCTACAAGCGCTTACCGTACACGCATCCTTATGAGCCGTAGCAGGGAATCCAGCACACATCATCACGTCTTTGATTTTTGAAGCGTTGTACTTCGTATTCCTACATTCTTCATTACTTAGGACAGGGAGTTCTGCCTCCAGAAGAGTGCAAGACCAGTTCCCTGTCTCGCTCGTCGCTCCCCAACCGGCAACAGTAGCTAGCGTACCAGTGTAGGCCTTGGCTAAAATTAAAGAACAAATTATGCGCACACATTTAAGGATATATCCCGATGGACGGTAAGGAAGAGATTCTTACACCCATTAGCTTTCGAATCCGATGCTCGTGATAGAGGAGGCGCCTATCGCCGTTTCTTGTGCTTTCTTAACTCCGGGCTACTACTGAGAATTTTCTTTGTAACATTAAACATTACCAATAACATTTGTTATAAATTTAAAACAGGACTACAAGATCGCACTAAATTACTATAAGAAAGATGAAATTACTGTGATAACGTAAATAAGTTTAACATGTTAATTGTATCAATTTGATACGAATAGCAACTTTTGTTCATTAGGTCAATGTCCCTCAAACTGCGTTTCTTTCATACCTAATATTATAAGGAAAATTGCATTCTGTTGGAATCAAATAATCTGCGATGCATACTTCAGCTGACTGGAACTAAAGCCCATTTAGAAAATTATGATCGTTATTCATAAATTAATCAACATCGCAAGTATTCTTTTTAAAGATTCAAACGTAAAATGTACATGTATATCTTCAGACATACTAATAGAATTAGTAAAACCCGCAATATCTGGTTATTGTTAAATATACATAATTATATACTGCTAGTAAAGAAATCTAATAAATTCTAAACTAAATAAACCTACCAGCTCTTGATCAGTCAAAGTTGTCTGATAAAAAAAATCACTTACTAAAAATTCGTTATTTCTTTAAACATGTCAAAATTAGTGTGCTGTAATTAATTAAGAACATAGTAGCGAGTAAATATCTGCAAGTTTTTTTTAAGGACATTTCTTGGAAAATTCACGAGATAATGATTCTGACTGGGCATTTCCAAGAACCTGTTTATCTTTTTTGATCGGGCCTGCCGCAAATTAATTTGCATAATTGTAGCAAACCTACAAAACTACATCGTGGTATAGCAAATGTGTGAAGTACAATGTGAATACCTTTCAACCAAATCCTTACTAATATTATAAATACGATTGTAACTCTGTCTGTCTGTCTGTCTCGCTTTCCTGCTAAAACTACTGAACCGATTTAAATGAAATATGGTACACAGATAGTTTGGAGCCTGAGAAAGAACATAGGCTACTTTTTATTGCGGAAAAGGGGTTTTAAGGGGTTGAAAGGGGGGATAAAAGGTTGTATGGAAGTATTGTCATTTTTAAAGCTAGAAACTTGAAACTTATTTTTTAGGCTGTTGATTAGATATAAATAAATATGACATTCAAAGTATGTAAAAAAATACCTTTAAGGGAGTAAAATAAAAATAGGGGATGAAAGTTTGTATGGAAATTCGTCATTTTTGAAGCTAGAATGATGAAACTTTTTTATATGGCTTTTATTACATCATATATATGATATATATATATACACAATATAAGAATTATATTAAAAGGTTTTTAAAAAAAATCCTTAATATATGTTATAAATGAGAAAATAACTATATGACTGTTACGCTTTCACGCCTTAATCATTTGACCGATGTGAACGATTTTTGGTATGGACATAAATGGGACTCTGTGGAATAAAATAGACTACAACTTATTTTCTTTCTGAACCCAACCCTGTAGTCTACGCGGACGGAGTCGCTAGTAAATAATATATTAAAATAGGAGTATAAAATATTTTCTGATTTTATTTATCTACATTTCGTATTAACGACAATTAAAAAGTTGAAAGAAACAGACTGATTAGAAGTCTAATGAAAGACAGTTGATACAAAATTCAAAAAGATTTTAAAATGTTATATAGGTACATTAAATGCAGGTACCACCTATGTAAGTCTGATTTTAAACTTTAAGCAACACAATCTTTTTCCCTGAATATAAAGGTATATATTAAAGTATATTAGCTTGAATATAATGACTACAAAATACGCCAAGGCAATATAAAAGCTTACACATTCCAAGTTAAGGTTTGACTTTTCAAATCGCAAAACATAGAAAACAATGAAAACGAAACATTCTCGGCTAAAAGAGTCATAAAAGATTTTACGCACGGAAATTATAACATTAAAGTAATTTAGTGTTTTCCAAGGTATACGACATTATAAAGCGATAAACATTTTAGGGACAACATCAAATTCAGAAAATATGCCCAATAATTGTTGGAAATAAAAAAAACTAACATCGATCCAAGGAGATTTATTGAGGTCACCATGAAAAGGTTTACTCCATGTGCAAGCAAAATACACCGGATTATCTCGATTATCGTATATTTTGACAAACCCAAACTTGCATGTTACATCCCAAGTTCTCGAGATAAGTGCAGTAGTCGATAAGGCCATAAGGAAAGATGTCGATCTAAAATAAAACCTGGCCGCAGCATTTGCATACGAGCCATAAGAGAATAAAAACGTTTTAGCGGGCAAAACAGATCAACCCACTCAAATATGTCATTAATGATATAAATTACGATACATTTGATGGCTTTTTTAACTTTTGTATATTACATGATTGTGAGGGAAACCAGTTGTCATTCGTTTTATATATTGAAATTGAAATGCATATTGCACACGATGAATCAAATGTATATGTGGTTTGACTTGAAAATTAAAATATATGACAAAGTGGTCTCAACATCTCTGGATTGTTTTGATCCAACCCAGGGTTCCTTCAAGCGCTTTTTAAAGCACACTTTTGAAATGGTATTGTGATAGACCTTCTTATCGTTATTTAAATTAGGACCCTGATGGTTCCAAGGGAATTTATATGAATTCTCTTTAGCCAAATTTGCGAACACAAGAAAAAATTGGCACGTATAAGAACAGAGGACTTCAACAATAGATTGGAACGAACTAGCAAACCATAATTTCCCCAAAAAACATTAGATAATACCACTGATATAACATTATATACGAAAGTCCAAATTATAATGTCTCGTAAAATATTGGATGTCGCAACTATGTACCGTTAGATTGATTTTATTAAAATCAACAAACTCATCTATTTTTTGTTGCGATGACGACGACAAATGATTTCACATTCTATCTCAAGTGTACCAAAGTTAGGACAAAAAAATTACACTTGACCGATGTCTTGCGGCGCATAAATTATTCAAATAAAATATACGGCGATGGCGATTATTTATTACGAACTTGACCGAATCCATATTACAAGTTATAAATTTAGGGATTTTAGTCTTGGACAAAATATTTTCTTTGTTAAGATAAATTATAAGATGCTAATGGGGTAGAAACAAACGTAATAAAATATTTTCTACCCAAGCTTCTACCTGTCATTTATTATTCTTTTATATTATATGAGGGCAATGAATCAAATCATTTTACGGAAGGCGTTAATTTTTGTATAACCATAAATAGTACCTAGTGTAAATGCCTTTCAACTTGTGTGCTTCGCCAGATATCGAATAGATGTAGGAGAAGACTGAAGGTAAAGAAAATCTGAGGAGTTATGGCCTCAGCAAATTCTAACATCGAACGGAACGCAACGATGAACCGGCAATTAAAAAATATCATGAATACGTACTTTAGACTTATTTTCAATAAAAATTAAAAAAATAAAATAAATACACCCAACAGTCACATACATAGTTCTGACCCCACACTAGGATACAAGTCCTGTGTCGTGGGTATCAGAGACTACGAGAGACTTTTCGGTCTCACAAACACCCAGACCCGAAACAAACATTTGTGGATCACACAAACACTTGTCTCGGTGCGGGGATCGAACCCGCGGCCTCTCGTTTCGCAAGCTGGTGTCTAACCATCTGCGCCACGGGGCTGTCATGTTTATTAACACCTAAATCTGCATTATTCTTGAACACGCCGCTTATTGTGACTTACGATTTCATGTCGGTCTTACCGGCTTTACTCAGAGCAAATTATAGCATGTGACACTTTCGAGTAAAGCAGTTTTCTAATTACTTACGCCCACAGAACAGCTGAATAAGGTTATTCAACCGTGTTATGCTTGCGTTCAAATATTTCCAACTATGCAGTAACTATTAAGTTTGTCGCAATCAAATATTTCAATACTACATCTGATGTATCTTAAATTACATAACAACTTCAATTTCATGGAGCCGTCCTCCTTCTGAATATCAAAACAAACCGGTAAATTTTACCTGGATAAGTTGGCAGGCACACAGGTCTTACGGCGAAAGAATATGTGATCGGCTTGTTCAATTGTATCAGGGCGATATCGTTGCTCAGATCGGTGAGTGTGAAATTGTGTGCAATCACTTTGACGACGTAGCGAACTTCTTTGGTTTGCTGGCGGTCGCATCTGTTGTGCTCGCCAAATTTCACCCGAAACATGAACCACATAAACCTAGAAGAATTACACAGCATTATTAACTTTATATATCCTACGAGGACTCTTCCGCCCGCAACCTTTTCTCATTACATGGACAATATGTATCAGGTGGCTCACTAGCTCGTTTGCCTCCTTTGCCTTAAAAAAACAAGGGTTCTCTTTTACAAAAGAGAAAAGAATTAAAACAGTCTATTCAGTACAGGCGTGACTGGAAAGAATGTCAGAGAAATTAGTCTTTTAACCTGATATGGACATCAGTCTAGAACGCTATCGACAATCAACACTGACATGAGCAAATGCTCTCAGTGGCCTTCACACGTTAGTTTACAGGAATCCAAATGTATTTGAGCGCGTATTAATATTTAGGTAACGTTCCATTTTACAGCAAACTCAGTACTTGCTTTCGATGCCAACATACGTGGTTGATTCGTGGTTATATTTGTGGTTGAACGCTTTTACTTCTACATTGTGCTTCAAATAGGTTCAGTTCAATTATAATTATTCCTTTTCTTACAAGACGCTGTTTTTTTGTTCGAATTATCCTAATCATAGCTACAACATTGAAAATGCGAAAGGTATTTTTTTTTGTTTGAAAAGCTCTCATGCCTAACTGCTGAACCAATTTTAATTGATTATATATGATGGTGACCTAGAAAAGGTTATATGCTATATTTTTATAGCATTATTTAATATAATCCCTATTACCGCTTTTAACATAGTACTTACAAATTACTCAATAGCTGTACATTTAATAGTTGAATCAAGCTTAAGTCTCGTGCAAAAAACTACATTTTTTATTCAAATATAAATTTATGTATTTATTTATCCTTTTATAATTATAGACATTATTGTGTTAAACTATTAGTGTAGATAGAGAAAAGCTTTTATTTATTTCTCCTACACTCCCAATATATTTACTGATTCTCAATGAGTAACGGACGAACATGCATACCGAGTTGCTGACTCATTATTATATTCCGTTAGGTGGATACTGTCGGTGCATAGTTACCTTTAGGAGCTTATAAATACCTAGGGTGTGCACAGCGTTCCTTTTGCAGTATCATATATTTTTGTCTACCAATCTTATAAAAAAGAAACTAATATTTTTCGAGGTAAAAAATAAACTATAACTGTCTTAACTGTTTGTGCACGAAAATCGTCAAAATCGGTTCAGTAGTTTAAGCGTTAAAGCGTTATTTTCATGAATGCCGCAACTTTTTCATTACTAGCAACAGTTGCTCACATAGTCTTTATCCTATATTAAGAAACAAGTCGTATAACGTAATGTAATGCAATCTTCGGAGGAAAACATAATCTAGCCAATTTCCCATTAATGTTGAGGGATGACAAAAATAAACACCGTATTAAAAACCCTCAGGACAGTATAAACGACTACTGATAATTACGAAATTATTACTAATAAAAGATAATCACCCTTTAATACAATGCGCAGCGGTGATGACATATTTGTCATTAATAAGTGACGCACCACATCCAAAGGATTTGTGGTATATCAGTCGGCCGAGCCAGGGGAAGGCGTTGACGTCAGACGGCGTGCCACCGACAACCCGCAACTCCTCATTGCGCTCGCCACAACCTGGGGATCATTTCCATTCATTAGTTTAACATACCATTCTTGTTCTTACTTCTACGTAAGTGACTATAATGACGCTCGATTTTACCGCTAATTTTATTTGTTACATGTATGTTAGTCCGACAATCCGCTATGGCTTGACCCGTAATAGTAGAGGAGGCATGAGCCCAGACGTACATACATACATACATACACAAACTCACGACTGTATTCCCCGAAGGGGTAGGCAGAGGTGCATTTCTTCGGACAATTTAGGGCGCTTCTCGCCCTGAGATGCCGCAAAACCGCCCTAAATGCGCGAGATGGTCACCGAGAGGTTTTAGTCGGTATGCTGGCGTAGGATTTTGGTTAGGGACCCAACTCAGCTAAGCGGACAATTATTGTTCCGCGCGCCGAGTTGGAAGGCCAGAGACCCCGACATACCCCTTTCGGCCTCCCCCGAGGTACCGAACAGGGGTGCTTAAAGGGCTTTCCTCTCGTTAAAAAAAAAAAAAAAAAAAAAGAGGTGCATTTCTGCACCCACATTTTGCCAAGTATGTATCAGTCCCACGTAATAGGGGGGAGCCTATTGCCGTTTTTCGGGCACATTTCCAGACTCCGTGCTGTTACCGAGAAATTCCTAATGGAAAAACCCAATAACACTTTGCCCGACCCGGGAATCGAACCCAGGACCTCTAGGTCGCACGGCACATACATACTTGTACCGCGAGACCACGAGGCAGTGAGCCCAGACGTAGCACATCTCATAGAGTGTACAGCGGAAGACAGACCGTGATCGAAAACTGAGACAGGTAATAGTTATAGGGGTTAGGAAAACGTATTTTTTTTTCGAGATTTTGTAGTGTCGATATGTTCAAAATTACCGTAACTATTACCCGTCTTAATTTTCGATCACGCTCTGTTTACACTAATAGAGTCATCAATAATACTATTAATAGAGCCTAGCTCATTTCACGAATCTAAAAAGAAAAATTATTTTTATTGGTACCTTAGGTAGAGTCTAATTTTTCATGCAGTACTAAAGAATTTTACAAGAATGTTGTTTCATCATACAAACGTTGAATACCTATCGCATTGTAATGTTAAATCAGTATGATAGATCGTGTAAAATTAGATAAATAAATAAATACACCCAACAGTCACATACATACATAGTTCTGACCCCACAAGTCCTGTGTCGTGAGTATCAGAGACTACGAGAGACTTTTCGGTCTCACAAACACCCAGACCCGAAACAAATATTTTGTGGATCACACAAACATTTGTCTCGGTGCGGGGATCGAACCCGCGGCCTCTCGTTTCGCAAGCTGGTGTCTAGCCATCTGCGCCACGGGGCTGTCGAAGTTTAATCTATAACAGTATGTTGCATGTAAATCATTATCAGCCCATATACGTCCCACTGCTGGGCACGGGCCTCCTCTACAACTGAGGGGGTTTAGGCCTTAGTCCACCACGCTGGTCTAGTGCGGGCTAGCGGACAAAATGTAAATACACAATACAAATACAAACAAAGCCAAGTATCCAGTAGGAAGCGAAACCAAAATAATATCAGCAACTAAGTACGAGTCTTGGCAACAGATCAGAAGAGATAGTCCAAAACCTTGGCACATTGTATGGACAATTGAAGTCTTAAAAGCCTTTAACCATTGTAATTTTAGGTTGTAATTTATTATTATAAATTATACATACATACATAAACTCACGCCTTTATTCCCCGAAGGGGTAGGCAGAGGTGCATTTCTGCACCCACATTTCGCCAGGTATGTATCAGTCCCACGTAATAGGGGGCGAGCCTATTGCCGTTTTTCGGGCACGTTTTTTTTATGATAAGTAAATAGTAAAAGACAGCAGCTCAAAATAATCACACAGCTAAGCACTTACTATAAAAATAATAGATACATATTGATAATTATTTGTTAAATCCGCGTTAAAATATTGCATAATCTTTTTCCACACCAGGCTTTTTTAATTTATGGTCATCAAAATAATTTATCTTTAAATTTGTAATGAATTTGTCTGAGTAATAAATTAGTAAAAAAACGACTTTACCAATAATTTGCTTCAGTCATTGGAGTAATATATTTGTATTTTAAGATCTTTGGATCTACAAAATCTGACATAAGTATTTCTATTTAAGAAATGTTTAATTGTTTTTTTGTAAATTTTTGGTGTAATTACTATTTCCCCATTTATCTGAATTAATTGCTGTATTTTCAAACTCAATATGAACCATCAACCTAACGTATCATCGATCGGAATATCACTTATACGACATTTTATATATTTTTAAAAATTGATTGATCATGGAATTTATAAGAATTATATTTTTACTGTAAAATTAACAAATTTTATTAAATAAAGTGCTGTTGTGAAATATTCATTCGAATTAGTTCCATTTAGATAAGTAAGAGCAACTAATCTATATATACATCTAATCATAATTCAGATTCTTTGCCATAATTTTTTGAGGCCAACACATGAATTTTATTAACAAAATAGAATATTTAGTTATAAGATAATCAATTTATTTCATTTATATTCGTAATAAATCGTTTCTTCGAAGGTTTAGGTGCAAGTAAAATGTGCATTTGACATAAACAAACGATTTTCCTGTTAACTAAGCTTCTTGATACCTCAATCAAGCATCGTTCGGATATTCCTTTTGGATAATTAAAGAAAATGATGTTTTAAAACCCAAAATTGGTCGATTAAAAAAAAACATATTAAAATTAAGTTGATAAATTTACTTAGGCGTCTAAAACAGCATTAGATATTTTTGCAAAAAAATAACTGTACCTACAGAAAACATTTCCAAAAAAATACTTACTGCACTTCTGACATGGTAATGCACGATTGACATGGTGAGCCGAATAAAATCCGGGTCCTGTTTTTAATGCGAATAATCCATGATTCACTGAAGGGTATCCCTTAAAAAATAGAAAATAAAATATTTCTATACATAAACATTTTTAACTTTGCTATTTAAGCCAAAAATCCCTACAAAATAGACTTTTACAAACAGAATAATTGACTCAACTGCAAACTATCATTGTCATAAAATAGTAACGCGTAATGTTTTTTACCTTATTTAATTCAGGAGGTGCCCAGCCAGCGACCAAGCATACGAAACAGCACAGCAAAAACCAAAACATTATCACAACAAAAATTACACGGACACCGGTCCCTATAGAAAGTTCATGCGCTTGTGTCCCAGTGTTTTTGATACACTAACTCATGTATTCGATCTCCACGCACTTTATGGGTATAGGACGTCTAAAATGTTACATTTGGTGAATTGGAAAAATATCGAAATAAAATTGAGAAAGAACCTTCCCGCATGACAACTGATTGTGGAGTAACCCGAATATTCTGTGGGTTGGTCGATAAATGTAAATGCTAATGATAATACGGATCGCGGATAAACTCTCTTTAGCGCTTAGAGCATTCGCGTTGTTATGGACTGTGAATTTTGGCTGCTGCTGACTTTTCACAGGAGTCTCCAGGCACTTTGTAAAATGTTATTCAAATGCAAATAGTATTTGATTAATAAGGATAGAAATCCTGATATGCATGAAGTTTTCTACGCTGTAAAGCAGACGGTGAGCTTTTGTTATATGCAAATTCGAAAAAAAAAAAATCATAATCTATAATTTATTTATTGCAATAAATTTAAATACGTTCTTCCAAACAGATTAAATTGTAACTCATTTACTAATTTGCATCATTTAAAAAAATATAAATTAGGTACTTTTTTAATATCTCACATAGATGGTGCGCGATTTTAGGAGCCCGCGAAGGCTGCACGTAAGGAGGCGTGTTATTTGGCAATGACCTCTTAGAACGTTCACCCCGACAACGGCTGACAGTTAACACGTAATTATTTTGAATCTTATACTTCAAAACATAAGACTAAAATTGTAAAATTTCTAGATGCAGAAGTATCGCGACAAAGTATTATAAATTTAGGGATGCACTCGGCATTTGTATTTATAGCTTGTGATTTTAGATCGCTGGATTTCATTATGGCGGCAAAATCAAAGACAAACTCGAGTAACTTAAAAATATGACAGCTCCTTTTGCCTTAAAGGTAATTGGATGCCTTCGCCAAATTAAAAATAATAATATAGGAAAATAAACTTCCAACAAAAACGTTCCTCAACCTTTTATAATATCCCTCTAACGAGGTGCAAAACGTTGCTAATTTATAATTAGTGTCATGCATATTGTAAACCTTTTTTATATCACGTAAATGAAAAAATATATAAAAATAACAATAAATATATATTTTTTATTTATCACTCATCAATTTGGCCTGTATTTTATAAAAAAAGTAGGAAATATAAAATAAAACACGAAATAAATATTGAGGTACTTTATTGGTCACATTACGTACATATTTATGTATTAAGTACAAATAACTAAAGTACTTAAATAACCTAAATTATAATTTATATGGCATTTACATTACGTATATTATTGCTAATAATAGTATAATAATTTAGATAAATACTTATCAAACCTGAATAAAATTACAAAACGTAAATCTAAAACAATATTTTGGCACATTATACGAGTACATATTCACCCCAAACAAAATTAACTTGAAAACAGAGCAAAAAATATATTTCAAAATATTTAATTAGTTGTATTAAAATATCATATAAGAGCAGAGCATAATTCTATTAAAGATGAGCGTTTAAAATAGAAAATAATAAGAGATAATTTCATAAGAAAAAAAAAACATCTGTATGATCCATAGCAAAACGGATGTACGAAGCTGTAAATTATAAAGAAAGTTACAATATTTCAACTACGGAGAAAAATTTGTACACCAAAGGTAACGTTTTTTTTTCATCCACGTCGGCAACACTTAGAAAAAGGAATTTATATAAAAAGATTGGAGATCGGTAAATCTTAAATGCTTTTGACTTGAGATATGCCATTGTCGTCGTAAATACAGCAATGACTTGTCTAATAATCTTCTTATTCGTATATTATGCTTGAACAGCTACACTTAAACAATGATGGTAATTCTTGATCCCGATACACCTTGCACCTCTAATCACTGCAGTAACAGCCATCTTTCGTGTTCTCTCGTATCCAGTCCAAGTAGTTGGTGACCCTTGTGTAAACACCGGGATAGCCCACTCGAGCGCATCCGTTGCCCCACGACACCACACCTAGAAAAATAGCCCCAATTAATTAAATCATTTAGGTTAATTAAACAGACGATTGGGTTTTATCATCAGCACAGTTTTAATAAAGACTTATAGTATTAACGGTTTATTTAAAAGTCATTAGTCTAATGACAACAAGTAGGTATGAAATGAATCCTTTTGATTCTGGTTCGATTACTGAGTTCACGCCATTAATTGTTCGTAGATGGAATCACTAAGATATGTTTTTGAGGCATTAAATAGATGTCTATTTTTTTTTAAGAAAAAGAAATAGGGTGAGGTAGAAGAAGACTTAATATTTAACACTTAAATATTAATAATAATTGACGATGTTGTATTGCTTCGTTAATTGTCCGTGCCAAGATATCAAAAACAACAACATATAAAAACAAAAACAGTTTGCCAATGAAACACAAAGTGAGATACTCGTAATTCGTGCAATACAATACAACTACAATATTCCATATTGTGGGAATAAATTACTAGCTATCGCCAGACGGCAAAATTATGCTGAACTTTTGTAAACAGATACAAAGGAGTTCGAAAAGTACACACTAAAATATGTTGGTTGCTAGCTCGACGCTAGCGAATATGCTACAACCAACCATTTGAGAAAATCCAATTCACGAGATAAAACGGTAGGTACAGTATATCTTCCATTGAGCCTCGGGCGAGCCGGCTCATTCATGCTCCATCCTCTTTTGACTAACAATAATATACTAATAATGTAAAAAGCGAGCTAGTGACCCCAACAAGTATTTCACGTTTCTGGATCTGGCAACGAAAAAAGATTCTTGAAACTTCAGTCAGACTTTACATAGACTTTAATCAAAAGGAAAATGAATAACAAGAGTTGGAATCCTGTGACTGTCTACTTCCCACCTGAGCAAAGCGTGAGAGAAAATAATAGACTATGAGGTATCACATACAAGGCGTAAATAACTGGAGGATTAGCACCGGTATTAGTGAGGTCGCTTAGCCATTCCAATAAAAAAGAAGCAAACCATTATGCTGGCTTGTAAGAGTATACAGACTTCTTCAAATTCGCTTTAAGCACCCATGATTAACCGCAGATACTGTTAATCTTTTTATTTTATAAATAAAGTTTTTAACGATTGACATTAATATAATGTGTTTCCTAGAACAATTTCAATGTTTTACCTAGCCATACCGTTAATTTGAGTTAACCATCGGTGCGGGTTCAAACGCCTAGATTACACGCTGCTAAAATGCGGGCTTGTTTTTTTTATAATTTATGGGAACTATGTACGTCATTACAAAAATAGACAACCGTTGTATGCCTTTCACAAAATTATTCAAATTGCTGGATCGTCTGGGTGGGATATAAAAAAGGGGATTCGCACAACGCTGTTTTTTAATATTTAAATAGAGATTACTACAAGAAAAAGACGCTAGCATAACGACCAAAATATTATTGGGCCCTTGCAGTCCATAAAACTCCATACCAAAGAATGTCCTGAAGTAACGTACATAACGGCCACGTTTATTTTGGTGGCGACAAACTCCTTCAATAGTAAAGGGGGCCGGAAGCCACAATTTGTGTGTCTATAGTCTGATGTAAATATAGAGAACTTGAAAGTCTTACTACTGCTTTTATTCTCTACAACTAGCCCGTTGGCTTTCCTTCTTTCTAATCCCTTTTCAATTTTGGTATCATGCTCATATTGTCCAAGCGTTGAAGAAGGATAAAGCAGCGGTTATCACTCACTGTTCTCAGATGAAAAAAGCAACAATTCCAGTACACAAGTACCTTTACGACTTCACTGCATCTAATAAGAAACTATTATAGTATGATAGTAGTGCTTACCAAGTGAAAATCAGGTAGCCGGAACCGAAAAATAATAATCACTCAACAAACTAGATGGAACGAAAACGTAAATTTAGGTCTTTGTACCCCCAAGTTACTGATTCGCTTGATACCCCAAGCAAGCTCTCAGGAAACAGCTCGTTTATATTGTCCTTCAAACAAGAAAATAGTTGTTTGTGTAACATCTACCACGATATAAGGCCACCAATGCTTTCAGGGTGATTTTATTGTGTCAATTGACGAGCGAATTTTGACAGCGACTAATAAAGTCTAACTCCAACTACATATACTATTATAAATCTGTGCAACTGATACTCTAAAGACGAATTCATTAATAAGGAACTGAATGACGAACTAAACAATGTTTTAGGCCTGTAAGACAATAGGCTAAATCTAATTACCTATCAACTCATATCGCTTGTCGTACTTTCTTTCAGCAATGAGAGGACCGCCGCTATCACCCTGGAACATAAAACAAATACTCATTTACCATATTACAGATAATTAGTAGTTAACTAAACATAACTAGTTTCCTGGTGATCTCAAGCGGAGAAAGGGCTGTCCCAATGCAATGATGCGTAGATCATAAATCATAAAGAAGTAATGGCTTTATCTGAAGCATTACGTTCAACGAGTAGATTGATAGGCACTTCTTCATCATTCCATACAGCCATCTTCATTCAAAGTTTGACCCCGCATATTTAAATGCTGTGAGAATTCATGCATGGGATGTTATTTTTTTTATAATAATTGATTCATTGCTTCTCGAAATTATACCACCAAATAAATAAAAATAAATAAATAAATACACCCAACAGTCACATACATAGTTCTGATCCCACACTAAGATACAAGTCTTGTGTCGTGGGTATCAGAAACTACGAGAGACTTTTCGGTCTCACATACACCCAGACCCGAAACAAATATTTGTGGATCACACAAACATTTGTCTCGGTGCGGGGATCGAACCCGCGGCCTCTCGTTTCGCAAGCTGGTGTCTAGGCAACTGCGCCACGGGGCTGTCAAAAATAAATATTCCAAAAGTAACTGAAACTTAAGTTCAAACAATCGACTCACACCCGAATTGTCGAAAGGATAGCAGTGTATAATTGTACATTAATATTTAGCCAGATGTTTTAAGTTCTACATAATAAGATGCAAACATCCATTTTTCGGATTTATAACAAGACTCTATGCTGCTAATGAAAATATACTTTAAAAACCCTATAACACTTCGCCTAACCCACAACGGGCATTCAACATAATAACAAAGAGAAATCGAATCTTAAGCATCTCACATAGGTACGAGTATAAGATAAATAAAATTATCACCTGGCAAGAATCCTTTTGTCCGGTCTTCGGGTATCCAGCACACATCATATTGTCGGTAATCATCGCGGGAGTATATTTGGTCTTGCGGCAATCTTCGTTACTCATCACAGGTACTTCTACCTCTTGTAGTGTGCAAGACACCTTGCCTTCTTCGGTCAGGGTTCCCCATCCCGCCGCTACTGCCTTTACTCCGACGTATAGATCATCTGAAAAATAAAAAGTATTAAATATATTGTAGATTTTTAATGCTTTTTTTTGTGTAACATTGACCAGTTTAAATTAATCGCAGGTAAATGAAATTCGTAATATTTGAGATTTAAAATAGCAGTTACATAAAAAAATGAAACCAATATCCTTTTTCATGGTCCGATCTACCTTCATGCCAAAAATCATTTAACAGACGAGAAGACGGAATGTCTTTCGCTTTTATAACATTAAAATGTTAATATTTTCATTCTATTATTATTGGAAGCATGAGTGATTTTTTATCAGTAATATTCTACACACTTTTTAAACCTTTTTTTTGGTTAATATAAGTTTACATAAAGGCGTTACTTAAAAACTATAAAGAGTGTATACAGACCGTGATCGGAAACTAAGGCAGGTAATAACTACGGTGATTACAAACCCATTGGCGTTAAAAAAATCCCGACAAAAATTTAAAAGTTTTCCTGACAATCATAGATATTAAATGGATGTGGTTGTATGGAAAACGTATTTGTTTTATTTTTTGTCGGGATTTGTTTTAATGTCACGGTGTTTGTAAACACCGCAGCTATTATCTGCGTTAATTTAATACAACCTGTATATTAATAGTAAAACAATGAAATGTTTGCTTTACACTTGGTAAATATCGTAGTTAAATATAAATATCAACGTTCAAATCTCGGAATTTATCCGTCGTGACGAGTTCATCCATTTTATGATCATACATAATAAGTGCTAATGTAATGTAAACAAGCTTATGCTAAGTTCATTACCCATTGCTCATATGAATAGAAGAGAAACACGTAAGATCAATAATAAATGTTTAGGTACTTACAGTTATTCTTCGGCAGACAGATAGGTTTGATCGCTTCCGAGATAGGAACACGTTCGTTGAGTCTCAGCAGGGCGATGTCGTTGTCAAAGTTCTGAAGGCTGAATTTGTTCGAGATGGCTCTCAGAACAAACCTGGTCTCAGGCCTAATGGTGGCGTTGCACCTGTTATGCTCCCCAAAAGTGACCTTTATCATGAACCACATAAAGCTGGAAAACAAGAAAACACCAAACTAGATTCCAGTTTTGCACAAACAAACACATAAATTTTGTTTAGGTTTTTTAACGCTGATAAATTATCGAATATTGACGACATAAAAATCTATTAATGAAACTCTTTTTAGTTTCTGTTGTAATATTGTGTTTATATTAGTATGTTGCGTCATTGGTACTTGTAAACTTTTATGTTTTACTCATATTTTAATCCACACTTTTTGTGAAAATTGATGCTAAATGAGTTTATTTTTATTTTAATACGATTTTTTCACTTAAGAGTTTATTGTAACCTATAAATAAATATTTAGATACCGCCATTGTAGAATAAGCAAGGAATGGTAAGAATAGATTTGTATTTTGTATTACACGTTACGTTGTCCACCAACCCGCACTAGGCCAGCGTGGTGGACTAAGGCCTAAACCCTCTCAATGGGAGAGGAGGCCCGTGCCCAGCAGTGGGACGTACATATATGGGCTGATAACGATGACGACGATTACACGCTGTTAGGTATGGCGTCTACAACATTGCATTTGCAATTATTCGATAGACATAAAAGTGAATATTTAAAAGCTTATCCAAGATTGTAAATTAAAAAAATTGTAAAAGCTTCTAAAAACTGATAACCATAAAATAACAAACTTCAGTTTTTT
Organism: Hemaris fuciformis; assembly: GCA_907164795.1. NCBI lineage: Eukaryota > Metazoa > Arthropoda > Insecta > Lepidoptera > Sphingidae > Hemaris > Hemaris fuciformis. The sequence continues at coordinate 4,694,015 of OU015443.1, forward strand.
AGCTACACTATTGATATACATACATAATTTACATACGAATAGCAACACGTTTGTTCGGCCATGATTGGAAAGCAGAAAACTCGAGGCGGGACAGTTACATTTGGCTTCAACTATTGTGTAACTTATCGTTTAGTTTTGTTGTCGGTTGTACAATGGTACGATAACCAAGTCAAGTTTGCGTCGACATTGAGCGAAAGTGACGCTGCGTTTTGGCAGTCCAGGGTCATGAATACCACCAATGTTGGTATACGCTTTCACTTGGTGCGCAGTTTGCTTTTAAAGAAAAAGACGTAGTTTTGTTATTTTGGCATGGAAACTGCGCAGTAGCAGGGGCTAAAACAAACACCTTCCAATATGAAGCCATGAACCTAAACAAAAAATCGACGCTTGGAGGCGCTCAAAATGGTCATTTGTCGAGGATAACGAACTTTAAAGTTCGGAGCCTGCTCCTGGGCCGGTTTGAAGGTGAACGCACTTATCGATACTGATTGGAATTCATAAATTCGGACACGGAATTTATTTTGGACTTGTTTTCCGAATCATAGGTTATCGGACTCGTATCCCAATGATTTACGGTTTCACCTGCACTCCGCGGTGCCTCTGCATTAATCGACTACCGAAAATTAGTCATAAAATTATAGCACGAAATAAACTTGGTCACGTTTTCATTACGATAATTATTTTTGACAAATCCTACAGTATTAAAATCACACACAAATTCAATCAAAGTTAATGTCAGAGTTTCCGACTTTGTATTCCTTACTCATTTGTCATTAACCTACTAAACTAATGTGTCAATAACTAGTAAATCATTCAATTGTTTTAGTTTCGTCACCTTGTTTCCATTAACCTTAATTATTCGTTGAGATTTACACGATTTGAATTGTTTGTATAATTTATTTTATTAGTTTTGTATACGGTATTAATATTTCTTCCTAGCCATTTATTCTACCAAAATAAATTTCTATTGATTTTGTATTTAAAAAGCAAACAAGTTTTTAATCTGTATGAATTCTATAGTTCAACAAAATATCTAAAAGATTATCTAAAACGTTCTAAGAAATGAAAGGCATGAATAAAAAACATATTAGGCAGATAAATAAAGCAAAAATGCGTTTGCGTAGGCCGGCAGTCGCAATTTACCACGATGAGCAAAATATCTTGTGTGCCTACAAAGTAGTTGGTATTTAACAAGTCAACTTCCTTTAAAGAGCTTAGCTAAACACTTGGAGTTGTCTTGCTATGGGTTTCACGCTCGTGCGCCGACCAAATGGACATTTACCTATCTATAGCACCACCTACTTAATACTACAATAGACAAGAATTAGAGAACAGGTCATTAAGACCTTAACAGATTTCTAAACTTGGTAAATTTAGTACGGCCATACAATAATGTTCATAGTGTATTTCATTAGTGAAAGCAGGTTAGCACCATAATAACTTTAAAACAAAATAAGCGTAAAATATATTATGAACCTCTTCAGTCTATAATATTCTTGCTTTTAAGGTGCCTAATTTTGTGAGTGAAAGAAGATCCTTTATCTGAGGTTTCTAAATCTCAAATATCTTTATTGGATTTACTGCATTTTTGAAAATTCGTTTCAAATTATCTTCGTGTTGGAGACATAAAATTACATTAATTTGAACATCGATAACTTGCAATCAAACTTAATTTTCGGCTGCATTTTATGGATATTTTATTGCTTCAAAATAAAATCGTATGACCTACCAAGAGCAAGGTCAAAGAACAAAATTATACGTATGCAATAAACATGTAGTATGTATATTGAATACTCGAAAAAATCAATTATTGAATAATACGTGATACAGACATCGTAGAATCTAGTTTATAAGCTTAACAAACATTATAAATCTATATGCGTTTGCTGCACTATAAAGCAATGTGTCATTGAGTAGGAATATCTCGAAATTTTAATCTGGAATAAAATCCACCGCACCGTTCTCAAAAATGATTTATAACTTATAAGACTAATCGGTTTACTTAATCAGTACTAGTTCTTTGTACTCTCAGCCCCAACTTTAAAAGATAAAAACTCGTCGAGTCGTGGGTACAACAAACTTTTCAAAGGATCGCAATTATCTTTTAGGAATTTTGGGAATCTCCAAGTTCCCACTCCACATTTATATATATCTTCATGGATTCGAGTTTGTTCGATTGGTTCCCACTCCATTTCAAAGCTACAGAAATGTTTTTGGTGTACGGCTGGATAGACACAAATATATATTATTTCTTATTTACGTCGCTAATTCTCGGACTTATGGCTGATACATTTATATAAAATATCACTTTGAAAAGTCAATATCACTTTCAAATATCATTTTTTTTTTTTTTGGTAATTTGGTGGTTGGCATGATTTTATGGAGAATCGCATTCGGTGGTCTGATATAGCCTATTAAATATAACAGGTTTGGTGTAGTGGTAACATCTCGTTATCCCTGTCGTAGGCCTGCACTTTCATATTAGTGACGTCAACATTCGTTTCATGCATCCTTTTTAGCTACTTAAAAGGTTTTACTTTTAACAATTCCTGTATGGCCTATTATAAAATTCTGGTACCGTAATGTTTTGACAAGGATAATAAAAACAAAAATATTGTAATACCCACCCTTTGACGCAATGCGCTGCTGTTAGGACGTATTTGTCGTTGACAAGCATGCCTCCACAGTAAAATCTTTTGAAGTATATTAGTTTGGCCATCCAGGGGAATTCGTTGATCCCAGCCTCCGCACCACCAATTATACGGGACACTTCATTTCTTTCGCCACACTCTGTAAATAAAAAAAAGAGATTAGAACCATCATGTTTCGGAAAAGATCATGTTGTTAATAACGTCATATAGGTAATGGCTATCTAGCGCAACATACCAAAATTACTTTTTCTTTCAAATTAAAATCCTTAAAGATTTTGTGCCTCGTATATATCGTTAACATATTTTTCAAACTAAGTATGTTTTTCTTTCTCTGTGCTTGTGGCTTTGGAGAAAAACAAAACATTTCTTAATACAGAAAGATGTCAAAGAAGAACTTGTTGTTTGTTTCTATTTTTTTTAAACAATTAATAAAAGCCGTAAAACTGTACCGCGATCTATGGGTGCTCTGTAACTATTAATAGAACATTTTAATCAATTGTTAAGTAAGCAATAGCACAGACAAAATTATGTATCATTTATGTTCTGTTGATTACTTTTTCATATAAGTAAATCACTCCAATCCATCAGGCAATGGAAGTCCACTGCTGGATATAGGCCTCTACCAATGACTTCCACAGGGACCTGTGGGAAGCAGCCTGCATCCAGCGACGTCCCGCGACCTTTACTAGGTCGTCAGACCACCTCGTCGGAGAACGTCCTACGCTGCGCTTTCCGGTACGTAGCCTCCACTCCAGCACTTTTTGGCCCCATCGACCGTCAGTTCTCCGCGCTATGTGCCCGGCCCATTGCCACTTCAACTTGCTAATCCGCTGGGCTATGTCGGTTACTTTAGTTCTCCTACGGATCTCCTCATTTCTGATTCGATCTCGTAGGGAAACCCCGAGCATAGCCCTCTCCATAGCTCGTTGAGTCACTCTGTACCGTCTAATGAGGCCCATAGTGAGAGGACACGTCTCAGTGCCGTATGTCTCATCAGTGTCATATATGTAAGCTCTAAGATAAAACTTTCACTCGGGATGTAATTTGCGGTTACCACAAAATTTTAATGACTATCCATTGTACAAACGACAATATAATGTTGTTTAAAAGTATCACAAACTCATCTGATAGGTCTGTTTTATCGTTTTATGTGAAAATCTAGCCAAAAAATAAAGCAATGATATTTATGTTCTATATTATTTATGATTGTTTTTTTTCTTGTTTCTTTCTTTTTTTAATGTAACATATCTTTCTCTAATTCAATAATAATAATTGCCATCATTATTATCCATGCCTCCGACGGTAAGGCACTTTACTACGAATAAAATTAATAAGGATTAGTCTAGTCTCTGCTTAGTGCTGAGTATTTCACTTCATATATTCATGAAATTTCCACGTCCTTTTATATCCTATCAACATTTCTCCTTCCCCTTACTTTAAAAAAAATTATATTGAAAGCCTATGAAACAAAGGGACCTTAAATATGCATAATTTTAGCCCTAAATAAACTTCAGACGCAACGAGGAAAACAACATCAAAATTACTTTTGCAGGCACGCACGCGCACTCAAATTGACATCAGATAAACAAAAGCCTTTCAAACTGGATTTTTCATGTTTGTCAACAATTGTTATGCATTTTAAGTGACCTCTACAGAGGCTTATATGCAAGCCCTTTTAAGCTTTGTGCTATAAAAATGACTGTCCATCACAGTCGTAAAGTGGAACGTATTCTTCATAACTTTTTAGTTAGAATAAATAAATAAATACACCCAACAGTCACATACATAGTTCTGACCCCACATTAAGACACGAGTCTTGTGTCGTGGGTATCAGAAACTACGAGAGACTTTTCTATATCACAAACACCCAGACCCGAAACACATATTTGTGGATCTCAGAAGTATTTGTCTCGGTGCGGGGATCGAACCCACGGCCTCTCGTTTCGCAAGCTGGTGTCTAGCCAACTGCGCCACGGGGCTGTCGAAAGACAATGAAATGACACGCACAACTGACGACAAAAAGTTTTATTACTATTAAACTCATGACCACTGTTATAATAATCAATATCCTATAGACGTTATTAACCACACATCTAGTAGCCTAAGGCCGTAGTGGCCTGATAGAAGCGGCCTTTTTATAAAAAAGGAATCTGTCCTTTTTGTATTACTGTGTGACTGAAACGGGCTAAAAGAACGTAAATTCCTCCTTCATCCCTATTCTCTCTCATAGATAAATGAGCCTCTCATCTTAATGCAGTTGAATTTTAAATCATATCTAAAATTAGCTTTATGGTTAATTTTAAATATGATTTTAAGTTAGCTTTATGACCAAGCTTAAATTAGCTTTATGTATCCATCTTATCTTTAAAAGATTAAAAACAAAAGCTTATACTAACTGCAGGTACACGTGGTTCTTTGCAAGCTGCTATCCAGAAGAGGGGGCCGATTACCCCACACACCACCAAAGAAGTTCTTCGTGAATATCCCTCGGGTTTCGCGGGTTCCATTATCCTGTCAACATACGTGATATATACGCTAAAATATTCATCAATATGGTTCGTGTTTCACAAGAGAAATGTTAAATTTTTCACAAATACTAATAATTTTAAGCTAATGGCATAAACATTCGCTCAAATATCTTAAAATGGAGCTCATTTGCAAATTTAACTAAAAGTTTATTGAATATTTGGAGTTTAAATAAGTCTAACAACACGCATAGGAATACATAGGAAAAACGCATGCTATAACGTTGTGTATTCAAATCGCGCAGACAATACTTATGCGATGCAGTTCTAACTTTCCTCTTCCGTTTTATACATTTCTAATTTCGTATTAATTAATTTAAAATTTAAATCATTGCATTAATTATGTAAACATTACACATATTATTGCATCTGAGATTTAATCTCTATTCAAACGTTACTATGCTATGCCAATAGGTGCTCTATTTAGACAGCATCGTGATAACATCAGTGTTGTGATTTTGTAGTGTAAATAAATAAAAAGAAATAAAAAAAAATCAAAACAAACCTGAGAGCAAGTGAAAGTCAAACTCACAACCACCAAAATCACGCACTTCCACATGCTGAATTGTGTGATAAACAATCTATGAGTTGATTCGTCAGATTTTGGCGGATAGCTGGCGCATTCTTCAACTAGTACCGCGCGGCCGTCAACACACACTGAGATGCGCTCCGCTGACTACACGGACGTGTTTTCGTCAACGTCCAACCCCACTCGGCGAAGTGTCGAACAGTCGAATCTGTATTCTTGGCCGTTAGGAAATAAATCAGGTGCAATGTCAGAGTAATTGATTCGGTCGCGGTGGGCGCGTAGGATAACATTATCTCGTTAACGCAAATTTATGTTAATGTGCTCGATACAGTTATTATAGTTGGACAGTATATTGTATATGACTTGTTTTTATGGAAACTTTTTAGTAACTATATAAATATGAAGAATCATATTAATTTACAGGACTAAAACAAATTCTTGCGTTTCTTAAATTTATCATTTGATGTAGCTATGAAGCAAACCATTCTGTTAAGAAGAAACAAAATACTACCAACAGCCTCACACATAGTATACCCCACACGTTTTGTATTATCACAAAAAATAATAATATAGTATCCAATCTAGGCATCGAACTAGAAGCCTTCCATTTCACAGGTTACTTTATCAACTGCGCCACGGACGCTGCCGACTAGTTCAATAATAAATTAAGCCGGCCTTATGCACTCATATTTTAGTCAGTTAAGACCAAAGATTTAATAAGCTAACTGAATAACAATTCTGTACCTATGGATACAGGTTTTGTGGTGGTTGAATATTAGTCGCACAAGGATTGGATATATCACGATGCTGTGTAAGGTAGCGACATCTGTAGAGGTATCACAACAAAACTACACCAAAAAATGATTTTATGTTGGCGTTCATATGGCTTTTGTTAATCATTGTTATTGTACCATATAACTGTATTTTTAGTATTGCCTGTGTTTGTATGATAAATCATCCAATCAAGTTCTGCAATTTAGAAATACAATGGTAACAAGCAAGTAAACTCATTTGCGCTTTTAATTTTTTTGTTAATATTTATATTTAAATTTAATTTACCAGCATGAAATTGAAACAAGTAGTAAATCCTTCTAGCAATTACCGCTAGATGTCTCTATATCAAAATCAGGTCAATAAGGAGAACTTTAAAAAGTGTTCGTGGATAAGATATGAACGATGACAAATAAATACAAAATGAACATCTTTGTATATCACATCCATGAAAAATAAATTATGAATTAAGATTGTATCAAGTAAAATCTACAAAAATATTTATTTATTTATTTAGAGACACCATCGGCAGTTACACGTACACTTTAAAATACAGTTGAATAAATAGCATTGCACATTGCGTACCATCATGAATACAACATTCTTGGTATTATTGCTCAGACAGATTAATTATTATTTATATTAGTATTGGAAATTACATTTAATAATAAATATGCTATTATAATAATATTAATTATATAAAGAAAATCAAAATTAAAAAATAGTGTGACGATACAAAAAAAAGAATAAAATTATAAATAAATAAAACCACATTCGGAATTACAACTAGGAAATTACAATTATTATATACATTTATTATTAAAAACTATCATATGAAAGAATAAAAATGAAAACATAAATTAAAATCATAGATAAAACCCGACTAGTAACGATGTAGTAGCGATTTTAAGTATAATGACTTAAAGGTTACAGTGGAGGACCTGAAGATGTCAATGTCATTTATGTCGTTGTAGGCTTCTATGGCACGGTTTAAGGGAGTTGAGATCTTTGTTCTCAATGAGGCTTTTCTGAAGGTATATTCCAGGGGGAATCTAGGTATCCTTCTTGGTACAGCTAAGCAAAGTGAGGCCAGCAAGTTCGGTGCATCGATAGAACCATTGATAAATTTATGAAGAAACGACAGGTCATGTAGTATATTATAAATGAGAAAGCTACTCTACCGTCTGCGTTTTCGTGAAAGCCTCTAAACCAATTAAACTCTAGATCAGACGTGATTGTACACATCTGACACATTGTCATCTTTTCGATATTAAAGACCAAAGCTACTTACATTAAAATAATTGGACATCCTATTTCTTGTCTGTTACACTTTGACGAGCTTTCGAGTGGTGACAAGAATGGACAAGATAGATCTTCTGACCTTCTCATATGAAGTCCTTAATTTTTTGATTCAAGGGTCGTCTTGTTCCTAACGACCACGATTTTACTAGAAGCCCTTGATCAATAAAAGGGTTGTGGGCACTTATCTGTATTGTTAAACAGATTCAAGCCTTGAAGAAATATATCATAACACTAAGATACTTCTTAGCTGGTTAAAAAGAACAACTTGTGGTGCCAATCTAAAATTACTGTAATTTGTACCAGCATCTCTCAAGGTAATATATTTCTATATAGGTATATACTAATGATACTTTCGCTGTAAATTAAATAAACATTGTGCAGAACTCCAAAGCAGCATTTAAATCTCCTGAGTCGGCTTTCAGTATGATGTCACAGCACCATAAGAATGGCAAAATCGAACGCTAATTAATATTCCGTACTTGACGTAAAGTAACAGTGACAAATAAATGAAGTCTGAGTAACTAACGGTAAGCACATATTAGCAATGAAAATTCCTTATTGCGTGACTAAATGAACTTTCATTTATGTATTTCTGGTCTAATATACCTATGTATGCCTTTAATCAAGTATAAAATCTTGTTTAATTCGCGTCGCCAGCGGTATTCATTAGGTGTGCGATTCATGGAGTTGATGTTCTTCCTAAAGGAAGGAAAAAATTTGACAAAATTTATCTTATTTTAACTCCTAATTAGACACCGTAGTATAAATTTCGTAAGAATAACAAAAATTAAACTTGAAAATGTTCATTAAAATGGACGTAGATTTTTCAGGATGCTGAAATAGGTAGATTTCTTCGAGTATATTTTATAGGATCCCCCACAATCTAAGTAACAAAATTTGTAATTATTGTTTAAATAAAATTTAAAAATAGTCTGTCGAATTAAGGATGAATAAGGAATAAGGACTTATTAATATTAGTATACGAAACATCAACGGAATATTTTTTCACCGTTTTGTCATAGTTTAAATTTTTGCTAATCTTTTTGGCCATAGCGCGAAGTTATATAGCCTACCTTGGTTAATGTATTAGATCTCAAGACGCGCTTTCAACACAACTTTTCAACACTGGGACATATAATATGGGTTTTGTAAAATTATCCCACATTCAGTTGTTATTTCAACTTCAAACCAATTTCGCATATAATTCTTACTATGTTGCAACGCCTTAACTTCTTGAAGATTCGGCGTCGCGAAGCATTTACACCTTACGACTAAAAACATCTATGCCTCGACGCATTGTCGTCGAGATATACTGACATTACATCACTAAACACAACAATGTCTCGACGCATTGACGTCGAAACATACTGACATTACATCCCTAAACACAACCATGCCTCGACACATTGACGTCGAGACATACTGACATTACATCACTAAACACGACTATGCCTCGACGCTTCGGTGTCGCGGCGCTCTTGACTTAATCACTGAACACAATTATGCCTCGACGTTTCGGTGTCGCGATGGCTTTCACCTAGTCACTAAACACAACTATGCCTCGACGCTTCGATGTCGCGATGCTCTTCACCTAGTCTACTGCTGGGCATAGACCTCCTCAAAAACTTCCTGAACGGCCTCTTTGAAGCAGCTTACATGCAAAAACATCCTACGACAATTCCTTTATGAGGTCGTACGTCCATCCCCAAAATGAACTGAATGACTGATATATTGATAAGAACTATGCTTGTCAATACAAGGCTCTCAATCTCCTGCAATCAAGAGGTCCTGAGTTCGATTCTTGGGTTCTGAGTAGCAGCTAGGAGTCCCGAAATTTACACGATAAACAGAAATAAGCGCGCCACCTCATGGTACATAATAACTGTTGAAATCCTTATTACACACCTCAACTAATGTAATGTAATATAGTACAAGATAAAGTATCGATACAAATTTCCTATCTATCTGCCCCGAATATGTTAAGTTCAAAAATGGACAATATAAGAAAATTTTGGTAGATAAATTGTGCTCGCTACAACCGGTTCGTCGGTCAGCGAAAGTGTCACTTTCCAATGCGCGTGACAGCTACAATACACTGCCTTCTGTTTGCACATTCTTCGCTTTAATACGTTTTTATACAACTATTAAAAAAACATTATTTTTTATAGTTTGAGATGTAAAATGTACATGTGTAAGTAGTTGTACATAGGTACATCTCTATTGACTTTCACTTCGGCCGCATTTCACACTTTATTAACCACGGAGTAGGAAGCAAACCCAAGAATTTTGGATCGTATGCGTCAACCTATGCTCCAGGTCCATCGAACCATTTTCCTTTGATACTTTATGCATTGTATTTTTAGTAGTGATGGCCTTAGGCTTTGGCGTGCGGTCGAGAATCTCGGTCGCGGGATCAAACTCCAGGCACACACCTCTGACTTTCCGAAGTAATGTGTGCATTCACAATGAAGTATCACTTATTGACTGTGAAGGAAAACATCGGGGGGAAACCTGCACACCTAAAAGCACTAGACCAGCGTGAGACTAAGGCCTAAGCCCTCTCAGCTATATAGGAGGCCCGTGCCCAGGAGTAAGACATACGTCCCTGGCCAAATTATTAGACGCACTATAAGATTTTCTGTAAAATGTTAATTATCAATGTGATACTGTACTGCTATATTGTTTTTTACTAGATACTGTGTATTTTTTTTATTCTTTACTTAATTATCTACTATTTCACATAACAAAAATATCGTTAATATGAAAAAATATATATTTAGTAACACTTGAAATGGAAATGACAATATTGTAATTTAATATTACTATTTGGTAGAGCCACCTTTAGCCTCTATGAGAGCTTTAATTCTACGCGGCATGCTATCAATGCAAGACTGTACAGTTTCCTGCATTTGAGGATGATGATTCCACACTTAGATGATCTTTTCTATTAGCTGTATTTTGTTTGTGATTACATCTTTAGCCACTTCTCTTTTCATCAGCTCCCACACATTTTCGTTGGGTTCATATCAGGGCTATTTCCCGGCCAATCCAACAGAGGGATATTTTGCTCTTCCAAAAAAGCTTTAACAGATCGTGCTGTGTGGCAGGAGGCTCCATCTTGCATAAAAATGAATGGTTCCCCATTTGGAAACCATTCTCTGATCTGGGGAATTAATTGATTTCGTAAGAGTTCTTGTACTGATCTTGTCTCATCATTCCTTTTACCACGTACAGACGTCCAGTACCCTTTCCACTGATGACTGACCAAATCATCACTTTTATAGGGTGCTAGGGTAGTCGGAACGACACAGTCAGGATGAAAATTTCTCCATGACGACGACGCACAAACACAGCATTATTCTGCAAAATTTCGAATGTGCTTTCATCACTGAAGCAGACCTGCCAAAAGTAGAATTATAAACTAGAAAAATCTGCGCTTATCTGGCTATTTAGTATAATTTTTGATAAAATATAAATTATAAAGTAAACTTACCGATCTCCAGAAGTCCACATCTTATTGGCCACTGTTTGGCCCAGTTCAGACGCTTTATTTTCATTGCAGCTTTTAACTTAGGCTTCCTGGCGAGTCTGCAGGTTTCAAAAACCTAATTCTTTTAATTTTCTTCGCACAGTGCGCTCAGAAGCGTTCACGTTAACTCCTTGGAGTCGCGATTTTATTAGTTTTGTCGTAGCAAATCTGTTTTACAGGCAATTTTTGTTTAATACTTTTCTGAGCTTGGTGTGATAATCCGCTTTCTGCCGCATTTTTTCTTTCGTTTCTAACTCAATTCATCCCCTAACTCAATTTCCTTCTTTATGCGTCATACACTAGCTTCAGAAACCTTCAATCTTCGTCATATTTCGCGGTTTGATAATATTTTGGCATTCACCAGGGCCTTTACCTCAGCTATTTTACGTGGTGAAATATCACCTTTTTTACACATAATGAAAATATTCCAATATATTATTTTAACACTGGATACACTAAAAACAAGTAGCTGCGTAGCATAAAACTGGAAAACCAAGAAACACAGCGCATAAAGTCACCGAAACATGTTTGCAATTGCAACAACGGCGAACGCGGCTGAAACTGTTTAAGACTTGTTTACGTTTGCGTATCAATTGGTTAGCATTGTATTGTCATACGTTAAAAATAAATACAAATAGGTAAAATATATAAATTCTCCTGAATAAAAATCCATTACATGTAAGTTTAAATATATATAACTGCACATAAACTCATAAAAACTTTGAATTATTAAAAAAAATACAGTGCGTCTAATAATTTGGCCAGGGACTGTATATGGGCTGATGATGATGATGATTGTATTCGTATGTCGAATCAGTAATTTCATTCTTTTCTTTTTTAAAGTAACAGTATGTATAACTCAATTTTTATCTACATACATGGTAAATGTTATAGAATAAATTAGGTGTATGATTTTATGACCAAATAAGTGCGACCACCGTTCTGAATCTATTTTGATTGATTGCACCGGAATAACATTCAACTTATTTCTACTTATTTTGCTGTACTGTGCATCTTTTACTAAAAATGTAACACAATGACGTAGCAATTGAATACGTTAACTTTTTTTCAACAAATCGAAAAGACTTCGAGCGATTCCTGATGCGCAAAAACTGTTTCGCGGTTTTCCTTATAAGTAAAAATGATGCTTTCAATTTATATTGGAGCGAGATAACGCTTTCTTGGAATCCAATACCAAAACAAACGTGATTCATTCGTGACGTAAATGATCTTGAATCTTTCCGTTACTTTTCCACTATAGTATAAAAAATAAACAACACAGATTAAAAAATAAAATTCCACATTTAGTTTTATTAACATCAACTACTTAGTAATTTATAAAATTTACAAACATTAAAAACTTAAAATCAAGAATAAGTTAGTAACGATAAAACCAATGATGTTAAATTAAAACAATTTTATCGTGATAAAGATCACAGATGTAGCCTAAAGAGCGTATACACTTAGAACTAAAATGAATCTAAATTAGGTGGCTCACATAAAAAAATGCCATTACATCTAAATAAGCGAGACTTAAGTTCTTTAAATATTTGTTGACGTATAATATAAAACACAATTTAAAAGATATTTATGAAAAACTATATTGAAATTTGTTCAATTTAATACGATAAATTCAAAATTTTTAACAAGTTTACCCTTTTCTCATTAATTAAATATAAAAATAAAGAGTAAATATTTCTTTTCTCCTCACATTATTTGGAATTAAGGCAATTTATCAAACATTTTTTTGGTATTGAAAGTTTAATTTGCTTATAAAACATTTTTGAAATTGTGCCATTTAAATTATATAGCCATATATGCATTGCCAAAAAAAACCTAATTTTTTAAATATAAAATAGCATTACATTAATAATGAAATATGTAAATAGCCAAAGCATTTGCACTTTATTTAAAGACTGTGTTAAATTGAAAAAAGATTATCAATGTGAGTGATAGAACTTTATACATTAAGTTACTACGTCACTATCATAAAAAGACGAAAACAATTTACTCTAACAATATATTAGATGTTAATACACGAGTTAATCAAGAAATTTATAAAAAATTATAAAGATGATGATGAGATTTTGCGTAAGTAAAGTCGTTAGTCATCAAAATGAGATAATCAAGCATAATAATTAATTAGGTACTTTACTGTAGCCTTTTTGTTATTACAACACTTAGTTTTACAAGCTACACCAATTAAATAATAAGTTATTTAAATTATTATTTTTAATTAACAAGTTAAAAATATTTACAAATACGTTGAACACTTGTAGTAGTAACGTCTTAAATTCTAATGGTAATCTGCACCACCGGCCTGTCCTTATATAAGCTTAAATTACTTAAAGCGTAAAAAAACAGTTAAGAAAATATATTTTATTAAGAAATATTAAGTTATTTATCAATATCAAATACATCTTACGTCCATGCTCGATAAATCAAAATAAACCTCTTTATGTGGCCTCCAATTTATAGCTTAGTCGCAAAAGAATCTAAATTTAAGAATAAAATAAGTTTTCTAATAATGCTTTTAGTTTTAGCGAATTGTTTATAAAGTTGTTAATATTAGAATTTTTTCCTGCAATATCTTTTTATGTTATAATAAAACAATTAGACGATTTACTTTACAAACCAGCTAAAATGGAGTAATTTTTTTGTCATAACAATAAAAATTATTAGTTAATAAAGACACTAAAAGTATAGGTTATACGAGTACACTAAAAGAGTATTTATAAATCTTCAACACTATGTTATAAAATATGAAATCACTATATAACATTAACATATAATCTGTTTATATTACAACCTCAACTGAGAATATACAATAAAAAGATTTACCTATAAATATCTGGAAGCTAATAAAATGTTTAGCAGACGATTCATTGTTTACGCTTATGAAGATACCTTACTTGATTTTTCACTTAATATCCAGATTTCGTGCGTATTAACATCGGTGGCGGTACTTCCATAGAAGACCAAAAGCCCAGCTTGCCTTACAAAATTGCGAAAAACAATCTTTAAGATTTAAATCTTTATTTTAAAAAAGCAATTTGACATTTAAATGAGAATATCTTGACCCCCACAATAAACAATTATAAACTAGACAATAGACATTACTCAATTAACGTATAATGCTTTTGAGCTTTCATGGAAGTACCGCCACTGATTAACATATTAATTTTCACAAAGGCATGAATCTCTTAAGTTCGCTCTTAACCAGGGTAGGTAGCGGGTTATCCGGGTATACACACCCGGATAACCTGGACGTCCACATCCGACACCCCAGGATACTATGCCTGAAATATAAAAACATTATTTATTAAAAAAAAACATTTATAATAAATGACAAGGACTAGCAATAGCATACACAGCGTGTTAGTAGTCTTATATTTTATTACAACTACTGCAACTACATGATAAATAAATAAACGATAATTTAATTTTATATCATAAGTAGTGATAATTTCAAGAAATCAAAAAAGCGCTGCCAATGTCTATCTATATATAACTACAAGAGCACTTCTCGTGCCACAAATACACGGAACCTAAACAAATAATTGTGGATGACGCATACATTTGTCTCGATGCAAGCGTCGAATATGCGGTCACTTATTTCACAATGCTTTACCCACTACGCCATAGAAACTGCTAAAACGTATGAAGCTCGTCCAATAATTGAGATTTAGACCCACGGTTTTAACAGTGGCAGAGCCAGAATCTTAAGCTAGGGGTTAGGGTTGCATGGGACTGTAGGCTGTATTTATTATTATTATAATTTATTTATTTATTTTATTCTGGCACGGCAAAGTGACTCCACTGTACCTGATGGTAAGCACAGTGGAGTCCAAAAAATTACTACCGACCAGCGAGAAACGATATGGTCACCAGCTGGTCGACACAATCATGCCGGCCTGCACAAATGCTTCTTCACGCTTCGCTTAAAGGATCCAGGATCATAGGAAGGAGGGAATACGTGAGCTGGCAAACTATTCCACAGCTTGATGGTGCGGGAAAGGTAAGAGTTGGCGAACTTTTTGGTTCGAGCCGCGGATGTTGTAACCACAAAATTGTTATTATTTCTCTTTAATTTCTGTACCGTTATTATCCATTGTATTACAAATACTACTATCTTGAAACAAAAATTACGCTTTCATTAAATGAAAACGTTTCAAAACATTGAAGACAACTAATTATTCTAATGTTTTTAATCAGTAACCAGTAACTTAAAAGTAAAAAAATTAACCAATAATATAAAAATAAATGTTTCAACTCTTTCTCGGAGCATCTTCTAAAATAAAATTCGTGGAAAATTTTACTTCAAATATATATCTTTATTTAAGCCGTTATCATAAATTGATGTGCTCATTTACATGTTTTATGTACCTACAATGGTGGATTTAATCTAAAAAAGATAAAATTGACTAGGTTATTCTAGTAGAGCTGACTTTATTAAACTAAAAAAACTATGTTCAAAATATACACCATATTTATTTATTGCAATAACAATTAATCTACACTATTTATGTAGGTGTTAGAAATATTGTATCGTATTACACTACTCGTATAGTCGTGCGAATCATAAAATGCTCAACCGAAACGTCATTTTCGAAATATTTTATTGCCCATCCAAAAGAATACTAAGTACTAAGGCACAATTTGATTTGAAATGGGATTTAAAACATTACGTGCGAAGCGTGCTTGCAGAAGTTGATATCTGCCGACCCCTATAAAGGCGTGAATGAGTATGAATGTACATATTATCGACTATTAACTCCTAAGAATTTCTTAATTGAAAATCTCAATAACAACCTATGATTCCCAGGAATAAAACCCGGGAATACGCCGATAATTAAATAAGTATATAAACTTTTTCAACTTACCTACTATCTGATATTTATCCCCTTTCTCTACAAGCAAAGGACCGCCGCTGTCGCCTTGGCATGAATCTGTGGAAGCTCGCCCCGCACATAGCTGAAAAAATCACGATTTTTTTAAAATGATATTTTAGGAAAAAATGTTGTATTCTGTAATATAGAAAAAAGTTAAAAATCGGAAATTATGTGAGTTTTATACACTGTCTTAAACATAACAAAAGCTATTTTTTTAATATGGATGTAACATTATAAACAAAGTTTACATATGAGTATTTCAGAATTCAAATATTGCTGCAAGCCTGCAGTAAAGATTAAACTGAATTCTAGAAAAACAGACATTTCACTATAGTAAATAGGACCTCTGACTTTTCGAAGTTATGTCTGTATTCACAATGAATTATCACTTGCTTTAACGGTGAAGGAAAACACGGATAAAACCTGCACACCTAAAAGTTCTTAGGAGTTTCTTAGGTGTGTGGTCCGCCAACCCGCACTAGGCCAGCGTGGTGGACTAAGGCCTAAAACCTCTCAGTTATAGAGGAGGCCCGTGCCCAGCAGTGGGACGTATTTGGGCTGATGATGATGATGATGAAATAGGAATGGGACAAAACTGATACTTTTGCTTTTTCTCGTATATTGATTACAGGCGTGAAATGCCCATGCTCATTTCAGCTCAATTTTGTTTATTAGTAGGGCAGCTTTCTGTGTAATTGACTTAAATATGATTTACCATATTATTAGTAATCCGTGTAGCTCTATACTTCATGTTCCTACATTGCGAAAGGGAAAGAATCGGAACGCGCACTTCT
This sequence comes from Hemaris fuciformis, assembly GCA_907164795.1. Classification (NCBI taxonomy): domain Eukaryota; kingdom Metazoa; phylum Arthropoda; class Insecta; order Lepidoptera; family Sphingidae; genus Hemaris; species Hemaris fuciformis. Next base: position 4,711,008 of record OU015443.1, read on the forward strand.
TGCACGATGGCTGGCAGCTGTCCGCCTTCGGACGTCCGCCCCCAACCCACTACAACGCCCTCCTTGCCGGAAGGGTCAATACCTGAAACAATATAGAAATTATTATTTTTTGTGTTTCTCTTCGTAAAAAAAAAACAATTTATATTTCGTACGAAAAAGTCTTCAAATAGTACGAATGTAGGAGTAAATTGAAAGTCAAAATATTTGTGTATATATAGTTCGAATACTAAATTTTATGTGAGGTTTACAAAGCAATATCAGCCATGGTCACGAGAAAAGAACTTGTCAATGTAATAGAAATAAAGAGTACAAGCTATGCCCGAGAGTTAAAAAGTTATTGGTATGACTTTATCCACTAAGTTAACATAAGAACCTTGTTAAAAATAAATATTAGGGTCAAAACTCGGTCGAAGACGTATAAATGTCCTACATTTTTCTATGTACAAGTGAACGCCTTGCAAAATGAATGCGCATTCACACGCTGCGACGAAACTACCAGCAGAGTGTTCGCAGGTACCTACTTTTAGAATTTCTTTAAATATTATGATATTGAATGCGAAATAATCCTTTCTTAATAAAACTTCTTGCTATTTTGCAATAAAAAGGAAGATCTTAGGTTTAAATAGAACACCATTCCGTTAAGATCTACGATCCTATTGCGGGGATTTTGAAATTGTATCAACCATAGTCCAAATTTTTGCAGTATTCGAATGTTTTGATTTAATATTTCCAGATAGAAAACCCTTTTGGCCCCATATTTTACTATAAGATACAACTGTCTTGATCAAAAGCGAGAATATGGCAATATTTGCACGGGCCTCCTCAACTACTGAAAGGTGTAATACCGTAGTAAGGCCACGCTGCCGTTAGGTTGGCATCACACGCCTAAGAAATACATTGTCAAGAATTTTTATACAGCTTTACTCACGATGTTTTCCTTCGATGTTAAAAGAATTATTAAGTGTATGTAGGAAGAATAAAGATCTTACTAGGCGGCGGTAAACACACAGGTTTGATGATCCTGGAGAAGTTGACTGGTTTTCTGAGCTTGAGTAGGGCGATGTCGTTGTTGTATGATTCGGCGTCGAAGCTGCGGTGCCTCACGATGGCCGTCACAGCCCGCATGATGGCAGCACTCTCGGTGGTTATTGTCTGGTCATGATCGCCCAGGATTACTCTGATCTTGGATCTTTTGAGCCTGGAATAACGATTTTTTATCGGTTATTTAAAAAAAATTTTATGGAAAAACACTGAATGATGAAATTATAAGAGCCTAAAAGAGAAATCATTTTCTTTGATTAAATAACGTTATTAATGTCAAAGTGTATATCTTCTTATTTAAACATAAGAAGAAAATAATTTTAAAAAATATTGTAAGAAAGAAAAGATTATTGTTTAGACAAAACTGCCGGTGGAAAATTCATAATACATTTAGGTATTCTTAAAAAACAATAAATTAAAAAACACATGCTTAATAATAAGAGACATTGTCCACAAAACAATAGTGAAAAACGTTCCACGTTATATCAAAATTTCATATCATTAAAGTTTAGGAACTTTTGCAAACAATGATTTATTTCCCGCTTGAGATTACCAGATAATAATTACTTCCCATTAGATGACTTTAGAAAGCAGCATCAACGTAAAAGGTTGACTGCAAGAAAATGCCTTAGGCATTAAGTCCGCTTTTAAACGTAACTGTATGAAAAGCATAAAATAAAAATATATCATAACAAATAATATGCGAAAAGTCAACCGGGTAGTAAATCATATACATATAATACGTATAATGTATTTATGGTAAACAGATTATTAACGCAATGCGGTATTGCGTGACAATAGGATTGTGAAACGGGGACGCTGTTTCACATACTCGTATTATGATAAGCTATTTAACATTTATTTTTATGAGCACGAGGCACCCTGTGTGCCGTGCAATAAAATCTTACAACATATAAAAAAATAGTAACAAGATCCCATAAAAAAAATATTATATATATTTATATTTTGGAATTACTTAATTGCCAATTATAATTTCGCGAAATCATGGTAAGCTTTTCAAGGAATCTTCAAGTTCCACGGAATCTACGGAATTCATTACCTTCAGGAAAGGTTCTTACGAGGAATTTAATAGAGAAAAGGCTGTATTATTAACATTTCGACAATCTTAATCAAAAGATGCAAAACGACAGGAAAACTTCAGGACGATTTTCTATGTTATGAATTTCCCAAAAACACTTTTTATATTCATACAGCAAGTAGGTATAACTGGCAAATGCAGTTTAACCAACTGGCAAAAAAGTTTACGATTGTCTTTCACTATTCGATACTTACGCCGATGTGATGCTGATTCGATTTAATTAACAATTACAATCTTTATTACTAACTCTATTTAAACTCGACCATTTTTTATATTTCCAGTAGTTTCGAACCTACATGTTTCCCTATCATAATAATAGTCTAAATCCATATATAATACCCTCAGAAATCATTCGCTGCTTCTATAAATTAAATAATGCGAAAAACTAGTTTCACTGACGTGATTAGGAAGCTATAATAGGAAGTTGGCGCCCAACATGGTGGCGGTTTATCTCGCTTAACGAGCCACACAAGTAATGACTTCCAGTTTACTTACTTCCTGACGCAGTGCGCTGCTGTAAGAACGTACTCCTTGGTCAGTAAAGAGGCGCCGCAGTGAAATTGACCATCATAGACAATACGAGCCATCCACGGGTATCTGTTAGCGCCGGCCGGCATTCCGCCCACGATGCGGTTCTCCTGGTTAGACCCACCGCACTCTGCCGATGAGAAAGCGAACGTTAGTTTATTGACCTGAAACTCGACTAGATTTCCGCCAACAAACAGGTATGGTTAGACTAAAATCCAACTGAAACTTAGTACTACGTACAAGCGAAGTGCTAAACATACTGCATTAGATTAATAACACATGGTATTAAACGGTAAATAACATAGAAATGCAAACTTAGGGGTATAAATACTTCATAAAAAAGGTAAATAAATACGAGTAAAGTGACATAATTGATAAAAGTATGCACAATTCAGAATCCATTAATTTATCAGTATTCACTTTCGACGCGTTAATTGAAATCAATTTGAATGCTCTTACCGGCTGTATCAATAAGGAAAGTCGGAAATTCCCAATAATCGATTGAGATTGCATTTCATAATGGCTTTAGGTACGGATTAACATCAGGTAGTCGTAAACGGCAGCGGGTATCAATGCATTTACACTTTCACTATCATTGCCACGGTTCAACGCACAACGTCCGCCAGTGAACAGCGCAATGCATCTGTGTGAACCTCTAATGACAGTTTTACGAGCTTTCCGGTTATTTCTAATTGCAGATTGCATTCAACGCAAATTATTTGTTCATTTACAGTATTCCAAGTAACATACAAGGAAACTATAGGTAGTTGAACTGTTTACGGAAAAATATGTAGGTTAAATTTGAGCAAGAAAAAGATTAGTAAAACTATTTGTTAACTATCACATTAAAAGATTTACATTTTAACATTACGTCTTGAATTGGATATCCTCTCCTTTTGAGATCACAGATTACTTTATTATACCTTAACATTTACAAAGTCTTAAAATGTTAATTGACTGTGCACAAGTAGTATTATTACGAATGAATCAATATATCAATCAAAGTTGTTACATTGGATACCACTTTCTAAAGCGTTCAATCATCTAAATACAACAACATTGAATGAGTAGTTTTACTAGATCTATTGCTAGGCATATACATAAATAAAATAATAAAACAGGAACACTATAATTGTGAAATCATGCATAATCTACTATAAATAGATAATAAAAGGATTAAAGCATTCGATGACAATAACAGTTAAGGGTATACTACGACAATAAACAGTTAATTCACACAGTTAAGTTACAACGGATAACAGATAGGGTGCTACAAAAATAACTATTTGTGCTCTCTACAATAACTTACCCATCTTTCTAGGAAGTGGGTTTGCTCTTCCGCACTCTAAAACGTGAATAAAGATTAGAACCTATAGAAGATACAGATGCTCTAAAGTATTTTACGTTTACAAGGAAAGGTGATCAATCATAAAATGCAAATGTCTTTTAAGAAAGTATTGTTTCAGAAGATTAAGAACATCATGTGCAAAGTGTGTGTCTTTGCTATATTCATCCGTACACTAGTGAAGTTTCTACTATTGCTGAAAGAAAAGTAAATATAACGTTCATAATACAAATTTTCATAAATGCAGTCGCTCTTAATACCATGAGGTATATCATTGTCCGAACTTTGAAATCTTTTATCTCATAGGAAAATCTTTGAGATCCTTACTCACTGGAAGGTTGCACAGAACTTACTTTTCTCTATAAACGTGGAAATTTAATGATTTATGATTATATTTTAGTATATTTAGAAAAAATATTATAATTGTTGCATAAGATAGGTACTTAATTTTTTTTTTCATTATTAGACATAACTTAGAATATAAAAAATTAAGAGAAAAAAATACGACAACTTACCACACGAGCACGTTTTAATAACAGGGTCGTCTTCGTCATCTTCTACGCTCTGCTCTTCGAGGATCGGCACTTCCAGGCCGAATATAGCGTCGAACAGGAACCGCTGAGATCTATTGCCTGTTGATACCTGAAACACACATATTAACATATACACATAACACAAATATATTTCAGACACGAAATGAAGCAGTTTCTATTTCAGCAATCTTTATGTAGTTTGATGTCGAAGACTTTACTGCAACTAATGATCACACGATAGTAGTGCTGTTGTAATATATTAATAAACATAATTTGAGGCTTGTTCAAGCAGCAATAATTATGTTGTACAACATGATCAATGTACTAACGTTCTAGCAAGCTAAACACCGTTTAAATGTTGAAATCAGCGCAACATTTGTAACGCTTGTAACATAATCACGTCACGCACGTGCTAAGGAAACGTTCATGCCCCGGAAATCGGAAACGGGACTACTCAGTCTGAACCAAATGTTCTAACCAAGTTATATAATTGTGCTATTACTTTAAACGGTGATCGTCAATCATCATGATAGCGGTTATGTCTAATCGTCTGTTTGCATGTCTACATCGAAAGTGGGTAAACGTGCTAAAACTGCGCTTATACTTACGTAACATGACTTTTATCACGAATGTGATGGCCTGTTACGTCACGTGGGAATGGAACAGGTATTAAATGGTTCCGTCGGAAAATTACCTTATATAAGTTTTGTTTACCGTTTTGGCTTTGCGCGAGATGCGGTTCACTTTCGAGGTGCGCACGCGCATGCCCCGCTGACGACGCCAGGTTGCGCAACGCTAGTTAACTAGCTAGTAATGTCAATGTTGCTTTCACAATAAACAGCATGTTCCGGTACGCTATTATTTTTTTGCACTAGATTCTTTTTGAGTGTATTCGACTTTCTCGGCTTGCGGCAGACAAATTATAATTACATATATAGAGCATACCCAAAATTCCATGGCTATAAATCGTCTTGAGGTAATTTGGATAATTTAATGTAATAACGTTTTCATGGAGTTAATTTTTGATTCAGTAGAGCCACGCTATAGTCCGATAGGATGTCATCACCATCAGCCCTTATACGTCCCATTGCAGGACACAGGCCACCTCTATTACGTTTTTCCCCCTTACCATTGAAGTGCAGGATCATTCGATGATGAAAATTCAGATGCCCATCAGAGGGTGCCTAAACCTTGAAACCGCGCGCCTAATTCTCGAGGCTATATAAGAAAGGCTGTACAAGAAAACAACGAAACCCTGTTACAAAAAGGGTGCAAGGCTAGTAATAATGAAATACAAAAGTCAATACGAAGCGCTGACATTCTAGAATACTCCGGACAGGTGATATCATGCTTGAAGGACATAGAGTTTTGGTTGGTTTGTTTATTCATCTTAAATAAAGGCGATAGAGATACCAGCAGTGGCGACGATTTTTAACGCCTGTGCCCAACTGCGAGACATTAAAAATATTATCAGTCCAGGGTGGACCTTTTTAAATTAGTAGTGTGTGTAGATAACAATGCTTTAATTCTTATGTACTATTACTGTATTTACGGTAGGCAGCGGCTGGGTTGTGCCCCTGGCATTACTTTAGTCCATGGGTGGCGGTAACCGCTTACCATCAGGCGGACCGCTTGCTCGTCTGCCTACTAAGGCAATAAAAAAAAATGATTTATTTCTATGTCATAATAGTGTCATATGTTGTGGTGACCGGTTAAAAAAGTAAAAGTTGGTCACCACATTCATCATTATCATTAGTCTTATTATTTCTCAAATATTCTGACCTCAGTAATGCTTCTTTGAAGTCTTTTGGAAGCAGTTTGCATCAAGCAAAGTCATGCTACCTATTTTATATCACCACGTAACGCTCATTCACAAATGTCAGTATATCCGAAGCAGCAAGTAGATATATGAACCTCTCGCCAACTGCATCTAAATCCCATGTAACATGGAGCGAGTACATCGCTGCTTACGGGCTAGGTATGTTTCCGGCCTGATTCAACTGAGAATTTCACAACGGAAAAACCCAAGAACAAATTTAAAAATTGTCCATAAAATATCCCCATCATAGTCCTTAATTGTGAGATACGTACAAGGAAATATATTTCGCCATTCCCTTTCTAAATAAGGTAGTCAAAGATCCGAGTGTAAGTGTAACAAACGTGCAACAACAAATGTTCACGATTCTACTTTCTCTCACAAACACACGTAACGTCGTGATGAAACATATACCAAGCATTTTGGTCGTCGATGTTAGCTAATAGTTGTGCCTTTGTGACATAATCTATTGGGGCTAAGGTTGTCATTTATGTACAATAGGTCAAACGTGAGTGGCAAATTAATATGTGGGTAGAATATTATGGCATAATTAATGTAAAAATAAAAGATGTTTTAAAAGAAGCAAAATAATCATGCAATATGTCTTAACTGTGGGATTTTCACAAACGGTCCTTAATTGACATCCGCCTCACTTCAAAAACAGAATCACTTTACATAACATATACCGATAATAAAACGTTCAATCGGGTAAATTAATTTACAATTAGCATGCGTCCTCCTTTCGCGTAAAAGTAGGTAAAGATATTACCTAACTTCCACTTTTCATTCGGAACTTCAAGCTTATGTAAGACGTATTCAAATAAGCAAATAAACAAAGTCAATTTTCATTACATGTTTCCTACAATAAAAAAATTACATGATATTCATGCAGCATGAGTGTTGCTGTGTGTTGCATGCGGTCTTAGTTTCGATTTCTGTTCTGATAAAGCAGATTATCAAGAATGGTAGTATCAAAACGGGGTATGAAAATACGCTTTGAAATTCGACAGAAGGCTTGGTAACTATTACGTGTGATTTAAAACACTTATAAAACATCTATGTAGAAATACTTCCCGGAAATCTTGTTGTTGATACAGATATTAGCGTATGTTTGAATACAAAAAAATAATTTATTGCTTAAAGGCAATGCAAAAATAATTTTAATTTCAGCAAAGGTAATAATAAATTAATAATGGCAGCAAATTAAAGCCGTGATCGTAAGAAATCAACTGTAAAAGTGTCAAGGTGTTGAAATAATAGACAAAATCTAGAAATCAAAGAACATACTTGATTCTGAAAGACTGTACCGTGACCCGGATAGTGACAAATACGTTTCGTAAGCGGCCATGGCGGAATAGGATCATGATCGCATTGACCGAAGTGAAGTTCAAGAACGAACGCCATGGGCAAAGCCTTTGACCGGATTAACGACAAAACAATAGCACACAATCACCTAATACGTGCGTGTAGTTGACAATTGAAACTAAATAGTATTGTTTTGTTTCTTGGCGACTATGATAGAAATAATTTTGAAGCCATAACTATTTTTTAGAATTATATTCACACAGAAATTATTAAAAATAATGATGACTTTAGAAACAATTAACTATTTTGCTTTTACGTAATACTCGTACTTCAAAAACGTTAAGTTTTTCAAGTCAATCATGTATTCTATCAGAATATCTAGAGTCGAATGCTATGTGTAGACAAAAAATCATAAATAAAATTAGGTCTAAACGCGTAACATACATACTTTCATAACATTTATATAAAGTTATTTTATTTTCTTACCCATTTTGAAATCTTCGGGTTTCGTTTTATAAAAAACGAAATCCAAAGATTTAATATCTTACAACTCACAATTCTTGGAGTTGGACTTGTCAATATTTCGAAATATACTTACTTTTATGTCAAAGTTGGGTTAATGGTTGGAAAACCCGAGATTCACTTTCGACATGCACATAACGGAAACAAAAATAATGGGAACAGGAAAAAATCTAAATATTTATGAGTGATATTTAAAGATCACTAGCTTAACTAAAACTTAAGGTAAAGTGGAATTGAAAAGATGTCAAAGATATGTTACGAAGTATTGGAGCAGTAAGTACTAATGCTCTCACCCGTAAACCCCATAATCACATATTATAGATATAAAACCACACTTCAAGTTTACTTAGTGGTTATATTAGTGATTTACACAAACATTTGTCCAGCAGTCTCTTTTGCCACATACTGGCCTTTACCTAACTACACCACGAAGGTTATTAAGTATCAACAATAACATACGTAATACCTAAATAATCTATGCTGTTATCTTTATTCTATTGTTTCTTTTCTATTCTTTATAACTTTTAATCTTACATACATATATACACATACATACATACGTAGGCAGAAGTGCATTTCTGCAACCTCATTTCTCCAGGTACGCATCAGTCCCACGTAATAGGCGGCGAGCCTATTGCCGTTTTTCGGGCACATTTCCAGACTCCGTGCTGCTACTGAGAATTTCCTAATGGAAAAACCCAATATAACTTTGCCCGACCCGGAAATCGAATCCAGGACCTCTAGATCGCCCGGCACATACTTGTGCCGCGAGACCACGAGGCAGTCTTTACCTATATCTTCTTTGAGCATTTTGGAAAGTACACTGCTATACATATTATTAAACGATATACGTTTGGGAGATAATGACACCATTAGCCATAGATGAACGGAAGAACAGAACTTACAAAGGTAAATTATTCTCCAAGACATTGGTCTCCAGTAAGAATGGAGACGTGTTCTCCAACTATCACAAACTCTCAGCTTACAATCCTGTTGATCTACTCTACTTTATTCCTGAGTCGCTACTATTAAATAATTATAATAAAGAAGTACTTCTACAGAATTACCTATTATCCCACAAATAAAGCAACAAAAAAATATGGAAAATCAAAATTTAAAGCTATTATTTTTACCAAATTCTGTTTTATTGTGTATATCCATGTTTCCGTAAGGTCAACAAGTAAACTACTTTCAAAAGTGTAAGTGCCGGGCCTTTCACGAGGTAATTGTTGTGGTGATTTCGATATTGGTACAGACATTTATCAAAATGTAAGAATGGCGCCAAAACTTAAATGACTTCTTTAAATAATGTAGAGTGAGATTAATATAACATCATATATGTTTTACCTGTGATGTGTATATAATCACGAAATTATCCAATAACTATTAGCTATAAACAGAAAAAATAAGTATGAAAATAATTAAAAATAACATCGTGAAACGACATACCTTTTTTTTTCAATTAATGCCGGAGATCATAGAGTAAGTATATCACATGTTACATTAAATGACAATCATAATTTATAATTCATTCGTCTATTTTCTAATTGATTTATGTAAGAAAATTTGCCCCATTTCAACTCTCATTGTCTGTTTTGAATAAGCCGTAAATACTGAATTAATTATTTCATTATAATTCTGAAACACCGAGAATACCTACATCAAATTAATGCAATAAATTTTACCGTCAGACAAGCAGAATGTCCATCGCAACTAATTTATTCATTAATTTGCATGTAACTGTGTAGTTTTACTATTCTCAATACTTAACATTAATTGATGCTGCAATTAACGCCGACAATTAGTAAACGACTAGCGACGAGTAAACGACTAAACTAATGTCTATTAATTAAACATATATTTATAATCAATACAAAAGACCAAATTTTAAAAACCTTGTGAATAAAAATACGATCTTTTCTATGGCCGAATATTTTTGAATGATTGTAAAAACACAAAAAAAAAACATGTTATGGTTTCCTTATTGCAATGTGATAACAAACGCAAAGTGCAACGAGCGCGGATAGATGCGCGGAATGAAAGTAAAAGTGCACGCTGCAAGGCATTGCTCCTATGCACGATGATCGATACGCACAGTTGTATGATAAGGCAACGGCCTCTAACGTACTTACATGGTTGTCGAGAACAGCTGCGTCCGGCGAACTTATTTCCCTGGCATCGCAATTAATAACGAGGACCACGTAAATTATCACAATTCTCCATAGGCACATTGTCGTGGGAACAAAAGCACGATGGTATCTGTGCGCACCACTATTTATTTGCGCGGCATCTCCGCGCACGGCGCGTTTAGTGGCGAATTCGGCGTCAGCAATTCAATGGCATTATTTCGCAAACCGTGTATAAAATGCAGGCCGAATGTCGGCCGCGGCCGCGGGGAGTCCACCGAGTGCCGCCGACATCGCCGGGTTCTTCGTCCACCACCAAGCGTACTTTCTCCTCGTGCCAAAAAGTTAATACCGAGATCCAGCTTCGCCCCACCAACGCCATTGGCGGTGGTGCAACGACGTCGGACTCGTACGCATTTTGCCGCCATCCTTGTTCATAATATTCACATAGTGACTATACCAACATGTAAAAAAAATCACTCGTATATTACCTAAGTGCTTTACACAGTTTAAATGACATTAAATTTATAAAATATTATAAAAGTTGAGACAAGCTACATAAATTTGTATAAAACGTGATTGATAGTGAGGTTTTTTTATATTTACGACGCAAATGAAAGTGAAATCAACCGCCGCATTGTCGTTTCCGCAGCATGCTCTACGTGACTACCAGTAGACACGTAACCATGGTACGATCTCCAAATAAGATATACTTAAACCTATTTTCTACACGTCCAATTTCGCTATGAACTAAGATTATGTTCTTTCTAATATAGACATTTACAGGCTAATAGGTAGGTACTTATACAAAGTCTACCTATAGCCACGTGCGGCAAACAATCTCGATGTCCGTAACAGGTACCTACCTATGTATATTTAGCCGTAAGTGCGCTTTCAATCATTTCCGCATCCGGCACACTAGCTGCAATTATGACTACGTTATTTCCAACTTAATAACATCAGCATATTTTCAGTAACTTTCTTTGGTAAAATTATTACAATACAAGCAACTTTACAATTTCTTTTAAAGTTAAATCGTCTCTTAACGCTTTTATTATGATTACTCGTAACATATTGCCGTGTTTTTAACCAGTCTAGTTTAATATTGTTTATAGTTAGATGCCCTGTGTTAGGTGAATTACAGGCTGAAAATCAATTTTTGAGTGACGAAATCAATCATTATTATATAAACGGCGAAAGGAAACAAAAAATACATCCTTCAAAATATTTCCGTTAGAATTTATTTCATATGACAAGCCTACCAAGCAGAACAATTCGAGGGTACAGTAGTGCGAAAGGACAATTATTAACTAGCAGAAAATGATTCACGTTAAGAAGGATCCCAAAGGCATTAAAAAGGATCGCAGTAGCCCTCAAACACACTATCTGAATATGAACGTCAATAGATTTTATAGAAAAATCCCTTTTTAGGCCCCTAAATCGCATCAATAATGCGTCGATCTCTGCAAATATTAGATAAACCTATGTATGTCGGTATGTATGGTGAACGATGTTTAATGGGGCGTTTTCGACGTTAATTATTTAATTTTATATTACACCCTATTTCGATAATATCTACATACATACATATACTCACGCCTGTATTCCCTGATGGGGTAGGCAGAGGTGCATTGCTACACCCGCATGTCGCCTGGTATGTATCAGTCCCACGTAATAGGTGGCGAGCGTATTGAAGTTTTTCGGGCACAATTCCAGACTCCGTGTTGCTATTTAGAATTTCCTAATGGAAAAACCCAACAACACTGCCCGACCCGGGAATCGAACCCAGGACCTCTAGATCGCACGGCACATACTTGTACCGCGAGACCACGTGGCAGTCGTATGATCTAGTAGGATCAAAATTTGACCTGAAGAAAAATTTAATACTCTCACTCACGCCTGTATCCTCGAAGGGGTAGGCAGCGGCGTATTCCTGCAACTATTTTTTACCAGATAAAATCTGTAATAATTACCAAGTTTTTTACAAAAAATATTACAATGTTAGGGCATATTTTAAAATATTTCTATTCTTGTGCCAGAAGACCCTGCTCTCTCATAACCATTATAAATGTAAAGTATTAATATAAATAGATTAGTATAAATTTAAAACTAAAAAAAATCGACATACTTAAATAAAATCAGATCTTATAAAAATTAAAAATAAAAAAAAAATAACAAAATCAGTTCTAATAAAGTATGTATGCGTAATACACAGTGTGCGTGCGTACGTGCGCGTGTGCGTGTGCGTTCGTGTGTGTGTTTTGAGTGTATATGATACTGTAAAAGCTCGAACTATGGTAAATCCTAAGATTTTCAAGTAAAACCTAAGATTTACCAACTCTTAATGGTAAACGTCCGATCAGTTTTACCGATTCGAACTTTGGTTTTACATCAAAGGCACGGTAAGTAGGTACCTACCTATTGCCAACAAGAAAGATAATAATATATAAATATAATATATTTTGCAAAAAGGTCTTCTGTTTCATCATAGTTCGTCTCTGTTAACCAGGTAGTTACTGCAATTTTACAATCGAAATTCGATCTCGGGTAAATATTGAGTTTCCTGTTTGCTGATTCCTTTCAAAAAAGGTTCTGGTTGCGGTAACCGTAACAATGTTGAATGTTTTTTAACAATATTTGAGTCAAAAATGAATAGTTGTGAATGAACACTGCGTGTTTTACCGGAGGAATATAGCAACTCTGTGGGATACTTGTAGGATATGAAGTATCTACATGACTTTTAGGAGCGCCCCTTGCGCTTTTTCTACTTGGAATGCTGTATCCTAGAACAGATATATTTTAAATACTATGTACCTATTTTAAGTACGAAATAATGGAAGCAAGCTAATTGCCATTTTTCGGGCAGATATCAAGATCCCGTGCTTCTACCAAGTAACACTGCACGACCGTGGAATCAAACCCAGTGCCTATACAACGCCCACCACACGCTCAAGCCGTGAAACCACAAAGCTATCAAATTATATTTTACCAAAATCGATTCAAGTTAGTCGAAAGCTTAAATGACTTTACGGACATTTACCATGAGTTGCTAAAAGATGGAGCCACTAGGTATAGTTAATCGGAGCGGCGATGCCACCAATGTAAACTACACGCCAGGTGCCATCTAAGGCAAGCCCCCTTTTAATTTCTCGTATTCGTTGTTTTGTAACTCAAACGCCATTTACTGTTGGAAGATATTAGTGTATCGTGAGGTTTAGAACCCGACACAATAGGTTCGTTGCGTCATCCGTCTACGAATTGTCTGGCCAGTAAGTTTTGCAAATGGCTAGTTATCAGTCGAGCAGTATTTGGTCCGCGACGCACATACCATCAGGCACCCAGTAAAACTTAGCGTATCAAAAAGGACTTAATGTTCTAGGTGTTCTAGGCTGTACGTGTGTAGAATACCAACCCCGTATATTAGAATTTTTATTCCATTTAGGTAAAAGTATCTTTAGTGCATTATATTAAATCGCTTCCAATAGTCTGTATCGTATAACAGCAGATTGTATTTACATTCAAAAACGGTAGAAATTAATTGCTTACAAGTAAGTAACGTGAGCTTATAAGTCGTGATGGCCTCGAGATTTAGGCACGCGGTCGAGAATCTCGGCGGTTGCGGGTTCAAAATTCTGACTTTTTGAAGTTGTGTATTCACAATGAATTACCACTTACTTTAACCGTGAAGGAAAACATCGTGATGAAACCTGCACACCTAAAAGTTCTTAAGAATTTCTTAGGTGTGTAGTCCAACCCGCACTAGGCCAGCGTGGTAGACTAAGGCCTATAACCCTCTCAGCTGTAGAGGCCCGTGCCCAGCAGTGGGTCGTATATGGGCTGATGATGATGAACATGAGCTGTGCGATCTAATATAATTAGCAAATTAATTTATTTTTAAATGTTCTGAGTGTTTATAAAGTTCAAAGGGAGAGGTAGGCAAAAGGGAAAAGAAAGGAGTTATTTGGCGATAAATGTATTAACTGCCATGTACTCGTAAAACTATTATAGGTGTACGTCTCGCAGAAACTAACTAGAGACGCTTTCAATCGAGGGTTCAGACTGCCCTAGGAGACTGCACAGATGACTTCGGTATTTAAACACACGCCGATAAACAAATTAGCTTGTATTGCTCAGACACTAAAAATGAGCATATTTCATCTAACGATTGCAACAAACTACGTACGCAATCTGCAATACAGATAAGTTAATAATGCGCAGATGAACAATAGTACATATAATTATTATATCTGTTCTACCGCGATAAAGCCACTGTAAAGAGCTCTTGCGAAGTTATATTGTGTCAGGATCAAAATAAAAAAAGGACTTGTAAGATTAAAATATTTATTTGTATTATTTCTTAAAACTATGAAAAAACAATTGAAATATTTTTTTAATCGCAAGACTTACCTTGGCAGCTGAAAAGGAACTTTGCAGAACGATAAGAGCCCGACGACTCCGGAGTATGTCATGGAAATAAAACATAAAATATTAGAAATCAAAATTAATAAAATTATCTAAGGATCCATTTGACGCTCGTAGCTTTTCTATATTCTGTAATGTAGTGCATGTTGGAGGATGGGGCTGAGATTTAAATCAAAATATAAGGACGCGTAACATAACATCCAAATAAATTACCCATTCATGAATTCAAATAGCTGAAATCATTTTTTTTTTATTTATTATTTTTATTAAGTCAATACCTTAAAATGGATAATATGTGCCGATGTGACTTATTGTCATGTAGGCGAATGAATAGGTTACATACCTATACGAATGTCGCAAAACCAATCCAAACAGTTAAAACCAAAATTCCAAACTAATTAAGACATAAAAACAGGCACAATGATCTAAAAAATGTTTTGTAAAACTGTACAGAAAATTTAGTGTCAACGTACTACGTAACAATGTGAATGTATTTTAAAGTGCAAACACAATGTAATATTTTTGTAGGTTGCAAGTTTGTCCTCTGTGCTCATTCTACTATTACTAACCGCAACACTGGTGGCTTTTACGTTATTTTCTTTTTTTAGCCTAGATAATAATATTATCTACATGTTTACATTTGCCGGCAATTACGTTTAGAATATTATGTAAATTTTTAAGAAGAATTTACATGAAGCAGAATAATTACAGCTATTTATCTACATATCAGTGTCGTTGAGTGGAAGGTCTTACTGATAGAGCTAGTTGTAATCATCCTGAATGCCTAAATTATCGCATTCTTTATTCATAAACAAGTTTCAATCGTTAGTTATACTTCCAAATGGCTCTTGAAACCAAAGAAAATTATGTGACTTGAGCAGCCACTTTCCTTGCATGAGTTATATTGTATTTTAGGTCATAAAATACTAAACTGCTTAGAAGAATGTACCTACGCCGCGGTGACACTATTGTTGTACGAAATATATTTCATGTAATTTTTAACTTCCACGATGGAAAAAACCCTCCTAGTGTCAAATTTACTAAAAGTTTAGAAATACTGAAGATGTAGGAAAGAACTTATTCCATTTGTGGTCTATTTCACCTAAATTAGAAGAAGAAACGACGTACGATACGTTGCTATCTCGATATTTGTTTTTACTTTATTATTAAGTGGACCGCACATGAATGTTAAGTTGTGAACTACCACCGTTAAAATAGATTCATCCAAAGTTGAATAGAAATTCATCGATTTGTAAGTTTCTACATACCTAGAATGAAGGGTAAGGATACGGTTTTCAATAAATTGTAACAATGAATTTTTAGATTAGTTTCTAACCATTGGGTATTTCAGTCATAGACGGACTAGGTTAAACAAACTTTGAATTCATTAAATGACAAAAACGTCAACTCGTTTATTGTAATTACACTAGTAACTCAGTACAATACTACTCTCATATGACTAAATCGAGTGTAAGATAGCATTATTGTAACGAAGGTCTTGTACTAAAAGCGCATGCGCGATGTAAACGACAAGCGAGACACGCGTTTATCGACTAAAACGGGTTACCTCGCTTTAATTACGCCGCTCTATACTGGGTAGCTATATAGAATAAAATATTCTTTCGATTCAATAATGGCTCTTCTTTTAAACCGTGATTTATTAACCGGATGTATTGTCTCACACCACACAATACCTACCAAATTTCTTCAACGTGCCTGCTATTCACTATCGACAGAATCTCGAAAGGTTAAAAATATGTAGTAAGCATACAGTTTCGAGGTACCGTAATAAGCTAACGGCAGATTGAAGTGCCGTTATTCAATCGCCTTCTTTTCGGGTGTAAAACAAGGTCATAATTAGGGGCTAAACACTGAATCATAAGACTAATATAATCCTTTAATGTTTTAAGATAGACATACACAAATAACAGTCAATACCTGCATCAATTAACCATAAAACTACACCGTCAGTTGAGAATGGTCTAAGTAAATAGGAACAACTAAGACAATTTCCAATATGACAAGTTACTTTATGGGAACTAACCACATGTAATTTTACATTAAAATTTAACATAAACAAGTCAGCAAAGTAGCATCACATAAGAAACTTCTGTGATGCAGCAGATTAAATACTCTGCAGTGCTGACAAATAAAAATAAGGAATATTTACAGATCTAAGGAAACAACCCTACTGATTTTTATTAAAATTTATTTTACATTAAAATTATCCTACAGTCCATATATTCTATGCCTATATTTCGACATAACAGCTATTTGAGAACTTAATACTGAGTAAAGTCAGAATTTTTTTATAATCATGATTTAAAATAAACCTATGTCAACTATACTCTGTTGCTGTTCACCTAGCGTCTATTTATCGGGATTTGTTATACAAGATAATCCTATATTGTACTTAATTATTCGTAAAAAAGTAACTAAATTCCATTTTACAATCTATTTCCTTAAAAGTATGTCACGAAAAGTACCTAAGTACTACAATAAATAGAAGACCGTCATACAATTCAGTACACATTAAGTTATTCTCTATTCATTCTTCTAAAAACGTAATGAGCCAAGGAGCTCCAGCTACATTTCTATCTGTATCCTGAGGGCTTCTAGGTGGTCTCGCATGTAGACCATGAGGTGTGTATCTAGTGCTCCGGAGCGTACTGCCTACACTAGCACGGTAAACACTGCTTTACTAGTGTACTTAGCACGAAACCTAGAGATTAAAAAAACCTTTCATCAGTCATGTACAGATAAACACACTAACATTTTGCAGCTACCTTCATAGCATTAATTTGTAAACTAACAGTCTAACAATGTACTTTACATATGCACTGTCTAATAAATGCCTAAGCTTCATTAATGCTATGTAGTGCTCAATAACAAATTCAATAGATCAGAAGACAATTACTAGACCAAATTTTACTGTGAATGAATTGGCAATATCATTTGGAGTATTTCATTCATGAGTGATATGACTGGAATTGTGTGAGTAAACTTACGTTATTTAGAATCTGCCCCCTCTTCCCTGACCACCACCCCCATAATTGCCACCGCCATATCCGCCGCCGCCACCGCCGCCACCACCACCACTGCCGCCGCCACCTTGGTTCATGTTGTAAGGCGTGGCTCTATTGTTACCATAAGCTTGATTCCTAGTTGGACCCCCACCATAACTCTGTTGGGTGTAGCTTCCAAAGTCTTGATTACCCCATCCCCCCCTACCATTACCACCTCCGTAACCACTGCCCTGGCTACCACCCCATCCACCTTGGTTGTTGTCCCATGGATTTGAATTACCCCATCCTCCTTGATTGTTTCCATAGCCACCTTTGAAAAAAATATCAAGAAATAAGTTTATTGTAAACAAACTAAATATTATAACTGTGCTTATGTTACAATACTTTACCTGAGTTACCCCAGCTGTCATTTCCTCTAGCGCCACCTTGTCTTCCTCCTCTCTGATCAGAGCCATCTTTGGGCAGGGCCTTTTTGACATCAAGTTGCTTTCCATTGATTTTATGAGGTCCATTTACTGTCAGGAGAAATAGTTATTAAAATGAAGTTTGTTAAAAATGTTTGAAAAATATATATATAAATTTTTAAAAGTAAATGTATGTTGCCTTGCGTACCAGATCTACTATTAAAGTTAGTCAGGTATAGCTAAAAGCAATAATTTGCTCTCCACAGTCAGAGAAGCCAGACTAGGACACTTAAGTTCCCTCCTGGGGCAAAGCTGTGGAATGATTAAAAATGTAACTTCACACTTACAGCACACTTTATCAACTGGGTCATAGTCGTCGAACTCGACAAAGCCGAAGCCACGCTTTTTGCCCGTGCTCTTGTCAGTGACAATGCTGACATTTTGCACGCTTCCGTAACTAGAGAAGTATTCTCTGAGCTGTTCTTCATCATGGTCATCCTTAATGCCACCAATAAACAATTTCTTCACTGTTGCACCGGCTTCCGGGTTCTTAATGTCTTGCCTCGCGACAGCACGCTTTGTTTCAACAACGCTAATGAAAACAAAAATACCAAATTATTAAATAAAAATAACGGAATAAATATATTTAAATGAGAGAACTTAAGCCTTATATAATTTTGTTAATTGAAGTTCATTAGAATTAAGTATGTCGACCCCACAGAAAATGCCACATGTACGGGACGCGTGACATTCACCAAGCGAAGTCTTTTGTTATCTGCAGCTTGAAACGATGTAAAAGCGAAATCCTAACTTTTACATAGCTGGGCTGCGGTAATAGATAATAATTATTAAACTCACCGTCCATCAATGCGGTGGGGCCTGTGGTTCTGCGCATCATCAACCATGTGCGCTTTGGAATAAGTGATGAAGCCAAAGCCACGCGATCTCTTGGTCTTCGGGTCTTTCATTACAACAACGTCGACAATATCTCCCCATTTCTCAAAATGTGCTTTGAGAGACTCGTCGGTTGTTTTATAATTCAGACCGCCGATAAAAATCTTGCGGTGCACCTCCGGCTCATCCTGAAAAGTAGGACGCCAGTTTCACAAAATGGCGGATGGCGTGGCGTTATGTCTTGGCGATAAATTCCAAACATAATACGCCAGTTTTAAAGAAAGACATTAAAGTAAACAAAATGATAAAATAATTCTCAATAAAAAGGCAAAAACGCAAATCAAATTAACAAAATTTAAAAAAATGTACTCACATAACCATCGTCTCCGTTTTGTGGCCTCATGTTGAAACCTTTCTTATAATTAATAATTGAAAGAAGGAACCTCAAGGGCTCCTGGAAATGCTAAATTACAACAACGCTTCCAATATTACAATTTTAAGACGCAATAATTAAAAAATGCCACACTACACAACCACTCTCTAGCGACGCCACGCCTAAAAGAAAGACGACGCAGTGACGCAGGCGAACAAAATCGCTACATGCATGACCAAACAAATTAAGTAGAGTTGCCAACTTAATATACAAATATCTTCCAAATGCCGAATCTCTTTTATTTTTAGACAGTATAATTTTCACGAATCTAAAATGTGTGTGCTATTTTGACCTGAATGCAGATCTGCTCAATAAACTCGACCGACTTCTTAATAACTGCATTCAATTCATATACAATCTCCGCAAATATGACCACGTATCTACCTTGAGATCTCAATTAAAGTGGTTACCTATTCGCCAACGCCGTAATCTACGTGCACTTACTACTCTTTTTTCTATTCTCATATATTCCTCTCCACCTTCTTATTTAACGTCTTATTTTCAATTCTTACACTCTAACCACGAGAGATCTCTTCGCTCTTCAAATAATTTTCTCCTTCTTTGATCACATAAATGATAAATCTGGTTTTGTTGATACTTCTTTCTCGGTCCAATCAATACGTCTTTGGAATGCGCTCCCTTTGGAGATCAGGATGTGCTCAAATCGTTGTACATTTAAGCAAAAGGTTCGTGAACTGCTACTTAGTGAAATTGCAGAATCTTCACAACTGTAATTTTGTGTTTATTTTCGTAATATATATATCTAATATATAGGTATTTATATGTATTTTGAATATATGTATGCGTATGTATTTTGTTCATAGGATTGTGATTACATTTACACACCTGCCACATCTCATCTCTGCATCACCTAAGGTTCGACTGTAAGAGAATGCCTTAGTCATTAAGTCCACCTATACATCATACATGTATAAAGTGTAAATAAATAAATAAATAAAATACATATTGACATTTTGTCTGAAACAATAAAGATCACATTGTTTTAATTTTCAGTTGTTATAATAGGAAAATACTCTAAGTCGTCAGAGCAGCATTTTCATATTTTAGAAAACTAGCTGCGGTAGTGTATGTGTAACCTATGTCCTTTTCCAAAGTTAACTTTAAATTACTAGTAATTTTATAAGCCTGCCATAAAAATAATTAATCTTATTTGTTTTTCTATCATACGAGCAATCTTTTTAATTAATCATTATCTACACTATTATTTCTTGGTAAGAAATACAATACAATCCTCTCAGTTGTAGAGGGGGCTCGTGCCGAGCAATGGAAACACTGAGTATTAAAAAATACTATTATGAATTCAACACTCGGAAAAGTCTAAAAAAAAGTAACAAGTTAAATAATAGGTAATCTGTATTGAACTGATTTTATTGACGTGAATAAATTTTAATTAATTGACAAAACTTAGCCATATCTTAATAAAATAAATTGAGTTTCATTTATTAAAATGGTACAAGTCGCAACAAATTTTCTAAGATTTTTTTTTTAAATTAAATTTTTATTTTGAACTGAAATATATAAAAAAAAAACATTTTATAAATTAAGGTTACAATCATTAAATATTAATTTTTAAACAGCGTTTTATTATAAATTTAAAATACATATACCTATTCATTTAAACAGCAAATTAAAAGAGCGCGTGGTACCTACTTTTTCTAAAGCATATCTTTTTTTTTTTTTTTTTTTTTGTTCTCGAGGGGAAAGCTGTTTATGGCTCTACTTCCCGCCAGCCCCGGGGGAGGGGGGCGGGAAGCGTATGTCGGGGTCACCGGTCTTCCAGCCCGGCGCGCGGCGACGTCATGTCCGCGCAGATGTTAGTGCCGGGCTGGGTCCCTAACAATATCCCTAAACCGGCATACCGACCAAAACCCCCCGGTGGCCATCTCCGCGCCGAGTGGGGCGACCACGGTACGTTAGCGAGAAGCGCCAACCGTAATGCCGCAGCCGCCCGGTGCGCCTCCGAGACGTATTTGTCTCGGCCGTCTCGGAGTGTGTAGGGGGCGCAGTTGCACCCCCACTAGCTTGGTTCGGGCGCCCGGGTTGTTGATGGGCGCCCGCGACGTACACAGGCCACAGTGCCGCCGCCCCTCTCGGGGTCACTTTCAGTGAGGGCGCGCCGCCCCCGCAGCGCGCCCAGCGACCCCAAGGGCCCCTTTGAGTCGTCTTTTACGACAGGCAGGGGATACCGTGGTGGGATTCTAACGCCCCCTTGCCACAGGGCAGGGCGCCGGGTCTAATTATCTCTGTTGACCCGGCGCCTCCTTCTCTGACGTCTTTGGCGGGCGGGATCGTTTCTCTCTCGATCCCGCTCCGCGCTCTCCTTCTGCGACATGACGTGCTCGCAGAAGGAGAGCACCGCTCGCCACGACCTCGGACTCTCGACCATCGAAGAGACGACGGCCGGGAGCGAGAGGTCGCCACCAACAATAGCGCGGAGAGCGCTGCGCTCCATCGCCCAGGCTGGACACTCTTGTAGTGTGTGCTGGGCTGTGTCGTCCGGGCAGTTGTCACAGTGGTGACACACGGCCGACTCCTCCTTCATTCTAAAGCATATCTGCTTTGTCCACGTAGGAAATATGTTTGTAAGAATACAATCAGTATGTTATAGTGTACTCTGCGAGTACAATACAATTTACAACAGTACATTTGTAACTGGTACTCCATATTTCGGGTCAATGACCATGGTTGTCACTATGGCATTATTTTATTTAAGCTTATTTATTTGGCTAAAGATATAACGATATAATTGATTTATAATAGTAGTAATTCAAAAAAAAATTGTTAATTAGATTCGCATTTTACTATTTCTTGTTAATCGCTGAGAGAATTTTTATGAATAGATGTCCAAATTTACAACGAATGCAATTGAAGCTTGATATTAAAACCCAGGACATTAGCAAGCTATATAGTGGCTGTGGGAAGGATAAACAGCTGGGGAGTTGACCATAATATTAGTATTACTGTAAAACAGAATTTATTTATAGAATACCTATGAAATGTATTCAAATAGAAATTCGAAAAAGCTAAAACAAACTCTTTAATATTATTTAGCCTGTACGCTAAAGGATCTTTTTCGTATTGTAAATTATTAAAAAAGAGCCATGAAATCAGTGTTGCCAACCCTACTGTTTTAACAGTAGATTTGCTGTTTTCAATTTTCATGTTGATGACCCTGTTTTCTGTTTCATACCTCATTTTTACTGTTTTTCAATGAGCGTTCTACGCTACCTGTTAGACTATGGAAGTATTTCTTAATAATCACCACATAATAAAACTTGCCTACCCACACAGCAGCGCTATCGTGGAAAGATTATTTTCAGCTATAAATGTTATGAAAACCAAATTACGCAACAGAATATCCACTACAACTAAAGGAGTATTATATTATATATTATACACAAATCCGAAATAACCGATTGCAACTCATTTGAAGTCACACACAGAAAGGCACATAGGTAAATAGATTTAATATAAATATGTACGAATTTAAGAAGGAAAATGAGATTGAAAATTTAGAATCAATATTATAATAATAACAATATCAGTAATAAAAGTAGGTGATTGTTTTAATTATAAAAGAAAAATATGAAATCTGCCTTTTTTTTCTTAAGCTACTGTTTTCTACTGTTTTTTTATTAGTGATATTATGCTGTTTTTTAGTATCTTGGAGTTGGCAACAGTGCATGAAATTGACGTTTTACTAAAACGGTTTTAGTTTGTTTGCATCGGCAAAATAAGGAAAATATCTAACTCGTATTTTGTAATTTGTTGTATTTCAAAACTAGTTTATTAGTTGTTTATTTTTCCATAAATACGCGAATTTATTTACAAATTATGAAACCGACTGGGGGTGGTGACGAATATGTACGTAATTTAAGAATGCTGCAATTTTTTTTTTCATTTACATTTCATTTGGTTTTCGTTTTTTCATTTTGCTAATTGCAATTATTGAATAAGTGTAAAATAATAAATAAATAGTTATTCATTTGGATGACAGTGTAGGGTAATCTTTGCCTAAAATAGTGGGTAATGTAGCACATTTCTCCCATGTACCTATTAAGAGTTACGTGAAACTTCGGTCAATTGAGTAAGTTAAGTCGGTATTAAAGTACAATATTTGAGAAGAGTATTAAGAATAATTTGTTTTTTAAAAAGTTTTATTAAAAAATAATTACAATTAAAAAACCAAGTGATTGTTGTCCATAAATAATAACCTCAGGAGTTTTATAATTAATAATAAATATTAAGCATTATTCATTACGGTGCAGAATAGACTTGTTTTACCAACACTATTTTAGGTTCAGCTAAGTCTAACTTAATAAAATACTGTCACTTGTATGGAAATTAAATTGTACCAAATTTGTCTAATTCTTTTGTCTTTCATATTGTTCTAACATTCATTTACTATATATTTAACAATTTGGAGACCAAACCTGTAATATCAGGAAAACCTAAGATTTTAATAGAGGTGCACTTATTGCATTTGCTTTTCTGAGAAAAAAAAAGTAGAATAGTGTATCATTATAAAATATGAACACCAAATGAATTTAAATTCCCAAGCCAAAATTATATGTTTATATTATGAAGAAACAGTAGAGATAACAAAAAGATTACACATATCAACTGCATGAGATCACAAAATGAGTACACCTCTTAGAATAGAATTTCACTAAATCTATTAATCATTAAATTGTAGCATATTATATGATTAGATATGTGTAGGGTACAATCCAATTCCAATTTATTGTTTAAAGGAAGCAAAATATAAAATTGAAATGATTATAATAGAATAAGTACTTAGGTAATTGTTGTTTTTCTACCTCATTCTACTACTGAGGCACAATTTTGTTTGCTTTTTGTTAAATATTGTTATATATTGTATAAAATTTAGAAGCTTCTTTAATTTCGGACTGGAAGTTACATATGTAAAAAAAATATCCTCATATTAAATTTCCCATTAAGAATTACTCCATCTCTTTCATCAGTTTAAGAAATCAAATCTTATAAAAATGTTTAAAATTTTCTATTTAAGGAGGAGCCAGAGCATTTAAGGAAGCTGTTTATTGGTGGCCTGGACTATCGCACCAATGATGTCTCATTGAAGGAATTTTATGAACAATGGGGTGAAATTGTTGATGTAGTAGTGATGAAAGACCCACATACTAAGAGGTCCAGAGGTTTTGGGTTTATTACTTATTCTAAGGCTCACATGGTAGATGATGCTCAGAATAACAGACCACATAAAATAGATGGAAGGTAAATTAAAAAAAAAATTAGTTTTATAAAAGTCAATGAAAAATTATGTAAGGGGAAAACGTAAAACCTACCGGTTTGATTGATATTACCCTTCCGTGCACCACGTGGGATTTTGTACACCCCAGCGAATCAAAAATCGTTATATCTTTTTAAACTTCCGCGCGAATTCCGCGAATCATCTTGTAGCTGGAGTTGAAACGTTGCTAGATCGCATAGTAACAGTGATTTAGTAGTAGCGTCGCAGGTGCAGTGGACGGTCGCCCGCAAAGTGTAGTAGGGTGTCACATACCCCATGTAGTTTGTCGTCTAAAAGGTGACTACTGGGATCTATATAATATATGAAGACTTATTAAGTTAAGATATTTTTATTTTATTTTTGTTCCTTATCTTATTAGACCTTGAAATAAAGGGCAATAAGCAGTTATTAGTTAAGAATTTTAATATAAGACTAAACCAAAGAAGATAGTCTCCTCATAGTTAGTAAAAAAGTACTATTTTTGTTACAATGCCTAAAGATAATAAAAGCATTTAATAAAGTTAACAAATTTATATTATTTTATCTCTTAATAGTCCAGTAACAATACTAATACATGTAAAATAAACTTTGAAAAGATATTCCCTGTAAAAAGATACATTGATGTTAGGGTGTAGGAAACCCCACATGGTGCAGGTCGTAACTTTTATCCACGTGGTTTACGGAGGGTTAAGGTGGGCACAGATAGTATAGTTAGCCATCCATCCAAGGTGACTTCCAATAGGTCAACCTGGATGTATTTGTGAAAGGAGTGACCAGCAGTTGATCTCAGGGTTTTAATGAAATAATATATATTGCAACAGTATTTTCAATTTCAAAAGCATATTCATTGTTGTGGCTTGATGGAACTAAATCTGGGTAGATAATATGATCAGCCAAGAATTGTAGATAAGTTGCATGTTGTGAGCAAAGACTATAGTGGTAGGAGATAGCTGTGGGATAATGAAGAGATATACTGGCTTTAGCCAGCTTAGAAATGAAAGCTTACAAATGGGTATACCTGGGTCACTATCCAGCTGTAATATATTGTTGATGTATTAAAGGTGGATGAGCAAAGCAGTGATGGCCACGAGGTTTAGGCGCGCAGTCGAGAATTTCGGCGCTCGCAGGTTCAAACCCCAGGCCCACACCTCTGACTTTTCGATGTTATGTGTGTATTCACAATGAATTAGACTTGCTTTAACCGTGAAGGAAAACATCGTGATAAAATCTGCACACCTAAAAGTTCTTAGGAATTTCTTAGGTATGTAGTCCGCCAACCCGCACTAGGCCAGCGTGGTGGACTAAGGCCTAAACCCTCAGTTGTAGAGGAGGCCCATACCCAGCAGTGGGATGTATTTGGGCTGATGATGATTAAAGGTGGGCTCTATCCCTACTAAAATCTTATCACATACTTGTCAAAAATTCTTGATAGAAATCACTTGCTTTAAGAGTGGTTCATGGATATCCTATGGCAAAGGGCCCCCCAGAATAAGCACAGCTTAGAGATACTAAATGAATAAAAATACCAGTGCATCAGTTATTTTATTATCCATATGTTAATAAAATTTTACAGAATTGTTGAACCAAAGAGAGCCGTACCAAGAGATGAAATAAAAAGACCCGATGCCAGCGCAACTGTGAAGAAATTATTTGTAGGTGGAATGAAACATTATTTTGAGGAAGAAGATTTAAGAGAATATTTTAGCACATTTGGTAATATTGTGTCTGTCAGTATAGTTGTTGATAAAGATACTGGCAAGAAACGAGGATTTGGCTTTGTGGAGTTTGATGATTATGACCCTGTAGATAGAATATGCTGTAAGTTGAAAAGTTTTTTAACTTAAATATATTCAAACTGTAATTTTAAAATACAATTCTTTTTTAATTAACTAAAGGGAGAGATGGTTCACTATTCCAATCCCAGCCATCATTCTATTTGGACCAAAAACTTTTTTCGTTTTCTCCCACGACGTCTCGAAACAACATGCGACCAAATCACTTATGAGTCAAATATAAAGTGATTGATATGTGCTAAACTTTTGTGACTTCCAGTACAAGTAAACCATGAGATAAAAGGTCAGCATTTGGATGTGAAGAAGGCGATGTCGAGAACGGACATGACTGGTGGAGGGGGTATGGGGGGTCCCGGTGGTGGGCGTCGTGGGGGTCGCGGCGGCGGCGCGTGGGGTCGGAATGATAACTGGGGGAACTCAGGTACAGTGACCTTTATTAATAAAACTTTAGCTATTGCAGCTGCTTATGTAGCTTAGAATGTAGAGGAAGATATTAAAACTGTAATTTCTAAGTATTATTTCACGCTTTTACCTCACAGAGGATGACTTAAGTTTAAGAGATCCGTAAGTTTAGATTCTTTCATACTTCTCCCGATAATAATGCACATATTAACTAAGACGTAGGCCCTCTGCCTACTGTAATACTATATCCACATTTCGCCGGATTTTAGGTTGCACGTAAAAGGAAGCAAGTTTATAACTGCTTTTAGGGACGTATCCAACCCAGTAGCGGTACTTCCATAGAAGCCCAAAAGCCCAGCTTGCCTTACAAAATTTCGATTAATTATAATATTTAAGCTTTAAATCTTTATACTGACCCCACAATAAACAATTATAAACTAGTTACTAGACATTACACAATTAACGTGTAACGCTTTTGGGCTTCTATGGAAGTACCGCCACTGATCCAACCTTCATGCTGCGTATTTACGTACTATACTAATAAATAAATAAAAACATAATAGCATTATTCGACCCGGGAATTTTAGTCCAACAAAACGACTCTTTAATTAGTCGATTTCAAATTGCCAATGAATAGTAATTCAGAAAAGGAGATTTCCAATCCATTGCTTTCTATGCCAAACTTTACACTAACAAATAGACGATAGTAGCTTTGTTTAAATAAGCAAATTAATTCTTCCAGGTGGTGGTTACAATTCTGGCTTTGGTCAGGGTTGGAATCAGAACTCGTGGGATCGTAACAATTCTGGTGGGAATTGGGGGAACCAAGGTTACGGAGACCAGAACTGGGGGGAACCTGGTAATAGTTTCGGTGGTGGTTATCAACAGGGATTCGGCGGTGGCCCTGTGCGATCCAATTTTAACTCTTCTAGATCTCAACCCTATAATGCAGGTAAGATTGTTGGAAGATCTGTTCTTTTTGGACTAAGGCTTAAACCCTCTCAGTTTTAGAGTAAGCCCGTGCCCAGCAGTAGGACGTATATGGATTAATGATGATTATCTTATGAGTCTCACGTAGTACGGTGCAAACCTATTGCCGTTCTTTAGGCATATTTCCAGAATTATTGCTGCGGCTTAGAATTCTCTAATAGAAAAACCCAAACCGCAAACACAATAACAGCCCGTTCACACTAGTCGTAAGTCGCATGTGACTAAAAGTCGAATGCTCTGATCACCATACACTTTATATGGAGCTGTTCACATTGGATGAGATGTGATTTTTAGTCTAATACGACTCAAAAAACCATCCGACGGGCCAGCGCCCGTTGTAAGACTAAAAATCGCGTCGAATCGTGCTCGCATAGGTGCCTGCTTGTTGCTGTTCACACTAGTCGTGCATCTAATCGACTCGAGCGCGTTGTTACCTCTCTCCCCGCCCCGCTTCCTAGATCGCTACACATTGCTTGCTCACTCCAATTGACTCCATTCGTGTTTTATTCGTCGTGTTGGTTGCGCGCGCGCTGTTTTTGTTTGTTGTGTGAAAATGGAGAAAGAAATAAAACCCGAAGAACTAATTCCATTAGTTCATGAAAGAGCAGTCCTTTGGGATAAAACTTTAAGTGACTACAAAAATAATAATCTGAAACTATTGGCCTGGCGCGAAATTTGTACATGGAAGAAAAAGAAAGACAACATTTCGGTAAGTGCCAGTAAAGTTTATTAACTATTATACAATACAATACAATACAACAACTCTTTATTGTCACCAATTTACACAATAAAAAAATAATTAACAATATTTTGCATATCTTATCGCTAAGAGCGATCTCTTCCGGACAACCTTTGGATGGACATGCCATTTACGTTAAGCATGGACGGTGGCATGAGATTAATAAATATGAAAAGATGTTTTAAATTAATGCTAAATACATACTACATAATTATGTATTTACAGTTGTATTATTAATTTTTAACTCATTTATATTATGCGTATCGCGCATTAGTTTGCCAAGGCAGCGAACCAATCGGGGATGTAAAATAGTCTGCGAAGTCCGATCGTATAACATTTGCAATCGGACCACCACGAGGATTATGTACTCTCTGTTGTTGATCTTGTTCTTGTATCGATTGTTCTAGTGCAAGTTCATCATCATCATCATCAGCCCATATCCGTCCCACTGCTGGGCACGGGCCTCCTCTACAACAGAGAGGGCTTAGACCTTAGTCCACTACGCTGGCCTAGTGCGTATTGTCGGACTCCCTTCTTAAGAAATTGCCAAGAACTTTTAGGTGTGCATGTTTCATCTCGATATTTCCCTTCACCGTTAAAGTACGTGATAATTCATTGTGAATACACACATAACCCGCGACCGTCGAAATTCTCGACCGCGTACCTAAACCTCAAGGCCATCACGACTTAGTGCAAGTTGAATATCTTCAAAGTTTAGACCATCCCTTTCTCTTAAATAATTATGCAATACTGCACAGGCTTTCACAATATGGATAGCGGTGTCTGGGTGGACATCCAATGGTCGATGCAGTATTCTCCATTTATTAGCTAAAATTCCAAAAGCACACTCAACAAATCTTCTTGCACGGCATAATCGTAAATTAAATATTCTTTTCGTATCATCCAAATGATTGCCTCCGAAAGGTCTCATTAAATTTGTCGTCAGGGGGAAAGCTTCATCGCCAACTAGTACATAGGGCATATCCTTTTCGATTGTTTCATGAGGAGGCCTTGGCTTTGGTATGTTTAAATTACCGTCATTCAGTTTCTTCCAAAAGGTAGTCTCCTTGAATATGGAAGAATCGCATTCTTTCCCATATGAACCAACACTTATATAAATGAAACGGTATTCTGCATCAACAACAGCTAGTAAAACAAATGAAAAATAACCTTTGTAATTGAAATACATAGAGCCGCTTTGATTTGGTTTCACTACTCTAATATGCTTGCCGTCGACGGCTCCAATACAGTGTGGGAAGTTAGCTTTAATATCAAAACCATTTGCGATGTTTTCCCATTTATTTTCATTGTCGGGCAACTTCATAAACTCTTCTTTTAATGTATCCCAGATAATGCAACTAATTTCTTTGATAATTTTACTAACAGTTGATACCCCGACTCTGAAATTGTAGTGCAGGTCTTTGAAGGAACATCCTGACGCACAATATCTGAAAATAATGTTGCAATATAATTTCAGGTAAATTAGTATCGACCAAGTGGACGAACTTACGGAATGTATGGATCCGAACAAACAAAAATGATGAAAAAAAATCAGGATCAGGGGCAAAGTCGTCAAAGCCATATGTATATAAGGAGCAAATGGATTTTTTGCGTAAAGTTGCTAGACCTAATCCTCCTCAAGAGTCTGTTGCGTCGCGTATATCTCAACCAGGGACAGAAGGCAGTACTCAGTTGTCTGAGAATTCGCAACCAAGCACTTCTAAAAGACAACAGACCATGCCACCATATCAACATATAATGGACTTAGATGTCAAAATGAGCGAGTTTTTAGACAGCAGGCTATCACAACAAACTGATCCCCCGATTTTATCATTTTTTAAAGGTATCCTACCGTCTGTTACGTCTTTCGACGATGACAAAACGTTGGAGCTTCAATCAGGTGTATTATCACTGATACAACAAATCAAAAAGAAACCTGAAAACAGACTTTATGCAAATAATTATAATTACGCGCGTGATAGCACACGGCGATCGGGGTATTCGACACAGAACTATAATTATTTATCTACCGATGAATCCGGATATTCCTCTCAAAACCAGGCTGTTCTTACCCCACATGGGTCTGGATATGCAAGACGTCAAACGTATGAGGAAGGATCGCCTGCTGCATCTACTTGGTCGGAAAGTACTGACTTAAATTTCTCCGATTTTTGAATTATTGTAATATGTTGCGCTGTTTACCTACTTAAAATAAACAAGTTAAAATAACTTTTGTTTCGATTTCAATACACCTCAGAAATCACACTACAACTGCTACAATCAGACTACTATACTACAAATACAATCTGAATATTTGTAGCAGTTGTAGTGTGATTCTAAAAAAAACACTTACCTAAGAAATATTGACAGTCTTTCTTCAGGACAAATGCAGTCTCTAAAGGCTAGTTCGCATTAGGCTAGTATTTTAGTCGAGTAGAGAGTAATTTAGTGGCTAAACTACTCGCTACTGCACAGAAATCGTTCACATTACGGTCCAGTATAGTACACAAGTGACTGGTGTTTTGCAAGATGAACGAGCTGCAATGCAATAGACTGAATAAACTCATTAAGCTAATCGTAATGGCTATTTTACAAGAGGTGGATGAAGAAATTTGTTTGATTAAAAAAAGAAGGTATGGGTATGATAATGGATCTATAGAAGAGATAAACTAGGCGCTACAAATTGTCTTCTGAAGGAATTAGCATTGGAAGATCCCAAAGAATACTTTACGACGATTTTGGCCGCCACTAATGAACTCTACTAATCAAACATGTTCGGACTTGTTTAGCCGGTAAACCAGTGACACGGAGGCGTGGTGGGAGGCGCTACTCGACCGTTAAAAATAGAACAAAATGGATTGACTCGACTAAATTATTTACTAACCTACTCGACAAAATTTTTGGTGTTCCGACACATTTTGCCACTAAATTACTCTCTACTCGACTAAAATACTAGCCTAATGCGAACTAGCCTTAAATGTCGTATTCCGATACGTGATGCTCGCAGAAACTCTTGACAGTAGGTCGTTGAAAGTTGCTTGTGACATTCTAAAATAATTAAAGAATTTTCGTTCGTCATTTTTTAATTCATGTTTAATACATTTTTATAACTTCCCAAAGTCGATCTTTCTGTTAGGATTGGGTGCATCCAGTATTTTCTTGGAATTGACTTTTTTTCAACTTTTTTAATTTTCTTCGTAAGTAGTAGAGCACAACAAGTTCTTCGTCGGCGTCCATCTCGCGAGTTCGCTAAATACCGAATGGCGCGAAACTACGACCTATACGACTCGCGACGCAGTGTGAACAGGTACATCAGACTTTCGACTTTCAGTGTGCCGCAAGACCACGCAAATGTGTGTGACTTTTTTTCGTGATCCACGCGTATTTATTTTAAGTCTGTGAACCAAAAAAATTATTGTTTCTGCTATTCACGAAAATTTTGTATATGAGTGTGGGATTAGATCTAGATGTATGACAATTGCATTTTTTTTTCCAAGGTGGCGGAAACTTTGGTGGCAACAATAATACCGGCGGTGGCGCGTCTGCAGGTGCTAATGCCACTGGAGGAGGCAACCAGGAAAGATTTTAGGCCATCCGCTAGCCTCGTGTAAGTATCATTCCTACGAGCCTAATATTCATTATCGCTGATCTCTAAATTGCATATATAACAAACATTCATAACACCATTTATATATATGAAAAAAATAATCATAATTTTGAAGTACCTACTTATTTGCTAACGATATCGACCCGTAACTAACAAACTAATGATAAACGAATATTTTTTTAAAGATTTATATTTCGAATGATATATTTTTGGATATTTTTTTTAATTGTTAAAGTTTTTTTCTGTACCTGCAATGGTGCAATTAATAGTGATTTCCCTGTGTACTCACGAAGATATTTTTCAATGCTTAGGTCTCAAGTTGTGCTTAGTTGAAGCTAGGCAGGGAGACAATTTTGTAGTGAAGGAAGGTAGGCCACGCGACAGCTAGCTAGTGAGGGACAAGCGGACTAATAGTGAAGCGACCACAATTTTGTCTCAGTTCGATTGATCTTAATAGTGCAGTTCGGATGTCAGGATATTTAAAAAAACATATGCTGCGTACACACACTTGGTGCTTAAATAATAATGGTGTCCATAAAAGCGCGGCCAAAAAAATTTTTTATTTGCAGATAAGTATTATGGTGCGAAAATAAAATTAAACATTAATATTTATTCAATGGTTTTGGAAATTTATAAAATTATAGATCTCCGTAAACGCCTTATTTTTTGTTTCAAAAAGTCGTTAGGCGACTTCAACTTCGATATTTGAATACTAGTTAGTTATAATATATGCATAGCATAAAAATATATTTTAAGAATTGAACGATAAATATCGTCATAAACCGAATTTCAATTTAAGATCAAGCGGACTGAACATTACTTATTAATTTCTCATCAATTCAGGTTTGTTCATGACCAGGTATAGGTTATGGTAAACATTTTTCTAACCATTAGATATTATATCACAATTACCACAGGTTTTACATATTTTTTATAAGTGTCAACACAATATAGACACTGTTGTGTTATTGAGGCATTTATTAATAACTCAATTGTTTAATATTTCATCGACTGTAAAAGCTGTGGCAATGTTCTTCTTTCTTAGATAGTAAGTGGAGACATAGTTTGTGTTTATGTTTTATTGTTGTTGGTGGAATTTTATTTTTCAACTTGATCGTTTATTAGACACGCATGGGTACATTCCAATATTATTTTTTCGGGAAGTGTAGTTGCATTTTAACTTAACTCGTTTGTTACTTGTGTGTTTCATACTGAAGATTGATTACGCCAATAATATAAATTATATCAGATGTACGTGTTTCGATGTTAAAATATAAAGTTTTATTATATATAAATTGCGTCTCTAAAATATATAAATGCAGTTGAAATATTTCCAATATTTAAATCGATCGATTAAGATGAATATAAAGACGTAATAGAAATTATATAACTATTGTATGTGATGCATTACTTTAAGTTATTATATAAGAAGATATACTTTATTTCTCTATTTCTGTGTTTAACATAGAATATAACTTTTCGTCTTGTATGTTGTGTGTAATCGTATAACTACTGTGTTCCATGGACTCTTCTACACGTGGCGAGCTTTCCTCAATGGAAAAGGCCATGGTAAGTCGATTTTATCAAAATAAAAATATATAACGAAGCAATCGCCTTTTTTTTCAACATATCCTTTTATTACAACTATTTCAAACATTAATAAATACCGCTTGTTTTAAGTACAACGCAGATTATAATATTTACATTATACCTACTATACATTTTTATTGACGATTTTCACATTGAAGATTGTACATTATTTTCAATGTAAATTATTGTGTCGTGTTTATAGTATGTATTATAAAAAAACCCAATGAAAAATATAGTAAGTTGGGTACGGAGTTAAATTTAAGTCTATTTTATTAATGTACAATTTCTATATAACTCAAATATTTCTTATATTTGACGGGTTAGTCAAGCCCCCATCAATGTGAGTCTATTATCGAATAAAAATAATAAGACTCCTAATATTATATTTGCCAATGTGAAAACCGTCTTGCTACTAAACTAATGTATGGCCTTAGTGCCATCTACATTGTAAATTTTTATGGACATTTTATTATAACAATTCTTATCTAGACTAGAATCAATGTAAGTGGTATTTTAAGCCATTTAGTTGTGTGTTGGCTCAGCAGTTTTTTTTATGTATGACAGTTGGAGCAGAGAATACTTCTTGGAACAAAAGGTTTATTGTTGAATACTATATGAGACAAATCAAACATCTCGGAAGAATTAGTGGCTGAACCTAATATTATTGGTGAAACAAAATCACATAGGCTTAGTTTGTTCGGCCAAGTGATAAGAATGGGAGACGATCGAGCCACCAAATGGGTCTACTGGGGACTGCCGAATGGACGTCGGCCAGTATTACGGCCGGGATGCTGCTGGTAGGATCAAGTTAAGAAGGATTTATGTGAAGTTCGCGTAATCCCATATCAAGTAAAAGCACAGGATAGGCTTTAATGGTGTCCCTTGGTGACGGAGGCCAGGACTCACTTTAGGTCGTTGCGCCGTGATAAGTAAGCAAAAGTAAGTAACTGAATTCTCACGACCACGTTATTGGTTTTATAATAGCCCGGCAAAATGGCAACACAACTATTGATGTAAAGTTGAAAGCTGTCGAAATAGAGATAAAAATTACTCTATAATTTGGAACAGTTTTCTTATAATTTCTCCATTCATTCGCTTAAACAAAAAGGGCAGCAACACGTGTACATCTTCCAAGAGTTGTAAGTATTGGACAGTGTTAATGCCTCATCGCCAGTTTTTTTATTCTAGTACTACAAAGTGACTACAGCGTTCCTGATGGTAAGCACGATACTGCGCAAATAATGCGTCTAGTGGCGACAGACTCCTATTTATCGTCATTTAATACCGTCATGTCGACTGTTAAGATGCAAGTTGATTCGCTTTGCCCGTCTGTCAACACAATAATCTAGAACGAGTTGATATAATGTATATAAGGATATTATCTTTTGGTGGTGGTCTATTTCTCGAGTGCGCTAGGTTGCTGTGGCGGCAGGCACGGGCAGGATGCTGTCGGACAATAAGGCGTGCCCAACACAGTCGGGAACAAACCTGAGGCAGCTGCTAAATGTCTGGAAGAAAAGGGATAATTTTATATCGATTCAAGTGCTTATGATGGAGACGATTTATGAAATTATTATTATCTTTGATGACGAAATAGTGGGAAAGTTTTAAGAACAGGTAACTTATCTCACGAAATGATAATTATTGAGTTAAATTGAATTGAAGATTTGAATTTAATTTAATTGAAAGAAACTAATAACTGTCCGAACCGGTTCTTCTCCATGACATGACTATGCATCATTCAATTTATAAAACATAAAAGTAGATACCTGTATTGTTGATCAAGATGGGCTTTCTCTATTCGTTTGTCTTTAGCTCTTCTATTTTGAAACCATATTTTCACTTGTGTTTCGCTGAGTGATAATGCTGAAGCTAATTCACACCTATAAAAGGCGTGAAGGTTTATTAATAAGACAAGAGGTACCTACACCTAATGAAGAAATGATTAGTTTGAAGGACTTTCGTAGGCTCAGAATTTTCTATCATTAATATTTCGTTATCAATCTTTCTGTACGCACATATAATTATTTATTAAATACAGAAAGCGTTGAAAATTTTTAAACAAAAAAATTTGGAAACATTATGGGAAAAGTCAGAACAACCTTGAAATAGCAGAGTTCCTGTTTCTTTAACTGGTGGGGATATATATAAAATGGAATGTGACAACTATTACGAATAATGATAAAAACAATTTGACTGATGCTAGAGTAGCTCTTACTTAAATAGATTGAGATATTTTAGAAATGTTTATTTTACCTCCTGGTTCTAGCAACATATTCGCCTCTTGCATATTCAAGTTCGAGACGTAATGTTTGATGAGCAGAAAACGTCGTCCTCTGCCGACGTGGTCGACTCTCTTTGCGTCTCCTTCGAGCCACTATAAAGTAAGAAAAGTAACTTTTATGACATAGGTAGGTACAATTTACTTTTAAAGGTTATCTTTTTACGTTTTGTTGTTTTGCAGGATATTTAGACAAGAGTAGTTTGTGCTCTATCAGCCTTGATATTAACAGCTTATATCTTGCTTAAAAAAGGGCATTACAAATGTAAATATGGTTGCTGTTTGTCTTCACGAAATTCGCTCCTTGCCATATTATACAGTTACTGTGATGTGTTTAGTTTTAATTGTTTAGGGTGTTGATAACAAACAAGATCTTAGTTAAGTAAGTCGGTACAAGTATGTGCCGAGTGATCTAGAGGTCCTGGGTTCGATTCCCGGGTCGGGCAAAGTGTTATTGGGTTTTTCCATTAGGAAATTCTCGGTAACAGCACGGAGTCTGGAAATGTGCCCGAAAAACGGCAATAGTCTCGCCCCCTATTACGTGGGACTGATACATACTCGGCGAAATGTGGATGCAGATATGCACCTCTGCCTACCCCTTCGGGGAACACAGGCGTGAGTTTATGTATGTATGTAAGATCTTAGTTGATTTGTAGTGGAACAAGTAAATGAAAAAAAATATACCAGTACCAGAAAAATTGAAATGTTTCACCATAAGGAAATAAAACAGTCCCAAGTCTTAAACCTACTATAAATCAAACAAAACCATCTTGATCAATCCATTTTCAAACATGGAACTCACTATTAAGCGATTTGTGGGTGCCTGTTTCAATCCAATGATCATCGACCATTGGATTGAAACAGGACGTCATCAATTACAACTACTCTTTCGCAAGTTTAGTATTAAAACTACTAATGTTAGAGATGTTTCACATTACGCAGAATGAAATTTATACCATACGCGCTACGTTAAGACGAATTTTTAAGGTTTCATTGTAATTCCTATACGCACTAAGCGTCGGTGAGTGATTGAACCATGAGAAAAGTGTGCTTGTAAGAGCTCTGTGATTCCGCACCATATTGTCCCGGAAGTGAAACCCTGCCTGCGCACCGGACCCTTGTGAATCACGATAATATAATCGTTTATGCGCCATTTGATACAATAGGTATTTTTTATGATTAATATTTTGTAACCCTCGCGTTAACGATCCATTATTAAATGTAGTTTAGGTTAACTATGGATTAAAATTGAAAGTGTTCCTATTTAAACACTGACACTATATTGATAATGAATATCTTATTTAACGACAAAATTCAGTCGAATTAATCATTGCAAAATTCTAAAATTGTTTTTTTGGTAGTCTAGTGACACAAAAGCTGTTAAAGATGTTTAGGTGTAGTGAAGTGGTCCAAGTAGAATATCTAAGAAATTATTCCCGCATGACTACCATTTACAATATAAGTATGTTTATTCATTTTATGAACACATGCTTACATACATACATAATCTCACGCCTGTATTTCCCGAAAGGGTAGGCAGAGGTGATAATTACTGCCCCCACATTTCTCCACGAATGTATCAGTCCCACGTAATAGGGGGCGAGCCTATTGCCGTTTCTCGGGCACAATTCCAGACTTCGGGATGCTACTGAGTATTTCCTAATGGAAAACCCAATAACACTATGCCCAACTTGGGAATCGAACCCAGGACCTCTAGACCGCACGGCACATAGACATACTAGTGCCGCGAGAGCACGAGGCAGTTTATAAAGAAGGGAATTAAAAATACTTGAGCCGGCGTAAAGTTACAAAGCTAACTGGTGCAGCTACGACAGTAACATGCAACCTTATTGGTTTGACTCGAATGAGTGGCGTTCTATTTGCGTTAAAAATGATACGTCAAATATTTTTTCACATACAAAATCAAACAAAACACGGTAAGAGATTAAAGCGCTAAGCCAGCGTCATATGGCGTTTCGGTGTCCGTTACAATGACGTCCGGTCAATTAGTGATTGATTCACGATAGGCTGCGCACTGCACGCAGAACCGGGATTTGCTTTTCACAATATTATAAACATTATAATTTATGATGGACAACATTATTTCTAACAACATTGACCGTATATCTGTAACTTCAATGTCATTTACTTGATGGTAAATTTGAAAATTATAAACGGTAGGTTTAGACAGTTCTGTAAATAGGCCGGTGCCACCGGTGCCCAAGCACAGGGCGTAGACTCTGGGGGGCGCAATTATATTAATAAAATATTAATATTTTTTCGGTTTGCTCTTAAAAAGTTCCCGCTGCGCCCCTAGTATCGAGCACTAGAATGAAATAAAGTAGGCCCATACATAGCATGTATCTAGCTACCTATAATATCTAAAAAAAACTAGGGCGCATTTATAAAAGCTCGCACGGGCCGCAGAAAAGGCTATTTACGGCACTGGGTATAGAGAACGGAACACGGAATTTTTCGGTAGAAATAAACAAATATGATTAATTGGAATGTTTATTTGTTTATTTTCTAGAACAGCCGTACTTCCAACCCTGTGTAGTAAGTACATGTACACATTCAATCCACTATTAAAAATAGACTTTGGCAATTGGTAGTTAGGTCGAGGTTTAGGCGCACGGTCGAGAATTTCGGCGGTCGCAGGTTCAAAACCCAGGCACACACCTCTGACTTTTCGAAGTTATGTGTGTATTCACAATGAATTATCACTTGCTTTAACGGTGAAGGAAAACATCGTGATAAAACCTACACACCTAAAAAAGTTCTTAGGGATTTCTTAGGTGTGTAGTCCGCCAACCCGCACTAGGCCAGCGTGGTGGACTAAGGCCTAAACCCTCTCAGTTGTAGAGGAGGCCCGTGCCCAGCAGTGGGACGTATTTGGGCTGATGATGATGATGATGATGAGTTAGGTCTTAGTCCCCCCAGCGAGACGGATACTAATTTCATAAACATTAACTATAGGTACACAAAATTACATCATTACTATCATCAGCCCATATAGGTACACACGTCTTACTGCAGGGCACTGTCCTCTACAACTGAGAGCAGTTAGGCTTTAGTCCACCGTACTGGCTTAGTGTGGGTTTGCGGACTACACACCTACGATATAACATAAAATTACAAGACAGTTAATCTAAACATTATTGTGTACTATAACATCAAGTAACTAGTTAGGTATTACTTTTTGTCTAGAAAATGTTTTCAAGATAACCGTCATTAACCTGTACGCACAAGTGAAATGATTTGAAATTGTTTTCGCTAAACAATCACGCATCATACTTATAAAGAAGATAATAGATGTAGTCCTAATGGTTCGCATGACGTGTGTCGTTAGCGGGAGGATGCGTGCGGATGCTCTCAATTGTTCTTCTTATTATTTGTTAGCTGGGAACATTTCTAGTTGTACATCACATATAACCCTGAACAAAAAATCTTCTCGATAAAGACGTACCTAAGGAAAATACAGTAAATATATCTCATCACCTTATTAAAATTATGTCATATAGGTACCTACCTATAACGACTAGCGTGATGGACTAATGCCTATATATAACGATTCCTTGTCCTAGAGGAGTCCCTTGGCAAGCAGTAAGACGTAGGGTCCTATATGGGCTTATAATGATGAACTTAAGATGTTTCTGTAAAAGACTTATACAGGGAGTAAATAGACTGTGATCGTAAACTAAGACTGGTAATAGTTACGGTGTTAAAAAAAATCTCGACAAAAAATAAAAATAAACACCACCAGCATCACAGCAACTATTACATGTCTTAGTTTTAGATCATATAATAATTCTTTGCAACATTAAAGAATTATAGCCAATACGGGCTTTAATATAACTTATAGTACCTACATTAGACTGTAGTAACCATTATACGCCCTCTTATTTAACACGGGACCCCTCCTTTATAATAAGTCCTCCTGGCTTTGGCTTAGACCTAAGCTTAGTTCACTACGCGAACAGTAGGTTGGTAGATTTTTTTTACGGTAATGTACCTACTTTGCTTTATCATCATCATCATCAGCCCATAAACGTCCCACTGCTGGACACGGGCCTCCTCTAGAGAGGGTTTTGCTTTATATGAGAAATTTATTAAAGACGCATGTTATTTTTAGAACTCCTAAAAGCCAGATAAAGCTTGAAGGCATCTTTGATTCAAAACTTTAGATTAACTCAGCTATTGTTTCAAAAATGTTATGATTAATTTTATAATAGAAATACACAATAAAATAAAAATAAAGTTGCAAAATATCAATTGAAAACGAAATCAGAAAGGGGTGTTGTGAGAGTCGTCAGCTGCGTGAATCCCTTCTATCCGGGCATAAGTACTTATGTAATTGGACCACAATGGCCAAATATGTCAGATAATAATCTGACTGAGTGTTGTCACATTAAGTTGTCATTCGCTCAATCGGCTCGAAAGTAAATTTTCGTCAGCATTAATGAATTCAGATTATTATAATTTGATTAAAATATTGTTTTTGTTGAATAAATGAAATTAAATTAAATTTGGACGTTACGTTGTTGTTTTACAAGAAATATTCGTATTTATACTTGTATTATCAATATGTGTATGACGGTTGGCGCTATAAATAATGTTCTACTGAACTCATGTTATTAAATGCGTCCACATCTTAATGCTATTTTTTATGTTTGCACTTCACCATGTCACTTCACTTCTACCTGATGGCATTTGTAGTGTGGTCCAAATAGAGTGTCGATTGGCAGGAAATGATGGAGATTATCCTTCACTAGTTGATAAAATTATCCTGACCGGATATATGCAGGTTGATTCCGGAATGCGACTTCTCTCGTGTATTATTATTGTGTGATAACACATAATACTATTATATTAATTTATTGTTAATTTAATTTATTGTGTCAGAACTCACTACGACTCTACCATTTTCTCCAGACGTACCATTCTCTGAAATTTAAACCGAAAAGAACTATGGCGGACTAATGGAATACAATACAGGATGTATTCAGACCGTGTCGGGATTTTCTTTAACGCCAGGGGGTTTGTAATCACCTTAGCTATTACCTGCCCTCGTTTCCGATTACGGTCTGAATACACCCTGTATAGTTGAGGTAGCGTCGTGGACTAAGGCCTTAACCCTCTTAGTTGCAGAGGAGGCCCGTACCCAGCAGTAGGATGTATATGGGCTGATGATGATGAGGTAGCTGTCCTGGTTTGTACTATCCATAGATTTTTAAAAGGCAAGACCGACCGACGAGGAAAACATGCTGTGCAAGAAGGGATTACAAATGCTGAAACAGTTTACAAATTTTAAGGTATCAAGAGTAAATTTCAGTGTTCATATTATGTTATTTGAAAATTTCAGGCTTCACCTTACAAGGAATGTAGAAATATACTATATCAATAAAGAACTTACACAGATACTACGAATAATTATGGCTTCAACGATTGAGTAGTAGCGTATCTCTATGTTGTTATTCATCGTCTCTATCAAACCTCACCCTACCAACTATCAGACGGTCATTTACCCTAAAAAACAGCCGCATTGTTGTTAAAGATTACAGAGATGATTGAGATTAATCAACAATGCTAACAATAGTTGTGGCTAGGGTAGCCGGCCCCTTAAATATTCATTACAGATCCCCTAATTACGATTCCATTCGACCATTTACACAGCGAGATGAGAAAACTGCACACCTGACTTGTTCTATATCTTTTTTATTGTTTTCAATAGCTTTTATACAAATAATAATATCGTGAAGTGGACGCTTCGCCGCATTCCAATCCAGCTGAATAGGCTCGTAGGAAAATTGTTGAGAAACAACTTGCTTTTTGTGTTTATTTTCCGAAGATTAAGCAACGGTTTGTGGGTTTTATACATTTGTTAAAACCATATAGCCAAGTTAGGAACGATGTTCTGAATATCTTGTATATGGTTCAGAGAGCAACACGCCTCAGGAGTGCGTAAAGAAGTGTGTTCTTACATAATTTTAAACTCACGTGGTAAAGGAAAACTCCATAAGTAAATTAATTATAGCTGATCAAATCTCAGTATTACCTATTAAAAATATATTTACATACATAAATCCTAAATAAATACACCCAACAGTCACATACATAGTTCTGACCCCACACTAGGATACAAGTCCTGTGTCGTGGGTATCAGAAAGTACGAGAGACTTTTCGGCCTCACAAACACCCAGACCCGAAACGAATATTTTTGGATCACACAAACATTTGTCTCGGTGCGGGGATCGAACCCGCGGCCTCTCGTTTCGCAAGCTGGTGTCTAGCCAACTGCGCCACGAGGCTGTCAATTCTTAACTAAATCTAATTTTAAACCATTACTTCATCAGAAACAATAAAAATAACAGCCCTAACAACAACAACAAAAAAGTTGAATATACCTAGTGTCCTAAAAATAGGACAATGGGCAGGAATGGGTTAATTAGCTTAATTCAGGACTATTTTGCTGTGAACAAAGATTACACCCATATAATATGACAGAGGGATGAGGACAGCACAAATTACTACTAATATAAATCTAAATGTTACGTTTCCAGGCGAGCGCTTCCGGCGGATTTGCACACGTGTCCGCTCTCACAAACGGCGGGCGGTGTAAAAATTTCTAAAGCTACGTATTGAAGCATAATCTAATTGTAGTGTAACTGATACGACATTGAGTTTAAGTGGATATTAACAGAAAAAAACTATGTAACAGTTAGAAAGACTATTTGGAAATGGCATAATATTGGTGCTAATTTTTGTATCGTTCGTGATTTACACTTTTTAAGCTGTTAGTTGTTATTGTTATGGCACGGAATAGGAATGCCTGGAAGAAGGTGGTACGAAGTGTACAGGAGAGCCACACGCATGGTGGTCACGACCCTCAGTAATGAGGAAACGA
The DNA here is from genome assembly GCA_907164795.1 of Hemaris fuciformis. Taxonomy (NCBI): domain Eukaryota; kingdom Metazoa; phylum Arthropoda; class Insecta; order Lepidoptera; family Sphingidae; genus Hemaris; species Hemaris fuciformis. The sequence continues at coordinate 4,754,101 of OU015443.1, forward strand.
CTAGAAAGAAGTTGTTATTGTTATAAGATTAGCTCTATTGGCTTTGTATGCAGTTGAGTAAATTATGCTCCTAATGGTAGGCAGTTACTGCTGCCCATGGATTTCAGTAATGCCATAGAAAGAAGTCGTTGCGTTTATTGCAGCAGGGAGTTTATTGAAGAGAACATATTATATAAGTGGTTTCAATGACAACTAAAAAGTACCGTATGCGTCCGGATTTATTTCAGGTAATATTATATACTTTACTGCGACAATAGATGCTTTGATACATCCCTTTTACCAAAAACTTGATTGACGAAATCATATTAACCAATTCTAGAGAGAAAAAATTCTTTGCAGATCTAAATGCTTAAAGTTCTTTGTGACATTCAGTATCACGATAATTCGTAGAACTCGTTCGTTCTGTTAGAAAACAAATGGATCGAGCTAGTATTTAGGAACACCTGATCATAAGTAGGAGCAATTATAATTTACGCGAGACTGAAGTATAAATAAAATATATAATAATTTAAAAATATGTCTTTACTTAAATTTATCTATGATTCGGAATGTCGTTTGAACTCTCCGATATAGTAAATAAATAGGGCGTATTACGTGATTTATTGACTAATTTTGTAACTTAAAATTCTCTAGAACCGAATACGCGTACATACAATACGATTGAGTTCTGTTAATCAAGTTCATCATCAATCATATAATTCATTTTTATCTAAAGGTGAATGTAGTGCGACCTAAATTGAGTGACCATTGTCCGCAACCCGTTGGTCACTGTGGCGGCCATATTATGCACGTTGGTCGCTATCCAGACCGATATAAGTATTTGTACAACCAGCATAACGGGCCTCCGGCAATCACAACCGTCGAACGAAAACCAACAATATTTCTTCATTTCAATTTTCTTTGACAGTTGTTACGACCATACCGACTCCTCATTTATAAAGACAATTAAATACGCTAAAAATTACCATCGTACATATTTCATGCACCACGGATTCCATGAAATATAGCAATGGATCTTAGTAAATTTTGCAAAGGTTTAATTAGTGAAATGTGAAAGCCATAGTTAGAAAATAACAGTGAACGCCAATGCTAAACTATGAAACGCAAGCACAACAAACTCGCAACCTATTTAATTAAAACCGAAACTCCGGTTCAAACAAACATCGCCGTAATGAGTTTCATGGATTGTTATTTAGTAATAGTTATTAGAATTGAACAATGGACAGATTTTATAGCGGTGTAGCGGAACACTGCCGGCAATTTTCACATGAGAGCGACTCCCAATGGATGCTGGCTCGTTTGAATTGAGAGGCGACGAGACGTGGTGGCGTAATCGCATCACCGCCGACGCTAAGCGAGCTGTCGCAACGCCCGCCGCCCACGCCTCGCCTCCAACACCCCTGAAAGCTTTTTCACCGACGCGACAAACCATTATGGTTCTATTTATAAGGATCCACGCAATTCCCACAATAAAAAGATTAAAATGAATTTTTTTCGAATGTATTGTTTGCCGTCTCGTAGTTCTCATTGGGAATTTGAATAAATCGATGGAAAAAATACAATATGTTTAATTGCGTACTAACAGCAAAGGTAAATGTGAATTTTTTATCGTTATTTGGATGAATTTTCAAAAGTATGTAACTACTAAGATGGCGATGTCTTAAAAGTTCCTTTTTAACATTACTGCACTCGAGTAGAGCTGGGTCGAACGCCTCAAATTTAAAATCTATTGCTATTCCGAAAGGAATTTCACAAATTAATAGTATCTTTGTCAAGTACCAATCATAAAACTCACCATAGGACACAAAGTTTGAATGGTATTTATTTATTATTGTTTACTAGCCGATGTAAAATTAATTATATTCGGTTTATAATTTGGTATCTCAATCCTTATTATCTGATTTACTTATTTTTTTTTAATTCATTTTCACACAGCACATTTGAATGTAGCTATTCCGTGAATTTTCATGTTTCTTAAAAATAAAATTTAGCATGCTTGTCTGGTCTGGTCTGGTCTGACCCATCATTTTAAGTACACTTACATTATGTAACTCCATTGTAAAATACTGCCTCTACGAGACAAGCTCGGCTTAGTGTAGAGTCAGTAGGATAATGTTGTTGATGTTGATGTTATTATATCTATGTCATGCTTCTCTAGTTATATAGGTCTTACAAATAAACAATATTGTTATTGTATTATTATTATAGTTAATAACATGAAGTTTTTTTAATAATTACCAAAGGAATATATTGTCTGTTTGATTTGTATTTGCAAAGGATAGAACTACGCTGTTCTCAGCTTTGATTGAAATCGGAAGATGCAACAGCTTTGCTGTCTCGATTCGTTCAGCGAATGAGATTATCGGATGCCTATTAATCCTATCCCGTCCTTTTTTTCGTTCTTTAGCACTTTCTACCAACAGTAATACATACATAACTAATACAGGTCATAGTAACGGTGACTACAAACACCTTGACGTTACAAAAAAATCCGATAAAAATAATCATTTTGACGTTTTCCTAATCACCATACATTTCATACTTAAGTATGGTTGTTAGGAAAATGGCATTGTTCTTATTTTTTGTCGGGATTTTTTGTAACGTCAATGTGTTTGCAATCACCGTAACTATTGTCTGTCTTAGTTTTTTATCACGATCTGTTTTCACTTTGTATACTATCAAATAAATAAATACACCCAACAGTCACATACATACATAGGTCTGACCCCAGATTAAGATACAAGTCTTGTGTATTTCTGGTCTCACATAGGTACACCCAGACCCGAATCAAATATTTTTAGATCTCACAATCATTTGTCTCGGTGCGGGGATCGAAACCGCGGCCTCTCGTTTGGCAAGCTGGCACTGGCTACTTTTAATACCTCAAAAGAATGTTAACAAAATAAAAATCTTATGTAGCACAAGTACCCAAGTGAATAGAAATGTTCGTAAAAGGAATAATATCCAAATAAACATAAAATATTCTAACAGTTTTTTATTGATTCTACAAAGAAATGTCCGGTACAAAGATGAGTGAAAGGATTAAGGCCCGGTGTCCTCCGAAAAGGTTTATCTGTCCAATACCTCCCATTATGTTGAAATATTTTTCTAGTGATATTTTATTTGAAAGTGTATTCCAAGGTATCAAATGATATCTTTGATCTCTGCTTTTATTCGAAGGAGCTTGAAAATTATTTTTATTAAAATATAAAAATATTCATGAAGGATTTGATAAAGCGTATCTTGTTGTGAAATCTATTTACGAATCTTAGTAATGCTGTTTTCGCTATTTATTCAAAAATCATATATATTTTTTTCATAATAAGTTGGCAATACTCTTTTCGTCAGAAAAGTGCAATAACAAGGCAAAAACCTGGTCATGTATTTTTTTAACCGTCTATAAGATGGGGGAGATTTCGAATTCGTCGTAAAGGATACTCCAAATGAAAACCCTTTAACATTTTTTAAGTCTTATTTCTTATGTGAGACTATTTCTAGTCATTGGTTATCGCTGCGACTTAGTTAGCACATACAAAATTGCCCATTGTTAGGGTTCCGTATGTCCGAATAAAAAAACGAAACCCTTATAGAATCACTCGTGTGTCCGTCTGTCTGTCCCTCACAGTCAATTATCTCCGAATCTACTAGACCGATTTAGTTGAAATTTGGTACACAAATCAATTTCTGTGACCCAAACGCAAAGGTGTGAAGTGAATAGATGAAATCTGTATGTGGGAGGTCATTTTCGGGGGTAAGGTGGATAATTAAATACATATATATTTTTGAAAATGCAACGTGTGCCATATCAAATGGAACGTCTTGTTGTGAAGACCAATTGTATTTTTTTAAAGTAATTTCAACTTTGTTTAAAGTGAGAAACTTGGATTTTTTTTTTTATTATTTTTAACTATTATAGCTGTTACTCGCAACTCCGTATGCCCAACATTAAGACATTAAAATGATTTTTTGGCATATTTTTCATTGATACACCTATTGGCCGTAGCGTGATATTAAAAAGCCTATAGACTGCCTCAATATATGGACTATTTAGCTCAGTTATCTAGTTTTTTCAACTCCTCCTGTTTATCGTCTTCTGATAAATTTCGTTTCGGGGTAAAAGACAAGTTAGGTCTTCCAAAGACTGAGCTTCACTGCGTTCATTTTTGTGCGTGCTACTATCGATCTTGTGAGTTGCAGAGTGTATGGTGGTTTCATATGTTTATTGATTTAAAAACAAAAATCAATTCTAACCAGTACTTCCTCAGAGTAGCGCGTTCAACCAAGCAAACATAAACTCCTCAGCTTTATAATATTAGTATAGATTACGCAAGTACAAATGTGGTAAAGCCTCGCTAAAGCTAGCTTGGACTGTCAGCTTGAACAGCGCGGTGCTACTAGCATACAAAATATCCTCGATATTCAACAGCTTCTACATATCCGTGTCAAAAAATGCTATCATCAGCATATACGTCGCATAGTTGGGCACGGGCCTCCTCTACAATTGAGAGAGTTTTGGCCTTAGTCCACCACGCTGGCCGAGTGTTGGTTGGCAGACTACACACCTAAGAAATTCATAAGAACTTTACATGTGCAGGTTTCATCACGAAGTTTTCTTTCACAGTTAAAGTAATAAAAAATTTAAGCCTTGGTGAAATTAAAGTTATCTCACTGATCTAAATGGCCGAAAAAAGCCTTGTAAGTTGTAATACGAATTGTAGAAAAAACCCAAGAATGTAATAATATAGATTAATAATAATAAAATAAAAATCATAGAAAATCATGTGGCAGTAGCCACATATGAACGTGAAGTATGGTCCAAAGTAAATTCTTAAAATTTACTATAACAATAGCAAAAAAATCGGGTAGCCGAGTATTTTTGTGATTCTGTGATATGAACAGTGTTGAATTGCTAATTTGAAAGATAATAATCGAATCAAACACTTCAAATATATCGATTAAAAATGTATAACTGGTGCCTCAATTTTGAACTCTAAGAAAGCGAATTCCAAGGCAACAGCTAATTTTACATAAAACATATATGTAGGTACCAATTGATTCATTTTCCATACATACATTGCCTTCTCCGTGGCCTAAGTCGCGTACGTGGTCAAGGAATCTAGTTCTATTACTAAGTCGTGGAGAGTAAAATTGGGTCTTTCCTTAGATATTTCTGCGTAGAAGCTTCAAGACTGGAACTCTGTCTGGGTCAAAGCATATGACTAATAATTATTATAACATAGTACATACAAAAAAAATCTAGTTGTGTGGAGAATTACAACCCTTTTTTAGCCCTTGGGCTTAAAAGTGTAAATACAATTCAAAATATTTAAACGATTATCCGATATAGCCTTTTAATAAGTTTTATTTTAGCGTAGTGCAAAACAATGAATTTTTCGAACTCATATTTCTATTTATTTGTGTGGTTATAGATTTTATTACGATGCCTTGGCATACGTAGAATTTATCGATAGCCAATTCTTACATTGTTGCGTCTCGTGTCATACACTTTAAGAAAATCTGGCTATGATAATCTCCTAACTATATCTATTAGTTATCAATTAACTTAGATGTGACCGACGCGACGGCGAATTCTTTTGTCGGAAGCATGGATTAATTGCAAGAAGTTTTTAAGCTGGAGCTTGTGAAATATTACGTTAATTAGGTATTAACTTATCGAGTTAATTATAAACTAAATAATTATTTATTTTATTGTATTATGCTCCAAAAACGGCAATAGGCTAGCCCCCCATTACTCGTATGTGGGACGAAAACACTATTATCAAAATGTGGCTTCCGAAATGCACCTCTATTTACTCCTTCAGGGAATGTAGGCGTGAGTGTATGTATGTATGTATGTACATATGAACTGAATTTAAGTATTTTTGCTATGACATTACTACAGAAGACCAACAGAAAAAGCGTATTGTTTACGTCCATACATTATATGTACGTAAATACCTACATATATGTAGGTACATAAATTCAAGTCTGTATCTTTGAACATCGATAGGGTAGGCTAGGCAATTATATCGTAGTAACCTTTCGCAATATGTATTTACTGGCACTTCCACAGAAACCCAAAAGCCTAGCTTGCCTTACAAAATTCCGAATAATTATAATCTTTGAACTTTAAATCTTTATTTAACAAAAGCAATTGTATGTAAATGAGAATCCCTAGACCCCACAATAAACAATTATACTCGTAAACTAGACATTACATAATTCACGTGTAACGCTTTTGGACTTCTCATTCTGAATTATATCATTCTGAATTATAATAATAACAGTCTGTTTACATCCTGTATACTATCAAATAAATAAATAAATACACCCAACTGTCACGTACATGGTTCTGACCCTACATTAAGATACGAGTCTTGTGCCGTGGGTACCAGAAACTATTAGAGACTTTTCGGTCTCACAAACACCTAGACTCGAAACAATATTTGTGGATCACACAAACATTTATCTTGGTGCGGGGATAGAACCCGGGCCGCGGCCTCTCGTTTCGCAAGCTGGTGTCTAGTGAACTGCGTCACGGGGCTGTCAAAAGTCGCATGAATGGTCAAGGAATCTAGTTCTATTCCTAAGTCGTGGAGAGTAAAGTTGGGGCTTTCCTTATATATTTCTGCTTCTATAGAAGTACCGCCACTGGTATTTACGTCTCTCAGGATAATTCACGGGCTTATTGCCAATTACAAAGCACATTCTAGACTCCGCGCTGCTGATGAAAACTTTTTGATGGGAAAAACCAAACACGGCATAAATTTGTATTATGGGAACCCCGTTATAAAATATTTATTTTTAGGGAAAGAAATGTTATGGTACCTTTACATTTTAGCAACTTAGGTGAGTATGATTTTTTAAATTCATCACACTGTAACGGTAACGGAAAACATTGTGAGGAAACCTGCAGCTGTGGGGCATATGGGCTGATTCAGTTAGCTAATATAATATTATAACGAGAATTAAAAGCTTTATAATTTATTATCTATATTCATACAAAAATGATATCTGATGATAATGTCAAAATGTTTTTTTTATATAATGTATAAAAATTGTGTATTTTTTTTGTGGAGCATTATTAATAAAATAAGTTTATGATAAAATTTACCTAAGTTTTTTATGGCTGATTAAATACGGACTAATCTTCATAGCAGCAGGACCAATTGTTTTTTTTTTCATTTCATCAGCCCATATACGTCCCACTGCTGGGCACGGTCCTCCTCTACAACCGAGAGGGTTTGACCAATTGTACTTATTGTTAACTTTTATTTTCATACTAATTCCGTGCGAGATAGAAGTGTGAAAACAGTTTGTTTGATGCCTTATTTTACGTTAATTAAAAAAAAACTTATTACAGTAAAGTTACAAAAGTACACCGATTTTTCTAAGCAGTTAAATTTACTTATTAATATTGAAACAATGAAAAAATTGTTAAAAAAAAAACTTACGGAACGCTGCCAGTCCAGCTCCGAATGCCAACTGCTGATGGGGCAGCAACATTGGTCTTGGACAGAGTGGGACTGGTGGTGGATGCCACAAAGGGACGCTCCGCTGCACTAAGGGATTCGTAGTTCTGTGTTCCGTTTCTTCAATCTCATTTTCTATTTCAACGTCTGAAGAAGACTCGCTCTCAAAGTGGACGGGGTTGACTGCATCACTGTTACTCTTCGGTTCTTCAAGATGACCGTACAACCGAGCAAAAAACTTCCGCGGGGATGAAGGACGGGGCGCGTGCACAATATTAGGATTAGTTTGAGTTTTATCTGCTTCTAACTCATCACTCATTTTGTCAACTTTATTATACCTTAAAAACGTCCTCTCCAAACCAAATGGTCACGTGCAATGACATCCCGTCAGGTGCATGTTGGCTCCGAGGACATCGCTCCGCCCCTATTTGTCGCTCCCGTTTTATCCCGGCAAGAAAACAGGGGAAAGGGTGAGCTGCGGCCAATAGGGGCACTTGTAAGGCGGGCTAAAAGGCGGAGTTGGGATATAATATGAAAAATTATGAAACGATACAAATAAAACATTCTGTGCGCTTTTGATAAAAAATGTAGGTATGTACTAATTGTATTTAATTAATTCGGGGTTATTATTTAATATAAAGCTTTTAATACATGATGCATTTGTTCTATTACTTTTTATTAAAACCTTTTTTGTATAAATTACTACAAATAAAATAGCATGGGCAAATTTATTGGGTATTTTTTATGTCAAATGCGTCACAAGTCGTATTTGATGTGTAGAAGTTATTTTATTATTGTAAATGTGTTACAAATATTTTATTATTGACGTAGTTATGCAGAAAAACGCCGCCGTGTTTACCGCTGGCTGCATATTGTTATGTCTCACATTTAATTATACATTTCCTTTGCACAGACAGAGTAAGAGATGGTTGTTAACTGACGAATACTTTAGAAACCGTAAGTTAAATTATTTTTATTATAATCGTAAGATGTACTAACGTCATATCAGGGCCACGTGAAACGGACGTACCTACACATTTCGCTTTAAATAGGACACTGTGGGGCTCTCCGTTGTTAATTGTTTTTGAATGTTTTTTTTTTACATTTTTGTTTGTTTGCCCAACCAAAACTAGGCCAGCGTGGTGGATTAAGGCCTAACTCCTCTCAGTTGTAGAGGAGGCTCATCCCCAGCATTGGGACGCACAGTTATGGTCTGATACTGATGATGATGAGGATGTTATTTTACAAACATAGGTGACTTATTTTCGTGGGGAAATGATTTTTTGTTACTTTCATTTTATTTTGACCTGGCTCGGCATAGCGACAACAGCGCATTTAATAGTAACTTGCCAAAGTTTCTGTCTAAAGTAGATATTTTCAGCCCTGGCCACTCGATGCACTCATACTGACCTGAAAATACTAACGTTACTAGTAACTCTTCACAAAAAGAAGCATAACATGCCATATACACCCAGAAAAACCATCTATCAACATTTTAACCATACTTTTTCGTATCCATACCTTGCTTTGAAACTTACGCTATGCGTTTTTTTTTTAATTAAACTTTAGGAGGACTTGTATAAGGATAGACACAATTATACTATATTGGCACTGAAAAGTCTATCAACTGATGATTACCGATGATTAATGATAATAAAGAATGAAACTCGAAATGTTATCGATCTCTCACTAATTGACACGATTATGCTAGGTTTTTGGTGGACCAAAATAACCCTAGACACACTCTCCCAAATGTGCCGATATGCGGCGTCGTTGGTTTTATCTGTGACATTGACAAATTAAAACTAGTATGATTGACTGCCTCGCGGTCTCGCGGCACAAGTAGGTACCGTCGATTCCCGAGTGTCCCAAAGTGTTATGGGTTTTTAGTTATGAGTCTGGAAATATGCCTGAAAAATGGCAATAGGCTCACTTCCTATTACGTAGGACTGATGGCGAAATGTGGGTGCTGTAATACACCCCTGCCTATTCCTTTGGAGAATACAGGCGTGAGTTTATGTATATATGTTAAACAAGTAAATAAACCAATTATGAGCGTCATTCGGGTTATTCTATTGAAACTTCGATAGTAACTTGTGTGAACTATCTTATTTTTGTGTGGTTCGGCAAATTCACCACACTGCTACATGGTGGTAATGTAGCAGAAAAAGACATTTTTTTATCCTTAAATATTTGTTTCGGTTCTGGGTGCCTGTAAGACCGAAAAGTCTTTCGTAGTTTCTGATACCCACGACTCAAAAAATGCATATTTCTGTGGGTTCATAAGTATACCTAAATGTGATAATTGGATGTATTTATTTGTTTTATTACTATGTCCTTTCATGCCAGGAAAGGAGTATGATCACCAGTTGACTCAAATATATAGGGTGACTGGTTAGTCACTGAAGCAGTGATGGTCTCGAGGTTTAGGCGCGCGGTCGAAAATTTCGGCGGTCGCAGGTTCAAACCCCAGGCACACACCTCTGACTTTTCGAAGTTATGTGTGTATTCACAATGTATTATCACTTGCTTTAACGGTGAAGGAAAACATCGTGATAAAACCTGCACACCTAAAAGTTCTTACGAATTTCTTAGGTGTGTAGTCCGCCAACCCGCACTAGGCCAGCGTGGTGGACTAAGGCCTAAACCCTCTCAGTTGTAGAGGAGGCCCGTGCCCAGCAGTGGGACGTATTTGGGCTGATGATGAATATTGAAGGAGAATACTAGGCTCTCGATTCTTGTTCTAATTATGAAATAAAATTAGATGCTTAAGTTTTGACCAAATTTTCATATAAATAAATAACATCTTGATCCCTAGTGCTCGTGCCGCTTGGCTTTCGTCGGCACGCGCGATATGCTTTTATAATTTATATGCGGCTGCCATTTACATCGCTATCTCACATATTACTATATACTATACATATATCTATCACATATTACTACCTCGAGTATTGTTAGTATCGTACCAGTATAGTATCGTCTCAAATATGCGTGACGGCCACCGAGGGGTTTTAGTCGGTAGGTTGGCTTAGGATCTTGGTTAGGAACCCAGCTCAGCTAAGCGGACAATTATTCCGCGCGCCGAGTTGAAAGGCCAGAGTTCCCGACATAGCCCTTTCGGCTTCCCTCGAGGTACCGAAAGGGGACCTTAAGGCGCTTTTCTCTCATTAAAAAAAAGTGTCTCTTGAGTTACTATACACTGTTTCATTATATTGTCGCTACATATTGTTTTCGTACGATGGCCGCTATTCTAGCGATACGAATATAGTACCACCAAAATTGTGAGCTTCCAGCAATCTCACCAAACGAAACGCAACGTTATTGCTTCACGTAGATTTTCATTGAGAAGTGATGGCCTCGAGGTTTAGGCACGCGGTCGAGAATCTCGGCGGTTGCGGGTTCAAACCCCAGGCACACACCTCTGACTTTTCGGAGTTATGTATTCACAATGAATTATCACTTGCTTTAACGTTGAAGGAAAACATCGTGATGAAACCTGCACACCTAAAAAAAGTTCGTAGGAATTTCTTAGGTGTGTAGTCCGCCAACCCGCACTAGGCCAGCGTGGTGGACTAAGGCCCAAAAACCCTCTCAGTTGTAGGGGAGGCCCGTGCCCAGCAGTGGGACGTATATGGGCTGATGATGATGAGTGATACCACTTTAGTCGAGACGACCCAATGGTGTTACAATGCAAGCTGAGTACCTACGGCGCGGCTCTACCTCGCAAAATACAAACCCAGATTATATATCTATTAATAGTGTGGATAATATAGCTTTGTAATCACAGTACTGACTGTTTTAGTCTTATCAAAATCCTCATTAAAAAAATGTTCCCTTTGTAAACCTTTGTAGGTATGTACCTCATAGGTTTTTCATTGACAATCAAAATAATTGATTTGATATCTACATAGCCAAAGTTGAATTGAAGGTAGGATTTCCGTGATTAGGTACTAAAAGGGCAGGAGGTATATACTAAGTAGGTACTATTGGTGTTAATTTTTTTTAAATTATAATTTATATGAAATAGATGATTACATTACTTTGCTTATTATTACTAGATTTTAAGGTAGCGCTTTGCCCCATGATGCCCCCTCGCCTAACTACGGCCCTGTTTAAACCCAGGCTATTACAATAATATTGCTCTGCAATTTTATTTCATCGAGGTAGCCTACTTATTCTGTGTAGAAAGCGCCTTTCTTCCGACTCCCACGTAGGAAATTTTCTCAATAGCACCAATACAATACTACACGGCTAGTTCAGCTTATAATTTTCAATGGAAAACTTTCTTCGAACTTTACCAATGCTAGTTATGTGATGAATTGATTTATACAGGGTGTATTCAGACCGTGATCGGAAACTAAGACAGGTAATAGCTAAGGTGATTACAAACCACCTAGCGTTAAAGAAAATTCCTGCAAAAAATAAAATTTTTGTCGTTTTCCATACAAACCGCGTACATTTAATACCGATGGTTATATGGAAAAAGTCAAATTTTATTTTTTGTCAGAATTTTCTTTAACGCCAGGGGGTTTGTAATCATCTCAGCTATTACCTGCCTTAGTTTCCGATCACAGTCTGAATACACCCTGTATAGCTACTTTTATATTTTTCAGATTCCAAAGTCTGTCATAATGTGGCTCATCGAGCAATTGTTGATCGCACCAAAAAGATGGCTTCGAACATTGAAAACGCATTGAAAAAAATTAAAGATTCTACACAGGACATCAGTAAAAACATTTACAGCCACATAAACGGAGCAAAATTTCCGACCAGCAAAAACACATTGAGTGATGAAAATTTACGACAATATGAACAATTGGTTATGATGAAAAAATATCCTTACTTGGATCTAAAGGAATTAGACTTTAAATACAGTCCTTCGTCTAGTAAAAACGCAAGGCAGTTGAAATTAGAGTTGCATTCTAATTTCAATAATGATCAAAGTTTTTGCGAGCAATTGGACGAGGGGCCTAATGTGGAAATATATAATAGAGGACTTTCTGGATTTTCGATCCCTAGTAAACCCAAAACAGACTCCGCTGAAGAATTAAAATGGAAATTAAATACAAACCCGCAAAATAACATCAAAATTGAAACAAACGCAGTATCTAAATTGTCTCCTCATCGTAATTTAATGCAAAGTCTTCGGAAAGATATCAACACCTTTGAAAATAAAGATTTTATTATAGAATAAATGATCAATAATATCCTATAAAAATTTATAGATGCTTCTATAAACCACCTAACTTAAAAGTGTTATAAAAGCATACTAAATTGCTATGCATAATCATAAAATATGTTGAAGAATGAAGATCCAAACCAATTTGTCGTAAGTTATTGCGTTACAACGCCATCTAGTATTGGTAACCATAACTACAACAGAAGATATGTAAACGCCGTATACTTTTAAACACTAAAATAATTAAATTAAATTATAATTTTATGAACATGAAAAATTGTATTTCATTTAATTTAGAAATACTTTTGGCCATAACAACTTCGAGTTAACAGTAAGTAATTCAAGCAATGATCGGATGATGGCGCTGGTAACTGTAGAACTATAAATTAGCTACAACGTGCAACGTGATTGGTGCATTCGGTTGCGATTCGCGCTATTGATATGTACTCGGTTCATCCTGTGCTGGCTGATAATTTCTTAGTATAGTTTCCAAGTTTCGCAATATTTTAATGCTGTTATTAATGTAGCTTCAAGCTTGTTTATTGTGATAAGACTTGTTTGACTTCACAATCATTCTCTATGTTAATAATTTGGTTCAGTGTTAGTATAAATTGATTTTCTCTTTGAAAAGTGCACTAATTAACAGGTAATTGCAGTTGCTTAATTATATTTTTCTAGTTTCAGTTCACATAGGGTACAATTTATTTAGTTTATAGTTGGTAGTTGGTACTGAGCAGAGTTGGGCATCAATCAATTAACTTTTAATTGAACTAATCAATTGACTAAAAAATTAATTGCAATTAAATTAATTGCAATTGAATTAATTGCAATTAACCATTTAATCGCGCGTTACAATTAAATTATTTAAATTAATGCACATCAATTGTAGCTCACAATTAAAATAATTGCAATTAATTTTTTTAATTGTTTAATGCAACAATTAAAACTAACAATTAATTTTTTGGAAAACTGTTCAGAAGGGTGGTCCGAAAACGTAGAAGTTTAACGCTAATTGTTTCATATACCCTTTATAACTAGGTAGGGATACTAAACTTAGTTAATAAAATCTCTCAAAATCTGCTATTTTCAAAGCTGTGGGGGTTAAAATGGGGACGAATAACCGAATATCTGCAAATATATTCGAGTGGAGTGTCAAATGAAAGCGCACTGGTGAGGAATATTGATCTGACTGACTTAATCGTAAGTGAAAAATTAAGATTAGATTATTATTTTTTTACTTTTTAAATGGAATTTAGGTTTTGTGTCGGGGGGTTTTTAATTACAAGCTTTTATTTAGTTTCACCTGTCTCATTGTGTGTCTGTAATCAAATCTTGCAAGTTAGACAGCCCCGTGGCGCAGTTGGCTAGACACCAGCTTGCGAAACGAGAGGCTGCGGGTTCGATCCCCGCACCGAGACAAATGTTTGTGTGATCCACAAATATTTGTTTCGGGTCTGGGTGTTTGTGAGACCGAAAAGTCTCTCGTAGTTTCTGATACCCACGACACAGGACTTGTATCCTAGTGTGGGGTCAGAACTATGTATGTGACTGTTGGGTGTATTTATTTATTTATTTATTTAAGTTTCATTTTATCAACTTTCCGGTTTCCGGTTGAGCTAAAATTATGCATGGTCTGATGATGGAGCTGGAAGGTGGCCATAGGAACTTCTTAATAAAACGACGCAACCCCATCGAGTTTGGGCTCATTTTAATCGTCTTGACGAGCACTTTGATACTAGATGGTAAACAGGGTCTGAGGATGGAGCTGGAAGGTGGCCATAGGAACTTCGTAATAAAACGACGCAACCCCATCGAGTTTGGGCTCGTTTTAATCGGCTTGACGAGTACTTTGATACTAAATGGTAAACAGGGTCTGAGGATGGAGCTGGAAGGTGGCCATAGGAACTTCGTAATAAAACGACGCAACCCCACCGAGGTTGGGATCGTTTGATTCGTCTTGATGAGTATCTTGGTTGCAGTGAATATGTAACTCCAATAAAGAGCAATGCCCAATTGACTATAGAACTTAGTATCGGCACAAATATTTTTGTGCCACAATAAAAACTTGTGCATAGTGTTATAATTAACATACCCTATCAATAAAACCCTCCTAATAACATAACCTCTCAGTTGTAGAGGAGGCCCGTGCCCAGCAGTGGGACGTGTATGGGCTGTAGTAGTAGTAGTATCAATCAAACTAAATAGTACTTGCATAATTTGCGGGGTTTTATGGTAACTATAAGGTCAATGTATAATAAAACCACATAAGTAGGCAGTCAAAGTAAAGTTTTATTATCATTATTATACCATGTTCTCTTCTTCAAAAATAATGTCTAGGAATGGCGCTGGTTGTAGTAATATTATTATGCCATCCCAACTCAAGTACCAAGCAATAGTCATTATGTGGGCACAACAGCCCACTGTGCGTTTGCCCACTAAGCAGCTACAATAGTAACCAGGGATAGCCCTTAGTGTATTGGCTGTATTGACATATAAAAACTGGCACATCTTCTATTATTGGAGCATCTTCAGCATGAACTAAATGATTAGCATCATACTGTAATTGTCGCTGTAGTGTTCTCCTAGCTGCCATCCAACAAGCTTTGCACACACTTTCTAGATGTGAGATCTGGAAAATGGATATAATTGTTAGTAATGTGTAATGTGAAATTATGTATGTGGTGCACAATAAAGCATATTAAATAAAATAAATAATATTTCATAAAATTTAAAAACAGGGATTCTCCTTTAACATTGAGAAAGAAAATCCCTTGAGACATTAGTTATTTTTAACACAATATTATAATTACTTACCAAGTGAGGAGATATCCAATTAAGAATAATGTTCCTTTCTTGACAATTGGGAGGTACTCTTGATGATATGCATACAGCATAATACAGATATTCCACATACAAAACATACATTTCAATGTCCTAATATAGGAGCTTGAAATGAGTCAAATTGAAGAACAGCATAACATTCCATGCAGAGAATGCCATCTCGTGAAATCTGTGAAAATATATGTTTACAATAAGACTTTGTATTTAAATTCAAAGGCTAGTAATATACTGCCTCTGTGAAGCAGTTGAATGTGTATTGCTTGTTATGTCTGAAATTCCAGGTTAAGTTCCCAAGTTAAAGCTACTAATAGGTAGCAGTTTAAGTGTTTGGGATTGTATATCCCTGTGTCTTAAACAGCACATTAAAGCAGGCAATTAGAATAGTTATAAACATCACAGTAACAATATTTAAAACCTGGTCTAACAATAAAGTATTAAAAATAAAAACCTGAACATCTTCATTGGAGCATATACCAAATATCTGTGTTTACATGTAATACAATGTAGCTGTTAGCTACATTGACAATGAGTGTGTTGAATCCACCACCTCCATAGAGAAGACAGAGTTCCAACAGTTTAAATACTAATAGTAATACATTTTTAAATTACCTAATATTTAATAAGAATACAGTTTTGAATTCACTTACCGGCGAGGGTGAAATCCACATAGATAAATTATTGTACATGATTTCATTGATTTCTCTCAATGCCTGCGAAGGGTACAATTAACACACCGGCTTATATTACCATAATACAGTGATATAAGGACTTTTCACAATAAATTGTACAACTAGCCTCTATCTCGATTATAAAGTAAGTTACCTATATGGAGTCTCTTTCTGAAAATCACTACTTATTATATAACTAATAACCACACTTGGGATACGAATAACATTAATATGTTAACTTTTGCGAAAAATAAAGGTAACGGCCGTTCTTCCATAAACATAATAATGACATTATCCCGTCGGTAGTGATGTGAACCGGTTTAATGTATAAGAAAACCTTTTTTACGGTTTTCGAGAAAAAATTTACTCATATCTATTATTTATCTTTAGGAATAAAACGATACGAGTAAATACAAGTACATACTCGATACTTTTCTCCGATTACAAGTACTTTTAGTATCGATACTTTGAAATTAAGTATCGAGTAGGTATCGGTCAAAAGTACTCAAATCAGTATACCAATGTCACTATTTCATTTTAACATCGATTAAAAAATCCATATCCTAAATTGAAGTTTTTGAACGCATCCTAGTCTTAGTTTTGTGTAGTTGGCATACAAGCACGCATATATTTGGACGTGGTAGGTACCGCTGTACCTTGCGAAAGGCGCTTTTCCAAAGAAGGCGCAAAAGTCACTGCTTCCAAAAATCGCCTAACCGGCAAACATTTGAAAAAATTAACATTTTTGGGAATTACTGCAAAAACAGACTTTTTTCATAATTCCTATAAATAAATAAATAAATACACCCAACAGTCACATACATAGTTCTGACCCCACAATAAGATTCGAGTTCTGTGTCGTGAGTATCAGAAACTACGAGAGACTTTTCGGTCTCGCAAACACCCAGACCCGAATCAAATATTTGTGGATCACACAAACATTTGTCTCGGTGCGGGAATCGAACTCACGGCCTCTCGTTTCGCAAGCTGGTGTCTAGCCAACTGCGCCACGGGGCTGAAAATCCTATAATTTTGTACTTATTAATAAAAAATACCAATACATTTTAAGATTTTTATTCTAAATTTTCCAAAAACGATTCGATACGAGTAAGTCGATATACTTGACGACCGATACCGAGTAAGTATCGATACTTAACGACCGATACGGTATCGAGTAGAAGTATCGATTCCTTAATGGTAACTGTTATCAAACTATTTTTGTGCATATTATTTTATCACTATTTTCTATCGTTTAATTAATAAAAAAATAAAACTTGTGAACCTAGTAAACATATTTGTTTTAGTGAATTTAATTATTTTTATTGATTACATTGTAAAAGAAATGTTAAAAAATATTATATATATTTAAATGTGTTGTAGGTGTTTTAAGAGTAGTTTATTTATGATCGATTAAATTTATATATTAAACAACTAAGTTTAGGTGTCAGTTTAGCCATCTGTATTCTACAAGTATAGTTGATAATTATAATCAATCACCTGTTCTTTACTTTCGTCATCATTATCGGTTTATTTAACTAGTTCGTTCCCATCCCTAGTTTGTTCCCGGTTCTAGTAACGTACTGCGGGTGTCGTATTCCTACCTAAACTACTACTTACTTTGTGATTTATTTTGATAAACGTATATATATATACACTGTTCTGGAAAATGTCGTCGATGGAGGATATCACCATCAATGAAGATAGCAACATTTCAGTAAATGTTTCGGATATTACTGAGTCGTCATTAGAACACTTTTCACCACCAACTGACTCCGCTAAGAGCTCGTCTTCGAGACTTCTCTTGCTCGATGGGACATATTTTAAGTACTTGCCTGAAGAGTCTACGGGTAATAAAATCACAGGAGTATGTATGAAATGTCCAGTAAATGTTAAGACTAAAGTTAAAGGATATAACAACTGTACATCGAATTTTCTGAGTCATTTGAAACGTAAACACGGAAAACAATCCGTCGACGAGTACAAAACCTATGCAAAAAAAAAGAAATCAGACTTTAACAAAAAACAAGCTACCATCAGTACACAAACTATTAAAACAAAGAAACTAAATAAGAATAAAATTACGCAAGACCAATTCGATGAAAATATTTTAAAGTATTTTATACATTCCATGATCCCATTACGAGCAGTTGAGGATTTCTATTTTTCAAAATTATTTACTGATTTGGATATTTCTGAGATGGGCTTAACTTTAATGAGTCGACGTACTTTAGGTCGTCGTATCGAAATATATCATGAAATGGAAGTGACGTCGATAAAATTACAACTAAAACAAGTTGATTATGTGTGCACAACAATAGATATTTGGTCCAGCAAAAAAAGAAGTTTTATCGGAGTTACAGCACACTGGATCACACATGATTTACGTAGAGTTTCGGTGGCTTTAGCTTGCCAAAGATTCAAAGGTGTCCACAGCTATAATCGTCTAGCCGAAATTATTCAAGAAATAAACGCTGATTTTGAACTTAATACTAATAAAATTATTGCTTCGGTTACGGACAATGGTTGTAATTTTGTTAAAGCTTTTAAAATATTCGGTGTCAAATTAAGCAATCTTGATATTGTTGATGACTCTACGCTAGATTGCCAATCATCTGAATCATCGTCAGAAACAGAGATTGATGAAGACGATTCGTCAAATAAACATGTTCCCGAATATACGAATTTACTTCCGCTTCCGGCTCATTTACGATGTTGTGCACATACGTTAAGCTTATGCGCAACTACAGACGCGAACAAAATTCTAAGCGAGGAAAACACTCCCTTGTCAGAAATGCACGCTACAGTCTTAAAAAAGTGTAATGCTTTATGGAAAGCAGCAGGACGTCCAAAGAGTGCTGAAATAATTCAGGATGTACTACAACACACTTTAAGCCGACCAGGCGAGACAAGATGGAATAGCCTTTTTGATGCGCTTCATCAAATTTACAATATAAGAAAAAAAAGTTTGGCTTTACATAGAGCATTAAACATAAAAAATTCTATAAAAGAAAACGAATTTGAATATCTAAATGAGTACTTAATCTGTGCTGCGCCAGTAGCAGAAGCCCTTGACATAATGCAGAGTGAGAACAACGCATATTACGGGATAGTGATGCCCTGCCTTTTGGCATTAAGAAAGAAACTGAAAAAAATTGAAGCAGTAAATAACTTTTCCTTTTGCAGCTCTTTGATCAGGGCATATAAAGAGAGCGTCGAAAAAAGATTTGAAAAAATGTATGATTTAAGCACTCCCGAAGCGGAAAATGCGGCTATTGCAGCATTGTCATACCCGAGATTTAAAAATAAGTGGTTAAGTTGTTTGGAACCTAACGATCGTACAAAAATTGTTAAAGTTTTCAAAACCTGTATATCAAAACAAATGAATGATAAAAATGTGGGAGAAATATCAGTGGCATCAAAGAAAACTATCAAAGAAAGTACGTTTTTTAATTTCGATTCTGACTCAGACTCTGACATGACAACGGCAGAATCAAGTTCAATCTCGTCCAATGCGCCACTGACTAAAGCTGAACTTTTAATGCTGCACTTTTTTACCGAAGAAAGCCAGGATTTGCACCTTCTCGATAGATATCCTGAGATAAAAAGCATCTTCATAAAATACAATACACCTTTACCGTCTTCAGCGGCAGTTGAACGACTTTTTTCTTTTGCATCTATGACAAATCTGCCGAAGAGTCACAAATTGTCTGACAGCTTATTTGAAAAGAGGGTTGTGCTAAAATGCAATTTAAACTATTATAAGAAATGATTACGTTCTCATTATTGTCCATTTAGTTTTAATTAAAATAATTGTATTTTATGTGTTTTATTTTTTAACCTAATAAACCTTCACATTTATAATATTAGTAGGAACATTGACAGTATTAATGCAATCAGGTGTAAAAAATCAAAAATAACACTAATCATACCAACACTTTTTAGATACCTATTTCTATCATAGCGGGTCAAATGACCCGACCTCACGTTTCCTGCTTAAAAGTATGAATATGGATGTTAGGAAGGAAATAAATATAATAATAATAATTATTATATTCATAAAAACTACTACAAACGTAAAAATAAGACTTTTCAATTATTGCTCATCGCATTTTTTACATACGTACGTGTCCATTGTACATTTTCCGCAAACATTTTTTTTTACATTTAGAGCAAATTTTGTTCGGTTTTATTTTCTTTATAGTAGTCCTATTTGACACGTTTACGTTGATAAGCATCTGTAGGAGACTTAGGCAACGATTTTTTCGTATTTATTTTTTCTTTTAGTTGTTCATGGGCTTCTCAAAAATCGGCGCCAAGTTCTACTGCTAGCTTGAGTAAAAAATCTTGTCTCGAGCTATTGTCTCCTGTCGTTTGCTTGTACAAAATCTAGACATTTATTCCAGCTACATCAAAGATATTGAAAAAAGTTGCTGGTGAAGAAGTTGTCTGTGGTCACAGTTCTTTCGCAACTTGTAAATGACTCCATGAGTTTGAGTACAACATATTCAGGGAGTTGTACTGAAGTGGGCCTATTTCCATCTTTTCCTAGATATGGAAGTGCATTTATAATATGATGATATTTGCTATCGACGTCCGATGCCAACCAAAATTTAATTCTAAATTTATCCGGTATGTATTGCGTAAATCTACATCTTACTTTAGTCGGAAATAGCTGTTCGTCTATGGTAATATTACCACCCGGTTTGTAACTGTTTTGGCTGTTCTCAATAAAAATATTCGAAATCGTAGATACCATAATGAATTTGTCTTTTTTGCTACCTTTTCAAACACTAAAGGGCTACGTCCAATCTAAAATTTTAATATTTTCTTGAAATTATTCTCAGGTAATTTGATTGAACTACTGCAGAAATGTGCAACTAAAACGATAAGCAATATGACTCGATAAGCTTATAAAACTAATGAATGCTCTCAGGGTCAAATGAACCGTTGTGGTAGATAAACGACAAGTATTACTCAAAATAAACAAAACAAAAAAATAATACTAAATTAACTGTAGGTTAATTAGTTAGAAAAAGTCATGAAGTCAAGTTTGCAAAAACAATAAGACCATACGTGCATTTCCAATACAAATGCTATGGTATGTTTACTGATAAACCAATTTATAATTTCTTTACTTATAAATTATTTCTATAAATATTCCTTGCTATTTTTTTCATGCCATCTACTTGTTCAAAGAAAATATATTTGGTACCGTAAAATCCGCACACGCACGTACCCAATACTAAAACTAATACTTGGTAAAAAAAAAATTAATTGTTAATTGTTAATTATTTTCCGTAAAAATAACTAACAATTGATCAATTGTTAATTGTATAAAACCACGATTAACAATTAATCAATTGTTAATTGCTGCTACTGCAATTAACAATTAATTAATTGTTAATTGTCATTTTCACAATTACAATTGATCAATTGTTAATTGTTTAATTGTTAGTTCAATTAAAATTTGCCCAACACTGGTACTGAGAATTAATTTTGTTCTCGCATTTGATTCCACTAAATCGATACACTAGTTATAAATAAGGAACTACGTATAGTTTATTGGTAATCGATCGTGAGTATTCGGGTCACCGGTTGTTTTGTCGATTTTCTGAAACTGATTTAACCTGAAATTATACTATATTTACTTTGTATAACATGAGAATGTCATTACTCATTAATATAGGTCACTATGTGGCTGAATCTTTATCTTAACATAAAACGACCTGAAACAGAGAGTTCGTGTAATTTTAGTGTAAAGGGTACCTATTCATATTTCGTTACCAAAAATTATATTTTTTTGCTGTAAACTAAAATACTTTGTGGATTTTTTTTAAACATATCTGTTATAACCTATTTATTTTGTAATATTCTTTTGCTCAAATGAATATATATTTTAAACGACAATTTACGACTTACTTATGAAAAAATCAAACAAGTTTTTAGCTTCATTCCAGACAGTTCAATTACAAAAGGAGAATGTTATTTGCCTTATTATATCAATAACATACTAAAGACACTGTTACATATTATTATTGGTATTAAATGTCTATGCAAATCATAATATATTTAATAACAAACTGAACTGTATTATATGAGAATTTATAAATGAATCTATAAAAGGTCAAATATGTTATACCATCTACAACAAAAAATCAGGCTCTTCTTCCTTCTTCCTAGTTGTTTCCTCATTACTGAGGGTCGTGACCACCATGCGTGAGGCTCTCCTGTACACTTTGTACCACCTTCCTCCAGGCATTCCTATTCCGTGCCATTCGTAGGCTAGAAACCAACAATTCCATTCTACTTAAAAATGCTTTCCAGAACTCTTATAATAAGATTTAATGTGGTTTACTAACATTAAACCCCTTTCAATAGTAAAGATGGTCCATCATGGGGAATTCAGACCAACTTTTTTATCTTGTTCTTTTTATCAACTTAGATTTATGATAATACATATTTTTTTGTGTTTTCATGTTGAGTTCAATATGTGTACTTATGTTTTGTGACTAAAATCTAACAACTTTTTTTACAATATTATAAAATATATTTTCTATAATATCGATGGTATGTCTAATAAACCTATATATAATTTGAAACTGTTGCTTTAAAAAAACTTAAACATAAATAAAGATGACATAGCATTTTAAATACATATTAGTAATATGTAATTATTTTGATAATAAATAAGATTACAAGTACTTATAACTTAAAAAAAAACAAGTTGTAATTTAGGTTCATTAATTATAGGCCATCATGGAGCTGAAGTGCACAGTACAGCACTATGAATGGGGGAAGCTGGGCTATGATAGCACCATCGCTAAACTCCTGCAATGTTCCGATCCAACCACAGTTATTGATCCATCAAAACCTTATGCCGAGCTATGGATGGGCACCCATCCTAACGGCCCTTCCCTCATTGTTGAGAGAAATGTATTGTTGTCTGATTACATCAAGGAAAATCTTGATGCAATCGGCCCAGCAGTAAGGAAGAAGTTTGGAGTGGCTGTGCCATTTCTCTTCAAAGTCTTATCTATAAGAAAGGCTTTGTCCATCCAAGCTCATCCTGAAAAGGTAAGATTTTTATTATTGCATGATATACTTGACAAACACCCAATTCACATGATAAGTGTAGTTATTAGTATTATATTCTGACTTCTTAGCACATGAAGACATGAAATAAAAGGAAAAATGAGAAATAACAGTTGATAATATGCACTATGATTATTATACAAACAACAATAGCACTTCAGAGATAAAATTCCACCATTGTTTATTGTAGGTGTTTATGTCAGTCAATCATTTGTGTGTATTTTTCTTTGAAAGTTTTTTTTTTTTTGCCCTATAGCCATCTATGACCATTTTCAACCAACCATTTTCATTATAAACAATTCTGATGTATTGATTTTCACTTACAAATTTTAATTTGATTACTCTATTATTACTTTACTGCCTCATGGTCTCATGGCACAAGTATTTGCCGTGCGATCTAGAGGTCCTGGGTTCGATTCCCGGGTCGGGCAGTGTTATTGGATTTTTCCATTAGGAAATTCTTAGTAGCAGCATGGACTCTCTCTCATTTGTGCCCGAAAAACGGCAATGGGCTCGCCCCCTATTACGTGGGACGACTGGTACACACCTAGCGAAATGTGGGTGCGGAAATTCACCTCTGCCTACCCCTTCGGTGAATACAGGCGTGAGGTTATGTATGTACTTTTGATGTAGATGGATTTTCATAAATATAAGAATTCTAATATATTGAAAACAACAGGATCAGTATGAGTTTGGTGCCCATGAGGTCTATGACCAGTTGTGGGTCCACATGGATTTATAAAAGCCCCTTATGTTTTGAACATGTTTATCATATAGTACAAGGTCTAAAAAGACCATGATCGAAAACTAGAGACAGGTAATAGTTACAGTAAAAACATATTGATGCTAAAAAAATTTTTTTTTTAGATTTTCCGTATTACCATATACGAGTAGATTTAATACTTATGGAAGCTTGAAAAGCTTTTTTTTTTGGAATTTATTTAATAGTCAATGTGTTTGTAATCACTATAACTATTACCCGTCTTAGTTTTCGATCACGGATTTTTTACAGCCTGTATGTTTTTTTTTCTTTTGTTTTTTTTGGTAGTGTTTCATTTACGTAAATAAATTGATACATACCAAGAAGAATTTAACTATCATATGAAATTATATGCAAAGACAGTAACGGTACATTCCAGATGCAATAAGCATTTATCTCTAATCTTGTAAAATTGCTTATTATCTAATCCACACCGTGTGACTAATGAATAAGGATTAGCCATCTTTATTGTACATCTGCATTTTAAACATGACTTATCATAAAAGTATTGCGTTCTATCAGGTAATTTGATAAAATATCTCCTATAGATGTATATTACGCCTCTCTGATTTATTGCATTAGCTAGCCGTCAAAGAGCGCGCAGAATATTCAATTAGGCTAGCTGACGTTCATTAGATAGACGGAGGACTGTGATTCCATTATATAGCGCTCTCCAAACTATTTTTTATCGTGTGGTAGGTAAAGGCAGTTTCTTTACAAAAACGTTTATGACGCTAGTATACTAAAGAAGTAGGCAGGTGTGGAACGAGTGGTCCGAATTTTTCCTTGTTGTTATTATTATATCACATTTAAATAAAACGATGTTTCCTCGTTTGGTTCCGAAAATATTCGACTTTGGAACGATTCAATTGTCTTTAGGTTTTTTTTTATTCTATAATCATAAATATATCAACCCACCACGTCGGGATCCTAGAAGGAATAGGTAGATTTGTATTTTTAAACCCACGTTTCGCCAGCTATATTGTTAAGCCCCAGATAATTGGAGCCAAGCCTTTTGCCGCTTTTCCGGATTTTACCTCACTAGCTTAGCTACTCTGCTAGCTTGGTATAGACTCAATGTATTTTGGAATATTCGCGAAATTTTCATCTAGGTATATCCAATATTCTTTAAAGTTTGTCAAGGGGTTTAGAACGAAAGGTTAACTGTGGTGTGGTACAAAGTAAACGATTTGCAGGAACACGCTGAAGAGCTCCATAAGAACTTTCCTGATCTGTATAAAGACGCCAACCATAAGCCAGAGCTCGCCATCGCTCTAACACCATTTGAGGCTCTGTGCGGTTTCAGACCATTGTCTGAAATAAAGGAATTCATTAAAAGTAAGGAAACTATTTATTCATTTTAATAAATGTTTGTTGCCTATTATAGATTTAATTTTTGGCGTTATATTTTTTCCCGCTAATTCCTTTTGAAAACACATTTTTTATATTGCAAACTGACAATTAAATTTTTAATTATTGAGTAACAAACGTACAGACTTTTTATTGTGTAGTAGTATTTATAAGATATATATTTGTATTCAATAAATGAATATCTCTTTGTATTAAACGCTTAGATAAGAACCTCGGAATTATCTGATGTGTTGTGTTTAACTATGATTAATGATCTCAATATTTTGATAAAATAAGCAATATATCCACTTGTTGTCTTGCATATAAATAGCTCATGTAAAATGAGTCATTTTAGCTTCGTGTGAATTTGGTATTATCATCAAAATAATGACTTAACATTTTCCTATCAATTGGCGTAACATTCCTAAATCTTGCGTTATAAAATAAATGATTGCTAGTGTAAATAGGTGAATGTTTATTTAAAATACGCAAACTCATAATGAGATTCAAAATTCACAATTGATTCATAAATTTATTACAATCGTGATCGGCATTTTTTCTTGTCCTAAGAACTACCGGAACTATACAAAATTCTACCGAAGGAGACTGTGGATGCTCTGTTGGCTCACGAGGAGCAAGGAGACAGTCCCAAGGTACTGAAGCCTGTGTTCCAAGCTCTGATGAATTGCGAAAAGGACGCCATTGCCAACAGTCTGCAGAATACTCTGAAGAAGCTTGCGAAAAAAGGTAAGGAAATGTTTAAAAATTTCAGCTGAGCGTGTGTATCCCACAGAATATCCATGTTATTTTATTGTATTTCTTCTAATTAGCTGTGCAGTCGTAAGGAGATTAATGACCTGATAAAGCTGGTGTATCCATGTCGTCAGATTTAGTATAAGTATTTCAGCCTCGTGCTAGTGGCAATATGGCGGGTCCCATCGGGACGTACTGATTTAATTTATAACCCGGTTTCCCTGGCGAGCGTAGTCTTATTGGACTTAGTATTAAGTAATACTCAGCTGCATTTAAATCTGGAAAAGTGCTGGGTATAAGGCAGGAGGCTCCTATATTGTCCAACTAAAACATACCGGACAAAATTTAGGTTTGAAATACACTTTTGCCTATCTCATTTGTGCAGTGTATTTATTAATTTACGCGATTTAATAATGTTTTGACTCCTCAAACTCTTTAATCTCTTAGCAACGTCTTAAGGAAGAACCTTAAGTGTACTCTGATCCTAATATACATATCCATAGTTATGTTCACGCAAATTTTGTGAGCAATCATAGTCCGCATCAGAACTAACCGCAACAAGGTCGAAGGTCCATAGCAACATTTATATCAATTGTATACAAACCGCATACTGACCCTATTGGTCGAAATTGGCCACAAAATAAAAATAAAACATGCACTATTCTAGTCTTTCGCTTGTTCGAATTTTAAATAGATCGATGTTCCATTTCTAAATTACTTTTACTTTTAAATCGCAATGCTCTTTTTATTAGCGCCAAATGGTTATTGACGCCAATAAAGTATTTTTTAGTAGTGAAGAACCATACCTACCATCTGGATGAATGGCTTTTCTCAACATTGCGGTTCAAACTGTGTTTTCTTCCTCAACATCTTTGTGGGATCAGGTTTCCTCGGCGGTATTTCCAAATGGGTACGACTTAGGGTCCTTCAAAAAAAGAGCATATATTTTACTCAAAGGCCGTCAAAGCACCGATGCTTCCTCTGGTATTGTGGCTGTTCATGAGCGGTGTTGGACCACTTAACATCAGGTGGCTCACCTGCTGTTTGCCTCCTTCCCATAAACAAAAAAAAATTTTGAAGTGTCAACCGTCTTTTTGTTTAAGCATATTTCCAACTTATATTCTTTTTGATATATTTCATTCCTTGTTGAAGACATGCTAGGATTCTATAGAGTTTTATTGTTCAGAGTGGTATTTAGTGAGAAAGTTCCTTTTTTGTCTTATTTATTACGAGAAGGCGTTAAATAAGAAAGCTAAAAGAAAATATGGACTTACACACGATTTGCTATCTTTTTATCAAACACGATTTGCAAGTACAATATGGCTTATTTTATTTATAAATTCTTGGCAAATAATAATGTCTTTTGAAAATAATAAGCACTGCGAGCTTGCGATTTTGACGAATATAGCTAGGGACACTAGAATTTTTTGCCAATAAATTTATCTGGCAAATGGAAGAGCGATGTTTGGATTTCGTCTTGAATAGACTAAATAGCTCGGGGTTCTTGGAATACGGTCGATACGTTGCAACGCGCAGACGAAGTACATTACATTATTCAGCACAAAATGGTCTTTCCCGAGTTGAACTTATCGATTAGGGCGAGTCCATTCTGATTGCATGCCTTCTAGAATATCGTAGTGTTATTTTATCAATTTGACCACATAGAATTAAATCAAGGATTCTCTTAAACGTCTAAATTGTTAATGTTTTTGAATAGCTTTTACTGACACTTTAGACTATATTCTTTATGGGTCGGCTCATACGTTTCGAATTTGATTCGAAGTTTAGCGAGTAATATTGCCGAAGACACATATTCGTAATTTTTTTCAATTCATTTTTGCAATGATGATTTTGTACATTCAGATGAACCTTATGTAACATTAAAAACTACCATCGGATGAGTTACTTGTTCGCTTTGCGCAATGTTATTAATAGTATCTAGTTATTTCGGATATATATCATTTAGTCATCACAATGTATATATATTGTTATTTGTTATGTATCGTTATCTTTGCAAGCGTTTAGCCGTGAAGATGTAACAAGCAGTAAATTATTTATTTTAAAAGAAAAAATGTTTTAGCGATTTGTGATTTGTGTGACTAGTTTTACACTTATAATGTAGCAGAGTGTTCCGAAACATTTGTTATAACTTAGGAATAATTTATCGTTGTTTGAAAGTAGTATAAACTTCAAAACGCCTCCAAATTATTACAGATTCAACAACTCAGAATGCGTTGCACTACCAACTGCTGAAGAAGCTTCACACGGATTTCCCGGGTGACGTGGGATGCTGGGCGCCATACTTCCTCAACTACATGCTGCTGCATCCCGGACAGGCCATATTCCTCAAGCCCAACCTGCCGCACGCATATCTCAGCGGAGGTAATGTATTTTTTTTAGATATTAACAGTAGGGTGGAGTGATTTTTTTTTCTTAACCTGGGAATTTATAGTTTACAATTTTTTTTGGCAAAAAACATCTTACTCAATATCTCGAGGCGGCCAACTCACTTTTAAAATTAATTACGAGTGATTTTTTAAACATGTTATGTAATAGTTAACATGTAGAGTAAGCCTCCATGGTTGAAAGGAGTCCTGGTTAAATCTCACTAAACGTTAATAGGATAGCATTAGGAGAAGCGAAGAAGAGAAGTTATTACTGCATAATTTAAGGTAATCAATAAAACTGAACTAGAGCGGTAGACCTGATAGACTTTAAAAAATCTTATATAGAATATTATGTAAGCCATTATAAAGTAATTCGTATGTTCAAAGTCAGAAGTGAGTTTTGTTCACACTCGCAACAACTTTTGAGTTGATGGTATTTGTTGTATGTGTAACGTCAAACGTATATTTGTACAAATGGTATGACTTATGAAATAAATTACATTAAATCAACATAAAAAGCAGAGTCCAGAATGACTACTCGAATAATAAGAAATTAGCAACAAGAAAGTGCTTTGGATATGTTTCAGAATGAGATCTAAATTGCATTATATCACTCAGATTGAAATATGTTTCTAATGTTTTTTTTTTTGACAAAGATCTATAAATTGATGGTTTAAGTCCATTATTGTTCAAGTAATTATCCAATTACCCTTCTAAAAGAATTAAATAGTGAGTTATTGTAGGTATTCTAGCATTCATATTTTATGCTATGTTTTCTGCAAATTAACTAATGTCTACTTTTGAAAATGGAAACCGAGAAGGCGAAGGTGCGAGAATAAGTTAGTTTAACATTAATAGGATAAGTTGCATATGAAATGGATTATAATTAATAGATAAAAAATATCAACGCAATTAAAACAATTTATCTGGCCATATTTAAAATGTATTATGATTTTTATCAGAATGATAAAAGGGATTAAATTTGTCTTTGCTAATTGCATTGTTACTATTGATCATGTTTATAAACAAATATATTAAGTATTAGGTATATGGTGTTGCTATCAGAGGTAATACTTCTTTCATGCATAATAACAGTGAAGGAATATATGAGAAAACCTGAATAACAGGGACAGCCGTTTATTATTTTATAGGGCACAACAAATTACACAGCCAACAATGATCCCTTGATTCAGTTACATATTCATCATCAGCCCATATACGTCCCAATGCTGGGGCACGGGCCTCTGCAACTGGGAGAGGTAGGCCCTAGTCCACCACGCTGGCCTAATGCGGTTTGGCTTTTGGTTTAGCTACATATAAGTATGATGATTGTGACTCCAGATTGCATCGAGTGCATGGCGTGCTCCGACAACGTGGTGCGCGCCGGCCTCACGCCCAAGCACTTGGACGTGGCCACGCTGGTGGAGATGCTGGACTACAGCAGCTACGCCACGGGACAGCTGCTCTTCAACCCGCAGCTCGAAGACTCGCACAGCTGCATCTGGCGCCCGCCCGTGCCGGACTTCGCTGTCATCAAGATACGGGTATAAATGTCTACATGGTCTATCTTTACGTTTGGATCGATCCAAAAACAATTAATAATAAAGTCGTGATGGCCTCGAGGTTTAGACGCGCGGTCGAGAATCTTGGTGGATGCGGGTTCAAAACTTCAAACCCCAGGCACACACCTGTGACTTTTCAGAGTGTATGTGTGTATTCACAAAGAAAACATCGTGATGAAACCTGCACACCTAAAAAGTTCTTAGGAATTTCTTAGGTGTTTAGACTACCAACCCGCACTAGGCCAGCGTGGTGGACTAAGGCTTAAACCGTCTCAATGGTATAGGAGACCCGTGGCCAGCAGTGAGAGGTATATGGGCTGATGATGGTGAAACTTGACAAGGCAATTGGTTTTCACGATTCAAGACCGAACTTGTGGCGAGTTAATAATTTAAGTTCCTAAAAATATTAAAAGTTTTAAAGTAATTTATATATAGAGAACAGAACATAAATAAATGAACCAAATACGTTCATCTAAGGGCCTAGAAAAGTAATATTCGACAAAAAAAAAAAAAAAAGATAAAAAAAAATACAAAATTGATATAGGTAATCTACAGAAAAGTCACGTAAGCATGTATGTCATAATTTTTTATCTTCTTTGTCAGCGTTTCCGGTTGTCCAATCTATATTGAGATATAAATCACTTTGGTTGGTAATGTAATTGACAGGATGATCGATATAATTAATTAAATAATACATAATTTCCGTTCCAAAGTGTCACAATGTATGTCTAGCGGAATAAAACTGTTTTTTTTGCATGGAATAATAAAATAAGTGTCTTGAATAAATACACTGGTCAACATTGTTTTTGTCACACGAACTTTGTGATGATTTTTGGTTATGTTAGTGTACACTAATTAAAAATATATATTCATTTCCTTTCAATCACATCCAGTTTTTTTGTGACAGCTATATATTCATATCTCGCCTCCCATACATTACCTTGTTTGCATAACTTTCTTTAGGCGACTCTATAACTATTGCATTCCAATAAATTACGTTTTATTTAATTTAGTTGCATCATAAATATGCCATAGAAGTATTCTAACAACCCAAACAGTTTCTGTTACGAGAGTGGAGACTTAACTTTTACACCTCAACATCGAAATTTCACATTATTAATTGAACAGTGCTACTTAGACTATTTTCTTTCCAATGAGGTATCAAAATAAATCCTGAGTTGCTCATAAATGTTCTGTAACGTGTGTGAGACTGCTATAAGATTGGGTTATACAAAAATGCCTAAGATTTACCGTTTGCTATGCCAATGAATTGGACGGAATCAAAGAATCATATTAGCATTTGTCGGTTTTGTTTAACTCAAACAAAAGGTATTACAGCTGTGTCCAAATACTCTATCCAGAATATTTGTAGGTTTACAAATGCTGCAACTAATGAATAATAAAGAGTTTTTTAAAATATGATGAATGATGAGGAAAAACTCGCTTGGCAATGTTTTGTGAATGTTGTCTAAAATTTTCTTTGAAACCATAATGAGGAAAACTACCAAGAATTAATAAATGTACTTATAATATCATATAAAGCTTTGGCATGTAATATGTCTTTAAAAGTGCCTATGCTGGACTCTCATTTGTTTTTTTTTTTCCGGCCAATTTGGGTGTCGTGAGTGACGTACAAGGTGAAAAGTTCCATCAAGACATTTCCTCAATGGAAAAACCTATCAAGGGAAATGGAGTCCGAGAATGCTAGCAGATTATTGTTGGAGACTTAGAAGGGACCTACTCAATGCTAAATATTCACGAAAATCATAAGTTTATTGTAAATTAAGCAATAAAATGTCTCTAAGAATAGCTGATTTTCGCATTTTTTACGAAAACATATGTATCAATGTCACAAGAAAACCTGATGTGTACATTTATTTTCAATTATATATTAGTGTTTAGTGGCCCTAATACATTCAAAATTTGATACAAGTATTCGTGTGACAAAAAAAAGTTACAATTTTGTTGACCAGTGATATTAATAATAGGTTCGATGATAGCCGCCCAGGTTTTGTGTACAAGATGACTACAGTGCAACAGAAAAACAAGAAGGACAGGTTCGATTTTCACACATAAATGTATAAGTTTGTGTGATAAATATATTTATGGTTCAGTGTGTGAAAAAGTCCTAAGTAGTAATTTGTAAACATGATAAAATGCATGTATGTTACTGTGGGAGACTTGTCACTGTTAACAATGTAATTATTTTTTAGTTATATCCATGCCTGGTTGCCTGTTATTACCCTTATTATATTTTAAATTCCAATTTCCATTTACCATAACTTTCAGTCCCTTGTAACTTCCCTGTATAAGTTTAAAAAACATTTTTATAGTTCTACCTACCATACATAACAATTTCCTGTATATTATTTATGTTTGACCCTTTGTCCCATATATTTTAAAAATGCATTGTGTGCCAGTCAGTTTGCAGTATTTGATATAGAAGATTTTTCGATTAAATAGTTTATTCTCCTGATTTGATGGGATTGTGGTTGTGGATTTCAGTCAATGCATAGCTTTATCTGGAGTGTATTGATGTAAAATAGTGGCATTTGAATCAAAACATATTCATTAAGGGGTCTGTCTAGTAACTCACTTTTGAAAAATCGTTTTTTTTTTTTTACTTTTTTCGAAAGTAAATATATTAAGAAATATTGTGTGAAAACTTTAGAACGATCCGAGAACTCTAACATTATTTTTGAACGCTTCAAAGGTAGGTACCTCTAGCGCGCTGACCATAAATTACCTTGCGCGCCGCTTACCTGCTATTGTTCTCTCTCGCAGCTGCTCTTTTTTTTGTTCTATTGTTCTGATTTACTAAATGTATATACCTGCTTTTGGAGCGAAAAGAGGCAGTTCTTTTTGTAAATTCGTTAGAGCAACATCTCTCTACGTGAAATTGTTGTATTTTCGCAATGGATAAAAAAGGCAAACATAAAACTAAATCCTGGTGACGTGCAGGAAGTAAGACAAAAAAGCGTAGTTTACGTGGAGATCGGAGCAGGAGTAATACAAGTGCATCAGCAAAAAAGTTAAAAGAGTCGAAGGACGACAGTTTTGATGTACGTGTAAAAAAAGATACAGGCTACAGTATTATACAGTTTTTTTCGTGTTTAGCCTTCTAGAACAATATTTATCGTGTAAAGTGCTGGTGCAAATATCGGAAAGCAGACACTGAAAGATTTCAAGCATCCACCTGCCCTTTCTGAAGACGTGCAAGAAGTGCTGAAGCCGATCTACGAAGATCTGACCAAAGACGAATTGCTCGAGAGGTGCTTAGGAGGCAACACTCAAAACAACAATGAGAGTTTCAACGCTACTGTGTGGAGTATGGCACCGAAACACACTTTCTCTGGAAAAAAAATCGTTAAAATTGCGTGCCTTACAGCAGCATGTATTTTCAATGAAGGCTTTAGCACAGTATTGAAAATTATGGAAACGATGCACGTTGGAATCGGCGAAACTGCAGTCGCATATGCCGCGACGCGCGACCGCCAGCGTATCCAAGTAGGCAACCGCCGTTCATCGGAAGCTTCCAAAGAGGGCAGAACAATGCTGAGACAGAAAAGATTGGAAGTAAGTCAACTCTTCGAACAATCTGAAGGAATTTTGTACGGTCCAGGCATCGCTGACTAGGTGTAAGTAATTTTTTTTTAAGAATTTCATGTAATCAAAACTTTAAACGCGTTTTTCTGGAAACAACGTTTTTACTCGCCTTGTTGATGAAATTTTCGAAACTACTCGACCGATCCTTATGAAATTTGAACCACATATTCTTTAAACCTATCGCTATGTCCCCTATAAATTTTTTTCAAAAATTTTGAATTTTACAATATTTTTTTTCAAAAATCGGCGAAAAAAAAAACGGTTTTTTGATTTTTTTTTGTTTTTTCTTCACCATTTTTTTATTTTTTAAAATAATTGAATAAAATTCATAGCGGACATAGCCATTGTCATACCAAACCTAAAGCACTTTGATTTTTTTGTTTCAGACAACACAGCTCCGAGATTTTATCAACAAGGCGGACCTACCTACTTTTCGAGGTGTTGCGTTTGGCTGACGTTTTTGGTCATAATACATGTATAATTTTTTTTTTTTTTTTTTTTATGTATTTCAAGAGTGTATTTACTAAGCCTAATAACTTTTATATCATTACCTTTATCCAGTATCCCAAGAAATAATCACGAAAATCGCGTTTTTTTCGGCGCGAGCTACTAGACAGACCCCTTAAATAAACAAAATGCGACAGAACATGAAATTTATCTAAAGCAAGTCTATGAATTGCCTTAAAAGCATAGTGGACAAAAGTCTAACTCCAATACTAGACAATCTAGTGCTCAACTGTACAATGAAAATATATTTTATTTCTGGGACTTTTCCATGTATGTGAAATGTGTCAACTCACTTTAGGACAGTATAATATACTAAGTAAAGACCTTATCCCTCAATCAAGAGATGTGATGTTTACACTTGTGTAAAATTTTAGGTTTAAAAAAAAAGGGTTGTATTATAGAATGTCATGGAATTTCTGAAGGATTAAAAAAACTCTCAATTCAATTAAACCTTGACAAAGACTGTATTAACCATATAATATCATGCACACAGGTGGAAGGCGACGAGCCGTACAACACTCAGATCCGGCCCAGCCCCAGCCTGCTGCTCATCATCTCTGGCAGCGGCACAGCCTGCGACACCGAGCCCATCTCAGTGAGGCCCGGGGTGGTGATCTTCCTGAAGGCCAGCCGCCAGCTGACGCTGACGCCCTCTCCCGGCGATCACCTGGAAGCGTACCAGGCCATCTGCAACGTATGACGATATCGGTACGCGTTGATCACGCCGACGGACAACATGCTCGCGCAGTGACCGCCCGGCGAAACGCGTACACTCCATGCCAACATGCCACCAAATAAAAACAATTATAAGCATAATGTTAGTTGTCGATGCTTTTCAATGGTGTGTTTTGCATAGACATGTAGATAAATATATGGCCTCAACCCATGAGGCCCATGCCCAGCAGTGAGACATACATATAATATGAGCTGAAAAGTTTATGTGATCTGCATAGGTAATTAGGAAAAAAAATAGCAAATAAAATTATGCTGATATTTCTCTGAATTCTGAATGTGATCATATTCTATCAAGGTCATTATTCATTCAACGGAGTGCAAAATTATGAATAATGTCCTACAATTTATTTAAACACCTGTAACCAACACATTATTGAACAACATTGGCTGGAACTACATACTTGCCCGTTGCATACAAAAATATATAGAATGCATTTATTGTGTAGCCCGTGTAACCAATAGTAATATATTCATCCCCACATTCTAATCTACTTAGTGTGGATTTTAATCAAAATTTTAATCAAGCTTTATAGATACATAACCGAACGCATATCGGCAAGTGTTAGGCGAGTAATGTTAGCACAATATATGTGATTGTAGTCTAGATATATTAGCTTAGTCTAAGGATTTGATAATCAGTTTTACACTATTTTTATTTTTGTATGATTATTTTGTTGTGAATCTTAACCTGCTGTTGCATTTTTAATTAGCGAAATGTGTTTGCAAGCATTGCGATTGTTTTGAGAGTTTATTAATAATTAATTAATATATAGATCTTATGCGACATAATATTTATTGTAACTAGCATTTCAAAGTAAATATATTCATTAAAAGTTCAGAGTAGTTTTCGAACCTTATCACGTCCTAAGATCAAAGTGCGAGTAACTTTTATAATATACAAATAATATACTGTTATATTTTTTTAGTAATTTCTGGAAAATGTATTAAAAAATATGTATATCTTGACTAGAAACATAGTTTCTCTCTTGATAATTAAAACTTCTGGATATGTCTATCGTTGTCAACGACATATTAAAGCAAAATGTGAAACCATCATTTTATTGAAGTGCTGTAAAAGCAAATTAATTACTTTAATTTTTTATTTTGAAGCTTCTACTAATTGGTCCTCAGTATACAGGATCTATTCAGACCATGATCGAAGACTTAGGCAGGTGGTTACAAACCCCCTGGAGTTAAAGAAATTCCCGACAAAAAATAAACAATATGATGTTTTCCTAATAACCACATACATTTTATACCTATAGTTGTTAGGAAAACTTCAATATTATTTAGTTAATACCTGCCTTAGTTTCCGATCACGGTCTGAATACACTCTGTATAGTAAAAAGGGGATGTTTTAATAATTTTCATTGTCTCTTATACCTCATACGAATACCAAATGTCTGTGATTCTGGTGAATCAATATGTAAACATATAGATTCAAATAATAATTTATTGCATTCAATTTTGTTATCATAATTCCAACTATTAAGTTTATAAAACAATCTGCAGTACTTTTATAGAAAATACAACATTAAATGTTATGTTCCTACACATTATTTTAATAAAAAAAATCTTCTTGTTAATTTATTATAAAAATAAAATTTAATTGCGTTGTTTTTATTATTTATAAATTACTATGTAAGAAAGCATTTCGTAATGAATCTATGTGTATTTAGAAGCATAGCCAATAAGTGTTAGAAGTAGAATTTATCCACTTTCGACCCGAATTATGTTTCGAAAATTATATTTGTTATGATATGATTGTATTCATCGGAATTATAATAAAATTGTAATAGCTTAGTGTAATATGGCTATTGTTGTTTTATTTATGATTTTTTCATTCCCTACGTATTAAAGAAATTTGATAGTTCACATAACATTCACATTTAATTTAACCCTTATAGGATAAGGGTTCTATTTTTCTTTTTAATATAGGAACCTAGGGTTCCATACAAAAGTTTAAATGCAAAGTGAAATACAAAGTTAACAACTTCTGTGGTGGAGTTGACTAAGCTTGGAACGGGAGGCCAGGTTAGAACCTGTACCGAGCCAAATATTTATGTCATCTGCAAAAAATAAGATGCAATGGTGACCCTTTGTTTTATATACTCTTTTTTTTTACTTTTTGGTCTCACAAACATCCAGACCCAGAACAAATGTTTGTGGATTACACACATGTGTCTAGGTGCGGGGATCGTACCTGCAGCCTCTCGTTACGCAAGCTGGGGTCTAGCCAACTGGGACTGAATTTTCTGTATTTTGAAACATACATTCGCGCCTGCGTATGTCGTATGTGAACCAAAAACGGATTTTGGTGAATTTTGTATTCATGTTACATTTTAATACCGGGAATAATTAATGATAAACCTATCCCAGGAGAAAAATACTTAAGCATTATCAATAAAAGAACTGTTGTTAATAAACAACAGTTGAGTAATACCTCAATATCGTTTCTATTTGGACTCTATTTGAATTCCACAAAGAAAAAATTCGTTGTATAATAAATAAATATTTTTTTTTTTTTTTTTTCTTCTTATGGCAAGATAAATAAAATTAAAGGACATTAACAATAAAGATCTAGAAATAGTTTTGTTACAAATCTTATTTTTGTTGACGAGTTGAGTATTATCTAAAGGAGGTTGCAAACCTATCAATCTTGTTTGCGCTTGATAAAATATTATCGGTTTCAAAGGTAAGTTGAAACGGCAATAAGCTAGTGAAATATTTAATTTCACGGTGCTGGATCATTGCTGCTTGCTCAATGTTCCCGTCACGCGTTTATTTATACTGTTAGAGAATGAAGAAAGTTATACTGAATTCATTTTGAATCAATAAACCTTACGTTGCTAAGTTTTACTTTTAAATCTAGATTTTTATTTAGTCTTTGGTTTCATATTTTTGTTCACGCCGTGGTTCTACCACTATGTAATAATTTTGTTAAAACATCGCATGTTGTAATTTCAGTTGTTTATATCTGTATCCTAGTTAATTGTTAGTTAACATTTAGTTAGCAACAAGAGAATATTTATATCTCTTAATAAAGGACTTCTTAGAAAATCAATATTCTTCTTTCAAAATTGTCTCAACTAATGTGAAAGCAGGTCCGTATGATACAGTTTGAATCGAAGACGGCCTTATGTAAATGCCTAAGTCAACCACGCTGGCCTCGTGTGGATTGGCGGACTAATTACTAATAGTAGATAATTTTAAAAAACGTTTATTCATTGTCAATATTTACTGTTATTCTGCAGAACCGGATTGTGATTTAATACTTAAAAATGTCGGCAAAGGCAATTTTAGAAACGTGTCGCGGTTTCTTTAAGACTTGATATGTCTTATAAGTTCCAAT
Source organism: Hemaris fuciformis (assembly GCA_907164795.1). NCBI lineage: Eukaryota > Metazoa > Arthropoda > Insecta > Lepidoptera > Sphingidae > Hemaris > Hemaris fuciformis. The sequence continues at coordinate 4,792,365 of OU015443.1, forward strand.
TAGGAAGTTGGATCCATACTTGGAGTGAATATGTCAGGTGTCTCCTAAACCTCGTTTACACTTATGAATAATTAACTTGTGTCCGAGATTTACCTTCGTGTTTAGTAGCTTGTTGGTCACAGCAACCACTTTAATAAAATTTAAGAGGAGCGGAGAAGACTTGAGAAATGAGAATTTAATCCTAGTACTTTTTAAGTATTATAAATTTTAAAAAGTTCATGTAGGTACATCAAGAAGTTAATTGAAATGAAATGAAAATAGTTTAATGACTGCAAAGAATTCCACATGATTTAGATTCCTATTATTATTATCCAGTTATTTTTCTAGAGAAGAAAGGGCTAGAAACTCTAATGTTGCCTTTTTCAAATTTATTATACGAAAAAGTGATACAGACATTACAGTTTTTTTAATAAGAGCTTTGTCTAATGCTATCTTCGAGTGTTGCTACTCCCGAAGATAACACTAATCTACTTAAACGTACCATAAAGTGACAGTGCAGCCGCTTTGCTAAGCAGTAAAAAATGGTGAAGAGTGACGCATAAAAGGCGTGTTATTAAGCCGGGAAAGATTACTTTAAGTCAGTATCCCAACATCACGGGGCAGCAATCATCAACATTGATTCCAATCTAATTTCTTTGGCATAGAATAAACCTTATGTGCACGCACTAGAGATTCATTCATCATCATCATCAGCCCATAAACGTCCCACTGCTGGGCACGGGCCTCCTCTACAACTGAGAGGGTTTAGGCCTTAGTCCACCACGCTCGCCTAGTGCGGGTTGGCGGACTACACACCTAAGAAATTCCTAAGAACTTTTAGGTGTGCAGGTTTTATCACGATGTTTTCCTTCACCGTTAAAGTACGTGATAATTCAATGTGAATACACACATAACTTGAAAAAGTCAGAGGTGTGTGTCATGGGTTTAAACTCGCGACCGACGTGATGCTTGATCCTATGCATAAACTTCTGGCCATCAAACTGCCATATGTAAGCACTATGTTACAGAGAAATAATAAAATTTCCGTCGAGATTCTCGACCGCGTGCCCAAACCTAGAGGCCATCACGACTAGAGATTCATTAGTCCATTGGTATTTATTATTCTAATTTTCATAATAATCTTAGCAGTATTAGAAAATTTTGCAACAGACAACTGCAAGATACCATAAAAGGGTAACACTTCAAATCTCGAACATACTGGAATTGAACAACATTGATTGATAAACATCGTTTTATTAAAATGTCTTGTTACAATATTTACCGAATAAACACCGCACCTTATACGAGCAAGGTCGAATTAGTCCCTTAAGGCGTTTAAAATGGTAGGGCTATGGGTCATGGCGAATATCTCTGTTAAATGGTAAATAAAAGTAGGTATTTTATATATTTTTTTTATTTATTTATTAACACTTTATTGTACACACGGAGAAAATTAACAAAACAATAATTCAGATGGCAAAATAGTACAATTGGCGGTCTAATCGCTCAAGGCGATTTTTTAGAGACAACCATATGATGGAAATAAAGAAAGGATAGATGATAGTCAGTGTGTACAACATACAGATATACTAAATACATAGATTTATATAAACATACATACAAAATTCTAAACAAATACCTACGTAAATACAAATAATATAGGTACTATAAAAGGATATATAGTCGGAAAAATAAAGGTTTTTAAAAAAAGATTGAGATGAGTAGTGTTCCTTTACAAGTCTTAGTATATCAGGACATATTATATCATCATAAATATGTCCCGATCCAAGGTGTGAGCATCTATTGTAGGGCTGGGGTTTGTAGTCCCCTAGTAGGGTGACCTAGCGCGAGATCGACCAATTTATAACAGGTTTATAGAGTTTATAGATCTTTTTATGAGTTTTTTCAACCTGAATACGCAAAAAGAGGGTCATTAGTTTGTATCTGGGCTACGACCACACAATCGGTTGTCCTTTAGTAACTAAAAAAACTATTAGGTAAATACAAAATTGTATAAATGCAATAAAAGTAACTTGAAGCCTTTTCTGTGTTTTAAAACTATCCAGAAATCTTTCTCTTTTTTATTCATCATGATCATGATCATGATCATGATCATCAGGCATCAGCTTCCTCTATAACTGAGAGAGTTTAGGTCTCAGTCCACATCGCTGGCCTAGTGCGGGTTGGTGGACTACACACTTAAGAAATTCCTAAGAACTTTTGGGTGTGCAGGTTTCATAACGATGTTTTCCATCACCGTTAAAATACGTGCTAATTCTTTGTCACCAGCCTAAAGTATTCTTCGCCTCTCCAAATACACGCCATTGACCACGTTAAATTTTATTACCGTTTATATACAGTTCTAGCACCGCTAGATATCAAATAAGTCATTTAGGAATTGCTTTGGTGTATATGGTTGAAGGAAATATCTTAACGAGCCATGTTCTAAGAACTTACTTAACGTGCCCCACAAAACTTTATAATGCTACTTCAATATAGTGAAAAAGTGTCGCCATAGTTTAATTTTATAAATAGGTAAGTGATTATAAACGATTCGTAACATCTTGTCGGTCAATCTTGCAAAAACATTACGAAGCTGGGGCGAATCGGTCAGTAACACAGTTTCCTGCCATGTAATTTGGGCAATTGCTATATTTATCTAACAAGCATGAGATAAAATTCTTTGTTGGGTTAAAGATAGAATTCTCTGAAGCTGTAGATAGAAGTGGATTTCTACGTCCATGTTTTCCAAGGTATTATGCCACATGGAATAGGGCGCGAGCTTAATGCCTTTTATCGGTCACATTTCCAGTCCTCGTGCACTGTGAATAAACTAAATAACACTTTGCCTTGCACGGAAATCTAATTCAGATCTCTTGGTCGGTAACCGCACTCTTATTTATACCGATAAACGAGGCAGGTAGATAGTAAGTAAGCAGCGTATGTTGAAAAGTGATTATTTGCGAGCGTATGCTAACGGAATCCAAATTTGCCTTTTAGAAATTATGATTATAATTAATTATTTCCAATTTAAAATTTCAAGCATAAAAAGTAAACCTAAAATATTGTCAAGGAATTTCTTAGATTTCATTCATTTGATCACCTTGCTCTTGGCTATAGCGGAAGATTCCGATTAAGCAACAATCCGACGTACCTACTCGATATATAGTTACAAGTAGTGTCTTTATTTATTAATTATTTATATATATCAATTAATAAACCTGAGGAATGCAATAAAACCTTTCGCGCCATAATACGAGTACTAAACACCTAGAAAATTAAGTGTGAAATAAACAGCTGTACAAAAAGGAAGTTACCACACTGACCTAAATCGCAATACGATTTATAGGCGGCCACAGATCATTCTCTAAATAGCTCCACATAAGCGATACGATCTAGTTTTTGTTATAAGGCTGGGCGATTTTATAGACTTGTGAGAGTCAGTCAGCTGCGAAAAAGCTATGTTTAATTAATTCTACTCTAAGATATGGTAATAGCTAGATATCGGAATGTTTTGAAGTCGTATTCTAACGGACATGGCTTAATTGGACACTATAAGTCCTCAAAATATTGCAAGTGGTATCTAGAATATTCTGTAATTTCTTTACGTATTAGTTAATTTAAAAAACAATTAATATGTAAATTGTGGGCTCCATATTCTGATATTTATGAACCAGCTATTTTATTACACTTATTATTTTTATTATAGAATATGTTATTTAAAGTTTATACGGTTCCTTATTTTCTATTCTACATGAATAAAATTTTAATTAAGAATCGTTGAATGTATTAAGTGGAGGAGAAAGGATTTTAACTACTAGTCAACAGCGCATCTTTAAATCCTTATTTCTAAGTATCATCATCAATTACGGGAACTACTTTCCAACATTTTTAAATAATATAAGAATGCCTCGTGGAGCAGTTGGCTAGACACCAGCTTGTGAAACGAGAGGCCGCGGGCTCGATCCCCGCACCGAGACAAATGTTTGTGTGATCCACAAATATTTGTTTCGGGTCTGGGTGTTTATGAGAACGAAAAATTCTCTCGTAGTCTGATACCCACGACACAGGACTTGTATCCTAGTATGGGGTCAGAACTATGTGTGTGACTGTTGGTTGTATTTATTTATTATATACTTCCTGAATAAAAGCCATAAGTTGGAAAAATGACAACAACTCTAATCTTAAGCTGACCAAAATAAATACATATCAATAAATTACCAAAGTTGTAATATACACAATCATTTTAATGTATCAGCATATTATATATAGATAAAGCCAAACATATGCCGTGTTGTAACATAGTGAGATCGCTATCACAATCAGTGTCAGAATGCACATTGACTCGGTTTCTTTATGTGAATAACAATGAATTTAAATATATTTTAGAAGAACATTCTTGCGTAGGAATTCGCAAGCATTTCGACATAACTTTTTATGGCAGTTGAATGGGTTATCGCTAATTTAAGACGCTTTGCCATCTATTGAGTTTTGGATTTAATTTTCAGTTATTATTTCTTTTGTTTTACGACAATGAGCATACAGATTGCTTGTCATGATTGTCTTCTTAGTTGCTGCGTCTTTCGTCATTAACATATGAAAACAGATAGGATTTAGTTCTCTAAGGATTTTTATCATATTCAGTCCACTGCTGGTATTGAAGATAAGGAGGTTGACTTGGAAAGTCATTCTGAAAGTAGCGAGATTAGTTATGACCTTGTAGGTGTCTCATTATGCTTATGTGTCCAGGACTCCTATTAGGTTAAAAAACTATGCTTAACCCTTCGTGTGTACACTGGATCTTTAAAGGAACAGTCGAAATTTCAAACGCCCGTTTCTTTTTTTATCAATGTAGATGGCACGTTGCCTACCCCCTCTAAAAAAGTTGATAGTGGTAGGGATCGAAGGTACAAGTGGCTCACAGGTTCGACTATTTGTCTCTCGGCACGAGATCGTGGAAGTGCTTACCGTTCCCTAAAAGGGTCAGTGTTCACACGACGACGTTAGTATTTTCAAATGTAAATAAATTTAGTTTTTCTTTTTTCTTACAGTTTTATGATTTTTTTGCAATACGTATAAATGCTTTACGTAATTTGTTACTTTTTCTAATACATTTTAATTCTAATTTTCTAATAAATGTCATTTGCATTTTATTTATTATAAGATCCCTGAATCGGGAAAATATTCGTCATTTTCAGGTATTTATATAATTCAACTTTTTGGAGCCAGTGTCCACATCGTTATATTTTTTCGAAAGCTTAAAGCCTCAAGTAAAAAAATCTATAACCATTTTTGAAAATATTTATTTATCGTAAAGTTATGAATTTTTTAATCAAATTCAATTTTTCTCTTGTTTTTTATTGTTTATAATTTTTTTATAAACAATAGGTTTAAACTTTTGACTTTGGATTCATATGGGCCATAAAGTAGACACTTCAAGGAGTAAACTACATTTTTTTCAAATTTTTTTGGAAATGTAAAAAGCCTTAAAAATTTGACTGTTCCCTAAAAGACCCAGTGTAGGTACGACAGTCACGAGAGGACACGAAGTCCCAAAAAATATAGTGTACACACGAAGGGTTAACTATGCTTGACCAGCATTATAGCCTGGCTGCAAAAGCATTAGACAACATTTTGAATCCAACTTATTTTACTAGAACGATCTTAGGAAAAACATCAACACTGCACTACGTTAGACCAGTAAAACTCTTGCTGTTCTAATGATTCTAATTCTTTTCCTCTTGACACACTACAGCACCACTTGCACTTCTCAGAAAATAATATTTGCCGAGACAAGGTCACATGCTTTGCCTGAGGCATCCAAATACTAAAACGGCGCAATATAAATCAATCAAGTAAGTCAAGGTGTACTTATTTCAGATATTGAATTTTGATGAAATAATTGTATGGACATAATCATTATCTATTTATCATTGTATCTCGTTATGGGCGATTATTTCTTATTCTCAGTTATACTTTTTTAATTTTACTTAATGAACTGACAGCGAAAATTCAGCGTAAAAAACTACTCAGTTTTTACCATTACCATCCTATACTCATAGGATCTACAATAGGTAAGTACTAACATAATGCGTCAGTGCTTCTGTCTGTATTTGTGACGATTTTATGCTAAAGATAGATAGACCGTCTATATCTTGGAGAAGGGCATAGGCTACTATGCTAAAAAGCTTCTAGGATAAAAGGTAGGTCGGGTTAATAAAGCATAAATCATTCAAAATAAATTTAAACATTTGTAACAATTCCATTCTTAGATTATTCCAGAACACAGTGAACTAGAGTTTTAGTCTTACCGATATTGAATAGTTCGTTTCCTTGATTTTAGAACGAATGATGCGTTGATTCGATTAATGATATTTTTATGATGCCTGATCGATGTTTTTTTAAATATCAATAATTGTCTAATGTTTAAAAAATTCGGCTTTCGCGACTTCAAAGTCCAGGCAGCTCTCAGTTGTTGTGGAGTTGCCCTGCAGTGGGTCGTATATGGTCTGATACACTTTAAAACAGTAGGTCAACAACTTTGTTTACCGATAATAATAACGCTTTGATACATTGAGAAATGTAATTTTTCTATCTTTACTTTTCAAAACTTTTGGTAAACACTAACCGTTTCACATACGTAGACTTGTATTGTAATTATTAAAAAATGTTTTAATCAAAACGTTATTAAATCCGGCCAATATGAACGCAATTAATTCAATTAACAACGACTATGAATGTAAGTTTTTAATTTGGAATAAAAACTCAAACTTGCTTTGAAATAACATCGATCAGAACCTAAATAGGACACGATTGCTTTCAAAGGAGACATTTGACAATCCAAATACGGTTTTTATCTTCGTTATTAGGTAAAATGTTCGATTACTCAACATCACATTGCATTTTGTGGATAATTCGTATTAGTTTCGCATTAGTCGAGTGCTGTTAACACCATAATAGTGTTTCGAAATGTCTTTCTTAACTTAAATTCCCGTGTTAAAATCTTTGAAAAAGTATTGCGCGAACACATTTATTACAAATTACTTCTTGTGATTTTTGTCGTGAGTGGTTTGGTTAGCTTGAATGGTCATTGATTTTCCGTTTATTCGACGTCTGAAATTATATATTGTTATTTAGTTTGTCTCGATAGATAGCTGAATCTGAGAGACGAAAATAAAGATAATAGGACTTAACATACTAAGTACAATAGAATATTTTAAAAATTTAATTAAATAACCCCGCCGTGACTTTAAATCACTACAAAAAAACTAGGTATATTTCGGAATGTTTAAAAACAAATATCGTTAAAAAAATAAATTATTACTTATACTAAAGTCTTATGTTGTGTGACCTGTTGAACAGTAGGTCAACAACTTTGTTTACCGATAATAATTACACGACATGTTAAGGATTTCATTAGAGTAATAATTTGCTCGTAAAATATAGCAAAGCAATTAATACGAATTCAATTGGAATTTTAATTAACCCACTTACATTCAGATTTACGTTTGGATTTATTATATCGGAAATAGCATCTAGTAGACATCAAACTACTTGGTTTACCTTCATATCCTCCGTTCCGCAAGATTGTTTTATGAAGTTTTTATTGACTGAATATCGATCGGAAAGAAATGATAATACTATACAATATATACTATACTATATACTTCAATAGATAGGTATAGGTAGTTAAATAGAGATATGTATATTGAAAAACGGTGACATGCAAATAATCTTGATTTTATTAATTTAAAGACTCTGGACTATGTTTCAGATTTCTCCACGAGATCAGCATAAGCACCAATATTACATACATACATACATAAACTCACGCCTGTATTCCCTGAAGGGGTAGGCAGAGGTGCATATCTACACCCACATTTCGCCAGGTATGTATCAGTCCCACGTAATAGGGAGCGAGCCTATTGCCGTTTTTCGGGCACATTTACATGCTCCGTGCTGCTACTATGAATCCTAATGGAAAAACCCAATAACACTTTGCCCGACCCGGAAATCGAACCCAGGACCTCTAGATCGCACGACACATACGTGTACCGCGAGAACACGAGGCAGTCCACGAAGCACCAATATTATAATATGAAAATAAAAATTACCGGCTTACCGCTGATAATTATAAGCACGCTGAATGAAATGTGGATGGGTCTAATACCGCACGGGACTGTTGACTATTTAGGCAAAATGCCTCGTAATGGCATAAACAAAATGTCTATCCTTAGGGGGGCTGTCCTTATGGTAAAATTTACAGAACAAGGCTAGATATAGACCGATCTCATCAGATCGATTTAAAAATCATTCGGGGAGAATTTTGTCCGACGATGACCTAATATTCTTGGTTAGGATATCGAAATATTATAAGAAACAATTCTATGTCACTGTGTTTAAGTCAATAGTTTTCATTTATAGCGGGACAAAAACTCGGCGCTTACGAGTCGTGGGTAGATAGAAACTTATAAATATGTATTCCAGTCTCGTTAAAGTGGATATGTTTTGTTCACGTCGTGTTGGTATCCAACAAAGGCCCATTATCGATACTCGTTTCCTTTCCATTTCAAATCGATTCTGTACAATGCACGGTTAAGACAAGCGAATGTTCGCAAGGCGCTACATGCATCCGGTCAAATTATTTCGCAACTGCAACCTTTGATTTATAATCGATTAGATTGTTATCGGCAATTTAACATATCTTTGTGGCGAATAAAATAAGCGTCACTAAATGCCGATGTCCGATGAACCGTTTTTCACTTCTTGCGTAAATAAATCATTTTAATCCTACGTCATAATTCAGCATACGATTTTCTTTTCTTGCGTTTATAATAATTTAAAGTCAAGGTCTCATAATAATTTAAATACTGCACGTGCTTCCTTTACTATTGGGAGGTGTAATGCTCCACAATTGTATATTATGCTCTATGGCTTCCTATTGGAAAACTTGTAGATATTCGTGATTATAATATATCTTTTAATGTTTAAAATATTATTCAATTATATATTCGGCATTCAATAACTATACTGAGGCAAATGTTTTGTGATTCATTAATATTCATTTTAAGTCTGAATGTCTGTGAGGCGGGTAATAATGGCATTCTACTATTTGTGACTCTGTGTCTTCAGCGAATATTTTTTTCTGTTTACCTTATGAAGACCGTACATATTATATACATAGTAAACTCACGCCGCTGTCAGATAAGTCTGTGAAACGAATGAACCGGACGTACGGGGTTAATACGAATGTCTGGCAGAAACATCAACTTTCTCTTATAATATTCAATAATGTTTGGTTTAATTTGAATGTGATTACAAAAGCAGCAAAACGCTACACAACCCACACTTCGAAAGTATGCATGAACCCACACAACTTAAATTTGTAAGTCAATAAGAGAAAAAAATTAAATTCTTTTGGAGAGTTTCAAATCTTAGACGGCCAAAGGACGTGCCGTGCGATCTAGAGGTCCCGGTACATTTCCGAGTCGGGCAAAGTGTTATTGGGTTTTCCAATGGAAAATTCCCAGTAGCAAGCAGCACGGACATTAGTCAGTGTATGAATTAAAATACCTGAAGAAATTTGGGTGCAAAAATGCACTTCTGTCTACCCCTTCGAGGAACACAGGCGTGAGGTTATGTATGTATGTAGTTCCTAATCGCGTCACAAATTAGGTTACTTTACTAAATATTGCCTACAAAGCTGTATCTAGTGCGATGATACTACGAAATTTGTTAAAATACCTAGTAATCTATGAGCTTCTGATACTTTAGTTAACATAAATGTGGCAGTCTGTTTGTTTGTCACGCAATTGAACCAACTGAGACTTACTTTAATTCTAAATCTTCCTCATCATAATCCGTGAAATGAAGAAAAAAACTAAATCAATTTTATATTTCCAAATATGACGCCTTACAATCAACCACGCACGCAAATTTGACATCTAAACCACTAGTAAAATAAAGACCAGTCATTTTAGACTTCCACTGTGCAATACAAGAGCTTTTAATTTCACATATAATAAAAAGAAAACAAAAGTACACACAATGCATTGGCATGTAAAACAATATATTTTGCACATGCTAATTTGTCTGCCACAACAGCCAATTATATTCGAGTTTGGTGTACGCAAGCCCATCGATCAAAGTCGTGGCATGCCCCGGGCTTGCACAATTCAATTCACGGCTCCGTCATATCTTTCATTACGATCTGCCGCATCATATTAGTATCATATTGGCGGTTTCCCAAAACATTATAAATTGTCCGTCTAACGAGGATTATATGAGCAGATTGCCTTGCTGGTATCCCGGTATAAATGTAAGGTATAAAAATATAGGTCTTGAATACGACTATTGGCTCGAAAAAGTGTTGTATCGATTTTTCTGCAGGGTATTCCTTAGCAACAGCATATGAAATTGAAAATGTGCTAAATATAAGGCAAACGGTTCGTATCCTGTATCATAAGACACTGTAACTGGCGAAATATATGTGTATATGTAGAATTTTCTATCTTGAGACAACTAAATCAAAGAATTATTCTTAAGTAAATATTAAATAAATCATTATGGTCACAATGCAATTCTCTGGTTATACGAGTATGTCCCTTTGCAAGTTTTTACTGACACTATCACGCACGACAAATCTTGTGACCTGACGATGGAAATGACTTTATACAAATAATAAGCAAGAACAGCATGATTTTAAAATAATGATTTTGAGCATAAGAACAAAGCAATGCCAGTTTATTTCAAAGTAAGGGTTGTGCCGAGCTGCGCCTGTGCACAATTGTTTAAAAGAAACTATGTTCTTTCCCAAGGTGCCATCTATGTTAATACCAAAAATCATTCAAATCTGTGAAATGGGTTTTGTCTTTATCCGTAACAAAGAAATTTATAAACAAACAAATTCTTCCTCATTATAATAAATACCCGTACATAATACGGTTCTTTACCAAAAATAAACATACCTCTATCACATCCTACAATTATGCAGAAAAAATCATAGACAATTTCAACAGTTCCAAATTTGAATGTAAAAAAATTATGCTAATCGTGTTTTGTTTTTGTTGTGATGAGCAAGTTATCTAACCGCGTTACGTCAGAGAGAGTCCCCGTCTCGGAATACGTCAGAGTCACGTGAATAAAATCCAATTTGCATTTTTATGTTGTACTCTCGTATTCGTGATTAATTATTGCAATAACGTTACGAGATTCTTGAGAAATGTATGATCGTGACTCGTGATGTGTTAAGCGCCACTATAATCGCTGTTAGTTTGTATTTTGTTCTTATTTGAATCCGAAGGAAGTTATTATTGATGACGACATCCGAGACGTAATGAGAGTAATTGGTTGATTAAAGAGACCTTCGACTTAAACACATGTATCATCTGAAGGATGGTATCAATGCAACTTAATTCAACTTATATATTGATGGCTTAAGTAATGCAGTCGATCGAAGGTAAGTTTCGGAAACGTGAGCACGCGAGTTCAACTCTCGCACCTAATAATCTATCAATAATTTCGATGACCAAATTTTTTCACAGTTTCATTAACACACAACAAAAGAGTTATGTCCGTGTGTGAATTCAAGATTAGGTACATTTTTGTTAAATCTATGAAGTCTTTCGGGAAGGCCTATGTCCAGCAGTGGTCGTCTTTCACACGAAGGGTCCCGACTCCCGTACTATTATTTATAAAAACGGCAAAAAAATCATGTCTGTTGTGTGGGAGCTCCCTTAAATATTTATTTATTCTGTTTTTTAGTATTTGTTGTTATAGCGGCAACAGAAATGCATAACCTGTCAAAATTTCAAATGTCAATCTATCACGGATCATAAAAGCCTGGTGACAGAAGGACAGCGAAGTCTTACTAATAGGATCCCGTTTTACCCTTTGGGTACGGAACCCTAAAAAAGACTTATATTTATTATATAAGAACAGCAAAGATACTTTCAAGTAGCAATATATTTTCAAGTAGCTCTGGATATATTTAAGACTTAAAAGTATTTTCTAGATTACTATCCATAGCTAAATCTAAAAGTGTGTTTATTGTATTCTATTTAGCATTTATCGAAGAGCTCATTACCGCTAAACCAAATCTAAGCGTACGAAAATACCAATAAGATTTGTAATAAAGATATTAAGCAAAGTCATTAACAATGATTATAATCGTAACTAATCTGTCGACTGGTAACTCAAGACATGTTAGCAACTTGTCTTCGAAGTATTTTTGTTTCAACATACCAACTTTATATTATGCGACACTAAATAGCATAGTCCGACGACTTGAGAAAGGTGGCGGGTAGCGGATGGATAAGGGCTGCTCAAGACCGGGATGGTTGGCGCCTACTTGGGGAGGCCTTCATTCAGCAGTGGACGGCGAGAGGCTGAGAACAATAATAATAAATAGCATCAGTAACAGAAGCAACATTGTAGTATTTGAAAAACAACGAATGTATTGGGGATGTTTATCTAACTTCGGAGATTTTATATGGGTTTTTCGTTTCTTAATGAAGGATAATGATCCTAAGCTAGAGGACATCTACTAGAGACTATATTCGCTGCTGCAATCCTGTACACCAGAATCAACAGTGGTATGCGTTGAAACGACACCGAGCAGTGAAGCTCAACGTTCTCCTTCACCGTTAAACTAAGTAATAGTTCATCACAATGTATTCACAAATACACACACAGTCTCTTTATATTAATTTTTTTTAACGAAATAATATATTGAGGGACATATATTGAAGGACTCCTAAGTTCTTTCAAAGTCAAAGTTAAAAGTCAAAGTCAAATTATCTTTATTCAAATAGACTTTTACAAGTTCTTTTGAATCGTCAATTTTAAGCTATTTTAAACTATATGTCGTTTCTACACCATACATCATATCAATATCTTCAGAAACGGCTAAACTAATATTTTTTACAAAGGCTGCTTGTAGGCAGGGCAGGGCAAAATACATGTTTTGCTTTAATTGAAATACAATTTACAAAATACTGTATCGCAAGTAATTAAAATACGAAATACAAAATACATTTAAGTAAGGTATTTGAAATATAAAATACATAATACAGTATTTTAGCTATTTGTAATTGAAATACAAAATACAAATTACAAAATAAGTAATCTAGACCAGCACGGGCTGAAAAATAGAGAAAAACAAGATTAATTAATTGTAAAACCAGAGTTTCCTTTCATTAACAGTAGATTTTTAAATGGATTGTCATACAAACAGCCTCTTGTTGGAGAGTGAATAAAACCTGCTAACGAAAACAATATTTTTAACCGACTTTAAAACAAGGAGGAGGTTATCAATTCGTCTGTTTTTATTTATATTTTTATATTAGATCTTTCGACTGGTTGGACCGATTTTGATGATTCTTTTTTATTTAAAAGCTGATGCTTCAAGTGTGGTTCCATTTTAATTTTGTCCAGTTGTGACAGTGGCTTCCATGAGAAAATCATATAAGTCTTACATTTACATTAAAAGTGCGCGAAATATGATCGCTAAATGAAGGCTAAATGTATTTTAATGTTAAAATGTATTTTGAAGTCTCAAGTATTTGAAATACTAATTACAAAATATCTCGTTGTCACGTATATTTGAAATACAAATTACAAATTACATTTTAAGAATGTAATTGAAATTCAAATATAAAATACGTATTTGTATTTCAATTACGTATTTTAATTACAAGTAATTTAAATACTGCCCAACCCTGCTTGTAGGTACCTATACGGAATTGACAAATGTGATACTTAGCTTCCCGGTAAATTGCATTGTTTTTACGAATTTAAAATGCTGTTCTTTTTAAACGTGATAGATCCACGACAAATGTTCATACTGCTTGTCTCATAAATCAATGTCAAGACTAAATCGGATGATAGGGCAGGTATTGGCTGACTCCAAAAAATTAATTAAACAAATTTATGTCATGTAGAACTGGAGATATTCCTAAGCTAATGCTCTATTTCGGTCGTACCGTGTTTGTGGTCACCTAGTTGTTTAGAATATCAAAAAATCGGTTCTTATTTTTAACATACATATTTTTGAACATCTCCTTCAAATCAATCCTAAAGTCCAACAAGACAGATCAAGTATGAAATTTTCTGCATCATGCATTCATCTCTGGCTGTCATCAGCGTATCTATCAAATGAATTCGCGTACATAAATTCATTGTTCAGCTGATACGACAGACAGTTGATGTTCATTCACCATTAATAACAGTGTCTACGCGTTAAATTTAGGTCACGTGACGTATTTGTCTCCACATCAATCTATGGAACAAAGTATGATTTATGTAAGTTCAGAAGGTAACGAAACAAGGTTAATGCTTTGAAATGAAATTTCAAACAATAGTCCTTTAGTTTTAGGTACAGACACGTATCCAGAAGTATTCGAAAATCATTATTATTTTTTGTTTCCAAAAGAAATTATTATTCTAAATATAATCACACGTCATAACGTTTTGTAGGAATCGATGATTTTTATGGGTGAAGCAAACATAGATTGCTTCATTTTTATATGGCATAAGTGTACGCCTTGCAGACCAGAGTTCCCAAGTACTATACCCGAATTGTTGCTTTAGAGGCTTTAAGGCGAACTTACTTACATATACCTATTCATAACTTAGTATACGAGCTACTTGCTAGTTCAATTTTGACATAGGTAAATGATAAGCCAAATACTACCCTGTCAACATATTAGAAGCCAATTGAATTTATCGAAATCAATGGATCGCCCACAGGCCGGCGGCCCTGGCGCGACCACATTTTGACAGATGAGATTACGTGCCAGTCGTGAACTGATTGTATCGAGTCCGTCATGATACAATAAAGTATAAATTAGCGTACACGTCACGCGTTTACAAGAATTTGCCAACAACGCATGGTTGCACGACTAAGCCCCTTTAAAGGTATTAAGGGTAATTGGACATAACATATGAAATATTATTGTGTATTTGGATAGATTGTTTCGACGAATATATTTGTAAATAACTGGTGGTTAATGCAATATTTTATTAGTAATGCAACGAAGTTGTATGATAGTGAAAAAGTTTGAAAAGATCTTACACATTTGTGACACTACCTTATTTAGAGTTACTTATATCTATGTTGTTTTCTTATTATATAGTGTACAATAAATAATAAATAAATAAATACACAATTTTGATGTTCTTGGTCAGATAAAAATGAATTAAAGTAATTTACACATTAAAAACAATTATAAGTATCTACTAGGAACTCAATTAGAAATTGCAAAACTTATCATAAAATCAGGCTTTAGGTAACCGTATTTCCCTATCAGTAATTTATCGAGATGTTAAAAAGTTATATATATGTGTACCTACTTTGACAGCTCCGTGGCACAGTCGGCTAGAAACTAACTTGCGACACGAGAGGCCGCGGGTTCGGTCCCCGTACCGAGACAAATGTTTTTCTAATCCACAAATATTTGTTTCGGTCTGGATGTTTGTGAGACCGAAAGTCACTCGTAGTTTCTGATACCCACGACACAAGACTTGTATCTCAGTGTTGGGTCAGAGCTATGTATTTGATTATTAATTTATTTACAAAAAACACAACACATATGTACAAACTTGACATTAAGACAATATCTTAAAAACTTAACAAAAATTTATATCGTTAGCAGTAGTGCTAGGTTCTAGACCCGTGTTACTACTGCTAACGCCCTCATTAAATAAACTTACATACAAAGTACAATTTTATAAGGCACAGACGGCACACAGTTTTTTTGTGACAAATGAAATATGTAAATATGTGGGTAACCAGGGTTTAAAACGAAACGTCAACTTTTGTAGGTACAGAAAAAACTTTGTGTGGTCCAAGTGAATTAATTGAAGCGTATTATAAAAATTAATTTAAGAGTTAAAAAAAGTATATTTATGTTGATATATGTTATTTTCATTTTCATTTGATTGTTGAGAGTATTATATTTATTCGTTTTATGAGTCTGAGAATAAAAAAGTTATACATTACAAATTCAAATAATATTTTCATTGTTGTACAAGCCACTGCAACATACAACTCATTTATCTATCTTATTTAAAAAAAATACATAACAGGCTTATTTACTAAATTCAGGATTTAAGAAAAGAAAATAATCCATATTACGTGACATAGCTTTGAATGCAGGAACAGTAAAACAAGTTTGCCGGTTCAAACTTAAGTGTGAATATGTACCTCTGTATGTGTTTAATTTAGTACATTGTACGTAGATATCTAAAAGCAAATAGAACTTAGGCGAATTTGCTAGTTGCTATACTGCGCGGTTCGCGAGACTATAGGACTTGTAGCTCAATGCCTGGAATTCTGTACATCGCAGCCGTCCTCAATTGATATTCTACAAAAGAAAGAACTTCTTGAAAACTGTAATAAGTTCAACGGGTACAAAAGCAAACATTAAGACTACAGTTATTTCAGGACACACACCGAACCCACAACAAAAATATTAAAACGCTAATTATAACGGTTGAGATTCGACCGTAATGTCAATTGTCCGACTTTATTACGATAATTGAAAAATGTTTACTGTGCCTGTATTGGTACACTGTCGCGATTCAAACACTATCCACGACCTTTAGTAATAAAATTACATATATGTACATCATACATAAACTCACGTCTGTATTCCCCGAAGGGGTAGGCAGAGGTGCATTTCTGCACCCACATTTCGCCAGGTAGGTATGTATCAGTCCCACGTAATAGGGGGCGAGCCTATTGCCGTTTTTCGGGCACATTTCCAGACTCCGTGCTGTAACTGAGAATTTCCTAATGGAAAAACCCAATAACACTTTGCCCGACCCGGGAATCGAACCCAGGACCTCTAGATCGCTCGGCACATACTTGTACCGCGAGACCACGAGGCAGTATATGTATTTGTATATAACAGTCTTTTATTTCGCCTTGTTGTTCGTTTAGCCTACGCCTTATAGAATTTAGGTGTCAGTGTCATGCACCACCATTAAGCAAAAAATCATTAAACCTAATTTGGAATAAGGCTTAACTGAGCAACTAAATTCAATGCGAAAGATAGCAATCATTACATACAGAATGGAAATGAGTCATACAAACAAAAAGTCGTAAAAAAAGTCATAAATAATACGCAATGACTTACACGCATTAACGTGATTCGAGCTTAGATAAGGCCAATTTATTTGCAAATTATGTGCAGTATGTAGCTGAAGCCGAAGTCAGTGTAATGGAAACTAGGCCGCGATGATGTAGATAATGGCTATAGCAACCATTATAGCGGTGTAAGGAAGTATTTAGTTCCTGCCGGATGGCTGTTGTAAAGTATTATTGCTATATTAAACTTGAAATGTATCATCTTCAATTACGTTCATATTTATACTAGCAAAATGATAATATTTGAATGAATAGAAATGATTGCAAGAGTTTCATGCCAATAGGAAGCTAATCAGATATACACAAGCCGACTTGTGTGTATTTTTGCTGTATCCCTTGTACATGTAATATTAATAAATTGTAAGATAAACGTGAAAATAAATTATAATATAAGCGCTGTTCCCCACTCAAACCGGTTCACTACTACCTGTGATGTCGGACCGAGTGGACGTGTCAGACGCTATTGAAACTAAGCTTTAGTAGTTTTATTTATACAAACCAAACCTCAAACATCCGAACATAACATCCCTTACAATTTAATGGTGTTTCTTTGTTGTGATTTTAAATGAATTTGTAGATTTGGATGGATATATTTTGCGATACCATTGCGTGGACATGATCTAGGTTCTTGTTCAGGTCTATAACGTTTGATATAGAAATTTACGATTCTCAATGTGTCAGATTTTGTTAAAAAAAACTTAGATATACGTTTTTTATCAATACACTAAAATGAAACGAAAAAAAAACCATATACAAAAAATGGTTCCACATTTTTACAAAATTTTACACGCTTTAGTGTTTAATTTCCCGACTTCTCGAATACTTTGCAACTTTCATGGCCACGGGGCGGACTGACGTGTTAAAAATCCCCATAGCTGTATTACAATGATCCTTATAACTATTCTTATACTTATTATACTCCTTATACTATATGGTTGGCGCCTACTTGGGGAGGCCTTCGTTCAGCAGTGGACGGCGATAGGCTGATTATATTATTATATATAACATTTGTGTAGAGTAATTTGTAAGCCGTTAATTTTCGACACGACAATAAATTTAGCGTGCACCTCCAACGTATTTAAATGTAAAGGATTTCTCATACACAGCGAAGCCATAGTAGACAATTTGTCAGCTTGTTCAGGTCTTGTCACGTCCAGTACTGTAAAGTATGGTCGTGACATGTACTTACAAAATAAACCAAATCCGCCCACCGCGCCTTCGGAGACTTGCGCAATGCATGCGTCAGATTGGACATTTGCATGTACTATTGAAAGAATTTAAATTTCATGTAAGTTTGTATTATTAATAAACCAATAATTTATAACAACTAACGAATCGGCTCAGCTATGCACGGGAGAAGTTTCCAATAGAAGCTGAGAAAAAATATAAATAATTTTATCATAAAAAAGTAATAAATAAACAGAAAATAAATTTATTTAAAGATTTTTTCAATGTATACCAAATTTTAGTATCCAAATTATATTGATCAGCCGAAATGGAGAATTTTTTTAAAGCACTTTAATATTGGTAGACATTACACATTCTTAAAATTAACTTTATTTTCTACTGAACATTTATTTAATTTAACAATGAATATATCCTAACATATCACCAAATTGTAAATAAAAGTGTAGATAATATACATATGTACTTATACCAAAAACAAATGTATAAAAAAATGCGACACAGATAGTCTCAGCACTACATTACAAATCAATTGTTACGAGATTCGGACACTACGAGAGACTTTTGGTGTCACAAAATCCCAGGCCCAATCTTAATATTTGTTAAGTATACAAACATTTTATTCTACTACTATTTACTTGGCTACTCGTTCCGCAGGCCGGCATTCGCTTAGCGTGATTTCAAACATATTCTATAGTATGTTTTTATTATTCTTTAATATATTTCAACTAGTTACGATGTTTAAATAGTTGGTACATCAAAGTTATGTTATGTTGTAATATTTTCTTCTATTACTAAAATTAATCATTTAAAAAAAACGTACATTAAAAACCATTAGAAAATGAACACTCTCCACGTTATCATATTTACGAAACAATATGCTATTCCAAAGTATCCTTGTAAGACTTGAAGCAACATTCTTTATACATTTTTTTATTGATTTTTATGAGTGTGGCCTTAAAAAGTATCTTCCACATATGGCATGACTTTATATTTTTCATATAAATGAAATAAAAAAGATTCAAATTTTAAATAATATTTATTTTCTTCGAATGGGTAGTTAGAGGTGCATTTGTGAACCCGTATTTCGCCAGTTATGTATCAGATCCACGTAATAGGGGCTAGTCTATTGTCATTTTTCGGGGACATTTTCAGACTCGGTGCTGCTACTTAGAATTTCCTAATTGATATAACTAAACACTTTGTCGGACCCGGGTATCGAATCCGGGACGGACATACTTGTGCCACGAGACCACAAGGTGACATTTTTTTTTGATGACCTGATAAAAACAAAATGCTGTTTGTTTTCCTTTAACAATGACTTCAGTATTTAAATATAATCGATTGATTCCTGAATAGTATATTATATCAGTTTTTTAATCAATTCCTATATACATTATTAAAAAGTAGACAATTGCAGACGCGACAAAGCCCCGCAATCGATTGCAAAAAAAAACCGATTGATCTGTAACGCTTCAAAATAATCGCCTTCATTAGCTAACAATACTAGTGACGTAACAAAGTCCATAATTTCATAGACAAAAGGTTTATGGTTGCAGCAACCATTGCTCAAGCACGATCTCGAATAAATTGTCAGTTGATTATTACGTTGCGCGTCTAAATGAAACGAAAAGCGAGATGCATTTAATTTGCGAATGGTATTTACGAGAGCTGGCTTGAAGGCATCCCCTCTGCGGTCGGTGGCCTTCGCAGTCACATGACTACCTCGTCTATTGATCCACTTTTCATAAGCCCGTGATCATACGCAATGCAAGTATAAAATGCCCTTCAACGAACGCTCTAATCTCGACGTAGAATCTTTGCGTGCAATTTTCAAAATATTATCTCACTTAATAGTAATTACTATAACGGAATTCGTTTGTTAACCGCGAGCGTCTTTTATTATGAAAGAACGATTGGCGATGAAGCAGTCATGTTTTTGCGGTCGGTCACAGTGTTGGCATTTAGATAGGAGAAATCCAGTGCGTAATGCTGAAGTTAACCGCTCAATCAAACAACTAGGAAGCACTTGCTCATCTATTGATCAAACCGGTTGCAGTACTTTTCACTATCTATATAAAGTCAACTGAGTTAGAAAGGGTATTGCATCGATGCCTTTACTTGGTTGAAAAGTGGTTAATGAATTCATTTGGAATTCACACTATAAAAATAGCCTTTAAGAACTGTGTTTGTATGTTATGTAAAAATTTATTTCCAATAAGAAACCTAAGAAAATCTAGTTCTAAAATAGTTTATATAAATAATTAATATTCAAAATTATGCGAATTGATTAGCAATTAGGTGCAACAGCCGCCTTTAAATGTTTAAAATTAAATTGTATATACAAAGGCGGTGTATAAACAAATAAACCGAGGCATAAATATTTCTTCCCACGGTTGTGCATTATGAGGTAAATAATAATAGTTAAATTAAAAATAACTTGTTTTCCTTGCTTTATATGAAGATTATTAAAGGATATTCTATCGATACTTCATTAAAAAGTTGTTAAAGAATAATAATATTGTCGATGTCATTGAGCTATGAGGCCGTCTATACGTACATTATTTTTACTACCTGGCCAGGTCCCAAACAAAATATCGACCTAAGCATATCAGCCACAAAAGGTAAATTTCTCCTAAACGCTCCAGATGTTGAAATGGTTTACTTAACTTACTTAGAGGATTTTTTGGACGTAAAGTATCTGATGAACGTCACATACACTTTATACATACATACACTGTAGTATACACTTACACTGGTATACACTTTAGGATACACTTTAGTATAGTATGCCCTAAACCGTCGTACTTAATTTTATATTCGCAGACATATTGTGACGATCTCTCGGTCTCGCAGATTTCCTTGCTATATTGTATATACATACATAGGTGCGAGAGATAATCAATTAATATGCATACGTATATGACTGAATATCAACCAATGTTGCGTCAGACCGTGATATTCTCAAGCAGAATAATGCTTAATTATTTAGTCCATCAAACGGACAAGCTCAAGCTCAAGCTAAAAAATCCTCAACCTCCACGAACTATAGACCTATAGTTTGTTACAGCCCCTTCATAATTTATGGCAAAATGAAAGAACAAAAACAGCAATATATTCTATGGAGCATGACAACGCACTATGGATTCACGTAATTTTTTTAGTGAATGATAACCTGGTCGAGCATTATCACCCAATTAAGGACGTAGCTTAGTTGAAATATATTGTTTAACCGAAGATAATTTATCTCACATTTACGGACATTTTAAATAAATTTGGTGGTGAACCAAATGCCAAAATAGCCTCGAGTGGTGCAGGTGTCCATAGGTCACCGGAACTAACGACCGTAATTCACGGTGCATTTGTATACGAACGGAATATAGCAAAAGGCAAAATATATTTACTTTATTTTTTTACAGTCATTCAAACCGACGCGGACGCCTTATTCCACAAAGTGTAAAGAGGGGTAGGCTCTCTGTACTCAAATTTTGTTAATTTTTGTTTTTAGTGCCTCGTAATATAAGGCGAGCTTATTGCCGTTAATCGGGCACATTTTGATCAACCCGAGAATTGGACTTGGAACTTCTAGATAGCACGGCACACGCTTATGCCCCGATAACATATGATTTTTTTTTATATTCAACAGGCTCGCCCCCTGTTACGTGGGACTGATACCTGGCGAAATGTGGGTGCAGTAATGCACCTCTGCCTACCCCTTTGGGGTGTACAGGCGTGAGGTTATGTATGTATGTATTTTTTGTTATAGCTTGATCTATCGTCTTATTACTAGTTAACGTATTATTACTAGTTATTGTAAATTTCAATTACAAGTTAAAATCGATAAATCTTGTTTTAAGATTTTAGTATGCTAAGACAACAAGTTCCTATTTATTTAGAGGGTCCAAATAACGTAGTTTGCAATGTTTCGTGAGTGCTAACAGTATTATGTCACTGTAAGTGGATTTGCTCAATGATTTGCTTTCCATTTTACGCCTGTTTACCTGAGTGATTGTCAAAATTATCGTTATTTGATTATGTCCCGAGTATCTATCGATTTGCACCGCTCTGATAATTTTTGAGCAATACTCTTGTGTACTAGATTAGTATTAAAATGCTGTTTTTTTTTATTATATTGGTTCTGTTTGATAGTATGGTCAGGCTTATCGTATGTTGCTATTTTTCTCAATCTTAATCGATGCTATCTTAGAAACTTCATCCTAACTTTGATGAACAATCGTTTGATATTTTTGTACAATTGTAATAACTTTAATATCATGTTTGCGAAAATCCTAAATGATTGCATTATACAACATTTAAAAACAATATTTAAAAGAGTTTATTTATATCATATTTTTTTATTTGGATGTCCATAGTTACCTATTTGTTATTCGTAATCACGTCTAGAGTGACCTGTTGACTTCTGTTGACTTGACTTACATATATCTAGTAATGTCTTGCAACCTTTATGTATCTGTCTCCAGGTACCTACTATATATTCGTATCATTTAGAATTCCTTACACGTTCAATAGCAACCTTAAAAGGGCGTGTTCAAAATAAGCTCATACTAGACCGTATAATGTGAGTCACGTGCTCTGATTTGACACTGTTTAAATTATATAATTGTGTCGCCGTCGCCGGATTAAATTATTGCCTACATTACAAGTACGACCGGGCCATATGTCATGAAATATTGATACGATATAGGCACTGATATTCAAGATATATTTTCAAACATTTTAACTGGAGGAATCGTGACAGCTTAATTGCAAGTATGATGATAACTGCCAATTAAATGTTGAACGGGGTGAAAAATTGCCATTGGGCCAGCTGTTATGATACTTAGAAATAAGAAAAAAATCGTGAGTATTATTTTCAACATAGGCATGTTCTCGAAGGAGTCTATAATGTCTATAATTTGTCTTGTTTATGGTTTCATTTTTTTGAAAAAGCTGGTTGAGGTGCTTTGAGGAAAATAATATGCAGCTTCGATGATATCGTTGCATTTTCAAATGTTGATATTCCAGGGATGCATTAAAATTCTGAAACCCATATCAAGTTTTTTCTTTCTACACTGGCTTGGCAAAGTGACAACATCGTATCAGATATTAAGTACTGCCTAACAGAGAGTTACGTCCTCTTGAATGTCGAATCGACAGAATTGCCTTGGAATTATGAAGTTTAATATAAATTGTACCAAAAAAGAAATCATCAGCCCATATACTTCATGGCTTGGGCCGCCTTTACAACTGAGTAGGCGTTAGTCCACCACGCTGGTCTAGTGCGGGTTGGCGGACTACACACCTAAGAAATTCCTAAGGACTTCTAGGTGTGAAAGTTTCTTCATGATGTTTTCCTTCACCGTTAAAATACGTGATAATTCATTGTGAATACACAATTACTTCAGTCAGAGGTGTGTGTCTTTTTTGAACCCGCGACGGTCGGTTCTCGACCGCACGCCTAAACCTCGTGGCCATCACTGAATTAAAAAAAGAATTACAATGAAAAAAAACACGGCATGTAGAGGATGGCAGGTGGGCTGGACAACAAATTATTTCCTTTGAACGAAACTGATTAAAATAAACCAAGCAGACTAAACCAAGGGGTACTGGTTAGTCTATATTTCTAATGGTCAAATGTGAATATATTTTATCAATGGGTCAACTCACAACCTGCCGGCCCTGGCGCGACCACATTTTGACAGATGAGATTATGTGCCAGTCGTGATCTGATTATATCGCAAGTGTGTTACGATAAAGTAATTAGACTGCACGCCAAGCATTTATATTGCACCCGTAATTAATGAAGGTGACCTGCGCAGACGCCTTTTCATCTTGTCTCTTGACGGTACGATACAATACCGTATGTGAGTACTGAGTGCATTCTAGTCGCTTTCTCAGCGCTCTACTCAAACAAGGCTGATTTTACAGAAAAATGCACGAGATATTTTTTTGTAGATAATTTCACGACAAACAATTCTTATATTGACCTCTTTGAGCGCCGAGCAATAGGTCGCGAGATACTTGTGATTGAACTGATTTTCGGAACCCTTTGACCTTTATACATTTTATAGCCGGCACGATATCAATGTCGATTTTTCACATCTTCATTATAACTCCGAAATAAAGGTGTAGGTATACAAAAATTCAGTTCACTAGGAATTATTCCGCATATAAAAACTAAAATGACTGGAGTACAACTCGCAGTACAACTGTGTTCCGTGTAATTGAGAGATCCGCAGTTCAATTTCGAAGTCGGTAAAAAGTTTAATCGGACTTTTCATTAATGAATTATTTGTCGCAGATGAAAACTGCCGGAGAAATTATTTATTTATTTAAATAAAATGAATATTTAAATATGAATATGAAAGTCGTGATGGCCTCGAGGTTTAGGCACGCGGTCGAGAATCTCGACGGTCGCGGGTTCAAACCCCAGGCACACGCCTCTGACTTTTCGAAGTTATGTGTGTATTCACAATGAATAATCACGTACTTTAACGGCAAAGGAAAACATCGTGATGAAACCTGCACACCTAAAACTTCTTAGGTGTGTAGTCCGCCAACCCGCACTAGGCCAGCGTGGTGGACTAAGGCCTAAACCCTCTCAATGGTAGAGGAGGCCCGTGCCCAGCAGTGGGACGTATATGGGCTGATGATGGTGATGATGATGAATATTTAATAAATTACATATATTATGCAAGATTCAAAAACATAGCTGGCGAAACGGGTGTAGTAATACATTCGTAAAAAAAAATAGGGGACACCTAGTGTGTGTGTGTGTGTACGTGTGTGTACTTTATTGATATTTTTTTATATAATAAATAAGCAATAATTCTTATAATAGATTATGCGCAAAATGTATAATGTGTACAGAATTATGTGCACTTAAGATAGAATTAATGTGCGTAATGTACGGTCTGTCTACATTCATTTATACTAAAGATATTAAATGTGCCGATGTTATCTTAGTGCGTTGTCTGTTTAGTAATGAACAGGCCTTGAAATTTGAAATGTATTTACTTAGATTACAAAAACTAGGTGGTTCAGTTTTTTACAAATATAACTAAAAATACTATTTTTTTCTCTCTTTTTACAGCTGTTAATTAACGCATACATATTTACGTAACCCAATGAGTTATATTATAAACCACCTTAAAAAAGAGGCAGGGGTTCAGTTCGCATATCAATACAAATATTTGCGATACGCACTAATAGGAGTATAAATTTTAATATTTCTCTGTAACATAGTGCTTACATATGGCAGTGTGATGGCCAGAAGTTTATGCATACGATCAAGCATCTCGGCGGTCGCGAGTTTAAACCCCAGGCACACACCTCTGACTTTTAGAAGTTATGTGTGTATTCACAATGAATTATCACGTACTTTAACGGCGAAGGAAAACATTGTGAGAAAACCTGCACACCTGAAAGTTCGTAGGAATTTCTTAGGTGTGTAGTCCGCCAACCCGCACTAGGCCAATGTGCTGGATCAAGGCCTAAACCCTCTCAGTTGTAGAGGAGGTCCATGCCCAGCAGCATATGCACTATATGCTCGTTAAATCGAAAATCTATGATGAGTGATACCCGCGACACCAGACACTAATGCTATTAGTTTAATCAATTGAATCTTTTATGCAGTAATCTCATTTAGCTTGGATGCTAGAGATAGGAAAAGGTTCGATTCCTGCAATGAAACAAATATCAATGTGATCCACCAATATTTTTTTTGAGTGTAACTGACTATAATTTCTATAGTCTCTTTTAATTTCAGATCTTAATAAGTGATCTTAAGACTGTGTATGTCTGTAGAGCAATTTTTTTTCAGATCTTAATAATTGATCAAGGGTTAAGACTGTGTGTATCTTGTACACCATATTTATATTACTCTGAAGTTAGGAACAGGACATCGCTCTGATTATATCTGGAGTAAGCTTGTATTCAGCCATGGATACCTTGTGGCTGATAATAGTGATAAATCTGACATAGTAAATTATACGATGACATAAATAATATAATCTCTTTCATTACATAGTCTCCGTAACTAATGAATATATTTAAAGGGTAAGTAAATGCAGTCTGGAAAATATCGTTCAATGAAAACGTCATGTCGAAACCGGGCCAAATAATTAGTTGTTACGGTAAATAGTTGTTCTTACGTAACATCCGCGGTAAGCTGATAAAACATTCAACTATAACTAAGCCGACCTGATAGCTCGAAGGTCACAGATCTCGGGAACGGATGCATGTATCAAAGTATTGACTGTCATTTGATCACATTCATATGAACTTAGAAATTTTAAATTGCGGTCAATAATAAATATTATCTACTTGTGTGTAAATCAATATCTTCCTATCTTAATCAACAACAACTTACACATACATCATACATTAACATATCACACTTTTGAGCCCGTCTCTATTGCACTACAAATACCAGAGACTGCTTTTACAATTTTTTCTCTACTTCATTCTCAGCCTATCGCCGTCCACTTCTGAACGAAGGCCTCCCCAAGTTGGCGCCAACAATCCCGGTCTTGAGCAGCCCTTATTCGTAGTTCTCGACTTCAGCCGATCTTGAATTACCCAGTAGAAAAGCTTTGATCTTGTGAAAACACATCTGTATTTACAAAATTAATATTTGTAAACTGATTTTTTGGATGACCAATTGGACTGCAGGACTCAGCAAGTGTAGTAAACTAATGCCTAACCCAGACTTAGAAGAGATCCACGAGCTAAAAAGCCTAGATCATATGACTCGTTTTAAATATAGAATTCGAATCGATCGAATTTAGAAATTTTCTTTAGAAATGATTGATCGGTAATAATGATTATTTCGTTTCAATATTCATTTATTATTATCATTTTCACAGCCAAGTTTATAAAATTACTTATGTAATATATTATATATTTCGCTGGAATTTGATAACAGACAGATTGTCGACTGTCGACGATTAACAACTACAACCACCATTAAAGATACAAAAATGTCGGCCTGTTCATAACATCTCTTTTCCGGATATTATAACTACAAACGAGCAACGTAACTGTTTTAAACGGTCGCAGGTACCCCATACATTACACAAATACATACTCATCATATTACATAATCCACTAACAAATGTATTCCCAAATAAGTCTTCGCGTTCACCACGTGCGTTTTGTTGCACGATCTACTTAACTTGCCAAAACGGTCGGACTCCGCGTGTCCGCACTCCAACAGATCGTAGGATAAGAATGGATCTGTCGACAAATCATCTTGCATAACCCTAAGTGTACCAACGTTGCGTTCTTTCGTAATTGGACGTGGTATTAACGAAACCTACGGCGGAAAATAAGCCAACAAATAAATGGAACCGGAAAAAAACGATTTAGATTTCGGCAAGATATTTAATTTACGTGAACTTTCTTGAAAAACTTTGTGTCTTTTTTGTGACGATTCCTAGAGTGTTTGTAAACGACTATTTGAGTAAAATATGCTTTAACTTTGAATTTTAGATAGGGCCAGATGGCCGAGTATGCTATAAATCAGATGGCATATTGGCATCGGCGGGAGATCTAATAGTCTAAGAAGAAAGTCTGTGGGAGCAGGAACTTATCCTCATCGCCAGACAAACCGCAAAGCAAAGATGTTGTTTCATATTATTAATTTACACTATAGCTACAAATGACACTACCAAAAACAAGTTGATGTTAGGGATATGCGGTAATCACAGTAACGGGCCACTAAAAATATATATAATGTATTGCTTCATTTCATGATCTGCGATACCAATTACAACGAATAGAAAGTTTTAAACAACATTCAAATATAAGATTTGTACATCTAGAAGTAAATCCTGTGGACAATAATTTATTTATTGAATAAAAATTTTGACGATATACGAATATCACTTGAATTTCTACACGTTTATATAAAGTAAAATGATGCTTGTTTGTTTACATGATTATATAATTAAAACGATTTTATTTTTAAATTATAATCGCAGCTATTTTCATCGTCATGATAAGCCACAAGACGAATAGTCCGTTACAAAGACTTCTGCAATAATTTCCTCAAAGCCCTGACAACTGACTTCTACTTAAATCAAAAACTTATAAATCTATTCATAATCGTTTGTTGTTAAAATTATAATCACGTTCTTTAAAAAAATGCACAATATTGAATCAACTATGTGCGGGAGAGATGGCAAGAGATTCCCATTACTCGCCTACTTCATCGTATAAGTTGTTGCTTCATTTGATGATTTATAAATATGCAAAATCAATTTTCAATTAAAACCACAAGCCGTATGTACCATCGATAATATATTCAAAGATTTTGCAATTACTCGCACATATCGCATTTAATAAACGCGCGCTAATCTAAAGTAATAAATAAATTCGAATCGATTAGTTCGTAATTGATTGGATCTAGATTAGACACTGAAAATTGATTTAAATGCTAGGTTAAAGCATGTGGTGGAATAAGGCTGCATTATTTTTATGACCTATGCATTGTTAAATAGAACGGCCGAAGTCCAGTGGTCAAGGAATGTAAGAGTTCTGCTTCGATACCACTTGCCGTTGTAAGAGGTGACTTAAAAAGGTCATCGAGATTGTGAGATCTCACTGAAATGGACGGCAGTGTGGCAGTTCTTCTTGCTAAGGGAATGCAAGTCCGCTGACACCTGCATACCCTTCCTGTTCCTAAGGGTACGCTGAAAGGATTTTTTTTAATGTCACCAAATAACAATGAAAATAATTTATTGTAAATAATTTATTAATTTAGATCCTAACCAGTCGCGGTACTTCCATAGAAGCCCAAAAGTGTTACATGATATTTGTGTAATGCTAGTTTATAATTGTTTATTGTGGGGTCAGGATATCCTCATTTATACGTCAAATTGCTTTTGTTAAATAAAGATATAAAGCTTAAAGATTTATTCAGAATTTTGTAAGGCAAACTTGGCTTTTGGGCTTTTCTGGAAGTACCGCCACTGATCCTAACAAGGAAACACGGCGAGTTAATTATATAATTATTAATAAGAATGCGCAAAGATCGGTTTAATCTAATGCTGTATTAATGTTTTATAATCTAAGAAAAAATAAATTTATTAACGAAAGCAGCTAATTAATACAAAACGTGGACTGATTATGTTTTTAAATGACTTCGATATAAATATTAATTAATTTCGCTTTGATTGTAGAAATTGCGAATGTGAAGCTATCGCCATGGATTTATTCTAGAAATAACTGAATATATATTTTTAGCATTAGTGTTTTACAAACAGCAAATGGTAAAAATTTAAACTACCGTCTTTGTCTACAACACCACACATATATATCTATTTACAAATGGACCCGAATGACTATCTCAGATTTAGTAATTCATCATCATCATCATCATCATCAGGCCATATACGTCGCACTGCTAGGCACGGGCGTCCTCTACCACTGAGAAGGTTTAGGCCTTAGTCCGGCACACTGGCCTAGTGCGGGATGGCGGACTATACACCTAATAAATTCCTAAGAACTTATAGGTGTGCAGGTTTCCTTACGATGTTTTCCTTCACCGTTAATATAAGTAATAATTCATTATGAATACATAACTTTGAAAAGTTTGTGCATGGTCATCACTACTTACTACTTTGTAGTACTATACTGTACTTCAATGTGAAGCGTGCGTGTATGAATGTATGTGACTTATACATCTGAAATCTGGATAGGGAAATGCGAGCATACTTTCTCCTTATGGTGGGATATTAATTAAAGTAATTTATTTTTGGCGCCGCAATAATAAATAGGAAGTTGTGATGGTCTTGAGGTTTGGGCATGCGGTCGAGAATCTCGACGGTCGCGGGTTCAAACCCCAGGCACACACCTCTGACTTTTCGAAGTTATGTGTGTATTCACAATGAATTATCACGTACTTTAACGGTGAAGGAAAACATCGTGATGAAACCTGCACACCTAAGAGTTCTTAGGAATTTCTTAGGTGTGTAGTCCGCCAACCCGCACTAGGCCAGCGTGGTGGACTAAGGCCTAAACCCTCTCAGTTGTAGAGGAGGCCCGTGCCCAGCAGTCGGACGTATATGGACTGATGATAATGATAATAATAAAATAGTAAATAGAGCCCATATGAACTGCACCATTCTAAACAAGAATTGCTAGTACAAACACTTCGTTGTGCCCATAAAAGTATGCATAATTCAGAATTTGTGGTGTGGCCGAGTAATGTATCACGCGGCCTTAGATCGCTTACCGAGTACCGTCTAATATACGCCGCGATCATAAATTTGCTATGTGCGTAATTAATTTTGATTTTTATTAACATGCTTATGCAATACGAATCTGTGTTTGTTCATTATACTTACGTCCTTCGCCTGAAAGTATGTCAAGGTTGTGGACTGCATTCATAAAAAAATATATACGCAAATCTTAACCCCATAAAGCGAAGTTAGGGGCTCTGGAGTATGTTCCACCTAGGTTCATAACATACCATTTGTTTTTTCCACCTTCCAACGAGACAATATTATTAGTAATTCTTAATTAACAGTCATACGTCTATGTCTTCTTAATGAAACAAAAAACAGACATTATTGCTACAGAATATTATTGCGGTTCATGAAACAACGAGAAGTCCTTACAGCCTTGCCACCCGATAACAAATTGGGGTACTTTTATTTTAGTAAGATTCGATTGCAAAGTGTAGGCCTCTAAACGATTTATAAAATTGTTTTCAATACATTGCAGTACCTGTTCGAATAGCGTGAGAACTAACTTCATTAACCCTTTGTTATGCAAATATAAAATAATTCACTCATAAAATTTCAACGTCTCGATTAAAAAGCGTTGTTGTTAAACTGTTACATTTCTTGTATTATGCAAAACTTATGTATTTAACATACAAACTTCTTCTTAAACGGGTTCAATTGGTACAATAATTACAGCTTTGGCGTAAAATGGTCGGTGTGGTTTGATAATAATCGGCAATTTCATACTTAATTATAAATTAACCAATTACCCACTGTATATTATTGCGCTAAATACTTTCGATGCAGAAAATTAATAAAGACATACTAATTAAACCCATACGAAATATTTGAACAATTTGGGGCGTTCGCGAGCATAAAAATGAACTACATATTTTGCAATAATAAAAGTGCCCTTTATCATATTTTATAAGAAAGTAAATTAAAAGACCTTGGTGGTAACGATTTAAAAGCTAAAAAGACATTCATGTATATTAAAAGCCGAATCATTGGAATCGGAATCATGTCATAATCCGTTATAAAATTATTGCTTTCACGGCAATAACACCTTCAAAGCAGCATAAACAATGATTCTTAAGATCTTGTGAAAGACTACTAAAGAGATTTTGACTTTTACTTTGACGTAGAAAGTCCAACCTTAAGACTGACCACATAGCAGACGGAAAACTTTTGGATCTAGACCGTACTTATCTGATCACATTGAAAATGTTAAAAAACAGATATGATTACACAAGCCGGTTTATGTTGCAAATCATCTATCCTATCTTCAATCGTTTAGTTCAATAGAATTCGAAAAGAATTATCCATCAAAAGAGTACTGTCGCTGGCATGCTGTCGCTTGGTAGCAGGCTGGGCATATCTTGTTAGGGACAAGTGCTAGGTAGTCGACCAGGCTTAGGTAGAAACGTTTTGCATTTTGCTGGCCAATGACTTGAAATCGTTTCCACTTAGCAGATGAATGCAAAACGTTAAAACCAAGGCTTGAAGAAAATAACGTAGACGGTTATTTGGGGAGGCCTACCTTGGATATTGAACAGCGATAGACGGACTATATTCTAGCCTAATGCTCAGCTTAATCAAAGTAACTTATTAGATTTTATCGCTGCATATAAATATGTAATACATCGGCTTCATTTAGCTGATTTTAATTGGCTTAATTTGATATTTGTTACTAATAAGGTCATTGCCGAAGTTAAGCCGCATGGCGTCTTATGCTACGCGCCGACAGCAAAAACACCGGTGCGGCCGCGCCCATTCAACACTTCATGGAAGGTACCTGCGATGGTTTAATGAAGTGGCTTTACCAATTTAGCGCTAAAATAATTGAATGAAAAAATAATCGGCGATGTAGATCTGTTTTAACTAACAGCTACGGTAAATCGAAGTGTGTTTCTCATGCAAAGGATATAATATTAATAAAATGATTAAGTGATCTTAAGATTGAGTCATCTAGTTATATGCTAAGTGTGGCGCTAATATACGTTTTTTATAGTCACTTTGTTTTAGGTGTATTTTAATTTCATTTTGTATAAAAATAAATAAATAATAAATACACCCAACAGTCACATACATATATAGTTCTGATTCCACACTAAGATACAAGTCTTGTGTCGTGGGTATCAGAACCTACGAGAGACTTTTCCGTCTCACATACACCCAGACCCGAAACAAATATTTGTGGATCACACAAACATTTGTCTCGGTGCGGGGATCGAACCCACGGCCTCTCGTTTCGCAAGCTGGTGTCTAGCCAACTGCGCCACGGGGCTGTTCTATATCGTCCTATATAGTGCACAATAAATTATATATAAATAAAAAAACAAATAAAAATCTCTTTACCTTATTTCAAAATCCGCCAATACAAAGACGCAAGCATGAGCTAGTTCATTATCAATAGACGTCGACTTCTGGACTTAAACCTCCCAAAGTCAGGGATGCCGAGAAACGAGCAAAATGGAGGAATTTTCAAGGAATGCTGACCCTGGTAACAAACTGATAAACGAAGAAGATACCTACTAATAGGTGGGCAAGATTGTATCGATTTGTAAGGGACAACTGTAAAGGTTTTGCGCCAATCGATATTCACTAGACAATCACTTCGTTGTGGTCGTATCAGTAGCCGTACTTCCATAAAAGACCAAACGTGTTAAACATTAATTGAGTAATGTCTAGTTTATAATTGTTTATTGTGGGGTCAGTATTTTCTCATTTATATGTCAAATTGCTTTTGTTGAATAAGCGTTTAAAGATTAAGCATTATTATTCGGAATTTCGTAAGGCAAACTGGGCTGTTAGGCTTCTATGGAAGTACCGCCACTGGGTCGTATAAACATGCATTCCACAAGGTATCATCTGAAATAGTTTCATCACTATAGATGGATGCAAACGTAACAAGAATTCAACACTCAACCTTCAATACGAAGAGTACGACGAAACACTGGCATTGAGCATCGCACTTGATCTCAATATTCGCCAACATTTTTGTTTGGTGCACACCTACATACCAATAAGCCAGTTCTTTATTAAAAATAGAGGTGTTGACATAACTTGATAATTAATACACGTTATGTTGTCTATATGTTATATTCTTAAGTCTAAAAACCGGTATTTTTAGGCGTAGGCCGCTTTCGTGAAAAATAGGGTAAACATACCACAAAAACGGTAAAATGTGAGATTATTAAATAAGGAATGTGTGATATACTGGTATGTATATTAATGTACTATGGGTGTATTCAGATAATTACAGTTAAAAGCTGTTTTAACATTGTGCCTAAGGGCAGTCGTAAAGTCAATTCAATTGATTTCTACTTTACCTCGTGTTCAGCATTAAGTAATTGGATTAAATTTTAGTTCTTATCTCTTACTATGTTTAATTTCAATGTAATGTATTTCATGGTATAATAAATAAAACAAAAAAATCGACGCCACTGTAATTTTTAACACATTCATAGCGAATAAAATAGACTAGAGATAAAAATGATTTCAGATATCCGTTTATTTTATTTATCTATTTCACATACACATCATCTCATCCCCATGTCCCGGATGGGCTAAGCAGATTTTATCTACACCTACAATTCATTAGCTGCTTTAAAAACCCACGCCATAGGGGAGCCTTTTGCTCTTTTTAAGAACACATTTTCATTCTCCGTGTTACACAGATTCCATTATCATCACTCACCATCTTAAATGTAGTTACGAATATTTAATACTAACCAATTGATTTTAATTACACACCTACTTACAATTAATAGGAATGTCCTCTAGTCGAATTTCCTGTAATTTTATGACCAAGTACGGTGTTAGACCGGATATTCTATATTAGTATGACATTTGACCAACCAATGATATTGAATCCGCGCCCTTTCTGTTATTTTAGTGCTTTGTGAAGGTCGTAACCAAGTAGTTGAACTGTGAATTACGAACGAGTGTTAAAATAATAAATTATGTAGTTTGTTTAATTAAAATTACATAGAAATTGGTTCCTTTGATTGCTTTTGCGTTTCGTAGATATAGCCTCGTATAATTGAAATATTTTTTTTGTTCCTTTAGGTATAATGATATTTGATGTTACGGCGGCAATACGACTTGAAGTTAGTAATAAGAAATTATGGTGGTGTATAGGCTAAGATGCTGTAGAAATGATTCATTTCCATGTTAAATACTGATAGCCTCGTGGCACAGTAAGCTAGACACTAGCTTGCGAAACGACAGGCCGCGGATTCGATCTCTGCACCGAGACATATGTTTGTATGATCCACATTTGTTTCGGGTCTGGTTGTTTGTGAGACCGGAAAGTCTCTCGTAGTGCCTGATATCCACGACAAAAGACTTGTGTGGGGTCAGAACTATGTATGTGACTGTTAGGTGTATTTATTTTTATTTCATTTATTGAAGATTCATAATAATGAGCCACATTTTCAACTAGAACGAATTAAAGTCCGCCTATACGAAACAAAGCCTATCATCATCAGCCCATATATGTACGTCCCACTGCTGGGCACGGGCCTCCTCTACAATTGAGAGGGTTTAGGCCTTAGTCCACCACGCTGGCCTAGTGCGGGTTGGCGGACTACACACCTAAGAAATTCCTAAGAACTTTTAGGTGTGCTGGTTTCATCACGATGTTTTCCTTCACCGTTAAAGTGCGTAATAATTCTTTGTGAATACACACATAACTTTGAAACGTCAAAGGTGTGTGCCTGGGGTTTAAACCCGCGACCGTCAAGATTAAACAAAGCCTATGTGAAACTGAATTTTCAAATAATAACAAAACTTGTGACAAATGAATAGTAGTTACATTGATACCATAATGTCATATTTAATGCAATTATGTCTGTCGCCTGCCTGAGCTCTTTGTGATTCTTGTCGGAAGAGTTTCGAATGAGCAAAGTAGATTTCTCAGTGGATTGATGTCTTTATTCATAACATAAGATTGAATTGTCTGAGATTAAAAAAATCCAATATTAAAGTCATGAAGTCTAAGCGACAGCTAATCACTACGAACTGTTTAAGATTTTTTAAGTTTTTTTTCTTGAACCTACAGATGTGTATTTTCATAGTTTATTATAGTATATTAAGTAAAGTTTGCAATAGAAAAATAAGCATTTAATTAATAAATAATATAGCAAATCCAATTCATACTAAATTCTCTTCACAACATTGCCTCTATAGGCAAATAAATTAAATGTCCAGAAAGAAATTATACATGTTTAACACAAACTCACGCACAATACAAAGTAATAAATGTAATTCCAAATTTCAAATGGGTTCGTTACACGTTATTTAATAGCCATAAAATCCTAATAATATCCAAGATATTCTAAGTAAATTCATTCAGTCTTTTTGAATTGAAAAATATGTGACAACTATTGTCTGTGGTTATATAACTCGCAATTCAGTTTTATTTTATAACGTTGCAACAAAATCTGGTGTTTCCCAACAAATTTCATTGTAATATTTAAAGTTTATAGTTTTTTTATACACAGTTTTATTGTTCTTATGCAAATATCGTTTCTGGTACTTTTAAACTTTCTCACGGTTAACATATGTGCGAGACATTTATATTTAAACATTTTGACTAATCAACCTAAGTATCTATTTCAATCAAAATAACTCAACGTACCGCACTACCGTAATGTATATTGATAGACTTCACACATACTTTAGTATAAAAAAACTGAAGGATTCAAATTCTCAAATAAATTCTAATTCATAATCAACACCTAAAATTTACGAAATATGTTCCATATTAATGTATAACAGATACGCCAAAAAGCATCCGACTTTTACCCTTCAATAATATATTAAACAACATGGAAAAAGGCCAACCCGCCTAGTCCTGCGTGGTGGACTAAGGCCTAAACCTTCTCAGTTGTAATGGAGGTCCGTGCCCAACAGTGGGACGTATATGGGCTGATGATGATAGAATAATATAATCTATTAAGATTAAAGGACCGCTTCGTCCAAAATTGATTGTCCATTAGCTAGTTTTAGCGACCTCATTGAGCTGTGATTAATGCTCGCTGCGGATTTGTCCCGGGGCGGTTGCAACATTCGATAAAACAGATCTACGCCGCCAGTACTCGGCCTCGAACTAGTTAGACGTTTCGATTCGTGTATTAGCTATTTGAACCTGTATGTATAAATACTTGGATGATACAGCGCATTAATACTTCATAATTACGTACCTATTTCGTGACGGGGTGTGTCACTTAGTTACTCGTATTTTAGAGGTAGGCGCTTTAATTTATGGTATGCTTACGGTATATTTACGGTATGCTGCGATTGTTAAGAGTATTTGGCATAATAATAAAATTTTGGTTTTAGTTTAATTAGGTGATATAAAAAAAACTGTAAATGTAAAGGGAAACAGGCGTCGGTCATCATCCAACGAGGCGGATGTTATATTATAACTTGCGGGACGTCACTCCATGTAGGGTAGACCGAGGCGAATCGGATCAATTTTTTTTTTAAGCTATGAAAAACATAGTAAAGTGTATTATATGTGACTTTTATTGACGAATTGGCAATCAGTAACATTCTAACTATACAATAAACATTAAAAAACTTAAATTATTCAGAAATTCTACAAAATGTCATCTAAAAACTTGAAAGACAAAAATATCCGATTCGCCCCAAATCTTGGGGCGAATGGGATCATACATATTATATAAGTAAATAAAAAATTTCTTAATACTATATGCTTTGGAATCATTACAAAATTAAAATAATAAGAAATAGGAGAGGGTGTTAATCGTTAACACATAAATCACATATATTACGGCCTTATTTCCCTCCCATCCATCAACACATTTTCTGTGACACCATTCTTTGCATGCATCGAATCGAATCCTCTGATGATGGATGAATGAATATTTCTGAGCAGTAAATGCAATGCTAATCTCTCTGTTTGGAACCCATGATTTTTATTCCAGGCGTTCTTTTATTCTTCTAAAATTTTTTGGCGTTCTGCGAATTCATATGCATATTTACGGACCGCCTTGGGTGTAATTCCGAAGCCACGATTCGCTTAGTGCAGTAATCGGTAAATGCTAAAGTATCTTTCTTCAGAATCTTTCAGTATTCTGATCTAAAGCTGCCTGTCCACCACGTGTCTTGGTAGCACCTCTGGAGAGCATGACTCTTTGTAAGCTGGTATATGGCAATTCATAAATCTCAGTAGCTCGGCGGAAAGCTAATTCTTTGGTAAGGACTTTATTTGCGACTTCTCTCATATTTTCTTGGGACCATTCTCCTTCATTTTTCTTTCTTTTGTACATGCGAACCATCTACAATGAAATAATAATGCAAAATTAACCTCAAATTTAAAATAAAATAATAAAATATAATAAATATAAAAAATAATTTTATAAAAGTGTTTTCATTCTCCCCAACGACGTGATCCGAATAGCCCCATATTAAACACTTGTGAAATAAATATTTTACAAATTAACCTGTAATATTGTGCTTAAAAACTAAGATGTTTTCTAAAAGAGACACCTTTCTAATGAATGTAGCCCATCTAGTTCAAAGTAGTAACACAAAACCTTAGAATGACACAAAGAAATGGTAAGTACGTACCTTAGATAGGCGCCGAAATTGTAACGCGCACTAACACCTGACTCACTGGCGAGCAGCGCTGAGATCATTATACTAGTCGAAACCAAATACTGCCGATGGCTAGAGATGCGTGGGGGGAGGGGTTCATAAGACGCCAGTCATTTGTGTTCCTTGGTAACGCGTTATTAAAAATATTAACGGATTTCTAATTTTGATCCGAATCGCCCCTTGATCCGATTCGCCTCGGTCTACCCTATGTAGGTTTAACAGATCACTTAGGACGTCACTTTAGATTGTGAATGTAAGATACTTCAGTTCAGCAATAGCTTATGCGGCTGGTGATGATAATTTTAGTAAATTAGATTTTATTTAATATTATTGCAAGAATTAGTACGTATTATCTTATTGTTTTTAGTCCCGTGGCATAAGTGTGCGGCGTAACATAAAGACGTCCCTTTTGTAGAAAGAGTCCGAAAACGCGTTCGAAAAACGGCAATAGGCCTAACTCCTATTAGGTGATAATAAAAAGGGAGTTGATGAATATGGGAGCAGATGTAAAACTCCGACTACCGCTTAAAAAATGTGGATGTGACGTAACACTTCACGACGTTTATTGCAGTGGCGATACTTCCATAGAAGCCCAAAAGCGTTACACGTTAACTGTGTAATGTCTAGTTTATAATTGTTTATTGTGGGCTCAGGGTATTCTCATTTATGTGTCAATTTGCTTTTGTTAAATAAACATTTGAAGAATTAAGGTTATTATTCGGAATTTTGTAAGGGAAACTGGGCTTTTGGGCTTCTATGGAAATACCGCCAATAGATTATTGCACTTTACTAAACCAATAAACATTTGCGAAACACGCGCCCCTATGACTTCATAACTTCATTGTTGGTAGAAATAGACCTATAAATATTACTTACCGTATTAAGATAAGCCCATATAGTAAGCAGTGTAGTACCATTTCGCAATTATATAATGCAATTTCGACTTATATCGTTTGCCCAATAGTTTGTGGGCGGAGCGCCTTTATAAATTGACTAGTTTACAGCATAATCTTAGACCGTAACATAACAAAGCTTACGAACTATTTTCAAAAGGCAAAATGAATTTGACAACCGACGAATATTGGTTAGGCACCAGCTTGCACGAGAGGTCGTGGGTTTATTCCCCGTACGAACTCAATGTTTTTATGATCCACAAACATTTGTTTTGAGCTTTGGTGTTTTCAATACTCTTTTAGTTTCTGATATCCATGATACATCAATATTAGAAATTCGTCATCATAAAGTAATTCGTTTCCGGCCTCTTGATGGGAATAAAACCATAATAAACATTATTTAGGTATCCGAAATATTTTATGACTATTATAAAATCTTTATTAAAAGAAAATTAATTTGTTAATTGAATAATAAGACAACATACAAGTGTAAAACATCGAAAGACAATACAACTATACTTACTATACCAATTTGAAGACATTGTGATCCGATGAAGACATCACAATTTCTTCATTGTCACCGTCTCAAGGTGAAGTGACAGACTCCCAATTGACAATTACACTCACAGACAATCGTTGTTACATACGAAACACTGTCAACTAAATCGAGCTCAACCACTTAACTTGTCAATTTGACATGTAGTATCTACCTACACTAATATTATAAAGAGGAAAGATTTGATTGTTTTTTGTTTGTTTGTTTGCATTGAATAGGCTCCGAAACTACTTGACCGATTTGAAAAAATATTTCACTGTTGGGAAGCTACACTATCTCCGATGAACATAGGCTATATTTAATTTTCAAAACAGTTTGGGATCCATAGTAAAAGTCCAATAATGTAACCGAAGGTGTTAAAAAATTACCAAAAAACTTTCTTACATCGCGTGCGGTGTGAAAACTATTGATAATAAAACAATATAATGTACTACGTCTTTGCAGAACATATAACTCAACAACTTGTCAATTTGACATGTAATATCTATACTAGTTTAATAATTTATTTATTTATTTTATCTATACTAGTATAAAGAGAAAAGATCTGTTTTTTCTTCTAATAAATAATAGGGAATAAAAATTATGCATGTGCCGTGCGATTTAGAGGTCCCGAGATACATTATCAGATCGGGCAAAGCGTTATTGTTTTTTTTCCATTAGGAAGTTCTCAGTAGCAGCAGGGAGTCTGGAATTGTGCCTGGAAAAAAGCAATAAGCTCGCCCCCTATCACTTGGGAAGAAAACACAATTGGCGAAATGTGGGTGCAGAAATATAGGCGTGGGTGTATGTGTGTAAAATAAAAAATAAAAGATATTTTATTTACGTCTCCAAATAGAATACTTTACAAAATTATAAAAACACACGTAACTTTTACGACAAGTATTCAAAACCGGAAACGGTCTCCATTAAAATGTATTTTGTACAAGAAAAAAAGGATGTAAAAACATTTAACCACAAACATGTCTTTTTAATACTCGTATGTTACGTGAGCACTGAAGAATCATACGACATACCAAACAAATGAGCTGCTGCAACACGAATTTATATTCGAAATACGTCAGGCGTTTATAATCTATGAGATTCTTACTCAAGTGACTAGATCAAACACATCACTTTATTTATTTTTTCCGATGCTTTTATGAAGGTAATGAAACTTCTGTTGGTTTTTACCTCAGGAAAAAACATTTCGACCCATTCTTGAGTACTAAATTTAAGACCAATAATTTACACGTTACATAAAAACTGTATTAGGTACATAAAAACATTACGTAAAAGTTGTGGGGCCCGGCTCCCTTGCCCGGGAGCAATACCCAATTTGCCTGGACACAAAGTACTATATGTCTTTTTCCAAGGTCCTATATATGTATCTCAATACCAAAAATCATTCAAATCGGTCAGACGGTTTAGGCGTGAAATCATCATAATAAACAGGCAGAGTTACTTTCGCATTTATAATATCACTATGAACTTAGTACGGATGTTTTTGCAGAGTTGTTTAATAATCCTATAATTTTTACAGCACTTTAAAAACATCCCACATGGCTGTGAGTTCTGTGCTTTCGAAATATTAAGGAGAGATACTCACTCCTAGTCACTCTACACGCTCATGCTAACTGACGATACATTGTACTTTGTTATTTGATCACGAATAAACAGCCTATTCACACGGGTTTAATTCAAGTTCACAAGCCTTGAGTGAGATCAAAGTGAGTGAGTGACTTCTATGACACTTGTTCGACTAAGATGCCAATTCGGAAGTGTTATAAATATAGGATGAGAATAAATTGAACCTCGGTATATTATGAGCTTTTTCTTCACGTGTAATTGCCCATGAACACAAAGCAATTGGAGGTTCCTTGGACTTGTTTTGTACTTCATTCATTCATACACTCAAGCGTGTTTTCTCCAAGGAGCATGAAGAGGTTAGAGGTGTATATCTAAACTATTTTTCACCAACTGGTTTTAAATCCCATATAATAAGAGGGCGAGCCTCTCCCGTTTTCATTTTCAGATTTCGTGCTATTTCTGTAAAACATCCCAATGGAAAACCCGTTGACAATTTACCCGTCCCGGGAATGGGTCTCGTGACCTCTTAATAGCATACCACAGCCTTTTGCCGCAAGACCAAGGATTGGTAGAAGTCACTTGACTCAAAAATCTAGAAAATTATTTTTCTGTTATATAACAGTTAGGTAACCCTAGCTAAAAATGTAACTCTTAAAGATCTTCAGCGGAAATATATAATTTTTTCCGTTTTTTAAGATATAAATTATGATTGTGTCGCGAACTCGCGACAATTTGCATAAACTTTCCTCGAGCGTTCAACTTTGTATATCCATTGTTCGTAGAAAGAAGTGATAAATAATATCAGATGGACCAGTTAATACAATGCTTTACGTAAGAATTGAAGAAACTCGCTCGCAATTAAGCATATGCCAAACATGTGGTATTACATCATTCATGTTTTCAATGAAAAAATAAAATTGACACTCTAATAAAAGTGAGAGGATCGCATGTTAACTTTCATACACTTAATGTTAGGAAAGATGAAGGCTTGTTATGAAGATCTACTGATAAACAAGATTGTTTAATTATAATTGATACGTGTTTATATTAAAATAATAAATAAAGAAAAAGTTAACTCGATTATAGGTAATTCCAAAATAACGGTAAAATCGATTGTATAACCAAAAAATAGTGGTTTTACTACATAAATGAGTTTAATAGCTTTGAATGCAACTTTTGTTGAAATATTTTCGTGAATTATTTACAACGTAGGGGCGGCAAACGAAAGCTAACGACTCGCTGATACGTTTCTGATCTCTTTATACTTTTACTGGTATTATATTTTTTAATATTATTTATATTTTTACTGGTAGTTACGATAAATAGGGAACCGACTCAAAGAACCTAAACACTCCATCCAAAAAACTTAAAATACATATAGTAAGCGCATTTTTGGTCTCCTTTTCATTAATTTAAATTTAAGTAAAAAGGAGAGTAGCAATTAAAAATATTAACCCTAATCAATATTTACGAACTTTTATGTAACATTTCATTGTCGGCTTTATACCTTTACATAATGAATTTAAAAAAAAAAATCACTCCCCATTCCTACTTAAAACATACATACATAACCTCACACCTGTATTCCCCGAAGGGGTAGGTGCATTTCTGCGCCCCCATTTCGCCAAGTATGTTCCAGTCCAAGTTAATAGGAGGCGAGCCTATTGCCGTTTTTCGGGCACAATTCCAGACTTCGTGCTGCTACTGAGAATTTCCTAATGGAAAAACCCAATAACACTTTGCCCGTCACGGCAATCGAACCCAGGATATCTAGATCGCACGGCACATACTTTTGCCGCGAGACCACGAGGCAACAGTTTTACAAAAAGTTTTCGTTGTGACATTCACTAATTATAGGTACTAATTTTCCAACTGCAGTTAATGAAACAATGGTAGACAATTGGCACGTGCAATGCACTACAATCGAAATGTACGTGTAGGTACCTAAATGTCAGACACAAACATAGATTAACTGCTATTAATAATTGTCTATGCCTATTACTAAATGGGGCATATTGCGTTATTCTGTACGTCGTACTCTGAGCATTATTCATACGTAAAATGAACCGTAGTAAGTAGATGGCCTCGAGGTTTAGGCGCGCGGTCGAGAATCTCGACAATCCGGGTTCAAACCCAGGCACACACCTCTGACTTTTCGAAGCTAGGAGTATGTGTGTATTCACAATGAATTATCTCTTACTTTTTTAACTACTTTACTTTTAACGGTTATGGAAAACATCGTGATGAAACCTGCACACCTAAAAGTACATAGACATATCTTAGGTGTGTAGTCCGCCAAGCCGTACTAAGCCAGCGAGGTGGATTTAAGCCTAAACCCTCCCAATGGTAGAGGAGGCCCCTGCCCAGCAGTGGGACGTACATGGCCTGATAATGATGATGATGATGATGAATTATATGAATCATTACTTTGGCAGCCCCGGTAGTAGTTTTTGTGGCAAATAGATATTTGTGAAACCGAAAAGCCTCTCCAAGTTAAATAATCCTATGTCCATTCTTTAAACTTAATCATTCAACTTTTACAAAATTGTTGGACAGTTAAAACAAAATCATAAAACTATTTAAATTTCTAAATTTACAGGACTGAGCTACGAATCTAAATGAATTATTAAATCTGTTTTATTGCTTTAAATAAATTAAGGCAAGCGAAGTAATTAATAACACACAAAACTTCAGGTGAAAGGTAACCTATTAGTCTCCATGTCTCACTGTACAAACAAAATGCACAAATTCACATATTAGTACCAGCAGCATTAAAGTCATTGTCGATTATATCTTACAATAGTGAATAATGAATGAATGGGTGAACTTTTTGCATGATACACATTACCTCACATTCCGCTCATGTGGTTGTTAGTTCTAGTCACATGACTCGCTATCAGATTGTCTGGTTCGCACGTCGACGTAACCCAGCATGATAGTTTCGTGCATTGCCAATTTAAACGTGG
The DNA here is from genome assembly GCA_907164795.1 of Hemaris fuciformis. NCBI lineage: Eukaryota > Metazoa > Arthropoda > Insecta > Lepidoptera > Sphingidae > Hemaris > Hemaris fuciformis. The sequence continues at coordinate 4,836,518 of OU015443.1, forward strand.
GAAAGAGTTCCACCAACCGGTTTGATGATACGTTTAATTATAGGTTTTTTTCCTTATGCGCGAAAATATTTTCTGGATTCCGGGCGTTGACCTCCTTGTGCAATATTAGTTTTGTTTTAAATTGTGGTTTGCGGAATATAGTGTCAGCCTGTGGTGGTACTTCCATAGAAGCCCAAAAGCGTTACACTTTGATTGTATAATGTCTAGTTTATAATTGTTTATCGTGGGGTCAGCATATTCTCATATATATGCCAAATTGCTAAGATTTAAAGCTTACACATCATTATTCGAAATTTTGTAGGGCATGCTGGGCTTTTTATATGGAAGTACCGCCACTGGTGTCAGCGACCTCTATTGGTGGGAATAGTGAAAGCATCCTGCAGCAACAATGTATAAATTTTATTCTGTCAACTTTACTCAGGTGTTGTCTTCAATTTGTGGATTGTTATTGGGCGTTCAAAGTCAGCGTTGAAGCCTTTGTTAATGCTGATACAAGTCCTGGTTATTGCATCAGCATTTATTTTGGTAATATTAAAATAATTGTAAGCAACAGAATCACTAATGACGGCCTCGGTGATTTAATTGGCTAGGAACACATTTCTGAAATCGAAAACCGGGAGGGAGCCTGCCACAAATATTTGTTTCGGGTCTGCGTGTATGAGAGACCGGAAAGTCTCTTGTAGTACCCACGGCTTGACGAAGATCTTGTTGTGGGGTTAGAACTATGTATGAATACGACTACTAGCTGTATCTTTTAGCAACTTCGTTAATTTACCAGTTACGTGCATTTTTATTAAAGAGAATATATTTACTAATAAATAGTTTAAACAATTTTGGTCATAGCTATTAAGGCAGAACACATGAATTTCTATGCAGCTTCTAGCTATCATTATGACATTCATATTTCATAGGTATGAGTTTCATTTATGTTTATGTACGTCACATCCAATAAAAATTACAAAACTGCATAATAATAATCCTTTCAAATTTTCTAAAATATTACACAATTATTGCATCTTATTGCGCATACGTAACTAACGACTAATGAACTTGTACCTTTTGAAACTAGTCACTAGAACATGAATTGTTACAAAATTCAATCAAATATATATATGGTTGGTACCTAAATCTTTCAGTTTTTTTAAATATCAACTAAAGCGAGGGTTTCCTCGCTATTTGCTTCTTTACAAGAAAACTACGCAATTCCCAGCAGACGCAGTGTAGTCACTTTGCCGTGGTAGTATAAAAAACAAATCACAACTGAAAATGTCATGTTCTTTACAACAGTCATAGCAACTAATTATAACCGATGAGAATTCATATATTATGTTTAACATAAGCGATGGTTTACAGAGGATATTATAATGTTCTTGGACGATGGAAAGTATGTCCTAAGTTTTTGGTTGATTCATAGATATACACTGCCAGCCAAAAGTTTCGTCGAGCTCAAAGGAGAGCTTATTGACGAAAAATTGATTTAAAATATTAAAGACTTTTTAAACATAAATGATTGATATTTCTAGAAACTTTTGACGTATTTGTAATTAAGAATGAGTATTTTATTTGTAAATTAAACCGTTTGTTTTATACACTTTTTTTTTTTTAGTTTTAATCAATTTTCCTACTTTAATTAGGGTGGTCTCAAACTTTTGACCGGCAGTGTATATGAAAGATATTCGTACGACAAACATATCTAAAACGAGCATCTTTATCATCGAAAACTATCAGAATTCCTAATCATTGCCGATACGTACATACATTATTTAAATGAATATGAGTCGGTCTCGTGACTTTAGAGATGAAACGAAAGCCAATAGTTCAACGAGTTTATGGCATTAGTATTTCGTAAGAGCCTAGCCTGCGAGATGCACGTGCCTTTACCACGCACGCCTTTCTAGAATTCTAGCGAGCCAACGGGTTTCCCTTCCAATAATTAACATAAATATATGTCCATTAATTATCACGACGGAAAATAAAATATTACATTGTTTGACAATTTAGGTATAGACCAGTGGCGGTACTTCCATAGAAGCCCAAACTAATAAATAAATGCACCCAACATACATAGTTTTAGTTTACACCCCACATTAAGATACGAGTCTTGTGTCGTGGGTATCAGAAACTACGAGAGACTTTTCGGTATCACAAACACCCAGACCCCAACAAATATTTGTTGATCACAAAAACATTTGTCGCGGTGCGGGGATAGAACCCGCGGCCTCTCGTTTCGCAAGCTGGTGTCTAGCCATCTGCGCCACGGGGCTGTCAAAAGCGTTACACGTTAATTGTATAATGTCTAGTTTATAATTGTTTATTGTGGGGTAAGGATATTCTCATTAATATGACGAATTGCTTTTGTTAAATAAAGATTTAAAGCTCAAAGATTATTAACAGGAATATTGTAAGGCAAACTGGGCTTTTGGTCTTCTATGGAAGTGCTGCCACTGGTATAGAGATAAAATATTGAAAGATTAAATTATGTAGTGTTGCGTCTGACATTTAATAGATATTAGTTCTAGGAAATCATTACAGAAGAAGCCTTCTTATAAACATACACCTCACATATAACCCCACGTCTATATTCCCTGAAGGGGTAGGCAGAAGTGCATTTACGCACCCATATTTCGTCAGGTATGTATCAGTCCTATGTTATAAGCGACCTATTGCCGTTTTCCGGGCACATTTCCAGAACTCGTGCTGCTGCTGAGAATTTCCTAATAGAAAAACCCAATAACACTTTGCCCGTACCGGGAATCGAACCTTGGACCTCTAGATCGCACAGCGCATATCTGTGCCGCGAGACCACCAGGCACACATATTATAGTTGTTTATATAATATGGGTAAAGTGATTTTGATATCTAAGAGGCTTCCTATACCCTATCATTACAGTGAAATCTTGAAAAACTGCGTCAAGATACGCATACTTAACTAGACAATACACAAATCATCTTAACTTACATAAATGTAAGAGGTGTATAACGTACGGGCACGTGATTTGTCCGTGAAAGGCATCTCATAACAACGGTGAAATCATCGATTTAAAACATTTTATGGCACATTACCCAGATAGGTGGGTCCACATTATTATATTAATATTCATCTTAACATTAAAATATCTCTGAACAGTAGAAAATGTTTTAAATTACGTCATCTTTATAAAGTTTTTCCTTATAATAATTATAGATTCATAAATCTCAGAATTTTTTTGGAAGTAAATGGACATTGCGACCGTGAAGCGATAAGTGTCGCTAGTTCATTAAAAGCTGATTTTTTGATAATTATAGCATATATTCCAAAATATTTAATTTATTATACTATACGAATACAGTAGAACGCCGACTATCCGAACGCCGATTAACCGAATCGCCAATTAACCGAATCGGTCCTAAGCGTAATATAAAAAATTAAAACCAAGTAGTTTTTGTTTTCTTTTGTTGTAACAAATTGAAACTTCTCTTATTTTTGTTTTTGATTGTTTTTTCTACTATGTACACTCTATTAGACACTGTTGTGAATTTTTATACTTTGTATTTTTGTTTTTTGTTACAGAACTGTGTTTGTTAAACTGAATAAAGATTATTCTATGTGTGACAGTTCGTTTTTCTTTATTACCAGTCTATGTCCGATTATCCGAATTTTCGACTATCCGAATCGACCCAGGTCACAATTAATTCGGATAATCGGCGTTCTACTATTATTTATTACTGGAATGCCAAAAAAAAAAACTTGCTCGTTTGCCTCCTTTCCCAACAAAATATCCAGAAATAGCATTCCACACTAAATGTTAAACACCTTGCCTATTGGGTAGAGTATCGCCTGACAAATAATTGTTAATGAGTTTTTGTCGCTGGACGCAATTACGCTTGACGGGTCAAAACCAGACATCCACTGGATGTTACTGAGTGGTCCTAAAACACGATATACTGAGTATGGATGAGCCCACCTTAACGAGTTGTAAATTCCACCATAAATAATAATGATTTGGTCACCATTTTCAACGATACTAAGGGTGTTAAAAGTGATTACAGCTAAAATAACTAAATATAGTTTTATTTTATTCAGTTCAGTGGTCAATTATGTCTTAAAGGCTAGGCAATACAATACTTTCTTGAGCCTTAATAAGGTTAAGTTTACATTTTGGACATTGAACGGAAAAAAGGTATAGAAAAGAACCGACGAACGATCGATAATATTGATTATATTTTATATTCATGAAGAATAATATTGTCGTGAATAATTAAATATAACAACACCTATTGCATAGTATTTAACGCTAGAAAATAGGTTAGAACGAAACATTGCAATTTAACAATAAAAAATAAATAGCGTCAGTTTTTAAGACAATGGCATTATTTATATTAATCTATTTATAATAACCTATTTACCACAAATTTCCACTTAACACAATAACAACAAAACATACTAATGAGTCAGAATATCCTAACTACCTAAAGGCAAGATCAGTCACTATCATTGAGTACAATTACGCCCACCCAATAATAACTTTTAACCAAAACTTTAACCAAAAGACATGCAACTGTTTATACTCGTTATAATCTAGGTGATTAGGTATGAAAATTTTAATGCATTTGGTGCTCTATTGCATGTATGCATAAAATTTTATGTTCTCGTAAAGACCGGTCTATTTAATATAATTAATTTGAACATTATATTCTGGGCCATTCAACATTACTAACGATTACAAACTTTAAGTGTTTTTGTACATCGTGTTCTCGCAGCACAAATATGTGTCGTGCGGTGTAGAGATCCCGGGTTCGATTCCCGGGTCAGGCAATGTTATGTTATGTTATTGGAGTCTGGAATTGTTCCCGAAAAACACCAATAGTCTCGTCCCCTGTTATGAATATGGGATGAAACCACAAATGTAGAAATGTGAGTGCAGACATGCATGTCTGCCTACCTGTTCGGGAATTACAGTCGTCAGTCAGTGGCGGTACTTACCGGTGCGTACCATAGAAGCCCAAAAGCCCAGTTTGCCTTAAAAAATTCCCAATAATAATCTTTGAAAAAAAAACAATTTGACATATAAATGACAGTATCCTGATCCCTGGAGTGTTGGAGTGGAGACCGCGCTTAGGCAAACGTAGTGTAGGACGACCTGCAGCACGATGGTCCGACGACTTGAGGAAGGTGGCGGGTAACGGATGGATGAGGGCTGCTCAAGACCGGGATGGTTGGCGCTTTCTTGGGGAGGCCTACGTTCAGCAGTGGACGGCGATAGGCTGAGTATATATAGTATATATATCCTGATCCCTCAATAAACAATTATAAACTAGACATTACACAATTACGTGTAACGCTTTTGGGCTTCTATGGAAGTACCGCCAATGGCGTCAGTGTATATATGTAGTCATATATAGGAAGTGGTTATAATTGCATGTTGAAAGGACGAGAATATAATGATCGAAACCAGTACTCGTACGTAATAAGGCATGATGGCCGTTTTACTTTTCGCAAGTGACACAGATGAGCTGCTTGATTTATTGCATCTATTGCCCAGGATACACTTTGAATAAAAAGTTGTTGCATCTCTTTAGTTGCATCTTGCGACAATTGTTGCGCACCGATCTTGTTCTAAATGAATCGAGTGTTGCAACACCGTCTGATACGCTCCCGCTCAGTCATCGGTGACGTGATTTTGAGTGAACAAACTGTTCAGTCAGCCGTGCACACGTCTGTCAATATTTGGCTAAGTTTTGAGGTAGTGAATTCAGATAAAGGTAGCGGGGGTTAAACAGTTTCAGGTTAGAAAAAAATAATATAATTGGTTAAGTAAACTACAGCATGATGGATGTTAGTATGTGTTTGAAATGCGAACATATGGAGAAATAATTAATTACTCGTACTGTCACAGCAATCCCAGCAAGCGCGTCGCACAGAAATTAGCACATCAAAGTTGGATTTTGAAAAGAGCAAAATTGTACGACCAACGATCAAATTTTTATGGATAGCACTGAACTGCCATTCAAAAAATAAACTAAACATTTAAAATACATTTTCTTTCCCATTTTTTTCCTTCTTATTTAAATATTTCTAAGTAGGTAGTTATATTGAAGTACATATATTACAGTTGAAATCATTATTCACCCAAATATTACATTCAAGTACGTCCTATTCATCTTGGTGTGTAATGTTAATGAGCCGTGAAGTGGTTATTTTATATTTCAATAATGATTTTCTTCGTTTTCAATTATTTTTAAAACATTGTTTACGTGACCAAAAAATGTTTTTGTAAACATCGTGTTGGCGTGATCGTATAAATTGTTAACTAACAATAAAACACCTACATTTGAAGCTGCAATTTTTGAATAATTATGTAACTTTTGGTTGCTTTGATCAAAAGTTTTACGAGTGAAATTATTAAGCACAATATAATGAATATTATATCCGGCAGACACGATAAAGGGAGCATACGGATATTGGGTCACTGGAATTCGGCTCGGCCCCAGGACCTGACTTATAATATTAATGACGAATTGTATCTCTTACATTCAACGCCTATTGCTGGTATATAGAAAAATACTGTTAGCCAAAGGCACCATTTATTAATTAATTTATATTTTTATTTATATTTCTCTACTTTAATGCTTTTTCTCGTATATTTTTATCGCGGAGTCCGGAAATGTGCCTAAAAACTGCAATAGGCTATTACGTGGGACTAATACATATCTGGTGAAATGTGGGTGCAGAAATGCACCTCTGCCTACCCATTCGGCAAATACCTGTATGTACACATACATATGTATATCTTTTTTTTAAAGTGACGCAGTGCAAATTCTAAATAACTATTCATGGAAATCACAGATCTCACACCATTAGTTACATACAGAGAACTGATTTTTTTACGAATATAAGACTCTAGTATGTGATGAGGTAAAAAAAAAACACTTTCTTATTTATAAATTGTTAAGATATTTTTCAATTATATAAAATTGGAGAACATTCCCGGCAACTATTCCACAGACTTGGGATAATTGTTCAATCACAATTAGTTGATCGGTATGTAAATTGAACGTAAAACGACTATGAGTCAACACAAGATAAAAACTATTAAACGGTAAAGTAATAATTGGTTCCCTTGATAATCGTAACGTTTTATATGGCTGCTGAGTCACTGTGAAACGTTGAATATAAATTAATATTTATGTATTCAAAACAACAACAACAAAATTAAGAAAATCTACAAATAATTATTATTACGGCCGTTGTCACGTAGGTGTACAAATATCAAAAAATCATGAAAGTTTTGTTTAAATTAATATCCCAAGCCCAAAATATTTCTTGTCAAAACAATTTTTCTACATCTTGGACTTTTGCCTAATCATCCGGAAATTAGATGTATATACCTACATTTATTTATTTAAAACTTTATTGTACACATAATAATAATACAAGGGAGTACATCATATTACATTAGTACAAAAGGCGGTCTTATCGCACAGGGCGATCTCTTACAGACAACCGAGAATGGAGATGTAAGAAAAGAGATGAAGGTAGTCGTAAATGTACAAGTTATGAAAAAGAAAAAATAAATAAATTAAAACATATACGTACATTTTATTTTATTTTTGCAACTAGATAAACTTCACATTTTTTAGCTTTACAAAAAACATTGAATACATTATTAGCAAAATCCGTGTGTGGAATGGCAGAAAATTATTCAGTTACACAAAGCAAAGCTATTAGGAGTTAGACGACCTAAATAAGCTCCTACGTCGACAACCTTCGCAAAGCACGTGATGATTTTATAGATGTGTTCGTGCATTCATGTTCTGGTTGACTTTCAATTATTGAAACATGTCATGTGTTATATTTATACCAATATTTGTTGTTATATTTGAACCGGAAACAACTCCTATAGTGAGAATAAAATATACAGTTCTAGCATAGTGTTGAAATGCCAAATGGCGGAAAAATATTATTTGCCAGTCGACACAATTAAGCCGGCTTTTTTATCCCGGAGTTTAACCCATCAACTTAAGCCATTTTGTTTTTTTTTTGGAATTACAACTAAGGCGTCTCTATCCCGTCTTAATACAGATATCCTAATAGTGTACGTTATTATTATTCAAATTAGTTTTATGACAGTCGTTAGCTCAAAAAATATTGTGCTTTATTTTATATCCAATTTAAATAATTCAACCAACCTTAAAACGTACTTTTCGAGCTGGTTGAAATCTAACATTTTTACATTCAACTTGAACAGTTGTGGAAAGGCATCTGGCAGCGTCCTTGCGTCGGCGCTCGGCTCGCGCTGGGCGTCTCGCAACAAGCACCACTTTCATCAGGCAGGCTTCGACGCGCCGACGACGCTTTCCTCCTTCAGTGCTGGCCACATCGCACCACCGGTAACACGTGCACCATCACCATAATATGCACGCAAGCCCGAACTGAAATTGAACTGTGATCGACTTTTGTGCTCGATGATATTTGTGTACAAGTGCTCGCACTAAACTTGTGTTGTGAGGAGTACGTACTATGATGATAAGGTGAGTGATTTTTTTTATTTCATCATAAATATTTTATATTTTTATCGGCTTTTACATTATTATTTTAATAATTTAATATTTTTTTGTATATTTAAATTTTTATTGATTTAAAGACGGTAATAGCTCTAACTGCATGTTTTATTTACTTCATAAGATTACAACTTTGTTATATTTTTTGTGCGGATATATATTCATTTCATTCATGAAATCTAATTCTTACAGTTGTCTACGAAACAATAACATAATTTTATAATACTTGAAGTTCGTTGAAGTCTTTTGTACCAGCGTAGTTGCTACGATCCTAGCTACGTTGGCTTTCGTAGCGCCACTCATTATCATCAATTGTATTCTATATTATGGTACGTAAACACATAACATGAATAATAATGAGAGTATTTCTATATAATAGTCACGTGAGATGAGGCTTGGAATTTACTCAATATTGACCACTTTCGAAACTATCGCATTGACAAAATTATTATACTTTTAGTTTTGTGCATAATTATTTAAATTAGAATATTAAAATATACATTTGTTATTTATGCTTACTTATTTATTTTGGTTGCTAAACCAAACGTATCGTTGTCACCTGCGATGATTCATAGATGGAAAAATTATCCCCAGCTTACTTTCTCTTGATAAAATATTCAGAAATTTATGCATTTTGTTACTAACACTACCTATATGTATTATATATAACTTACTTATATTAAAAAATTTGACCGGTGACGGAAATCGTATTGATTTATCACAACATTTATAACAGGGTATATTACAATATTTTAATTTCAATGCGGTATTTTTACCAGTGTACCAGTTTATTCAATTTATTACTTTGAAATATCTGTCGAATTTTATGGAATATAAAAAACATTATACCATAAGGCACATCTGCATTCTAGAATGTGGTGACACATTTACACACGAATATTATTCACATTAAAGACAGATTAACACAAAAACTAAGCAGCTGGGCCTTTCTGCTAAATTCCGTGGATGAAATATTTTTTAACGTGTTTATCTACTCCTCGACTACGTCTTTTTGTGTGTGAATTTTTTATTCTGAAAAAATTAGAAGATAGTATTAGAAAAAAAAATGAAATGGTTTTTTGATTATTAAAATAAAAATACTGAACTTTTTGATTATTAAAATGAAAATTACAACACCGACGTTCCGCCAGCATGTACGTCTCACGTAATAGGGACTGAACCTCTTGCCCTATTTCGGGTTGAAATTTTCAGCCCGACACGGTAATTGAATCTTGGACCTATTGGTCGCACTACTTTCATTTATACCGGGGACCAACAAGGCCGTTAAAAAATCCATATCTTAAATTCAAAGTATTCAATGAACATAATAGGATATAGATTTTAAAGAGTCTCTGTTTTTAAACTAAAATGAATAAATTCGACGACCTAATATATTCTACAAAGTAGAAAGCAAAGTAGGCGCTATCATATACATATGGTAATTATTTAACCGTTATTTAATCAAATAAAAATCTATGCTTAATATCCAAAATTCTACATTGATAAAAAATAACGATTAAAATTTATATTTTAATATCTTCCTCATAATTTAAATACTACATGATTAACAAAAAATATATTTATATTACATTATTTCCGTATTAATTATACATTTCTTTGCATTAGCATATACGGGTCATAGTTCGCATAAGTTAGCATAATTAATTAAAACAATAATGTAAATGTTTTTATAATAGAACGCAACATTAAAAGCAGTGACAGGAGTTGTGTAACCGTCGAGCGGACGACCAAATATAGAGCCAAATATAGAAACGCGAGTGAAACTGGTGCATCGCTCGCCGCCACAATAAATACAAACAAACATCTGACATACTACAGTTATGGATCGCGTACACTGCCTTCTACGCGGTTTAAACAGCGACATTTTTTCTTCGCGTTTTCGCCGCAGTCTCGCTTGCTTTAATGTAGTTTTTGTCAATCGATATCCATCCATCCGTCCATCCATCAGCCAAAAGAAGATTGAAATTTTATCAGAGAAGTCGAAATCTATTTCTAATATTGAGTCCAAGCAAAACTGAGATCACTTACTATTTAATAATAATTAAAAAAAAATGGGTGGCACTCCGGGAGTGTCGGCAAAAGTGAAAACTTCATCATTAACGTTGTGCATATTTGAATATTTTGGAATAGTTAGGAAACAATTTCGCACGAATTGCTTTATTTATCAGTATACTATCATTTACGTGGTAAAATACAATATTTATTTAGCCATCATACACAAACATGACAATTTATATTACATAGTGCGTCTTACGCATTTTCGATCAGAGTCACGTAATCTGACGCGAGTTCAACATTTTTTACCCATCCCAAAAAAGTGCACAGCACCACAAAGAAGTTTTCACTTCAAAAATATAAATAATTTTTATCGAACACGTCGTAAGCAGTGGACACATACCGGCGGTTCATTGAAAGCGAAAGCTCGCTCCGGATGGTTAAGATATATTGCGATGCTCAAAACATCTGCGAACAATAATATAATATATAAATAAATACACCCAACAGTCACATACATAGTTCTGACCCCACACTAGTATACAAGTCCTGTGTCGTGAGTATCAGAAACTACGAGAGACTTTTCGGTCTCACAAACACCCGGACCCGAAACGCATATTTGTGGGTCACACAAACATTTGTCTCGGTACGGGGATCGAACCCGTGGCCTATCGTTTCGCAAGCTGGTGTCTAGCTAACTGCGCCACGGGGCTGTCAACTGACTGAATATGTTCAATATTTAGACGCCTTTAAACCCGTTTGAAGAATATGTACATTTTTTATGTATCCGTATTCAGTATTTATTTTCGCTTTCTATTCAGATCAGTTATCAGTGAATAATAATACTTCAAGCCTACTTTCTTGGAAAGTAAGAAAGTCTGTTCAACCATATGTATTTACTTTTGTACAGAAATCTTCATGATTTTTTATGTAAAACAAAAAAATATTTATTTTATATTTTGCGATTTAAAAAAAATGTTAAATCTGCGTATTTCTTCAATACAATATAGCACACGAATCTTTTCAAAGTTAAGTGTATTTATGCGACGAAGTAGGTACTGGGTCCTTTAATAAAGAAAAACATAATGTATAATATTTCTCAATTTTAATACCAATTCGGTAAGTATTCGCATTTGATCAGATCAAATGCAATCAAAATAGAAGATTGAATATCAAAATAGGGAATTCAATTGAACATATGACCAGAATGTGATTATTAATATGTAGTATTACTCACCAATCGACAGAATTTCAATCATATGCCATACCATTGGCCAGCAGGAACTCTTACAATTTTGGGTATTGGTTTTACAATAATACAGTTAAGGACAAAGGCTTTAAAATGGGATCGAGGTAAAAATCTTGTGAATTTTGCCTGACAATTTACCCTATTTTTGTCAAAGTCATACTCGTACACTTTCTAGCCTCAACTTGGACCTTCATTTGGACACACACTTTACATTCTTCAATATCCACTACCGCTTAGCTAAGCTAGAAGTGTAGGATTGCCTAATATTGTTTATTTATGTACCCGACGTAAATTTACGAAAATCCTTCCATCACTAGCATGTTTGAAAGTATGAAATTTCGTAACAATGCATTCATTTTGTAAACGATGTGTGTAGCGCATTTTGAGAAAGTTCTTTTACAATGCTGGGCTACTGCCAAAAAAACGATCTTAAACATCGGAATTAACGTATTTGAAATGACCCAAAATTTGATTATTATGTATAAACCGATCGTGTAATTTGCTCGAAGGAAACGAGCTTACCTTTTTGAATAAATTGCCTATTACTATTGCCTATGCCTATTATTATACGCTGCTTCTTGGTTCCGATTAATTGACGCAAATGATTGAGACTTACGGGATCTTATTCGAAGAAAATATTTTGGGATTCTGTGTCAAGAAACTCTCAGTAGTATTTATTTATTTTATTTATCACACTTTTATTGTACACCACAAAAATTTACAAAATCATGATTTAAAAATAATAAAAGTTAAAATAGAGTGCAACGAATGGCGGTCTTATCACACAGTATTAGTACAGTCTGGAAGTCTACATGTTAAACGGCATGAGTCTAGTCTCTTATTAAGAGTAGCATAGATGTATTCATATTAAAAGCGCTTTCACGCCGAAACCACTGTATCAATTTAGATATTTTTTGTGTACATAGTAGATGAGGCGAAAGTCTTTTTTTTTTATCTGGCACGGAAAAGTGTCCCCACTGTACCTGATGGTAAGCACAGTGGAGTCCAGAAAAATAATACCGACCAGCGAGAAACGATGGTCACCCGCTGGTCGACACAATCATGCCGGCCCGCACAAATGCTTCTTCACGCTTCGCTTAAAGGATCCAGGATCATAGGAAGGAGGGAACACGTGAGCCGGCAAACTATTCCACAGCTTGATGGTGCGGCAAAAGTAGGAGTTGGCGAACTTTTAACTCAAATTTATAAAATTTTGCCTGATCGATGCTGGATTCCACCACTAATACGTCATTGACAAACTCAATAAACAATGTATTAAAGAGATAAAGACGCAATCGGCCCTGTAATAAACAGTTCTTCTGTAGAGTTAAGAGGGCACTTCAACTCCATAAGTGAGGCGTGACGTAATATTGGCGAACATCGTTATGGGTCGCTTGCGTAACTAAACTTTTAATGATGCTAGTAATGCTGTATGTTATACTATACATTACTTATACCATTTAGTGACGTAATGAGACAGTCCACTTTCAACCTTTGTCTTATTATGCAAAGTCGTAAAAAGGTGTTATATTACATGGCACTTAATAATGGGACAATAAATTATATCGCCCAATGCCCTGTGTCTTGCAGCATCTTTATTCAGACTAAACAAAAAAAAAACTTGTTCAAAATTCTTTAATAAATTACGTCTTTTTTACCTATTTTTTTATGAATGTAAATTGTAACAACATCGGACCAGAATAGTAAGCATTAAAGCAAAAGTAAGCAAATAAAACCTTTTTTGTGTTTTAAGTTTAAAGGATACGCTGAATATAATATCCACCTCATTATATAAAGTCTCATTAGATTCAAAACAATGATTGAACCTTTTTTGAATTAATAAAAAATAACGTTCCATTTTTTAAATTTCACCGCGGAACTCAGGAAAAAATTTAATCGAAATATAATCGCAACAATTACAATAGTCGTGATTGTTTAGATCGTGACGTCAGAAACATTCGGATGCTGCGATGATGATCGCTCGGTCACTGGGCCAAATGATACAACTGCTCTTAACATTACGTAAACATAACACACGCTCACGAACATTCTTACAAGCGATTATTCGTATACATTTACATTATGCAACGGTGATATCTTTACTGGTTTTGTATCCTTTGTCCCGGAAGAGAGTGGAAATGGAGGTTTCACGGATATCATGTAACGAAATGTTAATTTAAATCAATTACTAGCCATTAGACACATACACGTTGATTTCTGAAGTGCTTGTTGCTTTCTCGGCATTCGCGGATTCTAATCGCATCGTTGAAATAATTATTTCCTTCTATACGAGTAATAAGAAAAAGAGCTGTCTTGTGATCTCCCGGCACAGGTGTGTGCCGTGCGGTGAATAGCTTGGGCATAGCAGCTCGTAGCCTGAAAATGAGTCCAAAAAGGGCAAATTGACTCGGTCCTACTACGAAAACTTAAAATAATTGGCGAAACGTGGGTTTCGCACCTTTGTTCAAATTTGAGTGAACATATTTAAAAAAAAAACTATTAATGTCCCTTTTCGATATTGAGTTCAACCAGATATGGAAGCGTACGTGTAGTCAACTACTATGAACAGCGATGAACAAAAAATACAGTTTAATAAATAAGTAAAATCCCTCGATTAAATCTTATTCAAATCCCCTCGTCGCGTCGTGACGTAATCCAGTAGCGAACAATTTAATACCGTCAAGATACAATTACAGCAAAAAATGCAGCACTTAACACGAGGTTATGTACGTATGTAAGAAAAATTAATGTTAATTTATGTAATGACCAGTGACAATAATTCATTACAGTTGTAATTTTTAACCTTGACACATTACATCTGCAAGCTTGCAATATAGTCTTGAAACAAGAGCATTTGTTACACTAATGGTTATGCAATTTGAGAAATTACTATTCGGGACGTGAATTTTTGAATAGCATTATTGTTAAAATGTTCTTTAAATATGAAAGTGTGGGAAATAAAAAAAGTATACACATCTTTAAAACTATTTAACGAACAATAAACCCTTTGTGAAACACATAGTTAAAAAAATAGTTTTAATTTATCTTTATTCTATTTTTGTTGTGTACAATATATATATATTTTTAGTGTTATTTTTTGTTACTTAAATATTGTTAGTTAAGTTAATTATACACGGCATAAACTCCCGTGAACAAATTATATTCGAATCTTTTGCGCAACGGAACTAGTTTTTGCACAAAAAATCATAAGACACGAGCAAAAATATTGGAACTCAACCAATTTTCAAGCCTAATGCGAGCTAAATACTGCAATTATAAATTTTTTTCCATACTCAAACATATGGTACTGATTGGCCCTTACATTTCGCGTGGTATTAGTGAGAGGAGTAATACTTCAAATGATGCGAATCGAAGCGAGGTCGTCTGGTCCGCAATAATCGGCTCTGACGGAAACTAATAATTTTTCACTACTATATTATGATCTGGTAAATGCGTCGCGTTGCCTTATTACTTCATTTGCAAAATCACAACCCGTGACTCATTAATTGCTAAACTATGAAACACGGCGGTGTTCTTGTTCAGTTAAAAATATTTTTAAACATTTAATAATTTTTTAATTTTTACAGCCCATACATATTCATATAAGGCAAGCATTTAAGATACAGACTTTATACCAAAATCCAAAGATTGCTTCAAAAGTTATCTGATGCAAACTAAAAATTAAACATTATTTAAGCCTAATAAATCCCTACATAGCTTTACAAGATCAGATCAATAACAAATATAAGTGTATTATTACAATTAACTCCCCTAAAGCCTTGAAAGTCACACAAAGAATTTTAAATTACTTTCATTGCTCACTTCTGGTGTTATTGCGTGGGCGTACCAGCACAAGAAACAACTATAAATCATCCAAATAGCCAACTCCAACTAAATTTAGCTCGTATTGCTGAAATACCACACTAATGACAAACTGATGGCTATCACTCACTCGAGGCGAATGCAATTAATTAATGTTTCCTTATATTTCGACAACGAGCGTTTCTGGAATACGAGTTGAATTTACAACATATTCTGTGGTGTAAATAAACACATTATACTTAGTTGTAATGGAGGAAGTATATGGTAGAGCTATGCTATAAAACTACAGTATGAATAGAACGCCAAGACCAGGTTAGTGTCACAGTATCATGGATAACCACAGCTGCATGTCTTTGGATGCCCGAATTTCTGATACTAGGATCATTTCACGATTACTACATGATAGTAAAAATGCTTTCTATGTTGGGATTCTACAGTATACATTAAGCTGATAGAATGATCTTTTAGTATGATATTTGGCACCTTATAAATAATTTTGTAGGTCATTATAGAAGTGGGGATTAAAATCTGAATAATCAATTATATTTTTGAAGCAAAGTCAGATATTACAAGTAGGTATATATTGGGAAACAAAACAATAATCGAATTATAACAGCAATATAAATCAATCTACATGTTATTAAAAAAGTTAACTGTACCACTCAACTTCCCACCAAATCGATGTAATTTCACATGAATAATTAAATAAAGATAGCAAACAGCATAATAGTAAAACAAATAGCCGTGGGGTAGAAAGTAAAGGAAAGAAAGTTAAATGTCCGTTAAAATATTATTTTCCCACAACGAATTAATTACCGAATCACCAAATACTCAATTGACCAGTATTTATGACATGTGGATACAACATCCATATCCGTCCAATTACCAGATAAAAGTCTTAAATCGCGTTATGTCGAGAATTGAGTTTTACCGCCTTTTTCATTAACTTTGTATGAGCCATAACTATGCAGTGTTTCGTCCTGTTCTATCACTTATGACGCAAGACAAAACGAATAAAAAGATCATATATTCATGATATATTTCATCTTGATAACAATCATCAGTCTTACTAGCATTATAAATGCGGAAGTAAATGTTCTTTTTTTAAACGTTCACACCTAACAGACTAAACCCATTTTGAATTTTAATTAGGAGATGTCGCTTGAGCCGGCTATAAATATTTAGTCTCGGAAAAATATTAAGAGTGTGAACAATTATTTTTGTAAAACATAGATCTATAGTACCGCAATAAACCATAGGTACTGGCCTTAAATTATTCATAATTTATAGCCAAATACATTTTCAAGATTTAGGTACAGAAGACGTAGATCAGTACCTATAACTTATAAAATACATGCCGGAAAAAAATATGTTTAGAGACGAAGACGGGATGCTATACTATGAACGCAGTTGTATAAAATATGATATCCCACTTTAAATTAGTCTTTCACGCGTATGGTCAGACGGAAATCTGTTAATATATTACATAAAGAACCCAAGAGACATTGATTGAAGTTTCCTCGTTTATTTACAAGACGGGAAACAGCGCGCCTTTCACATCACAGACCTGTCTATGGATTTCGCCCTCCGCACCTAGGTACATTGAACTGGGATAGCTTCTATCAACGTACATCACATTTGACAGTTTAAAATTTGAATATCGAATATCCATACAAACATATAATGGAAATAGCAGTTCAATGAAGGCAATTTATTTTATTTTAAGAAAGAGGTCGATCCAATTTTAAATATTTTTCGGAAAAATACATATATTTTATTTTTTGGCTGTTCCAAGTTTTTACAGAAAGTACCCAATGGAAAGTTTGGACAGGACATCTAAATAGCATAAAACTGCTATTGAACCTAACTTAAGTCGATTTTCTCTATCATCCAGGTAATTGCTTCCGAAGATTACAATGATGATTTTATGCATATTGTCTCCGGATAAAGCCGGCTCCGACGCACTTCAAAATCATAATAGATGGATAATAATTTATATATTAAACAATAGTGTATACTTCTAGTTTTCCAGCAAGAAAAAAAAATCTTAGCGGGCCGGCGTGATTGTGTTGAATGATGTAGATGAATATATTTTGCTACTTGCCACTTTTTATCGGGGAATGATATTTATTATCAGATGCGGTAACGTCATTCTACCGTGCCTATTAAAAAGTCCCATCACAGAAAATCATTGGCAATGTACATTTAACGATAAAAATATTCTATTCATTTAACCGAATTGATATCGTGTACTATGTTTCCTATACTTTGTTGTGTCGATTGAGTAATATTGTCTTTGTACACTTGTGAATTAATGTAAAAATTAATTGCTTGCCTTCTCTGGTGTTTTTATTATACGCTTTAGACCGAGCTATGTCGCAATTAACTAGCATTTCATTTTGGTTAAAACATGTGTGAATTCCGTTGGCGGCGTGTTTGCTCGACTCGAGTATTGATTAAATTAGTTCATTTGTTTTTGTCCAAAACCACCTTCACTTGCAACGCTTTATTTGCTATAAATTATATTTTAATTACCGGTATATTTTACGATATTATGAGAGACTTTCGTAATACTAAAGAAACATTTTGGTACATTGAATATGGTAATTAATGGGGTAAATAATTGTGCAAGAAATATATTTTACAAAATATCGCAATTTTTATAAAAAGGTCTTCAAGATACAGGCTTAGTCCAAACTTTAAAACTAGATTAGACATACATACATATACTTTGCATTAATGAAGAAGAAACTTAAAAATTAATTAATCTTACATTCGAGTTATTCCATTCTAAAACTAAGCCATCGCTCACTTATTAATTTACTAATGCAGCCACATCACTCTTCATTTATAGTAATTCAGCTTGCTTCATGAAGCCCACATTCTTAAAGTAATTGATTTTTTTTCATCCATAGAAGGCTGTACAAAATTGCTGCCAAAAGATCTCTGATTGCATAAATATATATTCAGGGACCTACTTAGCTATCGACAAGCGTGAAGTGAACAGATTCTATGTAATCACCATAGCGCTAAGAGTACCGGCAGCGTTCACCTCCAATTAGACACGATCAAGTTGCGAAATACAAATTCCGGTTACTGTTGTAACAATGCTCTATTTATTACCGATTATACCTTGAGGGTAACACTGGAAATGTCAAACGTCGCTCATAGCTACGATTAGATCTGACATAAAACAAAAGTATGATGACGCATAAGATTTCTAGTTATCAAAGACAACGAAAATATTCTTACGAAAGTTGACGCGAGTAAATCTAAATTTTTAACTCTTCGAAAGAAGCTGTCTGTGTTGATATTAACTTCAATAGACACGCGGATTTTTTCCCACGTTTGATTCGCAAGTCGGGCAAAGTGTTATTGTTTCTCCTGTTAGAAATTCTCAATAACTGCGCGGGCTATAGAAAGGTGACTGGCAAACTGAACTGACTGGAAAACTGAAGAATCGTCTCCTATTACAAGATATTAACTGGCGAAACAAGTGTGTAAGAATATACCTTTACTTTTCGCTTGTACGGGCTAGATAGAGTTCATTTGTAAACCGCGTGTTTCTTTAGTAAATCGAGATAAATAAAGTCTCCGATAATTAATACAAGTAACTCTTAACATTATGGAACTAACCCCATATATGTGATAAAGAAAAGTATTCATATTCAAAAGTTCCGTAAAACAAATAACTTCATAAATATGTTGATCAAATATTAACATCATTTTATAACATATAATAACAAAAAACTCGAATTTTGTACATATTCATTTAATAATATATTATATTCGTGTTGATAAGTCAAAATTATTAGAAACTTAGAATGTGTTATGAAATTTACTTATTTCTTTTATAACATACCTATCTCCCGATAATGATTTCAATCTTCAAAATGGCATGCATAATATTTCCTCTATTCTGCTTAACATAAAATAAGTTTTCCGCATATGGAGTTAAAATATTTGTAAAGCTTGATAAAGACCAATTTTTATTTGTTATTGCAAAATCACATAGCATTTAACATTCCATTCAACAACGCTGACAAATCTTGGAGGAACAAGTTTGTAACATTAATTTCGAGTTACTTACACTTCGGTAACTGGACTTAATAGTTTCAACTTCCAGTGAAAATAAACCCTGTTAAGTTTAATTAACTTATATTAACCTTAAGTCTTATGAATAGGTATTAATAAGCATCGAGAAGTGAAAAAAACTAATGAATCGTTGCACTACTCGCTCAGCAGGAATGATAAGATTCACGCATAAAAATCCTTTAAATGAAATTTAACAATAAAAACTTCGTACTTATTCCAAAAAAAATTTTTTGTCTCAATACTCATTGCGAATTTTCCACGAAACGGAAACCTTCGCTGGCAACCACATTATGATAAACGGATAAAAGATATATTAAGAAGAAACCATCTGACCGTCTCACTGACTGTGATACAAAAATATTTTTTTCGAGTCTGGGTGTTCGTGAGACCGAAGTCTTCCGTAGGTATCTGATACCCACGACACAAAAGTAACTTGAGAGTGAAATACACATAGTTTATTATTGCTTATCAACTTCTTTTTTCCCACAGGGCGCTATTCTTAGCGCTAGCATGCGCTTGTGCGGTCGCATTGTCGCCGCTCGCGGTAGCCACCGATGACAGCGACTGCGCACTGTACCTCTCCGGTCCTGGACGCAGCTCCGCCTACGACTACAGCATCAACCTGCTCAAGGGCAACTTGTGAGTACAATACCGTTAGACAAATCTCGATCGGTTACATAATAAGGTCGCTTGAAGCAGACGACCTCATCTACTGAAGTGGGTTTAGGACTACTTTCTTGCGAATCGTTTTGAAGGTGAAAAGAATGCGTAGTACAGTTTTGGGTCAGTGTTAATATGCCAGGTTGTCCTTAACATTTCGGAATGCGAAAAAATGTCGTTCAATTCACTGAGCATTGAACTGTGGCAAGGAAAAAGTAAGCTCCTTTTGTGAATCTAATAATTTTACGTTAGTAATAAGCAGACGGACCAGCTATTGTTTAGTAGTCTCCGCCGCTCTTGAACACTCCCAACACTAAAAGAATACTAAGTGTCGATTGAATTGATGAAATGTCGATTTTATTTGTACATACCAACGTGTGTCACTTTCTTCAAATAAGAAAAATAGGGCGCAATATTGGAGCTAAAAAAATCTTATAAGTTTCAAAACAGAAACGTCCTAATCGCCACTTGAATTCGCTCGAACTTTCTAAACAAAAACGGTATATGTAATGCGCATATTACACATTCGCCACGCATTAGACAGCTGTCCCAATGTCAACGGGCGTTGGCATGCGCGGGAGAGCGATCAAGATCTCACACTATTGCGTCAATGGCGGCGCAAACTTGACATACTGTGGCACAATTAACACATTTATGTCTGTAAATTGGTATTAAATATTAAGTCAATTAGACATATTTTATTTTAACAGCAGAACAGTACTTTGCTATTGATGGTATAAATAGTTTCATAAAGGTCTATAGTAATTTCTAGACGAATAAAGTAAGATTAGTAATAAAAATGAAGACATTTAGAGCTATCTTTACTATATTTAGAGATGGATTCAACTTTCAACTTCAAAGCCAAACTCACTGCGAAACTGTTCTTAACATAGAATTCAATATTTTTTATACGTGGATATAGTACTCACATTTCCATGGCCCAATAATAAGAAACATATTTTCAAGCGTTATACGAACGCTTAAAGTTTAACAAAAACATCTAAAATATTGAGATTTTGGGTTAGCGACACAAATCGGCTATTTACAAAACTGGTTAGAGACTGGGTACAAATAAAATAAACATCGTTCACACGTCTTTCTTCCTGCAGTTCTAATGACAGAAATTAACACATAATGTGAACTTTATGCCCCGTTAGTGTCCTCGTTGACATGCAGAGAATAAAAAATAATGTAATGCCGTATTGATTATGACGTAAGAAAAATGAACGTCTGACTAAGATCAATAAATCAATCAACCTCAATAGTATGACTATGCTAGAGAAACTGAATATATTAAAATATAATAATTCAATGCTGCACCTTTTTTAATAATATTTTGATTGTTTATTAATAGTTTTTATTGTGTTGTGATTTAAGTATTTTACCAATACATCAGTTCTTACCAAAATAAGTAAATACACTCAACAGTCACATACGAATTCTGACCCCACACTATGATACAAGCCTTGTGTCGTGGGTATCAGAAACTACGAGAGACTTTTCGATCACACAAACACTCAGACCCGAAACAAATATTTGCGGATCACACAAACATTTTTCTCGGTGCGAGGATCGAACCCTCTGCCTCTCGTTTCGCAAGCTGTTCGCTAACCAACTGCGCCACGGGGACGTCAAGGAGTAATATTCTCCCAGTTAGAACACAAATTATATGAAAATAATTAATATGATAACTACCTCGATAGTGCCGCGGCAAAAATGTGCACGGTATGACCTAAATAAATACCTGAGAACAGTTCTATTCCCGATTCGTGCAGTGTAATTGGACTTATCTGTTAGGCATTTTCCAGTAGTAGCGCGGAAATTGAAAACATTTTTGGAAAACGACTATAGGCTAAGGAAGGCGCCTTAGTTGGAAACACAAATAGGACAATGTTGGAGTAATATGGATGTCTGCGCATGTGTGTGTTTGTGTCAACAATATGAAAACTCCAATGCTGTTCTATTAATAATAGTCATCATAATGCAATAACGGCAAGCTCTGTGGGTGGGTCAGTTCATATAACGGTACACATCACAAAGATTGACTGAGAGACCATCATACGTCGTTTGTCCACGACAAATACTTGTGAAATCACAGATGCGTCCATTTTACTTTAGAATCGACATGGAATGTTTTAGAACTGCAATTTCATCATGGATATGAAATATTGCTAGTGCATACAGCGAACGTGATTTGAACTTAATTTCATGTGAAGTCGTTGCAATGGGTGCAAGATGTGGCGTGTAGGAAGTATTGACGGAAATTTTGATGTATTTCCATATAATGTTGTTAGTTTGCAATACAAAGCATCTATAAGAAATTCCGCTTAACCATTGCTCCTTATTTTTCCGGAACAATTTGATGTAATAGTATGCCCATAGACTTAACTTTATTGAATGATGGTTACGTTTTTTTTCTTTCATATTGGTTCACATTCTTAAATACAAAATTAAATAAAAATCCAAAACCCAAGTGTTAAGCTAAACCAGTCTTAAGTTGGTTTATATGTACTTATAGCTCAAAACCTAAAAAGTAACACAGAATAAATATGAATCAAATTGCGTATTTATGATATGGTACCCAAAATTTTTCATACCTCATATAGATATGTCATATCCCACGCGTGGTAACATAAAGTAACTTAGCAAATATTTAATCAACCATATGGTGTCCATTACCAAATGCTTGTACTACCTACTTCTATATAACCATTTACTTAACGATGATATAAAAACTTAAATATATCTGAAGTTGAACTAGTCATTTTGTCTTGTTTTTAGTGAGGTTAAACATAGGAAAGAATTTCTAACTTTCTACTATTAATCGATATGACCAATCGAGTGATCGAATAGGGGAATTTATTTATGTTGCCGATAAATTGTCTGCGATAATTTTGGCATCACTTTCGCGTTTATTGCGATTGAATAGATAAAGTCATAAGAATATTTATGTTACATAAATCATTATTTACATAATCTGTTTATTCGTTACTGATTACTGTAACCATAATAAATATCAGCGCCCAACCCTAATATTATTCAATCCCTCAATTATAAAGTGAGGGACACAAATAAACATAAGATTGATAATTTAGTCCTGATATCCACAGCTAAGGCAATCTTTGTCGATTTTCAGATTGATCTAACGATCATATAATCGATTGATCAAATATAATTAACTTGAAATGTCACTAAAGATAATACCAATAATATAATGTCGCGATTTTCTAACAATTTGAACATTGCAAATCTGAAAGCGTCATTTATGTTAGATAATTTATGGAAGTATAGTTTTATACTGAAAACACACACATTTCGAAGTTTTTGCAAAAAATAATGTAACCCTAACTGTATAAAAATATTCGAAATGACCATAGTTGTTCCATAAACAACCTTGAGATTAAATCGCTCGGTTAATCTACTGAGAGTGAGAACAAAAATTTCGACAATCTATTTGTTACTACTTACGACATAGCAAAATCAAATCACATAAGCCATCTCCATGCGAAACGTAAACGTTAGTAATACGTAGAGATTATGATCGGAACTGTTGTATTGTATAATATTGCGTTAGTGTAACCCGTTTGCGAATTTATTCGTACGAAATTTATTTGAAATTCAAAAAATAAAATAAATAAACATCACACAAATTTATTCGGATTTATTTTGATTTCAACGATATGATTATGCTATGTTTACGGCATACAATAATCGTTTTAGGCATTTTAAATAAAATAAATAAGCATAAAACGAAATGCCTAAATAATACTTACAACATTCACATTATAAATGAATCTGACCCTAAACTAAAATGTACTTAACATTTATTTCGTTGCTGGCATAGAATCCACAGTCTCTTCTTTCACACCCTAGTGTTTAACCAACTGCGCCACAGAACCTATCATTCATGAGAAAAATCATCCTAATAATGCACTGTAATGACAATATTAGACTAAAATTACGTTCAAATTACTAAAAGAAAACCACTAAACAATAATCACTAAATATAGTATGAAAGTTTCCCAATGACACACAATACTAAATTCGCCTGATACAAGCATGTTATTTTAATGTTTTATTTATGTAAAACTAGTCATGTGACTGATAAACCGGAACTAAATGGAAATATTCACAGAATGTATAATTTATAAGAATACATAGGTATATATAAATATCGAATGTGATTGGATTCCGTGTTAACGCCGTGACGCAATTTTAACGATACGCGTGTTTCTATAATAGTATACTAAACATTATTTGATGTAACGTTTACCTACATTGTTTATTTACTTATATAACTTATAAAAATAATCTCGAGCCTGTATTTTATAAAATAGTATAAGTTTTAAGTTCCATGTAAAGGAGAGTTTTGCGTTCATAAAAAAATACTTTTTTTTTTTATGGATTACTGATACCGAGACGACCCTCAATCAATGTAATCGATATAATTTCCAATGTTTTCTTCGCATTAGATTTTACTTCTTGCCTAATAACCTTGAAGCTTCAAGAAGATCCACCGATTATGGGCTTAAACTAAATCAAACATTACCTATTTAGTAAGATACTGTTCTAAATTCTTTAAACGATTAGTATGTTAATGACGAGCAGCTGAGGTCGTTTGCATTTAATATCTTTACACTCCAAATTCCTCCAAGTTGCACTAGGTTCACGTGGTGGACTAAAGTATACCCCCCCCCCCCTCATTGCAAAGGAGAACTATGCCTAGCAGTAGGACGTGTCTGAGGTGATGTAGACATAGATATTCCATATAAAAAAAATTGAATGAATGAATGAAATAAATTGATCGTCTTTTAACTCGTTCGAGTATAAGCAAAATAAGCTATATCAGATTAATGCTGTAAACACAAAATACTTACAAGGGCGGCGGTTCTTAACACAAGGTGGCCAACTTGATCCTTTACCTTTTTAATCTATTAAAATAACAGTAAGCACAAAAATTACTCATTGCAAATGTCTAGAATTAATTATTATAATAGAGGCATGAAGATTTAATGAATTATCACGTACATTAAAGTAGGTAAAGGAAACCATCGTGAGTAAACCTGCACACCTAAAATATTGAGAATTTCAAAAATTTAAATTATTTTTACCAAAAATAAAGCTGTTATTTCCAAGAACGGTTTCATTTAAAGCACAAGGAACCCAAAACAACTAGATATCGTCAAAACAGGAAACCATATTCACATATTAATGACTAAAGTTCGTTGACACTAATTCTATACGTGCCACTTCCGAACTTAAATAGTTATTAAACAAGTGGGTGTTACTAACACAATGACACGTGAAAATTATGAAAAAAAAATGTGCTAATGGCTCGTATTTAAACCCCAGGATTTAAATAGACTCAGGTCTATGAACTAAGAATGAACTTTGGTCAAAATCAAAATGCAAATCATTGTATATTTCACAACATTTTGTAAATAAATCACTTTTAAAAAGGTTGTAACTGTAATTGGTATACCGGTCATCATTTACTAAGTGTGGTCACTTAATCGTTTAAGGAGTTTTCCTGAAACGTCATAGGAATATCTGCATATTTTAGAATGAACTTATTTGAGACAACGTGCTATCGACACTGTCCATTCAAACTTCCATTCAGTGATAATATGAGGTCTAATGACGATAGCTGGAAATAAATTTCTATAACAAACACATCCATCAGCCAACACCAGCCAATATTGATCCCACGTCAAGGTACTAGTCTTGTTTAGTGGTTATCTGAAAATACGAGAAAATCTAAGTCGGACAAACACCCAGAGCTCACACAAATGCAATATTTCTAGATCTTACGATACGATCGTACATTGCGATGGCGGGAGACTCTTAAATATTGTTAATACAAACCCCAATACTCATATATTTGTTCCAATTATTACTCAAGCCTTTGTTATACACAGACTGATCGCGGAACACGATATAACGTAGGTCACTAAAGCGAGTTTTACACATTGTTTACGGAAATTGCAATCCAAACAGATACGAAAGTCCTGCTAGCGGCTAACGTTTATTATGACTGTGATGAATAAATTAATTTATAAGTTACATCATCAAAGCACTACAAACTAAGAAGCAACTAGAATAACTGTATAGAAATTTCTTCTTTTAATAAAATTGTAAGAATTAAAGTATCAAACGGTTTATGCTCATTTATATAATAAAAGTTAACACTACCTCGTCTCTCTGAACTCTGCAGGTTGGACAAAGTATTATTGGATTTTTCCATTAAAGAATTCTCAGTAGTAGCATGGAGTAGGTATAAAATGTGCCAGAAAAACGGCAATAGGCTCGCTACCTATTACGTGGGACTGTTACACAACGGGGAATTCAGGGGTGAGGTTGTATATGATGTATGTACATACATATGTATGTAAAAAACCTTTTGTTTATAACGCAAAATAACATAATTTTATTGATTTTTTATTTAATCTATCTTTTAAAAGCACATTCTTAACGGCATCAATGGCCTCAAAATTTAAATCGCCGATATACCTCCATATAATAATTACATCAGGCACGAACTAGAAAACTCTAGTCTTTATCTGCAACCTTGGTGTGAGGTAAAGGAAAATATTACGGATATTTCATAAGTACCCTATAATAGTGTGTCTAATGCGACTTTCATTTGTTACAGCGGTTATGACGGCCAGCACACTTGCATCACCTATGATGCAATTAATCAAGCATATTTGGAGGCCAGGAACAGAATTCGTAAGTGATTTAATGGTTTTCTAACGTTCACTTGTTAATCAAAGCGGCGATTAATCGATAACTAAACTGGGCGGTCCCATCTAAAGTACTTCTCAACATCGACATAAACGCTACTGCAAGCTATTGAATTTTTTAATGCTCATTTAATAAAACTGTCTTCACATCATGAAATTAGTATTTTTACTAATTAATAGTAATAGTAAATTAAACTTTAGTGTAACCGTTCTTGGTGTTCTTGACATTTATAAGTATACAATATACATAATTATATACTTAGAAATTAACATACTAATATCTGCTTAAAAATTAAAACTATATTATTGACGATTCTTCTTTATGCGATAATAAAGTCACACCAAGATTTAGATGGTCATTTTAACAGTTGTCAGATTTTGTCACACTCAACTACCTACTACTCGTACTAACATTTTGATGTCGATTGTCATCTAACAGCTCTCACAATGATGTGATGATTGCATTAAGAATCTGTCACGTCATTTCGTGAAAAGAATTTATTCTTGTCATGTGCTTCAACACTATTCATTTTATTCTCATGTGAAATGTATTATTGTGTAACAGTGAGTCACATGCTATTAATGTAGTGCTAAATGTATTCAAAATAATGTGAAACTCACATTATACACTTCCTTATAACTTTCGTTGTTATTTTTTTAAATGATTAATGATAAGCGTTATATATATTTTTATTATTTTAAATCATTGACCAGTGTTGCAAAAAACGTCATGCTGCCTAAAAACATTTCCATTTATTTTTTATCATTTTTTGAACAAATTGAGTTATGTACATATGAGTCAAATAATGTATGTGTAAATTCTAAGCTTTCGTTAAGTGTAATATAAAATGTTTATTAAGTTTGTTAATTACTCAAATATAGAACATTTTTGGTCTTGGTGATCAATTTGTTATAATGAAATTTACCAGACAACATCATAAATAACTCATCAAACTTTGGATTGTCTTCTCATTAACTAATTTCCTGTTCTTTTTTTATAGTTGTGTCACAACCTAAGGGCGATTGGAAGCCTGAAGACTACGCCAGCGTGGGTGAACTTGTCCTCGACATTTCCATTAATTTAGCAAGAAGGTACGTTTTTCCATTTACTACATACTTAAAACTTAAGTTGGTACACTAATTACCATCAGCGTTGGCATTTGCGCATGCCCTTCAAAAAGCCCCAATCTTTTCCAATATTATTCAATAACCACACCTCGTAAAACGAAGATAAAAACATCACTGGAGCGAGTCATTTAAATTGCATTTAAATTTTAGAGGTGCAAGCGACCTTTATTTACCAAAAAAAACTTGCGGTCAAAGGCCATTTTATCGATAATGATATGTTTAAAGTTAACTTTCTTTTCACATTCATATTTTAACCTAGTAACCTCGCAGCTCTCGAAGCTTTCAATTACAAGACGATATACTTATGTAAATTACTCGACTGCCTTCTGAGCTCGTGCCACAAGGGTGTGTCGTGCATTGTAGAGGTCCCGAAATCGATTCCTGTGTCGGGCAGTGTTGTTAGGAAATCCTCAGTATCAACACAGAGTCTGGAAACATGCCCGTAAAACGGCAATAGGCTCGTCCTATATTACGTAGGACTTCAAACAAAATTAGCTTAACATGGGTACAGAAATATACCACTGCCTATCCCCTCGAAGATACAGGCGTGATGGTTTATGTACAATATAAAATCACGAGGCAACTTCATACATGCTAAATCCGATTATAGTCTTTTGTCATTTAATTTCACGGCCGTGTTCGACTCACGAAATTCGATACAATTAAACTAATGTATTGTAACGCACAATTAAAGATTAAAGTGATCAGGATGAAGTTTGGCCTTTATTGCTTTAAAAAATAAAGAGGACAATGAGTTGGGATCTCTATTGCTTGGTCACGCAGACACGATTCATCTGTCTGTAAGGAACATACCAGTATACGTAACAATGGAAGATCTGGTGTTCTTTAATAGTTTAAGATGTAATTGTCTCCTAAGGCCATATATTTTAAAGGCATTTAAACGCAGTCTGAGTACCAATCTAATAAAGAAGACGCTGCTATATTTAAATCTATAATCTAATTAATGGTTGGTTTGGGGTCCAATACGTAATAACGTTTACCTACATCTTTTTACAAGATATCGTAAGTGGAATTATGTATATGTATTAGTCATGACTATGTTGAATAAAATATATTTGTGCTTTATTGTATACCATATTAATAAAACAACATAGGTATTGGTAAAATAAAAATAAGGTAGTGTCAAAAATGACGGCCTTATCGCTATCGGCGATTTCTTCCAGGCAACCGTTAGATGTACTGGAGAGATCAGAAGCATAGAGAGGGTGGTCATAACTATGTAAATTTTGAAATTATAAAATAAACATATCAAAAACGTGGCTCCAATTAGGTACTGTTCCTTTTCATGATCTTTCATCTTCTTCTTTCCATGATCATCTTTTAGGTGCTGTTCTTTTTCCTACTGGTATGACATAAAAATAATCTGGATTTAAAATGGCAAA
This sequence comes from Hemaris fuciformis, assembly GCA_907164795.1. Lineage (NCBI taxonomy): Eukaryota > Metazoa > Arthropoda > Insecta > Lepidoptera > Sphingidae > Hemaris > Hemaris fuciformis. The sequence continues at coordinate 4,866,175 of OU015443.1, forward strand.
CCATCGCCAGGATGTCTTACGGCCAAACAGGCATGCAAGATGTACAGAGAATGCTGAAACATAATTGTCTGAGCGTGTACTAACCTCACGTGTGATTGTATTGTGTTTGTTACGTCATAAGTGTTGTAAAGATTTCATTAGGTTTAAGAAAAACGTGATGCACTAACTTACAACACTCTGCTAATTATTTTCACACCCAATTATAATGTGTTACAATAATTTGTAATGCAATATGTATTATACGTACCAACATATATGTATAACACAATATTGATAGCGCCGTGGCACCAGCTTGCGTATCGAGAGGCCGCAGGTACGATCCCCGTTCCGAGGGAGATGTTTTTGTTATCTACAAATATTTGTTTTTGGTCTGGTTGTTTGTGAGACAGTAAAGTCTCTCGTAGTTTCTAATACCCACGACACAAGACTTGCATCTTAGTGTGGGGTCGGAACTATGTATGTGACTGTTGGGTATATTTATTTGTTATACAAATAAATATTATAGATATGTATGAATTTCCTCAGTATATAAAAATATAGAAACGATTCACCATTAAGCTAGCAATAATTACAGACAAGTTCTACCATTGAACATTGTAAATTGCATAAGCTACCTACATCAGTCAATCAGAACTAGATCTTACACGGCATTTCATTTCGCTTTCTACCGTGTAAGTCAAGTCTAAGCAAGCGGTCCTTGATCTTAGCTTGTCGCCTACAACTGGCCTTTGCAGTGAATGGTGATCATTGTAAATGTCATCACGGCGGGCTCATTAGCGCGTAACGAGAGTACTCGTATACGCAACGGTGATTCACTGAATGCGTCAACACCGGAAGAACGCGGAAATTGCAGATCAACTTGTAACATGGTTGAAATCACACTCTGCTATTTAATGCTTTGTGGCTGAAATTTTGAAATACATTCGTAATTTTTTAAATTATTCAGTGAAATGAAATGAAATGAAATTGCTTTATTTAGTCACGTAGGCAATCAAATAGCACTTATGACAAGTCAATACAGAAAAGAAAATCTTTTATTATTACATTATAATTTAACTATGGTTCATGTATTATGAATAGGTACTGTTGTAATTCTTCGATATCCTGTGCGTGTATTTTTTTAAAGTGAAAACTTCTTTAGCGGCGCTCTGCACTTTTTTTGGGATGGGTAAAAATGTTGAACTCGCGTCAGATCACGTGACCCTGATCGAAAATGCGTAAGACGCATTATGTATAATATAAATTGTCATGTTTGTGTACGATAGCGCAATAAATATTGTATTTTGCCACGTAAATGATAGCACTTTTATCCTGATAAATAAAGCAATTCGTGCGAAATTATTCCCTAACCACTCAATATTCAAAAATGCACAACGTTAATGTTGAAGTTTTCACGTCTGCCGGCACTCCTGGAGTGCCACCCGTTTTTTTATAATAATACTCCATAATAACCACAGCGCAACTGATGATAGGTACGATGCAGTCCAAACAGAGCATCAAGTAATATGTGACTCCCTACTCTCTTATTGAGTAATTATGATAATATGCCCTTGATAGACTGAAATACTTTCTATAGTGTACTATTAATAGCTCCAACCGAATCACTTGAATACCCACACGCGGTTTCTCGTGATCTGATCTTAACATTCCATACCTAAAGTAGAAGGCATGTGATCGAAGTCTACTATAAGCTTACAAACTGTATTTACCTATACCTATATAAGTTGAAGACCCACATGTTGACTATAGACGTTGGTCTGTATAATAAAAAGTATTAACTTATTTGGAATCCCCACGCTTATTTGTAAATTAGTGTGAAAACACTAAGTAGCACAAGTATGTGCCGTGCGATCTAGAGGTCTTGGGTTCGATTCCCGGGTCGAGCAAAGTGTTATTGAGTTTTTCCATTATGAAATTCTCAGTAGCAGCAGGGAGTCTAGAAATGTGCCCGAAAAAAGGCAATACGCTCGCCCCCTATTACGTGGGATAGATACATACCTGGCGAAATGTGGGTGCAGAAATGCACCTCTGCCTACCCCTTTGGGGAATACAAGCGTGAGTTTATGCATGTGAAAACACTATTATTAAAAGTACAAAGAAAAATCTTTTATTAAAATACAAGTTTAAAAATATATCAATTTAAAAGTTAAAAATGGAACAAACAAAATTAAGAAACCTCATTATGTCATTATAAAAAAATATAAAACAGAATCACAAAATATCCCGGATGAAATAGCACTTTACTGTTAAACTTGACCTTTAAAGCAAATTAAAGTACAATCGAGCCTTACAAGAGATTTGAAGAATTGAATCGTAATAGTCTTGATCTCAAACCTTAAGTATACTAGTGTCAATTATAGACTCACTTCCTTGTCTTTTGTATAGCTTAAATATGCGTTAATTAGTGAAGACTGATGGAGTGGCTTTAGAAATGAAACTAATGGAACTTCTTATGGCCTTCTCAAGGTTATCCCTGTCATTGCTAAATGAAAATAAAAACCAAATTATATTTGAAAATAAATTTGTGTTAAATTCCAAATGGTTTATAAAAAAAGAACCCAAGATATCTAATAGAGTTATATTCTATGCCAGGAATCTCTATACCAAAATATTCTAGCAATTGATATTAAAAATTATAGGTCAATTAATTCTTGACACATTTTTATGAGATATTTTTATAAAATAAGTTTCTCTTGCTAATCAGTGTTTATAGAACATAAAGCGTCAATTAGCTCTAAACGTGTCAACGAGTAGTATATTGATTTATTAAATTCATTATCTAAAATGAAAAAGTACGAATATTATCGTAAATTAAAAAACAATTCGCACAAGTAACCTTGGAAAAAAATCAAATTTTCAAAAAAAGCAACATCTCTTTGAATTAAGCAACCATCACCCCAGTAGATGAAAATAAAAAATAAATGAAGTGTATTAATGATTTAAGGCGGATGCACCACTAACGATTTAATTTGCTATTCTCTTTTTGCCACACTTCACATACTTTATTTCTTATTTAACTCATTACAACATACGAGTATGTTGTACGCTGTTGTAAGTAATAACGATGCAAGGTCAGATTCATTTGGTGTAAGTCTTTCAATCTATCTAATGCTGTATCAGTCTAATTTGCTGTTAATTCATTAACGTTTTGTAACGTGATTATCTGTGCGTATCACAATGAAGGCTAACTCAACTGGTTTTTGAGTGAAGTGACTTTTAGATTGCATTATAGTCTTTTGTCTTGTGACGTAGTTGTTACGTATAAACGACAGTCATCTAATGCGATGTAATGATGATGACGACATAAGTGGCAGTTTTATAATAAATAATTATAGTTCATTTGTCCAGTAGCATTAAGAAAAATCTGCACAAATTACAGTCAAAAGGACACAGTTTACAGTCACAATTGTGTGAATAACCGCACACTTTTCGCCAGATACTTTTTAAGTCCTGTGTAATGGCAAGCCCGTTTCGGGCACATTTCTAGACTCCGTGTTGCTACTAAAAGTTCCTTAATGAAAACCCACCCGGGGGTTGAACCTGGGATCTTTAGTTGACAAAGGCTGGCATTGCACACATGTTCCGCTGAACCAACTTTTTTAAATTATATAACTAAATGAAAGTGAACAAATGAAGAAAATAAATTATGTACCAAAATTTCCTTTTCGTTTCATGTAAGCAAGTTTCCCAAGCATCATTATTCAACGCTTGCACTCAGAAACTGATCTGCCATTACGTGGCTTTGCGGTCAAATGCGTTGAAAGTAATTCAGAAGTAATACAATTCATTGCGGTTCGTCTATCTAGGTCAAATTGACCGATTATTGGACTAATTTAGGGACTTATTAAGGACGACATAACTTATTATTAAAGACGAGATTAGTATGATCCTTAAAATTAATAGCTTAAAATTTTTACTTAAAAAAATCTTACGGAGCTACCAATACGAATCTTAATGAAGTCTTCGTAATAGATACTCTATAAGAAATCTCTTTTATTCCTTCCATATTAAAGAAATCTCATTAAATTTTATTGTTATAAATTTATATTAACGTTCTCCATATACGTCCTAGTCGAATTAAAATGTCTCAAAGCGTAGCCCCGTATACGGAGTTATAACAATTATACGGTCGTTGAATTAACCATAGAGCAGTATCACACGCTCATGCAGCCACGTTTACAACATGTATTAGTGTCTATGAATCCATAGACAATTCGTATATAAAACAGGTGTACGACCTTGCACCACTTTTGCATTCCTTTACCTCTGATTAATTAGACTGAGTACAGTAATATACTTCATAAAAAAGAAGATGTTTTACATGATGACTACAGGGTAAATATCATAAAATATTTAAAGTCACGTGGAGGTTTTTTTTATTGGAACTATATACTTAAGATAAGATAAAAATTACTAAATTCAATTAAATTGTGGCAAAAGTATACATACTTAACAACGGTTTTATCTTTAGTTTATTGCTGAGGTAGTCCTAATTACTATAGTATACTAAATCAAGTCAAACTATGGTAATCACTTCGAATAGCGGCAATTCCTATGATATATGAATAAAGACATACATACATACATAAACTCACCCCTATATTCCCCGAAGGGGAAGGCAGAGGTGCATTTCTGAACCCACATTTCGCCAGGTATGTATCAGTCCCACGTAATAGGGGGCGAGCCTATTGCCGTTTTTCGGGCATATTTCCAGACTCCGTGCAGCTACTGAGAATTTTCTAATGGAAAAACCCAATAACACTTTGCCCGACCCGGTCACCCGGGAATCGAACCCAGGACCTCTAGATCGCACGGCACATACTTGTACCGCGAGACCACGAGGCAGTCGAGACCACGAGGCATATGAATAAAGAGTTTATGGATTTCCTTAAGAAGCACTAAATACATAAATCAATTAGGTACATTTATTGTTATACGACTCACTATTACTTCTTCAAAGCTTATTATAATACCCTCAGCTGAACTTAATTGAATCTCCCGTTTAAAATGTTCAAAAACAATTGAATGTTTGATTGGAAATTGTTGAGTATTGGTAAGTTGTATGGTCGCGGCAAACAACACGTTCCACCAACTAGGTTAACAAAAAGAAGGCTGAAATTAGCATTGGGGGCTCTGTATTATAATTATCATTAATGGGTTACATGCACAGTACACTTATGATTGCAATAAACCTTGGCATTTAAGAATATCCGTTACCGAATCGCAAGGAGATGTTGTAAAGTGTATCAATCAATTATAATGGTGTAATGTTAATGACTTCTAATGGTAAAATGAAGATTTCGTTCATATGAAATGGGTTTAGTTGCATGGCTGTTTAATTCTTGTTCTTTTTTGTTTAATACATTACAATGAACAGTTGTTGTATATTGTTCGTGACGTCAAAACATTCACGTATCCGTTATTACTGAATCTGATTCAAGGCTATGAAACCATCTTGAACATTCTATACACGACAATACAAGACCTTTATTGAAATTCTATCTAATTCCCATTTCTTTTACAAATATATTGCTGATGGTTTGATTTTCGTTTCGGCGTAGTGAAGGTACCTTACGTAAGGTTTGAGATGGGCCCGCTAGTAGGTTCTGTTCCAGGATCAGCCTGTACATATTCTGTTATAACATAAACCAGCCTCTTTAATGACAGTTTGTTAAATAAATAATAGATTTTTTGTTTTTCAACACTCTATTTATAACACATTACATTAAACCTCAGCGCGATACTTTCTCGTGCATGTATGAAAAAATATTTTGCAACTGCTGACCTAACTTTATCAATTTCACCAGATACGGTCTCACATACGAAGAGATCGAGAAAGGCTTGCCCCTGATCGACACATCGCGAACTCTGATTCGAGAGGTTTGCCCTCCAGTGTTCTCCCACGTGGAGTGTCGCGCCGGCAAATACCGCAGGTTCGACGGCCTTTGCAATAACCTCCGCCATCCTACTTGGGGAGCTACCAATTCACCATTCCAAAGGTTAGTAATCTACGTTAATTCTTAAATATTTATAGTTATAAGGAGATACCGCGGGTACGTTCCCCACACCGAGACAAATATTTAGGTATGTAAAGTGTTTGAGTGACCGAAAACTCCTTTGTTTTCTATTCCCACAACACAACAAACTTGTGTTATTCGTGTTGTCTAGGATAAGTACTAAGTAACTGTTGAGTGTATTTAATTACTTATATTTTAGAATATTATTAAAATTCACAACTCGCGAATATTTAATGCACCAATATGTCTGGTGCGTTCGGAGGTTTGTGAGACCGTGAAGTATTTTTATATCTCCGGTACACCATAACTTCAGAGTTGTATTTTAACGAAGACCATTACTATTGGCAGTTGGGTATATTAATTTAAAAACCATGACATTTGTATTATTAATATTTTCTCCTTAGGTTGATCGGCCCCCTGTTCTCCGATGGCATCAACTCTCCAAGGATCTCCCACACCGGCCGTGACTTGCCGCTGTCTCGTGTCGTGTCTCGCACCATGCACCCTGATGATGGTTTCCACGATCACGCCGGCACAGTCATGGTCATCGCCTGGGGACAATTCATGGACCACGATTATACGCTCACTGGCACACCTCTTGGTAAGCTTATTTTAGAAAACTGCACAAATAAAAGAAAACTATAATTTATTCCTTTTATTAGCAATCAATGGAAAGTTAATCTGCTTTTTCAAGATAAAAAATAGGCTAAGAATAGAACAACCTATTTATCTATAAATATAATTTCAATAGTCTATTGAATTCATAAATATAATGAACATTTTAAATTCTTTATATAAGCTTTATAATACACGTCGAATCTGACCTACACACACAACTTGTCACAGTGTATTTTATTGTATTAAGAATAAAAACGAAGGTCAAGAATTAAATTTGATAAAGTTCATTATTTAAGTTAGATTTTGTGTATTATTATCTCAGTTGTAAATGTAAATATAACTATTGATATTATATTATGTCAAAATTACTTTAACGTATTTATGCTCATATTTATCTCTGCAATACCCTAAGATTGACTTGGAGATAATGCCTAAGGCAAACCTCACCAAAATACTAATGTATAAAACATAAATAAATAACCCAATAAAATTCTTCTTGATCACAGATCCATTGAACCGTAACGATCCCGAAGAATGCTGCAAGCGTCCGCCACATCTCAAACATCCTTACTGCAACGAGATCCGCATTCCCGACGACGATTACTTCTACCGCCTGTTTGGAGTAAAATGTATTGATTTCGTGCGAGCTTTCCCCTCGCCCAGACCTGGCTGCCGATTGGGTAAGAATTCAAGATTATATTTAATCTTTGTTTGAATTTCTTGGGTAGCTAAAAGTTTAGGAGATTTGTACTCATTTTTATGTAAAATAACATAAATCGCACTGACCAAATCAACTAATTTAGTATTTTCTGTAATGCTTCGGTTAGTTAAACTACATACTACAGACTAAAACTAACTATAAGTATACCGTTACCTCACCCATTTCTTGCAAAAATCACTCTAAAATGTATACTAAAAATCTATTACAAGTGAAGTGCAATTCCAGTCATTTCGACTCAATATTTGCCTTACGTATTGACCTACAATATGCCACTTGTTAGGATAAATCTAGACTCGATAGACTGCGACCCGCATAGAATAGCTAATGTTATTCCGTCGTCAAACTATATACGGTGTAGCGTTGCAATATCGCTAACAGATTCGGTGTCAAACCGCAATACGCCAACTACTTCACTTTACATTTCGTAAATTTATTCAAGTAACGTATTTATAGCGTGTACTACATTAAAGGGTAATATATTGACTTAACATTTCGGACATAATATAAGGAAACGGTCTATATTATTTGTCGAACGATTAAGTGAAATAAGTAGGATAAGTGGAGGTGTTACAAGTACTAAGTATTTTATTATTGTTAAATATGTCTCGTTGCAAAAGTGAATTCCAGGTGTAGCAACAGATTGAATCTTTTTCAAAATGTTGGTGCTCAATATAATACAACGTTGTTACTCGAGGCAATCATTTTGCAACAGAAAGTATAATGTTCATTTCTTTTTAAAACCAAACAATAATACAGCATTGAGTCAAATGAAAGCGGTAAAAAATGAGACAACATTTTGTTCATAATACGTAATTCAAAAAGCGGTTTATTTTCACTACAATAAGTATTCTAGTTGTATTTGTACACGCTAAAATGAACACCACAATGTCACATCACTCTGTGCAACAATTAATTTTGGATAACTGAAATTTGGTTTCGTAGCGGGGATCAAATTTATGTCGCTATGTGTCCCACTCTAGCAAACAGCGCCACAACGACTATCAATGACAAATGATTAAATATTAAAGGTTAAATATTTATTATGCATAAACCCAGAACAAAAGCAGTGATGGCCTCGAGGTTTAGGCGCGCGGTCGAGAATTTCGGCGGTCGCGGGTTCAAACCCCAGGCACACACCTCTGACTTTTCGAAGTTATGTGTGTATTAAAAATGAATTATCACTTGCTTTAACGGTGAAGGAAAACGTCGTGATAAAACCTGCACACCTAAAAGGTCTTAGGAATTTCTTAGGTGTGTAGTCTGCCAACCCCCACTAGGCCAGCGTGGTGGACTAAGGCCTAAACCCTCTCAGTTGTAGAGGAGGCGGGCCTCCTCTACTGGGCACGGGTGCCCAGCAGTGGGACGTATTTGGGGTGATGATGACTGAAACCCAAAGCTCTTGATAATATCACAATTTGTTAACGACACAATTCAATATGACCCCAAGTAGACCTAAAAGATTATGAAAACATTAAACTTCTAACATGCAAGAACAGCCATTGTCTTCTAAACAATAATCCTAACAAAGTTTCAAATCAGGGTCGTGTTATAAAGAAGTAAGCTTATTGATTGAGTAACCGCGGTGGGCCATTCTGCGGTCACTTTACATTGCATAGACAAACAGAAATTGAAACGTAAAACACGCGTCTCGAATTTCGAGATATTGTAGACTAAATATTATTCCATTCACACGGTTGGTTTGTGTTTTGATCAGTTTTGACTTGCAATAGATTAATAATGTCACGGACGACTAGACAAATTGCACTGTCCAACTTCCCAGAACCATAATGCAATTTTACGTTCCTAGAATCTAAGAAGAAGTACTGGGACTTAACGCAGTAGGTTCATGATTATAAGAAATCAAAATCTAATTACGTAATGTGTGTAAATCATCCACTGCTAGACACTGTCTGTCTATAAGAATTACACGAAGTAAGCCTGAATATTTATTGCAAAATTTCTTTGAGATATTTGTATACATATGTATATGATTTTTTTCAAAAAGTAATATATACACATACATGTAAAATTTCATTCAATTCCATATCATGATCGTATCTATGAAAGAAACAAATTCACAAATTTATTTAGAGATTTAGCTAAAACAAATATTTTCGTACGCACGAAAAACCTATCAATAAAGTTCACGTTAATAATAATTAAGGAACCTAGACAAAGAAACATTCAATTGGAAAAATCGTAATAGAAGCGAAAGTACTTCGTATTGACATGAAAATGCAAAAACACGTAACCAATTATGTCAATTCCATAGTTTTATATATTTTCTATAACCATTTTACCAATAGAATGTTTTTGTCTGTTAGACCAGATAATCTTAATTGCGCGAGCACAGAATGAACCACACCTAGGCGAGAGGTGAAAGTATATCCGATGGTTACGTTTCACTGCCACCGTGGGGTTCCCACATTATGCAATCTTGTGCGATATTTTGTCAGAGGGCACTCGTTAACATCTTCACAATTCCTCTCTCTTTGCCTTCCCCGTCTCGGTTGTATCGGTACAATCACTTTCCTTTTGTACTATTACTTTTCATTAACATTCACCACGATTAGGTAACTATTATTGAAGCTTATTTAGACGTCTATCTTGATGTGGAACATGATTATATGGTGTTACGCATCTTTTCCAAGGTAAAATTGTGTTAAGCCAATGAAGTACTTACTGCAAAATCAATAAATCATTGAAATTAATGTCATCTGCATAGTTCTCGAGGCTTACTTTATGAAAATATAAGCTGATTATAAGTTACTGACAGCGGGGAATAGAACTTCTTGAGTACTTCTCAATGGTTTTATCATACGTTAATAATAATCTTTAGTTACATTTAAAAAAAAAACTGTAGTATATATTTTCTTATTTAAATAATATTATTGGTATTCTTCGCTAAAACTTTAACTTTGTAGCCATGAACGCTGTTAACTATGTGACCGAACACGTAGCATTAATCATAAAATTTAACGACGTTTTTTCAATTGCAATTTAACTCCCATGTTGACTTTATAAGAATGATATAATATACCATATTTAATGATCACGGCCATCAACACAGTTAAATACAAATAGGAATATTTTTGTATAATTCATTTTTTTGGGCAATAAAATACATTGTTACATCCTTTTTCTAGGATCCAGAGTGGCTTTCAACACTTTGACTGGTGTACTGGATGGTAATACAGTGTACGGTGTAACAGAAAAGTTTGCGAGGTGAGACTAAATTTAAATAATTAAGATAATATATTTTAGTCCTATCGTCGGTCTTGTATGTTATCTTGTAGTAGATTAAGATTTATAAAATGAAGATATTGCTAGAATTTAGTAAGTAAGATGACCCTTTTAGCTTTCAAAAAGTCATTTCTAACCGTCAGTAGTTTGTATAATTGCAGCTGTTGATTTTAAGGCATTCTCGTCAGTAATTTATATGAGAAGTTGTTTAAGGAAGTCATAATAGCAAGATATATTAAAATCCAAACCTACCTCATTACTCATCAAAGACCTAGCTTAGGCTATATGACACACAATCTCTTATAAAGCATTATTTTTGAAATCTTAAAATTATGTTGTTTATCGTAGAAAACTGCGTACTGGCTTCGGGGGTCTCCTACGTATGAACCCTGTCTTCAAAGATTACGGTCTCAAAGACTTGTTGCCGCTGAAACTGGACATTCCTGACGAAGGATGCACGCGACCAAACAAAAACATGTACTGTTTTGAAGCAGGTAACGAATATTTTCCTTCAACATTACTTCTCTTTGTCGATTATGTTGTATACTATGCCTAAATAACCCTCCCTTGACAATCGTGTAACAACTAAGATGAGATAATCTTGACATTTTAATTTTAGGTGAGATTCGAGTCAACGAACAGCTAGTACTGACAGTGATGCACACACTGATGGCTCGTGAACACAACAGAGTTGCCAGAGGTTTGGCTGAAGTCAACCCTCATTGGGACGATGAAACCCTATTCCAAGAAGCCAGAAGAATCAACATTGCTGAGATCCAACATATTACATTCAACGAATTCTTGCCAATTCTACTCGGAAAGGATGTTATGGAGAAATTCGGTTTGGTGCTTGAAAAAGAGGTAATACTCGCAGGAATAAACATTTAAACGTTTCAATGCCTAATTTGTGTTCTATTCGAATAATCTTATTTTTCATAAATTTAAATTCATTTTTTTTCCAGGGATACTGGAATGGTTATGATCCAGAGGTAAACCCCGATGTTATTGCCTCCTTCGCAGCGGCCGCATATCGTTTCGGACATTCCCTTCTACCAACAGCCGTAGAAAGATGGTCCAAGGCACACAAATTTATCGGTAATTTGAGATTTAAATAATGCCCGAAAACAAAGTGTAAATGTGTCTCCTGATCGACTATTAACAATTCTGGGCCATTCAAATCAGAGTAATTATTTAAAATTTTAGTAATTATGTTTGATTTTATTATTATTTCCAGCATCAAAACGATTGTCAGACTTGATCCGTAGGCCTTATGACTTGTACAGAGCAGGCGTGTTTGACGAATACGTAATGGGCTTAATGAACCAAGTTGCTCAGGCTATGGACGATTCTATCACACAAGAAGTTACAAATCATCTCTTCAAGAAGGTTGGCGCCCGCTTCGGAATGGACCTGGTATCGTTCAACATGCAGAGAGGTAGAGAGTTCGGTATTCCCGGATACATGGAATTCAGAAAATTCTGCGGATTGCCTGGAGCCGACAGCTTCCAAGACTTATTCGGATCTATGTCTAACCATACCGTGCGCAAATACGAGACAATTTTCGAACATCCTATTGATGTGGATCTCTGGTCTGGTGGAGTCTCTGAGAGGCCCTTACCTGGCTCTATGTTGGGACCTACCTTCGCTTGCATCATTGCCACACAGTTTTCGTATTCACGTAGAGGAGACAGATTCTGGTAAGCAACACTTTGGAATTTATAATGATCTACTTATACTACACACTTATACACATCTACTTATACACTCAGACACTCTCACACACTCCGTTACTTACCGTAGTGTATATGTACGTACTGTAATGGTTGTATCGTTTTAGGAGACTCAATGACCCCCAAGTTACAGGTTTATTCCTAGTTTGGGAGGCAATGAGACATAAAATTGCACACTGATATTGTACAGCCCTCATTTTATGTGTATTGTAAAAATATATGTTGTATTGTAATGTTTTTGTACAAATAAATTTTATTATTATTAAAAAACAATAATGAAGTTAAACCAATTTGAAATTGTGAATCATGTGGTATATTTTTGATAAAATATTGAAAGGCTATGTATACAATTGTTACCCTTATGCAGGTTTGAATTGCCCAACCAACCATCATCGTTTACGCCGGAACAACTCGCAGAGATCAGAAAATCAAGACTAGCTCGTGTAATATGCGACAACACTGACATTATCGACACAGTGCAACTTTATCCCATGGTGTTGCCTGACCACGAACTGTACGTATCCGCCACCTCTTAAATAGCGATAATCATAACCCTATTAAAAATACCAAAATAAGACAAAACGAAAAAAGTATAGACTAGCTTTATTTTTATTATTTTTTTGTTGTTACAACTGTTCTTACTTTCCAGAAACCCACGTGTACCGTGTCGAAGCGGTATAATACCCGGTATGGACTTTAGCAAATGGGCGGAACCAACACCGTTCCACGGACCTGCCAAGCACTTCGTGAGTAGTTTCACATACGACCCCTACATAAACAAAAAGTAGTCGCACCAGCACCAAGTATTTACTCAGTATTTAGTCACCGTGTCACGCTCAAGATAACACTAGCCAAAAGTACTGTTACTGTTTGAACATCATTTTATCTTGATTGTATGAGAAGCAAACACAGTTTTTTTTAATTTGGCTCATTGGCATGCCATTTCTCAGCCAGTTTGCTGTCAGACTTGACATTAACGACAACTTTCATTTTTCTACTGGACATTATTCTTTTTTTTATTACGTTTAACCTTCTCAAAGGCCTCAATAACAAGATTATGGAGTTATATCGAAATGCCAGGTTAAGACCGTAATTAAAAGTAAACCTGCTGAAATAGCGTAAGATAATTGAAGTCTTTGTTCCAGTCTTTATAGAAATACCGTAGTGTAAATAAATAATGTCATTAAAATAGTATTGTATGATAACTTAATTAAAGAAGCTCCGAATTTATTATCACGATATATTATGTAGTAATCAAGGAAACATACATATAACTAGATATAGCTTCTTTATTTTTGGTATCATTGTGTATCTTCAAGTCAGTATACATACGTATTGTAAACGTAATGCATGATAATTTAAGTAAATATTTATAAATAGATTAAGGGATTTGTACAAAATTAATATAAGACTTGGTGAATACCGAAAATACTGTTAAGTTGCTTTATTGCCATATTTTTTAGATATTGTATTCAACACAAATGCACGCAGAAGACATGTAATGCAATTTTATTCATTTTTAAGAGCAAACGAGTTATCGTGTAGTTATGCACCTATGTAGTACATGCATTTTCATATGAATTATAAATTAGTGGCACAAATATACAATAAACAGCGAAACATCAAATCGTTGTGGTCAAATATAATCAATTATTCAATAATAATGGCTATTTAAACATATGGAAAAAAGTAAATAGATAACTTATATTTGTGTCACTATATAAAAACCTCGTAGTTTATGTATTTCACTTAGAATTATTAGATAATATTTAAAATACGCACATGGTTAGATTATTCTAAACCCATTTTAATTTTGAGAAATCTAAAACTAATATTTATAACGTTAAATTCATTTTATTCTTTTAATACAAAATCAATGAACTGCAAACGTTCCAAAACATATGAATCAATTTATGGCAGCTAAAATTATTATTTTTCCCTAAAAAATATGTATAATTATCTATCCCTCATAAAGAACATTTTTATCTGAAATACATATATAAATGTAGCCTAACAAAAGTAGATACACCAACTATTTTATCAATATCACGCCCAATATTCTACGAAGCACCCATTTAACTGACATTTCTTAGCCTACATTGATTTTTTTAAATTATAATAATACATTTAGACTATGCAACTTGCTTCGAAATTAATATAAACCCAACGCAATATATGTATAGTTTTATTAGTGAAACAATTCGCATGAAAACTTTTTGTAAAAGTAGGTCAAAATTATTTCAGTTAAAAAAAACAAAGCGAAGCACAAAGGTATACATTAAATTATTTCCATCCAACTGTATTAATAGCTTCTTCATAGATCTAAATAAGGCTAATATTAATACGATATCATTTCAATTTAAGATTTTAGGCATATGCTTGATAAATTCTAAGACCATGGCCAATAAATAAATTTGTTACTGTTTATTTATTTGTAGTCAGCGTATACAGTAGTAGGTAAGTATGCATGAGATTGTAGTAAGTGTAAATATCATTACAATATCAAATAAATTTTAGTTTGATAGCACTTGTTTTATTCACCTCCACATAAATCGGGAACTTTTTGTAGTTTTACACATTTTACGTGCTGTATTGCAAATCAGACGAAATCATAATTAATTTTACTAACTAGCATTCAGATTTATAATTCATATCACTTTAATCATACTGTTATAAGAAATAACGTAACATACATTCAGTATTTTGTCTGATCAGCGCGCACAAATAATTTAAAGCCTATAATTGGACACATGTGTTCCAAATTACAATCGGGTAAGTAAGAGAATTTCCATTTTTAAAATTATAATACATAAGTAATACTCTCATTTACCTTGAATTCATATTCTTTTACAGGTCACACAGGCCTTTGTCGCAGCTACAAATGAAACTGAAAAAATAAACGATCAGACCAAAAATGATACCAAAACTGACGATATTTCTGGTGATAATTTTAAAAATATTAATAACAGTAACTGTAATACAACGACAGAGCAAAAATATATCGTTCAAGACTATAAATGTAATTCAGTTGAAGGAAAAGTGCATAAAGATTGTGCTGACATGATCTCAGAACAAAATTATGCAAAAGAACAAGACTGTGCGGATGGAGATGCAACCAGCATGCATAACAAACAACATAAGAAAAACGAAATTCCACACAACGATGCCGTAATGAAATATGTATACAAAAAGGATGATAATGTCGTTGATAATAAGAAATCAAAAGGTCATGAAAAAAATAGTTTGAGGCGAAAGAGGTCAACTGGAGACGAAATAAATCCTGTTACCTCGAAACACAAAGCTCCTTTAATCGTTGAGTATGAAACATCTCATGATATCCCTCATGCCGTAAGTTTGCCAATTCGAAATGCTGACAAAAATATAAAATCTTCTGCACTAGCAGATTTTAATATTGAAACAATACATGCCAATAGTAAAAGTAACGAAAAAGATAACTATGAAAGGAGCAACCAACTAAAAAATTCTAGACCTCTACCGCCAGATGTAGAAGAAACTCTATATATGAAACCTAGAAATATTAAAGGAAATGAAACTCCTGAAAAAAGCAGTGAGGAAATTAGCCAAGAAAATGAAACTTCCAACGAAAACAGCGAAGAACAGGAAAAAAATAAGTCTGAACATAAGGCTTCTAACACGATCCGTGAAACGTATAAGGAAAATTCTTCAGAATCAATTGAAAATAATAGAGAGAAAGAAAATCTTACTAAAAACCATCATAGAAGTAATGAAGAGTCAGAAGAAAGCCAAGAAAGTGTGGAACAATTCCATAGTAAAGAAAAAATATCAGAATATTCTAAACCACGAGAACACAGTGAAGAAAGTATTGAAAGAGATAGCTCTAACGAAAACCTTAAATCCACACATCCTCCGAACTCAATTGAACAAAATCGTCAAAACGAAGAATATGAAAAAAGTCCCAGAACTGTTGCTGAAAACAGCAATGAAAATTCTAATGAAAATGCGAGACAAGAACTGAGTGAAGAAGAAAATTCCGAAAGTAATTCGAGAGAAAAGTTGAAAAATTCAAATGCCCCTATTCAAGACGCGGATTCTGATGAGTTTAGTTACGAAAGAATACAAGTAAATGAAAAGGGTACAGTGGAACCTATACCTATTAAAGAAAACCACCATAATGTGAGTAACGAACCAATTATCTTATATACTACAACTAAACCCACGGCGGACATAAAAAAATACTATGAACAAAATACTGCATCAAAAGAAAGTGAAGAATCTTTATCCAGTATTGAAAGTCACGCAAATATGGAACCAGTCAATATAAATGATGGAGAAATAAAACCTGTAGTAGAAATAAACAGTAATACGGACAGTTTAGAGTTAGATGAAAGAAACACAGGGCGGTCATCCAATGATGATATAAGAAATGAAAATGAAAGCTTAGAAACCCTTTTAGGAGTTAAGATACCAGAAAATAATGAAAGTGATGAAAAGAATAGTAAATTCGTTGAAAATAAGACTACAAAGGAAGGTGATGTAAAACAACAATTTGAAAGAATCCCTCTAAATTACAAACATGACGATAAACAAAAAAATAACGATAGTACTGAAAATAAACCTGCAGAATTAGAAGACAAAGATACAAATCCAGTAAACGGTGAGGGTACACTTGATGCGTTCACACCAACAGATGAAAATTTTGACGAGCATTTGAACATTAAGTTCTCAGATGTGGCGGTTAAATTACCTGAAATAAAACTACCGGAAGATGTATTAGAATACGCGCGTGAAGAACCTAATTATTCATACGGACCTAAAAAGGTCGACAACAATAATGAAAAACAAAAATTTTATAATTATCATGAAGATGACAGTGATGAAAATGCACAACAAAAAAAGAAAAGTGATAATGATGAAGAAGATGATGATGATAGTCCTGCTTACTACGGTTACTATGATGATATAAATCGAAAACAAAATTACAAAAAGGAAGATCAGCCTGATGAAGAGGATGACGATAATGAAGATGATGATGATTTATATGAAAAATTTGTCCGAGAACGTTTCGGCAAACGTGGTTCTTTCCAAAAAAGATCTGAGAAACTGCAAGACTTTAATAGCCAACCACACAACCCACACCTCTACAAAACTATTAAGAATATTCTTAAAAAAACTGAACAGGTGCGTAAAGAGGCGGAAAAAAGTGGAGACCCTAAAGCAGGTTATATGTGGACCTTGGAATACGGCGAAAACGCATAATGTTCCTAAGTAATATAAGATTAGTTGTAAATTAATTAAATACTAAATAATGTATGATGTTTTTGCATAATATGCAATACGATTAACAAAAGGATTGCATTTATCTAATTTGGCTGTAAGAAAAAACAAATTAACTTATATCTTGTAAATAAATAAAATATATAATACTTAATATTCATATTTTACTAAGTTCCTAAACATTTTTTCTCAATAGTTCTTATTAGTACCTACTTCCCTTGTTTAGATACACACTTGCACAACGTGCACATTTATATGGATCTCTACCGTGGATTTTATGCGGAATTTGCTAAGATGGTTCCAGGCGGAGAAAATAATAATCGTACCGCTAAAAAAATAAGCAATACGCAGGTTATAAACAAGGCCTTGCGGGGAACAGCAGAGATCTATACCTAAATCAATCCAAGTAAAACACGTGTAGCATACCCTTTTAATACTTGTAGAAACCAAAAGAAAAAAATGCCATACACATTTAAGTATATTATAATCTATTAATCCGTCTTTAACGAAAAAGGTTTTATTATGGATTAATTTTAACAAATGGGCAAGCTATATACCTACGATTTAGAATAGAGAAATTGTTAAGTCTACGAAAAACTCGCCTGTCAAACGTTGGTTTTCTGAATTTAGTTTTCGAAACGAGCTTGTACTACATTTTTAAAAGCTGGCCCAACCAGAAACGTAATCTCACTGCTGGTAGGTTTAGGTAGGTAGGTTTTCCCACAGTCTCCGTCTAATATTCAAGTAAGGGGGTCGCCGAACGAATTGTGTTCTCTCATCATCATCGTCATGAAGTATACAGGTCTATTACGCCACTGTTCGCGATCCTTTACTTCATTGTTTACCGTAACTCAGATCAGCTCATAAAACGGAAGGAAATGAGGTAAAAGTTAATTCACCAATCACAAAAACCTGCTATATGGGCTGGTTGAATTAGAATACTAGACATGTTTGATGTTATGATGATCATAAAAGTAAATCAAATCGACCGGATAGTGTTATATCTACTTAATACTTATGTATACTAGTTTAAAGGACCTGATGTTCGTATTATTCGTATCTACTTACCTATAATTAATTCGCCTGCGGTAGGAATCCAATAATTACGCATTTAATAATTTTTATACAGTATCATATTCTGCAAATATTTAATTAAAAGATCTTTTTTACTAATTGCGTACCTACATGATATATTGAACATTACTCATACATATCAACCCGAGCAAAAACGAAACGCAGCATCTGTCAAACACATAACCTCTGAAGTCTGAAGTCTTCATATTGCAAATTTTTTTGTGTATCGGCTCTGCATATGTGAATAAAAGTTAAGCATCTGGCGCTTGCTGAAGATTTTACCAGGAAATTAAACACATATTCAACAAAATGGCTGATGAAATCCAAAAGAAATTTCAAAAGGAGCTGGAATTATACAATGGCGTGCAGAAAGACATCAAAAAGGCGATTACTCAGAAACAGCAATTAGACAGTCAGTTAAATGAAAATAAAGCAGTAAAGGATGAGCTGTTATTGCTTAAAAAAGATTCCGAAATATATAAACTTATCGGGCCTGTCCTAGTTAAACAGGATTTAGATGAAGCGAAACAAAACGTTAGCAAGCGAATGGAATATATCAATAAAGAAATCAAACGAACAGACGACCATATATCGGCCCTAGAAAACAAACAAGAAGCACTCCAGGAGAACCTTAATAAACTTCGAAATGATCTTGGAAAACTGAAACTAAAAGCCTAAACTGGGATTTGAAATAAACAACTGCTAAACTATGAACCTAATGCTATAACGCCTTAAATTAACATGTGTGTTTAATATTTTGTCTAATTATAAAGTATTATGATATTATTTTTTCCTTTTATTTACAATATTTTTGAAAATAATAGATACTACCATAAATACAGAATATGCAAAGCAGTCACAAATGATTGCAGATTGAGAATGTGGTGACTTATTAAAGCATTGTAATATTTATAGAGAATTGTTATTCATTTGATAAAACATGTTTTTATGTGCCTTCTTTGATACCCTTCAACTGTAAAGCCTTTGGAATAACAAGTATTACAGCTATTGTTAGGCTATTGTTCAAATAACAAGGTCAATTAATAAACCCACAACCAATGTAATTTTCAAACCGCATCTGATTGTGTTGGTGAAGCACAACAGGGAGACCTTTTGAACTTTTGTAGTTTAGTTTGTTAGAATGGATCCATTAACGACACTAAATAATGTTAATATTAAGATTTTTATTTTATTTATGTGAATTTATTCCTTTATTATTTTTTGATAGTTAAAAAAAACTAGGAAAATTATTCTACTTGCCTGCGCATTTCTAGAATTTTATGTTCTTTATTATATGTAAAATTTTATTCTTCATTATCTGTAATGATTTCACCTTATCTTTGTGTTCTCTTTATAATTTCTTATGCAGCTATCTTTTATCTGCATCACCCAAAGGTTAACTGTTAGAGAATGCCTTAGGCATAAATCTGCCTATATACGTAATTGTGTATAAAGCATAAATAAATACATACATACACAAACTCACGCCTATATTCCCTGAAGGGGTAGGCAGAGGTGCATTTCTGCACCCACATTTCGCCAGCTGTGTATCAGTCCCACGTAATAGGGGGCGAGCCTATTGCCGTTTTTCGAGCATATTACCAGACTCCGTGCTGTTACTGAGAATTTCCTAATGGAAAAACCCAATAACACTGCCTGACCCGGGAATCGAACCCAGGACCTCTAGATCGCACGGCACATACTTGTACCGCGAGACCACGAGGCATAAATAAATATATAAATAATTATAATGAATCAATGTCAATGTTTGACATCCTCAAAATAGTAAAATACATAGTTCTTTCTAGTCTTTCTAGAAAGAAAGAATAGGAAAAAAACTAGACGAGCAACAGCCAATAGAACAAGCAGGATTCCGAAAAAAACTTCTCAGTACTGGACCACATCCACACTCTAAGACAAATTATGAGTAAATACGAGGAATACCAGCTTATATATTACATAGCATTTATTGACTACAGTAAAGCTTTCGATTCTCTGATACACTCAAAAATCTGGGAAGCCTTAAAAGAACTGGGTATAGAGCACAAATATATAAGAATTATAAAAAATATTTACAAACACAGTTCAGCTCGCATCAGATTAGAAAAAGAAGGAAATAAGTTTGAAATACAAAAAGGCGTGAGACAGGGTGACCCCCTTTCACCAACACTCTTTCTAGCCGTACTAGAGAAGATCTTCTGGAACATGGAATGGAGAGACATGGGTATAACCATTAATGGCCGCACGCTATCACACCTACGATTCGCTGATGACATTGTGTTACTTGCAACATCATCAGCGGATCTTAACAAGATGTTAAGCGATATAGCTTCGGAAAGTGAAAAGGCAGGATTGAAACTAAACCCACAGAAAACGAAAATCATGACCAACGGTAACAAAGACCCTGTAACAGTGGACCAGAATCAAATCTCTTATGTTACAGAGTACATATACCTTGGCCAACTGATGTCTCCTGAGGACAATGAAAATAAAGAAGCAGAAAGAAGAGTTGCAAACAGCTGGAAGAAATATTGGGGCCTAAAAGAAGTAATGAAGGATAAAAATCTACACATCTCAATGAAAAGCAAATTATTTAACACATGCATCCTACCTGTGCTCACATACGGGAGCGAAACATGGGCTTTAACAAAACATGTAACAAACAAACTCTCCGTATGTCAACATGCCATGGAAAGGAGTATGATTGGCATACAAAGAAAGGATAAAGTTAAGAACAGCAACATTAGAAGCAAAACTAAAGTTCCAGACATAACTCTGAAAATAAGGAGACAAAAGTGGAAATGGGCAGGCCACACAATCAGAGGGAAAGACAAATGGAGCAAAATAACCACGCAATGGTACCCAAGAGAAGGAAAAAGAAGGAGGGGTAGGCCACCAAAAAGATGGGATGACGATATCAGACGGGTTGCAGGTGTGGCATGGGGTAGAGTGGCCATAGAGAGGCCGGAATGGAGAAGGCTGGAGGAGGCCTTTGCCAAGTGGCAAGCGGACACACAGAGGTGGAAGAAAATGGATATATATGAGTGATTGTACATTAATGTGTCCGAAGAAAAGGCTTAAATAAATAAAAAAATAAAATAAAAAGAGCTAGATATTTTTGAATAGAGGTGAGGTAAAAATATAACATGACCCAGTTAAAATATATTTATTGTATAAAATGCTAACACATCTTATAAATCTTAATGGCACTTACCAGGAATGTCTTGCTTACAAAAATAGTTCTCTAAATAGTCCAAAATTCTGCTTTTAAAAATTATCCTACATAAATCTCATCTTCAATATCAATAGATTTAGAAATCAAGAAAATGTTTAAAGTCTTCTGTTTATCAATTAAAAACTGCCGAATATCACATTTTATAAATAATTGGCTCATTATACTTTTCAATACTTTTTTGTTTACTTACAAATATATCTTATGACTATTTTAAATGCTCAGTCACCTATTAAAATATAAATTGTGTTACTGTAACTTTATTGAAAATTATGACTCATCTATCTCATATCACTATTATATCTAGAATGTAACTATGTGAAGAAAATATACTATGCAACATGAAAAACTTTTTATAAAATATATTTTCGTTTAGTGAATGGTCCCATATTGAGAGCACTTCCAAAATCACACTTTACAATATCATAACCCTTGTTTCATTTAATGTAATATCATAAAATATCCATACACTAACAAATTGTAATAATAGAATATCAAAAATACATTCAAGTATTTAAATATTTCGAAATATATATCTATGTAGATTTAGCTGCCTTACTTAATTCTACTCTGAACACAAGGCACACTGCAAAATGGCATCTCTTGCTTGACAACAAAAACGACCACTCAGTAACTTTTACCACACATTCGACCTGAACAAATGAAGCAGTCAGCATGCCAATGCATGTTACTCCATGATACTCCTTGCTGTTCCAGGCCAATAACTCCACCACAAGCCCGACATCTTTCAGCATAAAATTGATCATAGCAAGACAAGCAAATAGGAAGACCTGTCTTATCATCTGGCACATATTTCTTTCCACCAAGAGGTGCATCACAATGATAACAGCAAAAGTGCTGCACATGAAAAGCCCTGCCTTCTGCAGCTGTATATGGTCTGGTGAAAATCAGTTCGTCGCAACCGGCGCAACGAGGTATTTCCAACACATTAGCCAAATCTCTTGCACAGTAGATTTCGCCTTTATGATAGAAGTATACCAGGTCAGCTAAAAGCTCTCCGCATTTGCTGCAAGTGAAACATTGGGGGTGCCAAATAGCTTCTTGTCCAGCCCTGTCGGCTTTAACAGCAACTTCACCAGCAAACATCGACTTCTTGCAGCGTTGACATGGCACTCCTTCATTGTAAAGTTTTCTGTTGAATTCCACCTCTGCTGGGCTCAGGGAGAAGTCAGCAAGCTGGTCTATTAGAGGTATGACTTGATCATCATAGTGAACGCCTTGCTGTTCTGGAGGATATCCAGTGTTAACATTGTCAGTCCTAACATTGTCAATGGACTGATTGTTCCAGTCATTATTGGGAGGAGGCACAGCTCCAGGATATGTGCTGTAGTTCGGCAGCGGTGGCGGAGGGAGATCATCTTCAGAATGACTTCGTAAATATTCTCTCAACGGCGCAGTCTGTTGTGGTTCCACTTGGTTGATTGGCTTCGTACTGGTTGAGTATTGGGGATTTATCTTCGTGGAACATATTGTACCACTGTGTTCTGGAGTAGTAGGCTCATGCTTCCAACTCCATATCTCGCCATTGGGTGCAAAGATTGTACCCTTCTGATCCTGCTGTCCAGAACCTTGGCGTTACCCATGACATTGTTGTTGGTTGTTGACCACAAGTCCGGCATGATCTGGGCTCCCAAAGCTTTACAGAACTCATTAGTCTCATCTCTGAATTGTGGATTAGCATTGTACTCTTCGCGGAATAGTTTAATTGGTTGGAGGTATACATCATTAGCGACTGGTACATTCAAATCGTTCAAGTTCTTGAATAGCTTGTCGTACACTGGTCCATGTTCCACTGCGCTCTTTATTCTGTCGGATTCTATGCGCATGACATACAGTTTATCCTTCACAAGACGACTAAATATCGGACTAGACTTGTAGTCGGGCAAATTAGCAGCACTGCTAACCACATTGCCTTGAGAATCTAGCACGAGTTTCTTGTCAGAAGTATTCTTAGGCACAATATTGTACTTCACACCTCTGGAAATATTCGATATCTTCAGCGGCAGCGCATACGACTTTGGAACGGAATGTGACTTGCTGTTTTCAACTGTAAACACGTCGCCATTTTGGAGAGGGCCCACTCGAACCACGTTACCCATGCCCACGACATGATCCTTGATACGCGCGATGTATTCCTGTAAGAAAATAAATTAAGATTTAAGCAAATGAACGGACAAAGGAAATTGCTAATATAGACTGTACAATATGGAAAATTTTCTTAACCTATAGCTGTTTTACTTATTAATCTCGTAAGTCATAGAAAGTGTATATAAGTGTGTTACGATAGAACAGAACAAAGTAGGAATTCGAAACGTCTCTGCCCAGTGTTGTAATAACGTAACGTGTACTTAAAATGCTTTATAAGTTTATAATTTCACAAAAGTAACTTTAAATTTCCAAAAAATAAGTATAATTTTTATTCGGAAAGAATTAACTTGTAAAACTAAATAGTTATATTTATTATATATCGCTTTGACCCATACTTATAAATGTAACTAACAATAAGAACTTTTTTAAATAAAGATAATTTTGCATTGCTCTGTAGAATAACTTTTAGAGAAAGAATGAAAAAGTAAGTTTTACTTAAGAAAGACATTACCAATGTTCATAAATCATAATAATTATGTTGCAATGGTAATTACAAAACACCTCAAAGAAATGAGTCATGGTATGAATAAATCATTACATTCATGAAATGTCATTTATTGAATATGAATGTTTTTGTTTTAATTTATTTCGCCTTCTATTATGTGGGACATAACGGCTAACCAAACTGGGTTCAGAAATACCCCTTTTGAGATAACAAACGAGAGAGACTATGAGTTTGTCTGTCTCTATTCAACTTTACCATACTCTTTGACCAGTGAATTTTAAAAAGTATGATCAAAAATACATACAGTGTGTTCACTCTTCTCTTGGTCTGTGGCGTGGTGTCTCGCGGCAGTGGCGACATCGTGCGGCGGCAACTGGGTACGAAGCTGGGCGCGTCTCCGCTTTGCAGCTTCAGACCCTGACACTGGCGCCAATGAGCCCAAACATGACATATACTCCGAAACCTGCAATTAATAATGGCATTTATTATTTCCCACCTATACAAAGGACTGTTTCGTTGGTGTCGCAGTATGTGACCGAGAGGGTTCCGTTGCGTTCCCGGGCCGTGCAGTGTTGTTGGTCATTTTTCGGAAATTATCAGCAGCACCAGAGTCTGGAAATCTGCTCGTAAAATGGCAATAGGCTCGCCCTCTGAAAGGTGGCGATTAGCACATGGGAAAAGTTTAAACGAAGTATTAACGTCAAGTGGAAAGTAATATTTTCTCAGTAGTTTGAGTTATTATATCCTGTTAAAAATTAATTGTAGATTCAGTATCCTCTTCTTTTAATTGTCAGATACAAATAGACGTTGTTTCTTGCTTTAATTCGATATATATTTGTGTACAAACATTAATATGACTCCATAAGCCAAGCTTAAAATAAAAATTTTGATTTATCTATGAATATCGTCACCTTCAGATAATACGCTGCAACAGGATATTTGTGTGGCTACATAATGTTTACTAGATTATGTTTACAATTAAACAATTGTAATTGATATTCTAATCATTACGATAGGGATTGCCGTTTAACTGATAAGACATAAGCACAGAACATAAGTGTTATATAACACAATCATCAGTATTAACTGATCTAATTTTATATACCCCTAAATAGTTTCAAGGAATATATCCGGTATCTTTTATTTAAAGAATTATAGCTTAGCAAGAAAAGAATATTGACTTCGTGGATATCTTATGATAACACACACCAATATATAAATAACATGAGTAACGTCTTTATCACGCTAAGTATCAGTTATCTCCATAAATATTCTTGATTTCATATTGATACGATAACAGTGACGTCAAAAGTATCGACATTAAACTTGTTATTATGCAATGTTCTTCCACTACAGAATGAATTATCACGTACTCTAACAGTGAAGGAAAACATCGTGGAGAAACCTGCACACCTAAAAAATCTTAGGTAGTCTGCTAAATCGCAGTAGGCCAGCATAGTGGACTAAGGTCTAACCCCTCTCAGATGAAGAGGAGGCCAATGCCCAGCAGTTTGATGTATATGGGCTGATGATCATTTACTTCTACTCACCAATTCTGTGGATGCATTAGGAGGAACCCAATCTAATTTCACAGGCTTGTCGGTCACGCCACGGATTTTGATGAGGGGCACTGGAAAGAATAATTGTTTTGTGTTTATTTTTTATATAAATATCCATGCATAAGTACTATAGAAATAGTAGCCAAATGTTTGTATGATCGATAAATATTTGTATTGGATCTAGTTGTTATAGAGATCAAAGTCTCATGTATTTTCTGATACCAGGCGTGTAAGACTTGTATTCATATGTGAGCACAGAACTATGAATTTGACTGTTTAATGTATTTAAAGGAAACAAAACTTGACTCAACATAACTGAAATTTCGAAAGCTATACTTTGTGGGTTTATGCAGTATCGAATTACTATTAATATAAATGTTACTCATTCCAAACTTACTATATCTGTCTGGTTATCCATTACGTATTATACCGATCAGCCGAGCCGATTGTTTTGATTTTTGTCACAGAGATAGGTGAGTAACTGCTCACAAGTTCGACAAGACTATAAGCTAGTATTAATCGAAAAAATCAACCTTCCAATTATGAAACAAGGGGTGAAAGTATGTACGGAACCAATTTGTAAGTTAGATTTATAAAAAAACAATATGAAGCCTGATAGAATATGCCGATTAGGATGCTATTTATAAAATTGCACCGGAATAAAGCCGCACTCGTGTTTAAAATAATTAATGCATTTGCTTTCTAATCACATTAATGTAGCATATTATTGTTCTTTCGACTAAGCATTACAGTAACCTTAAACAAATCTGCAGAGTCGTAACGATTTACGTCTGCGCAATTAATTAAGATTCAGTTGTGTCTTAACTGGATGACTACCTATGACGCAAATGTGGGCTAAGTACACTTAACTTATATCAACCTTGAATTGGAACCAAATGGATAACAAAAGGATGATGCATTATTCTCAATTATGTACAACAGTCTTATACTACAAAAAAATAGCTTTTAGTTGTATTGATTGTTTTTTTGTATCTGTATTCTTTTTATGCTTAATTAGCTGCAGTTATCTCTTTATGACAGCATAATGCTGAACTGCCAGATGTTATATTCTTGATCATGGATAAAATTGCACTTGTGAGATACACTACTTTTAATGTTTACGGTAACATTGTTTACGGTATTGTATCACCATATGCAAATATTCCAAAACCAACAGAAATAGATTTTAGTTATTACATCAGAGAAACAATACTTTATTGGTCACATAGGGCATGAAATAATTGTTACAGAGACCCTATTTGAACAACAATTTTTACTAATAATTGTTTTATACTCACTGGAAGCCTTTTTTGGCCTGGCAGTACCAAGAAGTTCAAACTGTGCCCATCCTGATAAATCGTCATCTTGTACATCATGTACATCTTTGCTGCAGTGGCATGACCTACATACCTTTCGCCAAAAATGCAAATCTAAGCCAGGGCATGTAGGACCTGTAATAAGCAAAATTTACTGAGTCATGAATATGAAAATGATGACTTATGATATATTAATATTATGTTTAAAATGACAAATCAGCATTATCAAGTTGTTTTTTCCTGGTGTAATCTTACGAATGTGTTTCACTTACTGGCTGTTTTGAAAAATAACTAGAGAATTCATAATACCTTCACAATAAATACATAAATATCTGACCATTTTACAAAAGCTCATATGCATTAGTTAATAAATCACTTCTACAAGATTTAAACATTCTATAGTATTATGTAAAACATTTGCAATGCTTACTTAAAAGACAAATATGAATGGTAGTTTAGTTTAATTTCTAATAATGATAATGTTATCAAAATAACATCATCCCCAGAAGGGATATGATGTCAGATGTGTTAACTGTTAATAGTTTGTATTTCTTACTACTCATGAAACACACATATACTATTAAAGTGATAAATAATGTAGACATTACAGAGTTTAATATATAGAAAAAATAAAAACCAAAAACACCACATGAATTAAATACAAAGTTTGTAAATTATAATATGACTTTTATTTACTATAAACATTGCGGCTTAAAAAATATTATGAAAAACTATTTATAAGACGTAAAAATGAGTAACAAGAAATAATTCGTAAAGTAGAATCAAACATACAGTATATTTATGTGTATTGTGTACATACCGCATGAGTTACAAGGAGCGCCGGCGCCGCTATCATGTCCTAAACGCGCTTTACTTAGTTTCTCCCGTTGACTTTCTAACTTTGATAACCAGGCCGGCGCCTCCGGAGTCTCCACACATGACTCACTCATCTAAACACAAAGTTAATGATATAGATAATACACTTATACGACTTCTTACTCTTACGAAAGTTTGAAGTAACTTACCTTTGTTGTTGTACAACTTTAATTTACTTCATGTATTTTCTTCGCAGTATAATAAATTCGTACAATAAGTTTTAGGAAATATATACCAACATTAACACTTTATTTTACTTCATCAGAATACAAAGAAAACTAGGAACTGTGGATATGAAATGAAATATGAATGGATGAATCAATGAACTTTGTAATTGTAATACACAAGGGTGAGTAATGAATGGTGGGGAGAAAATGAGACGGTGATATTTCCATTTCGTTTTAATACATAGAAATTAAATCATGCTAGAAACGGTGAATTTTTCTTCATAATTCATTAGAAATACCGGTGGTTTGCAATACGTATTTAACGTATTGCACGTATTGTACGTATAGAATATTTGTGAGGAATAATAATTTATTTATGATTTTTTATAAAATCCTATAAGTTTTCATGGTGAGAACGCAGCTGGATGCATCTATAAAGTTAATTTTTTAATCTGTTTTCGTTTTAAAAAAAAACTCTCCCATCTTTCAATGCATTTTGGATTCCAATCAAATTTCTTGTAAAATCTACTACAAAATCGCATATTTCCAAGATATTTGTTTAGATAATAATTGTTTATAAATAACAAATTGTGTATAACTCAACATAAAAGAGTGCAGTGTGGAATAAGGTGATGTTCACACATTGTATTTACCATACGTTTTGATCCTACAAATGAGTCATAAGTTTGTCTTTATTTATCAATATTTTTTTCGTAGATGTCTTCAGGAAGGCCTATCAAATGCGTTGTGGTTGGCGACGGTACCGTGGGAAAAACTTGTATGTTAATATCATATACGACAGATAGTTTTCCAGGCGAATATGTGCCCACAGTGTGAGTTGAAATTTGGTTTGATTTTTGACGTGAATCGGATAATTTGTTCAATAAAAGGATTCCTATTACAATCGTATAAAAAGTTTGTATTGTATTTGTTATTTAATTATGGAGTGTATTGAAATCAATGATTGGTGTGGTTCTAGTTTTGACAACTACTCGGCGCCTATGGTAGTAGACGGTGTCGCTGTGTCCTTAGGATTGTGGGATACGGCTGGACAAGAGGACTACGACAGATTACGACCATTAAGTTATCCCCAAACAGATGTGTTTCTTATATGCTTCAGTGTTACAAGGTAAGTTTTATTTATACACCAGTTGACTACTACAAACTTAAATGCAACTTAATTCAAGAGAAAGATTCATTAATAAATTGTAATATTTATAAAAATATTATTGATATCGAAAACAAAGTTAGTGCAGGTTTTTATGTTGTATCAAATTTAAATACATAAACATAATAATACTCTGTGTAATATACTTCATCCTGTTTATTTTATTTTTATTCAACCAGATGATATTTAATTTGAAAGTATTTTTATAAGCGCAGCAGTGTCAAGAGTAAAATTCTCATCACAATAATTATATTTAACATAATTCATAACTGTGGACATTAAAAATTACTTTACTTTAAAAAATAGTATTTTTGTTTTTGTAAAATGAATTAAGCCATTTATTTAAAATTTATGGTACATTATTTTTATTTGTATTGATCTACTATATTGTACTAATGAGCCTTCCCAGCATTTTATAAGTGATATAATCTATCCTAAGAAACATATTGTATAACCTATTTTACTAGTGGGAATAAATGATGATTGCAGTTTCTAATTAAATTCAGTAAAATATGAATATGATGTCATAGAAGTATATTTAATTGTTTAGGATTCATCATGCTAAAAAAATCTAATTTTATTTATTTCTAAAAGTTTTCTATGTGCCTTTACAAGATAAACATATTTTTCTTAAGTTTGCCAATCAATATTTAAAAGTGTTTAATAATCCTACATTTATTGAAAGACTAAGCAAAATTTATGGAGGAAAAAATATATATTGCAAGAATATTTTTTTATTTAAGTTGCACATTCAATTAAAAATACTTTTAGTACAAAAATTATATATAAGTAAAATACAAATACATTTGTAACATTTTTTATAATCTATGATACTTCATAAAATAATGCATTTAAATGTAAAAGATCATGTAACCTAAGTATTTAACTGGACTAGAACTATTTTCTCATTAATATTAATTAAAAATATGACTCATGCTTGCTAATTGAGCTTATTTATAAATTGAGTGTTAATTAGTCTAGTCATTTGTGTTATTGGTATGTCATGTGAATAATAAGTTTTAATTAGAAAAACAGATACTGTGTATGTGTACTGCAAATTCTCTAAGATACTCACTATACTCTTATAGAAATATGCTGATAGTCACACACATAGCAGCATTATATCACAAGTAACAAGAGTCTTTTCAATCTTATAAACATCCACTAAAACCATTCATTCCTTATAAGTGAATCATATATTTTTTTTTTATATAGAGGCATTGGATTTTTTAGTCTGTAAGCAACAGCCTTGTGATACCTAATATTTTATTAGTTTTTAAGTTTAAATCTGGTGTTAGTTAGTATATATATTAAAATATTTATTTTCCAGCCCATCATCATATGAAAATGTGACTTCTAAGTGGTATCCTGAAATAAAGCATCACTGCCCTGATGCACCCATCATATTGGTTGGTGAGTAGAATTAAACAAAAAGGGCAAAATGATTTTTACTACAGATAATAGTTGTTTGTGTATGCCATATATGTAATTAAAAAAAGGTTTTATTCTGTGAATAATAATTTAAAATTATAAACATTGGTTAAATGAAATAACAAACAACATGAATAATTTTATCCCAATATGACTATTCCATGCCAAAACCAGGAAACTGAGTACATGATGATTCAATCTGTGATTAATAATAGTTGGTTTAATATTAATTTTATTACTAATGAATCATAACAATATTTAGGCAATTCTGAATTTGTCTCAGCATATTAAAATCATTTTGACTCATTCTATAATTTATTATAATTGGAATTTCTATAAACCAGGTACAAAAATTGACTTGAGAGATGACCGTGAAACATTGAGTTTGCTCTCCGAACAAGGCATGTCTCCATTGAAGAGGGAACAAGGCCAAAAGCTGGCAAATAAAATCAGAGCTGTGAAATACATGGAATGCTCTGCCTTGACTCAGCGCGGTTTGAAACAGGTAAAAATTACATGTTGTATTCATCATCACATACAATTGTCTCCATAATTACACATACTATATATGAAAAATCAGAAAACATTGGTCAATTAAATATGCAATTTTGAATTGCATGCGCATTCTCGGGAATACAGCATTTTCCACAATAAAAAGTACCTATATTCCTTCCCTAGGTCTGAACTATCTTCATATTAAATTTTATTTAAATTGGTCAAGTGGTTTAGATGTGAAAGTGTAACAGACAGAATTATATTTGCATTTACAATATTAATAAGGATGAATAGTATGTATTTATGACTATTATATTAAATACATTTATTAAAAATGTACAATTAAAATACACCCAACAGTCACATACACAGTTCTGACACTACACTAGGATACAAGTCCTGTGTCGTGGATATCACGACACCGTGTCACAGATTTCTGTCTCACAAACACCCAGACCTGAAACAAATATTTGTGGATCACACAAACATTTGTGTCGGTGCGGGGATTGAACCAGCGCCCTCTCGTTTCGCAAGCTGGTGTCTAGCGAACTACGCCACGGGGCTGTCGCACAGAGTTAGAACAGAATCCTAGATTAATTTTTATTCCTTATACAAAAAACTGCCTCGTGGTCTCGCGGTACAAGTATGTGCCGTGCGATCTAGAGGTCCTGGGTTCGATTCCCGGGTCGGGCAAAGTGTTATTGGGTTTTTCCTTTAGGAAATCCTCAGTAACAGCACGGAGTCTGGAAATGTGCCCGAAAAACGGCAATAGGCTCGCCCCCTATTACGTGGGACTGATACATACCTGGCGAAATGTGGGTGCAGAAATGCACCTCTGCCTACCCCTTCGGGGAATACAGGCGTGAGTTTATGTATGTATGTATACAAAAAATATTGTTGCATAAATTTACACCTTATATTCATTTAGTGTTAGGCACAATGCTGCCTATTAATAAATTCCGCCTAGAATTGTATTAGAATGATATACTGGGTATTTTCCACGCTCATATCTAGACTCCTCCATGCTCCATTCCCAATCAAAGAACCCATTTAAAACAATTTTCCTTGCACCAAAATTTAACCTGGGATGTCTGAATTGGCACAAAGTTTATTTATTATAATAATAAAATTATACCTGCCTCGACGTTCCTGCAGCCATATGAACTGGGTCAGCAAATTTGTTATTGGATATTTAAACTCTGCTACTACGAGTTTAAAGAAGTCAAGAAGTCTGAATATATTCCCAATACATTTTTTGACTAAAATGATTTAGAAATGCACCTCTGCCTACCCCTTCGAAAAATAAAACTGAATGTGTAAATAATTTAATTAATTTATGTTTATTTATATATGTTTAAGAAGTCTATACCAAATATTGCCACAATTAAAGAACAAAAGTAATATGAAAGTTAACTTGCATTAAATATATATTATGTGCTATTTTCAGGTATTTGACGAAGCCGTTCGCGCGGTATTAAGACCAGAGCCACAGAAGAGACACCAGAGGAAGTGTTTAATTATGTAATTGTGACAAACTCCATGGCAAATTAACATTTATACAGGCAGGAATGTCTTAACAACAGTAATAATGTGTTTCTATACCAGTGCATGTTGTACAGTAAGCATTTTCTAAATAGCATCAATGTCTCAGTTTTGAAATTATGTATGTCATTCCAATTTGTGCCATATATTAATGATCACTCCAATCTGATACAAATTTGTGACCATCTGGTCTGGAGCATCACACAAATATTTTTAGTTATATCCTCTGCTTATGTTAATTAAGCATGTGAAAATGCCAAAGATTTTATGAATAGATGTAAGTCTCATTATATTTAGTTTTTGTATAAAAAAAACTTCAATGGTTAGAAACAAATTGTTACTGTTATGTGAAATGACTGTAATGTTATTTTTATATATACAACTCAACCTCAATAATCAATGTTTTGAAATGAATTCTTATGTAATTTGAGTAAGGACTGAAGTAGAAGCTAGTGTATAATGACATACTCAAATTTAATCTCGAATTTTTTGCAAATGGTGAGCATTTATTAATATCATTACTGGTATTTTATTTTAGGGTCGATCAAATAGAATTCGCGTTATAAAATGAGTAGGACTTGCGCTATAAAAATAATAATATATTAATATGCGCTAAAGATTATTTATATTTTAGCTGACAATTCTTACGAGGCAATAATTGATATATGTTGATGGATACTAACGTAAAATATCTGGAAAATAGCATTGGCAGCTCAAAATAACAGTGTAGGCTTTACTGAAGAAATAATAATTTTTTAGCATAAATTTTTAAAGTTTTTGTTCATGTAGGTACTAATAATACTGATTTATTTTGTTAGCATGTGATTAAGGTCGTGTGTTTATAATTCACTAGGGCGAGATATTTTTGTATTGTGACAATCTTAGAATAAGTATAAAGCATTTAAATCTAACTATAATGAAAGCTAAGCACAATTTTTTTTAACACTGAAATAGTTTTGACTCTTATACTGTGAATATTGATGATCTGTATATCTCATATACACCAAATTTGACAAGGATCATGATCATTATCAAGATATGATCAAGTTTTAAGATCAATTAGTAATTGCAATCATATTTTAGAGAATATTAATTTGCATTATTTTTTCAATAGAAGAGTAGTATTCGTATGAATTCATAAATCAGTAATTAAGAACGATATAATATAGACTTAATACTGAACTTGTACTACCCCATATAAAGTAATTTAAATGATTGTAACAATCGTGACAAGAGCTGGCAGTTTATCCCCTAATTATTTACTCTTTGTTGCCATTTCTGACATTGAATATAAGCTGTTATCATTTAAATTATCTTTTTAAACCTCGATTCTATACATCTCACATCTTTTATATCATATCTTTTCTTAAAGAACTCCACTAATATTATGTATCAATATGTATGTTAGCATTATGTCAATCTTGGATGAAATACATAGGTATTTTTGCTTATTCATGCAACAAAAATTGTTGCAAGAATAGATTTCATCTGTAATCATTAATAGTGTATAATTATTTTGGGATTCTTTTTTTCTGAGGCAATGTCTGTTTTACAAGAGTATGTATTTACTTAGGTTATTGCTAAACATGATTACTTGCTGCAGCAGAAAAATTAGGAATGTACTGAACTTTATTATTTCTTATAGACTGCTTTGATTTATATGTAAAGCTTTGGAATTCATGTATATAACTATTTATATAAGAGCTAAATGCGCAATTTAAGAATCGTGTACTACTGCACTTCATAAATTATTGAACTATAATTTGTTTTATTAATAAACTACCTAACTGGGTGTAAAATAAAACAACTTCAATATTATATAATCGATTTATATCATATAACACGTTTACATGTCATTGAAACATTAATAATACCTACACACGGATCAACATTAAATTAAGATAGGTTTCACCTGAGCACCTAAATAACTGAAAGATACAAAGTTATTAAACGAAGAGGTTGATGGGATCTAATTGTCATGATAATCGAATTAATCTCTACCTCGAATTTGAGATAGTCATTATGACTAGAAAGTAATTGTCATTTTGCAAAACACTAAGACCAATTTTTAGGGACATTAAATTCATATTTGTGTATGCATAACATACAAAACTAAGCTTTGTAAGACTACTTAAAAAATGGCTGTTCTCATAATACCCAGACCAAATTGCAGGTTAAATCTATTAAAGAAAATATTTGATACCAATCATAACAAGTAGTAACTACAGTGCGGAAGCTCTACATATTCTATAATTATGAGACAAATTGGAATAATTGTTTAATGATCTGGGCAGTGTACAAAACTAGTGACATTGAAATTAAAGACCAATAAAAGCTCTTTACATTTGACTCTGAAACTTATGAATACAAATTAAACAACTAAAGTAAACACAAACTATTTTAAATGACATAAACTTACATACATCATTTATAAATGCAACACAGTAGGAAAATATACACTTAGACCAGAAGATATCATTATGTGAGTAATCAGATATTTTATCTAATCATTATTACATAATTCAAGTTCATGGGAACTTAATATTATAAAATGCATTTATCAAATAACTTAATTTCATTTCCAAAATATATAATGAAAAATACTGAATCTTGCAATAAGTAGATATACAACTTTAACATATAATCATGACATTCTAAATCCCCTTTCTATGATGGCAAATCAATTATAAATACTATTCCAGTAGCATAAATATTTGAATGTCCTAGTTTTGCATATGTAACAAAACTTTTCCTAAGAAGACTATTTACATATACATATTTAAGAAAATCTAAATTGTAACCAATTTGTAAAACATGTTTTCATAAAATAAAAACTGAATTGTTATGTAACTTTCAAACATGATCAAGCTCTAAAAAACAAGATACAATAGTTTTAATTAAATCAATATACACTTAGGTCTATGATGGTTTACCACAAGTCATCTAACAGTCCAAACTTTATGTATCAGTCAGCTTTGAGCTTTCTAACAAAAGAATTTAATATTATTATACATGCCAAAATATTAATAACAAGTTCTACTTAGAAAGAAATTATAAATTCCTTAGATGAAATAAATTTGGTGCCCTTATGTTCAATATACTTGATGTAGGTTAAATATTATTTAAACATAGGCATAATAATGTTATTGTGCATGTACATTATATACAGCATTATACAATTACTACCTATCTTTCTAAAACTATTGGATGTATTTTTGTTTCTTTTTTTTTCTTTTTTAATACAATAAGATATTATAGATAAAATAAAATGCTTATAGTCTTGGCAAAGGCATGACATTCTTTGCCAAGAACATATTTTTAATCTAATTGATAAAAACATTCAAGAGGATTGCAAGATTTAAATACCTATCTAGTAAACAGGCCATAAAAAAACATGCTGATCATGAAACAATACAATAGTCATATAAAATATTAATAGATACTTAATTAAAGTTCACAGGAAAATACTTCGGTACATCATACATGAGTTACAGCAATTAAATTGATATAATAATTATACACATATTTCCAAACAGAATTCTCTTGAGTACATGCTTTTGTAGGACAAAGCTTTGCTCTAATAAGCATATAATTTAAGTGCCATCACTGCCTGCCTGGTAATCCTCTTCCTGATATCACATAGCTCTGTATGGTCCTTGCGATTTCAAATATTGAATCACTAATGAAGGACCCGAAGACACTACTTCAGGTGGAATAGCAGTGAGAGGACAATTTTCAATGCTCATTATTTGCAGACTAACACACAGAGGAAGTTCAAATGGAAGATTACATAAATTTGGATTATCATTTAAGTATAAAGACTCCAAATTTTCAAGTGTACCTATTTCTTCAGGCAGATACTGTAAGTTGTTTTCACCTACACTCAGGAATGTGAGGTTTGTTAAATGTCCAATTGATCTTGGCAAAGTAGTCAATTGATTGGATTGGACTATTAATTTCTGAAGATCATGCAAAAAGCCTATTTCATTAGGCAAAACTTCCAGCTTATTCTCTTCTAAATCTAAAACTCTCAATTTTCTCAGGCTACCAATATTAGGAGGGATCCGTTTCAATAGATTATTGGATAAAATCAGCACCTCTAAATTTTGCAAACATTGGATATCATCTGGCAATTTTGTCAATTGATTAGTTCCCAAGTTCAACTCTACCATATTTGACCAAGTACCAATGTCTAGTGGCAATGATGTTAGTAAGTTTTCTTTCATGTTTAATTTCGTAAGATTTTTGGCCCTTGAGAATATACCATATGGAATTTTATCAATTTGGTTATGCTCAAGATTGATAGAGAAAACATTTGTAAATTGAGCAGGGCCACCTGATGGGTAGCTCATGAACGAATTCCGAGATAGTGTTATACTTGTAAGTTCATTTAAACTGGCAAGTAACCCATCAGGGAGCTGAGAAATAGAATTGCCTTCAACATTGAACTCATCCATATGCTTGCAGTTACTCAAACTTGAAGGTATGGCAGTCAGTCTGTTGTACCTAAGCCCCAACCTTGTCAAGGCTTGCAAATTTCCTATGGTTTCTGGTATGTCAAGAAGGTCATTGTGCTGCAAATCTAGTGTTGATAAATTAACACAATTTCCAATTTCCTGTGGCAAGTGCTCCAAATGGTTATGAGAAACATCAAAAGTCACTAAATTGACCAACTTTCCAATTCCTGAGGACAATTCCTTGATTTTATTCTCTCTTAAGCTCAACATTGTCAAGTTAGTGAGATTTGCAATTCCATCACCTACAACTCTTATTCTGTTGAATCTCAAAAACAATGTAGTGAGTGATGTCAATTTGTACACAACTTCTGGTATATCACTTAGCTTGTTGTGTCTTAAATCTAATACTTTTAAGCACCTCAAGTTGGCAAGTGAGTCTGGTAAACTGGTGAGAGAATTCTCATTCAAAGCCAATGTTTGAAGATTGGTTAAGCAGCCAAATTCAGAGGGCAGCGCCACCAATTTGTTACCATAGAGATAGAATTCCACTAAATGTGTTAAATCTCTAACGTTCGGTGGAAGAGAGGTGATTGATGATTTGCTGAGATCTAACCTCTTGACTCCCTCTTCTCGACATCTTACAAATTCTTTAATGACGTCCAAGTCAGCTTGTATAGGTTTGTTTTTTTTCGCAGTAGGCTTCGGTTTGTTCGATTCTGGATGTTTTACGGTGACGACTTTGGGACGCGCTCCTTCGGCGTTGGTCAATGACGCTGTTGACAACTTCTTCTCTCTCATACTGTGATATTTCTCCCTCGGGCTGACGGTACCGATGGAATCCAATGCCTCAGAGTTCTCTCTCGATGAATTGTCGAGATTCATTCCGCTTTATCCAAACCGAGACGTTTTTGCCTAAATACTCGTTTATTTATTCTTTTAAAAATTATTTATTAAATCCCACTTGACATGGTTTTGTCATCTCATCAAACTAAAAATACAAATCGATATTGAATCCAAGCAGTATGAAGTGAAGAGATGATTTCTTTTTTCACTAAGTACCAGTAAGATGAAAAGTTTACTTAATTTGCAGAATAAAAAACACACGATTTTGAAGATTTATATTCACAAATGTAGATGACTACGCACCCAAAAACGATAGAATTAAATTATGGAAATTCTTTACAAACGAAAATGGTATGGAATTCGGAACTAGAGTTGCCATATAATATTTTTTTAGTTAGTCTCAGTACGGGCGAGAAAAAAAATTAGTAGCGTATATTATAAATATCTAGGTTTTTTTTAATTATCAACAAATACTTGAGTATTTGTTAAATTTCAACTATTTTAATAAATGCAACTCACTATACATCTAGTATAAACTTACGTGTAGATTTTTTTCACTCAATAGTAAAATTTATTACCTAAATAGTAGATGACTATAAAAAGGTGTCTTTACTAAAAAGTACCTAACATTAATTATTAAAAACATGCAGGAATAAATTTCTTGGCCCTCCTTTACTAATATATAAATAATGCTGCAAATACTTTATTTTCTTTGCAATTTGCATACTCAAGTAAAAAGAGCTGTATTTGTTGAAAATCGATTATTCGATCAAAAGTTTTAAAAATGATCAGATTCTTTAACAACAATAATCTTAAACAACAGTTATGAGAATATTTTAATTTGATTTGATTTCTGATAACATTTATAATTTAAGTAAATAGTAAGAACCTTTGGATAAATTGGATGAAAAACTACGATCTGGGCTGAAACTCGCAACAAAGATTTTGATTTTACCATCGTCGCTGTCGTGTATGATAACAGTTAAAAGCACACTTATAGTATCTACTTAAGTATGTTATTACAAGTCAAAACTATATAAGTCTATTTCCAATTCTGTCTTTTTTGGCTGATAGTATTTTTTTTTGGCTGATTTTATTTTTCCGTAAAGTAAAGTGGGTCCATCTAGCTCATAAATGTCACTATTAATCTATGTTTTTATAATAATCCATTAAATTAGTTAATTAAAACAATTCTGCATCGTGATTTCGTAGCACAAGGATAAGCCGTATGATCTTGTGATCCCGAATCCGAATCCCGGTTGTGGAAAGTGTTATTGGATTTTCGTTAGGAAATTCGCAGTAACAGCACGAAGTCTGAAATTCTTTTCGACAATGAATGGTAATATGTCGAAAGTCGTTCAGGGGAACGAAAACACAATTAACGAAAATGTACTGTAGAATGCACCTATGCCTCACTGTTCGGGGAAATTAAGTACTCACGGAGCGGATATACATAACACAGTCGATTAAACAAAAATCGATTGTTTTAATTTAAAATCGATTACTTTTTTGACATTCTTACTTAATGTTAATAATCTGTGGACTGTGTCTGCAATCTGCATTCTACAATCATCTATCCAAAGAGTATAGTAATATTGCCAATTGCCATATCGTCAATTGTTGATAAAGTTTAATGTTTATTATTTAGGTTATAACTGAGTAACCGTAAGAGAAAATAGAAATCTATTCTTCAATCAAACAACAGCAAGTCACTCGTCGCCAAAATGGATAAAAGCAAAGAAAAAGAAGAACAGAGTATCATGGATAAATCCATGAGATCTGTTTTTGGTAAGAGATATATTTTTGATTGTTATACTTGCCTAAAACATTCATTTTATTTAATCAATTTATTGTTTACAGTTGGTAATATACCTTACGAAGCAACAGAGGAGAAGTTAAAAGATATTTTCAGTGAAGTCGGCCCGGTGTTATCGTTCAAGCTTGTGTTTGATCGTGAAACCGGTAAGCCAAAGGGATATGGATTCTGCGAATACAAAGATCAAGAAACTGCGTTGAGTGCTATGAGAAATCTTAATGGCTATGAAATTGGTGGACGTTCACTTCGTGTGGACAATGCTTGTACTGAAAAGTCTAGGATGGAAATGCAAGCATTAATGCAGGGACCACAGGTATTTAGTTTTTAATTAAGTCTTATTCGGCAATAAATGCATAAAATTATTGTAATATACAGCAACCCAGCTCCACCTGGCCGCAATTTTGAATTCCATGCTCATCCAACAGGAACACATTTTTCCAGACTAAAAACTATGTTATTTCCCAAGGTGCCGTTTATTTCCATATCAAAAACATTTACGTTCGTTAAGTAGTTTTTAAGATAAATAACAAATAAACAAAAACTTAAATCTTTTACATAGTTCTGTCCCCCACATTGCCATGCCGACACAAGTTTTGTGTCGTGGGTATCAGAAACTATGGGAGACTTTTCCGTCTCACAAACACCCCGGCCAAAAAAAATATTTATGGATCACACAAACATCCATTGCGGGAATCAAACATGCGGCCTCTTGTTTCGCAAGCTGGTTTCTAGCCAACTGTGCCATGGGTCTGTCAAAATAAATTACTATAGATTAACTTATTGAAGGCTGATTTAGAGGGAATTTAAATAAATCTTGAATGGTGATAGTC
Organism: Hemaris fuciformis; assembly: GCA_907164795.1. NCBI lineage: Eukaryota > Metazoa > Arthropoda > Insecta > Lepidoptera > Sphingidae > Hemaris > Hemaris fuciformis. The sequence continues at coordinate 4,907,180 of OU015443.1, forward strand.
ATATTACATTTATTTTATTTGACTCTGTTTGACTCAACCATATTTATAATTTTAGGAAGGTACTTTGCTTTAATCCCTCTATGTGATTTGTATGTGTATATTGTGATTATAACAAAAGTTGCCTGGTGAGCTAGTCCAAGAAAATAAATTAACTTTTAGTTATGTTATACTTAATACAAATTTATTTGATACTTTTGAATATATTATTGAAATAGTTTCTTTTGAACTACATCCTCTTAAACTGGATGTGGGAAAGGCTGGTTGGAAAAATCTGTCCAACATAATATCTCATTTTAGGTGGAAAATCCGTATGGAGAATCAGTTGAACCTGAGAAGGCACCTGAAGCAATCAGCAAAGCTGTGGCAACCCTGCCTCCTGAACAAATGTTTGAGCTGATGAAGCAAATGAAACTGTGCATACAGGTGAAATTAATTAATGCTTCATTGTACAACCAATTTCAATAATACACTTAAAATTGATCATATTATATACAAAATAATCTTAACATTATCAATGCAAGCTATTATTGTAGCTTTATTTTGACATTATTTGTTTTAGAGCTAAGGTTCTTAATTCTTTTTATAAAATTTAGTGTGCAAGGAAGGTGTTTAGTCAGGAATGACTGGATTTTTTTTTGTCACAAGCTCTGAAAATTTGGTTTTATTTTTTGTTTGGTTTTGATTTTGTTCTTGATATTAGATAAAAATATATATACATTCTACCTCATTCAACCCAGTATTGCATTGAAATGCTTAATTTTACCATGTGTTGAACATGTATTACTTTTTTATTTGTAATAAATGATATGTTTATTTTTATTCATACAGAATAATCCAAATGAAGCAAGGAACATGCTGCTACAAAATCCACAGCTGGCATATGCCTTGCTTCAAGCCCAAGTGATTATGCGGATTGTGGATCCTGCAACTGCTGTTGTAAGTATACCAATATATAATAAATTGTTTACATGTTTAAAAGCCTTTGATAGCATTTAAGCATATAATCCTTTACAAAGACTGAATATTATTTTACATTACATTACCATTGTCTCAAGTTGCTAATTTTAATTTTGTTCCATAAATATTTACTTGCTATGTACTAATTTTTCTTTTTTTTATATATTAAATTCTCTGAATAATAGATAAGATCTCATTTCAAAAATTAGTTTTAGATTTGCATAAAAAAAACACTTATTTATTTGTCTTTTAGAGTATGCTGCATCCAAGCAATCCTGTACCACCAGTGATTCAATCAGGTGATAAGCCACCTCCACAGAGTGCCTATGTGCCCAATAACCCTGCACCATGTGAGTTTTTATTTAAGTCTTTTGAATACATAATGCTGATAGAGTAACATAAAATGTATTTATAATCTTAGTTTATTTATACATAACACACAACATATTTGAAAAATATCTTGCAAAAGAGTTTATACAAGGAAGTTAATGTTTTTATTTTGTTTTTTCAGCTCAACCACCTCCAATGCTAGTGAATCCAATCCCACCGCCTAATCAATACAATCGTAAGTTGATGTATCCATTTTTATAACAAACTATGATTCTGTATTTATAATGTAGTTTACAAAATAAATATCGAAAAATGTACTCACAGAAGATTTTTCCGAATTTTCATGGAATTGTCCAACAGGATAGGGTCTTGCACACATTGTCATTGACAACCATGATCTTTCAAGGCCAGCATGGTAAAGGGAGACCTCATAGCTCGTATCTGTAATTTTATAGTCGAGCAAATACTCATTTATTTATATGATTAATTTTAAGGTCAACAAAACCCAGTGCCAGCGTCCCGTCCCAGCATGGACGTAGACCTCCGCGGCAGCCGGTCCGTCGTGCCGCCCCTCCTGGACCAGGACATGCGCGGCATGCCGCCCGTGCCGCCGCACCCCGTGCCGCCGCCGGTGCACCACGCCCCTGAACCGTTAGTATACTACATCATCAGCTCCTATCAATTTTATGAAAAAAAAATCCATCACTATAGTGACTACTACTATATACTCTTTTTTTTAACGAGCGGAAAGCGCCTTAAGCTCCGCTTTCGGTACCTCGGGGGAGGGCGGAAGAGGTATGTTGGGGTCTCTGGCCTTCCAACTCGGCGCGTGGAGTTGGGTCCCTAACCAAAATCCTACGCCAGCTTACCGACTTACACCTCTCGGTGGCCGTCATGCGCATACGCCGGCGGTACTACGGCATCGCAGGGCGAGAAGCCCTGCATTACTTTCCGCTGCCGCCCAGCGCTTTGTCCAATCATGGACTCCTCAAAATTGGAAGGGCTTGAGACGCCCTCCAATCACCCTGTTTTCGACGTTCACTTATTGTGAACATCCGCGACAGTCAAGAGGCCAAGCTCTCTGCTGCTTCTTCGAAACCGTTCGTTTATAATTAGCAATGCTGGTTTCTGTTTAATATGGAACACATTTCTTCCCAGTATGAGCACTGTACCACTATAAAGTGTATTATGGAACATAGCCTTCATATAATAAGTACATGTATCAGTTTTCAAAGTGTGAACTGTTGATGTACCGAACAATTTTTGATAAGAATATTAGTAAGTGTAACTAACAAAATAATAATAATATTGGTTAGGATAATTAGATATAGTAGCTTCTGCCCATGAATACTGTGTCTGCTTCATTAGATCGAAATACATAAGAAGAATATGGATACATAGAAGAATATATAATAGCAGATGTATACATTGTGTTCAATAGTTACCAATAGTCAATAACCATAATTTTCACAAAGTATAAAGTTTATTTGATTAATATATGTTAATCACAGGCTTTAATCTACTTAAAAAATAATTGAGAGTATATTATTCGCGAAAGTCCATATATGTAAAACATATACATAATACTTACTCAGTTGCCAATTGATATTTTTAGTACTGCTCCCACTACGGAGGCACAAGAAGTGTAAGTTTTATTGTAAATGTTCATAATTAGAAAATCACATTTTTATTCTTTGTTTATTATGTATGTCACAATACAATGTCTGCAGCTTCATGAAACTACAAAACAATTTATTTTGCTTCTTTGTGTTGGCTTCTTAAAACCAATCATAATAATTTTGTTTGTACCTTTGTTTTGTTTTTAATTAATATAATATTGTTTTTGTCTATTATAAAATGTTTAAAAATTAGTATATTCAGTCTGTTTTTTATATTATATTGCATGTTTTTTTATATTATATTATGGATACCAAAAAAATGTTTATGTCCTGCACTAAATACCTTACATTTGTACCACAAATAACCATAGAGTAAATGCATGTATAAATCAGTCAAATTCACTCATTCTCTCAGGAACTACATTTTACTTGTAACCTTTTAATTATAATTACTTTTTTTAATTAGTATAATTATATATTTTTTTAAATCTTGGTCTAACTTATGTGTTGTCATATTTACCGCAGGAGTTTCCCAAGGGATCCCCGTTTGGCCAACTCTCAGCCATTCAATTCGGACCCAAGGATGCGACCAAACGACCCACGCACACAACCCAAGCCACCGCCGCAAGGTAAGATTTGTTTTGATAATTTATTTTGTATTGAAAATTTGTCTGCTCTGCAATGAGCTTAAAATACTTTGCTAGTTCTTGGTACTAGAATGATTATACTGTTTGTAATACATTCAGATAGATACAATACAAGTCTTGTATCCTTACATTGAGTCAGGACATTGTATATATTTTTTCAAACATCCTGGGCCTAACACTATAAAAATAACAAAATTGATTCATTGATAGGATTGTTATTAGGACAAAGTAATAATAACAGTGTTTTTTGTAAAGGCAAATCATAGATCTTAAACTCTCAACAGATTGATTAAACTTAGCTCCTATGTGATGTGTGTGCTGAGATGGATAGGAGCCCCAAGTCGAGCAGTGTTTTTGGAGTATCATCATGAAATATGGAAATGCATCTGAAATCATCATTATCAGTCCATATACGTCCCACTGCTGGGCACGGGCCTCCTCTGCCATTGAGAGGGTTTAGGGCTTTAGGCCTTAGTCCACAACACTGGTCTAGTATGGGTTGGCAGACTACACATCTAAGAAATTCTTAAAAACTTTTAGGTGTGCAGGTTTCATCACGATTTTTCCTTCACCGTTTAAGCAAGTGATAATTCATTGTGAATACACACATAACTTCGAAAAGTCAGAGGTGTGTGCCTGGGGTTTGAACCCGAGACCGCCGATATTCTCGACCGCGCGCCTAAACCTCGAGACCATCACTGCTTCATCTGAAAAACAACTATGCATCCTCCCATGTACAAATCAGTTTTGTCTTTAATTGGTGATATTGTAATGTTTGCAGTACAATTGCCGCCCGGCATGCCCAGCGCCGCACAAGCTCGCAACATTCAAGGAATACCGTCCGGTGCTTCTGATCAAGAGAAGGTACATTTTACTAAATATTATATGGATTTTAAATTTGAATTGCCTCGTTGGTACCTCGGAATAAGTATGTGTAATGTCTTTTGCCATGTGATTGAGTTCCCAGGTCTAGAGTAGTGTTATTGGGTTTTTTCATGAGGATTTCTTAGAAGGAGTCTGGAAATATACCAGAAAACGACAATAGGCTCGTTTAATTTTTTTGTTCCGTATGACTTAAAAAAAAACTAGCGAAATGTGGGGAGATAAATACATATCAGCTTTCCGTTCGGGGATTCATACGAGTGTTTATATTATAATTATAAATTAAGTTTTTTTTATTATAAAGAAAACACGCTCGTGGCTAGCACTAGCTAGCACTCACATGAGATTTTCTCCATTCCGCGATATATCTATATTTCCGTCATTATGCACTTGGCTATGCCTTTAAGATCGTATAAAAATATACTTTTTTTTATATATTTATATACTACTTAAAATATACTTTTTCTACATTACAGGCCGCGTTGATAATGCAAGTGCTGCAGTTATCAGACGAGCAAATCGCGTTGCTGCCGCCAGAACAGCGAGCCAGTATCCTGATGCTGAAGGAACAAATTGCAAAGAGCACTCAACAGCGTTAATACAGAGAATATTTTAGTATTATCACAATGAAATAACATTGTGCTGCAAGCAAATGATTATCTCCTAGTTTTTTACTGTACTAAGCAACTGCAATGTACTGTATTTGGAACTTTTTAGAAAATGCAGCGTGAAAGAATGTTTTTATGAAAAAATATTTAAAAATAGTGATGGATGAAAAAAATATTTTAGGTTACTACTCAATGACAAGGATGGACCGGTTTACTAATAATAATATATGTTAATGATTTTTTTTTTATTATTATTGAAAATTAAAACACGACGATTTCGTGTAATTTTGATATTACTTGTTAAAACTAACAGAAACAAGAAGTCTGCATTTTCGAGTATGTTCCAAATACAAATTGCATTAAAATATAATGTAACATTTTTAATAAACTATTTCTATTGCAAATTTATTATTCATTCCGTAACATATTTTTATCACCAACGTTTCGTAAGATACTGTCAAGTTTTTTAATTAATAGGTACTGTTATCAGTGACTATGATAAGATTTTTTGCGAACCAAAGGAGATATGGCGCTATCCCTTGCTAAATTGTAATTGATTTCTGAGTAACAAAGAAATAACGTTATCTGCATCCAGAGATTTAGGGTCAAATCAAATGTCTTTTTATCGTGTACGTAATGTCCTTATCGTTTATAATATAAAGGGGAGACTGGGGTTATTAGTAGTTCTTTAAATTAATTAAGGGCGAAAATAAAAGATAAATTAAAACGCCATCAATGTGTGTCGGTCGTGTTAAAAGGTGTCAGATGCCTATGTATATCTTTGTTTTTTGCTTTAATTCAGAATATAGTTGACGTTTAACCACAAATTTAAAAGAATATACTCGTACGTCCCCGCGTAGCTGAGGTCACGTTAAAATAGATTTTGTCAGTTAATGTTTTAAAAGTAAACTATCAGGAACTTAACAGTTTGAGATCCAAAATTTTCTAATGCTTAGTTCAGCGATTAGGCATGTTAACGTGTTCGTTTTAGGCCATAAACATTTTTATTTAAATAAAAGGATTACCCATTAACCCCAACCTCCCTACCAATGCCAAAGTTGCTAATTTAAACATAGAGATGCCACTCTGTGTTATAGTTTCGTGGAGATAAGTATGTATCACATACGTTTTTACTATTACCTTATTCTCATATTGTTAGGAAAACTCACGTTTACTGACGATTTTTTTTTTGGTGATTCAAGATTAATTAGTTTCTATTTATACATACATAAATAAAAGTGGATAAAATAATAAATAACAAAAATAAATTTGTGCTTCTAATTGTTGAAACATTTGGTTGTTTAAGGTAGAGCTCTGTGACTCTGTGGTGAAAATGAAATGAAAAATCGAGACAATACGTCCGTTTTAACAAAAAATATATGCCAATATAAACAAAGAACATTTAAAAGAGGTGACCTAAGCAGTGCCTTTATAAGATATGCCTCTCCAGTCTATGCAAAAAAAAACTCACATTCAATAAAAGTATTCAAGGAACTGCCGCGTTGAGTCTGCCATTTAAATTGAAGTAAATTAATATAATTTGAGGTGGGTTCGAATCCGGTCGAGTAAAGTACGTAATAGATATTGAACTCTTTCATTTGGATTATCTTAATAACGTCAACAAATCTCGTATTAGCCCTCCAAGTATTCTTGTGCTTGAGAGTACTAAGTATGTAATTTAAGATCAGAGTAATTGATTCGTAAGTTTCGTTTCTACAATTTACCATAATTTTATACAAAAAATATGTAGACTGTTGTCATTAGGTTATCTGATATATCTCTACTGCACTGTATACATTTAATTAAGATTTTGTAGAGCTACCGTAGGTTACGCTTCTGAGTTTCTTGAAAAAAGCGAAGTTCATCCTTTAATGTTGCATCTAAACAATAGCTAGAACCCTGCATAAAAATATTTTTTTAACGGAAGACAGTTATGATAAGCTACTTTAATTTTTCCTTACTCGGAATTAAGGTATTATTTAAAGGACACAGTATTGCCTTTCCCTAAATCTCATGATCATTTAATACAAAATATCCAAGTGCAGTTTGCATAAAAGGGTTGTGTGGATGCGCCAAGAATTTGTTTAAACGTCATGATCTAAGAACTTACAATGTATTATGATTTTTAACTCATGCGCTAAAGGTCTATTTTACATTGATTGATTAAAGACAAATTCATCTTCCCTGCTAGCTGTATTTTAACTTATATATTGTATATTGTTTAAAGAATTTGGTTGTTTTGTTTTGATTCATTCATGAAGAAAAATATGCTAGGTTGATATTGGATCCTAAAATTTGTCAAATTTTGTGAAAAGGACTGTTTTATGTTAGATATTTCTTAGCCGGGTTATAACGCTTTGTAAATGCAATGATTGTTGTTTTAATTTAGCGCGATTTATTCCGTCGACGAACGTCCGCGAGTGCGCATTTGCTTTCGGCTTGTTCACATCATAATATTCATAAGTGTTTTGTTTTTAGCTTTGATACGAATGCTGGTAAGAATAGTTTTTCGGTGTTAATGTGTGATTTGTGTGATAAAAATTTAAATGATACCGCTTAAATTAAATTCACGGACACTCAAGACGCAATATAAAATTTAAAAATATTTTTTGAAGAGTTTGTTGAAGTAAAGTATACCTTATAATCTAGGGAATGTATTTACTATTTATGCAGTGGTGTAGTATTTATATTTTAATTCAAAACTTATTGACAATTAAAATCTAAACGAGGTGTTACCAAAAATGTGTGCTTACTTATGTTTTTGTAAACTACAAGAAAAGTGCAATATCATTGCGCTTATAAAAAAATATTTGCATTTTTAAAGGCCAAAGTTCGCATTTTGATACATGTTATTGCAGTACCCTTGACAATTAAGGAAAGCACACACTTGTTTAAAAAATATTTGGAACACAAATTTTAATGTGTAGGTAAAATAAAAATACTTACGTGTATTAAGTTTTTGAACCGTTGTATGTTAATCAATTTCCTCATAATGATTAGGAAATATTTTCCTGTAACTAAAATATAAAATAAATCATTGTATGAAACTCGTGAAGAATCAATACAGGGTCGAACTTGGGAAAGGGCCCTATCTATAATATAGTTTCAGTTTCAATCGGCACCTAATATAATATTCCGAGATCAATCATTCTATTTAAGACTATAGTCTGTCTATATCCTAAATTTTATCTTGATCCATTTAACTTTTTCGGTGTGATTGTGTGAAAAACATCTATGCAAAGTTTCACATTTATAATATTATATTATGTAGATTGTTTTCGTGTTACACGCTAAGTTATTATTGATCTGTACACGCGTATATTTCTTAGCAGTTTCACCACTACACCTAAAAAAATATCTATCTTGGTTGTTGTTTTATCAGGGCATTGAATCCGCAGTCTATCGTTGCAAGATAATACGCTGAAGTTCTTATTGTGATTATATTACAGGTACTATGAAGTGGACGGTGTTAATATTTACGTTGTATTTCTTCAACATCAACGCCGATGGCAGAGGAAGGAATGATTACCATGACCGTAGGTTATGGTCGCACAGTGACACCGCCAATGAAATCACCACTCGAAGCTCGAACCGTAAGCACAGGGCTGATCCGCCAGACCACACCAAGTTAGTAGCCATGGCGCGGTACGTCCTTCATAATGCTGGTAAGTTATTTATTTATATTAGTGCTTGCGAAAAGTTTATTTGTATTTAAAAGAGCATATTTTCGTGATTCGTTAAACACCATTATAATACGAGTGCTGCATATTTATGCCGATCTGTGACTTCTTATTCATAAAGTAAAATTTTAAAGACAAAGTCAAATTAATCTTTATTCAATTAGATTTTTACAAATGCTTTTGAATCGTTAGTTTAAAGCTATTGACAATCCATACTTTAAATTGTAAACTAGCTTAAATATTGCTTATCAAGTGCGTGATTGTAGCTTGAACTTTAATGATAACGAAGCCTACACAACTCAGTTGCATTATGCCTCACCTCCTCAACACTAAGTAAAGCTTATCCAAGTATGAGATGTATATAATATTGACTGTGATAGATAAACAAAATAAATAATACGGAAATTGTAAGGGGTCTGACCTCGATAACTCTTCGTGAAATACGTCTCTATAATAGGTCCAATTTAAATCTGCTTCAGTCAATATCAATACAATAATTTATACCTAACGATAGTATTTTTTTTTAATAACCGGTTACAAGTTAAGAGAACTTTACGTATCTGTTGCCGAGATTTGTGAATGATATAACTGCTTAATAAGTCACGAATAAAGTTTTAAACAGACATAATATTAGTACAGTACAGTTGCAAACGTGTAGCTAATTGATATATTTTGTTTTGGCCAATGTCAGAAATCTGAATAATTATAATGAGGGGCAAACAGCAAACAAGTTTCACAAGAATGTAAATATCTAATTAGACAGCTCAACAGCTGCGATATAGACTGGTTTTAGACGTCAAGCGTAACTTAACTTCCGTGAATTCTCTAACCGAAAAAAATTAAGTTGACTTTGTCCCATAGTTCGATGTACTGCTATAAGCAAATTCTGTCTCTAACTACTGAAACAAACCTTTTCTTTCTTGAATATTTTAATAGTGGGGCATTAGTATCGTCAAGTATTGATATAAGTAATTTTAAATTACCTGAATTAGCATTTTCACAACAAAACATTCAGCATTTCTTATTTTACGTACTTAAAAAACTTAGAACCAGAATAAGACGCTTAATATTTGGTAAATATTCGAGCACACTGCACTTAATACCTTATGGTTCCAGTAAGGTCATTTTCAATTGACAGAATGAAAACAATGCATAAATATTATCAGATCATAATATACATTTGTGTAATCATATATACATTTGTATTATTCGACAAACCAAGGTGAACGCGTATGTTGGTTTCCTTGCAGGAACCACGTTGTATTATATCCCTTTTATTTTATTACATCAGGCGTACCTCGGCTCATTTTATGGTTTATGATCACTTGTTATAACGGCATTTTATCCTTTGCTAATAACTTTGTTAGACGAGATGAATGTATCATAATTATGTGTAATATTTTTGCCGAAAGAGCTGCTTTATATTTTGATAAAGACGCTCGTAAGTGCGTAATAGCATAGTTGGTGAACCCTGGAGTTAAGTGTGGATATATAAAGAAAGATTGCATAATGTAGAACAACTTCGCCAAAAAAACTCTCAAAGATAGCAATGATAGTAAAGAGGAAACCATCTTAGAGATGTCACATGCATTAGAAACGAATTAATAATAAGTTTAAACATTTTTTAAATATATTATATGGGTGTATCTTAATTCGATGTTATTGCCAATTGTTGATATGAAAATGGTATCTCCTCTAAATATATCCGTAACATGTTGTTAACCTTACACGTCATAAATAAATTTAAATATATAATTTTGTAATACTGCCATTTGGATTCCATTCGCAAATTTCGTGCCAAAAGTTGTGCTCTTCCATATAAAACATGTGATTGTGATATGTTTGCATATAGGATGTTTTCAAAAGAAGAATTATTTGTTGCCAGCATTAAAATAATTTACCGCGTACAACATTCACTACGCACGGATTGAAATATCATTACCTATTGTACTGGCATTTCGCCTTCTTTAATATACATATGTTATCTATTGACTCCTATTAGACTATGGCCTAACTTCTATTAACAAAGTGGTGACCCATGCGAATAAATTTTATATAAATATTCTTCACGTATTTTGATTTATTATTGCGTTCGAATCTGCAATTGCAATACGCAGCAATATAATTGAGTTTGCGGCGAGGGAATTCCAGCCTACATTTGTGCGCATTTTTCCTTTGTTAACATGCAATGTTTATTGATACGACGCACGAGTTTGAATATTTTCTTTATATCATTTATAGGTAATATATGAGTATACATTTTATAATTACATACATTATCACAGTGTAACTGTCTTTGTTCTCCCGCCAATTGTTAGTTATCCTAGTAGAGTAGTAGGTGATAATGCCGCCATTTTTTACACAAGTATTTTTTTAATTTATCTATTTTGATCTTTTAATTGGTGTACAATAAAGCGTAAATAAATAAATAAATATAGTCCATCCCATGTACCTAGAGATATGTCAGCGGTAGTATCATGCCATGCTTCCACCTAGGTTTATCAAATGCCTTATCTGTCAATATTTTTTTTTAATTACCTACCACAATAAGCTACAAATCTTGTAGGTGAATATAAGATACTACGAGAGGCTTTCGATTTTATTACGCAGAGCAAAGTAATAATTAAATGTCTTTAATGATATATAATGAAAGTTTGTGGTATAGTTGCTTTGAAAACTGCTTGTAAAACGCATGGCCGCTGAATAAAAAAAAATAGATATTAACAAACACGATGAAATGTGACGAAACCTTGAACCCTTGAACACCTTGAACCGTGAAATATTGGGACATGCGTCTCAATGTTGTATTTTAACCAGGGATGTTATGGAGCTCCGTAACCGTAACCGAAACTATCGGATATCCGAAATAAAAATATATCCGTAACCGTAACCGTATCCGTTTCAAAAGTTTCGAATAGTTTAAGAAAGTTCTGTGTTAAGTCCAAAATTGATTTTTATATAAGTAGACAAAAAGCGACCAGTATCGACTTTAATTTGGACATTTTTTTATCAAGGTAATGTAGATTGTGCAAAATGTAAACATTGTGATAAAAAAAACTTACAAGAGTGTCGAAAACAGTTATATTTTACTTTAATCTGATATCCGTAACCGAAACTATCCGAAACTAGCGGATAATCCGAAATAATTACATATCCGTAACCGTATCCGAAACCGATATAATTTAATTCCTATATCCATATCCGTATCCAGATCCGAAATATCATATCCATAACATCCCTAATTTTAACGGGGGTCAAGATGTACACAATATGTGACCTTCAGTTAGTTATCTTTATGAAGTAATCTCGCACCCAGTTTTACATTCATACATGCATACATATGCCAGTAAAAATTACACTGAATATAATTAATAGCGTTGCTAAGTATAGCTACAAATTAATATGTACATAAATATTAACTAACAAACAAATTTAAATAATCTACCTATTTGCTTCGAAATGACACGATTATACATGTGAAATTTTAACGTATAGAACATACCTACATAATATAGTTATTTTAATAAATTTTGCGATAACGTGTTTGTAAGTGGCTATTTTTTTTAGATTGGGCTTCATTAGCAACTATATCAGTTCTTCCGGCGATTGAAGGTTTCCCGTTCTCCAATGTGAAGTCTGTGGTAGACGGCTCATTGGCCAATTCTACAGGAGTTCCATATTTCTACATGTCGCCTCTGGACTTCAGCGCTCGGGACTTGGCTGTACGTATTAACTATGATAATAAAGTAAATACCTATATGTATGTGTATACTGTTTTCCTTGTCGTCCATGTTTGAAGTCGTGATGGCCTCGAGGTTAGGCACGCGGTCGAGAATCTCAGCGGTCGCGGGTTTAAACCCCAGGCACACACCTCTGGCTTTTCGAAGTTATGTGTGTATGAATTATCACGTAGTTTAACCGTGGAGGAAAACATCGTGTGAAAACCTGCACATCTAAACGTTCTAAGGAATTTTTTAGGTGTGTAGTCCGCCAAACCGTACTAGGCCAGCGTGGTGGACTAAGAACTCAGTTGTAAAAAAGGCCGTATGTATGTATGTGGTTGTGGGCTGATTATGTTTTCCTTGCAAAAGCTCGCGTAATATCTATTTCTTTCTTGAAGTTTTCTTCTTCTAAGTCAGTTACCGTTTTATGGATATAAATAAGTATGTAATCAAAAATTGTCGTGTTGTAGGTAATTAGCAATAAGCATATTGTGTCGAAATAAGATAGTAAGTAGAACATATAATTTCGTCACATTCGTTCAATTTTCGTATTGAATTAAAGCAAATTAGATGAGATTGCAATGACGTGCTATTTCTTGCATGGTATTTGCGAATAAATTGTAAACAATTCCAATATCATAAGTAGGATAGCAATAGTGTTTTGAATTAACCGGAGATCAGATGATTTTAATAACTAAAAAGAATTTAAATAAATATAGCTTGAGATAAGAAAGACCATTTTTTATTTGTTTTTTTTTTCTGCTAGAAAAATAACCGTGCTACCGTGTTGGTATCACTTGAAGAGACCCGGTACTGCGAGCAGCAGAAATATGACCCAGAGGACCCACGATGCACCAGGCTCATGCTGTCTGGAAAGATGAAGAAGGTAATTAAAACTATAATAATTATTAATTCTCGCATGTGAACATCTAAATGACTAAACTAAATCCGTTGATTAAATTTATAGACAGATAAAACCTTGCATTATTGATAAGTACGCGGAGGCAATTGTGATAAGTATGGTATTTTTTTAAATTTTGCCTTTAAGCTTTACCATTAAGCCTACCTACGCTAGCTTACTACTTTTATATCTTGAGGGGAAAGCTGATTATGGCTCTATTTCCCGCTGGCCCTCGGGGAGGGGGGTGGTAAGCGATTGTCGGGGTCACTGGGCTTCCAACCGGGCGCGCGGCGAATATTTGTACGACTTAATTTAATCCAGCAATTTCTCACAGTCAATAGTGTTGTGTACGAGCTGATATATATTGTTTGTATTTAAATGTATAAATTGTTGTTTCAGCTCAAAAACGACACTCCAGAGTTCACATTTGCCAAGGCGGCGCTGTTTGAAAGACATCCTGCGATGGCTGAATGGCCGACAGGTAAGTACGTGGTTAACATCACGTAGCATCAATATTATTGTACTTGAAGGAAATTTGCGATGGCTAAGCAAACAATGCCCGTCCTCGAGCAAATATACGTAAGCGTTCTCGTAAATAAAAATATTGCCAAGTTGATATTGAAAATATTTGTAGCACATGCAGAATGAGTCAGGGTTTGTTACTCCTGAGTTTTACAATATAAACAGTTCTAAAAAGGTGGTGAATGGTGATACGTATTAGAATATCGTTTAATTAATAATGTTATGAGATTAATAAATTCTGCAAGCAAAAAAAAATTAAGACATTTAATTATTTCACCGCCAATATTTTAACATCTTACATTATGTTATCGCCTATCGCCATTTAATAAGCTCATTTCTAGACTTATTGCCGCTATGGCCTATGGATAATTTCTTGATGGGAATAACTCAAATAACATTTCGTTCGGGTATAAAATCTTCACTTTTAATTTAATCTTTCACGTCCGCCATTGTATACCTCCTCACCAGTGTCCTATTCTATTATAACAATAAAAAATGAATTATTAAAATGATTTTCGCCCTTCCAGACCACGACTGGTTCATCGGCAAGCTGAAGATTGCCCAGATAGCGATGGTGGATTGGTTCGGCGGCGCCAAGTATGTGCCAGTTCGAGACTACTTGGCCTACAACTACACCGGCACTGAGATGTTGGACTACCACAATCAACTCAAAAGACATTCTCTTGTTTAAATTTATACCGTTATTTTGAAATAAAATATCAATACTATTAAAAATTGTTTGAAAAACAATATCTACATTTGGTAGACCCTAGTCAAGTTTCAGCAACTCACAAAAAGGTCAATAATGGCTTTTTTAAATTAATTTTAACTGATTGGTCTGTAAGTTAATTTACAAACAAGAAGAACAAGGCCTACGTAGGTCAGTGGGTTAGGCACCTGCTATTGAAATGGGACGCCGCAGGTTCAGTCTTCATGCCGACATATTTTTTGTGTCATCTGCAAATATTTTTTCCCAGTCGTGGTGTTTGCAAGATCGAAAAGTCTCACGTAGTTTCTGATATCCACGACACAAAACTTTTAGCTTAGCGTGAAGTTAAAATATAATACGCAATTTTTGTCTAGATATTAATTTTAAAGCAATGTATCAATTGCTGGAGGTCTCGCGGCGTAAGTATGTGCCGTGCGATCTACAGGTCTCGGGTTTGATTCTCGGGGGAGGCAAATTGTTATTCGGTTTTTCCATTAGGAAATTCTCAGTAGCATCACGGAGTCTGGAAATGTGCCCGACAAACGGCGATAGGCTCGCCCCCTATTACGTGGGACTGATACATATGAAATATCTGGCGAATTGTGGATGCAAAAATGTACTTCTGCCTACTCCTTCGGGGAATACAGGAGTGAGGTTACGCATGTATGTATTTCAATTGAAATAAATAGATAGTTATATGCCAACAACTACAGATAAGTAGGAGGGGCCATGTGTTCCGCTAATCAATAACTAACAAAGAAGAGCATTCAGTATACGATAATATAAGAAGCTGATTATTTTATCGCAAGAACACACAAATGACCTTTCAAGCATCAATAACTGTACAATATAGGTACTTATCTGAAACATAAAGTACCAACATTTGCGGATATTAATTAATTGCTTAGTAACACATTGTAGATATTTATTACCTACTAGCTGACCCGGCGAACTTCATTCCCCCTAACAGTCGATTATTTATTTGTTTTTTTTTGTAGCCTTAGTTACTCATTACATTAGCTACCTGCCAATAAAAGTCCCGTCAAAATCGGCCCAGCCATTTCAGAGATTAGCCGGAACAAACAGACAGACAAAAATTGTAAAAAATGTTATTTTGGTGTATGTACCGTATATACATATATTCATATTATATACATGTAGTAAAAAATGGTTATTTCAATATTACAAACAAACACTCCAATTTTATTTATATGTACGTAGCCTAAATTACTCCTTATTACATCAGCTATCTGCCAGTGAAAGTCCCGTTAAAATCGGTCCACCCGTTTCAGAGATTAGCGGGAACAGACAGACAGACAGACAAAAATTGTAAAAAAAGTTATTTTGGTATATGTACCGTGTATACATCCATATACATTTATTAAAAAGCGGTAATTTCAATATTACAAACAGACACACCAATTATATTTATTTGTATAGATGTCGTACTCGTAGTTTAAAAAATCGCATAAATCGGGCATAGGTGGTTAGTTAAAATCTCTACCGCTGCATACAAACCACCTGCGCAGATGATTATGTCTGTAAGCGAGACACCCCACAATAATACGCCTCGACAACCCCGTGGCGCAGTTAGCTAAACACCAACTTGTACAACGAGAGGCCGCGGGTTCGATCCCCGCACCGAGACAAATATTTGTGAGATCCACAATCATTTGTTTCTTGTCTGGGTGTTTGTGTGAGCGTAAAGTCTCTCGTAGTTTCTGACACCCAGGCCACGACAAAAGACTTGCATCTTAATGTGGGGTCAGAATATTTATTATTAAGAAAGAAATCTCTCAGCCATCCCTTCGGGAGTCACATTCTGTGAAAGGAATAGAGGCGGTAAAATCAAAATGTTATATGTGTAAGCTATACATAGTACGCGGGCCGTTATTAAGAAGGAAAATTCACACGGGTGTATTCTCTTAAAGATTGATATAGGAGGCCTCACGCCCTAGATCTGGAAGTATTATAGGAAAGTATAGACTTAGTTGTAATAAATATTGTACGACGTTTATTTTTAAATATAAAAAAAAATATGTTTAATTATTATGTTAGTCATCGCATGTTGCAACTAATTACCGATATTGTGTTACTGATGTAAACATAAATTATTTAAATCCATTGTTTTCCTCAATTCATACGTTAAAAACAAGTTCAGTAAGTTAAGTTCGAACTGTACAATGACATCAGAATCAGGACTCGGTATCTAGCAATTATATTAGATCCTTGATTTATTCGAAAATAGCGATTAAAAACTTTTCATCTTTTTTATATTATTTGTAGGTAATTAATGATCGCACTATTCCTAAATTTATTATTATAAAACCTGCTTAAATAGCGCTAAGAGGCATTTATACTTCAATAAAAAGCCAGGATCTTAAACATTTTTTGCGGTCAGGGAAAAGACATCCCATTGTACTAAATTAACATCAACCGACAAAATACATAAGTTATTGGGTCGATGCTTTATAGTAAGTTTATATTATCATGTGCCCCTGCTTATGACAAAATTACTCCCATACATTATTAACACTGAGACCAATTATTGATATCCATGTACTGTGTATCTTCTATTGGAAATTTCATAGCAACTTTGCTATGTCAGTTAAAAACGATTTTATACAGATTCAACATTTCAAAACAACAAAACAATACCCTAGTAATGAACTACAGAAATCTTAAAAATCTCATGTATTTTCATATAAAATTTACAGAACAGGATGAGTATTTCGGCCATATTTTTTATTTATTTATTATATACAATTAACTACAAATATACAACCAAAAATAATAAATACACAACCCATTTGTGTGCTATAATTTAAGTTAGAGTAACTGCACCCGCCCGTTGCAATGTACGCAGGAGGCGACAGGGCGCACAGTGCTGCCACTATTGCTGTAAGCGTGATGGACTAAGGCATTCACGGGTACTTCATTACTGCTCTGCACTTCTAAAGGTGTCGCCATTACCTGGGAAAAGTATATATAAAGTGTTATTCCTTTAATGAAATTACAGACATAAACCTATATCCCTCAAAGATTAAGAAAGGGTTTGGTTCTCCACTAATGATTCACCCCTTGCTCTCATTTGGTCTGCAATAGACAAACGGCAATCGAATCTTCAATCTTCCACTTATCCACAGAGATCAAAGTATAACATAGGTCTTAAACTGAGCTGGCGAAATGAGGGTGCAGAAACCCACCTCCATTTACTTCTTGGCGAGATAAGCTTTAATCTACAATATGTAAGGTTCTTAATTTGAGAAATAAGAATTATGGACATAACTTACATTTTCTGCATGAATTTCCCCCTCAGTCATTGTGGGAAGATTATTCAAGTGACTGATATCCTGCTTCTCCACTGAATTACTCACATTTTCAGACAATTTCATATTCACGGAAGCCAAATCTATAATATTTGTGGAATGTGGCACAGTTGCATTAAAATTGAGGTTCCCTATGGGACGGCTATACATGTTGCTGTTTCCTGAGTATTCAGAAATTGTTATATTTTCTAACCATTTCTCATGAAGGCTGTACAAATTCTTATAAGTACACATTTGCATATCTCTCACTCTACATTTTTCGTCAAGTAGCTGCTTCATTGCTTGTTGTAATTTTTCAGTCTTTTCTGTTAATAATTTCTTACAATTTGCTAATTCTTCAACCATCAAACTGAAACAAAAAGGAAGTCAAATCATAATAAGCAATTTTTAACTGCCTACTAATGAAACCATTTAATGACGGAATATGAAACAGTGTATAGTTAATTATGTCATTAATTTTTATGGTCATTTCTTATCTTTAGATAATAAATTTAATTACAAAAATGTTTATTCCTGATCTATGAAGGTGATTATTCATAAAAAAATAAATTATTATTATTCATTGTGTTACTAAAGTAAGCCATTACATTGATAATTGCATATCTTTATATGATAATATTTCCCAAAGATAACATTGTATATCTACTGAAATTATTTTAAAATGTTTGCACATACCTGCTTGCCAGGAATTTACTCCTCCAAACTTCACATTGACCTGCAAGCCATTCAGTTTGCTCCTGAAAAAATTAATTTGTCATTAGTTGTACAAAGTTGAGGCATAAAACTATAAAACCATACATACATAAACTCACGCCTGTATTCTCTGAAGGGGTAGGCAGTGGTTTTTTGCACCCACATTTCGACAGGTATGTAGCAGTCCCACGTAATAGGGGGCGAGCCCATTGCCGTTTTTCGGGTACAATTCCAGACTCCGTGCCGCTACTCAGAATTTCCTAATGGAAAAACCCAATAACACTTTGCCCGACCCGGGAATCGAACCCAGGACCTCTAGATCACTCGGCACATACTTGTACCATTAGACTATATAGTATATCTATAGGCAAATTAGCTAAGTAAAAACATACCAAGAAGAATTGAGTGACCTTGTATAATTTCTTCATCATTTATTTACATTAGAACTGTTATGTTGATAACAGCACTTACCTTACAATTGGTGCAACAAGATTACTTCTCAAGCAAAGAGACCATCTTGCCATAACTTAATTTAGATGAAAGACAGCTATTTATCATAATCATTCATTATGAGCCCATATACATCCCACTGCTGGGCACGGGCCTCCTCTATCACCAAGAGGGTTTAGGCCTTAGTCAACCACGCTGGCCTAGTGTGGGTTGGTGGATTTATCATAATAAATCTTTGTATTCAATTTCCCATAATCATGAAATTCAATTAGTCAATTATTAATAAGGAGTCTTCCCTCTCATACTTTTTTTGCTATGTATGATTATCATATTATAATTCATACCACTTCAAAAATTATGTTATCTGATAATACTTACTTGATGTGTGGATAAGTGTTGAGCTGAGTTAAGCAAAGCATTTGCTAAGTGCTTCTTGTCTTCATTAAGAGACTGCACCTGAGTCTCAAGATCTTCCCCCATAGATGCAACCAGCATTGTCTTCAGCTCCTTGTTAACCTTGAATGGCAAACAAAGATATTATTTTTTATTTTTCTTAAGAAAAGTCTTAATCAATATGCACCCCTAAATGGAATAGCCCAGAATGATGTAATAAGACCTGATTGTAATAGAGGTCCTTATCTAGCATAAGAAAATATAGGCTAGATAGGCTGACAATCATGATGTTAAAAAAAAAGTATGTACAAATTCTACTTTGTGAGTATTTTTGTTTGTATATCTATGAGTGATTAATGATACAATACTTTTGAAAAAGAAACATCATTTAGTAAGAAACAATTAGGATTCCTCAAAACACAGAAAAAAGAACACAGTGAAAGTTCTTAAATATTCTTAACATAAATTGTTGAACAATGTCAAGGAATTAATGTTTTTCTGTAAATTGATGATAAAATGACATAATTCAAGTTAATACTACAAGCAAACTGCATTAAAAACAATAATGCAGTTATAACATAGTTACAGTTACAAGTTTTTTTCATTACCCTTACACATGCAATGTTGATAAATTCATCTTTATAACAGTTAAGGACAATATTGTATCTTCACAAAAAGTTTCTTGAAACCAGGTTGTCAAGTTTTGTATACAAGGCTAACTTAGTAAAAAATATCCCAAGTATCTATTTAAGGAGACTGAACATGGTTTAATATTTTATATATCTTGTGAATTGTTTTTTGTTTATACATATGCAAAAAAAATTTAATTCAACAGCAAATTAAATTATTTAAGCCTATATTTCCTTCAAAGGCCATATGATTCCTCAGGTATTGTGGATGTTCATGAATGGTGTCAACCACTTAACATCACATGGCTCATTTGCTCCTTTGGCTACAGAAAGCCTCCTTTTTCTATGCTTAAGGACCCATAGAGTAAATAAACATAACTAAAATGCATAATAAGTTTACCTGAACTTGTTGCTTCAGCTGTTCCCTCAAGGACTCATTTTCTTGCATCAAACTGTTGATCTTCTCTTGCAACTCCTCATTTTCAGGACACACCTGTTCACTGTCCAAAATCGACTTATTGCTGACTGAATTAAGTTTCTGTCTTGGTTTATATTCATTCAAATTAGTATTCATTTGCGACATTTGTGAAATCAATGTGTTTATGTCCATATTGTTTTTAGATTTTTTAGATTTAGTTACAGTTTGAGACACAATCGGTTTTACGGCACCCGGATATGGTTCATAAGGAACAAATTTAGGCGACTTCACTTTTATAGATTTTGGTTTTTCTGATCTTATTACATTGGTCGGGTAAATCTGTATCAACCGTCCGGGTACCACAGCATCCTTTGGGTCGTAACTTTTCCTTCTATTCTCGACAGTTTCGGATGTTGATTCTTCTGATTCCATGCCATCGCCGGCGGTTCGTGTTTTGGTCATGATTTCTGCAACAATCAAATAGCGGCGATGTAATTGAATGGAACGATGTACGTAATTAACACGAGTACAAACAATAATATTGACACACTTACTTGGATTGTACGATAACCAATCAACATTCATGTTGAATATATCAGTTTTCAAAGTTACGATTATCACGTGTGAGATAACACTTTATAAAATATTTATTTAAGTTTATTAAATATATTCGTAAATAAGCTATAGTAAAAATTAACTGCTTTGACTACTATTTTGACATTTGACAGCAATTTGACAGATTGCACCTGATGACAGGATAGAATGCTATAAATTTTCATGTGAGGGAAATGTGCACTTTATATAAGTAATGCATAAGATTAAAAACTGCACTGCAAACATATAATTTGACTTCAACATAGTGTTGCAAATATAAAAAATAATATAACTTTTTTATCAGTAACATTACATTTCATTAAAAAATGGGATGATATTTATAGGTAGGGGAAGGGGGGGCATGATGGGGGTCTCGACCTCGAGGTAAGACTGGGTACCGCACAAATTCAAGAAACTAGACGTTTGTGAATAGAAAGTAATAAGCCAATAACAAGCCTCATGCGAACAATGATCAGTGCGAGAGAAATTGAGTGGTAAAAAAGCGTCTTTTGCTTACACACGGAAAACCGTTTTAACGTTTTCATCATCATCATCATCAGCAGCCTTTATTACGTAAATAAACGTTTTGTCGGCCTAATTTTGTGTAAGGTCAAAGGTCATTATTTTAAGGTAATTATTGCCTCAACATTTATGTATTTTTGATATTTTATTACAAGTGTTGCTTATTTGGATAATCATATCCATATATATATATATTGTTAGAAACTAAAAACTTAATTATTCAAATCTTTTAAAAATGACTGTTATTGCCGTAACTATAGTAACCAAAAAATAAGACGCGTAAAAACTTAAGGGACGATCAAGAAAAAATAGACGATCTGTGTCGTTTTCCCGCGCTTGCTCTATAGTCGCCAATGCAGTGTTGCCACCCACACCAACTTATTTCTGACACGGCCTCTCCTGACGGGGCTACGTCCTCGAAGCCCTTTTTAGGCCCGTGAAGCCCTTAGCCGGACATCGTCAATGGCCCAGAAAACCAGGTAGGCGTTAGGATTTACACAGGTCTTTTCCTACGCAACCAGACGCCCATGTTCGCTTGCACAGGTCTTACGCCAGTCTTTTGTAAGTCACCCCAGAAACCTAGGTAGGCGTTAGGATTTACACAGGTCTTTTCCCACGCAACCAGACGCCCATGTTTCGTTTGTACAGGTCTTACACCAGTCTTTTGTAGGTCACCCCAGATACCTAGGTGGGTTAGGCTTTACACAGGTCTTTTGTCGGCGGCGCAACCAACGCAACCCGATACCTTCCCATGTGTCAGGGTCAACCCAATACCATGCGCACACAGGTTTTACGTGGGTCTCTTCCACTGAACACATTTCCTATGACGTCAAAGCCAATACACACACTCACAAGCTAATTAAAAAAAACTAAAACTGAATCATCTGCGTACACAAATAATTAAAACATCGGTATGACATCTTAAAAATGCAGCTCAAACGGGCGTCTATTTGCCCTTCCACAACATCGTGTATGAAGCATCAGTATGCTATACTTCAGTAAGTAATAATAATAATCACCATCATCATCACCATCCTCACCATTGAGACGGTATCAGTAAGTAAAGTGGTATTAAAATATCGAGAACAGGTTTACTAGTCAAACGGGTACTAACCTCAAAAATTGTCTCGCTTGTACATTGCCAGGGTTAGAGGCCTTTATTAATGCTTTAATTTTATACGCGCTTGGCCTATTCTGACCATTGCTCATAGCCCTTCTCATCATTACACTGATTAGCAATACGCACGTGCGTATATTGTCGATCACGTGGTCGACCTCATCGCACCAAACATAAAAATCATTTAAAGACGGATCAAAAGTTGAAATATAAATGTTGTTAGATCTTACCGGGTTCGAAGTACTTATATGTCTTACGAATTGTACTAATGCAGTCGTACGGAGTTTGTGACACTGATGACTTGTGGCAGGAGTTAAAGGGATAGTCGAGCTCCTTGTAGGTGTGGGGGCCACACAGGGCACCACAACGCCACTATCCGTCAGCGGTAGTCCGCCAACGACACTCGTTGCGCTTGACCTGGAACTTATATCCTCATTAGTGTGGGCGTGGATCTTGTATCCCACTTCTGATGTTAGAAACTAAAAACTTAATTATTCAAATCTTTTAAAAATGACTGTTATTGCCGTAACTATAGTAACCAAAAAATAAGACGCGTAAAAACTTAAGGGACGATCAAGAAAAAATAGACGATCTGTGTCGTTTTCCCGCGCTTGCTCTATAGTCGCCAATGCAGTGTTGCCACCCACACCAACTTATTTCTGACAATATATATCAATATTGTTTGTACGAATATATTAAACATTTTATTATAGTTTCTTTCTTTAGTTCAGTCACCTTTTGGGGCAAGATGGGGTATTGGGTACGGAGTATGATAGGGCCTTGGAGCAAAATGGGATTGGATTTCTTTTAATGGGATAGACCAATAAAGCTGAAAATCAAGAAACAGATTAATTGAATTTAGAATTGAATAATTCTAAAAAATAAAACAATTTTATATAATAAAAAGAATTTATTGCATTAAATTACAATATTTTATTACTATTTCACCCTATTAAAAGCATTAAGCCTTACATTACCCTTTGAGTGTCTCATCTAGCTCACCATTAGCTACCATTTCTTTTACTATATCTAATCCTCCGATTAACTCCCCCTTTACATAAAGTTGCGGGTAGGTAGGCCAATCCGAGTATTCTTTCAACCCTTGACGAACTTCTTCATCATTTAAAATATCGAAAGTGTCATAATCAACTCTGAAACAATAAATGAATGATCAGGTGAAAATTCACCACAACCAACACATTTGGATTGTTTTATATTTGAAAGTAAATTTGCTAATGCGGGCTTATTCAAACTCTATATAAAATATTATTAACACATCAATAGCCTACTGATCTGACAAAAAACATAAAGTACAAAATACATGCACATTAAGGATGAGAGATATTTAAACTTCGTGGTGAAACCTGCACACCTAAAAGTTCTTAGGAATTTCTTAGGTGTGTAGTCCGCCAACCCGCACTAGGCCAGCGTGGGGGACTAAGTCCTAAACCCTCTCAGTTGTAGAGGAGGCCCATGCCCAGCAGTGGGACGTATATGGGCTGGTGATGTGATGTTTGTAGAAGAAATAACATTGTTTATGTACACTGATGTTATCCTTATGTATGGGTAACTAGCTTTTGCCCGCGACTCCGTCCGCGTAGACTACAGGGTTGGGTTTAGAAAGAAAATAAGTTGTAGTCTATTTTATTCCACAGTCACATTTATGTCCATACCAAAAATCGTTCACATCGGTCAAATGATTAAGGCGTGAAAGCGTAACAGTCATATAGTTATTTTCTCATTTATAACATATCATTAATAACATATTAAGGGATTAAAAAAAAAACTTTTAATATAATTCTTCTATTGTGTATATTGTAATAAAAGCCATATAAAAAAGTTTCATCATTCTAGCTTCAAAAATGACGAATTTCCATACAAACTTTCATCCCCTATTTTTATTTTACTTCCTTAAAGGTAATTTTTTTACATACTTTGAATGTCATATTTATACAGGGTGTCCCAGCAGTCGACGATAACCCGGAAACGGGGAATAGCCCAAGTCGTAAGAGTTATCAGAAAAATATTAAAAAAAATATAAGTTATGTATTTAGAAAAATATAGGGATTTCAAAAAAATCTAGAAAATCTACACCCTGTGACGGTTTTTTCACTACTGTTGCTGCAAATCTCTACTTTTTTAAATTATTATTTTTGTTATGTAATCCTGAATAATACCTCTTCAAACTGTTATCCAACATTTAGAGCCACCTTGCTATACTTCGGAAGAAAATGACATTGTTTACCAAACCGCATATTTAAAATTAATCATACGCCCAAATTTAACTGACTGTCCTGAAAAAAAAATGTACTACGCGAGTTTGGCAAGTAGCTTTAAAAGTTGGCGCATTTAATAAGGAATCTAAAATGGTATAACACTTGCTACATTATTTTTTAAACGTGGCACAATATTTTTTATTTTGCGAAGAAACCCATTTGATCAAATTTTCTTATTAACTAAAGATGACATGATGATGAACTGATAATCTGATAATCAGAACTGATGATCTGATCATCCCCCCTTTCAACCCCTTAAAACCCCTTTTCCGCAATAAAACGTAGCCTATGTTCTTTCTCAGGCTCTAAATTATCTGTGTACCAAATTTCATTTAAATCGGTTCAGTAGTTTTTGCAGGAAAGCGTCTAGCTTTAAAAATGACGAATTTCCATACAAACTTTCATCTCCTATTTTTATTTTACTCCCTGAAAGGTAATTTTTTTACATACTTTGAATGTCATATTTATTTATTTCTAATCAACAGCCTAAAAAATAAGTTTCAAGTTTCTAGCTTTAAAAATGACAATACTTCCATACAACATTTCATCCCCCCTTTCAACCCCTTAAAACCCCTTTTCCGCAATAAAAAGTAGCCTATGTTCTTTCTCAGGCTCCAAACTATCTGTGTACCAAATTTCATTTAAATCGGTTCAGTAGTTTTAGCAGGAAAGCGAGACAGCGAGACAGACAGACAGACAGAGTTACAATCGCATTTATAATATTAGTAAGGAAGTAAGGATAGTAAGGATTAAAATTAGGTGTTTATTCATATTTTTAATTACAAACTAGTTATGTTGGTGTGGACACATTAATGTTTCTGTTTATCTTGGGTATGCAATAATTTAATATTCCTAAGATTCTATTTCACAAACACCCCAACCCAAAACAAATATCTGTGGATTACAAAAACATTTGTCTCGGTGCAGGGATCCAACTCGCAACCTCTCATTTTGCAAGTTGATGTCTGGCCAAATGCACCACAGTGCTGTATACTAGTAGTTTATTATTATAGTCATTTACTCACCCAGTTCCATTGAGAATTTGAATTATAGTTTTACTAAAGCCACATCTAGGGGTTTCTCTGTTACCTTTCATGAAGAGCATTACTTTATGTCTATTTATTAGTGCTTTCAATCTATCCTCCAAGCTTTCAACTTCTTTTACAGACTTGTCCAGACTTAAAGCTTTGACTTTAGATGAGATTTGTGATGCATCTGCTCCATTTACTCTGTCTACTAGTACACCATTCTTGAAAATTATTACTGTTGGTACTGAATCAACCTGGAAGTTACAAACATTATAATGAATTTTAACTAAAGCAGCCTAAAGTTGATTTTGGTGTAAAAACATATGGGTTTTTTTCATGGAATTTTGTATTCGGAATGTACAGGCGGGTTTTATAATTATCTATTTTACCTTTGCTTTACTTGTGTTTGAAGACATGTTATTATCAAATGTAACAAAAATAACAGGTTTGCAAAATGTAGCAATAGTTACAACTAAATGATCACAATTGCAATAATGTCTCTACACCAGAAAAGTTTTCCTGTTATATGTTAATAAATATTAGCACAGCTGCAGGGTAAAACCAAGAAAAAGAGAATTTATTAATTGGATGGTAGTGACAAAAAAAGAAATAACTTTATTGTAATAAAAGTGACTCATGCCTAGTTGACCTGGGATGACTTTTTTATTTTATTATTAATTCATTAATTTAATACAGATTCCCATACAGTGAAAATTAATACATTTGAAGTTAATTTTATGGTCACTGCTAAGAGTTTCAATGTTTGTAGGATTATGTTAGATACCCTTTATGGTAATACAATAAATAGACTATAATTTTTAAAGGATTTTCTTGAAATTCAACCGTTAGTACCTAAGATCCTATTGATAGAACAAAAGATGCAACATAAACGCAGCAGTAATAGCTGATAGTCCCTGAAAATATTTATATTAATTATATTATATGAGTACAAGGTCATTTCAATATGCCAACCTTTTAATAAATTACAAATAAATGACAGTTTCCATGGTATATTATCTGCAAATTAATTTTATACATGTGTTAAGTTATTATCTTGCATTCACCTTCAGTTTTTATTATACAGTTGCCTTGAAAAATATGAAGTTATGTGATATCCTTCTTCAGGCTCATCTTATCAATAGAGGTACATATATTTATTGATATTTTATTTTATTTTAATTTTGTAATATGTAAATTTAAGTAAAATACTTTTTGATGTAAAGTTGAATTCAGTCTGGATTGACTTGTTAATCAAGTATCAAGTTTAGCAAATACTGTAGTCCAGGTGATTAAAAGTTAGTTGCGACACAAAGGATTTTAGGTTCTTACAAAAATTAACTAGGTTTAGCTAATTTCAGACCTTTGAAAGCTTAGTGATACATCATGTTTATGTGCAAAAGGTGGGTGTTATAACTATTTTAAGGTAATTAAAATTAATTGAAATTAATCCATGGTCTTACCTTATATTTCAATGAGATTTCAGATAATTCCTCGGCATCACATACTGCAAATTTAGTACCACAACCTTGGATGTCTGGGATCTTGGCTAACTCTTCAAGCACCTCTGTCACTTGCTTACATTGATCTGCCCATTCAGCTGAGAAGTGTACTACTGCTACTAATGGTATTCTGAGGAATAAATTAAAAATATGTATGTATAATATAAATGTACACATGAGAAGAAATAACATTGCAAAATATGAATTATGGGTATGACAGCTTCAGTTTTTATACTAATTGATTGAAGTTTACTAACAACTGCTTAATCTAAATAAATAATGTTCATTCAGGCATTATTCAGTTAGTTGGATTCAACTAGAACAACAATAAGAAGATTTTTGGCATAAGCATGACTGAGTGGAAGAAAAATTTTGATTGTGTTGTTTTTAAGGGTTGATTGAATTACCTTTTATTATGATAATCTGTATATACACATTTTTTTTGGAAATATTCCTTTGGCTTGTTTATATTTTTTTATTGGACAGATACAGACAGAAAAGATGACCTTGAGTTTTAGGCACACGGTCAAGAATCTCGGCGGTCTCGGGTTCAACCCTCAAGGCACACACCTCTGACTTTTCAATGTTATTATTTACAATGAATTATCACTTGCTTTAATGGTGAAGGAAAATTAAATGTACAATAAGTCATACATACATGTGGTTTTGGTTTGAACAAGACACACATATACATGAATTGTTCAAAATAATAATTGTTATATCTTCAAAGAATAAAGATAATCTCAGCAAGTAGGTAAAAGAAAAACAGTAATCCCTTTAATCAACTGTGTGTTATCTTTTTAGTTAATAGTATACTTACTATCAACTGTACCATGTAAGATAATGAAATAATTTTAGTGTCTTTCTAAATAATTTTATCATATTTAGATACTATTCAATTATACCCACTGTACACAATTTACACAACATAGATTAAAGGTTAAAATGTCAATGACTTATTAAAGATGATTAAAATAACTTGTTTATTACGTGGAGTTCATTTAATATTGCAGCATTAATATTCTAAAACTTTTAAGATTCTCAACTTTTTGTATATAATTTGCGGTTTCATTTTATTCTAAAAAATTATTGTGCAAAGTTTAACCTAATTTTTTTTACAATTTCCAGTGTTAAGGAATACTTCGTACTTTTCGAAAAAAGAAACTCATGAACAAATGTTCGTAATATTTTTATTTGCTTTGCCAATGTGAACTAGATGACAGTGAGCTTCGATCTTTGTTACGTGACTAAAATATTTATTTGTTAATGAACGTGTTCGTATGCATATATTGTAGCAATATTTACCTTATGAACTTCTCGAAACTTTCAACTGTCTGTATTTTATTCACCGACATTTCTAAACAAGGTTAGGTTACGTTAGAAACTTGTTTTATGTGTTTGAATTGAGTCAATACAATTTGTATAGTAACCCTAATTTAAAAATATAACAATGTCACACATTGAGTTTATAATATGTAATACTTAAAGAGGATACACAGTCCACACTATTAATAAAAACAAATATTTTACTAGCAGATATTAGGGCTCTGAATAGGAGAGTGGAGACTAGATTCACTAGATTCACTAGACTGATCACTGAACTTTCGAGACTAGAGATTTTCTCGATTGCGTGTGCGTAAAATCGACTAGTATCAATTTTCAATTTTTCATAGAACATCAAAAATAGAAATTCAAGAAGTGTGTGAAAATTATGTTTATTTACATTATGTAAGTATGTAATTGTCTATGAATTAAAATAAAATTCATTAAGTAAATTATAGTTAATTTACCGCAAAAAAACTATTAGTGAATCTAGTCTTTATAGTATGAATTTTTCTATTGATTTACCTAGGTACATAAAATTAACAGATTAATTAAGATATTTCTTCAAGAGGCAAAACGAACTGCTTACTTTCTTATGAGGTATTTTTTTTACAATGGATACTGAATTATAATCTGTATTTACATAGACTTCTAAAATCTAAACTGTCATTTCAAATTCAATGACATTTACGTTATTTTCGGAATTATTACCTAGTTTTGAGGTTATTATTTAAAGGGTTTTAAACTAAGACAAATACTGCAAATTGAAATACAGTGCTTATATAAATATATTATTTTTTGACAGCGCTATTGAGTAAATATGGCATCATCATCTTCGAGTCAGCAAATTGACTTAACTAAGCTAGGGCTGCCGCAGCTGGCCCAACTGAAACAACAATTAGATCAGGTGAATTAATAAAACTTTTACCATTTACTTATAGCATTATTATTTTAGCCTTTTGGTCTGTGAATACCTGTAATGATTATAATCCTCTTATATTCATCAGTTTTGCTCACTACTTTTAGGGGTTTTTTTTACATTCGGGAATTAACTCTAATCATATTTTAACGAGAATTTATTTCAAAGAAGTAATTGAAAGGAAAAATTACAATTACTTCTAAATTTACAATAAAGTCATCTAAAGATTATCCCTGTATGTTTTTTAATAGTATTATCGAAAAGTATATTTTCATCCAACTTACATTACGTATTTATCGTGTATTAAAACATTTCAGGAATTAGGCGTATTTCAAGATTCCATACAGACATTGCAAATCGCAAAGAGTAAATTTGTTGAGTCAGGAGAATGTCTGGAAAAAATCACACCTGAAATCAAAGGAAAAACAATATTAGTGCCACTCACAGGTTCTATGTACATACCAGGAACAGTGGCTGATGTTGACAATGTGGTTATAGACATAGGTACTGGATATTATGCACAGAAAGTGAGTATCATTACTTTTTATTATCAGCCCATATGCATCCCACTGCTGGGCACAGGCCTCCTCTACAACTGAGAGGGTTCAGGCCCTAATCCACCATGCTGGCCTAGTGCGGGTTGGCGGACTACATACCTTACAAATTCCTAAGAACTTTTAGGTGTGCAGGTTTCATCACGATGTTTTACTTCACTGTTTAAGTACTTGATAATTCATTGTGAATACACACATCACTTCGAAAAGTCATAGGTATGTGCCTGGGGTTTGAACCCGTGACCACCGAGATTCTCGACAGCATGCCTAATCCTCGAGGCCATCACAACTTTTTTCATTACTTGTAGAAAATATATCTAGTTCTACTCACCATTATTATTAGGAAATGTGTGAGTCTAAAAAAAAAGGTACATATCCTTGACTCAAAAATTATTGCATATTTAATTGGATGTCTTAAGTTTATATATTGGTATACACATCATGTCTTCTGAATACTGTCTTTTGAATTACACTGCAGTGAATCATGGATTTGTCTAAAGGCTCATTTATATGAACAACCATTTATACCTAAAACAAATGATTTTAGTAGTTGTAGTTTCTGCTTTTCAGGTATTTGACCTAGTAAGGATCATCAAATATAAATGCTTTTAGTATAGAAACCTTTGGTAAGCTCAACAGAGATTTAGTGTTAAACTTACTGTTGACCACAACTCCATAATATGTATAAATATCCATAATAAGTTTTTGCCACATTTTTCATTGTTGCTCTATTCCTATAGGTTGTAGCATGATCACATATAACCTAGCCTTGATAAATGGACTATTAAGGTCAAAAATAAATTTTCAATTTCAAACTAGTGGTTTCTGACATGACATTCAACCAAACAGACCAACCTCAGTTTTTAAGTATTTATTGCCTTATGATGTTTTTATTATCTTTTTCCAGGATATTGCTGGAGGCAAGGACTACTTCAAGAGGAAAGCACAGTTTGTAGGAGAGCAAATGGAGAAAATTAATATGTTAGGTATGGAGAAGTCAAAACTTCGGCAAGCAGTAGGCATGATTATGGAGATGAAATTCCAAGCAGAATTGCAAGCACAGAAAGCAGCTGCCTCATAACATTGATTTCTAAAATTAATTACTTAATCAAGTATTAATTATATCTGTTCATTTAAATTTTAGTTAGCTTTGCATAAATTCAGTAAAATGTGTCTTTTGGAGTTTATTTCAAATTTTCTATGCCTAACAGAGCTAAAAAAAAATTAACTTGAGAAAAATGTTTAGGTTCGGTTTATATATTCATTGTTTAAGTATACTGTTGCATTATAAATGTAACTAATTAAAAAAGGGTCAGCTTTTTGTCAAAACATCAATACTCACATACACAAGATAATAACTAAAACACAATAAAGTATAGCTTGTTTTGTTATGCAGTGATTCATTTAAAGATATCTTTTATATTGCCTTTGTGGCATGGTAAAAAGTGTGAAAAATTCAATAAATTAATAAATTATTTAATATTAATTCTTGGTATTATTTATTTTGTGAAAATCATTCTCATTAAATAATTAATGACTTTTTTTTCAGATTTGATCAAAGTCAAAACTAAGTTTTAGATTTGGTTATGAATATGACAGTAATTTACTAGTTTACTTCTTAAGACTGCTTCTCTGGTATAAGTATGCAGTGTGATCAACAGGTCTGAGGTTTGATTTGAGTAGCAAAACTATGATAAGAGTTTTTTAAGAAAAAATCGTAATGACTGTCGGATTGTCGGAAAGGTTTTTCCAATAGGAAAATGTTAGAAGTTTGGAAATATGGCCACCACAAGGCATTAGGGTCGCCTGCAACAAACAGCTTTACAAAAGAGCTGCAGCTTGGGAAAAAAAGATATGTATGTATGTCTGTTACATCAACTTGGTGACAAGATTGGTTTGTGATATTAGTTCCATGAAAAATCTTTCAAGTTTTATGAAATTTTTATACTAACCCAAAATTAAAGTATTTTAAAATATCCTTTGTCTGCATCTACAAAAAGGTACTGTAGGGGTGTAAAAATATTTTGCCAGCTATTAAGTCCCACGCTATATAAGTATCATAATATTCCCGATGATTTTTAGACTCCAAACTCTTGCTCTTGCTCTCTCTTATGTCCAGAAAACATATTATATTTACTCTGTATTATTTGTACATAAAAAAATCTGTATTCCATGAATATTTACGTTACGGTAAAATGTAAATAGTAGTCATGCTTTAATGGCTTTAAGTACCCCACGAATTTGATTCTGCTAGAATGGTCTCTGCCAATGCAGAATTCTGCCACGGCATCCCCTGCCTGTCGTAAGAGGCGACTAATGGGGGTTATCGGTATGGTCGGCCGTGCTAAGGGGGAGGTGCGCCCTTACAGAAGATGTACTATCCCAATATGTGCGGCAGAGCGCTTGGCCTAGCCAATAATAGGGCCAAGTGACATCTTTAGTCCGTCCAATATATTGCACGCCCATAATCCGCAAGACAGCCATCGAGAGATTTTAGTCGATATGCCTACGTAGGTTTTTTAATAAGGGACCCAACATAGCCAAGGAAATAATTATTCCGCGCGCTGAGTTGGAAGGCTGGCAACGCAAACATACCCTTTTTGGCTTTCCCCGATGCACCGAAGGGGGAACTTAAGGCATTTTCCTGTCGTTAATAAAAAGAGTGGTGCCATTGTTCAGTCTATTATTGGATTTTTCTAGAAAAGATTCTCTAAAACTATCCATGTCTGGTACCTATGTGTCTTATAAACAACAAGTACATGCCAACAGGATTACCCACATTAAATAGAGCTTTTGTTGCTTTTCTATATTTAAAAAAATACCTGGAAAACATGTTGACATCGGGCTTCGAACATGCTGGCATAATATTATGACCGATGAGAAATAACCAGTTATATAATAATTATTGTTATTTTATATATATTCGGTTCTAGTCTACTTTCTATTTGGATAGCGCTGCTCTTGCCATATTGCACATTAGTGGCATTACTGTAAGAATTTGCCAGAGGCGCTATCTATTTCATTGGGCAAAGATTATTTGAAAAA
Source organism: Hemaris fuciformis (assembly GCA_907164795.1). Lineage (NCBI taxonomy): Eukaryota > Metazoa > Arthropoda > Insecta > Lepidoptera > Sphingidae > Hemaris > Hemaris fuciformis. Next base: position 4,940,546 of record OU015443.1, read on the forward strand.
TATCATTTTTTTTTGTTTCAGCGTTGTTTTTTCAGCTTTTCGGTCACACCTTTAGGTTCAAGGGTGGAAATAAATGCAAGAAACAATTGTGACACCAAATGATTTATTTTTTAATAGGCCAAAATGATAGCATTGATATCTACAATAACGATGACTTATTGTAAGCTATCTTATAATGTATCTACAATATGTCATATAGTCACAAAATAATAATTATGTATTAACTAAATAAGGCAACGACTATTCCTTAGTAGGTAAATGATTCTATAATAGGTAAGTGTCGTAAAACAAATCTCAATTTATCCCAATATTTTACAATGAACACGTGAAATCTTTTTGGATATAGAATAAGTTTACATAATATGCAATCAGACATTTACAATGGTACCAATTTTTTTCAAAAATTATAATACAAAATTGTGTCGCCGTGATAACATGCAATTCAATTATTTTTTTTACAATTTGGAAGAAGTATGTGTATTTGAAACCTTTTATCATTTTTAAATTATCAACAACATACGTTTAAAGTTACAACGCATTCAGCGTTATTTTAATATTGTTATAGTTACAGCATTCTCCATACCGTCGAATTTATTATCAGCACCTAACATTGTTACTTCTGTGTTAAAGAATACAATAATTACTTATTTACGTATTCAAAATAAAACCTAAAGTACCTATTTACATTTTATTACATATTCGTTTAATACTATTGTTGATGTACTTATATAATTATAACTTAGAAAGATACAAAGATATTAGAGACGTTACATTCGCCGTCGCCTTGGGCGCGGTTATTTAATTCACTGCAACCCATTTTATCTTTGATTCATTATAATAACAAGAAACAATACAATTACACGAACAGATCACTCGCCTGCTCGGCGAAGTCCTTATCTCAAATGGTGTAGTATTCAGGTGCGAAGTCATTAGCCAAGTTGCTTAGGAAATGGAAATCAGAGGAAGAGTTTGAGTTGTCACCGGCAGGTGTAGCGTGTGTTGCCTCGTAGAATTGTTGGAAGGAGCTGTATCCGTCAGCACATTCGCCAGCATATGGCTCTCCGGAGGTGCTCCCTTGAGCTCCATTGGGACCATACCCTGGTGCCGCCGCCGCTGCGGGATGCTGTGTCCCATACGCGCTAGCATCATAATAAGCATTCTTCGCGTATTCATTGCTGTGAGCGTTCTTTTGACCATCGGCAGCGTAATACGCGTGGGCGTGCTCATGCTGTCCACCTTCGTGGTAATGATACCCGTAGTGGCTGTTCGCATACGCCATATGTTCACCAGCGTACCCTTGCGATTGATCGTAGCTAGGGTTGCCATACGTTGTTTGTTCCTTTCCGTAAGTCGGATAGCCATAGTTTTGATACATTTCATGTGGATATGCTTGCCTAGAACCGATTCCGTTTACTGGTCTTGCATTAGGAGAACCGTCTTGTCTTGTGTGCTGCTGGTTTCGGCTGTAGGCGTTCTGATCAGCGCCTTGTATCGCAGGGCCATAACTTTCATAGCTTCTATTTCCTGGTGGATATTGTGATAATTTACCGGCAAATTGCTTTGAATCCATTCTGAAGTCGGGGTGAGGAACGAATTGTCCGGGTGGCGCATTGCCCCTTATCACATATGGCGGAATAGCATTGGGAACAGCTTGAGGGTGAGGCGGACCTGGTGGAACATTAGGGGGTGATGGGCGAGGATAATGGCCTAGCGGGCTTGGATGCATACTTGAAGGTGTTCCTGGCGTGGATGACGGTGTTAAACTGACTGATGAGAACTTTGTGCCATCGACTAGTCCTGGCACAGGGCCTAATCCGTCTTTGGATGAAGACGGAGAGACTTTAGATGTTGTGGCATCCAACGAGGGGGATCGCTTCCTTGATTCTTGTTTGATCCTCTTTACGAAGTTCCGCGGCGCTGCTCCAACCGAAGCCACCGGCGGTTGATCATCTCTGGAGTCTTCTTCTGCTAGCTTGTCCAGGGACGAAGAGGAAGTGACACTCGAAGCGCCATCACTCGCAAAACTATTGTTGTTTGTAGCACTGGGGGTGTTATTGTTTCTAGTACGCGATGTAAGTTCCGGTAGGTCTTCAGCTGGTGAACAAAGTGCTCCAGGGGGTAGCTCGCAACCCTGACAACTCTTTTTGCCTGATAACGGACCGTCATCGTCAAGGAACTTGTCAAGTCTAGTCTTGGAACTTTTACCACCCTCAGAAGTGGTAGAATCTTTGTCGTCGCCGTCTTCACTTTTGCTTAATGTCTGTCGTTTGTGTTTCATTCTTCTATTTTGAAACCATACTTTCACCTGTAAGCATATTTTAGTATTAGTATTTTAGCTTAAGGTCACAATTACGTAGATACTATCAAATTTCCTTCTTTATTACCTGTCTCTCGGTTAGGTCAAGTGAAGCGGCTATCTCAATTCTTCTCGGTCGACACAAGTACTTGTTGAAGTGAAATTCTTTTTCCAGCTCCAGCAATTGTGTGTTAGTGTATGCTGTTCGTAATCGGCGAGGCAGTCCGTTTTCTGTAATAAATAAATTCAATCTTAGTTTTTTGTATAAAATTAGCAAACATTCATTACGTGCCGTGTGCTGTTAAATCCGTGTTAAAATATAAAACACCATATTTCAAATTAACGTTATAGAATGTTATTCCTGGAAGCTTTCAATAACGGGGTTGGAAGGCGGGCCGGCGGGTGCGCTTTCCTTTAATGTAATAACTTGATCGCATGTCAGAGCACCGCCCTTGACGCCATTGTGTCGAAACATTGGTCTTTTTATTTTACCACAAAATACGAATTGGAATTCGAAATTCAAATTACAAAAGGGCGGCGAATAATGGGGCGATCGCGTTCACGTGATGGCATAGTCCTGCGATATCACCGGTTGTAGTTGTTGTTGATATAACAATAAAGATTATATTGCGTTGCATGGCGGTCTCTGCAGTGACGTGTGATTGACGTGCTCGTCACAACGCTCCATTGCGATTGGACAAGGGCGGTTGTCAACCAAACAATGCGGCTCTTAGTTTGGCTGTATTAATAACGCTTTGCAACATAGACGAGTTATGTTAAGGAAAAGTGTATGTAGATACATATCTTGTTGTGATGCGGCAATTTTTTTAAATATAACCCTATACTCTTTGCAAATGATCTTATTTTCAGTATTATCAAATATAATAACATAATATCAATCCCTACAGTACGTACGTTTCTTTGCTGAAGACAAGTTTTATTTGCGGTTAGGAAGAGTTATTACACTGGTCTAGTAGTGGTTTGGTGGTAATAACGTACCTATGATTTTTTTGTAGAACTCTTACTTTGATGTCGTCTTGATGTTGTAAATCTTGGTTAATAGGCGTGTTAATCATAAATTCAAAAAGTTAGAGTAGAGGTAACCATCAATGAATGCCTAGTATTTGATTCCACGACTATCAGCATGGCTTCTCGACAAAACTCAACACACTTCATGTGAAAATAAAAAATATATATATATAGGTATTTTGTCATCATCATCATCAGCCCAAATACGTCCTACTGCTGGGCACGGGCCTCCTCTACAACTGAGAGGGTTTAGGCCTTAGTCCACCACGCTGCCCTAGTGCGGGTTGGCGGACTACACACCTAAGAAATTCCTAAGAACTTTTAGGTGTGCAGGTTTTATCACGATGTTTTCCTTCACCGTTAAAACAAGTGATAATTCATTGTGAATACACACATAACTTCGAAAAGTCAGAGGTGTGTGCCTGTGGTTTGAACCTACGACCGCCGAAATTCTCGACCGCGCGCCTAAACCTCGAGGCCATCACTGCTTTTTATTCAGGTATTTTGTACCATTGATTATCCCACTTTGAATATATTATTGCGTTACTATACCAAATTAATGTGCATACGGTAGACACTTGAACAACAGTAAATTATGAGTTTATTGGAGCCGAAACTCGATAGCCCTTGGTCAGCCACTAGAATTATTATGACTTTGTATAGTATAATAATCGACACAAGTGTTATTTGTTTTAGTTAATGTTCCATGTATTTGGATTTTAAGCGTCGAATCAAGAATGCATTCAATAACCGTAAGCTGTAACACTGTTAGATCTTTGTGACGAATGGGGCTTAGTCTAGCTAGCCTGAATTCTTAAATTAAAAATCCTTTACAGACCATACTAATGGGATAAAAGCGAAAGTAATTGTTTCTAGTAGACCGCTGAACCGACTTGAATGACTTTTGGTATAGAGATATGTATAAAGGATATTTTGAAAAGACATAGGGTACTTAATTTAATAAAATTTCGCCCGGGCAGCGCTAGCTGCTAGTTTTAAGTATTGTATAACTTATTGTTGATTTATTACTGTAGCTTAAAACTGAGATTCTATAAATGAATATTGTTATGGTAATGGAACACTAATGTAAATACATATCTACGTATGTCTTGAAACGTAGGTATTTCAAGCTAAATTTTACTATAGATTAGTATTCAGGCCTATTATTTATCATCACTCAAAATCCCGCTTCGAAGCCTTGAAATAAGACATCGATGCAAAAATGCGACGCAAACTCAGAAATATTGGGTGTCGGAATAAATTGTGCGGCTTTCGTGCACGAGTAGACGCAGGATGAATGTTCGAAGGATGCAAGTTAGTAAGTTTTTGCGTGCCGTAATAGCCGCGATTATGCGAGGCTGGAGAGCCGTCGCGTATAATGTTCGCATTATCGCGATGTACACATTTCCGAGTCACTGAACACCGCTGAACAACGGACGAATTCTGCCAATACACGGGAGTATTGCCATCTTTTACTTTTATTTTATATGACTGAGAATTGCGTGTAGAGATGGTGTTATTGCATGATGTGAACAAGAAGTCTTGAAGTTGGAAAAATTGCTAGTTTTGGAGCTATCCTGATTATAAACTTTTAAGAAAGGTACAATCGCAATTAACTTGATGAAATGCCATTGAAATATATGCCGTAGAACAGTCAAGGGTTGAAGGCGACGTGATCTAAAGTGGTGACCTCGTCAATTATTTTTTTAAATTAGCAGTTCTTCTTTTATACCTTTTCCGAACAACCCAGTTTGTTCAAACCCTTAAATTAACAAACAGAGAGTATTACTTTTGCATGTTTCCGCATTGTTTTGGATTAGCATAAACTTATTTATTGTCATTAATTATCTAATAGGCGCTTTGATTCAATTTTTAATTAATAAAATTAATAAGGAAGATACAGAAAATGTAATGTTCTTATATCCGTATATTGAAAAAATATTTACAAATGGAATAAAGTGCTTAACAAAACCACACGTCTTGTTCTACATATAATAAATGATTGCAAAGTAGGTTGTTTAACCCTCCCGTGTTCCGGTTGCGGACAGGCCGGGGACGGTTGGACCGAAGATTTACTGCGGATTAGGGGTCACTTACATCGCTCAAGTCAAGAGTCGCCTTGTCCGTACTTAATTTGATATTATCACTGTTGCCTACATTGAATTTTATGATACCGTGTAGGTTTAATATTATAGAACGATATAAAATTTGGGCATAAAATAAATGTAGGTTTTTATTTATTGGAACGCACTACGCCTCGTAGGTTTAAGATAAGAGTCTTTAGAATGGCCACTACGTTTTATCCACCTGATTTTTAAATTAAATATTTTCCTCGTTATGAATTGATGATGATGAGGATAGTCATAACTATATTTATTATATTTATGCAGAAAAAAGAAAACAAGCAAGCATATATTAGGTAGTAACTTTATTTATAATAATGTAGAGTCTAGAGATGTGTACAAAACAATGATATGTTATCTTCTTTGAAATTCAAATAAAGAAAGGAAAAAATAAACGAATGATAAAAGATTTTATATAATGTAACACAATGACTTGAACTAAAGTAAAGCATATAATTCTATTACTAGTTTCTCCCTTTATTCATCCACGAGTTACTTCGTATAAGCCATATAGCATCGCTGATTTTCAATACGTTTTCCAGAGCCCTTCCTAAACAAATATGTTGAGTGTAAACACGTAAACATTTCCTAGATGTGTTGAGACGTGCGCCCCCGACAAGTTTAAATAATTAATCAAGAGCCGGTAAAGGATTAATGCGGTGGCCAGTTGGCGGTTGGATGCCATTAGAGATCGTTCGATGCCCCCCGAGACTCCGACTAAATGCCGCGGTCACATTATTTGTGTCGGCCCCGGGTAGCCATATGGTGGGAAAGGGTGTTTACAAAAGTGTTTAATTGATTTTCCCAATTCGTTACGCTGAGAAGGAGTATATCGGGGAGTATAGAACTATCTTCCATTTTCCTATGTGTGTTTGAGTAGATTTGATTTTTTGACAATTAGTATTGAGTTGGTAGTCACATGTTCGTAAAGTACGAGTACCTATGTCTGTTAAAAACCGGTTTCTAACCTGCTTTTGTTTCGACAGAATCAAATCAACTTTGGTGATGTTTAAAATATAAAATATTATTCTAAAAACCTTAAGTCATATGAGAATTAGAAAGAAATAGAGATTCTTAGGTATCAGAGTGGTGATCAACGGCCAGACTAAATACGCTATGGGTAACTACGTGCCTAATATCGGATTATCACTACTCTTAAAAAACAAAGTTCAATAAAGCGATGCGAAGTGACATTATGGCGGTAGTGATTTCACAAATTCTTTTATACCTGAGAAAATTTCGATTGCTTACATTTGATAATATTAACAGAAGTTTTAAGTCATCTTAGAAATCTTTGGCGTAGCTTAAAATCATCACATTGATGAAGACAAATAATTTAATAGACTTTGAGTCAGCGTGGAAGATTTTGACTGAAACATAGTGTTCAGGAGTCACATACATATATTTCACATTACTTAGGCGATTTACATAGCAATTAATAAAATCAGCATACAGTCAACTTTGCATACTGATATTAATTGCATATTTTTACTATTTCCATTACTCATGTTTTAGGCAGTAATTATGAACATAAGCTATGGTTTCTTTGCATGGTATATTTACGAACATACGGCGGCTGAGTTTTGATAAAGCACCCACATTTATTTTGAATGTTGCCGCTGCAACAGAAAGTTGCCGAGGGGTGCTTTACACGGAAAATATTACGTTATGAGGTGTAAAGGACATAAATGTAAAAATTCAATATTTCTAACGTGAAAAATACCGTTTTTCCAACATTCTTGCTTACGGCATTATCGTTTAAAAATTTGATGGAACGTAATGGTTTAATAAATGCTTTGCCTAAATAAAGTTTGCAGTATATAGTAGCACGATTATCGCGAGAGAAACTCGACAGGTTAGCTTTACGCTGATAAGTATTCGAAAAAAGGCAATGGGCTCGCCATCTCTTATTTTGAATTTAAAATGCATAATTGCCAAAATGTGGGTGTAGAAATGCACTTCTGTATACATTACGATGAAACCGGCGCGATTGGGTAGATAGATAAATTGATAAAAATCATCCAATGAGATACGCATATCCACCGATCGAGCCACTTGATTTGTAATCAGTATCGACAAATAATCTGAATTGTGTGTGATTTCAAAATAAATTAAGTAAAAGTAAAAGCTATTCACGCGGTTCATTATAATATTCTACACCTATATTCCTACGAAAATATCAATATCGATAACCTTAACTTTTTGTCTGAGACTGTATTTCGAAATCTTGGTATTATGACCAAAAATTAAGGCTAGTCTATATGTTTACAATATAGGCTATGTTTCATCTTTTAGCCGGGTAGAGTTAGGACATGCCATTATTTTTAAGCTCTTCTCTTGCCATCCTTTCATACACCATCCACCCTTGATGCTCTAAATCTAACAGACTTGTGATAATTAAGTGCACAATTAAGACGATATTCTTTTATTACAACACGCACATTGCCTGAGTTTTCCGCTCCTGTTGTAAACAAAACGATTCCATTACAATTGACTGTTACCGCGACAGTTTGAAAGTGGTAAACAATCCATCATGTAAGGATTTGTATTTTTCCGATTAGCTGTATCGGTCCCTGTTTGACATAGTCGCATCAATTATAAGCGTGGATTACAACGAGACAGATCTAAGGCGGTTCAATTTCGTTCCACCACCGGGGAGAATGCGGGGGATGTATCAGGAAGTGAGTCGAGATTGCCTTATCAGCAGTTGATGAAGGCGCCCCTTTATGGTATAAAATGTTCTTGTGTTGCATTTTGTTAATGGTTCAAGCGAGGGAAATTTTAAAGTGCTGTTTGTTTTTGCAATAATTTCGTTTGCTTTTTGATACATATATAAAACTTATGAGAACAAATACAATCTTTCTTTCTTTCTTTTTCTTCTTTCTTAGTGCATTATATACAATATATGTATAGAAATGTAGGTATTTTGCTGAGTACATAAATATATAACGCTAGGACACGAAGGATTCCGTCGTTTTTTATGTTACTATGTGTGCTAATTCTTATTAATATTTAACTACATATATAAAATTTAATAATAGTATAATCATAAGGATATGATTTTATTTATGTATTTTTTCATATCATTGATAGATAATTTATAAAATTCCTTAATTAATACTAAAATCTACTTTGGAGACTCTACTATAAACTACTGTACAGTGTAAAGATATTTAAATGTGTACCTAGATATAGTAAGTAGTACCATTACAAACCCTTTTATGCGATATGGAGTGTTATTAAAACTGGTCCCGTAGACAAATGCAGTGAGTTGTGAAAAGTTTGACAGCTTCTCCCGGAGGACTTCGGTTCGATTCCATCAACGAGGGAAATACGGTAATCCCATTATTAAGAAGTTGTATTCGCTTAATCGTTGGGCAAAGTTTGTTTCGAATTATTTTAATTTTACTTACCTAGTTGTGTTTCAAATAGATCGTTAATTTGTTACTATTTAAATCATTACAATATTTTAATAGTTATTATTTAATAAATACGAACACTATACTTTTAATATTATAACTATATACTACATAAATATTATTTATGTACATATTATGTAAACATTGACATCTGTTTTCGCGATTCATTATGCCACTTATATGAGAATTATATCTCGTCTCTCTCCTGAAATTTCGTCGAGAAAGGGTTAGTTTGTAAATTTAAAAAGGGAATAAAAACAAAAGAAAAATAAAAACGTTGTTCCATTTATTTTCTAGCCAGCAATGGTAAGAAAAAACAGAAAAATACACGCGACCTCTTTGACTAAACTTTACGTCTCGACCTTTCGTATCTTTATTAGCGACACCGCTCCGCCGAATATGCAAAGCGCTTAAGACTGTCGGTATTTAATTGCCCTTGAAAGGGGCGACAAAAAATAAACTGCGGTGGGATATAAATAACGGTGCACTTTTCATAATCGCAATTGTCGCCGGGAGAATATTTAGTGCGCAGTAAAAACGTCCCGATTGCTATCCCGGGGGGCTGGGGCGCGGGGAGCGTTTTGTTGAGGGTTGCTCAAGATTTTGCCAATTGATTGTTTTCTGTGCATGTTTATCGTGAATGTGGGTCGTATAATTAGTATTTTATACAATTAGGAATCTTTTCAATATGATGTGGCTTTGCGCCAAATGTATTACCTAATTTTTTTTTAAAAACTTAATTTCAAAAATGTTATCTATAATAGTGCCTTAAAATAGTTAATGGCTCAACTACTTTTGGGAGAAGATATTAACCACACATCACACATCTTTCTATCAAATGATCAGTTGTTTGTTTACCAGATCTTTTGTAAAATAAAAAAAAAAAAATATAGAACGAAAATCAAGTGACGAAGAAATATTGAAAACCTTCATGTTTAGTTTAATGTTGACACAATATATAGCCGCCATTATTTTTCTTTGTTCAGATTAATAACTGCGCGCCTACATAGGAATTACAAAAGTTAGTAGAATACTTTTACAAATTGTTCCGTTCGCGTGTATGAAATCACGAACTTTCTAGAAAGGTTATAACAAGTAATTTGTAGGGAATAAAAAGTCACAAAGAAGCAAGGAGAGCGTTACGTCGACGAATAAATTTTATTTATCAAATAAAAAGGATGGTGCGCTCGTTTTTCACCGCTGTAGGGACATTATCGCTTCTTTTAATTATTATCCAGCCGATATTTTATGCTCCGTTCACTATGCCTCCTGCTGTACCAGCCCTCTTCTGTTTTCTATTCGAGTATTTTACCCCGAAAAAAATATAAAATAGTTTTTTGATAAATAATCGGGTACGTTTTGTTGTATGAGCTTTCGCAAGCTTATAATATATTGTACAGTGAATACAATCCTTCTTTCATACAGATACCTATAACTAGGTACAATATGATCATAATATTGGTTTAAGTCCGTACAACAAAGAAATTATATGGTACACAAAGAATTTAATTGGACAGATAAAAGGATTTAAAATTGCGCGGCGACCATAATGGCATCAGCATTTTTTAAAGTCAATTTATAAAAGAGCATATTGCATGTTTATAATTACAATATATAAAAAACAAACAAACGTTTTAATTCTGCCGGCAGTTAGGGGGGCGCGCCCTAGCCACACGGCCCAAGGAAATGACGGAAAAAAGCGGCGGAAGCTGCACCCCCCTGCGCTTGCCCCGCGGACCGCCCGCTTGCGGCTTTTTAAATGGAAATTTATTGTTAAACACTTCGTCAAGGCGCTGAAGTAGGAGAATTTTCTACCTAGAGACTGCTTTTGTCCTTCGTTTACATAGCTCTTTGTTCTATTTTGTACATTAAATGTTTTGTAAAGGCGTGCACTGTGTTTACCAATAGTGTTTATTTTTTAATAATGACATATAAAGCTGGGTATATGTTTCTAGTACGTAGATATTAAAAATGATTCTTCGGAAACACATAAATCACGACGGTGTCTTATTTGAATGGGCCGTTTGAAATGCTTCATTGGGGTAAGTGAACTCGTTCAAAAGTCACAACTCTTTGCGAGTTCATAAAATTCACTCCGAGCGAGAATCTGGCCGGCTTCCCTACAATTGAAAAGCGCGGGGGAACTCTGTCCGCCAGATAGGGCACTTACTGTAAAAGTTAAAGCTAATTGCCCTTAAGACATATTTTTAATTTCATTGCCCATTCTTTCTTTCTTAGTGTTTGTCGGAGTTCACTAACTCCTGCCGCCGCTCTGATTGCAAGGGTAGCGAGTAATTGCCATTTTTACGAGATAAGGTCACAACTTTTGAATGTCAAACATATTTTATGTTGCATTTAGGGTGTTTTGGTGTACTTATTTGCTTTTTTATTTGTGTGCCACATTGAAAGAGTATTTCCATGTTAATGAAATATTTTTAATTTGCCAATTCTACAATTTGTTACGACTTTTTTTTTGTTTTTTTTTTTTGAGAATAACAGTTCAATAACGTTCATGCTCAAGTCATACTTTTTGGAGGAATAGATGTAATTTGAGTATGGGATGTTTCAATTTCCTATAGACGTCTAAACTGTTGATGTCATTGTCAACAACTAAATTTCGTAGCTTTCGAGATTTGATACCGAATTTGTTAATTTTAGGTGATGGATTCTATTCTACAGTGCTCTCTTAGCGTTCATTACATCTCTTATCACATAAAGACAACTTGATAAGTAGCTCCCAATCTTCAATATTGTTGAAATAGGTGAACTCAGTGAAAGGCAGTGAAATCCGATGGTCATGCACAGCATAAATTTTAGTTTTATCTTAATAGAAGGCTAATGCTCTTAGCAATGGAAATAAAATAATATAATTAATAGTATCTCCTAGTGAACGACAATGGTAATAGTTTCTTTCCAGCCGAGACTCAGTAAAATAAAAATAATTAAGTGTTTACTACAAAATATTTTGTAAACGGCGGTGCCTAAGCACCGCAGCATGCGTCGCACTAATACAATCCCTGATATGCGTAGGAGCACGTGTCACAAAGACTACAAAGCAGGGGCCAGTAGCCGCCGTCTTCTTTGTACCTCACCACATCCATTCAATCTGTCGTTTCATTTTCATAGACGAATCATTCGTCATTTGAATTCGTATGAATTGTGAGATTTTTTCTTCGACCGCTGACCTGCCCACCGCGGGGGTCGCTATGACTGATGGTATTTTAATGGTTTATTTTTCTTTAACATTGTTATCACTAAGTTTTGTAGTAGCGGGTCTTGTGAGCAGGATGCAGGGGTTCAACAGCGGCTGTATCATTTAATTCTTCGACAAATATAATTAGTTTTGGCCAGTCTCTGATTTAATATTTAGTTTTATAATGGCTCTATTGTAACTTTGATTTTCTGTGGTACCTAACCGTTTGAACCAGTTCATGCGTTAACGGCGCGGCTCTATCACTTACATGTTGCATGTACCAATGGATACCAGTGGTGGTACTTCCATAAAAGCCCAAAATCGTTACACGTTAATTTGTAATGTCTAGTTTATAATTGCTTATTGTGAGATCAGGATATTCTCATTTATATGTCAAAGTGCTTTTATTAAATAATGATTTAAAGCTTAAAGATTATAATTCAAAATTTTGGAGGGGGAAACTGGGTTTTTGGGCTTCTATGGAAGTACCGCCACTGGTGGATACAAAACATTTTTGCTTAAACGGGCTGTTATTAATTTTAGCAAAAATTTTGAATTCCAGAATTAAGCAATCATTTAATTTCATTTCATTTCATAAAGCAATTAACTGTGGCGCGCACATTCCATTAGGTGCAATGTAGCAACTAGAATGCCTAAGATTAAACGGCGTCTCAAATGTTCCAATATAATAGAACGTACTTAACACACGACTCTTCCGTTTTGTTTAGTATCTTATATATAAAAATGAATCGCAAAATGTGTTGGTAAGCGCATAACTCAACAACGCCTGGACCGATTTCGCTAATTCTTTTTTTGTTGTGTTCGCTATCGTTAGGAAAAGGATCTTATGAACGAAAAAGTTAAGAAAATTGCGAGGAATATGGTAAAAACAACAATTTAATTTTCTCATATAAACTGTTCTACCTAATATTCTGTCAAACATTTTATGTTTATCCCGTCAATATGGTTAAGGGTCCCCTCAAATTAAAGAACGTATTTAAATAAAGGTTTTGAATCGACAACATATATCCAGAATATTCGAATAATTGCGTATTTTCGATTTTAAAAATGTAGAATAATGTCAGTAATAAAAAGGGATTGACATATTTATTGGTTGTCAAATATTTATGCGTGCGTTCAGAAATGTATTTTTAAACTCCTTGGTTGTACCTGATTTACAAACGAAGGTTCGGTAGTCATCACGCTTTGAAATCTAAAACACCCACAACTATGCAATGGAATGCGCTTGGTGTTAAGAAAACAGTTGAGTAATGTTATTCACGTGACGATACTGAAAAGACAACTTAGAGATGAATTGGTGCTTGAGAATTCATCAATTAGATTGATCTATGATTTCATTGATCCTAACGGGTATGATGACCATTGAGTTCAAACGAATTCAGTTCCCGATTCGTCATGCATTCGCAATGACGATTAACAAAAGATGTTTGTGATCTTTTAAACAATAAAAAAATATATTAAAAATGTATATCACAAGGTGCATCATCATCATCAGCCCATATATGTACGTCCCACTGCTTGGCATAGGCCTTCTCTGCAACTGAGAGGGTTTAGGCTTCAGTCCACCACACTGATGCTTCAATGAAGAGAATTAAAACCGACTGTATCCCATCCCATATGTACATGTTTAATTAAATCATGACTTGCGGAGACACGATTGATGCATTTAATTTTCGTACTTATTTATTTCTGTATTTTTATCTCAATAAAGTGCTGAACTTAATATTTATTTCCATACAATCAAAAATAAAATTCAGGTAATATGTAAATATGTAATATTCAATGACTGTTAGGGGATACGAAGTTTTCCGGGTCAGCTATTATAAATGTTAATGTTTTGTTTGTTACGCTTTCACGCCAAAACTACTTAACCGATTATCATGAAAATTTGTACACATAGTCTTCGAGATAGAAAAAGGACATAGGATTCTTCTTATTAAAAAAAAATACGGAGGATAAAAGAATTGTAAAATGATTGAAAAAAGATTTGTATGACTTTTGGTATGCAGATAGGTGGGACCCACCGAAGTAACATAGGCGGGAATGGTTATCCTTACTATTATATAAATGTGAATGTAGGGATGTTTGTTACGCTTTCACGCAAAAACAAAAAAATTGGTATGACCATAAATGAGACCCTGTAAAGTAACATAGGCTATGTTTTTGGTGAAAATTTATGATTATAATAATTTATCAATGCTGAATCATAAAAAAATTAGAAAATAAAGTCATTAGAAAAAAAAACATACCTCTAAATGTTAAACCCTTAAATGTTGACCGATTCTCAGACCTACCTACAATATACACACAATATTTCATAAAAATCAGTCGAGCCGTTTCGAAGGAGTTTGCCTAAAAACACCGCGACACGAGAATTTTATATATATGGCAAAACAACGTTTGCCGGGTCAGCTAGTAAACAATAAGAATGTGTTCATTTCGCCGAGCGTGACACAGAAGTCAAGCTGTCAATAGATGTCGCTGACAGTTGTGATGAATGAGCGCGCCGCGGCCCGTTATGAGCGCCGCCGAGCCGCTGAGCCGCCGAGCCGTCGCCGTCGGTCCAACCGACTGTCGGATGGACGGTCGGCCGGTCGTCATTAGCTTCATTCACAACAGCAGATTAAAAGAAACAATGCGACCGTACAGAAGCGTTGCGGCGGAAGTCTATGTATGGGATGTTGGGTCTTCGGTCGTTTTTTAGTTAATTATATAACATAGAATTAATTTTACGTAGCTAGGTTTGTAATACATGACTAGTATACAATATCTTTGTATTTAATGTAGGGAAGAAATGACAGTGTTTTGATAGTCGTCGATATAAACGTCTTTTTGAATGGCGTCAAAGGTAAGATTTAATTTTTTTTTTTTTAAATCGTGTCACGGAATTTCTTTACGTTTAGACTTTGGTGACAAATATCATCGAACGATAGAGAACAATATTTGGCTTCCACTTGAAAACGATAAAAATAGCGTGAAATGTAAAACTAATTTTATTCTAAACGTTTGACATTTGTTCGCACACGGCCCGCGAGCGAACAATATCCGATGTTTTGTTTCGTGCGGACGAACGTTATTTTCGTTTGACATGTCGAAGAGGTGATGACGGACGTGTCGGTGACTTTCCGGCGAATAGCTACAATTATACAATATTTTTATAACATTATATTATATCAATCAACTGGCTTACGTACTTATAAATTGAAAGTTTAGTTTGTGAGGTAGAATTCTTTCTACATGAGCGTCGCATTATTTCAAAATACCACCAGTATTTATACGAGATGTCAAATTGATTTGTTTAATTATTATAATCTGGAAATATGGATTATTGCATCGGAGCAAATAATGTGCAATGGGCGAAAATATATAAAATTAACATAATGAGAGAATTAATTTCAGATAACAGAGTTTTTTTAATTTGTTCATTTTTATACATAAATGATTAGAACTATACGTGTGATGTGTGAAAAACAAAAATATTACTGCAACAAATGTTGATTTCTATGCAAGCTGCCGAAACTTTTTCGAACCTCTCAGACTTTATTAGCAAGTCGTTCTAGCTAGAGCCTGTAGGCGTTCTGTTCTATTTGCTAGTAAATTGTTTAGCTAATATTTATGTGCCAAATAAATAGGAGCACATAGCAACAGTTTTTGAGTTTATGGCGTGGTGGACTAAGACCTAACACCTCTCAGCTGTAGAGGAGGCCCGTGCCCAGCAATGGGACGTATATGGGCTAATGATGAATTGACCAAATGGTTCAATATACGAAACCGGCATGTTGTGACAAGTGACAGTTTCATTCGATTTACTAACGACATCAGGATCAAGTTATCCATAAAAAATATTTGGTTGACACCCAAGCACATGTGCAGCGGACAATCAATGCTATCAACGTATGGTTGACATGTTTTATTTGTTTAGATGCGAGTGTTAGCGACGTGTCCGCCAACACGGTGTGCCATGTCGGACGCTCCGATGAAAGACGCGGGCGGCAGTCGCCAACCGGCAACACCAACCAACTCCTACATGACTTGTCATGTAATTTTTTGTATTCCATTTTTAAATTTGAAATATTTAATTTTCAGCCGTTTAAAAAGATCGTTTGAATGTTTATTTTGAGAACGTGTTCAATTTTTTTTGTTTGTAAGCAAACACACCAGATACTGTTTGAAAGAAGTATTATGGGTAGTAACCGCTTTCATAAGCACTGTAATAGTGATCTGCTAGGATTATACGACCAATGATGAAGATTATTATATGTTTATATTTTATTATTTAGTTTAAAGTGATAGAGTTTAATCACCATTTCAGATAATCAGCGATGAAGCACATCGCAAAAGTACAACATTTAAATATTTCTATGTGAAACAACAGATGACATTACATAATAAAATTAACTTGCAACTAGGTAGAATCTTTTAACAAGTAGCACGTAATAAATTTCTATAAAAAGAATTAACGGGAAGAGATCACACAAAGAGCGTATAAAAATTACGCATCATTCAATTACACAATTTATCCGTGGTCTTTTCAACTTGTGAAACACCGTTATACAGTTATTGCCACTATTCACCTAGTGAGAGGCCTTGTCCCAAATGTGTTGGAAAAGAAACTTTTTATTGTAGCAAATAATAGGATTCATATTCGCAGTTGGATCGTTTTCGGGAACTTTTTCCGCGTCGTGTCGTGCTACGAGGGCAGTCCGATAAGTACTTAGCCTACAAAAGAAAAACGAAAATTTTGGAAAAGTGGCGATTTATTTCTCATCACAGTCTTCTTTCAACTCGATTCACTTGACCCAGCGATGCTCCAACTTCTTTAAGCTGTCTGAAAAGAACGTTTTCTGGAGGTCTACAAAGTAGGCCTCCGTGGCGGCGATAACCTCCTCATTCGACTCAAATTTCTGTCCGGCGACGGACTTTTTCAAGTTTGGAAACAAAAAGAAGTCACACGGGGCCTAATCTGGAGAATACGGTAGATGGAGCAGCTGTTCGTAGCCTAATGTGACCAATTTGGCCGTTGCGACGGCGGAGGTGTGAGCCGGTGCGTTGTCATGGTGGAAGAGCACTTTTTTCTTCGCCAAATGGAGCCGTTTTTTCTACAATTCAGCGTTGAATCGGCCCAATAGTTCGGCATAGTAGAGCCCTGTGACCGTTTTGCCCTTCTCCAGGTAGTCGATGTAAATCACACCTTGTGAAACCTAGAAAACGGTGGCCATCACCTTTTCGGCCGATGGGACAGTGTTCGCCTTCTTCGGAGCACATTCGCCGGGTAAAGTCCACTGTTTCGACTGTTTATTGGTCTCTGGTGTGTACCAGTGAATCCATGTTTCGTCGACGGTCACGAAACGACGCAGAAACCCCTTCGGATTGCACCTAAACAGTGTCAAACACTGCTCTGAAGTTGTGTCACTGATGCGCTTGTCGTCCGAAGTGAGCAAACGCGGCAGCCATCGAGCCGACAGCTTTCTCATGCCCAATATTTCATGCAGGATATGACCCACGCGGTCTTTTAAGATGCCTACTGTCTCAGCTATCTCGCGCACCTTCAATCGGCGGTCTGCCAATACAAGATCGGGACTTTTCTCACGTTATCCTCCGTGGTAGCCGTTTTTGGGGCACCTGGGCGTGGCTCATCAAAAACTGACGTGCGACCACGTTGAAACTCGTTAAACCAATTTTTGACGGTCGCCATTGAAGGAGAAGAGTCACCGTAAACAGCATCCAAGCGCTTTTTGATATCGCTGCGCGATTTCCCTTCCAAAAACAAGAATCAAATCACCGGCCGATATTGCTCTTTTTCCATTTTTCGAAAATCCGCGGACACGTCCGCTTACACACGCGGTCAAAACAAAACTACAAATCCAATTCGGCTGAAATTTTGACAATAGCCGTCTACGAAGATGTGCTACATGATGGTAAATTTATCTTACGATAGTGGTGCCATCGGGCGGTGAGGCTAAGTACTTATCGGACTGCCCTCGTATATAGAACGAAACTTCGCCAACATTTTGTTACGAATAGGAAACTTACGCCCTCTCTGAATATTTTTCGTGTCTTTCTTACTTTTGTTTGCTGATAAAATATTTTACTCCACTTCCTCGTTGTATTTTTAACTGTACAATAAGATAAAGCGAAAACGTCGACCAATATAATAAGATAACATTGTCGTGTACTTAGTCACAAACTTTTGTCCTAAAAGCACCTATTATATTCAGATAAGTCCAAGCTATCTGTGTACAAAATCTCACCAGTTTATAATGGTGAAAGTTAGCAAACTATTAAGTAAGGTCACAACATTTAAGTGGCCATCAAAACGCGCTTAGTTCGCAATAACTTATATCGCAAACTTGTTAAGGATCAGGCTTCATTAAGGGGACAATGCATGGCGTGACGCGCGTCCAAACTCAGCCCGTTACATGCAACTGTCGTCGGTTACTCTGTCCGCACATTGAGTGGACTCGGCCATGAAGAGACAACTTTCCTCTTGAATATTCCGAGCGCGAACTCCCACTTGTTTATGGGCGATGCTGCGGCAATATCGCCCCCGGTGCGGTCTCGCAACTTTCGTGCAAATGTACAGTTAAGTGTCAACAGATAAGATTTAGATGCGCCGCTCGGGGAACTACTGTTTTTGTACGTCTGTCATAGTTGTTCTTTATGAACTGGTTGAATACACGACAGAAATAAAGGGTGAGGGTAATATTACACCTTCAGCCTGTCGCTTAGGTATATAGGAACGCTCAACTTAGTGGTTAAAAAAAAAACATATCAGTCTTCAATTGTATTTCCTATTTAAATTACCTTTCTATTGCAAATAGTGTAATAAATGTAGCTAATTTATAAACAACTCATTTGCCTTAAATATTTTTTTAAAGATCTAATAAGTCCAATAAGAAATCTATCAAATATAAGCTAGTGAAATCCCTGAATATAATTTCCTTAGAGATAATGGTATTGATATAAAATGATTCATCGCTCCTAAGGGATTATCATTAAACGCATTATTCTCACACTTAACTAAGATTACGATGTGAGTGTAATGTTTGTAACGACAATATTTGCCGGCAAACAGCGTGGCGAGGGTGAATTCTGAAATGGGGTTGCCATAGAACATACAAAAATTACTGTTTTTTACTGTTTATGCACCTACCTTTTATCTCTGCATCACCCAAAGGTTGACTGTTAGAGAATGCCTTAGGCATTAAGTCCGCCTTTATACGCAATGTGTAAAAAGCATAAATAAATAAATACAAAAAATTACTGAACTACAAGGATTATATTTCAAATTTTGTAAAAATGTAAAACAATTGCTATCAATTATGCAATTATTTATTAGAGAGACGTCAAAATAAATATTTTACTACTCTTCGTTTTTATAAGTACTAAATTGTTATACATATGATTCAATAGATTCGATGACAAGTTATTGTCACATTACACATCATTCAATTACACGTGTGTAATTGATCATTCAATTACATGTGTGTGAACACATACTCGTAATAATAATATATGTCACGACTCTTTATTTTATGACTCTTGTTTCATAAATTTATGTCGACCTAGTAAGTAGTAGTAACTCAATGTTCGCCTATAACAAAAATAGTGTTTGGTAGTAGTTGCACTCACGAAGTATAGTGAAAGCATTGTATTGTCGGGCACAAATCGTATATATTAGAAATTTTATTCTCACGAAGCGACGTGATGTTTCTCAGAGTGTTTTCCATCGCAATTCAAGAACGGTATGTAAATTGCTCTCGAGTAATGTAATGTCTCGTGGGTACGGTTACCATGTACGGGATACACGGGATACAAAACACTACTCGTATATATTTTTATTGATTTATGTTCTCCTAGTACATTCCAGCATGAAACATGTTAAAAAGTTTATTTTATAATCTATAAAATTTAATTGTATTCCCGAGTTATTCCAAAAATATCCTAAATTACCTTATCGACCTAATTATCCTTAACGACGAAATACGGTGTGGTCTATCAGTATGTTTTGGCTACTCTCTGAAACGGTAGAACCATTTTTTGTTGACAAATATCTTGTAATATAGGCTACTTTAGAGTATTTATTCTTATTTGCCCAAAAGAAAATCGGAAGACGTGAAAAAATTCCACGATTTTCCTGGAAATCTCATAGTCTGGTATGCATTCAAAGCGTGAGGGCGCTAGTTGTCCATAACACGATGTTCCGGGTAGGGAGGTAAGTGCAAGTCACTCATATCAATATCAGGCCGGGACCCGCGCCCTCGGGGCCATCGCCTCGTTTTGTTTCACCAGTTTTTGCGCAACTTGCAGCCGTAACTTTACAACGAGTACAAATTGTGAGTTATAGTAACAAACTGTCTCGAGATATTGGTTGGAGGTATAGTGAATAAAGACCAGATTTAAATAGTATTGTAGGGTATTAAATTGTAACGTATTAATAAAAATTCTTTTTATTACATTTTCTTTGCTTAAAATAAGTTTAAATTAAATCTTTTATATGAACGTTACGTTATGTTATAATGCAGGGCACATAGCTCTTAGAAGTGTCTGATGGCGCAGAAAGGTTCTCGAGTGGAGGCCAAGTACCGACAAGCGCAGCGTTGGACTTCCACCAACAAGATGGACTAACGATCTCATTAAGATCGCGGGAAGCCGCTTGATGCAGGCCGCTTCTGATAGAGCGCTCTGGAAGTCTTTAGGCCTATGTCTAGAAGTGAACGTGATTCGGCTGATGATGATGATGATGAAAGTGACACCTTATGCAGCGTGGTTAAAAGAGCTCCGAGTTCAACTATCTCCCACTAGTCACAATGATAATGCCGGCCTATTTTGAGACAAAACTTGAATGTAACTCTTCGTCATATTGCCACAGGTGTGTGTGAGCAACTCCCTGGAAATTTCTAATAACACGTTAGATTTCTAATCGTCTAAGTTTTTACACTAGGTCCCCGCACTTTGCCATCAATGTTGAGGCTAAAGAGGTTGGAAATACTTTCACCGCGAACTCAATATTTACGGAGTAATGATGTCGATTCCACGTAGTAACTAGTGGTGACCATATCCCTAAGTTTCTTATACGATGCTCCAGATGATTTGAGTTCATTCTCTAACACTAACGATGTCGCCATCATATTATTTTTTCATGAAGGTTCTCTACGCATAAATTGGTCCGAGAAGCCTAGAGGTCACGGGCACGACTTCGATCGAGCAAAATGTTTTTTTTTTATTCAGATAAACTTATAAACTCGGTTCTAGAAAAAAAGTTAAAAAAACTTGACAGTTGAAATGTCTTAAGCCTTTGGCAATCCATTCAAGAATACAGGCCCTCATATAGGTACTAACGAGGGTTGTTCTTTATTATTTTTATGAGAACAACGATTTTAATTATAATTATTCTCCAATTTATTTATTTAGAAATATTCAAATTTTTAAATCCGCAAAATGACTAATATGGAAATTTAATACAGGAATTAAGAATGCATGCATTTTTCCAGATAAGTCTCTAGTCCTGTCTCGCTATAGTTATATATTTTTCAACACAAGAGCCCTTAGTTAACTGATTGTACCTACCTAATAAGTATTTTTGGGTTTACGTACAATTTGTCTTTATTGCTAATTAGCCTACCTTCCTTATCCTATAAATGTATTTGTTAATAATTTTTAGTACATGTATAAATTATATTAATAAATAGGAATCGAAATAAAACATCTGTGTGCAAGGAAACAAGTAGGCCAGAACTACATTAGCTCGGTGAGATAAATCATTTGATTAACGTTCGCCATATTTTCGTTTTATGACTTATGTCTGCGAGTGCCGGCTTTTAATTTCGCACAGTGAGCGACTTCGATTTTCCTGCAGTTTAAAAAGTAACTTATCAGTTAAACAGAGCGGGACAGAGATATTCCACAAGCCGTGCCAGAAAAAGATAACAAAGTGCAGAAGAGGGAAAATAAAACAGGGGAAGAAAGTTAAGCGTCCGTGACTTTTCAAGATTTTTTCGGCGTTTATTTTTTAAACTTTACGCTCGGCTCCGCGCCGTTCTGTACCGAGTATATAAAAGAGAGCGTTTTCCGATTTGTCTTTTGTTTTCCTCATTTTATTTATTTCGTACCGTCCTCCTTTTATATCAGCGGCGAGGAATAGCGGTATATTTTTATTTGGCGATCATTTAATTATCGTGCTATGAGAAGATAAATTCTGGATTACAATGGAACTTCGCCTGGAAGATTGTATTATATATTTTTTATAAGAATTTAGTTATATTATGTGGAATATTTGGCGAATATTGAAATTTAATAAAATTATTGTCGTAAATATGAATAGCCTGCACTTAAACTTAAAATACAATTATATATGATTCTTTTGCTGTGGTCATGGGCGCTACATAATGTGATAACTAAGCAACCATTTCACTATTATTGATAGTTATTATTTCCTATCTGTATTTTTTTTAAATTTTTGTAATTAATCATAACAAAATAACAAATAAATTTGGTGATATATTCAACAACTGTTTCACGTATAAGATGAAGACACTTTGTACTACATTTTATTCTTTTAGTACTAAAATAGCCTATAGCAATATTTATCCATATACGCAGGGTTGGGCAGTATTTGAATTACTTGTAATTGAAATACGTAATTGAAATACAAATACGTATTTTGTATTTGTATTTTAATTACTTTCTTAAAATGTAATTTGTAATTTGTATTTAAAATACGTGTAGCCGAAGTATTTTGTAATTAGTATTTCAAATACTCGAGGCTTCAAAATACATTTATTAAAATACATTTAGCCTTCATTTAGCGATCATGAGTGTGAGTGCGAGGCGAGAGTGCAATGATGGAAAAGCCTCGAAATTTACAGACTTTTATAATATTGGACATTAAATTTGTGCTCATCAGGAACTGCAATAACAAAACAAAAACCGCCTAAAAACAAATAAATATGCATTATTTTGTATTTTGTAATTTGTATTTCAATTAAAGCAAAGCATGTATTTTGCCCAGCCCTGCATATACGTATCTTAAAGATTCAAAATAATGGGAGATAAAGAAAATGATGAATGATAAAAATGATATTGAAGCTCATTTGTTTATTGCAAAAGCCGTTGGTTCGTTTGTTTTTTATTTGCAACTCAATGATGGATTAGATCATTTTGAAATAGTTATTGTCGTTGCCTCAGTCATTCCCACGGTGTAGCTGAGATTGTGCCTAGCTCTTTAATATGATACTTCCCAATGTTGGGCATGAGACGTCACTCTTTACAATTAGGCCAAAACAGTAAGCTGTCGGCTATTAGAATTCAAATTAAGATGCTTATCGGTATAAATTTCAAGTGATTTAGCAAATATTTTTAAAAGAAAATTACTATACATTTAAATTTAAAATCTAGAATGTACTCTGTACTTGAATTCGTCAACATTTTTATAAAGTTGGTGTAAAAAAATCCATCAAGTCAAAATTCATACGATTTATAAAACTTTATTAACGGGTAGATGATGGGAAATTCATTTGTATACATCAAACTGACGAATCATATTTACCAAAAAAAAAAAAAAATTGGCATTTCGAAAAATATTCTAGTCTAATTTTGTTTACCGAATTACAATAGCAAAACATGTGATAATTGAAAAAGCAAAAATGGATAAATATTTTAAATGTTCGTTTTGTTTTTTTATATTATTATTTCATAGACGTTGTTAAACGCATAGTGGAAGGATATTCATAAAACATCGTGTTCCCATGCCCGATTCCAACAAAACAATATCAAATGAAATCTATATTAGAAACAGTAATAGGTTCATAAGCAATAATGAAAGTAAACTTCCGAACCCCCTAATTACCAGAGAACGGAGCAAGGTAAATAGTACGAAGGCGCCGTTTGATCATCCATCACCGATAGAGAGCCCGCTCTTTGTGCCCACCGACCAATTACTGGCATGAAAATTAAATTCACGAAATCTAATTAAGAACAAATTGTTTTATTTATTATGATGCGTCGGGGTCATTTGTTATTGTCGCGGCGGCGCCCGGGGCGGGTCCCCGGCACTACACATCAACCCAACATCGATACGAGTTTTTTCCACCGATACGCCGATGTTCCGGAGACAGCACTTGTTATGATTTAGCCGGACACAGGGCTTCACCTTGCCTCTGTTCTGACACTTCATTAAGAACCAGTAGCCGCTCAGGTATTCAATAAATTATACATTGCCCTCTGATTTTATTTTTGTTTTCATCCGATTTTATTATGGCACGGAATACAATGCAGTTGATGGAAGATGCTTCGTAATCAAAAAAGCAACAAAAATAAGTCGTGTAGGTCGATACAATGTCGGAACGTTGGGAAACAGATCTATACCAGTCTATCACAGAACGTCAAATTATTCTGATCTTACATAGTGACCTAATATACCGACTTTACTATTTTGTATGTGTTAATCGTTTTTCATTGTTCTTACGTTGATTTACCTAATTGGACGAGCCACGCGATAAGTAAGCATAAAGCACTAAAAAAAAATTAACTATAATTAGTAAAATTGTCATATCTCTAATATCTTTTCTATCTAAATTTAGTTCTACACGATTGAAAAATATAAAAAATATCATGTAACATAAATTTGATAGTGACTGGAGGCCGCTAGTAATGCGTTCTCATTTGTTATGTTTGCGAAATGCCCATACAAGTCTGCCGACAGTCTCACAAAGACTGACAGCGTTTTATTGTACAGATTGCCTACAAATGGAGCATATTTCATCGGCGCTCCGACCTCCTTATGCTTGTAAACTTCAATAAGATCAATGGCTTTGGATTCGGTTATTATGTCAGGTGAAAGTTTTATTTCCTACAGTTGTAGAACTGGATCATTCGATGTATTTTCTAAGGCTAGTATAAAACTATTTAGTACTATAGTATAACTGACTACAATAAAAAAATTATAAGCTTTAAACATGTCTTCATAAAATCATAAGTCCGTAAATGCTGTTTGCAAAGTTTGTTAAAGTTTCTTTGCGTAATAAAACTATCTTGTGTATAATTAAGTTTACAAATGGCCCAATAGTGTTTTTATAGCAGTTCCATATTAAGTTGTATGTTAAATAGTGGACGAAGCACGTAGGGTCGCGCACTGCCAATTCATTTATCACTCGGAGAGTGGGACACACTCACTGGATGAGATAATCCTCATGGGTCATACCGTTGGTCATTTACAGATGCTTTTTTCTTTGTTTATTCTACCGTGTTAAAACTTCATAGGATTATAATGTCACTATTCATATTTGTTATCTTTGGGATTTTGGAACAATGTGTGAATAAAATGTAAATAGGTTTTTGGTTCTAAAATCCGTATCCATTTCTGTGTCGGCTCATATATTTTACCCTTATTGGGCTATCAATATAAAACGATGCAATAATAACGTAATGAATTAATATTTGCACGTAAAATACTGACAATAAAAATTGCGTACAATAAAGTACCGAATTTTCAACGTTGATGTGAATTATTGGAGTCGTGATAGCATGCTCATGTACCGCTATCCATCAACACCGGAGTCCCGGGGTCAGCGCCGACCGAGATCCCGAGATATCTCGCCCGTGTCCCATAACCCACTGACCTCATCATCACCCCATGCCCTACACAAAAATATTTCAGTAAATCCATTTTATACGAGTCTATTGTCTCGAAATTATAAAAATGCACGGTCTCAAAGTGACCTAATTCAGCATGAAATTATACGAAGATTGAAACAGTGGCCCGGGGCCGATGTCGTGTTCGCGTTCTGTTCTAGACAGTTCATTTTTAATAATAAATGAGACGAAATCAAGACATGACGAATAAATGAATCCAGAACTTGACGAATAAATGAATATGGAATATGATAAATGGAAGGCTCGGATCCCTCGCGAAGATTTTTTCTTTGGATCTGGCCGAACGGAAGACGCTGGCTTTTTCCTTTTGTAGCGGGACAAGTTAAGCGTTTTTTGGGCGACCGTGGCTGACGGTGTGATATTTATCATTTCGTACAAAAGTTAGCTATCCAATTGTGTTTTCATTTCGATTTCGGCCACTGGACTACGAATCAAATTCTATTTGTTATTTCAAGTCGTGCGTGGAGGGATATGGGCTGTTAATAATTGGTGCAATGATCTTGTTTAGAGGTAACAGGCGTATGTTATTTTGTATCGCGAGCGCGTGAGTGAGACGACCTCGTCGGTAAAGTGTCGATTTAATCCAGGGTCGCGTAATCCGCGAGTGCACTAGTCACTGCCACGTGGTTCAATGATAAAGTACCCGAGCAGATTATGCAAATTCTTGAAATTTGCATCCATCCCTTTCCTGCACGCAACAAACGGGCTCTGTCTGTCTCGGATGCACGTCCCACTCACCCCACAAGCGCGGCGTCTGATGGATGATGCGTTATTCCAATAATAATTTGAATATCGTATGTTCAATATTTGAGAGTCTGACATTTGTTCTTTATATGTGATTTTAAGAGAAATATATGATGCCATTTCGCTACTCGCTTCGCTTCTGCAGTAACCGTCTAAGTTATACGTTTAGTAATTTGAAT
Organism: Hemaris fuciformis; assembly: GCA_907164795.1. Classification (NCBI taxonomy): domain Eukaryota; kingdom Metazoa; phylum Arthropoda; class Insecta; order Lepidoptera; family Sphingidae; genus Hemaris; species Hemaris fuciformis. The sequence goes on from OU015443.1 coordinate 4,967,203, forward strand.
GTTCGTTTTTTTTTAATAACGTAGTATCATTTATCTCAAACATAATATTAGATTACGAGTCTACACTAACAAATTCATTCAATGATTTATGCTCACTTCATTTAACACTTTGACTTATTCTGCCGCCATAATAAAAACGTGTACTTAGGCACTTTACTAATGTGTTGTGTATACGACGTAATGTAGTAATCAAAAGGCCTGGTACAGCTAGTAGGAACAGTCGGCACGTATCGAACCGTTCCTCAGTAATCACCTCGCACCTCGTGCGAACGGATATTTCATAGCTGTCGCACATTTATTTCGATGTATCGGCATCTAGCATCTAAAAAATTATAGTCTGTACAGTTGTGTGTTTGCTTTATTCCTTGTTGATAAAATTAAATGAAACTATATTTTTTAAAGAAAATATTTGAAATTAACTTGGAGTTCTTTTTAGAAAGTATCTCAATAATTTTGTTTCTGCACCACGGAGTCGCGGGCAAAAGCTAGTGTTTGAATATAAACGATAAAGATCAGCATTAGGTTAAGTGGAAAAAGTACAGGTTCTACTTCTTTTGAATCAAAAAATTTGGTAAAATTTATTAAACTTGTATATACTGAATTCAAAACTACATAGTATGTTCATTATCAATATATAACAAGAACGATAAATACTTTGGATGTTAACATAATATGTATTATTAAGACTATTTTCTTCTAGAGGATTAACAATTAAATTATTTCTAAGTTGTTTTACACGTCCGGATTTCCTAATGAAATAAATGATTTCCCATCGAGGCAATAATTACACTATTTTTTTTTAATTTTAAAATTTCTCACTGTTACAAGCCAGTAAGTGTGTAGCCATTCTGATTTCTAAAAATTCTACACATGTGTTAACAGTACGGTTTATGTCCACGGAGATTTGACACAGGGTTCGTGAGTCAGCATTTTCAGTGACGACTTCTACCCTTACACATGCATACCGGAACGTGACTTGCCGGAATATGTGACGGGCATTTTTTAATTGCTTGTAAACATAGACAATTCAATACATCAGATGACTCAATTTATAAAGGCTAGAAATTTGTGTGGTGGCAGAATTGTGTTGATCTAATATAATTCGAAAATTTGAAATTGCATGATTGGGAATGAAAATCGAGTTAAGTGCTTAAATTAACTGATTTAAGTAAAAGAACTTCTAGCGAGTGTCCTTGAGATATAAAGACAAAAAATTGTTAAATATAAATCAAATTATTTATTTTTCCTATGTATGACAAATGTAAGTCGTGATGGCCTCGAGGTTTAGGCACGTGGTCGAGAATCTCGACGGTCGCGGGTTCAATCCCAGGTACACACCTCTGACTTATCGAAGTTATGCGTGTATTCATAAAGAATTATCACGTACTTTAAGGGTAAAGGATAACATCGTGAGGAAACCTGCACACCTGAAAATTCTTAGCACTAGGCCAGCGTGGTCGACTAAGGCCTAAATCCTCACAGTTGTAGAGGATAAATCTTTAAAAAAAGCACGTTTGTTAAAAATAATTCGCGGACGATTATAACACGCGCAATAGCTTGTTGGTCTTTAATAAACAGAAATATAAAAGAAAAAGTTTTGAGTTGCTGACTTCTGAAGTACCTACATATGTAGATACTTGCATCGTTACTGCTTCACAGCCACAACGTATTTTGGAGCATGAGCACCAGAATTAATATTTATTTATTGATTAAATACACCCAACAGTAACATACATAGTTCTGACCCCACATTAAGAAACGAGTCTTGTGTCGTGGGTATTAGAAACTACGAGAGACTTTTCGGTCTCACAAACACCCAGACCCGAAACAAATATTTGTGGATCACACATAACATTTGTCTCGGTGCGGGGATCGAACCCGCGGCCTCTCGTTTCGCAAGCTGGTGTCTAGCCAACTGCGCCTCGGGGCTGTAAATAGAAAATACCTAGGATTCAAAAAAAATATCATACCACTACACGTAGGTATTGAAACTATTAGGTACTCCTCCATATCACCATAGACTTCGCGTTGCTAGGTTTTTCAAAGCTCTTTTACAAATACTATTATATTGAACGTATTATATTTCCATACGTCAGTTGCTTGACATAAGTCCGTTCTTAATCCCGGTTAGGTCCAATTTTTTTCATTTTTTAAATATAGGAATTGAATTCTAAACATCGCATTTTACTTCATTAAAAGTTTATAGCAAATACTGCCGCTAAAAAATCATTAATCTTCATAAACCTAACATTTATTAATTTAATGCAAAGTATGAATTTTATTATATTGGTAGGTTTTTGGTTACACACCACCATATATATACTCAAATCTAAAACATACCGATCAAATGATAAACAAAGTAAAAAAATCCCTATAGATTTTCCTCCGGATATGAATTCATACAGTACTCGGTACCCTATTATTAAAGAACATTGGAATTTCAATATCAAACTGCAAATACAAAGAAAAACTCTAAAACACCTCCACCGAGTACTTAAGTTAGTCGATTTTGCACGAAGCACGTGTACCGCTGGTCAGAAAGAAAATAGTGTACGTCGGAATAATAACTAAAAAAAAACAAACGTTGGTAGAGTTTGTGCGAGTGTGTGTGAAGCGGGAGTGTGGGTAGGCAGCCTGCTAAACGCAATATAAAGTGTGGTTGTCTTGGCATGTACGTATACGTAGGTAGGCGCCTCTCCCCGCGCGGTCATTAGTACCCCGAACCCCCCGCTTCGAGGAGAAAGTATGATTTTACTCCTATAAAGCCGTATTTCTACTCCATACAGGAATTCGAATACGCGTAGAAGTTCCCGGGTTCCGAGAAAGGACATGTGCGCTTGCCGCTTGTACATAATTCCCAAGTTGAAACAATCTCAATATGGCGTATGCGTTAATTCCGTTCGGTGTTGTGTTACAGACGACAGAAGTTTTATACACGTTTCGGATATCATCTCACATTTTCACTAGTCATCGTTCGGAATGAGAACATGCTAATTTTGTTTTTACTTATTTTTTGTTACTCGGATATTCTTTTCAGTTTGGTGTCTCTAATAGAAGGCAAAATTATTGCTATTCTATTAAGTAATGACATCCATATATATGTAGGTACTCTACTTACATTTATAGCATTTTCTTTTTTCATTTTTTATTCTATTATAAGTAAATAATAAACGAAAATAAACCAGTTCTATGAATATCATTTTATCTTTTATGGAATAATAACTTACATATTAATTGACAAATAATTTTCGTTAGAATGAAGAATAGTATTGAATAAATACATTTGAGTGCGAAACTACTGAGCATTTGTAAGTCCGGGGTGTCCCAGCTGAGCAATTAGTGGCCACCACGTGACCGGGGGGAATAACCGCCCACAAAAAACGTACACGCACGACGAATTATATACACGAAACAGAACATTGCATATTATTGTTTTATTATTTCATATTCAAAATACTCGTATATTTATTAAGAAAAAGGTTTACATGGCATTAACTGCATTAAATTTTTATGCCTCATATTTAATGAAGATTATTAGGTATTACACGTAAAAGGACAACAGAATTTAAATTAATTGTTAAATCACCATAGTAGAGAATATCGCTTTTTGTGTTACTAATACAAGATGAAATTAATACGAGATGTTAGACAAACTGCGTCTCAGTTGTGCATCGTCATCATTATGGGAGATAAGACTCATACTACGTCATCGGTCGATCGAATTTATCACGTAGAAAATAAGTACGATAAAAAATTGCGAGTTCCTATTTCGATTATTTGACTGTATTTCTTTTTCTGTTAAGAGATTATAATATAATTAATGTCAACCAGGTCGAACCTCTAAGGTTAAATTTGAAAATAGAATTAAATTTTAAATCGCGTTTGGAATAAAGTGTTCGTAGCGACGTAGAGCCATCTTCAATCACTTAGCCGCCGTAGCCTCATGTCAAGTACATTATGATATAATTATTTCCTTGTCATTACAAAAAGTCTTATAAATAATTATATCAATAAATCTAACATAATATGGTAAAGGTTAGGAAGTGAGCGCCGGAGTTGGCACCGCGTCACAAATATAAAAGGTCGTTGGCACATTGATTTTCGATTTGTTCCCGGTGCAGTCGAAATGGGTCAAGTGTTGGTCTAACAGACGGGGATCATCTCGCACGTACTTACAATTTAATATGTCGTGTTGTTTACATTATATATTTTATTGAAATAAAACAAGTAGATTAAAAATCCTCTAAGGTTGTCTAAATCGTAGGATGTTTTAAGGTATGGAAAAATACGCTGCGATAAACATGGCTTCGGATCCGTGTAGGAATTGAAAATATATTTTGAAAATTTAGAGGCATTGGAAATAAAAATCACTAAATAATTATTATGTTTTTAGATTGAGTTACTAACTCTTTATAAGAGTAACTCTTTATAAGTACTCGTAAATAAATTTATGAATACATTCAGTTAATTTAATTGAGTAGATTAAATAATCCATATAACTGCGATAATTACGCCTCTCATTTATTTTATTTGCTTGAGAAATATCAAATATAGTTATTACCGCTTCCTTCGCCACGCTCGCGTGTGTCACAGCAAATAGAAAAGTTATTGATAAAGAAATGAGGAGTTTCGAGTTTTCATTACGGGGGTGATCGAAGCAGTTAGAGCCCTTTTATTATCTGCTCGCTTCTAAATTGCCGAAAAGAAATTCCTGCCGCGGAAAAAAGGGGAACCGGGGACAAAACCTTGTCCTCAACTTAGTTACCAATGGAGCGGCGTTATTTAAAATTCGAACACGATAAGGGCCGAAATGTTTTTATTTTTATAAATGGAACGAATTTATGTTCGCTTTTTAAAGTAAATATTGCAATCGATGGCAGTTTACAATGGCGACGCGATTGATAAGAAGTTTTTATTAGATTTGGGCGCAGTTTTCGGACTGTGCGTGCCTAATGTAGCATTCGATTTTCAGTAATGGTCAGCTGATAAGCAAATGATGTCATTATCGAGTTCGCCTTAGTTTGTATCGTTTGAGTTTCGTTTCGTTTTCGTGAAACGTCACGTTGGCACAACTGGTGACATGATGGATTTGTTTTGATATGTTGCTTTCATGTTATTGGAAGATGCGCAATTTTTTTATAACACATTATGACTTTGATTATAAACATAATAATATCCTTCTAGCACATCAATTGAAGTAGAGAGTAGTTATTAGACTTAATTTTTGAACAACGTTGTCGTTACAGCCATACTTTTAAAGCCAAGACTTTTGGTGGTTCGTTGAGATGGTTAAAAACCTTGCTCTACCCCGCAGGGTCGTAGTGGGACTTGACAAGATTTAATGTCACAAATGTGTGGAATTGAAAATTTAACGCAAATAATGCTATGATTTGAAATCTAAGATATAAATATTGGAAGTAAGTTTATCTTCGCATTAAGAATTGATTCTTCTTGGCAAAATAAATTGGTATTTAAACATCAAAACTTTTTAGTAAAAAAAAATACGTATTTCAAAGCGCAAATAGAATCGCTAAATTGTTAGGTGAACGTTCTAAGGGCGAATGAATCCGGGCAAATGGAAGATGTACCCCACAGCTCACGGCTGATAAAGAATTGAGGGTATTAAACGATTACAAATGCTTCGCGGTTCAATAAACGAGCCCAACGTGAAAGCGAGAGTATTTCGACGAATTGCTTCTCTTGTGTGGGTGCTTTTGTTTTAAATTTTAAATTAATCTATAAATTTAATTCTTCTAAAATATTTTGGCGGCATTGTTTAAATATTTAAGAAACTGAAATTTTATTTCAGCCTATGGATATAAAAATAAAATTATTAATATACAATCAACATAATCCATCTCATCTCACCTCATCATCAATCTAATATGATCCAATGCTGGGCATAGGCTTCCTTTGCTCTGTACAAGTCCCAGCCAAGTTTAGTTCAATATCATCAATAGCCCAATATATGTACTTCCAATACATTCCTACTGATTCTATCCTCAACAGTACGCAAAAAGACCAGCTATATGAAAATATGTATATTGTAACAATATATGCCGTCATAGGCCCACTAACATTCCAAGCAATTTATAGTTTGCACTGTATTGGTGCAATTGAACAATTGTAAAGTTGTGTCGTTTACAATCAATTACTTTACAACTCCTACGCCACATCGCGAACTGAGTCCTACAAATTTTATCGGTTAAAATATATTTCCAGAACATTTATTGATGATAGATTTGAATATAGAATAATTTTAATATTTGTAATGGCCAGTTACGATTATAATTACGGTTGTTCGAATGTCGTCAGAGCACGCCCTCATAAGTTTTGTACGATAAGCTTACTGAAATGTATGAAATCTAGGTGAAATTATTTGGTGTCTTTTGATACGCCGATTGGGCTACTTTTAAATATAAATAGAGAATGATTAAAAAAGATTCGTCAAATACATATAAAAACATGGTTGATGGTCTCTCAATAGACCCAAAGTCATGTATTTGGTTATAAATAAAAAATTAGATTGTGAAAAAAATATTCAAAATATTCAAATTGGATAATCTAGTTAATATTATCGGTGAACAAAATTAAAAAAATCGGACCAATAGGACATTCTCTTCTTTAATGTGGATTCAAAATCTTGTATGAATACAGCAGCGACGTATGTATTTTTGTATGTACCCACAACTACCACAAGTCTCGGTCTTATGGTTGCTCGGTTCCGGAGAGCACATTCAAAGGTAAGAAGTGTACCAAGTTGTGCCGAGATAAGCGGGGGCGCCTCACACTTATTTATGTAGCCCGGCATCCGATTGAGAGCTCGTCGGCTGACAACGACACATTTACACACCCAGTTATCTACCCTCCTGTACCCACATTTATTTCCGCCGACCTTCTCATTGTGCACTTGTACAGCGTCCTTGTCGGATAAATAATTTACTTATTTACTCCTCATAAATATTTATTTTCAAAAAGAAAACCTGCAGTTTAGTCTAACAATAAGAAAGACAATAACTGTATTAGAACCCTAAGCTCATTTGGCCTCAGTGGCCAGCTTTCCCAGAGATTATAGGTATAAAAAGAAAAAAAAAGGTAAGCAAACAAAATAGTGGCGTCTATGTAATTAATAGTAGAGTATCATAAAATTATTGACAAACTAAAATACACAACATTTAACGTGTTAAATTATTCTTAATTGTAATAAAAATATATGTGCATTTTTTATAAGTTTGTTACATTATCACACCAGAACGAGAGCCAGATATAATTAAGTACAGACACAGATTATAATTATTTAAACAGTGCATAAGATACTTTTTAAATCGCAAAATTGTATTGCCGTAGATGAAGCCGCGAGACGCAACTTTTCCAAACAAGTGCATTTAAAACAATCAAGTTACTTATTCATCAACACTTTACACATTGGATATAGCACATTCAATTGTTTAACCTGGCACAAAATAATGATTTAACCAAACAAGAAATAAAAGTCATTAATACAAGAGGTAAATTAATATTGGAAAATCATAAACTCCCCTCATAATTTATCTTCAACTGAGGGGTATTTAAGTCGAGACATTCGCATTCATCGCCCCGGGGCTAATTATATAACCTAGCTAGGCTAGTTTATTGTACTAGCTGGATAGTTTGTCATGGCTCTGTGTATTCAGTACATGTCAGATATCCTGTAATTTCTGAGATGGTATTATCCTGTCTAGTGAACAAGCGTTAAAAGGAATTAAAATTGCTTTGTGGTGCATACGACGTTTTGGAATCTTACCTTGTAAGACAGATATTTGTAATGAAGTAAGTAAACAAAGATTTAAAGTATTTTCAAAGCAAGTTTCTGCGGTGGCAGTTACTAATAGTTAAAAGTTAGGTGAAAAATATCTTTAATTTTTGTTAGTATTTCTGTGACAATCTATACAAATAAATAAAATTGGAGTGTCTGTTTGTGATATTGAAATAACCGCTTTTTAATAAATGTATATGGATGTATACACGGTACATACCTATACCAAAATAAAGTTTTTTACAATTTTTGTCTGTCTGTCTGTCTGTTTGTTCCCGCTAATCTCTGAAACGGGTGGACCGATTTTAACGGGACTTTCACTGGCAGATAGCTGATGTAATAAGGAGTAACTTAGGCTAAAAAAGAAAAAAAAATATATTAAAGAATCGGCTGTTAGGCGGAACGAAGTTTGCCGGGTCAGCTAGTAGAAACTAAATTTATATGTACGGTATGGTTTTGAGCGTAATATATTATTTTGTTGGAATTGTATTCCTATAAATAGGTTATTTACAACTTTCCTCATTATCATCGACGGGCACAGAACGTTAACTACGAGAAAAAAAACGTTTATTATTGTAGTGCAAAAAGCTTTTTAATTGTACTAGGTCGCCAAGCACCCTGCTCGCCTTCTCTCCGTCCATAACAACTATTAGTTGTTATGGACGGACCTTTAGAAAATTTTGGAATATCCCCATTCCAAATCAACAATAAAAACAATCATGGTCGTTCATTACGCAAAGACCTCGTTTAATCCGATAAATAAAATAAATGTATCGTAAAAGGAGGATGCCGGGACAATCGATGGAATCGAAATCGAAGGAGGAAAATATTTAAAGGAAAATTTTTGAGCGGGGAGGATTCGTAAAGTTAAATGAGTTTGGTGCCACCGTAAAAGGGATTTTGTTGTTTTACCAAATCAGATACGGAAACTTTTAATAAAATTTAATATTTTAACAAAGCTGAATTATTTCAATAGGGTTGGAAACGTGTGAAACATTTTTTCCTGTATAGGTAAGTTTTCCTTAGTTGATTGGTCAACTTTGGGTAAACTGGTTCGGATGTTATTATTGATTCATAGATAAGGTGAATGAAAATTCGCAATATTATAATGAAAGATTGTGCAACATGCCAACAATTTCTCAAATACATTATCATGTGAGTAAATCGCTTGAATATTTACCTGTAGTATAAAATAGCCGAGTATCGTCAACCTGTCTTAAAACTTAATAATCTTAAGTGTGTTACACACCATTCGGAACCCCCGTGTGGATTTTTCACGACGATTTTTACACTTCCGTGTTTTTATAGATAAGCAAATACGGGGACGCGCGTGATGGATATTAAGGGCACACCTTACATCATTTGCGTTATTACCGAGCGGGGTGGGACCGCAAGACGCGCTCCTTATATCTAGATGTTACACCCCCTTTAATATGCTAAAATCAAATTAGTTCCAAAGCGGAGTGATTCCGCGATCGATCGCCCACTCTCGATATTGCGAGGGTGAGCGTGAGCGCTTTATGTCTTCATCTGTACGTGTCTCGTTTAATTAAACATTGATTTTTTAACTCGACGTCATAATGGCATAGATTTTATCGTAGTTCACGTAAGTTGTGAGTTTCAAAACGCCAATTTCCTGTGGGATTCTTGCGAGCGGTTATCGGTGCGGGGATCGGGCGAGACGTCGGCGGTAAGTCGCGGGTTTCATTAGCACGTCGGGGTCTTAGCAAATTAACACCCTCGTGACGAGACGAACGAGCCCTGCAGGCCGTGCCTCGGATATGTAGCTACTTATTGCGGACAGGCCGTACATTATCGCCGTTATTAATGACGGACGCGAGCATAACTCACACGACTGTGTCATGTTGACAATTTTCATACATGTGATTTTTTTTCAATTACTTAAACATTTGTCTTGTGCCAGTTATTTCTGTTCGGTATTTAAAATTAATCAATTTATATTCAATTTCTAAGTTCCATACAGCATTCATGTGCGTATGTCAAGGAGAGCTTTGACCTAAAAGTAAACCTAGGTAAAAGGATAAGAATGACGTCAACATCGCCGGAGTAAGAGCCCCCGGAGACGAGATGTAGTTGTTTATGCAGCAGTGGGGCCGCGGCTAAGCGCTGCGCTGACGGAGACTAATGACGGATGCACTAATAGTTGTGTCGCATTCGCCACCGCCGCCCGTCATATATCATGCGAGGGTAATGGTAAGAAAACGGCACTATCACCCTCCGACGTGATAAGGTCAACAATCGTTTGTTTGCCCACTTTGTCACTTTAATATTTTTTTCCCCCGCGAGCGGTCAATTTGTAGCTGTTATTGATTTTACTGCATGGGCGATATTTATAGCGAATGAAAAATCATTCATTGGTCATGATTTGCATACTGTGTTTTTCTTTTATTAATAAAACTTTGCGCTGTTTATATAGTGAAAACTAATATTATTCAAACTAAAGTCAAACTAAAATTATCTAGTTCGTAATAGAAAATAGTATGTTTTTTCTATAAATTCTATTATTACTCTGTTTGCTATATTTTTCTATACGATAAAACCACAAAATGAGCTTTTTTCATTACTGCAAATATTAAGTAACGCACATAATAATGAACTTAATGTAACCACTATTAAAATGGCGGCACACATTACTCAAATTACGCATCAACAGGCGCAAGCATTACTAGAAATTGCTCAGTTTACAAATAAATTTTCTCGTTAGAACATGTAAAAAATTTAGTTTGGAACATTTGGGTGACAATTTGACGCGTAGACGAGTCGCTGGCGTAGTTCTGCAGGGGAGGGTCCGCTACGAGCGTAGCGCGTCTACGAGCGTCTCAAGATTAATACATCGTAAAGGCAGTGTTAGTGGCGCAACAATTTGTCTCTATAAATGTTGACTCAGCGAGCGGTTGTGTTGCGGTCGCCTCGCGCGATTAGCCCCGCTAAATTTATTGTTTAATTTCAAAGGCGTTATTAATAACGTGCGAGATGATTAAACGGATTTCGCGGCTTAGCTTAAGATGCTTGCCTTTGATTTATAATGTCAGAGCTAATACGCGGTGTTGAGGCTCTCTTGGGGAGTTCGTATGAGCCAGCAACCGTCTTTTAATACACTTTACACGAGAAGCGATTGCTAGGTTACGTAATTAATGAATCCCACTAATCTTTACAGGTGATGGATTATACATTTGACTGATTTCCAAATCTCAGGCGGATTTCGTGTGTTATTAAAACTACTTGTCTAGTTCAGATTCGCTCGAGGGGATTATGATTTTTTATAATATCTGTTATTCGTATTGTTAATCGTATTTTACTTTTTGAAAGTAACTATTCTTTTGATTTTAAGGTCAGTAGCGTATTTGACATTATTATATGAACTTTATTTATAGGCAACTCAGTTAACAAGGATTTTATATGTTAAAATAAGGCGGCCCACTTATTTTAAATTAAATGTCGAGCATGGTGGACTAAGGCCTAATCCGTCTTAGTTATAGAGGAGGCCTGTGCCCAGCAGTGGTACGTATATGGGCTGATGATGATAAGATTTCGGTCATCATCAATAGACTATACACATCTTTAAATTCTTCTATTCTATGTATATCATCATTTAGCAGCAGGAAAGTCATGAAAACATAACAGACACAATATTACTTCGGCGATAATGACATATCATCATCAGCCCAAATACGTCCCACTGCTGGGCACGGGCCTCCTCTACAACTGAGGGTTTAGGCCTTAGTCCGCCACGCTGGTCTAGTGCGGGTTGGCGGACTACACACCTAAGAAATTCCTAAGAACTTTTAGATGTGTAGGTTTTATCACGATGTTTTTCCTTCACCGTTAAAGTACGTGATAATTCATTGTGAATACACACATAACTTCAAAAAGTCAAAGGTGTGTGCCTTGGGTTTGAACCCGCGACCGTCGAGATTCTCGACCGCGTGCCAAAACCTCGAGGCCATCACGACTTCACGATAAGACGATAATGACATAAATATGATTTTTTAGTTGGATTTTTCCCTAGTCGAGACCACATGTTATTTCTCTATTATCGAGAAGCACTCACTAAAGTGTAGTGCACAAACTGAGTTAATTACTGATGGGTTAACTTATGTCCGGAACCGGACAACATGCTACAACCTCGCACCCTCGTCTTCAACAGCCTGCTTTTACCAATGACATACCTGTTTCTCTATTTTGCTTTTTATTCCAAGTACTAAGGGTGCAAATTTCAATGCTGATGCGAATGGAGTTAATCCCTTTTCGTTTATTTCTAAGATGACGTAAATGCATTAAGCAAATATGCGTAAGTTTCCCGTCAAATTGTTGGGAATGTTTTGTTGGGCTCGACAATATTTGTTGGTTTGCGATGTGTGGTTTGTGTGTAGAATTATGTTTGTTTGAGAACTTGTGCAGATATGATAAATCAGTTAAGAGACGGGATAAAGATGAAGGGTGTGAAACGTTGAAGTTAACTCTGTATTAAATGGTCTTTGGGTGAAGTTGACGTATGTATGTTTACGTGTTTTAAGTAATAATATCGTTTCTATAGGTTATATGTAATTTTAACATAATCTTGAATACATTTTTCTTTCATGACTTTTTTATTCATCATCATCAGCCCAAATACGTCCCACTGCTGGGCACGGGCCTCCTCTACAACTGAGAGGGTTTAGGCCTTAGTCCACCACGCTGGCCTAGTGCGGGTTGGCGGACTACACACCTAAGAAATTCCTAAGAACTTTTAGATGTGTAGGTTTTATCACGATGTTTTTCCTTCACCGTTAAAGTACGTGATAATTCATTGTGAATACACACATAACTTCGAAAAGTCAGAGGTGTGTGCCTTGGGTTTGAACCCGCGACCGTCGAGATTCTCGACCGCGTGCCAAAACCTCGAGGCCATCACGACTTCACGATAAGACGATAATGACATAAATATGATTTTTTAGTTGGATTTTTCCCTAGTCGAGACCACATGTTATTTCTCTATTATCGAGAAGCACTCACTAAAGTGTAGTGCACAAACTAAGTTAATTACTGATGGGTTAATTCATGTCCGGAACCGGACAACATGCTACAACCTCGCACCCTCGTCTTCAACAGCCTGCTTTTACCAATGACATACCTGTTTCTCTATTTTGCTTTTTATTCCAAGTACTAAGGGTGCAAATTTCAATGCTGATGCGAATGGAGTTAATCCCTTTTCGTTTATTTCTAAGATGACGTAAATGCATTAAGCAAATATGCGTAAGTTTCCCGTCAAATTGTTGGGAATGTTTTGTTGGGCTCGACAATATTTGTTGGTTTGCGATGTGTGGTTTGTGTGTAGAATTATGTTTGTTTGAGAACTTGTGCAGATATGATAAATCAGTTAAGAGACGGGATAAAGATGAAGGGTGTGAAACGTTGAAGTTAACTCTGTATTAAATGGTCTTTGGGTGAAGTTGACGTATGTATGTTTACGTGTTTTAAGTAATAATATCGTTTCTATAGGTTATATGTAATTTTAACATAATCTTGAATACATTTTTCTTTCATGACTTTTTTATTCATCATCATCAGCCCAAATACGTCCCACTGCTGGGCACGGGCCTCCTCTACAACTGAGAGGGTTTAGGCCTTAGTCCACCACGCTGGCCTAGTGCGGGTTGGCGGACTACACACCTAAGAAATTCCTAAGAACTTTTAGATGTGTAGGTTTTATCACGATGTTTTTCCTTCACCGTTAAAGTACGTGATAATTCATTGTGAATACACACATAACTTCGAAAAGTCAGAGGTGTGTGCCTTGGGTTTGAACCCGCGACCGTCGAGATTCTCGACCGCGTGCCAAAACCTCGAGGCCATCACGACTTCACGATAAGACGATAATGACATAAATATGATTTTTTAGTTGGATTTTTCCCTAGTCGAGACCACATGTTATTTCTCTATTATCGAGAAGCACTCACTAAAGTGTAGTGCACAAACTAAGTTAATTACTGATGGGTTAATTCATGTCCGGAACCGGACAACATGCTACAACCTCGCACCCTCGTCTTCAACAGCCTGCTTTTACCAATGACATACCTGTTTCTCTATTTTGCTTTTTATTCCAAGTACTAAGGGTGCAAATTTCAATGCTGATGCGTATGGAGTTAATCCCTTTTCGTTTATTTCTATGATGACGTAAATGCATTAAGCAAATATGCGTAAGTTTCCCGTCAAATTGTTGGGAATGTTTTGTTGGGCTCGACAATATTTGTTGGTTTGCGATGTGTGGTTTGTGTGTAGAATTATGTTTGTTTGAGAACTTCTGCAGATATGATAAATCAGTTAAGAGATGGGATAAACATGAAGGGTGTGAAACGTTAAAGTTAACTCTGTATTGAATGGTCTTTGGGTGAAGTTGACGTATGTATGTTTACGTGTTTTGTATGTCGTTTCTATAGGTTATATGTAATTTTAACATAATGTTGAATACATTTTTCTTTCACGACTTTTTTTATTGCCTTACTCTACTCCATGAGCTCTGCGGTTATAAATATGGTAAGATAATTATTGTTGTTAATAGACTCAGCATAAGTGACTTCTAAAACTGTGAATTTTGGCTAGATTGTCTAACAATCTGGCGGGAAGCCAGTTAGAAGGTTACCGTTAGTTGTTACTAAATCTCTATAAAATTCATCATATCAAGATTATTAGACTATTACGTAAAAAGCAAAGCAATGTTATTGTTCTTCAATTTATTTGTGCATAATTTATAAGGAGTAATCGGATTGTGAATTATTTATAAAAAAATTCAAATAGGTACATCCAGAGCTATCTAAAAAACTTTATAATTTATCCATGGAAAACATCCACAATTAACGCCACAGTTCAATACGGCAACCGGTTCAAATACAACCAGATCATCACCCCGTTCATTCAGGCCATTCAAGGATTAGACGATTTAAAAGCGCTGAGCAATGTTTCTCTGTCCTGCTCGCACGACCGCCCACGCGGATGCGTCCATCCCTTTCATCTCCTAATAGGATTACTACACCGTGGCAGGTAAGTGTCTTTAATTGCTGTAAAAATCGGCGCCGACAATGTGCAGGACAAAGGCCGGCGCCCAGTGTGCGTCCGCCCTTAGCGAAAGTGATTTATTGATTGGCGCGTTCTTTATGTCGACTTAGGCGGCGGATTACGCTTTGTTTGCTCGTTTATTTGTTTGTTGGAAGCGGCTCCTGCTTGCCTACTACTTTTTTTAGTGTCGTGGCTATTTAGGTGGTCATAAAATGAGTTGAGGTTTCCTATCCTATCTATGTATGTATATGTAATTTAAGCTATCTCAGTAAGTAATTTATTTTAAAAAATGTCATAAAATTTGTCTTTAATCGTCTCCAGGATCCGATACATTAAAATTCATCAGCAGTTTAAGCTGAATAGCGTAGCAAAACAGACATTTCGGATTAGCAACGATATATGACCATTGTTTTTAACAATACTAATAAAAGTCATCTATACTATTCTAAGCTTTATATCAATTCACAATGTACATACGTTCAAAGCCGCTAATTAATAGAAATAAAGCATCGTTTTAACCTTCAAACGGGTATTAGTACCGCCTATAAAAGAGGCACAAAAGGGCAGTTGTCGTACGTTCCGCATTGATTTATGTCCGTCGAATGATACAGCCGTGGTGAAAGTGTTGCCGTGTGCCCGCGCGTAAATCATAACCGACTTTGTATTGACAGCCTGTGAATACCGTTATTATAGCCGAGAAATTATTATGTTTGTAGCTACTGGGCTGTGTTTCACAACATTTTAATAGAATTATCGTAAGTAGGTCGCCGGGCTTTTTTAACCAGCTCAGGCGTTACTAATAGGTTAGAAATCTACATGATGCAGACGGTGTGTTCTGAGTATTGTAGGCTATACATAAGCGTAATAATCTTGTGTTGTTTTGGGACTCCTTGCTCCAAATAAGGGTTAGTGCATTCAGCTCTATGAAAACAATAATAAGCGTTGACATCAACTTTTGTCTCGTGAGGATGGAATCTGTGGTTTATTATTTTTAAACTGACCTTCAAATATTTGATTTGTTAATAAAACATGTTATATTTTATACTGATGTTTATATTAAGTTTTTTTACTCCTAATTAGATATAAAAAAGTGAAGATTATATAAAACCTTCTTCGGTGTATTCCCATTTGAAACAAATTGAGGAAGTAAGGCAAGGCTACATTTTTTGTGTATTAGTTATGGTTTAAATTAGCCACCAAATTAGATAAGTTGTGTTACGTGTGCTGACCGCATAGAGCCCGCGGTGCCGATGTGAGCGTAACCTAAAATTTATGGCCATTTTTCACATAAATCAAAGGGCACCGGCCAAAAAGATTTATTGCTAAATTTGTGGATCTCTGTGGTTACTTTCATTTGCCATAGACAAAAGACTACCTGAGTGGTTAACCGTGCAAAAAGGCGATTATTTATGCTCTATTTTATGTGAATGGTTATGTGGTAAATGTGTTATATAATGTTTTAATCCGTTTCAAATAATAATTATTTAGGAAATAGTATATGAGGGTCATGAGTGCTTTTTAAAAATGCCATTAGAAAATTGTCAGTAGCAGCAAATAGTCTTAAAATGTGCTCGAAAACCTTTAATTGGAAAGGTGGATGTAGAAATACACCTTTACATTCGTCATTACTTCGGGGATAAACCGTGAAAGTAGGTTTGTGTGCAAATCAAAACTCTATGTGGACTAACTTTAATTTGTCATATTTCTTTTTAAATGTTGTAAATAGACCAATGCGGTTACGTAGCCCTTTCGATACATAATACGAGTACTATATGAAATAAAATACCTACATAAAACAAGCGCAAAATGACAACGTTCCCATCATCATTATATGTAATAGACTCGTATTAGAGTGAATATTTCAGCTGTTTATTTACAGAATGCGATCTGTGGCACGCGATATTGTTTATACTATTTATATACATATATGTTTCTTTATTACTTGAGGGTCAGTATTGGAAGTGCCGGACACTATTGCCTAAAGTTTCTAAACTACAATTCTTAGAATATTAATTTTTAGTGATTGCTGTATAAGTTTCGGTTCATTAAAACTTTTGTTTTTACTCTTTAAATACAAATAAATCATATTAAATACACAATCTAACAGTTCAATACATTGCTCTAACTCCACACTGAGAGCTTGTGTTTTGAGTATCAGAAACTACGAGCGACTTTTCTGTCTCACAAACAACCAGACTCGAATCAAATATTTCTATGTCACCTAAAAATTTGTGTTTGTGAGCAGATCGAACTCGATGTCCTTCGTTTTACAAGCTGATGTCTAGCCATCCGCGTCACAGAGGCTGTATTCTACATTTATCAGTTATCATATTGCGTTTAATAAATCTTTTGTGAGCAAAAGCAATTTTGATGCATAAAGCATCAATAAAAGGAGAGCGTATCACACGTCAGTCAATCACGATATATTGAACAAATTGAGACAGTGCAAAAATAATACGGCATTGTATTAAAGAGGAATCGGAATGATCGATCGTGTCAGGGCGTTCATTTTAATTTCGATCTCTGGAGATACGGCCGGAGGCGTGGTTCCGCGAACAATTTGTTTCATGTCCCTAATAGGTATCTACCTACAGCCCGTGATAGATTTGTATAAGTAGATGATATTGCCTTTGTGGGGAGCGCGGCTGATGGGGAATAAGTTAAATTATTTTTTGTGTAATCTATATGTGTAATATTAATAACCTTGTTTTGTTCTTGCTGAAAATAGTTTTAGTTATATTAGAAAGATTTTTTAAACAAATATAATATTTTTTTAAATACGCTTCCGACGTACGCAATTAAAAATTCTGTAACATATCTTGTACGTAACCCGTAAAATTGACTTCTTACTTTTAAAAACCTATTCCCTCTATAGCTATATTTAAACATAGACAAGTCCACATCCCGGATATCCATAAACACAAATTCAAAATTAGACGTTAAACCGTCACTTAAGGAATCAGTCAAAGTTGGTAAACCCAATATCGAAGTTTAGCGGGCGGACACAAAGCGTCTGAGGCGAGCTGCATAGAGCGCTGGTGACGCGGGCGTGCATCGCTCGATAGCGCTGACAGTGATGGATTGCCACGGAGCCGGTTCACGGCCGGATCCGCAGCCCTTGCGTGCGGGGCTGCCATACGAAAAAAATACAATGCCGAATACTCAGGTCCTAACAGAAGTACAATCTGTAGAGGGAATTTTTGGAATACGCTTGATGTCTTCGCTGTGGTTTTTTTACAGCTATATTGATTATATACAATTCGTAATCTATAATTATAACAATATAAAAAAAAAAACAATAGAAAGTTACAGTATCTCTAAATCACATCGGCTATATTGCAGTGCCAGAGCTGGGACAGATAGTGACTATAGTTAACAGTTTTTGAGTTAGTATCTATGCTGGACTAGTCACGTCAGTCAAAATTAAATAGCTAATAAATATAATCTATGCATGATTAATAAGACTGAAAATGACTGAGAAAATTTTTGACGTTTTCCAAACAACCATAGGTATAAAATGTATGTGGTTGTTAGGAAAACGTCAATTTTTTTTTTTGTCAGGATTTTTTTTAACGCCAGGGGGTTTGTAATGACCTTAGCTATTACCTGGCTAAGTTTTCGATCACGGTCTTCATACACTCTGTATATGCAGACCATAAATAATCAGCTATACACGCCCATAAGAACAAGCAATCATCGACTGTATTTTAGGATACGTATGCTCCTGTTGTAACGAGTTGAGACTTTCTTATTAAAAATAAAATCTGTGATGGTTAGTTCCTCGCAGCCCTACGATTATGTTAAATTATATGAAGCGGGTGATCCGATTTTCTACGAGTAAGTTTAATAATTATTGCGTTGATTTGATTTGAACGCAAGTTAAAACTACGTGATTATACTTAATATTATAGCTGTAAATAATATTAAGTAATTAATTAAGTATTTTAATTATAACTTTAGCAGTGGATAACCTATGGATTTTTACTGAATTTGGGTTTATGCTGGCTTTTAGACACATAATCTCGTTTTGGTGTTTGATATTTTCATTAGATAGCAATGCAGTATTGAGACTTTGTGAACATGAATAAATGTATTTAATACATATATACACATTCAATTAGTTTTTTTTTGCTACAGTATAATATAACTCATCATAGTAAGAATAAGGCCAAAGTGGTGAATTAGGGCCTCATTATTATCAAATAAACAAATTATCGATGAATCCAATACCTAATTCAGAAAAAAATCGGCAATTTATCTGATAAAACAAACACAACATACATACACGATGCTGATGATGGATAAATGTGCGAACTTTTGACTATATGTAGGTATATGTATTAAAAAGATATGCCAATCATAAAAATACAACCTGCATAACATCATGGACAGAAACAGCTACTGAAAACTAATTTAACGTGTGTCCAAATTCATTATTGACTATAAAAGGATCCATAGCTGATCTTTTGTATGAATGTCTTGAGCTGATCACTGAGTTCCGCGACTCAAAGCATGGTGTTAATACGTGCGTTTTGTCGGCGCGGACCCCCGCGGCGCCCGGCGGGAGGTCGCTCCTGTACGACAACAAGCGTTAATCGTGTTCAAATATATTATGAAAATATTGTCTATGACACGCTTAAACTTCTTGAAAATTGGTCCGATATAAAACCTGCATAGTGAGTTTTTTTTAACTATGATTTTATTTAAATTAAATTTAATTTAGGAATTCTGAAGTTGCCTCGAATATTGAATTTTGTCGATGCATATTGTTTAACAGACTTAAATGGGTGCTTGTTGGTAATAAAGAATGTATTTGTAACATACGATTCTAGTATCGCTAGAATATAAAAAGCAAAGCAAAAAACCTTCTGACGCTTCAAATGATTTAACAAAAGAACCGGCTTTATACTGGAACAAAAAACAAAACAGAAATGTCTTGTGCATTGCTACTGGAAACCTTACATCAAAATCATGTCAGTTTAATTTTATGCGATTTGATTTCAATTATAGCGATGGAGATTCCCAAGGAGTCGGTACAGGCGAAGCTGTAATTTGTATCTCGTCCACGGATGACGTATCGACACACCAGGTGAGGTCGCGTTCCCACAAGCTCGGTCGACGGATGATGATGGATCATCTCGAGCGCTCATTGTTCTCCAACGATCACTGCTTTGTCCCGACGACAAATTTGGGGTCATTTCGTTTTTTATGTCAATGTAATGCAAGATTTGGTTGTGCAAAATAAACTCGTCTATCTTTTTTGCAGTCGCATACGCAGTAATGAATAGCCAGCAGTTTTTTGTATGTACTAGCTATACTTGTCAGCATATAAAATTCCGCTCTAAAATGTTCTCACTTATAATTTGTGGTTACAGTGCATGTCGAGTCCGTTCCGTTACACGCCATGTTGGCGGCGGGTCGGTGGCTCGGATAATGCCCGTACCACGAGCGCGCGCCTGCAGTACCACTACACCACTCCCACACCGCCACGGCACAACTTACAGACACAAAACGTCGTCGCCACATACAATTCAATATATTTCGTAGTAATTTGATGTTCATTAAAGTAACTCTGGGACCGTGAACCAGAACACAATGGTTGAATGGCCATTTGTTGTTGCCGTTGAAAGGCACAATAATAATTCCGAAGTAGTTACTCACGCGGCAGTTAGACGCACTTACATACCGAAATGTCGGACCTCTTTGTGATTGCGGAGCCATTTTCTTTTTAGTGACCCCGATGACGTGGTCTGATAAGTGCTTAACCTGTCGCTTCTAACGTCAAATAAAGCTTTGGCTGTTGAAAAATCACCGAAAACTAAATAATGAGAAAATTACACTAACCTTGTTGACTGCTCTTTCTCGTCGTTTTTTTCTCTTTCATCCAAGGGTACTCGGGCACGTTGAGACCGCCGCCGGGCGACGGCAGATCAGGCGCGTACCCCGGTGGAGTGTGTTGGGGACTCAGTTCTCCGCCTCCCAACTGGGGTAGGGCAGTCATGAACTCTGCCATCGAGGGTTGGCTGTTGATGAAGCCAGTTTCGGTGCATGTTTCGAGCATGGGGTGCGGCGCTCCGGCAGCCGTCACCGCCGCCAGCCAGAAGCCGTTGCCCCCGTGCTCCATGCGCGGGTGTTCCTGCCCAGGCGCCGCTCCCATCGGCGGCGTGTTCCTGGTCTTCACCGCGAAGTCTTCTTCCATCTCATCGCGCACCCCCATGCCAATTCTCGACGGCTGCTTCCCCCTTATGGCGGGAAACTCTTCGCATTTTATCTTCCTAACTAACGGGTTGGTGTCGAGCGGCAGGGCAGCAGTGTTACATATCTCTTGCATTGCTGCCTGTGTGCGCCAACACTCGCCAATCTTGATTATACATGTGCGGAATTCGTTTCCCTTTTTGCGACATGCGTGCACATTTTCATATGTTCAATTTGTTCATTTGGTGTAACGGCATTCCGTGATTGCAGCGCTGGTTTTGTACGAATGCGCCATGATACCTGGAAATAATCACATTCGTAATAAGGTTCATGTTTATTGCTTGAATTTAAAAAGTTTTATTTCCTTTATAATGTGAATGTAAATATGTCGTTGATAATTGAATATACTGTAATTGTGTTTTTATGGTTATAAAGGCGCAGTGAATTGACCGTGTTTTAACCTGAAGGTATCCTTAAAACACACAGAATGATTTTAAGACACAACAAACTTGCGTGGGTCACTGAGGCGGTTTTTACGCTTCAAGGAGGTTTTGCTATAGTTTTCCTGACCTGAACGTGTATTTTGTGTATAAAAATCTTTTTTTTTTTATTACAAACTGAGTTCTCCCTAACAAAAGACTTAAACATGTCCAATGCGAATAACAGTTATGAGGGGTTCACAATACCATTTGTAGTACGTCACTCCGTAGGCCGAAGCACTGTCTAATCGTGAACAATTTAGCTGCAAATTGAGAGGCGCCAAATTAAACGTTACGGGAGGAGTCTCGTGGTTATTTCGCAATTATTCGCGGCCGTTCGACATTACCGCGGTTTGTGTCGAATAATTTGTACGACCAGCGTTGATGAACCTCCAGTAATGAGCGCCACCAAATTGTTTATTGTAATTTTGTGTACTGCACGTGACTCAATGAAGATATTAAAAATGTTATGAACAGCGCTGAATTATATTTTTTTCATGGTTGGCTGTGATGTAATAACCAGTTAGGAGATTTGTAATTATTTTTGCAAGGTTGAAACGAATTGTAAGTTGTTGATTTTTAAGGATGTAAGTATGTTTTTAATGTAGTAATGATTTAATCAGGTCATTTAGATGCTAGGAACTATTAATGATATACTAGTGACACACAATTGCTAATAGAAAAAAACAAAATATAATTTACCTTAATGGTCAATGCCCTTATATAAAAGTATTCTTACTTCAATGTAATTACATCTGTTTTTTTTTAGTATGGAAGCTAAATATAATCTTTGAATTTACCCAGATAACTTACAGCCTATCACTAACTAAATTGCCGTAATTACCTGACCGTTCGCTCGACTAGAATCTTGTCTGGTGAATGATTTACAAGCTTCTTTACAGTTAACATTCACCCTACTAGAAGTCCATGCGAACGTGTGACGCCATTTTTATTGCCCGCAACTGGTGGACATTCAGCGTACCCTAGTCAACCAGATGTAAACTTGAAAATGTACGCGATACCCTATATCGTGTGGCGCGTTTTTCTACGCCTACTGTATGTCAATTAAAATTCAAACCGCGTTCGAAATACGATTTTTCCACTGGAATTTGCGGCGCGCCCGGGAGAAATGGCAGGAACGCGCCTTTTTGTTTTATTTTATTTTTTTGAAAATGGAACGGCTGGCGGTTAAACCTATTTTAATGCGTATGGGTTGTCTGTGTTTTGAATTAAAAATTTCTGTGTTGCCAGCGGCGTGTGTGCGGATGGACGATGAAATGTAATTTCCTTTTAAAGATTGCTGCTCTTACTACGTGCATGGGAAATTGTAAGTGTGGTGAGTACTTTCTTCATGGTATTGTTGTTCGGAATAATGGCCCACCAAATACTTTTATGTGAAAGTTACTTTCTGTATTTTTAGTTGGATGGAATAAAGAGATTGACGAAAATTGTTAGTGTAGTAAACTTTGTTTATGTGTTGCCACGGTATTTTAAGTTTTCATAATTATTAAAGGTATTATTTCAGGTCCAGTTGGGAAGAGATTTACATAAGTTAACTCGTCTTAGAAAAAAAAAACGTGTGTAAAGTCCTTGTTAGAGTAGAATGAAACATGTTTAATTGTAATTCACCTATTAGGTATAGATTGCCATCTTCCCAGATGAGCTAAATTTGAGCTAAAGTTCTACTTTAATATATTATACTATAGTTTTATTTTTATTTGATCCACGAAATACTTCGGTTGAGGCAAGCTCAATAATGTTTCTGTGTCTGTTTTTTCAAGCTGTTGCGTTCCGTAACTTGATGTACCCCACTAAAGCAGTTTATTTGACTCTAGTGAAATTTTCAAGCCCTCTCCCTTCGTAAAACAGCAGGGTTCCGCAGGTTTCACTTTTCTGTTGCTCCCTCACGGGAATAAACCCTTAAAAACACATAAAACGCGAGCACAGCCTACTTATGAATTTGTTTATGGCCCCCGTTTAGACGACGTCAACTGCGAAATCTCAAAGCATAGGTAATAACGATGTTCCTAATTTAATGCCCCTAAATTTTTATTTATATGAACAGTGTTTAGGAGAACGGTCTTCGGGGATTGTAATAAGATGTTGTAACAGTATAATGATGTAACAATGTAATACTAAGTTCACTCTTAAGTGTGCCTTTTTCATTTAAATCCTAAATTGTTTATGGTTTAGTTTTTTATTGTTATTATAGCATGAAGGTCACCTTTGAAAGGACAATGTAGCAAATGCTTTATATATACCTAAACTTGAATTAATGTTATGGGCGTGGCAATTCTAAAAATTAATGGCTTTGGAAAATATTTCAAAGTAGCCTATATTTTTTGAATTTTATGTAAAAATATTTTAGCCAGAAGAGATCTACTAACCATGGTTCAGTGGTGGACTAAAATCTTATCTCACTAGTTTCAAAAGCTACATATGTATATGGCCAAAAGTATATTTAAACAAATACTGTAATTTGAAAACCTATTCAATCTTACATGGCATTTATGAATAAAAAATGTTATACATACATACATACGTAATAGAGGGCGAGCCTATTGCCGTTTTTCGGGCACAATTCCAGACTCCGTGTTGCTACTGAGAATTTCCTAATGGAAAAACCCAATAACACTTTGCCCGACCTGGGAATCGAACCCAGGACCTCTAGATCGCACAGCATATACTTGTGAAAGAAGATGATATGTTTCGATCAATGTCAATATTATGTTACATCGACTGTGTCCTTTTTGTTAGTTTTGGCGCGTTGTTCCGAAAAGTTATTGTTTGTGCTTCAAACAAAGTCAGCAAATGACAACATTGAAATGGCCTACCGTATTATAAGACTTTGATTTGTTATGAGAAACGTAATGTCGCTATCTTTTATTCATCTTAAAGTTACTTCATATGGATAGTAAAAATCCGTTAAGTGGGAATATCTTTACCTATGAATAACGTAGAACAATCTTTTTTATGTGAAAGGAGGCAAACGAGCTAGCGAGCCAACTAATGTTAAGTGGTCAATACCGCCCATGAATACCCACAGTACCAGAGGAATCATCGGTGCGTTGCCGGCCTTTGAGGAAAATATAGGCTCTTTTCTTGAAGGTTCCTAAGTCGTATCCGTTTGGAAATACCGCCGAGGAGAACTATTTCCACAAATATATTACGCGGGGGAGAAAACTCAAAAAAATTAATAATCTATTCGTAAAGTCCCATATTCTTAATCAAACTCTACAAAATCATTCCGTCCTAGTAAAAAAAAAACAATACTTATTACCTAAACAAACCTGAAACCACACACAACGTGCAATCAGTACTGAGAACAGCTCAAAATATATTTATTATACTTAAAACACGGGTTCTTAAAGCCGAGTACGTTACCATCAATTTTGTTATTGAAGCATATAGCGAGTAAATAACATCTGCGTGTTGGGAGTCGGCCGTGGCCCAAACTAGTGGTTAGGGCACAATTTGCCGGCCGTAACGATTTCCTCTTCGGGGAATCGAATGGCGTGAGTCCGGATGCCGCCCACCGCCTCGCACACATGTAAACGCTTGTTTGACAACCGCACTGGCTTTATGTGCTGTGGATTTGTGTAAATATGTTTTTGGTCCGTATATTTTTAGGTATGTTGTTATGTTTGGTATATTGTTATTGTTGACATAGGTACATTATGTACATTTTCGTGCAAATTATGTTATCTTTGATATCATCATCATCATCATCATCAGCCCATATACGTCCCACTGCTGAGCACGGGCCACCTCTAACTTTGAGAGGGTTTAGGCCTTAGTCCACCACGCTGGCCTAGTGCGGGTTGGCGGACAATACATATATTTGATATGATACATGCAAAATAATGTTGTCTATACATGCATACATAACCTCACGCCTGTATTCCCCGAAGTGGTAGGCAGAGTGTATTTCGGCACCCACATTTCGCTAGGTATGTATCAGTCCCGCCTAATAGGGGGAGTCTTTTGCCATTTTTGAGCACCATTCCAGGCTTATTTTAATTCAGTTTAATTTTGTTCATGTAAATTATTTTTTCGTTTAAATCATTGGACAACTTTTATACCTTAATAAAGCTTAGCAGATGGATATATTGTATTAATATTTTGATATCATTCATTACGAGCGAAGCTGAGCTAATCAACTCTATTTTTCTATCAAAAATAAAACTTTTAAATTAAATGGGAACATCGAGAAATACATTGATTCGTATTTTCGTATTCGTTCGCCTTCTAAATCTTTGGCATAGTTTTAGTATGTAGGGTCCAAAGAGCGGAACTCCGGCATCGAGTAGCCATGTTGATAGAATCACTGTGATGTGCGTTGGCTTAATACGTATTCTCACGCGATGCTGCGTCTCACGCAGGGTCATTGGTCATGCGAGCCACAGTTTAACGTACATTTGCGCGTCAACATACTTGTTTGTTTCTTATTTGACAATCTTGTTGTGTATGTCGCCAGTTTTTTATAAAAAGTGGTTAAAAAAAACATACGGCATCGGTTACATTTGTGACTGGTTGAAGATAAGAAAACATACATACATACATACATAAACTCACGCCTGTATTCCCCGAAGGGGTAGGCAGAGGCGCATTTCTGCACCCACATTTCGCCAAGTATGTATCAGTCCCACGTAATAGGGGGCGAGCCTATTGCCGTTTTTCGGGCACATTTCCAGACTCCGTGCTGTTACCGACAATTTCCTAATGGAAAAACCTAATAACACTTTGCCCGATCCGGGAATCGAACCCAGGACCTCTAGATCGCTCGGCACATACTTGTACCGCGAGACCACGAGGCAGTCGAAGAAAGAATAAGAAAACATAATGAAATCATTATTAGTCGATTAATGCAAGTTTACATTTTTGTTTTTCCGGTTTGTCTTTTGTTGCGGCCAGTACGAATTGTTTTATTGAAATTTTCTTTTTATGGCATGCCTTGAGCTTGACATAATTATTACACAGGCGATGACAAAACGTAATGATTCGAGATTGAATTAAAGAAAATAAAATTAATTATCTTACTGACAATAGTAAAGTGAAGATAATCGTTTTTGTTAAACTATAGAAAGATCTTCGTTAATTTCTGTAATTGGTGACGTTACACAATAAAACAATTAATTATATTGATTGAGACTTACTTAGTTACTTCAATATTTGTACTTATTAGCAGTCATATCTTAAGTAATATTATTTCTCAAGCTTTTTTTTTATTAAAACGGTTACATTTAACTATTCGTTTTGATATTATCTGATTAGGTGCTATGTTTTCATGCATAGCATATAATATGTCATTTGTATCACAAAAAAGTTTGCTAAATTTTAAGATAAAGAAGGTGATTTGAAGGTATACTCTTTCATAAATAAGCTAATCAATTCAGCTCCATCGACCTTTAAATCAAATAAAAAATAACTCTTGCTTCACTGTACCAAGAAGGTTTTCGTAATAAAGTATCCGTCCAAAAAGTTTTGATACTTAATGATCTTAATCCTGTTGGAGGTGAGTATTTCAATATGGCTTCAAGAAATTCGACGAGCAAAAAACATCTGCGCATCATATTGGTAAAATAAACGAGTTACTACCTAAGTGGTTATTGAAACAAAAAAATTGCAAGTTAAACAGAAGCTCAATCATAATGAATGTTAGTTTTACACTGGCACAAATTGCAGCCTAATTAGAAATGTGTTGTGTACTGCTTATAAATATTGCATCGCCTATATAATACTGGCCATAATATACATAATATTAATTGTGTTAGTTATAACAGGTTCGAAAAAATAATAAAACTGACAGTGCTTGTTTTGCTGTGGTATGATATATGTACGTGTCTGCTCGAATAGTGATTATAGTGATAATCTTTAAATTCCACGATAGTAATATAATAATGCTGACTGCCTCGTGGTCTCGCGGTACAAGTATGTGCCGTGGGATCTAGAGGTCCTGGGTTCGATTCCCGGATCGGGTTTTTCCATTAGGTAGGAAATTCTCAGTAACAGCACGGAGTCTGGAAATGTGCCCGAAAAACGGCAATAGGCTCGCCCCCTATTACGTGGGACTGATACATACCTAGCGAAATGTGGGTGCAGAAATGCACCTCTGCCTACCCCTTCGGGGAATAAAGGCGTGAGTTTATGTATGTATTTATGTAATATAATAATGTATAGGTGGTTGGTATCAGCTTGCGTGTACCCGGTTTTGATCAAGCTGGCATTGGGAATGATTGTATGTTCTGTTGAGAAACCGTAATGAATATAGCACACGGTTCCTATAGAAAAACACTGTATCGAAAAACTCCAAAGCGCTGGATTGGGAAAAACTAATTTAGTTTGGAAATTGTAAGCCGGCTGGAGGTTTCAGTTTTCTATACATACCAGTGGCGGTACTTCTTTAGGAGCCCAAAAGCATTACACGTAAATGTGTAATGTCTAATTTATAATTATTTATTGTGGGTCTTGATTTAACAAATTTATTTTGTTAAATAAAGATTTAAAGCTTAAAGGAATATTATTATTCGGAATTTTGTAAGACAAACTGGACTTTTGGGCTTCTATGGAAGTACCGCCACTGATATATGTATACTAATATTATAAAGCTATAATATTATAAGTTTGTTTGTTTGAACGCGCAAATCTCAGGAACTACTGATCCGAATCGAAATATTCTTACAGTGATAGATAGCCCATTCTCAGAGGCAAGCTATGGCTTCATATCATTCCGCTACGATCAATAGGAAGGGAGCAGCACTGGAAAATGTGGCCAAAACGGAGAAAGAATACTACTTTTGAAGTCTAATGTTTCGCGTACGGAGCTTCGTATAACAACTAGTGGAGAATTAAATGTTTATTTGGTTCAATGATATTCGTTTCGAGTGTAGGTATTGGGGAGTCGGAAATTCTTTCGTGGTGTATTATATCTGCGGTAGAAGCTACGTTTTAGGATAGGAGTAAATGAAATATGAGGCGAGTCCTTTGCCCAGCAGAGGAACGCTACTGATTATAATTAAAGTAAGGCGTGTCTTTTGGCTGATCACGCATAGGAAAGCTGTGCAAGACAGTGAGGAAGAGAAACCCATGCACATCTTCTCACCGTGTGTGCCGGAATCTCGATTTATTTAATGATCTTGGCAAGCTTATACTTAAGGACGGCCGAAGTACCAGATTAATAAGAGAGATTTGATAATTTTATCTTGCTCATAGAAAAACTGTAATCAATCTGAGGAGAAACTTGAACAACTAAAAAGCGGTGGTGGACACATTAGAAATTTACCTATATCTACACATTAACTTTCTATTTTCGATCGAGACGCGGTATATAGGGGTGCCTGTAATTATTTTTTTATAGACGTAATTGCAGTTGACTGGTTTTTGTTTCAGGGTTGTGTACGAAACATAATTCTTATGTAGGCTGAGAGCTTGGCATATGGTTTGGTTGGGGTATTTGAGTCCACCCAGTCAGAGATTATTGTATGCAATTTGAAAACCCGCAATACAGCCTAAACAACAGAGGTACTATATGAGTACCATACGGTTTTATATCTTTATTTTACTTAGTAGGGTTTTCCGTTTATGAAAACTGAACCTAACATCATTACAACATTAAAAGAGTTTTTATAAAGCGAGCAAAGCTTCGGAAACACCTAGTAAGTAAAACCGTATGGTACTCATTGATTTATAAAACTTTTTTTTATACATGGACACAATAAAACTGGAGAGAGAATCGTTTAAGCAAAAGTAGGTACAAATGGTGGTCTTATCTATGGTATTGGTATATTATAAATGTACATATTTTTCAATCCATTTAGATTTGTTTCTATTGAACATTTCAACAATGAAATAAAAAACCCAAAAAAGACAAAATATTTCACAAAGCATACACGTTATAAGACTATATCTAGCTCTCAATATTAAAAGACAGCGATAAATAAAGTTTACAAGGCAAATACGAGCAGTTGTGACAAAGTGGGTTGTATGGCGGAAAGTATACGTCATAATTCAGCTCGTAAATGTCCGGGCACATCAGTGGCGCGGATTGCTGATGGATCACTGGTAGGGCGCTTTACCTTAAAACCAGTGGCGATACTTCCATAGAAGTTTAAAAGCCCAGTTTGCCTTACAAAATTCCAAATGATCTTTAAGCTTTAAATCTTTATTTAACGAAAGCAATTTGACATATAATAACGGAAATATTCTGATACCATAATAAACTAGACATTACAAATAAACGTGTAACACTTTGACCTTCTATGGAAGTACCGCCACTGCTTAAAACCTAGGTATAGTTTGGATAAATTTCGACCATCCTATCCTTGGTTGAGGTTTTTAAGTGGCAAATGAAGAATTTTATAAGTGTTTAAAAAGTTTGTTTAAGTTGGTGTAGCGCATTTTAAATATTTATGTTAATAATATATTTATTTCGTAGTTAAAAATATTGTTTTTTATATCCGATGCAATATTTTGTTGATATTTATTTAAAGCATCATTTGAGTTCATAAAATCATCTTTAGTAGGTATTATAACGTTACATTTTTTCTGTATCATTTTCATTGAGTTTCATTTCATTAAGGTTTAGAAGGAGATCAAAAAATATCATCCCACGATTAACCCTGTGTTCGCTACGGGAGCTTTTAGCATTGTAAATAATAAGTAAATCTCTAATAATATCAGTTTGTAATAGTATAATTTTTAATTACTTTCAATCCGATTCGAAAACTTGTGCCATTTTGCAATGCTAGTGTAAAACATTTAAGGCTAGAACATTTGACATTTGAAAAAGTTCAAATAGACGCAAAATAATTTCGAAAAAAATATAAAAAATTGACGTTTTCCTAATAACCACATACAATGAATGCTTATAGTTGTTAAAAAACGTCATTTTTTTTTCGGGATTTTTTTGTTTGAATCACAGTTACTATTACCTGTCTTAAATTTCGATCGCGATCTATTTAGCTCTGCCTTTTCTTCAACTAAATGCGCTAAAAGCACTTCTATATAATTAATCAGTGGGAAATCCAATGTACTCAGATAATAAAGAGTGGCGTCCCACGAAATTCGTTTCACAGATTGAAGTCAGTGATCGATCACGAAGGGGTGAGTCGGGATGCGCTACTTGCACTCACTTGTCACTTAAGATGGGAACATTGTTTACCCCATTTTACGCCATTTGCTACATGCCGATGATACGTGGATGATTGTATCAAAATATATTATTATTTGTTTTTTTTATTGGGATCAATTTTAACTGATTTTACACACACACACACACACACACACATACACAAACTCACGCCTGTATTCCCCGAAGGGGTAGGCAGAGGTCCATTTCTGCACCCACATTTCGCCAGGTATGTGTTAGTCCCACGTAATAGGTGGCGAGCCTATAGCCGTTTTTCGGGCACAATTCCAGACTCCGAGCTGTTACTGAGAATTTCCTAATGGAAAAACCCAATTACACTTTGCCCGACCCGGGAATCGAACCCAGGACCTCTAGATCGATCGGCACATACTTGTACCGCGAGACCACGAGGCAGTTAACTGATTTTCTATATAATATTGTACTCTAGCAACATTCTTGCTTGCAGCTCCCGTGACGTAGTTGATGCGGCTGTAATGTAAAAACCGTGTTTTATCTTCGTATCGGCAGTTTTGAAATTGATTTGAGTGCTCATAAGATTCGTGTCTCGTAGTTTCTCATATCCATAAGTCTGTGGTCAACTGTTTGTGCCTCTTGGCTGAATTGATCATTAACGATCTTCTCTCTTCCTTTAGTAACTCTGCTATGGAGGTCAATGGAACCTACGTACAATAAAGATTCGCCAAGCTATTTGTATTTATATCTTCCTATACAAGACTCGCAGTTTAGTGTGGTATCATGATTTTAAAGCCATATACATCCCATTGCTGAGCACGGGCTTCCCCTACAACTGAGAGGGTTTAAGCCTTAGCCCACTATGCTGGCCTAGTGCGGGCTAGCGGACTTTATACTTAGGAAATTTCTAAGAACTTTTAGGTGTGCAGGTTCCCTCACAATATTTTCCTTCACCGTTAAAGTCAGTGAAAATTCAGTATAAATACACACATTACTTCGAAAAGTTAGAGGTGTGTGCCTGGGTTTGAAATCGCGACCACCGGGGTTCTCGACCGCGCGCCTAAGCCTCGAGGCCAATAGTGTGACATACGTACTTCTTTTAAACTTCAAATGTATGAATGACATACATATTCTCTTACGAAACTAGATTCAAGTTTCAAAGCGAGGTAAGGTTTTAAGCCTACGAATTTATTATTTTAGAGTTAAATACGTTGCGGTTATGTCAATGGTCTCTTATAAAAGGATAGGATGGGAATTTTAGGCTATAAACTACTTGACTGCCTTGTGGTCTCGCGGTACACGTATGCGCCGTGCATTCATGAGGTCGCGGGTCCGATTCCCGGGTCGGGCAGAGAAATTGGGTTTTTCCATTTGGAAATTTTCAGTACCTATATAAAACGGCAATAGGGTCGCCCCCTATTACGTGGGACTGATACATACTTGGCGAAATGTGGGTGCAGAAATGCACCTCTGCCTACCCCTTCGGGGAATACAGGCGTGAGTTTATGTATGTAAATTTTCAGTAGCAGCACGGAGTCTGGTATTGTTCCCGGAAAACGGCAATAGACTCGCCTCCAATTACGTGGGATGAAGACACAATTGGCGAAAATTGAGTGCAGAAACGCACCTCTGCCTACTCCTTCGCGGAATACAGGCGTGAGGTTAAGTATGTAAGTAGTAAGTACCTATGCATGCATGCAATGAAATTGTTAGACGACATGCTTCATAGGTGGGTCACTTAGGATAGCAATATCTTGTAATCAGTACTAGTGATTCCTTTTTAGATACGTTTTGTTTTAACTGGTATTGTCTTATTCTTGGGATTCAATGTTATCGCAGTTCAATACTACAATAGAAATATTTTCTGTATCTGATCTGTAGATAGCGCCACCGGAGGTTTTAGTCAATGTACTTACGAGCCTTGTAGATAGATTTTGCTAACGAATTATTTCAGGTAATACTAAAAAAAAATTGACATAAAATCTACCCAGCTTAGAGTTGGTCGCAACACAGATCTTTGGTGCATTACATCCAATCTCTATAAAGCCATTTTATTAAGTAGAACAAAATTATTGTCTAACACATACCTAGCAAATAGTCCAAACAGCAAGCAACATGGACGGAAAACTACCTATCGGAAATAGCAATACAAGAAGGTAGGTTTAATTCTATC